>CP144195.1:11739776-14586605 GCA_036452645.1 Capsella bursa-pastoris | reverse complement strand
GTTGCATCGTGGCCGTACACGCCTCTATATACACCCCTACACCGATGTATTTCGTTGGCGATTGTTTATTTGTTGTCATATCATATGAATTGCAATCATCCTAGTTAACGAGCTACCATATAAATGATTGTCAGAATTTTATTTTTTATATAAAATGCATTAAGTATATATAAGTTTACAAAAACATAGATTTGAATGAAAATATAATCATATAAATGCATAAGCATGTCCGCCAAAAAACTTAAAAAATGCATATGCATAAGATAAACTTTTTGATCATTTTTGAACGTATTGCCATGTAATGGACCAAATATGATTAACCAAACATGGTTTTATCATAATTAGTACGTAATACAAAATACATGCATGGGATTAGTATGGCACTATAGCTCGATCGATTTAGAAGTCCCAACTAATAAAATGTACACATTCGCATGCTGAAAATTACATATGTGATACAATATACGTAGTGTGAAAACTAATGAAAAACCACGAAAGAGATTAACTAAAGCAAAAAAATTAACAAAAGAATATTAAAAAACAAATTAGTACGAACTCGACGAAATAATTGAAACCTGGTCTATTCGACCCATATAGTGACCCGAAGAAATAGAATTCTGATGTGAGTGGTGTCTTTGTTTTGTTCCACAAATTTTGAAAATTCAACTTCATACGCATTTATATGAAGACGGCAACAAAAGATAACAATAATATTATTATTTCGAGAAAAATAAAGACAAAAAATATTTGATTGGTCAATCTACTACGAGAAGTTACAAATCATACCGACAGTGATGAGACACGAACGCAAGAAATAAAATTTTCTTATCGTTGATATTTTATCTCAGTTTTAGCAACATTCTAATTTTAGAGATAAGTTTGCCGATATGGTTTATGGTGTGACCGTTCTTCCTAAAATTATACTGTTCGGACTAAGATTTTAAAATCAACAATAACCAAACATTAATAGCAAATTTAGTTTTGATTAAAGAGTCTTTATATCCAAGGGTCGAGGATTCAAGTTACGCTTTCAAGTTCACAAGGCTGTCTTGGTTAGGCAAGATACAAATTATCTTGGCCGCCTCAGGCATACACACACCTTTGTATGTATTATTGTAAGTACACATGCATGTCGGACCTTTTGGTACTGAGACAACGTAACGTGACAATTTTTCACTTTGGATAATTGTGTTTTGTGGGATCATTTAAAATTGAGAACTAACTAAAACTATTGACATTAAAACTAAAAACTAGACTACTCACCAACTTAGATTAATCTACTCTCTTTCTCTTGATCACCAAATTATATTTACTCAATGAGTTATTTTCTTTTCTCTTTTTATAACCCCATAATCAACTTGCAATAATAACAGTTTGTAATTTTTGTTTTTCGTTTTCACGACAAAAAAAAACAAATAATCTGTTTGTTTATCGAAATTTTTGGATTATATTATGTTCAAGTTTAGATTTGTGATCCAATTTTTTTTGTTCTTATTTACATTTATATGTGATGATCTTATAATTAATAGTCCATGAATATGTTACCAATGATAAATCGTTTCAGTTAATTATATACATTAATAACATTATATTCAATTGTTTGATAACATACACTTTTAAAATTTTATGAACCGACTTTAAGGCTTTATTAATAGGCGTAATTAAGTGAAAATATAAACATAACGCGTCAATGCCAACGAATTGAGTTAGTCAATAACTACTCAAAATTAAATTAAATGAATATCAATGAATGGGTAAGTTTTTGTTTTTGTTTTTACTGGAAGTTATATTTATAACATGTAAAGCCAAATTTCATTAGCAAGTGGGCTAGAAGGAACAGCTCACTTGATTCCGGAAGAAAGTATTTGCTAAGTCACCAATCACAATGTTTAATAGGTTTTACCTATTTGTAAATCTCGAATTTAAAAATATCAAGTTAGAAATAACTATGATAATAATTCGTGCATAGCATGTAAATTATTATTAACTAGCTTAGGCATCTAAGGAGATCACAGTTTGAATATCCTAAATATCTTTGCCTTTAATGATTTTGACTTAAAACTACCTCAAAACAATAGATAGATTGCAAGTTGGATTGGACAAATACTTATATCTAGAAAAGGTTCCTTAAAACTAAAAGATTATCTCAATTGATTTTGACAACATGGACTATTATATATATGATCTGCTCATGATCATGGGTTTAGAGATGTAACCGGCCGGATTCAAAGTTTCATTGTAATAAATACATTATATATGATATCGTTTGCAGATTGATCAATGTATAAGAGTTTGACCTTAACTAAGTATAAGCAACTATATTATGACCAAAAGAAAAAAAAACAATAGAAATTATAGTATCATTTTTTAAGAAATTTATATTTTGATTTAACTTAAATTTATACATTCCATAAACTTAATTTTCAAAAACTTTATACATTACATAAACTTAAATTTGAATGGTGATACAATAGTACTAACATAAATTACTGTTTTCGAAAAAAATCCGTAATTCCAACGTATTTCTTCTTAATAAATTGATCGAAATTAGCTATATTTTCTTATAGTAAATTTTTTTTTTTTTTGTGATACTCGGTTTCACTTCTACTATAAATTGTTTTGTCTCGAATTTTGTATTTGGCTGATAGTGAAACCAATCTATATGTTAGTATAATTTTTTTGTCGCGACATCATCTCTAATCAATGTTGAAAATTGTCAAAACTCTACCCAAATTACCGCAGAAGATTTCACCAAGAAACCTTAGGTTATGTTCCGTGACAATTACATCAACTTGGATTACACAAAAACCTATATGGTTATGTTATTTATAGTATATACTTACTTTATCATTCTATCATGCACACACCATTAACATTTAATGGATGAGTCCAATGACTCTTACTTGATTTATTATTTTACTGCAGCTTGTATTATTTTCTGCACATTTGACACGTGTCTCGCATTCCCATTTAACCGTTTGTGGAGGTAAAATATTAAGCCTAGGTTTTTAACCTACACAATATTTAAAATGCAATAGTGTATAAACTAAGATATGATCATCCAAAGCACGTCGAGATCCGAAAGACGACCATAGTCGTTGACTTATACTCACTCGCAAATAAAAATATTCTAGTAGGAAACATCGGAGAACTTTCAAGTTTTGATCGAGAGAAACAAACGAAACCCTAGCTAGCTAAGGCCTTGACGATGCACTTAATTAATACTACTACTAAACATGCAAAGTCAAAAAATAGTTTGTGATAGATGACAAAAAATATTAGTTATTGGCAAAATGTACTCTATAATTTATGAAAATTTTGTGTACATGGAGTATGGACCATATAAAAGATTGAAAAACCTTTAAGTTTTGTACATTTTGTTTTGATATATATATTTTTTTTAATTTTGACTAACATAGACTCCATTTGTTTCACAACAAATTTCTGGTTTTATAATTTTCGTTTAATTGGTTTTTTTTTTAATGATTTTGTTTCCAAGAAATATCTTTTTTTTTTTTTTTTGAGTTTATACCATTTAATGAATAGTATGTATAATGAATAGAGGCTTATTAACTATGCTATTGTAGGAGTAAATTTTTGGTTATGTCAACATATATGTCAATGAATTAGAAAATCACATATATTAACCGAAGTGATTCGTGCAGAGAGAATATTGTCTTACATATGGCTTCTACGGCGAGTTGGAGACGTCCAGCGAAACTTTTTGAAAAATGTAATGTTGATGCAAGTTATGATCCAATGACTCAACAAACCAAAGGTGGATAGATAGTACAGGATCATACCAACAAAGCTATGTGTTGGGGAGCTTTTTCTCTCACTACATCAGTTTCTCCGTATGTGAAGCTCTAAAGCATTATTAGCGGCAATGCAACAAGTCTAGCTCAGAGATTCAGAGACATATACTGCAAGTGATTGCTTTGTTTTGATAGACATGCATGATCAACATGCGTATGGCAAAATATTTTCACAAAATTTTATTTACTTTTTCGAATAGATTTTGCAATGAAGCAGCCAATCTTCTGGTTAAATTAGGGTGTATTGACTATAATTACCAATGTGAAAGTGTTTGTCCGTCAATATGATTAAAAGATCAATTGTATCGTGATTATAATAATTTGTAATCAGTAAAATTTATTTTGTTGAAAAAAAAAAATGGAGAACAAGTAATCAATATCTTCATCCATAAACATTTAGAAACTTAGAAATGTATAGGATATATAATGTAAATTTTCTTATATATGAAGATCACGTACGAACATGTTTTCAATTGAATTTTTATCAGTTTGATAAACGATACCAACAACGTAAATATATAAAATTTGAAATATACAACATATTCGAATTCTGATTATAATACGGGAGTATACTACTATATACAAATTAAGATTTATAATTATATTAAAAAAATAAGAATAATTTATAGTTATCTATGTGGCGATTTTAGTCAAAGTAAAGTAAATACTATTGTCCTCGAGATATGGGTTACGTATAACAAAAAGACGTGGCGTATGGGGTTTCAACCTGTTTTGTTCAATGATGTTTCCACGGCCCGTTGAATTTGTATCCTTTCGTTATAATTTGTGTTAAAAAAAACTTTATATTATTATCGTATTATTTAGATAAGTATAGTATAATAATACTATTTCATATCCAATTTAAAAGCTCAATACACAACGACGACGCGCTTTGCAACATTCCTCTCGTTTCTAGTAATTTTCTTTTGAATTCCTTCAAGTGATTTTTAAACCAAATCTTAGTGTAAACAAAACATATCCCGATTACATTATAACCCAAAAAAAATAAAAATTCTATCGACCTAAATATGACAAACAGGTTCAGCATCACCAAAAGATTTATATGTGTGGACAATTTCCTTACTGGGAATGTGGGGATATGTGTTACAATTATGTTTTATCAACCGTTCAATATTTCAATACCTACTTAAAGCACTCATCACTAATGAACATTTTTACATGTTTCGTCTAAAATTTTCATCAACTCATCAAGTTTAGCTACTTTTCTTGTATAATAAATTTTGCTAGTTATTATATAAACGGTGTCTTTTGATGTCTGTATTTGATTAATAATAATAGAGGTACTCAATTACTAGAAATTATAGCTTTTAAACCTGTCTAGTAGTTTTGTGGAGGAATGACATGATTATAATCAATTAATCATGCTACAAAGTGTAATATTATATGCATGCATTTACAGATTCACGTAAAAAAACTCATTTTTAGACTGTTAATTTGTATTATATTCTTTCCTAATGTGTAACTAAAAATGTTTTAGATACAATAATAGAAGTTATATTCTTAACTATATAAAATCAACTCTCATTTTATTGTGAATTCACTGATACGATCAAAGTCCTAATCAGATTGAACACCTAAAAAAATGATACATACGTTCTCAAGTGGAGACAAAACTAAGAGTTATTTTGCGATAATATGAAAGGACTAGCTATATAGAAAAATGAAAGCTAATAGTGTTAGAGAGAGAAAGCATGGAGTAATGGTGGCGAGAGAGAGGAAGAGAGAGAGGAGGAGGCTGACTTTGGAGAGCCAGAGAGTAAATGCATTTGGCTGTCCATGTTGACTCTTTGAAAGCAAAACCCCACTCTTCATTATTGTCTTACTTTTTTTTAACTCTATTATTATTGCTTACTAATTCATTCATCAGCTTAAGTGCTTAACTCTCTCTATAAATATACGCAAGCTCTCTCTCAACATCTTCAGACAGACACAACCACACCACTTGTACCCCTCTTTGTCTTAACTACTCTTTAACCCTACAATTTCCCTAAACTTCTCAAAGGATTAACTTCTTTCTTTGTCTATATATATACATCTGATTCATCATCTAAGCCCTTCTCTCTACTCATACCACAAACCGTTCCAGGTGATATATCGAAGAGATTGAGATGGGAAGACCACCGTGTTGTGACAAGATTGGAGTGAAGAAAGGGCCATGGACACCAGAGGAAGATATCATCTTGGTTTCTTACATCCAAGAACATGGTCCTGGAAACTGGAGATCTGTTCCTACTCACACAGGTTTGGTCTCTTCTCCTAACTTGATCTCATGTATGAATTTTAGTTTTGTTTTTGAGATGAAAATATTATTTTAGTTTCAATTGTTAACCCCTATACTCTTTCAGAACTACCCTTAAATGTTTTTTGTTTTTTCTTGGGTTTGTGATTCTTTTGGTCTGGCTTCAATTTGGTTGGTATGATCATTTAATGAAAAGAGAAAATTGTAATAATATCCGATTTATGTCACCTGCTTTTTTGTCCACACATAACAAATTAAATTACTCTTATTAATGAGTTTTATTTATTGTTGTGGTAATTTAGGGTTGAGGAGATGTAGCAAAAGCTGTAGATTGAGGTGGACTAATTATCTTCGACCTGGGATTAAGCGTGGTAACTTCACTCAGCATGAAGAGAAGATGATTCTACATCTTCAAGCTCTTTTGGGAAACAGGTAAAAAAGATTCATACATAATCACATGCACATGATCTATATGCGAACCCTTTTTTTTGGTATGTATAGAGATAAGGTTTTGAACTTTAAATAACTCTTGGGGACCAAATATTTATGAAGGTGGGCAGCTATTGCATCATACCTTCCAGAAAGGACAGACAATGATATAAAGAACTATTGGAACACTCATTTGAAGAAAAAGCTCAAGAAGATGAATGATTCTTGTGACAGTACTATCAATAATGGAGTTGAAAGCAAAGACCTTTCTTCACCAAACAAGAACACTACTTCAAATCAAAGTAACAGCTCCAGCAAAGGTCAATGGGAGAGAAGGCTTCAGACAGATATCAACATGGCTAAACAAGCTCTTTGTGATGCTTTGTCTCTTGACAAACCACAAAGCCAGACTAATTTCTCTATAACCGATCTTGGTTATGGTCCATCATCTTCTTCTTCCTCTACCACCACCACCACCACGAAAAGTACTAATCCTTACCCATCTGGGGTCTATGCTTCAAGCGCTGAGAACATAGCTCGTTTGCTTCAGAACTTCATGAAAGACACACCAAAGACCTCGGTGCCCTCGCCAGTTGCAGCCACAGAGATGGCTATTACCACGGCAGCTTCAAGCCCTAGCACAACGGAAGGAGAAGGAGAAGGGATTGACCATTCTTTATTCAGCTTCAACTCCATGGATGAAGCTGAAGAGAAGCCTAAAGTAATAGACCATGACATTAATGGTCTAATTACACAAGGCTCTCTTTCTCTGTTCGAGAAATGGCTCTTTGATGAGCAAAGTCACGATATGATCATTAAAAACATGTCATTAGAGGGTCAAGAAGTGTTGTTCTAGAAAGAAAGGAAAAAAAAAGATTGACGATTTACTTGAGAAACGACGAGGCTTAGTTATAAACAAGTTGTGTAATAATTAAGTACTCTTTAGTTTTGTTTTAATCCTTAATTATGTTTCATATTGCAGTAATTAGGGATTTTAGTCATGAGTAGTAGTGACTTTTAAGTTTTAACACGATGTTCTCTATTTTTTTTGTGGAGATGTTATCTTCTTCTTCTTTTTTCTTTCTTTGTCGACGTGGAGATGATATCTTCTATGTAGTAGAAACTCAAAACGTGTACATCATCATTATTAATGTAACGTTGGTTTTTTTTATATTGTGGCTCGCTCATTTGGTTATACAAATTCATGCCACTTAATTGATATTGATGTGGTTAGGTTTCAGATTTTATGTTTCCATTAAATTTCAATCAGTAGGTAGCACACGCATTTCTCCTCATTAATTATATAGAGTAATTTTAATCTTTTAATTTACACGTATAAAAGATATTATTTTACTGATCATGCATGAAGTATTATCACAATTATTATGTTAAACTAACATTTGATAATGTATTATGTATTCTCATAGCTTCTAAGCCTTCTTTATACTTGTGTAGTAGATATGTTATATGATAAATCTGTTGTTTCAAGAAAATGAAAGACCAAAATCTAGTTTTATATCCGATATATATATATGTAGGAGGCAAAATCTAGTGGTTCATAGGAAATGTAAATCTAATAAAATGATAAAGCTATTAACAGGAGAATTAAATGCAGAAGAAAATGAGAGTGTTTGACTTGTGCCTGTGAAGCACAACGAGCATGATCCAAGTAGAGATGCTTCTTTACCTTAGCCACCTCGCAGATTTTAGTGTATCACTGTCTCACACCCAACTCGTTGACCTTTTTTTTTTTTTGAGTTCTCTGATATGTAGAAGGATGAATAATACCATTTGGGATAAATAATATATTACTAATAAATATGATTTATTTCAGTGTTTTTAATAAAGATATTGGGTTTTATTTAGACCTTGTTTTTTTACAGAACCTGAAAAAATAAACTGTAACCGACCCTAAAAATGAGTTTAACCGAGAAAACCATGCACATGCGTACCCGCATTCATGGTTCTACAACTAATTTTGTTAACTAAATTACCTACGTACGTCTCAAGTAACGTTTTTGTGTTTGGTCGTTTTGGTAAGAAGGTGCTGATCAAAGCATCATCGTGGATACAAGAAAAGGTGAACAAGCTTAAACCAATGATCAAAGAAGAAGAAACGCCAATATATAGGTGAACGTAAGGAAGAGTGAGACAAGGCCTAATGGCCAAAAGCCCGAGAGAAAAAACAGAGTAATAGAAGCTCAAGATTTTAGCAAATCCAAGAATAAGATATACCAAAGCAAATTGTGCACACTAAGCCAATAACGATTTTGATGGATAATTTATTTATAATGGCTTAGAACACATCTTATCGTTATTTTGTCTTCCAAAAAACACAGCATTTCTGGACAATATTCTGCAAGCATAGGTACGTTACATAGAGGTAAACAAAAATAAAGTAGAAAACACGAGTTAATGAAGAAGAGATTATGACATTAGCTAGATAGGCCTGATGAGAACGAGCCTTTATTTCACAGGTAGCAAAGTCTGTAGAAGAAACCATAATCACTTCAACGTCTGGCTATTCTTCTGGTTTGAAAGAACTTCTCTCTGATTGAGATTAACTCTTTTGCAGCTTCACTCATTGCCAACCGGTTGATCGGGGATTCTCCACAGCACTTAAGTCCCAATTCCAAAACCATTGTCAAGCACTCAGACACAGGGAAACCGACTCTGAGACCGCTGTGAAGAATTGATTGATCTGCAATATCCAATACTCTTTCAGGCAACGCCGATTTGGTGTAGTTGTGCAGGGTGAAGTTTCCACCAAATAACTCATTGGTTGGTCTTTTTCCAGTGAACATTTCCAAAAGGAGAACCCCAAAGCTATACACATCACCATGTATTGAAGGCTGCCTTCCCATTCCATATTCTGCACAATAATTCACATAAACAACAACAACAAGGTTTTAATGTAAATATAATATATACTGATTTCCTAAATAGAATATAATAGATGTGTAATGGTTTTACCTGGTGCAGCATAGCCGATGGTTCCTCTTACGCCAGCTGAACTTAGTTGGTTGAAGAAAGATTCCTGGTCGAACTTGAGTAGAATTCGAGCCAAACCAAAGTCGCTAATATGAGCAGTCAAATCATCATCTAGGAGGACGTTGCTTGGCTTAAGATCACAATGGGCTATAGGTTCATGACAATGAACATGAAGATAGTCCAAAGCAGAGGCCACGTCTATAGCAATGTTGAATCTTTCAAGAAGTGTCAAGGTTCTTGAGGGCCTACGAATCTCTTCGACTTCCATCGGGTGCAGCCACATATCCAAGCTTCCATTAGGCATGAACTCATATACGAGAGCTCTGAATTCGTTTCCTTGGAAATCAATACTCGAACAAGAAGTTAACAGTTTCACAAGATTACGATGCCTAACGTCCTTCAAAGATTCACATTCTGCCATAAAACTCTTCATTGCACCATGTCTTTGCAAGTTTAGAACTTTCACCGCAACAACATTTCCCCCCGTCGGGAGCAATGCCTTAAACACAGTACCAAAACTGCCTGAGCCAATCAAATTGCTTGAAGAGAATCCATTTGTCGCGTTCCGGAGATCTCCATAGCTAATCTTTTCATGGAAGTCCCCCAACGAGGAAGAAGTTTGATTATCAATCTGTTTCTTCTTTCTTTTTCTTAACCACAGAGAAACTACGACTATGATCAACAACGAAAGCAAAGCTATGCCTATGCAGACACCAATCACAACTTTCTTTAAACGAGAGGAATGGTTTGTCTCATTCGGTGTTGCTTGCGCGAGACATGGCTTAAGTTGCAGCTCCCTAATGCCTCCACATAGATTCTTGTTTCCAAACACTGAAACTATAGTAGCATTCTGAAATTTTCCTTCTTCTGGCACTCTTCCCTCAAAATTATTAAAAGATAGATTGAGATACTCCAACGAAGAGAAGTTTGCAAAATACTTAGGTATACTTCCAGAGAGATTATTGTTTGAGAAATCGAGTCTTTTAACACCAACCAACCCTTTTATATTTGGAATATCTCCATCAAAAGAGTTTCCTTGCAGATAAAGTTGTTCCATCGAGAGACATTTTCCCAACGTCTGTGGGATTTGTCCCGACAATTTATTATTCCCAAGTGATAGCACAACAAGGTTTTGTAATTTTCCAACATCGTTTGGTAGAGAACCAGATAATGAATTATTTGACAATCCTAAGTTAACAAGGGTTGGGATTTGCAGAATGCTTTTAGGTATAGCCCCATTCAACTTATTATAGCCAATCCGTAAATCGAGCATATGAACACAATCACCAAGACTCGGAGGAAGAGTCCCTTCAAAAATATTGTTGAACAGATAAAGTCTTTGTAACAAAGTGAGGTTGCCTAAAGAAGATGGTATCTCTCCTGACATTCTATTTGAATGGACACTTAGTTCCCCCAATCCTAAAAGCTTACCAAGAGAGGTTGGGAGTGGTCCTGTCAACATATTTTCGTTCAACCCAAATGATTGTAGGCTTATGAGATTTCCAATGTCATGGGGAATGTTTCCAGTGATGAGATTTTTTTGAAGGCTTAAATAGTTGAGGTTTGTGGACATATTGGCAATGGAAGTAGGCAAGTCACCACCAAACTTGTTGTCACCAACATCTAACACTTGTAGTTGGGTACAATTAGTCAAAGCACCAAGAAACTCAAGATCTCCAAAAGAACCACTTCCCAAAGAATTACCAAGAAGAGACAGATACTGCAAATTTCTTAGTTTACCAAAGCTCGGAGGAATACTTCCCGTAAAATTATTAGACTCTATTCCGAATTCTTGAAGATTCGAAATATTGGGAAGTGTAGTTGGAATGGCTCCAGAGAAATGATTATCCCCCATGGTTAGCGCTTTAAGGTTTGGTAACAAGTTACCAAAATCAGGCCTCAAATCACCCCAAAAGCCATTACTAAAGATGTATAAAAGCTCAAGTGAAGTAACATTGTAGATAGCAGGAGGAAAAACACCTGAGAAATTATTCCCTGATAATTCAAGACCCAACAAATGAGTCATTTTAGCTATACCATCTGGAATACCTCCTTGTATATCATTAATTCCAAAGTTAAGATATACAAGGGATGTCAAGTTTCCTATAGATGCGGGGAGTGTTCCTTTCAGGTTGTTCCGACCAAAATTTAAACTAACAAGCTTCGTCAATGACCCTAGTTCTAATGGAACACTTTCTCCAAGATGATTCGAGTATAAATAAAGATACACCAATCTAGAGCAATTAGACAGACTCGTTGGAATCCTTCCTCTTAGAAAATTTAAGCTCATATCCAACTGTTCAAGTCTAAACAACTTCCCCACTTCTTGTGGAATGGTACCACCGAAAGAGTTGCCAGAGAGATTAAGCGATGTGAGAAAAGAAAGATTACCAATAGATGGTGATATTACTCCCCCCAATTGCAATCCTCGTAGGTCCAAACTTGTAACTCTCTTGTGTTTGCGGCCACATGTAACCCCAATCCAGTTGCAAAGTGGGAATGAGTTGTTCCATGAGGACAAGACAACTTTTCTCTCTTCAGAAACTCGAGACTTCATCTCCAGCAAGGCTTGTCTATCAGTTTCATCAGTAATACCATATGCTTTAAGTAACATGAGAGCGTTAAGTAAGAGAAACAACAGTCTCATGCTTCTACTTTTTTTTTTTTCTCTCTTTTTAGTATATTGGTTCAAAGATTGTGGAGCTTCTTTTGCAAAGAAAGTGATAATAACGGACGAAGCAATTGCAAAATGCGATAATGCTACTTGAATGATTACATTAATGGCTTAAAGAAAAAGAACTGCTAGAGTATACAAAATTAAATGCATTAGTTAATGTTTACAAACCATCTTGCAACGAAAGTCAAGTAGCTTCTCTAGAACAGACAAAAACCATTTCACGACTTTGCTGTATACATTGTCGGTTTACGAATTAAGAATTCAACAAATTGACTAAGTCTAGTATTCATTATTCCGAACTAGCTTATTTTATAACTAAACGTTCGTAGATCTCAAAGAAAAACACGGTTTGAATATATATATCAAAGATTCTTCACGGGTTGATTTTTTGGACCAAACATCTATAATTATGAGGAGCATCATCCAAACAGATCACTTGGATCTTATCTGTCTTAACCTAAGAGAGCTAAAGATACGTGTTACAAACTTACATAACATCAACCTTGAAATATCACTATGTATCCAAGCACCAAACCAAGATGACTTGATCAAAAACACACATTACAAATTCTCCTTTCAGATATTTATCCAAAAAAAAAAACACTTCTTTTATCATTAACAAAAGACTGATCGATCAATGAAGTCACCAAATCATTCGCAGTTCATACAAATATATGGGACTGTCTAAATCAGTTAGATCAGTAACTTGTATACCAAGTAAAAAGAATACCAAAAGATAAATTATTAGGAACCTAAATTGTTCACTACAACCACGCACTGTCTTCAAAACATATCTTGGTCGTCCAGATTTTTATAAAAACCTCAAATTGATCATTGAGGAAAACGAAGCATAAACACATAAAAACAGAGAAAATCCAAATACTGTAGCATTGGGCACAACATTCATCTATTGTCTACAAATAACACTATACAATCACTAAGAATATTCTGCAAGGATAAGTATGTACTGAGTAAAACCACAAATCATGAAAGAAGATATATGTTTTAAGACAAAACCATAAACACTTCAAGGTCTTCTTGCTCTTAAGGATTTAAAGAACCTCTCTCTGATTGAGGTTAACTCTTTTGAGGTTTCACTGGTTGCCAATCGGTTCGTTTGCCTTCCCATCAAGAACAATCAAATCTCTAGACTCTTGCAACAAAGCAAAGAAGTTGAAAATGGATTCATCTCAGGGGATTCAAGAACAGAGGATCGTGATTCCGAACAGAGCCACAACGAGAAGCTGGCGGGTCTGCTTCATGAAACTGGTTCCACAGAAATTGTAGTCTTGTGCCACGGTGCTACGGGAGTGTCTATTTGTAATATTGACGGTTCATGGATCATCTACCTTGTGGAAGTTGCCAAGGTGTTTGAAGATCATGCCAAACCACCTACTAGAGATTGTGGAAGGAACTTAGTTTCAACAGAAGTAAAAGAAACAATCTCATGCTTATAAAAGTTGTAACTTAAAAGCTTTTGGTAACTTTCAAATGTTTTCAAGAAACGTCTGTATATAAGGGACTAAACAGTTACGCTGCAGGCCTGCAGCCAATCTCTGTCTACAATCTCTCTGTTTTAAGCTAAGATCAGCCTCATTAGTAGAATAACTTCTCTTGATCATTCGGATGATCACTATGCAAAAGAAAACACAAACACAGAAAAACCATAACTTTTCCAAAAGAAAACTGAGAAAAACCTAATAGAAAATTGAGGGATGAGGAAAATTATAAAGCTGGTATACATGCATTCATACATCGTCTGCATATAACACAAACATTCATTAACAATATTGTGCAAAGCCTTCTTATAGTATGTTTCTAAGAATTTAGAACACAACTATTACATAAGAGATAATATTATATGAAGTTAAGTGGGGTTGCCATGTTTGTAGCTAGAGGAAAGCATAAACACTTCAATGTCTCACTTTAAAGAACCTTTCCCTGATTGAGATTAACTCTTTTGTGGCCACACTTGTTGCCAACCGGTTCGTAGGAGACTCTTCACAACACCTAAGTCCCACTTCCAAAACTAGTGTCAAGCACTCTGCAACAGGGAAACCGACTCTAAGATTATTGTGAAGAATCGATTCATCTGCAATCTCCAATACTCTTTCTGGCAACGCAGACTTGGTGTAGCTGTGTAAGGTAAAGTTTCCACCAAATAACTCATTGGTTGGTCTTTTCCCAGTGAACATTTCCAAAACGAGAACCCCAAAGCTATAAACATCACCATGTATTGATGGTTGTCCTCCCATTCCATATTCTGCTCCATATATTACATAAAAAATGATAAAAACATTTCAATGATTAGAGAATACACCAACTTCAATTTATTCAGTTTTACAAATGTGTGATAGCTTACCAGGTGCAGCATAGCCGATGGTCCCTCTTACGCCGGTGGAGCTTAGGTTGTTGAGGAAGGACTCTGTATCGAATTTGAGGAGAAGCTGAGCAAGACCAAAGTCGCTAACATGGGCAGTCAAATCATTGTCTAGGAGGACATTGCTTGGCTTAAGATCACAATGAGCTATAGGCTCATGACAATGGACATGAAGATACTCTAAAACAGAAGCCACATCTATGGCAATGTTAAGCCTTTCAAGAAGTGTTAATGTTCTTAAGGGACTACAAATCTTTTCGACTTCCTCAGGGTGCAACCACATATCCAAGGTACCATTCGACATGAAATCATATATGAGAGCTCTAAATTCGTTTCCTTGAAAATCAATACCAGCACAAGATGTCAATAGTTTCACAATATTACGATGCCTTATGTTCTTCAAGGACTCACATTCTGACATAAAGCTCTTCATCGCTCCACGTCTCTGTAGGTTTAGAACTTTCACCGCAACAACTTTGTTCTCAGTCGGGAGAAATGCCTTAAACACAGTGCCAAAACTGCCCGAGCCAACAATATTGCTCGTAGAGAAGCCATTTGTCGCATTTCGGAGATCTCCATAGCTTATATTTTCATGGAAGGCCCCTAAAGTGGAAGGAGTTTGATTATTACTTTGCTGCTTCTTCTTTCTTCTGTTGAACAACCGTAGAGAAACAAAAGCTATGAACAACAACAAAAGCAAGGCTATGCCTACGCTTAGTCCAACTGCAACTTTCTTTAGATGAGACGAATGCTTAGTATCCACTACTGGTACTTGTTCTAAGCATGGTTTTAGTTTCAGTTCCTCGATGCCTCCACAAAGATTTTTGTTTCCAAATACCGAAACAATAGTAGAATTCTGAAACTTCCCTTCTTCTGGAACCCTTCCTTCAAGATTGTTAAAAGATAGATTGAGATACTCTAACGAGGAGAAGTTCGAAAAGTATTCAGGTATACTTCCAGAGAAATTATTGTTCGAAAAATCAACTTTTTTAACACCCACCAACCCTTTTATATCTGGAAGATTTCCAACAAAAGAATTTTCTTGAAGATAAAGACGTTCTATAGAAAGACACTTCCCTAAGGCTTGTGGGAGTTGTCCTGATAATTTATTATTCCCAAGTGATAGTGTAACAAGATTTTGTAGTTTTCCAATATCTTCTGACAGAGTGCCGATCAAGGAATTACCAGACATGTTAAGGCGAACAAGGGGCTGAATTTTCATAATTTCGTTAGGTATACTCCCATTCAACTTATTAGACCCTATCAACAATTGTCCCAAGTACCTACAGTTACCGAGACTTGGAGGAACAATTCCTTCAAAACTATTGTTGTATAAAAGGAGTCTTTGTAGCTGAGTGAGGTTGCCTATAGAAGATGGTATCTCTCCTAACATTCTATTTGAAAATACTATTAATTCCCCTAGTTCTGAAAGCCTCCCAAGAGAGGTTGGGAGTGGTCCAGTCAACAAATTTTCCTGCAACCAAAATGTTTGTAGGCTTATAAGATTCCCAATGTCACGAGGAATGGTTCCAGAGATGAGATTTGTTCCAAGGTCTAAAGTGATGAGCTTTGTGGACAGATTGGTAACAGAGGTAGGCAAGTCACCTCCCAACCTATTTTGACCAGCATATAATCTTTGTAGTTTGGTGCAGTTAGTCAAAGCACCAATGAAATCAAGATCTCCAAAAGAGTAACTTCCAAAACCATTACTTTGAAGTGCTAGATTTTGCAACTTCTCTACTTTCCCAAAGCTTGGAGAAATACTTCCTCTCAGGTTGTTATACTCCATCCTCAATCCTTGAAGATTTGAGATATTGGGAAGTGTAGCTGGAATGGCTCCTGTTAAATAATTTGTTCCCATATACACTTCTCGGAGTTTTGGTAGGAGATTACCAAAATCATTCCTCAAGCTACCCGAGAAGCCATTACCAAAGATGTTTAAAAACTCAAGTGAGGACCAGTTGTAGATGGACGGAGGAAAGAAACCTGAGAAGTTGTTCAGTGATAAATCAATCTAGCTATATCATCCGGAATCTCTCCTTCCATATTGTTATTGGTGACACTAACTTGCATGAGTAATGTCAAGTTTCCTAGAGATGCAGGAAGCTTCCCTTCAAGGTTGTTTTTACCAAGATCTAAAGTACGAAGCTTTGTCAATGACCCTACTCCTGAAGGAACACCTCCTCCAAGATGATTTGAAAATAAGAAAATCTCCACCAACCGAGAACAATTAAACAGAGAAATTGGAACTCCTCCTCTGAGAAAATTGAAGCTCATAAACAAGTACTCAAGTCTGAACAAGTTTCCAACCTCTTGAGGGATGGATCCACCAAAAGAGTTATCAGAAAGATTAAGCCATATGAGAAAAGAAAGATTACCAATAGATGGCGATATCACTCCGCCTAATTGCAATCCTCCGAGCTCCAAACGAGTAACTCTCTTGTGTTTGCTGCCGCAAGTAACCCCAGTCCAGTTGCAGAGAGGGAAAGAGTGATTCCATGAGGACAAGAGAGCTCTTTTGTCAACTGAAACCTGAGACTTGAACTCCAGCAACGCTTGCTTATCAGTCTCATCACCATCTGTACAACAAAATGTTTCAAGTAACAAGAAGAGAGAAACGAAAGACGGCAAAAGGAATTGTCTCATACTTGTCATTACTTGCAGGTAATGCAACTTGTTGAAGAAAATAGAATCAAATGCATATCAAGACTTTTTTTTTTTTCCAAAGGGAAGTAAATGTCTGTGTCATTATGTTGACTTTTTCTCACAGTTTGATTACCTTGACCGGAGAAAAAAACTCGATGACAGCGTCATCAAAATTCAAAACAGAGCATATTTTAAAGTAGATCTCCTAGTCTCTTTGGACAACCTCCGATAATAGGGCAAGTTTAGTGTTTTATTATTACAAAATAGTTTTAGAAGAATCTGTAAATGAAACAATTGAAGAACAAAAGTGAAATAGGTTGATTCAAAAAACTTCAAACCGAGTGGGGGAAATAGAGTTTGAAGAAGGTGACTTTTGGACTTCTGAATGATGAACTGTTTGTGGTGTTTGTTGCTAACGAATATTGAAAAACGGCTGATGATTCCAAGTCATTTTAAAAACTTTTGTTTAATTTATTAGATAAGCAAAGTGATTTGAAGGACTTGGGAAAAGGGATTCATGATAAATGGGTCTAATTAATAGATATCATCACAATTAGTCCCCTTAATTTTCGTCAAAATTAGTCTTCTTAATTCAGAGTTTATCGTTGGAACATATACAAAATTACAAACTACAAAATTAAAAGCTTGTAATTTCATGTTGCCAAGCCATTAGTCCAAATATTAATTTAGGCATCTCTTAAAGATAATTAAGGATGTTTTAGTCATTTTCGTTTTCTTATTTTAAAAAATCATCTAATCCATCCTCAGTCCATGGATATGATATGAGAAACAGCACAAATGAGGACTCTTTCACATAACTTCAATTTCACACCTCAAGATTCTCTATTTTACAGAACTTCCCCTTTTCCACCACTACCCTTCTTCAACGTTGGCCTTCCCATTAACAACAACCAAATCTTCTGCAAGAAAGCAAAAAACTTGAGGATGGATTCGTCTCAGGGGATTTCAGGTATGTATAACAATGGCGCCCTGATCTATTACCATTTCCACGATTACCATACTGTTGAAAAATCCTGTTTTTGATTTCAGCCTGTGCACAACAGAAGATTGTGATTCCGAACAGCCACAACGAGAAGCTTGTAGGTCTGCTTCATGATACTGGTTCTAAAGAAATCATTGTCTTGTGCCATGGATTTCGATCTAACAAGGTTAGAGTTTATTTTTGCTCACTTACCCTTAATCGAGTTATGAATCTGGAATCCTAGTGATTCACCAATGTAAAGCTGCAACCTTTTTGTTTACTCTGTTTTCTCTTATCTCCTAGTGACTGAGATCTGAGATTAAAGGTTTTGCCTTTGGTTCAATCTAATGTCAATTTTGTTCAGTTTGCATCTTGAATGTGTTGGAACTCTCTTTGTTTTTACTCATAGAATTAGATAATGGGTGATTCTTGATTGTAATTTGTATTAATGTTGATCGTACACTTCAAATCTGTTGAAGGTAATGACTCTTCAAGCTGTTTGCTTTTGTCCGAGTTAGATACTAAGACTTGGAGGCTTTTATTGTGATTTTAAGGTTATGCACATTACTGATTAATTGAAGCTCTTACTTCAGTTTGCAGTATATGTACCAAAACTCCTAAAAGTGTTTTTTTCCTCACTGTAATCTTTCATGTTCAATTTTTTTAAGCTGGTTGTAGAATTCGTAAGCAATGCTGTATTGGTTGATAGTAACACTAACATGTAGAAGATGATCTATACAACATGGTAGGAGTTACATATGAAATAACTTGTCTTTGGCCTGTGAAACTATGCAGAACAACCAAATTATGAATAACGTGGCTGCCGCTATAGAGAATGAAGGGATTAGCGCTTATCGTTTTGATTTCTCTGGGAATGGGTATGTTTCTCTTTCTTGCGTTATCATTGAACGAAAGAAAATGGATTTTGGTTTCATTTTGGGGTTTACATTGTTGCAGAGAGAGTGAGGGCAGTTTCTATTATGGTAATTATAGCTATGAAGCTGATGATCTACATTCCGTTATCCAGTACTTCTCTAAAATGAACCGTGTGGTTCCTATTATTCTCGGCCACAGTAAGGGAGGTGATGTGGTCCTCCTCTATGCTTCCAAGTATCACGATATTCCCAATGTAATCAATCTCTCGGGACGTTATGATCTGAAAAAAGGCATCAGAGAGCGTCTTGGGGAAGATTTTTTGGAAAAGATTAAGCAACAAGGATTCATTGATGTTGGAGATGGTATTGTTATTGCCATTTAGTTTTCCTGCTTTGTCTCAGATCAAAACTCCAGTGTCTCTATCAAATGTGCTAATATTTTACAGGAAAATCTGGGTACCGTGTTACCGAGGAGAGCTTAACTGAAAGGTTAAACACTGACATGCATGAATCTTGCCTCAAGATTGACAAAGAATGCAGGTGACATTTGTGGACTTCTCTCTTACTCATATTGTTTGTTGAGGGATTTATATACAAGCCACGATTGATTGTAATGGCAGGGTCTTGACGGTTCATGGATCGGGTGACGAGGTAATAGCCGTGGAAGATGCGAAGGAGTTTGCGAAGATCATACCGAACCACAAGCTGGAGATTGTGGAAGGAGCTAATCATTGTTTTACTGAGCATCAGAGTCAATTGGTTTCAACAGTTATGGAGTTCATAAAGACTGTTATTGTGAAGAACAACTAGAATTGAGTTACATTTGCTTTCCTAACCAATGCAATCACGAACACATTCACCTTTAAAAACATGGAAGTTTGTAATGCATGTTGAAGTTACATCAGCCTCATAAATAAAATCAAACAAAGTTGAGATAACTTATCTTGACTGATCACAATGGCAAAAGAAAGAACGAATCAGAAGTTTTCGCCACGAAAACTGAGATAATTCAAATAAAATTGGGAACGTTGATGATTACCAAGTTATTATAAAACATTCTTATACTGTCTGCAAATAATACAAGCATTCATTAACAATATTCTGCAAGCATTGTTATGTTTAAAAGATAAAAAGACTGCAAATTATGAAAGATGATATTAGACAAAACCATAGACACTTCAACTTCTAGCTTTAAAGAACTTCTCTCTGATTGAGATCAATTCCTTTGCAGCTTCACTGGAGATTCTTCACTACACCTAAGTCCCACCTCCAAAAGCAGTGTCAAGCACTCAGCAATACGGAAGCCGACTCTGAGACCAATGTGAAGAATCGATTCGTCTGCAATGTCCAATACTCTTTCCGGCAATGCCGACTTGGTGTAGCTGTTAAGGGTAAAGCTTCCCTCAAATAACTCATTGGTTGGTCTTTTTCCAGTGAACATTTCCAAAAGGAGAACCCCAAAGCTATATATGTCACCATATGTTGATGGATGTCCTCCCATTCCATATTCTACAAGATAATTCACAGAACAACAAGAAAATGAAAAGAAAATATACTGAATTTCTACATTGAATATTACAAGTGAGATAGTTTTTACCTGGAGCGGCATATCCGATGGTTCCTCTGACTCCAGCTGAGCTTAGTTGATTGAGGAAGGAGTCTTTGTCAAACTTGAGGAAGAGGCGAGCTAGACCAAAGTCACTAATATGACCAGTTAGATCATCATCTAGAAGGATGTTGCTTGGCTTAATATCGCAATGGGCTATAGGTTCGTGACAATGAACATGAAGATAGTCCAAAACAGAAGCCACGTCTATAGCAATGTTAAGCCTTTCAAGCAGTGTCAAGGGTCTTGAGGGCCTATGAATCTCTTCCACTTCCTCTGGATGCAGCCACTTATCCAAGCTTCCATTAGGCATGAACTCATATATGAGAGCTCTGAATTCGTTTCCTTGGAAATCAATACTAGCACAAGCTGTCAATAGTTTCACAAGATTACGATGCCTTATGTCCTTCAAAGATTCACATTCTGCCATAAAGCTCTTCATCGCTCCACGTCTCTGCAGGTTCAGAACTTTCACTGCAACAACCTTTTTCTCTGTTGGGAGCAATGCCTTAAACACAGTACCAAAACTGCCTGACCCGATCATATTGTTCGAAGAGAAGCCATTTGTCGCATTTTGGAGATCTCCATAACTTATCTTCTCATGAAAGACTTCCAAACTAGAAGGAGTTGGATCATTGGTCTGTTTAGTCTTCTTTCTTTTCATAAACCAAATCAAAGCTATGAACAGCAGCAAAAGCAAAGTTATGCCTACGCTAACTCCAATTACAACTTTCTTTAAATGAGAGAAACGCTTCGTCTTCGCTGGTAGTGCTTGCGGGAGGCATGGCTTTAGTTGAAATCCCCTAATGCCTCCACATTGGTCATTGTTTCCAAATATGGAAACTATAGTAGTATTCTGAAATATTCCTTCTTTTGGTATCTTCCCCTCAAAATTGTTAAAAGAAAGATTGAGATACTCCAACTTGGAAAAATTTGCAAGATAGTCAGGTATACTTCCAGAGAGATCATTGTTCGACAAATCAACTTCTTTAACACCAACCAACCCTTTTATATCTGGAATATCTCCATCAAACGAGTTTCCTTCCAAATAAAGATTTTCCAATGTGAGACATATTCCCAAAGTCTCTGGAAGTTTTCCTGATAATTTGTTATTCCCGAGTGATAATGTAGCAAGATTTTGTAGCTGTCCAATATCTTGTGGTAGAGAGCCGATCAAAGAGTTTCCTGACATGTCTAGGTGAAGAAGTTGGCGAATTTTCATAATTTCTAGAGGTATAGTCCCATTCAGCTTATTATCCCCAATCCACAGCTCTAGTAGGTGACTACAGTTCCCGAGACTCGCGGGAACAATACCTTTAAAACTATTGTTTGACAAATCTAGTGTTTCCAACACAGTGATGTTGCCTAAAAAGGCGGGTATCTCTCCTGATAATCTATTTGAAAATAGACTTAAATACCTCAAATTCAAAAGTTTCCCAAGAGAGGTTGGGATTGGTCCAGTCAACTTATTTTGATCCAATATAAGTTTTTGTAAGTTCATGAGATTTCCAATGTCATGAGGGATTCTTCCGGAAATGAGGGTTCCTCCAAGGTCTAGAGTTATGAGTTTGGCGGATAGATTGGTTATAGAAATAGGCAATTCACCTCCAAGCCTATTTTGGCCAATCCCTAAGGTCTCTAGTTTGGTGCAGTTTGTCAAAGAAATGAGGAATTCAAGATCTTGAGAAGAACCACTTCCTAAAGAATTGGTATGAAGAAATAACATTTGCAAATTTGGAATTTTCCCAAAGGTAGGAATACTTCCTGTCAAATTGTTCTCATTCATTCCCAATCTTTCAAGAGTAGAGATATTAGAAA
Organism: Capsella bursa-pastoris; assembly: GCA_036452645.1. Classification (NCBI taxonomy): domain Eukaryota; kingdom Viridiplantae; phylum Streptophyta; class Magnoliopsida; order Brassicales; family Brassicaceae; genus Capsella; species Capsella bursa-pastoris. Next base: position 14,564,126 of record CP144195.1, on the reverse strand, counting down.
GTGTTTTTGGAATGGATCCTGTGAAATAATTCCCTCCCATATTAAACGATAGAAGATTTGGTAGCAGAACACCAAAGTCAGGTCTCAAGCGACCGGAGAAATGATTAAAACCAATGCCTAAAAGCTTAAGTGAGGACAAGTTGTAGAGAGCGGGAGGAAAAACACCTGAGAAGTTGTTTGCTACTAACTGAAGACTCCATATTTGAGTCAGTTTAGCTACATCACTAGGAATTTCTCCTTCAAGATTGTTATGTGACAATGCAAGTTGTTGTAAAGATGTCAAGTTTCCTAGTGACGCAGGGATCTTTCCTCTCATATTGTTACCATAAAGATTTAACTGAACAAGATTCATCAACGACCCTAGCTCTGAAGGAACACCTTTTCCAAGATGATTTGAATCTAAACGAAGATGCAACAACCTAGAGCAATTGTATAGACCACTTGGAATAGGTCCTCTTAGAAGATTTACCCCCATATCCAAGTATTCAAGTCTAAACAAGTTTCCCACCTCTTGAGGGATAGTACCACCAAAAAAGTTTTCATAGAGATCAAGTGATACAAGAAAGGATAGATTACCAATAGATGGTGATATCACTCCTCCTAATTGCAATCTTCCGAGTTCAAGATGAGTAACTCTTTTGTCTTTACGGCCACATGTAACACCCTTCCACTTGCAGATAGGGAAAGAGTGATTCCATGAGGACAAGACAGATCTTTTGCCTTCAGAAGCATGAGACTTGAACTCGAGCAACGCTTGCCTATCAGTTTCATCGGTAAAACCATGTGCACTAAGTAGCATGAGAGCGTTGAAAGCAAGTAAAAGAATCAGTCTCATGCTTCTCATTTTTGTTGGTGAACTTTTTTTTGGTGTTTCTCATATTTTGCAGGAAAGTGAATACAGAGACGAAGCATCCTTTAGCTTTGGTTATAAAATAATGCAACTTGAAGCAAAAAATAGGGATAATAAAATGCCACACTTTTCAAAAATGTAAGTCAAGTAGTAGTCCACCGCCAAAAAAGACATAAAAATCAAAGAAGGTAGTAGTCCACCGACGTCTACAAACATCATGCGGTGGCTGAATCATCTTTACACATTTTCTACAGAAATGACATTTTTTCTTTCTTTTCTAATTTGTACTTTTGTAGCTACTAGCATATAAACTATTTTTCATATAATATTAACATGTAACAGGGGATTATGTAAATGTTAACCAATTTATTTATTTAGTTTTACTAAATACTAGGTTTAGTAGGTAAATTTTTTTAGAAATTTTAGACGTTCTTAAAGTGATTTTAAAAGTATTTGGATGATTATGACAAAAAAAATAAAAATTATTTGGATGATACGTTCTTAAAGTGATTTCAAAAGTATTTGGATGATAATGTAAGTGACCCACACACAAGAAAAATGTGTATTGAGTGATATAACTGTTTTTCTTTAGCAAAACAAATAAAAGCTACAATTTAATAATATACAGCGTTAAAGACTAATGATATCTTTATTTAATTGGTTAATAATTGTGTTTACAATGAAAAATAAATTAGAAATTATATAGATAAACTCCAAAATATGATCAATTGAGAGATATTTTTACAAAAATTCCCCCTTGTCCCACGTTATCTTTAATTTCATAACGCCCGCCTTATACCACTAAGCTCAATCAAATCTTATGCAACAAAGCAAAAAAAATACTTGAGAATGGATTCGTCTCAGGGGATTCAAGAGCAGAGGATTGTGATTCCGAACAGCCACAATGAGAAGCTGGTTGGTCTGCTTCATGAAACTGGTTCTAAGGAAATTGTTGTCTTGTGTCATGGCTTTAGATCAAACAAGGTTAGTGTGTTCTAGCTGATTCAGTATGATCTCTTGAAGCTAAAGACTCTTCCAGCTGTTTGTTCTGTTTTTTTTCCTTGCTGTAAGCTCTATGTATTATTTGTTTTAGCCGCTTCTCGAATTCGTAAGCATTGCTGATTTGGTTAATACTTCAAGAATGTGGTATAAGTTATATATGAATGAACTTGTCTTTACTTTTGGCCTATGAACTGTATGCAGAACTTCGAAATTATGAAAAATGTGGCTGTTGCTATAGAGAAAGAAGGGATTAGTGCATTCCGTTTTGATTTCTCAGGGAATGGGTATATATTTTTTCTCTTTCTTGAATTCTCATTGATTTGTATAATTTGGTGTATTTGTTTTGATTTTTGGGGTTATGGTGCTTTCATTGTTGCAGAGAGAGTGAAGGAAGTTTCTATTATGGTAACTACAACTATGAAGCTGATGATCTACATTCTGTTATCCAATACTTCTCTAACATAAACCGTGTGGTTACTATAATTCTTGGACACAGTAAAGGTAACTAGTACTGTTCGATCAATGACATTGCAACATATATATATACTCTCCATACTTTAAAGTTTTGTTGCATAGGAGGTGATGTGGTCCTTCTCTATGCCTCCAAGTATCACGATATCCCCAATGTAATTAATCTCTCGGGACGTTATGATCTGAAGAAAGGCATAGAAGGGAGTCTTGGGGAAGGTTTCCTCGAAAGAATTAAGAAACAAGGATACATAGATGTTAAAGATGGTATTGTTATCAGCTCTTTTGTTTCCATGTACTGTATAAGATCATAACTCTCTCATGTTTCTATCAATGTACTGGTTTGTTACAGGTGATCCTAGGTACCGTGTTACCGAGGAGAGTTTGATGGACCGGTTAAACACTGATATGCATGAAGCTTGCCTCAAGATTGACCAAAAATGCAGGTGAGAGTAGTTAAGTTAAGTTCTTGAACTCATATTGTTTGCTTGATATATATAAACAAGCTAGGATTGATGTAATGGCAGGGTCATGACGGTTCATGGATCGGCTGACGAGACAGTACCCGTGGAAGATGCCAAGGAGTTTGCTAAGATCATACCAAACCACAAGCTAGAGATTGTGGAAGGAGCTGATCATTGTTATACCAAATATCAAAGTCAATTGGTTTCAACAGTTATGGAGTTCATAAAAGCAGTCATTGTAAACAACAACTAGTACTAGCTAGCTCTTTTGTTTCTTTGTAAAATTTTCGTGATACATGCTTTCATGGCAGCAAGTTGCATAACAGTCATTGGTTGATCAATGCACTCACCAAAACAGATTTACCATTTCGACATAATAAAAAATTTTAGCAACTAAGGTTAGGACCAGGATCCACACCAAGCTGTCTACAATAGCCTCTATAGTATCCAATCCTTGCCTTGACCGCACCTGAATCCCCACCGTTACATTCCATTCCATTGATGGCTTTTATAGTGGCTCCAAATCCTTGGTTCAGTACAGGCCTTACGCTATTCATCCAAAACGACAAACCCTTCCTTAAAGCTACAGATAGGTTGCTACCCACAAGCTCAGACTGGCGTAGAAGGTCGAGACTGAGACTCTGACCACGACCAAAGTTACCTTTCCTCGGCAATGGACATGGTCTTTGCTCTACGTTCTCGTCGCACCTGCTTCGTGACCTTTTCTTTGATTCTTCTATGTAGCACAAGTCTATAAGACATACATAGAGATGTCACATGAAAAAAAAAAATGTATTTATAATCAGCTCAATAAATAATATTATTTATCTCAAATAATGCAACATCCCATCCCAACCCATAGGTTTTGAGAATAATTTACTCATTTATACAAAAATATTAATAATATATTAAAAAGGTAAAGAAAGAAAAGAATCTTACGTCCGGTCTCGTGAGTGACATGAGCAAACATGGTAGCAATTTCACGTTTAGTAACGGAATTTGCAAAGTTGGGGAAAGTATTAGCAGCGTCGATGAAAGAGTTGCGAGTGTAGAATCTTCTTCCTGCACAACCAATACCAGCTTGGTTGATGATATTGTTAAAGAAACCTTGTGTCACAATGGTACTGACCGAGCCACCATCTCTTGGGTTTCCATCACCTCTACAAGAACCTAAGAGGCATAGGAAAAGGACTAAGGAAATTTTATTGAAAGCCATGTTTTGGTTATTGTTCGTGGATGAGATGGACGAAGTTGTGCTGTACATATATATATGGGAGAGAGTTGTTGGCTAGTTTGGTCATTTGTTTCTTGGAATATCTATTGATGGGTCGTGGTAGATAAATAAATGTTTTACTTTACAATAATGCTTATTTATATATATCCAAACAACTTTTGTTCATAGAAAATTATGTCTTTTTCGATAAAAATAATTATATTAGAAGAAAATAATAAAGGGAGTAAAAAGGAAGAACAATAATTAAATTGTGAATGGAGAAAATTTTCCAATGGTGGCGAAACGTTAAAGCACTTTGAATTTGCGGGTTAGTGGGATGGAAAACTAACTTTATTGTTTTGAATGGCAACGTTGAATGTTACTATTAAAATTATTTCAATTGGAAACACCCTCTCATATCTTTAGTTAGCAAATTTTGATACAAAGTGATATACAACAGAAAAAACAAAAACAAAAACGAAGCAGCGGCTGGAAATTTCGGTGCGTAGACTAAATAGTCACATAGTTGACTGAAAAAATCAACGATTACCTAGTGAGAAATTTCCAAACTTCTTTTTTCATAAGCATATGCTTGTTTCGTACGTAAACCTCATCACAAAATCACATGGTTTACCTTCTGTTTCTTTTTTTATGAATAGATTTTCGCTAGAATAAGTTTCTTAAGCATTTGTAAAGAAGCTTGTTCTTAGATAATCTAGCAATAACAAATCATCTGCTCAAATTTTAAATTAAATTGGACATGTATTTTTATGAGTCATAAATTCATAATATATAATAATAATAATGATAGATGGTCCTGTACACACTGCAGGGAGAGCTCTTTGAGAGCCGAAATATACATTTAACTGATTCAGAGAACAGAAACATACGAGGAAGATAATAACATATGAAGAAGCATAAGTAGGTGACATCCTTGCAACCAAGTTCAAGATTTTATCTAATCGCCTTACCGAAGAATCCTTACCAGGAAGGATCAAACGGGTGTTGGGACGTTGGCTATAGGTGGCTCTGGCGCTACAGCAAAGTGAAGTCCCCTGCGTTGGGGCACCCCTCCGTGAATCATGAAAGTAACTTCTGCGGCAGCAAGAGCCGCTGCTTCCTGATATCATGGAAAACAAAATTGGTACAATTGTGACGTCTGTTAGATTGAGCATTTTACAATTTAACATGGTTTGATATAATGAGTTTTTTCGTGTTCACACCTGTCTTTGTCTCCGACGTTGTAGTATACCAATGGCCCATGCCATTATGTAACATGGGAGGAGGAAGCCAGCGGCACGAAGTAGGAAAAGCTGTTGAGACCAGAGAGCAAGGAGCAAAGAAAGAATCAATAAAAATCACCAAGAAACTTAAACAAGTGTATTCAGAGATGGTTTAAAGACATAAGGAAGGTAAGGAAAGATGTACATACAGAGAAGAAGGCAGTTGGATCGTCCTCGTCATCTGAGTTAGTAGTGAGATTCAGCGCATCTCGTAACAGTAAAAGTGCCATTAGCTGCCATCACAGAAGTAAAATGCAGCCATTTAGTATTGAGTTTACAGTTGACAGTACATCATCACGATGTAGAAGAACATTCAATTCACATGATAAGAAATCATATTCTCAATAAGATTTAAAAAAAAAAACTGTAAGCTTACGATGAGAGCAGCAGAGCGACAAAAAGCAGCTCCACTTGAGTTCGACTCAGAATACTCGTCATAGTCAGCTTCCAAGAAATGGCGTTCTGCTGCAGCCATTGCCAGAATGCGCGGGTCAGTCAAGTCCAATGGTACTCCGTTCTCCCAATCGTCGCTGCACAATGCATGTTCAATAAAATAAACAAGTCAAGAATTATGCGGTACAGGATAGAAGAGATAATCACAAGAATAGATAAATACCAAACAAATGCAATGAAAAAGAGGGTCATAAAGATTATGAATATGGAAAACTTTCAAAAGTTGATTCTTTCTCCTGATGTTACCACCTATTTGAAACTTACAGACGAGAGTACATCTTAAATTCTCTATACCCTACCAGAACTATACCAAGCTAAAGTAAGATATAAGTATATAACTGAATGTATTATGTATGTTCATTATTTTGGTATATTGATGGGTTCTTCAGAGGGTATTAATATGTTATAAATGGTTCCACATAATCCACTTGTATAAATATTTAACAAGTCAAACCTCCTTGTATAGACAAACTAATTACTATTGGAATATCAATTTGCTGTGCAAGTCAGTAAAGCGGCAGGAAACAAATATTTGGAAAACTTACCCGATGTGAATTATCGTTTCATCAGGAGGAGGAGGCGGTGCTGTATATCCAGGTTGATAAGGCTGATAAATCATCAGGGATAAAAAAAAGGACTTTTTAGAATTTGTAATCGGCATTCTCTTGTGAATAACAGCAGTTGGATAACTAAACAATTGAGCAGCGATAACAAGATGAACCAATCTAAACTAACATAGAAAAGTCCAAAGAAGTAAATAGAAACAAGTAAGACCTTTAAATTCAGGAAAGTTATGTAACTACAACAATATTACAGATGTGAATATATGGATTACTGTTGAATACACTTCATCATTCAAAGTTGCATTTGTGGCATCTTAAAGCGCTATGAACTTAAATAGGTAAACTGACAAAAAGATACAATATTTAGCATCAGAGTCTGAGAAAATGATGAGTTTACCTGGTGGCATATTTCACAGGTTATGTCGCCTTTCTCGTTACACCAACGCTGAACACACTTGCGGTGGGCATACTGCGTAAATCAAAACTCAATAAATAAATAAAATCTCAAACCAATACCATCGAAAACAAACAACAATGAGATCCAATTTTACCTTCAAACTACCATTACAAGCACAAGGAGCCTCGAGGTTCTTAGTGGTATCTTCCTCCTGACAAATACGGCACTCAACAGACTGGAGAAGTGGTTCTTCCTCTTCCGCAACAGATGAAGAAGCCAAGTCTGTGCCTTGAGGCCGGGAAGAACTTTCTCCAGAAGAATCTGAAGACTCAAAATCTTTCTCTGAGTTCAATCTCTCAGTTGTTATGAGACGATCGGTACATAAACTCAAATGATCAGCCATCTTTATACTTAGCACCAAATGATATCTGTAACAAAAGAAAGCTCCAATACTTTAAAAGCTGAATCAAATTCCAAAGTACATTTTAAACCTAAGAACATATGAACATTTCACTCCTATATAATCTCAATTTACAAGTGAAAAATCCCAGAAAAAAAAAAACTTTTATCTAGAAATGCGAGTAAAAAAGGTTTTGATAGTTTCAAAAGTTTCAGAATTTGCCAAGTACGAAACAAACCCAAATCGAAAAAGCCCCAAATTCAATAGATACGATTTGATCTCCAAGAATCAAACCCTAATATTCTACAAATGAAAATCAAAATTGAATCATTATAACCATAGAAGAGTAATAATCAACATTACCTGTAAATTATTCTTGAATACGAAGCGGAATTGTTTTTTTTTTTTTTATAGATTTTTCGAAATCTGGAACCTTTTTAAGCTCAAACGAAGCTCTTACAAATTTGTGTTTGTTTTTGTCTCTTCGTGTTCGGTCTGAATAATCAGATAAACACATAATTCAATTCTATTAATATATTTTGGGAGCGCGTTTTTTTCTATAAATATCTAGAAACAATGTATAATAGATTCGGTTATGTACGAACCGGAGATATGGAGCTTGGTAAAGAGATAACGTCCGTTAAACGGCTAGTTGAGAAAGCGTGTTCCTCTCATAAATTTTAACCGGAAGTTTTTTGGTTAAGAAATTTAAATGTTTTCATGTAGTTATTTTTTTGGTCAACACTTGAATATTATCGATTAATGAAAGAGTTTAAAATGCTAATAAATATTTTTCACCCAAATCAGATGCAGAGATTAATTAATGGGTCCATATAGTAATTTAACAAACTTTGGTTGAATTTTTTTTCCTTTTCTTTTTGTCGGCTGGTTGAAAAATAATTTATGTGACATAAAACAAAATACATTGTCTGCTTCTTTTTTTCATTAGAGTAGGCAAAATGGACCAAGCTGAAAAATACATTTATTTCATAAGTTGAAAATTCTTCTAGACGTTTCTAATTAGTTTGACTTTTGACTTTTTGACTCGTTGTTAATAAATTTCAGAACCTAGAAGGAAACTAACCGCATTTACTGGTTTGTAATGATTGAGATAACCAGGTCGGTTTGAAGAATACCGAAATCATGTAAATTTAAAGTCGCTTCTGATCCGGTTCATACAGACCGGACGAAGACTTGGAAATCGAACCAGGAGGAGAGGATAAACCAAAAATAAGTAAGCTTTTAGTGCCTTCTTCACTCGAAGACTATGTTGAAGTCTATAAGCAGCAGCGACGATCACCTTATCTCTCTGATCGTATCATCCACCGGAAAACTCCATCTCCGGCAAATTCACGCCGTCTTACTCCGCACTTCCCTAATCAGAAACTCAGACGTTTTCCACCATTTCCTCTCTCGTCTCGCTCTCTCCCTAATTCCTCGGGACATCAATTACTCATGCCGAGTCTTCTCCCAGAGATCGAACCCAACTCTCTCTCACTCCAACACCATGATCAGAGCTTTCTCTCTCAGCAAAAATCCAAGCGAAGGGCTCCGCTTGTTCAGAGCTCTCAGACGAAACAGCTCTCTTCCTCCTAACCCACTCTCGTCTTCTTTCGCTCTCAAGTGTTGCATAAAATCCGGTGACTTACTCGGCGGTTTGCAGATTCACGGCAAGATTTTCAGTGATGGGTTTCTCTCGGATAGTCTTCTCTTGACGACAATGATGGATCTTTACTCAGCTTGTGAAAACAGCAATGATGCATGTAAACTGTTCGACGAAATTCCTCAGAGAGATATCGTTTCTTGGAACGTGTTGGTTTCGTGTTATCTGCGGAACAAGCGTTCCCGAGATGTTCTTGTTTTGTTTGATAAGATGAAGAACGAGGTCGATGGTTGTGTAAAACCTGACGGTGTAACGTGCTTATTGGCTTTACAAGCTTGCGCTAACTTGGGCGCGTTGGATTTTGGTAAGCAAGTTCATGCTTTTATCGATGAAAACAGATTTGGCAATGCTTTGAATTTGAGCAACACTCTGGTTTCCATGTACTCACGTTGCGGGTCTATGGATAAGGCTTATGAAGTCTTTAATCAAATGCGTGAAAGAAATGTAGTCTCGTGGACGGCTATGATCTCGGGTTTAGCTATAAATGGGTTTGGAAAAGAAGCCATTGAAGCTTTCAACGAAATGTTGAAGTTTGGAATCTCTCCAGAGGAACAGACATTCACGGGTTTATTGTCTGCGTGTAGCCATTCGGGATTGGTCGAGGAAGGAATGATGTTTTTCGATAGAATGAGGAGCGGCGAATTTAAGATAAAGCCAAATTTACATCACTATGGGTGCATCGTTGACCTCTTGGGACGTGCTCGTCAACTAGATAAAGCCTACAGTCTCATAAAGTCAATGGAGATGAAACCAGACTCCACTATTTGGCGTACGCTGCTCGGGGCTTGTAGAGTCCATGGAAATGTTGAACTTGGGGAACGCGTGATCTCTCATATTATCGAACTTAAAGCCGAAGAAGCTGGAGATTACGTTCTGTTACTCAACACTTACTCTTCGGTTGGGAAATGGGAGAAAGTGACTGAACTGCGTTCGTTGATGAAGGAGAAAAGAATCCTGACGAAACCAGGATGGAGCGCAATCGAGCTGCAAGGAACCGTTCATGAGTTTATAGTAGACGATGTTTCTCATCCGCGGATGGAAGAAATCTATAAAAAGCTGGCGGAAATCAATCAGCAGCTGAAGATTGCGGGATACGTGGTGGAATTCACATCGGAACTGCACAATCTGAATTCAGAAGAAGAAAAGGGACATGCGTTGACATACCATAGCGAGAAGCTAGCAATAGCCTTTGGGATCCTGGTGACTCCACCAGGAACAACCATTAGAGTGACCAAGAATCTCAGAACTTGTGTAGATTGCCATAATTTTGCAAAGTTTGTATCTGATGTTTATGATCGTGTAGTAATTGTTAGAGACCGTTCCAGATTTCATCATTTTGAAAACGGCTCTTGTTCTTGTAATGACTTTTGGTGATGATGCAAAAAAGGTTTGCTTCAGTACTGTCTTCTTATAACAAAATATAAAATTTACATAACTTTAATTATAACGACCGTAAATCAAAACCAATGGTTAAAAATGCCAAATAGTGATAAATTTTCAAAGATTGATCATTTGAAAATAGTCCAAAATGAGTAATTAACTTCTTCTTCTTTTTTTTTTTGTGTGAAAACGAGTAATTAACTCTTAAACATCAATTTCCTTGAATATAAAGAAACAAAACAAATCACACGAAACAGTTTTTTTGGGATCACCCTACAAAAATAGTTGGAGACTTCTATAAATATATATATATATATATATATATATATATGTTTACTTTACATGTAAAGTTTTCTACAATAAATATTTTCTTCAAAGTGAAAAAATTACAATGTCGTCATCCAAAGTTTTCATATTTTGTGTCGTCCTCGTTCTACTTGCTAATCTCCATGAATGTAGTATGTCATTTGTATATAGTTTACATATTCACCATCATGAATCAATACTAGTTAGTAACCAATTTATATATGTTATCCTCCTTATTATTTTTGTAATTGATATATTTTATATGTTTATATATACAGGTTTATTTAAAGCTGACAAGCTATTGACAAATCCTCGCAATGGAAAAAAGACAGGGAAGCCACCATGCAAACCAGAAAAAAATTATTTTGTCTGCACAAACACTGACGTCGAGGGTAAGATATATAATGCCCAAGACTGTTGGACGCATTGCCCTAGCTAATTAACCCACCACCTCCATTTCAAAGATTTTATGAAATTTTTTGAAGAGCATTTTATATAAACCAATTTTTTTTGTTTAAAATATATAAATACTAAATATTCATGTGACTTCACTAAACGAAACTATACTAACCTTGATATTGTTTCGTAACTTTAAAAGTCATTTATGTATTTCAGATTATGTGTATTCGTATATTCTTGTATTTACACTTTCCAAGTACTCTAGCATATTAATCACTTGTGTATAAATACTTTGATCAGCCGCTTTGGCATAATATACAGAAAACCTTGAATACGCTTTTGGTTTTGTGACATGGTATCTTTTAGTTAAAATAAGGGTGTGCTTGCAAAGTAATACATTTTCAAAAACTTAATAAGAATTTTCATACATTTACTATTTATAATTATGTAAATAGGTGATTTTTACTTCTTTTGTAATAGAAAAATTAGATACGATGTGAGAAAAATGGAAAAGTGGGATATAGAGTAATCGTGTGAAATTAAAGTTACAATATGACAGTTTTACAACAAAAAAAAAAAGGCATCACTACCACTCATCTTGTAAATTTTCCTTTATTATAAATGAGAAATGACATTTTTGAAATTTTGTTGTCATACATATATATACACTTAAGCAGCAATGGAGGCAAAAATTGTATGAAATGTATTTGTCCGCTTTAGTTTTACTTACTATTTGTAACTTTAAAAAGTCTTTAATTTTATTTTATATTCTATATGTATTTTTAAAAGGTGTGTCTTGCTCCTGTAATGATTTTTTTTGGTGATGATTCATAAAATCTGCTTCAGTGCCATGTTTCAAAATCCTCAAAACTGAAGCTAATACATTCTTTATTCTACAATAAGAAAATGTCTCGCCGATGCAAGAAATATGAAAAAGAAAACAAAACTCAAAATGATCAGAAGAAAAATGTTATCAGCTTCTTGAATGTGTCTTTTTTGTTTTTCCAAGTGAAAATCACGATCTAGTTAGCTGCAGCGGCAGCTTGTTTGTTTGCAAATGCGACACCTTTCTCGATGCTCGCTTTCAGTTCTGGTTTAAGAGCTTCTAGTGCTTTCTGCTCGTACTCAGTCAATCCCTGAAGGTCTGACTCAATCACAGCTTCAAGTCCATTCTTCCCAAGCTTGATCCGTGATGCAAAGAAAGGAAGATCAGTCAGAGTCGACTCAACATACGAACACTCGTACACATCTCCGTCTCCATCAAGAGCACGGAGAGACGACTCGACAAATCTTGCAGCAGCATATGCCATTGACAAAGTAGCTGAACCTGCACCTGCCTTAGCATCCACAACCTCAGTTCCAGCGTTCTGAATCCTAACAGTCAGTTGTTCGATTTCTTCATCGGTAAAGTTGACAGAGGGCTTGGTTTTTGAAAGAAGAGGCAAAATGGTGATTCCAGCATGTCCACCAATAACTGGAACATCCACATCTATAAGCTTAAGGTTCTTTTTCTGAGAAACAAAAGTGTTAGCCCTCACAACATCCAACGTAGTGACACCAAAAAGCTTCTTGGGATCATACACACCTTTCTTTTTCAACACTTCAGCAGCAATGGGTACGGTAGAGTTAACAGGGTTACTAATAATATGGATGAAAGCATTAGGACAGTTATCAGCAACAGCCTCAACCAAAGATTTGACAATACCAGCATTGATGTTGAAAAGATCATCACGGGTCATACCCGGTTTCCTCGGGACACCAGCAGGGATAACCACAACATTCACATCTTTCAAACAATCAGCTAACTCAGAAGGCCCAGTAAAGTCACGAACTTGAGAAGGAGTGTTACAGTGACTCAAATCAGCAGCAACACCCTTGACATTAGCAATATCGTAAAGATGAAGGGTAGAGACCAAGGGAGACATCTTGATAAGAAGTGACAAAGGCTGACCAATACCACCAGCAGCACCAAGAACAGCTACCTTGTAGGAAGCATTGATCTTGAATCCGTAAGGCTTCTTGTCAGATGTTTGAGCTTTGGTTGCAGAACCACGCAGAGTCTTGGCCAAGGAAGAAGAATCAGATCCAGAGATGAGTGAGGTTGATCTAAGACCGGTGAAACTAGGGACTGAGTTAAATTTCACAGCTTGTGATGACCTCGACTGTGTTAAGGAGCTAGCTTTAGTAGAGGAGTAAGAAGATCCAATTGAAAACAAAGAAGCTGATGTTGCTGCTGCTGCTGCTGCCATTTTTGTTTGTTTGGTTTCCCTGTTTTTCACAAAAGAAGAATATAACTTTGTTCCATACCTAAGCATTTACATGGCAGACAGATCCATATCTCTAATCTATAAAAAAGAAGGCAAATTCGAACAAATCAATCGAAGAACAAGAAACCCTAATCGAAACCAGATCGAGATATTTTCTACATGAGACTCAGCTATTACATCGTAAAATCGGAGAATGGTCTAAACAATCCCATAAAAAAAATCAAATTTTTTGATAATAGAGAAGAAAACGAATTGAGAAAGAAACTAACCTTCGAGAAAGCTTCTTGATTTGAAAACCCAATACGAGAGTGAGAGAGAGAGAGAGAAAGATTAAGACTTTGCTCTGTTCGCTATAGAGAGAGAGAGAGAGAGCTCAAGTGAAGAATAAGAAGAAGAAGAAGAAGAGAAATGGGATTAGGTGACGATGTGAGTTAGGAAACAATTTTTATTTTTATTATTCTAAAAAGGAAGGAAATTAAAAAGAAAAGAAAAAATCAAAAATTGTAGAACTTTGTTTTGGCTGTGTCTCGTAAGATCCGCCAAGAGGTGGTGTGTGATGTGATACGATACACGACTTGTGTCCTTTAGTTGTGTTCGTACGACGGCAGCCCAAAACGCTGCGTTAACCTTATTATATCCCCACATGCTCTTTCTCTCAACTTACTTACTTGTCTAGTTTCATGATGATTACTACTAGGACGACGTCTAATGTGGTCATCGACTCAAGAAAAAATATGTGGTCATCGACTCAGTAATTGTATTCTCTGATTATAGGATTCACAAGTGTATGCCATCTAGTGTTCAAAAACATGTGATTCATGAGGGTTCGAAAAATTGGTCTAGATTAAACGTCATCTAGTGGCTAGTGGTCCATTTGTACTTAATTAGTTTGTAAATCACGAGAGCTCTCATCTCAGATTCCTCATCGCTCGGCTATGCATCTCTATCGATCCTCAACCTCAAGGTTCAGATCCAAAGACGTAGAATCATCTTTCAACTCGATTTTGTTGTTTTCTTTAGTCTCCCAATCGCTTTTTGGTCTAATCGCTTAGAAAGGTTAGTATGATAAAGTTTTTTCAAGTGTTTGGGATCAAATTGCTTGATTTTAACAAGGATAGGAATATATGCCAAATAAAATTGAAATTAAAGACTTGTACATATCATCCATATATAGTTTATCCACAGTAGTATAACTGGATTTAATAACTCAACTACATAAAAGAAACTATGCTTTAGTACTGTCTAATCGTCTATAGACTCCACTCCAATGTTAACTAACTCAATTTCATAGTCCGTAAGCTTACATATATATACATAAACTTTTTTTTTGGGTGTAAATATATATGTTAAATTACTTATACGTAATATTAACCTTATCGATCGATACTATAATTATAACTGATGTTTCTTCATTTTAACGATCAGCAATCGACACAACCTCGCTGACGCGGCAAATGGCGATTGTTGGCACCAGAACCTGGATAATCGTTTAACTCCATCACCATCCTTTCTTTTACCTCCTCCTTCAAATCCTATAACAACATTATTTTAAACAAAACCAAATTCATTTCCTTAATAACCTACTTGTAACTTTTCAAGAACACATGTATATACATAGCTTCAGAACTAACCAGATCATGATGAGGGAGACCAATATGAGTGGGCTTCTCCATAGAACTCCAAGGTCCTATGTGAATACAAAAGTATAAGTTACAACGTATGATGTAAATATTTAATACAGAAAATAAGATTTAAGAGAGATGATGTTCTTACTAGCGGCATGGGAAGGGAAGAAGAGGAAGTGAGACAGAGACAAGAAGAAGATCACAAGGAGATGGAAGAGAACTTTGTTGGCCATTTGACGATGATGATTTATGACCAAATTGTATATATAGTTTAAAATCTTAATGTTGTTGTGAGTACTTATGTCTCTCTCTTTTTTTCCCAACTTGTTTTCAGTTTTGTGTGTTGTAGTGGTTTCTCTTAGTTCCTATTCTTCCAGCTTGAGCATTATATACTAATAGCATAGTGAGGTTTTTTAGTAACATAATTAATTATGGACCGTTTTTAGATCTAATTAGAGTGCTAATTAAGTCGTTTATATTAAACAACCAACATGACTAAACTTTTAAAAATATAAGGGAACAAAATACGAAGAAACAAGCCATCGACGCGGTTTCACTTTATGTGTAGCTCGTGCTGTTTTGTTAATTGTTTTCTATAATACTAATTACAATTACAGTTTGAAAAATGTGTGTAGCCCTCGATCTTTAATAAGCAAAACCCTAAGTATCATTGTTGAATGTTCATTCAGACGATCAGACCAAGGAGGCATGGTCTCATAAGAAACTGTGTAGTCGTATAGAAATGATCGATGTTGGTTAAAGTGGTGGACTTGTGGGGAAGCCAATGGGCATAACTACTTAATTACGCGTGGCTAGTTATATATTAGTCATTGACGACAAATGGGTTCGAGTCAAGGGAAGTCTCGTGTCTCGTGCTTTTGGAAGTTCACTTTTAAGTGTAATGGCAATCACTATAATGGAATATAGCTAGACACAAAACAGTATTAATTAGCAATAATAATCATAACCATTTTGTCAATTGTTTAGCCATGTTGTTGACAAAGTATACATATCTCAATGTATATATATTAGTAGTCCATTTAAATAAAGTTAGAAGATTATATGTAAGTGCAAGAAAGAGATAAATGCTTGTCAAAGTCATGGCACTAACGCTTAATGATGTTTTCTAATCACTTCACGAATTTGGCTTCTATAGTGGCTAATACATCATACCATTTATTCTTAAGTACCTTAATATATACGGTACCTTTAGAGACAACTCCTTTTTTGTATTTGTAATTTGTAAACATCTTTTACAAAAAGATATCACACCTCAGAAGATATTCATTTGTTTCACCAATCCACTAAATGAAGAGCTAGCTTTATGGCCATATGCATGCACTGCTTTAATGTCAAAATATATATCTATATATATCACTACCATTTATGTCGAAAAGTTTATAAGCAAAATTCAAAGCTATCGTTGTGTTCTTGGAAGGTTTCTCTTTTTGTATTTTAAGTCAACAAGAAATTTTATAAAAATTCAATAGTGGGAAACTTCACCACCTTCTCAATGTGATCACCAATATAATATTACTACTCATTTCATGTCCTTTTCATAATTGACATTGGAAATACAATTCAAGAAACCACTAGAAAGGGATATTTTTTTACTTTTTGAGTTTTGAGGAAAGCTCCTCCTTAGAGAACAACACTTAGAATATTAGTTCGACTTAATTAAGTGGACTAATGGTTCCACTTCGGTTAACAATTTCTGAAAACACAGAATTGCCTTTGGTAAGAATTTGATCAAATAACTCATATTTGTTCAAATAATCATCTTAGTATATATGGGATCATTTTTAAAACAACTCATATTTTTTCAAATAATCATCGTAGTATATTAGGGTGTTCTAATTATCTTGGAAATAATAATAATTTAAGTAAGAATATTACATGTATATGTAACTTCTTGTGTGTGTGTGTGTGTGTTATTTTTTTTTTTTTCCTTCTTCTGATTAAGCTGATGTATTAATTAGCACATACTAACTAGTAGAAATAGAAAGTATATCCAATTTTAGTTAGAAGAATATTCTGGACTGGTGTTATTTTCTCCAACTCACCCAAACAGTGAGCACATGTAATAAGGGAATAGCTAGGCTTAAAAGATGTCCACAAAAAAAAGAAGGCCTAAGGCTTTAAATGGGCTCGAATCTGGATCTTTAAATGGGCTTTAAGGAAGAGATGTGGTGGAGTGCAGAACGTAGTAGTGCTATATACATACTATATGCTCAATGTGGCATTTTGGAATAACTCATTTTTACATGACAATTTAAGTCATTCGCCGAAACAACGAGAGTTACGGTTTACATTATTGAGTCCATCTCTGGCTTTGGATAGAAAGTTTTGTGTTTGTATATACAATAAAAAATACTTTGTCTACATACATATAGGTTTTCTTTGTACATGTAAGAAAATATATGTTTAATTTGTCCGCAATGTTGACATGAAACTATAAGAAGGTATGCTCAATCAATTACATAATCGATTAAAGAGATGGCTAGCTGCAACGTTTCTCATAACAACTGGTCGCAATTCGCGGTATTGATAAAAGACATTTTTAAGAGATACAAATTCATAAGCAAGTTAATTAACTAGTATAGTAACATATCAATTTTACAATTGATATAATTAACTAGCTAGATAGGAAAGGTACTGATAATATAAATCCAGTTGAATTATCTGATTAAGCAAGAAACTAGAAAATGAAAAAGGTAGATAGAAGAAAAGGTGTTGTTTTTAATGTAGCTCCCAAAGAGACACAGCAGCGTCCACATCTCGCCAGTCGTGTTGTGTGAAAAGGCAAGGCTTAAACACATAGATGGCTTATCTTCACATATATCATTATTATCTTGTATTTATTTTTTTATATTAACAATTCTTTTCTTTTAAGATGTCAAAAAGAAAAAAAAAAGGATATAGATGGAGAAGTACAAATGTGTGTACTACACTCAGGTAAGAAAATATATTGAGAATAATTTACCGAACAAATAAGTATATTATTTCATTTATTTTTTCAGATAATTATACTCTTTTTTAATAAAGAGATAATTATGCTCTTGTCAAAGTCTAAACAATTTTTCATCTAACTCACATTTATTCACGTATATGTACCAAGATTTAAATCTAACTAACATTTATTCACGTATATGTACCAAGATTTAAAGTGTATAGAGTTCGAATTTTCTATTTTGACCAAACCAAAAATTGCAATTTTGGTTTAAATTTTCTAAATTTGCCCTTTTACATATTACAAAAATATTGAACCCTAAAAGTTAAATGAAATCGGCTGAATCCAAACATAACCAATACAACACATGTTAAATTATATTTTTATAACATAAAATGATAACAAATTTATAAATTTTAAATGTTAAATTTAAAATACTATAAAAATAGCAATCTAATAATTGATTTTGTTTCAAATAAATAAATATTATTTATTCACGTAGATATCAAAGATTGCTGGCAGTGGAACACGTGAAGGGTTATGATTAGATCGACCGATCCTTTTTGGGTTTGATGAAATCCATGGGAGCAGCAAGTGTGACAGAGAATCCAACGTGGCAAAACATACACTTTTATTTAGATCCTCCAAAAGTCCAAATAAAAAATCTCTCAACTTCGTTACTACAATAATGTGGCAGAGAGATACCTTCCTATATAACCTTTTAATTAACAACCAATTGTAAATTGACACCTCATTAGATCCAACCTTCTTTTGTTTTTAAAAATATATATATATATATATATATATATATTTCCTTATACAACCAAAACGTACAAATAGATTAATATATCTATTCTGTTAACCATTTTTTTTTCATTTCGAAATTTTATGTGTCGTTTATTTTTTTTATTATATTCTGTATAAAATTAAATTTTAAAATATTTGAATAACTTATTTAAGAAAAAAAAATGTGAGATTGCGTAACCGTTGGATGTTCCTATATATGCAATTGTTGATTTGTGTGTTTGTATTGTTGGAGATCTTTGTTTGTGACATCGGCATGTCTTTTGAACTCTATCTAATTAGAACTACAATTTTCTTCAACTACCTTACAAGATTTTGTTGCTTTAGAACACTCATTGATCTTATATTCGATGTTGTTATGTTGGTCAATTTTTCTCTTTTATAATATCTCAGTATATGTTATTGATTGATGTTTATTACACTAGCAGTTACCAATTGATGGTTCTCACACAAGCAACTACCAAATTTCGAGAACATGTTTTGAATATCCACTAGTTAATCACATATTCAATTATTCTATCTTGAAAATTTGCCTTTTGAAATTATTATATCTCTTTAATTATGCTAGTGAAAGTCATTCCAATATAAATTATGCTTAAAATGATTGTAATGTTTAATTATTTGTACAAAAGATGTATGAGAAAAAGCTTTCAAAATGAATTTTTGACATACTACTTGAACTCTACTTTGCCATATTGACATTTTTTATTTTTATTTTAAGGTCATTATCATAATAAAAATAAAGATATGTATAGACTAGTGTAAAATTAATTTCTCTTCTAATTTATAGTCTATCAATGAGACCAAATAAAATTATTTAACAATCATTAACCATAACAAAATAAAAAATCCAAAGAGATTTATTAACTACAAAGAAAAAGGAAAAATGATCGAAATCTACAAAGAAAAATAGCAACAAAGGTGAATATGAATATCGTGTACAAATGCATGGTACCAAAGAATGATTTTAAACTACAACATAGACAAACTTTTCACAACCATTAAAACTTCAAACATCAAAACTAGTGTTGCAAGGTACAAGAAAATAAAATGTGTGTATGCCATTCCATACAAACATGCAACATGATTGTATTCGGATTTCTCTCTATATCTAATGTAACGTCTCTAAAGAAAAAGGGTTTTTCCATTGTTAAAAAAAAAACTTGCATCTAAATGTATCTCTCAAGATGCATAATTATCTAACAAATGAAGTATTCTTATCTATTACAAATCTTGTATTCAAAATATTCCTTTGCCGGTTACTTTTATATAGAAAAAAATAGTATGATTTTATCTCATAGTTTGTAACAATCTAATTTTATTTTTAAATTTACCGAGAGAGGCTTGTGTATTGTTATCCCCGATATAAATTGGGAAATAAAAAAATCTATTAATACGAAAAAGGTAAGAAATTTTACTATTATATAGAAAGAAATAAAACCCGACAACCCGACCCGAAATTAATGAGGCGAAAAGGAAAATATCAGAGGCCACATAAACTTGTGGCTGAGAATCCAAATGTGATGCTGACGTGTTACCCTCCTTCTCTTTTATACGGATCTTAATAAATCCCTAATTTCATCAAATATATTCACACACTCTCTCTTCCCCCAAATCAAAATCTCCCAAAAAAAAAACAAAAACAAAAATCAATAAAGATAGAGAGAGACTATAGAGACACTACACGAAGCTTTCGAGAATGATGATGGAGAGCAGAGACCCTGCTATTAAGCTCTTCGGTATGAAAATCCCTTTTCCGGCTGTTTTTGAGTCGCCGCCGGTGACTGTGGATGAGGAGGAAGAAGAAGATGATTGGAGCGGCGGAGATGGAGGAGATGACAAATCATCAGAAGATAATAAGGTAATTGATTGAGAAAATGAAACCTTAATCACATAGAACTCTTTTTGTTTGGTTTTAATAATCATCTTTGGATCTACGGAATATAAAAAAGCCAAGTTCCAATCTTGTTTTGTCATAAAGACATCGCTATGTTCATTTAATTATTACAAGAGTAGTTTGAAGAATAATTGTTTGATTAAGATATGATAAAGATCGTTTTAGGTTTTAGGGTTTTATCCATTGTTAGTGTGTTCGTAATTTAGTGTTTATTGCATCTCAGGTAACTCCAGAGTTACCAGATAAGAACTGTAACGACAACAGTCTAAACAATTCGAATGAGTCCAAACCCGAAACTGGGGACAAAGAGGAGGAGACCACTTCAACGGATCAGATTGAGAGCAGTGACTCGCCTGGTGATGGTAGTAACCAGCAGACCACAGCTGATGGTAAAACCCTGAAGAAACCTACCAAGATTCTGCCGTGTCCGAGATGCAAAAGCATGGACACCAAGTTCTGTTATTACAACAACTACAACATAAACCAGCCTCGTCATTTCTGTAAGGCGTGTCAGAGGTATTGGACAGCTGGTGGGACTATGAGGAATGTTCCCGTTGGGGCAGGGCGTCGTAAGAACAAAAGCTCCTCGTCTCATTACCGTCATATTACTATATCTGAGGCTCTTGAGGCTGCGAGGCTCGATCCAGGGTTGCAGGCGAACACAAGGGTCTTGAGTTTTGGTCTAGATGCTCATCAACAGCATGCTGCTGCTCCCATGGCACCTGTGATGAATTTACAAGGAAACCAGAAGGTCTCAAACGGAGCTCAAAACGTGTTTCATGGGGTAGCGGATCAGCGGCTTGTGGCTCGGGTAGAGAATGGAGATGATTGCTCAAGCGGCTCCTCTGTGACCACCTCTAACAATCACTCAGTAGATGAATCAAGACCACAAAGCTGCAGAGTTGGTGAACCACAAATGAACAATAACAACAACATGAATGGTTATGCTTGCATCCCAGGTGTTCCGTGGCCTTACACGTGGAACCCATCGATGCCTCCACCAGGTTTTTACCCGCCTCCAGGGTTTCCAATGCCGTTTTACCCTTACTGGACCATCCCAATGGTATCACCGCATCAATCCTCATCCCCTATGAGCCAGAAAGTTTCAAATCCAAACTCTCCTACTCTTGGAAAGCATCCGAGAGATGAAGAATCCGCAAGAAAGGACAACGAGACAGAGCAGCGAAAACAGAGGAACGGCGTTCTAGTCCCAAAAACGTTGAGAATAGACGATCCCAACGAAGCAGCAAAGAGCTCGATATGGACAACACTAGGTATCAAGAACGACGGGATGATGAGCAAAGGCGGTGGTATGTTCAAAGGGTTTAATGATCAGAAGACAAAGATGAATAACAGCAACGACAAAACCGAGAACTCCCCTCTTCGTTCTGCTAACCCTGCTGCTCTATCAAGATCACATAATTTCCATGAACGGGTTTAGAGTTATACATGTATGTATATGTATGATTGATTTGTATGTATAGATGATATTTGGAGACTGATGAGTTTTTGAGAATCAAAACTCTTTTCTTCCTCCTCGTGACCTTATTCCTTTTGAGATGTTTTTTTTGTACAATGTACACTATTGCTTCTTTCTTCATTTGTCAGAAGTGTAGGAAAGAGATAACACATTAATGGTAAAAACTAAAAAAGTTGTTGTTGCGTTGGCATTTCAACCGACACTCTTCTGACTCTTCTTTACAACTTCTTGTCTTCTCAAGTTCTTCTCTGCTAAAAACAACAAAACTCAAAAGTTAAAATAGTAAAGATAAGAAGCAAAACGATTATAGTACTATTCGTTTTTTTAGTAATTAAAATAATAATTCTGTTGATAATTAGATATATCTACGAAGATATAAATCCCTTCAGATTTTTAAATAAAAAAAATTACAGTATTATTATTAAGAAAAAATTGTGAAGGTCCCATTCAATACCACGTACAGACAATCAGAATTTAATGTGTTGGAAAAGTTTTTTTTTATTTGCATGCTTTTTAAAAAAAAAGAAATTCTTTTTATATATTGATGCTGAAAAAGATTGGTCACTATGTTTTATTTTCTCCCATTTTTTACTTTATTATTTTTGGTCTGTCTGTCTTCGATAGCAACTTAGATATTTTAGAGGGCCTAATCAATTGTTAGCCACACATATTATTTATTTTATTTATTTTGTTTCTATTTTATACTATGGCACACACAATTTATATTATCATCATTCTTACAATTAAAAGCTTATGGCAAGTTGCTTTTTTCTTTTTTTATAATACTGTTCTTTTCTACCTTTTTCCATTTTGTGGCAAAGCAATTTTGCATCATATTTTCTAAAGTATATTATTTTTTCTATCACACAAGCGCCTTTTCAAAAAGTTGAAGATATAAGTTTGACACCCAAATAAACATTTGACTAATGCCAAACGCGTTTCAATCGCAAACGCACTATATTATCATTGAATACACGAAGATATTGGCCTACCTTTTTCTCTGGTTAGAGGGTTTGGAAAATTAATATTTGTTAGCTTTTTGCAAATGGTTCCAAATATAAGACAACAACGTCGTTAAGATGTTTAGACCCATATAACTAAAAAATTAAAGAAGCAAAGGAAATCAAGTCTTTTCTGTTTTCTGTTGTTTTCTCATAAGAAAAAACAATTAACTAAAATTAGGCCTAATCAAACTTCTTAACTTTTTCTGGCCTTTAGATTTAATAATTTTATCATCTAAGTGTAAACGCTATTTATTTTACTAGTGTGGCCTTTAATCAACTACTTTGTTTGGCTATCTAACACTGCTATAATATAATAAATTTTGGAAAAGAAAAGAAATGAAGATATAATGCATATTACTTACTTTATAGCATCAGTTATTCAGTTATGAGTTTGCCAATAATTTAGAGCAATATTTTGGATTTGTCATCTTTCAGGTTACAAATATGCGATTAAACATATTTTTATTTGTTATGTTCAGGTATAGTTGGTTCTATTTATTTTTAGATTTTAATATTTTTTATTTAGTATATATTTAGCAAAAAAAAAATCATAAATGTGAACATTTTGAAATGTTTGAAAATGGTAAATCCATAAAATAGAAAAAATTGTATTTTTGGAAAATTTGCCTTAGTAAATGATATTTTTCGTAAGAAGCATATATCAAATGAGTTATAATTTAAAGGCAATTTTTGTT
This sequence comes from Capsella bursa-pastoris, assembly GCA_036452645.1. Lineage (NCBI taxonomy): Eukaryota > Viridiplantae > Streptophyta > Magnoliopsida > Brassicales > Brassicaceae > Capsella > Capsella bursa-pastoris. The sequence goes on along the minus strand of CP144195.1, from coordinate 14,540,563 downwards.
AAATTGTATAGTTGAATAGTTCACAACTTTAATTTTCCATCACCATATCATAATTTTAAAAACTATGATAATACATGTATAGTAGATTTATTATGTGAATTGCCATCATCTTCTAATAAAACTATAAATCATAATTTATCTAATAAAGTAATAAGTTTTAATATTGTTGGAAAAAAAAAGATAACACTTCTTACATAATATGATGATTTTACTGGAGGGGGAGGGATAAAAAGTGAAAATGCACTCATAGAGAAAAAAAAAAGTCAAGAACATATTGAGATCAACCATTGATGTTTAATACAGTTAGACTAAGAAATATGATGTATGGTTTCGTTGGAGAAATGATAGTGTTGACTTTTGATATGATCAAAGTAAACCACATCAAGAATTGGAAGTTGGAGTCAACCCTCCACTAAAACTTTTGTAAAACTTAACAATCTCATCTCTTAATGTTTCCACTTAATAGAAAAGGCCAGTGCACTTTGCAATATATAACAATCCATAAACTGGTGATTTCTAATTATTTACGTCCACTTGATTCTATTATTCTTTGTATTTTAAATTTTGGTAATCCGCTGCCAAACGTAATTTGGTAAATATTTTTTCGTTAATTTCACCTTTTCTATAACTCCTGAAAGGTTTACCAAAACGAAGATGTGAGAGTTACTTGCCACAAGATTTGGACTATATAAGTTGGTATACCAAAACGAGTTATTTGCCGACAAAAAAAAAAAAAAACGAGTTATTTACTCTCACCACAAAATCAAATTATCCATTAACTAGCTACGCTTTAATTCGTCGATTGAATCCAAGAAAAAAAAATGATTGCAAAGAAGACAAGAAAATATATTATATCCATTCAAAACAACAAAAATCACAAATACCTACTTTATAAAGATATATCCATGATTATTTGATACTTAAATATCAAACTAAACAAAATTTCAGAATTTGTTACCTAGGATATACTTTTATTTTATTTAATTTAACAACAACATATATATAAAAAGGGAAGCAAAACAGTCTTTAACCAAAAAAACTTATGAAAAATCGAGCAAAAGAGAGAGTGAGTGCTAAAGAAAACTTTTGTGAGTAGATTTTCCAACAAAGAAAAATTATAAATTATAATTAAAAAAAGGACTTTCCCACAAAGGAAGGCATCTTCTACGATCTTGACACGTGTAATCGACTTTAGCTTCTCTGACGCAGGCCTGACACGCCTCCCTAAAAGATAATCAAAATATAAAAAAGGCAAACAGAAAGATATGTCTTTTTTTCACTTTTGTCTTTTGTCTTTTTTCTTTTCTTTTAATGGTTCAGGTAAAAGAAGTTGTGACATGTAAATTGTACTTATCGTTCTCTGAGTTTATTTTAATTTATCTGTTGCTCAGATTTTTTTTAACCAAATCGGAAAGAAGAATAATTCACTAATAAATCCGAACCTGACAAGAACAAAAAAAAAGAAAGAAAAGACAAGTTGGGAAAAGAGAGTCCAAAATAATTTCTAGATTAATGAAAAGAAAATGAGAAAAAGTAAGCTTCTAGAAGAAAAGGAAAAAATTCTACAAACAAACAGAAGCTACTTTTCACATTTTTTCCATTTGAATATTTTGATCATGGATGTAGCAATATACGTTACAAATATTTCAGAAAATTACAAGTAGTAGAAGGCATTATTTTTCTATATGTGAAAAATGCAGAGTAGAGAGCCAAAATAGAACTAAGCATGAGCACTAAATGAACTAATGTAACATTGTACACAATATTTGAAAGATGATGAGTTCAATCCACAAGTAACTCAGACAAATCTGGAGTAAACTATTGAGAAACTTTATCATCTTCATTTCCATCAATAGATCATTGAATCCTGCATCCACTGGACTCAGGTGCCCGCTGTACATTTCCGTAAGCTGTTAGCTCAATGAGATCCATATCCCTGCCTACGAAATTTTTGCAAATAATAATAGTTTAGGATCATACTCAGTTATAGTTTTGATTTATAGAGTGACAACAGACAAGCGTGTGGAATTGAAAGATGCTGCAGACTTACCAGCAACTCGGCAGTAAGAACTCCTCTGGATAAGCTCGGCTCGAGAAATGTCGGTTTTATTACCCTTTGATCGGTTTACCTTTGCCTGAAACGTATAAACAAACCAAACTTAGTGACCAAAGAGCTATGCCCTATTGATTCCAAAGAACAGAAACAAGCTAAAATCCTAAACGACTCTTGCGGAGGATGGGTTGTTTAAGAGTTTCCTCCACTAAGCAACAAATCATAAGTCCGAATACAAGAGAATGGTGACTATAAAGTATAAACATAGATATTGTAGTAGACATCAATAAACCTTAAATGGTAACTATAAGTTAGTTTAAAACACAGATATGTAGTAGACATTTAAAACCTTAAGTGGTAGTTATAAGTTTAATTTAAACATCCACAGCGTACCTGCAGAACCTGGCAGTTTTCCAGAGTGCTCTTGCCGCCCTGAAAGAAATTGGAAAATGAATTCTTCAGATACTGTAGAAGAAGCATGAGCACTAAATGACTAATGTTACATGTAGATGACAATACCTGCCTCTTGTATTAAACTATATTATACTATGAATCCAGTTAAGTAATGCGGTTAAGCAAGAACAAAGAAAAAGATAGATTCATCATGAATTCAAATTCAAATAAATCTCAGTTTCAAAAATTAGGGTCATTATCAGATCAATCAAACTGAAGCAGGAAAGATGACAATAGACACTATTTTTTTCCCTTCTGAGATGTTTCATAAGGTTTACTATTGTTGGTATCGCTTACCAGTAATAAGTCTAACACAGTCCTGAAGCTGTTATCCTTTAACTTTTAATTGTAGGTCCAAAGGATAAATGTGAAACTCTACCAACAATCCTATCTCGATGTGAATACCAAAAACATGCGTGCTCTTTTGGACACATATCCTATTAAGAGAGTCTTCAGAGAACAAACAATAATAGCTCCTATTAGACCATGCTGCAAAAAATTAATACCCTCTCTTCTCATTCTTCAACTTACATGGTAGAGGGTAATGAAGCAAGTTCTACAATGAATATGATAACGAAACTTGGCAGACTAGATTCTTAAATCCAAACCAGGAATATATAATCCTTGCTTAGTCTTCAAGCTACATCTTCAAACGTTTTGATTATAGATTTTGTTCTGTCATCAACATGAGACCACAAGAGAAGAACTCATTTTCCTTACCCCTCAGATCCCAAATCAAGAATATATATAACACAAATTCAAGAGATTTACTTCAAAATAATCAAACGCCTTTCAGAAACTACGCTAAAAATGTCCTAGGGGAATTTTTTTCTAAGATTACAGAACCACCAAAGTCCTATACTAAAATCCCCTATACATTTCACAGTGAAGAGCGAGAAATACATGAAGTTTCAGCTCAATCCTAAACCTTTAATAATAAGAACTCATAAGCAAAACAGAGTCTCATGAAGTGAGTAATGATAATTGACAAGAACATAAAGACAGACCTTGGAGTAAGTAAATAGCCCAATCTCACAATGATCAATCACAAATAGAAAGTTAGAAACTCTATCGAAATGACTTAAAAGCAAAACTTTCTTATAAATCACAAAGTTTGAGGCTTTGAGCTCACTAAACATTACTAACCAGAATTCACAGGCCAGAAAACAGAGTATCATGATTCCTAAACTGAGAGTTGTAAAGGACAAACCTTGGAGTAAGGAACAATGTGATCATAATCATGGCACAAGCATCCAGGACAACCAACGAGTTTCCTAAACACAATGTTTCCTAAATTATCTCTCCTCCAACGCTCAGGATCTCTCCCTTTAATCTTCTCTGCTTTCTCCCAGCATTGCTGCTTCACACTGTAAGGAAAGCTCCTAGGTTCTGGATTCGGGTCATCGTAACCCGACCCGGGAAAAAGACCCATCTCCTCCCGGTCGAGTAAAGTGGCCGAAGTTTTCACCTTTCCGCCGCGGGCTTCACCGGACCCGGGTCGGGTCTTTGACGGGGAAGAAGATAATGCTCTGTTTCTGCGTCTGGGCGGGTCGGGTCTCATCGCCGAGTGTTGTGGATGATCCGAATCGGTAGAGAGGTTTTTGTGGTTTAGTTTGACGAAGAAAACCAAAAGATTACAGATTCTTCGGGAGATGAGTGTCGTAGGCCAATCCATTCTCTTAATCTCTTTAGGCCCATAAACTCAATACAACTATATATGGGCTCGTACGAATATATGTATGAGAAGATGCTTATTGCGATATTTGTAATATGTGGATTTGTGGATTTTTTCCCCCAAATTAAGTTGATATGTTTTTGTTTTAATCAGTTTGGTATTGCACAATGTTATTCTATAGTATCTGAATTATCAAAAAAATTCTGTAAAAAACTTCTCAAACTATTTAAAATATTTGAAAGTTAACAAAATATCCGGAAATAAATAAACAAAGATTACTTAATTTTTTGGATACTCGCTCAAACTGAGGTTCGGATTAAGTATCAAAGTACCAATCTCACAAATCCGAATTTCGGATCAAGTATTATAAATCGGATTAGATTCATATCTTTGGATTCATGTAACAAACGATTAAGAAAACTACAAAGTGAACTTTAGAATTATAGTTTTTTTCAAATCAGTCTACCTAATAGCAAATGTGTTTTAAAAACCAAAAACTGATCATGGTTTGAAACTGAATTACCCGGAAGAGTCTCAATATTCCATAATATCAAAAATGCCAAAGGGGGAACTTGGGGTCGGTGACAGCAACAAGATGATAATAAATATAATTGATGGAAAACGTTACAAAGGAAATTGCATGGAAATTTCCATGAATTGGAATCCACGTTAATAGAAAGTTGCTCTCACTCAATTTTTCAACTCTTATTGATTTGTGTTCTTGGGGTCCGATGAGAGGTTGATTACATTTTTATTATTCAAGTATCATAATATATATACATTTGTTTTCTTCTTATACGACAAGACCTATCTACCATGCATGTTTCCATTTGGTTCAGTCCAAAAGTTCAATTTGATTTCGGTATACATATTATTATTATTATCAGTTTACTTCACCTAATATTTGGAAAGCCAAGCATTACATACATAATAATCACAAATCAAAACAACATTTCCAAGAAGAATATTTATTAATTGTGAAATCAAAATATAAAGCATAACATTTTTTGTTAGCATGGTCATTTTTAATGAAAAGTGTGATTCCATTTAGATTTTCTATGTAGGTATGTATAATTCAATAAATAACATAATTTTAATTGAATTTTAAAAAGTAGCATTTTTCTTTGCCTTCTAAAGAAATTTTAGTAAGTTTCTCAACACTTTCCATGGAGACTCCTTCCGCAGACTTTGTGTGTAAGATATGAATTTGGTCTTCGTACTTTAAGTAAGGAAACGTACCACCGCTTATAAAATAGGACCAAACTCAGCACAATCTTTGAAACCAAATACAAAGGAAAATAAAAGCTTTAATAGAAATTTTGTTTATGATATTCCACACACATAAATTTAGATTAATATGGAGGATTCGTCTCTTCTTAGCCCAATCTCTCTCCTCACCATTGTTCTCTTCTTGTTCATTCTCAATCTCATGATGATAATTCAAGACTTCTCTTCTTCTTTTCCCTTTCGTTTCCATCTCTTCTTCTCTAATGCCTACATTCTCTTTGCCTCACCAAGCAACAATAAGCACAAGACCGAGCTCCCAATCATAAAGAAAGCCTTCGTTCCGAACCGAGTAGATAACAAGACTTCCCTAGAGGAAGTCAAGGCGGTTATCGATGACTCGGAAGGTTTATACGAACGTTTGATAGAAGAAGGAGAAGAGTACTTGCTTGAGAAGAATGAGATGATGAGTAAGGAGTTAGTGAAGGAGGCGTTTCGGTTATTTGATGAGAATCAAGATGGATTTATAGATGAGAACGAGTTGAAAAATGTGTTGAGTTTGTTGGGATACCATGAGTGTACAAAGATGGAGTGTAGGAAGATGATTAATGTTTTTGATGAGAATGGAGATGGTAACATTGATTTTTATGAGTTTGTGAAGCTCATAGAGAAGAGCTTTTCGTGAAGTATGGCTAGAGATTTGGAATAATAATAAAAACTAATGTTCTGAGCTAAATTGGTGACTTATCTAAATATACTTTTCTTCTTCTTTTTTGAAAGTGGGTCGTCCTCTACTAAACTTAATTCTGTTGGTTGATATATATATATATATATATATGTATTCTCGCTTATGTGGATTTTTCCAAGAATGTGATGATAATACAAGGAAAAGTATCCCCTACCAGTCGAACTAAACAGGAGTTATGACTTAAGAGTGGTAGAGGAAAAAGAGTAAATATTAACGAATATTCAACATGTAACAACGTAAATTAAATATAATTTGTGATGACTTTTGCATGGTGCGGTCTATTTTGGTTTTATTTTTGTTATATTTCTTTTATAACAAGTAATCTAATATATAACCAAAATCGAACCAAAAAAACTTAAATTTTCTTTGAAAAAGAAAACAATTAAAGAAAGTACTATGAATTTACGAGTTTTCTCCAATCAGTGCAATATTGGATGAGGTATGTGTCTCAGTAGGATCTGTGAAATTTACTATAAAGCTTTGTATCAACAACAGTTGAAGAAGATCATCTTGAAAGTGTCTGTCAAATTTACAAGAAAGATGACCATGATCTTGAAAAAAAATCAAGAAATAGAGAGAGGTTGAAGAAAAACAAAAGATTGAAATTCTATTTTTGGTTCTTCAGTCTCCTTCTTCTCTTTTAATTGGGCCTAAAACAACCCAAAATCAACCTTCACAAGCCCAAAGTCAAAATAGACTTGACAAAACTAAATTGGTCTTGTTTTACAACCAAAGAAGCTGATCAAAAAGTCAATAAAATAGTTTTACTCGATTTCAGAATTTTTGTAATATAATATTGTGACATAAACATACTAAAACTTTATGACGAAAAAAAAAACAAGTAAAGCTTAATCTGCCATTAAATATAAAATTTTAGAATTCGCTTTATTTATTTTTTTACTTTTTTGTATTGTAAGGCAGAAAAAAAAAAAAAAAACTATACAGTCTCCTCCTATCTTCTTGATGATTAGGAAAAAATCAGACACTGGATTTTTTTGGTTTCCCATATTGCCAATTCCCATTTGATTGGTTGACAAGAATCCTCACTTCAGTCTTATATTTTAAAATCCGAATCACTTTGACACGTGTAACAACAATGGACCCGACACTATCTTGTTCCGACCAATCTCAAAGAACATAACAATCTTCTGTAAGATACGCTTCGAAGATAAACAGATAAGCCTAAATCTCACCTCAAACCCATCTCATCCGTCCAATCAACCACGTCGTCTAATCTAACGGTAGATACTCATCCATTAAACCACAGCCACAAACTTCATCTTCAGCAAAGTTACAAATCCCCCACTCTTGAGTCCTCTCTGTTCTTCACAATCATCTCTGAAACTCATCTTTCAATCTTTCTTGATTCCCATTTAACAGTAGCGGGTTCTCGGGTCGGATCTTCTGAGTCTAGGGATAATGGCGACTGTCACTACTCATGCCTCGGCCTCGATTTTCCGACCTTGCACTACTTCAAAGCCAAGATTCCTCACCGGTTCTTCCGGTAAGTTGAACCGCGACTTGTCGTTTAAATCTATCGGTTCGTCGTCAAAAACGTCGTCGTTCAAGGTTGAAGCTAAGAAAGGAGAGTGGTTGCCCGGTTTGGCTTCCCCTGATTATCTCACCGGCAGGTAATTTTGCAAACTACACTCAATTTCGGTTTAACACAACCGGTATCAACGCTTAATCGGTATGGTTAGGTTAGATTGATCGGAACCGGATTAGTAAATGTGTGTAGCACTAGCAATTGAATCATCAATTTGGTTTGCTTAGGATAGACCTGGTTTATTCGTTACCGGTTTAGTTAATGTTAATGGTATGGTATGGTTCACTAAATTTTCTTATACGTATTGCAGTCTTGCTGGTGACAATGGGTTTGACCCGTTGGGGCTAGCAGAGGATCCAGAGAACTTGAAATGGTTCATCCAGGCAGAGCTGGTCAACGGACGATGGGCTATGCTCGGTGTTGCAGGGATGCTTTTGCCGGAAGTTTTCACCAAGATCGGTGAGTCATCATTAACATGACCTAAAACAGAACAGTTTGTAATATTTTTGTCAAGAACTTAACACAAGGATTGTTAATGTTGGTAGGAATCATAAACGTTCCGGAGTGGTACGATGCTGGGAAAGAGCAGTACTTTGCATCCTCGTCGACATTGTTCGTGATCGAATTCATATTGTTTCATTACGTTGAGATCAGACGGTGGCAAGACATCAAGAACCCAGGAAGTGTGAACCAAGACCCTATCTTTAAGCAATACAGCTTACCTAAGGGTGAAGTCGGTTACCCTGGTGGAATCTTTAACCCGCTTAACTTTGCTCCTACGCTTGAGGCCAAGGAGAAAGAGCTCGCAAATGGTAAGCTTAGGGAAAAGCTAATTCGCTATCTTGTTAGGCAAGAAACTGGTAGTTATAAAGTTAAGACTAATGACCATTTGTTTGGTTTTTGCAGGGAGGTTGGCTATGTTGGCATTCTTAGGGTTTGTGATTCAACACAATGTGACTGGAAAGGGACCATTCGAGAATCTGTTGCAGCACTTGTCTGATCCATGGCACAACACTATTGTCCAAACCCTCAGCGGCTAAAGATTTAAAACAGACTTCTAAATCTCATCTCTCTCTCTCTATATCTTTCCATCACTTTCATGTCTGTCAGCGAGTGTGTTTCATCTTAGAGTTCTTGGATTTTGAGCCTGAATTGGTGTTGAATCGTTGTCGCTACATGGTTAAATTTAAAATCTTCAATGTACAGAGGAACTAAGTTAATCAACATTGTCGTACTCCTTAATATTTATATATTCATGTGGTAACAGTGGTTTAAGCATACAATAACTTAGAATCCCAATCTCTTAAAGATTAGTAATACATTTGCAACAAACAATAAAACACCCTAAAGTTGCAGGTAAACTTCGGTTTCTAGACCTAGACAATAGGTACCAACAAATCATTGGCTACAGATCTTGAAAGACACGTAGAAGCCATTTTGATTGAAGAAAGAGGAGTATATACAACATTAGCGTTGTTAAGGATACTATTAGCTCTATTTTGTTACTGTCCTCTGGACTGTTGAAACACCATCCACAAACTTTGTTCGGAAGAGAACATTGGCGTTGTTGAACATACCTTCTTTCAGTGAAACCACGATGAACTGTAAGAGAAGTCATATCAGAGAGCAGCACTGTTTGAGATATCAATGGATAAGCAAAGCTTTCTGATCTATTGGTATAGCTAGACAAAATCAAAGGAACCCGCAAAATTATGTGACCTGTGAGTGTGGGAAATGAGCTTTTATCATTCTTCCTATGTTTTGCGTATGGCTGAGATCAAGAGCTGCATCAACCTGGGAAACAAATTAAACTCATCAGTTCTCTAATGTCTTATGAGAATGTCATCAGACTTAAAAAGGTACTGTGATAGTTAACATTTCAAGATTACTGGAAACATGAACTTAGCCGTTACGTATTGCAAAGGGAGAGCAATCATATTCAACTGATTAATAAAAATGGAAAAAAATCTAGATGTACCTCATCTAAGATATAAAGAGGAGCTGGCTTAAAGAGTAGCAATGCCAGGATTAAAGATAGTGCAAGAAGAGATCTTTGCCCTCCACTTAGTTCAGATAAAGACTGTTTCCAGACACTTCCAAAAGCAACACGGACCTCAAGACCATCAAGGAAACTACCTCCTGGAGGTTCTAGTTTTGCCATGGTGCCAGGTAGTAGAGTTGAAAAGATGGAACCAAAATCCCTGACGATAAGGTCCAAGTATAAGTATCGTGAATCTATCTCACGGTGAAGTAAAAGAAGTGATTCACATGGTTAAACAAGCAAAGAAAACTAAATAAGCGACTCACTGATTAACTTTAACCCATGTAACATTCAGTGTTTCTTTTTTCTTCTCATCAAGCTCCTCAATCACTTTCTTGATTTTGAATTTGTCAGTCTTTAAAAAATGAAAAACCACAGTTAGTAAATGCGAGTAAAGCTATTAAACTATATGTCGCACATACCCTTCAAAACTAACCTCGATTATATTTTTCTTGGTTATAAGAGCATTATATTCATCTTCTGCTTTCTCAAACATAGCCATCACCTTCTTGTTTACTCTTTTCTCGAGACTTTATAAGAGAAATGAATAGCAGGAAAATAGAGGAGTGATTACAATTCAATTAAAGAGAAGAAATGAGAAAGAAAGCATATTCCATTGCTATTGCATTGTATGGGTATGAATATTATATTGGTTGCAAATTTTTTTTTTTTAAGAATCCACAGAAACATACCTTGATTGTTCTGACTGGAGCCTTTCAAGCTCTTCTCTTGCTTTGTGAGGATCGCGGGATTCAAAATCATAATTCGTCCCTTCTTTCCCAAAAAGCTGCTTCTCAGATGTTATCCATGTATGCTTCTCAACAAGTTTATCTACCTTCAGAGAACAATTTTTCTGATCCATCTCCATCCTTGTTACCTACTCAGAGTAAAATGTTCATCCATGAAAAGTGTGCACTTCTTAAGATGTAGAATTTTAGTAAATAAAAACTCATAGTACTACTTATCAATTAACAGAATATATCCACCTCGATCATCCAACATCCAGTCCAACTTCAATAATATTATCAACGCAATTAAGTAAACCCAAGACATCTGTCATTCAATTGGGAGAACGCCCAAAAATAAGGCATGCATTTCCAGACAAACAAACTGAAGGGAGAGAATACCTCATTTTCTAACTTCTTTCTGTCAAGCTTCATGTCACTAATCTTCTGTAGACATTTTTCCTGGTCTGCGATAGAACCACTAATCTGTGTATCACATTCCTTCATCTTTGCATGTATCAACTTGAGCTCAGAGAGAGACTGATCATGATTCTTCTGTATGGCATCCACCTGCAGAGGTAGCACATCCACACGTTACTCGAATTTTATTAAATTTTAAAAGACACAAATAAAAATGACTGCAGTACCTTGGCTCGTTGATTGCCCACATCTGAAGCCAGAGTGTTAATTTGCGTCTTCAATGAAGCTAGCTGGCTCTCTAAAGATGACTGTTCCTGCACCACTGCTTCTTGCTCCATCACAAGCCTCTCCCTTTCGTTTTCATGACCCTATTAGCAAAAGCTATGAAGACATTTTAGAAATATAAAAGGAAAAAAGTGGGTACACTAGGATAAAGAAAAAGAGTGAAGAAAAACAAGTGCAGAGTCAAAGTCTTTGACTGACAAATCTGGAATACCTTTAGATCTTTTGAGGATGCCTGAATACTAGCTTTGATCGTTTTAATATTCTTCTCCAAGTCCTTAATTCTTCCCTCTCTGTTCTTATCATGATCTTTGATGGATTTCTCCAGCGTGGAGACAGTATCAGCACAACTTTTGTAAAGACTTTCCTTCTCTGTGATTTGGGATCTCACTTCGTCAACCTCTTCTTCAAGTTTTTTCACCGCCTCACCAAGCTATATAAACAATTGATAAAAGGAAGTGATGCTTGTAAATATGCCTTTTAGCACCAATAGAAGGAAAACTCCGATTTCAAAAATTTAAGCTAGACGGATGTAGATAATGGGAGATACGTTAACAAAACAAGAGATGTAAAATGGAGATAAAAAAACCTTGTGGTGCTCGTTCTGTTCAGCCCTTTTTAGAAATAAGGACATGTCATACATTTTCAGCTCCAACTGTGCTTTCATGTCTGTGAACTTCTTTTGAAGAGGCTGAAGCTCCTTGATCTGCAATTTAAAGAACCAGTTGAGTTTTACACAACTATAAACCTAAATTTTACCAAGGAACCTTTAATTTACTTATGCTGCAAGCGTGCAATGGGATTAACTGAACATTTTTTTTATGAGCCAGAAACAACCAGACTGATCGACAATCTGAGATGACTAGACATATAAATAAAGTTTAAAGTGCCAGTTTCAGCAGCTCAGATTATATTGATTTCTTTTCGATCACCAATGAACAAACATGAGCCTCGTCCCTGAGTTCCCAATGATCCAGATCTAATTCTAACCTGACGAAAATGTGTGTGGTTTGTACTTTAAACGGTTAATCAGAAATTCTATGATGCCTAAGTCAGATGCCAAAGCCCAAAGTGTATTTTTCTATAAGGAAAGCTATAGCATATGAAAAATTGAAGGAATATACCTTCGCTTCAATTACAGACAACCTTATCTGATGTTCTTGAAATTTTGCTTCAGCTTCTGCCAGTTCATGAAGTTGTCTTAGCAGATCACCTCCACCCCTACAACAGAGGAATACAATGTATACGACGTTTTTGGTTTATAGGCATTGCTGAATCATATGTGTAAAGATTGACAGGTCTAATAGAAAGAATGACATACTTGCGACTTCCACCAGTAAGAAGACCACTTGGCTGAAATACATCGCCTTCAAGTGTAACACTTGGAGTCCGAATTTCTCTATTAAATGCTACCTGCCGAAAAAGCATTTGAGAGACAAATCCAATAATGAAATATCTAAAGGAAACAGAGTGCTCTTGTCATCAAATATAGGAAATCATCATTTGGAATTTTAAGAGAAGATTGTAGCTATGGCAATATAACAAAAGGCCCAGCTGAAAATACATGTCAAGTAAGGTTGTTATTCAAACTAGAAATCAAAATACATCTCTACACACATCATCAGCAAACACAGAGTCTGAACACACAAACTCTAATGTCTGGGAAATACTTACTTCCTTTGCCGCATCAGTAGTTTTGCAAACAAAAGTGGAACCAAATACATATTCCATGGCATTCTGCAAAAAAATAGAAAATGCCAAAGGAAAATGAATAGTCATGCACTCATGGTTTTAGTTAATGTTCTAAACATACAAAATCAGCAGTTACATAGCTCATGAATGACATGAAACTATTGTCTGCATTGCATATTAGAAGGTTATCAGAAATTTGATAAGCTAATCTTGGTACTGTGAGCAGGCAATCAACCCACCTTTAATTCTTCGCTATAACCAACTAAAGAAAGTGCTAATTCCGCATTACCCTTTCCAACCTAAAAATTAGTAGAAAATCAGCAAGGAACAAGAAAAGGAAGTTGAATTTGACAGTTGAATAAAAAAATATCCGCATACCAATCTAACGGTGGCTTGCTGCACTCTGTGTTGAACTAGATGAGATTGAATTTTGTTGAGAGGAATTATTGTAACTCTTCTCCTAAGATCACCCTTTTGAAGGAGTTGTTTTCCAGTATCTTCTGTGTCTACAACAACATTAAATAACTTCCCACCAGCAGTAACCTGAAAAATAGTCACCTTGAAGTTAGAACTCCTATGATCCGACAAAGTATAATGACAACATAATTCCCTACTTACTTCCAAAGCTGTCATTGAAGACCTATCATTCACTTTTATCAGTTTTGCAACCACACCTTTCACCTTTGATCGATCAAAGTTCTTCACAGGATCCCGGTATGTAAACTGTACATTTGCTAATTGAGCTGACAGGTCACTCACTTTATCTTTTAGCCTTTGCCCAACTTCAAGTTCCAGTCCTTGATCCTGAGAGAAAATTTCAGTAACGGATGTATTCTTTATGCAAACAGAAGAAGGAAATAAAATATCTCAGAAAAAGCATGCTAACCTTCTCCAATGCTTCCATTTGACCCTCTTTATAAGAAATCGAATCAAGTTCTCTTTTTACACTATTGACATCATTTTTTCTTGCATCAAGTTCGTTTTCCACTGCAACAGCTTCTTCTCGTTTTGACATTAACTGGGACTTTTTCTCTTTTAGCTCTTTTTCACAATGACTAATTTTGGTATTCAGCTGCTTCAACTCTGTTTCAGCTGTTCCAACGGAAATCTTTGCATCACGTAGTTGATCTTCGAGACATTTCTCCTCATCCCCACTACTCTTACCAGCTATCACACCCTAATTATCAAGGGACGTAAATTCAATTAAAAAACAAGATTGATTCAGTAAGAAAAAAGATTCTTCTAATTAGTGTACCTGGTGTTCTCTTTCACACTCTTCCAATGTGGTGGAAAATTCCTGGAATTTTCGTTTTAGATCTGCTGCTCCTTCGTCACACTTCTTGAGAGCAGAACCTCTCTCGTCTACAGATTTCTTCAAATCTTCTATATTATGACCAATCTGACAACACCAGAAGTTGTCAGAAATATGACTGAGAATCTATAACAATTTCAATCCAAGGTAGGAACTGTTGGCAAACCTTTTCAGCATTCTTCTCTTCGCTTTGTAGCGTGTCCTCCATATTATTAAGCTTGGATGATTCACGTATAACTTCATTAGACAGAGAATCCACTTTGTCAGACAAAGTTTTTACTTCACCCCCCATGCTGGCTTCCCTAGCTTTAGTCAAACCTTTAATTTGGTTCTCCAGTTCCGATATTTCTCCCTGTGTCTTTTCTGTCTCTTCGTCAATACTTATCATTTTTGTCTTCATTTCTTCAACCCCATGGAGAGAGTTATCTCTAATTTTCTCTGCTTGAACATATTCAAAAGCGATACAGAACCTCGTCACTCGTTCTAGTTCTGCATTACCATTAGCCCACTGCATATACTGCGCCTTTTCTCAAGAAGCTTATTAATCTCATCAACCTTGGTTTGCTTTTTCTCCAACGTCTTTAGCGCAGCCTCTTTCTTGTTCTCATACATTCTTGTACCAGCAGCTTCTTCAAGCATCGATAAGATCTCCATAGGTTTCATGTTCAACACTTTGGTAATACGCCCTTGCATAATGAGAAAATGAGGATTATTGACATTAAGTTGCACCGAGTGGAAAAGGTTCTGAACTTGACTTGGTTGAGCAAGCTTCCCATTGACCAAATACTTGTTCCTTCCACCAACTACAATCTTCAAAGATACAAAACAAAAAGAACTTAAAAACTTAACCTTTTCTCACTAAACCTTAAATCCAGAAGCAGGGAGAAAAATGAAATTAAGACTTACTTGTCTAGTTACGGTAATCTCAGAATGATCTTCATACCCTAAAGGACTCCTATTTCTCTCGGAGTTATCAAAAGTAATCGACACAGTGGCTCTAGTAATCCCAGCTTGGCCTCGCTTGTAAACGAGTTCCTGTAGATTAGAAGCTCGAACATGCTGGAGATTAGTGATACCCAGAACGAAGCAGATGGAATCGAGTATGTTTGATTTCCCAGACCCGTTTAGACCCGTAATCGCATTGAAATGCGGGTCAAAACCCGGAACCACCGTCCTCGTCGCGTATGATTTGAAACCCTCCAAGCATATCTCCTTTATATGCATCTTCTTCTTCTCCTTCTTCCCCAAAATTTACCCTAATTTAGAAACTAAAACCCCATAAACCCTAGAAATAGAAACCCAGATTAAGTATCACTATCACAACAAGCTTAATTCCGAAATTGAAAATCGCAGATACAAAATCTACCCGTTGCAGGAGAAACCAGAGACGAATCTTCACAATTGGGACGATTCGCGAATTTGAATTTTTGTTTGTTTTTCAAGTTTACCTAAAATAAATAAATTAAAAACTGAATTTTCTCTGTAAAATTTGGATACTTCGAAATTTTGGTAGCAAAATAGCGGGAAAGTGAAATACCCTACCCTAACTCTCTAACTCAATCAGAAGGTTTAAGGTCTTAACTCATAGATGGATAAACCTCTGAAGGAGGAAGAGTCTCTATTAACTCTCTTTGGGTTCTTCTATCTTCTTCACAGAGCTTAGCTGGTGGAGAAAAAAAATTCTCAACAATGGCGCTACGGACACTCTCAACGTTTCCTTCTCTTCCTCGTCGCTTCACTAGACGTGAACCCAATCTCACCGTGATTTACCGAAAGCCGGCGACGTCAATTGTATGTAAATCCATCGCTAATTCGGAAACTCTAGCTTCACTCTCGGAACGAGATGGGTTCGCTGCGGCAGCTCCGACTCCTGGAGAGAGGTTCTTGGAGAACCAACGAGCTCATGAAGCTAAGAAAGTGGTGAAGAGAGAGATTAAAAAGGAGAAGAAGAAGAAAAAGGAAGAGATTGTGCGGAAGGTTGTGGATACTTCGGTCTCGTGTTGTTATGGCTGCGGAGCTCCGTTACAGACTTCCGATGTTGATTCTCCTGGATTTGTCGATTTGATTACTTACGAATTGGTATGAATTCGAGCTTTGGAATCTCAATTGTGGTTAGTTGATTGATGAATTGTTGGTTTCTTCTCATCGAAGTGAAATTTGAAATCTTTGTTATTGTAGAAGAAGAAGCATCACCAGTTAAGAACTATAATATGTGGAAGGTGTCAGCTTTTGTCTCATGGACATATGATTACAGCAGTAGGTGGTAATGGAGGATATCCTAGTGGGAAACAATTTGTATCAGCTGATGAACTCCGTGAGAAACTTTCTCACTTGCGCCATGAGAAAGCTTTGATTGTTAAATTGGTGAGTAAGATCGTTAGAATGCAATTTCTCTTGTTTGTTTCATGTTCCAAGAAGTCATCAATATGCTGTAATGGTTGTAATGCATGTTGTGGTGTCACAGGTTGACATTGTTGATTTTAATGGAAGTTTTTTAGCTCGTGTTCGTGACTTAGTTGGAGCTAATCCGATTATACTGGTTATAACTAAGGTAAGATCTTACAGTTGGTTACTTCTTCAATTCTTTTCAATCTTTCTCTGATAAGTAATGGTGCTTTTTATTGTTAGATTGATCTTCTTCCGAAAGGAACAGATATGAACTGTATTGGTGATTGGGTCGTAGAAGTGACTACGAGGAAAAAGCTTAAGTAGGTATCAAGTACTTATCTACTAGGTTTGTTACCAAGAAAGTGACTTAATGTTTCTGGAGCTAGTGACTGATTTAGATGGATGTAACTTGACAGTGTGTTGAGTGTCCATCTCACAAGTTCAAAATCTCTGGATGGAGTTAGCGGAGTTGCATCAGAAATTCAGAAGGAGAAAAAGGTATATACCATGACTTGGCGTACATCTTGCTTCCTTAATAGCTCAATATTGGATATTATAACCTTCTATTCATTTATCTTCTGCAACTAACCTCTCAATCCCTTTTTTTTATTTCAGGGACGAGATGTCTACATTCTGGTATGTGCATTCTAAGTTTCTTACAAAATTTTAGCTGACTGAGGAAGATGTCAGCTTTTTAGTTAGTAAACCTACAGCTGACTGAGGAAAGTTGTTATTTTAGCTTAACTTATCTTATATGAGACAATGCTGATTTTTTTATGACCAGTAGTAGAACTAAGTCTACACCACCCTGTTCTATAGGATACACCAATTCATACAGGAGATAGAGGCTACAATTTTATAGAAACTGCTTTGACAGTCTGAAAAATATTCATTCATCATTTTTTCCATGCCTTCACAGGGTGCAGCTAACGTAGGGAAGTCAGCATTCATCAATGCTTTGCTGAGTAAGTCATTTGTTCTCTATTTTGTTTATGTCACTTCTCGTTACAGTTTGTATCTTCTTGAATACTTACCTTACCTTTTGTGTGCTGCTTCAGCCGTATTTCAAGTAGTTTTAATTTCTTCACAATTTAGATTGCATCTATAAAGAGAGTTTGAAGGGTTCTATATGTATATACAGAAACAATGGCGGAAAGGGACCCTGCTGCAGCAGCGGCACAAAAGTACAAACCAATTCAATCTGCTGTCCCTGGAACCACCTTGGGTCCAATTCAGATCAATGCCTTCCTCGGAGGAGAGGTATAAACTTAAAACACTACCAGTTTTTAAGAAATTTCTGAAATCTTGCCACCAGTAGACATCTGCTAAAAGAATACCTTATTACACAGAAGTTGTATGATACACCGGGTGTGCACCTACACCACAGGCAAGCAGCTGTTGTTCATTCAGATGATTTACCCGCCCTTGCTCCTCAAAATCGGCTCAGAGGCCAATCTTTCGATGTAAGTCTTCTATATTATAGCCAAGTAAAGATTATTTTACTGAAACATAGTATGATGATATTACTATCCTTTTGTTCCTTACAGATTTCAACTTTGCCAACTCAATTGTCAAGTAGTCCCAATGGTGAGAGCTTAAATGGTTTTACATTTTTCTGGGGAGGTCTAGTGAGGATCGACATCTTGAAGGTAATATTAGAACCGGGATGAATTCTGATATGTTTCACTGTGGGTATCAGAATTTTTTAAAACCATTACATACGTGACATATTGCAGGCTCTACCGGAAACATGTTTCACATTCTATGGACCAAAAGCTCTTGATGTTCATGTTGTACCAACCAAATCAGCGACTGACTTTTACCAGGCAAGTTCTTTCACCAGCAGCATCAACTTTGTAACTACTATGAAGACAAATTCAATCTTCTTATTACCAATTACATGATACCAATTTGTTCTGCAGAAAGAACTGGGTGTGCTTCTGACACCTCCATCAGGGAAAGATCAGATTCAAGAATGGAAAGGATTACAATCTCACCGTTTACTCCAAATTGAAATCATAGATGCAAAAAGGTGATAATTTATCTTATATTCCTATCTATGTTTGGTAAAAGAGTGCTATTTATCTAAACGTTAACGTTGACACTCTTCTTGATCAGACCGGCTAGCGATGTGGCGATTTCCGGGTTGGGATGGATTTCAATTGAACCAATCCGCAAAACACGAGGAACAGAACCTAGAGATCTCAATGAAGCAGAGCATGATATACGCATCTGTGTCAATGTGCCAAAACCAGTTGAAGTATTTCTACGACCAACACTGCCGATTGGTGCTTCAGGTACTGAATGGTATCAGTATCGTGAGTTAACCGATAAGGAAGAAGAAGTAAGACCCAAATTGTACTTCTGAAATTTTGTTTAGTTGCAAAAGTGTTGGCTAAGTTTGCTCAAACTAGAGTTATACATATGTAATGATAAAATAGAAAATTGTTTGTAATGAAATCTACTAAAGTAGTATTTAATAAATTAAAAATCAATCAAGTCAACAACATTCCAGAAAACTAAAAAAGCTCTACAACAACACAATTCAACATATAAAACAGTTAAAAAACAAGTCATTACACACCAATGGCATCTCCAGTAGATGAACCACGATCATCTTCTGCCGGAACCACCACGTTGTCATATACTAACGCAGCTGTAGCTCCTCCAAGCAGAGGCCCAACCCAGTACACAGCTTGGTTCTTAAAGCTTCCATAAACCATCGCCGACCCAAAGGCACACGCTGGGTTCATAGACCCTCCAGAGAACGGACCAGCGGCTAGAACATTGGCACCCGCAACAAACCCTATGAATATAGGTCCTACGGCTAAAGGTAAACCACGTCTCGGATCATTAGCCGTGAACACGGTATACACCAGGACGAACGCTAAAACACCTTCAAGAACCGATGCTCCAAATCCAGTCATTTCTCCGGCAATCTTATAGATCGGTACGTGCTGGTAAATTCAAACACAAAAAAACATAACAAAACACATATCAGACAAAAAGAAAAGTCAAATCAGACAAAAAGTGAACTAAACCGTGTAACACAACAACGTTAATTCACCTGTTCGACGACAGTTACTTTAAGGACAAGACAAGCCATAACAGAGGCAATCATCTGAGAAGTCCAATAGAACATAGCGGTGGGAACACTAATCCGACCAGCAACCGCCATACCAAACGTAACCGCTGGATTAACATGGCCACCAGAGACGTTCCAAGAGATGTAAACAGACGAAGACAACGCAAACGCATTCGCAATCGCCGGTATTAATACACCAAACGGACCCGACACATCACCCGCCACCAGTTTCCCTGATTAAAAAACACAGTTTACGGTTTTTTATTTTCTTAACTCATTAGCAAAACAAGAAAATCAAAACTTTCATAAGAAATATACAGAAAACAGAGTAAAAATTTTACTTGAAGCCATGACCGAACCAACGGCAGCGAGGACGAAGAAGAAGGTAGAGATGAACTCTGATACGTAACATCTCAATGCATTCATACTTATTACTCCTTGAAACTTACTTGAAAACGATGTTGGAATCATTCTTCTCATCAATCTCGTTCTAGTGTTTTTTTCTATCTTCTTTAACCCTTTTCTCTCTGTCTTTGTTGTCTTATGAAACGTTTCTAAAAACTATAAATATTACGAGAAGGTAACGACTCTTGATGAAAATGAGTTTTTTAAAAATATTTTAAGATAACCGTCTCCTCAACGAGAGTGAGAGAGTGGGAAGTTATTTTTTACAGTTATCAAGATTCATGAATTTCAAAAATGCTCTTACGTATATAGATGTTACATTTCCATAACCTTAGTTTTGTAGTTTGATATCAATTTGACATATAACACGGTGTAAAAATAGAAGTATTCATATATTTCAAGAAACTTTTACACGTTTGTTATGTTCATTCGAAACAACATACATTTCCTCATTAGGCTTTTATAACATCTCACGAGGTAGGCCAATTCCTATACCAACCAGCCCAAGCCGAAACTAAACCGCTTATTCCGAGTGTAAGCGTGTGGTTACAGAACGGGTTCGGTTGAATTTCCGCCAATGCGATAATCAAATCCGCAATGTTGGCGGAAATCCCCATCAACCTCATCACTATATCGCCCCGAATCTCGCTGATTTTTGCGCTTATTTCATCTTTTGGTTCATCTGACGAATACCGGAGTCTTTTCAAGGATTCGACTCTCTGCCTTATGAAGATGCAATCAATGATGATGAAGAAAGTGTAGCCGAAAGATTCGCCAAAAGCTGAGATGAAACTCATTTTCTTGGCAAGCTTGGCGTCTAATGAACCAATTCTTGATAACCAAAGAAAATGGTCGAAGAAGAAGTAAACCATTTCTCCTGAATTGGCTAGGACTGCCAGGAGACGGATCGTCGGGGTTGCCCCGGGGTTTCGTCTCAGCGCATTAAACCCCGTGAGAGATCTCCCGGTCCTGTTTTTCATAATCATACCATAAGTTAACAGCCATTACTATTGTGTTTATATATCAATTCAATTGTACTTGTTTGCATTTAATATAAAGTGTATTAGTATTATTCACTATTCAAATTTGGTAGATGAGATAAGTTATTAATCAAGAAGTGAAATGAAGCAAACATTTCATTTCATTTCATCTATTAGACTATATTTACGATGATGCCACTGTATAGATAAAGTGATGGCTATTAGAAAGAAGTAGGATCACCTGAAGGCTTTGCGGCTGAGACCGGAGGCGACCTCCCACTTCTTGAACCTATCGGCAGCTTCGGGTCGTGTGGCTTCAACGTGCCAGCACCCGAGCTTGGCTACATATTGGAATGTCTTCACAAGCTTGTCTATTCCGTCTCTCTTGGCCAAGAACACAACCAGCTTGTCCAACGTGTCCGAAGCCATAGCTAAGGAAGGGGAGAAAGAGAGAGATAAAGAAAGAGATGAAGCTAGTTATGGAGATGATGAAGAAGATGTAAACCACAAAAGTGACGTTTGTGCTCGAAATAATCGAAGGTTTTGTCTTTTGTTTGTTTTGAGAGTTTGAGATGATTGCTTTGTGGTTGCTAATAATACTTCTCTTGTTGTCTCATGTTTTGATATCAAAGGTTTGGATAAAAAAATATTTGTCTTTGATATGTGTGGAAGAAATAATCACAAATATTCACTGATTTTTTTCTTTAATGCAAAAAAACTCTTTCAATTATTTTTAGGTTTTAGTAAAACGAGACTGAAGATAATTCTCTATTTTAAAAATATATTGTGAGTTGGATAATGTGTGTGATACACTGCACACAAGTGTGATTGTTTATACAAATGGGCTTGAATTTAGGGAGAAGCTTGGGCCTTCTAAACTGAAAACAAATAGCCAGAATCCTTGTACTTCAAGAAACTATTCATTTCATTGTGTGAATATTTTTTTTGCTATGCGTATGAAGTATAAATGTTATATGCACAAGAGCACAAGAATGTTACCATACAAGGAGCTTCTAGTATCTTATAAGGTCAAGGTTGGGACTAGGTTAGATGTTGGACGTACATAGATATCTAGATGAAGGTGCAACATTGACCACATACAGAACATGCAACAGTTCGCAGGAGCATGACCGATTACACATGAATCATGCCAACATTTAAGACATGGGGCTGTAGCATGATTACTGCATATATATGTGAACATCTCTTAAGCTTGATGATTAGTGCGTAAACAAGAAATATAAAACCCATTTTGTCATTTGAATTTCTTTGTAGATAAACTCTGCTGACCACGGTTTAACAAAGTCCAAGGTTTAAAATAAAACGTCGGTCGTTCGATCTCCTGGATACCCAAACTTTTGGCATTTTTAAACAAACAAAAAAAAAGTGTCGATAGAGATTAGAGAGGATGAATCAAAATCAATCAGACTTCATAAAAAAACAAAGAGGCCAAGTATATCGTTCATTGATGTGTCACTTAAAAGGACACATCCAAGTAGGGCAAAAATAATTGAAGATATGGATAAAATAAATATTTCTAATTAATGGTTGTTTGTTTTCTCAATAATCACTTTTGTTCATATAAAACCAAGAAATAGTATACAGAACAAAGTAAATACTACTTCTTATCCTTTCAATCTTCGGTTGTGACTGTATTTTGGAAATGGAGAGACTCTTCCGACATTTTAAGCAGTTCACATCCTTTGGCTGATATGATAAAAACAAACAAAACATCATTTACAAAAATTTGATGCCGCTTTATTTCCTTCTTGTATGTTCTACATCCTACCATTACCAACAAGATTTAACCATAAAGTAAAGATATTAAAAAATACTTCTTATTACTAATTACGAAATAATTATTAATTACAATTAGAACTTATCTGTCTACTTACTTCGATACATTTTTTTCGAAAAAGTCAAAACACCCATGCACATTGTTTTAATTTTAATTAGAGTTGTACGTATACATAAGTATATTTTGATAAATTTTGTTTAACCGTTGTAGTTATCATATTAGTCAAATTGTTCTTGCTAATTTTTTTTATTTTTTCGCTTTACTAAATTAGGAAATCCTAGTGTAACAAACACGATAAAAAATATAAGGAAAATAAAAATTTGTAAAACAATAAAATGACTCTTGACTCTTTGTAAATCACATCGTTTTTGATTTTGTCATATCAAATATCAGCCCTAGAATCATAACAAATATCAGCCCTAGAAATATAAAATTCGTGAGCCTTACGAGCTGGACTTGTTTAATTTATACAGTC
Organism: Capsella bursa-pastoris; assembly: GCA_036452645.1. Taxonomy (NCBI): domain Eukaryota; kingdom Viridiplantae; phylum Streptophyta; class Magnoliopsida; order Brassicales; family Brassicaceae; genus Capsella; species Capsella bursa-pastoris. Next base: position 14,517,261 of record CP144195.1, on the reverse strand, counting down.
ATTTGTCTTGGTCACAATCCACACGTAGAAGTTAGTGATGTACACCGATTATTCTATATATTTTGTTTATTACTGAACACCTTGAAAATGGAAGAAATAGTTTTCATGTGGTCATGAAATTTTCCAAAAGACTAATATAATGTATTGAGACTAATGAAGCCAGAGCCATATATGTGGATGTAAAGATTCTGAATAACAAAAACCCCAAAACAAGCATATTTTCAGTCGACATCAGAATTTCCATATCTTCTATATAAATTTATACGTACTAACACGATTTTAGCTTATCAGTACTGACTAAAAATGTTTAAAAAATTACAAAGAAAATAATAAAAGAATAATTGAGTACAAAGTTTTGCTTTCATTAGGTAAAAACTCAAAATATATAATAGTTTTCTCTTTTTCTATCGCAATTTAATTCTGCTGGCATTGTTGTATTAGCTAGACAAATATGACCTAACAAAGATTTGTTATTCTAATCTATAAGTGGAAGCTCGTGTTGAGTGTATGACACTAAAAGAATTATAATAATCGAATTCGAAATAAACAACTCGTCGGTTCGAACTCAAGGCTAGAATCAATTCAAGACAATTTGGGTGACCGAGTCATCAAAACTCTCAAAAGGGTTGAAGTGAAACAAACAAGATCCACAACAATGACCACGTCGGCCGATGCCGTACAAAAGACGTGGCACCAAATGGGCCCTGATATGGGCCATGACATGTTGATAGAATATCCACTGCACGTTAAGTATCATTCTTTGGGGTATATGCGAATATGCCATTTCCCTCCATATCGAAAAATTACGTGAATAACCTTCTCATGGTTTTGAAACTTCTACGTTGGTGTGGTGTGGGTGGGACAAGCTGTAAAAGTCGTGTGTGTTTTGACGATAATGTCCTTTTGTGTGTGTAGTAAGTCCAGACTTTGAGAAAAGGTTTCAGAGTCGTCAGAGTTGGATAACGGCGTTGCCATGTGGGCGGCCATGCCCACGAGTGTTGTTTTGTTGGTTGGATGGATTACGTTTTTGGGAGCTCTCTCGTTACATCATCAGATCAAGATGATTATGATGATCTCATCACACCATATATGGAAACTATTTCTTACATCTTTATTAGTACTCTTCTAGTTCTTGTATATGTTCTATCAAGTGTTCTTTAAAAGATACGTAGGTTATCAATTCTGGTTTGGTGTATGATATTTATGTTAGTTGGGTTTACTCAGTTTATTTACGGGATTTTTCTCGTATCACTTTATTCTTTTATCGAACTTTGTAGCATATCGTATGTTTTCGTTTTACAGAGCTTAGTTTCTTGGAAAATATCATATATTAATGAAGATATCATAATTGAAGTTCAAACTAATTTTTCCACAAATTATGAAAAGATATTTAGTATTGAAAACATATATGATTAGACAATCTTGATGGAAATTGTAGTGAGCTATATGCGTTAGTTTCTTATGTTGAAAATTCTATATATTTTTATAAGTTATCTTTTTTCGGAAAAACTTGTGTCTTTGAATACTTGTAGTTAGTATGGTCCCTTGCAAACACAAACGAGTTTCATGCTTTAAAACTAAAGCATAAATTTATTGGTATAAACTTTGAACGAAGACTTACAAAATCTGAATTTTGGGATATATTAGTAAATCGATATTTCTTCATTTTGTCATCAATAATACATACTATTAATTTACTGAGGTTAATAAAATATTTGTCAACGTGGATAGTGCACAATTTTTGCCTCTAATTAAGGTCAACGTAGATTGGTATACGAATATGATTGTAGAAAAATAAAATGGTCATCGTATTGATTGTAATGTCAATGTATAGGTCGTTATCACAGATTCATAATTAATTACTACAGGACCGAGGAGATACGTATAAATCTTTTCCACTATCTATTTATTTGGTTGGCACTTTAATTCTCAAGTGTGAGCTTTTGTTTTCAGAAATTGGCGTCTATGAACACTCCCTTTATAAAATAAAAACTTTAAACGATTTGCTATTTTGAGAAATCATAAGCTCTTTTCTTTTATTTTTAATGTCCAAAGGCCATTAATTCATTCTTTTGCAGTTTCTTTAGTTTTACTTTTTTGCATGTCTAAATCTTATACGTGCACATAACAACATTCCATACAATTAAGTAAGTATATATACAAAAATGCGACATTGTTTGCTTGTGTTCCGCAAATTAAACTTCAATACTAATTTTTGAATTATAGTATGAGATAGTGAACTTGCGTATCGGCGAAAACCAAGGAGGAATACATTACCATATATATGTTCGGTGACGAAAGACGAATCATAACTCTAGAGTCTGCCTTTACATTTATTATTCACAAGAAATTTAAAACTAACGATTTTTTTTTTCTTTTAGTTCTATAAAAGATATATGACTATATATAATATAGTAATACGTAGCTAGCTAGTAATAATTTATAAACATTATTATCCGAATTCGAATCCGATAATATATATATGTTGTTGATAAAATTATACATATATATAGAATTAAATGGTTGTTAACACATTGTTTTTTTAATTTTTCTAATAGTTGTTATTTTTTATTAGATTCATAAATCTCTCAACCCAAATTAACACGGCCAATACAATTTAATTTTTACAATAGGAGGAGTTTTTTTTTTCTTCCAGACCACTTGTGTTATACTCCTAGGACAATTTTATTGTTTTAAAAGTTCTTTAAAATAACAATCCCTAGGAATAAAAAAACTTTATAACAACAATATACAAAAACCAACAACGAGTATAGTACAAAATATTACTATATTAGATGTCGCGGAGGCCCGAGGTTGAGGTGAGGACCACGCATCTTTAAATTTCTTTTAATTGTATCCCAATTTGTTTTTTTTAAGAGAAAACTTATAAATTATGCAATTCGTATTAAAGTATTTTGCATAAGGCCACCAACCATATATGATTTACCGTATTGAAATTTTTTCCGACATCATGATAAAACAAAATCTGCATTACTATCACCTAATCTTAGTTTCAACGTAGACCACATATAAATCCTGAAATATTCTTCTTCACCTTTTACCAAAAAATCAAGAGAGAAAAAAAAAACTTGACCAAGAAATATTAGTAGACCAATACAATTTATTTGATCACTGAACCAATAATAACTCTCAACAATTTTTAAAGTACAGATCTAACTTCTGAGTAGACTGACAAAAAAAAAATAACACAAGTAAGAAGATGTAACTAAAGTTACCAAAAGAAAATATTTACAAATTGTTATAAAATTTTAAAATAGAAAATGAGGAATTAAATTTTGGCAAATATTGTACAATGTAATATTTATTTCCAGTTTCAAATTTTTACAAAAGCATAAAGGAAAAAAATCAGTTTACTATAATATATGCATAAAGATTTAAGATTTATGAAGGATTTTACTACTAAACCAAAAAATGAGCTTATGAAGGATTTAGTATTTATAAATCTTAACGTTTATGGATCATTCATATATGTAAATCTACAACTAAATGTAAAAGTATTTAGTATAGATTAAAAAATATCTAGACAAATTATCATTAATAATTACGTAGGGACGAGGGAGGCTTTAGGTATATTACGTAGGAAATAACCCATCGTTCATTGGGCGTATTTTGGCAACTAGAGAGACGCAACTAGCAAAGGCTAAACTCGTCATTCCAACTCCTAGTCTTATGATTCGTAAACAAAAGGATGATATCGTAATTTCAAAGAAACCAAAAAAACTTAAAACCAATTGTTTAATTGGATCAACTATTGAACTCAAAATGCTATAAACTCGTCGCCGTTGCTTCAAGCTCCAAAACGTGTTCAAGTAACTCTCCCTTCTTCGCATCTCTTCTTCTTCAATACCAAATCTTCATAAATCGTTTCAATAGTTACTACTCAGTATTGTTAGATACACAAAAGCTCGTCGGGGATATATTTTTCGAAGGAAGCTTTATGTTTTGCTTCTGATCATCTTCTTGACCAACATATATCAAAAAGGTAAATTTTCAGAATTTTGTTATGTACAGTTGTTTTTTGAAGTTTTATTTTCGGTATAATACTAAAAAAGATTCTTGAAGTGTTCTTATATTTTCTTTGAGATTGTTTTATTTCTTTCTCCGATGATATATTATGAAGAATTCTTCAAATCTTAATATACGTGTATGTCTTCATCGTTAGATCTCTTTTTTTCATCGTCCTCAAAGGTTCTTTTTTATATTCTTAGCATTTTTTTTTCTCAAGATTCGAATCTCAATTGATTCTGTTTTATTTTTAATAATCTGTATTAATAAAACTTTAATTTGAATATTTCAAGGTTTTTTTGTTTTTGCTTTTTTGCATTAACAAAAATATAGATAAGTACTTGTAAATCTCAGGATATTCATGAGTTTTGATTTCTTCAAAGCTCTGCAAAATTTGCACTCTAGAGAATATTCCTTAAATATACCAAATTCAGAAGTCATAATATCTAATCTAGAGTCAAAAGTTAAATAATTATGGTAACAAATCTGATGAAATTTATTAAAGTAATCAAAACACTTCCAAATAGTTCCTCTTGAGAGATTATAGAGACAGTATAAGTACAATCAATGATCTGTCACTAGTTCCGACACGTTTCTATAGATTCCTCTCCTTAGATGTAACCTTTGCGTAACGTCAAGAGATAAAAAAAAAAGGTATAATTCTCTATGAACAAACAGAATATACTCTTTTGATGATTTGATTTTTCATCTAATTAATATTCATTTTCTCTAATCTTCAGATAAACAGAACATTTTGAGATTTGAGGATTGAAGATTGAAGATTGAAGAACAGAGTTTTTTTTTGTATCAATGGGTTCTTTGATGCAATCTGAGCCAGAGATGGAGAAGAAACCAATAGGGATTCGATTCTTGGAACGTATAAAAGGCTCAAAGCTTTCTTACAATGCTTATCAAGCCATAGTGTTGATCGTTACGTTTCTCGCTTACGCTAGCTACCACGCTGCAAGAAAAACAACGAGCATTGTCAAGAGTGCTCTTGATCCTCAGTCTCCGGATACAGGGCTTAACTCACTTCTTTTGAGATTCACTTCTTTTGGATCCTCTGGTAAAGAAAAAGAAGGTGGTTGGGCTCCGTTTAATGGGCCAAACGGCACGGTGTTGCTCGGTGAGATCGATGTCGCGTTTCTTGCGGTTTACGCTTTCGGTATGTACTTTGCTGGACATTTGGGAGATAGGATGAATCTGAGGATCTTCTTGACGGTTGGAATGGTTGGGACTGGATTGTTCACTTCTCTGTTTGGAGTTGGTTATTGGGCGAACATTCATAGTTTTTACTATTTCTTGATTATGCAAATGTTAGCTGGATTGTTTCAATCTTCGGGTTGGCCATCTGTTGTTGCTGTGGTTGGGAACTGGTTTAACAAGAAGAAGAGAGGTTTGATCATGGGAATATGGAATGCGCATACTTCTGTTGGTAACATTACTGGCTCGTTGATTGCTGCTGCTATGTTGAGATATGGTTGGGGATGGTCTTTTGTGGTTCCTGGTGTGGTCATTGTGTTGATTGGTTTGGTGAATTTCGCGTTCTTGCCTGTTAGTCCAGAGATTGTTGGAGCAGAGCGAGATGAGGATCTTGCTTCGTCGTCTGAGAAGATCGGGAACTCGGTTAGCGAGCCGTTACTGTTGAGCTCTTCGGATTCGGAAACTGATGACAAGAAACGAGCTGTTGGATTCATTGAGGCGTGGAGGATTCCTGGAGTTGCGCCTTTTGCGCTCTGTCTCTTCTTTGCTAAGTTGGTTGCTTACACTTTCCTCTACTGGCTCCCTTTTTACGTTAGCCATACAGGTAATTTTATAGCACATTACTGAGTTAGTGCAAACCACTAGACTAATTGTTCTGGTCATGTAATTGATTGAATTGTTTGGATGATAATTTGCAGCTATTGAAGGCGAGTATTTATCGGACGAAACAGCGGGAAATCTTTCGACTATGTTCGATGTAGGAGGTGTGGTCGGAGGAATCATGGCTGGTTACATTTCAGACCGAATTGGAGCAAGAGCTATTACAGCTGCGAGTTTCATGTACTGCTCAATTCCAGCTTTGTTCTTCTACCGTAGCTACGGGCATGTATCGTTATTAGCCAACGCGTCACTCATGTTCCTAACCGGGATGTTGGTTAATGGACCGTACGCTTTGATTACAACGGCTGTTTCAGCCGATCTTGGAACACATAGCTCGTTGAAAGGAAACTCAAGAGCTTTGGCTACGGTAACGGCTATAATAGACGGAACGGGATCCGTAGGTGCGGCTGTTGGACCGTTGCTAACGGGTTACATATCGTCGAGGAGTAGCTGGACCGCGGTTTTCACAATGTTGATGGGAGCTGCCTTCGTGGCAGGACTGTTGTTGACAAGGCTGGTTATGGCCGAAGTAGCCGAGAAAATAGCCGAGTCGAGACCATCGGAGGAATGTAGAACTCCGGTGGACTATGAGCAGGGTCATGTGATGGAAGTGTGATCATCAATCAACTTATGATCGCCAATTTTTTCTAGTTGCGTTTTTAAGTTGTGTTTATTTTTCATAGGGGAGATTCCGGACCGGAGTTTAGGTCTATGGGAATTTGTAAACATGTAATATGTATTGTGATGTAAATAATTTCATAAATATATACCAATCTTGATTTGATCAATTTCCAAATGGCCGTGGCTTCAAGAAGATTAACTTGGTTTTACGAAATGACACATAAATCTGAAAATTACACCAAATTTTGTTGAGAATAATGTAAGTGATAGTAGTTCTAACTATTAACAATTTGTTAATACTAACGAAAACATTTATGTTTCCAATAGATGAGACGGACAAAACCGTTAGTAGATTTGAACCGTTTTTTATTTACCATTCATAAATTTATCCGCAGTAGTATGGACCAACTAAAAAAAATCTGCCATGGACCAACAATAAATTTAAACCGCTACCGATTGTTGTCTACTCTATAAATAAAATGGTCTAGTCTATTGATGATGATGTAGTCCACTTTGTTAGCAATTCATAATCAAATGGGAGATCTTTTTGTGGCCGTATAAGTTATAACCAAGTGGAACTCAATATAAATGTTTACATATTGATACGAACCAAAACATTAGTATATGCATTCTCTGTGTATATAATTTACCTTGTGTACTTTATTTTATATTAGAACGAGTGTAAGCTTTCTGCTTATAATACAGATTAAGGACATATATAAACTAATGTGGAAAATTTACGGACCACTAAGATTAAGGGCCACAGCTTCTGTTTTCCAGTATTTGATCGTGGTTTTAGACCACTACATTTGATTAGTGATATGTTTAATAATAGCATATATAAAATGTGATAGACTAAACTGGTGTCTTCTACATATGCATGGACCACATTCAAAAACAATTAAATGCACACACACAACCGTGTAATTGATTATGATAGGTTTATATAATCAAATCAAATTAAGTAATCGGATCCCACTAGAAGCTGCGTAATTATACACATGACGCACGAGTTCTCTTGATTGAGAAAACTTAAATGGTTTTCACACATTATTTATTTAAAGTCATTCTAACTTCTAACTACTTGTGTTGTGTAGTATACGTCAAATCCGAATTGTTCATTACCATTTACTCATTTGAGGCTAATTCGTACAAAAACTTGAATCATCTAAATATTGATATAAAAAAAAAAAAAAAAAAAACAAATTACTCGTCCGAACGATTTATGACTGAATATATTATTTGCTCCAACTCCAATTGACCACAAATAATTTATACATGAAAATAGAAGAGAACCACTTCGTTCAACATGACATCAGTTTTCATGTATACGTAAAGCATACCCTAATTATCAACAGATCACCTAGACTCTCTCATTATTTGGTGAAGACTAAAAGAAGAGAAACAAGAAAAAGGAGTTACAAAATAACTAATGGGCCTTAATTAGTGGACCAGAGAAGCCACTACTTCAAACCCACACACTTGGGCCTCAACGACATAATATGATAAAAATTGGACAGAACATTCACTATGGAACGAATATTTAGGTGACATACTAACGTGTGCACGAAAAGGCACCTACATAATTTTATGGTAACCGTTGCAACCTATTACAATATTAGACGAAGTTGTTACTATTACAACATTGTAAGATTAGTTAAAGAGAGGGAGAAAAAAAACGTTAGTTGGGATTAAGAGGGATCGAGAGAATGAAGGCAAAGATAAACACAGTCTTGGAGAAGAAACTTGAAGAACTCGAGTCTCTACTTGAAGTAGTCACTTTCGAAGATGATGATCCCAATCTTCGGAAACTACAACTCGGAGTTCTATTTGCGAGTACCCTTTTGACGGCCGAGATTTCATCCCGACGGTTTGATGTGGAAGGAGAAGAATGGCTCCATTGCGTAGCAAAGAGGTTAACCGAAATGGAGGCTTTTATCATCAAGAAATGGCCTGGTCATCATGATAGTGGTTTATTGATCGAACCGGAATTGGAAAGTTTGGAATCTAACGCAGAGGGTGAAACCGGTTTGGATTTGGTCGGATCTTGTCTGAACGAGTCTAGTAAAGCAGAAGAAGATGACGAGGAGGAGGAGGAGGAGAAGGAAGAAGAAGTAGAGGCTGAGACTGAGAAGTGTCCCTTGTTTCAAGATGCGTCATCGGAGGAGATGAGTGAAGTTAAGTTTCCGGTGGTGGACACGGTGAAGGAAGAGGTGGTGGATAGAGAAGTGAAAGGGAATGGGCGGGTGTGTTCTAGGGCTTTGGTTTATTGCGGTTTGATTGGTTTAGTTGGTGGTATAATGATGAGTTTAGTTGGTTATATTGGTGAGAGCATGAAGGATGATGTTTTTTTTCTTACCCCTACTTAAATTAGATGACTTTTTTTGTATCGTCTTAAATTAACTCTACTTTTGGTTCATTTATTTTGTCAACCAAACTTGCTTTCTTCTCACTTTGATACTTTAAAGTTTTGTTGTTAATTTCTATTGAATGATGTATGGGTGTTTGATAAAAGAGTATTGAGTGTTATGAAGGATGATGTACACACATCCAACTAAACTCGTATTAATTTCCTGTTGATTATGTTTGTTACCATAATTGGAAAAAATGATAAGAAAAAGAGCTGTAGCTTGTTGGTTTCAATAGAGTAGTATGTCAAAGTGTTACATCTCAGGCACCATCGACTTCGATACTACAATAACCCTAATTGACAAAACAAAAACAGAGTAAAATTACGAAAATATTTCTTAAAAGATAAATAAATGTTGTGTAACAGTTGTAAAGTATAATACAGTACATCCATTGAAATTCATTGCATCAACCATATCATTTTTTTTGGGTTGCATCAACCATATCTTATGTGTAGAGAAGCTGCATAATGAATTGTATTGATCTTTCAAGGGCCCTAAAGCAATATAAGAAAAAACGTATTCGGCATATATCGCAACATATATGAGATAAATAAATAAACTTTGTGACATTTTAAGTGACACTGATCAAAGCATGTATATATCAGTTTACAAGCAGGACCAAAGAGTAAATCCGATGCGTTTTAGACCAATGTCTCTATAATTAGAATGTATCTGATTGAAAATAATGTAAAAAACAAAAAAGAAGAGATAAATAAATCAGTAATAAATAAACAAAGATCACATACACACAACACATTGTTCAGTCTTTGGTATATATATAGGGCATGCTGATTCTCCTCACAACCCTGACTTGAAAGGCACGTCAGTGGCTGGCAACCATGAACCGCCCGCGATAAGGCTGCTCACGGTAAACCGAGAAGCAACTGCGGTGCTCGTTATGGCGTGGAATCCTTTCCATCTGACCCGCCATCTAGTGGAAGATCCTGGACCAAAATTTTTGTACTCTCCATAGAAAACTGTATTGAGAGCAAAATTGGATCCTCTTAACCAAGGAGACCATCCCAAGGGACTGATAGAGTTATCTATGTAGGTCTTCATGATTGTTACGCGCGAATAAGCTTGCCAAGGCCGGCCTAGATAGGTCTTGTAAGATCGAATCACAGGTCTCAAATCAGAAGCTGCGATTATCCTTGAGCTATGGATGGTTATGCCTGTGTTCTGGAAAGGGTCACCACGACCTTGAGCGGTTATAATGTTGGCTTGACCATGGAGAGGGCGGCGTACAAGAATCATGCAGTTTTGGAATACAACAGCTGCATTCCCGAAGATGAAGTCTATGGTGCCTGAGATGTAACACTCCCTAAAGAACTGACGTTGTGAGTGAATGTAGAGAGTGTCTTGGAATCCATGGATACCAACACGGTAGAAAACAGAGAGGTCAGAGGATGATCGAACCGCTACAGCTTGGCCGCGTAATGGCCCGGCCGTGTTGATGAATGTCATGTCCTTTGCTACAAACCTTTGGCCACCAAAACCTTCAAGAAGTGAAAAAAATAACTTATTAGTACCATTAGAATCTTAAGCCAGATCGAACCAAGATTTTAAGAAATATTTTTTACCGGCGGTTGCAGAGTTATAGGTGGTGTAGCCATGCTGGACGCTTCGTCCACTGGTGACGATTGTTTTTCTCTCACCGTCTCCGACAAGCATGATATTGTGGTTATCGTTGCCGACATCGATGTTCTCTCTGTACACACCTTTCTTCACATATATCACAAATCTTGATTTGAATCTCCTTCTTGCTGCGAAGTTTATGGCAGCTTGGATTGACCGGAAATGTCCGGACCTGTCTCGCGACACCACTAGGTGTGGCCTCGATTTCGCTAAAGAGGCTGAGACTAGTAACCGTCTCTCGTGTCTTGAGACCCAGCTTGGGAAGTATTCTTTGTGGTTTGCTTCACACAAACCAAACAGATCGAGATTTGACCTTGTTAGATTAAGTCATGTTACATAATAACCGTATATTCAAATATATTTAAGATAAATAAAAAAAAGCTAGGTCCCTTTTGGAGAAAAATTAACTAAGATGTTAATTAGTATTCATGATTAATCTGATCACGTGTGAACAAAGATTACGATGACATATACTTTTTGCTGCATCAACATGTATCACGAGAAAATTTATAAGCAGCAAAAGATGATTAGTTGAACTATTGGCATATTCGTAAATGAGGAATTTAATTAAGCAGATGAGTAACCATAATATTTTTTTCTTTTTCTTTTTGACTTAAGGTAATTATAATACCAGTACAGTATAATAGAACGTACCAGTCGTATGATTATGTTGCTTCATGAGAACTCCATTGACGGCCAAGCAGTTTCCAATCAAATCTGACAAGTTCTTGTTGGAGATCGCCGGCATGACGAAATCTGAGACGTTAAGATCCTCCGATCCGGAACGGCACGTCTCTATGTTGGTCTGAGCCGTGCTGAGCCACGTCTGTGCGTCGAAGTCCGTACACTTGACATCATGTGAAGCCGCCGGGTTAAGCCCCTTGAGCGTTCGGTTCAGCTGAGCCACCGTGTTTTGGAAGAGATTTACGCAGTCTGACCAAGCGGCCTTCCTTTGGTTGTTGGTGCAGCTCGGTCCGAACTTAACGGTTTGGCTGTGTGTAACCACGGCTTGGTCAAGTGCTATCTTGACTAGCATTCGTAAGAACTCGGACCGGAACCTTGGTGGCCGGTTCATGTTGTTGTGTGAGCTCTTTATGAAGTAGTAATTGCATGTCTCAGCATGTGGAGTCTTGTCGCACCACCATGTCATGTCACCGGAGACAGAGCCGTTGTTGGTTGGAGCCGGTGCAGCCATCGGTCCGGGAGATGGAGGTGAGGCAGTAGGGGAACTCGAGGTGGGGGTAGGGGATGGTGCGGTTTCTGGTGGTGGGGAAACATTATGATCCCACGGAGGAGGAGCATCGGTTTCACCGGTGAAGCCACTGTCGTGTACGGCGGAGGAGAAGGGAAGAAGAAGAAACGATGCCAAGAGGCAAATGTGAAAGATGCCTCTAAGCATTTTGTGAAGTTCTTAGCTATGAGTTTGTATGGGGAATTGGGAAATGTCATGGTGTGATGTCTTAACTAATTAAAGGGATTTTAATTCCGTATTTTAAATTAGTTTTAATAATTTTTTGTTTATATAAATGATAATTATTAATTTGGAGTTTGTGTGTATGTACTTTGCAAGTGATTGTTATTGAGGGGAGAACATGATGATGTGTGTTGTCTTTGCTTGGGATTGTATTCATATGATATCATGACTCATATTCTTATTTTGCAACAAATGATTATAAGATCATATAAATATCAAAACACCTATAGAGATGTCTATGATTGATTCCATTACACATATTAAAGAATGTCAAAATGAAAAAAAGAAGAGGAAAAGTGACTTGAAAGGAAGAAGAAGAAGATGTGTTTTTCCAATGTTAAAGTAACCTTTCCATGTGCTTTTAGCTCAGTTTCTACTCTTGTAGTTTCAAGCATACGCAAACTCTTTTACAATAATCTTTGTTTATGTTACTAAAATGATTATACTATATGATACATAATTTTATATTTGACTATGTGACTTTTAGAGTTTTACTTTTATGTTGACAATTCTGACATTGTCACCAGCTAGTGTCTTCGTGATCCACCCCCTAGTGTCTGGTCTCACGGCGTCGTGACCACCTAGTGTCTTCCTTAAGGAAGGTGTTCATATGAGCCTTGGAATTTTCACTGATCCGGACCGAACCGGATAACGATTGAATATGCCTTGTTGAAACCATAACTAATAGATTCAAAACAGAACATATCAAATATAAATACTCGATATGAGTTAATGTGAATCAAAAGGCCTAGGGGAAACTCTCGTAATGTTACAAACTTACAATAATGTTACAACAATGTGAAATGTCAAAATTAAAGAATTCTGAAAATTTTATTGATAAGTTTTTGGAACTTAATAAAATTATGAAAGACTATTATCATCAGCCATCAGGCAGAAGAAGTGTTTTCAGCTGAAACAGAGGATTCCTCTAAATACTCAGAACGAAGTTGCATGAGTAGTCGACCAAGATAGTTGAGGCCTTCTCCTTCACGGCCACCTCCCCAGAATAGATCGTGCGGTGAAGACTCCACGAGAACCGATCCAGCAGTTGAGAGCAGCATTGATTTCAAGTGAGGATAAGTTGAGAACTTGCATTTTAGAGCCATGTACATTACTTCTATCTTCACATCTTCCCAGTCATTCCGAACCTAAAACAATCATTAAAGTGAGCAATGCAGAATTATTGATTCCCTGAATAACAATCTCGAGAGATCATGCTCGAAACTGGACAATTGAACTTTTATTCATACCAGTTCAGGTTTCTGTCTCAGCGTTGATCTGCCTATCAGAGCTGCCTCCTCTGGACTTCTTGCTGTTCTAATTTTCTCAACGCAGTCATGTGCCATCGGATTCTCGACCCCAACAAACTTGTTTGCCTTCAGGTTTTCAGTAAAGGATTAAGAGATTATGTTATTATGAAAGAGCAAGATATCATTGTATATATACCGTTGTGTGGTACCTGGTAGTAATGCTCCACACTGGACCAGGTCATGTAATCATCATTCTCCACGCCACAGGGCATTTGAATTGGGTGAGGAGAAAAATTCGAGAAACTTCCATAAGGGTCCCATGTTTTGTAGAAGAATATGATACTAGATTCAAAGGGGTTAACACTGGGGTCAATCTCGACAGTTGCGTCCTCTGATGGGATAACAGGTATAAGGTCTGGTATGGGCTGAAGAAATCCACTAACAAGCATGTCAGGACCAACCTGGAGTTTTCAAGGATTGAGACTAAACCCATGGTACTAAGAGGCGAGATTGAGGAACATGACCAACCTGTCACGGTTAATATTAAGTCAAAAAGCGGAAACATTACCTGCTCGTAGGAAACATCGATTAGATTTAATGCTTGTGTCATCTCTACCATCCCAAGGTCACCAACAGGGGAAGGCGCATTCCTCCCACCGATAATTTTGGGGGCAACGAAAGCAACAACCTGGAAAATGAATTATATTGACAGAATAACAGTCATAAACCTTCATGAAAGCAAGCTAAAACTACACATCTCAAAGGTAAAAAATGAGATTTAGCCAGACAAAAGCATAATATGACTATGACTACACAATAAGTATGGAAATAGTAAAATGGGTACCTTGTGAATGACGCTGGATGATATAGCAGATGCAGCTAATGTTCCCCCACATTCCCACAGGATAGAGAGATACCCACGAAGATGGAAATATTCCATAACTTCTCTTGGATTCAACATGTCAAACTCCACAACTTCAACACCTTTGGACGCAAGAAATTTCTGGTAACTCTTTTTTGCACCTCTTTGTGTAACAATTATCGTAGGCACTTCCGAGACATCCCAGAGATTGGCTTTCTCAGGAAGATCAAGACTCTGAGTCATCACAATTCGCGTAGGGGTGTGACCCTGTCCATGTCTTGCAGTCAATCGAGGATCTACAGTTAAATATTGTACAACTTTCAGATATCTAATATTTCAATTTTAGGCATCCATAAAGATTCAAGATTTGAAGAAAAGTATTACCATCTTGGCGTACGGTGTTTCCTCCAACTATCACAGCATCACTTCTTCCTCGCAGCTCAAACACTCGGGTTCTAGAGAGTTTACTACTTATCCATGCTGCATGTCCACTACTTGCTGCAATCTTACCTGTCAAAACCAGAAAAACCTTAATCTCCAATTTTCATCTATTATAGTACTAACTACTAACTTATAAAAATGCAGGTTGACATAATTACCATCAAGAGTCATGGCATACTTAAGAACAGAGAACGGAACGCGAGAACAAGCTCTATGAATCAAAGGAGCATTCACAAGAAGACACGATTTCCGAGCATCCTGTAAGAACTTGCACATTCAGTTAACAAAATACAAAATAATTCACTTCAAATTGAAGAGTAAAAGGACATAGATACCTCAAGAACTTTACTCTCAAAGTCCTCTCCAAGAACATTCACTTCAATGCCTTGACTTCTTAATTCACGAATTGCAGAGCCTCGTAGATGTTGTAGAGGATGCCTTATTCCAACAACAACTCTCTCAACTCCTGCCTAATCTATACAATGCATTTCTTCGACTCAAACACAATTTTATCAAACTGTTCATCATTTATCACAATCATTGGATTATACTTAGAAGCAAAACCTGAACAAGAGCAGACACAGCAGTGTGGTCACCGTGACAATCACCAGGCTCCATGTTTAAATAAGCCGTGGAGCCTCTACAAAACTCACCAGCAGCTTCAACGGCCAACGCTTCCGCCGGTTTAGTGCCTTGAGCGTAGAGGTATCCTTCTCCAGCGACTTTACCGGACGAAGTAGCGATTACACAGCCGAAATTAGGGTGAGGTGAAGTAAGTCCGGCGGACATTTCGGCCAAATCGGCGGCGCGTCGGATGAAAGCGGCGTCATTTGCGTGGTGATTACGACCGTTGTCGCCGTTAGATAGAGTGGCTCTGCAGATTAAGGGAGACGAACAAATTCGAAACGAAAGAGCCATTGGAATCGATTGCCTAATCTGTACAAAGAAGAGAAGGGTTTAAGTTAAATCTTTCGTCTTGTTCCTAAACAGTAACACCCAGAAACAAAAGATCAAAGCTTTGCTCGTGTTCTTCGAATCAAAACGGAAACTCGTATAAACCCTATTCTCGAAATCTATCAAAGTCGCTCACCTGAGAAAAAGTGTTGAAGAAACTGAAGAAATCGAAGTCGGCGAAGAGAGTGCGAGAGCAAGATCCTCAAAGCATTAAAGTGAGATCAATCCAAATGCAGAGACTGATTCCAACGAAATCACTTCAGTAACCCATTTCCTTCCTCATCTTCATAACTAAGAAAATTCAAAACAAGCGAGAAGGGACGAAGTGAGTGTTGAGCCTTGAGAGACAGAGAAGAGAGAGATGAAGCCACTTGGGTTCACAACACAATACATAAGGAAGAGGCCCAAATAGGCCCAATAACCAATCCCGTTCATAACATTGTCTCCGTGAGGGAGATAAGAGTTTTCGACGATGAAGGATTCGAATCGATTACGTTGGATCGAAGATTTGGGATAGATGCGTGAGAGAGAGTTTGGTTTGATTTGGTTTAATAAATCAATTTATTTGTGTTGGTTTGGTTTTTGTGAGCTCGTCAATTCTTTTTGACCAAATCAATAAATCATCGAACTATTTTTTTTTTTTACACATTAACTCATTACAACAACCCAAATTTCTAACTCAAAGAGGTCACAATTTGAGTTTGCTTGAATCGACCAATAAATTTAAAACAATTTTATTGAATTTAATATTTCCAACCTATTCAATTTTGTGCAACCATTTGTAGCCTTAAAATATCATAACATCATTAGTAAAAGATGAATGTCCACAAGCCAAAAGCGGATACAGACATTGCTAAGTCATTTTGGTATTCAAAGGCATTTATATAGGCAGTAACACTTCATGTCTCCTTTTGGGCTTGTTTGCTCGCAAATACCAACTCCTTTCCACGCCTTTGTACACTCATATTTACATTCTTCCATTGAACATGTCAAATCTTTATTCTCAGAATATTTAAAACAATATTGTTCATCATTCGGTGACACCCCTATTACTGTAATATATAAAACATAAAATCTCAATACTTTTTATTTTAAAAACAAATGTATTGTTTTTGCTTCAGTGATTATTTTTAAAAATAAGTATATTTACATTATAACCTTACAACTCATAACTAATTGGCAATGCATAGAACGGTCAATATCCTTTGATACTACTCAAGTCTTTTCATGTAATTATGATGTGAGATCATTCTCACACTGACCACTCACTCTTTCGAGATAATATCATGAAATATCTATCCCCACTACCCCCAACGTATACCATATTGAAGTGATTTGATTATTATATTAGGGACATGAAGCAAGTTATTTATTGTCAATTTGAATTGGAAATGAAATTCATATTCCTAACATAGTATCATAGCTCAAAGACAAGTTGCTTGCCAATTTGACACATAAAATTAGTTCGATCAAGTCACTAATTTACGTCCCAAAAAAATAGTTAATCTCGTCGAATTAGTTAAAAAATCATTATATATAATAAATGAATTCAAAATGTTTATACAAACCTTGCACAAGAAGAGAGTAGATAGTTAGCACGGCTAACAAGACTTGAAAATATTTCTTCATCTTAGCCAATAAAAATGGATTGGAGCTTTTTAAAATTTACAAAGAATAATCTACTGGTATATATAGTTATATGTATTCAACATTCAAGGACATATAATTCAACCAAATTTTAATTAAATTATATTTTAAAGGGATCTTATTTTAAATTATTCCAGATTTTATTTCATTTAAGAGGATGATGCTTTAAATGAATCCAGACATTTTTGCAGATCAAGTATGAAAAAGCCTTTAACTCTTTATTTTTCCATTATTGTAAACACTAGAAATTGAGTTGTATGATGGGAGTTAGAATGGCGAACAAGACTTGGAATAATTTCTTAACTTTTAGATGATTCAAATGATTCGGACATGTTTTAAAAGTTTAATAGAACACACACACACATATATATACATTTAAGCATATCAAATTTAACCAAAACTGATTACATTCCATTGAAAAGGATTTTGTTTTTCATTATTCCAGATTTAATTCCAATTTACGAGGATATAATTGTTTTACATTATTCCAGATTTTTTGCTCATTCAGTATATATATAAAAAACCCATTTGGTTTATATCCCCATTATTGTAAAACACTAGCTAGAATCCATTATATGTAATAAACTTCAAATTTAAAGAAGTTTAAGTTTTAATAAAGTTTTCCTTTACATAAATTTATTTTCACTATACTGATTGAAACTTATTGACATTCTACAACTCATAAACACATCATATCAAATGTAAAATATGATCACGGTGGAGCCGTGGAGGTGACGTTATACGCACGGACCACGGTGGCGATGGTCCAGGGAAGACATGTGATTTGTGAACATATATGTGACTGTGAGAAGAGGATTTATGTCAGTAACGTTTGAGGAACTTAATTTGTTTTAAGTATTAAAAGGGTATAATTGTAATTGCCACATACAGTAAGATCTACACTTAAAAAAAGTCAGCACCGTCCCAAACTCCAACGAATGTGTCGGCGTCAACGACGTCTTAACGTGAATTGTATTTTAAGATTCGTTAATTGTTCGTTCAACAGCTAAAAATCTCGTCTAAAACGCAATTTTAGATCGCTGGTAAAACGTTAAACGCATATAACTTAACAAAAGTTGTATATTTCCTTAATAATCAAAATTTTATCCAGAAAAAACTTGAGATTCGCAATTGCAAGAAACAATTCAAGAATCAAGCAAGATTCCACATGCACATTCGTAGCTTAACTTACATAATTAAGACCAAAGAAAAATGTATTTAGTATTTATTAGCAAAGGCATTGATTAAGGCTAAGGCGTTGCTGGTTCCTCTACCCAAATTCACGATCCGTGCCCGGACCGAGTTCTTGATCCGGCCATCCATGACCCGACCCGCAAACCCATCGGAGCAAGTGTTTGCATTAGTCAAAGCAGCACTGGTCCAAGTCTGAGCATTGCTCATGTGGAACCAGAACTGGTCACGACCTTTAGCACTACCACACATCTTCATCTCGTGGACCGACTTGGTCAAACGGTCAACGGTGTCATTGATCTCCTCAACACAGTCCCTAATGGCTTGAACCTCTCGTTTCTTGAGACCCTTGAAACGTGCCAAGCGGGAGACGAAGAGCTTCGTGGATTGGGCCTGGCTCACGGTCACGGTGAGTGCGGTCTCGGCTAGACGTCGAGGGCTTGTTTGGATGGAGTTTGCGTAGCTTGTGAGAGAGTTGACGCATACGGTTGGGTATGTGGTGGCTTTGCAAGAGGCTTGTACGAAGTTCACTGCGCGTTTCGAAGCTCCTACCGTGACCGCGGCTGAGGACGTTGTCGTGAAGGATAAGAGAACTAGCAAGAGAGCGTAGAATATTTGTTTTGCCATTGCTTTAGAAGTGTTTTTTGGGTTTAGAATAATCGATTGTGGAGAGGTAGAGAGAGTTTGTTTCGAGTTTATATAGAGAAGTATAATTAGTACGTACTCCTCGGTGTACGTTTAGTTTTTCTTAGCTAGGGTTTATAATAATAATGCTTGACTTTGACTCTTGGGTAAGTTATTTTTTTCCAACTGGGGTCGATTATTAGTTGGAAGTAACCAGAATTGTCTGATATTAAGAATGTAATAATGTACTATGGCAATTATATTTATATATTTTCTATGTACCAAAAAATAAAAGTAACATGCGAATGAAAGAAAAGAATATAACAAAACAGTTTCTAGCCCTTTTTCGTAAAATTTCATCAGAATGGACTTGTGTGGTGTGAACATAGTTTTATGTCTTTTGTATTGTTGTTATAGTGAATATAAATTAATGAAACCTTATAGCATCATTCACCAATTCACCATCGGCCACAAAATAATAAATTAGATTTTATATCATGCATAAGTATGGGATCCCATGAAAGGAGACATGCATATTAGATCTATCACGCAAAGTACATATATCTTTTGCCTTTTACTTCAATATATCAAAGTATTTTATATTCATCCGGCACGAAAGAAAAAAAAAACAAAAGGAAACTAATTTAGTCGCCTAATTTTGGTTACAAAGCATCTTCTTGGACGTGGACCAGACTAATTAGAAATTTACCTATTGTTGCAATTGGAATATTTCAGGTTCAAATCCACTCTCCATTTAAATATGTTATACACACTCAAAAAAATTGAGGCGGTGTTAACATATATATATCGAATAATGTTCATTTGGCGACTAATGTATGTATACTCATTACTATACTTTTGTTTAGAGGTAAACTACTTAAGATAACTATTGTATGTCTTGGGGGTGGGCTCTCAATATACTGTCGGCCAAAGATATGACCTTCTTTTCAAATTCTTAAACACAAATATACACACACACACAATATTGAACAAAATAAGTCTACAAGTGAACAAATAAATGAACTTTGGATTTTGGAAGCGGGGACTTGGTTTTCACATGCACTTATCTGATATATCAGTGCTCTTTTTTCAATATTTAAATTTAAAGAGATTCACACCTACCGTTTTTTTTTGGTCAACTCACACTTGTTTCACTCCTCTTTCGATCGTCAAATTTAAGTGTTCACACTTGTCTCACAATACTCTTTTTCAATCGTCAAATTTTTGAGAGTTTCACATTCCGTTTTGAATTTGAAGAAAAAGTTCTTAAATGCTATTAGCATAATGCTTTATTAATTGGGTTTTCAGATGTTAACATTTCATTTTTGTAACGTGTCTCGCTTTACTTGAACGATTCTTAAATTTCCTTGCTTTGCTTTTTGGGACCAAAGGCACGTCATATTGAGGAGAAGGCAACAATAGTTACATGCATGTGAAGCGTCAATTGTCATCTATAAATTGTTGGGGTCGCATCGCAAATTTACCATACGGCCGACATTCACTATAAATAACATGCAAAATTTTGACAATGATCTTTGTCGAAAATTTACATTAAAAAAATTGTTATATATATAAATATTTTCAATTTTTAATGAGCACAAAGCTACTCAGAAAAGCGACCGCGGTGGTGTTATCATTGGGGCGACAGAGAAAATAAGTGGCATGCATGGCGGATTATACGGTAACGATGGTCTAAGAGAGAAATAATGTGATAAGATTATGGTTAGCTTGATGTGTACCTTTCTATATTTTAGAAGAGTTATAATCGTAATTGATAGAGTGAGATCTACACTCAAAAAGTCAACACCATCCAAACTTTAACGATGTCGGCGTTAATAACACTCATCGTGATTTGTAATATTAACACTCAAACTTTAGTGTACGTCGGTCCGATCGACCGCTAGAAATCACAGCTTAAAATATCAAACGCATATAAAGTTAAAACAAAGTTATATAAACCTTAACTAAAATAAAAAAAATTTATCCAGAAAAAAAAAATAAAGCTTATTTCCTCAAAGCCTACACACATTCGTATTGGAATACAAACCAATATCCCACATCGGAAGATTAGAAAGAGAAATTTCTAATATATAAGTCAAGTCCAACTCCAATTAGTATGAGATTTTTTGGGAAAAAGTCCAACAAATCCGTGTAGACTTGAGTTATAGGTCCAAATCGGACAATATCATACTAATGGAAAGTTGGCTTATGTTTAGAGATCCCAACGATTCGTACGTAGCTTAAATTACATACATACGTAATATTTAAGAACAGAAAATTTTGTATTAAATTATTTAGTATGTTTTAGCAAAAGCATTGATCAAAGCTAAGGCGTTACAAGTTATTCTTCCCAAATTCACTATCCGTGTCTGAACCGAGTTCTTGATCTCCCCATCCATGAACTGACCCGCAAACCCATCGGAGCAAGTGTTTGCATTAGTCAAAGCAGCACTTGTCCACGTCTGAGCATTGCTCATGTGGGAAAAAAACTGGTCACGACCTTTAGCACTAGCACACAACTTCACTTCATTGATCGACTTAGTCAAATCGTCAACGGGATCATGGATCCACACGATGCAGTCCTTAATGGCTTGAATCTCACGTTTCTTGAGAGCATTTAAACTCCCCACTTGCCAGACGAAGACCTTCGTGGACTGTGCCTCAGTCGCGGTTATGTTGAGTGCCGTCTCGGCTAGACGTTGTGGGCTTGTTTGGATGGTGTCGGCGTAACCTATGAGAGAGTTAACGCATTCTGTTGGGTATGTGGTGGCGTTGCAAGAGGCTTGTATGAAGTTTACTGAGCTATTCGAAGTTCCTGTGGCTATGGTGGCCGCAGATGACGCCGTGAGCATCGTCGTGGAGAAGAGGAATAGGAAGAGAGTGTAAAATATTTGGTTTTCCATTATCTCTTTGAAGTGTTTAACTTTTGATTTAGATAATACTTGAGGATAGGTTAAGTGTTTAATCCTCTTTGGTGTACGTTTGGTTCTTCTTAGGGTTTATATATATATGCTTTAACCTTAACTCTTTGGTCGATTAATTAGTTGGAAGTAACCAGAAATTGTATGCTATTAACTATTAAGAACGTACCATTCTAATTATATTTATTTGTTTTTCATCAGAATGGACTTTTGTGGTTGAACATAATTTTATTGGATTGAATTATTAGATAATCATTCGACAACATATCTAACCATCTTTTTTTTAAGAATTGTGACATTCCGACAAAAAGGAATCATTAATCAAAGTGGAGTGAATTACTTATATATAACTTTAGATTCATAATCTCCATTTCCAATATGAAACTTTCTAGTTAAAAGAGATATGAATGTAAGGATACATAATTGTAATATATCACGCAAAGTATATATTTGCATTTACCAAACAAAGTATATTATATTAATCCGGGTAACTAACTAACAGAAAAGAGAGAGAGACTGGTTTGGGCGACTAGTATATGTGTATCAGTGTATGCATTAAGAAATAGAATGTGGATTTGAACCTAGTATCGTTCCAATTCTAAACACTCCTAATTCGTTTGGTCCACGACCAAACAACGACACCCTCCAAATTAGGCGACTGATATATGTACGTATCTCACTAAGAAAACTAGGTTAATAAATTAACATATAATAAAAATGTTCATTTGGCGAGTAATGTATAATCCCATTCCCAAGACTGTCGGCGCAAAAGATGTGTGTATTTTAAGTTGAGAGTTGGGACTTGGTTTCACATGCACTTAACTGATACCCCAATGCACTTACCTCAATTCGTTAAATTTAAAGAGTTCAGACTTATCTCAATCCTCTCTAAATCAATCGTCAAATTTAAGAATTTCACATTCTGGTTAAAAGTTGAAGCAAGTTCTTGTTAATGCTATAAAGCGTTCTTTAAATAAGTGGGTTTTCGAATTTGAGATTCGTTATGATTAGTGTCGCTTTAATATATAAACGTCTTTTTCACAACTTATAGCATCGCTTTTCGTACGAAAGGCAACAATATAGTTATATAGTGATTACTTGTAGTTGATGTAATATTTAAAACTCAACTTTTATCTTCTGATACAACCTTTCAATGGACAGGTTTAAATCCTGCTTACTTCCTTTTTATATCTTGTTTCACTTTCGTATTTATAATGACTTCGAACTGTTATTAAACTTCATTTTAAGTACTATTAGAAATGTTTTCAGAAGTTTAAGCACGTCAAAACGTGGAGATAGGCCACGATAGGTATATGCACATGATGCGTAAATGCGATCCATAAATTTCTCTTGGGGTTGCTAACTTACCCATACGCGGTCCATACCATCCATACACGGCTATATATATGTAATTGATGTGTTCAAAACTCAATTCTGTCCACAACAAAATAATATTGTGTCCATTCCTATATTTGACATAACCGAACTGTTCACGTGGTCGTGAGTATTAATCGCATTATTATTTCTTGACCAAGAAGTTGATCGCATTATTTGTCACATGCATGTCAATATGTTTAATATAAGGAAGTATGATCGATACATTGATACTATTAATGTAAAACTTTTAATGATAATAAAACCTAACTTTTGAGAGAAAATTAGCTAGCTATAAAAAAGAGACAACTTTTTTTTTTTTTTTTAAATTTTGTGGTATGCTTTAGGCATCACATAACTCCATACCGGCCATGCCAATAACTTCTAGGCTTTAAGTTTGGATGTGAAAGGTTGTTTGGATTTTAAAACCAATTAATGAAGCTTTTAAGTATATGTTTTCTCAAGTCCTTGTCTCAAGATCGTGGCTTATATCTTCCTCACATAGTCCTCCTCTCGATTTTGATTTGATTATCGAGATTGGCTCTACTCTATCATTCACTTTTTGTATCAAGAAAATAATTTATAGTACAAAGTTAACCAAAACATTTTTGGGCCTAAGAGAACAAGGCTAGAATGTTTTGTTTGACAGGCCTAAATTTTCAACAAACCAAACAAAAACAATTGTGGTCCGAAAATAAAACGACGACGTATTAAAAAAAATGGAGAAAGCCAAAAAAATGAAAACTTTAAATAAAACCCTAGAGCATAAAGGTTTCTTCTTCTTTTTCATCTCCTCTCCTCCACAGTTGCAGATTAAACAGAACGGCCAAAACCCTCTCCGGCGGAAACGGTAATTTCATAGTCCTCTCCATCTTACTTTCTCTGAGTCCCTAATTTTGTGGGTTCTTCAGATCACAGGATGTTGTTACATGGGAGGTTTGGTGTGTTGATTGAATCTGTAGTTCTTATATCTGTGAGTTTGTTTGCAGAGTAATAAAGAGGTGACAAAAACATGGCGTATCAAGCGATGAAGCCCACAAAAGCTGGTTTGGAGGAACCCCTTGAGCAGATTCATAAGATCAGGATCACTCTCTCTTCCAAGAATGTCAAGAACTTGGAGAAAGGTTTGATTTTTTGTTTTTGTTTTTTTTAGCTTCTTTATGCATCTTTTGATTCAGTGTTTGTATTTAATGAACTGTATCTAGTTTGAGGTTTGGTATATAGATTCTTTTTTGGTTGAAGCTCAATTCAGTGTTTAGAAATGTGCAAAAATCGATCCCAAATGTAGCAAGATTTGGAATTTTTTTTTTGGGTTGGTTAACTGTATTTGATTGGCTTCTCATGCTTGCTTAATGTTTGATTGGTATGCACTGACTTGCTTTGTGCTTGAGTTTCAAAGAGTTTAAGAGGATCTAATGCTGAATGTATATTGTTTGATTAGTGTCTAATACCGAATACTCTATTTGATGCGTGATTAGTGTGGAATACTGAATATTCTCTTTGATGCGTTTGGTTGATTAGTGTGCACTGACTTGGTCCGTGGAGCTAAGGACAAGAGACTTAGAGTTAAGGGACCAGTGAGAATGCCCACTAAGGTTCTTAAGATCACCACCCGAAAGGCACCTTGTGGTGAAGGTAACTTTCACATCATCTTCTCTACATCTACATTCTACAATGTTGCTAAACTCAAGTTTTGGCACCTAATGTCTCTTCCCTGAAGAAAATCAAGTGTCTTAGTCAGGTTTCAATATGTTGTTGGCTTGATATCTGGCTTTAGTCCTAAGGAAAATGCTATAGAGCTATTTTCTGTTATATAAGTTGTGTCATTTAGTCACTTTCTGAAAATCTTGACATTGTTTCATGGTGGTTTTTGTATCAGGTACCAATACATGGGACAGATTTGAACTAAGGGTTCACAAGAGGGTGATCGACCTCTTCAGCTCCCCAGACGTGGTTAAGCAAATCACTTCTATCACCATTGAACCTGGTGTTGAGGTTGAGGTCACTATTGCCGACTCTTAGACAAACAGTTGTTCCAAAACCGCTTCGAGAAAGAATGTATTTTATCGTTTCTGGTCCTACATTTTTGTTTCTGGTTAGTGCAACCTTATTTCTTGGGTTTTAATAGTTCTGAGGTGGTTTTGTCGATCATATGTTTTTCATCTATTAAGAGACCTTAATGAACCATTTCAAGATTTAAATTTCATACATAATATCATTTTGCTACACTGAAGAGGAAAAGTTAGCTTCAATGAGGTAAACAGAGATAGAACTAAAAGAGTGTTATGAGTTGAAGTATTGTTGACAAATGTACCGTGCTAATAGATTTTGAGACACCCAAGATCACAATACGTACTTACCAATGGTCTCACTTTCCATGAACCAATCCCCTGAGCCGCTGATCATTGATCTTGAGCATACCATTGAAAGAACTGTGCATATGGTTATCCTTCTTCTACTACATGACATTATAATTGCTACACCATGCTTTTGTACTCGGTTTAGGAGTTTCCTCCTCCCAAGAGTGTCAATATGATCAGCACTGTCTGAACGAACAGTGAACACTAGCTATTCTTTATAGTATAAAGTACCAGAGATTAAACTGTATTTAAGTAGAAGTAGGATTAGATCTTTATTTTACCTTCATTTGGTTCTTGGATTCAGCTGGCCACTCTACATCACAGAGTGACCACTCACAATTGTTTCATACATTTTTGGTTATCATCTATGATTGGTGAAGTAAAACAAGGAACTACAAGCTTCACCTGTTCACCTAACCAAATTAGGACCCGTTTCTTCATTAATAACCAAGCATCATCTATATGATCACTTTTTGAACCAATTTTTTGCATGGGACAGTTGTACTTGTATCGCAGCACAAAGTTATTCGTTTATCAATAAATTTGGTTGCAATGTTGTATTAAAATGACTCAAGTTACGTTTTTTAAGTAACAAGATTTTCTATTGATCAAGTTAATGGAAGAAGAGTAATCGAGTGATCAGGACAATCCAACACAGCTAGTTTTGCACTCAAAATCTGGATTCTACTTTAAAACTAGGGACTTTCTAATTGCTTTTGTTTTTCCGCTTCTTCTTAGGTTTGACAGCATCTTTGAGTGTCATCTCTCCATCCTTTTGTTTTGTAGCTTCAACTGTATCCTTCTTCCCTAAGTCTCCGGATACTTCCTCAACTGACATCTCAGCATCCTTCTCTACATTTCCAGAGCCATTCGTTGTCTTCTTGCTCGATGACTTAGTAACGGAATCCCCTAGTTAAGCAGAACAGAACACTATCAGTTTCCCATACTCCAATAGATCCAAAGTTAAGAGAGAATATAAAAAAAACTTTACCTCTTGAAGCAAGAGAAGCTTTCAGTGAATCAACATCCATAGCTTCTGAGTAAGGGTCCCTGGAAATTGTTCACAACAACGCTTTGAGATGCAAAAAAACGAAAGGAGCACAAGGAGCTATTGAGGTTCCTTCACAAACCAGAGAATTAAACATTGAAGATTTTACCACTTTGAGGGACCGCCTTTAAAATTGGTAGGAGAGGCAGTAACTTCTTCTTCCTTATTGCTTCTTGGTTCCTCTGAACAAAGATCTAATCTTTCGACATGTTCCCGAGATATCTCTGCAGCTTTTTCCTGATCTGAGGACTTCCTATGCTCCTCCTTCACAGCTACAGTAGGTCCAGAAACTTCAGACTTAGCCAAAGTGGGATGTCGCTTCACCTTCTGTAAGCTTCTCTCACGGTTATATGCTTCAACCTACACCAAGAATACAGAGCACAACAAAATGTCAGTTGTTGAATCGTTTGGATCCGAAAAAGAAATATGATTTGGATTTAGAAACCTTACTTCTTCTCTAATTATCTTTGTTGTTGCAGCAGCTCTTGAAGAAGCAAGACGCATACAATGAAGGATTACAGTCTGGCTCAAGCCTTTTTCACCCGGTTTCTAAATTGCACATATGTCGCCATTTGCATTAACTGTCACAGTCATTCTCCCACACATTACTGCTTCTTCAACATAAGTTGGGTCCATCACCTTCATAAGAACATATCACACTTTATGTTTCAGATAAAAAAGTAAAGTACATTTTATCACTAAACATACAACTGTCTTTACCACAATGTTCCCCTTATTAAAAAATCCAAACGTGAAGGCTATTGGGAGATGATGTATTATCAATGGAAGTGGTTCCCTTTCCTGCAAAAGAGAGCAAAGATAGAGCAAACAGTTGAAGTTGAGAATTGCCTTTTCTACTTAACAAGTTCTTACAAGCTTCTCTAAACCGAAAACATATGACTAACCTCTGGTGGATGTATGATCACTTCTTGACCATTCTCTCCTCCTACCGTGCAGTCTGGTCTCCTAAATGTCATGAGAGCTGCTAAAGCAGCAATATTGGCAGCATCAACCAAGTTCCTATACAAGAGTGAGTAATAAACACATTCATAAAGGTCATTTTAAAACTAGAACCTTCAATGAAAAATGATGAGAGGACAAGTACTGTAGCCAATAAAACCTACCCTCCGTTGTCCAAAATGTGAAGATCAATGCGAACAGACCAGACCATTTTTCCAGCTAGAACGCAGAGTGACTCTGTATCTACTGCACGGCTTTCTCTGCAATCAACACAGTGACCACCAAGTTAAGCCTTACTCCATTCAGAACAGCCAGAAATTCATCAATTACAGATTATCATGAAAAACAAGCTCTACCTTAGACCTCGGTCAATAATGCGTCCAAGCTCCACTGCAGATTCCCCAGGACGACCAGGCTCAAACGACGGATCAGCCATTGGAGAAAATTCAGTGAAGATAGATAGGGAGCCTTCGTTGGGTCTATCTTTGTAAGGTTGTACCAACTGTGCAGTCACGAAACCCATTACATGAGTCTGACCAAGTTGAACTTCCGAGCTACCATATTCTCTGTTAATTCACACAATATTATACAAACATTACAGACCTAGATAAAAAGTACAAGGAAGAAAAGAAAAGTATGCTAGTATTCGTTCCAACAGAGGTTATAGACTGAAACAAAGGTATCTCTACATTCAAAGTTATCACAAAAGCCAGCAAAAATTTGAAGCTTTAGAGCTAAAGAAAGCAAACAACGCCTAGTAAAGTGCAGAAACGGTATCAATGAGCAGAATCTGCACTTACTTGCCAAACTTAATAGTAAGCTTGCGGTAATCATAAAGGCCACGACCATCGACTCTGAGCTCAGATTGTAACGCAGTTTCCACAAATTTACTCTCGTTCACAGTCAACCTCCACATATTCGCCACTCTCCCCTCCATTATCTGCTATGACTACAAACTAAAAATCAAAACCATGGGCAACCCGTTTGCAAACAAAATTTATAGAAACAGAAATTTAAACACTCCAATCGTCTCTTAGAGTTAGAATCAACAACCGGAACTTACCTATTGAAGAAAAGAGATGAGCAGAGACACTTTGATGATCTTCTTTCTATTTTTTTTCTCCTTGGAAAAATTCACCCAAGGGACTTATCGGAGTAGAATTGTGGTGGAAGCCTAAGATTCCGACTGGGAAGCGTCGCTGGCTAATGCAATGTTCGAACAAAAAAAAACTTGACAAAAAATTGATTAGGGTTTTAAGGGAAGAAGAAGACTCTTCAATAAATTACTATTTTGCCCCTTGTATTTTAGTTAAAAGTTTACTTATAGTTAAATGACAGCTCGAACCGCCCAACTTTTATCCCTTAAATCTTGTTCTAACCACTACACTACCATAAACTTTAACACTGAAATCAATTTTATTTCAATATAAAGTCTGCAAGCTACACTTGTAGACGAAGTACTGGTGTTTCTAGTTAATGGGAACTCGCATTGTAACTAAATCAAAGCAAAGGGTTATGAAACAAGCCAAAGTTTTATACGAAACAAACTTAACTAAATCAATGCGAGTTCTAGTAGGGTAAACCCGTATGAATCTGTATTACTTTGGATACCCGCCCGTTTTAAACCCGTTTTGTTTTATGAATGAAAAACGGATCCCAATACCCTATTAGAAAACGGGTTTTTACCCATTATTAACATCTCTAACCTATCCAAATGCGGCCTGTATTCCTGTTCTTTTTTTTTCATTAATATCAAAAAAGCATCATCTATATGATCACGTTTTGAATCTGTTTTTGCATCAGAAAATTGTATCGCAACAAAATGTTTGTTCGTTTATCAAAATGACATATTGTAATCTAATGAGAGTTTCTATTGATCAAGTTACTTTGGTCTTATTTAAAGGTATCAAACATTTGCGGTTAAAAACCATGGTGAATGAAGACACAAAATGCGTCTGCCAAAGACCAAAAACGAATCAATGATTAATACGTTTTATTGAATAATATAGCATCTTTGGAGCATACAGTATATCTTATAGAGCGATAGAGATTACTGAACTTATATTGGTTAGACGGACTTTTCGATCGGGACCTTGATATATCGCATTTTCAACTTATACGTGGAGTGCAAATTTTACATGTAGAAAATATTTAGGTCTAACTTCTTTGTAATCCCTCAACTTTCGTTCCTTAATGATATATACATAATTTTAGAAAAAGAAAAAAAACTGTGAGTCGAATGCCAAGTTAACTAGATATATTAAAAAAAAAAAATAATAATTAAAGTTGACTATATAATTGGGTGATAATCATGTTCTACATGAACGTACGTATAGTGTATGTTGAAGTAGATTGTCATTTTATTTGTGACGAAATTCTCACTACAGCACACTTATCATACCAAACTCAATTAGAAAACAAAGTCTAAAGGTAAAGAGACACGAATAATTTATACACTTCATCAATAATTAACGTTTCCTATCTTTCTTATTCTTTTGTTGTATCTCACTAACTTCCAGAACAATTATATGTCCAAACACATATAAAGAAAGGGGAATTAAAAGATAAAAGTATAAGACTTAGATGCAATAACCAAACCATAGTTGAAAACAAGAGACAACACAAACCATAGTTGAAAATAAGAGAACTTGGATATATCAATCACGCTTGAAGTAAGGTTTGCCATAGCGAACAAATGTATATTTGAGTGCGTAGTCAACGATTTCAGGACAAAATTTGTGTATCAAGAAGATCCATTTTATCCAAGATGGCTCTATTATGTATGTCTCTCCTCTACCAATACCTTTGAAGATGGCTTTTGCGCATTTACTCACTGATTCCGAAAGGATGAAATCTGAACCATACTACATTTTTCAAGAAAGCATACAAAAATATACATAAATTAGTTAAATGACATATATATAAGTTATGTACAAATGTTACTAAATATACTAACCATTTTTATAAAATGAGGAGTGGTCAAATCTGTAGATACAAATCCGGGAATAGCAATTGTTATTCTGATGTCTGGACTGATCTCAACTCTTAATGTTTCAAAGAGTTTTAATAAAGCTGCTTTGCTTGCCTACATGGATCAGTAACCAAGTAATATCAATATCATATTACTCTGGAGCTAGTTACCATCAAATTTTTTATGTCTATGTGAAATATGAAAAGGAGAAGACTGTTTATAACGATTTTTTATCCATTTAAAGAAAAAACTTACTGAATAGATGCTTGTCAACGGCAAAGGTATATTTGCCGTAGCAGAAGAAAGCACAACGATTTTTCCTTTGCTCTTTCGAAGATGAGGAATCGCGAAATAAGTTATATATGCTGAGCCCCAAAAGTTGATATCCTTAATATACATACACGCAAGTTAGATTAACTAGTCAATATAGAGTTAGTTTCTTGATCGATGGATGTTTCTTGATTGATCGATGTATAGAAACATTGTAAATGGATATCTTAAATGAAACTCACCATTATATGATTAGCATCTTGAATTTGGGTGAAATCTTCGAAAATAATCGCTTGAGGTACCCCAGCATTGTTGATCAAGTGGTCTACTGTTTAAATATGATTAGCATAGTAGCAAATTTGACCCAAAAAAAGTTACAAAACATTTTAGAATTTCGTAATCATAACATTAATACTGTATAGATAATTATCCTTTTTATACGAAACCTTACATTTTCCGAAATGATGAATCGTCTCATCAATGAACATCTTGCAGTCATCAAGATTAGAAACATCACCAGGTATGATGATCACATCACCCGATCCTAATTGACGTAATCTTTCTGCTACGATCTCTAGACGATCCTTTCTTCGGGCAACGAGAGCTAAACATGCTCCTTTCTTTGCGTACTCGTATGCTATATGCTTAGTTTTTGGAACCAAACAAAACAAATGAACATCAAAACAATATGATATATGCTTCACAACATAAAATAATACGACTATACTGATAGTCTACTAGTTATAGCTATAGTGAAATAAATAAAGAAACAACTCAATCAATAAAGCATTAGAACCTCAAGAAACATTATATATCAACCAAATCAATCTAAACAATTTCATGTGGGATAGATATAAAGTTTTTAATCGTATTTAAATCGATAATATAATGTATATCTCATTACTTATGTATATATCCATTGATAGTTAAACTTCTATGTACGGAAAACCAAAATAGTAATGATTAAACATGAACAATGGACAAAAACAACGCATGGCATCCAAAACTAGCTAACCTCTCCAATGCCAGAGGAAGCTCCAGTGATTAGAACTACTTTCCCGGCAACATTTTCAGAGCAAAGGTGCTTGTAAAGACAAAACAAGAGTTTGATCAAAAGATAAAATGGGTAAAAGAGTAAGAGAAAACTGATGGTAAGAGGAGGAAGAAAAAGATTGAGAATGGTGTGAACCATATCCATGTTTTATTGATTATTCGTTTACACAACCAACACCTCTACTTGTTTTTTAGTTATACATGTTCAAACTCGTACTTCACCAGAGAAGTCTAGCTAGCTAGCTACTATTAGTTATTGGCGAGTAAATGAAAATGCAGAGGAGTTTGTTGGACCTCTTTAAAATAGTTGTGGGTTGTGAAAATAGCATTTACCAATCCTTCATTTACGTTTATGGGTGGAAAATGGAAATGGTTGACGCATCATTGCTCTAGAACAAATAAAGTTTGACTTATGTCCAACAATTAATGAATATTAAATTAATTAACTTGAATTTGATCATGTTAAAAATCAATTAAGCATTTAACACATAAAAAATAAAACTAAAAATTAATTTATTAACAAAGTAAATATATAAATATCAAATAATTTGAGATTTGGAGTGAAGTAGGGAATTCTCAAATATGAAGTAAGGGGAAAAGAGAAAGTAAAAGACTCAAATGCAATAACCAATATAACACAAAAGTCGTATAAGTTTCATGTTCACAATGACAACAAAACCATAGTTGAAGACCATAGATCTTGGATAGATCGATTAATCACGCTTGAAATAGGGTTTGACATAACGAAAAAATAATTTGTTGAGTACATAGTCGAAGATTTCAGGACAAACGTTTTGTATCAAGAAGATCCATTTTATCCAAGATGGCTCTGCTATGTATGTCTCTCCTCTACCAATACCTCTGAAGATGGCTTTTGCGCATTTACCAACTGATTCTGACATGATGAAATCTGAACCATACTACAATTTTCAAGAAAGCATACAAAAATATACATAAATTAGTTTATGACATACATATAAGGTACATAAGATTATGTACACATGTGTTACGAAACTAACCATTTTTATAAATTGAGGAGTGGTCATATCCGTAGATATAAATCCGAGAACAACAATTGTTATTTTGATATCCGGACTGATCTCAACTCTTAAGGTTTCAAAGAATTTTATTAAAGCTGCTTTGCTTCCCTATACATGATAACAAAGCAATGTACCAATAACATATTAAAAAAGTTTCTGCATATGAGAAGTATGTAGAAGAAGATTATATCTTATGTTAAGAAAATCTTACTGAATAGACACTTTGCGATGGCAAAGTTATAACTCCCGCAGCAGAAGTAATCACAACAATTTTGCCTTTGCTTTTTCGAAGATGAGGAATCGCAAAATAAGAGATGTTTGCTGATCCCCAAAAGTTTATATCCTTAATATGCATACACACAAATTAGAGAAATTGTAGTCAATATAGGGTTTGATTCTTGATATATGTTTCAACAACAACGAAGCACTTCCTCTTAATATATGGACTATTTGTTCATTAAAAATTCTTAATGGATATCTTTAAAAAGAAACTCACCATTAATGGCTTAGCGTCTTGAATTTGAGTGAAATCCTCGAAAAGACGAAATTCACATACCGCAGCATTGTTTATCAGGTGGTCTACTGTTTAGATTAGAAGATAACTTAATTAAATAACCAACAATACTCACACAAAACAAATAAATATAACAAAACAGTAATACAGATAATTATATTTTTTATTCGAGTACTTACATTTACCAAAATGATGAATGGTCTCGTCGATGAACTTCTTGCAGTCATCAACATTAGAAACATCACCAGGTATGATGATCACATCACCGGATCCTAACTGGCGTGATCTTTCTGCTACTATCTCTAGACGATCCTTTCTTCGAGCAACAAGAGCTAAACATGCTCCTTTCTTTGCATACTCGTATGCAACATTCTTTGTTTTTGGTACCCAACAAAACAAAACAACATCAAACCATACGAATACCGAGATAAACTATGAAAGAAGAAGAAAAAAGCATAGCAATATTAAAAACTAGCTAACCTCTCCGATGCCGGATGAAGCTCCAGTCATTAGAACTACCTTTCCGGCTACATTTTCAAAGCAAAGGTGCTTATAAAGAAACCTCACAAGTTTGATCAAAAGATAAAATGGGTAGAATATGAAGAGAAAGATGATGGTAAGAGGTGGAAGAAGATGATTAAGAATGGTGTGAACCATATCCATTGTTTGAACGCAGCCAACACCACTACATCACTTTCCTTCTCCTACTTGTTTTTTCATTAAAAATTTAAACTTTACTGCCAAATCTTAAGTAGTAGATGCGTAAGGTTCATTGTCGGCAAAAACGTTCGCTGGCCAGCATTTAAGTACTTGTCGACTGTTGTCACAAAGATACGTTCACTATTTAAAAAAAAAAGGATGAATCTCAATGAATAGACAATAACGAAAGAGGTAAAAAGCAGTGAGCAAACTGATTTCTCATTAGTAGACGAAGATTAGCATGCTAATACAGTAGATCATAATCACAAAACAAAAAAATACATTTTAATCTGACTCCATGTTTACTCTTTCAAAGCTCCAGAAGTCAATTTTGTTGGTTCTGCAAATTTATTTCGGTCCCTGATGGTTAAAACTTCAAAACGCGTAAATGAAATGGAGGCCGAATCAGCATATTTTTTGAAGCCCCATAACTCTTCCTCAGCCAGGCTTGGGCAGAATAGCGGAGCAAGTACAAGTATTAGTAGCATAGCAAAAATGCATTCCAGAAGTTTTCGCAACTCAATCATGTATAATGGAATCATCAAAGATTTGATCTTTTCGAACTCTGTCCGACTAGGATTATCTAAGTACAGTTGATATAGTTGAGAAAGAATCGCAGGAAATCTTTTGATAACACGGATTACTATTTCTCAATCGTATCCCACGATCAAGACAATTAGCTGAATCCCGCTAAACCATTTCAGAGAAGTTCATTGATATCTTCTTTTTCACAAGGTCAGAAAATCCCATAAAATATCATTAGAAACTTCACAATCAAATCATACAACACAAGGAAAAATTGAAAAATAATTTGCGAAAGTTTGTGGTGTGTCAGATTACAAAAGACTCAGCAACGGCTTTATAAGCCTAAGCCAGGGATAACTGTATTTTGATTTTTGCTTCTCATCATTCACAACCACAAGACAAACCAAACAGAGAACAAAACAAACAAAAGAAAAAACAATTACAACATAAGATAAGCCTCAGACCGTCCTAGTCAAGTTAGATGCTTTTCAACGCTCAAGTTTCAGCAACCATTCAATCTAATCATCACTGGCTTCCCAATAACAAAAACATTAAACAAAATTCGAAAAAAATGCAGAGGAAATCATCAGATCTTCCTATACAAGAGTATTCATAATACTCAGAAATCTCTGAGCATTCAACAACTTGGCAAAGTGTTCATCATTTGAATCCCATTGCAAAAACAAAAACCAAACTTTACAATTCAAAACCAAACATATTGTTCCCCGACGTCCTAGGAAACATCATTAAAAATTGAAGAACAGGATAGCGAGGGAAACTAAATTTGCTGTAGGCTAATACACTTTCACAACAAGCTTCAAATGTTAAAAACATATTCAAAGCATGAATCTTTATCTATATTCATGTAAAAGCCACACTAAACTAAAACCAGAGAAGAAAAAGAAGAACTCAGTCCCTTAGATGTTCATAATAATGCGATCATTACCGCAATCATTACAGGTCTGTAAACTGACTCATCACTGTTCTTTCGTTCTTCTCACACAAAACTTAAAGATCAAGAGTACAAAAACCTAAATTATGTAGCTGCTCAAGTAAACGCTTCCTAATCAGTATCATACTAGAATTACCAAGTATGATTACTTTAGTGATTAGAGAAAGCTATAAAGAGAACAAGAGCGACACGATTAGTATTGCTTCAAGGGAACGAATCATATGGGAACGGACAAATCCGCATCGACTATCTGATGAAGCCATATTCTTCTAGTAACCTAAATCTAATTCCAGATCTAAGAACAAGCAAGCTTACTACAGAACAACATTGAGAACAAGACAATTCGAAGACTAGCTTTGATGAACCCTAAAGAATGAATCGGCTGAAGAAATGTGAGATGATTTGAGTTTGGTGTGTAGAATTGTTTATATAGGGAAGGTTTTAGTCGGTATTGGAGATTAGGGTTTTTAAGGGGTTGTGGTAAATGACGAAAATAGTCTTGGGTTTAGGTTGTGTAAAATCATCTTTTGTGGTAATGTGTAAAAGGCCAAGATTTATAGGGGTTGTCTTTATTTGAAGCCCAATATTTTGTATTCAATTAATTTTTTTTTTTTTTCTTAGGTTTGTTAGATAGCCAAATTTTAAGATGGTGATTTGGAAAATGATTTTTAAGATTTTTAAAAAAAATTTCAGTTTTTTGAGGTGTGATTAGAACCTAAACCCAAAATAAGGATTTTAAGTGTGTTTTGGAAGAAGAACAAAAATACATGTTAATTTTATCCGACAACGTTTTTTTATTGGATATGTGATTGTTATCTTTACATGGGTGACATATATTTTAATACGTTGACATTTTTTAATCATCTAGAGCTACACAATTGTGTATGAGAGCAAAATACATTTTCATCATTAACCATGAATGGAAGAAACAATTTCACTTATTGCCATGTCAGAGTACCACTAATGTTAAAATTGCAAATCATTTGAAACCAAATCGACACTTTGTTTGTTGTTTAGTTTGTTTGGTTCTTTAACTTATGTAACTTTCTTAAGATGCCCATGTGAACATGTCAATGTCATTATCTGACTGTCAATTTTCATAAATTGGTAAATATATAATATAAAAAAATGTTTCATCGTGATGAAATTTTCAAACTATGGAGTTTCGTGTAAATATCTGTTGAAAGATCAAAGTAGATTTCGACTCATTGTCTAGTCACGATATACATGGAAACGTGATGGTTTGCAGAAACGTACCATCACATTGCAAGACTCTCCTGCAGAGTTCGAATCAAGACTAGTAGTAATTACTCATCAGTGAACAGAATATTCTGATCGAGATAACTACAACAAAAGAAAAAAAAACACATAACTATGGTCTATGGAGTATATAAAGTTGTATCAAATGACTCAAAGTCCACCAAATATTATTGAATGTGGTGTTATGTGAAACGGGGGTCACATTCTACAAGTTTTGTTTCCCTAAAATAATGAAACTCTTACATCCTTTTTCGTGAAACGTATATCCAACACTTAAAAATGGAGAATACTATAGTATGTTTGATGGAAGATGCATTAGTTTGACTTTTATAAAGCAAAATAAATGGATATGATGATCAGTGTATCACATATTTCAAGAGGTAAGAGCTGAGGCATCTTAAACTTGGCAGTGTCGCCGCATCGGACCAGAATTTTGGTAAGCCATATGAAATTCGATAAAGAGAAGTTTTTTTCTACCAAGTTAGCTATGTCAGGATCGTTGAGGCCCGGTTCTAGAATAGCAAGTTACGGGTACGAGTATAAAATGGCATGGCACGGCCGTGTGGTTAGCGTGTTAACTAGCCAGAACTCGTATTCGTATAGATGACGATTTGCCAGACTAGGATCGTGACCACATGAATAAACGAGTCGTTTGTTAATTATGTCTAACCTTATTATAAACGTGATGTTCTCTTCTTTCTTTATTTTTATTTTTAACAATCTTTCTCATCTCACGATCACATCCCACGTACTTTTAATTAATTAAATTAATTGACCAATAATATGAAAGTATTCTATATAACCAATCTAAATTAAATCATTAACTATTGATGACGCTTTGTGAGGACAATGAGGTGTTTCAAAAGTCTTTTACTTAAAAAATGACGTTTGGTTACCACTGTACGTAAGCTACTCTTTTAACTAGTTGTGTCTTTTTGCATATTGAACATAATATTCTCGTTTCGTTTTTGCATTCTACATTTTAATATTTGACTAGAGGATGATGCGAGCCTCTCTCTCATGTGTATTGCGAGATAAGTATATAATTGAGTAGCCGATTTGAAAATACACAACACGATAGTCTTCTAAAAGTAACTATATTTTACTTCGTTCCCATCTTATGTAGCCTTACGGATTGTACTGATAATTGTCTCTATATGTCACCGTTTTAAGCATAAACAGTCTTCTTGGTTCTTTGTTTATTTGATAACAAAACTTGCTTATACACGGCATGGGGTATTACAATTATTAACGTAACCCAAGTTTAAGAAATGATAAACAAACAATAATAATAGTCACATCCCTTAAATCATCTCCTTAATCGTTTTCTTTTTTTCTTTGTTAGAATCCCACCTATTTGGAGATGTCTTTTAACAGTCTTGGTTAAGGTAGTAAAAATGTATTATGTGGCGATGGGGGCTCACTCCCTCTAAGAATAGATTAATCCCTTTTTATTTTATTTTTATTTTTTTCGTTTTGACCGATCAAAGACCAAACATATATCGATATGTTTTTTTGTTTGCTTATTATGTTATATATTCTGATTTAGCATTATCCAAATTCAAAGATTGTAAAGTGAGATTCATCCTCTCAACCCTTGCACATTGTAGCAACGTGTGAGGCATGTGCGATGCCCTATACGTAGAATACACATGTGTTTTGATATATATAAATTGTTTATTTATGGATACACTCGAATACTTCTCCTTTCCCGGAAAGTACCATATGATCCAATCTCTCCTATACATAATTGTTATACCTCGTTCTCAAGTTCCGGTATCGAATGGCGACCAACCACGTAACACATGTCCAAAGCAAGGTTAATTATAAAATAAATAACAAAAAGACCTCATGTTTACATCATTAGTACATGTATTTTCAAAATATGATTAGTAAACACCTTAATTAGTTTGTAATCATATAGGGTCATGGTGTTTCAATTCACATTTTGTATACTATGTTATATAATTCTAATCCCATACTTGATAATATATGTATGCATAAGACCATGTAGTGTAGTAATTTGTGAAACAAAAAGTGAACATTAAACCTCATCACTGAGAGAAATTTATATATATATTTGTTCCATCATTCTTTTTTTAAACGTTACTTATCATTTTTTATTTGAAATGTATTTACACCAACATTATGATAATAAAATACTACTTTAATTATCTAAAATCAAAATGGTCCTACCATTGAGGTGATAACACGTGTACGGCTCCAAAGCAATCAGAACAGTCCATTGGACTATTCAGACACCGTCAGATAAGTACATATCCACTTGCTGACTCAGCCCGGATAAACCCTAAACCGGATTTTCCCCCACCGTGATAAAAATGGAGTAAACCGATCGAGAACGTAAAAGTTACACATCGGAAGAGTCGTAAGAAGGGTTAATAAACACGTGGAAACAGCTGGTCAGAGTTATCCGGTAACTTATCCGGTTACAGGTAAGAAAAATCAATTTGGTCCCCCAACCCACGCACGACTGACGACTCTCTCTACCTTCAGAAACCAAAACGCGACATCGTGACGCCGTATAGTGTCTATAAATAGAGCACTCGGTCCTAGAGGAACAAGACACCACAAAACTCAAATATCGATAAAAAG
The DNA here is from genome assembly GCA_036452645.1 of Capsella bursa-pastoris. Taxonomy (NCBI): domain Eukaryota; kingdom Viridiplantae; phylum Streptophyta; class Magnoliopsida; order Brassicales; family Brassicaceae; genus Capsella; species Capsella bursa-pastoris. The sequence continues at coordinate 14,477,702 of CP144195.1, read as the reverse complement.
AAAACTCAAGACTACTACGTGCATTTTCTTCTTCTTCGACATCTGTTCGTTTTGTTGTTACTATATTTTCTTGGGTTTTAGTATCTAAATCCTCCCTAAAGTTTCGGAATATTCTGTTTTTGTTTTGTTTTTCTCATTCTTTTGTGATCTTTCAATTTCTATACCTAAGAAAAGAACCATGTGTGGAATACTTGCCGTTTTAGGATGTTCCGATGATTCTCAGGCCAAGAGAGTTCGTGTTCTTGAGCTTTCTCGCAGGCAATACAATCTTATTCCTCTGTTTCTTTTTTTCTTTATTAATTTCTTTTGGGTTTTGTCACGTTAAAACATTCTGGATTCTGTAAATCAACGTTATGATTAGTTTTGATGTTTGACATAAAGACAAGACATCGTATGTTTTTTGCTGTGACCTTTTTGGTGAACGTGACATGAATAGTGATTGTTGATCAAATCAAACGTCACCCTTTTAGTTTATGTGAATCTCTCTGAAAAAAGAAAATATATAAACCTTTTCTTTCTTTGTGGAATAATTCTCAAGAAAAGATCAAATTTTGTTTTTAGAACTGGTATAATATATGGTTTCAATTTCAATAAATGTAATCGTTTTGTTTAAAATTTTTGGTTATAGGTTGAGGCACAGAGGACCTGACTGGAGTGGTTTATATCAGAACGGAGACAATTACTTGGCTCATCAGCGTCTTGCGGTCATCGACCCTGCCTCTGGTGATCAACCTCTCTACAACGAGGACAAGACCATTGTTGTCACGGTACGTTTCTAAATTTTATATCAATATAGAGTCATAAACTAACTCTCTTGATATCTTTGAAGCTGAACTATTTGTTGTTGATGTTTGAAGGTTAATGGAGAGATTTATAACCATGAGGAGCTGAGAAAACGTCTGAAGAATCACAAGTTCCGTACTGGTAGTGATTGTGACGTCATTGCTCACCTGGTATGTATAATGTAATTGTGGTTTATGAATTGCTTTTGCTAAACTAGTTTTGATTTGAGTTTGATGTGTGTTTGTGGGACTTAGTACGAGGAGTTTGGTGTGGATTTTGTGGACCTGTTGGATGGAATCTTCTCCTTTGTGTTGCTTGACACACGAGACAATTCCTTCATGGTGGCTCGTGATGCGATTGGCGTCACGTCGCTCTACATTGGTTGGGGATTAGACGGATCCGTGTGGATATCTTCGGAGATGAAAGGCTTAAACGATGATTGTGAGCATTTTGAAGCGTTTCCTCCAGGTCATTTTTATTCAAGCAAATTAGGAGGGTTTAAGCAATGGTACAATCCTCCTTGGTTCAATGAATCTGTTCCTTCAACGCCTTATGAACCTCTCGCAATTAGACGCGCCTTTGAAAACGTAAGAAAACATAACTAATTGCACAAAAGTATAGGTCTTTTACTTATTGTTTTAAGTTTGTGGTGTGAGAGATTGATGTATTTGTTTTTTTCTCTATAGGCTGTGATTAAGCGGTTGATGACTGATGTTCCATTTGGAGTTTTACTCTCCGGTGGTCTTGATTCTTCCCTTGTTGCCTCCATCACTGCCCGTCACTTGGCTGGTACTAAGGCTGCTAAGCAATGGGGACCTCAGCTCCATTCATTTTGCGTCGGTCTTGAGGTGAGATACAGAACAGAGTTCCTCTGTTTTAAAAACAGAGGTTGGATTTGATATAAAGTGTTCTTAAAATATGAAATTTAATCTTAGAATAATTTATGGTTGTTCTGTTAGGGCTCACCAGACTTGAAGGCAGGGAAAGAGGTAGCGGAATATTTGGGGACGGTGCACCATGAGTTCCATTTCACGGTACAAGACGGGATCGATGCAATAGAGGATGTGATTTACCATGTTGAAACTTATGATGTGACTACAATCAGAGCGAGTACACCGATGTTCTTGATGTCCCGGAAAATCAAGTCTCTAGGAGTTAAGATGGTTCTCTCAGGTGAAGGATCCGACGAGATCTTTGGAGGATATCTCTACTTCCACAAGGCACCTAACAAGAAAGAGTTTCACCAAGAAACCTGTCGCAAGGTATCTCTATCTATTCATTTAAATGACAAAAGAAGTTATCATCTAAACATAGGTCTTTAAATTACTCTTCTTGGACGATGCCTTGCAGATCAAGGCTCTTCACAAGTATGATTGTTTAAGAGCCAACAAATCTACCTCTGCCTTTGGTCTAGAGGCGCGTGTTCCTTTTCTTGACAAAGAATTCATCAATACCGCCATGTCTCTAGACCCTGAATGCAAAATGGTAACTATGAAACCTAGATCACAAACTTAATCTCACAATTTAACGGTACACATGTTGATTTTGTTCTTTCTGTATGGGTCTTTTAGATCAAGCCAGAGGAAGGGAGGATTGAGAAATGGGTTCTAAGGAGAGCCTTTGACGATGAAGAACGTCCTTATCTTCCAAAACACATTCTCTACAGACAGAAAGAGCAATTCAGTGATGGTGTCGGCTATAGTTGGATTGATGGCCTCAAAGCTCATGCTGCTCAAAATGTACACATAAAAGATCCCATATCTCCTCTAATTAGCTGAAACCCACATTTAGATTCATATTCAGATCTGATTATCTCTGTTCTGTTTTAAGGTTAATGACAAGATGATGTCCAACGCCGCGCATATTTTCCCTCACAACACTCCAAACACTAAAGAAGCTTACTACTACAGAATGATCTTTGAGCGATTCTTCCCACAGGTGAGAGAGTCTGATTAGTCTCCACGATGTAGCAGAATCTCTTCTTTGTTTTGTTTTAATTAATGCAAAAACTTCTACGTTACGTTTTATTTTCCCTAGAACTCTGCAAGACTAACGGTTCCTGGAGGTGCTACCGTGGCTTGTTCGACCGCAAAGGCAGTGGAGTGGGATGCAAGCTGGTCAAACAATATGGATCCATCAGGAAGAGCCGCCATTGGAGTTCACCTCTCGGCCTATGAAGGCAGCAACGTGGCATTGCCCATGCCACCACCACTTAAGGCAATTGACAACATGCCGATGATGAGGGGTCAAGGAGTTGTGATTCAGACATAAGTTTGAAAAGGAAATGGACGAACTGTGTGTCATATATCTCTTCCCAATGGGTGAAGTGAAGTGTTTTGTATGATTTAATAATAAGAATATGCTTTTCTTTTGGTTTATATCCCTATGGAGATTTGAATGTATTAATTATCTTGTAAGAATTTGTTTCCAGGGTAAGATTCGAATGTACCGCTTTCGATGGAAGTTCATTGTACATCAATCTATTGTATCAACTATATATAATGTTGTATTGATTTGGCCTAAAAGTAACACTTCGTTATATATCATCACTCTACATCTCGATTTCAAATAGGAAAATTCGATAAATGAGTTGCAGTTATACTTATTTATCCCGGATTTGTTCGAAATTACTAGTAAAAATAATTATATGTACTATTGTTTTCTGTCTAATAGGAAGAAATTTTTTTAGGTTTTGCATATCATTGCTCTGATACCATATAAGATGATGATAAATTATATTGATTATGAGAAGCGTTTACAATTTATATAGGCTTTTTACTTAGGGTTAATAACCTCTAACTATACTTATAACATTTATCTACACTTCTCTTTTACAGTTGATTGATCATCATGAAGTTGCTGTTCTCTTTTAGGCGTTTTAAAATAGCAGGGGTGTTAATTACATTTTGGAAACATAGGGGTGTTAAAGTATAATAAAACAGAAACATTCGACCTCATCGTCTATTTAGCACAGTCAATGGCTAGGATAAATATATCCAACCAACCAAACAAACCCAATTTTTACTTCTTCCCTGATCGATCGAACTCCTTCAGAATTCGAACTTCACAATTCCCTCTCTGAGATATCAATTTCAAATTCCGCCTTGGACAAAACACAACTGATCTTACTAGGACTACCTCTTTTCTTGTTTTGCACTGATCTCTTCAATCTATTCAGTCCTCCTCCACCAAAATCTCAGCACCACTCATCGCCGTGCTCAACCGCAGCGTCAGGCTGTGATCTCCCCAGAAACTCTAGATTTATCCTCAGTTGATTTTGGTTCATTAGCCTTTACTGTTTGTTTACCACTACAATGGTGTCTCTGACTATATCAGACATTTCGATTTTGGATACATCAACGCTACAGTTTAAGTTCTTTATAATCTTTCGTCAAAGTGTTATGCTTTATTAAGGTCCCTGCATTTTTATGTATAAAATGGTGAATCACTTCTGTATTTATTCGTAGCTGCATTGATTCTTGAAATTATCAAGATTCTCATTTAACCTTTTGAAACTGTAACTGGTATACTGATGTGCCCTGCACATTTTTTTTTTATTAGTGTAGGGGAACTGCAGTAACCATGAAGAAGATGTTAGAGACGGCTTTTCCTGGATTAGATGTTATTCTCGCTAACTACCCGCCACCAGCGCCGAAACGGGTTTTAGCTAAGGTTGTGCCAGTTGCTCAGATGGGAGTGTTATTGGTCTTATAATGGGAGGTGAACATATATTTCCCATGATCGGCATTGCACAGCCTCCTGCTTGGTACCACTCTTTGAGAGCGAATAGGTTTGGGTCCATGGCCTCTACTTGGCTTCTTGGTAACTTCCTGCAGTCTTTCCTCCAAAGTTCAGGCGCCTTTGAAGTTAGCTGCAATGGGGATTTGGTCAGTTCTCTTTCTCTTGTCAGTATGTATGGCTGTGGTATCATCTTACTTTCTATGATAAGCTTTGGTTATAAGACAGAGACTTCTGTTGCTACTGTGCCAAATGTATGAGTGTCATTGGTAAAGCTAACCCAATCCAATGTTTGGTCTTGGCACAGGTGTTCTCTAAATGGAGGTAGATTTCCACGGGAGATCGAGTTGAGAGATCTCATCAGCAGAACCCTTATGAAACCATTCGTCACAGGAAGCTACTAAGTAGTCTCTCCACTCTATAAGGTTCTATAACCCTTACATCAAGCTCGACAACATAGCCACCATTAGTGTTTATGTTAACAGCTGCAGAAATAGTCCATTTTTTGTCTGAATATTGCATATTTTTCTGGTTAATACATAGCTCACATGGTTTCGAATGATTTTTTTGCTTTGTTACTCAGAAAAATATACTACAGGTTACATAGATTGGGGGAAATCAACTCTTTCAGAAGCACATAACAGATATTATTAAACAAAGACTAAACAGGTAAACTAAAAAGAGTTTTAAGGTGTTGTGTCAGCTTTTGCATTAGTCGGAACGCTGGGATCGTGTCTAGTATTTGCGGATGGATCACCATAGTCCTCGATGCTCACCATCAACAATGTCCTTGTCTGCCCAATTCCTAACAAATGAAACCAATTCACACCCGTAAAAACAGAATCAGAACATCAGAAATTCAATGAATCAGAGCATAAAGCAAGAAGAATCAACAAGAAAAGAGATGGAAACCTGAAATAGAAAGAGTGTTTCGGGATGAAGATGCAACAAGTGGAAGGGTTAGTATGAGAAACAAAAGAAGACGAGATCCAAAACTCATCTCAGTTTGGTTTGAGTTGAGAGGTAATATCAAATATGTATACGTCTCGTATAAATATTTATAGATATGATGATTCTGCTAGTAAAGGTTATCCAAATGCAATCTGTTTTCACGTGAACAAGAAACTAAACATTAAAGCCGGTTTTGTTTTCTGTGTGTGGTGTGTGTGTGTTAAAGGAGAGTGTTAGTTTGGGAGATGAAATATTAATGACAATAGATGGCCAAGGAAATAGTGACATGTGGCTTAGCATTGTCGCCACATTTGTGATTTGTCACAGCTAGAGGTAAAAGAAAATATCCGAAATTCTATTCATAACAATCCGAGATTGTAATACATTTGGGCTATTCTTTTATCTGTCGGTGAGATAGAAAAATAAAGAGGAAAAATTGAACGAACGACACAGCTTTTTTAAAAAATTAGTACCTGATTATTTTGTAACTGATGTTGTATAGCAAAAGAGAGAATCTTGAAAGCAACGAAACCTTCTGACTCGTTCCAAGTGTCTCCAGAATACTTACCGAACCAGCCAAGCTCTGTTTCTATAAATTAATGACTAAAACCTGGAGTAATGTAAAACAAGATCCATACCAATGAAAAAAGTATATACAGTATATAGAGATAGATACATATTAATGCTATTTAGGTATCAAGAAGCAGTAGATTGTCGTATAAGAAATTCTTTTTATTTCTTTCTTGGAAACCCAAAGTTAAAGGAAGATGCAGTAAACTAAGATTTATGGCTATATATTTGCTTATAACGGCGAAAACAGGATACCCTAACTTCCCTATATTTCTTTTGTATAACTTTGTATGGAAGTTTCTACATTATTCGTTTCTTGTTTCTTAAGTAACCTATTTGATATGAAAACCATATTCATATAAAATCTCAAAGCACGGCTTCCAAAAACACAACCAGAACGGCTTCTTCTTCTCCAATGGATAACCAAGAAGAAGAGTCCAAACAACCTCCAAACAAACTTCCCGATCTAACTCTCTTCGAGCAAGCAAATTCTGAAGTTGCTCTTGCTGCCTCTCAAGCTAATTCCCATTTTGCTCCTGCTATGCATGATTCGGTCTATTCAAGTATGATAGAAAGTGAAGAAGAATCTGAAGATGAAGATGATGAAGAGGAAAGCAATGAGAACTACTACGAGTATTTCGATAGCAATGGATTTGGAGAAGATGAAGACGAAATCAATGAGTTTCTTGCAGATCAAGAAAGCAACAACCCTGAGGATGATGATTTCTTGGATGAAGAAGATGAGGTTGATCCAGACCAGTTGTCTTACGAGGAACTCATTGCACTTGGAGATTTCATCGGAGTCGAAAAACGTGGGCTGACTCCTTCCGAAATCTCCACGTGTTTGAACGCATCGACTTATGTATATTCAAATAACAAAAACGAGATTGATCGTTGTGTGGTTTGCCAAATGGAGTTTGAAGAAAGAGAATCTTTGGTCGTTCTCCGACCTTGTGACCATCCTTACCACTCTGAATGTATAACCAAATGGCTTGAGACGAAGAAGATTTGTCCCATTTGTTGTTCTGAGCCATCTGTCAGCTCAAATGTCGAAAATATTTAATTATCGATTCTTTATATTTTTAAATGAAAAATTAAAAACCTTAGGATAAGTGCCTATTGCACCTCAAAAAAACTAACAAATTAAACTACAGTTGCATATAAAAAGCCTAATATATCAAACGGTGCAAAGAGCTAACGAGTACACGTTATAACAATCATACAAAATTTGTGACTTTAGCAAATATTTTAAAAAATATCTTATAAACTTTCTGATTAATGTATTATTCTTATATAGTATCTATTCTGTTTTATTAGTTGATCACGATATTCCAATGGTTGAACTATCATCCAAACAATTTGAACCTAACTTAAAAATTTATCAAATCAAAAAAATATAATTTAAAGTTTGTTTGGTACTATATTCTAAACTCAATTATATGAACACAAATTTTTAATTGACCACCAACCTAATTAAGTTATCCATTTGTTTTTAACTCAACATCATTGTATTCATTCTATTCTTCCCGAAACCCCATTTAAACAATATAGAATCATTCTCATGATTTGTACGTAGTTTCTATCTTCCAGTTAAAACAAAATCATGAGAATGATTCTATATAGAGCAATTTAGGGAGATCGAATACGATGGAGCTGAAGTTGTCCTATGTCCGAGGAGATTTACGGAGAAGAAAAACCATGATGGTGACTGATTTGGCGTCATATATCTCAGGAGGCATGAAGACGTCCGGGGAGGTTTAGTGAACAACGTACATTATATTTATAACCTTTCTCTTGACACTGGTTTTTCTATGTATTTTGTTGCCGGCGTCAAAAGCGGTTCCAGGGAAGAGGGGTAATGATAACAAGCACTTCCTAGGGAAAATGAGGACTGAAAAATCTGGGAATTGAGCAACCACTATGTCATTGAACCAGTGGTCCAAAAAAAATATTGTGGGCTCGTAGTTCATTGCATTATATCATATATCAACTTCACACGAATCAAAATAGATTGACAACAAAACCTTTGTCCATTAGGCTGAATTGAACGAATTAAGATGAGAATTCTCATAAGGTTTCATTTACTTATTTTAATTTGTTTGCATTGAAAATAAATTATTCATAACTTAATTTTGTTTTCCACTATTAGGGATTTATCATAACTTTTTAAAATTAACAGTAAATATATAATAGTATCAAGATTTAGAATATTATATTTTTATTTTAAATCATACATTTATTTTATCTTTAACATATATTTTAATAACTGTTAAAAAAAATCTTAGTCAACAAATATTATTTATAAATTATTATCAAAAGTTCTATAATAGTAAAAAATCACAATACATGTACATATTAAAAAATGTAAAATCTGGTTGAATTATAAAATCTAAGATATTTGATAAAAGCAATAATAAAATAAACAATTTCCTTTATTGTTTTCTTATATATCAATTTGTTTCATTGTCCTTTACAAAAAAAGATCTGTTTTATAGTAACGTATTAATTGTTTAATACCATAAAAACAAACAAGTGGATGATTGACTTTTCATAATTAAAAGATAAGACGAATGATTTTTATGCCTAATCAAGCAGATACTTTAGAGTTTTTAGAACCTTATCCTCCACGTACCGAAATTACTATTGCACGTCACAAAAACTTCACCTACGCTCGCAACCAGAAGATTATTCTCTCCCCAAAAGATTTTTTATTATTAGCCGAACAAAGGGCAAAATGGTCAATTAATAAACCCACTTCCGCGTCTTCTTTCGATAAAGCTACTTCGAGAATCGTAACTGAGGTTTATCTCTATGTTCTATTATTACGAAAATACCATTGTCTGTATTAGGAATTTACGAAAATACCATCCTTCTTCTTCTTTCTTCTATCTCTCTCTCATCTCTCTGATCATCGAATTTGGGTGAAAATATCTTTTCTAATTTGCTACTAGGAAGGAAAAAGCATCAAACTTTGTTTCCCTTCGCTTCTTCTTCTTGCTTTTGATAACTTTGTTTTTTTTTTGATTACTCTGTTTCGTTTGATGAGAATTGGGTTTTGATGGCAAAAGTTTCGTTCAAGGATTCTCTGAAAGCTCTTGAAGCTGATATCCAACACGCTAACACTGTGTAAGCCTCTCAATTCTAATTCCCTTTTTTTGAATTTTTGGTTTTTTTTCTCTGCTTTCGTAATCCAAAGTTTCGATTTTTATTTTTTTTCTGGGTGGAATTTTTTTTTCTCCTTTTGTTTTTTGCAGTAGAGTCTGTAAAGGTTTAATCTAAGCTTGTAGGATTCTGTGTCTTTGATTGATTTATTATCTAGGACCACAAAAGTGTGCGTTTTCTGAATGTATTCTTGTGGTACAGAAGAGTTTGGAATTTGTACGGATTGTTTTTTTAGGGTACTGAATTAGGGTTTATTCTGGTCCTGAACAGAGCCCTTGTAAATTAAGTGATCTAACGACTTAAGAATGATGAAGTCATTTTGAAGGAGTCTTATCCTATAACAGTTTTGAGTGTTGACTCTTGAAGCTGAACATAGTCTTTGGCTTATGATGTTTTTGTCTCAGAGCAAAATTGTGTTTCTTTGCAATGATCAAATAATTTAAAGCTAAAGCCTTGATTTTATTTGATTTCTGATGGTAATCTAGCTGAGTTAGGAAGCTCTATGTCTGAAAAAGTGAAGGTTTTGGTGAGTTTCTTAATCGTTTGGTTCTGCTTGTAATGTTAAAGTAACTTATTACTTCTGAGTTCTGAGTATCCTTGATTCCGATCAATACTTTGACTCTTGAAAGTTGAAAGCTGAATTAATGTCTCAGCTTAAAAATTGTATGCTTGCTATGATCAAGTGGTTTATATTATATCCGAGGCTAATCTAGCTGAATTAGACAGTTCCATGTCGGAATGGTGAATGTTTGGATGCGTGGATTGATCAATTGGTTCTGTTTTTAATGTCTGATCAATTGGTTCTGTTTTTAATGTCTGCGATCCTCTCAGTATCAATTCATTGATTAGAGAATGTTGTTATGTTTGTGCATTTCATCAAATTATGTCGTTTTGGTGCTTATGACCGAATGTCATTTTTTTTATCTCAATGAATAACAGAGCTTTAGATTATCCTCGGGAGAAGGATGGCGCGCGTGTTCAAATGAGACTGTCTTACAACCCGGCTGCCCAGTTTTTACTTTTTCTTGTCCAATGGACTGATTGCCACCTTGCTGGTGCCCTTGGTTTGCTCAGAGTTCTTATTTACATGGTACATTCCTTACAACTTCTCACTTCCTTCTCATCTAATGTGTTTTTCATAACTTTTTCTTGTGATTGTTTGATTAATCCGTTCAACTGAATCACAGACCTATGCGGATGGGAAAACCACAATGTCGGTTTACGAGAGGAAAACCAGCATTAAAGATTTCTACGGTAATGCGCAGATTCAAGTGTTTGGGTAGAAGTTGATTGTTATTCATAATGCTTATTGGTTTTTCCCTACTGTGAAACAGCTGTGATATTTCCATCGCTTTTACAACTAGAAAGGGGTATCACAGACCTGGATGATCGCAAACAGAAAGAGGTCTGTAAGATACGGTACAGAAATAAAGATGAGGCTGAAAAGGTCAAGCTCTCGGAGATTGACATTGAGAGAGAAGAAGAATGCGGGATTTGCATGGAGATGAACAACATGGTTGTTCTCCCCAATTGTACCCATTCTTTATGCATCAAGTGTTACCGCGATTGGTAAGTCATCAATTCTTTCAGGGGTATCTCCTTCTGTGCATAATTGATGATTCAATCATAACCGATGATTTCTTGCAGGCATGGGAGGTCAGAGTCGTGCCCTTTTTGCCGGGACAGTCTTAAGAGAGTAAACTCAGGGGACTTGTGGATGTTGATGGAGAAATCAGATACAGTCAATATGTATACAATTGCGCGGGAGAATAAGAAAAGGCTGTTTATGTACGTAGAGAAACTCCCTCTAGTGGTTCCAGATCAAGTGTTTGCTTCTTCTCCTTACGATTGCCATGTGAAGTGAATAAGAAGAAGAAGAAAGAGCTTTTGCAAAAGCCTAAACCGGTTCTGGTAATCTTTATCTGTATGTATATAAATGTTTTTAGAGTAGTAGTAATTAATATAGTAACCATTTCCGGGGGAAGTCCATTTCTACTTGCTTTTCTTTTTATCTGCATTTGGCTTTTGGTTCCCAAACTCTTTTTATTTCTACTGTACATTCATGTCTGAATCTGAAAACCCCTTCTTCCAGAAGTGGCTTTACTCACAAATCCACACTCTGTTCTTTTTTCAGCTAAAAATTCTCTTCTTTAAGGTACATACATAGAAAATATAGTTATGTTATATATCTGACACATCAATATAGTTATGTTATATTAAGGTACATACATAGAAAATATAGTTATGTTATATATTCTTTTCTAAGAACATTAAGCTCTCGGAGTAATCGGAAACAGTCACAGAAACGTCACGGAATCCCATAAGCTCGGACATAGGCAGACCTTCAATTGTGACACTTCTCATGCTTTTCCTATCCAAATTGTAAAAGAAAAGACGAAACGGATCAGACAATTGTTTTGGAACTAGACAAATCTCGCCAGTATAAAAGGTATCCATGACGTTGAAGTCAAGACCATGAGCGGACTGTGGCAGATGAAAACTTTTCATGGACCATTCCTCTTTCTCAGCATCTTGCACAACCCACATTCGAAAACTACCGTTACGAGGTTTCTCAACCACACCAATTTTGCCTCTGTAGTTAATCAGAATTTTATCAGTAGGATCCATCCATCTAACTATCCACATATTCTCATAATGCATTGATAGAATTTTGCTCGGTACCTTGATGATGTCAAACGTTTCAAGCCTAACATCAAAACTCACAATTATAGAATTACTATCCGGGGGATAGGTGTCCTTCCTGGAAGCCCCGTAGTACAGGGTTCCGTTCATATACATCCCTCGGGTCCAAATAATACGAGGACATGCAATACACGGTGCCTCTCTCCAAGCTTCTTCTCCTCCCAATACAATAACCTTATGTTCCAACCTCCAAGGCAAATCATCTACGGCAAGTACTTTATACTGATCTTCAACAAGATCGTACCCAAACATGTACTTGGGGCGTGGGAAAACTGTTGGATAATCTTTGAATTTGTAATCGGGAAAAGCATGCAGCTGTCTCGTGCTAAGATTGCAAATCCCAACATTTGTATAACCTCCAACGCAAATCAAACCCCGACCAGCATTATACACCTTTTTCCCTTTGATGTTGAGTAGACTCAAATCTTTGTAGGGTACACAACATGAAGTTGAGGAAGACAAAGATGCGTTTGGGTTAGGCGACGAGACTATCGTAAGTTTTTGTCGGTAGAAGTCTTGAAAAGCAATGAGGAGACGAGGAGCAGCTTCGGAAGAAGCAATCTTCAGTTGCTGTTTTTGGAAATCTTGGCTGGTGATGATAGACGACCAAAGCTTGGAGACACATCGAAATCTCAATAAAGACTTCACAGGTAATCTTAAGAGTGTATTGATCTGTAGGTCAATAGGAATGTAGATGGGTGTCGTCGTATCGGATTCGGACATAGCTTTTGTCTTTCTTCGGCTGTCGGCTCGCTATAATAATCTTCTTCTCTTCCCTCTCGTAGCCAAAGTTTTCTTCCGGTGGATGCACAGTAGCCGAATACACAACGAACCAGCTTCCGTTGTCTTCTTCGAGACATTTATATATATAATCAAACTACTTAAAGTACGTACCACGCAGCTTTGTTTTCTTTACAAAACCCTAAAAATACATAATAATCTAATTGAAGTTAAGAACAACAAGTATTTTTAGAAAAAAATACAACAAATATCTTTATACAATTAATTGAGATTGAGATTATTATACAAACAATTTCACAAAATCAACAACATTTTTGTCTAAGCGCAACAAGATCCGCCCGGCCCAGATATAATAATTGGGCCTCAACCCGACCCGACTGGACCCGCTTAGCTAATTAATTAATTAATTTCCTCTCGTTCCTTAGTTTTTTAGGTTTTCGATTTTCTCGGGCAAAGAAGAACAACGCAGAGAGAGATTTGGAAGGATGAATCCATTGACGCAGGTGAAGCTAACGCAGAGTATAAACGCTAAGGAATTAGATTTAGGTATCTCTAACGAAGCTTCATGGCACGCTGAGTACAAAAATTCTGCATATGTCTACGCCGGATTGATACCGTACGATCTCACCGAAGGCGATCTCCTCGCCGTCTTCTCACAGTAAGTGTAGTGTTCTTTGCGTTTCTCGAAGTTTTAATTTTTCCAAATGGGTTTCTTTCTTTTACTTCTTCTTTTGCCTATTTTTGTTTTGTAGATATGGTGAAGTAGTTGATGTCAATCTGATTCGAGACAAGGCAACTGGTAAATCTAGGGGTTTTGCGTTTCTTGCGTATGAAGATCAGAGGAGTACCATTCTTGCTGTTGGTAAGTGGTGATGACTCTTGCATATTGCTTTCATCTGGATTTTACTTCTCTTTAGATGGTTGTAATTTTGTAATTGGGATTTTGCAGATAATTTGAATGGAGCTAACTTGTTGGGGAGGACCATTAGGGTGAATCATTGTGGCAAATACGTTAAGCGAGAAGAAGAGGATGAAGAGACGCAACGTCAGAATAGAGAGGCTCGTGGTGTATGCAGAGCTTTTCAGAGGGGAGAGTGCACTCGTGGTGATTCTTGCAAATTTTCCCATGATGAGAAAGTAAGTAGTAAGCTAATTTGATATTGTTATACATATTCTTTCAACATATGGCTTTGATTAGTACTTGATAGAAGGTAACATTTATTTTCTTGAACCCTTTTTATGGACAGAGAGCTGCAAATACCGGTTGGGGTCATGAAGAGGATAGAAGTTCCAGGTGGGATCATGACAAGTTTAATGGTGGCAAAAAGGGTGGTTCAAGTTTTGGCCAGCGAGGAGACTTCAAAGCTGATGCGGAAGAGAAAGGTTACAGAGAAAAGGGTCAGGGAGATGCCTCGTATGGTCGCCCTAAAGAGAGAGAGAGAATGGATAGGGATGATAGGGAGCCAAGGTATGATAGGAGGGAACAAAAGAGATCAGGACAGCATGATGATTCGCAATCGAGAAGACACAATGCTGATATTGATTATGTAAGGGAGGACAAGAGATCCAGAACAGATGATTCGGAGAAACTGAAGCCGGAATCCAGAAGAGATCATTATCACAGGGAGGAAAAAGGTTCAAGTAGGCAATCAGAAACATCCACTAGGCAAGATAGGGATTTTTCAAGAAGGGAAGATCGCCGTCGCTAAAGGGGTAGATAGTGGTATGTACACAATGGTTTATCAGTTGTAGTTAGATTCAGATGGGAATGATCTTTGTTGTTCTTTCCAAGAGAGTTATCCTATCCTTGGGTTATATAAACTTCTTCATCCGTAACTGTTATTCTATGTTTGTCGTTATACTTGTTACTTTTACTTTTTGAAATGAAAGAAGTCATCACATCCTTTTTGGTTCATTTACAGAATCTTTTTGCTATCTCAAGAATACCTGTGCTTACAGACTCAGGTGTGTTCTACAGGGATGAGTGATTCTGGCTCTCCTTAAATATGGATTACAGCAACGCTTGCTGTTCTGGTCCTATGCAAATTAAAGAGCTAAGCGGCAAATATTTTCATTTTAATTCAATTCCTGTTGACTGTCCATAGAAAATCTGAACGAGAAATTATATAGTGGTATTTGAATTTTCTTCTGCTAGTGCTAGGTATGAAGATATTTTCGCATCAGTTAAACCGATTTGAGTGTTCCTTGGTAAATGTTGTTATCACTTATAAATGTTGATTAATTGAGTTTTCCTTAGTAAAAGTATATATGATAAGCTTCTGACAGTTGTAATGAAGCAGTGAATAAATTAGCTGAGGCAATGCGAGAATGAGTCATTGCTCTATTTGACTTTGACCACCAAAGACTTTGGTCCAAAGTCATACGACAGGCTGCAAGTCCCATGGTTTTGGAATATCCTCACTTTATTTACCAGTTTCTGCAAGTGTGTATGCTTCATCATTATTACATAGGGATACAGAGGCTCAAGATTTATACCTGCTCATAATCTCACTAAACAGTCATCCTTTAGTTGTGAAAGAAGAAAATTGTATCCGTTCGAGTTTGAAAGTTAAAAAAGCTGCTACGCTCCATGGGCTTCGTTTGGTCATGAGACTGATTCTTGTATCTGCGTCGAAGAATCGGACCAATCGGTCTGGTGTGAGTGAAACTATGATATATTGTGTTTGTCTCGCATAAGGTTCATACGTCGGATCACTCTTTTCATTTTCAAGACGACCCGAGAGAGTCTTTAACATAAATACGTGCTTTTGGAAATGTTCATCGGAAAAAGACCAACCAATGAGTTATTTGGGGGAAACTTAACCTTACACAGCCACACCAAGTCGGCATTGCCGGAAAGAGTATTGGACATTGCAGACGAATTGATTCTTCACTTTGATCTCAGGGTTGGTTTCCCTGTAGCTGAGTGCTTGACATTGATTTTGGATGTGGGACTTAGGTGCTGCGAAGAATCCCCGATGAACCAGTGGCTAACGAGTGAAGCTGCAAAGGAGTTGATCTCAATCCGAGAGAGGTTCTTTAAAGCCAGAAGAACAGCTAGACCTTGAAGCCTATAAAATGTTTTCTATCATAATTCATCATAATCTGTGGTTTCTATCTATTGAAACATACTTACAAGGAAGGCTTGCAATAATGAATTAATGCTTGTGTTATATGCAGACAAAATATGAATGTTGTGTTACCAGCTGTACAATTGGTAGCCCTCAGTTTTTTTTTTTTTAATTCCCAACTTCAGTACACTTAATGCTTTTTACCCTGCATTTTATTCTTGTCAAAACAGAGTCGTGTTTGCTGCAATACCTAAATATAACGTTTTTGCCAAGCTCTTAGATTAATTATGTGCTGAAATTGTGTATGATATAGTGGCTAGTCTTTAGTGTTTTATGTTAAACCTCCAACCTTATTTGACTGTAATTATGATGCTAAGAAGATAGAGAGTTCTATGTAATGATAGGTCAATGTTTTCCTGACTCAAGTGATCATTATGTTCAGTTGTTGATAATGTTGAACCACTTTCATCAAGGCATGCATGATCGTGTGGTGCTTTTGAGCAATGCCACTTTTGTTGGAGTTTAAGTAACATGACTTGCAACCGATTCTTTTTACGACCAGATCTAACTTTATGACAAGTGATGCTGGAGAGAGAAGTTACATATATTGCCTCAGAACTCAGATGCATTGGAATTTAGGAACATGAGATGCTTATGATTCGTGATCTAGAGGATATAATTCTGAACAACGATTATTATATAAGGACAAGAGTTGCATGATAACGAGAAGGTAAGTAACTAAGTAAGATGGAGAAGATAGTGTAACGACAAGGAGAGACAATGGTTGCACAAAGCAATGAAAAAGGTTCTTTCTCTAGAGAACTACTTGCCGTTTTTATAACATAAAACACTGCACAGTTCGTTCACTACACTTATTTTTCAAACTTGGTTCCTTGATCGGTCTGAACTTAAACCTCCTCTAGACAGTTGTGATCTCCGTTTCACATAGAAATGGCGAAAAAGGTCCAGAACAATTTATCGAGACAGACATGAAGCCTGGTGATGTCAATTCAGAATAACAATTTTCATGCTCTTTTAAAATTTATTATCTTTTTGCAAACAAACATTTTGGCAATAATATAACATGAAACTTTTTCAATTGGCCAATTTCTAAATATATCAATGATTTCTATAGAGCCTATCGTGTGGACACAAAATAAAAGTCGTAAAGACTACTGAAAATTTTCTCTTTATCTTTTGGACAAAACTACTTGACTTAGATGGCAAAGAATCTAGAGAAGGCAAGAGTCCATCTCAGACTCGAGTGTTTCGCAGTACTAAAATGTATTATTTTTGTATTTGCTTCGTCCCTTATCTTACAAACACACACGTAAACAAAACGAAAAGGATAACAAAAAGCATGAGACGCGTTTCTTTTTCTTGCTTTCAATGCTCAGACATCATCATGTCAATATAAAAAAAGTAATAAAGACTATATATTGAAAATGTTTCCTTTATTGTTTTTGTTTGTTAGCGTAGTAGTCGACTACATACTAGACTAACATTTTAGGAAATGTTTTGCAGTTTTCTCTGTGATACACTATTTTGCTTCAAGTTTCATTATCACTACAAGTTAAAGTCATTTGGCAATTGCTTCTTCTCTTACATATTCACTTTCCTGCAAAATATGAGAAGCACCACAAGCTTTTACCGATTGTTATGTTTTCTTGGCTTTAATGCTCTCTTGCTACTTGAAGCTCATGGTTCTACAGATGAAACTGATAGGCAAGCGTTGTTCAAGTTCAAGTCTCAAGTTTCTGAAGACAAACGAGCTATCTTGTCTTCATGGAACAACTCATTCTCTCTATGCAACTGGAAGGGGGTTACATGTGGCCGTAGAAACAAGAGAGTTACTCGTTTGGACCTTGGAGGATTGCAATTAGGAGGAGTGATATCACCGTCAATTGGTAATCTCTCGTTTCTCATATCACTTAATCTCAATGATAACTCTTTTGGTGGTACCATTCCTCAAGAGGTTGGAAACTTGTTTAGACTTCAACATTTGGATATGAGCTTGAATTTTCTTGGAGGTGGGATTCCAGCAAGTCTGTCAAATTGTTCTAGATTGTTGGAGATTAATTTATTTTCAAATCATCTTGGACAAGGTGTTCCTTCGGAGATAGGGTCAATGAAGAAGCTTGTTATGTTAAATCTTGGTAATAATAACTTGAAAGGGAAGCTTCCTGCCTTTCTAGGAAACTTGACATCACTTAGAGAACTGCGTTTTGACAATAATAGTATAGAAGGAGGAGTTCCTGATGATATAGCTATATTGACTCAAATGGAGGTTCTTGAATTATCAATGAACAAACTCTCAGGAGTTTTTCCTCCCAGCATCTTCAATTTGTCTGCACTTGAGAATTTATATATCTCTTACAATCAGTTATCAGGTCACTTGAGACCTGACTTTGGTATTCTGCTACCAAATCTTCGAGAGTTAAATATGGCAGATAATTATCTCACAGGATCCATTCCAATAACACTTTCCAATATCTCAACTCTTCAGAAATTGGGCATGAATACCAACAATCTCACAGGAAGTATCCCTAAGTTTGGAGAAGCGTCAAATTTAAAATGGTTATTACTTGATACTAATTCTTTGGGGAGTTATTCTTTTGGAGATCTTGAATTCATCAGTTCTTTGACTAACTGCACCCAACTAGAGATCTTGATGCTTAGTCGGAATAGGCTTGGGGGTGACTTGCCTATTTCCATTGCCAATCTGTCCACCAAACTCAACAAGTTAGGCCTTTCAAAAAATTTCATCTCTGGAAGAATTCCTCAAGACATTGGGAATCTCATAAGCCTAGACATGCTTGACTTTGGAGGTAATATGTTGTCTGGACCACTCCCAACCTCTCTTGGAAAGCTTTCAAACTTGGGGTTGTTAAGTCTCAGTTCAAATAGGATGTCAGAAGAGATACCATCTTTTATAGGAAACTTTACTAGGTTAACAAACCTCTATCTCTTTAACAATAGTTTCAGTGGATATGTTCCTCCAAGTCTTGGTAATTGCAAGATCCTACTACATTTGTCTATGGGGTATAATAAGTTGAATGGGACTATACCTCAAGATATTATGCAAATTTCATCTCTTCTTCACCTAAGCATGGTTGGTAATTCGTTGAGCGGGTCTCTACCAAAAGATGTTGGACGACTACAAAATCTTGTTTCACTTAACGTTGCGAATAACAAATTATCAGGGAAGCTTCCACTAGATTTGGGAACTTGTTTCTCATTGGGAGAACTCTATCTGCAAGAAAATTCTTTTGATGGAACCATTCCAGACATAAGTGGGTTGGTGGATGTTCAACGAGTTGATTTGTCAAACAATAATCTCTTTGGAAGTATACCTGAGTATTTTGCAAACTTTTCCAAGTTGGAGTATCTCAATCTATCTATTAACAATTTCGAGGGAAGCATACCAACAAAAGGGATTTTTCAAAATGCTACTTTAGTTTCAGTATTTGGGAACAAGAACCTATGTGGAGGCATCAAGCAACTGAAACTAAAACCATGCTTAGCACAAGCACCATCAATGGAGACAAAGCATTCTTCTGTATTTAAGAAAATTGTGATAGGGGTCAGCATAAGCATAGCTTTGCTTTTGCTGTTTTTTGTAGCTTCAGTTTCTGTATGTTGGTGCAGAAAAAGAAAGAAGAACCAACATACCGGTAATACAGTTCCTTCCATATTGGAGATTTTCCATGAGAAGATAAGTTATGGAGATCTTCGAAATGCGACAAATGGCTTCGCTTCAGACAATATGGTAGGATCAGGCAGTTTTGGTACTGTGTTTAAGGCATTGCTCCCGGCTGAGAACAAGATTGTTGCAGTGAAAGTTCTAAACATGCAGAGACGTGGAGCGATGAAGAGCTTTATGGCAGAATGTGAATCCTTGAAGGACATAAGGCATCGTAATCTTGTGAAACTATTGACAGCTTGCGCTAGTATTGATTTCCAAGGAAACGAATTCAGAGCTCTCATATATGAGTTCATGCCTAATGGAAGCTTGGATATGTGGCTGCATCCAGAGGAAGTGGAAGAGATTCATAGGCCCTCAAGAACCTTAACACTTCTGGAAAGGCTCAACATTGTTGTAGACGTGGCTACTGTTTTGGACTATCTACATATTCATTGTCATGAACCAATAGCTCACTGCGATCTTAAGCCAAGTAACGTTCTCCTTGACAATGATCTAACTGCCCATGTCAGCGACTTTGGTTTGGCTCGACTTCTCCTCAAATTTGACCAGGAGTCTTTCTTCAACCAACTAAGCTCAGCCGGCGTTAGAGGAACCATCGGCTATGCCGCACCAGGTAACACCATCACACAACAATATTTATGCTGATCTTTTAAAGATATATGTATTCTTTTTGCATTATAATATATGTGCCACCTTTTGTGTGAATTATGGAACAGAATATGGAATGGGAGGGCAGCCGTCAATACATGGTGATGAGTATAGCTTTGGGATTCTTCTTTTGGAAATGTTCACTGGAAAAAGACCAACAAATGAGTTATTTGGAGGAAACTTTACCTTATACAAGTACACCAAGTTGGCGTTGCCAGAAAAAGTATTGGACATTGCAGATCAATCAATTCTTCACAGTGGTCTGAAAGTCGGTTTCCCTGTAGCTGAGTGCTTGACATTGATTTTGGATGTGGGACTTAGGTGCTGCGAAGAATCCCCGATGAACCGGTTGGCAACAAGTGAAGCCGCAAAGGAGTTAATATCAATCAGAGAAAGGTTCTTTAAAACCCGAAGTACAACGAGACGTTGAAGTGTTTATCATCTATAGACTTTGCCCTATCATATCGTTTTTTCACAATAATCTGTGGTTTGTCTTTTTCCTCTGTTTATGCTCTGTTGTTTTTCCAAATTCCAAGACAAGATTGAATGTTTGTGTTACCAGCTTTACATTTTCTTGGAATAATTATAGTAATCTAGACAAAATGTGAAGTACCTGTGATTTATCTATTGCTCACAGACTCTGTAACTCTTTCTCTCAAAATTTATCAAAGTCTTGGCAGGGAAGTCTCCACATCGATGCATCTATTGGTTTTTTTACTTCTATGCATCGTTGTTCTAGGAAGCCGCCATTACAGTCCCTCCTGGCTCCTTGGATCTCTTTTTCGTCTTTGGAAACTAGACTACAATCTGTCAATTTCTTGACAGGAACGACAAATACAGAGACTCTTCTTTAAATTCTCTTCCCGAACAAGACTTATATAGGTCGATTGCTCCATCCACACTCGTGTTAAAATGTAAGCCATTTAGTTAATTTTAAAGGCCCAAGTACATTATTCAGTGTTATATTAGGCAACTATGCAACATGCAGTATAATTGCACTGTATTAGACTATATCTGTGTTTAGTAAGATAATCCATTTTCTCACACTAAATTAGACATATATCAAAACGTAAAATATATAACCATAACACTCCAAATCAAGAAAGCCAAGTGGTGCCATGTACTTACTTCATTTTTGCATCAGTCTCTAACCAAAATATACTTTTTCTACAATGTTCTCATCGAGTCCTGTGAACCCATACTTTAATCCCTTACGTGTCAATAGATCAAACCAGCTTTATCAATCAAGCACGTGATTTATTGTCATCCGTCGGATTGTTAATTTTTCCCCCCGATTAAACCGCGTTGCTCAGTTTGTTACTCGAATACCTTATCATTCATCACCTGTTACCGTCTCTACCCGTGGATTAAATAAATCTAATTTCTTTTCTAATATAGCACGCGCCTTTTCACCGGCTATATCCGGTAATTACTCTCTTCTCTGTATATTATGGCTTTTGTCTTCTTCTTCTTCTTCCTAACAAATTTCAGGAGAGAGCTCTCTGAATTCGATTTTGACCTCACAACCATACAAAACATTTTCTCGAGAAAATCTCTCTCAACCGAACGAATTCACCAAAGAAGTAAGCTCTCTCTCTCTTTCTCTCTATCTTTCAGTTTCTTGTATACAATTTTTATCTTAACTTTTTTTTCTCGATTCATACAGATTCTTTTGCGTAATGGAGGTGAAAGTAGCTACCACGACGTCGTTTCATTGGTCAGGACGTCACTCGGCGATTCCTCAATGCCCGTCATTTTCGCAAACCCTAACTTCTTCGAAACGCCGTCGTTCTCGTGGAAGAGCCGGAGATGTGGCCGTTGCTGGAGGATCTTTAGTATGTCAAACGAGATTGAAACCTTCGTCGTTTCTCGGAACGCAATCTGGGAAGCTTCACCGATCTAAATCATGTGAGCTTTGGGAATTTTCTAATTCTATCACGAAGAAGGTATCAACGGATGTGGTGAAGAGAGATAGTTCGTTAAGGAGAGTTTGTAGTGCGAGCTCTGGTTTCTTCTCCGACGAAGCTTTCTCTGTGAAGATGCAGGAATTAGCCTCACAATTCAGAGTTGCAGGGGAACAAGGGGAAGAGAAACGCATTGAAAACAAACACAAATCAGAAGTAGTAGGTAGTCGTAGATTTGGTTCTGTGAAGCTATTACAAGAATCTGTTCCAGGTTTAGCTTCTTTGGAGGCTCCATGGGCAGAGATGGTTAACCATTCAAGCATTGAGCGTAAGGCAAACAGTGTTGATTTGCCTCTGTCGCTTAGGATAATTAAGAGGAAGCTACAAGAAGAAGCGCTTAAAGAAGCTAGTGCATCTACTTATTGTTCTATCAATAGAGCTTTCTCTTCTATGGTTTTCATGATTGAGGAGCTTCAAGGCTTTGCGTTGCAGACTAGGGTGGGTGTTCTTAGGCAGGTTAAGAAGGAGATGCATGCTTCACTGCTTTGGATTTTCCAACGCGTCTTCTCTCAGACACCTACTTTGATGGTTCATGTGATGGTCCTATTGGCGAACTACATTGTGCATTCAGTTGCATCAAACCTACCTATTGCAGCATCTCCTCCACACTCTGCGGAGACAAAAGAAGTGCCAGTGGTTGATAAAGGTCCAGATCAGACGCATCAAAGGATTGATTTTACGTCACTGAAGGAGTCTAGTGTGTTTAGTGGAGTTGGTCGTATGGATTTAGGGCCTGTAGTCAGTGGCAGAGATGGTAAAGGGATTGATGGGTCCAAATGGTTAGGCTCGATCAGTTTTGACAAGGTCTCCCACTTACCGATACATCGAGACTTGATTTCAGGAGAAGGTCTGACAGAAGAGGAGCTCAGTCTGTGGAATTCGATGGTCGAAGAAGTAGATCAGTTGCAAGATTCCCCTGTTGACCGTGACATGAGATTGAGACTGGTTTCACCAATCGCTGCAAGGATTGAAGTGGATGATTATGCCAATTACACTAGAACAGAGCTTTTATATAAGATAGGTTTGGCTCAAGAGCCAAACAACCATCTGCTCCTAGCTAACTACGCTCAGTTCCTTTACCTTGTTACTCAAGACTATGACAGGTGATACATCTTACATTCAAGAGTTTATTACTTGTACTTTGTGAAGTATCATTTGCACTTGGCTCATTGGGCATCAAAATGTATTCTATTGGTGTAGATTGGTCATGATTCTATGTAACTTTGGAACTTGACAAATGATGTTTGCTTTTGGATGTGTATTAGAGCGGAGAGCTGCTTCAAGAAAGCCATAGAGTCAGAAGATGTAGATGCCGAAGCGTACAGCAAATACGCTATCTTCCTGTGGAAAGTTCGCAACGATCTCTGGGCGGCTGAGGAGACCTTTCTAGAAGCTATATCTGCAGACCCGACCAACTCCTTCTACGCTGCCAACTACGCCAACTTCCTCTGGCAAACGGGTGGTGAAGAAACGTGTTACCCATTAGGATCTTCTGATTCCCCTCAGGATATGGCTTAAGAACAAGTAAATGGCAGTGAATGGTGTGGTTTGTTAGCAACAATTCGCAATGAAGAGACAGGGACAGAACTTAGGTACACGATAGAAGTAAAAGGGAAACTGTAAGTAGTGTTTTTGAGTGAACCAGTGCAGCTGATGAAAACAACAATGCTTCTCTTTGGTTCTTTTTTTTTCTTTTTTGCTTTTCCCTAAATTTTCACTCAGTAGTAGTATATAGTAGTCGCAGATTCCATTGGTCTACTGGTCATGGACGGATCCAATAAGAACTTGTGTAGATCCAACACTAATAATAATCACTGAGCATTGCTTTTGGTGAGATAATAAGTGAGCATATTTGAATCCTCAGGAATTGATCTTGTAACTTTCGTTGAGCTTCGTGCAGCAGTGTTGTGACAGTCATAGACTTTAATCAGAGTCCCAAGTTACAGCTACAACTTACATGAGACAACATCACACAACATCACACACTCGAAAGAACAAGGCGTGTCTCTTCCTCATTCATACATTACATTTGAACAAATACATCAGACAAATGGGATAATTTGACTATGTGCAATTTTCCATTTTAAGAACCTCTTAAGGCTTCGACGAATAACCATCACAATACCCAATTCATTATGACATGTATATTTGTTTCCATATATTTCTAAAAATTATTAAAACCAAAATAAAAATGTAACCAAGTAAATGTGTGAAGGGAAAAGAGAAAGAGGATAAGACACTTGTGGAGAGCTTGTGCCAAAAAAAATCCAACGGCTCAGATTCACCCAACCACATTATAATCCCTTTGTAACAAATGCCACACGAAGACAGACACACAAACACAGTTCCGATAGAAAAAAAGAAGAACAGAGGAAAGAGAGAAGAAGAAGAGAGGAGATAAGCAACAATGGTTTCTTCACTTCTTATGTCATTTGCTCCAGCCACCGTCAGGGTTTACGCCACAGGCGCAAAGGGAGCTTCAGGCGCCGCAAAGGAGGAGAAGAATCCCCTTGACTTTGTTCTTGGGTTTATGACAAAGCAAGATCAGTTCTACGAGACTGATCCGATTCTCAAGAAGGTGGAGGAGAAAGAAGTCACCAGAAGCAGTGGTACCACCGGAGGCCGAGGAACCGTTCGCGGAGGTAAAAGCTCGGCTCCAACGCCTGTAGCCCCTAAGAAGAACGAAGGTGGATTTGGTGGCTTAGGTGGTTTCTTCTCCAAAAAATAAAAGAAACAATGTATAGTAATCTGCATCATTTATGCCTCTGTTTTTATTCTCTATAATTCTTCGGATTTCAATTATATATAAGCTACTCTTTCTTCATCTTATTTTGATGATCTATTTATTGTTTTTTCTGAACATTTTCAAGATTCATTCACTCACTACTTCAAGAAATCTGAGAATAATAGACTTATGAGTAAATGGCTAATGCAACCTTTTATGGACTAGTAATGCAATCTTTTGTGAGGGTCTTTAAGAGCTTTATGCATACATCAATTCTTTCAAGAACAGAGTAAAGGATGCTTAGTATAAAAGGACCTTTGTGAGAGAATTCAAGAGTGAATCACATTATTTTCAAAGATAATATGTAATGGCTTTTTTATACATCTGAATCAATTATACATACACTTTTGCCAAGTTCTCTTTAGGAGACTGTGTCTATCAAGGATACCAAATCTTACAATAAAAATCCAGCAAATTCTATATGAGTTATCACCAGTAATAATCCAAAATGGTTCTTCCAGTTTTGATTTAAGCGTTGCTGGAACCATCAATGCTATGCTTAGGCAATGGTGATAACTAGATCTGACCTGAAGATACAGAAGGCAGCCAGGAAAGTGCTGGTGACCCGTGTTAGAATCTATCTTTATGGATATAATTGATGAAAGAGCTGTTAACTGGAGCTAGATTGTGCCGGGAGCAGAAGCTCTTGCTTTCCTTTGACAAAAACTGCGAGTTCTTCTGGTGCAACCACCATACTTAACCACTTCTGCAGAGCTTCACCCTCTACTTTTTCTTTCTCTGCACCAAAACATGACATTTCATCAAAATGAGCCAGTTAACACATCAAACTCAAGCAAAGCCCTGGAAGACCAAAACGTTTTCAGAAACTGTTTCGATGAAAGTAAATAAACTTATACTACTATACCTTCAAGTTGAGCACCAAGCCCTTCCAATACATCTGGATTAGCGCGTACAACAGACAGGGCAACATCGAGAGCAGCTTGTAACAACATTGTCACTTCTTTTTGAACAAGATCAACTAGTTTCCCCTGTATTGTAACATGGAAGATTAACTCTTGCATTCTTTCAAGGGGTATTATAGAAACATAGGAAAGTGCAATGCAAATTGACTGTAACCTGATCTCTTCCCCATGGTGAGCCTCCAGAGTCGTCAATCCCACCACCAGAAAGTGTAGCCACAGACACAGGTCCGATTTTTTGGTTAAGACCATATTCAGCTACAGCCTTGTATGCCATATCAGTCGCTCGCCTTATATCGTCAAATGCACCTGTTGATATACGCCCTGAGTATACAACTTCTTCAGCTGCACGACCTCCAAGAAGGGTAACCAGACTTCCAAGCAGTTCATCAATAAAGAGCAAATATCTGTCTTCACTGGTAGGAGGAATATATGTAAATCCCAACGCCCCTCCTGATCTTGGCAATATGCTTAATTTCTGACAACACAATGAAGAAGAAAATGATCATATATTTATACATTTATAAATTTGAATCATCTGCACACATTTAACAGCACAGACAATGAGCATACATTTATAAAGTGTTGTTGCATTTTACCTCCACACGTGGCTGTCCAGTCAGAAGATTTGCAACAGCAGTTCCAACCACTGCATGCCCAGCTTCATGTCTTGCGACTACTGCCTTCTCATTACCTTTTAGCCTTGCAGATTTCTTCTCTATGCCCTGAAACAGATGCTTTGTAAATTCATGTTTCGACAATTGCCTTACATAATCAATAGAATTAAAAAGTTAAAGAGATACCGCTATTGATCGCTCCACAGCTTGAATAAAGTCAATCTTCTCAACAGTCCCTTTGTTCTTTCTTCCAGCTAGCAAGGCTGCCTCATTTACCAAGTTTGCAAGGTCTGCCCTGAAAAATAGGACAAAAGAGTTTATGAGATGTAGTGATATACAATACGCCCAAAAACGTATAACTGAAGAAATTTCAAATCAGCGATAATATACAAACTTGTACCCCGTAAAACCAGTGGTCATTGAGGCAATATTTCCAAGGTTGACATCATCTCCCAAAGGAAGCTCTTTCTTTGATACATGGACTCTCAAAATGGATTCTCTTCCAGTTTTGTCTGGTGTTTCCACCTGAAAAATGCACCAAGGCCTTTAAGAGAAACTTATCAAACTGCCTAACTATTTTACAAATAAACAGAGTTAATCCATTCTACCAACCGTAACAACACGATCAAATCTTCCAGGACGACGCAGGGCCGGGTCTAAGACATCGGCACGATTTGTAGCTCCAAGAACGATAACTGCAGAGTTGCTGTCAAAACCATCCATCTCCTGAAAAATAGTTTCCAAATGAGTCAAGGAAAAATCAAGCGTGCTACTTATGCAGGAAAGGTGCATGAAAGCAGACTTACAGTAAGCAACTGATTCAAAGTTTGCTCCCTTTCATCGTTGCTGCCAACTCGAAATTTACCATCACGGCTTTTTGCCACAGCATCTATCTGGAGCGATGAAAGGAAATAGAAAATCTTGTGTAAGATGACCAGAGGTATAACATACTGGAAGTAATCTGACATCAACTGGCAATACTAACCTCATCAATAAATATAATCGATGGAGCATCCTTCTTGGCCCGTGCAAAAAGATCCCTTACACGTGAGGCACCCATGCCGACATATAGCTCTACAAACTCACTTGCAGAGCAACTTATAAAGGGGACGTCAGCTTCCCCAGCAACAGCCTTTGCAAGAAGGGTTTTCCCTGTTCCGGGAAGACCAACCTGTAAAGAAAGGAATCAAAGGCATTGAATTCTAAAGGTGAGCGATTGTAACCAAAACGTTTTACACATGAAATATATCTAATATCAGACTAAACTGAAATAAATTATAACTCTCACCAATAGGACACCACGCGGAGGACGTGCACCTAGACGGACATACTTGTCAGGATTTCTAAGAAATTCCTGCATCGATTAATCCATGTGTAAAAGACGAATATTAGACTGAGATTAATGCTCTAACAATCTGACCAACTATCAGCACGTACAGAGTATTGAAAGACTGAAAAACCTACCACGATTTCTTCTAGCTCTTCCTTTGCTTCATCAACACCTGCAACATCTGCAAAAGTAATTGTTTCACCTCCACCAGAGACTTTTCCCCCATCAGGACCACTCGACTTCCGGGTCCTAAGCTGGCCAGTTGTACTCTGTGTACACCCATAGTTTTTTTAGGAACTTTAAAAATTTAAACAGCCATATTGAAATATAATGGAGATACAAACCGTGGAGAAGTTAAAGGGGAATCGAATAAGCCCTGCAAGCACCGCTATGTAGAAAAGAGCTATCTGCAACAAACAAACAAACAAAAAATTCGAATAAATGCTTTGCCAAAAGTGAAGATGAAGTCCATTCTTTTGAAAAAGCCAACCTATTTATATTCATTACTAAACTATAAATCATCATCATCAGGGAAGGGAGTAGCACAAATAGTAAAAATGCGGTGTAGCACCAGTGGACTTACCAATCCAGAGTTGAAAAATCCCCCAGAACGTTTCTCAGGCGATCCGAATTCCACATTATTCCCAAGCATCTTCTCATATGGTGTTTTGATGTCACCGGGTCTTGTGGTGGAATACACAACTCTTTTCGTGGGAGACACCGTTCTTAGCAGCGATTCAGACGACTCTGACAATCTATTAGTTTCATGCTCTTGCCACTTTCCATCATCTCTTAACTTAAACAAAACTTGAACCCCATCAACCTCCACTTTCTGCACCTGGTTACTGTTAACTTTACTTAAGAACTCACTATATGGCACACTCACAAAAGTCGTCTGAATTCGAGGCTCCGATCCAGGTAAAGGTATTCCAGGTCGAAGCAATCGCATCACAAACATAACAACACCCAATTGCAGCAATAAAACTCCAATCCCCTGAGCTTGGATTATTGGCTGCCACTGCCACTTCTTCCCCTTTGACCACCACACCTTATCTTCCCCTTGCTTCTCTCTTGTCCGCTTCGACGAAGAACCTGACTTCGCCGGAGTACTCTGGCTTCTTCCTTCCTCCTCACTACTCTCACTCGAACCCTCTTTCTGATCATCCTCTTGACAATTCACAACAATCCTACTCTTCTTCCTTGAAACCCCATCACAAAAATTAAACCTTTCTTGATTTCTCAACACTGCAACAGTTTTCTTCTGCAGAGGAAGCGGGATTGAATTGGATACAAACCGATTCGGGTTCTGGCGATAAACCCTACAACGATCGTTGAGAAAGCTCGAAGCTTTCGAATACAATAGAGTATTATGACTGCAGCAAGTAGCGAATTTGAACCTAGCGTTGATTCTGGGTTGTGCAATTTCGAATGTAGTCGTAGTCATAATTTCGAAACCCTAGAAATTGGGGAAATCAAAAATCATTTTCATAATTCGTTTTTATATCCATCTTGTCTAATTGAAGACGAGGTTTGCTGGGAAATTCAACTTCGAATAATGACCGTTGGATTGATCACAGATTAAAAAGTTGACCGCCGATATCACGAAGGACGCCGACTAAATTATCTCACCGGACACTGGCAAAACCAAGTAATCCAGTGTGACACGGCGCACTGAACCGAATGGTGCCACAGGACACGTGAATAATTGGTAGAAGATACTAAAGAGTAAAGAGGCCCAAAATAAAATAGGCCTACTCAACCCTACTCCTAATTAAAAAACCAAAAAAATTGAGTTTTTTACAAAACATGTCACTAAAATTTCACTCTCCATCTATGGTGTCCATCTAAATAATTTAAATAATATTATAATTTTTTTTTTACGATAATCATGTTTCAAATACTTTTAATATGTTACTAAGTTTTAGAATAAAACTACAGTTTAAATATATGGTAGAGTACAAAACACTACCGTTTAAATATACTGGAATCGGATCCGCGCTACAGCGCGGGAGAAAGTTATCGGACTATTGTAAATTTGTTTAATTTATTACGTGATAGAAATGTATTTAAGATTTGTTTTCTTTACAAATATATTATTTTTATATTATGATTTTGCTATCGTAACTAATTTTTCTAATAAATTTGTATTAAATATTATCCAAAAACAAATAGCGAGTATGGTTAGTGCATGAAGTTGTGTTACATAAATAGAGTTGATTATGGTAAATCATACATGTTTGTAACAGATTGTATTCGTAACAATATTATTGATTACTCGCTCTACTATATAATTGTGAGTTTAACAAAATAACCCGTGAATCACCTTGATTTATATAGTTTGATACGTAATATAATTTATCAGTAAAACTTATTCGTATTATAATTTTGATTTAATCAATATTTGAATAATATATTTATTTAATAAGACTTTGTATGTACCATTGTTAAAATTTGATTTAGATTTGTTCTTTAAGACCTGTAAAAATGAAATTTTTTGCATATAATTTATTTTTGGTACTACAAAGTATTCAATTGTAAAACTTAAGTGGTGTGTATCATGTTCTGCCCCGTTGCAAATATATTCTGACCCGTTTCTAATATTTTAAATATTTTATATTCTTTTATATATTTGAATATTTTAAAGGTTTCAATATTAATATATTTTAAACTTTTAACACATTTAAAAATTATAATATTTTGAAATTTTTTAAAAACTTTATATTCTCAAATAAACAACTTTACAAATGTTATCCGTATCGAAGTGAATATTCGATTATTCTTTCATAATTATTGTTTCGTAATTGTAGGAGATACGATTTAATATTTGGTATATTATTCGCTTATTATATCTAAATTCTAAACAGTGTATCACTAAATTTTGATTGAATAAGTAATTACTGAAGGAAAGATATTATGAATGTTAGTAATTGTAGGAGATACGATTCATTTAGTATATTATTTGATTAGATTTTCCAAACAGTCTTGCCTTATTTTCCCTATATTGGAGTAATTTGTTAAGGAAAGATATTTAAAATATTCGTTTGGTTATAATGTAAAGTTGTAAGAATATTCTGTTTTCCTATAACGTAAACACGAGACACGGAGAAGTAGAGAAGTGTATATTTTTCATATGGTAGGCCCAAGTCGGAGGCCCATTAGTTATAGTCTTAGCAAGGCTTCTCGATTAATTATCAACAAAATCTCATTTAAAATTTTTGTAAAGATCCGACATGTAAGTCGTGTTATTTTTTTTTAAAATCGACCCGAGAGAGTATTTGTACTTCTCTTTTACTATAATAGGGATTTGTTTATAACAACAATATGTACAAAATATATTGTATATTGTAGGAGTCACGCTTTTTGTGATAATACATTGCAAAGGGAAAACAAACTATTACTAAACTCAACTTAAATTTTTAATTTAAGATGGAATACATTGTAGGTGTCACAATTTTCGTGAAATTACAAAAAAAAAAGAAATTTAAAAAATATAATCCATTTTCTAAATAAATAAAATCAATGGTCATTATTATTCATGAGTTCTACGACACAATATTTTTTAAAAAAGTGATATGTAAGCCGGTAATGTAATTTATATAGCATAACTCAGAGAAAAGATATTCAAGTGGCACTACTATAGAAGAGAAACAAGTTTAAGATTTTGAAAATGAATAAAATGCTTTAAACCCAAATGTAAACATATTATTGGCAATAGCATGTATGTTAATGTGAGTTTATACTTCTAGTGATGTTTATGATGTTTTCTTGTTTTATTGTTTTTGGTGGGTTTAGCCATGATCTCAAGACTTCACACCTTACATAAACCACCCTTAGTCATGAAGATCCAAGTCATATATAGAATAATTGACTTCTTTAATTTATTGTTTATGGTGGATTGACTGTTTAGTATATATATTTGTCTTTTCTTACAATAAACCACCGTGAGTCATGAAGATCCAAGCTAAGTCAACATATGTGTATATGTGTATCGTGTTTGGCTATATAAAGAGAAGAAGTGATATTGTCAGAAGAAGAAGCAGAGGAAGAAAATGGTTGACAATGAAAAGTCATGCGTTTACAAGAACCGGGACGCACCTGTGGAGGCGCGTGTGAAAGACCTTCTTTCCCAGATGACTCTGCCTGAGAAAGTCGGCCAGATGACTTTGATCGAATGCAGCGTCGCTTCTCAGGCCGTCATTAAAGATTACTCCATCGGTATTATACACAACCAACCACATAGACCATTTCTCAATTTGTTTTGGTCAACGACCAAACCTTTGTTAGCGTTTCTCTCTTTGTATGAAGAGTGAACATACTCAAGATACAAAGTAAGTCACATTTGTCACAGGTGGTCTACTGAACCGAGCAGGAAATTGGCCATTCGAGGATGCAAAGTCGTCCTATTGGGCGGATATGATCGACGGCTTTCAGCGATCAGCATTAGAGTCGCGTTTGGGAATTCCGATCATATATGGCATTGACGCCGTTCACGGCAACAATGACGTCTATGGCGCTACCATCTTTCCCCATAACATTGGTCTCGGCGCCACCAGGTCCGGTTCTACAAATTTAGTAGAAGAGAAGAATAAATTTGAATTTAGTCTGTTTATTTTTATGAGACTTGTCTTTACTAATTCAACATTACTTGATTTTGGTCTTATTAGAGGTTTTGAGCATGTTACTCCTATATTACCTTTTAATCTCACCATATAGTAGTAGCAATTAATAATGAATAGTTAGTTACACGGGCTGAGGTTAACATCTGATGATTGTGTCCAAGATTGATGCATCTATCTATTGTGGCTATGTTTTGATAACATTGGTAACTTTGTAGGGATGCAGATTTGGTCAGAAGAATTGGAGCTGCAACAGCACTTGAAGTAAGGGCTTGCGGTGCTCACTGGGCGTTTGCTCCCTGCGTTGCAGTATGTCATCTCTTATACATCTAGACTTCAGCAATAAGATTGAACATTGATTTCTTAGTCAACTGAATGAGATGTTGTTCTTACAGGTAGTGAAAGATCCGAGATGGGGAAGATGCTATGAGAGTTATGGTGAAGTTGCTCAAATTGTTTCGGAGATGACTTCACTTGTCTCGGGTCTACAAGGCGAGCCACCCAAAGAACACACAAATGGTTACCCTTTTCTTGCAGGAAGGTATGTATATCTATATATACAAACATTGTAACTTGATTTGTGTCTTTAGTATCTTTAATTTCATTTCTCATGGAATTGGTCACTTGGTAATAGAAAAAATGTGGTTGCGTGTGCCAAGCACTTTGTTGGAGATGGTGGTACCAATAAGGCCATAAATGAAGGAAACACCATTATGCCGTACAAAGACTTGGAGAGGAAACACATTGCTCCTTACAAGAAATGTATTGCTCAAGGAGTCTCTACCGTTATGGCCTCTTACTCTAGTTGGAATGGAGATAAACTTCACTCCCACCATTTCCTCTTAACGGAAGTTCTCAAACAAAAACTCGGTTTCAAGGTTGATTTGAGTGTCGGAAAAAATAGAAATAAATAAAGTATTCATTGAGTTCATTTGTTTTTTTTCTTTCTTGTTGTTAGGGATATGTAGTTTCAGATTGGGAAGGTTTGGACCGGCTTAGTGATCCACCGGGTTCAAACTACCGCAACTGTGTCAAAATGGGGATTAATGCTGGAATCGATATGGTACTATGGTAGTGATGTTTTATGTTATTTCCAGATGATTCAAGAGAAAATATAATTAAACCAATGTTATCGCAGGTAATGGTACCTTTCAAGTATGAAAAGGTCACAAATGACTTGATAGATTTGGTGGAGTCAGGGGAAGTATTGATGGCTCGTATTGATGACGCTGTTGAAAGAATACTTAGAGTGAAGTTTGTTGCAGGGCTCTTTGAATATTCTCTTGCAGATCGAACTTTGTTACCTACTGTAGGTTGCAAGGTGAGCTTTCTTGTTCGGAAGGCTATTCGAACAGAGTTTTGAGAATTAAGATTATTAATATACCAAGAAAACAAGATTTTTACTCTGTTTTCACACGTTTAGGAACATAGAGAATTGGCGCGTGAAGCGGTTAGAAAGTCGTTAGTTCTGCTAAAGAACGGCAAATATGCGCGATTTCTGCCGTTAAATTGCAACGCCGAGAGAATCCTAGTGGTTGGAACGCATGCGGATGATCTTGGATATCAGTGCGGTGGATGGACAAAGACAATGTATGGTCAAAGCGGAAGGATCACAAATGGTAATTAGATCAGCTAGTGAGCTACTGCAATAGAAAGCGACTTCGGTTGCAGATGCTAAATGGTCTTTTCGTCGAAAAACTAATATATATTGATGTCTCACTATGCAGGCACAACGCTTTTAGATGCCATAAAAGCATCCGTTGGAGACGAAACCGAAGTAATCTATGAGAAAACCCCATCAGAGGAAACCTTAGCCGCGGGAAAGAGTTTTTCTTGTGCAATTGTTGCGGTGGGGGAGTTGCCCTATGCAGAGACTATGGGGGATAACTCAGAACTCATAATACCTTTGAATGGTAGCGAGATTATAACCGCGGTTGCAGAGAAAATCCCGACTCTAGTGATATTGTTCTCAGGGCGGCCTATGTTTCTTGAGCCGCAAGTTCTTGAAAAGGCAGAGGCTCTGGTTGCTGCTTGGCTGCCTGGCACGGAAGGGCAAGGGATTGCTGATGTAATATTCGGAGATTATGAATTCCAAGGGAAGTTACCAGCGAGCTGGTTCAAAAGCGTAGACCAGTTGCCGCTTGACATTGAATCAAATGGGTATCTCCCATTGTTTCCTCTTGGTTTTGGTCTCGATCATGTCTCCGTGGAGAACTCTAACACAGTTTGAACTTGCTGTTGAATATTAAGGATCTTCTTGAAATTGGTTCAAAAAGTTTGGTTCATGCATTGGAATAATTTTGTGTCTAGATATTAGAATTTTAATTTAAAAAGAAAGGATGCAAACTATATAAAGTAAGTCGTATTGATGCGTCATACGTCCTTCATCTATTTTTGTGGATTGCATTCACAAAAAGGCATCTCTCTCTCTCTCATGCACTATGTGCTAAGATTAGTCTTTCAGATACGTTCGTCAATCTCGAAAAGACATGTTAATTAGCGTCGTTACATACGTCTAAATCTTCGCCATTGACAATCTCTACATTACTTCGTCATCACAACATTTGATTCTTCTTATTATTAGACTTATTCACCTAAGCATTTTCTAACATCAAAATATTTTCTAGTCTTTGTTCTAACATCGAATTTGGTTCCAGCTGTTGTGTTTTTGTATTTAATTAATCAGAAGACCAACAGTCGTAATTTAATATTTTTTGGACTGCCTTTCAAAAAGATTTTAGACAGTCTTTCTCTTATCTTTTGACGATCTCTTCTAGGAAAATTTTAAACTTTTTTTTTGAACATTCAGACTAGTCTTTGAACCTTCAGACTATTTTAATCAACTTTAATGTAACAAATGTAACATAATTAAACTGATATAATGTGTATTAGTTGATCCAAAAAACTGGATCATTTGTTTTGGTTAAACCTCTATGTTATATGATATGATTAACCAAAATAAATAATCATCACTTCATCATATATCATGTTAATGAGTAGTCTTTTTGTTGAATCATCATCAATAAGACTGATTAGGATGTTTAAATGATTAAATGAGAACAAGTAGGGGTTTTTTTTTTTTTTTCCTATATCATTTTATTTAGGTTGTGATGTATGCTAGATTGACTGATCATTCAAAATTGTAAAACTGGAGAAAGATTCACATCATTACTATTCTTTAACTAAATCTCTATTGTTATCATTTAACTAATCCCACTCTAAATTAATATGCATATCTAGTCGGCTACGGCAAGATTTGGTGTGACTTTATCATGACACGTATCCTTAACCTTGGCAGTATATAAAGAGGTTAACTTGTAACGGAAGGATAAAGAAGAAGAAGATAAAACAATTAAGTATGGAAGGAAGCAATGAAACATGCGTTTACAAGAATCCAGACGCGCCAGTGGAGGCGCGTGTCAAGGATCTTCTCTCTCGAATGACTCTGCCGGAAAAGATCGGCCAGATGACTCAGATCGAACGTATCGTCACTACTCATCCCGTCATTACAGATTACTTCATCGGTATATACGAAACAGTCCACAGTCCTGTTTGTGTTTTTTTTTTCTAAAGTCAACGACGAAAACTTTTTAGTTTCGTAAGTCCAAATTTTGATAGTAGTAATGAGATTTTGGGGTTATAGGTAGTGTACTAAACGGTGGAGGGAGTTGGCCGTTCGAGGACGCTAAGTCGTCGGATTGGGCTGATATGATTGACGGTTACCAAAACGCAGCGTTAGCGTCGCGTTTGGGAATCCCGATCATCTATGGCATTGACGCTGTCCACGGCAACAACAACGTCTACGGAGCAACCATCTTTCCCCACAACATCGGCCTAGGAGCCACTAGGTTTGTTTATCATTCTCTTTTCACTTTGAGATGACTACAATTTTTTTTGAGAAAAGAGTGGGATGTAGTGTTGTTTGGACAATATGTATTAGATTTGGGTGTGTTTTAGTGTTGTTCCAAGTAGATTGGAATCTAACCGTATTAGTATTTGAACAAGTTGTTGTTGTTAAATGTGATAGAGATGCAGATTTGATCAGAAGAATCGGGGCAGCAACAGCACTTGAAGTTAGAGCTTGTGGCGCTCATTGGGCATTTGCTCCTTGCGTGGCCGTAAGTTCCTTACAGCTTACTCAATTGAATGGAGTCTTTTGGTGGGATACACATCTTTTGAGTGTTTCTTGAGAATATGTTTTAATTGACATCTCTCATATCTTAATGCCAAATAAGTGGAACATTGTGAGTATGAGTTATATTTCAATACATGAGAATTTGCCTAATTCCTAGACGTCTTTGAGGTCTGTCTATATAGGCTTAATGAAAATCGAGAGAATAGAAGAAAGTACTGAAAGAGAGTTTATTTTTTATTGTTTCTGACAGGCTTTGAGAGATCCAAGATGGGGGCGTTCCTATGAGAGTTACAGTGAAGACACTGACATTATTTGTGAGTTAAGTTCGCTTGTCTCGGGACTACAAGGCGAGCCACCCAAAGAACATCCTAATGGTTACCCATTTCTTGCAGGAAGGTATATTATATAGACTTCTAGCTAGATTTGTGTCATTAATAGGTTTGATGTATTTTCTCATGGCTTTGTTCACTATGTGGTAGAAACAACGTGGTGGCGTGCGCCAAGCATTTTGTTGGAGATGGTGGTACTGAAGGAGGCGTAAACGAAGGGAACACCATTGTGTCATATGAAGAGTTGGAGAAAGTACATCTTGCTCAATATTTGAATTGTCTTGCTCAGGGAGTCTCTACGGTTATGGCGTCCTACTCTAGCTGGAACGGAAGTAAACTCCATTCCAACTATTTCCTATTAACCGAACTTCTCAAACAAAAACTCGGTTTCAAGGTCAGCCAAAAAATTGATTTTGAATATGAAATAGTCATATAAGCAATAGGTATATATATGGTTTTAGCTGGTTGCCTTGGCCTTTTCTTTAGGGGTTTATCATTTCAGACTGGGAAGCTTTGGAACGGCTTAGCGAGCCATTTGGTTCAAACTACCGCAACTGCGTTAAAATCTCGGTTAATGCTGGAGTCGACATGGTAGATTCTAAAACCCTTAGTTAATGATTTTCATCTCTCCTCGGATGATACAAAGAGCTAAGATTATTAATCAATGTTACTCCAGGTGATGGTGCCTTTCAAGTATGAACAGTTTATAAAGGACCTCACAGATCTGGTAGAGTCAGGGGAAGTAACAATGTCTCGGATCGATGATGCTGTTGAGAGAATACTCAGAGTGAAGTTTGTTGCCGGTCTTTTCGAACATCCTCTTACCGACCGGTCTTTATTGAGCACTGTTGGCTGCAAGGTAAGATCTTTTACAGAATGCCATTAGATTTAGACCTGAGTGCTAGGACCACAACATGATTGACCTGTTTTCTCATGACTCCAGGAACATAGAGAACTTGCTCGTGAATCGGTTAGAAAGTCTTTAGTTCTCCTAAAGAACGGAAAAAGTTCTGAGAAGCCATTTCTGCCATTAGATCGCAATGCTAAGAGAATTCTAGTCACTGGAACTCACGCGGACGATCTTGGATATCAGTGCGGCGGATGGACAAAGGCATGGTTCGGTCTAAGCGGCAGGATCACAATAGGTAACTATTAAAGCAACTTCAATCACAGAGGCTAATAGATGTTGTTGGATTTTTTAATAGGAACATATCTAATTTGGTCTGTAATGCAGGGACAACACTCTTAGATGCAATTAAAGAAGTAGTTGGAGACCAAACCGAAGTGATTTATGAGAAGACTCCTTCTGAAGAAACGTTAGCCTCGGGTCAAGGCTTCTCCTATGCCATTGTTGCAGTGGGGGAAACCCCTTACGCAGAGACACTGGGGGATAACTTGGAACTCACGATACCCTTAAACGGTAACGACATTGTAACTGCGGTTGCAGAGAAAATCCCGACTCTAGTGGTTTTGTTCTCAGGACGGCCTGTGGTTCTTGAGAAACCGGTTCTTGAAAAGTCTGAGGCACTGGTAGCTGCTTGGCTTCCTGGAACCGAAGGGCAAGGGATGAGCGATGTCATTTTCGGAGATTATGACTTCGAGGCGAAATTACCAGTGAGCTGGTTCAGACACGTTGACCAGTTGCCATTAACCGCTGATCATCCTAATTCGTATGATCCATTGTTTCCTCTTGGTTTCGGTCTGAACTACAAATCCGGAGAGAACTCAAAACCGGTTTGATTTCAGCTGTCTTCTAATGAAATGTGTGAAAGTGCAATTACTATTTGATATGAGTGATGCTTCTGTTCTGTAATTGGCTTGCTTTCTTGTTCGGCAAGACACTAAACTGTTGTACATATTTTCCTATTTGCAATAAATGGAAACTAAAAAGAGAAATTGATCCAAAGATTGAGATCTTGCATTTTTTTTATGGTGAGAAGAAGAAACGAATATTAATTAATTGTTACCAAAGTGGGCTTTTCAAAGTGAAAAAATACAATACAAAGAACATCCAAAGTTCCAAACAATAACAAACAACAAGTCAACAATTATCCAGAAAGAAGATGGATGTCTTATAGAAGCCAAGCTGACCAAGAAGGTTTACATTCTCGACATCGTTTATCAATGTCAAAACTTTTGCCCAGTGAGCCTTCTTAGCTACAGTTCCGAAGTCGATTTCAACTTGGACCACAGTATTCTTGAATGTATTGAAGTAGTACACGTAGAAAGGCTCAACAAGAAAGTATTTGGACAACACAATTTCACCTGCTCTAGTCATACCGACAATGTCTAGGTCGCCTTTGGTAGCTAGATTCTTCCAATGATATGGCAATATTTAGACAGTCTTGGACCATTTGGTTTCATCCGCGTCCTCTAGCTAGAACCCGCAGCTCAAAACCTTCTCTGTATGGTAAATTACAACCCCATCAACACCAACATAAATCCTTGAATTTTTGTTTTCTTAGCTACATTCCCAAACTGGATTTCAACTACGTTCACTGTAGTCATCACTACATTGTAGTAGAGAATGTAGAAAGGATCGTCATGCGGATATAACACATTTTCACCTTCACTGGTTATGCCGGTGACACATGGTAATGTGAACACCAAAACCTATGCTCCACAGCTAAGAACTTGAACTTTTCAGACCTAAAACCAAAGCAAACTACCATTAAACATCGTATCATGGATTTGTATTTCCAATTATGCACTCAGCTAAATAGTACAAAACTCCGTTGATACACATCTCAATACGTAAAGGTTTGTGGGATATCGAACATTCAATAATTCCCCAGGATACTTCTCCCATATCTAAGGTTGAAACTCGACAGGCAAAATCCTCGGGCACATGAAACTCCTTCGGCTAAGACAATACCTGGAAACAATTTGTCGATATGAATACGATCATGCCCAACAGGTCCGGCTCGTGACTAAAATTCATGGATCTGGTATAGTGTAAATGTTAAGGGCATCACTTTCAAAGTTAGCTTGTGGCACAGTAGCGAACTTGCATGTAAACGTCCCCAGAATGACCAGATTGAGCTTCATCTATACTATTTTTTCTTACAATATTGTTTGTTAATGGACTTAAAATATTTTTGTTTTAGGCATGGAAATGTTTTGGGCCGACCTTGATACCCTAAATAGGTTTTCAAAGTTAGCCTAGGGCTATAGATGTTAGGCTTACTAGTTTTGCTACTAAAGAAACCGACGTACAGAGACACAAATCTCATAGCCATATGGAGAACTCATATCTTTGGCGAAAGACATATGATAACAGGGAACCAAAGGTATACGACGGCACTCTCTGAATGAAGATCCTGAGGAAGGCCTATGCTATGCTTGGCTTCCTGGAGATTATGAATTTTAAGGGAAGTTGACCAAATGCCATTAACTGCTGATACCAATCCGAACGACCCATTGCTTCCTTTTGGTTTAGGTCTGAAAAAAAATTCAGGCAAGAACTCAAAACCGGTTTGACTTCACTGGTTTGTGAAACTTTGATATCTATGATCTATATGGTATGATGGAGTAGTAGGAGTGGCGTTTGTAAATTTTCAATTTTTAATTAGTCCACAGCAAATACATGTGTGATGCTTTTGTCATTTGTCTTGCTTTCTGGAATTCTCGTTCTACAAGAAACTGTTGTACAAGTTCTATTTGCATTGTTTTTTCTTTGCAATAAATGGAAACTTGGAAGAGAAATTGAAATCCTATTTTTATTTTATTGTTATGGGATGGGTTTACTGGTAGCTTGATTTGTGAAATCTATAGGGGAAGCTTTGTTCAGCAGTTGATTTAATAACTCATTATAATGGTCTCATCAATTATGTAACTCCACAAAACAAAACTAAATCATCATTAATTAACATGTTTGCCTTCTCATTACAGAGAAGCTGGCTCGAACGTTTCATCAGACTAACAGTAACAGCTCAAACATATAGCTTACAAGTTACAACAAACATTGATACAAGATGGATGCAACAATAAACTTAAACAGAAGGCAAGCTATATGTTATGAATTAATCCATACATGCTACATATATAAACTTAACACCACAATTGTTAAGAAACAAAAGATGGATGAAGAATGCTTAGAAGCCAATCTAATCCATACGCTCTACATTCACGACATGGTTTATCAATGACAAAACTCTTGGTGAGTAGAGAGGCTTCTTCGTCATAGCTACAGTTCCGAAGTCGATTTCCACTCGTAACACATTACTCTTCACTGTATCGAAGTAGTACATGTAGAAAGGCTTCCGTAGAAAGCTTTCCGACAACACAATTTCACCAGCACTAGTCATCCCGACAATGTTTGGGATACTTCGGGCAACTAGATGCTTCCAATGATATGGCAATATGTGGACAGTCTTCGACCATTTGGCTTCATCCGCATCCTCTAGAACCCACAGCTCAAAACCAAATTTAAAATTTTTCATTTCCCGATAATAAAACAATATGCCCAGCTTACCATGGTAGTTTATGAGAGCTGAATACTTAATCCGAAACTCATCAACACCAAGAAATGTGTAACTCTCCGATCTAACATTAAAGCATACTATCGTATAGCCTGTTGGACTAACATTGTCCACGCAGTTAGTTAAATAGTAGATTATGCCACCAATGCATATCTCAGTCGTTTCTAAAGGTTGATGGGGGGTTGAACATTCGACTCTTCTCCACTTCACTTTTCCCTTTCCTAATGTTGCAACTCGACAGACAAAATCACCCGACACGCACAATACCTTGAAGATCTTGCCAATAGGATCATACCCGAAACACGTTCTCGTCTGATGCTTCTTGGCTGTGGCTATGGGTAAAGATATGAACTCTCCCGTACTCGGGTTACATATCGTCGGCTTCCTAGATTCGGTACAGATAAAACCAAGTATAGAGGGACTCACATCATAGGGAGAACCCAAACCGGTTGGGAAACACATGTGGAAAAAGGGAGTTATAGGAATGGCGTAGTTGTGGTCTGGATCTATATCTTGCGGTATGGAGTAAAAGAACCGCCTACCCATGTACAAGAAGATGAATAAGATACGCGGCCGAACAGATGACTCTTTCAGGTACAATTGGGTGAAGTCTTGATGACGCAGCACGGAGGACCACAGCTTCGACACGCAGCGGCTCCTCGCAACGGCTTCCAGTGGCAACCTTGAGAAAATGTCAATCAAGACATCAACTGGGATCTCCTTTGAGTTTTCTATCATCGGTGACTTGTTTGGGCTAGGGACCATCACTTGCTTCGGCC
The DNA here is from genome assembly GCA_036452645.1 of Capsella bursa-pastoris. Lineage (NCBI taxonomy): Eukaryota > Viridiplantae > Streptophyta > Magnoliopsida > Brassicales > Brassicaceae > Capsella > Capsella bursa-pastoris. The sequence goes on along the minus strand of CP144195.1, from coordinate 14,435,673 downwards.
TTTTTCCCATGGAGGCGTGAAACCCTAAAATCCCAAACATGATTTTCAATATGATGTAGATGTGGAGAGAGTGATTCTTAACACTTTGTATTTATATGGAGGAGTAAAAGATCACAGGTCTAATCAAATGGAGATGTTTATCTTAATAATCTTCTAGTTCATCCAAATCTAATAGTTCATGAATCTACCGTAAAAGAAAGAAAATCTCAAAAAAGTTTCTTTCAAATGCACATTATATATGTTACAATATAGTTCTTTTTAAAATTATATGTTTCCATATGTTTTCTATGATGACGATATTTTACTTTGACTACAATAAAAATAAAAAAATCATTTAAAAAGTTTTCCTTTTTTCACGTCATTTTTGATTTTTTTCTTTGATATCACCTAAAATTGCTATGAACACAATAACAATGTATATACCAATTTACGATGCATTTGAGATTGTTTTATGTCCTAGCGAGTGTTCTACAACAAATATAATATTAGGAAGATTGATTTACGAGGGATTTTTGTGATATATTTGCTAGATCTTCTCTTTAATATCACTTGTTTTCTTGTATCGAAAATACATTTATAGAATGAATTTTCTTTAGTCAAACAAATTATAATTTATACTAGCTAGCACTAAATATTTATAGTTGTTGTTTTTTCCTTTTACTTTGTCGTGTTTTCTAAAGATCATTTTTTGTTAGAAGTTATTTGAACTAGGATTTTGAAAGATTTGGGGGTTTTTGTTAAAATCGCCTGTTATTCAAATTGAGATTTTAAAATATGTTTTCAAATCCCTTGTTCTTTTTTCTTTCTCTCCCTCCATCCATTAAACGAACATAACCGAAGAGAAACCCAATTGACTCGAGACGCTTATCGTCTTTTGCTCTCTCTTCTCTCTTCCTCATCGTCTCTAGTCATGTTCATGAAAATATACCTTTTGCTGATTCACAAAAAAGCTTTGTTTTAGAGTTTCAAGTCGTTGTAATCTAACAGAGTTGAGTCCTAGCCTACCTATTTTTCCCACCGGAGTCTCCAATATTTTATTTCATTTTTCTAAACTCTAAAATATATCTCACAATCACCTAAAGTCCTCCTAAAATCCTCTAAAACCACTCATGTAAATCTCACCTAATCAAGAATCATTTTTCTCTTTTCAAATAAAAATTTAACAAATCTACCTAAATATCTTAGAACTCTACTCAAATCTCTCAAAAAACCAAAATATACAAACTCCATCAAATCCACATCATTTAGTTGTCAAAATTTGTCTTCTTTTTTTTTGTTTTCAGCTTTCTTTTGACTCCTACAATGTCTTTTTAATTAGTGTTTTAACTTTTAAGTCAGTTATGTGTGGGAAGTTGCAAATATCAAAGTAAGAAACTATAACGTAATGAGAAGATCTTAGCACAAGTACTCTTAGACCATCATTATCAAGGGACTCTTAAATAAAACTTAAGCTAAGAAAAGTTGGTTTATGTCTCTTATATAAGAGATATTTACTCACTTTTGTTAGCTTTTCTTAACTTTTGTTAGCTTAAGATTTTGTTAAGAATCCCTTGATAACACTACAAGAAAACAGTCAATTTCCGAGGGACAGAATCATCGGTAAGCCCTCGGAAACAGCCCTTTCTGACGGGTTTCCGAGGAAAAAAAGTCCTCGGAAATCGCTCGTCGGAAATAAATTGTCCTCGGAAATTCGTCGGTAAATTCCGAGGGATTTCCAAGGGATATAAATTTCCGAGGGATTTCCAAGGACGTGAACTTTCCATGGGATTTCCAAGGACGTTATGTTTCCGAGGCATTTCCAAGAGAAACAATTTCTGAGGGATTTCCCAGAGAGTAACTACCAAGGGATTTCCAAGAGACGTTTCTGAGGAATTTCCAAGGGACTCTTATTTCCGAGGGATTTCCAAGAGACATGAATCTGAGGGATTTCCGACAGTTTATTTCCAAGGACTTACCGAGGACGTGAATTTCCGAGGGAATTCCGACGACGACGGAGTTTTTAGCAAAATTCTAATTTTGATTATATAATTATGAATATATAAATTTTAAACAATTAAGAAAATTAATAAAATCTAAAATTAAAATATCCAAATAAACAACAATAGTCACAAAATTAAAATAGTTTTGAAAAAAAAACTAAATAGTTTTAGGGAGGCGGGAATTGTCCCGGGAATTGAGAAGAAATGAAAAGTTGAAGTTGGGAGAGTGTCGTTTGAGTCTCGGTGAATTGTTCCGCAATCTTGAGATTTTGTTGCTTCAACTCTTCGACCGCCTCATCTTTTTCTTTCACGATTCGGTTAAGATCTTGAACTTGTTGAATGAGTTCATTGTCTCGGGGAAATGCCGAAGAGATACTCCCGTCTTGTGACACAAGACTTCCTAATCCACGTCTCCGACCTTTGGTTAAAGGAATTTCCTAAACAAACAAAAAACTTATAATTAATTGTTTAAAATAAATAATAAAGTAAAACTAAAAAATATTCAAATATACCTCAATACACAAACGGTTGATTTCTTCACGAGGTAGATCGATTGAAGATGATGAGCCATCTTGAGAGAGTTGCGATAGACGTTCCATCTTCCGTAGCTTAATCCTTTCTATGCATTCTTCGACAACCGGATCTTGAATTTGTCCGGTTTTCTTGCTTATGTGGGTTGTTTCCATAACATCTATCCAAAAGGATTAAAACCATCTGTAGACAAACCAAGATAAACGTTCCTTGGCTCATACGCAAAGTCAGGATAGACTGATTGAAAATGTTTCCACGCTTCTGCATCTGATGGGTGCGCAATTACGCCGTCTGATGTATGTTCTGCATGCCATCTCAATGATCCTGCTGTATGCTCTGATTGATACAATCTTTTCAACCTCTATACCAACGGTAGATACCACATTCTTTTATATGGTATAGGAACTCTTCCACTTGTGTCCTGATACCGAGGTTTACGACAAAACCGACATGAAGTGCGACCTTCATCTTCTCTCCAATAAATCATACAATTATCACTACACACATCTATCACTTGATATGGCAACCCAAGTCCAGCTACAAGTTTCTGCACCTCGTAGTACGAGGCTGGCGAAATATTATTCTCCGGCAAAATTTCTTTCACAAAATCAGTAATTGCATCCACACAACCCTCTGATAAATTCCAATCCGTCTTTATTCCCATCAACCTAGTTGCAGCTGATAACGGTGAATGACCATTCTTACAACCATCGTATAGTGACATATTTGCCGCATCTAACATATCAAAGAATCTCCGGGCTTCTAAATTTGGTTGCTCTACTCTATCTCCATCCTGACTTAATGAGGGGGCATTTTCCCTAAATGCATCATTCACCATCTGAAATGTACCTAAATCTACTTCCCTTGATGGTTCCTCTACACTATCCGGAATATAATTTTGACTAGTACTACCATAATCTACCATTGATTCACTTTCTCCATGCGAAAACCATATCTTATAACCCGGCATAAATCCATTCTTAAACAAGTGCTTCCTTACTATTGATACCTCAAGAATTCTATAATTCCGACAATTTGGACAAGGACAGGACATAGTACCTGTTTCTATCGCTATGCTTTGGTTTGATGCGAATAACATGAATTGCCTAAGACCTTCTTTGAACTCTTCTGTAAGTTTGCCCGTCTCTTCATTGTATCTAGGTTTATCCATCCATGAACGAAAATAACCATAAGGATCTGAATAAGACATTTTTGTTGGTATTGTATCTATTTTCGTTTTCCAAACAAATGAATCTCATTAGAGTTTATAAAGGCAAAATTCTGACAGATTTTCAAGGGATTTCCAAGGGATTTTCGAGGGGTTTCCAAGGGATTTTAAAATTTCAACGGGCAAATCCAACGGATCTATTTGCAACGGCTATATGCGAAGATAGTTCTCAATAATCCCTCGGAAATCTCTTGGTATAAAACAACGGTCGTTTGCCCTCAAAAATCCGTCAGAAATTAAGTTAAATTTTTGATAAATTTTCGACGGACGTTTTCCCCTCGGAAAATATTGAGGGATTTCCGACGGATTTTCAATTTTCCAAGGGATTTCTGAGAACCGTGTTTTCGTCGGAAATCCCTCAGCAAACCGTCAGAAATTTCCGAGAGATTTTTACCCTCGGAAATTCCGTCGGAATTTGCCCTGTTTTCTTGTAGTGTAATGATGCTCTTAGACCATCTTCAATGCAGAGTTCTTAGAGCATTCTTTAATTTAGATTAATTTATGATTAAATTAAAATCAAAATATACTAAATAACCTAAGTTCTCGTATGTTATATAAGATTAAAATTGGGGTGGAAAAAGCATATACGTGGCAAAATTTGATAGGGTGTGATAATAAATATATTAAGCAGGTCAGCCAGAACATGACCAAACAGTAATCACATGTTTTCCATTTTAGACCTGAGAAAATGTTTGACCGCTGTCGTCTATCCTAACGGTCATATACAAAATTTGGCTGTGAGCTATTTTTTGTTAGATGCAACCACGTCTCAAAAAAATTAGAAATATCCCTTCTGACCACTTTTTTAATTATTTTTTTTTTGTGTGTTTTATTATAAAATCAGATATATTTTCACCATGCACGTAGGACTTATCAGATTGTTTTCTATACAATTTTGGGCTTCTATGTCTTTTTTGTTTTTTTTGGTTATTTTTAGGTTTTGACAAATATATATGGATCTTTTCTATTATGTATATTTCACCGTCGCACTTCGGTCCATCATGTAGACCGAATATGAATACAATGTGGATTAAATTGAATGGACCAAGTCCAAATTTATTACGTCTTTGTTATGACCTAAGAGTTCTTCCATCTAACTAAGATGGATGGTTAAATATTGAATAAAAAATCTTAAATCACATTATGCAATTAATTTAGAGATTATGACTTCTAGGTAAATTAAGTTACCAGTGAGATGGTTGAGAAACATCTTGTATGTTGATAATTAAGAAAATTCCAATAGAGTTGAAAAGGGGGAGAAAAACCAAAATCCTAAGAGAAAAGTTTTCAAATAGCTTACAGCGAACACTCAAACAATAACACAACAATTACTAAGAAACAAGATATGGAAAAAAAAAAATGCTAATGACATAAACTTAGAAGCCAAGCTAATCCATAAGCTCTACATTCTCGACATGGTTTATCAATGTCACAATTCTTGAGCAGTAAGCCTTCTTAGCTACAGTTCCGAAGTCGATTTGAACTTGCACTACAGTGTTCTTCACCGTATTGAAGTAGTGTACGTAGAAAGGCTCCTCCATTAGAAAGTAGTTCGACAACACAATTTCACCTGCACTAGTCATCCCGACAATGTCTCGGTGGCTATCGGTAGCTAGATGCTTCCAACCATCTGGCAATATGTAGACAGTCCTCGACCATCTGGCTTCATCTGCATCCTCTAGAACCCGCAGCTCAAAACCTTCTGGGCTGTAATGAGGAAAACCCGGATATGTTGGAAACAATATGCCTAGCTTACCATGGTAGTTTACGAGAGCTGACCTCCAGGATTGAAACCAATCAACATCTACAAATTTGTAACTCTCCACTCTAATATCAAAGCATGCTATCATATAGTGTGTTGGACGGTGCTCGGCTCGATAGTACAGCACACCGTCTATGCATATCTCAGTATCTATAGCTTGATGCGGTCTCGAACACTCGACTCTTCTCCACGTCACTTTTTCCGTTGCAAATGTTGCAACTCGACAGACATAATCATCGGACAAAGACAATACTTTTAAGAGCTTGGCAATAGGATCATCATACCCGAAGCACGTTCTCGCCTGATGCCTCTTGCTTGTCGCTATGGGTAAAGACAAGTACTCTCCTGAACTCGGGTTACATATCATTGGTTTCCTAGATTGGGTACAGAAAAAACCAAGTATAGAGGGACACACCTCATAGTAACCATGCAAACCTTTTGGGAAATGCATCTGGTAATAAGGACTTATAGGAGTGGAGTAGTCCCGGGCTGGATCTAGATCCTGAGGTATAGAGAAAACGATACGTTTACCGTTACATAGCAAAGTGAATAGCATACGAGGCCGGACGGATGACTTTTTCAGGTATACTTGGGTGAAATCTCCATGACGCAGCACGGAGGACCACATCTTCGACAGGCAGCGACACCTCGCAACGGCTTCCAGCGGCAACTTTGAGAAAATATCAATCAAGACATCAACTGGGATCTCTATCGAAGTTTCTCTTTGAGACTTTTTTGGGCTGGAGACCACTAGCTTCTGCCTTTTCCCCATGGAGGCGTTAAACCCTAAGATCCCAAACATGACTTTTAATTTGATTTCTGGAGATGTGGACAAAAGAACAAGCAATGAAACCACAAAGAGATAAATTAAACTAAAAGAAAAGTAAGATGTGGATGAAGATGCAGTCTGAACAACACAGTGTACTAGTTCAGGGACTAGTTCAGAAGACAGGACAAAACGAGAACAACAAATAAGGAAAGTGAAGAAAGACGGTTTGGCTTGGACACAAGACAAAGAAGAAGTGTCTAGAAGCATGAAGACTTTACTTTTATGGGAATAAAAGTAAAACAAGAAGTGTTGGATAATTTCCTAATCCATAAAGAAAAAGGAAATTATCTTAAAACCTATTTAGAATTAGAATGAGAATTTCCTGTTAAATGGAGATGTCCTAGTTCTATAAATAGGGAGCTGAGGCTTGAGAGATAGCTAAGCACATCAAGAGAAAAAGAATCTAGCATTAAGCTTTAACTTGAGAGAAAAGATAGTTAAGAGCTTAGAGTGCGAAGGGTTTCTAAGATCAAGTGTGTGATCTTAGGAAGAGAGTCTTTGAGAGATTAGAAAATTGTTTAGGGAAAAACCCATTGTAAACAGATTTTCTATATATCAAAGAAGAGTTTTGAGAAACCCAGTTTTTACTGTTCTGATCTAGTTCAATCTGTTCTGATCTAGTTCAATCTGTGTGGCTCTTGCACTTACAATTGGTATCAGAGCGGGGCTTGTTAAGATTACTACAGGCGAGATCCTGTGGAGAAGATGGAGAGCTATCATGGACTAGAATTAGGTGATGGAAACTACGGTTTTTGGAAATCAAAGATGAGGGCGGTTATAAGAGGCATTGATGCGTATGCTTGGAAAGCCATATCAGAAAAGTGGGAAGAACCAAAAATCATGGATGAATCAGGAGTAGAAGTTGCTAAGCCGGAGAAGGATTGGACTAATGATGAATTGAAGAAATCAAAGTACAACGCCAGGGCACTCACAGCAATTCACAATTATGTTGGAAGAAGGGAGTTTGAACTGATTCAGGGAAGTGAAACAGCAAAAGAAGCATGGGATATCTTGCAAGCTCACTTTGAAGGAACCACTAAGGTGAAAAATTTAAGGAAAGACATGTTAGCTTCAAGATTTGAAAATCTAAAGATGGAAGATTATGAGTCAATCTCTGATTTTAGCTCCAAGATATGTTCTTTAGCACAAGAAGCGTTGACTCTTGGGAAAAAGTACAAAGACAAGAAATTAGTAAAGAAATTTCTAAGGTGTCTTCCTACAAGATTCATGGCATACAAGACTGCTTTGAATGTGTCTCATAACACCGAAAATCTTAGCTTTGGAGAAGTGGTTGGTATGCTTAAAGCTCATGAGATGGAACTGGAGGGTTTGGAAAAACCAGATATTTTTTCTCTTGAAAGAAAAACTCAAGAAGTAGAAGAAAAGGATTTAATTGGCTTGCTGGTACAAAAGCTTGGTCGAGTATTAAAAGAAGCAGAACAAGAAAAACGTATTGGACATACTCGGATGGAATGTGGTCATGAAGATGGTTCAGAAGAGGACGACAGTGATGATGGAAGAGAACTGAATAAGTTTGGAGCATTCTTGGGAATCACAGAATTTCCTGAAGGAAAAGAAGTTTCAGAATCTGAATCTGATGTAGGACAGATAGATGATCTGACAGAATGTTACAAGGAGGTGCGTGAAGCACTGATTAAGATTGGGCAGGAGAATCAGATCTTAATAAAAGAGAAGCATCGTCTTGATGAACTTGTTGAGTCATTGCAGAATGAGTTGAAGGATAAAAATAAATTCAGTCAAGGAAGTATAAAATTGATGAATGATGAGCTGGCTGTTTCTACTAGAGCAGAAAAATCTAACAGAGGTTTGGGGTATACTGAACAAGGAGGATCTCAAACAGGACCAATCAAGTTTGTAGCTGAAGGTGTGTCTGTACCAGATCAAAACAAGTTCGAAAGGAGTAATACAACCAAGAGATTTGGTTGTTATTTTTGTGGAAAGAATGGGCATATTAAAGCATATTGCTACAGCTTCAGAGAAAGAGTAAGAAGACTCAAACAACAAGGAAAATTTTCTTGGAATGGATTCCGTAATCAAATATGGGTGAGAAAGTCTGATCTATATCAGACTGCATCAAGTATGTCAGGAAATAAATCAGGACTTGGGTATCAATGTAATATGATGTGTGAGAGAAAGAAGCATCAGAATAGTGATTCACGTTACTTTGGTAATAGGAGTTCACATCATATGACAAGATCCAGGAGCAACCTACAAAGTTTTAAGGGATGGAAAGGAATCAATAAAATCATTCTCAAGGAAAAGGATAAGAACTCTGCATCAGAACCTGCAACTGCTTCAGAACCTGCAACTGTATCTGAATCTGCAACTGCTTCAGAACCTGCAACTGCTTCAGAACCTGCAATTGTATCTGAACCAGCAACTGCTTCAGAATTTGCAACTACATCGAAACCTACAACAGAAGCTTGTGGCATGGTAAAGAATGACAATTACAAGATGTTATATGCACAATGACTTGAATTAGTTGATGAAAATTCAGTGTTGAAGAGGGAGAAACTCATGTTAGAGTCTAAGGTTGCAGAATCACAAAAATATGCTCTTGAGAAAGAAGAAGAAGCATCATTAGCTAGAGTACAACTTGAAGAAACTCAAAGAAATTTGAGAATGCTTAATAATGGGACGAAACAGTTAGATCATATTCTGAACATTGGCAAGATTGATCGACATGGTCTTGGATTTAAAGGAAATCTTTCTGAATCAGATCCAATGTTTGTCCCTGCTGGTTACTAGAGAAAGCTATATCCATGGGAGAGTGTTAGATAAAGTGCCTCAGGATGGGGATGATAGTGTAGAAGCATCATATGTGGCTTTGGTTGACACGGTTGTAGTTCTTCAGAAGCTCACTGATGTTGTTCATAGGCTGATTCAGAATCATCCATTGACTAAGAGAGTTTGATGTGGTTTTTAACCTGTGTTGTCTCAAGCAGGGGGAGAAGAGTGAGTATTGCAGGATTATGGGGGAGTAATACTAAGGTTTTCCAGTTGCTTGATTATGGGGGAGCATGGTTTATGAAGTTTTTTGGATTACGGGGGAGTTTCAATGTGACTTGTGCAATTTGCTCCGTTTTAGGGTTTCAGACTTTCAAGACAGTTCAAGAATTTGAAAACTTATGTTTAGATCTACTTACAAGATTAAGTGACCAGGTGCTTGAGAACTACAAGGTTAAAAAGGGGGAGATTGAAGATGCAGTCTGAACAACACAGTGTACTAGTTCAGGGACTAGTTCAGAAGACAGGACAAAACGAGAACAACAAATAAGGAAAGTGAAGAAAGACGGTTTGGCTTGGACACAAGACAAAGAAGAAGTGTCTAGAAGCATGAAGACTTTACTTTTATGGGAATAAAAGTAAAACAAGAAGTGTTGGATAATTTCCTAATCCATAAAGAAAAAGGAAATTATCTTAAAACCTATTTAGAATTAGAATGGGAATTTCCTGTTGTATGGAGATGTCCTAGTTCTATAAATAGGGAGCTGAGGCTTGAGAGATAGCTCAGCACATCAAGAGAAAAAGAATCTAGCATTAAGCTTTAACTTGAGAGAAAAGATAGTTAAGAGCTTAGAGTGCGAAGGGTTTCTAAGATCAAGTGTGTGATCTTAGGAAGAGAGTCTTTGAGAGATTAGAAAATTGTTTAGGGAAAAACCCATTGTAAACAGATTTTCTATATATCAAAGAAGAGTTTTGAGAAACCCAGTTTTTACTGTTCTGATCTAGTTCAATCTGTTCTGATCTAGTTCAATCTGTTCTGATCTAGTTCAAACTGTTCTGATCTAGTTCAATCTGTGTGGCTCTTGCACTTACAGTGGAGAGAGTAACTTCTAACATTATCTATATATAAGGAGGAGTAGAGGACCACATGTCATTAGATGGAGATAATCTTCAAGTTCATCCAAATCTTAATTAGTTTCTGAATCTACCCCAAAAAAAAAAGTTTCTATTCAAATGCTATTTATATTTATATTTGTTTCCATATAGTTATTTTAAAAAATATATGTTTCCATATATTTTCTATGATAAAGATATTTTACTTTGACTAAAATAAAAAGAAAAATCATTTAAAAGTTTTTCCTTTTTCACGTCGAAAAATCATTTAAAAAGTTTTCTTTTTTTCACGTCATTTTTGATTTTTTCCTTTGATATCACCTAAAATTGCTATGAACACAATAACAATGTACATATATACCAATTTACGATGCATTTGAGATTGTTTTATGTCCTAGCGAGTGTTCTACAACAAATATAATATTAGGAAGATTGATTTACGAGGGATTTTTGTGATATATTTGCTAGATCTTCTCTTTAATATCACTTGTTTTCTTGTATCGAAAATACATTTATAGAATGAATTTTCTTTAGTCAAACAAATTATAATTTATACTAGCTAGCACTAAATATTTATAGTTGTTGATTTTTTTTGTTCCTTTTACTTTCTCGTGTTTTCTTGCTTTTTGAGTTTTCAAATAGCTAAAACGTAGCTTACAACAAACATACATTGATACATATAAAGAACATTCAAACAATAACAACACAACAATGATTACTTCACGAAACAAGATGGATGCAAATGCTAAGGATCCAAATCTATGCTATAACGTCTTAATCCATAAGCTCGACATTCTCTACATGGTTTACAAATTCCAAAACAGTTGACATGTAAGTCACTTAGCTACAACTCCAATCGATTTCGACTCTATCTTACCACAGTATTTTTACTATATTGTAGTAAAAACACGTAGAAAGGCTCCACTAGCTAGAAAGCTTGTCGACAACACAATTTCATCTTCACCAATCACCAGTCATCCCGATAATGTATAGGTTTGTCTCGGCAGCTAGGTACCTCCAATAATATGGCAATATATAGACAGTCTTCGACCATTTTGACCTCATCAGCATCCTCTAGAACCCACATCTCAAAACATTCTGTGTTTTCATGAATACCACTCGAATTTGCAACTTGTTTGGGCGGGAGACTACTTGCTTATGCCTTTTTTTTATCAGGCGGCTCTAACACACCCTAGAATAATAAACATGAATTGTATTTTATTTAGGGGATGTTTACAAATAGAGTTTTAAGATCTTCTATATATAAGGAGGAACACAGGTCTAACAGATGGAGACATTGTCTTGCTTTTTTAAGTTCAAACAGTTGAATATTAAATTCTTTGAATTAAACTACCAAAAACAGTAGTCTTCTAAACTTTTTAACTTTTAATATCTAACTTGACATTGTGTGTAATCAAAACTTGACTAACATGTAGTCAAATGTCAGATCTATCTTATAAAGTTTTAATTCACTAGAATTGGTAGTTAGTAACTGAATACATACATTTTATTTATAATATGTAAACAAGAAAATTTAATTCACTCGAAAGATATCTGAAGCGTTAATTAATACTTTTTATGAAAGAGATGCTGTAGTTCTTCTAATGTTGTTTAATCTGTAAAAGACGTGTTTTATTTTAGATCATCATGCATATCTATCTTGAGAATGATGTAAACTCCAATTAAATCCAATAAACAAGTCCATTAGTATTGGTTTCTTGTTCGACAAGAAAATGTTGTACAGATTTTTAAAATTCGTTTTGATACTCATATAGACACACAGTGCCTTTGTAAAGTGATGATGAAGTTTGTCAAAGCAAAACATAAAAGCAAATAGTCATATAATAACTGAACAAGATATATAGACGCATCATTAAGGATGTATTAAAGAACTAAAACTTAAAAGCCAAACTACTACACAACTATGTTTATAAAGTCCTAACAAATACGCTCTACATTCCCTATATAGTCTATAAATGTATAAATCCTTGAGTTTTTAGCCTTCTCAGCTACATTCCCAAACTGGATTTCAACTACATTCACAGTGTTCATCACTACATTGTAGTAGAAGATGTAGAAAGGATCGTCTAGATAAGATGTCGAGAACACAATTTCATCTCCGCTAGTCATCCCGACAATGTATAGACATTTCTTCCGAGCTAGAAACTTCCATTGATATGGCAATGTGTAGACAATCTTGGACCATTTCAGTTCATCCGCATCTTCTAGAACCCACAACTCAAGACTTTTTGTAAGGTCGCTTACACCATTAAAGGGCAGTGGCCATAGTACGCCCAATTTACCTTTGCAATTTATCAGAGTTGAACACCAAAACCTTTCTTCCACAGCTAAGAACTTGAATTTTTCAGACCTAAAATCAAAGCAAACTACCATATAACATCGTGTTGGATTAGTATTTCCAATGCGCTCAGCTAAATAATACAAAACTCCGTTGATGCATATCTCATTACGTAAAGGTCCATGGGGTATCGAACATTCGATCATTCTCCACGATATTTTTCCCATTTCTAAGGTTGAAACTCGACATGCAAAATCCTCAGCCACAAACACATTGGGAACACACAATACCTTGAATAGTTTGTCGATATGGTCATACCCAAAATAGGTTATTATTTCAACCTTCTTTTTTCTCACTCTTGGTAAAGTTCCATACTCTCCTGTGCTAGGGTTATAGATCATAGGAATGCTAGTTTTGCTACAAAGAAACCCACGTACAGGGGCACGAATCTCATAGCCATATGGAGAATCCATACCTTTGGCGAACGACATATGATAACAGGGAACCAAAGGTACATGTGCATGCTCTGGATGTACATGCTGAGGTGCGGAGTAGAAGATCTGTTTCCCGTTGTGTAATAAGGCGAATAACATACGCGGCTTAGCTGAAGATAGTTTCAAAAACAGTTCTGTGAAATCTCGATGACGCAGTAGGGAAGACCATAGCTTCGACACGCAACGACACCTTGCAAGGCCTTTTACTGTCGATCTTGTGAAAATCTCAAACAAGATATCAACTGGGATCTCCTCCGAGTTTTTTCTTCGGAAGTTGCTTGGGCGGGTGACTTGCTTCTGCCGCATGGCGTCGCTATAAACCCTAGAATCCTTAACTTTGAGTCTTTGACAACGACTTCTTGTTTTTCTGGATTTTTTACGAGATTTTTTTAAAGAGATTTTGTTCAAAAAATTAATAATTAATAAATAAATTAAAATATTTTAAAGAGTTTGGACCGAGAGAGTAGATTTTGTTTTTATTTTAACAACATAAAACGCCTGAAAAATATTTTGGACATGTTGGGTGTGTTCTTTTGGGAATCGTGCGATTCAGTCGTGCGATTTGTATAAAAAACAACATAAGCATTGTAAATTTGTAATTATAAACAAGTGAGAGGGTATAACTGTAATTCTTATTAAAAGCTGAAGATTCAGATTAACTTTATCATCTCCATCATCTTCTTCGTGAAGCTTTTCAATATATTGTGAATCAAATTCAATCGCAACATGAAAAATAAGTATGAATTGAGCCGCAATCAAATCTAGCGACTTTAAAATCTTGATATTTAAATCGCATGGATAAATCTATAGGAGAGAGAAAGAAAAACTGGATAAAAATAAAGGCATTTTTTGTTGTTGTACTCGCAGCGGCTGCGTCTCCTTCCCGAACATGGCCGTTGACAACGTCTATGTGAAGTATATTTTTCAGTCGATGGTCCAAGTTATGGTCTATGTGAGCCAAAAGGCCCAAAACGACATGGTGATTATAAAAGTTCCAGATGGTCCAAGTTATGATCTAATTAGTGTTGTAACAAAACTTTTTGATCTATGAATAAAGAATTCAGTATTTTGCAGTATTCTCTCATCGATCAAATAATAAAAACAATCATCCACAAAAATCATATCATGGATAACTACACAAATGAATAGATTTATGTATCATGAACTTCAAAACTACTAAATACACAATCATATCACCAATTTCTCAATTATTGTACGAGATTAACCAATTAAATAAGCATTCGAGTTTAGTGGGGAACAAAGAATGTGACGTGTCCTTCTCCGGCTTGGCTAGGTAAAGACTAACGAGTAACGAGAAGCGGAATGGTTTACTGAAGTGGTTAGACTAGTTGATAAAGAAGAGAAATGGCAAAGACTGATGAGTCTTCATGGGTTTACAAGAACAGAGACGCGCCAGTGGAGGCGCGTGTAAAGGACCTTCTCACTCGCATGACTTTGCCGGAGAAGATCGGTCAGATGACTCAGATCGAACGCAGCGTTGCTTCTCCTCAAGTCATTACAGATTCTTTCATCGGTACTACTAATATATAACACACTCACTAGTGACACTAGACTAAACCACTGAACATTAACGAACCAAAAATTTGTACTTTCTCTCGAAACGTGAAAATGAAGACTTTTTTTTGGTTTACAGGCAGTGTACAGAGCGGCGCCGGAAGCTGGCCGTTCGAGGACGCTAAGTCGTCGGATATGATTGACGGTTTTCAGCGTTTAGCGTTAGCGTCGCGTTTGGGGATTCCGATCATCTATGGAACTGACGCCGTCCACGGCAACAACAACGTCTACGGCGCCACCGTCTTCCCCCACAACATTGGTCTCGGAGCCACAAGGTTTGAGCATAAAACTTTAATTTCTGCGAAAGAGGGGAGTGAGACAGAGAGTGAGAGAGATTTCTATGTAATGGAGGTTTTAGACATTTTAAAGCTTTTGAATTTGGAAAAAAGTTTGAATATTTTTGTTAAGTTTCAAGCAAATTTGGATTTATTTGTATTCAGTTTCCACAAAATTTTGATTTTTAGTAGGAGTTTCTGATGATTTTGCTGCAATTAGCTTTTGATCATAGTAGTATTAGTTGCATTGGATTTGGCTATGATTAGAATCTGATTGTGTCAAAGATCTTTTCATCTACCTTGTTTAGTTGTCGTTGGTGTAATAACACTCAGTAGTTTTGTGTGGTAACTCCGAAGAGACGCAGATTTGGTCAGACGTATAGGTGCTGCAACAGCAGTTGAAGTAAGGGCTAGTGGCGTTCACTGGACGTATGCTCCCTGCGTGGCCGTAAGTCCCTTCTAAGTAGATTGTTAAGATATATGAAAAATGATTTGTGGAGTACTATTGAATGAAATGTTGTTTACTCACAGGTTTTGGGAGATCCAAGGTGGGGAAGATGCTATGAGAGTTATGGCGAAGCTGCTAGTATTGTATGTGAGATGAGCTTGCTTATCTCTGGCCTACAAGGCGAGCCACCTGAAGAACACCCCAACGGTTACCCTTTTGTAGCAGGAAGGTATATATATATATATATACTACATAACCATATATAGTGTACTAGACTACAATAGAGTTGTTGTCAATTTCTCATGAATTTGTTCATTTGGTGAGTAGAAACAATGTGGTCGCATGTGCAAAACACTTTGTTGGAGATGGTGGTACCGATAAGGGCTTAAGCGAGGGGAACACCATTGCGTCATATGAAGAATTGGAGAAAATACATGTTGCTCCCTATCTGAACTGTATTGCTCAAGGAGTCTCTACCGTTATGGCCTCTTTTTCCAGTTGGAATGGAAGTAGACTCCACTCCGACTATTTTCTCTTAACGGAAGTTCTCAAACAGAAACTTGGTTTCAAGGTTGATAGACTAAGGAAAAATATCTACATAAGCTAGAGGTGTGTGCATTGAGCTCGTTTTGATTTACATTTTTTTTTTTTTATCAGGGATTTCTAGTTTCCGACTGGGATGGTTTGGAGACGATTAGCGAGCCACAAGGTTCAAACAATCGTAACTGCGTCAAACTTGGGATTAATGCTGGAATCGACATGGTAATGAAAATGATTTTCCATGTCTTGAATGATTTATTAGGAGGTGAGATTGTTAATCATTGGTATTGCAGGTGATGGTACCTTTCAAGTACGAACAGTTCATACAGGACATGACGGATCTGGTGGAGTCAGGGGAAATACCAATGGCTCGGGTGAATGATGCTGTTGAAAGAATACTCAGAGTGAAGTTTGTTGCTGGTCTCTTTGAACATCCTCTCGCAGACCGATCTTTGCTGGGAACTGTTGGCTGCAAGGTGAGGTCTCTATAGTTTCCGCCACTATTGTAAGATGCATAAGAGCATGATCCACTCTATTTACTACAACAACTGTAGGAACATAGAGAAGTGGCACGTGAAGCGGTTAGAAAGTCTTTAGTTTTGCTGAAGAATGGTACAGATGCCTCTAAACGCTGATGCCAATTCGTATGACCCATTGTTTCCTCTTGGTTTTGGTCTCACCTGCAACTCGGGACAGAACTTGTAACCGGTTTAACTTCACCTGTCTGATTGAGAGGATCGGGTAATAAAAGTGCATAATTAAAAATGTATGTAAGATATAGACTATAGTTAATTAGTGGATTTTTCAGTAGTTCTTGGATTTTTTACTCATTTTTCAAACATTTGACATGAAACAAGAAACATGTTTAGTTTATTTCAACCAATTTGTAACTAACCCACACTATTTAGTTAAGGTCCTCAAATGGGTAATTTTTTTTCTACTTATTAAAACCATTTATTGGAGCAGTTGAGAGTACATGAGTGGACCGTCAAGAAGTAAACCAGTGTGCCACGTCTCCTCGGACTTGGTTTATAGATAAAAGAAGTATGAGAAGTAGCTGAACTGAACTTTGTGAGAAGAACACGACCGACACACGAAGAAAGGTAAGAATATGGTAGTGAAGGAGGAGTCTTCATGTGTTTACAAGAACAGAGACGCGCCAGTGGAGGCGCGTGTGAAGGACCTTCTCTCTCGCATGACTCTGCCGGAAAAGATTGGTCAGATGACTCAAATTGAACGAAACGTTGCTTCTCCTGTCGCCATTACAGAATCTTTCATCGGTACACACAAACCACGCAGTTCTTGTCTTTTCTTTTACTGTGATTTTGATTCTTGGAAAATGGATTTTTTATATAATCAGAATATAGATTTATGAATTTGGTGTTACAGGAAGTGTACTAAACGCCGGTGGGAGTGCGCCGTTCGAGGATGCTAAGTCGTCGGATTGGGCGGATATGATCGACGGTTTTCAGCGTTCAGCGTTGGCGTCACGTTTGGGAGTTCCAATCATCTACGGCACTGATGCTGTCCATGGCAACAACAATGTCTACGGTGCCACCGTCTTCCCCCACAACATCGGCCTCGGAGCCACCAGGTATTTATTTACACGATTAACAAAAGCAAACTACAATGATCTGTGAGAGTAGTTGCTACACTTGAGAGAATTTCACATTTTGGACTGTGATCTGTAATGGTCTTGGTTGTTTTGTTCTGTTTTTTTTTGTCTTTCTGATGAAACTTGCTTTGTGGACTGGATTCAGTTACCTATTTAAAATTGTGATTAGCTTCACTTAGCTCCTGATTACAATGTAGTAGTAG
Organism: Capsella bursa-pastoris; assembly: GCA_036452645.1. NCBI lineage: Eukaryota > Viridiplantae > Streptophyta > Magnoliopsida > Brassicales > Brassicaceae > Capsella > Capsella bursa-pastoris. Next base: position 14,418,034 of record CP144195.1, on the reverse strand, counting down.
TGGTGGTATTGCAGTAGTTGTGATTAGAGTCTGATTGTGTTCAAGATAGGTGCTTTTGTTGCAGCCATGATGTGTTTGCTTGGTTGTTATTAATATGATAACACTGGTTGTTGTTTTGGCAATTCTGTAGAGATGCAGATTTGGTCAGAAGAATCGGAGCTGCAACCGCACTTGAAGTAAGGGCTAGTGGTGTTCACTGGGCATTTTCTCCCTGTGTTGCTGTAAGTCCCTTTTATATATGTAAATCTAACAACTGAATTGAACCTAATGATTTGTAAGATTTTTGAATTGAATGTTTTTATTTTGTCATTCTAACAGGTCTTGAGAGATCCGAGATGGGGACGATGCTATGAGAGTTATGGAGAAGATCCTGGACTTGTCTGCGAGATGACTTCACTTGTCTCGGGCCTACAAGGCGTGCCACCCGAAGAACACCCAAATGGTTACCCTTTTGTTGCAGGAAGGTATCAAATAAAACACTACACTGTGGTTTGATTTTGGTCTTTAGTAGATTTGATGTCATGTCTCATGGATTTGTTTACTGGGTTATAGAAACAATGTTGTCGCCTGCGCCAAACACTTTGTAGGAGATGGTGGTACTGACAAGGGCATTAATGAAGGGAACACCATTGCGTCATATGAAGACTTAGAGAAGATACACATTACTCCATATCTTAAGTGTCTTTCTCAGGGAGTCTCCACGGTTATGGCGTCTTACTCCAGTTGGAATGGAACTCAACTCCACGCCGACCGTTTTCTCTTGACAGAAATTCTCAAGGACAAACTCGGTTTCAAGGTTTGTGCAAAACTTAATTGAGTACCAATGAAAAAATAGGAATAAACTAGAAGTGTATGTATAAAGCTAGTTTTCTTGTTTATGTCACCAGGGTTTTCTAGTTTCAGACTGGGAAGGTTTGGACCGGCTTAGTAAGCCTCAGGGATCAAACTACCGCAACTGCATTAAAACTGCGGTCAATGCTGGCATTGACATGGTAGATTCTGAATCCCAAAATATTTCAGCGTAGCAAAATATTTCATCATTTTGAATGATTGAAAGGGTGAAGATTGTATAATCAATGTTATTGCAGGTGATGGTACCATTCAAGTACGACCAGTTCATACAAGACATGACAGATCTAGTAGAGTCGGGGGAAATACCGATGGATCGGGTCAACGATGCTGTTGAAAGAGAATACTCAGAGTGAAATTTGTCGCTGGTCTCTTCGAACATCCTCTCACTGATCGATCTTTGTTGCCTATTGTTGGTTGCAAGGTGAACTCTCTTGTACTGACTGTCACTAGACGAGAGTGCTGCCGTTATTCTAAGATTTTTCCATGTGTGCAGGAACATAGAGAATTGGCACAGGAAGCAGTTAGAAAGTCGTTAGTTCTGTTAAAGAATGGTAAAAATGCTGATAAACCGTTTCTGCCTCTAGATCGCAAAGCCAAGAGGATTCTAGTCACTGGAACTCATGCAGATGATCTTGGATATCAGTGTGGAGGATGGACAAAGACATGGTTTGGTCTAAGCGGCAGGATCACAATTGGTAAGTAACGCAATTGCTATTTGGTTTAGAAAGGGACTTTTGTTTAGCAGAGGTTATAAGATGCTGTTGTAATGTTAATCAACATGAATCTGTGTCTGTCTAAAATGTAGGCACGACGCTTTTGGATGCCATAAAAGCAGTAGTTGGAGACAAAACCGAAGTAATCTACGAGAAAAATCCATCAAAGGAAACCTTAGCCTCGAGTGAAGGATTCTCTTATGCCATTGTTGCAGTAGGGGAACCGCCCTATGCAGAGGCAACGGGGGATAACTCGGAACTCACAATACCGTTCAATGGTAGCGACATTGTCACCGCAGTCGCAGAGAAAATCCCAACTCTGGTGGTCGTGATCTCAGGACGACCTGTGGTTTTGGAGCAGAGAGTTCTTGAAAAGACAGAGGCTCTGGTTGCTGCTTGGCTGCCTGGAACAGAAGGGCAAGGGATGGCTGACGTTATTTTTGGAGATTATGATTTCGAGGGGAAATTACCTGTGAGCTGGTTCAAACGTGTTGAGCATTTGCCACTAGATGCTCATGCCAATTCATATGATCCATTGTTCCCTTTTGGTTTCAGTCTCAATTCAAAACCACTGTAACTTCACCAGTCACATTGGGGAAGTATCTTATGAACATATATTACCCGCAATTTCGAATATGTACAAGCAAACAATGACTAGAAAATAATGTATTGTTTGCGTGCTTTTATGAGGAAAGATAAGAAAAAAAAAACAAAAATTGTTGTTAGATGTGATATAAGGAATCTCAACAGTATGACTATGAACATAATTGCAATAGAATCTTAGTTCACTTATATATAGACCAAAGTAAACAAATACATTAGTTGCTAATTACAATAGGGTATTCAAGAGCTAACACAAATGTTAGATCAAACTAATTCTTCAGCCTACTCTTCCCGGATTTGCTAGTCTTATGGCTCCTTGCAGGAGTCATATGGAATCTAAACAAACTATTCTCAAGTTTTTCTCGGCCGCACGTACCAACATTGGCGTTTCTCTGGAGTAGATGATGATTTTGTTTATCCTCAATGCCATTAACCAACCCGTCACAGGAGCTTCTTCCAACCTCAACACTGTTAATAGATCCATGAAACAGACCATCACAGGAGCTCCTTCCACCTTCAAAGCCACTGGAAATATTAGCACCACTAAACACACCATCACAAGACTTTCTCGCGCTTACACTGTAGCTTTTCAATAGCTTCTCACTAACACCACCATTGGTTTCTCCTTTACTTACTCTCCTAAGCTTTAGCAAAGACTCAGCCAAAGAACCCTCAACTGCATTTCCTTCAAGTTTCAAACTTTGCTCGGTTTTGATTTCGTTCTTCGCCTCGCTTTTCCTCTGTATCAGTCCCCAAATGTTCCATCCCTTTGGCCATTTCTTTCTAGGTTTCTTTAACTCTACACCATCCTGCTTCTTCCCCTCACCAGCAGCACCAATACAAATCTTTCCTTTAGAAACTAACTCTTTACTCTCTGGTTTAGCATTTTTGATCGAATACCAATTAGAATCCCTAAGTTCCTTCTCTGTAACCAATAACTTAGCACCATGAAACAAACCAACAGTTTCAGGTGATACCTTAGCATTCGAAATACCTCTCAATTCATCAACCTCAAGCAATCCATGTCTCTTAATCGAAACCGATCGATCAAAGCTTCTTCTTCTACGAGAATCCGAGTAATAGTTCTTAGTTTGAACTGTCCCACCAGGACTCTTCTCCTCCTCCTCCTCCTCTTCTTCTTCTTTAACACCACATTTAGCTTTAGCATCTTCTGTCACAGTAGACAATGTCGTCAGCTTGTGATACGATTTCTCAATCAAGCATCCATCCCATAAAGCCCTTGGCTTCTCAAACGAGATCCTACCTCCATCAAAAGACAATCTAGGATCCACATCACAAGAGTGACGACCAAGAACGAATCTAGAATCTAATTGTTCATCTTTTCTCTTCTCCTTGTGATGATTCAATGAAAAAATCTTAAGTTTCCTACTCAAAACCGATGCTATTTCCTTAGTACCATTGTTCTTCTTGATTTGGTTTCCCCAATCAAGATCTATAAACTCCTTCATCGTCTTGTTCTCTATGCCTTCTTCTTCTTCAACAATCTTCCTCGGCTTGCCTTCATCAAAACCTTTAATATCTTCTCCATCGTAGTAATCTTCTTCTTCTTCTTCTTCCTCTTTCAAATCCGGAACCAGAGGCTTCCGAATCGAACCATCCAACCGTTCTTCGTCATCATCGACAAACAGATCGTGTAGAGAGCTAGCGCTTGACCTAGCGTCACACGATCTCCGTCGCGGCTGAGTTAAAACAGAGACTGACGCGTTACGAACAGAGTGTGATCGAATACGACGGAGCTCAGGAGTCTGAACGGCGGCTGGGGAAGAAGAAGACTGAGCTTCTATAGTGACGAGACGTTCACGGAGGCAAGAAGCGCAGAAACCGCTGGTTGGTTTAGCGGAAGGGTGACGGTGACATAAGGAAGAGGAGCGACGGCGATTGGTTTGTTTGACGTTAGCCATTGCTTATGAGAGAGAGAGAGGTGGTTCGTTGCTTTGCTTGCGTGCGGCGGTGACTTAAGAGAGAGAGTGTGAGAGTGCAGTGAATAGTTTTTTTCTTTGATGAGATTAATTTGCTTTAATATTTAATTTACGGATTTTAAAGGAATCTAATTCGACTAAAGTGACCAACACGAGTAAAACATAGAGATTCGGATCTACGACAAGTTCCCAAGAGAAGAGAGAGACTTGTGTTCTTCAAAAAAAACATTTAGTAAAGTCCCGAAGCCAAAACTATTTTTGTAGTATCTTTTTCTTTTTGTCGGCATATACAGATTTTACTGTAATTGTTCTCATTTTCTGATAAAGACTGGGATTTTTCACGTGTTTACTCCAAAATACAGTGACTGATAATTAATATTTTTGATTTTTCCAAGACATTATGAGAGTAAGATATTAGTAAAAAATAAGGAATTTTTGTTCAAACACCAATGGTTTTTTTTGGATAATTCATTCTACAAAATGTAAATGGTGTAATACAAAATGCAGCATATTTGTATAGTTGACAACAATATAGTAATTAAGTCTATAGTTTTGTTATTTATGACATATTAATGTTGGCTTGTCTTTCAATTTGCTTTATTGTAATTTTTTGTCACAAAAATAATTTTAACTATAAAATTGTTGATTTATGTTCCAAGTTTCTCAGTAAAGTTTCTGGCTTTATGTTTGTTTGTTGTTTGTTTTGCAAAAAAGAAACCAAGACACAAGATTTACGAGTTCCCAAGACCAAAGCAGTCAAGGTACGTCTCGGAGAGCTTCAACCAGCTCTCAAGGCACTTATATCTTTAACCGGACAATACAACCTCACCACCACACCACCTGTAACCACCCCTTACAGAGAAATCCCACAAAGAGATGAACAAAACCAGAAAACCCAAGAAGAAAGTAAGAACCCTCTCAAACCCGTGTTTCCCTCAACTCTCTCTCACTAGAACTTTCTCTCCCATAAGGTGAACTGAATGGCATCGTCTTCACGCTCAATGTCGCTGTACTTATAATCAGTGCCTTTGCCGTTCTTTGCAGGTGCTAGACGACAACACTGTACAACACAGGTTTAGCCACTTACACCAAAACGAACTCACATCTGCCGTTTCTTCATTCCTGGGCTTAAGTCACAGCAGACTCCCGATTGGGCCTTTACCAGCCCATTCACTTTGACTCAGCCCACCTGTCTAAATCCAATCACCAGAAACGACAAAAATATTTTGAGGGAAGAAGTTTATTTTTTGTTTTTTGTTTTTAGCTTAAGATGAATGACTTTTAATCTCAAGAACTGAACACTCTAATTTAAGAAAAAATAAATTGCATGATGCACTTATAATCATGCTAATCGAAGAAAATTAAATTACTTAAATCATGAAACCCAATCAATATGGGCCTGTTATATGTTAGTGGGCCTAAAACGATACGGATGTGTCACTCCCCCGCATCACGCGATTTGGCTGTTGCAATTGCAATCCGAGCGAGCAACTTCTTCTTCGTCTTCTACTTCAGTTACCGGACTAATCATCACTGAGCAGCTCCGATAGGTGAAAATGTATTACTCTCTCTCTTTACAACCTTCAATAGACTTCCGTAATCGCAAAACCCCAAAAATCCATGGAGATCGAGCTGTCTTGACTTCGTACTTACCTACAGTGAGGTTTCCGTCGTTGCCGGACCGAGATCGTCGGAAAAAGTTGTTACTCTGCTCCGGTAGAGGCGTAGGCGCATTGAGATTCGACGGGAACAATTCCGTCGATCTATGTGGTGTTATTCAGCGTCATCGATTAAGAATGTCTTGCAGCGATTCTCGCCGTACGCCGGAAGAGACGTCAGCGGAGGTGACTGTGCAACCTGATTTTTCGGAATTTATAACGTCGGAGAGAGTGAAGGTTGTTGCGATGCTCGCGCTTGCTCTGGCGCTATGCAATGCGGATCGTGTTGTGATGTCCGTTGCGATTGTTCCTCTTTCGCTTTCTCGTGGATGGAGCAAATCTTTTTCCGGTATCGTTCAGGTTAACTCTCTCAACATTTTTGATTTCTTCATAATTTGTTTGGTAACTTCAGTACTAAGCCGTTCTACTGTACACCATTGTCTCACACTTTCTTGAATGTTTCTTTGGGTAGTCATCATTTCTTTGGGGATACCTGATTTCACCAATAGCTGGCGGAACTTTGGTGGACCGTTATGGTGGTAAAGTAGTCATGGCATGGGGTGTGGCTTTGTGGTCTTTGGCTACTTTTCTTACTCCTTGGGCAGCTGATACTTCTTTGTTGGCTCTGCTTGCTGCAAGAGCTATGGTTGGAGTTGCTGAAGGAGTAGCTCTTCCTTGCATGAACAACATGGTTGCAAGGTAGTGATGTTATGTTTCTCAGAATATTCAAAATGTGATAGAGGCACACTCATGATTTCTAAACGAGCAGACAATAGTTTCTTGGATTTATAGGGTTCTTAGTGATGGTACTTTTGATGTAGATGGTTTCCCCCAACAGAACGTTCTAGGGCGGTTGGTATTGCAATGGCGGGGTTTCAGCTTGGGAATGTTGTAGGACTCATGTTGTCTCCTATTCTCATGTCTCAAGGTGGTATATATGGTCCATTTGTAATTTTTGGGTTATCGGGGTTCCTCTGGTTGCTTGTGTGGCTCTCTGCAACGTCAAGTGCACCAGATCGACATCCTCAGATTACAAAGTCTGAACTTGAGTATATAAAGCAAAAGCAGCAAACAACTACTAGGGAGAACAAACAATACATCACAGGTGGAATACCTCCTTTTGGACGCCTTCTCTCCAAGATGCCAACTTGGGCTGTTATAGTTGCAAATTCCATGCATAGCTGGGTATGTATAAATATTCCTCTCAATACAACTCTTTCAATCTTGTTGCTATGAGGTTCACTTTGGAAGTGGAATTGGTAGCACCAACTGCTGTGACTTACAGTTATGATCAGGTGTCTTCCTATTTGTTTTAATTTATTTAACTGACTTAATGACTTATTTCCAGGGTTTCTTTGTGATTCTTTCATGGATGCCCATATACTTCAATTCAGTAAGTCTCTATCACCAACAAATTCTAAATAGAATCTTTTTTTTAGTATTTTAAGAAATTTAAGAGAATATCGTGTTGCAGGTATATCATGTGAATCTCAAACAAGCTGCTTGGTTTAGTGCTGTTCCATGGAGTATGATGGCTTTCACTGGATACATTGCTGGTTATTGGTCGGACTTGTTGATACGGCGTGGTACAAGCATCACCTTAACGCGGAAAATTATGCAGGTTTGTGATTCATGTGTTACAGGATTCATTCAATCAAGAGGTCCCTCGGAGTGAAGAGTTCTGTATACATATCAGAATGTTGTTGAAGTTTGCATTCACCTTTCTTTTTTCTGACTGGGGGGTTATATTTCTTGTTTTGGCAGTCCATTGGTTTCATTGGTCCTGGAATTTCTCTTATTGGTCTAACGACAGCAAAACAACCTTTAGTAGCATCAGCCTGGCTCAGTTTAGCTGTGGGGCTAAAATCATTCAGCCATTTGGGTTTTCTTATTAACCTTCAGGTACCCAAGCGTGTGATTCATACTTAAGCCACCACAAATTTTGAGTATCTTTAACATTGATTTTTTCATGTTTCAGGAAATTGCTCCAGAGTATTCCGGTGTTCTACATGGTACACATTCTTATTCTCCTTTAACAGACACTGGTTTCCATAGTTCCTTTAGGTTCTCAATTATCACTGATAGCTCCTTTGTACCACTGAGAAGGAATTGGCCTTAGAAAATATTGTGACTGCTATTCACCTTTTATACTGTTATAGGAATGTGTCTTACTGCTGGAACATTGGCTGCAATAGTTGGTACAGTTGGAACTGGTTTCTTTGTAGAACTACTGGGTTCCTTCCAAGGATTCATCCTTCTTACAGCAATTTTATATCTCCTCTCCGCTCTCTTTTACAACATATACGCAACTGGAGAAAGAGTCGATTTTGACACAACAGGTCTATCCCAATCTCGTAATTTCTTGAGTTGTGCTGTTTACTTTTTCGGGTTCATTTTTGTAATGATTGACTGTTCCAATAATCTGCATCATTCTGATGGTCTTCTTAACAGCTTGAAGGAGGAAAAATCCACACACAAGAGATGGATCATTAGCCAGGAGAGAAGTTAGTTGCAACTCTAAATAGAATCAAGCTTCTTTTCATCAAAGTACATATCAGGAACAAGATATATATCGGCCTTGTATAGAACTTAGAAAAGATGTCCACTTTCGTCTTCTTCTCCTTGATATAACAAATGTAGCAAGTGTTTCTGTGTTCAGTGTAATGAAACGCCTTTTGTTAATGATATGTTAAAGATCTTTTAGGCCTCGAAGAAGTTGAATCACTAATTTAAAAAGGGCACGGAAGCAGAGGAAAAGTGAAGTTGGCAGCAGGTGCAGATCCGTGATCCGAGGTGCGCGCATTTTCCCAACTTCGTGATTTTCATACACACGTGTTCGTTGTTAGCTCTTTCTCACTTTCAGTCCCTCTCATTACCGTATGCATAACGTAAGCGAGCCACTACGTTTGGCTTTTTTACTCATATTATTTCCATTTTTCTAGTTTCTTCCGTTTGCAAAAAAATGTTGGAAATTAAAAATTTCAGAATTTTACTTGTTTGATTATTTTCTTTTCTCACTCCCTTTCTTCGATCAAATTCCTTAAAAGTCACTTATTCGCTTTCTATGAACGTCTACATTTGAGTTATCAATATTTCTTTCTAATTAAATTCGTTAGAAAATAAAACAATCAACGGTCCTCAATTCCCAAAATACAAGGGTGTTCTTTTATACGAAAATAATATTTAAGGGTCTCTCTAACTAAAAAACAAAGAGTTGTGGGGGCTCCCACTAGATATTTTCAACACAAACAAAAATCACAAAGCTCTTCTGTGCTTTCCTCTGACACATAAAAACTTCACTAGTTCACTCTCTCTTTTCTTGTGATCCTCACATTTTCAATCCTTCCAGAGAAAAAAAAAACAATTCATCAAATCACCCGAACAACAAAAATCAGAGAAATCAAAATAAAGAAAAACAAAGAAAATTACGTTTCTGTCATTTACCTTGTGAGAAATATCTTTCGCTTCTTTTTTAGTATATACTGATTCTCTCCACAGTATCTTCTTCTACTTCATAAGCCCTCTCGAAGTGTTTGTTCATCTCTTCCCGGATTCCAGTTTCGAAATTTGGTAATTGCTCTCTCTAATCTTTACTTCGGCAATAATTTTGAATTTTTCTGAGTGTATTTAAGCAAAATTTTGAATAACAGTGGTTGTGTTTCAGGGAGATAAGCTATGGCGAACACGAATGGAAAAGCTGCGACTAGTTTGCCGGAGGGAATCTCGGCGAAGGCGATTCCGGAGGCTACTGAAGGTACGGAGATCGCTCAGAATATCCTCTACCACGCCAAGTACAGTCCACATTTCTCTCCATTGAAGTTCGGGCCTGAGCAAGCTCTTTACGCTACGGCTGAGAGTCTTCGCGATCGTCTCATTGAGGTAATCAGTGTTTCTTCTTTTTGTTGTGGACTGTTCATATGCTCGTGAAGTAGATATGAGTTTGTTGAAATTTTATGGCTTCTCTTGGTTAGATTCAATTGAATTTGCAGTGTGTATGAATTTGTGTTTTCTGTTAGAGTGATATGAACTTGGGGTTGTATGAATTGTTTTGCAGCTGTGGAATGCGACTTATGTTCATTTTAACAAAGTGGATCCAAAACAAACATACTACTTGTCAATGGAGTATCTCCAAGGTCGTGCTTTGACAAATGCCATTGGGAATTTGAACCTTCAAGGTCCATATGCTGATGCACTGCGTAAGCTTGGTTATGAGCTTGAGGAGATAGCTGAGCAGGTATCTTTGAGTTACTTGAGATATTGATAATTTCTTTTTTGATCTTTCCAATGCCATTGGAAATGTTTGAGCTTTTATGTCATGAAATCGTAGGAGAAAGATGCAGCTCTGGGGAACGGTGGGTTGGGGAGACTTGCCTCGTGTTTCTTGGATTCGATGGCCACCCTAAATTTGCCTGCTTGGGGTTATGGTTTGAGGTACAGACATGGGCTGTTCAAGCAATTTATCTCACAGAAAGGTCAAGAAGAGATTCCAGAGGACTGGCTTGAGGTGATTTTTATCAACGTAGTGATATCAACCGATGGTTTTGAGACTGTAACTCATCCTATTTTTATGGGAATTTGCAGAAGTTCAGCCCATGGGAAATTGTAAGGCACGACGTAGTATTCCCTGTCAGATTTTTCGGCAGTGTGCAAGTAAACCCAGATGGATCGTAAGTTTCAATGTTGAAACTTAAATGACTAAACATATGTCTGTACTTGAAATTTCTATGGATGTATACACCAGGAGTGTTGCTATGTGTTCTCTGAATTTTCACCGAGCTTGCTCTTAAGCATTTTAATTGATCAACTGACTATTTTGCAGACGGAAATGGGTAGGTGGTGATGTTGTACAAGCTCTTGCTTATGACGTGCCAATCCCGGGATATAACACAAAGAACACAATCAGTCTCCGTCTCTGGGAAGCAAAAGCTAGGGCGGAGGATCTTGATCTTTATCAGTTCAATGAAGGAGAGTATGAATTGGCTGCGCAGCTACATTCTCGAGCTCAACAGGTTATAACACGTTATCTTTTACCTACTGCTCTATCTTATTTTGCTTTGTGGCTTTCTATTTCTCTCTAACAATGAATTAATATATATGCAGATTTGCACTGTGTTATATCCAGGAGATGCTACCGAGAATGGGAAGTTATTACGCTTAAAACAACAGTTCTTTCTCTGCAGTGCTTCGCTTCAGGTTTGTCACTTTTGTTGTAGGTTCCTTTCATTTTCTTCATATTCTTAAGCCATAACGTATTGGATCAACTTAGGACTCTCTGATGGGTGTCATAATGGGATGTAATTGATTAATCGTGGGCAAGTATAAATACGAAAACATTTCATGTTGGCATAATTTTATTAATATTTCCTCTTCACAATATGGTAACTTATGGCAGGATATTATATCAAGATTTCATGAGAGGAGTACGACCGAAGGCAGCCGAAAATGGTCAGATTTTCCAAGTAAAGTTGCTGTTCAAATGAATGACACACACCCAACTCTTGCAATCCCTGAGCTCATGCGATTGCTAATGGATGAAAATGGACTTGGATGGGATGAAGCTTGGGATGTGACATCGAGGTATTACATTTGTGCATGAAACCAATCAGTATTTGCAATAATTTTTGTCCACCTTTCTGTTTGGACTTACTTGTAAGGTTTGCAGGACCGTTGCTTACACCAATCACACTGTCCTTCCCGAAGCGTTGGAGAAATGGTCACAATCTTTGATGTGGAAGCTTCTTCCTCGTCATATGGAAATAATAACAGAGATTGATAAGAGGGTATTTTGCTGATCATTCTAAGGATATTTTTTTCTGTCATCTCTTACTAATAGAGTATTACCATTCTGCAGTTTGTGAAAACTATTCGTGATACACGGGTTGATCTTGAGGACAAGATTTCAAGTTTAAGCATCTTAGATAACAATCCACAAAAGCCTGTGGTGAGAATGGCTAACTTATGTGTTGTATCCTCGCATACAGTAAGTGATCCCTCTGTCAAAATTATATTATATTGATTCTAAATCCCATTTAGTCTTCTTGGTTTGAAGTGCTCATTATGAGAGCCTTTTTGCAGGTGAATGGCGTTGCTCAATTACACAGTGATATCTTGAAGGCTGAGTTATTCGCAGACTATGTCTCTATATGGCCAAACAAGTTTCAAAACAAGACTAATGGCATCACACCTCGGAGGTGGCTACGTTTCTGCAGCCCTGAGCTCAGTGATATAATCACAAAGTGGTTGAAGACTGACAAGTGGATCACTGATCTTGACCTACTTACTGGTCTTCGGCAGGTCTGATTTTTATCCTTTTGAGCACCAGAGTTGCAATGGGTTTTTATGTTATCATTCTGATGTTATCTCTTTTTCTGCTAGTTTGCGGACAATGAAGAACTCCAATCTGAATGGGCTTCTGCAAAGGCAGCCAATAAGAAACGTTTGGCTCAGTATATAGAGCGTGTAACTGGCGTGAGTATTGATCCAACAAGCTTATTTGACATACAAGTTAAGCGTATCCACGAATACAAGAGGCAGCTGATGAACATTCTTGGAGTAATTTACAGATTCAAAAAGTTAAAGGTATAGTTGGCTTACCCATCTATCTGGATTTGCCTTATGATTCCTAGTAATTTATCTATGTTTTTACCTTTGCGTGAAAAGTTATGGTAGACCTAATGCCTATATAAACAAGTAAAAATAAGTTAAATACTTCAGCGTACTCCCCTTCCTTTGGCAAAAAATTCCAAAGTTTTATGAGATTTCTAAATGTTGGTTCGAGCCAAAACTCATAAAGCTTCATTGGCAGCTTTTGATGCTTTAACCAAAAAAATTGATAAACCATCGCTTAGGTCATGCATGTATCTCTGGTGTGACATTCTTTTCTGCGGTTGAATGTTACAGGAGATGAAACCTGAGGAAAGGAAGAAAACAGTTCCTCGTACTGTCATGATTGGGGGTAAAGCATTTGCAACATATACAAATGCAAAACGGATAGTGAAACTAGTGAATGATGTGGGCGACGTTGTTAACAGCGATCCAGAGGTCAACGAATACCTAAAGGTAACATTGCCTGAGACTTCTTAAAATGTTACACATGTAACTTAGAAATGTCTAATTACGATGCTTGTTTGATTGTGTGATAGTGATGTTTGCTTGAGTTTGTTGTTGATCTGTCAATGTCAATATTACAGATGTTTGCATCTCTCAAGATAAACTTGGTTTCTTTTGGTTAAGTCTAATGCTACTCAAGCCTCCTTTCCAAGAGCAAAGCTTTCTTATTGTTGATACTTAGATGCAAATTCAGTGAATTGCTTTTGTCCTTTTTATTGTCACTAACATGGCTTGAAGAAAATTTTAACTGGTTTAACGAATATGCCTCTCTAGGTGGTATTTGTCCCAAACTACAATGTCACTGTAGCGGAGATGCTTATACCCGGAAGTGAGCTTTCTCAACACATCAGCACAGCAGGCATGGAGGCAAGTGGTACCAGCAATATGAAATTCGCTCTTAATGGTTGCCTTATAATAGGAACCCTTGATGGGGCTAATGTTGAGATAAGAGAGGAGGTTGGCGAAGAAAATTTCTTTCTTTTTGGTGCAACAGCTGATCAGGTCCCTCGACTGCGTAAAGAAAGAGAAGACGGACTGGTATGTCACTATCTCCTTTTCTCCCTTGCATATTTTTTGTCTCTCTGGAACAAATGCGAGTCTCCTTTTCATGAAGCGCCTTATTAGTGAAATGCTTCTGTACTTTCTCTGACATGAAATGTTTATGTGCATGTGGAAACTATCAGTTCAAACCCGATCCTCGGTTTGAAGAGGCGAAGCAGTTTGTGAAAAGTGGAGTGTTTGGGACCTATGATTATGGTCCGCTCCTCGATTCTCTTGAGGGTAACACAGGTTTTGGACGTGGTGATTACTTCCTAGTTGGGTATGACTTTCCCAGCTACATGGACGCTCAGGCCAAAGTTGATGAAGCTTATAAGTAAGACCATCTCTTAAATTCAACTTATCCATTCAAAAGTCTTTTGTTGAGTTACTACAGAAACTGAATTGAAATAATTACTCAAGTTCTTTAATGTGAAATATTTTCATAATGTGTTGCGACAGGGACCGGAAGGGGTGGCTGAAAATGTCGATATTGAGCACAGCCGGTTCAGGAAAGTTCAGCAGTGACCGTACGATAGCTCAGTATGCCAAAGAGATATGGAACATAGAGGCTTGTCCTGTTCCCTAAGTGCTTATATCGCTCGCAAAAACCCTACCTTCCTGACCAAGACATCTCCGTATCCACGCAACTCCGAAGTCGATATTATATCTCTCATAAGAATATAGTCAAAATGAAATAAATGATGAACCTTTTCGTATGTATAGTTCATGAATTTTGCTATATTTTAATCTTGCTCAAGGAAAACGTTCTGTAAACTGCTATATGAATGAATTTGGTTCTCATGATTTCTTTTTTGTCCCAAATTCCCAATTAGCAAACTCAGCTCATTTTTAAACTTATTTTATTGTATTTTGGTTTTTCACTTTCTTAATCCCTAACTTGATTTTAATTCTCTAGTACACACAACCGTAATCCAGTGGTAAGAGAGAATTGGAAAAAGGTTAGAAGAAATTAACGCAGGTTCACACTTCACACCGGCACAAATATTGACACTAAACACAATTATGAGACAATTAAGTAAAACCGGACTAATATTTTATATATGTTTCTTTAAAAAATTGTTACTTAATTATCCAAACTGAAAAAAGAAGAATCAAATTTTATAAAGCTGATCTCAGACAGACTGAAATTCTATAGCTTAATTATGAATGATAAAATATTTTTTTTAAATATATAAGTATATCTTAATTTTTCTTAGAGAAAAGATAATATTAATTCAAAAGTAGCTATTTTGTTAACAAGTGGGCCTAAATCAGAGCCCATACAAAGATAAACATATAAGACAGCATACATTCCTGATTCGTAACAAAGAAACGGGACGGCGTTACATAGCCGCAGAACTCAACCGGAGAGAAATCTAATTGTTGTTCCTTCACCGGACCCTCCCAGACCGATCGCTGAAAAAGTTGAGAATACTTCGAGACGGCGAGGAAAGGGAATGCGAAGAATTTAACGATAGGGAGAAAGCACAATGAGCAGAGTCCAAGCAGGCAACGAACTCGCCTTCCGGGTTGGATTCTCCGGTCATGGTGGTCACCTCCGCGTTGAGCCTCTGTACACGGCGGAGAGAGACGACGCCGTGAACTCACTTCCCGATTTCGTATCCGTGAGTTTTTTTACTTAGTTGCGAGAACTTGATCACCTCTATCAAAATTGGGTTCGCTTAGTCACTTGTTTTCTTAATGCAATGTGATGCGTTTGATATACTCAATTAGTTCGTTTTGCTAGTACCTGTGCGTCTCTGTGTTTTTGAATAACATAGGTTGTTTGTTTCTGTATTGTAGTTCACTAAGTCTTAGTGTGGTGTTTACTCAGTGTTTCCCTCAACAATCCTAATGGAACAAGAAAATTATGGTGGTATTATTGGACTATCTGGTTGCTTGGCTAGGGAAGAGTTAGTTAGGGTTGTATCAGGTATTATGTGGTGAAGAACGGAAACAAAAGTAGCTAAGTTTCTGAAAATATCATGTGGTGAGAGGTTTGAATTTTTAGAAATTCTTGTTCAGTGGTATTTATTAGTGACATGAAAAACTCCAGAATACTTTTACAAAGGCATCCAATGGTGGATGCTCTTACATGTTCAGATTTTCACATTGATGATGTGTTTTGAAATTTTATGAGATGAAGTCTTGGTTATTAGTAAAGCTTTATGGATTTTGAAATGCTTCATTTATGTTTTGTGTATATGCGTGTTTCTCAGCCTCCTGCATTTGCCAAGGAAACAAAAGAATCAATAAAGAAACATATTGAGGAAAAATATCTTCTACCAAGACTGGAACCGGATCAGTTTTCTGCTGAAAAAGCTGAGAATCAGTGGGACTTTGATTGGTTTTCCAGGGTGAAGGTGCCTCTTCAACCCTCTTTGCCAAGGTCCGTTGTGGTTCCCACTTGGGAGTTGCCATTCAGGCGTCAAAAAAAGGAAACTGAGAACAGAGCATGGGAGCCAAAATCAGTGGAGGTAACTCATTTCTGTCACTTCAAATCATAAATTATCTTAAATAAACTAGTTCATGTAGACAGTGATATACTGTATCCTCTGACAGTCGGAATTTTTCTGTAGAAGAATGACCTGCTATTAGTTTTCTGTTTCTGACTCTTGTTGGAGGAATGGATTGTCATATTATCTTAGGTGGATTTGTCGGAAGAAATGTACGGAGATCAAGATTCTGGATTTTTTCCACGAATGGTGGGACCTCCGAAGGATTTTCTGAGAGGAAGTGTCAATAATCGCCCTTTCCGTCCAGGTGGCTTGGAGGGTTCACAGTCTTCAGAGAGAGTCCTTCCAGAGGGTGTCTCTAGTGGCCAATGGGTACAGGAATTGCTCAATGGGGGTCCTGTTCAAACCGTTCCTCCTAGTTTTAAGCAGAGTGTAGATCTTGGAGATCTGATGGTATGTTATCCTATAATATAACTATCTAATTTTGCACCTAGTAAATTCATTATGATTCAGTGTTGATTGGTTCTTTTTGTTTTCATTTTGTACTTTAAAGCCATATCCTCAAACTTGGAACGTTTATGAGGATCATAGTTCACATGGCAATGCTTCAGATGTAAAGTCGGTCTGTAGATCAATTTTACTGGTGTACATAAAGTTACTTTTTATTTGGTTGTGGCAATAACTCTTTTTTAATGTCCTTGCATTGTCAATACCTCCAGAGTACGTTGTCTATTCAGTTTGATGATCTGTTCAAGAAGGCATGGGAAGAAGATGCTTTTTCCGAACTTGAGAGAGATGGTTGTTTAATCACTCATGTTAAACTTCTATAGACGTTACATACTTTTGGTTTGTTTGTCTGATAATCAAAATTGTCATGTTGATCATACAGCTGAATCTGAGTCTCCAAAGGCAGAAGCTGAACCTCAAGCTAAAGCAAGCAAAAGCAATGAAGCCAGCAAGGGAATAGAGACTGACGCCACTGTGCTGGATGAGATTCTGTCATCAGCAAAGACAGCAATATTGACGGAAGAGGAAATTACTAGGAACAGTGATAAACAACTACGGAAAGAGGTAAGAATGTGGATTCTGCATTTTAGGATTTCATATTCCCTCTCATAAACATGATTTGGGGTGCATTAGGGATGGGCTACTAAAGGAGATAGCCAAGGCATTGCTGACCGATTTTATGAGCTTGTTTCTGACATGGCAATTGAATTCCCTTTCGAATTGGACAACTTTCAGAAGGAGGTACTTTTTAAATTTGCATGACTTTTGAGGAATGTGCTTGGTTATCTTTTATATGTGAAATATTCGGTAAATAACTAAGTGTCCTATGCCTACAGGCTATATGCTGTCTAGAGAAGGGGGAGTCGGTTTTTGTAGCAGCTCATACATCAGCGGGGAAGACAGTTGTTGCAGAATATGCATTCGCTTTAGCCACCAAGGTAGATAATTCTGAAGAACATCAAATGCATTAGTATATTAGATTCCTTGTTTTGTTGGCTGATCAATTTTCCCATGTTCAGCACTGTACACGAGCTGTTTATACTGCTCCAATTAAAACCATCAGCAACCAAAAATACAGAGATTTTTGTGGGAAATTTGATGTCGGACTTCTCACTGGAGATGTTAGCATAAGGCCAGAGGCATCTTGTCTGATCATGACTACGGAAATATTAAGGTCAATGCTTTATCGTGGTGCTGATATCATACGTGATATAGAATGGGTAAAAGATATTTCTTATGTTTTACTTTCTTCTGTGTTTGATATTGTGCTCAAATCGCTCTATTTCTAAGCAGCCTTTGTAGTTCTGTGTGAAACTTAAATTATGTTTCCCTGTTACCGTTCCTATGCCTGGCAGGTTATATTTGATGAAGTTCACTATGTCAATGACGTAGAGAGAGGGGTTGTTTGGGAAGAAGTCATCATCATGTTGCCAAGGCATATAAATTTTGTCCTTCTTTCTGCAACGGTACTTCTTAATGCTTTTATGTTCATCATTAGAAAATCTTTGTACTTTTCAGGTATTTGTGTGTTTGCTATGCATCTAATCTTTGGCTATGGATTTTCACATAAGATGAGTTGGAAAGGAATATGTGATTTTTTTTCTTTTGTTTGGGTCTCTGTTGGTCGCAATTGTAATGAACTAACCCTCCAGTTCTTAGAATTTATGGAGATAGATATGGCTTCGTGGTTCAGTCATTATTCTCCATTCTTTTTCCTTATGTGCCCCTGAACTTAAAACATGAATATATTTCTTATAGGTGCCAAACACATTTGAATTTGCTGATTGGATTGGCAGAACAAAACAAAAAGAGATACGTGTTACTGGGTGAGATTTAATGTGTCCTGGTAGAATATTGTTCCTTTAATTCATTGGTTGATGATGAAGTTTTAATTTCTTAATTTTATGGGTTCTGTTATCAGCACGACAAAAAGACCAGTTCCCCTAGAGCATTGCCTATTTTATTCTGGAGAACTCTACAAAGTTTGTGAGAATGAAGTTTTTATTCCTAAAGGAATAAAGGATGCTAAAGATTCAAAAAAGAAGAAAAATTCAAATGCAGTTAGTGTCGCCCCTAAACAGCATACAGGATCTTCTGCTCATCAAGATGGGAACAAATCCCAGAAACATGAGGCTCATTCTCGTGGCAAGCAGAATAAACACTCAAGTGCAAAAGATTTAGCAAAATCCTCTTATAGTGGTAACAGTCAAAACAATGGGGCATTTAGACGATCAGCAGCTTCAAATTGGTTACTGCTTATCAACAAGCTCTCAAAAAAGTCCCTATTACCTGTATGTTAGATGTCGCTTCTGTTTCTTATATTTAATCTTATGTGTTGTCAATTCTGATCATTATGTCTAACCTCTAATGTTTCCTTCCCCATTAGGTGGTTGTCTTCTGTTTCTCAAAGAATTATTGTGATAGGTGTGCTGACGCTTTGACTGGGACTGACCTCACTACTGGTTCTGAGAAAAGTGAAATCCGTGTCTTTTGCGATAAAGCTTTTTCAAGATTGAAAGGGTCTGATAGGAATTTACCTCAGGTTGGCTATCTTAAAATTTCCT
Source organism: Capsella bursa-pastoris (assembly GCA_036452645.1). NCBI lineage: Eukaryota > Viridiplantae > Streptophyta > Magnoliopsida > Brassicales > Brassicaceae > Capsella > Capsella bursa-pastoris. Next base: position 14,399,091 of record CP144195.1, on the reverse strand, counting down.
GGTTTCTATCATTATAAATTCAAAGAGGTGCCTGATTTCCTACTCATGAACTGTTGGGGGGACACGTGTTATAGGTCCTCAGAGTCCAAAACTTACTTCATAGAGGAATAGGTGTTCATCATGCTGGGCTGCTTCCAATAGTAAAGGAAGTTGTTGAAATGCTTTTTTGCCGTGGTGTTATTAAGGTATGCTTAAGATTTCAGGCTCTATTCTTGTGCAATTATATGAGGCTACATGATAAATACAATGCTCAAGCTAATTGTTTTTCATGCTTCTGGTTACTACCTTATGGACATCATTGTCGTTTAAATTGCTTCAGGCAATCTTTTGTTTGTAATCTTTCCGCAGGTGCTATTTTCAACGGAGACATTTGCGATGGGGGTTAATGCTCCAGCCAGAACGGTGAGGCTAATTTGATATTGTTTCTGATTTTAATCCAGTGTTACAATGTTTATTGCAGGTGTGAATCAAAGGTATGAAGATTTGTTGACATCTCCAGTGTTTACAAATTCCTTATAACAAATGTGGGGATACTGATAAGCATTTTTTCTATGAAATTTACCTATAACTTACTTTTCCACGATATGCGCTACAGGTCGTTTTTGATGCTTTGAGAAAATTTGATGGCAAGGAATTTAGACAATTGCTTCCTGGAGAGTACACTCAAATGGCAGGGCGTGCTGGCAGAAGAGGACTTGACAAAACTGGCACAGTTGTTGTAATGTGTCGCGATGAAGTTCCAGATGAGAGTGATCTGAGGCGTATAATTGTTGGGAGCGCAACAAGACTAGAATCTCAGTTCCGACTAACCTACATAATGATCCTCCATCTTTTACGTGTTGAAGAATTGAAGGTATCTCAAATGTCTGGACCATTGACCTGCCATGTGTTTTGCTAACTAGCCTTTCTCTTGACATTTTCTGACTCGCCAATTTTCAAATGGTTGTTATTGTAAGGTGGAGGACATGCTGAAAAGAAGTTTTGCTGAATTCCATGCCCAGAAGAAACTGCCCGAAAAACAGCAGCTTCTCATGATAAAACGTTCTCAACCAATCAAAAATATAGAGTTAGGCCAAACATACTGAATTTCATACTCAGAGGGATTACACAGCTTTTTGCACTCTCTACATTCAACTTCGATGTAAAATTAACCTATTGATTTATTCGTCCAGATGTATTAAAGGTGAACCGGCAATTGAAGATTACTATGACATGTATATGGAAGCAAACGCATATAACAGTAAGATGTCAGAAGGAGTTATGCAGTCTCCTTATGCCCAGAATTTTCTTGTACAAGGAAGAGTAGTGGTCATGAAATCTGAAACGGTAAGACTCAGTCTCCACCTCTCTTTCCTCTGGTTCATTAATCGGTTGCTCATGTGTGTAATTGTACAGGGCATAGACAATTTTCTTGGAGCCGTTCTGAAGGGACCTTCCAACACTAATAGACAATATATTGTTTTGGTAATAAAATCTGAAATACCGCCACCAGAGAAAAATATGGTCAGCATTGGCAAGAAAAGCTCAGATCCCTCTCAAGGTTATTTTATTGCGCCCAAGTCAAAACGTGGTTTTGAAGAAGAATTTTATACGAAGCCGAGCTCTCGTAAAGGTCCCGTTTCGGTCAAGATAGAGCTCCCGTACCATGGAGCCGCTGCTGGTGTAGGTTACGAGGTTAAAGGGTTTGATAACAAAGAATTCTTGTGCATATGCGATAGCAAGATAAAGATTGATCCGGTGCGTCTACTCGAGGACGGGAACAAGGCAGCTTTTTCTCAGACAGTTCAACAGCTTTTGGATCTGAAAGCAGATGGAAACAAGTTTCCTCCTGCGCTAGACCCGATAAAAGGTTTTTTAACTAAATTATAGCCCTGTTTCGTGTTTTTCGGCTGCAAATTCATTTCCCCCATAAAGTTCATTTCATGATTCCATTTCAGATTTGAAGCTGAAAGATGCCGAGCTTGTGGAGACGTACTATAAATGGACCCGCCTGTTGCAAAAGATGTCCATGAATAAATGCCACGGCTGTGTCAAATTGGAAGAGCACATGAAGTTAGCTAGGGACATTAAAAAGCATAAGACGGACCTCAAAGATCTAGAATTTCAAATGTCCGATGAAGCCTTATTACAGATGCCTGCGTTTCAGGGCCGGGTACATTCAAATGAGAAATTCCAAAAGCAACTTTGTTTACTCTTATGTATGATAATTTAGAGTAACATGTAGAGTTCAAATCTCTTCTTGCAGATCGATGTTCTGAAGGAAATTGGGTGTATAGATGATGACCTCGTTGTCCAAATCAAAGGCCGTGTCGCTTGCGAGATGAATTCTGGGGAAGAACTGATATGCACAGTGTGTCTGTTTGAGAATCAGTTCGAAGAATTAGAACCGGAAGAAGCAGTGGCTATAATGTCTGCCTTTGTCTTCCAACAGAAAAACACTTCAGCGCCTTCGCTTACTCCTAAGCTAGCCAAAGCTAAACAAAGGTTTGTTACGACCACTCTTTCTCATAACTACAAACAGTATTTGATCTGATCTGATCGATCTAATATAATCATTGACCCTCTTTTGCATAGACTCTATGATACAGCAATCAGACTTGGTGAACTTCAAGCTCAGTACAACTTACAAATAGACCCTGAAGAATATGCCCAGGAGAATCTCAAATTTGGTCTAGTTGAAGTCGTCTATGAGTGGGCAAAGGTTTGTAGCTAGAAAGCAAGGTATCTTATTATACATTTCACGATTCATACATTTTTGTAAACATATTGTATGCTTGATTTTTGCAGGGGACTCCATTTGCAGAGATATGTGAACTGACGGATGTCCCTGAAGGTCTGATAGTTCGGACCATTGTGAGATTGGATGAGACATGCCGTGAGTTCAAGAACGCTGCTGCCATTATGGGGAACTCGGCATTACACAAGAAAATGGATTTAGCTTCGAATGCTATAAAACGTGACATAGTTTTTGCAGCTAGTCTGTATGTTACTGGAGTGTAAGATTTGATTATGAAACTGACCAGAGATGCTTGTCACATAACCTGAAATTCAAATCCTTTTGACACTTTCAACAATGTTGATTTGTTGTATAACCATGTCTTAAACTCCTGCAGAATCTGTAATGCAGCTTTTTGAACCAATATGGTGGTTGGATCAAAGTTTTTTCTTACGATTATTGCAATTTCTTATAATGGTAAAACTCATTTCCCCAATAGGATTGTATATTAAAAACCAGTCAGATCCACGTCCAATTGAGACTACAAAAATGGGTTTCAGATACAGACTCGTACATAAAAACTAAACTATGAAACCCGATATTTTGTGAAGATAGCCATCAGCTTAGGAACTAGCTCGTTGTGCTTCATCACATATCTGTTCAAGAACTCCTGATCAGTACATACCAAGACAGATGAAATCGGAGGGTTTTCACTTCCGATCAATCTTTTCGACATGAGAGCTTTGATTACATTACACCTTGGCATAATCCTCTTCTCCAGGCTGTATCCAAGTACTGCAGGGATCAAAACCACAGCCTCTAGTGGCCAGTTCATCGTCTTCACCAAAAACTCAAACTTCTTCTTCACCAGCTCTGCGGAATATCCAGTGCAGTGGGGATATCGCTTAACCATCATACTGAACTCATCTCTGCTGAATCCCAAGTCTAGAAACGTTTGAATAGAGTCCAATATCTTCTGCTCTGAAGCTCGTATGCATTGTGGACGAGTCTTCAACACCAAAAGGACCTCTTTCTCCAACAGACCACACTTCTTAAGTGTTTCAAACATCTGAGTAATCTTCTTCTCCGAGAATTTCAAAAAGAAAGGCCACTTCTTGAAAATTGCCCATACCTCTGCTTCACTAAAGCCTAACCTTTTATAGACATTAACTTTCTCTTCTATGGTTTTATCGCTCATTTCGTAGACGACACGCAAAGCTTCCACAAATTTTGATTTGGCCGGATCAAAACCCATATCAACAACTTTCTTGAGCGTTTCTTCAAATCTCTCTTTACCATAAACAGGTTGAGAATTACTGATGAGCAATGAAAATAACAACTTGTGAGGCACTCCCAATTCTCTTAAAAGCGATATATTTCGGATTTTGTTCTTGCTCTTACCCTCTGGCCAAGAATGACATAACTTTTCACACTTGGAACTCTTACCATCTTGCATAATGTCCTTGACGAAATCATAGTATAAGCTAATAGATTTCTCCCCTTTCTTCCCCAAGATTGCCGGAACAATCGAAACAATCTCTGTTACCTCAGAGCTTGAAGCTCCTCTAGACTGCAGAATCTGGAGCTTAGGAAGAAGAGATTTCTCAGCATCTGTAACAAGCAATTGTGGGTAAGTCCTAATAATCATGGAGACCTGAGAATCTTTAAACCCATTACTTCTAAGAAGCTTCAGAACTGAATCCGCATTTACCTTGTCCTTAAAGCTGACCTTCCTTGAGATCGATTCAGCTAGTCTTTTAGTTAAACCCAATGTATCAACCAGATACGATACAGTAAAATTACTACTTCCTTGAGGACTCACATCCTTAGCTATTGCAGTGGAGAACGAGTTGGTAAAAGCGAATACATTTTGCACAATGCTCACTGTAGAAACTCTTAAGCTACGCCATTTCTGCAATTCCACAGACCTTCTTCCACGGAGTATCTTAGAAAACATGACAATAACAAAGCTCAAAGAACCAGTGAATCGATTAGTGAAAAATGATATTAGGGTTTATGAGGAAGAAGAACTAAAAACAAAATCATTAACAATTTAGAAACGGTCCTCTTTTATTGGGCCTATTGGGCCGAGAAATACATAAATTGGTTAAACTTAAAAGCACATTCAGTTTACAAGCACTTAGGGTGGAGGGAAAATTTGGCGCCACTCTCACTCCATTTATGGCGGAGCTACGACGCTTCTTCTTCATCACCACAGCAACAACTCGGCCTCAGTTGAAATTAGGGTTTCTCTGCAACTCCTTGACCAAACGATTCACCTCACTTCGTTTCCCAATTTCAACAATGGCCTGTGTCGAGACGAAGATCAACAACAGTTCCGATGCCGTCACCGAACCGTCACCAAAACTCCAAAAGCTCGATCGAAACGGAATCCATGGCGACTCTTCTTCATCACATTTCTTCAAAGTGAAGAAAATCTCCGAGAAAGCTGTTTTACCAACAAGAGGCTCATCTCTCTCCGCTGGATACGATCTCTCAAGCGCGGTGGATGCAAAAGTTCCGGCGAGAGGCAAAGCTCTAATCCCGACGGATCTCTGCATAGCTGTACCAGAAGGAACATACGCAAGAATCGCTCCGAGATCTGGTTTGGCTTGGAAACATTCGATCGATGTTGGAGCTGGTGTGATTGATGCTGATTACAGAGGACCCGTTGGTGTGATTTTGTTTAACCATTCTGATGTTGAGTTCGATGTGAAGTTGGGTGATCGAATCGCGCAGTTGATTATCGAGAAGATTGTGACTCCTGATGTTGTGGAGGTTGAAGATTTGGATGATACTGTTCGTGGTGAAGGTGGCTTTGGTTCTACTGGTGTTTGAAGAAGCTTCGTTTAAGTATGTGTCTTAGTTTTTATTTAGGGTTATTTCGTCGAACAGTTTGTGGGCATGACTGTAATATCTATCTCTTTGCTTTATCTATTTAAGACTATCTTATCAAAACAAAAAAAACTCTCACTGCAAGAAAATATAAGAGATGACTTGACAAAAACCAAGCCAACTCTATAAGGAGCTCTGTCTAATGGAGTGCTCAATGAATCAAGAGTAAAACGGAGACAGTTGATTAAACACAAAAACATAACCACTGGCTCTCTTTTTTTTCCTATAGACAAAAAAAAATGAGAATGACAAAGAGTCTTTCAGGCGAATTTAGGCTTAGGCAAGGCTGAGCCTAAGGTGTGGCTACTTCTGCCGCCACCGCTGTGGTGGTGGATTGAAGATCCCAATTTGTGAATCCAGAATTTGGGACCTTTCTTTAGTTCTGGACAGATTTGGCTCGGCAAAAGATTGAGTCTTCCTTCGCTTGTCAGAGATGTCTTAAACTGCTCCAATACTTTGACAATCTGCCAGAATTCTGGTCTCTTGTCTGTTTGCAACGACCAACATAGCTCGATCAGCTCTTTCATGGCCGCTGGACAATCTGTAGGTATAACTGGCCTAGCGTTCTGACCAATATCAACACAAAAATATCAGATAAAATCAAGAGAAAGACTAAAAGCTATTCGATCTATGGACAATCACAATCATGAACTAAGGAGGAGATGTAAAATGAATTACCTTATGCATGACTGCGAAAGCAGCTTGGACAGGAGTCATCTCCTCATATGGAACTGCTCCAGCTACCATTTCCCATAAAATAAGTCCAAAGCTATAAACATCGCACTTCCTTCCATGTGGTATCCGTCTTATCACTTCAGGTGCCATCCACCTATAAGTTCCTGTGTTATCGCCCAAAACATCACAATACTCCTCCTCGCACGCTATGCCAAAGTCAGCAATCTTCAAGTGAAAGTCTTTTTCGATCAACACGTTCTCTGGTTTAAGATCCCGATGAACTATCTCTCTTGAGTGAATGTATTCCATTCCTCTTGCAATATCTAGACCAAACTCGATTAGCTGTTGCAAAGGAAGGGATTTTTGCTCGAGCTTATGCAAATATGATCTTAAAGACCCTCGAGGTACATACTCCGTGATGATACAGTTTCCAGTATTGACTCCCACAAACTGTTTCAGGACATCATCAATCAGAAGAAAAGTCAAGCAAACCATACTCATAATTATCAAAGAGTTGGAAGATGTGTCTTCCACGCCAAAGGCATAACTCATATTTCATACAACCAAACCGACATAACATAACATAATAAATCACCTTAACAATGTTCGGATGGCTTAGTCGAGATAAAAGTGTGGCTTCCATGGTAAACTGTTTTTCTAAGCGAGCTCCCAAGAATCTGTCGTCGCTATTGTCAGGCGCAGTGATAATCTTCAGAGCAACAGCTTTTCCTTCGTACTCTCCATGGTAAAGCTGGCTATATACCCCATGCGTAAACTTGTCCCCATAAGACACCTTAGACGCATCAATGAGGTATTCTTCAAGCACTCCCGCAGAACTTACTTTAGAACCTCTATAATCAACAGACTTTGAAGACCTCTTTTCTATCTTGCTCTTTGCCTTCTCTTGAATTTTCAGAGTACTAAGATCCCTAATAGGACCAGAATGTGATAAAGGCCGCAGATTAAACGATTTGTTCTCAAAAGAATCCTTGCCCGAAAACTTGGCCTTAATTCCCTTTTCTGATTCTATTCTTCTAGGATGTGGAGTAGAAAACCTCTTAATATCAGACTTTGCTTCTTGAAAAGAATCAGGAAGAGCCATATGAGGCGAGGGAGAAATAGACCTCTTCTTATTAGTGACTGGATTTCTCTGTATCTCAGTACCAACAACACTACTACAACGCGAACTCAACTTCTGCGTTGTCGTGGCATGTGAAATTCCTACAAGTGATTTCAAATCAGCTGGTGAACTCAAAGGCATTCTTTTCAATCCAGAAGTCCTATCTGAATTTGATTCTAAGCTTGGGATAACCATACGGTAACAAACAGTGTGAGAGAAATTAGCTCTCCTAATCCAAGAAGTAACCTCTCCATCCATGTTTGAATTATCAGCCCCCTCAACCAAATTCACAAGAAAGCTCTCAAAGCACTTAAAACTTGTAAAAATAAGAAACTCTAATCAAGCATGAGTAGCAATCTCCAACAACAACCTAAACAACCTCGTCTTCACATCCATTGAAGAAACACACCATAAATATCCTCAACCATTAAATCCACAACTCCTAGGAATCAAAACTTAAAATCAAAAATAATTCCCCCAAACCTAGAGTGATGAACACATCATCACCCCAAAAATTCGCCGGAAACAAAATTCTGAATTGATTGATTGCACCAACAACTATATGGCTTCTTCCTAATAGAAATCAAACCGAAATCAAAGAAACAACAACTATATTTAGAAACGATTGATGAATCAGAAAAATAAAACAAAACAAGAAAAAAATGGAGAACGTACCTGACACACGAAATTTTTCAAAAACCAAAAACAAAACGATGATTCGTGAAGCTCGGAGAGAAATAGGAATCAGAATCCGGCTAAATAGATTTCGTAAAAAGAGAAAAAATCAACGGAGAAATCGAAAGCTTTCAATGGAAACAACAAAGACGAGGAAGTTTCGAATTTGTGACTTTTTTTTTTTGCTTCAAAGAGAGGAAATTTGTATTGAAAAGTTTCCAGAAATATTATAAAACCGAAAGACAAATTCTTCAGAATTTTGTTTTGGTCAAAGAAGGGAAACACGGACGATGTATAAAACGCTGTCGTTCTCTTGGATATCTGTCAACGTCAGTGACATGCTTTTTGCTAATTCTGTTATGTATTTAATTTATTTGCGTTATATAACTAAAAGTCAAATATGTAAACAAAAAGCGTCTGTAGTCCAACGGTTAGGATAATTGCCTTCCAAGCAATAGACCGGGTTCGACTCCCGGCAGACGCATTTTTTATTTATTTATTTGTTAAGCCCGAAAATATCAGATTTTTTGTTTTTTACGGCCCATATTGGGATACAAGACCCAAATAACTCAGTTGTATTCGGGTCGTATATTTTTACATGTAATGTTGGATAAGATAACGAGAATGATCCAAGTTTTGACAATTTCTTTCATACGATTTCATGTTTCTTTTTCCTTTTTTTTTTTGTGATTCTGAGTGCGTGTAAACATTATTTCAAAGTTTTGTTAGGATTTAAGAATTTCAGAAAAAGAAATAACAAAAAATTTTAAAAAAGACATGACGAGTGTTGGAGCATTACACTTTCTCTGACACAGTTTGGAAAACAAACGCAACCTTTTTTTTTTCTTTTTCTTTTTTTGCATGAGGCGAGAGCCAGACCACGTGCGCTTCTCATCTCTCTTCACTCTCTCACGTGTTACCCTTTTAAATATTTTTCCCGAGAAAACTAAAAACTCCATAACTGAGAAAATCCAAGTTGAAGTTTGATACTCCAGAGAACAAACGTCGTCGTTTGTCATCAATTCCAACGACTCCCTTTGCCTCCTCTTTCTTCTTCTTCTCTCTCTCGCTCTCCCAAATAGGATTCTTTGTTTCTTCCTTGAACGCGACGACGACCACGAGATTGACCAGGTGAGAAAGAAATCCATTCTATCTGTGTCGGGTTTTACAAACAATGGCACATGAACCCAGTAGCTCAAGTCCGGCCAAACTCTCTGAGTCTGTGTTAGATTATAGTTCTGATTTGGGTAATAAGCGTGTCTCTGATGAAATTACTACTGGGTTTGGGTTTAGTCAAGGTAACAACGGTAGTGAACAGTTGAGTATAGATACGAACAATCCAAGTATTGGAATTAAAAGTAGTGATATGGATAGTGAAGAGGATGGGGAAAAGTTGAAGTTTTTGTGTAGCTACAATGGAAAAATAATGCCTAGACCAAGCGATGGGGTGTTACGATACGTTGGTGGTCAGACAAGGATCATTACTATTAAAAAAAGTGTGAGATTTGATGAGTTTGAGCAAAAGATGATACAGGTTTATGGTCAGCCTGTTGTTATCAAGTACCAGCTTCCTGATGAGGATCTTGATGCTTTGGTCTCTGTTTCGTGTAGTGAGGATATTGATAACATGATGGAAGAGTTTGAAAAGTTGGTTGAGAGATCTTCAGATGGGTCTGGGAAGTTGAGAGTGTTTTTGTTTGACGCTGCTTCGTCTGAGGTTGATGATTCTTTTGGAGTTGCACAGTATGGAGATGGAGTTGACATTGGGCAGAGGTTTGTAGAGGCTGTGAATGGTGTTGTTGTTGGTGGAGTTGCGAGTAAGGAAAGTGTAGCTAGTGGTGGTTCTAATCCGAATTCTGATTTTGGTGGTGTGGATGTTGTTGACAGCTTGGGCCTTGGTCAGAGTGATTTTGTTGCAAACCAGAACTCGTGTGCCTTTTCACCTCACACTTATCAGAATACTGCACCAAGACTTGTGCCAATGACTGTTCCAGCTGATCCGTTTCATTCTTCTCAGCTCGGGACTGTTTCAGAGAAAGCAATAGCTGGTAAGATCCATCAGCTACCCATAACTACGCCATGTGAACATCATTCACCGACGTTTGTTGAATCTCGCCTAGAAGTCTTAAGACAACCAGATTCTGTTCATTCACCTAACCAGCTTTTGCCAAGTACTACCTCTTTGTTCTCCCAACAACCTTTTCAAGGAAGTGCTTTGAATGCTTCATCCCACCAGTTCCTTCCTCCTTCTCACATGTCAATGGCTCCCTTGAATCCTCAGATTGGTGCCACACCAGTTTTGATTAACCCAGCAATGCGACCCCAAGAAAGCCTGTTGGGGAACTTTCCTGCTGAAAGAAATGTCAGGATTCAAAATTTAGTCCCGCTTCCTACAGACCCGAGATACTCTGCATATCAAGGTACGATTGCTCCTGGTATACCAACTAGCGGTTATGGTGGGAATCAGGTTCCACCATCTGACCATGTTGCTATTCCCGGCGGAGTTTTGCATCAACAAGTAATTATGCCTGAAAGTTTCCGAAGGGTGGATGACTGTCAAATGTGTCAGACATCTTTGCCTCATATGCATTCTGATCCCATTATACAGGAGAGGAATGATGGCTCTACAATGTTTGTACCATATGAGAGCTCATCTTACCATGCTTCTCGTCCAGATGATATCGTCAAAATCCAACAGGCCGATAAGTTTATGGGTCAACAAAGTTTCCTCAATAATTCTAATGGTCAAGAAAGAGATGCTCTACATATTTCTAATGTTTTGACAGCTCAGGCCGAGACAACTGAACCTCTACTCAACGAGATTGTTAGAGATGTTCCGATAAAAGTTCAAGTATCTAGACAACAGCAAAATCCTGTAGAACATTCAGTAGCATATAGCCAACACCAACTAAGTGGATTGATGGATAATGTTAACATACATGCTCCTGAAACATATACCAATTGTCAGAATTTCGTCTCACCACTTGGACAAATTGGAAATGAAGATATTATGGGTATCAGTTTCCAACAAACGGAAAGGATGAATATGTTCTCAAATGACACCTCTGGTCAATCTCCAGTAAGTCCAAACATAGATCACACTGACTCAAGTGAGACGCTAACAAGGATAGTTCTTCCAGGCCATGAATATCAGCCTAAGACATCATGTGCGCCAATACAGTCACCCTTGTTACGTAATCCTGGTTTGCTCGTACAGCCATTGGTTGGAGGTCAGCAGTTCGATTCTTTGGAAGCAGAGTCCTGCAACCCCGCTAATGGCACTGTTGAACATGCCTTTGATGCTGCTATTTTACCATCATCATTATCATCAAATCCTGATGCTGCCAATTTACCATCATCCTTATCATCTAGTGTTGGTGGTGCAGACCACAAAGAACCATCAACGTCTTTTTTTAGTAACCAGGACCCATGGAATTTGCAAACTGACCCAAAGAAGGATACCAAGCCTAACCTACTTAGTTCTTCCAAAGGTGATCTTTTGTGTTATACATGACTCCATTTCTACTTTTTTAAAATAGTTATCCTTGAGGATTATCTGTTGATTGGTCTTTGCTTCTCTCTACAAGGCTTAGCGGAAGAGCATATCAAAAAAGAACTTCAGAATGTTGCTGAAGGAGTCGCTGCTGCTGTTTTACAGTCAAGTACACATTCATATAATCAACCTCCCATCAACATGGATGAGTATGCTTCTGATAAAGGAGAATTTTCACGTAATGATGAAGTGAAACAGCAGTCCACACACTTCAAGGTCCGTTGTATGCAGTTCACTGTTGTGGTCATTCCTTTCCGTATATTTCATATTGCTTCAGAATTGATGAAATTTTTATTATTATTTCTCAGGATATCAGGAACCAACTTGTCGAAAAATTGAATTTAGGATGTTCTGGTTCTGATTCTCTGGATCAGTTGCAGGTTTGACACCTTGTTCTTAATTCACTGGTGTTCATTAACAAACGAGTAAATCATATATTCTATTTAGATAGATTATATTAAAAAGGACATCGACCTTGAGGAATTGTGAGAAGCATATGCTATATTTTGATAGATTATAAAGGACAGCGACCTTGAGGAACTGCGAGAACTAGGATCTGGCACATTTGGGACAGTTTATCATGGGAAATGGCGAGGCACTGATGTTGCAATCAAACGGATTAATGATCGATGTTTTGCTGGCAAACCATCTGAGCAAGAACGAATGGTTTGTCTCAGTACAGCTGATGATGCATTAAAACACATGTTTACATATGTTGAATAGTTTATAATTATGTCTATTTTATCAACAAATTATCAGATCGATGACTTCTGGAACGAGGCACAGAACCTAGCTGGCTTGCATCATCCTAACGTCGTTGCTTTTTATGGGATTGTGCTGGATTCACCTGGAGGTTCTGTGGCAACGGTTACAGAGTATATGGTTAATGGTTCTTTACGAAATGCATTGCAGAAGAATGTCAGGTATCGTATGTATTCATTCCTCAGACCTATGTTAACACATAGATTCATTATAGAAGAATGCCATTAATTGTTATGGTTCATTTTCAGGAATCTTGATAGGTGCAAGCGCCTGCTGATCGCAATGGACATTGCGTTCGGGATGGAGTATTTGCATGGAAAGAATATAGTACACTTTGATCTTAAAAGTGACAACCTACTCGTCAATCTCAGAGATCCTCATCGCCCAATTTGCAAGGTCAATTGACGCAAGTTTTATTTTCTGTCTCTTCGAAATAGTTTTATCTATCTGCATCGAACTCTAACACGAGATTACTGATCAGAAGGGACAATGGTGAGGAATCAAGTAATGGTATTTAGGATTATAACTTATAAGTAATATCTGGATTTTTTTGTAAAGCATTATGGACATAGATTAGGTCTAGCATTAGTTCTAAATAGAGTTCACACTCTGGTGTCAGAGAAGAAACATATAAAAATTATTCCACTTGGTTTTACTTGCTATCTTCCCCTTTAAGTTGTTGATAGAAATTTGTGATCATTTCAGGTTGGAGATTTGGGTCTCTCGAAAGTGAAATGTCAGACATTAATATCGGGTGGTGTCCGGGGAACACTCCCATGGATGGCACCAGAACTTCTAAATGGAATCAGTAGCCTTGTTTCTGAGAAGGTTTGTGAACTAATCAATTCTTATCAGCTTGCTTATTTGTCTCTACTCTCTATAATGTATTTTTCTCTCTAGCGGATGCCTTAATCTGGACACTACAGGTCGATGTGTTTTCATTTGGAATTGTGCTTTGGGAACTTTTCACGGGTGAGGAACCTTACGCGGACTTGCACTACGGGGCAATCATAGGTGAAACCTTTTTCTACATAATTCTTGTGTGCAGATTTGCTTTGTTTCAAATTTGAGATTTCATTTTTCCTTATTCAACATTCGAATCAGGTGGTATAGTTAGTAATACGCTAAGACCACCAATTCCTGACTTCTGTGACATGGACTGGAAATTGCTAATGGAGAGATGTTGGTCTGCGGAACCATCAGAGAGACCAAGCTTCACTGTTATCGCAAACGAACTACGGTCCATGGCAACAAAGCTTCCTTCCAAAGAACAAGTCGCAACTGAAGGACCACAACCTTAAGAACCATTGTTAAATCGATAATCACACAAGATTTTACACGCAAATAGATAATTCTTCATCTGTAACTATAAATCCATATATTGCATACTTTTGCAAAGAAAAAGCATGTCCGTGTTGCATACTCTTTTTTGCTGCGTCTATAACATGTCGCCTTAGAAACCCCTATAGAATGCAAGCTAATAGCGTGAAGCATCCATGGAAACTTGGTATATATGTATAGCACAGGTCAATGTTAATTGTAAGAGTTTGATGTGCTCTTCTTCGTTTCTCTATTTTCTCTATTATTGTTACACTATTTCGTATATGCTGACTCTGATTTAGTTGTTAAATGGATCTTAGCTTACAAAAGAAACATCGGTTATATAAATGTACGCAACATAATATTTTATTTCTGCAGCAACCTCAGGTCCACAACTAACGAGTATGTACTAAGTAAGTCTTTCATAACATAGTAGAGTTGTTCAGAAGTGTTTTCTCAACAGCTTCAGTCAACGAATCCTTGAACTCTCTGAAAAGGTAGAGGTGTCTGTAGTATACCTTCTCTTGATGCAACCTTCAAGTAAAGTACTCGGGAAAGTCCTCAGAGAATTGCATTGCTTCAGCAGAGTAAAACTCAGTAGCGCAGGCCACAAAAGGCTCCTCGAAGAAGCATGAAACATACACATCAAAACAATCCCTATGATCAGCTATGGTAGACGTTTATGCCACCAAAAAAATTCCCATTATCTGAGATTTTGTAATCTCAATAAACATGGCTCAAAAACAATTCTCTTCATATATAAATTATAAACACACAGATGACACAGAATTAGTAGAAACGTACACTTTTATCATACTCATAAACAATTAATGTTTCGTGTTACATGGGATTCGTCACGTGATCCTGCCCCCTCTACTCGGTGTCATTTTATCTCTTACACCACATGAACGCTGTCGTTTCCTAATTCTATAGTCACTATATAAAATATCCTCAAATTACAATATAGAGAAATATGGGCATTTTCATCGAAAATAAATTAATGTTATGATATTTTTTAAAATTTTGAGGTAATAATAATCCATTTTTAAAAGTAAGAAACGCTCCTGACGAACAAAAAAAAAAGAAACGTCCCATTTTTTAAATTTCGAAAAGAAAAAAATCAATACAATATCAAATTAAAAATAAATAAATAAAAAAGAATAAATCCGTTAACCCATTCTATATAAAATCAGTCCTCTTCTTACTTTAGTCACTCACTCTTCTTCACATTTTCCAAAAAAACCCTAAATCCCGCTCCTTCTTCCTCGAGATTTCAATCTCTGTTCCTCGGCTTCATACTTGCGAAAATGCGTGAGATCCTTCACATCCAAGGTGGTCAATGTGGTAACCAGATCGGTGCCAAGTTCTGGGAAGTGGTTTGCGCCGAACACGGCATAGATCCAACCGGTAGGTACACCGGAGACTCAGATCCGAACAGAAATGAAACCAAACCTACCGGCGGTAATAAATCCGGTTAGAATATGAGGATCACATCACATGTCAATTAAACTCAAATCCTTGACTTGAGTGCGGTTTCTTAGAATAGAGATATGGCAGATTTTGGAGAATTAATAAGTTTGTTTTAACCATTTTAGCTTTCTTTAAGAAATCAATTTAGTCACTCGAATCATTTACTTTCCTAAGAATAAAAGGCGTGAACCTTGCCGTTCTCGTGGTACGTACTATAACTACTAGATACTTTTGTTTATTGTTTGACCGTCACTAAATTATTGCTAGGCTCAAGATATACATATCTATTTTATTAATTGTTTTGTCAACGAAGATGCCTAGTTTTTGTAATCTTCTTAATTATATTTCAAAATTTCTTAATATTGATAAGGCATAGCTAGAGTCTAGAGACGACTTCGATCATTATATATATATCCGCTGAATAACCGATAGTTTTTGCCATAACAGTTCTATAAAAGAGGAAACATACATACATATGCATGCCTGATTATTACAAATTTACAGAAAAACTGGTTATAAGATATTCATATTTATAAGATAACACTAATATACAAACGTATATACTTATTTTGTTTATCATTGAAAATTCACCTTTAAATGGACAGCATTTGTTATCTTATATCAACTACAATAATACAAGAAAAAAAAAAACAAAAAAGTGGTATATTCCTTAAAATTGGCTTTGGAATTTTACGTGGTTCATAATAATTTCAAAAACTTTACACATTCATGAAATTGTGGATTCAATTTTGTGAATCTTTTTGTAACCTAAGAACATAAATTCGACTTTAACCAAAATGAATTACGTACTACAATTTAAAGCCAACCATGAACATACAAAGGAAACATTTTTTTCTTATTTTTTTTAAAGTTCTTTATAAGAAAAGAAAAGAACACAAATTTGTTCATCAAACGCATCCTGACGACGGGAGAAGCCCGACTGTTTTCCGTTCATCGGAAGTTGTCTTCTTGAAAGCAGTGCTTCCGAAGAAAAAGAAACCCACGGCGTATCCAGCTATAGCGGCAATGAAAACGCCTGCGTTAAAAGACATAACAGCGAGCATCACCAGATACGACAGGCCAGTCTTGAGCGTATACACGACGGTCTGAGCCACCCCAGCAGCGCGGCTGGTGGAGCCATCAGCACGGAGAAAGCGAGAATGGCCAAGCCACTCGACAATGACGGCGAGAAAGAAGACAACGACGAGACAGAGAACGTACATGCTGGAGCTAGTCCCGGGCCAGCCGGAGAAGAGAACCTCCGTGTTCTTGCCCCAGAAGAAGGTCATGTGCATCATCATCATATGTGGTTTTGTATGATTCGACATCGATGATGATGATGGTGATGGTGGTGGCATGTTATGCATGTTATCGTGATCCATGATACGTATTATAAGGTTTATGATAGCTAGATTTTGTTCTTAGGTACAGAAGTTTTAAGAGAGAATCGTTTCGTATTTATAATTGTAATTTTCTTAAAATGTGTATGTGTTGTAGCATAGTACTGTAGTACAAGTACATCATTGTTTGACTTGTTAAATTTTTTGTTTGTGTAGTACAAACATCTGTTATATTAGATACTCCCCTAAATAGATTTCCAAAAGAGAGAAAAAACTCATAAATCCTAAATATATGTTTACCTTATTTTCATGATACAGCTGCAATTCATGCCTCTTCGTCTAATGATCGAGAACCTCTTTTTTAAAACCATAACTATTCCAAAACTAAACTAAATATACCGAATTAAACCAAATTATATATTACATAAACCGAATTTAACTAGAGAAACCCAAAAAAATCGATTCAATTCGGTAGAATTTCATTACCGAAATTTACCTAAACTCGAACCAAACCGATTTGATTTTTTTTTGCTTAGTTAATTTCAGACCAAGTGTTAGTAACCGAATCAAACCAGCAGAAAACCGAATTTGATTCGGTTACAAGAACTCGCAGGCCTAGTCAATGGCCCAATATATATTTCTTAAATCTTTGGGCTAAAGACTAAAACCACAAGGGAAGAAAAGTGTTATTGGGCTAAAGACTAAAAGCACAAGGGAAGAAAAACCACAACGAAGTAGCCGAAGAAACGGAAGAAGCAGTTGAAAGCCATTTGACTCATACGACGACGTATCGATACAAAACCTGAAAAGTACTAAAAAGGTTTGGTACCTTGTGGTTCACGTTTCCCATCATTACCTGTCCGTCGTTTTCCTCACCGGATACAGACACGACATACTTAGCTTCGACGCTACACACATTTCCCACACAGCCTCTCTCAAAGTAACACAACTATTAAGATTATAACCTTTCTTTAGTTATTAGTAAATTTTAATTTCTCTCAAAATTGTCTAGCTTTAAAGTTGATGGCAATTTCCAACGGCGCCGTGGAGTTTCTCCGGCGACGGCTCCTCCCAACGACGCTTATCCACGTCACGGCTCTCGATGGCATCGTTAACGTTAATTCCCTCTTCTCGCTTGCTCTTTTCCTCGGCCTCACCACAAGCGGAAACGTCACTTTCCCTGTTTCCTCCTCCGCAGCCAAGAACCAACATCTCCGTCGATGTATCGCCGCCAAAGGCAACGCATTAGCGGAGAGGTTAGTCTCAAGCCATGTTTACTCCTTCAGCTTCTTCCTCTTCTCCAGCCTCGTTGCTATGTCTCTCAAGCAAGCAATCAGAACAACAACAACAACGAGAGGTAACGTTGCGGTGGAGGAGGAGCCGCGTATGTTGAACGTAGGAGTAGGCCGCGTTAACTTGGCAGCTTTGAGGGTTGGGATCGTTGCTTCGTGTGTTGCGTCGGTTTTGGGATGTGGGTTCTTGACAATGGCGTTAGTGGATCTTGTTCAGCTTAAACTTGGACCTTTGGAATGTAGGAGAAGCTTTCATGCTCTTGCTGCTATTGTTCCTCTTGTTGTACTTGTTCCTTCTGCACTTGTTATCTATGTGTTTCTTGTGCTTTACGCGTTTATTTATTAACTTTCTTTAGGGTTTGTACAATCTCGTGTTTTATAGGTTTGAGTTTCAGATTCGATCAGTTCTGTAGTCAGAGAGAATCCTCTGTTATTTATACTTAAGTTTCATGATTCTAATGTTTTATGAAGTACAAAGTTCTAATCTTTTGTTTATCATTAGTGAGAGAGACAAGCATGACATCATTAGTATAGTTCCTTATCAACTTGATGCTCTTCTTCTAGAGAGACGTCTCTTTGGGAACACTCTAGTAATATAGTGAACCTAAGAAAATGGCGAGATGGGGGAAATGTTAGAAGGAAAACAAACAAAAACATAAAAGTTGTACCTAAATCATTTGGTTGGGGAATATATAATACCTTGCCACCAGTTTCCTCTTGAGGCGTCCGAGGAGTTGGTATCGGTGTTGTCTCTGTCCTGATCCTTGTTAATCTGATTGATTCAAACGTTTTGTAAAGTCAGAAGGTTTTGTCTTTTCTATGAAACAATCAAACATCAAAGTGACATGAATCATGTATGAACGGATGGATGATAACTCACTGTAGGGTAAGTATGGTTCTGTGTGGATTGAGAGTAAACATCTTGACCACCGTAGTAAAGAGAAGAACTCAGATTGCAGGTTGAAGTGTCTTTACTATTTTCTGTGAAACCACCAAAACCAACGAGAGAGTGTATTGATTAGACAATACGAATTCGGATTGTTGTCTTGACAAAATAACCGAGAGTCTCAAATTAAAAATGAAAAGCCGGTCTTGGCATGAGGTAGCTAAGTTTTCAAGCTTGTTTATGATGGATGAAGAAAACAGAGTAATTTGGAAATTCTTCTGAAATCATCTTGTAAGAATGGTATGGTTTTTGATTAGTTTCATGAATTGAGAATCACTTTTAGACCAATCTTGATTGAGTTCTTCTTGGTCTTGATTGACTTAGTACCAAACCAAATGAAGCAACGTGAGCCATTTTTAAAAATCCAGAATTCTAGATGAATCAGAACATTTTCCAACAAAACTTGGCTTAGTATAAAAGCAAAAGGTACCATATTGATTCAAGAAGGTAGACAAGTTTTTTTTAGGCCTAATGAAACAAATCTTAAGAAGAAAAAAACAGACAGTTGAAGAAAGGCTTTTCCACTGACCTAAGGACCCATGTTTGGAGCTTAGGATGTTTCTTGCTGTTCCCTGAAAACACGCAAAAAATGGAAAAAGGATGAATAAACTTCAAGAACCAATCAGAAAAAGTAACAGAAGGAACTATAGGAAGAGGGATAATAGTGGAACCTTGGAGGGAGGAGTGAAAATGGAATTGAAGTTGGCAGAGGAAGTAGATTCCTTGGGGCCAAAGAGTTGAGCCGTGAAGGAAGAAGAAGACGGTGATGATCCAACTCGTCCTTTACCCTCCATTACTAAGAGAAATGTGTTACTGACTAATCAATTAGAAGAAACGAAAAGATAAGATGATTAAGAATGTAGAAGAAGATACTATGTTAAGGTGTGTTGCCACAACAAGATCATGGGTGTATATATAGACAAATAGACAATGCTACAATGCTAATATGAGAATTTCAAAAGAAGAAAATACAAAAATCTCAACCTTTTACCGCTTTTAGATTTAGTCCCCACCAATATATAGTCAATTTGATTTTGTTTTTTTCAGTTTTTGGATTTACCAAGTTAGATGCAATTCAATCTTTTTCCTGTCAAATTATTCTTGGATATGTTTTACCAAAGTTATATTTTTATATATGAAAAGATGTATTGATAGAGAAAAAAATGTACATCTTCTATAAGTTTCCAACCTTTCTTGATCACAAAGAGCCAAACACAACTATATACTTAAACAGTATGTTCAAAAAAGAAGATTTTGGTTGAAGATCTTAACATCATTTTCATAGATAGATTTCGCCAGTAATGTCACATTAATAAAGAATGGTCAAATGTCTTTGATCCCAAACTAAAAATGTTCTTCTTGTCCCGTCAAGTGGATGATGCCATAATGTATTATATATCTCTTGCTTTTTCAACAAGGTGAGGATTTGGTCATGTATGATATAAAAAAAATTAAGGTACTCAACCTTTTGGGGGTCAATAATATGGATCATATTGAGAACCAAAAACGTGAGCGGCATGATCCGAACCTGCGCGGGCAAAGCCCACATGATTTCTAGTCATGCCCGATAACCACTCCGGCACGCCCACAAGGACAAGAATCATTCTAACAAGTCAACAATATTAAACTTGTATATAAGTTGTTCATCATGAAGTAAGAATGATAAGAGGAACCCTTCAACAACATGAGAAGCCATAGGTACATGTGGAAATAGTTTGTCAACTTAGAATCTTTACTATAAAAGATGATGGATCCACAAAGTTCTCGGTCTTTGACTAATCTTATGAAAAGCATCAGAACAAGGAATAGGAGTCACTACATGATAAAGATGATGGATTCACAAAAGTTCGGTCTTTGCCTAATATTATGAAGCATCATAACAAAGGAATAGAAGTCACTACATAATCGAGGTTTCTTAGAGAAAGATGTGGCTAAACTACTAAAAGTTTTGTAACTCTTATTCTGGTTTCAATGAAAGAAAAAGCAAAGTGTTGCACACACAACAACAACAACAACAACAACAACAACAACAACAACAACAACAAAAGAAAGAAAGGTATTAGGTATCCATAAGATTCTTTAAGCGACTCTGGTGTGGGCATTTTTTAGATACAACAAAGTAATTAGGCAAAGAGACAATAAAATCAACAACACAATATGATGTTTTGAGCCACAAGAGCGTTAATTAAGGGTTAATGCGCATATCATACAAAGCACGTGACGGCATGTGTCAGTCATACTACCAGCTAAAACAGTAAGTATAACATACTATTGACCAAATTAAAGCATATATAATATTTTGTTCCCAACCCATATTTGTTAGCAAACAATCAAAAAATAATAACACAAATTGCCAAAATTATCTTTAATTATTTACTATTCTATTCCATAATTTGTAACGTTCCATTTTGAAAATTTCGAAAAGAAGATAAAAACAAAAATCAAAGAAAAGAATTATCAAAAATAAAATAAAGAAATAACCAGTTAATTCCTTTCTATATAAAAACACTCCTTTTCTTTGTTAGTCACTCACTCTTCTTCACATTTTCCGAGAAAACCCTAAATCCCGCTCCTTCCTCTTCGTGATTTCCTTCTCTGTCTTGCGAAAATGCGTGAGATCCTTCACATCCAAGGTGGTCAATGCGGTAACCAGATCGGTGCCAAGTTCTGGGAAGTGGTTTGCGCCGAACACGGCATAGATCCAACCGGTAGGTACACCGGAGACTCAGATCTGCAACTCGAGCGTATCAATGTCTACTACAACGAAGCTAGCTGTGGTCGATTCGTTCCTCGTGCTGTGCTTATGGATCTGGAGCCTGGAACCATGGATAGTCTCAGATCTGGTCCCTATGGTCAGACCTTCCGTCCTGATAACTTCGTTTTCGGTCAGTCTGGTGCTGGTAACAACTGGGCCAAGGGTCATTACACCGAAGGAGCTGAGCTTATCGATTCCGTACTCGATGTTGTTCGCAAAGAAGCAGAGAACTGCGATTGCCTTCAAGGTACTAATAAAGCCGCTAGATCTAGTGTTGATTTTGCTTTCGTTCAAGTGTTTTTGGTGTTACTGGGGTTTTGAACTGTGGGATTTTGGGTTTGTAGGGTTTCAGGTTTGTCATTCACTAGGAGGAGGAACTGGATCTGGTATGGGAACGCTTTTGATTTCCAAGATCCGTGAGGAGTACCCAGATCGAATGATGCTTACATTCTCCGTGTTCCCTTCGCCTAAGGTTTCTGACACTGTTGTTGAGCCTTACAACGCTACTTTGTCTGTTCACCAGCTTGTTGAGAATGCAGATGAGTGCATGGTTCTTGACAATGAGGCCTTGTACGACATTTGCTTTAGGACTCTGAAACTCACTACCCCTAGCTGTAAGTCCTTCTATCATTCATGGTCGCATTGGTGCTGTTCTTCTAAGTTCTAGTTAAGTTGATTCCACTGTTTTCTCTATGAGATGCCTTCTTTTGTATGGTTGATATGCATTGTCTAGATGGTGAATATGATTTTAGCATCAGAAATTGTTTATGTTACGCTTCTCATTGGATTGTTCTTGCCTATATGATATGCCTCATGTGTTTTGTGTTATTGGTCCTGTTTAATGATCCCTGGTTATCTGCATTTGTGTTATCACAACTTACAAATCCTTGTGGCTATTCTCTTATCTTCTTGGCATTATACTTTCTTTGTCACTTACGTCTTCCTTCTCTGTCTGCAGTTGGTGACCTGAACCATTTGATATCTGCTACCATGTCTGGTGTTACATGCTGTCTTAGATTCCCTGGTCAGCTCAACTCTGACCTCCGTAAGCTTGCTGTGAATCTTATCCCATTCCCTCGTCTTCACTTCTTCATGGTGGGTTTCGCTCCTCTCACCTCAAGAGGGTCTCAGCAGTACCGTTCCCTCACAGTCCCTGAGCTCACTCAGCAAATGTGGGACTCCAAGAACATGATGTGCGCTGCTGACCCAAGACACGGACGCTACCTCACAGCCTCAGCCATGTTCCGTGGCAAGATGAGCACAAAAGAAGTTGACGAGCAGATGCTGAACGTGCAGAACAAGAACTCTTCCTACTTTGTTGAGTGGATCCCAAACAATGTCAAATCAACAGTCTGTGACATCCCACCTACTGGTCTAAAGATGGCCTCCACTTTCATTGGCAACTCAACATCGATCCAAGAGATGTTTAGGCGTGTGAGTGAGCAGTTCACAGCTATGTTCAGGAGGAAGGCTTTCTTGCATTGGTACACAGGTGAAGGAATGGACGAGATGGAGTTCACAGAAGCAGAGAGCAACATGAACGACCTTGTTTCAGAGTACCAGCAATACCAAGACGCAACTGCAGATGAAGAAGGTGAGTACGAGGAGGATGAGGAAGAGGAAGGAGAATACCAACAGGAGGAGTACTAAATAAGTGTACCCCCTCGAAAGTAGTCATTTGCTTATCTTTTTTTCTTTCCTTCTTTTGAAAATGAAAACCTCAACTACCAGTTGTAGGTATGTAGTGCTTGTATTGACAACTCTGGATCTTTTTAGACTTATGGTGTGTTGTGTGTGTACTTTGTTCTTAAATTTGGTTTGTTCTTCCGTTTTCCCTCTTTCGCTTGAATCTTCTATTAATCATTGTCTAGCCACCACTATTTAGTTAATTTTGTTTGCTTTTTTGGATTAACCAAGTTCGGTCGTTGATTAATATTGTGAAGCATCAGAACAAGGAATATAATTCGCTACATAAAGATGATGGATTCACAAAAGTTCATTCTTTGTCTGATATTATGAAGCATCACAACAAGGAATAGAAGCCACTACATATGGGTTCGTCTAATTATCCAAGTCTTTCGTCTTGTGATCTAACAGTTTGATTCGCCACTTGTTCTGATCTACTGATACTTCTTCAAGATCACACATTTTGGATCTTGATCAATATAGACTTCCCCTGCCCAATGCACTCACTGACGCACACAAGTCAAGGATGAATAACATCCCCAAACATTTTTCCCGTGTCTCCACTGCAATTCAAGACTACGAATGATCTACAATTATATTAACTACGTTGAATTGCCAATAGACTAAAACTTTATAACTGGAGAGACACTATTCCAATTTTGAGAAACACTGAGAAGTCTGATATAGAAGAGTAGAGTTACGTGCATACACACACCTCAGCATCTACCAAATATCTCTTCGGGTGGATCATAAGCATGTTTCTCAGGGAACAACTCTTCGAAATCTTTCTTCACCTTGTTTCTGAGAAGCGGATGCGGTAGAAGCCCCTTCAACAGAACCCTAAACGGCAACTCTTCCGGCGGATCTGGAGACTTCAACATGTCTTCATACACATTCATGGCATCAGCGGGACATCCGTCTCTCAAAAATCCTCTGATAACCTCTGTATAAGTCTGAGAATCAGGAAAAAGGTTCTCTTTCTTCATTTTCTCCCACAAGCCCATTGCTTCGTCCATTCTTTTACTCTTTGCTAGGGATACTATAAGGTCCTTGTACATAAACACATCAGGTTGGTACCATTCCTGCTTCTGGATCACCTCAAACATCTGTAATAAGTTGAAGAAGCCAATCATCAACAACCAAGAATATACGTATAAGATCTATGTAGAACGGTCTAAACCTTAAGCATACAACTACACTGATGTTAGCTCTGTTGAGGCATTTCATCGAACAGTTCATGAGCAACACTATGAAACTCTGCATCTACCCAAAATTGACATCAAATTTGTAGAACAGAAACACATAACGTCGCAGTTAAACAGAAACACGATCGTAATAATCAACACAGCTCAAGAAGCCCCCCATAAACATGAAATCAAACTTAAAATAAGCCAAAACAAAAACAAAATCCTGAAAGACCCAATAGAAATTGTGACGTAAAGAACTCACCTTGATGGCTAAGGCAGTCTCTTCTTGTCGTTCAAGCTCGCCGATAACAGCTAACATATCTAATTTCAACAATCTGAAAACATGTGTCTTTATAAACTTCTCCAGCTTCTCGTCGTCTTCTTTCAGTCTCTTGAGACCCAGAATCACGAAAAGGGCTTCTTTCCCGATCAGTTTCTTCCCTCTCCAGAGAGGACCTCTTGGTCTCCCGTCATGGAACCGAGAAACAAACACCGTGAAAGGTTTCGGCGGAATCGGGTGAAGTAGCGTTTTGGGTTTTAGATTCGAGAATGAAACTCGACGAATTGAAGGGTTTGTAGTAAGTTTCTGGAAGAAGATCGATGCGAAAGGTGAGATTTTTCGCGAGAAGACGCGACTTGCTAACATCTCTCGGTCGTAATAAGACTCAAATGTCTGAACTTTGAATCGACTCTCCGACTCTCCGACTCTCTCCCCTGTATCACATATAAAACACACAACGGTAGTGAAACCTAAAAACGACAGCGTTTTGAGGACTTCTCATTGGACTTCTTACTAAAACGCTTTCGTTTTGCCAAGACTCGTCGATACATTAATCATTTTCCAAATTAAAATCAAAACTCACAAAACAATTTTGAATCTTAGAACCAATTAAACTTTTAATTTGAAGAAGCAAATAATCCGATAAGATGTTTAGAATTATAATGGGTGAAGTAACCAGAAACATCCTAAACAACATACATATCACGAACTATAAAAACTAACAATCATATATAGAGAAAATAACTAGCTCTGACTCCATCAGCTCGTAGCATAAACAACAATGGGGCTTCTCACAGAGTGGACACCATCAGACCATATCAGGTGTGCGGACACAAGATTGTCAGCTTCGGGACCTTCCCCTGAAACAGTCACCGTGAAGGACTTCTTCTCGTGCACAGACTTCATAAACAAGACTTCTGGAACCACCTTGACTTTGAGTTTAGATCCCACTACCTTTGCTTTGTAAGTGGCTGCTTTACCTTTACGAACGTTAGTGACTGTTCTATGGAAAGTCAGCTTGAACGGCTTTGACGCCGGGACTTGAGCAGTCATCGAAGGATAGTTTAGGTTTCGGGGTAACGATTTAGTTTGTTCTTTAGTGCAAATACTGCTATCACCGGAGATGAGTCTTAGTTTCTTTCCAGTGTAGTTCAAGCCACAGAGAAAGGCGATGTGGTCGGATTTACTAGCTTCATAAACGAGTCCTGGATAAATTGCAGCTATCGGATCGACATGGCCTGCTCCGTAAGCAAACTCAGCCATCTGATTAAATGGAGAAGTAGATGCATTCATTGGCCAAGCTACAAGAAACCCATCAAAAACAGAGTATTTTAAGTTTTCTTGCAATACAAGAAAGTGATGTTGTAGAGGAAAAAAAAAAACAGAGTGATTGTTATTTTGCTTACCGGTAGTCATGATGGCGGATTGAATCATGGAAGGAGACCAGCGTGGGTGAAACGTTTTAAGGTATGCGGCTACACCAGCAACATGCGGACAAGACATTGAAGTTCCGGTTTCAACCGAGTACTTTACATGTCTTGTGTCTGATAAGCTTGGTGGTACATCAGGAGAATAAGCAGCGATGATCTCTGATCCAGGCGCTGTTATATCTGGCTGCAAATCAAATT
Source organism: Capsella bursa-pastoris (assembly GCA_036452645.1). Lineage (NCBI taxonomy): Eukaryota > Viridiplantae > Streptophyta > Magnoliopsida > Brassicales > Brassicaceae > Capsella > Capsella bursa-pastoris. The sequence continues at coordinate 14,372,791 of CP144195.1, read as the reverse complement.
CATCATTTAGTCAGACACAATAAAATGTTAGAATGAGAGCTACAAGTAACCTAGCTTTTCTCTGTTTCTATATATACCTTCAAAATATCAGGAATGATTGTGTTTGGACCACGAGAAGAGTAGGAAGCAACAATGGGAGCTCTCTGATTAAAGATAGTCTCACTTCTCAGAACAGCTGCTTTAGGGTTCCTGGCCAAAGATAAAAGTACAATAACGATCGAGCAATAAGATAAGAGTATTGGTATAGAGATATATCAAGAAAGAGAGATGGGATTTTACTTTGTGGAGTTCACATAGGAGAGAAGAGTGTTGTATTTTTTTTCCGATACAACAGAGACTGGAAAAGAGAAGATCATTGCAACCTCTGCGTATTGGCTCTTAACAATGGATGCAACAGCTCCCATATCTTTAGCTACTTCAGGATCTTGCACGGAATCGCATAACACAATCTTTCCTTTCACAAGTTTACTGTCTAGACATCCTGGTGAGCAGAGCCTGAAACGACAAAATACCATTTCAAACCTGCTATGTGAAGAGCAAAATAGTTACCAAGATAAATTTTTAATTTCTTGGAATGGAAGTTACCTGGCGGCATCATCACTACAAGTACTTGTAGCTGATTTTCCATGTACTATAGGGTACTTGGTTCCGTTAAGATCAAACGTATTCACTGATCTTCCCTGTTGGCACAACAATCATTAACGTTTAAAGAGGACAACATATGTACCATAATGATTGTGAAAGATTTGTTTCTTGGTACTCACGACAATTGTCTTGCCGTTTCCTAGAACAATTTTGGTGACAAACGCGCGGTTCGTATTACTAGCAGCAACAGTGAAGATCCAAGGCGCAACGCTTGCGACTGAGCTTGGTTGTGGACCACTGTTTCCTGCGGAATTCACTGTGAGGATTCCCTTCCCCATAGCATGGAAAGCCCCAATCGCAATCGGGTCAGCCTCGAATGGCGAACCGTTATCCCCACCGATGGAGATGGAAATGAGGTCTACCTTGTCCGCTATGGCATCGTCAAACGCGGCTAGAATACCGTCAGTTGTGCAACCACTGGCGCCAGGGTTACATACTTTATAAACCGCTATTCTTGCAGCTGGAACGCCACCTCTCGCGGTTCCATTACCGAGTCCGTAAAAGCTCACGTGCTCCACAGCGTTTCCAGCTGCCGTGGATGCTGTGTGCGATCCATGTCCCATGAGGTCCCTTGCTGAGTCAGGATACTGTGTGTAGTACCGTGCTCCAATAAGCTTGCTGTGTACAGAAAACAAGATAGTTCACATTCAATGTTACCACTTTTGCAATTGACAAACTTGTAACGCAGTTTAAAATTGTGTGTAATCAGTTTAAAAGGGGGTTTTATACTTGTTGCAAGTGAAGTTCTTGCCACCTTCACAAACACCTTTCCATTTCTTAGGAGGAGGACCAAAGCCTTTGCCGCTGAAGCTGTCCGATTCAGGGTAGACTCCACTATCGATAACACCGATGATTGTATCGCTCTCTATGAGATTGTTTCGTTTTGTCCTTTTGCCTTCTTTGAGGCCCATGAAACTCCACGACGACGTTGTTTGGAGCTTCAGTTTCTTGCTAGGAAACACAGACACAACTTCGTCCATACCTTAAAAAATAACAAAACAATTAAATAACATCATATAGATCGAGTTTATATCATTGCATAGAGAAGATTAGTAATTTGAGTAAGAGTATTGCACTTACTTGCTAGTATCTCTCTTTCGGATTCGGTTAGCCGAGCAACGAATCCGTTGAAACTCCTTTTATAAGTCCTAACCAAACGATCCTCTATCGAACTAGAAAATTGATATATTTGTTAGAGAATGTATATAATTTTGATCGATAGACATGAGACCATATACACAAATAATCACATTAACATTATCATCTATACAAATTGAATTAATTCATTGCACCTCTCGCCGATGACATCTTGAAGAATACTAGCGTGATGGGACATTGGCATGTAATCAACACGAGCAGGGAGTGCACCCATGTATACTATATACACCTATAGATATCATCATATCATTATCATGGTTACTCGTAAGTCAAATAATTCGATCGAACCATGAAATGAATAACTCTAAGAAAGGATGGTAATATTTGTGTAATTTACCTGTTTGTCTTGTTCATTGTCGGCTGCTGCTGCAAAACTCACAAGCGAAGCAAAGACAAAGAGACATGAGAGGAGACAAGAAGAGACATCAGGTTTCGTCATATTTAATTAATTGGCTTAATTAGATGATTTTGTTTTTATAATGAAGATTGTGAGAATGAAACGAATTATTTATAGGGAAGTCATTTTTGAACAGGGTCTAAGAACGTAATCAAAGTCCTTAAAGAGATTCTTTCTCTAATTACTAATTACACTTATGGCAATAATAATGTATATTCAATATTAATGGCTTTGATTGGTACATTTAATTTGCTACAGTTTCTACTTTCTTGGTCCACTATTCCTTGGTAAAAATAAATAGAAAGAACCTCTTTTGACTTGAAAATTTTCTCATTAACCAATTAAATTGACTAACCAATGGAAACAAAATATTTAATTAATTTTTATTATGACTAGAATTGAGTGTTGTGCCAAATTATTTTGGCAGATTAAAATATTTGGGAATGTATATCCTAAATTCTGTTAATTATGCCAGCTTAATCATGTGAGGCAGGTTCATCATTTGACCTTACAATAACGAAATATTCTCAACGCTAAGGTTTTTCAATTAATTACTTTTTTCCGGACGATGTATCTAATTTTTCTAGAGATGTAATAAAAATGTACCGATGAAATTAAGAACTTTCACCAAAATAGTACAGATTTTATTGTTTCTAACTATACATGTTTCATCGTTACAACTTTGATCACTCTCTATTTATAATAGTTATTTAGACTTAAGTTTAGACATATTGAAACTAATTAACATTTTAATAATTTGGACTGAAGTTAAAACTAGCAAGCAAATTATATGTATGTATTTGTCTTGTTAATTTTGTCTAAAAATCAATAGCAACAATTGCCTCAAGATTATTAATAACCTAAATTAAACCAAAGAAAGTAGATAACAAATTAATAATTATATATAGTCCAATCAAAAAACGAAATTAAAAGTTTACTAATAAGGTAATGTATACTTTTATTTGTTGACTGCTTTATGCTTTTACTACTCCAAGTAATTAGGTAGTCATTTTTTAAAATTACTTCATGATCACCTCCTAATTTCATTATTTTCTACTAATGAACTTGTTCCAACATTTTTCATATTCAATTTGACGTGACTTATTAAGTTATTATCATTACCACACTCGCAACAAAATATATATAACAATCATTGATGTTATATTATTAACGCAATTATATATACTTTTTTTCTTTTCCAATTACACATATAGAAGAACCCTTTGGAACATGCTCTTACTTTTTGCCAGCCTGCTTACGAATCATTAGTTGCCAAATCAGCAAGGTAACTGAAAGTCTTTGTCTTTTTCTCTCGAACACGACGTCGTTTCTATTCCCTGACACAGATACGTATAGACAGATATATATATATACACATTCACTTTTATTGCTTTTTTTTTCCTCATCTCTCTCGAAGAGGAAGAAGACGAAGCCCTCTTCAACAAAATTGAAACAAACAGTTCGTGAGAGAGAACAAACGTTAAAAGCCTCTTAATCAAAGTTTCTTCCTTTATTAGATCTGAATAAAACTCAGATTTTTTTTTTCTTTCTTTTCTCGAATCATCCGCCATTTTGCGTAAAGGGTACACGAATCAGTCTTTCTTATTGTGATTTACTTTGTGGGTTCGTGTTAATTTCGTTGGATCTGGGTTTGATTTTGGAGATCACTGACAAAGGTTCTGTTTTTTTTTGTTTTGGGTTCAAATGTGTAGGTTTGATTGCGAGATCGGAGAGAGAGAGAGGGAGAAAATGACGCATAGAGTGGATCAGGAATATGATTATTTGTTTAAGATCGTGTTGATCGGTGATTCTGGTGTTGGGAAATCTAATATCTTGTCTAGATTCACCAGGAATGAGTTTTGCTTGGAATCTAAATCTACCATTGGTGTTGAATTCGCCACCAGAACTACTCAGGTGTGATTCGAATTTTTTTCTCTGTTTCTCTCTTTAAGTAACACCTCTGTGTGGGAGTATAATTCAGAATATTTGCTGTTAGAATCAGAGAAATTTTGAACAGATAGTGATTTAGGTGAGGTGTATATGATGAGAGTCTTAAAGCTGTGATTTTGGGATGGGTTGCTTCTGTTTTTATTAGCTTTGTCTCTTATTCTGATTTCTCTTCTATAGCTATAATGAAGGTTTCTATTTTCGATGCTAGACATAAATTTACTTGTAGCTTCATGACCCTATAACTGTAGTGTATAATTCAGGTATTTGATAGTTTATTCTTTAGTCTGTTTTGTTTCTTTAAAGTTGCATCTTCTTTAGTCCTGTGTTATGGGGTTTTTTGGTGAAAGGTCTTGTCCCCAATACACTTCAGTTTTTTTCAGTTACTGTGTTCAAAGAGTATATGGAATCCAGTTCTTTTCTCAGCTACTGAAGTATACTGATTTCTCCTTTGTCTTGTTAAATATTTTAACAAAGAGAGAATCTTAGATGTGCTGGCTTTGTGTCATGACAGATGCTTTTCTCATTTTAAGGCTATAAGTGGATGGTCGTGAGAGCCAATTCAAAAGAGAAAAGATTCTCACAGCTTGTCTTCAATAATTTCACTGTATATCTTGATCATTGTTGTCATTTGTCATGCGTGACCTTGTCCACCTTTATACCCTCTTAAAGTCAACCAATAAAACTTTCCAGAAAAAGAATTCTATGATACACTTATGTAGTTGTATGCAAATAGATGCATTGAAAATGTTGGTGTTAATGTTAGTAAGATGAATTTAACAACTCGAGAAATATGTTCTGAACTGTTTTGATTGTTGAAACATTAACATTGGCAATCTTGTTCATAAATCTAGGGGTGCTTCAGTTCCTAAGATCTAACTGGTTTTTACTGTAAATCTCTGTGAATGTATTTTGGATACGCAGGTGGAAGGAAAGACAATTAAGGCTCAGATCTGGGATACTGCAGGTCAGGAGAGGTACAGGGCAATCACCAGTGCTTATTACAGGGGTGCAGTAGGTGCACTTCTTGTCTACGACATCACCAAGAGACAGACCTTTGACAATGTATTGAGGTGGCTGCGCGAACTGAGAGACCATGCAGATTCAAACATTGTGATCATGATGGCTGGGAACAAATCTGATTTGAACCACTTGAGATCTGTCGCTGAGGAAGATGGTCAGAGTTTGGCCGAGAAGGAAGGTCTGTCTTTCCTGGAAACATCAGCTCTTGAAGCAACAAACGTGGAGAAAGCGTTTCAGACCATCTTAGGAGAGATCTACCATATCATAAGCAAAAAGGCACTGGCTGCACAAGAAGCAGCAGCAGCTAACTCCGCAATCCCTGGGCAGGGAACTACAATTAACGTTGATGACACATCTGGAGGCGCGAAACGAGCATGCTGCTCTTCTTAAACTAAAGGTAAACGGGTCGTTCGCGTGTTCCCTCCTCAAAGATTCAAACTTTTGTTTTCACTGGCTTCTCTTCTTTCCAAGTTTTGAGTGAATGAAACGTAACTATGCAAGAACATGTAGAATACTTCTGTCTGATTTACTCTGTTTTTAATGCTCTTCTGTTCTGTTGGGGTTTGTGTTCAGTTAAAAGCTTGTGAGATTAGTCAGTAAAGCTTGTTAGTAGTATACTTTTATCTTCTTGCCTTGGTGTGTTTTCCTCGTTTCTGGTTTATAAAAAGATTTTGTTAATATCTCCAGTTTAGGCTGGTTGGTCTTGGCTTGGTTTAATTGATTCAATGATTATGTATCTAGTTCCAGAAACATTTCTTTATGTAACACACTTGCTCATTTCTAGTTGTTTTTAACCGACCAAACTAAATCTTCATCATCATCCTTATCAAGTGACGACGATACATAAGAGAAACTATCAAAAGGAGTGATGGAGAAACTGAGAAAGAAACGTCATATTAGCCAACTTGCTAAACTAACACCAATTGCATTTGCATGCATGAAACGTCATATTAGCCAACGATTGAGTTTTCTATTAAAAATTTCTTTCGGGAACAAACCTAAAAGCCTTTTCAATGATTTTAAATAAATTCCAAAATGCTATACGAAACTTTTAAGTGATCATTTTTAAACCGAAAAAATAATTACTATATGTGTAACAGAAAATTGAAAACATGTAAAAAAAAAACCTAAAATCTTGTTTTGGATACTTTTTTGAAAGACTCAATAGTGTAATTAAAAATTTTGAATTTTCTAAATTATAAATTCTAAACATTAAACCCTATCCCCTAAATACTATATCCTAAATTGCAAATAATTAACCTAAACCAAAGATTTAAAATTTGAAACCATTGAACAATAATTTAATTTTAGTGGTATTTTTGAAAAAAAAAACAAAATGATGGTATTTTGAGGAATTCCTCTATTTCTATTAACTAATTCGTTTTTTTTTTTTAATTAGCTTATTAAATTTTACGTATAATACTAGAAATAGAGAATAAAGGCAACAGCTTTCAGGTGCCTTGCCCAATGGAGAGATCCCAGATATTGCCATATCATTTTCGGGAAGCGAACCCATCAGAGAAATTACTTGTAAGAAAAACAAAAGGGATCGAGAAGCGAATTCTAGTTTTAAAAAGGCGACAACTTTATTTTTGGGTTCAGATTTTGAAATTTGATATTTTTTCCTTCTTCTCTTTCCGGCCGATCCAATCTTAATCGAAAGATTGAAACTTGGAAGGTGGGTAGTGAGGGAATGGCGCAACAAGGGCAAGGAAGCATGGAGCCTGATGTTCTCGACGACATCATTAAGCGTTTACTTGATTACGGAAACCCTAAAGCTGGGACGAAGCAAGCTATGCTCAACGAGTTTGAGATCCGACAGCTTTGCTCCGCCTCTAGAGAGATATTGCTTCAACAGCCCTGTCTTCTTGAGCTCGCCGCCCCTGTTAAGATCTGCGGTATATAATCTCTGTCTCCATTTCCAGCTTCCGGCTTTGTATTCTGTTTGTTCGCTTTGGGATCTGATAATTTCATGATTGTGTATCATTTTGTCTTTTAATCAATATTTAGTTTTTTACTGAAAAAGTTTGCATTTTTCTTGGAGGGGATGAGTTTAAGTTTTAAGGGGAACAGAAACGAATAGAATTGAAGTTATGTGGGAATGTTGAATGAGAACAGAGAGAGAGATTATTACTTTGATTAGCATAATCTGGTTGCAGCAGCTTATCTCGTTAGAGAGAAAAGTGAGGGAGATTGATAAGATCATTAAATTGGACTTCATAAGATTGAAGAATAGGGAAGAAATTAGTTCTTGAAGCCAAAGGCGCAATCTATCTTTTTTAACCAATTGTTGTCACTTGATGATGGATGTGTTTGTTTGGCTTACCCTCTTCTTAGAGTCTTGGAATTTGCCTGAGAGAATCTGGTTATTCGTTAGTATGGTATTTGTACGGTCATGTGAGAGGAAGCAAGTTCTTCTTGATCTTTTCTTGTGAATATGCATTGGTTTTCTTTGCTTTTCTTCAAGAATCATTAATTATGGTTCTTATGGGTTCGTAGGTTGATGTGTAACATTTTTCTTTAGGCAATTGATATAATCTAGAAAAATCTTAGAGGCTCGGTTTTATGAGAGAAAGCAAGTTCATTTTTATATTAGCAGATCTGTGTACTGCTATCTTTGTTATTCTTAACTGAAATATATTTGATTTATTCTGGTTGTTTCCTAGTTTGATGTGTAGCTTTTTCCTTTGCATTGTTTCAGGTGATATTCATGGCCAATACTCAGATTTATTGAGGCTTTTCGAGTATGGCAGTTTCCCTCCTGCAGCAAACTACTTATTCTTAGGAGATTATGTTGACCGCGGGAAACAGAGTTTGGAGACTATTTGTCTTATGTTTGCCTACAAGATCAAATACCCCGAAAACTTTTTTCTCTTGAGAGGAAATCATGAGTGTGCCTCTATAAACAGAATCTATGGATTCTATGACGAATGTAAACGAAGATTCAACGTGAAGCTCTGGAAAGTATTTACAGACACTTTTAACTGTCTCCCTGTGGCAGCTGTCATAGACGAAAAGATACTCTGTATGCACGGTGGACTTTCTCCCGATTTGACCAATGTGGAACAGATTAAGAACATAGAGCGTCCAACTGATGTGCCAGACTCTGGTTTGCTTTGTGACCTTCTTTGGTCTGATCCTAGTAAAGACGTCAGCGGCTGGGGGATGAATGATCGCGGTGTCTCCTACACTTTTGGCGCTGACAAAGTAGCTGAGTTTCTAATAAAAAATGATATGGATTTAGTCTGTCGTGCCCACCAGGTTAGTATATCGACTACATTTGTATATATGTAACCTTTAGTTTATTTGTGAAATGAAATCTGCGCTCAAGATCCATCCGTCTATAATGTTCCCGCAGGTTGTAGAGGATGGGTATGAGTTCTTTGCTGATAGACAGCTTGTGACTTTGTTTTCTGCTCCAAACTATTGTGGTGAATTTGACAATGCGGGCGCATTGATGAGTGTCGACGAAAGTTTAATGTGCTCTTTCCAAATTCTTAAGCCTGCGATTCGGAGGCCACGGTTCTTTTAACGAGAAAGAGGTATATAGATTTGAGTGTTTCTCAAAACCGTTGAACTTCCTCTTTGTTTCAGTTTCCATCTGCAGTATTGTAGTAAAAGTGACCACATCTCATATCCTTTTGCAGTCCTTCTTACTGAAAAAAAGGGAGGAGGAGAAAAGGCGACAAAGGATGTTGGTGGCGGATAATTCTGAACCTCCATGAGTAGTAAGTATCCGAAGTTGCAAAGGCAACAGTATATATATCTACATGGTTATCATCTCTGCCACTTCTTTTTTAAATGTTGTCTTGTTACCACAACCCAATTTTTTGTTCTGTTTTCTTCTCCTTCTCTGTTCTTTCACATGTCAGAGATACAAATCCTCTCAAGTGTGTATATATACTTTATATGTATATATCTGTGAATCACACTGCAAGACGCTTGTGTTTATAGATTCTTAACTCTGAAGTACAAAAGAGGGTTCTCTAGAGACACTTGTTACCAAAAGATGGTGAGTAAAACTTATATCAACCCGATTCAAAACTATCCAAATATGGGCCTGATCCAAAAAGGCCCATATTGTTACCACGTGATTGGCACGTGTAAACCAACCACGGAAGTAGCAGAGAAGAAACTGGTGGTGGCATCGGCAAGTAAAAAAGACACCTCTCTTTATCGTCGTCGATTGAAAAACACCAGATTTGATAGAAAAGCCGCGAATTTTTTTTATGTTTTTCTTTGGGAATTTTCCGGGAAACACATCGGGAAAAGCTTAATCACCGGAAAATGTTTCTATCTCACTCTCCTCAAGTAATACAACCGACTTGTTATAGTGTTAACTTCTTACCTCGTTGTGCTCCGAAGCCAACGTTGTGTTCCGTTGCCTTAAACAATCCTTCGATAGCTGCCAGCGCCGGAGCTAAAATCTCTAATAATCAGCTAATTCAATCGTTGTGCAAAGAGGGTAAGCTTAAGCAGGCGCTTCGCGTCTTGTCTCAGGAATCTAGCCCGAGTCAACAGACTTACGAGCTTCTAATTCTCTGTTGCGGTCATCGTAGCTCTTTTTCTGATGCTCGACGAGTTCATCGACATATTCTGGATAATGGGTTTGATCAAGATCCTTTTTTGGCTACGAAGCTTATTGGTATGTATTCGGATTTGGGGTCTGTGGATTATGCACGGAAGGTGTTCGATAAAACGCGTAAAAGAACTATATATGTCTGGAACGCTTTGTTCCGGGCACTTACATTGGCGGGTCATGGAGAAGAAGTGTTGGGTTTGTATTGGAAGATGAATAGGATTGGAGTTGAGTCAGATAGGTTCACATACACTTATGTTCTCAAGGCTTGTGTTGCATCGGAATGCACAGCGAATTATCTTACTAAAGGGAAAGAGATTCACGCCCATCTTACCCGACGCGGTTACAATTCGCATGTTTATATCATGACTACGTTGTTGGACATGTATGCTCGATTTGGCTGTGTGGATTATGCCAGCTATGTGTTTGGTGGAATGCCCGTCAAAAACGTTGTTTCTTGGAGCGCAATGATTGCCTGCTATGCAAAGAACGGGAAAGCTTTTGAAGCTCTGAGGACTTTCCGTGAAATGATGACAGAAACCAAAGATGCATCCCCGAACTCTGTGACTATGGTTAGTGTGCTTCAAGCTTGTGCTTCGCTTGCAGCTTTAGAGCAAGGGAGATTGATTCATGGGTACATACTCAGACGGGGGCTTGACTCCATATTGCCGGTGATCAGTGCTCTTGTGACAATGTATGGTAGATGTGGTAAGCTCGAAGTGGGGCAAAGAGTATTTGATCGAATGCATGACCGGGATGTTGTATCCTGGAATTCCTTGATATCAAGCTATGGTGTTCACGGGTATGGAAGGAAAGCAATTCAAATATTTGAAGAGATGCTCGCCAATGGGGCTACTCCATCTCCTGTAACATTTGTCAGTGTTTTGGGAGCTTGCAGCCACGAGGGCCTTGTTGAAGAAGGAAAAAGACTGTTTGAATCAATGTGGAGTGACCATGGAATAAAACCACAAGTCGAGCATTATGCTTGTATGGTTGATCTGTTAGGTCGGGCGAATAGGTTAGACGAGGCAGCAAAGATGGTTCAAGATATGAGGACTGAACCGGGGCCTAAGGTTTGGGGTTCCCTTCTCGGGTCTTGTAGAATTCACGGAAATGTTGGCCTTGCAGAGCGGGCAAGTAAAAGGCTCTTTGCACTTGAACCAAAAAATGCAGGGAATTATGTGTTGTTGGCAGACATTTATGCGGAAGCTCAGATGTGGGATGAGGTTAAGAGAGTGAAGAAGCTCCTAGAACACCGGGGACTGCAGAAATTGCCTGGTCGGTGCTGGATGGAAGTGAGGAAGAAAATGTACTCGTTTGTCTCAGTGGATGAGTTTAACCCTCTTATGGAACAGATTCATGCTTTCTTGGCTAAGTTAGCCGAAGATATGAAGGAGAAAGGGTACATACCCCAAACCAAAGGGGTTCTGTATGAGCTTGAGACAGAAGAGAAAGAGCGGATAGTGTTAGGACACAGTGAGAAACTGGCTTTAGCGTTTGGGCTGATAAATACATCAAAAGGAGAGCCCATCAGAATCACGAAGAACTTGCGGTTGTGCGAGGACTGTCACTTGTTTACAAAGTTCATCTCGAAGTTTATGGAGAAGGAGATTCTAGTTAGAGATGTGAACCGGTTTCATAGGTTCAAGAATGGAGTGTGTTCCTGTGGAGATTACTGGTAATACTTGTGCGACTTTACAATTGCTTGTGTAGAATAAGCAAGGGAGAGATCTCGACTAGAGTTCTTGGACTTAGTCAGGCCAAAGGAATAACGAACAGGTTGTTAGGCTTAGAAAATTCCTGTAATATATGCCAACGAAAGCTGTTGGATCATTGTTACTATCATATTGTTCTTCAATAAACAGAAAAAAAAAAAGCGTGTTCATTTCACTCTCTGCCTTCGGTTCAAAAGTCGAAACAAGCTTCATCCGTGTAAGCTTCTGATTCTTGGTTAAGTAAGTAAGCTGCAGTCACTGGTCCACCTTGCTTCAGCTTGATTAAGCTGCAGGCACAGGTTTCTGGCTGTAGTGAATTGATATCAAGGATTCTATAATTCAGATGGTTTACATGTGATTGTATACTGGTTCTGTTTGTTGGGAGAGATAACGCTCTGCTTTGTTCTTAGACAGTATCTTCTCTTTGTTAAGAGATTAACCTAAATTAGTTACTATCTTTTTTACTTACGCACGCAAATATTTCCATTTTCCTAAAATGTGCAAAAACGACTCTAAAACAAAAAATATGGAAAACAAGCATTATCGAAAAAAGGAAAATTAGAAGAAAAGAAATAGAAAGCAAACCAAATTAACAAAAAGGATCAAACAACACAAGCATTATAAATAAGAGTAGCCAGAAACACAAAGGGTATTCAATTCTTCTTTGTCTAAGAACACAAACACAAAAGAGAGATCAGAAATCAAAGATGCCACTAGCTGAGATCTTAGTTTTGGCGTATGCTGCACTTTTCTGGGCTTTGGTAAGCTATTGTAGTAGCGGCAATAATAATGCTTCACAGAAGAAGTTTGATATCAGACCAAGCGGCTTAGGAACTGGAGCGGTTTGCGTCATCATCTTAGTCGTAATGGGTATGATGTTCCTTAACAACAACGCTGCACAAATTCACCATGGCGTCAACGAACAAGCTGATGGGATTTGGATTCTTGTTATCATCTTGTTCTGTCTCTTCATGCTTTATCTCAAAGGCGTTTTTTGATTTCTCCTTTATATTCTGTTTTTTGTTCTACGAATTTGTTTTGCTTCATATTGTAATTTCTTTTTTTTCTTGAATTTTCGAAGTCAGAATTGAAATTGCTGTGAATCAAATTATTAACGTTTAGTTATATCATAAGGGATTTTTAACAAATATGATTACAGATATTTAACTTGAAACACAAGGAAAGTAAAAAAAAAAGGAAACTGTACGGAACTCCAAAACAGCATCGTTTATGGCGTTTTTTAGTCGTCGTCGACGTAGATGGTCTCTTGTTTAAACAGTCCTCCGAACACTTTCCTCACCTCTTTCTCCTGCTTCTTCAGAGGCTCTTCCTTCTGTTTGGACGCAAACGGAGATGATGTGGCGGGTTTAGCGCTCACGTTTCTCTGTTTCACCACTGCTTTCTTGGGTGGCAAGTTTCTCGCTTTCGCCTGTCCTCTGACGGTAGCAACCTGTATTTTAGGTGCCTCTGAAGCGTTCTGGACTGCGGTAGTGAATTGTGAACCGAGTTTATTCCAGGAGAGACCTGATCCGATATCTTTAGCCTTGCTAAATAGACCGTCCACTGTGATTCCCACGGCATCTGCTTTCTGCTCGGCTTCCTCAGCTAAGCTAGCAGCTTCTGCTTCTTTGTCTGCCTCTGAAGCGTTCTGGACCGCGGTAGCGAACTGAGAACCAAGTTTATTCCAGGAGAGACCCGATCCGATATCTTTAGCCTTGCTAAATAGACCGTCCACGGTGATTCCCACGGCATCTGCTTTCTGCTTGGCATCCTCAGCTAAACTAGCAGCTTCTGCTTCTTTTGAAGAGAGCTTTTGCATTTGTTTCTCAAGCTCTTTCGCTTCTTCTGCTGCTTCTCGGGCTTTCTCAGCTGCGACTTTAGCTTCTTCCTCGGCTCTTGCCTTTGCGATCGCATCTGCGTATACTTTTCTCCTCCCATCTTCCGGGATTACACTATCATATAAGTCATTAAACGAAGTTGACACATAACTTATTAAGCTATAAACTCACAAGCAATACAACAGTTGTCTTTCGAATCAATCAAGAAGAGGACTCGTTTACCTGAATAGCTCATCTACTGGCCTCAACGGTGCTGATGGGTCTGTAGAAACTTCCACCACCTGAAAAAGGAGACACAGAACTAATATCATCAAGATTTTGAACGCATACACGAACACAACTTGACGAGTGAGTTACTTGTGCTATACGCTACCTTATTTTCTGCCACGGCCGTGTTAGCAAACATGTCTGCAACCAGCGACGCAATCTTCAACTTGGGAACCTGGTCGTAAACAGAACAGCAAACAAGTTAACAACCCATTAATCGAAACCAATCTATAAACAAATGATTTAGTTTCAATGTAATGTATGATAATAATCCCTTTTTTATCGCATACATTACATTACTTTGTAGGCCTCGGACGACGAACTACTGCCACTGCCGCTGTTACTCCCTTCAGCTGAAACGACGACGTTATAAGATTTCTCCGGGGAGAAATCCTCCGTCAAGCTCGTCTTTATGAGCGTGTACGCCACATCGGTTTGAGCCACTTTCTCGATGAGGTCAGAGATAGTCAATGGCTGAGATTTTGCGAAAAGGTTCCCGAAAAACGAAGTAATCCCGTCTAGCACGTTGTACGTGGATCCGCTGATGCTACCATCGTACACGATTGCCACATGGTTTACGCCAGCAAGCTCAGCCGCTTGGACCACGAGCAAAGCGTCTGAGGTCGAGACTGGTGCGTCAGGACCGTTCTCTGTCGCCCCGACCGTAACCACAACTTTGGTCGCGTTTCCTATGGCTTTTGCGATTGATTCAGCGTCTTGGAAAGTTGATTGAACAGCGTTTAGCCTCTTGACTTCCTCGTTTGATAAAATCTGTTGAAAAGCTGAGCGTCAAACCATAATCAAAACGCTAAACGCCACCGAGTTCACATGCGAAGTCAAAGCATAATAATCTAAAACCAAAACGCGTTTTTACATCGCTAAATCAATCTGTAACTGTCATCGCTGTCTTAATATCTGAAATGCGATTGATTGCGTCTAAAAATCAAGATCATCATTATCACGTTAAGAATATACGAATCGTGGGACTTAGAAAAAACAAAACAAGCGGACCTTGTAAGTGGCCGCAACACGAGCGAGGTCTTGGGCGGCTCCAAGGTCAGGAACGCCAGCTCGAACGCTGAATCCTCGTTGCAAGAGCGTTTGAGCTATGCGTATACCAGCTTGTCCCGTAGCACCGGCCACAAAAACCGTACCAGGATCTTTCTTTCTGTTATTACCAAACACTAAACCGGTCGAAGGGTTTGTCACCACCGGCATGAGTGACTTCATGTCCGGTAACTTACCGAAGTCAAACCCGAATGGTTTCGAATTTGACGATTTACCGGTTTGTTTCGCCTCCGAGTCATCATCACCGCCCTTCGTTTTCCCCAGTTGAAACGCCGTTTGCTTAGCCCACACGGTTAACCTAGGTTTTCTCGGGTTAAACCGGACACCCTGCGGTGGCGCGGTGGTTAACAGGAATGAAGTTGAACTAGAAGCCATTAGAAGAGATCACCAACGAGCTTAAACCGTTTTCTTGTACCTCAAGTAAACAATGTGGATGCCATACATTGAAGATGAGACACCATGGCGATGATAGAGTGCACAAGACAGTTCTTGTGTTTCCACAGAGAGATGCTTTTGTTATCCGAAACGGATTCATAGCCAATAACATCATGACACGTCAACAACATATCTTGGTGTGGCTTGGTCTGAACTTTTCGCCACAGAATTTTGATAGTGCGGGGCCTAGATGTTAAAATACTTTTAACTTTTGCCACAATAGTTTCACGTAATATCTAAATCCATCCCAAAGTTTTTTGTTAGTTAAGCAAAGGCCCATGAAAACATTCTTTGTTTTCACTACCTAATAATTAATAAGTGATACAACAAACTTTCATGCAATCAAGAAGAGAATTAGAAAGACTATTAAACCTTTTTTTTTTTTTTTAACAAAACGTGTTGTTGTCCATTAATGATCGCACACACAATATAATCCAGTTGTTCATTTGTAACACATACTATGTAACCTTTTTTTTTAAGCTGTAACTAACGTCGAATGTGTAAAAAAGTAAAGACATATGATCCTTATGCTGCAAGTTCAAGAACATTCACATGTTGAACTCCAGAAATATCTTCTTTATTACGCAACAAACTTCTCCTCTACTACTGTGGATGCAATGGAGAGGAATAGAGCTTCTTAAAGCTATTCTGAGAATCTGCTATTGAGAATCAAAGAACAACTCTCTTACTTGTGACATGATTGTAACACGTTTGTTAAAAACTTTCATAGCATTAGATCAATACAAGCTTGTCCCGTACCATAGGGACGTATTTTATCTTTCAATGTATACATAGTGGACATATAAAACTTGGAAAAACTGTAAAAAAAAGTTGCTGCCGAAACTATACCGTTCTTCCAATGATGTTGCTTGTTGGTTGTGCGTATTTTTGAAGTTTCTTGAGAGAAGTGGACTGTTCTGTTCTTTCCTGGCACTAGAAGAAGTGGTGCTACGCAAGAACTTCATTGTACGGTGTTGGAATACTGATCCCGGGTGTGTCTGGAGGCATCTCAGGCAAAACATCATTTCCTTCAAGATAGTTTACCACTTGGGACATACTAGGCCTGTCCTCTGGATTGTATTGTGCACAGAGTAGTCCAAGCTTCAGTACCAGCTCTATCTCCTTGCAGACGTAATCTCCTTCCAGTCTAGCATCGCGGGCACCAACCAAGTTCCCTCTTTTACAGCATTGACACACCCAGCTGATCAAATTAAACTCTTCAGGCTTCCCGGGATACTCTATGAACATTCTTCCACATGCAAACTCAAGTAGTAATGCTCCGAATGAATAAACATCTGCTTTGGTTGTTGGCATTCCTGTTATGATTAGCTCTGGAGCCACATAACCTACGCTTCCAAGCATTGGATTCCTGTTTGTGCCGAATCTAGCTAGACCAAAATCTAACCGCCCGTTTAAATCCTCATCCAAGAGTACATTTGCGGCTTTAACATCTCGGTGGAGAACGATTTGTTCATGCAAATATAGAAGAGCTGAAGCCACTCCTTTGATGATGTGAAACCTTTGGGACCAACTAAGGTTAGGCCTTTCGTCGTTAAACAAGAAATCGTCTAGGTTTCCATAAGGCATATAGTCATAGACCAAGAGTAGTTCACCTTTTCTTCTGCAGTATCCTAAGAGCTGCACAAGGTTCTTGTGCCTTAACTTTCCAACAGCAACAATCTGAGAAACCAGGTGTTTGGTATCTTGTTCTGCATCCAAAGAAACTCTCTTTACAGCAATATGTGCATTGGAAGAGAGCTTTCCTTTGTAGACTGTACCGTTTGCCTCTGTTCCAAGCAGCTCGCTCTCTTTGAATCCTTTGGTGGCTTTGTAGAGAGCTTTGTAAGAAAACCTCTGAGGGCTGTAATCTTCCACCCATTCTTCTCGGACTTCTTCATACTTGCTGTTCACATACATTGATCTTAATGCTGCTCCCATTCTGTAAAAATATACCTTAAAAAAAAACTTGTCAGATTATTGCAGGTTCTCAAGACAGCTTTTACTCTGTTGTTTGAACCAATTTTGTGAATACCATTGTTGTGTCTGTTGCAACTTTGTCAAGCCGTATCTGTTTGGTGATTTGTGTTGTTGTGGGGAATGAGTTGCAGACCACTTACTCTCAAGAGAAGGTCAACTGTTGTACCAAACCGTCCATTCTTGTTCTTTAATCTTATAATTACTCTCTTAAAACTTTATTTAATCATTTACTAGTTGCATTCAGAAGATTTCAGTATCATTAAATGCAATTTATATTGCAACATTGAACATGTTCATGTGTTTGATCACCTGGATGAATTAAATAATCAAATACATATTTTTCTGAAAATGAAATATTTTATTCTTATTACAGAAGTCAACTACAAGACAAAAACCAAACAAAATGTTTTGCCTCCTCAGCATAGAGTAAAAGAAAGAACAAGAAAAAACAAAAGATGTATTAGAATCTTGAATCTCTTATGTATACAACAGACTCTAGCTAATATAAATCTTGGATTGGTAAGATAACATTACTAATAGGGGGAAAAAAGGATTGAAATAGATAGCCTCTTTCTTGCATAGAGGGTTTGTAAACAATACACATACTAAAGAAACCCTCTGATCTGTTCTTTAGTTTGGTTGAAGTACCTTCCCATGATTTTCTTCTTCAACAACTGCAGCAAAACGAATGCATTAGAATAATACAAAACGCATGTTTGTCAAATGGTTATATCAAATTGTTTTAGTTGTGGCTTAAAATAGGAACTCACTTTCATTCGTGTTGGCTAAGAGGGGAGCTTTGTTGTCTGCTGAATTTGGAGCAGGTGCCATGGCTGAGGCTGCACCAAAACTTGTAGCCTGAGAAGAAGCTTTACGAGGACTAATAGCTTTAGATATCACTCGAGAAAGTTCTCTATCGTCTTCACTAGGCTCGAACTTCTGGGATATGTATTCCTTCATTGATACGCCTTTGTCCCACACCTGGTCATTACACAACACAAGATGATTGACTGATGCATTTATCTAAAGGCACAAACACATATAAACAAGTTATAGCACCTTGGTATTGAAGCCAGTTGGCTGGTTAGTTCCAGCAGTGTTTATTTCTGAAACATCGTTTATCTCATCTTCTGGCTCTGTTGATTCTGGAAAAGCCATATCTTGAATCTTCTTAGTTATAGCGTTAGTTGCGTCAGAGACTTTGGCATAAGCAGGTGCTAGCTTCTCTGTCACGGTTTCTGTTACGGTCTTGCTTGGACTAATAGGTTGCTGACTTGTGCATTCTTTCCCTGTCGTCTCATCCACGGATCTTGTTAATGTTGTTGTTTCGGAGTCAGCAGGCTTCTCTTGTTTGACATCAGACAAAACATTCTTCTCCGAGATCACAGGATGTTCTGTGTTGGAACCAGTACAGTCTTTTTGTTCATGCTCAGCGTCGTGTTTGGCTGGGAGAACAGACAATACATTCGTCTCAGTGATGACAGGATTTTCCCTCGGATGCTGCCTCGCAGTCTTCTTCAACTCTTCAGGCGCCTTCTTTGATTCATACACTGGATATAACACACAAGAAACATCGATCAGTCTTGAGCAATATCAAGACAAAGATTATTGTTAATTATGTAGCTTTTGCTTAATTTGATTTACTTGGGGCTCCAAGATATTCAGGATCTTCTTCTTGTTCCTCTTCTAGTCCTCCTTCTTCTCTGATTTTACGGTCTTTCGAGTTGTCACGTGGTGAAAGCGATGCATAACCTCCTTCTCTAACTTCATGGTCTTCAGATCTGCTAAACGGTGACATGGTTGCATCACCTTCTTCATCATGTCTCTTCTTGGCGCTGAGGCTGTGCTGCAGTTTTTTCGCCTTATCCTTCATTTTAGAGAACAGAGATTTCTTGTGGTGTGAATGTTCTCCTTCGTTTTCCTTTCTTGGTGAACCAGAAGGCGACCTCTTTGAAGCTTCACCAGCTGAACATCAAAATCAATTAATCACAAACAAAATAGATTAGTGCAATAACAGAACATTTCTTGCAGAGACTTACATTGGTGACGCTGTCCAAGTGTTGAGAAGCTAGGATTTCCAGAATGATCAACATGTGTTTTTAAGCTCTCGAGCTCTGCGACCGGGTCAAGTTGACGCGACATTTGATAAAAAGGCAAAAGAAAAGTTTTCTAAATCTTCTGTTTGGGAACTCTGATCTTAAGAGAACAACATAAGATAAATATACGACAAGAAAAGGTGTGCTTGTCCGTCCACATGAGTCTTGTTCCTCCGAGGTTCTTGGACATTCCATAAAGAACAAATGCTTAAAAATAGTCATGGTCTAAGAAAACTGGAGAAGCATAATAAAAGGGAAGACAAAGTCTCTTTGCCTGAGATATTGACGTTTTGAGCTGAATTATAGGACTCACATTTATAGAGTTTTCTACTTAAAAACAAAATTAGAACCAGAAATCACAAAGACAGTCTCTAGTAAACTCAAGCAAGACTGTCACACCTGAAATTCAACTTAAATAGGTCTAGGTCTAGGTCAGTCCAAAGCATAGATAACTTGAACAAATGTGAAATACAGAGACGAGCCTACATTGCTTAACATGCATACTGTTTACAGCTAATAAAAACGTCACGTGTTTCTTATGTAGATACAGAAAACGGGATGCAGTCTAAAGGAAAGTCTCTCTTTTACCTGCTTAAAACCCAAAAGTACACATAAGCTTTCGCCGAAGCCAAAAAGTACACTACCTTCTTCTTCTTCTCTCTAAAACCTTATCTATCCCTCTTCCTTCTCCGCCCATGGCCGCCTTCTCCGTCAACGGGAAGCTTATCCCGGCGGCGACTAGCTCTACCAATCCTACTCCTCTCTCTTCTCGCCGGAAATTTCTTTCTCCTTCTACTTCTCGTCTTCCTCGCATCTCCTCACCGTCTCCTCGCGTCCCATCGATAAAATGCAGTAGTAGCTTACCTAGCCGAGATACTGAGCCTTCTCCAAAGGATTCTCTTCTTAAAAACCTAGCTAAACCTCTTGCCGTAGCCTCAGTCTCGTCCGCTGCGTCCTTCTTTCTATTCCGAATCTCGAATCTTCCGTCGGTTCTGAGCGGTGGTGGAGGTGGAGGAGGAGATGGGAATTTCGGTGGGTTTGGTGGTGGAGGCGGTGGTGGAGATGGTAATGATGGTGGGTTTTGGGGGAAATTGTTTTCTCCGGCGCCGGCTGTTGCTGATGAGGAACAGTCACCGGATTGGGATTCTCATGGTTTACCGGCGAACATCGTTGTGCAATTGAACAAGCTTAGTGGTTTCAAGAAGTATAAGGTTTCTGATATTATGTTCTTTGATCGACGGAGACAAACAACAATTGGTACTGAAGATTCCTTCTTCGAGATGGTTTCGATTAGGCCCGGTGGTGTTTACACTAAAGCTCAATTGCAGAAGGAGCTTGAAACCCTAGCTACTTGTGGAATGTTCGAGAAGGTTGATTTGGAAGGGAAAACGAAACCTGACGGAACCCTAGGTGTTACAATCTCGTTTGCTGAGAGTACATGGCAATCTGCTGATAGGTTCAGATGTATCAACGTTGGGCTGATGGTGCAGTCGAAGCCAATTGAGATGGACTCAGATATGACGGATAAAGAGAAGCTTGAGTATTACAGGAGCTTGGAGAAGGACTACAAGAGGAGAATTGATAGGGCGCGGCCATGTTTGTTGCCTGCACCAGTGTATGGTGAGGTGATGCAGATGCTGAGGGATCAAGGGAAAGTGAGTGCGAGGCTTTTGCAGAGGATTAGAGACCGTGTTCAGAAATGGTATCATGACGAAGGGTATGCTTGTGCTCAAGTTGTGAATTTTGGGAATTTGAACACTAAGGAGGTTGTTTGTGAAGTTGTGGAAGGTGATATTACTCAGCTGGTCATTCAGTTTCAAGACAAGCTTGGTAATGTGGTTGAAGGGAACACTCAAGTTCCTGTGGTGCGTAGGGAATTGCCTAAGCAGGTATGTGTCTTAAGTTCTACTATGTCAGATGTGTAATTAGTTATGTTTAGTTCGTTGTTGATGTTTCTGATTCTGGCAGTAAATTTGATGGCCTCAGTGGTATAGGATGATGACGAAAATGTAGTTAGGTTATAGACTGATGGAGATCAGGAAAAAACTAACTGACTTTTAGCTCGAACTTGATTTTGATGGTTGGAAAAGGTTTAATCGCTACAATGAACACACATGACAAATGTTTGCATATTCCTCACATGTTATGATATATCTCATTTGTTATGTTATTTTTGGTGATAGTATCTGTGTTTCATTGATGTTTTATGACAGCTCCGCCAAGGCTATGTTTTCAACATTGAAGCTGGGAAACAAGCTCTCAGGAACATCAACTCGCTAGGTCTGTTCTCTAATATTGAAGTCAATCCACGGCCAGATGAGAAAAACGAAGGGGGAATTATCGTTGAGATCAAGCTGAAAGAGCTAGAGCAGAAGTCAGCTGAAGTCAGTACTGAGTGGAGTATCGTTCCTGGGCGCGGAGGAGCTCCCACACTGGTATGAATCCTTCCTTACCGAAATAAGTATAGATTTTCAAATTTGGATATTCCATTGTGTTTGATAGTCATTGTTTATATGTATCAGGCTTCATTCCAGCCAGGTGGGTCTGTTACTTTCGAACATCGAAACCTCCAGGGTCTTAATAGGTCACTCATGGGTTCAGTGACCACTAGCAACTTCTTGAATCCTCAGGTACATTAAATCAGCTTACATTGTTGATACATCTATGGCTCAATTTTTCAATAGATACCTCCATCTATTTCTGTGTTTATGTGCTATGGTAAACCTTATGTTATATTTTTTCTTTCTCAGGATGATCTTTCGTTTAAGCTTGAGTACGTGCACCCGTATCTGGATGGTGTTTACAATCCTCGTAACCGTACATTCAAAACGAGCTGCTTCAACAGCCGCAAACTTAGCCCAGTATTCACGGGAGGACCCGGTGTTGAGGAAGTTCCTCCAATTTGGGTTGATCGAGCTGGTCTGAAAGCTAATATAACTGAGGTAAGCTTGCCAACACTCAGTGCCATATTCGACTTGCTTTTCCTACAAACACTTAACTGAAACATGTTTTCATGCAGAACTTCACACGTCAAAGTAAGTTTACATATGGACTTGTGATGGAGGAGATAACAACCCGAGATGAAAGCAGTCACATTGCTGCGAATGGTCAGAGACTACTACCTAGCGGTGGAATCAGTGCTGATGGACCTCCAACAACTCTCAGTGGTACTGGTATCGACAGGATGGCTTTTCTACAAGCCAACATCACCCGTGACAATACCAAATTTGTTAATGGGGCAGTTGTTGGGGAGAGGACTGTCTTTCAGGTTTGCGTAACCAATGATCAAATAAGATAATAATTATGAGTCATCTGTGTATTCTGTAAGCTTTACACAATGTATTTGCAAATCACAGGTGGATCAGGGACTGGGTATTGGGAGCAAATTCCCTTTCTTTAACCGCCACCAGTTAACCATGACAAGATTCATTCAGCTGCGGCAAGTAGAAGAAGGCGCTGGTAAACCACCACCACCAGTTCTAGTCCTCCATGGACATTACGGAGGCTGCGTTGGCGACCTTCCAAGCTACGATGCTTTTGTACTTGGTGGTCCATACTCAGTCCGTGGCTACAACATGGGTGAGCTTGGCGCTGCTAGAAACATTGCTGAGGTAATACAACAAACACACAAAACAAAAACAGTATATTTTTCTCTAAAACAGAGAAAATGTGTGTCTAATTGGTTTCATATATTGCAGCTTGGTGCTGAGATCAGAATACCTGTGAAGAACACGCATGTCTACGCGTTTGTTGAGCATGGAAATGATTTAGGAAGCTCAAAAGATGTGAAGGGAAACCCGACAGCAGTCTACAGGAGAACGGGACAGGGTTCATCCTACGGTGCAGGTGTGAAACTCGGTTTGGTCCGAGCTGAGTATGCTGTAGATCATAACAACGGAACCGGTGCTCTGTTCTTCCGGTTTGGAGAGAGGTATTAAGGTAATGGAGAAGTAAGTTCATGTAATCCACACCTTAGGCTTTCCATTTTCTCTCTTTAAGGATCTGCTATTTTTCCAGTCTTTTTTTCTTTTGTGGTTTTTTTTTTTGTTTCTACATCTTTTTCAATAATTGCTAAATGTTAGTGTTTGCTGACGTTGATGAGTTGTGCTAAGAATCGGGAAAGTGTTTCTTCTTCGTAAAGTTCATTGTTTGAAGTTAAACGTGTCCGTTAGAGACACTGATTTGAGTATTTTGACATACATACGAAAAATTGAATCATCGAGGAAAGATAGTATGACAAGCTGAGTAATGATGAGACTGAGACTTTGTATTGGTCCTGACGTCTACTTGGATTATTTTGGATGAGATAGACTTCAAGGTCTGCAGGTTAATTGCGTCCCAATTAGCAATTCTCCTACGAACTTCCCGAAGACATGCCTCAGCAATGTGAGCTTACGTAAATCGGTCGTACCTTGAAATAGGTCATTGTCTGCGCATCTAGGGTTTGTAGAAACCGTAACTTGATGAAAGCAGGTAAGTTACTAGAGTATCAGCGATACCAAGATACCTCAAGTGGATTAAATCCCCGATCACATCAGGTAAACTCTTGCGGATATATCCTTTATGCTCAAACATAAACCCTCCCAAGGTTAAGCACTCGAAGTAGCTTCAGTTTCAGGTAAGTGGTTTTAACATAACCCCTCGATTCTCCAAAGAACAAGAAGGTTTGCATGCGTTCGTAGATGTATGTTTGGTCGTTGTAAAGATGTATAACATCAAGCTCTACCTTGGGTGCTAGTTCCAAAGATTTTATGATTCTCGTGAGTCATGAGTATATCTCTTGTTCTATACTCTTGAGAAACATATGTCCACGCACAACAATCAAAGCTTCTCTTCACATTCTCCATGTTGTAAAGCTTCCTCGCAAGTGCTGTCTTTCCAAGGCCTCCCATGCGAATATCGAGATCGTATATCTTCTGTATCATCATAGTCAAGAAGCTTTGCCAAAAGAATCTTAGCATCATCCGCCATACCAACTACAAGCTCCTCCTGATCAAAAGATCGAGCTCTTCGTGCTTGAATTAATACTACCTCCTCGAGGATCATGAAAGTTTCCACTCCCATATGTCTCAAGCTTCCGAGTAACATCCAAAATTCTTCTCTTTAAGATCTTTATATCATCAACTATGTGGTATGCGTCCATCTTCTCGCCTTTTTTATTGGCCAATCTCCTCATCCAACCTCGCTTTTGTGATCTTTCTTCGACTTTCAAGATATAGGAGTCCAAAACATCCTCGACGACTTTTGTGATCTTACTTACATTGTGATATTTACGTGTTGTGGTCACTAATTCATGTTTATTTATTTATTTATTTGTGTGTGGTTATGGAGAAAAAACACAGAACACATATAATAAGACCACAAAGTCCAACTCCATGTGTGTCTGACTCAGAACAAACAAACAACTTTTCTTTTTGGCTTTTCTTACATATAATATTTTTGTCACTCTCTTCAGAAGCGTGGCTCTCCAATACTAATCTAAAATGGAATATGAGATACTCTTGAGTTGACCAAAAAAAATAAAAAATCAGATACTATTAATTGTGAAAATAGTCTTCTTTGGAAGATTGTGAAATCTCCATTGCTAATGAGATTTACAGATTTCTACACTCAGAGATAAGGGAAAAGAAAGAGAAAAGGAGTCTAGAAATGGAGAAGATAGCACATAAGAGAAGGATAGTGTTGGTTCCCCTTCCATTACAAGGACATGTAACCCCGATGATGCAGCTCGGGAAAGCCCTTACCTTAAAAAGCTTCTCAATCACAGTTGCTTTAGGGCAGCTCAATCCAGTAAGCTCTTGGCAACACTTCCCTGGTTTCCAATTTATCACCATACCAGAAAGCTTACCGTTGTCTGAAATCGAGGCACTTGGACCTGTCGAGTTCTTGATCAAGCTCAACAATACCAGCGAGGCAAGCTTCAAGGACTGTATAAGTCAGTTGTTGACACAACAAGGTAATGATATTGCATGTATCATCTACGACGATCTCATGTACTTTTGTGAAGCTGCAGCTAAGGAGTTTAAGGTTCCAAGTATCATCTTTAGTACTACTAGTGCTACGCATAAAGCTTGCTTCTCTGTTTTAACCAAACTCAATCCCAAGAAGTTCTTGATTGACATGGAAGGTATTTATAACTATCTTATTACCAATTCTGCATACAATCCTTTTGCTCAACATTTATATATTTGTTTTTACTTTGCAGATCTTGAACTACAGAACAAGGTAGTGGAAAATTTACATCCATTACGTTACAAAGACCTACCAATTGCAGGATTTGGACCACTAGATAGATTTGTGGAGCTTTGTAAGAAAGTACTCAACAGAAGAACATCTTCTGCTGTTATAGTCAACACGGTGAGCTGTCTAGAGAGCTTGTCTCTAACACGACTGCAACAAGATTTTGGAATTCCAGTGTACACATTAGGCCCTCTTCACATTACAGCTGCTTCAGCAACTTATAGTTTACTTGAAGAGGACAAGAGCTGCATTGAATGGCTGAACAAGCAGAAACCAAGGTCAGTCATATACATAAGCTTGGGAAGCATATTTAACATGGGAACTAAGGAAGTTTTAGAGATGGCTTGGGGGTTGTGTGATAGTAACCAACCTTTCTTATGGGTCATCCGAGATGGCTCCAATTCATTGCCAGAGGAAGTCAGTAAGATGGTCTCAGAAAGAGGATACATTCTGAAATGGGCACCGCAGAGTGAAGTACTTGCACATCCTGCAGTGGTAGGCTTCTGGAGCCACTGTGGATGGAACTCAACACTAGAGAGCATCGCGGAAGGAGTTCCAATGATCTGCAGGCCATTTAACGGTGAGCAGAATTTAAACGCAGTGTATACAGAAAATGTTTGGAGAATAGGGATTCTGCTTCAAGGTGAAGTGGAAAGAGGAGTAGTAGAGAGAGCTGTGAAGAAGTTGACCATGGATGATGAAGGTGTATTGATGAGGGAGAGAGCTGTTGTTCTAAAAGAGAAGCTCATTGCCTCTGTAAGAAATGGAGGCTCCTCATACAAAGCATTGGCTGAGCTTGTCAAGCACTTGAAGACAGATTGAAAAAAGACTCTAAACATTACGTAGCAATTCCCAAAGACAAAGTAAAGCTGGTGATGATCTTCATGTAACATCAAATTAAGATCAAGCTTAATCTTGAAAATATTATTATGGTTTATTTATTATCCAAGTAAATAACAGTTCAACTTAAAAAAACACAGTTCTCCAAAATAAAATGATCTCTTTTTTGGCAGTTTTGTGGTAAAATAGTTCATCTCATAGCCAAAGAAGTCTTACTATAAAGAAACATGACAAAAAGAAAGAAAAATATTAAAAGATTATTCATGTGGTTTATAAAGAGAACTTGACAAACACTTTAGCTTTGTATAAAGAATATATAACTCTCTAAGCAAATTTTCCAAAATATGTTGCTGCTAATTAAACACCTCAAAGCTCTATGCTCTCTTCATCAGTTCATCTAATTATCACAACTCAACAACTATATTTATAGTGTTTAGCACAGCTTTGTTAATATTATTTCTTTTAGACTAGATAACTCCTAATTCTATTAGGCTTACAGTAACCCTATCTTATCTTAAAGACTTGTTAAAGATATCTTGGACTGCAAGCTATTGAAGCTTATCAAACTCATAAAACTATTGGAAACAGAGGAAAGATCCATGATGCAAAAGTAACATAATGGATCAAAATAGAAGTTTGAGTGTTAACACTAGTTCCTCCTAAAGACTCTTTCTTTGCTTTTTCCCTTGTGCAATACAGATATACGAGTCGTCACGACATTAATTAGAAGATCAAGTTATATCATCATTACAAATCTCATACCAATCGGATGGTTTCAAGTTCGTTAGCGTGTTCTTTAAAAAAAAAAGTAGGGTTCTTTAGCGTGTGGCTCTCGCCAACGCAATATAAATAATATAGGCTCTCCAATAAAATGGAAAATTAAAGCAAATGAGGAAAACACTTAACTATACAAAAATTTTAAAAGTCTCATTTGGAAGATTATGTAATCTCCAATAATACTAATGGAATTTTATATTAATTGGGTCATACTGATTTAAATATCATCTGGTAGTCCTTTATAAATGAAGAAAAACTAAAATTTTGACAAACAAAATATTTGAAGATCTTATGCATTGAGAGAGAGAGGAGAGAAATGGAGAAAAGTGTAAAGAAGAGAAGGATAGTGTTGGTTCCTCTCCCGTTACATGGACATATCACTCTGATGATGCAACTTGGTAGAGTTCTTAACTTGAAGGGCTTCTCAATTACAGTTGCTCAGGTAGAGTCCAATCAAGTAAGCTCTTGGGAACACTCTTCTGGTTTTGAATTTTTCATTATACCAAAAAGCGTATCACTTTTTCAAGATGAAGCACTTGAACCAGTGGAGGATCTAATAAGGCTCAACAAAACCAACCAGGCGGGCTTCAAGGACTGTATAAGTCAGTTGTTGATACAAGGAGGCAATGATATTGCATGTATCATATATGATGAGTTCATGTACTTTAGTGGAGCTGCAGCTACGGAGTTGAAGCTTCCTAGTCTCATCTTCAGCACTCAAACTGCTATACATAAAGTTTGCTGCTATGTTATAAGCAAACTCAATCCCAAGAAGTTCTTGCTTGACGTGGAAGGTATCAAAACCTAGCTTATTACCCATTATATATAAATCCGGTTCTTTAACTTTTGCTCAATATCATTCTTTTTGTTTTTTGACATTGTAGATCCTGAACTACAAAACAAGGTAGTGGAGACCTTGCATCCATTAAGGTACAAAGACCTACCAACTTCAGGATTTGGGCCACTAGAGAGACATTTAGATCTCATTAGAGAAATAGTCGACAAAAGAACAGCCTCAGCTGTTATTATCAACACGGTTACCTGTCTAGAGAGCTCGTCTTTGACAAGGCTGCAACAAGAAATCAGAATTCCGGTGTATCCATTAGGCCCTCTACACATTACAGCTTCATCTTCGGGACCTAGTTTACTAGAAGACGACAGGAGCTGCATAGAATGGCTGAACAAGCAAAAACCGAGGTCAGTCATATACATTAGCTTGGGGAGCATAGTTCAAATGGAAACCAAAGAAGTCTTGGAGATGGCTTGGGGATTATGTAGCAGCAACCAGCCTTTCTTATGGGTAATCCGACCTGGCTCTATCTCAGGCTTTGAATGGATAGAGTCATTGCCAAAGGAAGTCATTAAGATGGTCTCAGAGAAAGGGTATGTTGTGAAATGGGCACCACAGATAGAAGTACTTGGACATCCTTCAGTGGGAGGCTTTTGGAGCCACTGTGGATGGAACTCAATACTCGAGAGCATTGCAGAAGGAGTTCCAATGATTTGCAGGCCCTTTCAAGGAGAGCAGAAGTTGAACGCTAAGTATATAGTAAGTGGTTGGAGTGTAGGGATTCATCTTGAAGGTGAAGTGGAAAGAGGAGAGGTTGAGAGAGCTGTGAAGAGATTGATTGTGGATGAAGAAGGCGCACGCATGAGGGAGAGAGCCCTCGGTTTGAAAGAGAAGGTCAAAGCCTCTACTAGAACTGGAGGCTCCTCATACAATGCATTGGATGAGCTTGTCACACACTTGAGCACATAGTAAAGTTGTTGAACTTCATGTATGTATAATAAGAGAGCTTTGATTAGTACGTATATCAAGCTTGATTTGTTATTCGAATTCTCGAATTCCTCTTTTATATATTAAGTTACACGCATGTTGTTGTTTCTTATTTCAGGAGGTAGTCGAAATATGAATTCCATTTTAATTTCCGAAGAAACATATCTCACAAAGACACAAACCATACGTATCTGCATATAATTGCTACTAGCTAGACCAAAATATTCAGAAACGCTTACAAGTGCTATACAAACTCTAACAATGGTACGTCCACACAAGAGTCGAACCTAACCTAGCTAACTCTATACGGACAAGAAAATATGTCCATGCATGTAGCCACTTTTGTGGAATATTTCGTGTTTGGTGACCTACGTCTATATGTATACGCTCTTTAGTCTTGACATATTATCAATATCTTAGAAAATACCAAAAAAAACCCACCCAATGTCGCTAAAAAGCCACCAATGCTTATTTGAGCTAAAAAAAACAAACAAACAAAGACACACTTAACTGTAAATGAAGAAACATTTCAGAAATTTTCCAATGCAAGTTGGTTGTCTTGAATTTTCTTCTAGTAGATGTCATAGAAAAGAGACACTTGGGATTTTATAATTTCCTTCTAGTAGATGTCATAAACCAAAGACACTTGGCATAACAATTTATCAAGACCAAGCTTTTGTTTGAATGTTACCTGTAAGGTTATGGGTTAAAGAAAGAGAATGAGGAATATATATTTTCTTCACATAAAAATTAGTCTATGCATGTGATGTCTCATGTACATGCAGATAGATAATAATCATATACAAATACAACAAACTCAATTAGAATACGCTTAGTTCCTAAAGACAAAGTAAAGCTAATGAAAACTTCAAGTAACATAAGTGATATCCTAGCACTGAATTTTATAGATCAAGCTTTATCATGAATAAGAGGGCAGTTCGTAGAAGAAACTAAGAGTCTCTGTTAGAAATGGAAGTTCTTCACACAACTAGCTAGAAGAATTTGTATTCTTCATGAAGACTCTGTGAAGTAATTAGAATTAGTCTCTGTTCACTACACCATATCTGCCAGTGTGTGCTCTGCAACACGGATACAATTTCTGGTTAGAGAAAGATAAATGAGGAACACTTAATTCTTATGCAAACATATAGTAAATACTTTATATACTACCCGAAGTTACGAAATGTTTTGAGAGAGACTGATGTAGCATGTGTTAAGATCTTCTTTGCCAAGTAAGTGATGTGTCAACCTTTATCTTCACAGCTAAGTAGTTGACTTGTTAGCATCGTATATAAAATTGTCTCTTTTGGAATATTGTGGAATTTTTCTTACACAAGTGGGATTTTAATTAGTATTTGGATCTCACTTATTGCATTTGAGAAGATAGGACAAAAAAAAGGGAGAGAAGGAGGTCAAGAAATGGAGAACAGAGCAGAGAAGAGAAGGATTGTGTTAGTTCCAGTAGCTGCACAAGGACATGTAACTCCAATGATGCAACTTGGGGAAGCCCTTCAGTTAAAAGGCTTCTCAATTACAGTTGTTCAAAGACAGTTCAAGCAAATAAACTCTTCATTACAACATGTTCCTGGTTTTGACTTTCTTACCATACCAGAAAGCTCAGATATGTCTGAATATAAAGGACTAGGACCAGCCGAGTTTCTGATGAAGCTTAACAAAACCAACGAGGCAAGTTTCAAGGAGTGTATAAGTCAGTTATTGCAGCAACAAGGCAATGATATCGCATGTATCATCTATGACAAGCTTATGTACTTTTGTGAAGCTGCAGCTAAAGAGTTCAAGCTTCCTAGTATCATCTTTAGTACTAGCAGTGCTACAATTCAAGTTTGCTACTGTGTCTTAAGTAAACTCAATGCCGAGAAGTTCTTGATTGACATGAAAGGTGCCTAAGAGAGCTTGACGATCATTTCGCAATCGGTCAGTTCACTCATATTTTATTTCTTACTTTGCAGATCCTGAAATGCAAGACAAGGTGTTGAAGGATTTGCATCCTTTAAGATATAAAGACCTACCAACTTCAGGATTTGGGCCATTAGAGCCACTTTTGGAGATGTGTAGGGAAGTAGTTAACACAAGAACAGCTTCCGCTATTATCATCAACACGGCAAATTCTCTAGAGAGCTCGTCTGTGTCTTGGCTGCAACAAGAACTCGGAATTACAGTGTACCCATTAGGCCCTCTTCACATTACAGCTTCATTGCCGGGATCTACTTTACTGCAAGAGGACAGGAGCTGCGTTGAATGGCTTAACAAGCAAAAACCAAGATCAGTCATATACATAAGTTTGGGAAGCAAAGCTCACATGGAAACCAAAGAGATGTTAGAGATGGCTTGGGGATTGTTGAATAGCAAACAACCTTTCTTATGGGTCATCCGACCGGGTTCTATCCTTGGCTCCGACGGGATAGAGTCATTGCCAGAGGATATTAGTAAGATGGTTTCAAAAAGAGGATACATAGTGAAATGGGCACCGCAGATAGAAGTACTTTCCCATCCTGCAGTGGGAGGCTTCTGGAGCCACTGTGGATGGAACTCAACACTCGAGAGCATCGTGGAAGGAGTCCCAATGATTTGCAGACCATTACAAGGCGAACAGAAGTTAAATGCTATGTATATAGAAAGTGTCCGGAGAATAGGGATTCAACTTGAAGGTAAAGTGGAACGAGGATGTGTAGAGAGAGCTGTGAAGAGATTGATCATGGAAGAAGAAGGTGTGGGCATGAGGGAGAGAGCCCTTGTTTTAAAAGAGAAGCTCAAAGCCACAGTGACAAGTGCAGGCTCATCATATAACGCATTGAATGAGCTTGTCAAGGACTTGAAAACACAGTGAAACTATTACACAATTCATGTATTTATTTTCAAGCGTGATGTTAATTTGAATTTTGTTACATGGTGTTGTTGTCCTTTCTTACCTAGCTAGGTCTTCGAAAATTCGAATAAACATATGTCACAAAAACGTATCTGCATTTTGCTGCTACAAACTCAGAAACTTTATAACTGCTACAAACTCCAACTCCAAGCACCACAAAAGCATTCTTATTGAAATGAGAATTTCTACACTAGTCGAAACGTACATATACCAACCCTTTGATGCAATAATTGCAACCAAGATTGGCGAATTAAGCCATTTTTTAAAGGATATTTTACTATTTTTGAAGACTACTGTAAAGTCTCTGGACATTTTAATTATTATCTTAACCTTAAGACAAACCTACCCAACTTTGGGTTAAGCAGTCAACATTTATGTGAGTCAAAAGACTCAAAACGAAAACAAACAAAAGAGAAACGTTTTTCTTGGGAATTATTGTCACTTTCTTCCTTCTATTAAATGATACATTATTGAAAGTTTATTATAAATTAATTGTCACACAAGAAACACGAGAGAGAGAGAGAGAGAGAGAGAGAGAGAGAGAGAGAGAGAGAGAGAGAGAGAGATATAGAAAAGGAGAGAGAGCTTACCAGAGACTAAGCAAGAAAGAAAATGGAAGCAAAGAGAAGAATAGTGTTAGTTCCAGTTCCAGCACAAGGTCATGTTACTCCAATGATGCAACTTGGGAAAGCTCTTAACATGAAGGGCTTCTCGATTACAGTTGTTGAAGGACAGTTCAATAAAGTAAGCTCTTCTTCTCAAAACTTTCCTGGTTTTGAATTTGTTTCCATACCAGAGAGCTTACCAGAGTCTAAGCTTGAAAGACTCGGGCCAATCAAGTTTATGATCGAGCTCAACAAAACTAGTGAGGCAAGCTTCAAGGACTGTATAAAACAGTTGTTGGTACAACAAGGCAATAATATTGCATGTATCATCTACGACGAGTACATGTACTTCTGTGGAGCTGCAGCTGAGTTCAAGATTCCCAGTTTCATCTTCAGCACTTCAAGTGCTACAAATCAAATTTCCCGTTGCGTTTTAAGTAAACTCAATGCCGAGAAGTTCTTGGTCGACATGGAAGGTACCCAAAACCAGCTTTATAAGCCAGCTTAAAACCACTTGTTTCACTGATACATTTTTTTTTCTTTCTTTTTTTTACTGTGTAGATCCCAAAGTGCAAGAAAAGGTGGTGGAAAATTTGCATCCATTAAGATACAAAGATCTACCGACTTCAGGAGTCGGGCCACTAGATATATTATTTGAGCTTTGTAGGGAAATAGTCAACAAAAGGACAGCTTCCTGTGTTATCATCAACACGGCGAGCTGCCTTGAGAGCTCATCTCTGTCACTGCTGCAGACAGAACTTGGAATTCCGGTTTACCCATTAGGCCCTCTTCACCTTCAATCTTCAGCAATCTCTGGTTTACTGGAAGAGGACAGGAGCTGTATTGAATGGCTGAACAAGCAAAAACCAAGGTCAGTCATTTACATAAGCTTGGGAAGCATTGTTAAAATGGAACCCAAAGAAGTGTTGGAGATGGCTTGGGGATTATCTAGTAGCAACCAGTCTTTCTTATGGGTCATCCGGCCTGGCTCTATCAAAGGGTCTAAATGGATAGAATCGTTGCCAGAAGAAGTCATTAATATGGTCTCTGAAAAAGGGTACATTGTGAAATGGGCGCCACAGATAGAAGTACTTGGACATCCCGCAATAGGAGGATTCTGGAGCCACTGTGGATGGAACTCTACGCTTGAAAGCATTGTGGAAGGAGTTCCGATGATCTGCAGACCTTTCGACGGGGAACAAAAGTTAAACGCACTTTCTTTAGAGAGTGTTTGGGGAATAGGGTTTCAGGTGCAAGGTAAGGTGGAAAGAGGATGGGTCGAGAGAGCTGTGAAGAGGTTGATTGTGGAAGAAGAAGGTGCAGACATGAGGAAAAGAGCCATTGTTTTAAAAGAGAAGCTTAAAGCCTCTGTAAGAATTGGAGGCTCCTCATACAAAGCATTGGAAGATATTGTGAACTTCTTGGGGAAAGAGTGAAGAAGCTTTGAATTTATAAGATCAAGCTTGATCTTGCAAATTTTACAGTGTTAAAATTTGTAATTTATATGCCTCTTTTTGGAAACAAAATAAAAGATGGGATTTTGAGGCTTACCAGTAATTCCTCCCAAAGACACTTTGCCTTTTCTTGCTAGAGGCACAAGCTTCCCAGTTCTTGAAAATGTTCCCTGACAACACCAAATACAAAAGGATTAATAAACGGAAATGTAACCTTTCTCGCACTTTGAGAGAGCAAGATCTAAACTAGAGAGGATCTATGAGTATAAAGAAGATAGTTTCACAAGTTGCATATGTTAATTGCTATTTGAACATCCATCACAAATTTACCTGCAGAATAATAAAGCATGCTATGTATAAATAAGATCATACTCACTAGTCACCACAACCTAAGTCTCCTCAAAGTTGTCAACATATAACAGAGAATAATAACACTGTGATACAGCAGATGGTCTTCTAACTATATGGCAGTGGGGTATGAATTCTTAATTCTTAAAAAAAAATGCTCTTACTAAGGCATTTACTTGTATACCACAAACATTAAGGTATGAATCAGACCACAATGAAGGATTTCAAGAACTTGGTCTAAGAATGTGGACTCTTATGGCACATGTGGGTGGGTTGTTACAGTAATAAAAAGACGTAGTTGTCACATGTGGAACACTTACCTATATAATATGGCATATATTGGAAGCTAGTGGAATTTTCCAATAAATGACAATTATATGGGTCACTTATATTTAATGTTTTTCTGTAATAAGAGAGAAAGGGGAAACAAAGAAAGAGAGATAGAAGTCAAACAATGGAGAAGAATAGGATAGTGTTAGTTCCGGTTCCAGCACAAGGGCATATAACCCCAATGATGCAACTTGGGAAAGCACTTTACTTGAAAGGCTTCTCGATTACAGTTGTTGAGGGACAATGCAATCGAGTAAGCTCTCCTACTCAACACTTCCCTGGTTTTCAATTTGTTACCATGCCAGAGAGCTTACCAGAGTCTGAATTCGAGAGACTCGGGGCATTCAATTTTACGTTGGAGATCAACAAAACAAGTGAGGCAATCTTCAAGGACTGTATAACACAGCTGTTGCAGAAGCAAGGAAATGATATATCATGTATCATCTATGACGAGTTCATGTACTTCTGTGGAACTGTAGCTACGGATTTAAAGCTCCCCAATGTCATGTTGTGCACTCAAAGTGCTACAAACCACGCTGCACGCTGTTTTTTTAGCAAACTCAATGTCGAGAAGTTCTTCATCGACATGGAAGGTGCTCATCTAGCTTAATAACCAATCTTGAAACCACTAAATTTCACTTAATACGGTTTCTCTTTTGACTTTGTAGATCCTGACCTACAAGACAAGGTGGTAGAAAATTTATATCCCTTAAGATATAAAGATCTCATGCCTTCAGGATATGGGCCAGTAGAGTCACTTTTAGAGTTTCGTGGGGAAGCAATCAAGAAAAGAACAGCTTCAGCTGTCATCTTTAACACGGCGAGATGTCTAGAGAGCTTCTCTATGTCATGGTTGCAACAAGAACTCGGAATTCCAGTGTACCCTTTAGGCACTCTTCACATTACAGCATCAGCACCGGGATCTAGTTTAGCTGAAGATGACATGAGTTGCATTGAATGGCTAAACAAGAAGAAACCGAGGTCAGTCATATACGTAAGTGTGGGAACCATATCTCTAATGGAATCCAAAGAAGTGTTGGAGATGGCTTGGGGGTTGTGTAACAGCAACCAACCTTTTTTATGGGTCATCCGACCGGGTTCTATCCTTGGCTTCAGTGGGATAGATTCATTCCCAAAAGAAGTCAGAAAAATGGTCTCAGAAAGAGGATACATAGTGAAACGAGCACCGCAAATAGAAGTACTAGGACATCCTGCAGTGGGAGGCTTCTGGAGCCACTGTGGATGGAACTCGACACTCGAGAGCATTGTGGAAGGAGTTCCAATGATTTGCAGACCTTTTACCAGCGAGCAGAAGATAAACGCAACGTATTTGGAAAGTGTTTGGAGTATAGGGATTCAACTTGAAGGTGAAGTTTTAAGAGGAGCTGTCGCGAGAGCTGTGAAGAGATTGATTGTAGATGAAGAAAGTGTAGGGATTAAGGAGAGAGCCCTCAGTTTGAGAGAGAGGCTCAAAGCCTCTGTAACAGGTGGGGGCTTCTCATACAGCGCATTGGATGAGCTTGTCGAGCACTTGAAGAGAGAGTGAAGAAGTGAAACTTCATATATTATTAGAGATCATTGTATTGTATGGAACATGCTTGATCTTGCAAAGTTTACAAAGTACATGTGTTTTTCTTTTTTATGAAATAAAATAATTGAAATCAGATACGATTATATCTTTTGGCAGTTTACTTGAGATAGAATTGATACAGCAGAAAATGACAATTCTTTGGTCTGGACCATCTTTTGATATGAAGCCAAAGTCGCATGAGAACCAAGAAGACAAAACCATATTTGCTTTTCTTTTGTTATCAAGATAGAGAAACATAACAATGTCAACAAGTACATAGAGCCAAGAAAACATAATACGGATGAGTTAATGTCCACAAGTCTGAGAATCTGTTATTCATTCAGAAAGGTATTCCTTGTAATAAATCTCATAGATCGGTCACTGTGTAGAAACCAAATTCGTGAACACAGGGCAGAAAGATATTTTTTAGTTGTTCTTGTAGGTGTTCGTGATGGAGGAAAAGCCGGCGACGAGAAGGGTATTGCTTGTTCCAGTTCCAGCTCAAGGACATATATCTCCAATGATGCAACTTGCAAAATCCCTTCACTTGAAGGGTTTCTCAATCACAGTTTGTCAGACCAAGTTCAACTACTTTAACCCTTCAGATGACTTCACTGATTTTCAGTTTGTCACTATTCCAGAAAGTTTACCGGATTCAGATTTTAAGAATCTCGGGCCAGTAGAGTTTCTGCTTAAGCTCAACAAAGAGTGTCAGGTGAGCTTCAAGACATGTTTGGGTCAGTTGCTTCTGCAAAAGAGTGATGAGATCTCATGTCTAATCTACGATGAGTTCATGTACTTTGCCGAAGCTGGGGCCAAAGAGTTTAATCTTCCAAACGTCATTTTTAGCACACAAAGTGCCACGGCTTTTGTTTGCCGCTCTGTGTTTGACAAACTCTATGCAAAAAATGTCCTGGCTCCCTTGAAAGGTAATCTATAATTCTCTGCTTCAGAGTTTCCGTAAGCGCCTAAAATCTTTTAATAAATTGGCTTTTTACCTTTCCGCAGAACTAAAAGGACAACAAGAAGAGCTAGTGCCAGAGTTTTATCCCCTGAGATACAAAGACTTTCCGGTTTCACGATTTGCATCATTAGAAAGCGTAATGGAAGTGTATAGGAATTCAGTCGACCAACGGACAGCTTCCTCTGTGATAATCAACACAGCGACTTGTCTAGAGAGCTCATCTCTAACTTTTCTGCAACACCAACGACTAAAAGTTCCATATTATCCTATAGGCCCTCTTCACATGGTGGCCTCAGCTCCTACAAGTCTGCTTGAAGAGAACATGAGCTGTATCGAATGGTTGAACAAACAAAAGGTAAACTCGGTAATATACATAAGCCTGGGAAGCTTAGCTTTGATGGAAATCAATGAGGTGATGAATATGGCTTCAGGATTGGCTGCTAGCAATCAATACTTTTTATGGGTGATCCGACCAGGTTCAGTACCTGGTTCAGAATGGACAGAGTCCTTGTCTGATGAGTTTAGCAAAATGGTTTCGGATCGGGGTTACATAGTGAAATGGGCACCACAGAAGGAAGTACTTGCTCATCCTGCAGTAGGAGGGTTTTGGAGCCATTGTGGATGGAATTCGACACTAGAAAGCCTCGGCGAAGGAGTTCCCATGATCTGCAGGCCATTTTCCAGTGATCAAATGGTGAACGCGAGGTACTTGGAGTGTGTTTGGAAAATTGGGATTCAAGTGTAGGGTGAGCTGGTCAGAGGATCGGTCGAGCGGGCTGTGAAGAGGTTAATGGCGGAAAAAGAAGGAGAGGAGATGAGGAAGAGAGCTCTCACTTTGAAAGAAAAACTGAGAGCCTCCATTACAAGTGGAGGTTCTTCACACAACTCGCTGGAGGAGTTTGTACACTTCATAAGAAGTCTATGAAGATTGTTGTCTCTACTAAAACACCCAACGCATCAAGATTCCTTTTTCAACTATTCCAAGTTGCTTTTAGAGAAAGTATCATATCCTACAAAATCTAAGTGATGCCAAAATGTATTTGGAAAATGAATGAAAAGTGTTGGAGGAAAGAATGAACAAAACACAGTTCATTTCTCTTGAGGTTCACAATCAGTCAATCACTCAATGTTTTAGCTAACATCTACAAATAGAATCACTATAAACCTCATTACCATAAAAAAAAAATGACCATAAACTATTGCCTAATTCTAGACACTACTAAGATACATGAAGATAAAGGAACAAAAGAAATGTATCAACTCACTTCTTTAATAAGCTACTGCAGTCTGTTTCCAAATCCACCATCTTCCCTGAATCAATACTTGCCAGGACACTGTCTCCCACGACATTTCCGAAGACTGACGAAATCTCCTCTTCTTCGTGAGGCATCAATCGAAAAGTGTATGTATTTTGCAGTATCTTTGCTTTCATCTAACAGAAAAGTCACTTTCCCTCAATCACATAATGTATAGATTCCATGGGTACATATATTTTTCGATTGATGCCTCACGAAGAAGAGGAGATTCCTGGTTGGTATATTTGAACACCCCTCACAAACTCACCTGCAAAATAACAAAATAATAAAGATTAGTACTGACCCCAACCTAAGTGAGTTCCAAAAGATGACAACATGTAAACGAGAATAACACAGCTACACTGCAGATTGTCTCTGAACATATAGCTAAGATGAACCAGCTACACTGCAATTCACTGTTCCTCCGACTATGTAACCCAAATCAAGTTAAATACAGAGCTGGAAAGGCCCTTCAGCTCTTCCATACATAAAACATAACTAAACACCTGCAATCATCAAGAAGTTTCAATTCTAAGAAAGTTCAGAACTTTGCTCCGATTTAAGAAACTACTACAAAGGTACCTCTTTTATCTTTTCGTTGACTGAGATTCTCTCCGGCTTCTCTAGCGAGAGGCGTCGAGTGGGATTCTCTCCGGCTACGACGGTCCAAAACCACCGCAAATTGTGGCAGTTGGGTCTGGTTAGTGCAAAACCGATCAAGGTTGGGTTTTGTTTTTTTTGGAGGAAGGCGAGGAGATTGTGTGAACCGAATGTTCCGGTTTTTCTAAAAACGCTCCTCTGGATTTCTGGTTTAGTTTATTAACCAGTTAACCAACGCGTGTCTTCCGGTTATTTTCTTGTTTAATTTTAAAATAAATATAATTTGATGCAAATTTTGTTAACTAGTGTGGAGAAAAATAGTAATTTTTTCAGAAAAAATTAACTGAAACGATTTGAATCCAATGAATACATATATATAAAATTGACGTTCTTCGTCGTTATGTAAAAATATTTAGACTGAAAAAGTGTCTCTTGTATAATTTATAACATCAATTATTTCTTTTTAATTTGTGTGAAAATTCGTAATACATTCTTTTGTTCAACAAGAAAAACTCGTAATACTTAAATCATATACCAACCCTTTGAAGACTGGAGAACCATATGTGACTTTTTGAAATAAATATATTGTAATAGTATGTATACCAAAGTCTTTGGACTTTTACAGAATAATTGCACCAAATTTAGAAATTTTAGCAAATGAGGAAATTTGTGTCATCTATTTGATAATGACATTTTAATTATATTATCTAAATCTCCAAAACAAAACCAAAAAACCACCAACTCTTATGTGAGACAAAACAAACCAACCAAACTCCCTTAACTTGTAACCATGTTAATTAGAGTAGTTGCCACACGAGGAAGACTTAACTATATAATATTTGCATATTTAGATGATTACGGAAACTTTTCAATGCAAGTGGGATTTTAATAATAATTTCAATCAGCTATTTAGATATGTTTTCCGCATTGAGAGATGATGACAAGAGAGAAAGAGGCTAAGCAATGGAGAAAAGAGAAGCTAAGAGAAGAAGGATAGTGTTAGTTCCAATACCAGCACAAGGTCATGTTACTCCTATGATGCAACTTGGGAAAGCCCTTTACTCGGAGGGCTTCTCTATTACAGTTGTTGAGGGACACTTTAATCAAGTAAGCTCTTCTTCTCATCAAAGCTTCCTTGGTTTTCAGTTTGTCACCTTGAAAGAAAGCTTACCAGAGTCTGAACTCGAAAGACTCGGACCAATGG
The DNA here is from genome assembly GCA_036452645.1 of Capsella bursa-pastoris. Classification (NCBI taxonomy): domain Eukaryota; kingdom Viridiplantae; phylum Streptophyta; class Magnoliopsida; order Brassicales; family Brassicaceae; genus Capsella; species Capsella bursa-pastoris. Next base: position 14,332,755 of record CP144195.1, on the reverse strand, counting down.
AGTTTATGATAAAACTCAACAAAACCAGTGAGGCAAGCTTTCAGGACTGTATAGCTCAGTTGTTGCTGCAACATGGCAGTGATATTGCTTGCATCATCTACGACGAGTACATGTACTTCTGTGGAGCTGCAGCTAAGGAGTTTAACCTTCCAAGTGTCATCTTCAGCACTCAAAGTTCTATAAATTATGTTTCACGTTGCATTTTAAGCAAACTCAACGTCGACAAGTTTTTGATCGACATGGAAGGTGCCCAAAACAATATAAATAACCTATCCCAAAACCATTCGTTTCACTTAACCTTTGTTTTCATTTTTTACTTTGCAGATCCTGGAATGCAAGAAAAGGTGGTGGAAAATTTGTATCCATTACGATACAAAGACCTACCAGTTTCAGGAATGGGGCCACTAGAACATGTTTTTGAGCTCTGTAGGGAAGTAACCAACAAAAGAACAGCATCCGCTGTTATCATCAACACGATGAGCTGTCTAGAGAGCTCGTCTCTGTCATGGCTGGAACAAAAACTTGGAATTCCGATGTACCCTATAGGCCCTCTTCACATGACAGCTTCCCCACCTTCTAGTGTACTTGAAGAGGACACGAGATGCATTGAATGGCTGAACAAGCAGAAACCGAGGTCAGCCATATACATAAGTGTGGGAACCATAGCTCAAATGGAAACCAAGGAAGTGTTGGAAATGGCTTGGGGGTTGTGTAATAGCAACCAACCTTTTCTTTGGGTTATCCTTGGCAATAACGGAATAGAGTCATTGCCAGATGAAGTCAATAAGATGGTCTCAGAAAGAGGATTTATTTTGAAACGGGCACCGCAGATTGAAGTGCTTGGACATCCTGCAGTGGGAGGCTTCTGGAGCCACTGTGGATGGAACTCAGTTCTGGAGAGCATTGCAGAAGGAGTTCCAATGATTTGCAGGCCCTTTCATGGCGAGCAGAAGTTGAATGCAATGTGTGTAGAACGTGTTTGGAGAATAGGGTTTCAGATGGAAGGTAGTAAAGTGGATAGAGGAGAGGTTGAGAGAGCTGTGAAGAAGTTGATCGTAGACGAAGAAGGTATCCGGAAGCAGGAGAGAGCCCTTGTTTTAAAAGAGAAGCTCAAAGCCTCTGTGAAAAGTGGAGGCGCCTCATACAACGCTTTGAATGAGCTTGTCAAGTACTTGAAGACAATGTAAAGATGTTCAACTTCATGTATTATTGTATTGATCAAGCTTGGTCATGCAACATTTACAAAGCACGGGTGTTTTTTTTTTCGTATGCAAGTAAGAAAATAAAGTCCTAGACTCCTAGTATCTCTCTTTGCATGTTGCATCACAATAAAAAGACAATTTTTCTGTTTGGAACATTTTAGGAAATGAAACATTTGTATTTGATTACTCTCTAACAAGATTAAGAGAAGTAACTCCTCGCATACACCATCAAACAAGTATGAGAATCTGATATTTATATCAGAAAGATACTTCTTTCATGAAAATATCATAAACATTCAAAGAAGCTGAGGACCATAGTAATATTTCGTAGTTGTTCGTGCAGATTTTGGAAATCGGAGAGGAGCCAGCGAGGAGAAGACTAGTGTTGGTTCCAATTCCAGCTCAAAGACATATATCTCCAATGAGATCTCATGTCTTATCTACTATGAGATCTCTTTTTTGTTACTATAGCATAGTTCATGTACTTTACTGAAGCTGCAGCCAAGGGTTTTAACTTAAAACTTTTAAGCTTCCAAACTTCATATTTAGCACAACAAGTACCATTGCTTTTACTTTTCACTCTGTGTTCAACAAAATCTATGCAAACAGTGTCTTGGTTTCCTTATTATCTACTCTGTTTTGAATTTCCCCTAATGTCTATAATGTTGTGTCACTACAATGGTTTTAACCTTTTCGCAGAGTCCAAAAGACAACAAGATGAGAAAGTGCCACAGTTTCATCCCCTGAGATGCAGAAACTTTCCGGTTTCACAATTTGCAGCATTATAAAGCACAATGAAGCCGTATAGGAGGAATACAGTTAACAAACGAACAGCTTAACAGCAACACAGCAAGCTATCTAGAGAGCTCATCCTATACACAGCAAGGTAAACTCGGTGATATACATCATAACCTTGGGAAGCAGGATGATTTACCTGTGTCGATACATTAAGAAATATATGTAATGTACCTTTCTATTCTAGAAGAATCTTGCTACTATTTAAGAAAATAATCAAAAGGGGGAGACAAAAGTGATCTGAGGATAAGGTTTGTCACCGAAGAGAAATCATATATTAATGGAAACTATAAGATTACAATCTTATATTTGGAAATGAAAAGGTCTTGAAATTATTATCTAAATCTCAAAGTAGAACCCTATGTCAGCAAGAAACATTAAAAAGACACTGCTTTTGTTGGAAAGTCACTTTCTTCCCTTTTGATGGAAGTTTCATTGGTGTGTGGCTCTCCAATCACTCGTAAGGTTATCACTTTAGATAAGAGAAAAAGGTCGTCATATGAAAAGATTGTTTATAAATGGCTTCTTTTATAAATTCAAAAGTAAATAAACCATGAAGATTGTGTCTGACGCTATCCCAAAGGAATAAACAATTAACAACGCTCTCACTCTTGTTTAATCACTCTAACAAGTCTACAGACAACAGAGCAAAGATAATTACCTCACAATATAGAAAATGAGTGTATATATGAAAATTGTCAAAAGTCTTCAAGTATGCATTTGTGCTCCAAGAATACTGACAGGTTTAGCTTCGACACAATATGTTCGTTTGATCGTTCTTACATAGATGCAGTTTGGCCTTTCGGATGGATAACTCGGCAAAAGATAAGAAATTACGAGAAGCCAAGAACCTGTAACAACAATCAAATACGAATCAAGACCTGCTAAGACGTAAAACAATTTCGAAAAGGTCTAAGTAATTCTATACATAGATTATCTACCTGAAGACAACGGTATTTAGCAGAGAAACACAAAACATACTAACGAAAATGCTTCTGCGATGGATAAACTCATTCGATTATTTTCCAATACATTTACAAGCCGAGAAATGCTCAATCTAGCTAGAATCTTAATACTTGTTTGATTCTAAAGCATCAAAAGAATCATATTCCGAGAACATGAAACTAGCACTTTCTATAAGCAAACTAGAAGATTACACTTTTGCAGCACTACATTCGACTTTAAGCACACAAAACAATGGCAAGGCACGTGACACACATTTACATCTCTTCTGTTCAGATTAAAACATGGTTACAAGCTTTCAGCATTCCCGAAAAGTAAAGACACACGGTTCTCAATAAACATTCTTAAGAACAGCATATAGTTCCGAAGATGAATCATACCTGGTCATGATTATATTAAATACTTTTCAAGAACAGTTCAACTTAGAGCAAGAATCTCAAAATCAAATTCGACTTAGTTGACGATGTTAGTTATGTCAAAAACAGCAAACAAGTGATTAAAGCCTCAAGACTTTATTGTATACCATTTATAGTAAAAACAGAAACTGATAATATTTCCATCAAATCGTATTAACTGTACTCAAAAAGATAGAAACTTGACAATAGTAGTTACCAATCTATAGACTCCTTCAATTCCTTTTTTCAATTCTCATTCGCGCTTCCACCGCCAACAGAAGGATAAGAAGCCATGGATCCGAACTTATTCTGCTGCATCATATACGGATTTGATTCAAACGCACCACTCCCACCAGCTCCATGATGATGACGGTGGTTCTGATGATAAGGATCATGCCCATGATTTTGGTGATGATAACCTTGCATACCCATATGATGTGCATATACAGGCATCTGCATCATCTGCTGCCCTCCGTAAGGTACCTGAATTGGCACTCCAACGTGACCAGCCGATCCACTCCCATGGCCGTTACTGTTAACGCCACCACCGATGTCTTGGAAGCTCTGTGGAGGCACAGGTGTTGAAGAGAAGAGCTTATCAGAAGCAGAGGGGCCTTCATTCGTCAATCCCTGCATCCGCTTGAGGTAAAGCCTATACTTCTGGAGATGAGAAGCTACGTTCTCTCGAGTAAGTCCTTCGACGTTCATCAGCTGCATAATCGTCTTCGGCACAGCGTTTTTGATCCCTAAGTGAGCCACAACATCCACGAATCTCTTGTGTAGCTGCGGCGTCCACACTAAACGCGGTCGTTTTAGTGTTTTCCCAGATAGATCCTCAGTTCCTGAATCACCTTCCTCAGCCGCCATCGCCGCATCCGGATCCACACCGTCACCGCCATCTCCCTCGCCGTCCGATGTCTTCTGCTTCTTCGAATCCGATCCAGGACTACTCGATCCAACCCGATCTTCCACCTCCACCGCGTTGCTATTGTTGTTCGACGAAGAGGTATTGGGACCTGAAGATCCGCTCCGCAGCGACGAGAGCGTCGTCTCCGATGCTCGGTTCACATCCTGAACCGTACGGCTCCGCTCCGGTGTGATACTAAACGCCATCGCCAGATTCGGCGGAATCAAAGAGTATGAAAGCGATGCTAAATCCTCGTCACTTGGTAATCCCATCTCCCATTCCATAACCCTATCTCCGTCGCCGGAAACATCGTAATCGCTCATCCTCACTTCCTCTCCCATTTTTCACTCTCTAATTTCTCGAAATTCAGGTAGATATTAAGCTCGTTGAAGCTCAGATTCGTTGAGAATTAAGATCAGAGAACGGAGAAACCTAAGGATTGAAAATTTGTGGAGAAGTTTGGTTTGTGACGACGACGATGAGAAAAAAATTTCAAAAGAGAGAAATAAAAATATCTTTTTGGTGGAGGAAAAAAAAAAAAGAGAAAAAGAAAAAAGCAAAAAGATAAATAGAAAAAGCGTAATATCTAATTCCAGATCGGCCTTTGTGTTAGTGCCAACGTGGACGAGTTAACAAGATATTTTAGATCTTCTAAATATCTCCAAACCGACTACGATTTTAATATTTGACACGTGTATATTATCAACGAGTAACATCATAACACGTCATGATTTCACGTTGTGTAACAGTAGTCGTACTGTAGCTGATTATAAACGAAATTACCAAATTAGACTTAGCAAGTTGCGTTTTGTGGGGCGAGGAGAGCAAAGTGGGCAACGCCGGTGGGTTCGGCCAGCTGGAGAGTTAGAAAAGGAGAAAGATTCGGTGGTGAGTGTGTATAGTACTGACACGCAATACGTTCTCTGAGCCGTTGGATTTCTGTTTTAGATATTTATAGAAGCATCTAAAGATCAATCTAACGGTACAGATTTGCTGCTAAGTTGACGAATTTATGGAAAAATGAAAATAATTATGGTGGAAAAGCTGAGAGAATCTCTTTAGTCAGGTGGTTTAGCTGCTCTGCTTCTTTAACGTTTCGGGTTCGATACCCAAGTTCGTAATTTGAGATAAGAATCTGAAAAAACGTTATCTTCTGATTCTGTGAGATTTTTTCTCAAAACTCATCTTCTTCGAGTGACTTGTACAGATTAGGTGTTTTTTAAATAGTTATTGTTGTTCTCTCCTTGATCGTGGTCAATGACCTCGCTACTCCTTCTCAGAACTCTTCCGCTACTCCGTAACGGTTTTTTAAACCACCGTCATCAAGTCGGTATCGTAGCCGGTGGATTCTTATCTCAGCGTCGGCGTTTGTGGTGTTCGCTCGCTGATAAACCACAGTTTTATGAGGATGGCGACTCTGCGGCGTCAGGATCCGGGGCGGCGATGAATACGGCGTCGCCGGTTGTTGTTGATAATAGCTGGCGTTTTGAAGATCCTGATTATCGGAAATGGAAGAACTTAGAGGCGGAGATACTTCGAGATATTGAACCTATTGCTCTTCTCGCTAAAGAAATTCTTCATTCGGATAGGTAATTCGGATTTCACGGTCTATTTTGTGGGATAGTTTTGGTGGATTTGTAGCTATTGATTCGAGTGTTAGGTTTGATAGAACTGAATAATCAAAAACAGTAGTGTCAATATTTAGAATTACAATTTCTATTGAAGTTTGGGTTATGGTTGATCCTGATTGTTCTTAAAGAATAGGTATAGTAGGGTCATAGCTTCTTCCAACATACTTAATGAACATGGAGACACTGATTGGTCTTTGATGTGAATGTCCATAGATTCATGACTAGAGAAATTTTTCCCAGTTGCCCATTGAGAAATTTTTAGCATGCTTGGCGCTTGATTGATTATAGTGGTCACTGAAGAATAATCGTCCTTTATGAAGTGCTAAATGCTCTTGTATCTTTAGTATACTGGAACCATAGCCAAATGGGATCTGTTTTGAAGTGAATTGTTGATATTTGAAGCCAGCTTCAGAGCATACTTACGCTTTTGTGTAGATTAATATTGGAGTCTGTGTGAGTGTGAATCGATTTCCTTCTTGATAAACAGGTATTTTGATGGAGAACGCTTAGACTTTGAGGATGAGAAGATTGTCATGGAAAAGCTTCTTGCGTATCACCCCTACTCGAAAGATAAAATTGGCTGCGGTCTTGATTTTATAATGGTACGTAAATTCTAGAGAACCGATCTCTCTTTTCTTTAAGTTCTACTCATATAGGTATTGTGCATATTCTTCCACCAATAAGAGATAGATGATTCAGTCACATACATGCTTTAGTTAGAAATGTGAGAGAAATACGTATAGAATACTTACGAGTTAGCTAACCTGTTAATGGCAGGTTGATCGGCATCCTCAATTCAGGCATTCGAGGTGCCTCTTTGTCGTGAGAACAGATGGTGGATGGATAGATTTCTCGTACCAGAAGTGTCTTCGAGCCTACGTCCGAGATAGGTACCCGTCACACGCTGAGAGGTTTATCCGCGAACATTTTAAACGTGCGAGTAGCTAAAATCTGTAATACCATCCCTCTCATAATCATAGCAACTTCTCTCATATAAATTTTGCTGAAAAATCAATCACACAATCAGCTCTGAAGCATTGTTGTACAAAATTTCTAATTGCTCAATCTATCGAAAAGGCTTTGTATCATCAGTTATGAAAATAACAGAATAGTAGTAGTTGGACTTGGTTCAGAAGAATCAGTATTATAGCTTAAGCTCTTTTTGCAATATGAATACAAAAAAAAAACTTTTGAAACTTTCAAAGTCACTAAAATGTCCAACTATCTTAGACCAAAGACCCAAACCAGTACGTCTTTGTTCTGTGTCCAAACGTTGAGTCAGCCATAAGAGACGAGTCTACGTTATTCCAACCCCTTATTGACTCCATATGGAGTATTTATATTTGCAACTCATAAAGTCATGTTTTGGTTAACAAACAATTAAGTATTTATTAGTTGACAGAAACAAAAGCTAAATCAATAACCATTTAGTCCCTACATTTATAGTATTTAATAAAACCTTTTTTAAAAAATAATGTCAACATACAGATGTTGATAAATCGAAGATAATTTACAAGAACACATTTCCAAATATTCAAAGATATTGTATTATTCCACATCAAGACACAGATCTTTTACCTTCTATAACAAAAAAAAATATCTTTATGTACAAATAAAACATACTTAACCCATAAAACGACAACGTTTAGTAACTTACCAAGAAAGAAACAAAGGTCGGTCCCAACGCTGATTCCTCTGATTTCTGAAACTTCTTCGAAGGAAACAGATTTTTTTATTTTTCACATTTCGGTCAAATCTCTCGCACACGTCAATGACGCTGCTCTTCACTTCAAAAATACACACCGTTAATAACTCCGTCATCTCTCCCCCAGTCAAAACACTCTCACGTGTTCTCACCGTCTAATCTTAACCCCGTTAACACTTACCTCGAAACCACGTTATATAAACAAAACTTTTTTTTCTTTTCTTCTTCTCTTATTAACTTCAGATCCTCCTTTCACCAGCAACACAAGTTTTCTTTTGGTCAAACGATGATGCCAAATTCTAGATCGGCGACGATAACTCCGGGGATGGAACCAACCACCACCGCTACGACGACGACGACGGCTGTTACGACTTCGTATTGGTGTTACAGCTGTACGCGGTTCATCAGCGTTTGGGAAGATCAAGACGCAAACGCTGGAGTCTTATGTCCTTATTGCAACGGTGGATTCATCGAAGAGATCGAAGATTCTTCTAATAATTCTTCTGTCGCGGCGATTCCGTCGGCGACGACGATTCAGGAAGTTAGATCGGTTGAAGATAGTCATAGATCTGTAATCAGACGTCGTAGATCCAATCGCCGGACGTCGTTTAATCCGGTAATCGTTTTACACGGAGGAGGAGGAGGAGCAGGGAACGGTGAGAGAGTTGAGAACGAAGAAGGAGATGGAGTTACTAGAGAGAGACGCGCTTATGAGTTTTATTACGATGATGGATCTGGTTCAGGTCTAAGACCTCTTCCTGATTCTGTATCTGAGATCTTGATGGGATCTGGGTTTGAGAGGTTCCTTGAACAATTGAGTCAGATCGAAGCGTCGGGTAACGGAATCAGTAGATCTGGGAATCCACCGGCGTCGAAATCGGCGATTGAGTCTTTGCCTAGAGTCGAGATCTCTGATTGTCATATGAAAGCTGAAGCTAACTGCGCCGTGTGCACGGAGGTTTTCGAAGCAGGTATCGAAGGTCGTGAGATGCCTTGTAGACACATTTTTCACGGGGATTGTATCGTTCCGTGGCTCTCGATTCGAAACTCGTGTCCTGTTTGTAGATTCGAGTTGCCTTCGGATCCGATTCAACGGAGTAACGAAGAAGAAAACGCCGTGGGGATGACGATTTGGAGATTACCAGGCGGTGGTTTCGCTGTTGGGAGGTTTAACGCGGCGATGAGAGAAGGAGAGAGGATATTGCCTGTGGTGTTGACGGAGATGGATGGTGGTGGACTCGGTAGTAACGAAGGACCGAGACGTATCTCATGGGTTAGAGCACATGACACCCCGGAGATGAGTAGAAACGGTGGTCGTTCTGGTAATGGAGGTAGATTGAGAAGAGCTGTACGAGGAATGGTTTCGTTTATGAGGAGAGTGAGACCAAACCGTGGTGGCTCTTCTTCTTCTTCATCTAATACTACAACTACTCATTCGAATCTTATTGATTTGGATAGTGATGGTGGTGAAAGTAGAGTTATGAATCGATCGACTTCGTTGATTAGGAGATTTTTCTGATGAAAAAACTTCAGAATCAGGTTAGGTGATGATGATGATGGAAAAAAAGTTTCAGATTTTTTTGTTTGTTGATTCAACAATTGTGTGCATATCAAATATATTTATTTTGGAAATCTCTCTTTGTTACATCAAAATTTATGGGGGAAACAAAGTTCATATTTAGTATGTTGTAGTATATATGGTTTGCCTTTGTTTTGGATTATGGGATGGGATTCTGAGAAAGTGAAAGGGATTGTGTTTTTGTTTTGTGTTCCTCGGACGGGGAGAGACATGACATGAATGCACACGGATAAATGAAGAGAGAGGTTGTGGAATTGATTGTTTGAAGTTTCCAAATTTGAATTTTTGGGAGTTAGTACTCTCTCAGTAGTTTCATTTTTCAGGCAAATCGGGTGATGAGATCTAAACCTGTGATTGATTGATCATATGAGAACATGAGAATAGCTAGATTGAGTTAAAGATTTCTCGAGAAAATAGAGTATAAAATCGGGGAAAAAAATGAGTTCCCCGATTCAAACACGCATGTTTAATGTTTTGTTGAATAGATATGGGGTAGTTGGCATATAAGTCTATATCATACGTAACGACTTACATCATCAGATGATGATGATTTGAAATTATTCTTGAACATTTAATTTGACTTATAATAAAACGAATGGATAAGACTTGTAGATTCGTAGAGAAGGTTCTTATTAATAATATCTTTCTTTTATGACAAAAACATTTTTTTATAAAGAAATGGTGAAAGGTTCTCTCATTTTTACTCTGTCTCTCAAATGGGTGGTCCTAAGAAAAGAATCGATAATTGTTGGTAAGGAAGTAGGAACTAAATAAAAAAGAAAAGTAACAAAAGTTTTTGTGTCAGATATTTTGGTAACAGTAGTCTCGTGTTGTAAATGTGTTTACCAAAGATGCTTGAATGTGGAGTAATGGAGACGAGCTACGAGGAGTTTTGCGGACCACTTACTTTTGAAGTAACGTAATTTTTTCCCTCAACTGAGTTAAGTTATATTTATATACATGCGGATGCGGTCCAATAGTTTTTTTAAAACTAGATTCAAAGTTTGTGAACGATTATATATATATATATCAATGTGGTCCTGTGGAAGGCATATAAAAACAGTAAACACAACTCTGCCACTGCAGTTGAAAACACAAACAATGTAAATGCTGTTAATTTAAGAAAAGTGGTGTGGAATCAAAAGTTTTTAACTAATTATAATTAATAAACGTTTTGGTTGAAAAATAAAAAAGAAGTACAATAAATCGTTTATACTAGCAGAATTCGAACCTGAGCGGCGAGTAACTCTCGAAATTTAGCAACCCATTCGGTTGTTTTTCCTTTTACGCTTTGAATCAAGTTCATTATGACGACTAAAGTGTTAAAACGTCACCATGTGTATAGACATGTATATAGTGATCATATTAAACAAGAGCTTTGAAATTTTGTTGCAACCCCATGTATTGTTTTTGCTTCCACAAATTAAGATTATCTATCTATATTTAATTTGGATCCAATGCAAATGAAATGATGAATCTCAAGAATGTTTGTGCCAGCAAACGAGCATGAAAACGCAACGTTTGATTATATAGAACCGAGACTATATATATGCTCCTTGGCCACTTTAATTTGTAGCACTTTTGCGTCACGGAAGCTCCTTTCTCAGACAAGCTTCTAGAGAGGGAAGACGACTCGGAAGAGATATCATGACGATCAGCTGAAGATTCCGTGGACCAGCTTCTAGATAAAAGCAAGGAATCGAAGAAAAAGGTTTAGTTGAAAAGCTTCTCGTGAAAGGATGAGAAGTTGAAGCTTTTGTCGAGAAGCTTCTTGTGAAGATGGGTTTCGAAGGAGAAGAAGGAGAAGATGAATCTTTAGTTGAGAAGCTTCCTGTGAATAAGTGTTTTGAAGAAGAAGAGAAATGGGTAGCTTGAAAGATTGAATCCATAGCTATTCGACATTCATGTATCAAACAATGTGCTTCCTTCTATTGATCCAAAAATGGGTTAGTGTTGATCAGATGAGATCTATCTATATATAATAGGGTCGACATGAGTCACATGACTACATCCTTTGCATGGGTTTAGCATAAATGTGGTTCAGTGGGAATCCAATCTAAGGAGCTAATATCAATGTTTAAACCATTTTGTTGATTGAGGTTAACATACTGAGGGTTATATCTAAGTATAAAGTGTTTGATGGTAACGTTTTTTTAATTAAAGCCTATAAGCCCAATAGCTTTTTTGTTTTTTTGTTCAACAAGCCCAATAACTTTTATTTTCACAGAGAAAAATAAAAAAATGAAAGAAAGACAAATTCTATCTCTTCTCCGCCATTGAAGTGATTTTCTAGTTTCTACACTTTCCCTCCTCCTCTCTCCCTCCTCAATTTCGTTTCTGGTTCAATATTAACTTGTAAGATATCTTTTGAAACAACTTTGCGCTTCAGATTTTTCAAAGCAACGCTTCTAAGTTGGAAGCGAGTGATTCCTCCCAACTCAAGTTGTCTGGAATCGCGATTTCATCCACACTTCCACACGATTCCGCTTCTGAAGCGTGAATCGTGTGTCTTTCGAAGCTTCCATGCTACATAGAGGTTTTGTTGGCAAAAAAGATGCAAGCTTTAAGCATTTGGCCATCAAAGTCTGGTCTTTTGGTAGGATCAAGATTGGAATTTGAGTTGGATTGTTCTTGTTTCGTAGTTAGCTCTAAGACTAGAAAGAGACATTCTTTTGTAGAGCAGGCTTGCTTTGGTAGTATCTCTAGCTTAGTCTTGGTTTCGAGTAATAGGAAATTTGAAGGTTCGAAATTTCTGTTTTTGTGTGAGCCTAAGAGAAGTTTCTTGGGGTCATCGGTTGGGGTAAGATGGGCCACAGAGCTCGGGGAAGAAGTTTCCACGGAAGATTCAAGTTCATCTTATGTTGATCATTCTGAACCACAAGCTGTAAATGGAGGAGAAAAGAGCAATTCAAGAGTTAATGTTAGAGAATTGGCGTTTAGTTTACGAGCTGCTAAGACAGCTGATGATGTGGATGCTGTTCTCAAGGAGAAGGGAGAATTACCTCTACAAGTGTTTTGTGCTATGATTAGTGGCTTTGGCAAGGACAAGAGATTGGAGCCTGCTGTAGCGGTAGTAGATTGGCTTAAGAGGAAGAAGAGTGAATCAGGCGGTGTCATAGGTCCAAACCTTTTTATATATAACAGTCTTTTGGGTGCGATGAAACAGTTGAGTGCGTTTGGGGAAGCAGAGAAGGTACTGAGTGATATGGAGGAAGAAGGGATTGTTCCAAACATTGTTACTTACAATACTTTGATGGTTATTTACATGGAGGAAGGGGAGTTTCTCAAGGCCCTTGGGATTCTTGATTTAGTCAAGGAGAAAGGTTTTGAGCCTAACCCGATAACATATTCAACGGCGTTGCTCGTCTACAGAAGAATGGAAGACGGTATGGGAGCTCTCGAGTTCTTTGTTGAACTGAGAGAAAAATACTCAAAGAGGGAAATAGGGAACGACCCCGATTACGATTGGAATTTTGAGTTTGTTAAGCTTGAAAACTTCATTGGTAGAATATGCTACCAAGTGATGAGGCGGTGGCTAGTGAAAAATGAAAACTGGACTACTAGAGTGTTGAAGCTTTTGAATGCAATGGACAGTGCGGGGCTTAAACCGAGTAGGGAAGAGCACGAGAGGCTTATATGGGCTTGTACTCGTGAAGAGCATTATATTGTTGGCAAAGAGTTGTATAAAAGAATCAGAGAGAGGTTTCCCGAGATAAGTTTGTCTGTCTGCAACCATTTGATTTGGCTGATGGGTAAGGCTAAGAAATGGTGGGCAGCGTTAGAGATCTACGAGGATCTTCTTGACAAAGGACCTGAACCTAACAACTTGTCTTACGAGTTAGTGGTCTCTCATTTCAGTATCTTGCTGAGTGCAGCTAGCAGGAGAGGGATATGGAGATGGGGAGTTAGGTTACTTAATAAAATGGAAGATAAAAATTTGAAACCGCAGAGCAGACATTGGAACGCAGTTCTTGTAGCATGTTCAAAAGCCTCTGAGACCACAGCTACGATCCAAATCTTTAAAGCAATGGTTGACAACGGCGAAAAGCCAACAGTAATCTCATATGGTGCACTGCTCAGTGCTCTTGAGAAAGGCAAGTTATATGATGAGGCGTTTCGTGTTTGGAACCATATGGTTAAGGTAGGGATTGAGCCAAATCTATACGCGTACACGACAATGGCTTCAGTTTTGACAGGACAGCAAAAGTTCAATCTTTTGGATACCCTTCTCAAGGAAATGGCTTCAAAGGGTATTGAGCCGAGCGTTGTGACTTACAATGCAGTTATAAGTGGTTGCGCGAGGAACGGGTTAAGTGGTGTGGCTTATGAGTGGTTTCATAGAATGAGAAGTGAGAATGTTGAGCCTAATGAGATAACTTACGAGATGTTGATCGAGGCTCTTGCAAATGATGCAAAACCAAGGCTTGCTTATGAGTTACATTTGAAGGCTCAAAACGAAGGGCTTAAGCTCTCTTCTAAGCCATATGATGCGGTTCTTAAATCAGCTGAGACTTATGGAGCCACCATTGATCTTAATCTTTTGGGGCCTCGACCAGACACAAAGAAGAGAGCGTAGTCTAAAGAAACACATTGTACAAGATCCAATGCTACTGTGGGGTAAGGCACATCCAAGTATTGCCATGTCGGAGACAGAGAACAAAGAACAATTGCAGGACTCTTAAAGCCAAGAAAATTGCCATTGCAGGAAAGAAGAAAGTTTCCAAGTAACCATCTTCATGATTTCCTTCTTGTTCTGTAATACTGTTTTTTTAGTTTGTCTATAGTCTCTCTGTTTAAATTGTGATTTAAATCTCAAAAAACTTGGTTCGAATTGAGAGCCCTTTCAGTTTATTATTCTTGGGCTTTTTGGTTATTATTGTTTTGTTTCGTAACTTCATCATTCATTATAAAGTTACAGAAAAAAAAGTTAGATTTCAGTATTCAAGAATCGTGTCATTGGATTTAGTGATGGAGATATATATATGAAGTATATGAAATTTTCAGTTTGATCTCGCTCCAATGGTTAGATGTTTCTAATGTCAAAGATGAACTCCACAAGATGCTGATGTCAAACCAAGAACAAACTTGGAAAAATTGGTCGAACCAAGATAGTTTATCAGAATACGTAAATATGATTTTGTGTAATGTGAATCATGGAGTGTCTTATAAAATCATGCTAACACACAATGGTAGGAAGAAAATGGATAATTGGTAAAATTTCAGTAAGAGAACTCATTGAAAGTGCATATTTGTGACGAAATCTATATATTTAAGTATATGAACGACTTGGAGTTTTTACAAGCATAAAGAACATAAAGATACAAAATTTGTTAACGGGGTTCGGATAACCTACATCCTTGGAAGCTAATCTAGATTTCATTCATTAGAAAATACAGCAGTCTACAATTGCTATATAGCACCTCTTTCCTAGAATTACAATGAACGAACACTACCACTAATTATCTTTTACGACTAGTTTAGATTTTCAACAAAACCACCAAAAGATTTTTTTGTCATGTTGACGGGCGACGTCACACATCTTGTGTACATCTCTCAAAAATACCTTTAGGCGAGCAAGTTTTCATGAAACGCTCTCTTGATATTTATAATAATTGTAATTGTTCAACCTTAGTTACAATTTTCCTATTCTATACCAATAGGAATTTTCCTATTCTATACCAATAGGAATTTTCCTATTTCTACACCAAATAGGAATTAACAAAAAAAAAAAAAATCTTTATGGATAAACATCTCGAATACTCGTGGATAGATTTCCCATCTCGTAGACAAATTTCACACCCATCTTTGACATAGATAAGCTCATCTATTCATAACTGTCAACTGATAAGCCAATCTATTCATTATAAATTTCTTACCAAAAAAAATTATTAAAAATTTTAAAAGTTGAACTATTTATTTTTGTGGTCAACAAAGTCTATAAGTTAAATTTGGGAAATTTAGAAATAAATCTAAAATAATTGTTTGACCTAGAAAGGAAATCTAGAATAATATTTGAAGAATTTAAAAGGTAAAATATCTAATATAATTGTTTGACCATCCTAATTTGAGAAAATTTTAAAAGGAAACCTTGAAGAAGAGTTTGATAGTTTTATATATATAAGAAAGTTCGCCAAGCAATATCATCATCTCGAATGTCGTTTTTGTTACAAAAAATGAGAAACAAATACTTTGAAAAAATTCTTATTGCTTATGTTTTTGTTTGGTGAATTGCTTATTGCTTATGTTTTCTTCTTTTCTAAACCAATTTGCATTCTTTTCGTTTAAACTTTGACTACTCGTATGTAGGTTTATTTATAAGTTAATTATCACAGTGATTATTTGCTGTTAATGTCGACTTAATTAACCGGTACTCTTAAACTCACTTTTGCTTCCAGTTTTTTCTTGTATTCCTCTTAGAATTGGTTGCCATGGGCAAGAGATGACGAGACTCAACTAAAACACACCGCAAAAACAGATACATGAGAGAAAGAAGATCTGGCCAATGGTTGTTTGTGAATCGTAATCATATAAATCAGTCGTAAGTGTAAAGCATATATGTTACTGATACAATTAGGGTGAAAACTTTTGAAGTGAAACTATGTTTGTCCAAAGAGGTCTTGATCTTTTTTGGACTGATCATAGCTGTTCGCTTAGCACCTTACATCAGTAACATATACTTTTTGTTTACGGCAGATTTATTATGTTGCCTTCACGAACAACTTTGGCTTTATCTTTTTTCTCCCTTATGTATTTGTTGCCTTCTTTTTAAATTAATTCTTGTCATCTCTTGCTCTCTTTGAGCTGACTATGATGATGATCTATGTTAACAGTTAAGGACACATGTGTTAGAGTAGATCATCTGCTTCGTTATCACTTATGTATTATACTCATAACTCATACACATTGATTGGTTTGTTCAGTTATGGATTTTTTTAAAAATCTTGTCTTTAAAGAAGTTTCAAAATTTTTGGTTACTATATCAAGAAAGTAGAGCGCAAACAGTTTCTACAACAATTTAAAAACCAAAGAGAAAACAAAACTATGCAAAATGATTACTACTTCTTAGCAGGTTTCCAGCAGGAAACAGCATAGAGAATTTTTCCTTTCCAGCCTTGAAGCAACCAGTGGTTATCATTATCGATCACAAAATCTTTGTGGTAACGTTGTTTCACTAACTCTTTCCCTTCTTTTACGATCAGTTTATTAAGTTTCGCTGGTTTAAACCCGGCTCTTAGTATCCTAACCTGCCATTGCTTGTATGTTTCAGGCCTTGCAAACCTCTCAGAGCCTTCACAGGCTACCACACTCATTGCATCTCTTACGATTAGCTCCCTCTCCACATGTGTCCTGCAATCGTCTTCTTCTGGTAATGTGGTCTCATACATGTCAAAGAGGGCAGAGCAATGGAACAGAGCTTCTCTGAACCTTGTTAAGAAGAATGGTGAGTTGTACGTTCCGTTGATCTCTGCAAACACAAAGAGGTTAGGGTTGATATCTCTGAATAGTTTCAGAACCGTGTCTCTCGGAGAGTTGAGAGTTATGGTTTCATCAGGCGTGTATTGTAGCCTGAGGATGCAGTTGACAACTGTTGTCTCTCCACTATTGATCACCAGCTCGTCAAGAGTAATGTCCTCCCACTTCTTGGCTATGTAACTGTACTCAAACGGGACTTTGAACTTGTCACAGAACCTCTTTAGTCTTTTCCCTGTCTCTTGTACCCGCTCTGATGGTCGGAAACCTGACTGAGGCAGCTCGATACCAGTCACACGGAGAAGTGGTGGTCCGTCTTCACGGTTGGACAAAGCTTTTATAAGACAAGGCCACTGAAATCCATAGAGAATCCCAAAATCAATGATGTGAAGTGTAGTTGCTTTGGGAGCAAGTTCAAAGATTGTTCTGTTTGCAGTGAAATAACACATTCTTAAGGTAGGGCAAGCTTGAACAAACCCTTTGTATGCCTTCAAAATGTCCACCATAGATGTAATGCTATACGTAGCTGATATTGGTGTAGACATGGTTCCGGTTAGACGTGCTTCAAGCGCTTCAGCTAAGTGATAACCAAGTCTTTGAGTTGCATCTCCGCGGATAGAAGAGTGTTCTCTTATCTCCTTCAGTTTCTCAAAGGCTCTAAACTGGTCAAAACTCGCCACTGCTTGCGCGCATTGCATTAGGAGATCGCGCATATCCACTGGCTGATCTGACTTTTGCTGCTTGGATCGGTTCGATGAGCTCTTTACTCGTCCTGTTTTGTTTGGTGATGCTTCTCCCTGAGTATTCTTTTGACATATCAACAACACTTCCTCGTACTTCTCAGCCAGCTCATCTGCTGTAGATATTGCAGGGAGCTTTGTTTTCCTTCTACCCTCAAGATCATCATCATCTTCATCATCATCCCTATGACGATACCTTCTAGTTGACGCATCTGAATTTACTTCAGGAAATCCAACGAAATCTAAGTTTGGTTGATCTAAATGGCCAAAGATTTGATCAGAAGAAGTAGGAGGAGAAGGATCTTGAAGCACTTCGTAGAAAGATTTCTCAGCGGCTTGTAAAGCCAAACTATCTACCAACATACAAGGCTGTCCTTCAAGATCTTCCTCCATCAACATGTCATTGATGTACTTGAAGACAGGAAGGTAATCTGAACATGCCGTAGACTCGGTCGGAGAAGAGTTTCTCTGAGATTCATCAGATTCGTTGAAACAGATGAAGCTGTTGGTCGTACCAGATTCAAGATTGTTGTTTCTTGGTTTGCAGAAAGATCCAGAACCGTTTTCGAATCTGAACCCATCAAATTGTACTTGCAAAACAGCATCCATGTAAAGATCAAAACCCACAGAGAATCTCAATAGAATGAAAGATTAAAGAAGAAAAGAGAGATAGAGAGAGAAAGCAAGTGTAAAAGTCAACTAAACAGAGGAAATGAGATAAAAGGAAGATTCATGTGAATGCACAAGTGGGGAGATGTTATATATATAATAAAGATTTGTTTATATAATAAAGATAAAAAAAAAAAAAAAAAAAAAGATTTGTTTATTTTGTTTATGGTTATCTTTTTTCTTGGCAAAGAAGAAAAAGATGAAGTTTCGAGGAAACAGAGAAATGTGTAGGGTTGAGACAAACACTGACTAAGCTGCCGCCACAAAAGGTTTAGTAATAATATGTCCAAAGAGTTTTTAAATGTTTTATGTACTATCATTGGGTCCAATGACTAAACTAAAGAAAGCTATTTGTATTTTCTTGTTGTTGTCTTTGTTTTGGTCACTTGTCTGGTCAAAAATTTGACTTGTTAACTTAAATATCATTTTAACAGAAGACCAGAGCACCATTTTTGCCTTATGATGTGTAGTTCTTAGATTGTCGTAGTTAAGTGTGCTTCGTAAATGGACATGTTGATGTTCCGTTTAGTCGGGGATTGTGAGAAGAGGTTCTATATGGAAAACAAATATAAATGAGTCAGGTTGCAGTAGTTGTAATATTCGAAATGACCAACTATAAGTATAAATAATGCTACTATTTGATCAAAAAAAAAAATAATGCTACTATAATGCAATACTACAGATGTGAACAGAAAGTAAAACAAAATTATATATTTGTTTTTAGTTTCTTTTTTTGCTTAATCATTTGTTCACATGCTATGATAGCATACTTTCAGGTGGTCTAGGGAAAAAGGCAAACCTGGATGCCAAACGTATCGTACAATGTTTTTTTTTCTTTCAACCACTTCTTATTATTCAACTATATATTTAGTGTTATTATTGGAGTATACATTTCTATGAATTCTTATCAGTCAAAGTCCAAGAAGAGAGTATACCTAATCAAAACTAAAGAAACCTGAAATAATAATAATAAAAAAATATACTTTTGCTGCAAATAAACTAAATTTTTCAAAGTAAATTATTTTATATATTTTCAACAATAATAATAATGAATTATCAAAACTATGCACAATGACAATAACATAACTTATCTATAAAAACGAAAAAATATAAGGAGTAAGGTTCCTATGAAATTAGGCAAAGAACATAACCACTACGAAGAAGGGTTGTCTAACATGTTTTAGTTGATTTACGATATCTTCCTTTTCGAAAAATCTAATCTCAAGTGAATATTTGGTGCGGTAGCTGTTGAATCTTCTACTTGTACATGAACAACTGTGCAGATCGATATACTCATCTTCCTTGATTTTGTAATATGGAAGGAACATTGATCCCAATAAGACCAAATAAATGCACCTGACTTAATAAGACTTAACATGGTAGAATGCTTTTTATCATTGTTTTCAAGAAAAATTAAAGTAATAAATCTATAGAATTTTTAATTATATAACAACTATGTAAAAATTAAATATTTAATTACAATGATATTTAAAATATATATTTTTTGTTAGTTATTATTGAGTCGAAGAAAAAATATTTTAGACTATAGATATCTTTAACGAATTTTAAATAAAATAAAATAAAAATATGATATTTAATTAGTTTTAAATAAAATAAAATAAAAATATGATATTTTCGAAAGTGTTTTAACAAAACTAGAATATATTTTTCTCCAAAATTACTCTAGTTTTTGTAGTATATGTTATTTCCTTAACCAGTTGTAAAAACTAAAATTAGTTATAAATTTGATAGAATTTGTAATGACAGTCACATTGTATTGTAATTAAGTACTCTTTTTGATGTTTTTTTGAAGGTACTTTGGTTTTATTAATAGGAGATATATAAATAATTTAAAATTTAATTTCTAAAACAAAATTTGGTGAATAAAATAGATATGAATATTAATAATTTCATTTAACAGTTTCAGAAATACTAAAATAGATTTCTGTTATATTTTCTTTTTTTATCTTCGGATAATTTAAAAGCTTTACATATAAAACTAAAATAAAAATGTTGATATCATTTTGAGAAATAAAAAATATCACAAAAAAAATTTACAACAAATCCCTTACATTGTTAGAAAACTACCTTATTCCAATCATAAAACTTTACACTTGAGAAAAAGAAATGAAACCAGAGATCTTTGAACTATGTCAGCATCTTAGCTTACAAGATGGATCACCATCATCATAATTCACAAAGGTCCCTTAGAATAAGAACCTGTTTAGATTATATATATAGTCTATGCATAAGAGGATGGTGGCTCGGTCTGCAGTTGATGCATTAGGTGTTGTGACCAGTAAGCATGCGCCTTCAAAACACGGTCCAGAAGATCTTGTGGCACCGGCTCTCCCCTTCGCTGCTGTGGCGATATCCTTGCCGTGTGGACCAGCGTCTTCCATTTATCCTACAAAAGCAGAGAGACTCAATACCAACGACAATGATAGTGAAAAGTAAGGTTAACAGTTAGCTAAAGATCTAACCTTGAGATCAACATAGGTACGGTGGTCTGCGTCCTCAAAAGCACGAACCTTAACGTCTCTCCACCTGCAATTTACAAACACACATCAAAATAATGCTGCTATTCAAAGAAACACGAGAAAAAGAATGTTGTTTTCTTTGTTTTTTACCTCCCGGTTCCAAGATTCTCAACAGCTTGGACCAGTGCTTCTACTTCAGTAACTGAGAAAGGTCGACGAATTCTGCGATGTGCAGCTTGCTGTTGCTCCGTCCTTTTAAACTTGCGGTTTGGAGCCCGCGGAGCCAACAAAGCTGCTGATGCAATAGGAACCAAGGCTCTAGAATCATCTGTTGAGCCTAGTTTTCCAAATGAGTCAGCTGGGGATGGTGCTGAGTCATGATTAGAATCCAATACATTGTCGTGGCATAACATCAAATCATCACAGGCATGCTCTGACAAATAACTGGCAGAACAAAAACAAGACCATTCAGCCGCACAACATATATTTTATATCTATGTGGCATCTATGAGAGTGAAGAGAAGAGTGAACCTGGATAACAATGGTTGAGGGGTGGTTTCTAGGCTAGGCTCAAGGCTGAAACCCAGAGAATCCAAGTGAGTGTTCTCCTCAGAGATCCCAGTCTGAAGAAGGGTTTGGCTATCATCTCTGACTTTCTTTCCTTGAACCATCAACCCGACTCGGAGTCCATCACCCAGTATGGATGTCACTGCTTCCATCACCATCCGCTGACAATCCCGACATAAAAATATAAAGATAGTACTAATCAGGATTTTCAGCACAACAAGATTTGGGTATTGCACCTTCAATGAGCCAACAGTAGCAGTTTCTGGAATCTCTATGAAAAGCTCAGGCACCCTGAAAGACTTGATCCGCAGCCTCACTAAAGAGAAACAAAAAGGAAAGATTTCTACATTATACACCTTTTCAACGATACAAAAGCCAACAAAGGATTCAGATACCATTACTTACCATGATGCTCCCTTGACACATAAGACGCATTTCGACTTTTCATGGAAGATAGTGTTCTGTTTCCTGCGGATAAATTTGTGAAATCAAGTTACCGCAGCAGAGACTTACAACATCCTAACAAGAGAATGAGAAGATGATCATTTTTGAACCTTTATGTGTCTTTCCTTGCAAACGGTAATCATCAGAGTTTGAATCAGAAACACTGTCAAAGTATTTCCTTTTCTTGATGGGATAACTCTTCTGATGATTGTGCAAGTAATAACTCCTCTTTGAGCAATACCATGGTTTTGCATCTGCATATACCAAACATCAAATCACAATAACTGATACAGAAAATTAAAACACAAACACTGGTTACACCATTTTTACCTGCGCTGTTCTTTGATCCTCCTTTCCAATGTCTAGATGCCAATATCTTCCTGATTCTTCTGTCTCCAATACGAGGCACTGGCCTAGTCAGACGAGGGCGAATGTACCCAGAGAAGTTTTCATCATCATCATTTCTACTAAATAAATTTACATCATCCTGAGAATCATTGGGACTACCGTTCCCACATGCTGTACTACTGTTACTACCTATACTAGCTACAACATCAGGTTTTATATCACCAATCACACCCGGATTAAGATCCTTACTAAAGTTTCTGACTTTACAAGAATCACTACCACCCAAGTTACTAAAACCCTCCACTTCCTTCTCTACTTTGTCACCTACCAACAAGTGATTAGGATTTGTTATCACAGAGCTAAATCCACACTGGCCATTGTCAAATGGGCTCGGGGATACTAGATAAAGATCATCTTTAGAGAAAGGTAACGCCTTTACGAGGTTTTCTTCAGCCGGGAATTCCTTCTTTACAGTATTTTGTACAACTACACACTTATCTTCACCCACATTTACCGAGCTTTCGCTCTCGAGCAGCAAGGTTCCAGCTACGGTGGCCAATAAGTCAATCGCGCACATTTTCTTCTCGTAAATGCGCCTCTTCTGGCAAAAAAAATGAACAATGCGAATGATCATCATGTAAATGGAACTGATCATTCATGTAACACTAGAAACCAAGAATAGCAAAAGGCCATTTTACCCGGACTGATCTCGGAGCTCGAGCTTGAGCAGGCAATTTGTAACCATCGTCTCCAAATTCCAAGACTTTATGCGACACCATTACTTGGATGCATAACACAATGATAGTGATTGCCACTAGCGATAAGCAATAAATGAAGCTCACGACACGATCTGTAGATAAGAAACAAGATTAAAGACTCAATTCACATACAGAGAAACATGGATTACACAGATCGGTAAGGATCTGGGATTATCAAATCAAATCTGATAAACCATGCTAAAACCCTGATAAACACAAGATACAAATCAAGAACACAAAAAGCGTAATTCAATTAGAAAAGAATTAAAAAACCTGAACAAAAGCTTCGATCTTTGAATTAAAAGAACAGTACAGATCAAACTTGGCACAGAAAGAAACACACTTCAAAACCTCAGATCGGGTACACAGATCGATAGAATTGAGAAGTTTGGGTTGTCTAAACAAAACGACAAATAACAATCGAAGAAGATGACGATAACTTCAAAAAAGATAACACAAAAACCCCTTTCAAGATCCAAATTCAAAACAAAACAAAAAAAAAAATCTTGAATTTGAGAATTCTAACACCAAAATTCACATTTTCTGAAAATTCTCGATGATCAATCAAACAAACACAAAACTTTCGACAAAATCGAGAACACAAAACCCATAAAAAAAAAAAAAAATTTGAATCTTTCTCACCTTTCTATGAATCTTCAGTTCCCAGAACGAGTATTCCAAGACGATAAACTAAAAAATTGACAAATTCTTGAGAGAAAATGAGAGATCAGAGATGATGAAGGAATCAGAATTGTTTATACACACTTCAATCAATCTAACCCATGTTTTTAGTTTTTAACCCCAAAGAAAGTGATTGAAAATGTTTTTTGGTTTTACTTGTATCAAACGCTACCTATATATGATTTGTTTTCTCTCACCACAAAATCTCTTTATTGGATTACCAAATGCTAACAAAAACCCTCTTTATAATCAAAGAAGAACCAAGTCTTTCTTCTTCTTCTTTGCTTAAACCCCCTCAAATCTCATAGCCAGACATAAGTAGACAAAACAAAACAACTCAACCACCGGAGCAACCGGTATTACCAGTCCCGTTCTTACCGGTTATAACAAGTGAAAAAACATTTACCTAAAGACTCGGTTCTTTTTTACCTCCCTCATTGTTGGTCGATGATGATGGCCCATGGACACACACACACACACACACAACACACTCGTATAACTCGTTTGGTCCTTACGATTGTGACACGTTGGTAATGATGTAGTCATCACATGGTTTTTGGTCCGTTGCCTTTTGAGTAAATTACGTCTTGTCACTGATTTTTATATTTATAAGAATATCATTTTAGGCAAAGAAAATGTTTTTTTTTTCTCTTTTATAAATATTTTCAATTTCGATTTGGAATATTCCGATTATGCTTTTATGTTTTTTCCCTTTGTATTATGAGAAGAAAATATTTAGGAATCACGTATAAAGATAAGATGGTCCCTAGTTTGCTATATTGTTATTATGAGCTAGTCGATTTCTATTAATTGTGAGTCTTAATTAAAATTGAAGATGGTATTATGAAATACCAAACATTTAACAGTAACAATTTTATCCCAAATAAAACTTCTAAGTGAACTAGAAGCAAAACATAATGATATTAACTTCAAGTCTTCAAGTGCTAGCCACTAAACTATCACAATGTAATATAAACCAGTTTACATAGAAAATGTAACAAAATAATTGTGTTAGTTTCTCCAATTGTTTATAAGTTTTTTTTTTGTTGAAAAAATCCAAATGTTTCTGCTGTGATTAGCAAAGAGCCCAAGTTGGTGAACATCATAAAGGAAATATGAGAATGTATATATCTTTTGCCTAATCTAATCCCCTTGTGTTGGTTAAATATGCACAATGAGGTATTGTTACTACAAAGTACAAAGTACAAACGAACTAATCACACTACTAATGGATGCTTTAAAATTGTATTGGTAGCTCTATATATGTCTTGTCTATATGTTATGAATACAACTCTCATTTTAATAATTCTGATAAGGTTAGGCATTGTATCATGTATTGAGAAAAACAAATTTAAAAAGTCAACATTTACGTACAAGTTTCACATATTAATTATAAAATCTTGAAACACAAATTATTTTATTTAGCCCCACACTTATTATTTTTTTTAAAAAAAATTGGGGGAAGGCCTACATCTTTTTTCTAAATTACAATAAAATAAATGATATCATCTTATCCTATCTTGAAAAAGTTGGAAAGGATAAAAGGTGGGTGGTTTTGAATTTATATCATACAAAAACACCACCGTTCATTTATTAATCTTTTTTTGTTTGGAAACATAAAATAAAAAGGATATTCATATATACTTATAGCATACAACCAAAACATATGCGCAATTTCATGCATTTTTCAGAAAGATGGAATATTTAAACCCGAAAAATGAGTGCATATATAATAGTATACTTCAACTAAATACGTAATTGAAAAATAATATATATGTATGTTGCGTGGATATAGAGCAGGATGGTAAATTTAGATAGCGTTATTTAATCAAATAATCAAACCTTTAGCAACTAAAAAAAAAAAATCTAATTCGACTGGTGTAGAAGAATGATTCGAGAATTCGAGATCATGATTTTGATAGAGGTTTCATAAATTATATTAAAAATGATATGTTCACCTTGATAAATATTAAATACTAATCAAGTTCGTTTTGTCATTTGTGATAATGGTCCTATCAACATCGAACTTTTGTTGTTGTTTTTTTTTATACATCTTGTTGAACTTTGAAAGGAAATAGTCAAATGAACTTTATCTAAACTAAAGTTGTTAAATTTGTTTTCTTTTTTCTTGTTCTTCGAGAATTCAGTATTTTAGTGAAATTATAAGGACCAATCTGTGGGCTCTTACTGGTTTTGTGGCTAACACGAGCTCTCTTATTATTATGCATAGAAAACGTAACGCTCGCCGTTGTTACGTTTTCCTTTGAAACTCTGTTATTGTGTTACGCCTTTACGGATATGTGTATTTATTAGTAAATTATTCAAATTGAGGTTTTCATCTCCACGCCGTCAGAATTCTAAAAGGATATTTAGATGGAGAATGTTATTCTTACTTTATCATAGAGAAACAAACAATAACCGAAACTAAAAGTACAATAATGACATTTAAGACAGACAAAATTTGTACTTACTGCTACTTTTGTTTAACTGGTGTCTTGTAATGATATTCTTGTGATATGTTCTGGTTCGACACATCTGAAGTTCTGAACGCTTTTGGTGGCTCGGTTTGGGCGTCAAACAATAAAATTAAAAAATGCGTCTGCCGGGAGTCGAACCCGGGTCTATTGCTTGGAAGGCAATTATCCTGACCGTTGGACTACAGACGCTTTTTGTTTACATTTTCATACTCTTCTTTAATGAAAGAGTATGCGATTCCAAATTCGTACATCATTTATGCTAAAGGCAGAACCGCAGAAGCAGCTTAGAATAGGTAGAGAGACTATGCATTGTTACTGATGCTTCTCTAATTCACATTTCAAAGAAGACAGAACTGATGAGTGAAGTAACATTCCTCGTCTAACTCCACCTATCAAAGTTTAGATTTCATAATTTTGTTACTCATTGATTCTCTCAAATGCATCTAAGGAAAAAGTTAAATCACATACCCAAATTAAACTGTTGCTAAACTGTTCACTGAGTACTATATCAACCTACATTACACACGCTAAACAAATGAATGACCAAACTACTAAATTGATTTGATTCTCTAGCGTCTCTGTTATTTGATTTGAGTTGCAGGCTTTGCAGCAACAGCAGCAGCAACAGCAGCAGCAACAGCAGCAGCAGCAATCTCCTACAACATCATATTCCCAGCGTAATAAGTAGTGACAAGAGTGAATGCTCTATCCCAATCTTGGCTGACAGATTCTTGAATCTTGTATTCCCCAATAAAAGGCCACCAAGCTTCTTCTGGACCATTAGTCCCAGTCCAAGTGACTTTCTCAGGCACATTCATAAAATCAAAATCCAACGGCTTTTGCGGTGGCTCATTAGCTTTCTTGTTGGACTTACTCTGCCGCCTACTGCTTCTTCGACCTTCAGAATGCTACGGAAAAAATGTACAAAGACAATAATTTCAAGTAAGGAACAAAGAAGCAAGCTAACAAAGAGAGAGAAACGTTTCCTGACTCACTTCAGAATGCAAATCTCCATTGTTTTCTGTTTTCTTGACGGCCTTTTTAGGTGTCCCGTGTTCTAAATAGTAAAACACTTCGTTCTTGGACCGGAACTTACGACCCGTGATAGGTTCGTAGTAAAACTACAATTACAAAACCAGACACCAAAACATTACGATACAATTCAAACTATATTCTTCTTTAACTTCAACATCCTTCACACACACACACATTGAGGAATCTTTATCTAACTAGCATGCATTTTTGGGTAAGAACCCACTAAATTTATCTATCTATAGTCTCTAAATTCCCAATTTCAAATCAAGAAATATAAAAACATATCAATCCATCTGTACAGACAATTCTCAATCAATTTTTTAAGGAAATCTCCAAAATTCGAGAGAGGCAGAGCTCGAGAGTAATTGGAAGAGATGTTTTGTTACCTTATCGACAACACCAGCTTTAGTGCCGGAGGTACGAACCCTAACTTCGGTTCTCCAATCAGGAGGAAGCCAATTATTATCATCCCCAGGTGTCGCACGCTTCCGTGACTTCGACGAATCTACAGGATTAGCTGTGTTCTCCGGCGGTGCTTGAGCCTGATCTGTGCCGTTCGACATTTCTCGGGTTTCAATCAAAATCCGGATTAGAGACCCTGATTTTTAGAGATTTGAAGATTTTTTTTTTTTTTACTGAATCAAAGTTTCTGAAAGAAAAAAAAATAAAGAAAGAAACACAAAAAGTACAACTTTGTGAGTCAGAAGATGTAACGACACCTGCGGAGGTTAAAGACTTTGTAAAAACGTAAATGTTGTGTTTTGTTTCTGTTTCAAAGTTTTGGGAGCCTCGAGGAATGGTTAAATCAGTCAGACAGCCACGTTGCAGTTTTGTTTTTTTTTCTTGGGTTTTCTAAGCCCATCTTATATGTATCTGTCCACTCCAGTTTAATTTTAAGTTCATTTGGCAATTAACGAAATGTGTTTGTGCTAGAGTTTTCTATCGAAAGACTGGACAATCCAAATTTTATATAAGTATAAGGAAATTAATCGTTTTACCGATGTATTAGCGAATTATGTGTTTTCATTGATTTTAGGTTTTCATTATTTTAATGTTGTTTCAAATTGTTTAGTCCTTGATTTTGAAGAAAGATTATCTTGTAAGGAATTAATGAATTTTAGGATTAGCTAAACCACGGCTTTTCAGAGACATTTTATACTCAATGTGATTAGGAAAATAGTCATAGGCAAACATCTTCTTTAAGCTCGAACGCCCACAGTCATTATAGTAAGACCACTTATGGTTAATTTCATGTTAAGCCACTAGTGTTGTGCTGTTACTTTTGAGATCATGATAGAAAGCACAAAAATGGTTTCTTTTTACTTTTAGGCATATAAATAACTTCACGCCCATCTAATAGTGTTTGGAGGAGAGAATCATTTGTTCAGTGGAAGGATTATTATTAAGAGGGGTAAAGAAGCTCAATGACCATAATTCTAATTTGTTTTTGCCTTTTTGGCATCTGATTATATGAAAGACCCAAAATGATGGAGTGTTTCAAGGGAATGTCGTCTTGGGAAAGGCATGCAGTGGGAACTTTGATGACTCTCCCCGATTCTCTAATGTTTCCCCAAAGAGAATATTTATTGCAAGACATAGCCAACACTTTATACTTTAGTCTTGTAAATTCATTTTCCAAGTCAGTATTTGATGAAATAAGGCAGAAATTGCCAAATTGGAGTTGAAAATTTGGAATAAAAAGTTATTATGCGTACAAGATTCTTAATTGGTCAACTAAACGGTATTAAGACTTTAACTGATTACGAAAATCATTATTAATCAGCCACTCGCTCACGTAATGTTCTGAAAAAATAACTCCTAGTAAGTTTTGTTAAACGTGGAAGTTACAACAACTCTGATAAACTCAATTCACAATCATAATTAATCATGATGAGGGCTCATGTTCTTCATCTACCTCTCTTCCTAATTATTATCACTCTCATCCTTCCCTTTTCCACCTCATATCACGTCGGCGTTAATTACGGCACGGTAGCCAACAACCTCCCACCGCCTCACCAAGTCGTCAACTTCATCAAAACAAAAACAAACATCAACCACGTCAAAATCTTCGACGCAAACCCCGACGTCCTCGCCGCGTTTTCGGGCATCACCGGTATCTCCCTCACCGTCACAATCCCAAACTCCGAGATCGTTTCCCTCTCCAAGCTTCCCAACGCACGTTCATGGCTCTCCAACCACCTCCTCCCTTTTCTCCCGGCAACGTCAATCCGTTACATCGCTGTCGGAAACGAAGTCATCGCCACATCCGACAAAACCCTCATCGCGCATCTCCTTCCCGCCATGGAGTCACTTACGTTAGCATTACACCTCGCCAACGTCACTGGGATCTTAGTTTCCACGCCTCACTCGCTTGGTATCCTCTCAGGCTCCTCCAAACCACCTAGCTCCGGAACGTTTCGTAGAGGCTACGTCAAAACCATCTTCGCTCCAATCCTAGACTTCCACAACCGCACGAAGTCTCCCTTCATGGTTAACCCGTATCCATATTTCGGTTTCGGACCCGAAACGTTAAACTACGCTCTCTTTAACTCAAACGACGTAGTTGTCTTTGACCCTGTTACGAAGTTGAACTACACCAACATGTTCGACGCTCAGCTTGACGCGGTTTACTCAGCAATGAAACGTGTCGGGTACGGTGACGTGGACTTTGTTGTGGCTGAGACCGGTTGGCCATCAGCTGGTGAACCGAACCAGACCGGCGTCGGTTTAGAATATGCGGAGGCATACAATAGGAACCTTATAAAGCATGTGAATTCCGGTAAGGGCACTCCATTGATGCCAAACAGGGTTTTCGAGACTTGTATCTTCGCTCTCTTCAACGAGAATCTCAAACCGTCGGTTTCTGAGCAAAATTTTGGTTTATTCAAACCGGACTTCACACCGGTTTACGGTGTTGGTATCATGAAAAACTGATAAATGTAAAAACGTACTTAGGTGCTTCAAATACTATGATTTATATCAGCAAAGAATGTCAAAATTCAATTTTTGTAATCTAAGATTCAAAATGTTTTAACAATCTTATATTATCCTATTTCCTATCTATCAATTTCAATATTATGGTTTATTCTGGTTTATGACTCATAAACTGTACCAACAACAAAACTGAAGGAAGCAGACATTATCAGTCTTGGGTTGGTGCGTTCTGATTGAGCTCGGCAAACCGCATACCAACACGCATTGTATGCTTAAGGAACTTCTCAGCGCAACGCATAACACAAGCCTCCTCTTGTTTCTGCAGAGATTTGCGTGTGAAGCTATCGACAAAGTCCACAAAGCACCTCTCAACCAATGAATTGTACATTCTCAAGCTGCAAGTAACCAAAAACAGCACAAGAACATAAAAAGTAAAGGTTCTAAACACAGAACAAAAAACTCTATAATTTCAAAACAGAGCAAATGTTGAAGAAGACATAAAAGTTTTTGAAAGTCACCAGAAACACCAGAAGAAGCAAAAGTTTAGGTCTAAAGGCTCTAAACTCAGAACGATGAACTCTCTAATTTCAAAACAAAGCAACCTTTGAAGAAAATAACAAACTAATCAGTAGACAATGAATAAAGTTGTTGTTCCCTAATGTCCAAGCTGCACTGTTTTAAAGGAGATCATTTTACTCTTAGCGTCAATATAAGACAATAAGCCACAAATTCATTCTGATTGCGACTTGACCAATGCGAAGCATTCCGAGTTTTGATTAGAGCAGACTACAAACAGACAAAAATGGAACAAACCAATTTCACCTAAGAAAGAACACTTTGAGACTCTTGGTTATATGGAAATCAAACCATAAGAACCCATAATACATTAGACTATCCAAATATCTATAATTTACCAAGAAATACGATCTACACTAACCTTGATTCAAAATTCAACAGTAAAACTAAAGAAGAGTGAGACATTTCCCACAAAGCAAAAACTACCTTAAATTAGCTTTAAGCTAAGAGGACAAATATTGCTTCTTTCGCATATATGTACTATTAGAGTATATGAGAGAAAGATTGTAATCTGGAATGTAATTGTGTCCAGATTACAATCTTTCTCTCATATACTCTAATATGTACAAACAAAATATAAAGTATCATTAGAAACTAGTGTCGAGCGAGGTCAATACAATTTAAAGAAGCCAAAAGTCGAATTATTTTGAGACAATTCACAATGAATAAAAATAAACAGAGAGAACGATCTAAAGTGAGAAAACTATCACGTAGATGAAGCTGATCAATCATAGAGGCCATTTTGGCTTTATCTTCTTCAGGAAGACCATCTAATCCAGCCATCATGCTCGCATCCATTCTCACACAATCGTTACTTCCTTCGCCTCCTTGCTCTGCGTCTTAAAAACCCCAGCGACCTTCTATACTGGGCCTGATGGGCTTCTTAACTATTTCGATATTGATTAAAGCCTTATTTATAAACCACCACATATTTTGAGGTCTAAAAAAATTAGGAATTCTTTTACGATCAATCTTTTTGATAGATGACATTTGATTGACAGATCCACCCAAACTATATAATTGATCTGTTATTAAATTTTGTTTCCAAATGTAACGTAGAAGACAAAATATCATCAATGAGTATTATCCTGTCAAAGATCATCGTCGGCTAAACGATTCCTCTAACAATACAAACTATTTGAATCCTACTAAAATCAAAATACTACTCCACTAAACGTTTGTTATAGGAGATCAAGATTAAACTCTGCACAGCTATAAAAACTTTTCACATGCAAACGAAAAAAACTTTAAATGGCACTGTTATTATTTTTAAAAACACTAATACCCCACGTGGACACCATCTTTAGCTCACTCACCAAAATCTAATCACTACAAGACTAGAAGTGTCCACAAAAGCATCTCTCTGCTCTGACACAATGACATCTGTTTTGTCCTTGCGCGTGTACTTTAAACTCCTTAACACCGCGCGTCACTAAATTCCTCCCAAATATGTCTCTCTAATTAATTTCATTTTTTTTTTAATTTTCGTCGTCTCCACCAAAACTTCACTCACACACCACTCCCTTCGTTTCTCTCTCTCTATCCATCAATCCACTTCTCTCCTCTGTGTTCTTCTCTTTACCAAAAAAAATCTCATGACCTAACTCTAAACAAAATAAATGGCGAACGTAATCTCAGTTTCCCATTTTACCCTTCCCGTATTAGCTTATTTACTTCTCTTCCTATCAACCACCGCCGCTGCCATCAACGTCACCGCCGTACTCTCTTCTTTCCCTAACCTTTCGTCATTCTCCAACCTCCTCGTCTCTTCCGGCATCGCCGCCGAACTCTCTGGTAGAAACTCACTAACCCTCCTCGCCGTTCCCAATTCTCAATTCTCCTCCGCCTCCGTAGACCTCACGCGCCGCTTACCTCCTTCAACGCTCGCGGATCTCCTCCGCTTCCATGTCCTTCTCCAGTTCCTCTCAGATTCCGATCTACGTCGCATCCCTCCCTCAGGCTCAGCCGTCACAACTCTCTACGAAGCTTCAGGTCGTACATTCTTCGGATCCGGATCCGTTAACGTATCCCGTGACCCGGCTTCAGGATCCGTCACGATCGGATCTCCTAGCACCAAAAACGTCACCGTTTTAAAACTCCTCGAGACTAAACCTCCCAACATAACCGTCCTCTCCGTCGACTCACTCATCGTCCCCACCGGAATCGATATCACCGCATCGGAGACTCTCACTCCACCGCCGACATCGACATCTCTCTCCCCTCCTCCGGCGGGAATCAACCTCACTCAGATACTAATCAACGGACACAACTTCAACGTCGCTCTCTCTCTCCTCGTCGCCTCCGGAGTCATAACAGAATTCGAAAACGACGAACGCGGCGCCGGAATAACCGTCTTCGTACCAACCGACTCCGCCTTCTCCGATCTCCCTTCCAATGTTAACCTCCAGTCTCTACCGGCGGAGCAAAAAGCATTCGTGTTAAAGTTCCATGTGCTACATTCATACTACACACTCGGTTCACTCGAATCAATAACCAACCCGGTTCAACCAACATTAGCCACCGAAGAAATGGGAGCCGGTTCATACACTCTCAACATCTCCCGGGTTAACGGGTCAATCGTAACGATCAATTCGGGTATGGTTCTAGCCGTAGTGACTCAAACGGCATTTGATCAAAACCCGGTTTCTGTTTTCGGAGTATCCAAAGTTCTTTTACCTAAAGAACTCTTCCCAAAAACGGGTCAACCACCCGTTGCCACGACGGCTCCTCCACAAGTGATCTCTTTGTCGCCGGCGAGTTCTGATGAGCCATCGTCACGAATTGTATCACCACCGCGTGAGATAATTTCATCCGGCGCGGTTAAAAGAACACTTGGTTTCTTAGCCTTGTGGTGGTGTTGGTGTATAGCATTATTTTGTTATCTTTTGGTATGATTTTTTTTTCTTTATCACATAAAAATGTTTTGCCTTCGATTAGGGCTTTTATTTATTTTTACTGAATTTTTTTTTTTTCACGAGGGTTTATATATTTATTTTTACGTCATGATGTGATGAGGAAAAAAAACATTTCACCTTTCCCATGTAAATTTAGATTTTAATGGGCAATTTTGGGTTAAAAAAACAATCCATGTCTATAAAAAAAAATCCTTCATTCTCTTTTGGTATACCAATTTTTTCACTTCATTTTTGCTATAACGTTTTCGTTTTTTATGAAAAATCTATTTCAAACCACTAAAAAAGTATATAGTGAATAAGAATGGAATCTAATCAGTGAATTAGATCAGCAGGAATAATAATAGTAGAGACAGTAAGTGCGTGACAGGTGCCATGTTGGGTCGTACCAAGTTGACACCGACGGTCCAGATCTTTCTCGGGTCAGTTTCTCGCTAGATTTTCGGGTTATTTAGAGCCGTCAGATCCTTGAGATCCAGTTTCACTTAGACGCGCGTGTGGGATGTACGGTCAAGATCTATCTTCTAACTCCTTTACCTTATTCACTTCACTTCTTCTTCACTGACTCGGTGAACTGAAAAGTAGAGAGAGTTACAATCCTGTGTGGTCGCTCACACACTACTACTGTACTATACCGTATTTTTAAAAAAATTTATTTATAGCCGACCAAAATATAAATATATGATTCGTTATCAAAGATATTATATTTTTTTATGGATTTTTTTTAAAATGTTTTTCTAGTAATAAAATTTGACTCACTATCGGATCGGTTAGTGATGTAAGAATTGATGAATTGAATTGATGTAAGAATTTATTGGTATCATATAGTGCTTTGCTTGACTTTTCTGATGTAGCAACGATCATTCAAAGATTTTCAAACTTGAGGACCTTTTTGGATCACAGATTTGGACTTTTCTTGAAATTTATATTAAATGTTTTTTTTGTCCCTTATAATTCAATGACCAATCTTGAATTTATATCTCTCTCTGTGTGGTTTTTGAACCAACCCCTCCAATACCGTATGAAATAGTTTCAAAACATCTCTCTTCTCTTTCGTTTCTCAAGAGATGTCGATGATGAGCAAAAACAGAAGCAGCAGCAGCATGACCATGGGAGGAACACCATCGTTTCTTGAATTGAAGAAACAAGCTTCTTTTTTCTTCAAAGAGAAGCTCAAAACGGCGCGTTTGGCTCTCACTGATGTCACTCCTCTTCAACTGTTAGTCTTTTTTCTTTCTTTCTTCTGCTGATTATAAGGTTTCTTGATTTCCTAAGACATGGCTCAGATGGTGATAATAAAGATTTATGTGTATGTAATTTTGTTTGAAGAATGACTGAGGAAGCTACGGATGGTGAGTCATGGGGGCCAAATACACAAACCTTAGGATCTATTTCAAAGGCTGCTTTCGAGTTTGAAGATTATTTGCGGATCGTCGATGTTTTGCACAAAAGGTTTCATTATTCCTAATTTCAGTTCTCATTTGTAACCAAATTTGGATTTAAATCGCTGCTTAATCTATAGTTTTTGTACTTAGTAGTATACATGCCTTTTACTGAGTCATGGATCTGTTTCTTTGTTTGGTGTAAATTAGATTGGCAAGGTTTGATAAGAGAAACTGGAGAATAGCTTATAACTCACTCATAGTTGTTGAACATTTGCTCACTCACGGACCTGAGAGTGTTTCTGATGAGTTTCAAGGCGATATTGATGTTATCTCCCAAATGCTACCTTTTCAACTGATCGATGAGAAAGGGTACTCATATTTTAAAGTTTTAATGTTTGGTATGAAGACCAGTTTCAATGTTCTGTGACAATAAGTTATGTTTATTTGGTAGGTTTAATTGGGGATTAGCTGTTAGAAAGAAAGCAGAGAAGGTTTTAAAGCTACTTGAGAAAGGGGAATTGCTCAAGGAAGAGAGGAAGCGAGCTCGTGAGCTGTCTCGAGGGATTAAAGGTTTTGGTAGCTTTGATCACAAGTCTTCATCTCATTGTATGTCAGAGAATGAAGTCTTACAAGAATCTCCAGTCTATAGGAAATGCAATTCCAACTTTACCAAGTACAATGAGGATAACCAAGAGATCATCAACTCAGTGGTTTCTTCTAATGAAGCCGGTCACTTTCCTCAGCAGCGGGTTACTGACCCGAACGAGGAAACTGGAACGGGTATGAAAGAAAATATGGATCCTGAAGATGATGAGAACACAGAGGTAGACCCACTTTTGAGTTGTAGTAAAGGTCAAGATTTAGATGAAGAAGATGAGAACCATCCATTTACTGATGGCGAAAATAAGCATACAGTAGTCTCATTGCTTGATGATAACACAGATTGAAAATTTTTAAAATGAAATCGCGGTCTGTATAAGTGAGAAAATTTAAGAAGCTAATGGGTGTATACAATATGTTATACACATAGATATAATAATAACACTTCTGTTTATGACTAATCTGTTTTCAACTTGATTTGCTTTCAAAAGCAAGATTAAAATGAACAATGAAGGAAAAATAAAAGAACACACATAGAGAATAAGAGCTAAGTAACAGTGTCTTTTGTCTAAAGAATGATATCAAAGTTTTTCCTGCACTTGTGTTACTTGGTATTTTGATCCAGAAGCACTTCCAATGGTCTATATCCGTCAAAGTTCAAGATCTAATTCTCCCCAATTCTAGGTATTTTGATCCAGAAGCACTTCCAATGGTCACTCGTAGTTTTTGAACATTTTCTCACTCATGGACCAGATCAGAGAAATGTTTCTCATGTTGGTCCTACGTCTACTTGAATTATTGTGGGCATAATTACAAACTATGCATAGTTCCAAGATAATTAGGAGCGGTCGAAATTTCATTTCAACAAGTTAAGTGTGAAGGTTTCTGAGATAAGGTTGACAGATAGAAACAAAACATTTCTTCATTCTTGTGCTTACTGCTGTGATATCTTTGGATTCAACTCGATATGGTGAAGATGGTTGATGCAATCACAGAGTTCGTTGTGGGAAAGATCGGCAACTATCTCACTGAAGAAGCATCAATGTTGATGGGAGTCAAAGATGATCTAGAGGACTTGAAGACTGAGTTTACGTGCATCCAAGGTTATATCAAGGATGTTGAAGCGCGAGAAAGAGAAGATGAGGTCTCGAAAGAGTGGACAAAACAAGTTCTAGATATCGCTTATGACGTCGAGGATGTTTTGGACACCTATTTTCTGAAAGTAGAAGAAAGATCACAAAGACGAGGTTTGAGAAGATTGACCAACAAAATAGGCAGGATGAAGGATGCGTACAGCATAGTTGATGATATCAGAACCCTCAAGAGAAGAATCTTGGATGTTAGTCGGAAGCGGGAGACTTATGGTGTAGGAAACTTAAAAGATCCTCAAAGAGGAGGGAATGCTTCAAATTTGAGACTGAGGCAGCTTCGGCGTGCTCGATCTGTTGATCATGAGAGCTTGTAGTTGGTTTCGAAAAAGATGCTAAAATTATTTTAGCAAAGCTTCTCGATGATAGAGAGTACAATAGATTTGTTATCTCGATCTTTGGTATGGGAGGTCTCGGAAAGACTGCACTTGCTAGGAAGCTCTACAACTCAGAGGATGTGAAGAGAAGATTCGAATACCGCGCTTGGACTTATGTTTTTCATATAACGCTGGAGATATACTTATGAGAATCATTAGATCTTTGGGAGTGGCTTCTGCGGAAGAGTTTGAAAAGATCAGGAAGTTTACAGAAGAGGAATTAGAAATTTACCTTCATGGTATTTTACAAGGGAAAAAATATTTGGTGGTGGTAGATGATATATGGGAGCGAGAAGCGTGGGAGAGTTTAAAGAGAGCACTACCCTGCAGCCATGAAGGAAGTAGAGTCATCATCACTACGCGTATTAAAGCTGTTGCTGAAGGTGTAGCTGGGAGATTCTATGCTCATAAGTTAAGGTTCTTGACGTTTGAAGAAAGCTGGAAACTGTTTGAACAGAAAGCATTAAGAAATATTGAATGGGTTGATGAAGATCTGCTGAAAACTGGAAAAGAAATGGTTCAAAAATGCAACGGATTACCACTTGCTATATTCGTTCTTGCGGGGCTTTTGTCCAGGAAGAGACCAAGCGAGTGGAATGATGTGTGTAACAGTTTATGGAGACGCCTAAAGGATGACTCCATTCATGTTTCCACTTTGTGTGATCTAAGCCTCAAGGAGATGCGACATGAGTTGAAACTTTGTTTTCTTTACCTTAGCATCTTTCCAGAGGACTATGAGACTGAGGTAGACAAGTTGATACAGTTACTTGTAGCAGAAGGTTTTATACAAGGGGATGAGGCATGAGTTGAAACTTTGCTTTATGTACCTTAGTATCTTCCCAGAGGACTATGAGATTGAGGTAGACAAGTTGATACAGTTACTTGTAGCAGAAGGGTTTGTAGAAGGGGATGAAGTGAGAATGATGGAAGATGTGGCTCGGGCCAACATCGAAGAGCTGATAGACAGGCTTAGTGGAAGCAGTGAGAGTAGAAAGAGGAAAAGTGATGTCTTGTAGAATCCATGATCTTCTGAGAGACGTGGCTATCAAGAAATCGAAAGAGCTAAACTTCGTAAATGTTTATAACGATCATGTGGCACAGCATACATCTACAACTTGCAGAAGGGAAGTGGTTCACCATCAGATCATCAACAAATACTTTTCTGAGAAACGCATGAACAAAAGGATGCGATCCTTCCTGTTCTTTGGAGAATCGAGGGTTAATGTTACAACCTCTAATTTGAACATGAAGCTACTTCGAGTGCTTAATCTTGGAGGGCTTCAGGTACGTTGGGATCGCTGATACTCATGTCAAAAATTTACAAGCTTTCATCTCTAAATTACGGTTTCTACAAACGCTGGATGCATCTGGCAATGATTCCGTCATGCAAAGAATCGATCTCCGAAAGCTCACATCACTGAGGCACGTCATAGGAAAATTCTTAGGAAAATTGCTAATAGGCGACGCAATGAACCTTCAGACCTTGAGGTCTATAACATCCTACAGGTGGAGCAAACTAAGACATGAGTTGCTCATAAATCTTCGAGACTTGGATATCTATGAAAATTATCCGTGGAGAGATAAGTGTCAGATATTTTTAACTAATACAGTTCCTGTGTATTGGGGTTCCTTTACTAAACTGAGAAATCTTCGTGTTCTGAAGCTGGAGGCGACAGCCACCATCTATTTATCGCTGGAATTGGACGAAGTAGTAAGGTCCATGGATGTGATATCACCCAGTCTTGAATCTGTGACACTGGTTGGAATAAATCTCAAGGAAGACCCAATGCCTGTTTTGCAGAAATTGCCGAGACTGGAAGATCTGATCTTGAAAGATTGTGATTTAGTGGGAGGGAAGATGAGCATCAGCAAACAAGGTTTTGGTCGGCTGAGGAAGCTTCAATTGTTCATGGAAAAATTAGATGTGTTGCAGATTGAAGAAGAGGCCATGCCTAATTTGATCAACTTGAAACTAAGCACCAAAGTACAATACTGCAATCTACTAATTCCAATGCGATTGCGAGCGTTTATCCAAATCTACGACACCTAAGGAATTATGAGCTACAAGAAACAAGGGAATATGTAAATCAGTCCTTAACATTTATGTCTTTTAATATCAAGTCTGCTAAAGTACGTACATCT
This sequence comes from Capsella bursa-pastoris, assembly GCA_036452645.1. Taxonomy (NCBI): domain Eukaryota; kingdom Viridiplantae; phylum Streptophyta; class Magnoliopsida; order Brassicales; family Brassicaceae; genus Capsella; species Capsella bursa-pastoris. The sequence continues at coordinate 14,293,835 of CP144195.1, read as the reverse complement.
TTCACATTTACTCTTCGCCTTCTTTAATCTCTTTTCCAAGCTTTCTCTACAACTAAAACATTGTAATTTCCCTTTGATAAAGTCCGACGATGATGATGATCTTTGTTAGAAATGTCTTTATTGAGTCAGCTGCTGATTCTAATAGATGTAATTTTACTGATTCTGAAAGTTTGATTTTTGTGAGTTTTTTGTAGTGAGAAAAGAATGCCATTGTTTCTTTACTACCATCACAGTTTACTAAAGATGATACAAAAGCACCGAAGATAATAAATCCAGTTCTTGGTTTTCAGAAGAACAAAACGAGCCTCAAGAACTAGCCGAAGAAGACGGGAACCATCCATTTACGGATGGCGAGAATAGTCATACAATCGTTTCATTGCTTGATGAGAACACAAATTGAAAAGATTTAAAATGGAATCGAGGTCCAAGCTTAGAAGATATACATATATAGAATAATAACATTCTGATAATGATTGATATGTTTTTTTTTTTTTTAACTTGGTTTGCTTCAAAAGCAAGATTAAAATGAACAATGAGGAAGAAGAATAAAAATAACACAAATAGAAAAGTTGTAAGTAATTATAGAAACTGGTTTCAGGGTGGAAAAATGATTTATCAAAATTTTTACCGAACTTGTTTTAGTTTGTGATATTTGATCAGAAGCACTTCCTGTGGACAATCGACGGTCCAGATTCATCATACTCGGCTTTCGCAATCCACATCTGCAGATTTAAACACATTTTTGTAACAATTTTATACACCAAAACGATTAATATGCTTTATGTACTGATAATATTTGTATGTATAAGTGTAATTTACCTGCTGGAAAGTACTGAGAGAGGCCAAGATAGAGCCACCAATCCAAACACTGTACTTCCTTTCCGGTGGAGCAACAACTTTGATCTTCATACTGCTTGGAGCCAACGCGGTGATCTCTTTACTCATCCTGTCACCAATCCCGCCGAACATAGTGGTTCCACCACTGAGCACAATGTTCCCATAAAGATCCTTCCTGATATCCACATCACATTTCATGATTGAGTTGTAAGTAGTTTCATGGATTCCAGGGTTTTCCATTCCGATCATCGATGGCTGGAAGAGAACTTCAGGGCACCGGAAACGCTCTGCCCCGATTGTTATCACTTGACCGTCTGGCAGCTCGAAGCTCTTCTCTACGGATGAGCTGGTTTTGGAAGTCTCGAGCTCTTGCTCGTAGTCCAAGGCAATGTAAGAGAGCTTCTCCTTCATGTCTCTAACGATTTCACGCTCAGCAGTTGTGGTGAAGGAGTAACCACGCTCTGTTAGGATTTTCATGAGGTGGTCAGTTAGGTCACGACCTGCAAGATCAAGACGCAAGATTGCGTGTGGAAGTGCATAACCCTCGTAGATTGGAACCGTGTGACTCACACCATCTCCAGAGTCCAAAACAATACCTAACCATCAAAATTATAAATAATGATGAGAGCCACTCAACATAGAACTAAACCTGAATCAAACCGAGTTTATATAAATCAAATGGTAAAAAAGATTGTAGTAGTGTACTGACCAGTAGTACGGCCACTGGCATAGAGGGAGAGCACAGCTTGAATGGCAACATACATAGCAGGAGTGTTAAAAGTTTCAAACATGATCTGTGTCATCTTCTCACGGTTAGCCTTGGGATTAAGCGGCGCTTCGGTTAGCAGAACCGGATGCTCTTCCGGGGCAACACGCAGCTCGTTGTAGAAAGTGTGATGCCAAATCTTCTCCATGTCATCCCAATTGTTAACAATACCATGTTCGATTGGATACTTGAGAGTCAAGATACCACGTTTCGACTGTGCCTCGTCTCCAACATATGCATCCTTTTGTCCCATTCCAACCATCACTCCTGTGTGACGCGGACGACCAACGATACTTGGGAATACTGCTCTTGGAGCATCATCACCTGCAAAACCAGCCTATATGCAAAGAGTTGAATCATTTCACTTATGGCACATAATAACATTCAAATCTTGTTTTTTTTTTGTAATCATCAAGAGAAATTAATTAGCTTTACCTTGACCATTCCAGTCCCATTATCGCAAACTAGTGGCTGAATATCTTCACCGTCCGCCATTTTTCAATCTCTAGCTGATTACATCAACAAAGGAACAAATACGTTAATGGTTAAAGCCTTTCTTTAACATCGTTAGAAGTATCTAACACATTACGCATACCATAATCTAACACATTAACAACGTTACATTTATAAGATGTATGAAAGTTTATGACACCAAACAAAGAAGAATATAACATCTACCTGATGAATTGTAGGTAGAAGAAGAGAAAGAGGCTTCACGAATCTTGAAACGTCCCGGCCTGAATTGGGGTTTCAAAAAATTTCTGAAAAACATAAGCAACTTAGCCCCTTAATATCGTTTGACCATAAACTGATATGAGCCATTAGTTTTTTTTCTTGAGACCAATAACTCAGCATGTATTGACACGTCGATCTCCACCTATTTTTAGCTTGAGAAATTATAAGAGAACACCAGCCTAATCAAAGAATACGGTTTTCAGACTCTGTTTTACCGGAAGAATCGGGTCACCGAACAAGCCATGAGTCACTTTGAGCCTTGGAAACAAAAAAAAATGGCCATGGTTAAGAACTTTGGGAAAAATCTCAGTTTGTTTGCATTTCATGTTCTTTAAATTTATTATAGCTTAAAAAAGCAACCAAAAAAAAAAATAAAACATAGAAAATCATAATGATACATGAAGAAGTGAATGAAATATTATCTAAATATCATATCTTTCTTGTAATTATTAGTTTATCCAATATTAAAGTGATCAGTAAAAGAGTGCTATCCAAACTATAATTAAAGAACAAAGTAAAAGGAACTTAGTGGGTGAGGTATGTGAAATTGCTGAAAAGGTTGAGGGAAGACTGGGAGTAATGATGATGGATGTAATTGACAAATGTGATAATGATGATGGGGATGTTTTGAATTAAAATAATTAAGCATGTGCATGAGATTTATGTTTTTTGTCATGAAACTTTTAGTGTGTGTGAATATGTGTCTGTTCAATTGTTTTTGCTTTTTATGTAGTTTTGAATTTTGAGTGCTATACTCCGATTTTTTTTAAAGATGTTTTAGTTAAAAACAAAAAAATGAATTTAATGCAAAACAAAAATTAATTTAACCAATGAAAATAAATACAGCAGAATATGAATGATTATAAATATTGAATTTTTTTTGTGCTTTAAACAAACCATTTTATAAAAAGAAATGGAGTAGAACGATCTTAAGAATTTAGTGAAAATACTAAATTTCAATAACTTTTGAAAGTAATTTATTCTCTTTTAGATATAGAAACTATATATTCCTACTGCTATTTAGTAATTTACGACATATTTTGAAGAAATTGCCTACATAATATTTTGTTGGGTCTATCAATTACATAAACTGATATAATTTTTTTAGCGAATAGAAAAACGGTAACAAATGATAAATAGTTTAAAACGATATTAAACAACGATATAAAACAATGGTTAGAAAAAATAGTTCAAATAACAATGTTAAATTCATTTTTGTGATCGAAAATTCTTAAAATGATATATTTCATAGTTCATACCGCAATAGTATAAGGTTACCAAAAAAAAAAAGAAATTGTATAAGGATACCAATCAATCTATTAGAATTTCTTTCTTACTTAAACTTTTTGATTTCGTCGTGAATTGTATTTCATTTCTCTCTAGTTGAGAAACACAAAATTGAAAATTCCTAGAAAAATTCTTGTATCGATAATATCCAAGAAATTAAATGAATGGTCCCAAAATAAATTAGTCTTTCTAATACTCCCTAGTGCTTGTGTGGCTTGACGTTTTTTAGTAGAGAAATATTTATTTTAATTAATCGAACAAATACGATGAATCAATCTCAATCAAGAAAAAAAATAAAATTGACTTTTTGGTAAAGGGGTTAGGGACTTTGGAGACAGAGGTGAACTATGAAGATTGGTTTTTGACTTTTCTAGTGTATGAATTTTTAACTTTTAGCCCCAAATTAAAAACACAAACATTCATCCATGTCGATCGATGCACTTATCTTAACTAGTTGCATTCCCTTTTCTAGGTACTCACGTTTTTATAGAGTGAAGATAACGTAACATTTTTTTAATTAAAAATGGTTAATAACTTACCTAATAACAAGAAACATGTTTTAAAAAAGTTTTAAAGAAGAAGGATTAGATCAAAAGAAATAAATATATTGGGATAATTTCGCTGTCCAAAATGTTATAACTATTAAACATTTTCTTGCATGATTAGAGAGAGAGACGAGGTATAAGTTTTTTATTCTTCCATTATTGCTAACTCCAAAACTATAAATTCATTAACAATTTTTTGTTCTTCTATAACAACAATATATATATATATATATATATATATATATATATCTATTTTTTCAAAATGTTAAAAGAAGAAAATAACCATGAATCGATTATACACATAAAAATTCAATTCATTTAAAATTATTTAAAATGAAATGAAAATATTCATATTTTCACAAAAGAAATGGTAATATATATATAAAATCATTTTTCGTTTTTTTTATATATAAAATCCTTTAAAAGATACTTATTAATACTTTATATTAAAGAAAAAAAGAGAACATAGTATAACAATCTTAACCGGTTCTGATTTGAAATAACCTGCTTCGTGGTCGAGTTAATTTTACTATTACTCCGGTTTATTAAGCCGGTTAAGAGAAAGCGCAGAACTTGCAAATAAACTAAAAAGCCGTCGTCAGCTAAACAACGCCGTTTTGGGAAAAGTCCTCGTCTTCTCCTTTCTCTGCTCTTTCTCAGAAATCTCTCTTTCCCACTTCTGCAAATGGTTCTCTTCTTCTTCTTCCTCTAAAGCTCAAATCTCGCCACTTGTTTCCTTAACGGGAAAGATCTCCACCTTCTTTGGAAGAATAAAAGCTTCACCAATCTATACGGACTAGATCGGATCCGTAATCGGAACATTTGAGAAAAAGGATCAAATCAATGGAAGAAGAGAAAGCTGCTGTTGCGCAGAGCTTAATCGATGTAGTCAACGAGATTGCGGCGATTTCCGATTACAGGATTACGGTGAAGAAGCTTTGTTATAATCTAGCGAGGAGATTGAAGCTGCTTGTTCCTATGTTTGAGGAAATTAGAGAGAGCAACGAGGTGATCAGCAAAGATACTTTGGGGAATTTGGTTAATTTGAAGGAAGCGATGTGTTCTGCTAAGGATTATCTCAAATTTTGCAGCGAAGGGAGCAAGATTTATCTGGTGCGTCTTTGATTGCATCTGTGTGGTTTCGATTTTATTTGGCATTTAGTTGATTAGATCTGTGTTTGATTTAATGGGAAGCTTGACGAATTGGTGTTGTCATTGAATGAGCCATCACCACGTGCTTTGTTTTGCTTATGGTAGTTTTGAGTGATATCAATGCTTCTTGAGTTTGGTTAGATGTTAGATTTTGGTGTTTCAGTGGTTGATGTGATTTGATTGATTGAAGTTGTTGAGAATTTGTGTTCTGGTACTGGAGGTTGACTAAAGAGATGTTTAATTTGTAGGTCATGGAGAGGGAACAAGTGACGAGTAAATTGCTGGAGGTGTCTGTTAAGTTAGAACAGTCTTTGAGCCAGATTCCGTATGAGGATCTCGACATTTCGGATGAAGTTAGAGAACAGGTAAACTTCTAGAAAACCAAGGCGGGGAGGCTAGTGTAGAGGATCACTAAAGATGATCATGAGTTCTTGAAATCACCTTGTACAAAAATGAGTTCAGATGCCAGGATTAATTGGACAAAGATATGTGTCGCTTATCTAGCATAAATGGCTACATATTTCAAATTAGTTAAAAACTATTATCAACTAACATATGGGAATCTTAGGATCTGTTTGAATTTGTATTGAAATCAACTCTAGTGAGTATTGGATTGGAACTATAGCGGTTAAAACATTCGGATGTGTGGTGGATATGTTATAGCGTTTTTGTTGTTGCAGGTTGAGCTGGTTCTCAGCCAGTTTAGGCGAGCTAAAGGAAGAGTAGATGCATCAGACGATGAACTATATGAAGATCTTCAGTCGCTGTGCAACAAAAGCAGTGATGTAGATGCTTATCAGCCTGCCCTAGAGAGGGTTGCAAAGAAGTTACAGCTGATGGAGATTCCAGACCTAGCTCAAGAATCAGTGGCTCTGCATGAAATGGTTGCTTCGAGCGGTGGTGACGCCGGTGCAAACATTGAGGAGATGGCGATGATTCTGAAGCTGATTAAGGATTTTGTGCAGACTGAGGATGACAACGGCGAGGAGCAGAAAGTAGGGGTTAACTCCAGAAACAATGGACAAACTTCTACGGCAGCAAGTCAGAAAATTCCTGTGATTCCTGATGATTTCCGCTGTCCCATATCGCTGGAAATGATGAGAGATCCAGTTATTGTTTCATCAGGGCAGGTATAGTTCACTTCAACTTCAGCTTCTACAAATTTATCTCTGCGATCTTCTAAGATTTAACTATAGAAGCATGTTCTCCTCTATGTGTAGACCTACGAACGCACCTGCATTGAGAAGTGGATAGAAGGTGGGCACTCAACATGTCCAAAAACACAGCAGGCGCTAACAAGCACAATCGTCACACCAAACTATGTTCTCCGTAGTCTCATAGCTCAGTGGTGCGAGGCCAACGATATTGAGCCTCCAAAGCCACCAAGCAGTTACAGACCCAGAAAAGTATCGTCCTTCTCGTCTCCAGCAGAAGCAAACAAGATCGAAGATCTTATGTGGAGACTTGCTTACGGAAACCCCGAGGACCAACGATCTGCAGCTGGAGAAATCCGCCTTCTTGCAAAACGTAATGCAGACAACCGTGTGGCCATAGCCGAAGCTGGAGCCATACCTCTTCTCGTAGGCCTCCTCTCAACCCCTGATTCTCGTATCCAAGAACATTCGGTAACAGCCCTTTTAAACCTCTCCATATGTGAGAACAACAAAGGAGCCATTGTTTCTGCTGGAGCTATACCTGGTATTGTTCAAGTACTCAAGAAAGGAAGCATGGAAGCCAGAGAGAATGCGGCGGCTACACTTTTCAGTTTATCAGTGATTGATGAAAACAAAGTGACTATCGGTGCCTTGGGAGCGATTCCCCCACTCGTTGTACTGCTTAATGAAGGTACACAAAGAGGCAAGAAAGATGCCGCTACTGCACTCTTTAACCTCTGCATATACCAAGGAAACAAAGGAAAAGCCATACGTGCAGGAGTGATTCCTACGTTGACTAGACTCTTAACAGATCCCGGAAGCGGAATGGTCGACGAGGCGCTCGCAATTCTGGCGATTCTCTCTAGCCATCCCGAAGGGAAAGCAATCATAGGGTCCTCCGATGCCGTCCCAAGTCTGGTGGAGTTTATAAGAACAGGCTCGCCTAGAAACAGAGAGAACGCAGCTGCGGTTCTAGTCCACCTCTGTTCTGGAGACCCACAACATCTTGTCGAAGCACAGAAGCTTGGCCTTATGGGTCCATTGATAGATTTAGCTGGAAACGGGACAGATAGAGGGAAACGAAAAGCAGCCCAATTACTTGAACGCATTAGCCGTCTCGCTGAACAGCAGAAGGAGACAGCTCAGTCACAAACCGAAGAAGCTGCTGAACCAGCATCCACTACAGAAGCTACTGATACGTAAAGATTGGTTTTTGTTTTGGTCATCTGGTCATCTCTTTCACGTACGTATGTTTATTATTCTCACTTTTCTTCGTCCGCTACTCAATCCTCCCTCGAGGTAGGCTTCACGCGGTAGATGCAGAAGAGGAAGATGACCTCCTTCTCCGATCTATTATTTTTTTCTTCTTACAACTTTATGGTGATATCTTTATGTGGACGGAGCAATCCAGTCCATAGGAGAGAAAAGCAAATATGCATACATACACGTCAACTTGTATCATTGTAACATTTTATGTTTGTAATCATTTCCACGAGATTTTTTGTTTTCAATACAAGATCTCTCTTCACTTGCGTACAGTTCAATAGAATTTTGGGAACCAATTATTATTTTTCACCTACAAATACTCGGTACTTCTCATGTGTTTGGGACAGCCTTACTCGAGGAATATTGCAGCATTGTTACACCATCAACAATGATGAATCATATCAATCGTCAAGAGACAACACCAGATAACATGGCAGTTTTATCCTTCTTGAAAAAATATTCTCCGTAGCTCATATTAATAATTTCATCTCCGAGGCATACTATTTCACTGATAGCGTTAAATGTCAATGGGTTCTTGGTGGAACTGAGACACCGTATGATTTCGAGCTTTCCAAATAAAAACTATAAAATTCATGGAAAACTACACTTTTGAAGTACGTTATTTTTTTGGACGGGAGATAGTTCCTCTCGCTATGTATTATTGAAACTGCAAAAATTACACATAAAATTCTTTTGGCCGAGGCAAGCCAACAACATCATCATGCAAGATCAACCCCAAAATGGGATAACACTCAAACATAAAAACCTAAAGTTCTGCTAATGGGGCAGTAGTACACCACCAATATTGCACGCAAAATCACCAAGCCATTCTTTTCGTTCGTTCTGCAACACATCACCAGCCATTGCAACACTCGGGTTTCCACGAGAACTGCCGTCCGTGTTTAGCTTAACCCAACCTTCCCCTGGAGTCACCCATTTGATTATCCTTTCTACTCGCACTCGTCAGACGTCCCTGACCCAAACTTTCTCTAACCTTACTCACGATAACAACTTCCCTCGCTAGATCTTTAATGACTCTCACCCGATCATGACACAATCTATTACCTCCAAACACATTCTCTCAGCGCCATTTCCAACTCTACCAACACGCAATGGAAAAGACTGTTATTATCGTACCAAATTTTGTTAATTTTAACACTATCTAAATTCATAACCTATAAATTTCTTATTTATAGTGGTTGATAATGTAATAAACAATAATTGATAAAGGTTATATTGTATGAATACTTATTATAAACTATGAAAAGAATACTTATAAACTATATAAAAAAAAAAAGTGTTCGATGAAAGAGGTAAATCAGAGTATTAGAAAACTACTAGATCGAGTCAAGATCTACAACTAAATTAATAGAGAAACACTTAAGTAATAAATAATCATTCAAAGACAAAGAACCGCACCCGATGAGAAAAATAGTATAGTCAAAAGTGAAAAAGAAAAAGTGTGATTATATAAAACTTAATAACAAAGTAGTTAGTCAATGACATGCTTAATCTTGTATTTCGAACATCCCAATGTTGCAAAGAGACTCGAGTATCGTAGATTAGATACTGCTACCTAGACAGTTATATTAAGTAATCTCGAATATTATGGTTGAACTAGACTGCAAATTTAACCATCCAAAAAAAAAAAAAGAGTCGGCAATGAACGTGCCAACAACTATATGATGATCTAAGTCATTGATTGCATTATTGTCTTCAGTCTTCACTATGGGTCATTCAATTCTCTATAGTCAAGTGGTTGTATTTAATCATAGCCATGTTATTGATTTATAAAAATGTGAAAAATCTAGTAGGTTGTCAATCATTTTTAAAATATAACAAAAAATTATTTATGAAAAATCGTCTATATTCGTATTTTTTTAGTTTCTAATAAATAATAAATTTGGATTTTAAAACGAATTAGACCAGCTTTCTAATAATAGATCTCGGATTCTGAATGTAATTATGAGCTGTCATTTATTTCTTATGTCGTAAATGACGTTTCTACGAGATCGATGATACACATATTAAAACATTAAAAAGACAGCTACGTTTTTTTTAAGTATGGTTGCAGAAGTCTTCAAGATCTATCTATATTGTATATCACAAGCCTTGAAGATCAATCATTTTGAAATCACAACATGGGAACAGCAGAGCTACGCCCGGTTCACAATCATCCTTTGCTCTTCTCAGATCGATTTACTTATGGGAAATGTTCAGGCTGCGAATCTTTTGGTTACATTTATGGTGGCTACTACTGTAACGAGCCAAGATGTGAAGCCATGTTTCACAAAGACTGTGCTGAATCCTTACCAGAGATCAACCACCCTGCACACAACCATCTTCTCAAACTCATCATAGACAACAAAGTCTCGTGTCGAATGTGTCGATTTACGAAAAAGGTGGGTTATAACTGTTCAACGTGTGATTTCACAGTGGATTTGGCTTGCGTGAGGAGACGGTCTCCATCCCCTGTTATTGTACAGTCTAAGGCTCATGAACATACACTTGTACTCACAAGGGAAGTGTCGGCAAATATGAAACGGTATTGCGAAGCATGTAGCATGACGCATTTACGTTTTTTACATGTATATGTATGTTGCTCGATGCAATTTGTTCTTTCATAAAGAATGTGTCAAGCTCTTTCCGGAGATATGGCATACTTCTCATCCCAATCATCCACTCAAGTTTGTCATCACAATGAACTCACCTTCCAGTTTCAAAGATGGACAATGCCTTCTCTGCGCGAAAAGTTTGGGACGATATCTCCAACATTGTGGTGTTTGTAAGTTCAGCATATGCTCGAGTTGTGCAGGAAACCCACCACCAATGGATGTCATGAGCAAGACAACACATGGACATACACTTCACCTTGTTCCAAGGCATATTGTCTTCACTTGCAATGCTTGTGGAACGAAAGGTGATCGAAGTCCTTATTTTTGTCTTCAATGCAATTTCATGATACATCGAGAGTGCATTCATTTACCGCACACCATAAATATCAACTACCATGATCATCGAGTTTCTTACACTAGTTATCTCGGACCCGGGGATTGGACTTGCGGAGTTTGTCGCCAAATGGTGGATGAGGTTTATGGGGCTTATTATTGTTCAAAATGTCCTCATTATGTCGTTCATTCAAGATGTGCAACGAGAAGTGATGTGTGGGACAAAATAGAGCTTGAAGGAATACCTGAAGACAACGAAGGGATTGAGCCATTTGAGGTGATTGATGATAACACGATTAAATATTTTAGCCATCCTCATAACTTGATGCTCATCAAAGATGGTAGGGGCCGCGACGAAAGCGTATGCTGTGAAGCATGTACCTATCCGGTGTATTATGATCCATTCTACAGCTGTGAACCATGTGAGTTTTTTCTTCATGAATCTTGTGCCAATTCTCTCCGAAAGAAGCGACATGTATGCCATAACCAATTGTTTATTCTACACACAACCAATACCGATTCTCCCGGGGAATCTTCTCTTTGTCATCTTTGTGATCAAAGTTTCACAGGTTTCAAGTACAAGTCCGGATATATCACTCTAGATGTTCGATGTGGTTCTATTTCACAGCCCTTGATCCATGGAAGTCATCCGGATCCTTTATATTACATAAAGAACAAAAACCGCGAGAAGTGTAGTGCATGTGATGTATATTGTCTTGAAGGGTTCCGTTGCGACAAGTCTGAATACTACTTGGACTTCAGATGTGCTCTTTTACCAAAAAAGGTTATGAAACTTAGGTGCGACGATCATCCTCTTTACCTATGTTTTGGTGACAGCAGTAAAAATGGTGCATATTGGTGTGATGTATGTGAAAAGAAAGTAGATGCAAAGAAGTGGTTCTATACTTGTGACATATGTTGTGTCACTTTACATGTCCATTGTGTCGTAAGGAACTTCTCCCATCACCAGCCTGAACCCTTGCCTCGACCTCTAGATAGACTTAGACCCCTGAGTAGGCGTAGAACCCGGCCACCGCCACCGCCACTGCCAGGAGTCATCATGCGGCCATTTGAAGTGATCCCTAACACTTCTATTTGTAGACCCATTTGCTCCAAGTGTCAATCTCGATGCACCGTGATCCCATTTCTTCAGAAATTTTCCAAGGATGGCGTTGATTTTTACTTTTGTTCTACAAAATGTTTTCGAAGTTTCTCCAAATAATAATATCTCTTCCATTACTTTCCCAAGGCATGCGTTTCATGTTTTACTTATATCGTTGTCTACTGGAAAATAACTTCAATGAAGAGTAATGCTTTTGTTTAGTTGTTTACCTTTTTTTCTTCTTACAAATATATATCCTTAATTAAAGTCAATATGGAGAAGTCAATATCCGTGATGTGACTTTAATCCACTTGTGATTCCTTGTAACGTTGGGTTAGGAACGTTGAACATTTGGTAGCTGGATAACTAAACACACAGATCAGTAACTACGTAAATACATTGTTACATGTCTCAATGTAACAAGATAAATAAAGTTTAAGCCTTACTTGGGAGGGTTGTTTTCCGAATGGCAGGTAGGAAGACATTCTACTACACAGTCGTGACTCGGTTGCAAGAACAATGCAATCTGTAGTGAGAACACATCAAATACATTTCCAGTGTTATATCAAATGTTAAACTCATTCAAAGACATTGAGCATATGGTTAAAAGCTAACCAGTACTTCTACAATAACCACACTGAAGATAAAAGTGGTCATGTCGAAATAGTTTAGAAGATAGATGCGGATGGGTTTTGCCAAGAGACTTACCGAATATCGGTCCTGACCATTCCCAAGTACCCTATGCAAAGTCGATCTGCGTGTGAAAAAAAACAAGTGTGAGCAAAAGATCAGCTAAAATACTTCACTTGAAAAAATCACAATGAAGAGTATTTACTTAAAAATGCCGTTGCTCCAACGCTCCAGCAAGTCACCAATATTCACTATATATGCGCTGTAGAGGAAAACAAACCATATGTAAACAATTTTTTTTGGTTATGGGAGTTAGTATAGGAAACAAAAACAGAGCATAGAGCAAAGAAAAAAAATACAAAACCCCTCATTATTACTCTTTAATCGATGGTACATATTCCCACTTTCTTGGCTGCATGTCTTTATCCTTGCATATCTGCCATTAGACATTAATTAGCAATTTCTATAACTAAACCTGGCCACATCAAAATTTATATGACTAGTGAAACTCGTGCTATACCTGGAGACCAATTACATTATCGGTTGCTAAGAGAGTCATCATTCCGAAATCAGAATGTGGCCCGCATCCATATATTCCTTTGGAGGGATCAGATATCCCTAAGAGGCCATATATAGAAGAAAATAGACATTTTTTGGGATGAGTAATATCATTGACATATAGCTTATGGTGATAAACAAAAAATAGATCACCTTCATAGTGAATCAATCGCATAAATACGAGCGGATTTCCCAAAATTTCCGGTTTATCAAAGTACTCTTCATTGACGTTGAGCGCCAAAGCCAAAACTCTAGCAGTAGCCTTACAAACCCTCCTAACAATGCACAAGTCATAATAAGTATACAGTTTTTTTTTTGTGGCTCAACAACTAGCTACTTTTCACTAACCAAAGACAAGATTGCACTTTTATCTGATATCACAAAGGATTTAACCCAATTTGGCACTATAGAATACAACTTAGGATCATAATTCGTAAATGAAATAGATTTCTTCGCTATTCTATCAATTTTGATTTATGAATACCAACCCTTTATTGTCAATTGATTTTCAAATAATACCCATATATTTATTATGACTTTATTGGAGTCAGGAGTCAAACTAAATCTAGCCCGGCCTCAAAGTTATCTGTTATTTATGTAAGGAAGCACACATGAAACATCTACTTTAGAAGACGAAAATAAACACTTACAATGCTTCTTGATGATATTTCTCCATGGTCTCCCGCCATCGCGGCAAAACATCTGCTAGAAACATCAAAGTTATTCAAGATAAGAAACTTTAAAATTTACAAAAAAAAGTGTTCACTAGCCATGGCTAGGCCAAATGTTGGGGCGACAGAATGGTGTATCCGAATGCGGACCATCTATGGAGCCTTCGATTCCAATGAAAAAACTTTCTTTGTAATCCCCTAAAAATCCATGAGGTTACAACAAGAATAAGAAACCCAAGTACCCGATGCAATGTAGATCTGTATGGTATATAATATAAAAAGTTATGTGTCAAAAAATGTATGAAGCCTTAAGAAAATTAAAATCAAACCACACAAAAGCTTTACTTAAAATAGCCGTTGCTCCAACGCTCAAGCAGATCACCAAGATTCACAATATAGGCTCTGTACGTAGATGAAAAAAAACAACCATATAACTTTATCAAAAAAGAACAATGTAACGCAATAAACACAAATATGTTATGGGAGTTTAGTTTAGCTAGTATTATAAAGGTATATCATAAAACCAAAATACCCAAAATTATCATGTTATTATACATACCCTTTAATCGACGGTATATATTTCCACTTTTCAGGCTTCAAGTCTTTATGTTTGCATATCTGCAAATTAGATAGTAGCAAGTTCCACAACTAATTAACCCGGTAGCATCAAATTATTATTATTATCTTTTTTGATAATCCCTATCGGCTGATCCGGTCAGCCTCGGTAGAAACGCACCGAAGTGCTTCAGAGTGGACTACTCCCCGAAGGGCTACCATACTGTCTATCCCGAGTTTGGAATGGTTTACGACTAATGTCAAAGTTATACATACAAGACTATAAATTTTTTTGTTCAATACCTGAAGTCCCATTACACCATCAGTTGCTAAGAGAGACATCATTCCGAAATCAGAATGTGCTCCGCATGCATATATTCCTTTCGACGGATCAGACATGCCTAGAAAAAGTAACAAAAGATGTGAAAAAATATTAAAGATGAGTAATAGCATTACTGACATATATACTGAAGCTATTAATGTGATTAAGAAAATGCATCACCTTCGTAGTGAAACAAGACCATATCAGCAATTGGGTTTCCAAGCATCTCCGGTGTATCAAAGTAATCCTCATCCAAGTCGAGCGCCAAAGCCATTATTCTTGAGATAGACTTGCAAACCCTCCTGATCATTCATAATATTATTTTGATTATTTTCATTACTAAGTATGTTAACCTTGGACATACACAACGTGACTAACCCCATAATACGCATATTTACAAGGAGGAATCAAGCAGTTAATAATGACATGTTTACTCAATTTAATAGATTAAAGACAACGCGACAAAATAACGAGGATAGGCATAAAAGAGATTAATGACAAATTAAGGTTTTAAACTAATGTACGATACCGCCCACATGACAAGTTTCTTTTATAATCTTAAGATTTGACCAAAAGCAACTGAAGTCGCTTACAAAATTATATAAACATGGATTATTCTTTGTTTATATGTAGGCGAGAAATGTCACATTCGTTGGAAAATAAAATAAAAATAGTCATTGGGCATTAAGAAAATATTTTCACCTAATTTTCAATTGATCTAAAAAATGTAAATTATTCAATTAAGCCATTGGGCATTAACAAAGTTTCCCCAGCTAAATTCTCTATTTAAAAAAACAAACAGAACTTACAATGCTTCTTGATAATATTTCTCCATGGTCTCTTGCCATCCAGGCAAAACATCTACCAAAAAAAAAAAAAAAAATCTCAGAAAAGCTAATTCAAAAAAGAAAGCACTAAAAATTAACAAAGAAAGAATACGGCAAAAAAAAAACGAACTAGGGTTAGGCCAATTGTTGGGGCCATGGAATGGCTTATCCTCATGCAGACCATCTTTGGAACCTTCCATTCCAATGGTGAAACCCTCTTTGTAATCCCCTAAAACCCCATATAAGTTACAAGAAGAGTTAGAGATATTAATCATATCAACAAGTTTAGACTAAGAGAGGTGCATGAAAGCTAAAAAAGACGAACCTCGAACTTGGTTTTTAGGATCTAAGAGAGAATCATGGAATGGTGCATAGCCTCGATACTTATCGTTTCTCAAGACTTTCATTTTCTCTTCCAACGGAAGACCGAAGAACTTTTTGCTCTGCTCGAAAGCCTCTTCTTTCAACTCCTCACTTATACCGTGGTTTACGACGTAGAAAAATCCACAATCCAAACATGCCTAGAACAAAATATCCCACAAGTTACAAATGTTTTCTTTCACAGAAGTTATAATGCTCGTATTACTATTTTCTTTTTGAAATGAATGTAAAATTCATTTAACAAAAAACGTGAAAGAAAACATTAATTATATGCAATTTTATAGAAGAAATAAATAGAGATATACCTTCTTGAGCAAAACAGCTGATTGATAAAGATCAGAGTTGTCTAGATCTATGCAAGAAAGAGAAGAAACATTGATGATCGAGACCTCTTCCACATCTTTAGTCTCCATCTCGCTCTATCACTCTTTCTTTCTTTGGATAGGAAAGAGATGGGTAATTTTTTTTTTTTTTTTGCTTTCTTGCTTATCCTATCTCCTGGTGATGACTACTGCCTTAGGCCCTTATATATACTACCCTGACCCCTGCTGACATCTACTTGCATAATTAAAGGTATGATCCACAACCACTTGTTCAGGTTGCACGTTTTAAGTTTTCATTTAGAAAATTATTAGAAATACATAGAAATCTAAAGCTTAATACATGGAGAAAGGGAGATGTTATCAACGAACTACCTCACGTTTTAATTAACCACTCTATCCCATTATCTGTTTCGTCGCTGATCGGAGAGTTCAAACGACACTCCAACGCGCGAGGGTCTTAGATTGTCTTTACCAATGGTCCAGTGCCTAGAATCTCAACACTCACTTTCATCTCGTAAAGCTGAGTCCATTATAGTCTTATTGATCTATTAACAAGCATATAACAGAATAATGCGATATATATGGGTAAATTGTTTTCTTGATACAACTTTACATTGTTTTATATGTTTGTTTGTTTTAATAGAATTTCGAATCATAAATCCTTTTATCTAGTATTTTTTCTTCGTTTTGAAAAATTTATAAGTCTATAAATAATTTTTTAATATTGTGATCACAAGATAGAGTAATTTTTTTAATGTAGAAACTGAAAATATAAATGTATAGACAAGAAATGATAGAATTTTTTTTTTGTTAAAAGAAAATAATTTTATTGTTTTTTCTAAGAAGGGAGTAGATGAAGTCTTTTTCTAATGCTCTAATAGGTCCATCCAACTTTTTAATATGCCTTATTGGTAAATACAATATTGTTTAAATAATTTTCGGAATAATTTGGTTGACTTAGATTTCTTGAGCTTTGTTTCTCTTAATAGACCACCATTATTGGTTAATTATCATATACCCTCGTGTATTGTCATTTGTCAAGTTAGTGGGCATAAGTATTAAATCATACATCAGTACTGTTACATCGGAGTCACAGCCTCTATAAATAAAATAGTAAGCCGAGTAAAACATATATAAACCATGAACCCAATTAAAGAAAGAAAGAAGAGAAGCGTGAGTTTGATTTTATTCATGGTAGGAAAGTGAAATATTAATTCAATATAGGTCACCATTAAATAGATATAAACGTCCTTGGGTGAAAATACCAAACGCAAAAGACTTGAAACCGAACCCAACTCAGAAAACCAAAGCTTTCGGGGGTTGTCTGCATGAAACTTCAGCTAGGGTTTCTTTAGATGCGCATGTACTGCTTCGTAACGTTGGGAGATGTACGTTGAACATTTGATCGCTGGATATCTATTCATCAGTAAACAAAACCATAAACATCTTTTAAGAACATGATCAAAGGTCTTAATAATGTACGTAACAAGGTGAACTTGTTCAAGACTTACTTGGGAAGGTTGTTTTCGGACTGGCAAGTAGGAAGACACTCTATTATACAGTCGTGGCTTGGTTTCAAGAAGAATGGAATCTACGATAAGAAAATGATATGCACGTAACAACGGCATTTTGTATGCATGTGGTTCAAAATAATCTTCTACTTTAACAAGAGACTCACAGAGTATCTATCCTGACCATTCCCAAGTACCCGATGTAATGTAGATCTGTACGGTTTAATTAGAAAGCATGTGTAAATTTTTATTTTGTGAAGCCTTAGGAACAGATTTAACTTCAAACTAACAAAAATATTACTTGAAATAGCCGTTACTCCAACGTTCAAGCAGATCACCAATATTCACAATATAGGCCCTGTACGTACGTAGATGAAAAAATAAATCATATAAGTCTATCAATAGAGAACAATATAACGTAATAAACACAAAGTATGTTATGGCCGAGTTTAGTGTAGCTAGGACTAAAAAAAGTACCATCAAACCAAAAACCCAAAGATTATCATATTATCATACCCTTTAATCGACGGTATATATATTCCCACTTTTCAGGCTTCGCGTCTTTATCTTTGCATATCTGCAAATTAGATAGTAGCAAGTTCCATAACTAATTAACCAAGTAGCATCAGAAGTTATATGAGACTAGAAAATAATGTTCAATACCTGAAGTCCCATTACACCATCAGTAGCTAAGAGAGACATCATTCCGAAATCAGAATGTGCTCCACATGCATATATTCCTTTCGAGGGATCAGACATGCCTAAAAAGGTAACAAAATTATTGAAGATGATGAGTATAAGATTATTGAAATACAAAATCTAATTATGCTATTAAGAAAATACACCACCTTCATAGTGAACCAAGAACATATCAGAAATTGGGTTTCCAAGCATCTCCAGTGTATCAATGTAATCCTCATCCAAGTCGAGCGCCGAAGCCAGTATTCTCGCGACAGACTTGCAAACCCTCCTGATCATTCATAATGTTATTTTGAAAATTGGCTTTAAAAAACAATCTTTCCACCTAATATCTAACTACCTACACTTTTAAAAATTGTTCCATTAAACCATTGGGCATTAACAAAATTTTCCCACCTAATTTCCCTGTTTATAAAAATGAAAAAGTTTAATGAAAACACAAAGAACATGATACAGAACTTACAATGCTTCTTGATAATATTTCTCCATAGTCTCTTGCCATCCGGGCAAAACATCTACCAAAAAGTAATGTAAGAAAAGTTTATTCAAATAAGGTAGCATTAAAATAAATAAATAAAAAATTATATATACGGCAAAAGCTAACCAGGGTTAGGCCAATTGTTGGGGCCATGGAATGGCTTATCCTCATGCAAACCATCTTTGGGACCTTCCATTCCAATGGTAAAACACTCTTTGTAATCTCCTAGAACCCCATAAAAGTTACGAAAAGAACTTCGATATATATACATCATCACCAAGTGCAAGCTGAAAAAAAGACGAACCTCGAACTTGGTTTTTAGGATCTAAGAGTGAATCATGGAATGGTGCATAGCCTCGATACTTTTCGTTTCTCAAGACTTTCATTTTTTCTTCCAAAGGAAGAGCAAAGAACTTCTTGCTCTGCTCGAAAGCCTCCTCCTTCAAATCCTCACTTATACCGTGGTTTACGACGTAGAAAAATCCACAATCCAGACATGCCTAGGAAAAAAATAACCCATAAGTATATAACGATCAAATCAATGTTTTCTTTCACATAAGTTATAATGCTCATACCGTAAATATTGTCATTGTTATTTTTTGTTACATTATATGTAATTTTATAGAAGATTGTTTTAGAAATCGAGTCATAACATAATTATCTTTTTAAGAAGAATAGATCGAGACATACTTTCTTAAGCAACACAGCTGATTGATGAAGATCAGAGCTGTCGAGATCTATGCAACAAAGAGAAGAAACATTGATGATCGAGACATCTTCCTCATTTTTAGTTTCCATCTCTCTATCACTCCCTGTCTTTCTTTGGATAGGTAAGAGATGGGCTTTTGTTTTTGCTTTCTAGCTTATCCTATCCTCTGGTGCTGCCTTATATATACTACCCTGTCCCTTGATGATCTCTATTTTTATTAATTTACTACCCACAAAAGATTTTTAAAAAAAAAATTATATATGATGACAATATGGAGTAATTTAAAGGAACAAATTGAAAAATATATATTGCTATTGAAAGTTCATTTGTTATATATAACCCGCTAAAATTCTATAATTTTTGAGTGTACTCTATAATTATTTTGGCTGAGAACAATATATAATATTGAGTCTTTTTCTAATACTAGTCAGTGTTTATTCATTGCTTTGTGTGTGAACAAATATCTTTTTCTATTAAGGTTTAAGTTACAAAATACCCAAATATTTTTCAAACACAATTGTAAAGCTAATCACTTTTATTTATATTGTTTGCAAAATGAGAAAAAAAAAAAAACAACAACACCAAAGTCCAAACGTTAATGATACTGTAAGTGGAATGGGTGCAACCATGAATTCAAGTAGAACCATTTTATAGGACAAACCAAACTAGAAAACAAAAGACTTTCACTTAAGTTTTTGTTTTTCCATAAACTTCACTTAAGTCTGTTTGTAGATGCTCAAATCCACATGTGACTGCTCGTAACGTTGGGTGAGGTACGTTGAACATTTGATAGCTGGATACCTGTTCAGTAAAACGCAATCGTTACATTGTTACATGTCCAAAGGTCTCAATGTAACAAGGTACATAAGTTAAAGCCTTACTTGGGAAGGTTGTATTCCGACTGACAAGTAGGAAGACATTCTACTAGACAGTCGTGACTCGGTTCTACGAAGAATGGAATCTATCAAAAGAACACATTAAATACATTTCCATGTTATATAGAATCCCGAACTCATTTGTAAACATGTTCAACACAATAACCTTTAGCATATGGCTAAAAACTTTCTCACAGCAACCGCACACAAAAGCTATCTTGATTTTTGTTGTAAAATGATAGACTTTGGGATATGTATTACTAAGAGACTTACCGAATATCGTTCTTGTCCATTCCCAAGTACCCGATGCAATGTCGATCTGTATGTACATCACAAAAATGTTAGCTATAGGGTTGATCAACGGAAATATCTTGGAGAGTAAGCTCAAATAAATCGAAATTACTTAAAAATGCCGTTGCTCCAACGCTCTAGCAAGTCACCAAGATTCACAATATATGCTCTGTAGAGGAAAAAACATAACAATAGAACTTTTTATTATGGATTCATGGATCCAAAAACTTAAAATTCTCATTTTACCCTTTAATAGATGGTACATATTCCCATTTCCTAGGATTAGGTTCCTTATCCTTGCATATCTGCGGTCAATACATTAGCAATTTATCATTACCAAACCTGGTAACGTCAAAAGTTATAGGGCTAGCGCAATTGTGTAATACCTGGAGCCCCATTACACTATCGGTTGCTAAGAGAGTCATCATTCCAAAATCAGTATGTGCCCCGCATGCAAATATTCCTTTCGAGGGATCAGACACCCCTAAAATATAACAAACAAAGAAAGGAAGTGATCAATTACTTGGGATAAAAGTATAGCAGGGACATACAAAAAGCTTCATAAAATGCCTCACCTTCGTAGTGAACTAAGCGCATAACTGCGATGGGATTTCCCAGTATTTCTGGTTTATCAAAGTAATTCACATCCAAGTCGAGCGCCAATGCCAATAATTTAGCAATAACCTTACAAACCCTCCTGCATCATGTGAAAGTCTCATCATCATAAGTACACAGTTTGAAAAACAATCTCTGTGAGTCTTTTTCACATCATAAAACTAAATTAGTACGGTCACAGACAGATACACTACTATGGCCGTAGTTAGAGCCAAGGAGCTAATCTTGGTTTGCATCTAGATAACTTCAATGTCTATTTAGTCTAATGTTATTTTCATTCTAGACCGTTAAAGAAAACGTTGCACTAGTTGTACAAAAGTATTTTTTCGAATAAATTTTACATTTTATTCAAAAAAAAAAAAAAACCACGAGACTTACAATGCTTCTTGATGATATTTTTCCATGGTCGCTCGCCATCCCGGCAAAACATCTGCCACAAACATCAAAGTTTAGATAAAGAACAGAACATTATAATAACAGATAAAAAGTGCTAACTAGGATATATGAAAGAATAATTAAATTAACCAGGGTCAGGCCATAGGTTGGGGCCATAGAATGGTGTATCATTATGCAGGTCATCTTCCAAATCTTCGATTCCGATGAAAAAACTTTCTTTGTAATCCCCTGAATACCATGAGGTTACAACAATACTGAAGATTATATATATCAACAACAAAACTTTTATCAAGCAAAGTAAAAGATGGTCACACAAACCATCGACTTGATTCTCAGGATCTAAGATTTGATCAAAGACAGGTGAATAGCCTCGATGCTTTTCGTTTCTCAAGACTTTCATCTTCTCCTCCAAAGGAAGATCAAAGAACTTCTTACTTTGCTCAAAAGCTTCGTCCCTCAACTCCTCACTTAGACCATGATTTGTGACATAGAAAAATCCACAATCTAGACATGCCTAGAAAAATCCACAATCTAGATATGTAAGTAATAAGGGTCACACACACAGTAATCATCTTTAAATTTGAGCAGGAGAACAAACGCCTGAGCTAGACAGACCTGTTTAAGAGAAAGAGCTGATTGATGAAGATTAGAGTTGGTGAGATCTATACAAGTAAGGGATGAAACGTTGATGGTTGAAGCTTCCTCCTGAGTTTTATTCTCCATCTCTCTCTCTCTCTGTGTTCACTCTTTGAGGATTAGAAGGAGAATGGCTTTTTCCAAGATTCCACTACCATATATTAGTACTATGCAAAGAGCCAAACACGTTTTGTTTCATTTCTTTGAATATAGTACAATTCCAAGTTGGATAATATTTAAAATTCTTGTGATAATATATCGCTAGCTTGTTTCTTTGATCAATAATAATTAATCAACTTAAAAACGAACTTTTAGTTGGACATATTATTTTCAAAACGTATGGCGATAATTATTGTAATGCATGTTTCCTTA
Organism: Capsella bursa-pastoris; assembly: GCA_036452645.1. Lineage (NCBI taxonomy): Eukaryota > Viridiplantae > Streptophyta > Magnoliopsida > Brassicales > Brassicaceae > Capsella > Capsella bursa-pastoris. Next base: position 14,271,194 of record CP144195.1, on the reverse strand, counting down.
AACTTCCTTAAAAGTTAAAACAGTTCAATTGTTTTACCCTTTAAAATTATTTTAGTCGGCCACTATGAACAAAAAGTCAAAACATGACAATTTCTATTGGTTAGAATCTAAAAAAGTAGACAAGACACGTCCGTAGCAGATCACTCCCCACTCCCCCCCCATGTGTTCCCCTTGATGAACAACATCGACGCCAACCAAAAGAACAAAAACACAAAAATCCCCATCCCTTTTTTTGAAACCTTTCTCTATCGATTATATTAAAATCTCTCAATTCAATTACCACCATCTTCTTCTTTCTCAGATCACTGGGAAGAAGAAAAGCTCCAGCTCGATTTGGAAATTCATCAACCATGAACTCTTAAGCTTTCTTCTTCAGAAACAGCTCAAAGGTACCACACACACAAACCAATCACGAATCTTTTTTTTTAACAAATCTGTTTCTTTCTTCTCTGTTCTTGAATTCGATTTGTGTTTTTATTCTCAGATCTTTGTAAGCATCCTGTAGATGGCTTCTCTGCTGGTTTAGTTGATGGAGCGTTACTGTTATCGGACCTCCTGATACTCTCAAATACGTTGTTTCACTTCTTGATTCTATGATCCCCTTTGGGTTTGAGCTTTGAATTGTTCGATTTTTTGAAATCGACATTGAATTTGCTTTTGCTGGATTTACATTGGAGTAGTAGTGTTGTTGTGGAATTGAATTGCTTTTGTATCTGTTTCTTCATTTACAAAGGGATTAAGCATACAGTTTATGTGACTTTGTATATGCAGTGAAGGAGGATTTTTCAATGCCATTATGTCATTTCCACAAAACTATCCTAATAGCCCGCCTACGGTGCGGTTTACTTCAGATATATGGCATCCGAACGGTTGGTTCTTTACTCTCGGATATGATCGTATTCGCGCTTATTTGTGATCTTGTTTTGTGATAGCTAAGGTTTTTGGATAATGGTTTGCAGTTTATCAAGATGGTCGTGTTTGTATATCTATTCTACATCCACCTGGTGATGATCCAAGCGGGTATGAGCTTGCAAGCGAGCGTTGGACGCCTGTTCATACAGTACGTTTAGCAATAACCGAATATGATGATTGTCTGTAATCTGTATTCATATGTTAGCAGCTTCTTCTAAAGACCAATGATTGATGTTATTTAGATTTGATGAGTTGAAAAATCAATGTTGATTTCAGGTTGAGAGTATTATGTTGAGTATTATATCAATGCTCTCTGGTCCCAATGATGAATCTCCAGCTAATGTAGAAGCTGCTGTAAGTATTTAGCTATGATCTCATGAGTGTCTCATTTCATACCAGAGGTTACTCGTTAACATTCTCTTGGTGTGTTTTCTCTTGCAGAAAGAATGGAGAGAGAAGAGAGATGAGTTCAAGAAGAAAGTGAGCCGTTGTGTTAGAAAGTCTCAAGAAATGTTGTGATCAAACAAACACTTTTCACACTTTGAACTCCAAACTTCTCTGGAGTTTCAAAAGTTCATTTTTATCTTATCAAGAGAAATCCCTTTTGAAAAGCTGTCCAAACACTACTTGTAATAAACCCGTCTTGCATCTTTTAATCGCGTTCCTCAAACGCGAAATGAAGTGTTTGGTCGAACAAAAAAAAGTGTTTATCTTCAAAAACTGAACATTAAGATTTATACTATTCATACGTTTTCTACTGAATGAAGCTTTGTTGCAGCTTGTATTTTACTTTCTTTTTCTTGGACGCTAAAACTGCATGCCGTTCTTACGTTACCATAAGAAACTTCATGCAGTTCGGCTTTTTTGGTGGATTAATTAAAAAACAGCATGATGTCCGCGTCTTCTGGGTCTACGTATTAAAAAGGCCCGTGACGTTGTCGCTCTTGGACCGTTGATTTACTTAATCAATCGCTATCATAACAGTTGAGACGGTACACGTGTCCCACACCGTATTGCTCTTGTTTACTTTTTTTCCGTTTCGAAGTTTCTTTTTGAGCTTTGTGGAACTTCGACGAAGAGAAAGACGAAATCTCGCTTTCGCCGGTGACAATTTGATTCTCCGATCACTACGCCGACGTCGTTTTGAATTGCTTACCGATCTGATGCTCGTCGATTAGTTCGAGGTTGATGAAGAAAAATCACAGAGATTTCGTGGTTCGTTTTATTTAAAACTCTCTAAATTTTGTTGATTAATTCTATTATTGCTTTATCTTAATGTTGAAAATTTCGTAATCGTGTCTATTGGAATGTTTTAAATGCAGATTGATATTGTTTGTCATGGAATTGGTGTGATCTGGTTTTGAGTAATTCGAGTTTTCGTGGCGTATTGGTTCATCGTAAAGGATTTGAGTTTTTATAATGGGAGACAATTCTGGTACAAGTAGGAACTCTGTGATGGCAACTGTTTCTTCTGGGAAAGAGATAAAAACTAAGAGAAGCTTAGTAGCTGCTATTCCAAGAGCGGTTCAGCAGACGATTTGTAAACATGTTTCTTTGGGGAGTGATGGTAGAGTTGGAAGTGGGGCTGTGCGTAATGCGGCTGTGTTTCTGCTAAAAGTCGCTGTTTTGGAAGTCGTTCGAAGGGTTTCCAAGGCTAAATGTCCTCATTTGTGGAAGAGTCTTCAGGCGTTGCAATGTCTTTGTTATCCTCCTCTTAAGTGGATTCAGAGATGGGCTCCTTTCAAAGAGTTGATCAAGGCAATGCAGGTTCGCTACTGTGGCCTTTTTCCGTTTCTTGCTTTTTTTTATGACCAACTGTTAATAGAGTATGCAACTTTGGACACGTATAGCATTGTTGCATGAATTTGTGTGTTTCCAAAATTGACACAACCTAAGATTCTAAGATGAATGAAACAGAATTTGAAAGAAATGATCCTCTAGGTCCCAAGACTTTGGGCTTTTTTCATCAGTCTCAACTTTATCATGTTAGACATGCTGAGGATAGGTACGGTTCAACTACATGCCACTTGTAATATAGTTATCTGGATGAACATTTTGTGTTATTCTCTGTGCTTCAAAGGTCATTCATATTTTTGTCCTTCTCACATTTTACTTCCAACTCGATCAAATCAGAAGTTATTCCTACATCTTTGGTGGCAACATACTGATTGGTGTTATAATCTAGTTTGATGAATCCTGGTCACTAGTAGTTATGTGATCTTTTACTCTGAAGCTTATGTATCATGCCAGATATCATCTCATATCACATGTGCAGGGCCCTTTGATGTGCTTATTTGATATTTCTTTCACCATACTGATCTGCCATGACTCTCAATAACTGTTGTAATCATTATGCAGATGCTGTCTCGGCCGTTATTGGTCCTCACGATAGCTGAGGCTCTCACAGAACAGTCAGAGTTAAAGCAAGAATCACCAGGTGGTAACACTTCTCATGCATCTTCAGAATCACAATCTGACGCACAGACATCACAGTCTCCATCAGATATAAGGTATGTGATGTAAATGTCTTGCCTGTTATATTTGTACTATAATAATCTTGAGCATGTACAACTTTAATCTGAAGCACTTGAAGTTTTGCAAATCCCTTGAAACTATTAAAGCTCCATGTCGTCCTATATATATTGACTCTTTTTTTTTAAATGTAGAATTGAAGATGAGACTCCACTTCCTGTAACTTCAGAAGACTGGCTTAGACAACTCTATGAAGAACTGGAAAAGCAGAGACTTAGCTTGCCTGAGAGGTACTCTGAAATTTAGTGTTATATGAAGTTTTGACTTTAAATTTTCCACATTAGATCATAACCGTCCAGTCTCATTTTAATGTAGACTCAATGAAGACGAGCTTCATAGATTCTATAGAGTGTCAAATGGAGACTTCACATCCTTACTATCGTCAATAAAAAAGACAATCCATTGGAGGGAGACTTACAGAATCCTATCTGAAGAAGAACTTGAGACATGGTCAAGTTTAGTCTTTTGGCATGGATATGACAGGAACCAACGACCTTGCCTCATTGTCCGCTTGGGGCTTGCTTTCTTAAAGTTGCCATCTCATGAAAGACCTCGTTTTGCTCAGGCAATCAGTACGTCCTTAATGACTCTACTACATTTCCCAGTATTTTCTTTGATACGGCATCCTTTTAATATTCCAGTATTGTCATTGTTTGTTTCAGTATCTCAGGTAGAGCACGGCGTTTTGCATCTTCTGACCCCTGAGAATTCAGAACTTACAGTGTTAGTTGATTGTGAAGGATTATCTCCTCTGAGGATTCCCATGCAGATGATGAGATCTTGTTCATCCATTCTTCAAGATCACTTCCCTAACCGTCTTGGCTGTCTATTCATCATCCGCCTCCCTCCTGTTCTCCGAGTCATTTCCCAGACTTTCATCCAAGTAAAAGATCTACCTGAGCTAACTTCAATTTTTCAGTTTTCTTAACATTCGTTTTTGGATCTATAATTGGTGCATATCTCCTGCCTAAACTTATGTTTTTCTCTCATAGCTTCTTAGACCAACCACACGCAAAAAGCTGAGAATTGAAGGGGAAACTTTCCAGCGAGTCCTCTCTGAATACCTCCAGATGCTTCCTTCGTACCTTGGCAGCGACTGCAATTGCAAAAGATGCTCGAATCTCAACGAACAAGATCCACCACAGCCACAAACACACCCAAGAAGCAGGAAAAGAAGCTCAACGGAAATAGAGAAGCTAGACAGCGGCCACTGGAGTTACAATGTCCAGACACCTGATTTAGCCTATGAAGACGAACCGAACCTGAACATATGTACCCAAGTTCTACGAACAGCAGTAGTGTTCTTGCTCATGATTTGGCTCTTCGGTGCACTACTAGCTGGATTCGCCGACCCAGAGAGCAGACCCTTTTAAGCTTCCATAAGGTAAGAACCAGTTTAAGGGCAGCACAAGTTGTATGTCTTCTGTATACATAGTGATAGCATATGTGTGATATGCGTTGATATATACATAGCCATTAGTGAATAAACCGTCTCTCATTCAGCGTTTGAAACGCGAATGGATAATAAGAATCAATCGATTCAACTTAGTTTTGGGTATTGGTTTAGGGTTAATGGTTGTGGTTCAATACATTTTACGTTTGGGAGAAACTAAGTTAAGTAATTGCCATTGTTGGTGATGTTTAAAGATGAGACAATGTGTATTTGAAAACCTTATAAATGATAAATATACGTAAGAAAAGAGTAGTTCGTAGAACCAAGAATGAAACAAAATAAAATGATGTAAAATAACAGAGTAGCACATGCTATTCATATTTTGTCAAGAAGCTGGGAAACCCAAAGTCATGGATCATTTCATGATTGTGTTCCAATCTGATGATATGTTCTTTTCGAATTAGTCATTGTTTTTTTTTGCATCTGCAAATTCTAATAGGTTTAGTGTCATAAACTTTGTTTTTATCGATAGTGTACAAAACTGAAGTCAACAAATAGAGATGTCGACAAGAGAACAAGCTTCTTCTTAGTTCTAACTTCTAAACACAAACAAAACAAGAAAGAAAGAAAAAAATTCTTTCATTTGAAGGATTATTATCAATCATTTTTTTCCCTTGTTAAAATGTTTATTAAATGTCAAGTTAAATGGATATAACTATAATAATAACAATAATAATAAAATAGGGTGTATCGATAATCTCCAAACTATTTTTAACAATATATAAGATAGAAGTTTCAGATTACAAAATTAGATGTAAGGTGTTGGAAAATACTTTATTTTTCAAACTTTCACTAATATGAACGCACAGGATCGATTTCTACTAAATACGTAAGACTTTTTACTTAATTAAAAAAAATCAAGAAAATTTCAAAATTTTGGAAAATTCTAATTAACTTTTTTTAAGGAATTAAATATTCAAAAAGCTAATACAAATATCCCAACTCATGCGTCACTCAATTCTTATAGAAAATGAATATAAGACAGAAAAATTTGGAACGTGTTTAAAGGTTATATTAAAATTCATGTACCCAAATAGACATGTCTAGATCAATCAATTGAACAATATTTCAAAAAATTACTATGCTTAAACTTCAGTACTAACTTGGATCATTCATAAATCTTTTTCAAGAAATTATTATCTACCTATTTCAAATCAAAGCTAAATTGTATGAGAATCTTAGCACATTAATTTTCATAACTAAATGGAGTAGAGTGTTATATTAAAATTAAAAATTTGCTAAAATTGGCAAAGTTAAATAGCCAAAATATCATTTCTTAACAAGTTAAGAAATTGCCACATCAGATAATACGTTTGGTCAAATACTGTCCTTGTAATCGAGTAAGCTAACCACAAATTTTTTATTTTATTTTATTTATTATCCACTTTTCGTGTTTTTGAAGTCTCTTTAATCTTATCTCACCCGAAAAATAAAAAATAAAAATAAAAAAATCTAAAAAAGGATTCATAACAAAAACAAATTCTTTTACCAAATATATATTCAAAATTTGACAGAGGAAGAAGTTCCGACACTTGTGAGAGTATAAGTAATACGATCCTTCGCTCTCTTCAGATCACAAAGTTTTCGTTTTTTTTTAGGGTTCATCGATTCGGTACTGATCTCGTAAAATTCTTCTTTTTTTCTAATTTGAAATTATTCATTTCAGTTGTTTGATGCGATTCTTCTAATCTCAAAAACTCAGGGTTGTGAGTGATCTTTCATCAATGGCGTCAAGTGATAAACAAACAAGCCCAAAGCCTCCTCCTTCACCTTCACCTCTTCGTAATTCCAAGTTTTGTCAGGTAAAGTTTTGATTTTTATTCGATTCTGGTGATACCCATTAATCTCATGCGTTGAATCACGTTTTTCCCCCATTTGAAATCTGCCCTTACCTTAGAACCATGTGAAAGGTTGATACTTTAATATGGTTGGAGAATGAATCTCGTGTTGTGATCCTTGTTTCTAGGTCCGATCATGGGTGGTGTGATCCTATTTAGTTTGGTTAATTGATCATTTGTTTCCTGCGGATCTTGTATTTTACTTGATTACGTTTTGACATTGCATAGATCAATGTCAAAACGAATTCTTTCTTTAGGGATCTCTTTGATTGATCTTAAAGATCATTGAGATTGAATTCTGGACATTTCCACTTAGATCCGACTTTCAGCTGTATCGGCCTTTTCGTTTGCTGCATTGTGTCCTGTGAGAAGAGCTTTGTTATGCTTAACTGAAAGATTATCGATAGTTCTGAGCATCTGTGTTTTTCAGGAATTTGTATTTGTGGTTTTAAATATATGATGTGCTAAGTGATTGTTTTTTTCATTTGTGCAGTCAAATATGAGGATTTTGATCTCAGGAGGAGCTGGATTCATTGGCTCTCACCTTGTCGATAAGCTGATGGAAAACGAAAAGAATGAGGTTTGCATATGACATACTTATAATCTTGGACTTAAGTAGTTTATGCGTCATATTGATTAACTAGTACTGATGCTTTATATATTTGACCTCAGGTGATTGTTGCTGATAACTATTTCACTGGTTCAAAGGACAACCTTAAGAAGTGGATCGGTCATCCAAGATTTGAGCTTATCCGTCATGGTATGGTCTCGAAACTCTCTGTCTTGTTGCTTTAATTGAGAATGGAATATTCGTGTCCTTTTTTCTCCCCATTTATGTTTGACTCTGGGTTTAACAGATGTCACCGAGCCACTATTGATCGAGGTTGATCAGATTTACCATCTTGCATGTCCTGCTTCTCCCATCTTCTACAAGTATAACCCTGTGAAGACAATCAAGACCAATGTGATTGGCACACTGAACATGCTAGGTCTAGCCAAGCGTGTTGGAGCAAGGTATGCAAATTGGTCCCTTCTTTATATCTTACTTATATTGATCTTCACCTTTGTGACTAACTCTTCTTCCGAACAGAATTTTGCTTACCTCAACCTCGGAGGTGTATGGAGATCCTCTGATCCATCCCCAGCCTGAGAGCTATTGGGGAAATGTCAACCCAATTGGTAGGCTCAAACACTCTTCAGCTTTATATAAATATATTATCAGTGTCAATTCACTGTCTTTATAATGTGGTTGCTATGATAAAAGGGGTTAGAAGCTGTTATGATGAAGGCAAGCGTGTGGCTGAGACCTTGATGTTTGACTACCACAGGCAACATGGAATTGGTCAGTTGTATTTTCTTGTGGCCCTTATGTCAACATTTTTCCCATAATTTCATCAAGACTCTCTCCTTTATTGCTTACCTTGTGCTTGTTGTTCGTTGTAGAAATCCGCATTGCCAGAATCTTCAACACTTATGGTCCACGTATGAATATTGATGATGGCCGTGTCGTAAGCAACTTCATTGCTCAAGCACTACGGTGAGCCTGCTTTGTCCAATCCATCAAACAAATTTTCCTTTTTTGAGCTATAATTTGATTGATTATTTATCTCTTGGTGTTGTTGTTGCCATGAATATGTAGGGGTGAGGCATTGACTGTTCAGAAACCAGGGACACAGACTCGCAGTTTCTGTTATGTATCTGACATGGTTGATGGACTTATGCGCCTCATGGAAGGAGATGACACTGGTCCCATCAACATCGGTAACCCAGGTAAAGCCCGCAATATTTCTCCGTTAGACTAAACACAAACCAACCAATCTCTTGAACTTATGCTTAGTGTCTGAATCTTTGGTTTCTCAGGTGAGTTTACTATGGTGGAACTGGCTGAGACAGTGAAGGAGGTGAGAGTCTGGTTTCTCATTTGATATGATAAGTGCTTTAAAATTCTTGCAGTTAATGACATGTTGGTTTGATTTCAGCTGATTAACCCGAGCATAGAGATAAAGATGGTCGAGAACACACCAGATGATCCAAGACAGAGGAAGCCGGACATCACAAAGGCTAAAGAAGTGTTGGGATGGGAACCAAAGGTGAAGCTCCGTGAAGGTCTTCCTCTTATGGAAGAAGACTTCAGGCTAAGGCTCGGAGTCCTCAAGAACTAAAACTTGGTCACCGATCAAAAGCAAACGTGATTGCACTATAAGTTAGTTCTACTTTTCAGATTCCATGGTGCAGGTGGCTGGTTTCATATAATATGTTTCCACAGTGGAAAACTCAGAAATTGTCCGTAAAGAGAAATAAAGATTATGAACGAATGCCTTTTTATCAAAGAAAAAAATTACTTTTCTTGCCATAGCGTTTGCTGCTACAAGTTGAGTCATTTCTTCATATTCTGAATGAGGTAAACAACTCAGGTGAAATCATCTCTCTACACTTCAAACAACATTAGCTCAAAATCCACAACAAACATGTTTATTGTCTATGTTGTGGCTTGCTTTTCATAAAATGAACAACCGATACAAGTGGTTGAGAAAAAACTGTGTAATAATAACAATGTTGCAATAGAATTGATCATCAAAGTTAGATCCAAAGCTAGTTATGCCACAACCTGAATGCAACATAAACTCAAAGACAATATCTTTTGGAACAGAATGTTAGTATTTATTGGGGGAGACCATAGCCTTTGTTGAATGTGCATTCACATGATTAAACAAAAAGACAATAAATCCATTTCCGAACATATGGGAAGAATTGCTCAGTTTCAGAAAAAAGAATTGCCAAACTCAGAGAAAAAGAAAAGAGTATATAGAATGCTCTTCTTAGTTATTTAACAAGTTTCGAAGCTGAAGCATCCGACACTATATGTTCCAGAAATATGCCTCTTAGCTTCTACACACTTTGCTTTCGTGAAATCATCACCTGAAAATACAAAACAAGTTCACACATCTTAGCATTTTGCTACGAGTTTAAGCATAGTCAATAAGCAATGTAACCAATTAATCAATGCTACAATCCCTCCATATCACGCAAACGCGCAAGAACAATCCAATGGGAGATTCATGTATATGGCAACGAACCTAATAAACAAGACATTTCTAATGGTAAAAGACTTGCATCTCTCACTATGAATCAATCGTAATACAAACTTAATACGAATAAACCAATCTATTGATAACAATCCTAGAAACCTCAAAGAGCCATTTTTTAACTACTTCAATTCCAAAATGCTCTAAGATCAAAGCATCTACCAAAAAAACCAAGGAATTCAAAAGTTGGGGTTGTTACCTCCTGTGTTGCTGGACGAACTTGGAGTTCTTTGCATCTTCCTCTGCATTATAAAATCAAAACAATTTTACGGGAAATTAGGGTTTTTTCCAACATCGAAATTAAAAATTAAGACATGTTACAAAACAGTAATCGTATAAAAATCTCGATCTGAATCCATTGAACAACGCTGAAATGAGAGAAATTTAATGGTTTATCAGTGTGGATCCGACGACTTTTACCAGTAAATCCGGCGGTTAACTTGGTGATGAGAACGCCGGTGACGGCGAAACCGGTGAGGAAAGGCCAGCAACGTTTCCATTCTCTCTTGAAGAACACTGGCCACGGATCGAACAACCTCATCTCTCTCTCTCTCTTTCTCTGCAGAAACGATTTCTCAGATTATTGTTGTTGTCTCTGATGACTGCTTCTCGCGTCAGGGGGAGAGAGAGATCACATCTGAACCAGTTTTTGTGTTAAGGGCTCGTTTCTTTAGTGGGCTTTGTAGCCCTAACATAGGCCCATGATAAGTTCTTCTTTAATTTAAGGGTATTTTCATCTTTTGAAAATAGCAAAACAAGAAAGATTGTATTACAAGAAAAGAATACATCAACGTGACGTGAGTGAGGCTTGTTTACAATAACACTACCTTGCCCTAGGGACAACCTCAGTATCAAAGTTCATGGTCATTTCAAGAGAACTATCAGAGTTCTCTATGTCTTGATTCTTATTTCTCATCAAGTTTTCTGAAGTAAGACAATCTTTTAGTCCGCTAATAACTTGGGACATACTTGGTCGTTTTTCTGAAGAAGGGTTTGCGCATGACATTGCTAATTCGAGAGCTTTCCATACAGAATTTGAGTTGTAATCTCCGAAAAGATTCGGATCCATGATCCTGGTGATATCTCCTCTGTTAAGCACTAATGCTACCCATTCTGTTATGTGTCGTTTTTCGCGGTTTTGGTCAATCACACGTTGGTTTGTCATCATCTCCAATAACACAATCCCGAAGCTGTAGACATCGCTCATCTCGGCTAACCGACCCGTTCTGTAATATCTGGAAGGACAAGAATATGTAATAGGAGTCATATGTGTTCATTGTATAACCTGACATGAATATGGACACATACTTCAACATGGCATGGTGAAGTTCATATCTGAGATGGTCTAGCATGGGGACTACAAAACTATGTAATCTAAAATACTTACTCGGGATCCAGATATCCAGGAGTACCAGCGACAACTGTCGAAATATGAGATTCATCTCCAAATTGGAAGGATCTTGAAAGCCCGAAATCCGCAATTTTGGCAGTGAACCGCTCGTCCAACAGTATATTCGTGCTTTTGACATCTCTATGTACCATTGATGGTCGACAACCAATATGTAAGTATTGCAGTCCTAAAAATATTAGCAAACCCTCATATAAATAATTTTTACATACAATGTAATAAGAAAATGAAAAGTTGTAAGCCGAAAAGTAACCACATATTTGAAAATATTCAACACTGTCACTACCGTTATTAGCATCACTATAACAAAATTTTAGAATTTTGGCTAACATATATTTGACTGAAAAGAGTTTAGAAATGTTTCAAATGGCTTGTTTGGGTTAGGTTAAGATTGTAGTAGTTCAATGTTCAATATATGGTTGCAAGAAACTTTTTTGTTTAAACAAAGTAAGTGACTAAGAACTATTTTGAGTGAGTAAAAAAACCTAGTGCAGCATCAATGGCTATTCTTAATCGAGTACTCCACTTCAAAATAGAAACATCATGTTTTCCTGAAATTATCAAAATAATTAAGATATCATACGATTTTTTACCAAAAAAAAAAAAAAGACATCATATGATTTTGTTGAATAGCCAAGGAATAACAATGTTATTATATACATCTGTCACCTGACAAATGATGTTTTAAGTCCACGTTGGACATATATTCGTAGATGAGAGCCAAGTGACCTCGTTCATCGCAGTACCCAACAAGGCCTACCAAGTTAATGTGGTGAACTCTCAGCAAAAGTTCAACCTGCATATATACCAACAATGAACAAAGATATGAAATACATGTACTAACTTAGCATGATGCATAAAAATATATATAGGTCAAATGTTTCATATAGATTTTTTGTAACAACTTTTAGAAACTAATTTTTAAAGGGTTACATACCTCTGCCTTGAAATGTTTATAGCCTTGTGATGATGTTTGAGAGAGTACTTTAACAGCTACTTCCTCTGAACCATTCAAATAACCATGATATACAATGCCAAAGCCTCCTTCACCAAGAGCTCTTTCAAAGTTTTTTGTCATTTCTGTAACCTCTGAATAAGTAAACTTTTTCCTTTTTGTCTTGATCGAGTCATCAGATTTACTCGTAGTAGATGATACAACTGGTGTAGGGGGTATGTCTGTAGATAAGAAATATTTAGTATAAGACCAACACATGTGGATAACCTTGTAATGCATATTTTGTTGATGATATAAGAGTCTCTTCAAATATACCTTCCACATGCGTTGGTGCTTTTATTTTTTTTCTGCACACACAACTGAGAACTAGTAGAACTAGAATGATCACAATACCAGAACCAAGACAATGTATTTCATCGGAATTTGGAGAACTGGAATTTCCAGACTTACGAACCCTGTTTAAGTAAGCACTGTTAAATGATCTTACCATACATAATTTTTACTTTTTACTTGTAAAATTGGAATATAGAATTGTAGGTTACCTTCGGGATCTAGAGCTTGAACAAGGTGATTAATAGAGAAAGATGATAAAAGTGCGAGCAGCAAAAGTCCTTGTGAACTCTCCATTTTCTCTTAGTTCAGAAGCAAAAAATACATACACTTCCCTAAGTTCTGAACAATATAGCTATTATGTCTATATAAGCAGTGGGGAGCACACAACTATTTTTCGACATTTCAAGAAAAGACTTTCCCCAAGTGAAGCTTGAAAACGTGAGAACATGATTAAGATGCAAAAACAAATTTAACGATTAAATACGTTTCTAGTGGCCAATATAAGCCGTTTTTGGTCAGTTTATATAAGTCATATATCCAAGTGGTCTAAGTTTATTACAAAGAAACTACTAATAACTGAAAAGTATAGGCTATATATATAATAGTTTGGAACCACTAACTAACAATAAGAGGTGAAGATATTATTGAGATATTAAGAGTTGACTTGAATTAATTATTGTTCTTTTCTTTTTGGTAATGGTTCCTGAGTTTGTTGCCTTCCAGTTATCTGGTTATTCTACTAGATTGTGCAACACTAGTCTTCTTATGGTGTACTAGCTTAGTCCCTCTACTTCATTATGCACAAAACCATCCATTAAATTTGCTTCTCTAACCTTTTTCATATTTTGGTCTGGTTTTTGTTGAAATATTCAATAAAGGTATGTACTCAAATTGCTGACAACAAATTCAGATAGAAGATCAAAAGTGTAGTATTATCGAATTTTGTGTAGTTATGAGCTTGTGATATGTCTCTAAATAAAATTTAAACACGCTTTTGCCCAAGGACGAACGTTACACACAAGCAGAAATACGTCGACGCAAGAAAAGTGTCTATGCAAATTAATAACTACCTTGCACTAGGAAACACCTTAGTATCAAAGCTCGAGCTCAGTTCGAGAGAACCATCGGTGTCTGTGTCATTTTTCTCTATTTTCATCGAGCTTTCAGTAGTTAAACACTCTTTTAGATCGATAACAACTTGGGACATGTTTGGTCGTTTATCTGAAGAAGGGTTTGCGCATGACATAGCCAAATCAAGAGCTCTCCAAACTGAATGAGAGTTGTACTCACCATGAAGATTAGGATCAACAATCCTAGTAATATCTCCTCTATTAAGCACAAATGCCACCCAATCTGTGATGTGAAGTTTTCCGCGGGCTTGGTCAAACACACTTTGGTTGGTGATAAGCTCAAGTAATACAATCCCAAAACTGTATACATCACTCATCTCAGCCAACCGACTTGTTCTATAATATCTGGAAAATAATTGAGAAACTAAAGGATTTATATGTGTACATTATGGGGATGAAGTTCAATGCATGCATAATTTACATATTGTATCAATAGAGCAAACGAGTAGTACTTACTCGGGATCAAGATATCCGGGAGTACCAGCAACAGCCGTTGAAATCTGAGATTCATCTCCGAGTTGAAACGATCTTGAAAGCCCAAAATCAGCAATTTTGGCCATAAACTGATCATCCAAGAGTATGTTAGTACTTTTCACATCTCTATGTACCATTGGTGGTCGGCATCCATAATGCAAGTATTCCAATCCTATGTTAGTTGAAGCCATAAATTATGGTGAGTGAAAGTGTGATGGGAAATATTTTATTATCATTATAAGTTTATAACATATGTGTTACATTTTGGATACAATTATATTTTACTTAAAAATGTCTAGATGTATATGGTGTTTTACTTGAATTAAGAGTTGCTTACATATGTGCACATGTACATATATGTTTGTATCATTTATAATCAACTAACGAGTCATGACATGACCGCTATCTATGGTAGTGCTACATTGAGTTAATACGAACCTAGGGCAACATCGATGCCTATTCGTAGTCTGGTAGTCCATTCCAAAACAGAGCCACCTTGTTTCCCTGTATTATATGGTAAAAATTAGCTGCCCTATGAACTACATATTTCTAATAATCAGAATAATGATATGTATTTATATTCATCTTTTCACCTGACAAATGATCTTTTAAATCTCCATTGGGCATGTATTCGTAGATAAGGGCCAAATGATCTTTTTCATCGCAATATCCGACAAGGTTCACCAAATTTATGTGGTGAACTCTTAGAAGAAGTTCGACCTACATACCAACATTAACAAAACATATTTGTCTGATCACTGTTTTACTTTTTCTTTTTTTTTCTTGTAAGAAGATATATTGCATATCATACCTCTGCCTTGAAATGTTTATATCCCTGTGATGATGATTGTGAGAGTACTTTAACCGCTACTTGATCTGAGTTTTTTAGATAGCCATGATAGACTATGCCAAAACCTCCTTCCCCTAGAGCCTTTCTGAAATTTTGTGTCATTTCTACAACTTCTGAATAAGTAAATCTTCTCCTTTTTGTCTTGATCAGTTGTTCGGATATACTCTTTGACGCAATATCCATTGTTGGCATAACTAGCGATGGGGATATATAAAGATGTATAAAAAACAATATAATGAGAAATAAAACAGTAACCAACCATGCATGAGATCTGCTAGTATATAAATTGTTGTTTTATTAATAAATATATGCCAATACCTTCCATTTGAGCTGGTCTCTTTTTCTTTTTGAACACGCAAATGAAAGTTAGTACCACTATGATGACCAAGACTGCAGAAGCAACTAATGCAACTATCATCATTGGAAATCTCTTTTTTGGGACGCACGAATTGGATAAACACGTATTATCGCCATCAACACTACCACGCACAAAAAAAAAAAAAAAAGCAGAACTTTTAGTAATCTAAATCAAATAAGGAAGATCTTTTGACCTAAAAAATGTGTGTGAATTGAATTTTCCTTCTTACAATAATTGTAGTCCTTTCTTTTCTCTATCACGAAGAGACTTTGGAATTGACCCATTTAGGTTGTTCTTCCTCAAATCTCTGTTAAAACCAGATAGATTTTCGTACTTAGGTAAACATGATCAATGATAAAAACCCTTAATTTACATGTCCGAAAACTTACATGAACATTAATGTCTTCATATTAGCTAGAAATTCTGGCACCAGTCCTGTCAGATTGTTATTTGACAAGTCCCTATAATGATTATAAAAACTCAATTAGAAAAATGTCATTGACATTCACAAACTATTTCATTTCAATCTATAATGATCATACTTACAACTTTTCGAGATGTGTAAGATTTTGAATTTCAATTGATATGGTTCCCATTATTCCACTTGAAGACAAGTTTCTGTTTATAGGGTCGAAAACAATAAGAAATATATATAAACAAGTCTAATGTAGTTTAACAAGGGTTGAGATATAAATGTCTCACAAGGAAGTTATTCTTGGTGGTGTAGACACATTCATTTCATTGCAACTTAGACCATCCCACAAAAACTGCCTTGGGACGCATGGATCTCCTTGCCATGAGATTCTACTCAATCTGTGGGTGTCTTTGATGTTATTGATAGCAATCACTGTCATAAATTTTGTCGATGCATTCCATGTTAGATTTAGCATGTATGATGTTTTGAATATTTTCATCAAAAGAGATCCATCTAAAAAAAATACTTACCTTCATCTTCGTTTGTTAGAGACTGTGGGAAGTCGATCACTGTGAAAACTTCAATGGCGGTAAGCAGAGGCGGGAGAGTTGAGTTTTGAGTTTTTTTCAGCTCTAATAAGCATTTCCCTACTTCACAAACAAATGGTGACACACTGTAAAGAGTGCTGGCCTTTAGATATTTAGGACTCAGAGTTGGAAAAATAACTTCTCCGTTCCACAAAATGCTAAACTCTCTTGTCTGGTTGGCCTGTAAGGCTTGGATCTCAGAGAAGTGGAAGTAGAAGTAAAGTTCATCTTTAGGGAACTCAAGATCCTTGGTAAAACTCAACGGCGCACTAGCATTGGCAGGTACTGCGGCAGTTATGAGCACATCTTGTGGCGCAAGAAAGCCATTAATGGTGTTGTTCACTTTGAGAGTGGTGGAAATTTGCCTCCATTCCGACTCAAAGTATGGAACCCATTTCCGATCATAGAAATCATCCGGGTACCTGCGCTAACCGCAATCTTGTATCATTAGCCATAGACAATATGGAATGAGTAAAAAAAGTAAAATAACTTTAATATAAATTTGAAGTTGTTTTACCGTATAACTTTTGTTGCTTCACTTAGGTATGATCTTAGTATTGACTTCAAAGAACCTGATTCTGTTATGTAAGTATTATTTGGCAGAGACCTTAGTTCCAATACCGATATGGTAGGCGTTGATGTGCCTGTCTTTATAAGACAAACATCCAAAGAGTTTGACTTTGGGATGTGAATGATTTCCTCCCATGTATTACCATTTACATGCTTCTCCAAATCTATTGTTACCCAAAAATTAGGGCCTATGTACAAATCAAATCTAGGAGAAATGTTAAGACCATCATAGTTTCCATAGTTACTTGTAGCCCTGATCAAATAATTTGTTCCCTGATGAACGCTAAGATTGTAACAGTTTCGTACTCCATCTGGAAAATACCTTAACGTTATCTGTGATCTTGGGTACTTCGACTCAAGACTTGCATCAATTTTACCAATTTTTCCACTTTGGATGAAGCTTGAATCTGATGAGTACTGTAATCCAGTTTCCAGCTCAATATAAGGAGACTGCTCATTCGGAGATAATCCGCAATCCAAACTGATGAACCCTGTTGAAAGAGATAAGAGAGGGTTAAAGGTTATGTTGAAACATATTGGACTCGTTTGACGTAACAGATTCTATACTTACGTTTTACAAGCACTGCTCTTCAAAATAATTTTACAGGGCCATACGCATCATTTCACTCGTTTCAAAAGGTATATAAGAATACGAAACGTTTTAAAAATGTGGTTACCTGCTTGAGCTTCAACAAGGTGAATAATAGAAGAAGCTACTATTAGTGCCACCAACAAAAACCTATGCGAACTCTCCATATTAACACTAGCTAACAGAAAAGCTTATAAGCAATGTGCGGACAAAACTCATTTTGGACATTTAAGTGGAAGAGCTAATTACCAAGTCATGCCTCAGCTTTTATTAGAAAAACAGGGCAAAAAAAAAAAAAAAAAGTCAAGCCTCATGGAAACGTGTAAAACAGGTCACACCTCTGAGATTGTGAAATAATGGCTTTGTTCTTTCTACAAAGGAAATTTAGTTAATGACAGATGAATACTTACGTTTGCTAATTGCTATATACTAGTGGGCACCATTTTTTTTGTTTTCCAACTTGTCTTGTTTATGTCAACTTATTAAGTCAGAAACGCTAATGCTCCGGTCATGTTTACAATCAAACTAGAGATTCAACGCTACTGGTTCATTGGTATAAACTAGCCTGGATCAAGATAGTATCTTACTTGTATGTTTTTTATCTGAAAAAAATAATTATCCACAACATTGCATCATTAACTAACATAATATTATAAAATAATTAGAAAACCAACGGTTTGCTTTTTGTGTTTAAAGAGACGAAGTAGCTTTACACATGTGGAAGGTAACTGTACGCAAATTGCAAACAATAAAAATGCAGGAAAATGAGATTAAAAAAAAATATATTGCTATATTTGTCCTAATTTGAATTATTTTTTATGTTAAATAAAAGATTGCTATATATAATTTTTAGGGGAAATATGTAGCAATTTTTTCTTTTTTTTCTTAATCTCAAAATGAGTTGTAGCCTTTACGTATGTGGCATTACTTTTCTTTTTATGGTGTTCAAGGAATCATTTATTTTCTCTCTGCTTCATCACACACAAAGCCATGCATCCATACAATTTGCTGTTAGTAGCCTTACTTATTGGCTCCAATTTCATAATGATATATAGTCAATGAATGTGGAAACTATACTACTCAAATACAAGATCAAAGGAGTGGTACATTTATCATCTCTTGTTTAGTAATGAACTTATGATGTCTGGAAAGAAAAAAAAATTAAGCACTCCAGATCACAAGCACAAATATATCAATACAAGCAAGGTGTCTATGCAAATACTACCTTGCAATAGGGACCACCTTAGTATCGAAGCTTGAGCTCAGTTCGAAAGAACTACTAGAATCCTTTTCGTCTATACATTTCATCGAGTTTTCAGTTATACACTCTTTTAGTTCAGTAATAACCTGTGACATGTCCGGTCGTTTCTCTGAAGAAGGGTTAGCGCATTTCATAGCCAATTCAAGGGCTCTCGAAACAGAACGGGAGTTGTATTCACCATGAAGGTTAGGATCAACAATCCTAGAAATATCTCCTTCCTTAAGCACAAATGCCACCCATTCTGTAATGTGAGCCTTTTCTCGGGCATGGTCAATCACATGTTGGTTTGTGATTATCTCTAGTAATAAAATCCCAAAACTATATACATCACTCGTCTCAGCCAACCGACATGTGCTGTAGTATCTGAAAAACAAGGAGATGCAATAGGATTGATATGTATACATATATAATAATACAAATGATGAAGATGAACGCTTTACGCATACATAAATTACAACATGCTATAACTATCAAAGGACTGAAAATAGTACTTACTCGGGATCAAGATATCCAAGAGTACCAGCAACAACGGTTGAAGCTTGTGATTCTTCTCCGAGTAGGAATGATCTTGAAAGCCCAAAATCGGCTATTTTGGGCATGAACTGATCGTCTAACAGTATATTGGTACTTTTGACATCTCTATGCACTATCAATGGTCGACATCCACAATGCAAGTATTCCAACCCTATATATGCAACAGACTCATTGATGTTTGTTGATGATGTCATATATTCCAGTAAGTAAAACTTGGTGGGAAATAATTGATTATCAATTTATCATTATAAGTTTATAATACTATTATCAAGTTGTGGATACGATTATTTTATGGATAAAAGTTTATATTGAATCAGTGATTTACTTATATTATGATTAATATCTACTACTAGCCAGAGTAACCAGTGAATATAAATGACAAGTCACTGAACCTGTTTTCAGTTAAGTACAAACCTAGCGCAGCATCGACAGCTATTCGTAGTCTAGTGCTCCATTTCAAAACAGATTTACCCTTTTTTCCTGTATAAGGTAATCAAAATTAGCCCTCAAATGAGTTATACATATATATATATATATATATATATATATAAATATGTATTTTTCACCTGACAAATGATCTTTTAGGTCTCCATTGGACATGCATTCGTAGATGAGTGCCAAGTGATCTCCTTCATCGCAATACCCAACAAGACTCACCAGATTTACGTGGTGAACTCTTAGAAGAAGTTCTACCTACAGACCCAACAATATAGTGACTAAATACATTGGTCTAACAAGAAAGATGTTTAGGGTTGGAAGAATTGAATTAGACTGTCATCTCTATGGTATCAGAACATAAAAACTCTTTTTATTCGGAAAACTATACAAAAAAGACTGAGTCTAATCATCAAGATTTGTCTTGATGCTATTTCATATATATACTACGTAGTTACCACAATAATATAGATCACTATACTTTCTTTTACGATTTTGAGAAAAATTCTACTGCATATTATACCTCTGCCTTGAAGTGTTTATAACCCTGTGATGATGATTGTGAGAGTACTTTAACCGCTACTTGCTCTGAACCATTCAAATAACCATGATACACGATTCCAAACCCTCCTTCACCTAAAATGTTTTGGAAGTTTTCGGTCATTTCCACAACTTCCGAATAAGTAAACCTTCTCCTTTGCGTCTCAATCGATTGTCCGGATATACTAGTTGACATAACACGCATTGGTGGCAAACCTATAGAATGGGATAGAGAGATATGTAGAGAAGAATTTAGTAAAACATGTCAATGGCAGTTATAGTTTATAGTTTGTTGATTAATTTCTTAGTTTCTGCAAGTATATATATGTACATACCTAGACTTGACCGTTTTTTCTTTCTGTACAGAAAAAAAGAGAATCAGTACCACTGCAATAACCACAACCGCAGAAGAAGCTAATGCAACAAATTTCATTGGGAATTTCTTGTCTTGGATACATGAACTGGATAAACATGTATCATAACCAACACTACAAAACAAAATAATATATCGATCTTTTAGTATTCTGAATGCACCAAACCCTGTGGCTGGATCGAAAGTTGAAAATTTCTTTGTATGGATTTACTTCTTACAATAACTGTAGGCCTGCATTGGTTCTTACAAGTAGATTCCTTGGAATTGAACCATGTATTTTGTTGTTCCTCAAGTCTCTGTTTTAAAACAGGGGAAAACTTCGTGATTAGGTGAACAAGATCTATGAGAAAACCCGCAAAAATATGTCGGGAATCGGGAACTTACATGAACAACAACGATTTCATGTTGGCTAAAAATTCAGGCACCTTTCCTGTCAAATTGTTATTTGACAAGTCCCTGAAGTTTGTAAGAAGTTAATGAAAAAAACCACCGACATGTATAATGTTAATAATGATCATACTTACAGCGTTTGGAGATTGATGAGATTTTGAATACCAGGTGCTATGCTTCCTGTTAACCCACTTGAAGACAAGTTTCTGTTTATACAAAATAAGAAGAATATTACAGTTAGACAATGTTTTTTCTAATAATTCTAAATGGGCGGGTTTGTGTTACAGAGGCCTCACAAGGAAGTGATTCTTGGTGGGGTAGACACATTCGTGTCGTTGCAAATTAGACCGTCCCACGAAAACTGTCGAGGAACACATGGATCTCCTTGCCACGAGATCCTACTCAATCCGTAGGTGGCTTTGATGTTTTTCATAGCACTCACTGTCATGAAGTTTGGCGACGTGTTGGACTTAGCATATTAGATGTTCTACATATATATATGATTAGTACCACCGGCATCCCATAAACAGGCTAAGTATAAATGATTTACGTACCATCATCTTCGTTTGTTTCAGACTGTGTAAAGTTGATCACTGCGAAAACTTCAATGGCGCTAAGTAGAGGTGGGAGAGTTGAGTTATGAGTTCTTTCCAGCTCTAGTAAGCATTTACCTACTTGACAACGGGATGGTAGAAATGTGTAAATAGTGGTGGCCGTTAGATATATAGGTCTTAAAGCTTTATAAGTAGTTTCTCCATTCCAAGTAATCTTGAACTCTCTAGTCTGGTTAGCCTGCAATGCTTGGATCTCACAGAAGTGGAAGTACATGTAAAGAATATCATTCGGGAACTCAAGATTCCTAGTAAAACTAAGAGGCTCATTAGCATTGGCAGGTATTGCCGCGGTCATGAGAACATCTTCGGGCGGAAGATATATATTGGATTTGTTGGCTTTGAGAACAGTGGAAATATGTGTCCAGTCGGGCTGAAAGTGTGGATTCCATATTCGATCGAATTTATCGTTTGGTTGCCTACACAATGTACACACATCTGGGCTCAAAGTGGGGAAAATTGGATGAGTGAAAAAAAACTTAATACAATTTAAAGCTGACATACCGTATAACAATTTTTGATTCGGTTACGTATGATCGCAGTATCAACTTCAAAGAACTTGATATAGTATCATTAGGATTGTAAGTTTCACTTGGTAGAGGCCTTAGTTCCAAGGACGATATGATTGGCGCTGAAGTGTCTGTCTTAACAAGACACACATCCAAAGAGTTTGACTTTGGGATGTGAATGATCTCCTCCCATTTATCATGTTTATCACCATCATCGTGACCATTTACAAGCTTGTGGGATTGAACCATTTAGAGTGTTATTACTAAAGTTGCTGTTAAACCCATAGAAATAATATACATATAGGTTACACATGATTCCAGGGAATGTTATCATGGAATATGTAAAGAGAAACTTACATGAACAACAAAGACTTCATATTAGCTAGAAATTCAGGAACTCCTCCGGTTAAATTATTATGTGACAAATCCCTGAAGTTTGTAAGAATCAAAAAGTCACTTACATGTATGAAATTTATTTGCATTCGAGGTAACAATGATCATACTTACAATTTTTCAAGATGGGTAAGATTTTGAATTCCAGCTGCTATGGTTCCTGTTAAGCTGGTTGAAGACAAGTTCCTGTTTACAACAAAAATAAGTGTGATGTAGGTAGAAAATGTTGTTATCAAAAATATTTAAAAAGATTGTGCTATATAAATATCTCACAATGATGTGATTCTTGGTAGTGTTAATGTATCTGTGCTGTTGCAATCTAGACCATCCCACAAAAACTTTCGCGGGACACATGGATCTCCTTGCCATGTGATTCTATTCATTCATAGGTGGCTTTGATGTCTTTGATAGCAACAACTGTCATAAAATGCAACAATGAATATGTTAGATTTAGCATAAGAGATGTGTTTAGAACTTTTATATACAGTTACTAACGTACGTACCATCATTCTCATTTGTTTCCAACTGTGGAAACTTGACTACCGTGTAAACTTCAATGGCATAGAGAAGAGGTGGGAGAGTAGAGTTTTTAGTTCTTTTCAGCTGTAAGTTGCATTTTCCTCCTTCGCAAGTAAGTGGAGGAGAGTGAATTGTCGTGATGTTCAAATATTCAGGGCTTAAAGCTTCGTAAACAACTTTTCCGCTCCACAAAATGTCAAACTCTCTAGACTCGTTGGCCCGTAGTGCCTGGACCTCAGAGAAGTGGAGGTACAAGTAAAGTTCGTCATTAGGGGACTCTAGCTCCCCGGTGAAACTCAACGGTGCACTAGCGTTGGCAGGTATTGCTGCGGTCATGAGCACATTTCGCGGCACAAAATAACCATCATCGGAGTTGTTGGCTTTGAGAGTGGTGGAAATCTGTGTCCATTCTGACTCAAAGTTTGGTTCCCATATCCTGTCTTTGACGTCTTCTGGGAACCTGTGCTTCATAAATTTAATAAAATCATTAGTACGTAACTAGGAACAACTAAATGACCAAACATAACTCAAAATTATCTTAAGAAGACTTACGCTACAATTGATTCTGACTTGCTAAGATAGTACCGCCTGAAAGTTTTCAAGGAACCCAAACCAGTGATGTATGTATCATTATCTAGTGGCCTGAGTTCCAAGAGTGATATAATTGGCGTCGACGTGTCTGTTTTAATAAGACATACGTCTAAGGAATTTGATCTTGGGATGTGAATGATCTCCTCAGCTTGACCGTCTACATATTTTTGCATGTCTATTGTTACCCAAAAGTTAGGGCCTATGTATAAGTCAAACTTAGGATAAGCTTTAAGGCCGTCATAATTTCCATATAGAGCTGTAGCTCTCATCAAATAAGTTGTCCCTTGGTTCACACTAAGATTGTAACAGTTGCGTAGTCCATCTGGAAAGTATCTTAGCGTCATGTATGACTTAAGAGACGTGGCCTCTAGACTTTTATCAACTCTAGCAATTTGTCCACTTTGAATGAACCCTGCGTCTGATGAAAACCGTAGTCCAGTAATCGGCTCGATATATGGTGACACTTCGTTTGGGGATAAACCGCAATCCAAACTGATGAACCCTGTTAAGGTATACAAGAGATTAGTTAATGGATATCATTACAAATTGTTAATTGGAATGATGGTCGTGAACTACAAGTAAAGTTGACACACCCAATGTGTCGTTATGTCCAAAAACTACATAATGAAAACTTCCAATACACTAATGATCCACTGTTAAATCGGTTACTATGGGATTTAATTAGGACTATACGATGGACCAGCTATATGAGAACAGAGTTACATATATTTTCTATATTACACCAAACCATAGCATATTGGTCTACGTGGTTTGTATCAGTATGGCTGTTATGTTATCATAATTTTTGCTGAAAAAGCATGATACTTCAATTTTGGCGAAAAATGTGATTTTAAAAATACGTCAAACATGAATCCGTAATTTGGTGGGAAGGTCAATTCACAACTTTTGGTGAGAAAATAATATTGTAAAATTTTGGCAGAATAAAGGATCCCACAGTTTCAGCTAAAATACGCAAATTTTGATGCAAATTCGTGATTCGTTTATGTTTTTTTAAAAAAATATATATAAATATATGGGTTTTAATTTGTTTAATTCTACTACAAAACAATATAAACATCTCAACAATGTGGATACATACCTTCTTGATCTTGAGCTTGAGCAATGTGAAAAATAGCAAAAGTTGCAATAAGTGCAACAAACAAAACCTCATGGAGACTCTCCATAGGCTCTTACTTTCCAAACAAAATCAAGAAAGTCACTGCCCCAAATTCTGAACCATAAATGAAGTTTATATAAGCAATGGGACCACATTAAACGTGAGAACATGTCATAGTTTATACAAGAAAGAAACTTACTTGATGAATGAGTAATAATACATTTAATTTCTAGTGGGTAGTAAATTTCTTAATATTGGTCAGTTTCTTGGTTAGAAAGTTCAGCTTGTTCACTATTTTAAAGAATCTATTAATGGAAAGGATAGTCGATATAGCAACCAAATGGCTAGTAACGAAATATTCAAAATGAGATATTCCTCACGTTGACTTGAATTGTTCCGATCTTTAAATCTGTTTAAAGGGGCGTTAGAGGTTTAAGTCCAGGGTGTCCATGATCCGGTATCACTTTCACTCAACTTTGAACACTTTCTTGTTTTAACTATTGTTTTGTTCATGCATTAAAATGTTATCATCGACATCCAGATGATATTCGTTTTAACCTAATCAAACATATGCATTTGCAAGTTGCGCCATGGATTAAAACTTATTTTTTTTGGTCCGCTTACCACCAAAATCTGACCACAAAACATACACACATGACCGAATAGTACTCTACTCCTCGGCCAATGCACAATATATGAAGACAGTTTCGACGGTTCGACCATCAGAAGCAGACAAAGGATTGAAGGCGACGCACATCCTTAAAATACAGAAAGCTTTTGAGTTTTGACATGTTTGAAAATACTATATATCCAAGTCTATGCCGAAAGTCAACTGTCTTAATGGTTCTTCATGCGCGTAATGGTGGTTATATAAAATCCAAAAATATTTCTACAAAAAAAATATCTTTGGTTTTTATGCTAGTTGCAATTTTAAAAAACCATCAAGACTTAATAAATAAATTGAATTGCACCAATCAAAATTCTCTAATCAAGGTTGTGATAAGACCTGGTCGTATACGCATGTACGACATGCATGGAGACTTTCGGAGTGCTTTCAAAATATATTAATCTTGCGACAGTGATGTTTCACTAGAAAACATCATTGCTCACTCCTTCACTTGATTTTCTTGAATCAAGAATTAA
Organism: Capsella bursa-pastoris; assembly: GCA_036452645.1. Classification (NCBI taxonomy): domain Eukaryota; kingdom Viridiplantae; phylum Streptophyta; class Magnoliopsida; order Brassicales; family Brassicaceae; genus Capsella; species Capsella bursa-pastoris. Next base: position 14,245,288 of record CP144195.1, on the reverse strand, counting down.
TTTCCATAGTCACTCATTTTCTCATATGGTTGACTTTAGCTTGGTTTAATTCGTATCCATATTGGGGACATTTAATTCATGTATCCTTACATCTAGTATATATAAGTGAACCGTGCGTACATAAGTGTGCGTTGGACTTCTTTTTTTCTGCGTGTTTTGTGATCGGAAAAGCATGATGAAGAGGTTTCGTTGGCTTTTGGAGGCGTTTCTTGGGTTTGGAGTTTTTCTCATCCTTCATCTTGCTGAAGCACAAGATCAAGAAGGTATGCACGTCTTATATTAACAACAACTTTTCTCTACTTTTGTTAGTTATTTTTATTTTCTAGTAACACAACACATGTAGTGGGGCATTTCAGATTAATTTTGTCATATATATAAGTCCCTCAAAGGAGATGGACCATATTCAAATTAAACCTGGATTTATGAGATGACATAGTACTCTTTCCCGTATATGTATGGCTATGCACCCATGCCTAGGACTCAACACTTTTTTCATCATTCATATGTTTCATTTCTTAACAGGTTTTATCAGTTTAGATTGTGGCTTACCTTTGAATGAGTCCCCTTATATAGAATCGGAAACCGGAATACGGTTCTTATCAGACGAGAATTTCATCCAAAGTGGAAAGATAGGTAGAATTCCGAAAAATCTTGAACCGGAAATTTTAAAACAGTACGCAACACTACGATACTTTCCCGATAAAATACGAAACTGCTATGATCTAAGGGTGGAAGAAGGGAGGAACTATCTTATTAGAGCAACGTTTTTCTATGGAAATTTCGACGGGCTTAATGTTTTCCCGGGATTCGATATGCATATCGGTCCTAATAAGTGGACAACAATAGATATGCAACTAGTGCCAGATGGTACAGTGAAGGAGATCATTCACATCTCAAGATCAAACTCTTTGCAAATTTGTCTTGTTAAGACAGGGTCAACTACACCAATGATATCAGCTTTGGAACTACGACCTTTGGCCAGTGATACTTACATCGCTAAATCTGGTTCCCTGAAACATTACTTTCGCATGTATCTTAGCAATGCTACGGTTCTTCTTAGGTTCGTACTTAACTTTAAATCATATATGTACATGATCATTGCATTTAAATATTAAAGAAGCTTGGGAAGTACTTAAGAGTCTTACTCATTTTGCTTTTTGACAACTATGCTAATTAAGAGAAACATTTTGAGTTGTGATAGGTACCCAAAAGATGTTTATGATCGTTCATGGATTCCATATATGCAACCCGAGTGGACACAAATCTCAACAACTGCAAATGTGTCCAATAAAAATCACTATGATCCACCGCAAGTTGCGCTTAAGGCCGCGGCAACACCTACAAATCTTGATGCGCCACTGATGATGGTTTGGAGTTTGGAGAACCCTGATGAGCAACTCTACTTTTTCATGCACTTCTCGGAGATCCAAGTCCTAAAGGCCAATGAAACTAGAGAATTCGACTTTGTATTAAATGGGGAAACAATTAACACTGGTGTTATTAGTCCTAAGTTTCTTGAAATAACGACTAGGCTTACAACAAATCCTAGGCAATGCAAAGGAGGTATATGCCGCTTGCAGTTAATAAAAACCCAAAGATCAACACTTCCACCTCTACTTAATGCTTTTGAAGTTTACTCAGTTCTCCAGCTTCCACAATCTCAAACAACTGAAAGTGAAGGTATCAAGCATAGATAGTTCTTTTTTTTTCTTCTTAATTTGCTTGTTTTATATGAATGATACATGAAATCTAATTCATTAAATATTTTTCTCCAATTTATGCAATGTTATGCTAGTGGTTGCCATCAAGAATATCAAATCGAAGTATAGACTAAGTAAAATCACTTGGCAAGGCGATCCATGCGTCCCGAAGCAATTCTTGTGGGATGGATTGAATTGTAACATCACAGATGATATATCAACACCACCAAGAATAATTTCTTTGTAAGCTTTATTTATGTAATTCTCACACAAGACTTAATTATAAAACAGATATGTATATCGTGTTTCCCATAAAGTCTTAATTAACTTTTAATATGTTTAACCAGAAATTTATCTTCGACTGGCTTGAGTGGCACCATAGTATCTGACTTTGAGAATCTAACTCATCTAGAAAGTTTGTAAGTATATATGATCGTTACTTAAAGATTTTTCTTTTTCTTTTTCTTACAGATTGTTTGATACATATACAAAGCAAATAATGGTTCACTTTGAGTGGAGTGGTGCCTGAGTTTCTAGCCTCTATGAAATCATTGTTGGTCATGTAATAAAGTTTCTCAATTTATTTACTAATTGATTCATCCACAGGAGTTACTTTTGTGTAACATATGAAATATTCTTCTACTTCGACAGAGACTTGAGCGGGAACAATCTTAGTGGTTCAATTCCTCAAGCTCTTCGCGATAGAGAAAGGAAAGGACTAAAGTTATAGTAAGAAAGATTCTCACATGCTTTTATACCTAATCACTATTTGAGCTTATGAATTCTAACTTTTCTTTTGTAGTGTCGTTGGAAACAAGTATCTTTGTCTATCCAATACATGCATAGATAAGCCAAAGAAGAAACTTCCAGTGACGATTGTTGCACCGGTTGCTTCCATCGCTACCATCGTCGTCATTGTGGTGATCCTCCTTTTTGTGTTCAAGAAGAAAATGTCATCAAGTATGGAATGTTTGCAACAACCTCTTTAAAATCAAGAAACAACCATAAGTCTGAGCCATGGATCAAGACAAAGAAGAAAAGGTTTACTTATTCAGAGGTTATGGAAATGACTAACAACTTACAAAGACCTCTTGGTGAAGGAGGATTTGGAATTGTCTATCATGGTGATCTAGATGGCTCGGAGCAAGTAGCTGTCAAACTACTTTCCCAAACATCAGCACAAGGCTATAAAGAATTTAAGGCAGAGGTACAAAATGTTTTAACTGTTCCGCATATAATTGATAAGCAAAAAGAAATGTAGTTTATTAAACCAAAGTTTATATGCTTATGTGTGTCTGCTTTACATGGCCACTAGGTTGAACTACTTCTAAGGGTTCACCACATAAATTTGGTAAGCCTTGTTGGATATTGCGACGAACAAGATCACTTTGCTCTCATCTATGAATACATGTCTAATGGAGACTTACACCAGCATTTATCAGGTGAACACAAACATGACTCATATGAATCTTTTATGTATCACCAAATGAAAATAATTAATCAAACAATGGGTGAATTAGTATAACATTTTTTTCAAGAGTGAATTCTGTAAACAAATATGTGATTTTGCACGATGCTTAGTGTAGCTTTAAGATGTTGATAATAAAAATCATTTGATGTAGGAAAACAGGGTGGCTCTGTTTTAAATTGGGGTACTAGATTGCAAATAGCTATCGAAGCTGCATTAGGATTAGAATACTTGCATACTGGATGCAAACCAGCCATGGTGCATAGAGATGTCAAAAGTACGAATATACTCTTGGATGAACATCTCAAGGCCAAGATTGCGGATTTTGGACTCTCTAGATCGTTTCAAGTTGGAGGAGATCATTCTCAAGTATCAACAGTTGTTGCTGGTACTTTAGGATACCTTGATCCCGAGTAAGCATATTCATCATCTTACACCATGGTTTTAATTAATATGTTTTCATTTCTTGTAAGTGTTTCAAGAATCACTCCATTTTCTTGCTTTTACAGATATTACTTAACAAGTGAGTTATCTGAGAAGAGTGACGTCTATAGCTTCGGGATCTTACTACTAGAGATCATCACAAACCAAAGAGTGATTGATCAAACACGTGAAAACCCTAACATAGCCAGATCGTGGATCCAAAACTTCACGGGAACTATGACACCCGCTCTGTCTGGAGAGCTCTCGAAGTAGCAATGTCATGCGCAAATCCTTCTTCAGCCAAACGACCAAACATGTCACAAGTTATCATCAATCTCAAAGAGTGTCTTGCTTCTGAAAATGCAAGGATAAGTAGGAACCAAAACATGGAGTCTAGTCATAGCTCGGTTGAGCTGAGTGTTACTGTAACCTTTGATACCGACGACGTGAAGCCTAAAGCAAGATAACATATACAAGTTCTTCTCAAATGGGATACAAACCAAACCTTCGATGTATATATATATATATAACTCTATGTTATAAAGGCTTTATAACCATAGTTTTCTTTATTTAGAATTAAATACAAAATTACACATTTGTAATATATATACCATTTACTGTTAAATGTTGCGAGGCAAAAAATATCATGAGGTTTCGTTAATAAAGTACACATTAAGAAAATATGGTGAAATAAACTAAAAAAAATTGGCGCTATGTTCACCAATATGTGGCGCTTAATTGAAAAATTCATAAATTTTCACTAACAAGCATCACGCGGATCGATACTTATAACCGTCGATAAAAATAAATCAACGGCTTAGATGTAAAATAACTTTTCACCCGGATCGACATCTACAACCGTTGGATCATAAAAAACATCTAACGGCTTATATTAAGTGGATCCGTCTTGTATATAAAGTCACCTCCTCCTCTCTAACAAATTACTCAATTCATCTCAAATCTCAACACTGTTAAATCATCAATACCTCTTTTTTTCCCGAGAAAAGTTCTGAGAAAATGTCTGGTCGTGGAAAGGGAGGCAAAGGTTTGGGCAAAGGAGGAGCCAAACGTCACAGGAAGGTTCTGAGAGACAACATCCAAGGAATCACTAAGCCGGCGATTCGTAGATTGGCTCGTAGAGGTGGTGTCAAGCGAATCAGTGGTCTGATCTACGAGGAGACACGTGGCGTTCTCAAGATCTTTTTGGAGAACGTTATCCGTGACGCCGTTACTTACACCGAGCACGCTAGGAGGAAGACGGTGACTGCCATGGATGTGGTTTATGCTCTCAAGAGACAAGGAAGGACTCTTTACGGATTCGGCGGTTAAGGATTTTAGCGTTTGCTTTTGTATTTTCTAGGAACTCGTTTTAGCTATAATATCATTTGGAATTTTCAGAATCGATTTGCGTTTGCGTTTAGCTTTGTAATGTTGTTTGGGATAAATATATGCGTTTGCGTTTTACCTCTTTTTAGCTCTCGCTTCTTTTATTCAGAGAGAAACGACACGAAGTTTGTATAAACACACGAATTAAATTGGTTGTCAAAACGGCACGCATTTAGCTTTCAAGGAAAGAGATTGAGTGATGATTATTAAACTTGAAACGGCACGCATTTTTCGCTATTTATACGATTCTTGAAAGCGAGAAAAAGTAATGGGCCTATTTCAGGCCTACTAAATGATATACAGCCTGATTCGTTTAGAGGCCGATCAATGGCTAAAGTTAAATTTGAATACGCTTTTATATTTTGAGGCCGTAACAGTCGTGGTGAAATACATTTGAGGATTTGACATAACTCTTAGCTTAATTGCACCATAATGATGGTTAAATAAATTGAAAAAATGTATCATTAGTAACACGAATTCTTCTGATATTCAATGTTTAGCTTCCTATATTGATAACGACTTACTCCTATTGACTAACAATTGGTTGATAACGACTTAGAGTTAGTATAATAACGATTTACCTTTATAGACTAGTTGATCATAAAGATAATAACGATTTACTGTTGATTATAAATTGATAATAACGCTGTTATTGACATACATGGTTAAAATTCTGAAATCTAGTCTATCCAATTATGTTGTCAAATCACCGTAATTATGTAGACCGAATGTGTCACTAAAGTATTGTGATGATGCATGCTAGTCCAATTCTGACGAACTAACATAATTAAGCGTCATAAATTGTCTTATATATATGATCCGTTTTAGTCCGACATCATCACTTATGTCGGACAGAGCATGGTGTAAATATACTTTGTATTTACTGATAATATTATATCATAAGTAGGTCATTAAGGTTTGACAGAGCATGTCCTGTAAATATGTAATCTGATTGTGTAATAAGATGTCTCTTATTGTGAGTATGTGACAACTGCAACAGACAAAGATATAGTAAGGTTGTCTGTGTACTTTGTATTCAACAAAGATATAAATTTGTTGTCAAAATCTTTCTTTCCATTTCTATTTGTGGCGTTAGTCAAAAATGAATCAAAACCTTTCCTTTTACTATATCCAAAATTCTGAATACACTTAATAATTATCAAAAAAATATTATCCTTGACTATTGATGACGACATGTAAATGTATACACACAATTCTTGATTAGGAAGGATAAATTGTGGAAGTCACTCTTATTGACTCTAAACTTTTACAGTCAACTTTTAAGCGTTGTCAGGATATTATTTCCAAAAATCTCTTCCTATAATGATCATTATATATCCATAAAATCCAAAACATTGAACCAAAGAGAAGAAGAATTAGAGAGATTTCGACCATGGCTTCCAAATGCATAAGTGATTGTCTAAACATCGAAGACAATGCCATTTGGGTTCGGCCGGGTACAACTTTCGCCAAAATTCACAAGTGGCCAGCGGCAGAGGCAGAGTTCATACAATCAATCAGCCATGGGGGTAGCCAGCGTCGTACCACAGCCGTGGAAAGCATATCTTGTAGGCAAGTGTACCTTAGGAGCTATACGTTTTCAAGAAAAGAGGAACACGAAGACGATGATAATCTTCGAAGATGTTTTGGAGGAGGAGGAGGAGGAGGAGGAGGGTGGAAGAAGGTCGCGAAGAAATGTACGAGGAGGAGTAAGATCAGGTCGCGTAGGTCGTTTGTGGTCAGATTCTTAAGGAAATATTTGCTTTGTAGTTCCCCTAATAAGATTAATGTTAATGAGTGAAGTAATTTTATCAAGCAATTGAAGAATAAAATACCTATAAGTTTATATCATTGTGATGGGTTTCAATATAAATGTAATTTTTTGAATCTTAAGCTAAGAAAATTACGGTTTGTGTAATAACAAGCGTTAACATAGAATGGAACCCTAAGAGATCACACCAGAAAGAGTAAATATTCAACAGTGGATTAAAATTAAGATACATAGAATCGATATACGTACGTAGTGTCATAAGTAAGGTATTACCTAAAGAAGTTGGGTATTTAGAGAATTATATAATGTTTTTGAATGCATTCAAGAAATTTAATGCTCGTTTGAAGAAATTGATAGATACAAAATTATCATTCTTAACTTAATTATAAGGCTTTATTGGATGTTCCCTCTTTAATTTTATCTCTCATTTTCACATCATGTCGTAATCTGGTCATATGGTTTTTACTTCTACAGTATTTAGACATAAATTGTCGCTTTGTTTATGTTTTCGTATTCGAATAAAGTGTGAGGTACTCTATAAGTTGTTCTATCTTAAAAGAATTAGCAAAATTAAGAGCTTCGTTACTTTTATATAGTCTAACATTATTATAGTAGAATTTGATTATCGATGGGTGGATGTGGACATATTCCATATGTACTAGCAAATAATCTGTTACGAAATAGGTTTTTTTTGTTGTTCTTTTTTTTTTTTTGTTAACTAGAAGAAATTCGGACCTGGGCCTTAATCTCCTCCATGGCCCGAAACCAGCATTTGCTAATACTTTATGACATGGCGTAAAGCATACCTTATGACCACTTAAACCACTAGCCCACCACACCGGTGGTAAATAGGTTTCTTTGTTAGGCTTGATATGTATCCTTTGTCTCGGTTTTTAGGTTTGGTTTGTTTCATTTATAAGCATTTTAGCATCCATCATTTGCTTTTTGTATACGGTCTTTAGCTCTAGAGGAATCTTGTCATCCGCTGGCTTAATTTTGTTTTCGACTAAGTATCTCATCACCATGATATTATTAATAAAAATCTAGAAGGAAAACATAAAATTTAACCTTAGCAAGTATTTTAAAAGAATGATATCATTTGATTTAAGTGTACTTGTAGTTGGGCATAAAGCCATAAAAAGAGCGAAGGATATGGGGAGATATCTTAGGGATGTTAGAGACCTTCTCCTTCGTGGGTAATGCTAACACTGTTGACAAGTATACAAAATATGGCGTATCAAGTTGAGAAAACTTCTCAACTTTTTTCTCTGACTTGGTAAATTACATCGCGAAATAAAAGTAACATTTTTTGACAAGGATAAGGGTTCACGAATTTATATATAAGCTATACACCCAACGTTCACAACAAATTTAAGAGTTCACACTAAAAGTTAGAAATACCCTCCAAATAAAAGCAACCATATATGGCCTCCAAATGCATAGATGATTGTGTATCTATCACAAGCCACAGCAATGGCGTCCGGCCGCTTGTGACTTACGGAAATATTTACAAGTGGCCAATAGCGGAGGCGGAGTTCGTACGATCAATCACCCATTGCGGTAGCCAGCGTCGCACCAAGGTTGTTGACAGCATATCTTGTAGGCAAATGTACCTTAGAAGCTACACTTTCACCACAAAAGAAAACGAAGATGACGGTGGTGGTGAAGCCGTTGACCGGAGTTGTTTTGGAGGAGGAAGCCGTAAAAAGGCGACGAAGAAAGCTATGAAGAAGAACAAAACGTCTAGGTCGTTTGTTTTCAGACTAGTATGGAAATGTTTGTCTTGTGCGTCCACAAGTAAGGTTACTAATTTTGATCATTGATGCAAAAATTATCCATTAGAGTCTAGAGATGAGAATAACATAGTAAAATAACATTTTGGAAATTTACTATTGATGATTGTTTAATTTTAAACTCCAAACCAAACTGAATTGGACACAACGTTGTTCAAGACTTGGTCGTGGTGAATGAAACAAACAAACCAACGGAACCGGGCCTGTATTGTTCCAAGACGAAAGGTGAAATAAACAGGTTTCTGAAACCAAACAAAGAACAGGACAGAACTAGATTTTGACTTCTAAACTTACAGTACAGTTGAATGAAACAACAAGAGTGTGTTATACATCCATAGAATAAAAAGAACAAACAAATATTAGACAACTTCAAATGAACATCAATAAAATACAAACTCAGGATAAGGGAGTGACTGAGTGAGGAAGAAAAATGAAAAAAACAGAGGAAACGTTTCAAAAGTATTTGTATCATAACTGATGAAGATCTGCAGAAGAAACAGGTTGAGCAGAGACAAAAGATCCTATCTGAAAAAACCTGATGCATTTCCTGGTTACATGCTTCTGCTTCTGTAAGAATCACACTACATTGCCAAATCTCTTACTATCTTCCCTCGGATTTCACCAGTTGAGAGAATACTTTACTCATTGAAACGCCAGAGAGATCGTCAATGCTCGATTCCTCGAATCGCCCCGCCGTGCCAGGGACGTTAACACTCGTGTCTCCCTGACTGAAATTGTTGATCTGTGGAGGTAACTCACCAATCATATTCGTGCTGTTATCTTCTGGTTCGCCATCAATGACTGCTTCTTGAAGCTGCAGAGCATATTCAAGATTCCACAACACATCTCCCATAGATGGCCTATCGACTCCATAATCCGCCAAACATTTCTCGCCTGTTTCCGCAAATTTTCTTAACGAATCCGGTCTGATATTACCGCGAAGCGACTGATCGATGATTTGATCTAGTTGCCCTTTCTTCTGCCATTTCATTGCCCATTCAGCAAGATTCACCATCTCTCTTGGAAGTGTTGGGTCTATAACCGGTCTAGCACAAAGAACCTCGAAGAGAACAACCCCGAAGGAGTAAACATCGGATTTGTCAGTGAGCTGTTGCTTTCTGAAGTACTCAGGGTCAAGATACCCGAAACTTCCTTTCACAGCCGTACTTACATGAGTCTGATCAAGCTCGGGTCCAGTCTTGGACAGTCCAAAGTCTGCAACTTTAGCCATGAAGTTCTCATCTAGCAATATGTTTGCTGATTTCACGTCTCTGTGAATGACAGGTTTCGAGTCACCCGTGTGAAGGTAATGCAATCCTCTAGCCGCGCCAATGCAGATCTCAAGCCGTTGTTTCCACGTTAAGCTAGGATTACCTGAGCCATAAAGATGACCCTTTACAGTTCCATTCTCCATATACTCGTATATCAGTATCATTTCATTGTTCTCGTCACAATAACCGATCAGAGAAACCAAATGGCGATGACGAAACTGCGATAACATCTCGATTTCTGTCCTGAATTCCGCAAGCCCTTGCTGAGATTTCGGGTTTCCTCTTTTCACAGCTACCTTCGTGCCGTCATTAAGCTCTCCTTTGTAGACTTTACCAAAACCGCCCACCCCGATGTTGCGGCTCTCGTCAAAGTTATTTGTTGCGTCTTTAACCGCAGCAAAGGGAATACGGTAATTGGCATTGGTAGTTATACTCGTAAGCGTAGTTCCATTGGAGTATTTGCTTCCCATAGTAGCCGAAATTCCGTTTACTGAAAATGGCATCCAAGTCTTTGAATGACCGTCTTGGCCACGCTTCCGCTTCTTATACAACACAAAGCAACTTCCCATGAAGACTAACGCGAGCAACGAACCAATGGTTGAACCTACAATCATCCCAACATTACTCTGCTTAGTGCTTGAACTACTACCGGGCACAGTTGGCCCGGTACTTAGCTGACCTTTAGAGTTATTCATCTTCATGATCTCCAGTCCGTTCACAATAGCGTTTGGATAATCTGTGTGAATAGCTGATGGACCGATGCTCACACGGACTTTATTAGTACCCTTTGGCGACTGCGTAACAAAATCCATGAAGTATGCTCCAGCCAGTGTGTTATCCACAAAAGTGCTGGGATCAATATCTGTAGCAGCAGTCATTGAGTCAACATAAAGATTGAAATATAGCTGGTTTAGAGACACACTAACGATATCGCAGAAGTGGAAGCGGAAATAGTACTGAAAACCCGGCTCAACATCGAATTCCCATGTGACATTGAAAATGCTACTCGGGTTATCCGCGGAATTCATCGAAGTGCAACTACCATAGACAATTCTTGGTGCAGAGTCCTCTGTAGCGTAACCTTTAACAAAGTTAACAGTTGCAACCTTAGACACAGTCTTAGCTAAGTTCTTCTCAAGCAGAAAACTCGAGTCAGGCACCCAAGTTCTCGTAAGACTATCGTTGTTAGCCGATACAAGCGGACCGCCCATGTTCACTCTATGAATTGTTTCAAGAGCTTGCAAAGATATATCCGAACTCTGTGCAGGGCTGCCTATAAACTTAGGCGTACCAGTGATCAATGTATCCGGAACAGAGATAACCTCTATAGCATTCACAAACGCAAATGAACCACTAGAGGGAGTAAACGTGAGGACTAAATCACCCTTATCCACATTCAAAGAGTACTCTTTCACAAGTTTACCACTCCCAACACTAAAATCACTCAAAAGCACATGACTTTGAGACGAAACTGCGAATTTAGCTGAACCCATTTTGAAGTTTTGGTAATCAAAAGGATTGAAATGAAGACGAACCCAATGACGACCAGGAGAAACAGAGAATTTGTAGCTAGAGACTCCGGTGAAGACTCTTGCCGTCTGGTAAATGTCTGAGCCTTCCCCAGCGAGGATCTCTTTGGGAGATGTAAGCAAGTTCGAAGAGAGCTTATCAGACATGAAGACTCGAGTCATTAAGGTTCCATTGCTTGGTGAGCCACAGTTGATTAAGTAATTATCTTGAGGATTGAATCCATGGCAGATGCAAATCAAGATCGAAATCGTTGAAATCAAGATGAAAGTTTCAAACTTTTCAATACCCATCTTGACCCAATATAGAAAAAAACCTGAAAATGGAACAGATCGAGAAGAAAGATTCAATCAGCTAAGAAATCAGGGTTTTTAGTTAATATGAACTTGGAAACAAGTAAAGATGGAAACTTTCTAAGATCAAGAAAAGACCAAACCACAGTAAAAAGTGATAAAATTTAAGCAGAGAAACAAGAAAAGTTTTTACCTTTAAGACAAGAAATCTAGTAGAAGTAACGTTCCCATGAAAGGACTGATCAAGGTATAATGAATAGATCAAGAAACCGAAAAAAAGTTTCAGATTTTGAGTGTTGGGGTTTGGGGATTTGAATAAAATATAGCAAAAACTGTACTCAATAAAAGAGAAAAGGTTCCAGCAAAGACCAGACTGGTTACAGAGTGGTTTGATTCTTTGTGTACTCTGCAAAAATATGAACTTCAAGACTATAGTTTTGGTTCTATGAGAACAGAGAGAAGGAGAAAGAAAGAGAGAAGATGATGAAGAAATTAAATTTTTTCTGGTTGTATATTTTTTGTTTTCTTGACTTTTTTTTTGGTTTTAATGGCTAAGAGAAATAAGGAATTTCTAGAAAATGATTAGGAAACGTAAAAATTATTCGTCGCATTTAATATGTCAAATGCATAAAGCTGTTTTTTATATGTCGTGGGAACTGGAAAATAGTAAAATACAAATATATTTTGTTAAAAATTGTTAGATATTTTATTTTCAGGTGCTTGCCTATGGTGGTGGTTTGCATTTTTTAATTTTATTATTTGTGAATTTTGAAGAGAGCACTTAAATCCATGAAAACTCTTTGGGTTGTGTTCACTTTTGAACAGTGAATTAAATTCTTGTCCATCTATATTTTTATAACATTTATTTAAAAAATCGGCCGATTAACGCCTAAATATGATTAAAATATATAACATATGATAAACTTACTAATTATGTCTTCAAATCTTATAAATTTTGGTATTTTACTATAGACATTATTAATTGGGAGTTCTATATGACAAAGTTTTCCAAAAAGAGAGATAAGATTAATTCTGACTTTTTGTATTTATGCATATCTTATTTTGGGGTTGCAAGATTTTAAGAGAATGACAACATTTTAGTTTAACCACTCCATTATATAAAACCATATGGGACATGACACATGTTAGGATTTATTAATTGGGAGATAATAAGATCCCACTAATGCACCTTGTGACATTATTCTTAAATAGAATTATTAGCCAACAAGACACCGCAACCAAATATGTATTAATAATGTATATTTATTTGTTTTAGTAGGCTGGCAAAAATTGATAGATGCAATAGTGAAGTTTTGGGAAAATATTTAAGTAAACCAAGATTGGTGGAAGCCCATAGCATAGTGTTGTTAGAACCACGTCTATGTTAAATGGTTTTATCTTAGTCTTCCTCACATCTAAATCTGAAAGTTAAAAAACGAAAGGCTCTTCTACTTTATAGGTTTGGTTCTTTATTTTTGTCGGCAGCTTTGACTGTTGTTTTCTCTTTTTTTTTAACTCAACATAGAGTAAAGGTGTTATACATGCACAGCTTCCCATTGATCGGTTTCAATAGTCTTTGACCAATTATGGTATACAATTATCTATCTTAAGGATCAAATTACTCAAAACCATAGGTTTGGTGGACTATTTGATTTGCTATACGCTGTTACAAAGCTCGTGATTGAAATAATAAGAAAATATCATTGAAATGAATTAAGAGACGAAAATGACATTTTGCTTCTGTTTGAGAAAAGACTTCACATACTTTCAAATCTTGGTTAAGTGGAATGTAAAGGATAGAGCTGTATTCTCGTAATTAACTTGTTATGGGTATTACAAGTTTAGAACTAAGTTACAGTAACAAAAACTAGTTGGCACTTGTGAAAGAAAAATATGATGGAACATGCATTTGATGGAACATGATGAAAACGAACCATATATAAACAAAAAAAAATGTTGTTAGTGGTTCTATGTGGTGCAAGTCATAGGCAAAAATTATGAAAAGTAACTGAGACTAAGTATGTGTGGTTGAGATGGGATGGGAAGTCGTAAACTCCATCAATTGTGGCATGAGCCATGAATACCGACGACGATTTTGTGGGATCAGTTGAAACCTTTTTATTTATTTATGGACCACATTATGTAACGCCATTTCGTTTATTTAATTGACCTTTATGACCACTAAACTAGACTAACTACAGTTATCTCTTACTATTGTATTATATACATCCTAATACATATTTGTCTTTTTTGAGAGAATTTTTTAGTTAGGTTACACAAATATACCGGAAAAAGGATAATACGTGAGGAAATGTCTCGACCGACCTCTATGTCTAGGATCGAAATAACATGTGGTTTGTTCTCTCAGTCAGTGGACAACTTAAGTAGGAAAGACAAAACTGAAAACATTCTTAAGAAGGAACAACCTAATATAACTAATTTGGTCGAATTTATAAACACAATTGATAGAGATTATACGAAGGCTTGCACGCACGAATAGGGAATAAAACTCTTTATTTCTTAGTCGACGTTCGAAACCCTACACCAATTTCAACATATGATCAACGACTTATGTTCATGAAAATTCCAACCACACATCTTTGAATATTCATGAATCATGATTAGATTGATACTTGTACAGATATGTAATACGTACGTATCAATATCATTTGAAAATATATGATGAATCTGGAGTCAAAAACAAAACGAACAAAAAAGATTTTGGATGAACGTGAGCTGTTTACTTTCAAAGTTTATATAACTTGGGCCCATATGAGGCCATAACAATACAAAAGGCCATAAACTCTTTCCACACGGAGTCAAACCCAAAATATTGGACCAATTTCACTCAATCATATTAGTTGGACCAAACTCAAGTGTGAATTATTTTCTATCTTGTATCTTATATAAGATTATATCTTAACAAATCTTATCTTAAATACTTATCAAGATCCCACTAATAATATTGCCCTAACATAGCAAAACAGTATAATTAAATACAATTTGTATTATGATAATAAAATATGTAATACTAATACTAAATTTAGTAAAACATTGTGTTTTTTTTTCAATAGTTCTAGCCTAAATATTTTTTTATAAAACTTGAAAAACATCATTGATGCTATTGAAAAAAAAAATGAAAAAAGAAACATAAAACAATTATGTTTGGTAGTAATTAAAAATGGTTATTACATAAAAATGAAGATATATACACCATATATGTGAGTTGACTTTTTTTTTTTTTGGGTAAACGGTAAACCATATATGAGTTGACTATATATATACAATAAGTTCAAACGTTAAATAACAAAATCCTCTGACCAAAAGATACATCCAAATATATATATCAGTGTTCAAAATGAATTTCAACTGAATTTTAATTATTTATATACAACCAGTAAATCAATAATTGTAAAGCTCGTCAGACTTAGAATGACCATCTTCGTTTCCTGACCTCATAATCATATCGTCATTAAAACCACAATTTCAGAAACCATCATAGTCCATATAATCGTAGTCAACTACAAATTAACACACTGTTCATATAAACGCGTTTAATAATATGACAAATACGTCAAGTCAACCATATAACTACGCAAATTATATAAATCTTATATATAGATACATTCGTGTATTACGCAAAGTATTTGATATCATGGCTACGCTTCTTCTTATCACTCTCCTCTCTCTTACCACTATAACATTTTCTCTTGCTGAGAGTACGTAACATTTAACATATACAAATACTAATCTCTCCATGCATTGGTCTCTAAATCTAATCGTGTTTTCTTTTTCTTATTTCTGTATACGTATCATTAGATATAAGCATTGACTGTGGAGCTTCAAGATCCTACGTGGACTCTGACAATGTAACATGGCTCGGAGACAAAGGCTTCGTCACGACCGGTGAGTCTTTCCAGATTCCGGGTAACCTTACAGAACCTGTCAACAACCTCAGATACTTCTCTTCCGGTCAAACCAACTGCTACAGAAACATTCCGGCGACAAAAGGCGGGAAAACTCTCGTGAGAACGCTGTTTTACTACGGGAACTACGACAAGAAGTCCTCGCCACCGTCGTTTAACGTTGTTTACGACGGGAAACACCTTGACAGTGTTGTTACTGATTCACTGTTTATCTCAGAAGTGATCTTTGCTCCGGCGAGTGGCAATATCAGCGTTTGTTTAGTCCGTACGTCGCCTTCAGATGATCCTTTTATATCTTCCATTGAAGTTCATAGCTTGGACGATGGGATGTACAACGATCTTGGTCCTGACGAAGGTCTCGTTCTTCGACAACGATTTGCATATGGTGCCAAAGAGATTATAGGGTAATCCACTTAACACTAACTAATCCATATAAAATTTAATCTGTTTATTAACATTTTTTTAAACGAAAATTTTGTTAGTTTTATAGTTAAAGCGTGGACTAACGTTTTTTTGTAAATATTTTGGAGATTTTTCTGAATTCAGCTCACGTTTAATTAATGTACATTTAAACATAGTAAATGAGTTTTTATTAATTAAAAATCATTCACATTATCATTTATTTATAAGCTTTTTTTGGTTGATTAAGTTTTTTTTCTTATTCTTTTTGGTGGTTTCTTGAAAATATATTATAGCTACCCTTTAGACCCGTACGGTAGGCTATGGTTCCAGTCAAGTTCCAACAACGACCCAACAATCAGCGAATTAACGACCTCAGCCCCATCGATCGACATTTCTGGCGCTTCGAACAAGCCGCCCGAGATTGTAATGTCAAAGGCTTTGTCAGCAGACACCTTAATTCTATCAGACAAGACCTTACCCTTAGCGGGCATACCGGTTTACTTAGCTCTATACTTCTCGGAGCCTCAGAGTCTAGCTCGGACTCAAACACGGTCGTTCAACATTCTTTTAGATACAGAGAAAGTGGGTTCTGGTCCTATTGTACCAGTGTTTGGGAAAGTGACTCAAGTTGTCGTAAGAGATGTGGTGGCCTCGTCAGTGTCCCAAGTGATCCTTCAGCCTACGGAGGACTCTATTATGTCTCCTATCATCAATGCTATGGAGTTATATTCGATAAGTAACGGCCAAGACGGTGGCGATAATGAAAAAGGAGAAAACGGCAGTGGTGGTGGAGGACAAAGCGGCGGTAGCAATGATAATTCAGAAGGTAACTTTATAGATAAACCTTATAAAACATAAGCAATCATTCTTTTGTTATATGTTTTAGTACAGTATTTAACTAATGAAGCCTAGCTACCAGATTAATTATCTACATATAGAAATAAAATAAAATAAAAACTAAACTGTGAACATCAACATCTTGAAATGGAATGAGTCATGAAAATTAATTATATTAAATACTACAATTTTTTATTATTTCATTGCAGTTGTAGATTCTGGAGGAACGGAAACAGGAACAAAAAATGCAGTGGGAGGTTTGTACTCTATCGGTCGTATCTATTTTGATTTTTATGGTTCTAATCAAAATTGTATTTCAATAATGTAAGATTCTTCCTAGATGATTTATTAACACTATCACTGTTAATAAATCATATATATAGTATTAATAAACCATTTTGACTCCTTTGCATGACGACGTTTTAGGTGGGGCAAACAAAGTTAGAATGAAGAAGAAAAACAATTTACCACTCATTCTTGGTCTTACGTTTCCCTCAGTGTTTGTATCTCTCTCGTCAGCGTTTGCGGCTATATTCTTAAAAAGACGTGCACACGCTAAGGCACAGTCCAACACGCTACCAACCACGTCCACAGGTACATACTAATAATCTTGGTTTAAAACATTTATACATATCTCTCTATTGGTTTTGAAGTTTTTGATCATTAAGTTACATTTTATTGGGATTGTCTTATATTTCTAAGGGCCTGGAAAAGTGACGGGGGTATCACCTTTAGTTGGACAGCAATTAGCGAGCGATGCGATTAGCCACCAAGGGCATGATGATGAGCCAGATGTGTATGACATTGACGAGCTAATTGGCGTAAACGATTCATATGTCGTTCATCAGGATGATCATCATCATCAACATGGACCAGTTTAGTCGTTGACGACCTAATTAAGAAGATAATTTTAAAATTTTAAATTATTTTATCCTTGCCAAATTGTCGCGTGAATATCTCTATCCCAAAGAAAGATAGAAAACTATTGTCAAAACACTTTTTTTTTTCAAGTGAAATTTTCCGTTTCCTTCTTCTCAATCTTTCGATCGTCATAACAAGTACATGTATCTTTATTATTATTAAAAGTCAATAATTTATAACTGGACCACTTAAGAAACAACAAAACTGAAACATTAAAACTTTCTACCAACATTATACGTAAGTTTCGATTTCATTTCTTATTTCATTACTTACAAATTTATGAATAGGACTGATGCTGAACACATGAAATTTCCCTTCCAAGTTCCAATCAATTCTTCCCTACGATACATTGTTAAGTTTTCATGACTTCATATATTGTTCACCAAGATGATCATCGTGCACATGGACTGGCCTACTCACCAACCACTTGGAAAGATGTTCAAAAATTCTAAATTATTTATTGATGCAAAAGTTTCATGCGTTGTTGTTGTTGTTGTTCTCATTTTAAATCTTTCAACTTCTCCTTCTTGTCAAATCTTTTCATACATCATGTAATAAACATGATACGTGATAATGATAACATGTAATATTATTGTATTTTAATTTAGTGAGCATTACCATGTAAGTTGAAGCCAGAGATCGATGTAATTTTGTTTTCGTAAAGTTTTTCGCTTCTATGACAGAAAATTAATTAAAAGTAATTTTTCTTTTCTTTTAGAAGAAATTAATATGATGAACATCACTGGAACCATTTGGTATTAATAAAACAGTTAGTTAGTTCGGGTTCCTAAACACAACCTGGTTCTGCATTCGAAACAAAAGGTCCACCAAAGACAAATTATTAGGTTGAGACATTCCTTTGGACACCACTTGCCTCCTTTCTTATTCTTAATCTACACTTGAGCCCTACACCAGTTCCAACTTATGAGTAGTATACTGAGATTAATATACGAAGAAATCGGCTTAACACATTAATCATCCAACCATTTTGTTCCCACTACGTTGAATATACGTTTTATTACTTTATTGAAACGTTTTACGTATAAATAAAAGTGGGTGAACATGAGCCGTTTACTTCTAAAGTCTTTGTGCCTTGGCATATAAAACAAATGCCGTTGACTTCAATACGTCCACTCTATGTTAAGTCAATTGAATGAGTTGGACATAAACTCAAGTGCGAATTCATCTTCTTACATATTGAAGCTCCCTTCGAATTAAGTGACTAGTTCTACTATATTGAAATAACACTTTTTAAAACAAAAATCAAGATCTGCACCGGTGCAAATAACATATGAGCTGTGCAATCTTGATAAGTCAAGTCAACTAGATATTATATGAGCTGTGCAATCTCAGTATTCAAGTCACAAGATATGATTATACGAACATACTTCAAAAATCATCTATATATTACGTATGCATGCAATTAAGCTAATCACCTCATTGATTATGGCGGCGCTTCTTTATCTCATCACTCTCTTATCTCTCTCAGCGGTGATACTAACAACACTAGCAGAGAGTACGTTACAAATATGAAAGCCCTCCAACATTAACATTTTTTCTTAATTGAACTCACTTAACATTAAAATATGGGTTGGAGCTGTACTCAATAAGTAACAGCAACCGAGACACCCAAGGTTAGTTAATTATTAGGTCAATTAAAATTACCAAATCTTTCTCAAACTTTAAAGTAAATAATCAAACTTGACCATGTATTTACTTCGGAACACTTTGAACCCTTGTTTATGGAATTTAAATTTCATTGCTTCCAAATCTAGATACAATGGACATAATACGAAATGCTTTGAATGATATTATTTAGTTTAATTTGGTAGTTGATTAAGGTCCCGGAGCTACGGAACCACACAAAAACAATGCCGTAGAAGGTTTGTACTCAGTACTCACAATCTGTACCCATTTCTTTCTTTCTACTTTTGGGGTAATAAATAATTGTTTGCTTAATGCAAACACAAATATTTAATTTATTTTATGCATTTTTTTGCCTGATGCAAACACAAATTTTTGACAACATTTCTAGATATAGAACCGTTATTAGATGTGACAAAAACAAAGGGAGGAAAGAAGAAGAAGAAGAAAAACAAATTACCACTCATTTTTGGTGTAACGTTTGCCTCTGGGTTTACAATTCTCTCATCCGGCTTTGGGGCTATTTTCTTTAGAAGGCGTCAAAACGCAATACCACACTCCAACACAACACCAACTATGTCCACAGGTATAACTATATTGTTGCTATGTATAATGAAAATTGAATATGTGAATATAGATGACAATTAAACAATATTGATGTTTGGTTTCTCGTATCTTTCCCAAGGGCATGGAACAGGCACGGGGATGTCGCCACTAGTTGAACAACAGTTCGTTAGCGACACGAATGATTCGTATGTTGTTCAAGATGAACAACATTGACCCTAGTCGTGTGACACGCTATTCTACATTTCTTTTCTTATTTTTGAATTTTATTTTATTTTATAAAAAGTTATTCTTTTCAATTTATATTCGACCAACAATTGTTATAATTCACTAGTAGGAAATGGTAGTAACATGTCAATGCCAAATCTAAAAACCTTATTCGAATAGTGATTTTGTAAGAAGTGTACAAGGTCTCTAAACAAAGATTACTTCCGTGGTTTCTGATCCGAGAATACTATTATTAACAAGAAAAAATGATTTGAAATATTTTAATTTGCACAAAAATTAAAAAATGATGTTCCTAATACAAATGTTAAAGTCAAATTTACAAATGATGTTTTTTACTGCGCTAACATTCGCGTCTCAAGTTCTTTATTTTTTTGTATTAATTCTTATCAAAAATTCATTGACTCATAAAAGTCAAAACAAAAAATTTCTTAACAATATCGGCTTTTAAAATGATTAGATCCAATACGACCAAAAAAAATGATTAGATCCAATACCATTCTGCATTTGACTGATAAAAGAAAATATTAATATGCACTTGACAGTTTAATAATGATTATTGGAATTTTTTGTAATTTCTCATTGTCAAAAATGAATTATATATTTAAAAGTCAGACTATATACATGAATGTTCTCATGTTCGATTACAACTTGGTTTTAAGATCCTATTAGACAGCTAAACTCTATACATATAATTCATATACACGGTCACATATGACGTATATATATATAGGGTGTGTGTATAAGTTTTGTGTAGAGCTTTAGTTGATGTTATAGCTCCTGCCATGGCTGCTACTTTGCTTCGTATTATCTTCTTTCTTTCCATCATAACCCTCTCTCTAGCCAGTAAGTAATAATTATCTACAAACTTTTACTAATCTATTAGTTTATATTAACTCGTTCTTCCTATTTAGCTTATCATTACATATTATCATATCATAATTAACCCGTCATGATTCATGCATGCATGGCTGATTTCAGGCGTAAACATAGACTGCGGAACATCATTGCCGGGGATAGACAAGAACAACATAAAATGGGTCGGAGACAAAGACTTCATCACGTCTGGATCGTCGGCCACGGTTTCGTCCACCACTGTACAGAAATACCTAACCACACTTAGGTACTTTCCGACAGGAGACTCCAATTGCTACTCTAACATTCCGGTTAAAAAAGGGGGAAAAGTTTTAGTGAGAACGATGTTTTACTATGGTAACTACGATGGGAAGTCCTCATCCCCAGCCTTCAGCGTATTGTTTGAAGGGAAACACCGAGGCACCGTATCGATATCCTCCCCGTTGGAACCTTACCTTTTGGAGCTGATCTTTTCTCCGGCCAGCGGAGAGACCAATGTTTGTTTTTTGCGTACTTCTTCGTCGTCAAACCCTTTTGTATCTTCCATTGAAGTTTTCGACTTGGACGATGGCATGTATGACGAGCTCGGTCCTGGTGAAGGTTTATTTTACCATCAACGAGTTACGTACGGCACAACAGAAATTTTAAGGTAACATCTATATCCAAGTTCGTGTATAACAGATTAACAGTATAAGTGACACAAAAATAGGCCTAATCAATTTTATTTTTAGATATGTGTTCATCATTTTATGTATTTTAGTTTAAATAACGTAAATATAAAAAGAATCCATTTGTGTTAAAGAAAAAGAAGAGAATCCATTAATGTTTACAACTATGCAAATATATGAAGTATTTGAACGTATAGTAAAGAGACCTTACTCTAATTAATCATAGATATGTAAACCTATATTTTACAAGAATAAGAAGGAATATTTTGTTGTTGTGGGTTAGGTCGGATCTTCAAGGTAGGTTTTGGCTTCCTTCGGAGATAAACGTATTGTTGACAGGGATACCATCCACGGCTGCATCAATCGATACAACTGGTGCATCAAACAAGCCGCCTGAGTCCGTCCTCCGTAACTCTTGGTCCGGGGAAGGCTTATCATTAGTCGACCCAACTCTTCCTTCTGGAGGAGTTCCGGTTTACTTAGCTATGTATTTCTCTGAGCCACTTGAGTTAAGTGCACGATCGTTCAACATCTTATATGGTGGTAAGCAAGTTGGTAAAGGACCAATAGTGCCTGTGTATGGAAAAGCCACGCAAGTGGTCGTGAGAGATGTGGTGGCTAGCTCAAGTACCAAGCTGGTGTTCCAGTCCACGACTAGTGCGCTTTTACCGCCCATGATAAATGCTTTGGAGCTTTATGTGATAAGTACGGGTACAAGCGGAAGTGGAGGTGGAAACGGATCCGGGACAGGTGGAGGTGGTGGCGGCAGTGGAGGAGGGTCTGGGAGTAGCGGCGGAGGAGGGTCTGGGAGCGGCGGATCTGGAGGTTTGTTCTTTTTGTAGATGCATATCTTCAATGATTAGTCTAGGTTCCAAGTAGAATTTTGAATTAGTAAAATATCAAACTTTTAATATATTTTGATCATATGGTTAGTTAGTTCTCTACGTAATGTTACACTCTCATACTTTTTTTTTTATTATTCCTTTTAGATTCCGGTGGGTCTAGCAATGGAGGAACTGGAGGGAGCAATGATGTGAGCTCAGGTTTGTATTAGTAGTAACATGTAATGAAAATAACAAATGGAACAATTCATTTATTATTTTAGTTTATCATGCAATTAAGTAAAAATATTACATTTGATAATTTTGGGTAGGTGGGTTAACAAGTAAAGGAAAGAAGAGTAAACTGCCAACTATACTCGGTTCGGTATCCGCGGTAGCATTTGCTCTTGTTGCATATGTGGTTATCGCTCTTATCTTTGCGAATCGTCGCAAAGCGAGGCTGCAAGCATTGGCTATACCTACGTCAGGTAAACAATGATTCCTTTATGAGTTTGTGTATAATCGTAATTATATTTTATTCGTTCGTTCTAAATTTTTTAACTGTATATGAATTGTTGGTCTTGACTAATATCTATCTACGTACCCTAGAGAGATGTGACTAGCTAAATGTTAATTTTGATCATGTATAGTGTCTCATATGGGGACTGGAGCGTCGCCTTTATTCGGACAACAAATGGGCAATGACTCAAACCAGCCTGTATATGAGTCGGGAGATATCAACGACTTGATTGGTGTTAACCAGTCGTATGTAGCACAGTGACATTGAAAATCATGTGAAATAGATGTTTTTACCTTTGAATTGTAAATGTTTATATTGATGATTTTTTTTTTTTTTGCAAGCTTTTGATTCTTTATGATCATGATTGCTTATGTATCCGCAGTTATGTACTTAGGTATAAATATATATAATTTCATGTGGTAAAATGTTTGTTCCGGTTAAAAGTTAAAACATAAAAAGGGTTCTACCATTGTTTATGGGTAGAGAGAGTATTTAACCGTGTTTTGATAACGTTCTATGGATCTTCTTATAGTATGCGTTTCGAGTTAAATTTATGTAAAAAATAAAAAGAATTATGCTTTATATATTTCGGATTTTTTTCCGAAAATAGTATAAATTTATATAAAATATAAGAAAATAATGTAAAGATTTATTGAAATTAACAAAAAAATGAAATCAGAAAGGTAAAAGACCAATATAAACAATTGTTAACAGGTAAAACAAAATTTAGAAAGATAAGGATTATTTTGCCAAGTAAAATAATTATTGTTATATATATTATTTCCATATCTAAATTTGGATTTCATACTATTTCTCTAACTAATTAATTAAAAATAATACTCCTCTTATATTTATGTGATCGTATTTTAATTTATTATATTACAATATATAATACAAATGTATAATAAAAATTCAACATTTTTTTTACATATGTTGCAATTTTAATTTTCCAAAGAAACATATATTACTCGATTGACAAATAAAGTGTATGTACAAGTACAACACTGTTAAGAAAATGTTTTCAAATCTATTTTCTTAATATCAAAATTTCTTTTTTTGAATTTATAATTTAAATTATTAATTTTGATTTTTTTTCCTTTTGAAACTGAATATTAAGCATAAAATATTCCTTATATTATATTTACTAAATCACTATATTTACTAAGAGTATACTCTATAAGTTTCTTTTTAATTAAAAATTTAGTTAAGTAATTCAATAGTACAATTGTTATCATAGGAAAATTTGAATTTATGTTGTTACATTTATTTCAAATTTAAAAGATAGGTTATACTCCTATATTATAGGGATTTAAATTTTCTCAATTTTCGGTTAGACTCATTTTTATGTCATGATTCAACTATATTTATTTAATTATACTTTTATTTTTTTAATTATTACTCATTTTCATGATTCGTTTTAAAATACACAGATTTTTACGAGTTGATTCTTTTATTTTTTTTATTTAAATGTTGTATTTCATTTTCCAATACACACTTTTCCCAAAGATTAGAAACCAATATATATTTCGAAATAATAATTATTGATACCAAATAAACAAAATAATAACACATACGATAAAATACGTTAAAAATAAAATAAATCCGAAACTATTCCCCCGCGCTGTAGCGCGGATCCGAACCTAGTTTGACATTACTTGGCAAGAACGCCAGCTCACAGAATCAAAGACCAACGATGGTTTTCACACAACTTGTATACATAAAAGAATCAGCATAGGTTGTATCTGGTCACTTATAGATATCATCAATCATCAATGAGTTGAATATGGTTGGATAAAATAAATAAATTCGATTGGAATATATCAGAACTCAGAAGTAAAATGAAATACAAGATGAACAGAATAGTAAATGGGCTACAATTTCGAAGAGATCTTAAATGGGCTACGGATAATAAAGCCCATTAACAAAGCTCATGTAAAACAAAAAACGACATGGCGTTCACCGAAACTTCTTGAAAGCACCTGAGACTTCTGGTAGCGACGCTTTTACATTTACACATATATTACATACATTAATACATACGAACGTTACAAAAGAAGATTCTTGATTTTAGAAGAAACTTGCAGAACGTTTCACTCTCTTATTGATCTAGCCTCTTCTTCTCTATCCCTATAAATATGCTAGGGCACGTATCTATTTGGATCAAACAAAAATCTAAAGATTTAAAAACAGAGCAAATTCAAAACAGAGTTAACCAACAAGGCAACAACAACAACAACAAAATGTCTCTGATTCCGAGCATCTTTGGAGGTCGACGAACAAACGTCTTCGATCCATTCTCGATGGACGTATGGGATCCGTTCCAAGGATTCTTGACACCATCAGCTTTGGCAAACGCACCAGCCAAGGACGTTGCAGCGTTCACAAACGCTAAAGTGGACTGGAGAGAGACACCTGAGGCGCACGTGTTCAAGGCGGACTTGCCCGGGTTGAAGAAGGAAGAGGTGAAAGTGGAGGTTGAAGATGGGAACATACTTCAGATAAGCGGAGAGAGGAGCAGTGAGAACGAAGAGAAGAGTGACAAGTGGCACCGTGTCGAGAGGTCAAGTGGGAAGTTCATGAGGAGGTTTAGGCTGCCGGAGAATGCAAAGATGGAGGAAGTGAAGGCGAGTATGGAGAACGGTGTGTTGTCCGTTACGGTGCCAAAAGTGCCTGAGAAGAAGCCTGAGGTCAAGTCCATTGATATCTCCGGTTAAGTGGAACTTTCAAGTTTGGATATTGAAGAATAAAGATGTGTTTGTGGACTTGTGGTGTGAAATTTATAATAATGTGACTTTTCTTTTTTCATGTAATTTAAGTTAATCTTAATAAGAGAGTGTTTTGAAATATAAATGCCCCCATTGGTCACTGTTATTGGATTATGAGATAACCTTAATTTAAGGAATTAATGATTATAGAATAATTCTAGGATAAATTTCTTTAGTATTGCTAAATTTTTCTCTTAAATATGCTAACATTAGCGAGAACGCAAGTCAACTAATTAAGATCACAAGGGCTCAGGTTGTTGTTATTTTATTTTGGTAAAATAAGACCTCAAATTGCATATAAGTTTATAGATTTCTATATAGTATATTGGCACTGAAACTAAATTTTCTTACATGCTTAGCATGCACATGAATTATCAAAATTCAAATGCATGTTGGAATATCTTGTAATTGACCGTTCTTGAAGAAACCAATTATCAAAACTCTCAAGGAATGTTCTCATGTTTTATATTGTTTGGTCGATTTCAACTTGGTTTTGAAATATTAATAGACATCTCAAGTACTATATATGATCTGGTGTGTATATAATTTTTTTGTATGAGAAGATAACATTACTTGAAGTTTTAGCTTCCGCCATGGCTGCTTCTTTGCTTACTCTTCTCTTCTTTCTTTCCATCATAACCCTCTCTCTAGCCAGTAAGTATTTTTGACTCGCATGTAATTCAAGATCTTCATTCTTTAGGCTATCATGTAAAAGCTTTATTTAAGCATATATTGGTCCGGATCAATCCACATACTTAACGATATATATTGTTCGAGAGATCAATAAGTTATCCGATGCTTTTAATTGTTAGTATACGATATTAATTTGCACAAATTTGGACATGCACGTAAAACTAATTTTATGAAGCAAAAAAAAAAAAAAACAATCGTATCTTTAGTCCTTATTATAACAATCATAATTCATGCATGCATAATCAATTTCAGGCGTAAACATAGACTGTGGAACGTCATTGCCGGGGGTAGACAATAACAACCTAAAATGGGTTGGAGACAACGACCTCATCACATCCGGAAAGGTCGCCACCATTTCATCCACCACCATCGAAAAATCCCTCACTACGCTTCGATACTTTCCGAGTGGCGACACAAATTGCTACTCTACTATTCCGGTTACAAAAGGCGGAAAAGTTCTAGTGAGAACGATGTTTTACTACGGGAACTATGACGGGAAGTCCTCAACCCCAACCTTCAGCGTAGTGTTTGAAGGGAAACACCGAGGCACCGTATCGATATCCTCGGCATTTGAACCGTACATCTTAGAGTTGATATTTGCACCGGCCAGCGGAGAGACCAGCGTTTGCTTTGTGCGTACGTCTTCCTCATCGAACCCTTTTGTATCATCCATTGAAGTTGTGGACTTGGCCACTGGCATGTACGATGAGCTTGGTCCTGGTGAAGGTTTATTTTACCAACAAAGACGTGCGTATGGTGCAACAGAAGTTATACGGTAATTTAATATTTTTAGTTTTGGTGTTCACGAGTACAATGTGTATTATTGTTTTAAACAGCTACTCCTAACGTAAACACAAACATACATAAATGCCAAATTTTAACTACAATTCATACCATAGTCTAAATAACCATAAATATGTATGTCCATTGGAAATTATGTTTGGCTGGTTTAAGATTATTATTTTTATTTTTGCTAGATCGGATCTTCAAGGTAGGTTTTGGCTTCCTTCGGAGATAAACATATTGGTCGCAGGAATACCATCCACGGCTGTAACGATTGATACAACTGGTGCATCAAACAAGCCGCCTGAGTCCGTCCTCCGTAACTCTTGGACCGGGGAAGGCTTAGCATTAGCCGACCCCACTCTTCCTTCAGAAGGAGTTCCTGTTTACTTGGCTATGTATTTCTCGGAGCCTCTTCAGTCGAGTTTACGATCTTTTAACATTTTCTTTGGCGGTAAGCAAGTTGGAAAGGGTCCAATTGTGCCTGTGTTTGGAAAAACTACACAAGTGGTCGTGAGAGATGTGGTGGCTAGCTCAAGCACCTTGCTGGTGTTCCATTCCACGATTAGTGCGCTTTTACCGCCCATGATAAATGCAGCCGAGCTTTATGTGATAAGTGAAGGTACAAGCGAAGGCGGAAGCGGATCAGGATCAGGATCAGGTGGGAGCAGTGGATCCAGATCTGGTTGGTTTCTTTAAAATGCATTTTTTTGTGATTAGTTTATATTTGTGTATACTCAAGAATTACCAAGAAAGCATAAACTTATTTATATCTTTGTATCATATAGTCACCTATGTAACGTGAGATATCTTATTTTTTTTAATATATGTGCCAAGGCTCCGGTGGAACTAGCAAAGGAGAAAATGGAGGGAGCAATGGAGTGAACTCATCAGGTTTGTATTTGGAGTTTTCTATCCATTTTGACTTGTTGTCTATTAATTTGATAAAAGCTCTCAGTGATCATAACAAGAATAGTATGCAGAAACAGCAAATATAACAGTACTTATTTATGCGTAAATTCACAAATTATATTTGATATAGGGTCAGGTGGATCAACCAATGACAAGAGCAGTAAACTGCTAATTATTATCGGGGTGGTATCTGCGGTAGCGTTTGTTCTTGGTGCATATGTGTTCATTTTTATAATCTTAGCGAATCGTCGCAAAGCAAAGCTGCAAGCCTTGGCTATGCCTACGTCCACAGGTAATATTATACATTAACTCTCTTGATGTGTTTGGTAGTATTTGGACATATATATATAGTGATTATATTTGAACCATTCATGAAGTTTTGGTCATGGCTAATCATTATCTATTTTAGAGATGTGAAAAGTTTATGTTTTGATGATAGTGCCTCATTTGGGGACGGGAGTGTCGACTCTGTCCGGACAACAAATGGGCAACGACTCAAACCAGCTTACAAATGAAACGGACATGGGAGATATCGACGACCTGATTGGAGTGAACCAGTCTTATGTAGTGCAATCCCATGATTCCCATTGAACATCATGTGAAATGAATTTTTATACCTTGAATTGTATAAGCTATGAACTCGATTAATATTTTTTTTGAATGTTGGACTGCTTGAAAATGAAAATATACCGAAAAGAATGTGAGTTGACAAATTAAAGTTGTAGGGAACTCCAAGTCAGAGGAGCAAAGGCCAACGGTGGTTAGGCCACCCACAACGGTGGGTTATCAAGGGTTCTTTAAAGATCTAATTGATGAAATTAATTCATAAATGCCTGATACTAAAGAGAACCGTCTCTCTATTAAGAGGTGTTTGGTGGCTCAAGAGGCGATGACGTGTCATATTTTGAATGGTTGGAGTTTATTTTTTTTTTTTATTTTTTTTTTGTTGGAGTGTCAAAAAAAAAAAAAAGGGTTTTTTAAATAGTTTTCTTTTCTCTTATCTGAATAAGGGGGAAATTTCAAAAATACTCCTTTTCATATATCTCTTTTAAAAAATATCTCTTTTCCAAATTGTATAAAAAAAAAACACTAAAAAATATTGAAAATTATTCAAATATGTGTGTAAACTTATAAATATATACACAAATTACCTTTTGTACGTGTATTAAACTTTATATATCTTTCATAAATAGCGTAAAAATAAATTATAAAAACCTTTTAAAAACCTTATAAACCCTTTTAGAAACATTTTAAAAACCATATAAAACATATAAAAACGATTTAAATCCATTAAAAACATTTTAAAATATTTGTATTGAATCTCCTAGTAGTAATTATTATATAGAAGTACCTTATAAACTATATAAAACTTTATAATTTTTATATTTAAACATGGATATGTTTAAAATTGAATAGAAAAAGGGAGTATTTCTCAATAATTAATCAACATAATTGATGTATTTATTTTCTTTTATGGTTTTCATATTTATATTTGAGTCTATGTCATGTTTGTTTAAAAGTCATGTTTATTTAAAATTTTATAAACTGCAATAATTTTAAGTTTTTTTAAAAAAAAAAGAAAAAAAAAATTAAAGAAGGGGGAATTTCAAAAATACCCCTTTTCCAATACCACTTTTTAAAAATACCCCTCTTTCTAAATTTATCAAAAAGTCACTATAAAATTTGAAATTTATCAAAAACATATGTGTAAGCTTATATATATAGACACAAGTTATCTTTATATGTGCGTAAATTTATATATATATTTCGTAAATATTGTATAAATACCTTTTAAAAACCTTTTAAAAATCATTTAAAACTCATATAAAAACTGTGTAAACCTTTTAAAAACCTTATAAAAACCTTATAAATGCCGTTTAGAACCTTTTAAAACCTTAAAAATATTTGGATTTAGTCTCCCAGTAGTAATGATGATCTTGATGTACCTTATCAACCATATAAAAGTTTATAATTTTTCATATTTGAAAAAATGTATATTTGAAAATGGATACAAAAGAGGGGTATTTTTAAAAAGGGGTACACCAAAAAGGGTATTTCTCAAAAATTCTCATTAAAGAACCCCATGGCTCTTACTGTTGGAAGACTATAAATTTAAAAACCTCAACATCATCT
The DNA here is from genome assembly GCA_036452645.1 of Capsella bursa-pastoris. Classification (NCBI taxonomy): domain Eukaryota; kingdom Viridiplantae; phylum Streptophyta; class Magnoliopsida; order Brassicales; family Brassicaceae; genus Capsella; species Capsella bursa-pastoris. The sequence goes on along the minus strand of CP144195.1, from coordinate 14,214,987 downwards.
TTTTTTTTTAAATTTCACAAAATTAATACTAAAAATATTAGCAAGAGTCCCAAATGGGTCTCTCTTGTTGTGGTTGCTCTTATATACTACTTATATACAATGTAAGTGGTGGTCGTCACTAAGAGAACTTCAAATAATTATTGTTATATATAGTTGACAAAATTAAAACTATTTTATTATCATATCAAATCATAAAGTATTAATCAAACTGGATGGATTTCACTCTGCATTGCATGCTAAGCACTTAATGGGATCAATCATTAGAAATTAAATAAAACTACTGATTTGAGAATTCAGAGATGGTTAACCAATACTAACCCTAGATAATTAGTAATAGAGAAAAATATATATTGAAATTACTATAAAAAATGCAAGACATATAAGTTCACAAAAACTTTTCGGAATATCAGCCATCCTAGTGTATGTTATATTCGTCTAAACCCACTAAACTGGAGAAATGCGATCTTTATTAAAATTTATGGATTGTGTATGAATATTGTTGGCGATTTTTTTTCTTTTTTCTTTTTACAAAACATGTTTATATATAATAATCCACATTTTGTGGTTATTGTACCAAAACTAATTTAAATTTAACAGCGGCACATTTTTGTGGTTTTCATGATCCTGCGGTTTAGTAAACACTTATTTTTGTTTAGCACCAAAAGACAAGTGTTCATTGTAACTATAGACGTGTGATTAATTGCATGTCGTATTAAAGGCCCGTTAACGAAGCCCATATAAAATAAAACGACATGGCGTTCACCGGCCGAGCTTATGAATTGCACGTCGTTTTAAACCCTCTCAACATCGAAACTTCTTGAAAGCACCTGAGAAATCCGGTAGCGACGCTAACGTTATAAAGAAAAAGAAAAGACAACACTTGAATTTTCAAGAACTTTGCCGAACGTTCTCTCTCTCTTATTCTATACTCTCCATCTTTTCTACCTATAAATACACCAAGGCACATAGGTGTCTGCATCAACAAAGCGTTAAAAAGAGTTCATATATAGCTAAGCAAAAACAAAACAGAGCAATCTCGCAAAGAGTAAGTGAAAACGATGTCTCTAATTCCGAGCATTTTTGGAGGCCGAAGGACAAACGTGTTCGATCCATTCTCGCTAGACGTATGGGATCCGTTCGAAGGATTCATGACGCCATCGGGGTTGGGAAGCGCAACGGGTAAGGACGTGGCAGCGTTCACAAACGCTAAAGTGGATTGGAGGGAGACACCTGAAGCGCACGTGTTCAAGGCGGACTTGCCGGGGCTGAAGAAGGAAGAGGTGAAAGTGGAGGTTGAAGATGGGAACATACTTCAGATAAGCGGAGAGAGGAGCAGTGAGAATGAAGAGAAGAGTGACAAGTGGCACCGTGTGGAGAGGTCGAGTGGGAAGTTCATGAGGAGGTTTAGGCTGCCGGAGAATGCGAAGGTGGAGGAAGTGAAGGCTAGTATGGAGAATGGTGTGTTATCGGTTATGGTGCCGAAAGTTCCAGAGAGGAAGCCTGAGGTCAAGTCTATTGATATCTCTGGTTAAGCGTAACTTTGAGGAAGTTGGAACGTTGAAGATAGTAACGTGTGATGCTGTAATAACATAAGTGGTGTGTGACTCTCTTTTTTTCTTCTGTTTCTTGTAATAATCTATCTGGTTGTATCAATATGAGTAAATCTTAATAAAAGAGTGTTTTGAAATATAAAGACCTCCATTGATGGTTAAGGACTGGACCATGCAAATCTTTTTGTGTACAAAAGTTGTAACAGACCCCTCCAGAGATGAGTCGATTTTTCCTACTCCTAGTAAGTTTTAGAGGAGTGACTTAGGCTTTAACAGCAGAACACTAAGGGAACCTTCCAGCCTGACTCTGTTGGATTAGGATTGTTGTGGCTGTGACTCGCCAAGGACGAGGGTTCTAAGCAATGGCATCTGGCTCTCGAGTAATTCTCGTTTGGTCAAGATTCTGTCTGATGAGCAGTCATGTTCCTGTACATGTGAATGAACAACTTAAAGAAATCATTCGATATAGAGATTTAATTGTTTCAAATTAACACAAAACAATTAAACACTTTTGACGAAGAATTAAGAGAAGGATATGAACCTCGCCGGATGAAGCTGACATTAGAGCAAGAAGAGTTACAGTTGCTGTTTGGTAATCTGTCAAAGTCTTGTACGCAGATTCGTCAAGTTTATCCTACAATGTTTGAAAATCGCATAGTGAGCTGACTGCAGATAAAAAAGGGAATGATCTGGAGAGAAGGGTTATTGTGAATCTCTCCTAAGATGTAATACCTTCAAGTGTGAAATAGCCGCAGCAATGGCTCTACCAGGGGCTTGTAAAGCTTTATTGTGAATCTGTCGAGTTTCAACCTAAGTTAACTCCGGATTTTGAGCACAGAATATAGTTACACGAACGTGGATGTGTACCTTAATGAAAAGGAGAGAGACAACTTTAGCGAGAAGTCCAACTGGGTCTGATTCCGTAGAAACTTGAGATGTCAGATCCTGCAAGCACAAATAACATCATAACCAAAGGGATTAAAAGCAGTGAACAGAGATCATAAAATTATAGAAACAATGATACGGTGTGGTACATACCTTACGATATGCATGAAGGAGTGTCCTTTCCAATTTTTTGTCAAGCTTTTTCAATACTAATCCACTGCACAAATACAGTCAATATACAGTTCAAAGCCAGTGGTAAAAAACAAGCAGACTTGCTTCAGAGATTTCTCAAAAAATAAGAATTATATTATACCTTTCCTCTGCCAGGTCTCTGAAGGTGATCATGAAAGTGTCTACACGCTGGAAACAAAAATAATCCCATCAAATGGCGCTTAGATGCATTCACTAGAAGAGCCAAAATGAAACCACCCTTTATGAGGGTTATTAACTAGGTAGTGGAAAAGAGATCAAGCCTAAGTTATAATAAAGATTTTTCTCTGAGTCTATGGCTATCTATGGCTATGTGCACATCCATATTCTTGTCAAGATCCCTGACTCCCATTAAAATTCTATCAGAACAGAAACTTTGGCTGTATATAAACATGGTCCCCCACAGGAGAAGAGAAATCGAGACGGCAGAACAGAAATGAAACAGGCAACCACTATTTCAACATGCCAGGCGTTATGTTAACAACTAAGGAAAAAATTCATTGACGAAGATCTAACCTTTCCTTCCAGTGCCTCAACTAATGCAAGAGCCTTTTTCGAAAGTGAACCGTTAAGATTCTTAGCCTGCCCCAAAAAAATGGAAACTTGGGAGAGTCAAACATCGGCTAGCACTATCCAAAATAAAATTAAAAATACTGCAACAATAAAGTACTAAGTTAGACTAGTGATCAAGATTGCATTACAAGGGCCATTCTCTCGGAAGAATCAAGCAAAACTGGATCTTGCGTTTTTGATTCTCCGACTTCAATACCATTCTTCAGTTTGTTGTGAATGTCCTGTTTTGATAATCGAAGCTTGACTAGTTAAATCAATACGAAATGACCTTAGAAAAACCATTTTATTTTTGTCCTACCAAGCCATGAAGAAGTGTATCAGCAATTGTAGCTGCTGTTGTTCTCAGCAGATGCCTATGGAAAACAACCTAGGACCAGAAGAAATGAAAGTGTTACACACTAGCTTATTTGAGTAGTCACACTAGCTTCTTTGAGTAGTACGAGTGTCACATTCAAAATTACTTACTGAAGTCGATTGGTCATCTTCGAAAAGTTCTACTGCTTTTTCGTACAGCTGCATATTTAGGAAAGACTGCCAAAAGGAAATCCAAGAGAAATAAGGTCACAAATAACTATCATGCTGGGTGCTAGTGGTGAGTAACAGCTCCAAGATGAGAAACAGATGGAAGACATTAGTTATTGGTAGTCAAGCGAAATAAAATACTGTAATTGAAGCAGTTGGTTTCAACCTCATCAAGCTTTTTCTGCAGATCATCAATCAAGCGCCTCAATCTATCTGCATTTTCTGTAAAGATTTTCTTTCTTCTCTCCTTTAGTGAATTAATGAGCATAGGTTTCATATGATCAACTAAATGATTAAGAATCGAATCTGGGTTCTCCGTACCTGCAAGAAAACCCAGAAGTTATGTCGCATGGACTCAAAATTTATAGCTTTTTTTATGCATAGATAAGAAAAAGTTCTCAGATGTACCATCATCATCAAATTCAGGCACAGAGTCAACGATTTTTTTCATCACCCATTCGTCTGGCGGAATAATATTATTACTTTCTTGCGCCTTAACCGGCTCTTTCTTGCCTCCTGCTTTTGAATCCAACTTCTGTGATGATGATGAATCCCTGCCTTTCTTCTGGTTTCTCTTAGATTTTGGACGGGCATCCTCTTCATCATCTGGAACAGTTTCTACGGTAGCAGCCTTCATGCTGACAGACTTTCCTTTTTTCTTCCTTGACCCTTTATCTGTATTAGCAGGTATGCTTTCTGTCGACTCTGATGATTTGCTTGAAGAATCTATCAAACTAGCAGTAGAAGCTTGGATGCTAAAAGCTTCTGCCTCTTTCTCAATTTGATCATATATGCCCTAAACATTAGTTGGTCAAACCAAGGCAAAATTCAGATGGAGAAAACCAAATGGGGAAGATAGCAGCTCGCAACGAAACTACTAATAATACCCTTCATTTCATATGTTTACCTTGATAAACCCACTGCTCAGGACGTAAGATTCACCCAATATAAGTGCTTTGTCAGCCTGAAAGGCTAAATAAATCAGCAATTTACTACAAAGACTGTTGAATAGTTATCAAATTTGATAAAAATCCCACCTTGAGAGCTGATTGTACAGAGCGACAAAGGAGCAACATCTTATTTGCATCCTGTGACGTGAATGATGAAGGTATTACAGAGAGTGAATCGATCCTGAACCCAGTATCAAGAGTGTCAGTAACAAGTCGGATCTAGTGATATAAGGAGCATAAAAGAAAACAAACATTTAGATGTAGGGAAACGAGTACAAGAAATTTAATCTCACCAACTGTTTTGCTCAATAGCATCCTCGGTTGCAGAATCCAGCATCTCAATCATTGAGGAATGAATAAATACAGCAACTAAAGGTGTACCATCTGGATATCTAGACTATACATGTCATAAACCACAACTTATAATGAGAAAAAGTGAAAGGCAACATAAGATTCATTCTAGCTATCATTCCATAACTTGATTTACCCAAATTACAGAAAAATCACGCTAAACAAACATGATACGATACCTGTAAGAATTGAACAGCTTGAGAAATCCCAAGCTTCTGCATGGTCTCATAGGAGATGTAAGAATTCTGCAGGAAAACGGAACAAAAGAAACCATAAAGCAATTGATTCACCATTTCTTCAAGAAGTAATAATAATATACAGAGCATGCTAATACTGCAGTCTGATGAAGATTACAATTTAGTTCTTTCCAAAACCAACTGATAAAATAAACGGATTAAGGACACTTCAGAAAAATGATGATCAAACCTGTGAAAAAGAAGAGTCTACGCATTCCTTTTGAGCAATTGCAAAAGCCTGCCACCAAAATCAAACAAGTTACTTTAATGGATGGTAACTGAACATGGGTATCAACAAGCATAGACAAGAGTGCTCTCATGATATTTTGCAGACTGTATAGTGATAGAGTTGTAAATCTATTAGTGCCAGAATCCCAAAGGATAAGAATTTTGTGACATACGCTAGGAGTCCAATGAGTTCCAGCACGTAGTGATCCAAGCATCTCCTCTTCCTTCAACAGTCGGTTGAATATAGACTGGAAAAATGAATTCTCAACAGCAACTCCACTGGCTCCATTCATCTCTTGTACCAACTGTTGCAATGATGCCCACAATACCGACAAGTTGGAGGGAACAAAGATACCCCTGGAAGCACCTCGAACCATAGCGGTCACACGTGCTACATAAGCAGGTGTATATAACTGCCCACCTTCTAGCCTTGCTTTCACCTAAAAAATATTGAAACATAAGAAAATCCAAAAAATATAAAAACTCACACTCACTTAAAAAAAAAAACTGGAAAGCTCAAGAGTTGAAAGCACAATTACCAAAGTTCCAAGTCGAGGCTCTAAAACTGATTGGACCAACTCAGAGCCAACCTGTAACTGACCAGCAAGTTCAGCCACAGCAATTTGACTGCATTCTTGAAGCCTCTCATTAATTTCCTCGGCAATCGAATCCCAATAATTTTGTGATATTATTTCTCCCTGGACTAGCATTAACCCTGGATCACTCAACACCACATCTTGTGCTTGCTTCTCCACATGATACAAATCAACCCCAATCGTATCTGCCAGATCAATAACAGATACACGTCCCAGTTCACTAATCTCACGAATAATTTCATTCCTCAATTGTTCCTGCAACAAATCAAGAGGAACAATTAAAAAAACAACAATCATCTGCACCAAAACCTTCGCAGCATTCAGCAAAAACCTCGATCAAGCAATTTAACTTCATTTTCCGATTCAATTCCTCATGCAACAAGCAGATTTATAATTTTTTCACTCCACCAACACATTTACTCACATCATGCATTTGTAGATTCTCGAAGAGTCTAAATTCACACCGGAAACGAAAATAGAATCAGTACCTGAGTGATGTATTCCTTTCCGGTGACGGTATGAAGCAGATCGAAGTCTATAACTCCAAGCTCCTGAAGCTTCTGAACCAATTCGACGACATTTCGATCCGATAATCTCACGCTTGACTTCACCTGTTGAGCAAACTCGAACTGACGCTGCAATTCCAACAACTCATCATCCATCTTCTTCGCGTTTATCACCGGAATTTGAATCTCAGATCAATTTTGAATATCGTCAATTCAAAGGAATCGTCGGAGTTTTTCCCGTCAGTTATACTCCGATTTTTCTCACCGGACGATTGTTTTGATTTATGTTCAAACACCGCATTAAGTATCTTTCCTCATCGAGATTACTGGTTAAAGTTACAATAACCGGACCATCCGGTTTATCTCGGTACAGTTTAATTGAATTGAGATTGAGGGGTTTGAAACTTAAACCAAATAAACCCTAATTCTTCAGAACGATTCTTCTTCTCTCTGCTCTGGTTAGTCTTCTTCGTCCAGCTTCCAGTTCCGTAGCTGTGTATTCTTCTCTCTTTGGTTAGTCTTCTTGTTTGATAAGGAATCGTCTCGTCTTCTTGTTCATACATTGTCTTTTATGTGCGAGATACGAGTATTGTAGAATTGAAAGAACGAGTTTTTGTCACAATTAACAAAAACCCTTACACGGATTGTGGTCAGAACCATTGAAATACAATTCGTAGTGTTGAGCTAGAAGTGGTTCTGTTTTTGTTTTCAGTGGTACAATTTGTAGTTTTAGCATATGAAAGTTGGAATTTTTGACCAAAGATCCTTACTTTTTGAAACCCTTCTTGTGTGAAAGGAGTATTAGAGCGATGGAGATTGATAGAGAAGATGGAAGAACACCGAATCAGCTGAGACCACTTGCATGTTCCCGTAACATCCTTCATCGTCCTCATGGCTCTGCTAGCTGGTCGCAAGGTACTTGTTTCAATCTCCATGTCTCGATATATCTCAGATGGGTACTTTTTGAATGGGATTGATGGAACTTTCTAATGGTTATGCTTCTTTTTTTTATTTCAGGGGATACAAAAGTTCTAGCTGCAGTTTATGGACCTAAAGCAGGAACGAAGAAGAACGAAAATGCTGAGAAGGCTTGTTTTGAAGTCATATGGAAGCCTAAAACCGGGCAGATTGGTAATCTTAAAAAGCATTTAGTTTAATCATGTTTGGATGTTGCTTTGTTGCTTGAGTATGTGGTAAAGGTTATTCTTGGTTTTTAGATTCTGACTGACTTCTGTTATGCACAATGATAGGAAAAGTAGAAAAGGAGTATGAGATGATACTGAAAAGGACAATACAGAGTATTTGTGTTTTGACAGTTAATCCAAATACCACCACCTCAGTGATAATTCAAGTGAGTAGCTATTCAATGTTGTGTATATGGATTCATCATCCGTTTCAGTAACTCCACTCCCTTGTAATAATTGTCCTGCATTGTAAGATTCTCAATTTATCAATTTGAGCTGTATGTGATGTTTTCATCTTTTGATTCCCGTGTAGGTTGTACATGATGATGGTTCTGTATCCTTTTTCTGAGCCTTTCCCCTTGGTAACCAGTTATTGATGCTGTGTTAGTCAAACACATATTATCTGGTATTAGCAATGCCGATTTCAGCATTTATAGAGTTTTTAGTAGTGAAAGCTTGTAATCCCATAAGCTGGGAGTGTGAATATGTTGTAGTGAAATAATTGGTGCATTAAAATAAAAGACAGTTTTAGCTGCTTTTTCCTTGATTCAATTCTGTGTAGCTTCTACCGTGTGCGATAAATGCAGCATGTGCAGCTCTTGTCGATGCAGGAATCCCTATGAAGCATCTCGCTGGTACTTCTTCACAATTTTATACTCTTCTCTAATTGACTTTGAGAACTTTGTGTGTTTCTTCGTACTATTTTTTTGGCGTTTTTATTTTTCAGTTGCTATATGTTGTTGCCTGGCTGATAATGGATATGTGGTACTCGATCCAAACAAGCTTGAAGAAAAGGTTATTTAAAAACCTTCTTGTTCATTGTTATCTTTTCTTTTGCGTGTAGGTTATACTTACTTGAACTGCAATGTACAGAAAATGACAGCATTGGCTTATTTAGTCTTTCCAAATACAACTCTCTCTGTTCTTCCGGAAGGATCATCAGTAGCGGAAGGCGAGCCAGTAGAGCATGGGATCATTACATCAGTTACCCATGGAGTAATGTCTGGTACTGTTATAACTTCTCTTTTTTGAATAGAATTCATTAATCACTATGTTCGATTGGTTGAAACAGTTTTCTATCGACTATACATTTCATTTGTTTGAGATATGTTCCAATGAACTTGTTTATCAATCACTGCATCATGTATCATTCTGAATTCCTTTTGTTTCTGTGTTGTTTCAGTGGACGATTATTTCCTGTGTGTAGAGAATGGCCGCGCTGCTACTGCTAGTTTATCTGCATTTTTTAGAAAGAACTTCCAACAAAGCCAAACATCCAAAGCCGGGTAAAAGCACGAACCCATTATGGTTTGCTTGAGATTTTGAATGGTTTCATATTTCTCCTGTTGTAGCTTTTATAGAACGCTTCTCGTCAATGTCTCTATCCAAATTGAAATGCTAGAGGCCTAGAATCTTGTATCGTTAGATATGTTAACAGATGAATCTCCTATCCTTAATACAAATGGTGGCCATGGTTTGACCTGTTTGTATGTCTGAATCTGAAGACTTGATTCATTACTTTCTCCTCTTGACATTCTTTCTGTAATTCAAAGCACCTAATCTAATTTGTGAAGAAAATAGCCTGTGGGGATCAGATTTGAATCAATTGTAAAGAATCGTTACTCTTCTTGGACTAGTATAAGAGCAGATGAGCTATTGATTTCAACTATCCAACATAGGAAAGATAAAGCACACCAAGCTTTAAGAATAGAAAGTAGAAATGAAAACAAATTGGCCTGTCCGATCAACACTCTCTGATTAAAGCTGATGGTGCCAGCTCAATACTAGACACAAGTTGTACGTTGATTAATCAGATCATCTGAGGTATAGCACAACTTGGGTTTCACTTTCACGGACCAAAGATCACTGCTTCACCAGCGTTGTTGTTTGTTTAAATATTAGAAGACAAGGTAGTCGTTTTCCCTTGAAAACTCTGTTTCTCGTTATTAGTAGATGAGAACTTGAAAAAAATAATAAAAGAGAGTAAGATTATATACAAAATGTGTACATGTAAAAGACCATTGTTTTGTTTGTTTCAATCACAAGCTAAATAAGTGCTTCTGATATGCTCGATCCTCTGTAAATTTTTATTTGGAATATTCAATTTGATGATTAAAGAAGTCACATTGAATAAAGAAGTTAACGGAGACTATGCACAGGTATCTTCACGAGTGACGATTATTTATCTGACCCAGTTCAGATTTTTTTCTCACAAATTGTATTTTGGAACCAAGATTTCTGAAAGATTGATGCTTTATTTTGTTTTCCATGAATTTAGGCTCGAGAGCGAGACGGGTTATATTTTCAGTATGAAATACTTTGCATAAAAGTTTCTTGAGGGTGAATGGGAAGAAGTTGAGAGGTATTTTGGAGGGTTTATGAAAGTGAAAGATAATGTCTTCTCAATGCAGACTTTATTTGATATTGAGAAGACGAAATACATTGAAGCTCCTGACCGATATGAGTTATCTGCATCCGTACATATTAAAATGCCTTTAACAAGATTGTTCTAGTTGTTACCCCATTCATGGATGATGGATCTTGACATCTTGTAGACATGAGAAGACCAAAGCCCACGACATATTGGAGCACGACCTACAACCCTTATCAAACAGGGAACAATACAAAGACTTGGCTGAACTTTTAACGCTGCAAAATGTCAGGTATGAAAAGATTTTATATCAAGTATTGACATTGCTTCACGGATTGAATGTGCCAACATTGTTCCTTTAGCTGTCAGGATGTCTAGTGCCTCTTGTGCATATGCGGTCCAACCTGATATGTTTTCATCTCATAATAAAGGTTTATTTTATTGATCTACATTGCAATTGCAACATGTATGTGAATATATAGTTATTTCCTCTTACATCCATAATAATATATTATTACCAACGAAGATGAATTTTGACAAATGTCTTTACGAGGCATATAATTTAGGATTGGGTTGTGAAGGTTAAAAACATGTACAGAAGTGGAACTACATAAATTATGTCTTCAAAACTTTGTCTATTGTTCGAACAATGCCATAATTCTTTACGCTTACTAGATGTACTTCTAATTTGTGGTTAATTAAAAAAAATATTATGTTTAAACAAGATTACAAATTTTAGAATATCATTTTTGATTTTGTAAATTTAAATTTATTTTAATAAATGAAATTCAAATTCTATAAATTCAGTTCATCATTAATTTAAAATTTAATTATTAGATTGGAATTCTCCATTATCTGAATAGTTATATATTTTTTTTGTTTGAAAAATGAAATAATCAATTTTTTTCTTCTTTTATTAGTATTATTTTCACATGACTAAAATATTATTTTCTGAATATATAAGGTATATTAAAATTTTTAAAATTATAGTGTAGATTTGTATTTCTAATAAGATTGAAGATATATAAATACGATCATATTATTCCAAAATTTGGAAGTTCCGGCATATGTATGGAGTAACTGTATGTTGTGATTACATTTACCATTGATGTTGAGGGTGAACTTGAATCTTTTTCCATTTGCCATTCGACAATGAATGAAATCTTCTCGCTAACAAAGCCAAAGGAACTCATTCAAAACCGGGTAAAATTAAAAGTACGAATCAACAATGACTTGCTTGCGGTTTTGTGTTCTTTCGCATTTGACTTGTTGTAGCTTCTTCATAACTTATGTCATTTCTACTTTAACTTAAATGCTAGAATATAGTATGGTTACATATGTGAACAAATGAACCTTTTATCTTTAACATAAATGGAATACATGGTTACAGCTTCTGGTGTCTCAATTACATTATATTAGTTGCTAAGCATCACGTACTTAACAAATTACTGCGGTTCATTATTAAATTTACTGGAGACTCTAGTAATACCAATGGCATAAAACAAGAGAAAAATTTGTGATCATTACCATACCATCTCACAACTAGATGTAAGTTCAAGTATTGTCCTCTTAGGTCTTCGTTAAAGAGCTTTCCTTTATGTTCTTGAGATGTGTTGAAGCATCAGTTCGTAGAGAGCAAATCCACCGTGATGGCAACCTGGCATTCTCGATGTCATCATCTTCAGCTCATCCTGATCGATTATATAAAGCAAACCGACATTTATTCGTGATGGGATCATAACTAGAGAGTAAAACATGCACTTGATGGTTTTTCATCCTCGATGGATTAGAGAACTAACCAATGAGACTGTGTGGAGCTGTGTTGATTCAAACCCATCTGCAGCGCCAGAGTATAATCTTGGAATGTCATTTGAATGATGACTACACTTGAGGTAGAAAAACATAGCTGGTCTTACATTCAACTCTCTACGAGATATACCGATGAAGAGAGGCTGGCTCTGTAGTTGTATAAAAGAAATCTCTATCAGATATTACTCGGGATGCCTAAGTGAGAGACCAAAAGAAAATCCTTAAAAACTCCTTCTGGCTTACAAGTGATGATGCCGGTATTCCAGTTTCTTCGACAACTTCACAGATAATGCTGTCAAACATTTCTTGAGTTACCTTCTTGTTTAAAAGCTCGCTGGTTTGAACATCTATCTCAGGCTGATGATAATCAATACCTACTGCTGTTGGCTAGAATGTTAAAATCAGCCAACCATAGAGTTAGAAACAGAGACAATATGGTGATGCTTTATGTAAATATAAGATGCTTTATGTAAATATAAGATGCTTCATGTGAATACCTCTGGATGGCCCCCAGGGAATACATAATGTCCTGGAAATTCCCCAACATTATTACTCCGACGTAATACGATAACCTTCTTGTCAGAAGTTTCGATAACTGCTCCATTACCCAAAGGACTAGAGGTATGTCGACATCTTATTGAGTCATCTGGGAGAGAACAAAACGATAACGATAAGAAACCTGATCAAACCACCTGGAAGCTCTACGAGTTCCCCAGCACAAAACTAGATGTAATGATAACAAAAATCTCTCGAAGTGTGAGATTTTGCGGATATACCTTCTGATGTAGCAATGAACTTCTCCCACAGAGAACTCAAATTTGTTCCTACAAAAGTCCTTGGAAACCAGGTCCATGGTTAGTAATACATTCTCTCCATAAGTCATGGTTATTACCAGAATTCAATAAAGTTAGAAGCATAATCATACACAAACACTGAAGAGGAAAGATAAACAAGAAACCTGTAATCTGTCAGGCCAAGGCGAAGACAAACGTGTGGCACTTCATTGGTACTACCATCACCATCTAGACAATATGATCCATACTGAAAGAAAACACAACAATCTATGTGGAAACTTAAAGACATCAAAATGTACTAGCTGATTTGATTAGTGACTAAGTACAGAACAACTTCAAAGATCATACCCTGAATTTTTGGCCATTGAACAAAGATGAATTGCCCTGTGTTCTCTTCTCCCAAACCTAATTTGCCAAGAGTCATCAAACTTCAATACGGATCAAAATCTAAACTTTCAAATTAAGCCATGAAAAAGTATGATCTAACCAGAGTAGTGAATCAGAAACCAACACAAGTTCTTGTAAAGATGAATCATTTCGGGTTCTCACCTGAGCAATAGAATCTTCGAGATCAGGATCGGAATGAGGAACACGATCATGCGATTTTGAGAAATCCACCGAGACCTTTTAGCATTCAAACAGCAAAATCAGATGATAACGGATACGAAACCAATGTATCTAAGTCCGATTAACAGAGGAAATAGGTGAGATAAGAGAAAAACAAAACCTGAGACGGAGAGAGCCCAGAAGGACATGAGAGAAGAATCTGGTACCGTGAACCTTCAGGATTCATCTCTTGTACTAGTTTCGCCATGGTGGAAGAAGCTCGAACACAGCATAAGCAATGAGAAAGAAGAAAGAAACCATTAATGGGCTGCACCAATAAATGGGCCAGAAAAAAGAACCATTAATCCAAAAAATGGAGCTTATGGGCCGAAGCTTAAAATTCATTTTTATTTTTTAGTCAACTTTTTAATCTCCTTATTTTAAGTCAAGTTATGAGTGTAACTTTAGATATGGAGTGTTATTAGTTCGTGAGTTATATGGTGTTTTAATGACTTTAGATTTTATGTAGAATCTGTTGTTATTCAATCAAAATTTTACAAAAAATTTGTAAAGTTTGGTATTATTATTTATTGATTTGTAAAATATCATTCAAAATCTTCATAAATAGGGGTTATTGGATAAAAAAAAAAATAACAAAAGTTCTATGTTATTCAATTAAAACAAAAGAATCTCTGATTGTTAATGAATTAAAATTTTATGTTATTAGTTTATGATTTTAAACACTTTTCTTTACAAAATAAAGTCATGAACAATATTTTATAAATACAAAGATTGTTTGAGAGACTTTACAAGACTTTAAAAATACTAATTAACAAAATTACAAATAACTCTCAAACAATCCTTTAAAATCATACAATCTATACAATACCAAACTCTTTTCTATTTATTCACAGAGAGAAAGATCTCAAACTCTCACCCATACATTTCAATGGAACTAAAACAAACCAAAGTGACGATGTTCTCGTTAGTCCTAATCTTGGCATTGATTAGCCAACCATCGGAAGCAGCAGCTCCGCTGCATAATTACTGTTTGACAAGATGGATAGACGATGTGCCGGGATGTTACGCTCGGTTGAGGTTCTATGTAGGCACCAAAGACATTAGATGGTTAAACGCGCCGTGTTGCAAAGCAGTATACGCAACACTTCCTGGTTTTTGCACTTTGAAAATCAAGCCTGACGTTACTGTACAAATGACTGTTTTGAGATGGGCTTGTAAAGATGTCATTTCACCTCCAGACCTATATGTATAATTTTTTGTGTATCTTTTATACTTTGATGATGATATGATATAAAATTTTATACTTTCTTAAAAAAATTTGCGTTGTCATTTGCTCTTTGTTTAAAGTCTCATCATGTTCATCTTATTCCTTTTGGCGATAAACTCTGTAATTTATTGGAATATGTTGGAATAATTTATTCAACCTTTCAACATTTTAATTTATGCCATCCATTTTAATTTATGACAACGTAGTTAAGGTTGTTAACGAGGAAGAGATAAGACAGAGCAACGTCCTTAAACGGCTGAGCTTTGCCGTCGATTTTACATAGAGTAAGCACAATCACCCAAGCCATGCGTACGGAGACAGGAGAAGTGTACAAATCTTCAGGCTTAGCTTCAATTCCTCTGCCACAAGGAAACAGAGCTTTCGGCAATGGAGATGTTACACTAAGCTTCCAGTTCTTGGATATCACAGCTATGGTGTCACTGTAATCAGCGAGGAAGGTGAGATAATTCATAACGTAGCGTGTAAGAGGGTGTATCCCACCGCGGTTTACTGGTTTCTTGGATGATTCTTTCTCAATGGCCGTTTCGAAATCCGACATCATCGATCTAACGGCTTCGCTAAGCTTAGTGAGCGATCTCGTGATCTGAGATTTGATGACGGAGTCTGAACCGAAGGTAAAGATTGTTTCGATGTCTGAAGATAGATTGGTCAAGGCTTCGTACATATCAAGAACGCGAAACATTTTCTCCGAGGTTAGTTTCTTGAGTTTTCCTACATTTTCAGGGAAAACGAACAAGTTCAAAGCTCCTTCTTGAATAATCTCGGTGAAAGAGGACTCCGCGATGGAGGAGTTAGAGAAAACGTGTTCAACAAGGATCTTTTCGCCGTAAAACAGAGACCGAACCGCTAATTTCACTCCTCGAAGCCAAGATTTGATCTTTGTTTCAAGAATCTCCCAGTTCAGTTTTTGTACCTGATGTAGAGTTAACCTTTCCACTCCCAAACTGTGTAGCGTCTCGTCCACGATAGATTTACGTACGAATTTGTAAACCCTAATGCATTCGTTGGCGTGTCCTGTAGAAATCATACATTCAGCGATCATTTTCAGATCATCCATGGCGTTAGGATCTCCACCAAAGAATCTATGCTCGTCGGCGAAGTAGCCTTCGTCGGTACCATTGGAATCAGAGACAGTACTCGGAGTAGAAACGATGAATCTTGATGAGTTCCAAGAACGTAAAGAAACACATTCAGGATCTAAATACTCTCTATTCTTCTCTAACACACGGCGGAACTCTGATTCTATAAGCTTCATCGCCGTCTTCATCACGTTTTGTGCACGGTTAAGATTCTCTGATGACTCCGGTGTAACGGAGACTAGACGGTGCATTGAGTTATGCAAGTTCTTTACGGCTCGTACGAACTGCTCTGCTTCTTGGTGACTAGTTGAGGAGAAGAGAAAGTGATCAATGGAATCTGGAGAAGTCCATTTGGTTGTCATAGAGTGGACTTCGATCTCGTACTCCTCCATTGCTGAGTCTACGAGCGTGTGGTGAGGCTTTGGTTTCGCCTGTGGAGGAGACGATGATCGGAATAAATGTTTCCCCATTTCTCTTTATTAATCAGTGAAGACAGTACTTTTGTTGATATGACCGAAGAAGATAAAGTGAAAGGAAGATTACAAAAGATATGTACATAGACAAACTAAGATCAGGATATACTATAAATGAAATGGGTACGTTACTATATTCAAGTGGAATGATGGGTTTCTTCATTATTGAGTAAGATGCGGCATTACAAACAAAAGCTCCTTTTGGTATAGTGGAGTCTGACCAAGTACTACAACTAGATTTTATTTTTTACTTTAACGTCCAATATATACGAATACGGGATTATTAAATCTTGTAAACAATGATAAGTTTGTTGTAAAGTGTTTATAGTTAGCTGTTTTTTTTAATATACGTAAAAGAAGATTAAAGTGGTTTAAACATTGCACTTAAGTACTTATACAAATCACGGACCACACAGACTGACCACACTTGCAAAGTGAAGTCGTTCACAAGATGTGGTCGTGTAGGTAATTAAGTCAAGGACAGCCAAGAATAGCAAGTTGGCAAATTAATGACGATAACATCATTTTTAACAAGCTCTCTCTAGTAGACTTCCATGTTTTCACTTTCAACATGTCTTTTACAACATACGAGACAAATTAATATAGATTTTAATAGTTTTGAATTTAAAAGGTAATTATGTTTCTTTTACATCATACCAAGCTAGTCATCTTTGCGTGTATCGTTTGTAATGAACATTTTTGAAAAACACAATTAGTGGATTTTTGTTGTAAGCTCAAGCTCACGGAGGTGTACTTTTGATCTTGGATTGTGGTCAGTAGAAGGAACTCGTAATTTCTATGTTCTTGCAATTGGATTAATTCCGCAAATTGTGAGATACAAAGAAATTATCAAATATTGTGTTTGATATTCAAGTAGAAATTGCAACTAAAAATTGATTGTAGAAATAAAACACTCTAATAAAATTAAGTTTTAACCATATGGTCCCGGACATGAGCTGCTGGATTGAGTCGCAGAGTTACCCCTCCGATCTATCGAAATTGGAAATTGAAAAATTGTCAACTAAAACTCTTGGTTCATCACTTTCAAGGTTCACCAAGACAAGTCGACAGTTCATTTTTATAATTATACTGCATTCAGTTGATCATAAATATTGGTCTTGGTTTAGTGGTTTTCACTTGACTATAAATGTAGAAAAGTCCAATATTTAAAAGCTAAAAATGATGAAAATGACGTTTCCACTATATAATGAATATATAAATGTAGAAAAGTCATTTTCATCGTGAGAGTTTAAAGAAAACCTTATTATCAAATCATATAATGTGTATTTCGTAATATAACCAATCATATAATTCGTATGTTGTATATTAATCCACAATTTTATAATGTTGTTGTACCTACGAGATTATCATCTGGTTATGTTGGACATTTGTACGACGATTCTCGATTGTTCTTCGTTACTGGTCAAAGGGACGTTGTTACCTAACGGAAGGCTAGCGTTGTTACAATCGGAGTCAGTTTCCAATGGCGTGTTGGCAGACGACGGAACAGGGTCGAAGTCAATGAGAAAACGGCCGGAAGTAACGGAAGTGAGGAACAAAGTTAGTAAGAGAAGTGAGAGTGGTTGCAAAATCCTTTTCAAAGAAGTCATTTTAATTTCTACGTACTTATATCTTGATATGAGATTGGAGATTGAATAATATGCATGAGCTAGCCATGCAATATATATATGGCCCGTGTTATGGATTAGGAAAGAAAATGTTTATTAATCCGTGTACGATATATATGTTTGGTTATGATTTATGAAGTTGTTGAGAAATTTTGGTAAGGGGAGTGGGTCAAAAGTGTGTATATTCTCTAAAACAATTATAAATTCTAAACTTTGATTAAATATACAAAGATTTTTTAAAAAAAATAGATGAATTTTTTTTTTTTTTTTTGTAGAACAAAGATAGATGATAGACATATGACTTTTTTTTTAAATCATAGATGCACAGTAACGAAAAAGGAAAAAAACATACACATTTTAGTATAATGTTTTGCTAAAAATATGCGAGAGTACTGCACATGTTCTTATAGCAGACGTGTTTTCTTGCGAAAAGATAGCCTTGAGTGCATGAAAGCTTAACTTAAATTTCAAAGTTCAACCAAAAACTGTAAATATTTAATATATATTTTCTTACAGCAAATTAAAAATATTTTTATTTATCTAATATAATACTTACTAAAAATTGTTTTGTTTTCAATCTCACACAAACGCTTTATACAGTATTTTTTTAATCGATCATATATGGTGACTAATAATATGCATATACTATTTATAGAAATTATAGTATAAACGATTGCATAGAATTTAATTTTATTTACGACGCTATTTTGTGGTTTAAAATACATGGTCGTTTAGTGGTGTTGCGGATAATCTGGCTCGTAGAGTACGAGTCCTATCGCATCCTGCTAAGTTTGTAAACAATTGTCCTCTCCATTGGCTTTCTTAAAGTCAATCGTTTCGTTTCTTGTTGGCAAAAAAAAAAATACATGGTCGTTTAGGCTAAAACGGAAGCAACTCACGGATAATAATTAACCTTATTTCACAATTTTCAAACAGATAAAACGTCGTGCTTAAATTGGCAAAATCAACAAAACTTAACTATTTTGCGGAAAAGTCAACATAAACTTTGTGATTAAAATGACTTTTTGAAAGTTTATGATTAAATCGTCCCAAATTTGAAAGTTCGGGATTATTTTGACATTTTTACCATAAAAGAACTAACTTTTAAAGACCGTGTATTTTAAAAAGAATCATAAAAAATGAGTAATAATTAAAAAAATACAAGTATAAGTAAACAAATATAATTGAATAATGACATAAAAATGAGTATAACTGAAAAAATGAGAAAAGTTAAATATAATCCCTATAATATAGAAGTATAACCTAGCTTTTAAATATGAAATAGATGTGACATCATAAATTCAAAATTTCCTATGATAACAATTGTAATATTGATTTACTTAACTAAATTTTTAATTAAAAAAAACTTATGGAGTATACTCTTAGTAAATATAGTGACTTACGCTTAATATTTTATGCTTAATATTCAGTTTGAAAAGAAAAAAACAAAATAAAATTAATAATTAAAATTATAAATTCAAAAAAAAAAATTTAAATATTAAAAGAAAGATTTGAAAACATTTTTTAACCGCGTTGTACATACATTTTTTTGTCAATCTAGTAGTAATATATGTCTGTTTTGGAAAATGAAAATTACAACATATGTAAAAAAATGTTGAATTTTTATTATATATTGTAATATAATAAATTAAAAATAAGATCACATAAATATAAAAGAATCATTATTTTTAATTAGTTAGAGAAATATTAGAAAATCCAAAATTAGATATGGAAATAATATAATTATAGTTACCTAAATATATGTAATGATATTTAATATGAAAATAAACATTTATTTCAAAGATCTAATTTAAGAATCCGGGTTAAAAAATTTAAATCGTCCCGATCCGAGTAAATTTTGTACTTTTCTTTTAATATATAGGGGATAGAAAACTAGACTTTTGTAAAATGTATAGCTAGAAATGTGAAAATGGGCTAAAGTTTTTGGTAGTGCGCATTGTGAAACAATATGTCATAGTTCACTAATTACCATATGAGGTAGACTTGTTGTATTGGAACTAATTTTTCAAAAATTATAGAGAGAAAGGGATTACTTAAAATAAAAACTATCCCTTATAAATATTCAACTTTTCCATTCTCCTAAACTTATGAAATAGAAAATGTCAGAAATTTTCTTTCCTCTTTGTTTGTTTCTCTCTCTTGATTCTGAATGTCTTCCGCTCAGCAGGGAATGACCAAGAAAAACATGTAGCACTGTAACCAAGCATGGTTATATTTTGTTTTTTTGCTAATGTTACATACGATGAGTTTATGATTATGATAATCTTGCAGGTGTATATAGTATACATGGGTGCACGTCCATCTCTCGTTGACTATATACCATTGTCTCATCACACGAGTCTTCTTCAAGAGGTCACCGACGAAAGGTATGATCAATGTTGTAATATTAATTTATTTCTACACACATTTATATTTATTGTTAAGCCAAAAAGACTTTTAAGGAATTGATTTCTACAACATTTATATATTCTTACTGTGATTTCATCAATAATACATCATGCCATTTACTATGTAGTTTCTTTTATAAAGCATATTACAATTGTGTATATATATAATGAAATCATCAATATTCAATAGACAAAATATAAGCAAAACATAAGCAATCAAGATGTATTAATTAGCTGAAAGAGAAATAAGAAGAGATGTATCACTTCCTTCATGTGCTATGGGTATGTTTTCCATACTCTCTTCTTCTTCTTTTGTTTATGTATATATTATACTATATATGGCGAGGAACTCATTTTCTACAAAAGTTAAATTATACAATTTGCATAAAGTACAATAAAGGTACAAATTTTGGTTGTATATTTCATATTTTAATAAATAAAAAATCAAATTACATAAAGTTGCGATGGAAAGACACAATATTGGTGACATTTTTTCAGTTTGCTATTATTATATAGATATATGTACAATAATTTAGGAACAAGGATAATCAACACACACAATGTGGGAAAAGAGTTTAAAACTCTTTAGAATTTTGGACACACAAAAGAGTAGATTTTTTTTTTAGTACAAACCAAAATAGATTATATTTATTACAACCATGGTAGATTATTTGTATTACAACCATAGTAGAATTTTTTTATTACAAACATAGTGGTAGGTCTTTTATTAAAATCAGAATACATACAAAAGAGTAGGGTTTTGTTTTATTTTGATAAAAAAAAAAGGAAGAGTAGATTGTGGGAAAGTGTTATAGAAACCTTTCTTATTTTGGAATAGAAAAACAAAAGGTAGGTGAGGGTCTCGCATCTCATGGCTCCGGCGATCCACTGATGATATATAATGTTTTTGAGTACGTAGTTTCAAGAGATCTCCGGTTTGAGCCTTCCACGAAAACAATGTTAACAAAATACACAAGAGTAAAGCAAAAAACGAAAGAGGCTAGGTATAGGTTGTTTTTGAGCTCACCATAAGCCCTAGCAATGGCATGGAGTGTGTTTGGAGAAGGCCGTGATCTCGACTTGAACTCGAAGCACATCGTTCACGACAAAACCTTTGCATGGATCTTTAAGTTCTGCAAGAGCTATAAACTCCTGGAAACCCCATCCATTGCATGCTGCATTACGCCATCCCTCAACTTACCATAAGAAAAAAAGAGCAACAAAATAAAAAAAAAATTAAATAATAAAGTAACTATTTAACCACGTATCGCAATAACATTACTGTCACAGTTTTCGCCGTGATGAAAGGACATATTGAGTGAACCATATGCACTCACGTACCTTGCTTCGCCACGTTGTTGCATGGGGTTTGGTTTAGAACTCTTAGCGTGGCTTTAACGTAATTGATATCATTATCCACACTCAATAGGTAGAGTGACAAATATTTATCCTTTGCACAACCATCTCCATTTGGATACACTTTCAAAACCCTAATAATCATTCAAACCATCATATATCAAACACATATTAATTAGCTATATACCATACCAGAGTGCATGTGTATGCGTAGAGAGAGATTGAGAGAGTCACCAGTTGCTGCCTCCAGAACAAAACGTATCGGATGTGTAAGAGCAATGACAGAGGGTAGAGAAATTGGGGATGCACCAAGTGTAAATGGGGTTGGTGACGTTTTGGTCACAAGAGAAAATTTCCCCCTTGCGTGGACAAACAAAGATATCGATTCCAAACTGACATTTCCCTTCGTCGTAAATATACCCCGTTTCCTTGACGAACCAGTTTGTAGTCAGAAACTGTGCCACTCCCCACTACGAATTATCATTATTAAACTTTACTGTCTCACATTCTATGACCAAAAAAAAAAAAAAAAAAACTTCTTAAACAATTACGTGAAATCCTCATTAACCAAAGAGAATATATATTCGCATGTGGTAGTCTTTATTAAACCACCATTATTTGTGGCATGTTAGCCAAATCTTAGGTTAAGATTTGGCTAAGATACCGTCAATAATGTTGCTCTTAAAGCATCCTTAAGAAAAGGCTTTGAAGAGCCACAATTCCTGAGACGAACAAGTACATGTAACTAAGGTTCTCTAACAAGATAGATTACTATATAAAGTGTGCAAAACAACTTTCCTTCTTCAATCTTACGAAATATCAATTTTGAATCATTGTGATCTTGGTGACAAACTAAAGTTCTTTCTTTTTGTATTTTAATTTGCATTTGAATCGATCCTCTAAAATTAAGTACCTACGTACGTATATACCTTGACGCGTATAATAGTAAGGCGCCACCATCGCATTACCCTTGTTGTAGACGAAGAACTTTATCTCCGCATACACATCTTGTGGGCAGTTGGTTGAGTTACAGAGTTTTGCATAAACCGAAACATATCCTGGCTGTGCGTTTCCGTTTGGGTAGATTTTGAACGTCCTTTTTAACATTTATTTAAACAAAAACAAAACAAAAGGGGTAAAATTATAGAAATATATATAAGGTACCAAGATTTAAAGTTGTTGTAATAATGGTCTTGAGGTGAATGACGTACCAAGTATATCCACCGGAAGTGAAAGGAAGGGACTCGTAATATCCATCATTGACCTGGTCCACCATTTTCACATAAGACTCGAACGTGATGGTGTAAGACCCCGGAGGACTTAATCTCAGATATGGTATTATATCTGTCTTGAGCTTCCCGTGTTCTTGCAACCCTTCACAAGTTATTTTTATTTTTCGTTATTAAGATTTATCCAAGGTTAATTATAAAGTTTTGGGAATCTTAAGTATATATAATTTGCACTACAAGAAAACAAGGGCATAACCGACGGATATAATTATCATGTTATATATCTATAGAAAATATTTATAAAGTTGGTTTAAAGGTATAGTTAAACGAAAAAGGATATAATTTTCAATCATAACACGATCGATTGAGTGAGGTTGTCCATTTTTTGGTAATCACATCAACGTACCTTCGTGCATACCAGAAACAGGATCCTCCTGTATTCAAATTAATGGAAAATGGGAAAAAAGAAAGAGAAGATACGTCAAACACTGGTCAATATAGATGATGAGTTCATTGACATTAATAACTTCTCACTTATAATCACAAAATTAATTTGCATACAAATCATCATTGGCACATTTCAGAATAAACGACTCAAAAAGACTACTCATGATAGGACGTTGTGTTGTGATAGTTGTGTTTATACATTTTGACCACGGTTCAACAGTATCGTACAAGATACAACTGTGTTTTAGACTTTTAGTATACCTCACAATCCATCATCCATGGCCAAAATTACAAGAAAGAAAGAAAAAAACAAAAACAAAAGTCAACCCTATAATGAAAAATGGATGGATCATCGCAAAATTTACGAAAATAGAAAAGCTCAGTTTTAAGTAATTTGAACCTGATGAGAAGAGTTGTCAGAACTAGGGTCGCTGATGATTAAACCTGACATCTCTTCTTCTTTGATTGCACTAATTGGATCCATGATTAAACAAGAAACAAATGATTGGAAAAATAAAACCCTCACAATAAGTCAATAAACACTTTAGGATGTATCTCAAAACTCCCTGTTTGTGTGTGATATTTATTAAGCAAAAGTTTCAATTTATAAAAGACTTTTGATTTAGTCTTATATTTATTAAGCAATAATTTCAATTTAAAGAAAAAGACTTTTGTTTTAGTCTGATATTTTATTAAGCTATAGTTTTGAGTTTTTTTTAAAACGACTTTTGTTAATAAAGTCCGGTTGAATGTATCATCAACGATTATATTTTAAATGCATAATCATCATTTTTGTTTGAGGTTCAAATACAAAAACCAGTTTCTTTTTGTTTATATACCTAGTAGAATTTATAATTTTTATGATTATTTTCTGTTTTACATATAATTAAAAATATTTAATCGATAATGTTAACACGATGTCACGACCACACATGTGAATTATTAACTTTAGCAACCAAACTTTATATAATTAGATAGTTCCAGTTTTTTTTTCTTGAAAAAGATTTTTGTTCGAGTCTAATATTTATTAAGCAATAGTTTTTCAGTTTTAAAAAAATATTTTGATCGAGTCTTAATTTATTAAGCAATATATTCAGTTTTGAAGAAGACTTTTGTTTGAGTCTGATAAAATATTAAGCAATAGTTTCAATTTTTTTTAAAAGACTTTTTTTGAGTCTAATAATTTAGTAAGTAAAATTTTCAGTTTTAAAGAAGAATTTTGTTTGAGTTCTGATAAAATATTAAGGAAAGTTTCATTTTAAAAAAAAATACTTTTGTTTTGAGTCTGATAATTTATTAAGAAAAATTTCAGTTCTAAAAAAATAAAGACTTTTGTTTGAGTCTGATATTTATTAAGCAGAATTTTCATTTTCAAAAGAAGACTTTTGTTTCAGTCTGATATATTAAGCAATGGTTTATTAAGACAAAGCACCCAAAGGTCACCAGGAAAGCCACAAAATAGTCAAATCAATGAACCCATGTTTGTTATATCATAGTATCACTTGGTGACTCTTGTTTCAGTCTGGAATCAATGAACCCATGTTTTGTTAGAAGCTGTTGTTGTGGTTGATAAACCCTTTTGGTCTCTTCTGTTATAAACTTGGGTTTTTTCGACCAAACAGATTTTAGAGTATGAGATATTGAGATGGATGCTAATTATTGTTGTTGGTGTGTACTTTCTAGCAGCTTTCCATTATGGTATACGTCATGTCAATCAATATTTCATTTGCATCATAATAATGTAATTTTTGTTAATAATATTCACTTTGAAGAAATTTATTTGAAAATCATTTAAAATCGAATCAAATCATGAACGGGTATACTATAAAATATACTCACGCTCGCGTGGGTTCAAAACCTAGTTTATATAGTATAGATTACAACCAGGGTAGATTATTTTTATTACAACCAGTGTAGATTTTTTAATTACAACCAGAGCATACACAAAAGAGTAGATTTTTATTTTATTTTGGGAAAAAAGAAGAGTAGATTGTGAGGAAAGAGTTATAGAAACCTTTCTTATTTTGGAAATAGAAACAAAAGAGAGGTAAGGGTCTCGCATCTCATGGCTCCGGCGATCCACACTGATGATATATAATGTTTTTGAGTACGTAGTTTCAAGAGATCTCCAGTTTGAGCCTTCCACGAAAACAATGTTAACAAAATACACAAGAGTGAAGCAAAAAACGAAAGAGGCTAGGTATAGGTTGTTTTTGAGCTCACCATAAGCCCTAGCAATGGCATGGAGTGTGTTTGGAGAAGGCCATGATCTCGACTTGAACTTGAAGCACATCGTTCACAAGAAAACCTTTGCATGGATCTTTAAGATCTGCAAGACTTATAAACTCCTGGAAACCCCATCCATTGTTGCATGCTGCATTAGGCCATCCCTCAACTAACCAAAAGACAAAAAAAAAAAAAAAAAGCAACAAAATTAAAAATAAAATTATAAAAACGTAAAGTGACCACGTAACGCAACCACATTTCTGTCACACTACATATATATCGCCATGATAATGAAAGGACATATTGAGTGAACCATGCACTCACGTACCTTGCTTCACCACATTGTAGCATGGGGTTTGGTTTAGAACTCGTAGCGTGGCTTTAACGTAATTGATTTCGTTATCCACACTCAACAGGTAGAGTGACAAATATTTATCCTTTGCGCAACCATCTCCATTTGGATACACTTTCAAAACCCTAATAATCAAGAAACGCCCATCATATAATTACAAACACATATTAGCTATATACCATACCATAGTGTGTTTGCGTAGAGAGAGATTGAGATATTCACCAGTTTCTATCTCCGGAACAAAACGTATTGGATGTGTAAGAGCAATGACAGAGGGTAGAGAAATTGGGGAGGCACCAAGTGTAAATGGGGTTGGTGACGTTCACATCATAGGAGAAAACTTCCCTCTTGCTGCGATGAGTAACAAAGATATCTACTCCAAACTCACATTTCCCTCCGTCGTAAAGATATGCCGTCGGATTGACGAAACATGCCGAGGTCACAAAACTCGCCACTCCCCACTCCGGTTTTACATTATCAAACTTTACTGGCTCACTTTCTATAACCAATAAAAAAAAAACCCCTTAAATATATCCTTACGCGAATTCCTCATTATACAAAGAGAATATACATTTCGTATGTGGTGGTCTTGACCAATAGAGTTGAGAACAACATATTAACGTACGGCCACCACTAGCTAGACTTGGTTACGTACCTATTAATTAAATGAAGTACCTACGTACCTTGGTGTGTATAATACAAACGAGTCACACCGTTGTAGAGGAAGAACTTGATTTCCGCATACACATCTTGTGGGTTGGTGACGCAGAATGAGTTATCGATTTTTACATAAACCGAAACCCATCCTGGCGCTGCTGCATCCTTCTTGTTTCCGTTTGGGTAGATTTTGAACGTCCTTTTAATATTATTTAAACAAAAACAAAAGAAAAGGAATACAATTATTGAAAATATATGTAGTTTAAAAGTTGTAATAATTAAGGGTCTTGACGTGAATGATCGACGTACGTACCAATTAAATCCACCGGAAGTGAAAGGAAGGGACTCGTAATATCCATCATTGACCAGCTTCGCCATTTTCTCATAAGAGTCGAACGTGATGCTGTAAGTTGTTGGAGGACGTACTCTAAAATATGCTGCTAAAGGTAACATGAGCTTCTCGTGTTCTTGCGACCCTATAGAAGTTATTTTCATTTGTCGTCATTAAGAATTCCCCCGTAATTAATTATATAAAGTTTGGCAAATCTTAATAAATTCAGTTACCAAGTAATCTAATCATCATGTTCTATATCTATATAAAATAATTAAAGATGGTTTAAAGTTATACTTAAACAAAAAATGATATAATTTTCAATTATTTTAACACGATTGAGGCTGTCCATCTTTTGGTAATCACATCAACGTTGCTACCGTACCTTCTTGTATATCAGAAACAGGATCCTCCTGTATTCAAATTGAAAATCAGAAAAGTCAGACACTGATCAATATATATATATGCATATACAAATCATTGGCCCACGATAGGGCGTTGTGTTGTGTACTTATTTGTGTTTATACATTTTGACAACGGTTCAACAGTATCATTATAAGATACAACTATGCTTTAGACTTTTAGTATACCTCACAATCCATCATACTCATACATAGCAAAACTTACAAGAAAGAGAGAAAGGAAAGAAAAGTTAACCCTATGAAAAATGCATGGATCATCGCAGAATTTACAAAAATAGAAAATCTCAGTTTTAAGTAATTTGAACCTGATGCGAAGAGTTGTCAGAACTAGGGTCGCTGATGATTAAACCTTTCATCTCTTCTTCATTGATTCCACTTTGATCCATGATTAAAAACAAAAAGAAACAAATGATTGGAAAAATTAAACCTCACAATAAGTCAATAAACACCGTACGTCTTAGGATGTCTCTCAAAACTCCCTGTTTCTTTGTGATATTTATAAAGCAATTTTTTTTTTTTTTTTGAGTCTCATATTTTATTAAGCAATAGATGTAATTAAAAAGAAAGACTTTTGTTTGATATTTATTAAGCAATAGCTTCATTTTTTAAGAAAAGTCTTTTGTTAATAAAATCCAGTTGCATGTATTCGGCCTAGACATATATGTATCAACGATTATATTTTAGAGATATGATTTTATACTAATTAAATGCATATTCATTATTTTTGTTTGATGTTCAAATAGAAATACCAAATTGTTTTGTTTATATACGTAGTAGAATTATCTTCTTACAATTTTTAAATTTTGTAAATTTATAATTTTTATAGTTATTTTAGTTTTTTAAAACTAATTAAAATTCTTTAATAGATAAAATTCACACGTATCACGATTATGTGAATTATTAACTTTGAAAACCAAACTTTTGTTTGAGTCTAATATTTATCAAGCAATAGTTTCAGTTTACTTATATTTTATCAAGCAAAATATTAAGTTTAAAAGCAGACTTTTGTTTGAGTCTGATAAAATATTAAGCAATAGTTATAGTTTTTAAAAAACAATGTTGTTCGAGTCTAATATTTATTAAGCAATAATTTTAGTTTTAAAAAAACTTTTGTTCGAGTCTAATATTTACCAAGCAAACTTTTCAGTTTTAAAGAAGACTTTTTTTTAGTATGATAAAATATTAAGAAATAGTTATAGTTTTCAAAAAAGAATTTTGTTTGAGTCTAATATTTATTAAGCAATAATTTTAGTTTTAAAATTTTTTTTGTTCGAGTCTAATATTTAGTAAGCAAAATTTTCAGTTTTAAAGAAGACTTTTGTTTGAGTCTCATATAAGCAATAGTTTTAGTTTTTAAAAAAGACTTTTGTTTGAGTCTCATATTTATTAAGCAAAATTTCAGTTCTTAAAAAATATTTTTGTCTGAGTTGTCTCATTGACTTTGGCGTTTTGGCTGGCTGTTGCTACCTGATAATACATTAAGCAATAGTTTTAGTATTAACAAGTAAATTGTTTGAGTCTGACAAAGAGTTTCAGTTTAAAAAAAAAATATTTTTGTTTGAGTTGTCTCATTGACTTTGGCGTTTTGGATTTTCTAAATGTAAAGCCGTTTACCAAAAAAAATTAAGCTTTTAAAATAAAGAATTTTGAGAGTGATACATCTAGTTTTCGTATATAATACCAAAATCCCATTACAAATTTTACACAAGTAACCACTCTACAATAAACAGTTAGGTTCTTGATTGCAGGAAAAAAAGTAGAAAACGGAAACAAGAAACTACATTTGCATACATTAGTCTCTATTCATATGGTGATCTATATGACTTGTTCTTCTTGAAAAAAAAAAAACAAACAAAAACAATTGAGCCAATCTCAACCGCTTAGTTTTGTTAGTAGATGCCTCAGCTTCAGAGGGATCATTTAAATTTGGTTGGTAACTGTTTAAGCAACTGTGAAGGAAAAAACTCTCACTGTGCTTTTAAGGGTTTCCCTTCAGAGGTTGAGCCTCTTCGTCCCGTGGAGGTTCTTGAGTTGCATGCGGCTTTTCTGATCTCTTCTTCACTAAATTTTTAGCATATAGAGACCCGAAAACAATTACCTGCGTCGGTGAAAAAATGGATTTAGCTTTGGGAACAAGAAGAGATCGCAAGAGAGGGAAGACAAAATTAAAGAATGGCTTGGAGGAGCTTACAGATCCAATGCACTGCTCCCAGCTAAGCGGGTGTGAGAACCAAATGCAGGAGAGCATGATGCTCACAAGCTTTTTGATTTTCAGACAACGAAGAAAGAATTAGATAGAACAAATTGTGCTCAGGAATTAAAGAGTTGACATCAGAGTAACTAACTAATTACCTGTCTTGTAGTCATTATGGCAGCAAACGTTAGAGCTCCAAATGTCCTAATAGTGTAAGAAATGAAAAATTGGCTGGCTGTTGCCACCTGCAGAAAATCGAGTTCATCTCTGATAAGTTTTATACTACCGTTTACTTTCCGTATTGCTAGGGCTTATGTTTCAATAAAAATTCAACTCTAGCTTATCTCTAACTATAGCAGCTGTGACCACTACTGAGTGCTATCATACTCTAATTTGAATATCTTTCTAGAACATGATAATTGTAATGACTAAGCAGAAGACTTACGGTGGAAAGCAAAGCGATGTCAAATAGACAATCTCTATGCCGGGAAACAAAGTCCACTGCTGGGAGTAAATGCCCTTGCAGTATAAGGCCTATCAAGCAAGAAATTTCATATATGAGTAGCAAAAGGCATGGTTGACCTGATATAAAGCTTTTTGAGGTCCACAGATTGAGGTTTATGCAAGGGAAATGTATTCTATATTGAAAAGCACTTATGGACTCGAGAATCATAGTCAGAAATAAACAAGGCGAACGAAAGGTTCCTACTAACTACAGGTTTAGCTTCGGACCAAAAAAAAAAGTACAGGGTTTAGCATCACTAACATGTGATCTTAGTTGGAACTTAAACTAGAAGTATACATATAACCAAAAGACTAAGACATAGTAAGAAAGAGGACAAATTTACCCCAAAAGTGATTAATCAGTAATGGAAAAGAATGAATCATCACAGAAGGTACTACATGGTCCAGAGTCCAAACAAAATGAGAGTAAAAGAGACAAAAGAAGCAGAAAGAGAAATTCTCACCAGTGAAACTGAGAATAGAGGAACAAATTGTTGTGTAGAATATCTGGTTATGTATTTCCATATTATAACCTTTAAAGAGTTTGTCTTGGAATGTGCTTGTAAAGCCATCACACCTGTTAGCCAGTTTACCAATACCCGATTATAGATATATGAAGAGAGAGTATTGAGGTTCCAAAACTAATCAAGTAAAAAGGATATGTACCCAAGATAACCAACCATAAGGGATACACCCCAGACAGTGTTTTCTCTTCCCTTGTTGTACGGACTAATATCATCTCCTGCCTACAGCTCAAATACATAAACAAAACTTCATTCCATCTTATCTTAATGTTCATAGCGATTAGCTTACTATAAAAACTAGCAGAGATCCCAGTGAAAGTTTTGGGTTATTACCGGAAAAAGAATAAACACAAAGCACCCAAGGGTCACCAGGAAAGCCACGAAATAGTCAAATCCCCTATACCTTTTCTGCATAATGAGGGTTCCCCAAACCTGTAACAAGAACATCGATTAGATAGTGGTGACACACTCACATGTACAAAAGTTTCCTACTTTACATAACATAAAGTTAATAACTTACCATCACAGGTATCATCTTGGCACATTTAGCCAAAGTTTGAACAGGGAAACTCACATACTTGAGAGCCTAGAGACATCACAGTTCACACAGTATGGTCAAGAAAAAAACTAAAGCACTGAGATTAAGGTGAAAGAACCTGTTCATACCTCATACTGACATGTTGTGGTTAAGATGTTAGTTACTGATATGAGACAATATTTATAAACCGGAGCTACAGGATCCAAAACTTTCTTGCTCGCCTACGAACACACAAGGATCACAAAATCAAAAGCACACTTCTTTAAGAGCATTGAGAAAGTATGAATATAACTACAACTCAGGTTTTGATAGTTGTTAGTTTGTTACCAGTAAAGCACCAGCAGAAACAGCTGATGTAGTGAGACGATTACAGAAAACTAGAAACAAAGAGTGCTTAAAGTACTCTTTTTTCAATCCATAAGGCACTCTCATGATCTTTTCCTGAAATTAAAATCACAAATTTACAAAACCCAGATCGTTTCTTCAATCAATTTTGAACAAAGAGAGACGGATTCGAGGGGGAAGGAACTCAGAAATATAACAACTGAGAGAGAAGAAGAGAGAGAGAGAGAGACCTGAAGAAGACCATAGATGACGAGAGTGATCATAATCCCAGAGATAGCGAAAACAGCTTTCCATAGCTTCTTCTCCTTGGCTTCGTTTACAGAATCAGGCTCTGCCATTTCTCCATTGATCCGCTTCTCTCTCTCTTCCTCGCCAAAACAAAAGGAACAATTAACCAAAACATTCAATCAGGTCCCCCCGAACCGAACCGGAATTAATCTAAACCAATTGGTTATCAAGTTTTATTTATATTCTAGACCTTTTACTACTTAACGACGTCGTTTTTTCGTCATCTTTCATCCAAATTCGCCAATGGCTCCTCGGTTACATTGAACCATTTACAATCTAATTTGTTCGGTTTACACTTAACCGGAATAGATTATCTTAACTAATCTATCAGAAAAAGGAAAAAATGTTCTAAACCACTGCTTCTGATTTCTGATTCTTTAACACTATCCTCTGCTTCTTCTTGTCATTTGGTGTAAATGTCTTTGGTAATTTGGAGTAATAAGTCTCTGGCAATGTAAAAGTTGATTAGTCTGAGCTAGGTGGACAAATTTGATCTATGTATGAGATATATCTCTTTCCAACTGTTATGTCCTAGAGTAAGTTGCTTATGGTTCACAATATTAAACACTTGCAGGTGACATTACTAAAAGGCCAAACACTCAGAGGACTCAGGAGGTGATAAGCTGTAAAAGTCAGGTGAAATTTTCAAGAACAAGGCTAGCAAGATCAGAACCAAAGTCAGATTTTACAGAACAAAGACTCTGATGACTAACCAAAATACCAAAGGAACATAGAATATCTAGAAACAAGCTTGACAAATCTCACCACCGACTCTGTGATCGAAGACAACAATACCCTTGTATTCATTGTCTAACATCTTTATGGCAAGAAGAAGATTATTTGAGGGTTGAAACATGATTGTTATGTGTTGGATGCTACAAAACAAGATTGGAACCTTTCTCTCAAAACAGAACATTCTTCTTTCAGCTTCTGTAATCAGTAGTAAACTAGTAATAGTAATTCGTTTTGAAATAATGGAAATTTGCTTTTAATTTCTATTGAAAAAATCAATAATTACAGAGCACCTGAAACAGATTTTACCTTACAACAACCATCCTAATTGTGCAGATATCAAATCAATAATGAAACAAGATTCCAAAAAGTGTGAATTGACACATAAACATCTACTTCTTTTATCTTAATCTAAGATAGATCTTCGTCCGAATCCTCCTCTTTAGGGTATTCTTCATCTATCTCAATAGCTTCTTCTCCTTCTTCCTCTTCCTCTTCTTCTTCCTCTTCTTCTTCAGATGCAGCTTCAACTTCTAGATTTGCTTCATAAGCTACTACCTCTGGATCATATAATTCATCATATGCATCTTCATCTTCATCTACTTCTTCATATGCTTCCCCATCTTCTTCCTCATATTCTTCTTCTTCATCATCATCATCAGTCAAGAACTCATGTTTGATCAAACTATCAACAGACCACCTTTTAGCAGGGTCTCTCTCCAAACACTTTTTTGAGAAAGTCCTTAGCCTTTTCAGACAAGTAATCAGGGATAGTGGTAGCTAAACCACTTTTACCAACGAGAGTAACCCAATCTTCCCAATCAAGCTCACCGTACTCTCCCCAAACCTGTTCTCCAGTCAACATCTCAAGCACAGTACACCCAAAAGCCCACACATCTGCCCCATAGTCCAAAACCTTCTCCCCTATAAGCTCCGGTGACATAAACCTAGCGGTTCCACCTCTATGATACCAGTTTTCACCATCCTCAATCCACCCTTTCTCCATCGCGTTACCAAAACCAGAGATCTTAGCAATAAACCCAGAAGCCCTAAGTCGTTTATTCACAGGCTTAAGCAAGACGTTCGCTGGTTTGATGTCACGGTGAATGATCTCCTCTCCGTGTATACACTTGAGACCAAACAAGATATCACTAGCGAATCTCTGCACATCATCAACAGGTAAGCCTCCTTTGCTGGATCTGACGTGCTTCGCAAGGGATTGGCCAGGACAGTACTCGTTAATTGTGTTGAACAGCTTCTTGTCGTTTTCCTCATCTGTCATCTCGTGGCCGTAGCAGGAGACGATGAACGGGCTTTTAAGACAATTTAAGAACTTTTCCTCGTTCATGAGATATGCTGATTGAGAGAACACACTAGACTTGATGACCATCTCGTTAGGAAGTTTGTCTGCGTCTCCGTCGGTCTTTCTGACGGCTAAGTAAACAGAGATGTATGAGTCGCTTCCTAGATAACGAGTCACCACCCACGAATCGCTTTCCGGCGCTTTTATGATTGAACGGTTCCTCTTGCTCGACGAATCTGCATCATCCTCTATCACTTTCGTATCAGATAAGGTTGGTGAATACTTCAGCTTCTTGTGAGGACGGTTCGAGTCGTCGTCCTCCCACTGACCTAATCTATCAGAGGATGTTGTTTTCGACATCTTTCTCTCTCTAGAACTCTGTTTCTCCCTCTCTCTAGAACTCTGGTCCTCTCTCTCTAGAACTATATTAATTCTCTCTATCTGACCATCTCTTCGTCTGATAGACTGATACTAAAACGATGAGACAAAGAGAGGAGGCGATAGATTATATTTATATTAATGCATCTGTGTTCAGTTTACTTGGGACTCAAGTTTCCTTTTTTTATTTGGACTCAAGTTTCCTTTTTTTGTTTGGACTCAAGTTTCCTTTTTTTTGTTTGGACTCAAGTTTCCTTTTTTTTTTCCTCTGCTAAAACGGTCTGAGAGAGTCAAAATCAAAAAGCAAAACCGTACCAAGGTTCGGTGATAATTTTAGTCGGTTCGTTTAGAACCTTCCATTTTCTTCTTATGCCACGTGTAAAATCTTCAGTGGTCTTAAGAAAGTTTTAACAGAAGGTTTGACTAAAAGAAATATTAAACATTCAGTTTCATAATTTCATTTATTTATAAAAAAGATTTTGCATAACTAATTGTGAATTTAGTAATGGATTAGTAATCTATTCAAAAGAAGAAGCATAGTATTATTAATTAGAACATTGAACATAAAAGGATATATATTACATTTATCTTTTCAACCAGAGCCTTTTACATTTTGTTATTTATTATTCATATATCATTTGCATTAATGGAAATTAAAAAGGATAATGATGATTACTTATCCCAAATTATACCTTAGTCCAACCATTTTTAGCCACCCAGCCTGAGAAATGGATGGTTCATGAGTTCATTGATCCCCACCCTTGCATAAGGATCCTTGACCAAGCATCTTTTGAGAAAATCTTGTGCTGCAGCGGATAAAAAATTCGGAACATAGGGCACGAGATCACTTTTACCAATTAGATCGACGAAATCTTC
Organism: Capsella bursa-pastoris; assembly: GCA_036452645.1. NCBI lineage: Eukaryota > Viridiplantae > Streptophyta > Magnoliopsida > Brassicales > Brassicaceae > Capsella > Capsella bursa-pastoris. The sequence continues at coordinate 14,180,077 of CP144195.1, read as the reverse complement.
ATAATTTAAGTGACGATAGTCAGCCCAAACAGGTCTTCCGGTTAACATCTCCAGAAACGAACAACCAAACGACCAAATGTCAACACTGAAGTCCACAATGCCATGGCGTAGTAGCTCCGGAGCCATATACCTCTTAGTACCTCTCCTATGACCCAATGCACGTTGATACGCCACCGTCCCTTTCTCCAGTGCTAAACCAAAATCCCCAATCTTCATTATACACCGGTCAATCTGAAGTACTTGATCAAAAACCGGGGTGAGTAAGAGATTGTCCGGTTTGATGTCACAGTGAATAATGTTTCTGTCATGAATATATTTCAGACCAGACAGAACATCTTTAGCGTACAGCTTAACAGGAAACTCCACTAACAATGCGACAACATTCCTGAGAAAATCTCCTATGCTTCCGCTAGGGCAATACTCAAGGACCAAGTTGTAATGAAAATCATTCCCTTCACGTACAATCTCCTCGCCGAAACAGCCGACCACGAAGGGAGATTGTAAACGTCTCAGGATCTTTCCTTCATCCATGAGACTCAAAGCACGTGAGACATGTGCGGTTTTGATAGCTCTCTCTTGGTTATTGCACTTCGCTAGGTGAACAGAACCGTAAGCCCCTTGCCCAAGGAACTCAGTTTTGACCCAAGGGGAAGAGTCTTTCACTTCTATTAAGCTGCCTTGGAGGGTGAACATAGCGGGAGGTTGCGGAACAGCTGCGTCGAATGATTCTTCCCTTATGGTTTTGCGGCTACTGCTCTTCTCCAAAGGCGGAGGTAGGTTTAGATCCAGAGTAGGGTTTTGGCGAAGAGGAAGGATCTTTGTGTCGCTTGGTGAATCGGAGGAGATCTCTGCGACGACGTTCGTAGTAGGACACATGGGATTTCTGACAGACTGGTTCGAGCTTGAGTGATCGTTGAACTTCATGACATGACCATTGTTGGAGGAGACCAAGGCACCAGAATCCATCTCGCTTTCTCTGTAAAATAATCTGATAGTGAAAGCAAAGACAAGACCAAGGCACAAGAACAAAAAAAATGTATAAGATCGTGCATGTATTTTATGTGTTCAATTTAAAAGAGCATATCATAAATATGTTTTGAGTATGTTGTCGGAGAAATAAAAGACTTAAAGGTTGAATATAGCAGATTAATATATATGGTATATAGCTGATGAAATATTGAGATCTAAAAATGATGCTCATGAAAATTTGATATCAAAATGCAGTAAAGGATACCTCAGCTTCAACAATTGAGGCGATCGAAGTTGTTGAATAACCAAAATTTGTGTCTCTTTCAAAATTGGTTTACTTCAACCTTTTGCACGACTTATTGTATTTTTTTTTTTTGTATTTTAAGAACTGAAATAAGAAGAGAAGCTCTGATATGAATAGGAGGTAGAAGGTATGTCAAAGTATTTATAACCAAATAGTTAGAGTAAAAGACCAAATTATTCCAATATTTTTGGTAACTTGTTAAAATCTATATACTATTTAGTCAAGTGTATTTTGTAATTCAGTCAACTTACCCCCCTTATCTAATTTGTAAATCAGTTACTTTTTTGTAATTAATGTTTAAGACTTTTGTTAGTTGTTTGATATTGAGTTCTGGTCTATGAGAGAGAAAAAATTACAGTTTTTCCTAAAAAATTACATGATGCATAATTAATTAACTTCTATCATTTCACATATTCTGCAGTTATAAATTCTTTGGTGATTGTGAGCTTTATAGGCATTTCTAAGAATTCAGTCAACTTACCCGTCTTATCTAACTTGTAAATCAGTTACTTTGCGCGCGTAATTAGTGTTTAAGATTTTGGCGGGTTGTTTGATATTGAGTTCTGGTATATGAGAAAGGAAAAAAATTACATTCTTTCCTAAAAATTTACAGGATGCATAATTAATTAACTTCTATCATTTCACATATTTTGCAGTTATAAATTCTTTGGTGATTGTTAGGTTTATAGGCATTTCTAAGAATCCCGTCAACTTACCCGTCTTATCTAGTTTGTAAATCAGTTACTTTGCGCGCGTAATTAGTGTTTAAGACTTTGGCGGGTTGTTTGATATTGAGTTCTGGTATATGAGAGAGGAAAAAAATTACATTCTTTCCTAAAAATTTACAGGATGCATAATTAATTAACTTCTATCATTTCACATATTCTTTGGTGATTGTTAGGTTTATAGGCATTTCCAAGAGCACCAAAGCTCCACTGTAAAATATACAAAAAAAAAAAAATCACTTCTAATGAATTAATTATCAGCACAATCAATAATCATCTACAATTTATGAAAATTTTATAGGTGTAAACTGGTTTACATAAATTTTTGTCATTGATTTTTTTTTTTGTGTCGATGCATTGTTTTATATTATACATATATTACAAAATTATTGTTTATAACAACAAAATTATTATTTTCAGATATCTTAAAGTTGCTGATTTTCTTCAATTAGCCATAATTTTGTTAGGATAACCAAGAGTTTTTTGTCAAATCATTTTGGAATTTATCCGACAAAGCTACAAGAGACGACACATACCCGAACTTTAATATCATGCTGAAAATGTTTAAATTTGATCTCACAAAAGTAATTTAATCTTAAGATGCTGAACATGTTTAACGTTGGACTTGGAAATTAATTAAAATATTTGGATTCAAGCTTTTAATGATCCATACATCACCGTTCTAGATATGCTTCTTTTTAGATGGAATGAGAGTAGATCCTGAGAAGAGGATTTTTGTCCTATCCTTATTGCTCCTTCATCAAGTTTCAACGTTCTAAACAAGATCCGTTGGTGAATCTACTTGGAGATTTCGTGTTCTCATTCGTTATATATATAAATTCAGCTCTCCACCAGAGATTATCCCCAAAAAGAAAGACTCTTAACATATAAAATTTTCTGAAAACTGAATAGTTAACTTAAGAATTAGAGTATTGACTTGTATTATACATTGAGAAGATAAAAAATAAAGTGGGGGTAACAAGACTTTATTCTTATTCATCTAGACACAAACTTAGGCTAGTTACTTACTCCATATAAGATGATTACAAAGTCCAGACTTGGGATGTTTTTGTGTTCATCAAACAAAACTATTACAGTCATTAGGTTTTATTGTATTTATTATGTATTTATAAGTTATATAACAGATTTTATCTCAATGAATTAAATCTTAATTTTAACCTGACGACCAAGGTGATCTATTGTGTTGGAAACAGAAAGGAAACTGATCATTTCCAAAGGAAGACGACATCTTACTCTTATCTACATCCATGTTCCATATAGGATCCAATGAGCTTTCCCATGTAGGAGAAGCCAGAGTTGAGTAACTTAAGCAATGGCTATGTTCTGAGTAGATGTCTTTAACCGGTTTGATTATGCTCACCGGAGAATGATCAATCTCTCTCCATATGTCATCCATTGAGTATACATCTTCGGTTTCTTGATTCATCATATCCCTCGTGGACCGGGATCCTCCAGTGTGGTAAAAGCTCACTTTCCCTGAAGATTTACGCGAGTGGCACGATGTTTCTTGAGTATTGGTGGTGGTAGTGGTCATAGATGAAGAGCTGCAGTTGGAAAATGAGGAAGTTGGTGACATAGGACGCTTCTTTTCTTGAGCCTTCTTCCTCATATGCGTCCTCCAATAGTTCTTGATCTCGTTATCTGTTCGTCCCGGCAATTTCCGAGCTATCTTTGACCACCTACATACATATGAAAAAGATTGTATAAAGATACTGTTACAAAAGTATGTGTTACTTTGTCAAGATGGATCAGACCTGTTTCCCCACTTTGCGTGAAGCTCAAGGACGAGGCGCTCTTCTTGAGGTGTCATCTTGCCACGTTTGAGACCAGGATGAAGGTAGTTAACCCACCTAAGCCTGCAACTCTTTCCTGTTCTGTTCAAACCTACAACCAAAACTAGCACATTAATGGAGGCTCCTTACCTATTCTTATCTTTCTCCCTCCACCTTCAAACCTGATACTTTTGCTATAAAATCCCATCTTCGATCTCCAAATAAGTGAACAAAATTTACCAGAAGTATGTCCTCCTGTTCTGTCCATGGACCTTTTCGGTTTTCCTCTTGCATCATATCTCTTTCTCTCTCTTTTTTTTTTGTTATCTTTCTCTCTTTACCTCTCTTGTTTCTAAAAAGTTCTTTCTCAGCTTGGTTCACCATAGCATCCTTTGGCCTCTATATATATAGTATAAGCTAAAACTTTTTAACACTGTGCTGTATCTATGCGATATCACACTCACATTAATATTAAAAACACTAATGATATCTCTTTTCTTACCAATCTTTAGTGTCCATATGTTTGAGGGATTATCCTATTGATAATGTAGGGTCTCTTTATTGTGATGTCACAAGGCCATTATATATATAAAAAAAATTTGATCGATAGAGAGAGTGATTGGTGTTACTGATGCAACACTCCCATTATAATTTCTGCCTTTTCTTATCTTTTGTGCCGTGTGTGATAATAAGAACTCTTTCTTATATATTTTGGCAAGGCACTATCTCGAACATGGAGATCAACAGGATCAGAAAAATCTCTTTAAATTAATCCAAAATAAGGTATGTTTTTCCTATAGTGTCTTGAAAAAAACTAGTAGTACTATTAATAAAAATTTCTATGGTGCTAAAAAGATTGAAAAGAAAAAATATAGAAAGACCCTAGATCTTTCTTTTTGTTGTGGGGATAAGAGAGAAGTGTCTCTTGACTTTATTAAGGGTTATAATGGTAGCAACTGTTGAATCTTAGAAAAGGAAAAGAGAGAAGAAAGAAACAGACAAAAGCTTTGACAGCTTTAGAAGTCGAAATTGTTGTTATGGGGGCCTGATAAGTGAGTTTTTGTATCTAGTAGCAGTACCTGAGATTGGAATTTGATACTTTTTAAAGATTCTTGAGTCTGTGGCTTGTATTTTTTTTTCTTTCTCTTGGGCCTGATCAGGGTTAACATTGTCCAAACACACACTCAAGTACAACAAAATCAAGTTGTGGAACTTTTAAGTTACATGTGTATATTGCATGTGGATTCTTGTAGATGCATAAGCAAGATTAGGGTGACGTGCCATCTTAATATAGTCATGATGTGTGCATGGACATAAGATGCAGAGACTTTATGCGTTTGCTTCTTTTTCATTGGCATAGTGTTCACAAGATTCATTAAGCATGGCTCTTACATGATATAGGGTGAGTTGTATTGGCATATTCTGAACAGTTGGTATTTCGGGACTTTGGTTATGAACATATGGGGTTAGCAAACATGTATTGAGAAAACAGGTGATTGATGTACTGACGTAACAAACCCATTAGTTTTTGTCTTCAAATTTATGGTGGGTGTGTGTGGTAATAAGAACTCTTTCTTATTACTCCATATTTGCTAGTGCACCATCTCCTATGTCATAGTCAATAGTTCAAGCCAAAAGCAAAAAAAAAAGAAAAAGAAAGAGTATCTTTACTAAATTTTCCTGTTAATTAAGACTGAGAAATTAAAGTACTAAATAAGGGGATTAACAATTATAAGGAATTTTAAAGAGGCCATAAACAATTATAAAGAAATTTTAAAGAGGCCATAAACCATATTCTTGAAATTTAGCTAGAGCTACATCTCTCCATTTTTTTATATAAGATTCATAGGAATGGAGAGATAGGTTCTTATATGAATTTAAATTATTGGAAAAATATTAGCTTGAAGTGTTGATTTTTATAGGCTTTGTTGAGTTGAAGTAAAATGTGTAGTCAGCCAAAAGAGGACAAAAAAATTCCTAGTAAAATGATGAAAGGTGAGAGACCTATTATGAATTTGATTTGGTTCCAGAACTTTAGTACTGAACATATAGTGATCCCCTATTTTTGGGTGGTTCTTCCAAGTATGTGAACATGGACAGGAGGCACTACTGCACTTATCTCCTATAACCAGTTTGGGAATATTTCCATTGTATCAAACCAAATTAGTCCATAGACCATGATTAGCGCGAGGTTTCAAAACTTGTTCTTTTTGGTTGAGAGGAAATTTTTTACAACTTAGTATTTCGCACAACAGATTCTATCTTAAATCTAAATCTTATAATTTTACAAAGTCCATATTGCAAAAATGACGTGGTTAGATTTTGACACTTTTTTTTACTATTTCATATTTTAGTTTTACTACTAATTACCTTTTTATAGTTTTATTTATAATATCATATTTCTAATATTTTACGTTGTATTTAAATCCTAAAAACCGTCTAAATTTTGATTAATCGGTCTAAGCACTAGATATAGGATCATCGCCCCCTAAGCACCTAATACTTTCTTAATTGACCGTAATCGTTAAAAAAATCTTATATATCTTCAAAAATCTTACATAGATTACAAAAAAAAACTTAATTGGCCTTTCTTTTTTAATGCTCGATAAGATTCGGGTTCTAGGGGTTTATCATTCATGCGTGTTGGTTTGGAATTCCTAAATTTGTCCTTTTATCTAAAATATATTCTACACTGTTGGATAATTCCAGTGACTTGAGGAACAAGTTAAGGAGATCACAAACAAGATTTAGATAAGGGGTAGCTTATTTAGATAAGGCTTTGTGTGTTGTTATCCTAATCCTAATAGAACAAGGAGTTGTCTTGTTTCTATATAAATACAAGGGCCTATGAAGAGATGTTTCATAGAGCTTGAGAAAGAGATTTAGTTTTTGAGAAGTTTTCTAAGTCTAATAATAAGAGAGGTGTTCTTATATTCAAGTTCTTTTAAACTTTGAATTGGTATCAGAGCTTAGGTTAAAGCTTTTGTTAAAGAGTAGTGTGCGAAGAAGATGGCGGATGAGCAGAATCTTCCACCGAGAACAAAGGACCTTGGATCTCCATCGATTCATTGTCCTATGTTGACATCGACAAACTATACGGTTTGGGCGATGAGGATGAAGGTCACCCTTCGAGTAAGCGAAGTGTGGGAGACAATAGAACCAGGATCCACCGACGTGAAGAAGAACGATGTCGCAACGGCGCTCTTGTTCCAGTCCATTCCCGAGGCTTTGATTTTGCAAGTTGGAGAGCAAAACTCAGCAAAAGGCATATGGGATGCCATCAAATCTCGACACCAAGGTGCTGATCGTGTGAAGGCAGCGAGACTACAAACGATCAAGGCGGAACTAGGTAGACTGAAGATGAGCGAAACCGACTCGGTTGATGACTTTGTGGGAAAGATATCGGGTTTTGCAGCTCAATCCGCAGCACTTGGAGAGACTATGGAAGAAGCAAAATTGGTGACAAAGTTTTTAACGGCACTTCCAAGGAGCAAGTTCATTCATATAGTAGCTTCCCTTGAACAAGTTCTTGACCTAGAAACAACCGGGTTTGAAGACATAGTTGGGAGGATAAAGGCATTTGAAGAACATGTTAAGGAAGAGACCCAAAGTGAAGACCAAGGAAAACTCATGTTTTCTAATTCAAGTAACCGTGGAGGACATGGTAGTAATCAAGGAGGAAGCAGAGGAGGTTATGGCTGTGGAGGGTCTAACCGAGGTGGCTCTGGTCGTGGTGGTAGAGGTCGAGGCCGAGGAAGGTCTAATGGACAGAAACGTGGAGAAGAAGCCACAGATCAAAACCAAAAACCAAAGAAAGACATGACCAAAGTCATATGTTGGCGATGTGACAAGCCGGGTCACTACGCATCATCATGTCCCGACAAACCAATACAACACCAAGAGACGAACTTAAACAACACCAAGATCTGCAAACCGACTTTACAAAGCTCCAATGGAGATTGGATATCCTAAGTGTTTACTTTTACAAGATGATGACATCACGGAAACTTGGCATGCAAGATTGGGGCATGTTAGTGTTGGTGTTATGAACAACATGGTGAAGAAGGAGATGGTTGTTGGGATGCCACAAACAACACATGAGAAGAGTGTGTGCAGCGCTTGCTTGGCCGGGAAGCAAACTCGAAATTCTTTCCCGACTAAAGCAACTTACCGTGCGGCTCAAGCTTTGGAGTTAGTACACGGCGATTTGTGTGGACCAATTTCACCACCTACACCATCAAGTAATCGGTATGTATTTGTCTTGATTGATGACTTTTCAAGGTATATGTGGACGAGGTTATTAAGGGAGAAGAGCGAGGCTTTCGATCGGTTCAAAAGTTTTAAGGAGATGGTAGAGAAGAGAACCGGACTGAAGCTTAAAACCTTTCGCACCGATAGAGGGGGTGAGTTTACCTCGACTGAGTTTAATACGTTTTGCGATGAAAACGGTATTATAAGGCATCTAACGGCACCATATACACCACAACAAAATGGTGTGGTAGAGAGGAGAAACCGCACACTTATGGAGATGACAAGAAGCTTGCTTAAAGCAATGAAGATTCCGAATGATATGTGGGGAGAAGCCGTACGTCATTCAACATATCTCATAAATCGAGTTCCAACAAAAGCTTTGCAAGGCCAGACCCCATATGAATGCTTCACATTCAAGAAACCAAACATTGAGCATCTAAGAGTGTTTGGATGTGTAGCATATGCAAAGATCACGGGACCACATCTTAAGAAGTTAGATGATAGGTCGAGAACGGTGATTAATCTCGGAACGGAACCGGGTTCGAAAGCTTATAGGCTTTACGACCCAATTACTAAGAAAGTTTTTGTGAGTAGAGACGTGGTGTTTGATGAGAAAAAGGCTTGGGATTGGTCAGTTTCTACAAAACAAACCGAAGGTGAACCGGGGAGATTTAAATTAACGTATAAAGGTGATATAGAAGATGGTGCTGGATACAATGATGATGACGTGGAAGAACAAGTTGGTGATGAGCATCACGGTCCAGATCATGAGCCTATACATCATGATGAAGACGTTGAAGAAGAGAACGTAGAAGTGGAAACTGAAAATCAACCGATAACGACAAGATCTGGTCGTGTCATTATAAAGCCAAGGTATCTCAACGACTACGTTTTACTAGCTGATCTTGAAAGTGAAAAACTCTTACTCACTGTAGATAGAGAACCAGAGAGTCTTATGGAGGCTATGAGCCTAAGAGAATGGGTAGAAGCAATGGAAGTTGAGTTGGATTCTATCGCAAGAAACAAGACATGGGAGTTGGTTGAGAAGCCGGATGGTGTTAAGCCCATAGGAGTGAAGTGTGTTTATAAAGTCAAGAGGCATGCAGATGGTTCAGTGAATAAGTATAAAGCAAGACTTGTGGCAAAAGGCTATGTTCAACAAAAGGGTATAGATTTCGATGAAGTCTTTGCACCGGTAGCTCGTATTGAAACCATAAGGTTACTCATAGCTATTGCGGCAACAAGCGGCTGGGAGATACATCACTTGGACGTCAAGACTGCTTTTTTGAATGGAGAATTGAATGAGCTGGTCTATGTTACTCAACCCGAAGGCTTTGTTAAGAAAGGCAAAGAGAATCAAGTATACAAGCTCTACAAAGCGTTGTATGGGCTACGACAAGCTCCGAGAGCTTGGAATGTGAAACTTGATCGTGTTCTAAAGGAGATGGGCTTTAAGAAGTGTAAGAAAGAACCATCGGTTTACCTTAAGAGAAACAAGGAGAGTTTCTTAATTGTGGCAATTTACGTTGATGACTTGTTTGTGACGGGTACTTCACGAGGAGTCATTGAGCAATTCAAGAAGGATATGTCAAAGCAATTTGAGATGTCGGATCTTGGAAAGCTAACTTACTATCTTGGTATAGAAGTAATTCAAGGGGCTGATGGAATTCAAATAAAACAAGAAGGTTATGCTCGAGGAATACTTGAAGATACGAAGATGGAAGAGAGTAACTTGGCTCTTGTTCCGATGGAGCCTAGTACCGTGATCGCAAAGGCTGAGAACGAAGCTGAGATTGATGCCACACGATACCGAAGAACCATAGGCTGCTTAAGGTACCTCATTCATACAAGACCGGACATGGCGTTTGTTGTAGGTGTTCTAAGTCGATACATGCAAAGTCCAAGAGCATCACATGGGCAAGCGCTTAAGCATGTTCTGAGGTATGTGAAAGGAACCACTAACTTTGGGCTAATCTTTAAGAGAGATGGGTCAAGAAAGGTTGTTGGTTATAGTGATAGTAGCCACAAGGCTGACATTGATGACGGTAGAAGCACGGGTGGACATATGTTTTATTTCGGTTCGTCGCTTATAACATGGACATCACACAAGCTCTCGTCTGTCGCATTGTCATCGTGTGAAGCGGAATTCATGGCGGCAACGGAAGCAGCGAAGCAAGCTATATGGCTTAAAGAGTTGTTAAGTGAAGTCTTGAGTTTAGATGAGAAGATCTTGCTGAGGATTGACAACAAGTCAGCCATTGCACTCACTAAGAATCCGGTATTTCATGGAAGGAGTAAGCATATACTCTTGAGATATCATTTTATTCGTGAGTGTGTTGAGAACGAGCAAGTGGATGTAGAGCATGTACCCGGTGAGGAGCAGAAGGCGGACATCCTTACTAAACCGTTAACAAGAGTGAAGTTCAAGGAAATGAGAGAACTAATTGGAGTTCAAGCGATCAAGTCCCCCGGAGTTCAAGTTGGAATTAAGGGGGTGAATGTTGGATAATTCCAGTGACTTGAGGAACAAGTTAAGGAGATCACAAACAAGATTTAGATAAGGGGTAGCTTATTTAGATAAGGCTTTGTGTGTTGTTATCCTAATCCTAATAGAACAAGGAGTTGTCTTGTTTCTATATAAATACAAGGGCCTATGAAAAGATGTTTCATAGAGCTTGAGAAAGAGATTTAGTTTTTGAGAAGTTTTCTAAGTCTAATAATAAGAGAGGTGTTCTTATATTCAAGTTCTTTTAAACTTTGATACACAACACACTTCACACTCCGAAAGCTACTGCATTCGAAGTGAAGCATGACTATTAGTTGGATTTGACCACTTAAACATGAGGCAATTATACCAATACATTTGGAAGAACATGATTAGGAGATGATTGATAAACAAATTTATTCTATTGTATTAGTTGGGTTTGATCATCGTGTCTAGCTACATATTCTTTTATGAAATAATTAGAAATCTAACGAATATTTACTTTAGATTATAAGCTTAAACAAAACGAACGGAGAGGATTGTAAATTGATAACATATTCTTTATAGTGGAGCCATATTAAGAAATGAGATTGAGGGGCGTGGACGTCACCAACAAACCAACACACCACTCTTTGGCCCATCTCCACTAAAAATATTTATATCATCGCCTCTTTTGCCTTGTGACTCCCACACGCTAATATAGTAATACCTATAGTTCTTCTAATCACCGTTGCTAATAGAAATATGTGAAACTGGTTCGGACCAGCCTTGCCAGTGATCCGAACATATGTCTGGAAAAAATGATTCATTTGTTGAGCTAGCCGCTAGTCAAAGGATATGAAGACTCTTTCAATGGTTACATATATAGATGATCGTCGATCTTGACATTTATTCAAGTGTTTAGATTTCTATTGTTGTAATCATTTCTTTCTTGATTTCAAAATGTGTATATCTTTAAGATGTCGTCACTCCATACGTACACATGGAAACATGCTTGCGTTGCATGTGTGTTTTTCTCAATCTTCATGTACCGCGGGTAGTTGTAAAAGACAAAAGAGGATCGATGCGGTGGATATTCTTATGAACATGAGCACACACCTTAAAGGTATAAAGTCCACTTCCTCATCAAATATTACGTATGCAATGATATGTGATCCCCCATATATGGAATAATATTAGCTTTACGTATGCATTAAAATGATATTTCATTGCATCAAATATTACGTACGTATGCAATGATATGTATATACTAGTTTCCATTTCTCTATCTATTAGCATCTCAATACATGTAGAAGTAGAATTCTATGTCATCAGTCTTGTTGGGAGTATTTTGAATAGATTTAAGACCGACCGCTTCAAAAACATAAGAACCATCAATATTGAGATGCTAATAGATTCCAAAAATGAAGTTACTATAGCTAATTTTGCTTACTTTTTTCGTTTTTAGTGGGATAAAATTAATGGCTCCAAAATGCATATTGAGATATGAATGGATGAAACACATATTGTCTCATGGATCGTGGTCTTACCTAGTGATCCATATCACCCCATCAAAAGGGATATGAAAAAAAAGTTTTGGTGAGATTTAAGATAACTTCGAACTTTAAAATATTTGTAATTTAAATAGACATATCCTAAAGTTACTTATAGATAACATATATATATATATATATATATATATATACTGTATTCACTAAAATTTATTTTTATAGAATTTTCAGGCAAAATTGTATAGCTTTCTATTTTTCCTATATATTATGTCAATTGGTACTACTAATTAAGATTGTAGCTGATGAATAACTTCCAACCAAAGAAATGAAAAAAAAAAGCATTAGATCCATAGTCTATGGAAAATGGAATCGATACCTTTAAAAATTCTAACATCTTTCGTCCAAAAGAGTAAACTCTTGTCTTAAGCAAAAGAAGATGATTGCATCTTTGTGTCTTAAATTATATATATTCCATTCCTCTCTTGGTAATTTAGACAAATTTGTGCAATAATATAATCATCACTTTGCCTTATCGTGGAACAAATCTATAGGGGCAGCTTCTATATTTTTTACACTAGTTAATTAGTAATCCATATTTTGCCATTTAGGAAGAACAAAAAAAAGTGTTTTCCAATTAAGCAATCACTAGCTCTTTATGCCATCGGGTGGAGTGGAGATAACGATTTCATCAGCCATAATCTACAGCCGCATATATAATAGAAACCATTAAATTTTGCGATAAGTCTTTTTCTTAATTTACTTTAATTATCTATCTAACAAAGTAACAATATATGCAACTTTCGTTATTTAATTACAACAAATATCCAACTTTTATATAGATTGGTAACGCTTTTCACGATACATTATGCTAAATGTGTATAATTGTTTTTATAAACCATATGCTAACAAATATGCTAGGTGTAATTGTGACCGATGACGATATGAGTTCACTACGGTTTGTGAATTGTGATTCATTCAATCTTCTTCACTTTTTATATAAAAAATGTTAATCACAAGGAAAATAGTCTATATAACAACTACAATTCTTTCACAATTTTGTTATTATTATTAATCATACCTTTTTTTTTTAAATCATAGTTGGGATCATATTTGGTTTTATATTTAACTTCAGAAAGATCTTGTTCCTTAACAATCTTGAGTGCTAAGACATGTATTTTAGTGGCCGTGCTAATGGTGTCAATGCAGCCTCATCCATATATTCGTTACGCAAAAAAAAAAAAAAAACACCATATGTTTTCATGGAAGTCAGAATCAGTCCAATGTTCAACTTTATACCAAACTCAAACTCAATAATCTTTGGCCATAACATTACACTTCAAACATTGTCTTCAAATATTTCGTAAGAAAACTATTTATAAATTATAAAACCCTAAAACTTAAAATATTCCAATACGGTTTGAATTTGCATGGGAATAGTCAATATGCTTTGAATTTATTTTAGAATTTTCAATTGTGGACTCCTGAAAATTTGAAATCTGAAAAGAAATGAGAATAGTCAAAAATGTATTGAAAAATATTGAAAACGAAAGATTCCCCAAAGAATAATCATATCAATTCATATTAATCACACCAAACGTCAAACTACAACATATTTACATGTAACAATCATACTTTGTATTTCTTACTCACCCAAAACTATATATAAAAGAAAAACACCTCTATGCCATTTTGCTATATTGTAGTAATGGTTGTATCAAACATTTGCTTTGGCTTTGGCTTTGTTATGATCCACCATCAACTTTGGGTTCGTCGGAACCAAGTTAGCCCGAGCCACCTCTTCCTCATCTTTATCCTTCGTCATCCTCATCCTTAAACTCCTAAGACAAACATTAGTTGATTAATCCATCCATTAGAACACCTAATTACCAAAGTCATCTCATATCTATAGTTTAATAAAAACTCATGTGACTTAATTAACTAAAATGTATAATCCCAAAACGTACTTCTCCACATTTTACTCACACAACAACCAAAACTATATTGGCATGTCGCATGTTCAACTTGAAAATGCGATTTCAAAGTAAAAACATCGTGCCGTTTCACCTATAACAAGTCGAAATGCATGTCGGCTTACCTATCAGTATTGTAAGAAGAAGACCTCATCAAAGCAGGAACAACTTCTTTCTTACTCTCATCAATCAAGCTACCACTAAAATACTCTTTCTCTTCCAATTTCACCCTTCCAAAACTCCTTAACTCCTTCTCTGCCCTCTCCAGCCTATAATTCCCTGTTCCACGTTCCACCGTATACCTCGTGCTCCCATTCAATAGCGTCGGCGCACATTTCTTAAACGACATCGCACCGCACGATATCAGCTGCATCAGGACAGCCGATGGCCGCATCTTCTCAACCGTTCGATCTTTCTCACGCATTATCAACCGTCCATCTGCTTTCATTAATGATTCTAACGTTTCTGGACTTGAATCTGACGGTGGTGGTGAAGTAATCTCTTCTCTGCTCAGCTCAGTGATCTCATTCACTTCTTCCACCTCCTCTTTCGCTATATGTTTCCTCCGCCGATGATTGTCGGTTTGAGTGGAAGCATCGGTCGCGAGCTTACGACTCGATGATTCAGCGGAGGATTTGTAGACTTTGTACTGATCATTAGAGCTCCAAGACTGGTTACGCCGGTGAGTGACGACAGCGGAGATATTAGATTCTTTACCGGATTTGTCATCAAGGTCGAGAATTTGAGAGCCTTTGAGTACATATTCTTTGCCATGAATGGGAAAAATGAAGTCTTCTTCAGATAAATCGTGCCATACGAACCCGTTCTTGTAAGTTCTGAGATTAAAACAGAGTATAAGTAAACAAGAAGATCGGACGGTGAGAAAGATCTAGAGATCCGACGGTGGAGAAGTGAGATTTTACCGTTTTGAGGACCAAGAGTAGAGACAAGCCATTCCTTTGCCTCGTAGCTCGTTCAATCGATTGATCACATCTGAGAAAAGGAAATAAAAATGGAAACTTTACGAAACCAAAAACAGAGCAAAAGTAAAAAACAGAGGAAAATATGAGATTTTTTAAATACCTTTGAGATAGAGACCGTTTTGAGAAGAGAGAGGTACTTCAATGAAGTGTGGGTGATCGAATTGACCATTACGACTGAGGTAATAAACGACGGAGACTCTCCGTTCACCGGAGGGTTTTGAGTCTAATTGGTGGTGATTCAATCTGCTAGGAACCATAATGCAGTTGTCTTGTGTTGTTGCTCTTGAACTCATCAACGCCATTAATGGTATCTTGGAGCTTTATTGGGTTTGTTCTTCCTCTCGGAGTGAAGAAGAGGAAGAGGACGTAAAATGTTGAAAAGTTTGAATGTATTAAAGAGAGATATCACAACACGAGAGATTTGAGAAAGAGAGACAAGACAGCAAATCAGACTTTTTTGTTCCTCTCTTTGGTTTTTTTTTAGACCGGCACTTGTACTTCTACAAAATAATCATTCGTGCAAAGTTACTGTCTGAGATAAATGATGAGTTTTTCAAAATTAGTTTGTTTTTTGAATTTGATTGTATTGTGAACAGAATTTGAAAGTTTCACTCAGAAAACATAGCAAGTTTATGTATATTGTGTCCAACATTACGTTTAAAACTATGATGAAGCATGAGATTAAAATAAAGTAAATTTCAAAATATAGGAGGCAAGTATAGTCAAAGAAAAGTATTGTTACAATTGAGAGAATTCAAATATTTCTCTTGAGTTTTTAATGAGTCTACTTAGAGTCACATATCCACACCTAACTTTGACTACATGTCTAACACGAGAAGCACCAGTGGAGCCTGCTTCAACGTGTTCATAGTTTCACAAACCACTTAGAAAAATGTTTTAATTGGCAAATGTAAAATTTTTGTTTTTTTCTCCTCAGCTCACGGACGATATACATATGTGGCCCCTAATAAGATTTGAGAGATTTGATGAACAAAAAAACAATCATGATCGATTTACACGTATCAAACAATTCATATTTCGTACCATTATAGAGCCCATTTAGAGTTTAAACCAAACCAATTGGGCTTTAACTAGAAATAAATTGAGCCCATTAGAGCCCGTTCGTTCATACTTGTATCTCCTTCTTTTGATTATTCTATCTCACTTCATTTGAAGAAGCAAAGAAAAGAGAAGAGATGCGAGCAATTCATAGGATCGTGACGACGCGATTGTGCTCGAGCTTCAGGCCTATTCTTGTTGACTTCGTTTCTTGTTCGCCTCCTCGCCATTTCTCTATCCCTAGGCGCCGGTTAATCTGTGCCGCCGCGGCCAAGTCCAATGGAGGAGGAAGGTCAGGTTCGATTGTGGCTCCTCCGTTGGTGACTGAAGAAGACTTTCAAAAGATCGATGTCAATCCTCCTAAAGGAACTCGTGATTTCCCTCCTGAGGATATGCGACTCCGCAATTGGCTCTTCAACCACTTCAAAGAGGTCAGAGATGAACTCTACTTATTGGGTTTCTGCAATTCGTCTTTTGGTTGGAAGAAATTTGAATACTTTGTATACTCTGTGTTCAAAGTTTGATGCTTTTTTATATGTTGACTTTGCTTTGAAGGTCTCACGGTTATTTGGGTATGAAGAAGTGGACTTTCCAGTACTGGAGACTGAGGCATTGTTCATCAGAAAAGCAGGGGAAGAGATTAGAGACCAAGTTAGTATTTTTCATTCTTAGGAAATGTATCTGCAGTTTAGGACAGTGCAGTAACTATGTTTATGTAGATTTGTTAGAAGAATTTAGTTCCTTAGCTTGAACTATTGCAAACTTTGTTATATGTAGCTTTACTGCTTTGAAGATAGAGGAAATCGCCGTGTAGCATTGAGGCCTGAGCTTACACCTTCTTTAGCCAGGCTTGTCATCCAGAAGGGGTAATAAACCTACAAGTCTAAGAATTGTATTTTCAAGTCTTCAGAATTGTCCATGGAATCTTCAAAGGACAGTTTATTTATTTTGTTTTTAAAACTCTTGTATCCAGGTATGGATGTGAGAATGTTGATTCCCATATTCTTTTTGGTCCAGAAAATCCGTTTCCCTTCCATTGAAGTGGTTTGCTGTTGGGCAGTGTTGGCGATATGAGAGAATGACAAGAGGAAGGCGACGTGAGCATTACCAGTGGAATATGGATATTATTGGTGTGCCTGAAGTTACAGTATGTATCTCTCAAGTCACAACTTCAATTACTTTAAGGCCTTCGAGTTTCTTGCTTATGTTAACCTCACCTGTGTTATTTTAACTCGCTATAAGCCCTGCCGCTAATTTGGTTCTCAAACCTTTTTGTTTAGGCTGAAGCTGAACTAATTTCATCTATAGTCACCTTCTTCAAGCGAATTGGAATCACTGCAGCAGATGTGGGTTTTAAGGTTTCAAGCCGCAAGGTAATTTTTGCTTATTTTCTCTTTTGATATGGATTATATGATACAGAAACAAGGAATTTACTCGCAATGGCAGACATGATTTGAGTGTTTTTTGCACTATCTCCAGTATCTAAATATCTACTGTAGCTATCATCTTTCATAACTTCTTCCTTTTGTATAGGTTTTACAAGAATTGCTTACAAAATATGGTGTACCCGAAGACCTGTTTGGAAGAGTTTGTATCATTATAGACAAGGTTAGTAGTCTGCTGCTGAAATCAATAGAATGATAGATACTCCAGATTTTCGAATGTTTCTGCTATTTGCATATTTTGTAACCCTACTTTGCTATTTGCTATGTGCATATTGCCTGCTAAATAGATTGAAAAGATTCCAGTTGTTGAAATAAAAAAGGAACTTGGGTTCACGGGAATATCAGAAGATGCTATTGAACAGCTACTTCAAGTGCTTTCTGTGAAGTCCTTGGATGATTTGGAAGGTATGTCGTCTCATTATTTCTAGTGAGTCCCTTTCTCCGAGAATTGTAGTTGATAAGAAACTCTAATTTGTATAAGCAGATATACTTGGTGGAGCAGGAGAAGCCATTTCAGATTTGAAGCAACTCTTCTCACTTGCTGAAAAGTTTGGTTATTCAGAGTGGATACAGTTTGATGCATCTGTTGTCCGCGGTCTTGCTTATTACACTGGTATCGTCTTCGAGGTTAGATGTTATGACATAATCTTCTGCATACATGGATACTTGTGTATAGTTTTCTAATATCAATTGATAGAAAAATTTTGTGACAGGGATTTGATCGAAAAGGGAAGCTGAGAGCTATATGTGGTGGTGGGAGATATGACAGATTACTCTCTACTTTTGGAGGTGATGACATTCCGGCTTGTGGTTTTGGTTTCGGCGATGCTGTAATTGTTGAAGTAAGTTAAACTTGCTTGTCACATTTATTAAGCTTCTATTACCTGCACTGAAAACTTGTGTGGCTCTGAATATCTGTTTCTGATTTCCCACCTTTCATTTTTAGTTGCTCAAGGAGAAGGATTTGTTGCCAGAACTGGGACAAGAAGTAGAGAACATTGTGTGTGCTTTGGAAAAAGATCTCCAAGGAGCTGCAGCCACAGTTGCAACCGCTCTCAGAGACAAAGGCCAAACCGTTGATTTGGTACTGGAGAGTAAACCGCTGAAATGGGTGTTCAAGAGAGCAGCTCGGGTAAACGCAAGAAGGCTAGTTCTAGTTGGGAAGACAGAGTGGGAAGATGGTTCGGTCAGTGTGAAGGTGTTGTCTTCAGGTGAGCAGTTCCAAGTCAAACTCAATGAATTAGAGTAGTAGCATCTACGGCTTTTCATTGTCTTTACTCTTTATGATCGTCGAAATTTTCTTTATCAAGTATCTTATTCATGGATGTTGAATATTTTTTTCCTATAACTATAATAATGATCACAAAATAGTATATGTTTTGACTACATACAAAACAGTATAATGTTTTTTTTTTTCAAGAATTTGTTTATTTATGTCTGGTACAGAGGCTTACTAATCGTTACATATGAGAAGCCTACTTAATAGCCCAAACTAGGTGTCGTTTAAAATTAGCATAATCACTGACACGTCATCATCCGCCACATTATCCAAAACCCTTCCGGCCTACTGTTCAGTTCTGCATCCTCAACCGCCGTGTAATCTCTGACTCTCGCTATTGGTGAGCTTCAATTGTTTTTGCGTTTGCGTTTAGAGCGTTTGAAATACCAATATAACAAGAACGTCTCTATTTAACAAGAATGGGAAATCGAGGTGTTATGAATGAAGATAGGTTGAATCAGTTGCCCGTCGTTGAAGAGGCTTGAGATTTATGATGATAATAATGACGAAAGGTTTAGAGGATACAGAATTAATGTTCCCTCTTTGAATTACTTGACATTCCAAGAGTTTAAAGATTTTGAGGTTTGTCTGAATGCGCCGGAGCTAGTGGAGGTATATATTATTGGAGGCTCTTATATAATCACTGATAAAGTTTCTTGGATCACTAAACTCAGCCAAACGTCTTTCTTTGGATCTATTACCCTTGGACGTAGCTTCATCGATATTGAGTTTTTGGTTATCTCATTGTTATTGCAAGGTACTAATAAATGTTTCATGCACAGATTGTGTATAATCCAACTGGTAGTATCTTCTATCAACTGGTGAATCTAGAGATGCATACATGTAAAGAAGAGTGGTGGAATCTACTTAGGGTCATGCTCCATATCTCTCCTAAACTAAAATTCCTCATGCTACTTGATGTAAGAACATTTCATCATTATCCAGCTATAGCTAATTTTGATGCTCTCTCTCTCTCTCTATGTGGTTTATATGTAATAGTCTTCTTGTCTCGGTTTGTCTAACCAGTATATGAATAAAGATGTTGATTTAGTCGGCGGGAAATGGAATGGACCAAAGTATGTTCCTGAATGTTTGTTGTCTCACCTGGAGACATTTGTGTGGAAAAATATGCTTGGGATAGACAAGAAGAGCAAGAAGTGGCTGCATACATTCTACGGAACGCAAAACAGTTGAAGAAGGCAACTATCTCCACAAATCCTATCGCACCGAACGAACTCAAGAAGTTGGAAGAGAGACGTAAGATGCTAAAGGAGTTGGCTAGTGTGATCAGAGCTTCCAATTCTTGCCACATTGCTTTCGAATACGAATGATCTTATATGTAAAACTCTTCATAGAGCCTGTTGGTTTAACCGGTTCTAGGTATACCACCATCTTGGGCTTTTCTTCATTTATTAATAAGCTGGTTCGGTTCGATATTGATTCAAAACCGGTTTTGAATTAGAAAGCCCTAGTCTTGTTCAGTTGACGCGAGCTTCAGTGCTTTGCTTCAAATTTGTTGAGTTTTTGCGTTAAGAGCGATTGAAGTGCGATTTTAGCTTCGAGGAACAGCAAAAATGGAACAAGAACAACGGTAAGTTTTGTTCATGTTTAGAGCATTTTGAAATCCCGATACATCATAGCGGTCTTATTGTGAATTCTTTGATTTTTTTGGTGGTGAAAAGATTGAGAAGAAATCTAGGTGATGAGGAGGATAGGATGAATCTGTTGCCGGAAGCTTTGATTCTGAAGATATTGTCTTTACTTCCGACGAAACTTGTCACAGCCACAAGTGTTTTGTCTAAACAATGGCGGTCCCGTTGGAAATTGGTGCCAAATCTCGAGTTCGATACTGAGGATTACGAAAGTGAACACCTTTCATTTTCAGACATTGTTTGCAAGTCTTTCTTTTCACATGAAGCTCCGGTTTTAGAGAGCTTTCGTCTCCGATTTGGATCAGATAACGTTTCCCCTGTAGATGTAGGATTTTGGGTTGGAACCGCGTTTTCTCGTCATTTGCGTGTATTGGAGCTCGATTTCTTCACTATGCATGAGATATTCACATTTCCGAGTAGCTTGTGTACTTGTACCACACTTGAGAGTTTGAAACTGGTACTTTTCATCCTTGTTGATATACCTTCACCGGGTCTTATGAAGTCTCTTAGAACTCTGCGCCTTGAGTTTGTGGACTTCAAAGACGATGCATCTTTCCGTAACCTTTTATATAGTTTCCCTAGTCTTGAACAATTGGATGTGTATCGAGGTGACAGTTGTGATGTTGGGACTTTCAATGTTGAGTCCCCTTCTTTGCAGAGGCTAACGATTCATGATACCAATGATGGACCAGAGTTTTGGGGGTATTTGATAAACGCTCCTTGTTTGAAATACTTACAAATTGAAGACTTAAGATGTCCAGGGTTTTCTCTGAATGCGCCTAAGCTGGTGGAGGCAAGTATCGCGAATGATACATCTGTAACCAGTGAGAAGCTTCTTCGATCTGTCACTTCAGTCAGACGTCTTTTATTGGATTTATCACCCTTTAAGGTAACTTTTCGGATTTGTTATCCAGTTATCAGTTATCACATTGTTTCTATACTCTTAATAATTGGTCTCATGGATAGATTACATATCCTAGTGGAAGTATCTTCTATCAGCTGGTATCTTTAGAGATGTATACACGTAAAGCAGAGTGGTGGAATCTACTTAAGCTCATGCTCCAAATTTCACCTAAACTACGAGTTCTCAAGCTCACTAATGTAAGAAAATTTCATTATTAGTCAGCTAGCTGTATTTTATGGTGTAGTAATGTTGCTGTACATTGACTGCCCTTTGTCTCTTTGGTCTCAGAAACGTCTGAATTTTCTTAATGATGATTTGGTCGGCTGCAAATGGAATGAGCCGAAGTATATCCCTGAATGTTTGTTGTCACAGTTAGAGACATTTTTGTGGAGAAGATTTGATTGGAGAAGAAAAGAAGAGAAAGAAGTGGCTACATACATTCTAAAGAACGCAAGACGATTGAAGCAGGCAACATTCTCAACAAATACCGTTGAATCGAAAGAGCTCAACAAGTTGAAAGGGAGACGTAAGGTGCCTAACAAGTTGAAAGGGAGACGTAAGGTGCTCAACGAATTGGATGGTGTGGTCAGGGCTTCAAATTCATGCCACCTTGTGTTCAAATTCGATTCACCCTCTTATCTATCAGACTCTTCTTTGCACATAGAGCTCTTTTAATATAACCGGTAAGAGGGACTTAGATCGGTGTTGGGTCTTGGGTATGGTGCTAGTCGTTTGGGATCGGAGTTGAATGTTATGTTGAAATATATCTATCCTTATGATGATAAAATCTTGGATTTTTATGAATATGATTTTGTCTCGCTTGTTCCACCAGTATATGAATAAAGATGTGGTTTGGTTTGCGGGAAATGGAATGAACCAAAGTATGTTTTTGAATGTATGTTGTTCTCATCTTAATCAAGTCGTGATGCGATAAATGAATCAAGTCGTGTCCTGATAATGAATTATGTACATGACCTACCATACGATGAAAGATCTGTGCATGAAGTTTTCTAAAACCAGTTTAGAAAAGTTTCCTCCACGTAAAAAAGCTAGAAGTGATGCATGTAATTTGAACAAAGATTTTGATGAAATGAATATGGTATGTGTTATGACTTATGAGGCTATGACATTGGTTCGGTTCATAGTTTAGATATGAAATGTTGGTTTGTGCATATGTCTAAACAAAGAGCATAAAGGATGGATTATACGAAACCTTTCGTAAACCAAGTGAATGAAGTTTGATGCATCAATATGGAGCAAGAATGGTTTTGGTTTGAGTTTTTTTTTTTTTTTTGGCATTATTACTTAAAACATTATTTTATGGTTTGGTTAGTTTTTAATCTCATCAAATCACAAACTATATCTTTTTATCTTTTTTGAAATGGAAAAGAATAACAAATCTACCAAAATACCTTTAAAATTCACTTAAATCTCTTAAATCCAAAAACATAATAAATTCTACAAAATCCTTACAAATCATGATTTGTCTACATATATATATGATCTTACATAGAAATATTAAGCTTTATACTACATGGTTCTCTACCAAAGTATGAATACGAGAGAGGAAATTTAGTGCGATATAAACTTAGTAAAGAAGAGATATGTTTTGTGTGTTCTAAGAAGAAACCGCGTAATGTTATCAAGAATGACTCATCACATCACTCACTAACTCCCTTTTTCTTATTTTCTTCTGTTGTTTTTGCTTCCAAACATTTCTCTCTAGTTTCCATACAACCAACCTTTTCACAATCTTTTATAAAATCATTCTCATCTTTCCGAGAAACCCACACACCTTCGATGGAATGAGATGACGAACTGATGAATAAGTTGACGTGCATGCGAAGATTAAGTTATCAGGAATAATATCGTAATGTTTACGTACATTCCACTATATATTTATATGTGGTTTAGAAGTTGACGTGAATGATAAATTAGGATTTTTGGTAATCCAAACAAAATTAATTATGAACGAACAAAAATATCAATTTGTCTTTTGTGGAGAGATATAAACATAGCAAGACATATATCAAGTTGTAGGTAGTTTCCTCTTGTTTTATTTAGTCCATATTAAATTGCGTTCTACACGCTTTTTTGGACTTTGGCTTGAGAGTGTATGTCATGTATGTATCACAGAATGGTCCCGACCGAAGAAATATATACACAGCCCAAATTATTTCAAAACTTCTTTAAAAACTCTTAACAACACATACTATAAGAAGAACATGAAATAGGGGTTTTGAAAAAACATACTTTACGCATAGCATTGTTTTATTTTTTTCCATTTCAAATTTATTTAAAATCTAATGTGCATTTTGGAATCCAATATAAGATCATCAAGTAAACACACACAAAATTTTAACTAGTATTCAGAAATTCATGAACGAATAACACATGTTTTCGATCTACAAATTAATCGAGATATAATCCTTATTACCCGCTTACTATAATAATTACTATGAATATATATAAAATTAAATTAATATTCAACCGAGTTGGCCCAAATTATATGAGATATTATAATTTATAAGTATACGAAAAGATGAATAATTTTTTGCAAAAGAAACAAAAAGAAATATTACTAGTAGATAAGTTTAACGAATAAATATTGACCATCCAACGAAGAAAAATTCTAGATGTATCTAGATTCTAGACTGTATATAGATAAGTTAAGTAGTTATCTAAGTAAAACTCATTTGCTCAATCCATGAAGAATATTATATATATAGTACGTTGAAGAGTAAAACTTATCTAGATACGAATAACTTCGAAGACCCAAACAAAAACTAAAGATAAATAAAATAATAACTTTGTTCTTCTAGACTTAGGCTACCTCCAACGGAGGTTTTTGAGAAGGTTTAACTATTAAATTTTTTAAAAAAAATAGAAAAGTGAGAGAGAGAAATGATAGAGAGGTTCTGAAGTCCCTTGGTTAAGCACCTCAATTAGAGGTTGTTAGAACACTTGTCTCTATATGAGTGGTTTAATTTATTTCTTTTTACCAAAAATTAATTCAATAACTTAATTAAATAAATTTATTAATATTTTCTTTTTAAAATACTCAAAATGAGAAGTTCACCATTAGTGCTGCCCTAAGACTACAAAATACAAATATTGTATATTGTGGTGGAACGCACGAAGAACATTCCTTTTATCTGAACTAACGTACAACGACTTTTCTGAGTCAGTCTCCTTTTAAAGCTTTAACGCGGTGACGCAACTCGTGACGCGGTGACACTGATTTTTCTATTTTCTACACACCTCATCAGCTTACTTACGCAGCAAGCCACAAAGGCTAGTTATGTATTTTACTATAAACCCATATTTCATCACACAAGTTCTATTATATAAATGAGAGAGTAGTACTCATCGTCGTCACACAACAAAAACACGTACAAAAACTTAACCCTAGAAAGTGATCATCACTAAGACAAATCCAAAATGGTTGCGAGAAGTGAGGGAATTGAGAAAGTGGAAGATACAGTGGTGAAATGTCTCATGTTGTTACCGAGAGTTGGAGAATACTGCGGCGGAGGAGGAGAGAAACGCGTTTACAGATGCAAGACTTGTCTTAAAGAGTTCTCTTCGTTCCAAGCATTGGGAGGTCACCGTGCAAGCCACAAGAAACTCACTAATAGTACCGATGCATCACTTCTTGAATCTTTGTCGTCCCATAAGAAGACTAAAGTGACGTCTCATCCTTGTCCGATATGTGGAGTGAATTTTCCGATGGGACAAGCTCTTGGTGGTCACATGAGGAGGCATAGGAACGAGAAAGCATTGGTTACACGATCTTTTTTGCCAGAGGCGACTACGACGGTGACGACTTTGAAGAAGTGTAGTAGTGGGAAGAGAGTGGCGTGTTTGGATTTGGACTTAGATTCGATGGAGAGTTTGGTCAACTGGAAGTTGGAGTTGAATCTTAGTATTGGTTAGTTTTTTAGTTTCATTCTTGTAGTCTTCATTGGATCCATATATTGTACCGATCGATGTAAATATTATTTTACCATCCGAGATTATTTCTTGTACTCTTTGCTATATAAATTTTCTTGGTTTGTATAGATGAACCTTTAATGGTTAAGCTATAAATGGCTTTAAGTAGTGCTGAAACTATAATATTAGTGTGGTATCAACTAGATCAAGAAGAAGAAGAAGAAACATAGACGAAACTAAGCTAAAGGAAAAAATGAATCGCCAAAACTTTGAAGTCTATATCGATTCTAGTCTCTCTTTCTCCACCTTTGTGGGTACAAAGCTTGATTCCCATGTGGTATATGCTTTTACGTGTGACCAAACAGACTGCACTAGGAAATTAACTGAAACCTTCTGATCAACTAGTTCTTAATTCTCTCCTAGTTTACTTCTTCAACTTTGTTGTTCTTCTTTAGTTATTATAATCTCACAATACTTATGTAACTATTGTGATAAGTTAGTTAAGATTCCTAAATGTTATCTTAATTAAGGTTTATAGACTAATATATAAAAACGTATATAAAATTCAAATCGGTTATCGTCAAACATTGAATCATTAACGCATTGGGTATTCCTATAATTATGGGTTGAATATAAAATGATGAATTTCAAATTTAAACAACCAAAACTAGCAAATTAAATAATCAGGCAAAATATGCTTATAAAAGTCTATGTTTAATTTAGTAAACTTCGACAATCAAATAACATATACTGATAATTCAAATGTTTATCTTAATTACAGACATAACTTTATTCAATTAATTATATGTTTTCCATCTATTTGCATATGAATACAACTTTGTATGAAAAAATTCTTAGATTCTTGAATGAGATGATCACCTGAATAAAACTATCACGTAGGTAAATTTATTTTACAAAGAAGATTATGAAAGTGTTTATATGTGCTTTAGAAGATGATGGACATGTATATATATTTCTGACTAATATATAAAAATGAATTTATTCAAAACATGAAACTACAGTTCAATGAATAAAAATATATAAATACATTTATTTGAATAGAAAAATATATTGAGTCATTTAACCAAAAAGAATCTGTACATGCATGTACTTTGACTTAATATAGATAACTTTATTTTTTACAGTGAATATGGATAAGTTGCCAAGTACATAGATTTGCACTATCCACATCGACAAGATTTATAAATTAAAAAAAAAAAAAAAAAAAAAATCTATAAGGCGGCTTAATTATGAATACAATTCACTACAGTAAGATTAATTAACATAAACACCACTTACACTAACTTACCCACCACGTCATCAAGGGGTACTTTCGTCACTTAACATTACGTCATAAACCCTATAAATAGGTGAGTGTCTCCCAAAACACGCACGAGACACACTACACCGACACTAGCAAGAAAAAAAAAAAGTAAAAACAAAACAAAAACCCTAGAAGCGTCACTCAACTCGATGATTGCGAACAGAGAGGAGTGTATTGATCCGTCGACGGCAGTGGATAAAGCGGCGAAGTGTCTGATGTTGTTAACGAGAGTTGGCGGCGACGACGGAGTAGGAGGAGGAGAGAAACGAGTTTTCAGATGCAAGACTTGTAAGAAAGAGTTCTCTTCGTTTCAAGCATTAGGAGGTCACCGTGCAAGCCATAATAAACTCGTTAACAACGGTGACTATACGACGTCGTCACTTACTGGATCACATAAGAAGAAGACGCCGAGTAAAACGACGTCGACGACGACGACGACGACGATTCATGTTTGTCCGATTTGTGGGTTGAATTTTCCGATGGGACAAGCACTTGGTGGTCACATGAGGAAACATAGGAACGAGAAAGAGAAAGCCTCATCAAACGAGTTGGTTACACGATCTTTCTTGCCTGAGAACGCAACGTTTACTACGATGACGACTTTGAAGAAATCGAGTAGTGGGAAGAGAGTTGCGTGTTTGGATTTGCACGACTTCGCTGCCGTGGATACTTTGGTCAATACTGATTTGGAGTTGGGAAGAAGCATGTATTGACACTTAGGTTTTTAGTTTTCACAGATTAACAAACATATCTGCATAGAGCTTTCACATGGTTTAGTACTCTTTTGATGATTTCTTATCATACAGATCAAATGTGTATACAGTTTGATTTACTATCACAAGATTTCTTTTCTTGTTTGCTAAAATATTATTGGTTTCACATTTTATTGAAAAATTTCGAATCCTTCTTTTATGAATGCTTCAACTAGTGTTGGTTGTGTCGAAGCTAAGTTTCCTATACTCTTAGAAGTAATGTTTCAAGATTTGGTACAAAGAAGAAGCAAGAGAAACATAAGAACAGAGAGGATAATATAAGAGAGAAAAATACAAGTTTCGATTAAAACCTTCGTACAAATAAGAAGGACAATTTGGAACGAATCAGGAATGTTGGAATAAAACAAAAATTACAGAAGCACCCAACGATATCTTAGTTTTTTTTTTTTCTTTCACTTCACCCCAAACTTTTTTTTTCGACTTAATACTTCACTTTTAAGACATTTTTTTGGAACTTCTAAGTTCCACAGCATGCAGACTTCTGTGTAGCTTGCCCGGTTCCAGCTGCCTGGTCTGTTTGGCTTATTTTGATAGTTGCAGGCTGCAATTGACGACAGACACATGAAAACAAATGCGTTTTCAGACCGTTGAATGAGCAAAAACGCAAAGATGTGAAAAGGGAAGAGAAAGAGATGTAACAAACCTCTGCCCTGGAGTCGGTGTCTGAAAGCCTCTGCTTAATGTCCCTCCCTATTGAGAAGAAAACTTCTTCCACGTTTAGGTTTGTCTTGGCACTCTGTGACAGCACATATATAGCTAAATAAGTAAACAATGAGTACTCTATCTAGTTGTAGGACTGAGAGCATTGTTAGACTTACTGTTTCGAAGAACTTGATTCCATACTCATCAGCAAGAGCCTGACCCTTTGCCGTAGGTACAGCCTGAATATTGTGACAGGACATAGAAGCTATTATTATAAGGATCAGTCGTGAATAGGACAGGGATAAAGGGCTTGTGATTCATACCCTCTTGCTTTCATCCATGTCAGCCTTGTTCCCTACCAAGATCTTGTTAACATTATCTGAAGCGTGCTGTTCGATATTACGAATCCAGTTCCTAATGTCTGCAATTACGTTAAGAATCTGGTGTGTAAAAGATATGATCACTCTGGTTTAGGGAGCTTTATAGAAACCAGTAAGTGAAAGACTTGATGGAGGGAGTTTTACTGTTGAAGGACGACTCATCTGTGACATCATATACCAGCAAAATGCCCATTGCCCCACGGTAATAAGCTGTAAAAAAAATGCAAAAGGAAAAGAATCTTCAGACTGGTATTGAAACAAAGGTAAAGATCAAAGAGAAAGTGCCGATTTAGCCCAACAACATCATCTAGACAACACCTAGGAAAATAATCAGCCTAGTAAAGCAAATCAGTAAAGTGACATTGTACAAATACATCCCCTTTACCTATAATTGGTTATCTAAGACTTCTTATAGGTGTTTGTCGAAAATCTCATCTCGACAACCTTTCTAACTTGACTTCTATTGCAATGGTGAATGCTAAGTAAAGTGACCAGCAAGCAGGTGTATATGAAAAGATGAACTATGAAGTGCTGAAATAGCCCAACAACACCAACTATACAATACCTAGCAAGGTAATAAGCCCAACAAAGCAAATCAGTCAAGTGACATTACACAAATACAGTCTCTTTACAAGAGATAATAGCACCTGTAAGAGGCTATTCAGCATTTTGTTAGGTGTTCATCTCATTCAATCAATACTGGGATGGTTAATGGTCTACGTACTGATCCACGAAGCAAATTTATATGAACAGACGAAACTCACCAGTGGTGATAGTCCGAAACCGTTCTTGACCAGCTGTGTCCCAAATCTGAAGCTTGATACGTTTGCCATCAAGCTCAATCGTTCTTATCTTAAAGTCAATGCTACATCAAGGCCAAAAAAAAATAAAAGAGAAACAAGACTCTGTAAAACGTCAAGGAACAAAATCAAAACACACATCACTAAAGTCAATTTATCTTCATAACCGAGAGAACACAAACCCAATGGTGGTAATGAAGCTAGTGGTGAAAGATCCATCAGAGAAACGTAGAAGAAGACAACTCTTACCAACACCTGCAAAAACAAACACTAAGGTTACAGAGATCTCTAAATACAAACACCGATCAAATAATGAAAAATCAAATCTGTATCACCAAAGTCCATACAACGATCTCACCACAAACAAAAACATCACAGTGAATAGATCGGTTCAACAAAACACGAATGGATTCAGAAAATTTCATCGGATCCATGATCGAAGAGGTTTTTCAGATCAACGTACGTACCGCTATCTCCAATCAGAAGAAGCTTAATGAGATAATCGTAATCGGCTCTGGCTCTAGCAGGTGGAGCAGCCATTGAATCTAAAGGAAACAAAAACTTCAAAGATCAAAATCTGTAAATCTTAGTTTCATCGAAATCGAATTAGATCAAACAAAAGAGGAAAAAATGAATCGGCTGCGCGAAGAAGAAGATCATGTACCGGAGCAAGTGAGAGAGCGATGTAATCGGAGAGGAGCGAAGAGCGAAGGTTATGGCGGACGGCTAAAATGCGCCAGTCCCGATTTAGCTTTTTAGATTTTTCCCGGCTTCTTCTATTTTACTTCGTATTCTTCTTCTTCGTCTTCTGCTTCGCGTGCACGTTAGCAATTGGAACCGAAGGAGCGCGCACAAAAAAACAAAGAGAGAAGAGATTCTTTTGGAGAGGGCTTGTAGAAAGGCACGACGCCTTAATGGGCCTTTTGTTAATTACTTGTTAATTACTTTAAAATCCAAATCATTGTTATTACTTCTATTAAACCAAAATTCATTTTTAAAGCTTAAATCCTGCTTACGGGTCACATACTATGCAGTATCATTAAAAACTGCATTTATTTTTGGTTAAGCATCAAAACCTACATTAAACCAAACTGGATAAAGAATTTAAAAAACAGAAAAAGTAAGTAGAATATTATATACTAGAAACTAAAAAGTGTAACAATTTGAAATTAACTATGTAAACTCAAGTATGAAAAATGCTAATTTTGATCAATATTTGTGCTAATATGATAATCCCCATAAATAACATTGTAAATATGGCTGCCTATACAACACACGAGTAGACAAAGAAAACATGACTTACCAAACAATACCAAATGCATGCAAACACATCACATGCAGAAACAACAAGTCCACCACTTCGTCTTCGTCCACGGCTCATGTCATGGAGCATGGTGCTGGCATTGGATAGGAATAAGAGAAGAACCAACATTGATCTGCCTTAGCTCCCGTTCATACGCAGTTGTAATTAAGCCCAAATCATACACAGTTGCTATGATAGCTGCTATTTCATGTAGCAGTTGAGAAAGCTGTTGAGGCTTATTGAGCATAGCCATGTGTGACCATCCACTTCAATCCGCTTCACTTCGTTAGGCTCTCGTAGTTACTAATCATCCACTTCTGAACCTTCTCTGGAAGCACATTGTCGCCTTATTCACAAACAATAAACACTCTCTAAGCTTTAGAACCCGATCCAACTTGAAAACTAATGAACCTGCGAGCAAGGTCCCTAAGCTTTAGCAGACCTTTCCAGAACCAAGAATCAGAGTTTCTTAGTTTTAATTATCGTGAGCAATTAGTATTATGTATTAAATGTTTAAATATCATTGTTTACAAAAGGTAGAGCCAGTAAGTTTAAGGAGACTTTAGAAAACGAAACAAAATAAGCAGATTTGCTTCCAAGTGGGCATAAGGTAGAGGTAGATGCAAACTCAGTCATCATAATCTATCATATCTTTACGGGCTGGGAAGGTTGAGAGCGGTTTGGGGAGAAGGTGCAACAGAGTCCAAGCCAGGGAGAGATGGGTTTCTCAGACCGGAGGGTTGAGACATGCACCACCTTCCTTCAAGTTCTTGTCTTCTAACGTCGGTCGGTCCTAGAACTTGTCCTGGTAAGCAATTAGCCATGACTCTAATGAATACCGTAACGTAACTGTGGAGATATTACAAAACTATGACATTAAAGTTATCAAAGGGCAAAAGATAAATAAGAAATAAAGATATTTTTGAAATCTCTTTAATGTAGTATGTTCTTTTTTTTTTTGGACAAATGTAGTATGTTCTAACAATCAAAAGTTCCTGTGATGAATTTGAGTCAATATATAGTTTGATATGCATCTATGGTAAATTCACTAAACATGGAAATACATACCATGTGAATCTGTGATTATGGTTCTTTTATCAATTCATATATCTTAATAAGCCTTTATTAATTAGAAAATCCAATCAACAATACAGATTGACATATGCTTTGTAGTTTATATAGGAAATTTTATATATATATATAAAAAAAACTAGAGTTTATGCTTATCTAGCTAGTCCCTCAAAACTCAAATATCTATGTTAAAAAAAAAAAAAAGCAAATAAAAAACAACAGTCCAACTTGAAACATGAAAAGACAACAGTGCAATGTCCGCTCGGGCCTCAAGTTCTTCAGGGGAAAGCTTCATCAACTCAGGATCACGGATTCTTAAGCTAGGGTCGTTGACAGATTTTGCAAACTGACATATCCAGTCGAAGTATTCTTGCCCATGGCGATGCGTAGGAGCGCACACAAGAAACCTAGCAATAGTGGCAATTTCAAATCCCGCCTCAGTCAACAATGCATATGTCTCCTCTGGTTTGTCCGCCGGCAAGTATGGTGCAAACGCACACTCTTTTTTGCATTTACACAGACAAGATTCCATTCTCCTAATATAATGCATATTTACGATTGTTAGAAAGAAGAAAAAAAGAAGTTTGTATCCAATAAATCTAATCAAACCATTAAAAAGAAACAATAGGTAAATATTTTGAATAAGAATATAGAAATTAACTAACCTGTAATCAGAACTTTTGATGATAAGGATCAACAGATGAAGAAAATAAAGCACACCCAGTTTATGATGATGACACAAAGAAGATGGCGAGGTATGTTGATTTGTATATACACACAAATATGGAAAATTTTCTAAGCGCTAGCTCGCGCATATTGCAAAGTCTTTTTCTTTTTTTAGATATACGCGCGACACTTCGCCGATGAGTATATATATTTTTAAAACGTCATTGTGTAATTTGTAAAAGAAGAAACTAGTAACGAGGGAGAACAAGGCCATTGGGCCAGAAGAGAACGAGACCCAATATGTATGGGTTTCGGTTAGTAAGCAAAACTCTTATTATGTTAAGTAGTTTTGAGGATGATTGCAAGTTTCCAAAGAAAAATCAAAATTTTCTTTAGAATCGTATAAATTTATTGATCCTGAATGAAGTTATAAAACGAGAAGGAAGAGCACGTCTCCAAACTGATAAACCAACACATTTTACGATAAGTCAATAAAGATGATATTGCTTTCATAAATCGCACAAGTCTAACGAATTCCAAAAACTGAAATAAATTTGTCTACTCATCATCTCCAAAGTTTTTAAGCATCTGAGTAAAACCACATACAAAACTACTACTTTAACAAGTAAAGTCAAATCCCATAACTACTACTCCCACCACATAAGTAGAATCGAATTATAACCCGATAAAATGGTTCTCGAGAAGATGCTTCAGTAAAAGAAGCCAAGAACTTTGCCACCGACGTTCTTTCTCCTTGCTTCTTCGTGATCCATGATTCCCGCTGAGGTCGTCAGAACAATGTAACCGAACTGCGCATAGAGAGATGTGTTCAATGAAGTTGTGACATTGAAAGATAAAGTAAGATTATGCTCTACAAGTAATAGCACTTACACCCTATACACTCTAACAGGAACAACAAAGTGATTATGTTCTACTAATAATGACACTTAACAAACGATTACACCCTAACATGAACACCAAAGTGATTATGTTCTACTAATAATAACAGTTAACACCTGATTACACCCTAACAGGAACAGCAAAGTGAGGCAACAGATCGATATGAGCATGTGCATCAACAACAATCTTACGCTCTAAAACATAATTGATTGGCACCAAGAGTACAGAGTAAAAGGCTTATCGTCTCGAGACTAACCTGTCTGGAAGGAAGTAGACGAGCAGTCCAACCTTCAATCTCCTTGACACCAACATCAAACCGAGGACTGATGACTCCACACTTGTTCAGCCTTCCATTAAGCTCCACAACAATCTTACCAGACCTGTGGTCATCCACATACTCAAATTCGCCGATGTAACCTATAAAATCCAAGAACATACCACAAAGCAATCATCATTACAACTGGAAACA
Source organism: Capsella bursa-pastoris (assembly GCA_036452645.1). Lineage (NCBI taxonomy): Eukaryota > Viridiplantae > Streptophyta > Magnoliopsida > Brassicales > Brassicaceae > Capsella > Capsella bursa-pastoris. Next base: position 14,146,507 of record CP144195.1, on the reverse strand, counting down.
GCAATACAATGAAAGCAAAGTAACACAGAGTCAAAGCTAGCTCTGCAAAATCAACATACCGTGCTTTTGCATGACGATGAGGAACTTGATGATAACTTTAGAAGAAGGCCTGATCATAACCTGCCTCTTTCCCCTCTTCTCAGCATTGTACATGCTCTTAAGAGCATCATTGAGCACACTGATTCTCACCATTCTTCAAAAAAATCAAAATCTGCAAAACATTTACACCAACTAATCTTAAGCTTATTGATATTCGCATTGAAACATCTACAGAGGCAACGAATTCGATTCCCACACACTATGACTCTGAAAATGACACTAAACGAAAGCTTAAAACCTAGATTCTCCGGAGAAACATCAAATTTGGGAAATGAACTAAAGGCATGTTCCGAGATACGATAAATCAGTTCATAGAAGTTGAGAAGAGATGAAGATTCCGACGTTTACTAACCTGAAACCTAAGTAGCAGCCGCTCCGACGTCTCTCGCCTTGACCTTGAAGAACAGATTAAACCGAGAAGACGGAACCAAAAATTAGGGTTTTCGCCTTTATCGCTTTCACGGGTTAGATTCATGTTTCATTAGGCCCATTATGCGTAATTAGGCCCATTTTTGCTCGTTATATATTAGAGATAGTATGCTTATGTTAGTTGGTGAATGTTTGCATGATTTAACAATTGTTCGTGTAATTTCTAAAACATTAAGTTAGTTTGCATGTGTCATAATTCAGTAGCTATTATATTTCCATTAATCAATACAAAATATTTATTTGCCTATAGTGAGAATATTATCTGATGTGTACAAAATTTCTACCGTCAAATTTCAAAAATTTAATATCATGATAGATGCTACAAATTCAAAAAGACAAGAGTTATTTAAAATTAAATTTGAACTACCAAATTAAATTACTTAGTACTTTATTCAAGAAATGATTAAAATACCTCTACCAAAAAAAGAAATTATTAAAATACTTGAAAAATTAAAGAGTTATTTATAATGTATACTCACTTACCTCATACATTTTTTGTTCAAACGTACTATTATGAAGATTTTTCAAAATACCACTAAAATATATTTTTTCCAAAAATATTACAAAAATAAAACTTCTATTTTTAACATTCAAAACTAATTTATAAATCATAAATATTAACCCAACTATGTACTAAAAACTATACCCTAAATATAAATATTTGATTCAAACATTAAAAAAATCTACATATTCAAAAATCAATGTTTTAAGTCTACGGTATTTTTGTAAAAATTAAACTTTTGTGCTATTTTTGGATATAATAAAACTATGATATTTTTGGAATAAAAAACTAAAATTGTGGTATCAAAATGTATTTCTCTTAAATAATCCTATAATAAACATGATAAATAATTGAAAGCAAAAATCAGTACAATATCAACATCTTCCAACTTAAATGATCAACAACAAGCATGTTTATCAACTCTCCTTCGCAAATGCCGATAATAAATTTGGGTAGTGTGTATATATTCATCACACAACAAGATAGGTGCTGGTATAAATTGAAATTACGAAAGTGAAAACTCAAAATATTCATCTAGATTACTGGAATAAGATTTCTCTGGACTGCAAACAGTTGGAAATTGACAAGCATGTATCTCTATGTTGAATCATTTGAATTATTATTATGTTTTTTTATCTCTTGGTATAGTTAGATAATGATCCTTAAAATTTTGTGGAAAACTTACTTTGAATAAATAATATAACATTGGTAAGATTTGATATATTATATTTCTTGTATTATGGTGATAATAAATATAAATGTTTGAAAATTTATATAAAAACTTAAAAACAAGTCTTAACAATTTGTAACGAGTCCGGTCCCTCTCAAAGAAACACGTATAATTTGTAACGATGTCAAAAAAAAATAATCTTAACAGTGTACTAGTATTTTAAACCAAGTTTAATGCCTTTTCAACTACATATCCTTTTTCATATTCGTAAATAACAACCAACTTTTTGTTGTCAATTTCAATTTTTTTGTTTTATTATTAATCCAAAGTCCAAACAATTTGAATTTTCCTATCCGACGTTATTCTATGCTTTTTAAATTATTTCTTAACAAACATCATTTTAAGTTTAAAGAATGAATATCAACCACATAGTAAAATCATGCTTAACAAAAATCATTTTAAGTTATCGAAACACCATAACCTCCTCCATTACATGACCGACGACTCTTCTAAGTTCTCACTCATGCTTCTCCTTGACCTTGCCATTAAAATCTCATAGAAAAAAAGTTAAAGATTTTTATTTTCTTATTTTTTATTTTTTCGGACAAGATTTTTATTTTTTCAAATTGTATCATTAGTGGGATATAAATTAAGCCCATTTTATTCTAGGCCCATTAAAAGGTGCTTTCTCAGAGATTTGAAACTCGTAACTAATTTTTTAATGGCCCAATTAAAAAGGTAAAATTATCTTAGCCGTTCACTGCAACGACGGACTTGTTCTAATCTAACGGTGAGCAGTATCTTCCACGTCATCAATCCTCGTGAAACAAGAACTAACCAATCAATATCAAACTCATACTCCTATATATATACATCAGCTAACCGAGTCGATTTAACAACACACACAATTCTTGATCTCACGATTCATTCTTCTCCAAAACCTTTTCTTTACTCTAATACCTTTTCATACTCCTGTGAAGAATGGCTCCAAAGGCAGAGAAGAAGCCGGCAGAGAAGAAACCAGTGGAAGAGAAATCAAAAGCCGAGAAAGCTCCGGCGGAGAAGAAACCAAAAGCCGGCAAGAAACTCCCGAAAGAAGCTGGTGCTGGTGGTGACAAGAAGAAGAAGATGAAGAAGAAGAGCGTCGAGACATACAAGATCTACATCTTCAAGGTTCTGAAACAAGTTCATCCAGATATTGGTATCTCAAGCAAAGCCATGGGGATTATGAACAGTTTCATCAACGATATCTTCGAGAAGCTTGCTTCTGAATCATCCAAGCTCGCTAGGTATAACAAGAAGCCTACGATTACTTCTCGGGAGATTCAGACTGCTGTGAGACTTGTTCTCCCCGGTGAGCTCGCTAAACACGCTGTTTCTGAAGGAACCAAGGCTGTTACCAAATTCACCAGTTCTTGAATTTGTGGGATCTTTTGTTGGAATCGATGATTTGGGATTTTATGGTGTTTGTTAAAATTAGGGTTTTTTTTTTTTAGAATTTGACTATTAGAAGTTCTGTAATTTGATTTCTGTTTCGTTATCTTTTGGGTTGTAATCGAATCAAATCCGATGTATCTCTTTAATCAATCAAAGTTTAATGTTTTTAATAAAAATCGTATCTTTGTCACTGCAAATGTATCGGTGATTGAATCACCTTCTCGCTTCAATTAAACGTCGTTGTGAAGATCGGAATCTTAGTGTTTCTCTCCAAAACGTCGTCGTTTCGTTCGAGTGTTTAACCTAGAAATAGTTTTCGTTCTTTACTAAAGGGTTTCTTTCGAAGCAGTTTTGGGTTTTTGAAAGATGGCTAAGAGAGTCTCAGCTCAGCTCTTCGTAAGCAGTATGTTAATTGGTTTATCTCAATTTTCTCTGGATAGATTCTTTCTATGTATGCTTGGTTTGGTTTGATCAGATTTATATCTTGTGCAGGGTTATCTGCTTACACTACAGATCAATCTCTGAGGCAATTGTTTTCTCAGTTTGGTCAAATTAAAGAAGGTGCAGACACGAATTGAATATGTTTGAAGCTTTAGTTTTGTTCCTTAGTTAAATTTGGTGATGTGGGTTTGTTTCAGCTCGGCTTATTAGGGACTCAAGAACACAGAGACCAAAAGGGTTCGGCTTTATCACCTACGAATCTGAAGATGATGCTCGAAAGGCAATAAAAAGCTTAGATGGGAAGGTTAGAAAATCCAATTGAACATCTTTCATTAACACTTGAATAGGTTTGACTTTGTACTGTAATTACTTTACTTATCGAAAACTCGTCTCTTTGCACAATATTGTCCTTAACCTCACACCACTAGTCAGGACTCAACTGTAGAAATGCTGATTAGGGTCTGAAGCTGTATCCATGTTGGTCTGTGTTCATTGTGATGATAACGTTATTGAACTTTTTGACAGATGCACTGAAGTTATACTTGGTTCTTTTGCTTGTTTCTTTGGTTTCAGATTGTAGATGGTAGACTAATATTTGTCGAAGTTGCCAAGAATGCAGAGGATGTGACAACGAATATTAACAGTTCGAAAGCCGATGACTGATTGTAATTTGGGTATAGAGACTCACTACTATAATCATGTAGACTTGTTTACAGAATTGATCTGAGATCATCAGTTCCATGTCTTCACTATACGTTTTTTCTTGAGCTGATCTGGGCTTAATTTGTTTAAACACAGTATGAATATCGGGCCTAATTTAGTTAATGGGCTTCAATTTAATAAGCGGTGAGGCTAGGGTCACATGCCCGGTAGGAAAGGAAACTTGTCGCACATATCCGAACTCCAGAATATCCACGTGTCTGTATTTGATTGGATGTAACCGCTAAGTGTGGAAGAGCCAACTGAGAGATGCCGAAGAGCCAATATAATTCACGTACCTCTGGTTTTTTTTTTTTTTTGAATTTTGCAAGAACCTCATTTATTGTAATTTGCATATTTAAAATAGAGAAGTACTAGTAAAACATTTAAATTGTATTGGAACTTTTGTAGGAGACAGGAAACCAACTAAGAGTATTTAAAACTTTTGAAAATGATAACAAGTACCAATATGGTTTAGACTTGTAGATAAAATTATGAAGAGTCTCCACTCTCCATCTTCTTAAAAAATATGTAGAACTATGTTGTAGTGGTTTTTCATTTGTGATAGTCTTCTCTAATTTTGATATACAATTTTAACCAATTAATCTTAAATCAGTATTTAAACTAACGATAGGCTTAATAATTTTTTTTTCTATCTCTTCTGAATTAACCAAAATCTATCGAAATTCAAATTTGTGAACCATCAAATTACTTATTGAATCACTGGTATTATGAGATTTCAAAATTTCAATTCGAGATATCATTTATATAGTTATATTTATATTTTTTTATTTTCAATTTAAGAACATATTATATATATATATATATTTGGTCAAAGTTTTAATTAATTTTCCAAAAAAATCAATAATATAATTAAAACACCTACCAAAAAGACTGAGTTGAATAAAATGAAATCTAATTATAGTATTGAATTAAAATTAAAATATTCAATAATAATATAATAATTAATATTGGTTGGACTTCCGAATAAATTGATGAAGAAGAGAGATAAAGAAATTGACAAAGAAAAACAAAAGAAAAAAAGGTGACCGTCTCCTTCTTCTCTCTGTCGATTCTCTTAGCCGCCTGACGAAAATATCTTCTTCTTCTCCTAAGCACGAATTCGCTCTGATACTAGTGTGTTTCCAGCCATGGTGAGCTCAATTTCTACTTATTTTGTTTATACCTTCAATTCCTCGATCTGTACTGCGTGCGCCTCTCTCGATTTGTGTTTGGTTCTCGTATGCTTAATCATCTGGTTCCGATTTCTTTTGCTCATTTTTGTTGTTTCGTTAGATCTGTTAATGAACTTTTACTTTTTTTTAGATCTCTGAGATTTGGTGTTTTTTTGTGTGATCGTTGTGTGACTGATCTAGGATCAAAGCTGCGTGAGAGAGCTTCTCTTTGATAGCGAGAACTTGAAATCAGAAGTATCAGTTTGATTTAGGGCTTATCCTTGTTGGACATTTATCAACTTTGGTGTTGTTAGGGTTGTTTGATCCATTTCTCCTTGATCACTCACTCTCACTCCAATTGATCTCGAGTTTTGTTCTGCTTGCTGCTGATCTTTTACCACTTCTTTCTTGAACTGTTGGATGTTGTTTCCACTATTGATTCATGTGTTTCATCTCACATTATCAGTCTTTGTCATGTTGAGGTTTGAGAATGTGACCTTAATTGCTATTTCGTGGGAATGTGAGAACTGTTGAGTATGTAGTAGTGTGAAAAGTTGTTCTGATCTTCATGGTTCTTTGGTTTAAAACAGGCTAACGCGGCATCAGGAATGGCTGTGCATGACGATTGCAAGCTGAGATTTCTGGAACTGAAGGCGAAAAGGTCACACCGTTTCATTGTTTACAAGATCGAAGAGAAGCAGAAGCAAGTTGTCGTTGAGAAAGTCGGTGAGCCTGTCCAAACCTATGATGAGTTTGCAGCATGTCTTCCAGCTGATGAATGCCGTTACGCCATTTACGATTTCGATTTCGTCACTGCTGAGAACTGCCAGAAGAGCAAGATCTTCTTCATCACTTGGTAGCTATTCAATTCCTGTGTCCTTCTTTCTCATTATATCTCTCTCTAATGGTTTTCATTCTTATATATGTAATGCCCTAATGCTGTTGTTTTTTGCAAAGGTGCCCTGACATAGCTAAGGTGAGAAGCAAGATGATCTACGCGAGCTCCAAGGACAGGTTCAAGAGGGAACTAGACGGAATTCAGATAGAGCTTCAGGCAACTGATCCAACCGAGATGGATCTCGATGTTTTCAGAAGTCGTGCCAACTAAAAAGTAAACCCCAAAGTTTATTATCCATTTATCCCCTTGAGAAAGATCTATATCATGTTGTTTCGGTTTGATGATGTTACCAATTTATATTATACATTTTGCTGTGAAGAATCTATGAACCGAACAGCTTCCGTTTATATCGCGGTGATCTTGTGTTCGATATTGTCGTTCTAAAATGGTGTGTAAGGACCCAAATCGTCTATTGAAGATGATGAACCCATTTTGGTATCATTTTATGAAATGGATGAGTAAAGTTTCTCTTTAACAAACTGTCCAGGACCAGACTGACCTATACAGATACATTAACTAAGAAGATTATGATCGGATTTGGTCGTATTGACCATTCTTTCATTCATTCTTATGGTTTTGTTTCGAAAGAATTATCTTTGAAATTGGTTGTGTTGACCATATTTGTATATCCTCATAACATGAAGCGGTACCAAATCTATATCTAAACTTGAGAACGAACTTGTCCACGAATTTATCACCTAATCGATGACATTTTCAATATAGCAAGGTAGGGTAATATGTTTATAAATTTATAAACAGTGAGCAAAATAAAAACTTTATTATATATTCTTATCCAAATGGAAAGAAACATATAAACAAAATGAAATACGTTTCCATATAAAAAAATGATTCGGATAGCTTACAAATAACGCTGACACAACCCCAAAATAAAAAGAGAAGAAACAGTGAAGAAAAAAAAAAAAAAAAAAAAAAGACACAAATTCATAATTCTCTCCATTGATTTTTGACGACCGGAGAAAAATATCTTTCTTCCGTCTTCTTCATTTTTCTACCAGAATTTTGAAATCGGTTTGATTCAGCCATGGTGAGCTCAGTTTCTTCTTCTCTTTTTAAGTTTCTTCGATTTCTGAAGCTTAGATTGCTTTGCTAGTCGATACGAGTTCAAATTCGTTTGCTTCTCGCTCGTTAGATCTGGATTTGAACTCTTATGTACTCGGATCTTTGATGTTTTTGTGATTGTGTGTGTATGATCGGAATTTATATATATGTAGGACTTTTGATTTGAAATCCAAGTAGGAGGAATCTGGTGTTTCTTCAACTTGAAGTTCATATGAGTAGTTGATAAGTTGTGCTTGTTCGATCCATATATGATTTGCTTCTGTGTATTGTTTGGTGATAGTTTCTTTTGTGTGTTTGTGTTGTGTGTATTGGAAATGATAATAGGCAAACGCAGCATCGGGAATGGCTGTGCATGATGATTGCAAGCTAAAGTTTATGGAACTCAAAGCGAAACGAACATTCCGTACCATAGTCTACAAAATTGAAGATAAGCAAGTGATCGTTGAGAAACTCGGTGAACCTGAACAATCATATGATGACTTTGCAGCTAGTCTTCCTGCTGATGAATGCCGATACTGCATTTACGATTTCGACTTTGTCACTGCTGAGAATTGCCAGAAGAGCAAGATCTTCTTCATCGCGTGGTAAAAATTCGCTGCTTCAACTAACAAAAATCGTATCTTTAATATGTGTTATGATCAAGCAATGTGTTTTGTTTTTTTTTTTGTGCCAAAAGGTCTCCAGACACTGCTAAAGTGAGAGACAAGATGATTTACGCGAGCTCTAAGGATAGGTTCAAGAGAGAACTAGATGGGATTCAAGTGGAGCTTCAAGCAACCGATCCAACCGAAATGGGTCTTGATGTTTTCAAAAGCCGCACCAACTAAGAACCGTTCCTTACAGGGTTCTTGAAATAAGTTTGTTTATGGAGTGATTATGTTTCCTCTGACAGTTATCAAAACTTTTTTAACACCCTTCCAAAACTTCATTCTATTTGGTATTGTTGTTGTCTATCTTAATGTCTATGAGAAAACTATGAGATGTGTTGCTTTGTGATGGTTTTTCAATTAGTTTACATGTACAATACTTTGGAAATCAGATTTGTGTTATTTCTAAGGTTTCAAAGCCTTGTCTCATCATCCCATGATATTATCTATCTATCTAAAATATCATCGAAGCTAGCTAACTTAATAGCTTCTCTTCCATGTAAGTTTGACAATGTTAAGAGATGACAAAATATCAAATTTCTCTTTTCAGTTATTTCTCCAAAATGGGTGATCACTAGAAAATGTGTATCAGCAATTCAGCATCATATAATTTTATATCAGTTTGATTAAACTATAGTTTATATCTTCTATGAGTCTTGCATCTCCTCTTCCTACCCTAATATAATTATGATATAGTTACAAACTCATGCATTCAAGACAAAAGCTAATTTGAAGAAAACTCGCGACAAAATATCACATCTGTCTTGGTCAATAGTCAAAAACTTAGTTTCCCTAAGATGAGAAACACTGTATTCTCTGTTTTGTTTCATTTTTTTTCCAATTGGAGAAATTAAAGTCAATTTGAAATAAAATAATGGAAGACTAACTTTGCTGTATATTTGTTTCTTATATGCTATATTTCTCTGGTCAAATTTCATTTAAGGAAACTTAATTTTGTGATTATTTTAGCTTGGATATTCCAAAAGATTCGACTCTCTAGAGTAATTTGCCCTTATAAAAAAAAAGATGTCCCAGTCTCAAGTCATAATCATAATTTAAAATCCAAGTTACACAAATCAAACACTTAAAAAATGAGTGGGAATATGCAAAAAACACGTGTCTATGTCTCTATCTTATTAACGATAGTTGTAATATTATCAGTTTTTCAAATCACGCAAGGTAACGATGATGATCTTGCGTTCGCTCCAATGTCTGAAGAAGATCTTGCGTTGGCTCCAATGTCTGAAGAACTTGCGTTTGCTCCAATGTCAGATGACGGGTGGCTACCAAAGCCATTGGCTTGTTTGGGAGATTTTAGAAAAGTTCCGAATTGTGTGAAAGCAGTGAAGCATTTTAAATTCAAGAATGTTACAAAAGAATGTTGTAGCGTTTTGCTCAATCTACCCGAACATTGTTTAGGGGTTTTTTTCCCTGTACGTTTTAGCTATCGCGTTGCGCTTAAGAGCTTATGCGCTGTATTGGGTATCATCAGGCCAGCAATTTATTAAGATAAATGTAATACAATTTTGTTAGATTTCTTGTAAAATTCAAATAATTTTTTTTTTTTTATAATGCAAAATACTCGTACTTGTCCCATATATATGTCAAAATGGATAAGAGAAGCTAATATAAACTATGACAGGTCGAGACATGCATAAGTGTTTCTACGATAAAACTTATGGTGTGTGCATGGTATAAGATCGATGAAGGGCGTGTGGCCTTTATTGTTATATAATGTGTATGGCTAGCGATGTCAAAATTGTGTGTCTTTTTGTTTAGTTCAGTTTCAAAATGTTTTAATGATCAAATTCTTACTCTTCATTTGCTTTCTTTCATTTTCTGTCTTTGTATTCTCCGTTTTACTTTTGCTAGAGAAAGAAGAACACACTGATTAGCTTTTAATGTCTACATTTTAATAACTTCGGTGATCTTACAAACACAAGACACACAAACAGATTTAGTGGTTCTCTCCACTTGCTACACTACTGACTTAGACTCTAATCATGACTATTTTACTTGACCTTCGATGATTTACTCTTCCTCTTCTTCTTCATCAACTAAATTGCTATCCTGTGGAAAAAATATAGTATGGGAGTCAAAATCTGAGGTAGGACTTTCTTGGAATCAAATGGTTAGACGATGAATAATTTTAGTTTTTATTTCTGTGTGGCTAAGATGCTTACATGAAGTTTGTATTTGAGATGCATGGAGAAATCTTCAAAGCCTTGACGGTTTAAAACCATTCTAGTAATTAGAAAGACATAAGGATTTATTAACTTACTGGTTCCGATGTTAGAAAGAGAGACACCAGAGGAATAGAGTGCTTGCAGGACGTCAGTAGAGACGTCTGTAGTATGCCAAGGCCAGTGATGGAGACACGACCAGTGTAACCTAGTTTCTTCAACGCCCGTTTAATACACGGACCAACCCGAGCAGCATTATAGCCATCAGGAACAGGACAGGTGCTCATGTCCCAAAAGACCATTGTGGCCTTGTTGCAGCCTCCTTCCTCGCCATCATCGTTTCAAGGCCTTTTAAATTACGTACCTAGAACAAAATTAGGACGTTTAGAGAGGATGAGTAACAATGCCATACTCTTTCTCCGATATACGCTCATTTTCCGGTTCAAACGGTTCCTTAGCTTTAAGTTGCTGCTTCAAGCTCCTCTTTGGATACAAGTTTTTTATGAAGTTCCAAGTTTATTGTACTAGGCATGATCATATCATTATGTTATGATCCTCAATGTGTTTGTGTTTTTTTTTCTGCCAAAGGTCTCCGAACACAGCAAAAGTGAGAGACAAGATGATTTACGCGAGCTCTAAGGATAGGTTCAAGAGAGAGCTAGATGGATTAAAAAGGAGCTTCAAGCAACTAATCCAACCAAAATGGGTTTTGATGTTTTCAAAAGCCACACCAACTAAGAAGAAGACAAACCGTCCCTTACAGGGTTCTTAAATAAGTTTGTTTATGGAGTAATATGTTTCCTCTGACAGGTATGAAAACTTTTTTAACAACCTTTCAACTTCATTCTATTTTGTATTGTTGTTGTCTGTCTTAATGTCTATGAGAAATATATGAGATGTGTGTTGCTTTGTGATGGTTTCCAATTAGTTTACATGTACAATACTTAAGAATCAGATTGGTGTTTATTGCTAAAGCTTCAAGCCTTGTCTCATATCATCCCATGATTTATCTATCTATCTAAAATGTCATGGAAACTAAGCTACTTATTAGCTTCTCTTTCATGTAATATTTGACAATGCTAATATCAGTCTGATTAAGTATACATATTATATCTTTAGTGAGTCTTGTATCTCCCCCTACCCTAGTTATGTCTCCGATTATTATGCTTAATCCTTGTTTCTCTATGGCAATGGAGACATTACGACTAATATATACTCCCTCTGTTTCAATATAAGTGATGTTTTAACCAATTTTTTTTGTTTCACTATAAATGATGTTTTTAATTTCCTATGCAAAAAGTTAATGTATTTAATATTTTTTGACAAACTATATTTACATCATATTTTCTTATTCGTTGAATTCGTATTAGTTAATGATAGTTTTATGAAAAATAGGTAAGTTATACTCCCTCTGTTTCATTATAAGTGATGTTTAAGGTTTTGACACACTAATTAATAAAACATATAACTTACTCATTTTCCATAAAAATATAATTAATTAATATGAATTCAACCAATAAAAAAATATGATGTAAAATATAATTGGTCAAAAAATATTAAATATATTAAATTTTTGCATAGGAAATTGAAAACATCACTTATAGTGAAACAAAAAAAAATTGGCTAAAACATCACTTATAATGAAACAGAGGGAGTATGTTTTATTAATTAGTGTGCCAAAACCTTAAACATCACTTAAATTGAAAAAGAGGGAGTACTTACAAACTCATGCAATCACGACAAGATATCACATTTTTCTTGGTCAAAAGTCATAACTAAGTTTTCTTTAGAGCATCTCCAACCCACCTCTATATTTGCCTCTATACTCTATTTTAAAATCCACTACAATTCATTTCTATATCCACCTCTAAAATACAGTTGAACTTTATAGATAGAACCAAAATAAATCAATAATGTCTATTTTTATTTAAATTTCAACTTTTTTGTTTTTAGAATAATTCTTTAAATAAATAGGTTAATTTGTAGTTTTTACAAATAAAACGTTAAAGTTAGATGGGTTAATTTGTAAATTTTAAAAGTAAAAGGTATTAATACTAAATTAAAAATAGAATCTATATGGAATATTCCTTTTTAGAGGTAGAAATAGAGAAATACATTAGAGATGATCTTAAAATGAGAAACTATGTATTTTTTTGTACATTACCAAAAAAACCTATGTATTCTTTGTTTTGTTTATTTTTTTCCAATTGAAGAAAGTTAAGAAAGAGAATATAATTACGTGGTCAAATTTCTTTTAAAGAAAATTAATTTGTGATTATCATATAAAAGATGAGAGGTTAGCTGTTTTATCCAAATTAAAGAATATTCCAAAATATTTTGGCTCACTAGAGTGAGTCATCTAGTTATATTTGAGTCATATTAGAGTAATTCCCCCTTATAAATACTAAGAATGATAGTCTCAAGTCTCACAGACTCACAGTCATAATCACAATACAAGAATCCAAGTTATACAAATCAAACACTTAAACATGAGTGGGAAGATGTCTGTCTCCATCTTATCAATGATAGTTGTAATGATATTATCAGTTTCTCAAATCACGAAAGGTAACGATGATGGTCTTGTGTTTGCTCCAACGTCAGATGATGAACTTGCGTTTGCTCCAGTGTCAGCTGAAGGGTGGCTACCAAAACCATTGGTTTGTTTGAAAGATTTTAAAAAAGTTCCGCAATGTGTTAAGTCAGTGACGCATTTTAAGTTCAAGAGCGTTACAAAGGAATGTTGTATCGCTCTATTCGATCTACCCGAACATTGTTTGGGGTATTTAGTTCCTGTGTATTTAGACTACCTTATAAACTTATGCGAGGTATTGGGTATCATCAGGCCACCAATTTCTTAATATATAAAAATGTAATGCAATTGATTCATGTTCAAAAATCATAATGCATGCTTCTTTTCTATGAGATGATGAGATTCTTGGCTTATTCCCATTCCTTTGATGAATCACCATAATCTGAAGCTAGTGATGTTAAAATTGTGTCTTTTTATGTTTTCAGTTCAGTTTCAAAAATGTTTCAATGATCAAATTCTTACTCTTGATTTGCTTTTGTCTTTCTCTAGAGAGGAGCAAGAACACACTTATTAGCTTTTAGTGTCTACATTGTAATCAACTTCGATGATCTTACAAACACAAAAACCTAACAACGGCAGTCAGTCCACCGGTGTGGTGGGCTAGTGGTTTAAGTGTAGGAATTGGATATATGTGCTCCCTAGTTCGATTTCCGGTAGGAAAAATGCTTTACGCCATGTCATAAGGTATTACCAAAGGCTGGTTCCGGGCCATGGGGGAAATTAAGGTGCAGACCCGAACTCCCCCTAGTTAAAAAAAAAAAAAAGACATCAGGAGTCAAACTTTGAATAGTAGACAGAAGACTATTCTTGCTGTCTTTATCACGCTATGGTTAATATTTTCTCATACTATATACATCTTTTTATATATAACTAGTGATAGACCCACACGTACGTGCGGAGTTATTATTACAAAATTACAATTTTTTTATGTAGATGCTATTTTGGTAAAATTTTGTTATATGAATTTGTTTGATAAAATATATATAGACATACAATTTTAAAATATAGATATTGTATTACATAATACAATTTTAAAATAATTTAAATGAAAATGATAAGTGATATTACGTGTTAATTTTTAAAACTAATCAAAACATTTTTAACTGTTTGCTTAGAGATGTTAAATGATTTGGATTTGGCTTTAGTTTGAATTGTTTTACGTGTAGTTTAGAATGGAAAACCTGTCCTGTCCCTTTCCGTCTCGTCCCGACCCTTCTCGCCCCGACCCGTCCTGTCCCGTCCCGCCCCGTCCCGCCCCGTCCCGTCCCGTCCACTATTTGTCATAAATTTTTGTCCCACAATCGTTTCCTTTTAAAACATAATCATTTGCCAATGTTTATTATAAGAAACTTGGTAAAAGATTTAGACAGGATACCCGTATTCCTTGTTTAAATATTTATTTTTATCGAACTAATAAAAATCTAATTATCAGTCTAAGTCACATGCTCCCACCATTTTTATTCACAAGACACTGTCTGTAATCTTAGCATACACAATCCTTGTTCGATTTTTAATGTTATTGATCGTTCAATTTCATCTTTATTTCTCATTACTTCCTTCAATTTAAAGATTCTTTTTTAGCATTTTTGTTTTCTACAGATTTAAGTATATATATTTTTTTTTAAATACATGGATTTATTATAGTTTTGTTATCCGAAGTATACGTTATCTTCCTGTACTCGTCATTTCATGTCTCAATATTTGAAATAAAGAGGAAAGTGGAAATTAAATTTAGCAATTTAAATTACATGTCCCCGTATCGTACTCGTAGTTTTATATTTAAAAGTTAAAAGTGAATTTAAATTTATGATCATGTCTCGTAACAATTATATCTAATCATGTTTTGTTTTTTATGAGAAATAATTCAGATAATGTTTGTTTTTAAATTATATGTTCCCGTTTATATTTTTTTTAATAAATAACACTATTTACATGTAACTAAATATAATTTTAATATATGTAAAATTTCATATAATCCTCCAAAAGTAGAGATTTGTACGCCCCAAAGTTGATTTTTGTTCAATATTTTGAGATTTTGAGAATTAAATATAACTACTAACTTTTTTTTTCAACCGGTTAAACAAAAATTATATCTCATATTTGTCAAGGATAGTTCAAAATTGTACGTATATGTGAGATAATGTTTGTAGATATTTATTAATTATATCATTTATATCATTACAGTTTGACATTTTTTTTTTCAATTACATTAAATCATAAAAATATAATCCATTTATTATTTAAAAATTGGTAATAAGTCGTAAAAATCTTTTAAATGTGATATATCCACTTGTTCTATATGTTTATAATCTCAAAATGTAGGTAATGATTTGATAAAACAATTATTTAATATTTGATAATAGTAATGATATGCAAATTGCCAATGGATGAAAGATTTATTTTGTTAAGATTTTGTGAAATTAATAAGAAAAAGAAGTTTAGAATAATCATTAACTAACTGTTTGACCAAATAAAAAATCATTAACTAATTGACTTAATGATAAACTATGTAGATAACCATTTTTTTTAAGAAATATTTATTATTTTATAGTTAATGATATAGATATCCTAGTAAAAATTACATTAGTTTGTTATGAGAATTAATTTTAATGATATATATGTAAAATATTGTATATTTTTTGTTTAGTAGTTAATGTAGTACTAAAATATATGGAATCATGAATTTATAACGATCAAACTATTATGATGTACATAGATTTTTAATTTATTTTTTGATAGTTTGTAGATTTGAAATCGCATTATAGTTAGAAAAAAATAAACGAATAATACTTTTTAAATTGTCAATTAGTTATTTCAAGTGCTAATTATTAGAGTGATTGAATTAATTATAATTTCCTGAATAATAAATTTTTTTAAAAGAAAAAATAGAAATATTCTCTATAATTCAATTTTTTTTACCTTTTGTGCTATAATTGCGAGATTGCTTTTTGAATATAGCTATTTTTCTGTGAAAATAAGAAAATTATGTGATCTAGAATGTTTATTCGCATGATTTTAGCAAACAAATATTTAATTATTGATTTATTTAAATTTTATTAAAATTATATAATTATTTAAAATTTGATGATATGATCAGTTATGTATATATACTATGTAGAATTTGATTAGTTGATTTTTTCATAAGCTTACATGTTTTTTTATTATTTCTAAAAAATAATATCTTTGTTTTTAGATATATGATGATTTTGTTTTATTAAATTTTGTTTTATATAAATTATTAATTTCGAAATTATATTAAATCTTAAATTAATATTAGATATGTTTACGTATATTTAAAATCAAAATGTTTACATATATTTAATTTTGAATTTAATTGTCCACTTTTTATGGTAAAAGATTATTATGATTTCCATAAATATAGATTGTTTTTGTTTTTGTTTTTTTCTTTTTTGCTGTCATTGATTCTGTTTGGAAACATGTTTAATTTTCATGAATTTTTTTTTTTAAATTGGGGGGGGGGTGTTTGGCTTCTTGTTGTCCTTCCCAATTAATAGTATAGATTTTATACTAACGTTTTGTCAAAGTCTTAAACCAATTGAAACGGCGAATCATACATTAAGAGTACTCAAGCTTGGTGGCGCCGAGATTTTTCTTATGTGTTTTGTTTATTCACTAAGTTACTCTGTTTGAGCTGTATAAATACACTTCCCAATCTGTGTATCTTCTTCCCATCAACCACAGAGATCTGTTTCTACACTTAGTTTTAAGATCACTAAAAACATCATTAAACTCACTAATGGCAGGAATCAAAGTTTTCGGTCACCCTGCTTCCATAGCCACGAGAAGAGTTCTCATTGCTCTTCACGAGAAAAATCTCGACTTTGAGCTCGTTCATATCGAGCTCAAAGATGGTGAACACAAGCAAGAGCCTTTCATCTCTTGCAACGTGAGTACATTTTGGTCATGACAAATGATTGTTTCGTTTAGAATAATACTGTACTAGTGAATCTTGGTCTGAAAATCTTAAATATTGATTTTGTATTTTTGCAGCCTTTTGGCAAAGTTCCAGCCTTTGAAGATGGGGACTTCAAGCTTTTTGGTAAAACATCAAAACACTTAACTTTAGGCTCGCAATACTATAAGTTAACCCTTTTTTTTCGTTTTTTTCTTGTCTGGGCAGAATCAAGAGCAATTACTCAATACATAGCTCATAATTTCTCAGACAAAGGAAACGACCTTCTCGCACCTGGCAAGAACATGGCGATCATAGCCATGGGTATCGAAATTGAAAAGCATGAGTCTGACCCAGTTGCCTCAAAGCTTGTTTGGGAGCAAGTCCTCAAGCCGTTGTATGGTATGACCACAGACAAAGCTGTTGTTGAAGACGAAGAGGTTAAGTTTGCCAAAGTCCTCGATGTTTACGAACACAGGCTTGGTGAGTCTAAGTATTTGGCTGCTGATCACTTCACTTTGGTCGATCTTCACACCATCCCCGCGATTCAGTACTTGCTTGGTACTCCAACTAAAAAACTCTCCTACGAGGGTCCCCATGTTAGTGCTTGGGTTGCTGACATCACTTCTAGGGCTTCTTCTCAGAAGGTTCTCTAAGTGAATCAAAATGTTAGTCACAAGACTGAATAAAGGTTGCGATGACCTAATTCTCATAAACTCTGTTTTTCTTTTCGGGTGTACTCTGTTTTTTTCTGCTACCGAGTGATTGGTTTGAATGCAATCTTCAATAAAAGAGTCTTTGATGAATTAAAATATGTTATCTTAAAGTTAAGCTACTAATTAGTGTTTTGATTGTCATTCTTGAACATTGACTTTTAATTCATCCGATTCTTGAAAGCTGACTTGAAACTTCATTTATGGGTACCATTATTACTCCACGAGAAAGGTCACTCTTACTCTCTCTCTCTCTCTCTCTCTCTCTCTCTCTCTCTCTCTCTGTATTTTTCATATTTTCACCTCTAGTTAGATTACACTTGTGTTTCATAAACGACCGTCTTCTAATCTCTAAACCCTTTATTGAAATCCACCTAGTTTGAACAATTCTATTAGATAAATTAATTTAGCGATGAATCATCGACCTGGTAAACAAGTTATAACGAGGGTTAAATATCACCTAACGATTAGCTCTGTATCACAAGTTTGTTACCTTTTAGGTTTGTTGCTTTTGCCAATATATATATGTTTGCTAATGTATTGATGCTGCCATTAGATCAAATGTCAGATGATCTTGTGTTTGCTCCAATGTAGAAGAAGGGTGGCTACCAAAGCCATTGACTTGTTTGGGAGATTTTAGAAAAGTTCCGCAATGTGTTAAATCAGTGAAGCATTTTAAATTCAAGAACGTTACAAGGGAATGGATGTTTTTTACGGTCGTGAAAAACAAAACCTAAATGAGTCTTGTTTTGTTATACTTACCGTCGATTAAAATTAATCAACGGCTATGATCACTCAAAGTACGGATCGCGTGACAAAGAAGGCCATTATATACCGTTGATTAAAGTTATTATTAACGGTTACGATTGCGTAGATTTTTTTTTTTCTTTTTGATCAAACTGATTGCGTAGAGGTTTAAAGGTACAAAACTCAGCCGCATGGTGTATGTGAATTTGTTTGGACCAGGCCCAATTAAAGCCCATTTAGAATATAATAGAGCGGGAACGGAGAATTTAACGCCGCGCTAATATACACCAAATATTTGACACGTCAGCGATCCCGCTTTATAAGTTTTCCTAATTTATAAGCATTTCTTACAAACCGTCGATTACAAACAAAATCAACGGTTAAGATCTTCTCACCTCATCGATCCTCGTCAATATCTAATAACCAATCAAATCAATTACACGAACTACTATAAAACCAAAACTCATCTTCATCAAGTAAGATACCAAAACCACTCAGATCTGTGCTTCTTCTTCTTCTTCTTCCTTCACCCAGAAAAAAAAAAAACAAAGTCAACAAAACAATGGCACCGAGAGCAGAGAAGAAGCCAGCGGAGAAGAAACCAGCCGCCGAGAAACCAGTGGAGGAGAAATCAAAAGCCGAGAAAGCTCCGGCGGAGAAGAAACCAAAAGCCGGCAAGAAACTCCCAAAGGAAGCTGGAGCTGGCGGCGACAAGAAGAAGAAGATGAAGAAGAAGAGCGTCGAGACATACAAGATCTACATCTTCAAGGTTCTGAAACAAGTCCATCCCGATATCGGAATCTCAAGCAAAGCCATGGGAATCATGAACAGTTTCATCAACGACATCTTCGAGAAGCTCGCCTCTGAATCATCTAAGCTCGCTAGGTACAACAAGAAGCCTACGATTACTTCTCGGGAGATTCAAACTGCTGTGAGACTTGTTCTCCCCGGTGAGCTCGCTAAACACGCTGTCTCTGAAGGAACCAAAGCTGTCACCAAATTCACCAGTTCTTGAATTTGGGAATTAGGGTTTGATCAAATCTTGTTTACGAATTTAGGGTTTCTGCTTCGTTTCTTTTAATTATCGTTTCCCCAGTTGTAAAGTAATCTCTTTTGGAATCAAGATTTGCTTTTTATTAGCCAATGTTATATTCTTGTTGTGTTACACATTACATATATATAAATCCTATGAAGGGTTTGTTGTTGTGTGCCTAAAGAATTGGAATTGAGATTATTACTTCCAGATCTGAGTATTGCAAGGATCACAACCTTCTTGAGCAATGTCTGTGATTTGTACACCAGCGTCGTAAGTTTTACCAGCTACCCAATTAGCTGGAAGAACACTTTGCGACCAAATCATTTTGCCGTCGTAGCCTCCTGTGACTATGAACCTGAACTGTAAAGCTCCGGTTGGTACTTTATCAGTAGACCATACGGCTCCGTGGCTTCTTGTCATGTAACCCCAACGTGAAGAACCAACTTGTGCAATGTCTATGGCTACTACTTCTGTTTGACCTCCTTGGTATAATAGCTTTATCTCTAAGTAGTTTGGCTTTTTGCTTGCTTCTTCTACTCTCACGTTCATGTTCTTGTTCCCGTAATCGCAAGGTACTCTGTTTTTGTTTTCATTTTACGATTAGTATTAAGTAAAGTGATTATAAGGAAACGAAAAGAGTTTAAGGGTTTTAACGAATCGAACCTTTGGTAATCAATGTCGACAATGCCTTGTTTGAGAAGAGCTCTGTCTGCACCAGTGACAGGTTTAGCCATAGCTCTAAAAGCTCTGCTGCTAAGGACAAGATCGGTTTGGTTGTTTTTGTTTAAGTCTGTGACCATTACAATGGTTCCTTTACTGCTACAAAGCTTTGGGTTCTTGCATCTGACTTGGAAACAAGCTCCACAGCCAACACCGTCTTTGTAGATTGAAGGTGTAGCTGCAGCTATGTGTCCGGCGAAGAAACTTGTAGCCATAGAGCCATAAGCACAAGCTCCAGCTGCAAAAAAAAGAACAAAACATGAGAAAAAGAAACAAAACAGATAGTAAATTAAAGTAAAGAGATGAGAATGAATTTCTTACAAGAGAGAGCTGAAGCAGAGGAGAAGTAAGATGCTTTAGAACTGTGAAGACATCGATCACATGCGTTAACAGATGAAGAAAAGACGAAGATGACTACGATGAGGTTGAGAAAGCTTCCCATCTTTTGTTTTCTTGTTCTTGAAAGAAACAATGATCAAAGAAGAGAGATATGTGAATTAGATGAGAAGAGAAGAGAAGAGAGGACAAATGTAATAGTGATCAAGAAAGATTGAAAGAGAGATATGTGAATGACATGAGAAGAGAAGAGAGGACAAAGAATGAGATTATATATAATAGTAATAGTGAAGAAGAAGATATTGAAGGAGAGAGTTGAAGCCAGCTCAGCGTCTCCATATCTAACACTCACAGTCACGTCATAGCTGGGTATGTGTTGTGATGTGTAGCTTCCTTAATACGCGTTTTACTCATATATGTTAAAAAGTGATATCTTTGATTAGATTAGTTTAGTTTAGTTTACTACAACCAAAGTAAAAAGGGAACAAGTGTGAACGAGAGAAGATAGTTTTGGTTGTTTTTTTACCAATGAGTCATGGGTGAAGATTATGATGACAAGGCCATTGCACCGACTCTTCTTGCTTTTGTACATGTCGGCCTTTCTCTTTAGGTGAACACAACATATAGTATTAATTAAAATTAATAAACAAAACTACTCATAATTACTTTTGGTTTTTTGTAACCTAATCAATAAGCTTTGTATTAATTTTTTTGTAGTTGATTACAATGAATATGTTTATAGTTTGGGTGATAGGACAAAATTTCTGAAATTTTACCAACCAAAAACATTTAAAAAATAATCATGTATTACGATCCAAAACATTAGTGTTAGTTAATTGGATTCTGATTGATATGGAAACCTACATATATATATATATATAAACATTATTAGATCATTGTTGTTAGGAATCATGTATTTATAATTTGGTGATTGAACAAAATTTCTGAAATGTGCCGACCAACATAAATTAAAAAATAATATTTTGTGTTGGTTAATTGGATTCTAATTGATTTGGACATGTATAAGAAAAATCCTGAATTATTAGATCATTGTTGTTAAATATCTTTTATAGAAATCATGTATTTATTTGTTTATTGATTTCAAAATAATAGTACAAGTGATAGTTCTCATTAAATATTTTTGTTTGTTAAACAAAACAATTTCACATTTTAACCTGTATTGTCATTTGTCAAAAACTAAAAATAGGAATTACAAAAGTTAAAATCTCAATTTATTTAATTATTACTTTAAATTCCGTTCATTTGGTATTAAAATAAGTGAGTATATCCATAAACTCGTTTTATCCTACCAAGTTAATATATATATAAAAAAAACAGATTTAATAAACTAGAAAAATCGAAAAAGGTGATGGATGGCTTTGGGATGGAGAGAAAAGATAAGAACAAATTCCAAACCCCAAAATTTCACTTTCTATCTTTTTGTACTAAACTTTTTCATCACTCTCTCTACACACGTTTTTGTATAATATTTGGTTAATTAAAAATGATAAATCTACACAATTTAAAAGAAACTTATTTTAGTTGTTAAAAGTCAAAAGAAAATGAGAGGTGTACGTACGTCAACTTAATTAAAAAAGATTAGGTTTTCTAAGTCCATAACAACTCATTTCCACTAATCAAGAACCAAAGTGTATAAA
This sequence comes from Capsella bursa-pastoris, assembly GCA_036452645.1. NCBI lineage: Eukaryota > Viridiplantae > Streptophyta > Magnoliopsida > Brassicales > Brassicaceae > Capsella > Capsella bursa-pastoris. The sequence continues at coordinate 14,124,534 of CP144195.1, read as the reverse complement.
GTATACACAAGATAATAATTAGGATGTAGCTAGAGAGCATTAGCATCTCCTCATTTTAAGTGACTAGATAACGCGCGGGATTTTAGTTTAAAACATATTCTATTAAAATATATTCTATTTAATTTAAAACTATTCTATTAGTATAAAATTTTGAGCATAACTATGATGATTCAAATTTTGAAATATAAATCAATATAATTAAACACTAAACTTATTTTTCTAAGTGATATACAACATATATATTGTTGACGATAACGTTTTCTTGACAAATATATGATTTGAGATATATATTATGTGGTAACAAATATCACTTGAGAAATTTGCGGGAAGAATAAACAGCATCAACGATCAGCTTATGATTCTTTATCACTAAGAGCGTTTCTTTCTTATTTATATTCCATGAAAACATTTCTTTAAAAGTTCACTTTAATTATGGACGGGTGTTGACCTAATTGTAGATATCATTTATGATTAAATGTTGATACGAATATTACATTTGTCTATATAAATACGAATATACTAAGCTTCATAAATTATTATTTAGAGTAAAAATACATATATAATATCATGTCGCTACAATAGGTTCAGCGAGCTTATTTTATCCATCAAAGAAAGTGCAATGTGGTATTAAAGAATTCTCGACCAAGTTATGAATGTGTCTATCTTATCTCACTTTTCATAACTAAATGTTAAGCCCAACTTTCAATCTAATAATGTATGTCTTTAATTTTTCTTAAACTTATTCGTTCAACACAATCAATGAGATCTCAAATATTTTTAATTTAGTCATATATATTGTCTTTTTAAGTTTTAGTCTTTTATTTTCAACCGATTTAAATACCAATTCTTTTATCATCTTCTACGATGCATTTGTTGCCTCTCGACATCTAGTTTCCTTTCACCTTCTATTGACTCTCATGTGAATTGACATTCAAAACATATCATAGCTATTTCCTTCTTAATAATAGTCTATTTTTGGGTTAAAAGCATTTCATTCAAATGATAAGATATCAAACTTGAATTTCTTCTTAATTAAGTTATCAAGTTATAGTTCTACTTGAGAATAAGTGAACTTTCTTTTTGAGATATTCTACACAAATTACATAACATTATTTAAACGGCTTACATATCACTTTTTATATATTTTCTGGTAGAATCATTTTTATTTACTATTTCAGAAGATGGATGATAACGTTTTAAAAGTTTCAATATTTTTTAATATAATTTCACGACATAAAGTGTGACCTTTCAAATATCTTCTACTTAAGGCATTTTAGATCGAGTTTTTTAATCTTTTATTTTTCTTGAAGTTACAATTTATTAATAAATAAAATATGTAATATAATTTTTTTAGAATTTATGTTTCACTTGAAATTTATTTTTCTTATTTAAAATTTAAAAATTCAATTATATAAATTTTGTATTATCCTAGCATGCATTTAAAATTTAACTCAATTTTAAAACTCATTGGCACATTTAAAATTCTAAAGTAAGATTATTTTTTTAAAAAGAAATTGTGAAGAGTGTGAATCATATTATTTTTAGTAATGCAATTGTCATAGTTTTGGTTTTACTATTTTATAATTTTAATTTATTTTACATATTTTATTTCTAAATTATTTATTTATTACCATGAAAAGAAATTTCAGGTTAAAATCATGTAAAATTCGTTTTTAATTTATTAATAATTTCTATTAATTTGAAATAATATAGTATGCATTAAATGAATATTTTCAATTTATTTTAATATAATATAAATAATGTTGTTTATGTGGATGCTTAGGTGGACACTCTAAATGGAGAGAGAACTCTCCTATTATATATATAGATTGTATCACTAAACCCGTATCTACTTGGTATTAATCATATCTATCGGACATATCAAAAGTTTGTTTGTTAAATTGTTGATTTAAGTCGATGAAAAATCTTCCAAAATATTGAATATAGAACATATCCATGTGAGAACGACTCTGTCATATCCACGGCATTGATTACTACATGTGATGTGAATAATATACATATCTTCATACTACTCCTTCTCTTATTGTTTCATTGTCGGAACTCGGAACTAAATATACAAAATGTAAGATTACGATTGTCTAGATTCTATATCAATGACGATGTATAGTTTAATGGAATTGATGCATATGAACACCGTAAAGGAACACTCATGTCTTCTTGAGCTTAGTGCTAAATGAGATTTGGTAAAGGCTAATGTCTAGAATAAGAAGTGTATATCTTTGATACTCTCTCTACTTTTTCTTAAGTGGTGGGGCTATAAAGTATTCTATGAGGTGAGCATGACCAATACCAAAACCATACATATTATTTACCCAATCGTAGCCCACTTAGAGCATCATTATAGGTAGATTTTTAATTAGAGTATCTTAGGTTAAATTTAGTATTAAATTTGAAAAAGTAGAGTATAAGATTTTTAATTTTGTTTTTAGTTTTGTGATGTGTTTATAGGTAGAATCTTAAGTTGGGTATCTTAGAAAAAAATATTTTTTTTGAATTAAATAAATTTATAATTTGTAATTTAAGAAAATCTTATAAAAATCATGCCCAAATATACATGCAACAAGTGATTAATCCTAATTTTAAAAAAACATAAAAATCCTAATTTTCCCAAATCAGTGAACCCTAATTTCTCCACACTAAATCGAATAAGCATTGAGAGATTCATACTTGTTGAAAAATCGGAGATCTTTAGCTGATATGAGCTCCTCCTTATCAATGGCCATCTTCATCGCCAGAATTGTGTGAAAGAGAGAGAGAGGGAAAGAGAAGATAGAGCACGCAAATTTTTTTTTTTTCCATTACTTTTTCTTCTTTGACAAATCAGAAGATGACACGTGTCGTATCTTATAACATAATTTGTATCTTGAAAAAGATACATATCTTAACATAATTCATTATTTATCATTTAATTTTAATTACAAAAATCATAAGATTTACCTAAGAAGTCACCGATAATGTTGGTCTTATGTTCATTGGTTTAGTCCAAATTTTTTGAATAATGAACAGTTTTAGGTTGGAATTAAGAAGAAAGGTTGAGTGTTAGTAGGTTATAGAAGGATGGTAGAGGATAAATTAAACGAGGGTCTTTACTGTAACATCTTACTTAAGTTTTTTTTTTAATTCTATAAGTAACTTTTTATCCAATAGTATATATATTTAGACCATGTTTAATAGTAGCATTTTAGCCTTAAGATTTTGTTAAGAAAAACTCTTATAATTTCAATCGTCGCAGTAGAATTGCTCTATTGCTAATACCTTTATGTTCTTGAATACCATGCTGCTTGGAAGAACTGACATCAATTGAATCCATAACTTGGAACTTATACACGCAAATATGTCGTTTTGTGTTACAATACGCTGCATCGCAGAAGCACTTTTCCATGCATTGCTCGTCTGTATCACATGAATCCTCATACGCAAGATTTTGTCCTTCAAATCACCAGAAAAATTAAAACAAATCTATTAACAAACATTAGTTTCAAAAATTGGTAAAAAGATATGTAGACTTACGGAAGAAGACGACGACAAGAATTGAAATCAATAGCATATGTTTGAATGAAATGTTTTCCATTCTCTAAGTAAATGTTCTTTTGCTTTCAATGGTGAAGTTAAAGGTTGCACTTCATCTCTTATCAAATTTATGTCAACCCTTATGTTTGTATCAAGATTTGAGTTACCAAATATATTATATGTGCAAGATTTGATTTATCAATAAGTTTTCTTTGTATCAGGATTTGACTTACAATTTGTACATGAAATCCTTATATGTAAAATTATTTTGAGATTTGACTTGACTTAGCATAAAATATTAATAAATATGGAAATAAATAAATATTTAATTATTATTGAGATCTGATAAACATATTTGGTATCAATCCTATTAGGCATTTTAGGTTCCAAATCTCATGTTTCTTTCATTAATAAAACTTGAGATTAATTTGGTCAAATAATAAAATTGAGGCCCATATCTTTCCTCATAAATTTTAATTTTACTTCTTTTATCCTTATGCTAACGGAATTACGCTATAGTGCCAGAGAACATTTGTTGATATGTAATTCAATTCGACCATTGTTGTAAGAATACAATAATTTCAAGAATTTACAATAATTGTAAGAATACAATAATTTCAAGTTAAAATTTGATTTGTTAAAATTTGACAGATTTTAATATTTGAATAACAATTTTTATGTAACCTAATGATAGTGTGTTTTATACTTTTAATTATTCATATAACTTCATATAGTTCTAGCATTTTATCAGTCTATATACTAGTGATACTTGATATAAATTTCAGATATACATAATATAATTTTACTTGTTGATGAAGAGTTTGCTAATTCTTCAAAAACAACAACGTTCTCGTTCCATTGTTATTGATATTTCTCTTTGGCTGCATTATAGAAGGATCATTGATGGCTTTGATACAGAGTTTGATACCAATTGTTGCAACGGTTTTAAATTGTGTGACATACAAATTAAAAAATATTAAAAGAGAGAAAATGGCTTCGCCCGGGTTCGAACCGGAGACCTTCAGTGTGATAACCAACTACACCACGAAACCTTTATAGCAAATTTACAAAAAGAATGTGTATAGACAAAACTCATATATACACATAAACCAAAAAGAGCTGTATATATATGATATATCTATGTTCGACTTGTGCTTAGCTAAAAAGAGACATAAATAGTATTTGTGCAATTTTATGTCATTGTTCTTTGAATTTTTTTTTTTTTACTTGATTGGTGTTTCCTAAATATCTTAAATGAAAGATTTATTTTTCTTTTTCATCATCATCCTCACAATAATATGATATGGCTCCAAAATGGTTGTCACTATTCATTCCACTCATTTTTATTTTTTTATTAAGTGACAGCCATTTGCATCCAATATGTGTGTTTGCTAGCTATACAACTTCAAGAGATGTATGTGTCTACATCTCTCTATGTTATGTTGTTTTCTTGTCGGATTCTTTTCTAGCAATGATTAAGTGAAACTGACTCTAGCTTTTTTGTTTAGCATGATCTTTCTTAGCCCTCTTGTATAAATAACGAGAATTATAATGAATCACTTCCATATGTTACTGCATGTATTACAACGTTCTTGAGCAATGTCAGTGATCTGAACCCCGGAATCATAGATCCTCCCAGCTTTCCAGTTGGCTGGAAGAACTCTCTTCGCCCAAACCGTTTTGCCATCGTAGCCGCCTGTCACCGTGAACCTAAACTGTAGAGCTCCGGTTGGTACTTTGTCAGTTGCCCACACGCCTCCATAGCTTCTTGTCATGTAACTCCATTGTGACGAACCAAATTGTGCAATGTCAATACCTACCACTTCGGTTTGGCCTCCTTGGTACAAAAGCTTTATCGCCAAGTAATATGGCTTTTTGCTTGCTTCTTCCACTCTCACTTGCAAATTCTTTTTCCCATAGTTGCAAGGAACTCTGTTTTTTCATTTCCAAATTGTATTTATTAGTGCCAAACTATAAAGCAAGTGACCATAAAAGAAAAACAAGAAGTTATGTGTGTTTCAAGAATCGAACCTTTGGTATTCGACGTCGACAATGCCTTGTTTAAGAAGATACTTGTCAGCACCACCAACAGGTTTAGCCATAGCCCTAAAAGCTCTAGTACTAAGGACAAGATCGGTTTGGCGGTTCGTGTTCAAGTCTGTAACCATCACAATGGTTCCTTTACTTGTACACAACTTTGGGTTCTTGCATCTGACTTGGAAGCAAGCTCCACAGCCAGCACCATTTTGGTATATGGAAGGTGTAGCCGCCGCAATGTGTCCAGCAACGAATCTTGTAGCCATAGAGCCATAACCGCAAGCTCCGGCTGCACAAACCAATCAAGACATGAGAAAAGAAAGAAACAGGTAGTTATAAGAAGTAACGAGACAAGATAAGAATGTGTTTAATTACAAGAGAGAGCAGATGCAGATGAGAAATAAGCTGCTTTTGAACTATGAACACATCGGTCACATGCGTTAACAGATGATGAGAAGAGGAACACTACTACGACTAGGTAGAGAAAGCTTCTCATCTTTGTTTTTTCTTAGAAGAAACAAAAAAAAAAAATGTATGAGCAAAAGACAGAGTGAAATGGTATTAATATGAAAAGAGTAGAGAGGACAAAGAATGAGATTATATCATACTAATGATGAAGATTGAAGAGAGATAAGCTAGCACACAGAGTCATAGTCATAGTCTCATAGAGTCAAGTTGTGTATTTCTTTCTAATTACGCGTTTTATTCATAGTCATTAGTCAAATGACATATTTAATTACTTCATATAGATTTCGTTTTGGTAAAAATGTGAACTCGTGGGTGGATGAGGTGGCGTTGCACCTACCGATGCCTTAGTCCCAGTTTCACTCTTCTCACTTTGGTCCTATAAACCCCAGGCCGGTAGTTCATAACAACACATTTCCACTATAGGCTAATGGGCATTAGGTTTATAATAAGATAAGTGGGAAGATTTTGCTAATGGAGCATTAGATCCAAGTGATTTATCATCAAACTCATCTACTAATTATGTTCGTATAGATCACTCGTCGGATATGTCAAAAAAATATATATAAGACATTGGTAACTATGAAACATCTCATGTGAGAAACAAGTTTGTACTGCAATCAATTACAAAACCCCTCAATTGAGTAAGGATATATAGAATTGTAATTACTTTGAGTCATGTGAGAATCATACATTAGATTAGGTAAGTTTAACATCTTGTGATATATGTAAAGGTTTCTCTATCTCCATCATATTGCTTCTTAACATAGGTTGTAAAATCAAGATAACAACTAACTGTAAATAGATGAATCCATTATATTTCAAAGGAGAACGAGGGACTGTAAACAAAAGGTAATGGACTAAGAAAAATTTTAAAATAATTAAAGAGAGAAAATGGCTTCGCCCGGGTTCGAACCGGAGACCTTCAGTGTGTTAGACTGACGTGATAACCAACTACACCACGAAACCTTCTTGACGATTTTCTTAACGAGAAATTATATATACACTGATACACATAAACAACTGTGTGTGAATCTATTATCTATGTTCGACTTGTGCTTAGCTAAAAAGAGAAACAAACACTGTTGTTCAATTTTATGTTATTGTTCAAATATGAAGGCTCCAATTCCAAAATGGTTGTCACTATTCAATCCACTCATTTTTATTTTTTAAAGTGATGACAACCATTTGCCTCCAAGATGTGTGTTTGATGGCTATACAACTTCAGAGATGTGTCTACATCTCTCTATGTTATGTTATGTTCTTGTCGGATTCTTTGCTTGCAATAATTAAGTGACATTGACTCTAGAATTTTTTTTTTTGTTTAGCATGATCTTTAGTTCTGGAATGATGTATAAATTTAGTCGTCGTCTACATATATAGATCTTTCTTAGTCCTCTTGTTTCATATAAATGAACTCCAATATATATAATACTATGAAGGGTATATAATTTTGTTGTATACTTGTATGCCTAAATAACGAGAATTATAATGAGTCACTTCCATATGTTACTGCATGTATCACAACGTTCTTGAGCAATGTCAGTGATCTGAACGCCGGTATCATAGATCCTCTGAATTTCCCAGTTGGCTGGAAGAACTCTTTTGGCCCAAATCTTTTTGCCGCCGGTCACCGTAAACCTAAGCTGTAAAGCTCCGTTTGGTACTTTTTCAGTTGCCCACGCGGCTCCGTCGCTTCTTGTCATGTAACTCCATTGTGACGAACCAACTTGTGCAACGTCGATACCTACCACTTCGGTTTGGCCTCCTTGGTACAAAGGCATTATCTCCAAGTAGTATGGCTCTACCTTTGCGCTTCTTTCTTCAACTCTCACGTTCAAATTCCTTTTCCCATAATTGCATGGAACTCTGTTTTTTTTTTTTCATTTCGAAAATGTATTTATTAGTACCAAAGTTTATAAATCAAGTGACCATAAAAAACCAAGAAGTTATACGTGTGTTTCAAGAATCGAACCTTTGGTATTCAACATCGACGATGCCTTGTTTGAGAAGGTACCTGTCAGCACCCCTAACAGGTTTAGCCATAGCCCTAAAAGCTCTATTACTAAGGACAAGATCGGTTTGGTTGTTGATCTTGTTCAAGTCTGTGACCATCACGAAGGTTCCTTTACTTGTACACAACTTCGGATTCTTGCATCTAACTTGAAAGCAAGCTCCACAAGCAGCACCATGTTTGTAAATGGAAGGTGTAGCCGCTGCAAAGTGTCCGGCATACAATCTTGTAGGCATAAGAGTGCCATAAGTACAATCTCCGGCTGCAAAAAACTCCCATTACAAGACATGAGAAAAGAAAGAAACTAATAGTTTTAAAAAGTAATGAGAGAAGATAAGAATGTTTACAAGAGGGATCATCGTCAGATGAGAAATAAGCTGCTTTCGAACTATGAACACATCGGTCACATGCGTTAACAGATGATGAGAAGAGGAACACTAATACTAGTAGGTAGAGAAAGCTTTTCATCTTTGTATGTTATGAGCAAAAAATAGATTGATGTGAAGAGAGAAGAGAGGACAAAGAATGAGATTATATAATAGTGAAGATGATCAAGAGAGATAATCTAGAAACGTACAGAGTCATAGTCATAGCGTCAGTTTACATATCTTTCTAATTAAGCGTTTTATTCATAGTCATTACTCATTAGTCAAATAAAAAATTTATTAGCTCATTAGGTAGAGTCAAATGACATATTTAATTACCTCATGGGTGGGTCTTATTGGTAAGTTTTATTTAAATTTATTATTTAGTATTTTTTTTTACTAAGACTTTTATGCTTATTATTAATTGTTTTCATATTGATGACTAGTTAGCGATTTATACTTATAATTTTATAAATTTTTGTATAAGGTACGACTACTCTATCGGCTTGACAAAAGCCATCAAGAAGATTATGGAAGCCGTCAAGAAAATTATGGAGAGTGATTTTCTTGAACCATCTCCTAATTCTTTTTCTGTTTTGGGAAAAAACAAAAGATCAACGGTTCAAAGCGTTTGCAGTATGTTACTCAATTTAACTTTCAATTTTAAATTAATAATTTAAGATTTCTATAATTTAATTTAATTTTTAATAATAGTTTTAATTAAAATTTTTGTAGCAAAAACTATTATTGGGTGTACGAGGTTAAGATCGAAGTGCGTGATAAATTTGATGAATTTTGTGCTAAACTTCTTAAAGGCAACGCTTACGAGTGGAAAAAGTGACGAATAGAGAAAGACAAACCAAAACTCATGCGAAATGCGGTTTAGAATGGCTTGATCACGTATTGAGGAAATGAGAAAAATAATGAGCGTAGCGTAACCAACTACCAAAACCGAAAGAGCGAGCGTGAAGGTTATGATATAGTCAAACACACTTGTGGAGCTGTACCATATGTTCGGAAAAGAAAAATATGGTATATTCATTATCTTCCTAAATATATAGTTTATTCTGTATATTTTTCATAATTATTTTTTAAAACGTGATCCAGAGACGGGTGTTCTACTTGACATGGTGACTTTAATGGGAGAATCACACAAACACAAATCGGATAGAACGTTTGTCGATACAAAGGCGGAAGCTACTGCTCAAAGATGTAAAGCTGCACATGAGGAGAAGTTGACACAATTGTCTCAATTTGAAGATACTCCACCTTACTACCAATTAATCGTGGCTGAAAAAGATGAAATTTTTCGTTCGCAAATATGAAAATAGTAGAATTACGTACAGAAATTAAGGAAGTGCGCTTTTAGAGTCAGATGATGGCCCGGCTTCATCCAGACATCGTTGCTCCTACCCAAACTAATCAAAATCCAAATAAAACGACTCCTACAGATAGTTTTGATTTTTATATTTCTAGATTGTAGTTCTTTTAGATGTTTTTATTTTCTTGAACTTTTAAAGTTTTAATTATAATTTCAGTTTAATTTTATTTTAAGTATTTTAAAAAAAAAATTATTAAAGATAATATATTATTTAATTATTTGTTTTCTTAAAAACAATTTTGTATTTTCCGACGAATATGGACACGTCGACGAAAAATCATCGGAAAGTTTTTTTTGTAGTGAGCTTAGTTCATATAAATGAACTTTAATATATATATTACTATGAAGGGTATATAAAGTTTGTTGTATGCCTATAGGCTATATAAAGAGAATTATAATGAGTCACTTCCATATGTTACTGCATGTATTACAACGTTCTTGAGCAATGTCGGTGATCTGAACCCCGGAATCATAGATCCTCCCAGCTTTCCAGTTCGCTGGAAGAACTCTCTTCGCCCAAACTTTTTTGCCGCCGGTCACCGTAAACCTAAGCTGTAAAGCTCCGGTGGGTACTTTTCCAGTTGCCCACACGTCTCCGTAGCCTCTTGTCATGTTAATCCATTGTGACGAACCAACTTGTGCAATTTCGATACCTACCACTTCGGTTTGGCCTCCTTGGTACAAAAGCTTTATCGCCAAGTAATATGGCTTTTTGCTTGCTTCTTCCACTATCACGTTCAAATTCTTTTTCCCATAATTGCAAGGAACTCTGTTTTTTCATTTCGAGAATTTATTTGTTAGTACCAAAGTATAAATCAAGTGACCATAAAAAAAAAAACAAGAAGTTAAGTGTGTTTCAAGAATCGAACCTTTGGTATTCAACATCGACAATGCCTTGTTTGAGAAGGTACAAGTCAGCACCCCTAACAGGTTTAGCCATAGCCCTAAACGCTCTATTACTAAGGACAAGATCGGTTTGGTTGTTGATGGTGTTCATGTCTGTGACCATCACAAAGGTTCCTTTACTTGTACACAGCTTAGAGTTCTTGCATCTAACTTGAAAGCAAGCTCCACAGGCAGCACCATTTTTGTAAATGGAAGGTGTAGCCGCTGCAAAGTGTCCGGCATATAATCTTGTAAGCATAAGAGTGCCATAAGTACAAGCTCCGGCTGCAAAAACCCATTACAAGACATGAGAAACAAGTAGTTATAGAAAAAGTAATGAGAGAAGAGAATGTTTACAAGAGACATCGTAGCTAGATGAGAAATAAGCTGCTTTAGAACTATGAACACATCTGTCACATGCGTTAACACATGATGAGATGACGAAGACTACTACGAGTGGGTAGAGAAAGCTTCTCATTTTTGTATCTTATGAACAAAAGATTAATATGAAGAGAGAAGAGAGGACAAAGAATGAGATTATATAATAGTGAAGACGATGATCAAGAGTAATAATCTAGCAAACGTACAGAATCAAATCATAGCGTCAGTTTATATTTCTTTCTAATCAAGTGTTTTATTCATATTAATTAATTAGTCAAACCACATATTTTATTACTTCATATAGAATTATCTTTGGTAAAAATGTTAACATGCATGTTGGTGTTAGTGCACCATTATTGGGGGTATCTTAGGGGTTGGTCTTAGTAACATGTCGGTCTCATCTTTGCTACTTTTTCGTGTGTAAATTATTTGATAATTTTGAAACTAGTTCATAACAACACATTTTTCCACTAGGCTAATGGTCAAAGATAATGGAGCATTAGGTTTATACGAACATAAGTAGATGATTTTACTGATGGAGCATTAATTAGTAACAAGTGATTTATCATCAAACTCATCTACTAATTATATTCGTGTAAATCACTCATCGGACATGTCAAAAAAAGTTTTGTTAGAATTGTTGATTTGAGTTATAACGAAATCTTCAGAAAGAGTATACAAGAGATTGGTAACTATTAAACATTTCATGTGAGAACGAGTCTGTCACATTCACGGCGTTCATTACGACATGTGAATATCTCTATCATTTTTGTTTCTTTGTTTTCATGGTCAGGGACTGTAAACAAAAAGATAAAATCAAGAAAAGAGAATGGCTTCGCCCGGGTTCGAACCGGAGACCTTCAGTGTGTTAGACTGACGTGATAACCAACTACACCACGAAACCTTTCTTGTTACATCTTTTCCATTTTTATATTTATAGATCAAACCTTGTAGGCTTCTTTATACGGCTCTTTAATGTAATTAGTCTAGACTTATGTATAGTTTAGTAATTGTGTTTAAGTAATTTTAGGTTTAATCAAGTGGTATGTATAAAAAGGCATTGCCTCTCATATATACTCAACTAGGTTTTTGACAAATCCCACCAAGCTTCATTCTTTGCAGTCCTTTTTTGTTTTTTTCAATTTCTTACCTTGGCAAAGAGTAATCAAAGCTTAACGATCTGATAACAATGGCAACAGCTTCAGTTGGTTTTATGTCTAGGAAAGATCGTAGGAAGCAAATCGAATTAGAGGAAGCTCGTAAAGCCGGTCTTGCTCCAGCCGAGGTAGACAAGAATGGAAAAGAGATCAATCCTCACATACCTAAGTGTTTGTTTACTCCATGGTATGCCAAGTCTCAAGAACAACCTAGTTTGAAGCATCAAGAGAATAGGAAAACTCAAGAACCCGTTTCCACAAAAGCATGTGATCATGAAAGTGGTGCAAAGACTTATTATCATCAAGCCGACAAGTATCGTAAAGGAGCGTGTCAAAACTGTGGTGCAATGACACATGATGTTAAAACATGTATAGAAAGACCTCGTAAGGTTGGAGCAAAACACACGAACAAGAACATTGCACCTGATGAGAGAATCGAGAATGTTGAGTTGGACTATGATGGTAAGAGAGATCGATGGAATGGTTATGATACTTCAAACTACCGTTCTGTGATGGATAGGTTTGACGCAAAAGAGGATGCACGTAAGAAGTACCTCAAGGAGCAGCACCTTAAGAAACTAGAGGATAAGAAGAATAGTGATGGAGAGGAAGAAGAAGACAACGACTTAAGAGTTGATGAGAGCAAGCAGAGGGATTTTGGAAGGGTTACAAAACGTGTTCGAACAACTGATGGTGGTAGCACAGGAACTGTAAGGAACCTGCGTATAAGAGAAGACACTGCAAAGTACTTGCAGAACCTTGATGTCCACTCAGCTTATTACGACCCTAAGTCTCGATCCATGCGTGAAGATCCTCTCCCACATGAAGATCCGAATGAGAGTTTTTGTATGGGAGATAATAAATATAGAAACAGTGGCCAATCTTTGGAGTTTAAACAGCTATACACCTATTCATGTGAAGCCCTTGAAAAGGGACTACATGACATACATATGCAAGCTGCTCCATCACAAACTGAGTTGCTTTATAAGAGGTGTAAGGTTGGAAAAGAGAACCAGAGATCTCAGATGAAGGAGTCAATCATGGCAAAGTATGGGAATGCAGCTACAAAAGATGAAGTCCCGAGGGAGCTTTTGCTTGGATGAAGAAATCTTATTAAGTATCATTTGAATAACAACATTGTTTCGTGTCTTATATGAGAATGAGACTCTTGTTTTGGTAACAAAGCTTGAAATGTTAGCAATTCAAAAACAAAAAGACTCTTGTTTTTGATTTCTATGTTCATGCATTCATATCTTCAGTCTTCACCTTCGCTTTTTATTTCATTCATTACTGTAAACAAAAGTTAATGGCCAAAAAAAAAGATTTTTTAAAAAGTAAAATGGCTTCGCCCGGGTTCGAACCGGAGACCTTCAGTGTGTTAGACTGACGTGATAACCAACTACACCACTAAACCTTTGTTAACAACTTTACTTTGACAAGAATATATATACCAAAATTATATATCGACATTACATATAACACAGGCAAAACTTTTTCCGTTATCAAGCGTCATTGCTAGGTTTAGTTTGTCTTGTAACACAAGTTTCTAAATGAGTTGTATAACTCTAGAGCTAGGTTTGACTATCATTCCTCGTTATTAACTATTGCTACGTTAATTACTCATTCACCATAAACAGATTCTCTTTGGTTCTAATAAAAAAAAATTTCTTATACAAACTGATCTTACAAATGATTTAAGACTTAAAATACATAAAAACCACGAGACTGAAATTAGAAAAGCATATAGGAAACAAACAATTCTTATAAATCAATCAGGACATGGCCAAGTAAATCAGGAGATATATGTAGTTCACTTGGTTATGTCAGTGAGTCCCATAACCTTGGTTAGATAGGGGATGCGTTGGTCATCCGAAGCTACAAGAACCTTTGTCTGCTCATCCATCTCAATAGAGAACAACGAGGGCTTAAACATATAGAAGTCTCTATAATTATTAGGAGAACACCAAATTGACCCCAAAGATTCCCAACTGTTAGCTTCCATGTCAAACACATGAACAAAACCTAGGAAAGTATAGTGTTTCATCTCCCTCACCACAAGACGCTTACCATCGTAGGCAACCATGTTCCATCGTACAAGCATACTAGCTTCCATGGATACGATATTGATCCTCTTGGAAAGGGTCCACTTGGATTTTTTGAGTAGTGTGTAAACAGAGATTGTTTCTTTCATCCCCGATATTAAAGTTAAGCTATTGATCTTATCGTCCGCTGCAAAGAGTAACTTCATATCCTGTTTTCGATGGAATCTGGAAGGAATCAGCCGTGCTTGCTCTGTCTCTGGATTGAAAGCTATGATGCTCCCGTCGTTTCTCAACCAGTGAAGAGTGTCGTCCAAGTAAACATGTTTCATCCGTGTCGTGAGATCACTTTTCGAACCAGCGTTGATGGTTGTTTCCGACAATCTCCATGTATATCCGTCGCTGATCTCAAAACCGTACAACGTTCCCATCTCAAGAATGCATACGATCTTGAAATTTTTGGTGGTTGGACGATTTACAGCAAAACCAACACACATTGCTCTCTCCGTGCGAGTGATTTTCTCTTTTAGGAGATCCCAACCATATGTATGATCTTCCTTAACTAACATAGGTATAAGCTTTGACCCAGAGTGATCAATGATTCGAAATCTCTTCGTGAGGGGATTTGCTACGAAGAGACCATTGATGTATAGTAAGAGAAGGCCCGAGCATGAGCCGAATATGCTACATCTGTAACTGTAATCCAATTCTATATCTTTATACCTCACTGACATAGAATCGCATGAAGAAACCAAAGGGTGACAGATGATGCAACTGTCGCCACAACAATGAAGGTTCAACAAAATTGGTTTGATTTTGAACATGGAAAAATATGCGATTTGAAAATCGGAGTCGTCGGATAAATAAGATTGGAAATATTTATTTGTGCATCGCATCATTGCCAGAGACTTGAGTTCCAATCTGAAGAGAATCTCATCCAGAAGATACAAAGGCAAGACATCCATGATCATATAGAGTGGAATGAAAGTTCAATGATTTATTTACTGACAAGCTTGTTATATATGCAGCACATTATATACGGGGTTATTGGATCATTGATTTTGATGGATTTGAAAATCCAAACAAAAATCATATGTTATTCAATCACTCATTTTAAAATAACTATCAAAATCATGTGTTATTGGTTGTATGATTTATAAATACTAGTTAAAATCTTATGTTATTCATTTTGTGATTTGTTTTTGGATTTTAAAATCCACAGTATGTTTTAAATGGATTTGATAGTGTAAGGGGGGGGGGGTTATTGGTTTATGGATTTGTAAATCCACCTAGAATTTGTAAATCCTTATTATTTATAAAACCAAAATACATGGATTTTGAAATAACATGTTTTATCCTTGGATTTGAATCATTCTATTTTACACTATCAAATCCTTTCAAATCCATTTAAAACATACTTCGGATTTTAAAATCCAAAAACAAATCACTAAACGAATAACATAGGATTTTAACTAGTATTTATAAATCATACAACCAATAACACCGAATTTTGATAGTTATTTTAAAATCAATGATTGAATAACATAGGAGTTTTGTTTGGATTTCTAAATCCATCAAAATCAATGATCCAATAACCCCCCCCCTAAAATAGAAGAATTCAAATCCAAAAATAAAACATGTTATTTCCAAATCCATGTAATTTGATTTCATAAATAATAAGGATTCACAAATTCTATGTGGATTTACAAATCAATAAACCAATAACACCCCTAAATTCAAAGAAAATCTTATCATTGTAAGATTAAAATTTTGTAGATATAAAATTTATTAATTTTTGATGTATCTGGAAATAATATTTTTTAAAAATAATTGTTTTTAATGAAATTATTAAAATCCAAAGATATGTTATAAACTATAGTATCCAAATATAATTAAAATATATATATATATATATTTTTTGTTCTTATAATCTTAATAACAATGGATCAAGCTAAACGTGAAATTTTATCAAATCCATATATATTAACTAAATATACTATTTGGGGTCTAAGAAAGTGAAAGTTTAATTTTATAATTAGATATGAATTTGAATGTATGCTAGAAAGGATATTTGTAATTATAGTTATAGTTAGGAAATGAGTTATAATTAGGTATGAATTTCGGAAATGAGTTATAATTAGGTATGAATTTTACAGCTTTTTTTTTAATTTTTGACATCAAAAAGGTCCTAAAAGGTCCTAACTTGACAAGCTTATTTTGGTGATATTTAGTTTCTTTAAAAGATTTAAAGAAATATTATTGGAAATGATCTATTATTCGAGGATTTTGAAAGATTCGAAATATTTAAATTATAGAACTTGAAATAAATATTCAAATATGCGAGGAATATAATTATGATTAGTTCTTGATTTATCTCCATATTCGATGATTTGATTATTGTTGTTTAATAAAATACATAATTTAGTAAGATCCATTAACAATATTCAATATACATGATAAGCCCAATATTTCAATCAAGGCATATTAACAAATCCACAACGGCCCAAACGTAACAAAAAATACCCGTCAAAGTTGGGTGGGTCTTTGGTAAAATACGCGGGTCACCCACCACTCACATAATCGATTTTTCTTCTTTTTAAAAATTGTAGACGAACTTAACCTTCTCAATTTCAATAAATGCTTTCCTTCACAACTAATTAAGGGGTAAATGTGAATTTTTTTTGTCAAATTTAAAAATGTCAAAATTGTACTTCTCTTTTAATTCGATAAAAATAAAACTAATAATCTCTTCATTGTTTGGCTTATTGACAGTATGGATTATTCATAATACATGTGGAATCATTTAAGGATTAACACATAGTCATATACCAGAGAAAAAGAGAATTCTAGTGACACAAGTCGAACATTCGCATTCATACGCAAAATTTGCTCCCATCATAGACATGTGAAAGTAAGATTTAGTGGCTCTATATGAATATTCTAATATGTGTTGGCAATTTTTTTTGTTATAGTTTCCCAACATTGACAATGTCATCAAAGCTGCAAACATAATGGTAGATGAACATGGACTTCATTTCAGCCTTGTAAGGTCAGAGTCTCTACTAGTGGCCTTGTTCCGAGTCAAATTGTGATTTTGTTTCATGTATAGGCTAAGTAGAAGACAAGACACCAAATCTCGATCTTGAATCTGATTATCAACATTTAAACACCAAATCTTTGTATTGAATTTTTTTTTTTTTTTAAAGCACCCATGAAGGGTGCTTACCATTGGACATCAAAAAATTTCAAAATTAATCTAGAGATGCCTAAGTTAACAATTGTCAAAATTCTACAAGTACTCTTGCTTTGTCTTGATTTCAAACTTCTTATTTTCTTAATAACGTTCTTAATTACCTTCTTTAAGTTGTATAGAGATGGAGAAATATAAAGTAACTGCCAAAGGAAATTTTATTTTATTCACATCACTTACAAATGTTCTTTTATATAGTTTATTTTAGACAAAGGTTACTTTATTATAGTAAATGATAGACATATAAGCGGGCAGTTGTTCTTGGTAAAGCTCCCTCTATGTGGTGAAATCGAAGCCGAGGTCCTTCCACACACGATCCGCATCCATAAACCTCTCAAAGAGCCGAACTCTTCCTGTGCCTTCCACCACCAATACTGTTGTGCTGGTTGTTCCATAACGTTTTCTTCCAAGCTAAATCGAGATGAAATCATCAATGATGATACGTTACGTATAGATCATAAAAATGTCAGATCAAAAGGTTCTTACATGTGGAGTAGGATGCTCCTGATCCTCGTCGATAAAAACCTTTTCATAATTTGGTCCCTCGGTATTAGACATATACGTGGTGCCGATCTCCCCAAGGTTATCTAGTAGGTTATCGATTTGAAGCCTGCCAATCAGGTGAATAAAAGCAGCTCGTAACCTTAAATCCTACAAGAAAAGAACTCAAGTTAATTAGAAAGACAAAATGGATTCGGAATGTCATCTCGTGTAGTTACAAGACAAGACACATGCATGAGCTATAGTACTTGATCATAATTACCCTGGGAATGTCTGTGGAATCGAGACCACCGAAAGGAGAAAGTGTGTGCAAACCGAAGGGAACGTTTTCTACTGTGACATTCGGCTCAAGTCGCACGGGTTTCTTGATACAGACCATTGTATTCGAAGTCAGGTCCGCGACTACAAGGCAATAGGTCCACCCAAACTTGGGATCAAAGAAATGATTATCCTTTTCATGACTCTCCACATAGTTGGCAAACTGCTCTGGCCTCATATTGCCCTGCAATCAAAACACAAATGAGAGATGTTTCATAGAGCTTGAGAGAGAGAGATAGATTTAGTTTTGAGAAGTTTCTAATTAAGTCTAATCATAAGAATTCAAGTTTCTAAAACGCTTTGAAAAGCAACCTTCGTGATCATTAAATTATGAAAATACTAAATATGTTTTGAATACAAATATAGATTGAAACAAACCTCTAAAAATTTTTAAGGGGTACGACTCGGGGCCGCCCCATATTTCCATGACGTCGTCCCTCAACGTTGAACTCACAAGAAAAGCTACGCGTCGTTGTCTAGAAATACCAAACCACGTTCCACCGTTTATGGTGGACCGACCATACAAAACCTCCTGGCCAGCCCCCCCAAGACGCCCCACGTATGACCCTTTTAATCCATCAGACAAGACACAGTTTCTGCTATTTGAAAATCTCTTAATTAGCTCTAACTCTGTGTTGTTCTTTTTGTTTTTGATGTTTTGAGAGTTGTGAACCCCGTCTCGGTTTTTATAGCCGAGAGAATGATGATGATTTCTCTCCTCTGCTTTTGCCTTTGCGTGTTCATTTTTCTTCTTCTTCTTCCGGTGCACGCAGTTAAAAATCTTTGATCTATCCATTTTAGGATATAGCTTTTGAAGTTTTCTGTCACCATCCATCATACTATCTCATCCGCATTAGGTAACTCAGGAGCCGTGTCTCAATGGTTCAATTTACCCTTTACAGATTGTGTGAAACGATAAAAAAAATGCTATTGTAAGTAAAAGGAAGAATCAGCGTTTCAATATTCTACAAAAAAAAAAAAAAGTGTTATTTCCTCTCTACTTTTTTGTTCTGTTACAGGTTTTAGTCACGCTCGATTTCACCATGTTACTTTACTTGGATTATTACAGTAAACAAACATAGTTTTTTTTTATACTCAAAATAAACTAATAAGAGTTTGAATGGCTTTGTGTGCTACAATGGATTAAAATGAAATTATGAGCTAGCTCATGCATGCATGCATCGCCGCCACAGTTTAAGGGATAACATCATTGTTGTTCTCTAGTCTTCTTATTTTGTTCTCTAGTCTTAGATATTCGTCTATATACATCCAATATTCAATTAGATTAATTAAGTGCTCCTTTTATGTGGACTGTTATATATTTGCTTGAATAAATTATCTAGAAGAATTTGATTTGTAGTTACTCTGAGTATATATACATACGTACTAGAGGGTTGAGTGATGGATTGTGGTTTGTTCGAATATTCTTAGTGCTGATTGTACATGTGAGGAGGACAGTCATATATGCTTGTATATATGTGCAAGAATTACTTAATTTTTCTTTTTACTAATTTGAGAGAAAAACAAAATGAAGACGTTAGAGAGAAAACACGATGAAGATGATTACGATTTCAATTTTTTGGTTTGTGATTGACTTTGAAAAAGTTTTCTATTTGTTATAAAATTCTTAACAAGATCAAAAATTTCATAAAGAAGAAGGAATCGAACCGGATCATGTGTTATGTTGGAACGATCAAGACTTATTAATATTTTTTTACTAATGTAAGAAATATACAATGTGCTATATATAGGATTTACCAACAGAGAAACGGGTAAAAGCAGTTACATGAACATATAAAGCAATATCATATAACCAAAACCGCATAATACCATATATGATACATCACGTAGCAGTCAGTATATTAGGTCTGCAATTTACCAACCCATTAATGTTCTTCTCACTTTATTAACAAGCTCATTCCTAGCAGAAGCATTTCCAAGCTCGAACAAACAGCTCTCATCCAGAAGAAATCTGTACACTTCCCATTCTCTGTCACTAGCCGTGTACCTTCTTATTTCAGCCTAAGATTGAATCAAAAGACACCACAGTTCACAGTTAAGAGTTACTGAACATTGATTGTAAGACTTCCCGTGAATATAGGTTTTGTTTCTTACCGAGAAGACGCAGATTCCAAGCACTTTTAGTGAAAGGGTAACGTCATAGAACACTCTTGGTCTGCCTTTACCAGATATCTCAACTGGATTAGCAACTACAAGTTCAGTGTCTGGCCCTCGGTTTGTTATTATGACACGTAAAGGGTGAAGCATTTCAGCTTTCAGACGTGAACATAACGAATTCTGCTTATCAGGATCCACGATCTTGTTCCCATCTTTCAGCTGAATAAATAGGTCTAAATCCCGAAGACCTCGTGTTTGAGGTGTGAACCTACCATAAGACATCTGCAGAAACAGATCACAAACTAAGATAAAACAAAGAAATAGACAGCATACAAATATACTTGAAATCTGAAAAAATCTGTATGTTAGTTTTACCATTACCTTAATGTCAAAGTCTTTAAAAGTTCTTAATACATCATAGAGAAGGCCTCTGTGATCAACACAGCTTATTCGGAGTAATGTGTGAGCCGGGCTTAAACGGTTGTCAACTGTGATAGTAGAATCCTTCAGCTTTATCATATCATCAGTAAGAAGTTGTAAGCGATTGTCTTCATCGGTAAGCTGCTCAGACGTAAACAATTCCTCAGCCACTGCTGGACAAAGAGATGGAATATTCTGATGACATTCATACTCAGGACCAGCTAACTGAAGTTCACAGCTTATACATGATTCTCCCAAGACAGAACAAAACTTCCCTCGTGTATCCTCTTGGCGCTTCTCTGTATGTAAAAGGTCCCTAGCAGACAATACTACGAATCACCATCCGAATACTACACGGCAAGTCTTAAAGAAGCAGATTAATCTAACTCACTCACTCACATGTTATCTGTAATGAAGAAAAGATCCATAACTCTCCCATCTGGCGTCGTAGTCACCTTCACGGTTTGAATTGAGAGCTCAAGCTCAGTTAGTACTCTAGTAACATCTACAAACAAGATTCTCACACAATCAAAATACCACTCAATAAGAAAAATCAACACATAAGACGAGCAGATCCGTCACAATACCGTGCAAGAGTCCTTTCCGATCTAAGCAAAAGAACTTCAACAAGTAAACAGGCGTTGATGCAGGACAAGAAGACATCAAATTGAGCACAAAATAGGTAGAGCAAGACGGGCATACAGATACAAGCTGGTTCTTCAAATGTGACCATCTCAATCTAAGAGAATCATAATAAGGAACCACCCACAATACTATGTAACACCATACTCCATCAGTTGTAACATCTACACACCAAATCAAGGTAAATAATCTAAGCTTATTACAGAGAACAAGATCAAAATTACTCAATCATTTCGAAGCTAGAGACAGTTTCTGGAAGAATCATACCTCCTTTTGTGATGTAAAGCCCGAAATCGAGGACGATTCTGCAAACATCGCAACATAAACCAGTCCTATCAGGACAATTCACAGTGATAACATGTGCATCTCCCACCTTCTTCCCCAATTCTATTACGACGGTGTCTTCACTCTCCGGAGCTCCCATTTCTTGAGAATCAATTCCGATCAAATTCACGGCGAGAGCTCACAGAAGAGCTGATGCAAATCCAAGCTTCGTCTCCTCTGGACTCTTCCCTTACTCTCTAGAACATGAAAGAGATTATATGATTTGACAATTTTCGAAATTTATCTTAAACCCAAATTAACTCGGTTAATAGCCGAAATCCGGTTCGCTACATCTAATACAAACACGTGTCGAGATAACCGATGATCGCAGTCCGGTTCATAGGACAGTTTTTTGATTAATATTTTGAACCGATCCGGTTAGCCTTTTGATCTATGGTATCTTTGCGACAAACCAGATGAACGCAGTTGGGACTATTTTACATGACAGATTTCAATCAATATTTCAACAAACCCAATTTGAACCGATCCGGTTATTATAACTAACCAAGACATTACAAATGAGATCTCACCATTTTGATGACGACGTTGAGGGTGTTCAATGGGAACCAAACAATCATATAGAAGCTGTAATTACTCAAGAGAATCACAATTAAGACTACGAAATTGCACTATTTGTTTTTGTTAACGAACACGAAATCGGCAACTACAATAACGAAATTGCAAATACATCCTTCATATTTTTGAGGTTTTTGGGAACTAACACCAAATTCTGAAAATTAACATTTCTAGATAAACGTAGAAAACAAAGAAAAAAGCAAACAAATTCAAAACCCTAGCCGCCGAATCCGTAAAGAGTCCTTCCTTGTCTCTTGAGAGCATAAACCACATCCATGGCGGTCACCGTCTTCCTCCTTGCGTGCTCGGTGTAAGTAACCGCATCACGGATAACGTTCTCCAAAAAGATCTTGAGAACGCCACGTGTCTCTTCGTAGATCAGACCACTGATACGCTTGACACCACCTCTACGAGCCAATCTACGAATCGCCGGCTTAGTGATTCCTTGGATGTTGTCTCTCAGAACCTTCCTGTGACGCTTCGCTCCTCCTTTGCCCAAACCTTTGCCTCCCTTTCCACGACCCGACATTTTCTCAGAAAATTTTGATTTTGCTTTGCGAGACGAATTAAAATTGTTGAGATGTGAGGTAAAAGGAGAGAGCGGTGTGTTTGTTATATAGTCATAGAGTAAAGTGATCTCAATCTCGGTGAATTTTGAGGATAGTTATTGACCGTCGATTAAGATATAATCAACGGTTCGTAGTGTCGATCCGCGTGACACACGAATGTCTCCAAAGTTTTGTTAAATCATAGCGGGAGAATTTTTGCGGTTCCGTTTTTTGCGTGTTTTTCATTTTCCCCCTTCTTTAACACGACGCCGTTTAGTTAGTTTAAACGAAACGCTGTCGTTTGCTGCGTACTTTGTTCTTTGTTTGTTCTGTGATGTGGTAAAAAGGTAAATACTGTTATTTGTTTTGTATTCATCGAACTTCATAAAATCATGTAACTATTTCATATGGCTTCAATATCTGATAAAATATTTCATATTTTGGATCAATTGGTTGAGGTGTTGTCGTCTAAATATGATAACTTTTGTTGGGTGGCAGAACTAGCACCAACGACGTACCGATCTAAAAAAAATAAATCGAGTAATATTAAAGTACAATTAAACCAAAATATTTTGGGTAAAGTATGTTAAGTGGGTTTATGTTAAGTAGGTTTATGTTAAGTGGGTTTATGGGCTAAAACCCATAGAAGTCGCCCAACCAACTTTTCATTTTGAAGTTTCCAAAAAATAAAAAAATTACATAGATTTAGCCCTAAATTTAAAGAAATATTATTAAATTGTAACCTACATATTTAACATAAATAGAAAATTTGTCCCATATTAAAATCATCAAATAATTAATAAAAAATCTTATTTTTAGCTATTATTAAGCGAAAACCTATTTATTCCTCGAGAAATTTAGATCCCTTTTTCATGTTTGAATTCCTGATTCAACAACTTTCACGTTTTTGTAGAGGTAGAAACATGGTAGAGCTATTAACCATGACAAATATGAAACAAACAATGGTTCGGGTTTGAGAAGCAAATTCACAAGAAGAAAACCATTGTACCAGCAGCTTAATAAACCTAACTAAGAGATACTTGAATGCAAATGAGATACTTGGTTCGTTCATGGACAGATGAAAAATCATGTGCAGTTTGGGAGGTGGAGATTGGTCGGGTCCGTGATATGATTTTGATTGATCTTCATCTTCTTGTTGCATTCAAGATACACCCAAAACCAAACCCTGCTCTCTTTATCTTTATGGTCCATCCTCAATTAAGTCAGACAACAACTACTCATCACAAATCACATCCATATAGTGAAGATTAACCCAATGTTGTTATGGTTAATTGGTTCTAAAACTATTAATATTCCAACTAGATTTATATTCATTTTGGTAATCAGATATATATTATCAAAAGTCAGACTGATTAATAAATGTCTCTTAGAACCATGTGCTTACTAGTTCTTAATCTAATTAAGTTACAATAATATTGGATCTTTTGTCTCTTTTAATCCAGAATTTATAATAATGAGATTTTTTAGGTGGTAGTATTGTACCATTCATCTATGTCAATATCAAATTTAAACTCCTTGACGTGATTTATATATCTTAATCACATAATTTTATTTTTATTTTATATTCGTCAAAAGTGAACTTCCTTTATTTAGCTTTATACTATTAAAAAAGAAAACAAAAAATTAAAAATTTGTCTTTTCTTAGAATCTTTTTTTTGTTGTTCCTAGCGAATTTTCTGAGCTTCACAAAAATGGCGACTGTTCCTGAACCTGAAGAAGAGAGATTGAGAATGAGAAGCTTCGTCGAAGAAGGAGATGAAGAAGAGCATGAACTGAAGAAGCTAGCCAAGTCATTTTTAGGTTTAAGCTTCTCAGTAATGCTAGCTCATCTCCCAAACGACGCAATCTCTCTCGTCCCGAGGTTAACATCCGAAATCAAAGAGCTGAAACGTCGTCTCGCGGCGGCGGAGGAACAAGTCCGTCAGATGAAATCTCGGCGCGTGGAAGACTCAAAAGCCAACGCGCGCGTGGTCGATATCTTCGCTAGCCACAGGAACGCTTGGCAAGAGGAGGAGAAACGTTTGATGAATCGGATTCACGAAATGGAAGAAGAGAGGGAAGAGTTTATGAATAGGGTTAATGAATTGGAGAGAGAGGTGAGTGAGAGAGATGAGATGATTGGGTTTATGTCTAGAAGAGGTGTTGAGGAAGAAGATGATGATGGAGAAGGACAAGGAGGAGGAGGAGGAGATGAGTCTATTGAACGTTACGGTGTTGATCACCTCACTGTATCTTCATCACCTAATGCTTATGGGATTGACCCAAGTTCCAATTTTAATCCTTTCCAGGTTTTTTTTTATTTTGAGGTTCTTGATTTTGGATTTCATGGTTTTGAGTGTGAAAGGATGTGTTTTGATTTTTAGGGTTTTTTGGTTTCTGTGTTTGTAGGATGTACAGTATGAATCTTTGGAATCTGTGTACCGTATGAAGCATTTTGTCCCAAGGTATTGAATTTGAGATTGTGTTGTGTGATGATGATCAGTAATGTGTAGTAACCTTTTATCTTTGATAACACAGAAGGGAATCACCATGGAAGATTGATAGTGAAGCGACTGGTGTTTCTGCGAAATTGAGGTTACTTGAAGAGGAATTAGTAAATCTTGAGAAAGTTTGTCGTAGTGACATTTCGAAAGTTCCGTCTTTGCTGAGAAAACAGGCTAAGAGGTATCAAGCTCTTTCGGGGAAGATTGATGATCTATGCAGAAGAATGGTTTTGCTCTCTAGACACTATATGTAGTTTGCTTATGAACACATAGATGCTTGAGTTTTGATACAGAAGAGCTAAAAGTGTTTTACTATTACTGTTTCCAGCAGAGTAGTGACCCGTGTGATGCGACATTAGGACCCGAGTTCAGGACGCAAAGACAAACCGAGTTTCTGCTCGAGTGTTTCAGACTTCAGCAGCGGGCATCGGAGACAGGGCAGAAGCTAGTTTCATTGCAGACAGAAATCTCTAGGAGTAATCAAGGAGATCATCTAAACCAAGCCAAGATGAACACAGGAAGGACGCTGGATGTGATCAAGAACAATTTGAAAGAAGTTCAAAGAAACTTGGAGATTTGGCTGGCTAGGATCATTGGAGATCTCGAAGGCATACTTGCTAGAGACGGGGCTTCGCGTGTTAGGGAATTCTACGTTGCTCGATACCCTTTTGTTCAGTAGAATTCATAATTCTCACATCCTTTAAGGCTAACTCGCCATTTTTTTGTTTCCTTCGGCTTAATGTTATGTATGTGTCTGTAACTGTGGTTAACCTTGTAAAAGACCAGTGTAGAGTCAAGTGTAGGGTCAAGTGTGAACGAAGTGGGTCATCTTTGTAAGTCGCAATGAATTTAATAATGAAGATTAGAATCTCTCTTTAAGTCATAAAAAATAATGTTCACATGTACACAAATGCATAATGTTTTGTTGGAATATGATATGTATATTTTAGTCCAGAGAGTGATCTGGTTTTCACATGAGGTCAAATTAAATCTGAGCAACGCATCTTCTGACTTGAGAGACATGTAAATCTCTAAACAGCTTACAGCATTTCAATGGCAGATAAACAGAGGCAACGTATCTATTTTATACCGAAAAATAAAATGGGATCTAATATAATATATCATCCATTGGACCTAGTTTTGCTCTGAGTCTATGAGCTAGAAGGAGAAGATAAGGGTTCACTATCATAACCTAGACGGATTCTGGTCGGAAGAGGTCTTGCTATCAGTCCTTCAGTGACCCAACCCACTGATTCGCTGTCTTCTTTGGCGTGTTCAAACTCTCGTCGCACATAATCCAAAGAAATGTGAAGGCGACCGCCCGGTTTGCAGTCTGAGTAAGTGCTTGCAGGTTCTATCCCAGCATTCTTCTCTAGCCAGTAAAGATAGTTCACTTGAAACAGCGATCTGAGCATGTCTTGTGGTGACGAACTTTCCTTGAGCATCACCTGACAATTAGAAGAGGAGATGAATGATGAGAGACTTGGCCGGATATTAATGATGAGAGACTTGGCCGGATATTAATGATGAAAATGTCTATTATTGCTTACGCAAAATCTGCCTCTATGTTCTGTAAGGATGTAGCCTTCATTGCGATACAAATCAAAGAGTGCTATTGCTTCTTCCTTGTTGTGGATAACATCACTGAGCTTTGATCCTAGTTGAAGCCGCTCCTCTATATCTGCTGCTGCTGCTTTTGCTTCTGATGATAGGACAAAATCTTGCAGCTGAATAAAGCAGACAATGAGAATCAGGCTATCCAGCATTATTTTTTTCATCCAAGAAACTTTGGTTTTTAATAAGGAGAATGACATCACCTTTCCTGGAGATTTTATGTTTAAAAACCTAACAGCTGGGAAGAGCGGTTCTTCATCATTGACCTCCTTAATCAAAGGAGCTTGGCCGCTGATGAGATACTCACTAAAAACCAAACCTGTATAGTAAAGAGAGAAATGTTACTTTCGTTTTTTCAGAAGAATTTGATGAATAAATTCAAACCAATTGGGCAGTTGCAGGAGAGGCATTTACTTGCACGATATGGGTTTAGAGTCCGTAGCTGAATGCATTGGTAAGATTTGAGATTGGTATACATATGGATTGCTGTCACAACTCCGAACGCAGCAAGGGCAAGACTTGTAGAGGTTCCTATGCAATTGGCAACCACTATTCCGAGTAGGATACCCATTGACTTGCTAACCATTCCTTGAGCTTCACCCTTGGCAATTACCTACAAAAGAAGCTGTTGATGAATACACTACAGGCCCAGAATGTTGAAAAGAGCAAATAGCTTAGCAGTTTCAATTCCATGTAGATAAGTGATAAAGACTTGAATAACTCATTAAAAACGCCATATCAAACCTCAGCAAAGTTCCTTTGAGAAGCAAAGCCAGCATTGAAGCAACTTCTAGTAGCAGCCTGCAGTAAAGTAAATGATATAGTAAACTTTACTACCATACACAATGCAGTTCTTGAGCTATGCAAATAGAGCTTTCAGAGACCAAAGAGAACCTGAATCAATGCAGCAGCAGATCGGCCAGCACCAGCAGCGGCACCAATCATAACAAAGAACTGAGGGAAGAGTGGCGTCAGCATCTCCATACCAAAAGCAGCATTTTCAAGAAGATCAGCAAATAGCCTCCATCCTTTAGGATGAACATCGAAATGTCGTCCATATTTCGATAACATTATCTTACTAAGATACCCAATTCCATCTTTCAGCACCCAGTTAATAGCTGCAGCTGTAGGAATTGCTCCTTTACCTAACCCAACTGCATAAAGCAAAGACTACCAAAACAACCCAAATATATAAAAAATGATCAGCAAGTGCTCGTGGTAATGCCTAAAAGAGATTGATAACTCAGTCACTTACCTGAGTGGCAAGAACACCGCTGATTTGACTAGCAATACCTTGAACACCTCTCCAGAGAGAGTAATCAAGGTAATCGGAAGTGACACTATTAGGGTAACCTTCAGGAAGGAGGAATTGAGTCAGAAGGCTTCTACATTGAGCTAGGAGATTCTCAGGTGTTAGAGAAGATGATAATTCGAAAGCTGGTTCTTCAGAGACGAACTCATCTTTGACAAAATCAGGAACAAGTCTCTTCCTTTTACTTCCTCTCACTTCCCAAACCGTATCTTTCTCGGTGTCATCGTCACTATCCGATTTCTCAGCTTTGGCTATGGCGGAAGCAGCTGATAATCGGAAATGGAAGAAGCAAGACAACACCAATACAAGAAAGCAGAGAAATCTCAAATTGAAAGGAGAATCATCAGAGTTATCGCCGCCGCCATTAAACCACCAACCGCCGTCTCCGCCACCACCACCGCCGTCATTTCCACTATCACTATCGCCGTTACTTCCTCCGACGTCTCCACTAAACAGTAAAGCAAAGCAATTTCTCCTCCCTAGCGAGTGTTTACTGAAGTTATCATTCACAGTGGCGACTAATCGAACGCATCGAGAAAACGAAGAAACCGGTTGTTGCCGGAGTAATTGCCGTGGGAGAAATAAACGCTGCTGAGAAGTAACATCACTCCACCGCCGTGAAGCAACGACTGAAGCGTCTCCGGAAATTAGATAAGAACAACTCATCTTCTTCTTCCTCTCTAAAGACTTCAAATTTAATTTCAAAATCCTATTTTTATAACAAAAATAGTTTTTTTTTTGTAATTTTAAAAATAAATTAGGGTTCTTGGTTTTGTATTAAAAACCGCCAATTTTTATCAATAAGGGGTTTTGGAAGATCGTCAATGGCTAAGGAGATAGAGAGTTTATGGAGAGAAGTGAGAGAATTGAGCTTAGGAATTAAAATCGATCGACTTGAATCTTCACCGTCTCCGGTGAAGTTTCTCCGAGACTACGTGTCTCAGAGCAAGCCTTGTGTAATCTCCAACGCTATTGCTCATTGGCCGGCTTTAAAACACTGGTCGGATCCGGACTACCTCGCCGGAGCTTTGTCGAATGATCTTGTTTCGTTACACCTCACTCCTAACTCCGGTTCAGAGCAGTGGAGATAGAGATGATCTCTGTTTCACTTCGGCTCATGTGGAGAAAGTTCTGTTTCCGGAGGCTCTTCGTGCTGTTCAATCGTCGTGTAAGGGAAGAAAGGTTGGATATTTACAACAGCAGAATGATTGTTTCAGAACAGAGTATTCGACTGTTGGTTTAGACTGCGACGGCGATATAGCGTGGGCTACGGAGGCGTTTGGTTGTTCGCCGGAAGCTGTGAACCTTTGGGTTGGTACTGATCACTCTGTGACTTCTTTCCACAAAGATCACTATGAGAATCTATATGCCGTTGTTTCAGGGGAGAAACATTTCCTTCTTCTCCCTCCGACTGATGTACACCGCCTCTATATCGAACAGTATCCAGCAGCCAATTACTCTTACCATCGAGTCTGTGAGATTCTCAGATTAAAGTTTAATGAGTTTTGCTTCTGTTAAGTGATGTTAAATGAGATAAAGTTTGAATCTTTGTAGGACACTGAATCGTTCAAGCTCGAGCTTGTGGAGCCGATGAGGCATGTGCCCTGGTGTAGTGTGGATCCATACCCTTCACCAGAGAAAGAAGCAAGTGAGAGATTGAAATATCCGTTGTTCTTCAATGGCCCGAAGCCGTTTCATTGTACTGTCAAGGCTGGCGAGATTCTTTACCTGTAAGAAAATCTCAACCCCTTTGCTCTTTAGTTAAGATTTCTCAGAACTAATTTTCCTCAACTTAGTATGCTAAAGTTTAATCACTAATGTGTCTAGTTCAGTCTTACAAGCTTTTACTTTATAAGAAACAAAGATTAGAAATGGATGATACGCTTACACAATTGGATTTTTCGGTCATGATTCATAATTGATCTGAATTATTGTAGGCCAAGCATGTGGTTTCACCATGTTAGTCAAACCCCTGGAGATGGTGGCTATACCATTGCAGTGAACTATTGTAAGAGTTTATTTTACTTCCATCATCTGTTTGTCTTCAGGTGACAAACCAGTATTTTCGGCTCTCTGTGCCTCTAATAAGCTACGTATGCATCTTATTTGCAGGGTATGACATGCAGTTCGACATCAAGTATGCTTACTTCAACTTCTTGCAATCTTTATCATACAAGTCATCTTCACTCAATCCAATTCTGTCTTGGAGAGAAGACGGAGAATGGGAATCCAATGATGCAGAGGTATGAAACAGCCTTTGTTGCTGAGTTCAAGTTTTATCGGTCATAGTAAAAACTAAAAAGTTTAGAGAAGATCTTAACTTACATTATGAAATCTTAGGACTAAGGAGATACTGTCTGTATGATGTTTATTTTGTTACTTGTCATGTACAATGCTTTCTCCACTATTTCTTGAGTTTTATCTCCCAGAAATTTAAAAGAACCATAAAATGATAGAAAAGCCTTGAGAATCTTTTTAATTGTATCTCTTTTGTTGATGACTTCGCTTTTTCTCAGATTGTTCCCTGAATTAATGGTGTATCTCTGAAGCCATCATCTATATAAAAGCTCTTGTGTCTGTGTTTAGTTTTATATGGTCTTTAACTGAAATCTGCTGAGGAATTCAGATAAATCCTCTGGACCTGGCTCCATGGTCAACTCCTTCTCATGAGTCCCAAACAGAACTTTGAAACCGCAAAGCTTCATGCCGATCACATTCCCCAAAATCCAGAACCCATATTCAGAACTCAAACTCCCTGTTGCTGGGCTTCCAATATTTTAGGTTACTGGATTGTCATTCTCCACCTGGAACCGAAGATCTATACTCTTCTATTGACCAGGAACCAACTGACACATGTGAACGCTGTTTGGGCTTATGTGCTGCAGTACATATTATGAAATTTGATATAACTGACCTCGCCCGCCAGATATTGTTATCATCAGCTGTATTGCAATGGATGATTACCAAAATGCCACTTCTCTCTTTGTGCTATGTTAAATACCGTAATGTGATGTCTTCTCTAACATGTGCCATGATCCCAGATTTAACATCAGGGAAGACAGTTCACTGCCTATGCCACAAATTGAGGTGTATTTGACAAGATTTTGTGTCTTTCTTGCACCTATGTTGGTAATGGGGATAGATTTTGGCCGCGACTGCGTGTGAATGCCATAAAGACCGGGTTTGAATCAAATGGTTTAATACAAAGTGGCTGGTTGATATGTACAGGAAGTATAGGTTGGTGATAAATGCAGAGAAGGTGTTCAGAGCTAAGAAAAGTTTTAACTGCTGGACGTTATGTTCTCGGGGTATATGCAGAGTGGGTTTCGCATTGAGGACATTAAGCTTTTCTATCACATGTAAGCGGGTGCATCAAAGTCCAGGGCACGTTCTTGAATTAGATGAGCCTAATATTGCGACTTTGCTAAAGATTGATGTGTATACGCATCTATATACTGTTGGAAAAAATTAATAGTCACTCTCTTGTCGGCAAAAGGTCAAGAAAACATGGGAGCGCCCAAGTAGTTTCAAGAAGCCAAACTTTTTGTTCAATCAGTGGATTTTGGTGAAGAGATGGGAGGCTTTGTGAATAGATGTCCTGTTGGTTTGTTCTTATGGTCCTTGTAGATCAAGGGTTCGGCTTCCTTTGTGGTGATGGGGATGACACCCGTTGCTGCTACTGCTTTCTTTTCTTTGTAAGATGCCCAGGTGACACTGTAAAGACCTGAGATGATTGCACATCCGCCTAAAATGCTATAAGAGAGAAGGAGATAAGACCTGAGTTAGTTAGGCAACTTCAGATATTGATCGGTTAGAATAACCAACAGGGAAAGAAAGAGAGAGAGAGCTTTAAACCTCCCCAAGTAGATCGGGCTTCCAAGGAAGATTCTGGACAAGAAAGCTGAGGCTGCAGGTTGAAGAGGATTATAGAGAGCAACCAAAGAAGGACCCAAGATCTTATTTGACCACGTCAAGAGACCATAGTTAAGTGCAGACGCGATTACTCCCTGCACAGAGGAAGTAGCAGAGTTTACTCATTTAGAGAAATCTAATGACTTAAAAGACTATACAGCAAACATATGCTGTGAGGAACTTACTGCGTAGACAACTGCAAAGAACTCGGATCTTGTGAGACTCCAATTCGTCGACTCATTGGTCATGAAAAAAGCAGATGTCACCATAAACATGGTGCCAAAGAAATACGAGTATGCTGTGACAGAAAGATTCGCCGGATACTTCTTCAAAACCGGAGCCTGATCATATGTTTACAATGCGGGGTCAGTCCGAAGACAAGAAATTCATTGAAACTGAAGTGTTTTGATCATCTGGAAGCAAAATGACATGCCTGAATAGCAAGAAATGCTGCCATGCAAGTACAATTCCCAATCAAACACAAAACTCCCAGATTCCATCTCCCAAGTCCTTTGAAAAAGCCAGACATGAAGTGCCCAGATGTGTCAGGGTATCTTGTTTCACCATGACCCAAGACGTCAGCCTCTGTTTCCCCAAACAAAGCTGGTCCACGAAACAAAACCATGAGAACCGCCCCAGCAACACAAATCACTGTACCTCCTACCTTAGCTTGACCTTCTAGTTTAAATAAATTCAGTCTCTCTGTTCTGCAGCAACACACAAATTTGGAAAGAGAAGACATTGATTGAATCTCTAGTTTTGCAAGAGTCAGAGAAGTAAAGACAAGATACTGGATGGAGTGAGTTGTTACCCCATAAGGAGAGCCAAGATGAAAGTAAAAACGGGGATCGACGGCTGAATGGCTGCAGCATAAGTTGGATTTGTGTAATTGAGACCAATAAGGAACAAAAGCTGGTTGCCAAATATCCTAACCACACCAAATAACAACATTTTTGATGATTTCAGTCATAAAGACTAGAAAAAAAGAGATTTTAGAATCAGACTTACCCAGTTAAGCCAAGGAAGAAGAAAGCTAAAAGTAATCGTCGATTCAAAGGAGGTCTAGTCCTTTTGTCACGGAAATAAGCAAGAGGAGCAAGAATAGAGAGAGCAATGAGATCACGAAAGACGCAAAACACTAGTTGGTTTACACCAACGTTGAGAGCCACTTTGGTAATGACATGATATCCTCCATTGAACAACTGCACACAGATCATCGCCACATGTGCCTTCCACGCCTCTCTCTCCACCGCATTCTCCATCGGCCGGTGTCTTTTTCTCCGACGATTCCTGTTTCTGGAGAAAGAGATGAAAGCCAGGGTGAAGGGTAGGTAAAGAGTACTAAAGTCTTGAAAATTGATTGCTTGATTAGCGCTTCTGTTAGAACGTGATTTTCGATCGAACAAGACAGGGGAACAACAAGTGATGACATCATGCTTCGGACACAAGCATGCATTTATTGCGATTGATCCTATTTACTCGCCTCTCCATGATCACTAATTTTTCTTAAAATTCCATTTGTAAATCTATATATATATTTACGTCATAGTACGTCGTTACGTGGATCCGTTACTTCTCATGTAACTTGACTCTTACGTAACATTTTAATCTTGCTATTGCGGATGATAGGATCCTCAAATTACTCATGTGGGATTTGATATGGTTTAGAACATTCTCTTGGACGTGCATGAGTCTTTGATTTGTATTTGTAAAAAAAGAAGTAGCAAATAAGTCTTTGTCTTTGTCTTCTCTTTTTGGTCATGGTCTTAAGAGCGTTACTTGATATGAATTTGCCTAGGAGATTTCTTAACGTACTCTTCTTGTGCCAACTCGGTCTTTATAAATTTGTTATTAAAAACAAAACTTAACTTTTTAATGTTTGATAAAATTCGAAATAATAACCCAAGTTTTAAAAAAGAACATAAAAACACACCATGTACTTTGCAATTTCCCTTTTTTAAAAAAAAAAATACACAATTTTGAGTGTTAAAATAAGTAAATATATATATAGAAAAAATGTGTATTATTATGGAAAAAAAATGTGTATTATTATGGAAAAAAGTCACAAACCACATCCCATACTTCACGTTAATACATTGATTAGTCAAGAAAAATAAATTTATTTAATGCATGGGAGCTTTAATTTCATGATCTAAAAAATACACAAAACAGAAGAAACTCAAAAAAGCCTGCATGTACTCATCACCACCACTGCCGCCTGCATGTACTCCTCCACAGCAGCTGGAGTTACCTCCTTCACGGCCGATTTCATTTCATGGTGAACATTTTTTCTGCTTTCATTACATGTTTTTAACTACAAATATTCTTTTTGGCACATTCAAGATTTGCTAAAACAAGAAAATTATATCCCAAATTTTAAATATATCGAAAAAAAACAGCTGAAGCTTATATACTGGTTGGTTCATATGTAATCTGATGACCAGCTATTTCTGTGAATACAGGAAAAGGCAGAAACACTTGTGTCGTAATCATCGTTGTTGTTGTTCCAATCATTGTTCTTTTTCTTGTGTTCTTAGCTGTTTTTATTAGTGTCCGGGCTAAGAAAACAAGGACAACTTATGAGGGGGAGCTACCTACTGAAGGTAAAGACACCAATCTTCTTAATTGTTTTTTTTTGTTCTTTCTTTTTTGACGTTGAATGTTCTCTGTGTACCTCTATATCCTGAATTGAGTTGTTAGAATGGTTTCTACGTACAGAAAGGGATGAGATTACCAATGCAGGCTCACTTCAGTTTGACTTTAAGGCAATTGAGGCAGCAACAAATAGGTTTTGTGAGACTAACAAACTTGGTCAAGGTGGATTCGGTGAAGTTTACAAGGTATATGTTACCATGGTTCAATCAAATCCTAATTAAGGCCACAAAACAAGTTTCAAATCTGATATACTCCATTTCACAATACTTTGAGCATTGAGATGTATGCATGAGAGATGTACTTCTTTTGCATGAGTAATCTTAGACGCATCCATTCCAATTTGCCAACTTAGGGTATATTCTCTTAAAAAAATAAAATATGTTTGTAGGGTATATTTCCTAGTGGAGTACATGTTGCAGTGAAGAGGTTGTCCAAGACATCAGGACAAGGTGAGAGAGAGTTCGCAAACGAAGTTGTTGTTGTGGCAAAGCTTCAACATAGAAATTTGGTAAGACTGCTAGGGTTTTGTTTGAAAAGAGATGAGAGGATACTTGTCTATGAGTTTGTGCCCAACAAAAGCCTCGACTACTTCATTTTTGGTCAGTTAAGCTTTAGAAATATATTTCGAATTTGCATGTCACTTCTTTCAATTTGTAACATTGTAAATATACGTACGTGCGCAGACCCTACAATGCAAAGCCAGCTGGACTGGACTAGTCGATACAAAATCATTGGAGGGATTGCTAGAGGGATTCTTTATCTTCATCAAGATTCACGACTTACAATCATACATCGTGATCTCAAAGCAGGTAATATTCTCCTAGACGCGGATATGAACCCGAAAATCGCCGACTTTGGAATGGCTAGAATTTTTGGAATGGATCAAACGGAAGCCAATACGAGGAGAGTTGTTGGTACATAGTAAGTTCATTTCCCATATATATTACACGTAACATGCTTCTTCTATATTTATAGCTTTGAGTTTTGTCATCACAGTGGCTATATGTCTCCCGAGTATGCAATGTATGGCCAATTCTCCATGAAATCAGATGTGTATAGCTTCGGGGTCTTAGTTCTTGAAATTATAAGTGGTAAAATGAACAGTAATCTCTATCAAATGGATAATGGTCCTGGCAATTTGGTCACATATGTGAGTTTATTATATAGCCTTAGAATATTAATTTTCCACTTTATAACTATGCTACATTAATCAAGAGTAGCCATAATCATTTTCATTATAGACTTGGAGACTGTGGAGCAATGGGTCACCAATGGAGCTCGTGGATCCTTCGTTTCATGACAATTATCGAGTAAACGAAGTTTCAAGATGCATCCATATCGCTTTACTATGTCTTCAAGAAGAAGCTGACGACCGTCCAACCATGTCAGCTATTGTCCAGATGCTCACTACTAGCTCAATGGCTCTGGCTGTTCCTCAACGACCTGGTTTTTTCTTCCGCAATAAACATGAACAAGGAGGACTAGTGGATCTATCTATCAATACGTCCGCTCTTTGTTCCGTGGATGATGCTTCCATTACTCAATTAACTCCTCGCTGAAGACAAAATTATTTCTAAATATAAAAGTTTGTAATATATATATGATTTAGTCTATTACCAAAAATCGATGATATGAAAATATTCATTGAGTTAAATTTTTTCATTCAAAAAAGTAATTGAAATTTGGTTTTATTAGGTCTAATCATCCATTTCACTTGACCATTCCTTGATAAGATAATCCAATGCCTAGTAATGGTATAGGCTATATACTAAATCCTTGATCATATGTCAAATATTTTACCCCTTTTTGTTTTTTTTTTTTGGTTTTAATGTTGAAATTTATACAAAGGAACGAAAAGTGGAATTACATATTAAACTCAACCTAGACTTAACTATTTGGCTCCCAAGAGAGATTATAGTCATAGAGATAACTATTTTTCCACAGTATCGGTCATCATAGTCACTATTGACGAGTACTTCAGCTTGAAAATTACCTGTTGCATGCTTAATCCTCAATCTCTACATCATTGTAAATCTTGATTTGCAACTGCTAGCTGGTGCATCTTCTCCATCGTATATGAGCGTACGTATAATGAGGCCATTGATAAATCATCTTGTTCGACAGCATGGAGATAAGCGAGAGGAGTAAGGATGGAGACTTTGAGAGAGGGATATATGAGATCACGAAAGCCGCATTCAGAAGACAAGTTGGTTCTAACGCCTCTATCTCTCTCACCATCGGCCGGTCTCTTCTTTTCCCGACGATTCGTATTCCCCGAGAGAGAGAGATGCGAGAGTGGGTATAAAGACAAAATTAAATGTTGAGTTTGATTGCTTTATATATACAGCATTTGTATCATTCTTTACAGCTAATGAGAAGAAACGTTATTTACATTGTTCTTCTAATACAAACGAAACGTGAAACTAGTATTGGAAAATGAAAATGTGTAAATGTAATGGTGGAGGCAAGGAATCAAAACCTTCTGAAACAATGCATGTGAGTGAATCACTACTACTAGAGTATATTTACCGAATTAAAAGAGTTGAAGTAAGACACAAGCTAATGCAATACTTTTGATAGAGTGTCTTGCAAGCGAAATGTATTAAAAATACATGTGATGTATGCAGTAAGCATATGTACGTATACAAACTTACATGCAAAGAGATCTATATATACATAATATACAAGACTGAACTCATTAATTACCTCGAAAAACTCGTATAATAAACTCAAATTTGAGAGAAAATTGTGTTACCTTATTCTCATAATCATCACTAGTTTATAAGAACATCATTAAGCTTTAATTAGTTTTGTTCAGCAAATTGATGTAACTCTCTAGTTTTAATAATCTCATCATCACCTTTTCCCAACAAATATTGAAACCAAACTATCGATACCATAAAAGTAAGAAACCCCACATGTGTTTGGTACCATAAAGATGCTGCGTAGATATGAGTGCAAGACTCTCAGCTTGACACACACATTCACTAGATACTATAATATGTGTGTGATGATAATGAGAGAAGAGAAGAAGAAACAAGAAAAAGCAAAAGGGGTTTTAGGAAAAAGAAGACGACCACATGTTGATAGGGATCATATCACATGCTCCCTTAACCCCACTCTCTCTTTTTTTTTGCATAACCCTCTCATGTAAAAGAAGAAAACACAAATATTGCCAAACATATATGTATACACATATTTACACCAAACATATAATAGTTTTGTTCACTAATGGGTTATATTTTATTTTCTTGCTAATTCCAAGAACATTAATTGTGGTCTAACATTGACAATTGGTTGTATAACATATAGAGATTATTTAATTTAATCATTAAGAAGTCATATTAATAACTCTTAAATCTAATTTAATCATGTAGAAAATCTAATGTTTTTGATATTAAATTGGGACATATCTATTTTGTATCTATTGATGAACACATTTGACTTTTTTTTGTAAGATTTAGAAGGGAAAATAGTTTTAGTGTTTTTAATTAATAATATTTTGACTATTGTGTCATATCTAATTTATAATATTGGTTTTGCATTATGTGTGGCTGTCTTTTTCAGTAGATATATTTAGGTGAGATATTAGACTATTTTCACATTAGAGTTTTAAAAATAAATAAAAATAAGCCCGTTAGTTACTAAACTGATATCCCAAAATTCAAAATTTAAATTTAAATTGTTTATGTTAAT
This sequence comes from Capsella bursa-pastoris, assembly GCA_036452645.1. Classification (NCBI taxonomy): domain Eukaryota; kingdom Viridiplantae; phylum Streptophyta; class Magnoliopsida; order Brassicales; family Brassicaceae; genus Capsella; species Capsella bursa-pastoris. The sequence goes on along the minus strand of CP144195.1, from coordinate 14,085,889 downwards.
GGGAATGAAACTAATTTTAAAATTGAGTATGAAAAGAAACAAATCTAAAAAGGTTTTAACTTTTCCCCTCATAACGGGAAAGACAAAATTGTCTTCTAATCAAAAAAAAAGAATTTAGTGGCAGAAAAGAAAAAACAAAATCTAAATTAAATTAATAACATAAACAAATAGAAAGAGTAATTTACGCTTAATTCGAGTAGACGATTTGATTTGACGCCGTTAACCATAAAAAACAAAACAAGTTTAGATCAAAAAAACCAAACTTAACCGGTTGTAACAATTAATTAAACTGGATCAATTTTTCACAATTCTATATTATCTACACATTTTTTTTAAAAAATAAATAAGCTAAATTAGTAATGTGTATGAATTCCTATTTTTTTTATCTTTCTTATAAATGTTAAAATAATGAGGATAATTAATTGTCAAACCGGAACCAGAAATCTCGGTTTGATCCGGTTTTATTAAACCGTTATATTGACGTCGTTTACAAACTTTCATCTTTTAACTTTAGTTTTGTGCCTTTTACTTCATCTCTCATCTCTTCTTTCTCTGCTTTGAGAAGAAGGAACATTAAATGCATTTGAAGTCACACACACTCTCTCTCTCCAAGTCTCTCTCTTTCGTATCCGCCATTGTTGTACCCTTTTCATCCTCTGTAAGTCTTCAAATCACCGGAGTGTGTATTACTTCCCTGAAATCAAAGTACTACTCGATGAATCATTTTCTTAGTTTCCAAGATTCTTCCTTTAGTGATCAATCGTTTGATCCGATTTCGTTTCTTGAGAGGAGGATCTATAGATGAGCTTGGTGTTAGAGTAGCTACATGTTGAAGTAGCTTCACCCATGTGTTCACATTTTTGTCAAGTGATTTTGTTTTTGCTGATTCATGAAATGGAGTCAATTTGAGTCAGAAAGTTTCTAAATTTGGGTCAAAGTTCGAATTTTTTTAGGATTTGAGTATAGAATTTGTAGTTTTAGTTTCTGGGCATCTGAAAAAATGTTACCTTTATATGCTTGTTTGGTCTGAGGATGTCGTTTTGGTTCCCCTTGGATCCATTTACTCATTGTGATCGATTTGTTTGTGCAGGAGGGGAATTGAAAGTGTTGAGAGAACCTAAATGGTAGATAATTTTAGTAGAATGGATTCGATTCAGCAACGACGAGGTGGGATTGTATCTCCAGCTCAGACACCACGATCAAGTGATAAATCAGCGAGAGAGTCTAGATCTTCTGATTCAAATTCCACCAGTAGAAGTGATAAAGAGAAGGGTGTGAATGTGCAGGTCATATTGCGTTGCAGGTTTGGTTTTAGTGCCTTAGCTGTTTAGAGTTTTCTGTAATTTTGTCTCTTTTGGGTTTTGATATTTCTTGATGGGTTTTGGTTCTTTATAGACCATTGAGTGAGGATGAGGCCAGAATACATACACCGGTGGTGATTTCTTGTAACGAGAATCGTAGAGAAGTTGCTGCAACTCAGAGTATTGCTGGAAAGCATATTGATAGACATTTTGCTTTCGATAAGGTTATAGAGTTGATATATTTGTATTAAGCCTGTTTTTTTGTTATGCTTGTCCCTCCATTGTCTCATTTTTCTCTCTGAACTACTCAGGTCTTTGGTCCGGCATCTCAACAGAAGGACTTATATGACCAAGCCATTTGTCCAATTGTGTTTGAAGTACTTGAGGGTTACAACTGTACCATCTTTGCGTATGGTCAGACCGGAACTGGAAAGACATATACGATGGAAGGAGGTGCGAGGAAAAAGGTTGATTGATCTAAAACAAACCTGTTGTGCTTCTGTATGACTCAGTATATCTTTCATGTATTTTTGTTAAATAGTTATGGTTGCTTTTTTTTGTAGAATGGTGAGTTCCCGAGTGATGCAGGTGTTATTCCAAGAGCTGTCAAGCAAATTTTCGACATATTAGAAGCTCAGGGGGCTGAATATAGCATGAAGGTCACCTTCCTAGAACTATATAATGAAGAAATCTCAGATCTTTTAGCCCCAGAGGAGACTACAAAATTTGTTGATGAGAAGTCTAAAAAATCGATTGCCCTCATGGAAGATGGGAAAGGGAGTGTCTTTGTCCGTGGCTTAGAAGAAGAGATAGTGAGTACAGCGAATGAAATATACAAGATCTTGGAAAAAGGTTCCGCGAAAAGGCGTACAGCTGAAACTCTTTTGAACAAGCAAAGTAGTCGCTCTCATTCAATATTTTCTATCACCATTCACATCAAGGAAAATACTCCAGAGGGAGAAGAGATGATCAAATGTGGGAAACTAAATCTTGTTGACCTTGCTGGTTCAGAAAATATCTCACGTTCTGGTGCAAGAGAGGTATACATCTTATTATTATTGTCTCTAATGTCAGTGTATTCAAGGCATTCATGGAATTTGACAATGGTTGTTACAGGGACGAGCAAGAGAAGCTGGAGAGATCAACAAGAGTTTACTTACTCTTGGCCGTGTCATTAACGCTCTTGTTGAGCACTCTGGTCATATTCCTTACAGGTACAAGTGATCAGTTGAAACTTGAAATAGACTACTAGTTTGTAATCTTCCTGTTACCATCAGAGGGTACTCAGCTATTGCTTTTAAATTTCCAGAGATAGCAAGTTGACAAGGCTCTTGAGGGATTCATTGGGAGGAAAGACGAAAACGTGTGTTATCGCTACAATTTCACCTTCCATTCATTGTTTAGAAGAGACTCTAAGCACTTTGGATTATGCACATCGCGCCAAGAATATCAAGAACAAACCAGAGGTGAGTTTTAAAGACATTCTTCTGCAATTCTATTTCTTGCATAAAACCACAACGCTAATAACTTCCCCTTGACTCCAGATCAACCAGAAGATGATGAAAACTGCTGTCATGAAAGATCTGTACTCTGAGATTGACCGACTGAAGCAAGGTATGAGTATGATCATTTGATCTATTAGTTTCAAGGTATTCTTTATTTGGTATTGTAATTTTTATTCATTCTTGCTTTCATTATTCCATCTACTTAATAAATTTCCTATATTTTTCTTAGAGGTATATGCTGCGAGAGAGAAAAATGGGATTTATATTCCAAAAGACCGCTATATTCAAGAAGAGGCTGAGAAAAAGGTATTACTTTCCTCTAAACTGAATGGTTCTTATTTACTCCTTACTCATTTCCAATCCTGAATGTGAAAAGTAACACTATTCAGCTGCGTTATTAACCTTAGGCAATGGCTGAAAAGATAGAAAGATTAGAACTTCAATCAGAATCCAAGGACAAGGTATGAACTCACATTATTTTATTCGATATCCCATCAATGCCTCACATGATATTTCTGTGACAATTATGTTGGCCTTGCAGCGAGTAGTTGACCTTCAGGAACTATACAACTCTCAGCAGCTTTTAACTGCAGAGTTGAGTGAGAAACTTGAAAAAACTGAGGTATACGCGTGGGCCTGATTTCTCTTCTAACTTCTCCCAAAGCCAATTTCTGTATATGCTGATTGAAATGCATGAAAAGCTAACTGTATCTCTCTCCATATATCAGAAAAAGCTCAAGGAAACTGAGTGCTCATTGTTTGATCTCGAAGAAAAATACAGACAGGCGAATGCAACCATTAAAGAGAAGGAATTTGTAATATCTAATCTCCTCAAGTCAGGTACTTGATATGCCTTACTAGTTACTAGTCTACTCATGAGGAATATTTTAGCAGTTAGAGATTTTTGCCAATTATCTTGCGACTTTCAGAAAAATCACTTGTCGAGCGAGCCTTTCAGCTGCGGACAGAACTAGAAACGGCAGCATCAGATGTTTCCAACTTGTTTTCCAAAATAGGTAAATTAATCATGGACCGAAGTTTTCAACTTCTGTTGATAGATGTTCCCTGGTTAATATATGCGGTTGTCATGCAGAAAGAAAGGACAAAATTGAGGACGGAAACAGATTCCTTATTCAAAAGTTTCAGTCACAGCTCACACAACAGCTTGAGCTATTGCATAAGACTGTTGCTTCTTCTGTTACTCAACAAGAGGTTCAACTTAAACACATGGAGGAAGATATGGAGTCCTTTGTCTCGACAAAATCGGAGGTTAAACTTCATAATCTGAACTAAATTTGTTTCTTCTTGTTTTTAATCTTTCTCTATGGCTTGCTTTTGTTTTCACCGACCATTTTTTGCCTCATTCTGTTTTTTCTTTTTTTCTTTTAAAGGCTACTGAAGAACTCCGTGATAGACTTTCAAAACTGAAGACAATGTATGGTTCTGGCATCGAAGCTCTTGATAACATAGCTGTGAAGCTAGATGGAAATTCTCAATCGACATTTGGTAGCCTGAATTCAGAAGTTTCTAAGCATTCGCATGAACTTGAGAATGTAAGTCTAGTACTTTATCTATCCCTCGATACCCATTGTTATCTCTGTTCTGAGTCAATCTCCTTCCTTTGTTATCTCTTGTAGGTTTTCAAGGGTTTTGCTTCCGAGGCTGACACGTTATTGCAAGATCTCCAAAGTAGCCTTAACAAACAGGAAGAAAAGCTTATTACATTTGCTCAGCAGCAACGGAAGGTTTAATAATCTTTGATGATCCTTTAAATGTTACAATATTAATATCAGACATTTTGGTTAAAACATTATCGTCTGCAGGCACACTCACGAGCTGTGGATACAGCAAGGTCTGTTTCAAAAGTAACAGTGGAATTCTTCAAGACTCTAGACACACATGCCACCAAACTTACCGGGATTGTGGAAGAGGCCCAGACAGTTAACCACAAGAAATTGAGTGAATTTGAAAACAAGTTTGAGGTGATTCCGGTTCTTGGCATCTTGACACATGTGCAGCTGCAAATGCCTTGCGTAGGCTTTTAATGCTATTTCATCTGTCTTGTAGGAATGTGCTGCAAATGAAGAGAGACAACTGCTAGAGAAAGTAGCAGAACTTCTGGCAAATTCTAATGCTAGGAAGAAAAACCTTGTACGTATACAATTCTGCATGGTAGCTCTTTTAGAAAATGCATTTGATTTAACGCTTTGACCAAACTCTTGAATCAATCTTTAGGTCCAAATGGCTGTACACGATTTACGCGAGAGTACATCCACCAGAACAACCACTCTACAGCATGAGATGTCGACGATGCAAGATTCAACTTCTTCCATTAAAGCTGAGTGGAGGCTTCACATGGAGAAAACAGAATCGAGCCACCACGAGGACACTTCAGCGGTTGAGAGTGGGAAGAAAGCTATGCAAGAAGTTCTCTTAAACTGGTACAAATAAAAATCTCTCAGATTAGAAAACTTAACAACATATATTGTCCCAAGCACCAATCTTTTATCATGCCTTTGCTTGATCTTTTTGAAATGGATAATTGTAGCTTGGAGAAGGCTGAGATGAGTGCACATCAATGGAGGAAAGCTCAAGAATCACTAGTCAGTCTAGAACGAAACAACGTGGCTTCTGTTGACTCCATTGTTAGGTATGATCTCCGCATAGATAAACCAATTCTCCTTTTTCACCGTTTTTCATTTGTCTCAAGTGACTTCTCACTTCAATCTCTCAACAGAGGTGGCATGGATGCCAATGAGAACCTACGATCTCAGTTCTCGTCCGCTGTATCATCCTCTCTTGATGTTTTTGATGCTGCAAATGGCAGCCTCCTTACTTCCATTGATCGTGAGTAGAGCTAATCATCCCCCTTAAATTTACAGATTCAAAAAAGTTCTTCACGTTTTTTGCTGAAATTTTACTTCCTTTTCAGATTCATTGCAACTAGATAATGATGCATGTACAAAGATCAACTCCATGATCATTCCATGCTGTGGAGACTTGGTAGAGCTCAAGAGTGATCACAATCACAAGATCGTAGAGATCACAGAGAATGCAGGGAAATGTCTTCTTGATGAATATGCAGTAAGTTTTAATTAAGCTTTCAACTCTCACAAAACAAACCAAGATGACTACACATTTCATACATTATAGTTGGTCTTAGAGTCTAGTTACAGTACTGATGCTTTTTTATTGCAATAGGTAGATGAACCATCATGTTCAACGCCAAGGAAAAGACCAATCGACATACCGAGCATTGAGTCCATTGAGGAACTTAGAACTCCAGCATCAGAGGAGTTACTGAGAGTATTTCGAGATGAGAAATTGTTGAAACAAGCCAATGGGGATGCAAAGCAGCAGCAGCAGCAACAACACCTTATCCGTGCTCCTTCTCTTTACGAGGCAGCTGTGTCGGATTCAAGATTCCCCCTCTCTGCTGTTAACTGAAACATCAAGAGGCTTGGTATTGCAAAACCCATGAGGAAGGTTAAGTGTTACACTGTACATAGAGAGTATTGTGGCATACACGTAAAAAACTCTTTTTATTCATGAAGCTTTTTTGGTTTGAGGAATTTAAAACATCAGCTTTTACTTAAATATTCTTTATTGTTTATTTATTTGTACTAGAGAAAAATATTGAAATGACATACAAATCTTGGTTTATTTATACATTACAATTATGTCGCTAATGTCTGGTTTATTCTTTATCTTCAACCTTGGCTCAATATTTGATTGCAGAAGTAAGTTCTTTTCGTGTCAGATAATGTAAGAAAGGACAAAACCCATGTCTGAAGACGAGTTCATCCTAATCAAAATGATCACAACTACAAAGAAAAGAATAACGACTCTACGCCCTGTTCACGTTAAGGATCTTTTTGGACTCAAAGTTTTATATATATAGTGGAAACTATTAATAATAGTTTTAACATATCAAGGAGCATCTATCTATGGCTTCCATCGGTGGATTTCATGAGGAAGAAAAAGATGGTAACCTCTTTATGGTATATCATTATCCCATACTACAAACTTCAAGCCCATCCTCCTCTGGTGAAGCAGCCGGGCGCCACGATAACTCTCTTCAACCTCTCTTCTTATGTCCTACTACGAGATTATTGATTTCAAGATCTCAAAAAGATCCACCTATAGACTATTACACTCTTTTCCCCTCCATTCCACCCCCTGAATTGGTCTTTTTTACAAGATTTCGAAAACATCCATCTATAGACTATCATCATACATTAGTCTCTTTTGTGTGCTACAATGAGTTTGATGATACTTATGGGTGCTATGCATGCAACGGCTCAAGTTTTGGCAAAGAATTTTATTACTGTTATCAATGTGATAGAGGGTACCATAAAGAATGTGTTGAGTCTCCACTTCAAATCAAACACCCTTACCACCCTGAGCATTCTCTTCAGCTTTTTCATTATCCTCCTAATCATCGTAACATTGAGTGTTTGTGCTGTGGGAGAGTAGCAAAATCTCTAGTTTATTATTGTACAACTTGTCAAGCTATCATGCATCCATCATGTGCAATGTTGCCCATACCCTTCTTCTTAAACCAGCCTAAAAGACATGACCACACCTTAACCTTTTTCCACAGGCAAAATTTTTTAGTTTGCGACATTTGTGGTTTGTTGAGAAAAAATGATCCCACCTACATATGTGCGAGATGCAACTTTGTATCACATAAAGATTGTTTGTATTCCCCACATATCATCAAGATATCACGTCATCACCATCGTATCTCATACACTTCTTCTTTACCATCCGGAGATTGGTCTTGTGGGGTTTGCCGTCAAAGTATTATCAATGGTTATTGTGCATATATATGTGACAAATGTAATGATTATGTTGTTCATTCAAGATGTGCTACCGGGAAAGATGTGTGGGATGGAAAAGAACTAGAAGGTGTACCAGAAGAAGATGATATCAAACAAGATGCTAGACCTTTTGAAATGATATCTGATGGAACGATACTTTATTTTTTTCATGAACATCATCTTCGGCTCGAGGTCAACGTACCTTATAATGAAAAGAACCGTTGCCAAGTGTGTGTTTTACCTATCTTTGAAGGTGATTTCTATTCTTGTATCAAGTGTGATGACTACATCATCCATGAAACATGTGCCAATGCTCCCCGTCAAGTACAACATGCGTTACATCCTCATCCACTTACATTGAAGGCTAAAAGTGGTTATATTGATAATCACTTCATATGCAATGCTTGTGAACGGTTTGGAAGTGGCTATGTCTATCAATGTCCGATGAGGGAATGCTTTTTCGATCTCGATGTAAGGTGTGCTTCAAATTCTGAACCATTTTATTATATAAGTCATGAACATCCCTTATACATAGCTTTAGGTCTCGAAGAAAAACCCATATGTCAAATATGCAAAAAGAAAGATTATAAACAACTAAATTGCACTACATGCAATTTTATTGTATGTTTTAATTGTTATACGTTACCATACAAAGCAAGGTATAAGCATGATCAACACTATCTCAAACTTGTATTTGAGAAAGAAGTATGTAAGAAAGATTGGTGCGAGGTGTGTGAACGTGACTTAGGAGATACAAACACAGAAGTGTTCTATTGGTGTGATGAGTGCTGCACCACTTTTCATATTGAATGCTTATTTGGTGAAGACCCATACATGAAGCCTGGTCAGATTTTCTATGTAATGGGAATGGAGGTTGAAAATTTTGACAAAAGTAATCTTTCTCGACCATTATGCGAGTATTGCAATAATCTTTGTCGAGGTAAAAATTTCAAAACATACAATCACACAGCATGTTCTATGAAATGTGCCTTTAAGATTTCTAAAGATATCAGGAAACAACGTTTGACCATCTAGTGGCTTATTTACCCTCTATATAAGTGTCATTTATTATTGTAATTTCAATTTGATTTCTTAATCTGTCAAGATTTGACTTTGATGTGTTTCTTTTTCTGTTGTTTTTTATACACTTTTTTTTTCAATGTAATGTTCATTTACTTTGTTAGTTCTTTGGTCTTAAAACAACCAAAATTTCAGAGTTTTATGTAATGCAACTTTACTTTCAACTTGCAAAAAATGCAGGTTATAACCAACCAAATAAAATTAATTAACCTTCAATATAACTCGTCGCCACAATTTACAAAATTTTAAATTTATGAAAAAAAATAATATATCAAATCGAAACTCTTACAACGAAAAGTTTAAAGTTACGTTTAAAACTTTTAATTTTTAATGTATGTGATCACAAAATCTCTTAGAAGATACATAGGATGGTGATATTGCGACATCTACAGTTCGACTTGTATTTTTTACAAGCCGAAGGTTAAATTTGCAAAAGACTGTCATTTGGATACTTTTTTCTACAAAAAACCATAAAACTAATTAATCTATTTGAATACATGCAGAAAAAAAAAAGAAGTGATAATAATAATTGTTTTCAAAATATCAATGTCATCATTAGTTATTTGAATAAATGTTTAAGAAAATTATCATAATATAGAATACGAGAAATTGATACTTGTTATAGTAATTTATTAAATGGATTTTTATCGATATTAAATAAATACCATTACCCTCATTTTAAATGTTAAGACAAAATTTAGAAATAAAAAGACTCCATTCACATTTATTAGTAAAAGAATTAATATATTTTGGTTAGTAAACAAAAGTAGATAAATCAATCACATGTAATTTAGTGTGAACTGGTTCATAGTAAACAAAAATTAAACGGTAAAGATCCAATTAAGATATCAAGCACATGTCTCCTTGTTGCAGTGGTTCGAACAAAAAGTACGCCATCTTTTCTAAATACCTCGGGTGTAGGAGTGTTTACAAGCACTCCAATGTTATCATGATTATTTGTCATATGATTATTTCTGATAAATAATCAAAAATAATTTTTAAATAAAATATTCATTTGAGAAAATATTACTTAAAAACTGTTATCAATAGACGGTGGATGGTGGATGATTGAATATAGACCGGTTTTTTTTATATCAATTTTTGTTTAAAATGCTATATATTTTGTAAATTGAAAATTTATTAAAAGCCTAAACACACAATGTGAAATCAATTTTTCCGCCTATCTTTTTTATTGATTACATAAAATATCTTTCAACAATATATATATATATATTAATATATATATTAATATATATATATAATATAATATAGTAACTAGAAGTTTATAATGAATTACTTAAAACCTAAAAGAAAAAAATGAAATGTTAGAATATTAAAACCATTTAAGTCACAATTTTTCAACTTTATTTTTTATCTTATAAAGATGTAGGTCAATCATGCGATCAAAAGTAGTACGCAATATAATTTGTTTTGTTACTTTCAAATTTGTAAAACTTTGATAAATAATACCCTCATCGTTCCTAATTGATGTATTTACTATTAAAAAAATTGTTTCAAAAAAGATTGTATCTTGAAGTTATCTAAGCTAATTAGAATTTGCACATTTTAAGGTAAATAGCGATATGCTATTTGTTTAGAGTTCTAAAAGGCTGTAAATCATAAAAATGATGCAATTATAATCAAATCAACTTTTAAATATTTTTTAATATGTGTGAAAATAATAGAAAATACATCAATTAGAACTAGAGGGTGTATATCAAATTGAAACCCTCACGATGAAAAATCCTAATTTACTTTTAGAATTAAAAAAAAACTAATGTATATAACAATGAAAACATTTATAATATACGTAGAAATGAGATTGAATATTATTTTTTGACTTTGTAGGACTGATCTTTAATTTTTTGGAGATGAACAGTAAAATAAAAAAAATGGCGATTGAAAGGGTTTCTTTTGCATTAAAATCCTACCATTCGGAAAAAAAAAGTATTGCTTTCTTATATTACAAAGTCGAATCCTGATTCATATCATGAGCTGTTTTATAACTTGCTTGGTTGTGATCATTGCGTTAAGTGTGTTTTGAAAGAAATACAATTATCAGAACTCAGAACTGAAAGTGATTTTAAAGTGAAGTTGATGAATGAAGGATAAGAAATTGGATCAAGTTTCTTTTGAGAATTGTAAAGATTCACCTTTCATCAGTTCTCTGTTACTCAGTGTTTTAGTTTTAGATAAATGTTAAATCATTACAATGAATTATGATTTTTGGTCGACCATTGTCATATAGATGTAACATTTTCTTGTATATCAAAGGTCACCTAATGAAACTCTTTTTTTTCTTACTATAACCTATAATATATCAAATATATTGACGTTTAATCAAAATAATACCACTAACTAACTTCTTTTTTTCTCTTCTTTAAGAATAAAAAACATGGATGACATGGGAACAATAGGGAACTTTTCAACCTGTCTGTGAGAGAGAGCTATGTGATCACTCTTTTCACATCTATTGGGACCAAACAATTATGTCTTTATACAAATCCATAAGCTTCTCTTTCTGTTAAACAACTATCCATATTTTTGGCCTTTTCACCTGAAAAGAGAAATGATTGAAGACAGAGGTGGTCTTGTCAGAAGGATTCACATCACACAACAGGAATGGACTTGGACTCAGAACTAATGAACCTATTGATTTATATATATGATGATCTTTGATCAAATGAGCCTGCATATGAAAAGATTGATTGAAACGCACCTGGTGTCACAAATCATGTTTCTTCATCATCGAAATCATCATTCGCTGAGTTCTCTTGGCAGATGAATGTGTTATCCTCAACAGGATTAGAAACAACAGCAGGGTCTGGCTCCCACATTGTTGGCTCATTACCTTGAGCGTTGTTCTCATCATCTTGCTCCTCTGCAGCTTGTTCAGTCTCATTACATAGTTGGTTTGCTGCACTCTGATCCCCGTCCAAACCAGTGGGCTCAGCAATCTTAGGCTCTGCACCCATCTCAATTTCGGTTTGTTCTTCATTCCCATTGAAAGCTTCAGTGGCGGCTTCTTGTTCCTCTGTTTGCTCTGCAGCTTCCTTCTTTGGTCTCTTCCATTTCTTTGTGGATGAAGTACCATCATCCTCGAAATCTTCTTCTTCTCTGTCTCTGTGTAAATACACCCACAGTTTCCTCTCTGAATCGAATTGGACACAAGGGTCCCGCTCATAGTGCAAACGATCCAAGGCCCCACTCACTACTTGATTCACTTGTGAATCAGACACATCCTCCACGATATACTGTGAGTCTCTTATTAAGGTACAAACATCAGCTCTTGTCCCAATACTACCAGGCAATCTGGCGGCAGCATCTCTCACCAGACATAGAATTGTGACATGTGGTGGTCTCTCGCGTTTCAACATGAAATGATCCCGAGCTTTCGAGGTTGGCTTCCCTCCGCCTCTTCTCAGAGGAGCAACAATCGACTTTCTACCATCAGCAGCTGTGTACACAAAGGCTCTGTCCGGAATTGAGTATCTCAGAAATTCCTCTTTGCGGAAATAAGCTCTTGCTTCTTCGGAACTCTGGGTGATTGTGCTAAGGCTCTTTTGGGCTCTCAGATCTTTAAACCTTTCTTTCTCGTCAAGATTACACTGCATGAGTGACAATGGTGGTTCAGGAAGACTTCCTATTTGCTGAAGAGTTTCTTGGCCATTTTTCAGCCAATTTGCAAATGAATCAACCAACTTGACAAGCATCTTGTGCGGAAGACCCCAGGCTTCAGGCGATGTTACCTCTTCAACAGCCTCTTGATCAGAAGGACGGAGAACAGGGCCAATCCAAGACCAGCATTTCGTGGACTTCTCATATGTTACAAGTGGCTTCCAACCCTTTGCCCCTAAAGGTGACGTTTTTGAGGAGAAGATTTTCAGAACCCCTCTAATCAAATCCTGAAGCGGTTCTTGTGTCTCAAGGATACAAGGATCTCCCGGGTTTGACTTCACACAGCTAACAATCTCCTGGATAGTGAGGGATGGGAAGTTCCCATTTTCTTGCTGTGGCGACTTGTCATCCTCTGTCTCCTTGGGCACGGGAGCACCATTTTCTCCTGTTTCATGTTCTGCGGTCTCCACTGCCATAGGTTTGCTAATATCTAATGAATCTTCAGGACGCAAACTTGTCATTGCTATACGCACTGCCGAGAGAAGATGTACAATAGAGAAAGAGAAGCCAGTGTGAACTGTTGGTGTGATCAACACAAATGGCTTCTTTTGCGGCTTAGTTTCCACCTCTGCTTCACTTTCTTTTGGTATGTCAGAGATTTCCAGATCAACAATATCAACCTCTATTTTCTTCTTTCCTTTTCTCTTTGAGACAATTACATCATCAACCGGCTGTTGAATGTCGGAATATAGCTGCAGATCACCATTATGCTCCTTCATCTCCATGTCCATCAAAGACTCTCTAGTCTTCCTCTTTTTCGACACAGCACTGCAAGTAACCAACAGCCTGGCATCTAAGTTTTCATCACAACTATTACCATCACCCTCAGAAACCTCATATTTCCTACTAAGTCGACCCCGGGCATTATCATTAACCAATGTTCTCATCTCAAATAATTCGTCATCTTCGTCAAAGCCTCTTTTTCTCCCAGACAAATTTAGTTTTGCAGATGGTCTCTGAAACAGTTGTCTATCAATCATTTGCTCTCTTGTCTGACTATTCTTGTTTGCCCTGAAAAACTCCTTCCTGTTGTTTCTGTCCTTCAACTCACTAAAGCTTGTGACAAGGCCATCTTCAAAATCTCGAGAAGAGAAGTGATTTAAAGGACTCCTGTCACGCATCTTACCCTTCTGTTTTGCCTTGAAGGAATGCTTCTCTGTCCCTGGCACATAGATATGCTCCCCAGGTGCACCTAAATATTTCAAGTAAGCTCCCCGTCCATCAAGCAATTGATGATCCTGCATATCATTCTTTCTGGATTTGTTCTTTTTAGTATCTTGCCTGGATTTGAGCATTGGAAAACGAGAATTATTCAGCCCATCTACTGAGACGGATGATTTGTTCCGCATTAAGCGATTTCTCTCCTCCTCATCATCATAACCCTGGGACGAATCTGATTCTGTATCATCATTTTCCATGAACATTCTGCTATCTCTGAATGCCGCAATACCAGACCTCGCATTTGGTACCACATTCACCCTTATCTTTTCCTGCACTTGGTTCTCACCAAAATCAGAATTTAAGAACCTCTCGTTCATTTGTTGCATAGAAGCTCTATAAGATCTCAAACTAGTATCAGGAGAGTCCCTCTCAGACTTCAATTTTTTGCTTTTACTATTCAAGTCATCAGATATATATCTGGGATCGGAAAAGCCATCTCCATAATTCTTCCCATGGCGATATAAGTCACCGCGAAGGTCTGCTAGACTACCTTTTACAGGTATCATCTGGTCGGCAAATGCACGAGGCTGACTATTATTTGCATATTTACTCAATTTTGCGTAGTTGCTGTGGGACTGCCTTGATGAATATGGTGGACCCATAAAAAGTTCAGAAATTGGTTCTCCGTCTCTTGAAAATCTATGTTTCTTTCCAGGCCTTGAGTATACAGATTTCTCTCTGGCAACAATATCCCGGTTTCTTTGAGAACCCATCCCAAAGAGTGGATCATGATCATCATCATCAATATTATCTTCTGATCCAAGAACCAAACCTGAACTATACTTCTTTCTAGCTAGAGAAGAGTGGTTGTACCCATTATAACCTGAAGCATGTGGCCCAACAGACGTTTTAGCAAAAGGAAACTTCAGTTTTGATTTTGGTTTTCCATATCTATCCTGTTCTACAGGCATCGACTGCCGCCGGCTAGGAAATTCCAAACCTGAATCAACACCATAACCAGAACGACGGGACAATTTCTTTTTTGTAGACTTCCTATCTTTTTCCTTTCTGCTCCAAGGCCCATCAAAAGGTTCTTCTTTCTCTGTTGAATCCTCCTTAAAATCCTCCTTTTGCTCACGCAGCAGAGTCTTTTGGCTCTTTAAAATATTCAGGACACGGAGCTTCTCATCAATACTGCACCCTTTACAACTTACCCAAGCATCCCTTGTCTGACAAAGATTCACCACCATGTCATTATGATACTTCCTCAAAGTATGATAATGTTTGGTTCGTAGAAACAAATTATGTCCCTCAAGATAAAGCGTATTCCTCGGTTCACACTGCCCACCCTTCAACATATCAAACAGTTTCTTAATAGGACTGCCAAAGTGGAAATTACGACCCTCGAAAAGCTCTTTCAAAGTACGCATAAACGTGAGCTGATCCATATCAGGCAGATAACTCGAGAGACTAAACCTCTCTTCCTCAGTGAGACACTCATTCCAAACATCAACAGAGAGTATATCTTCCAAACTAGAGAGATCATACAACTCAAAAGGAATACTACAAGTCACGTTCCCAACTTGACAAAACTCAGCACCAGTTTCCGCCAATTCAAGCAAATCAAAATCATCAGAACCTGCTCCAGAATCATCTTCGTCAAAATCATCATCTTCATCCTCGGAATCAACATTATTAGCCACTGAGTTTTTACGCTGTTCATCGTAACTTGACATAGATTCACCACTACCATGAGAGTACTCTAGATCAAACCTCGAAAGCTTGACGTTACTCTTCTCGATCGCCATCCCTCATATAAAAAAACCCCAAATCCCACTCAAACCTTCAAATCAAGAGTATGATTCTTAACCCTAAACACAAACGCACAAACCCAGAACACAAGGAAACAAAACACACTCAGAAATCGAACAAAGAAAAACAAAAACTTCACAGTACCAATTCAACAAAAATTAAAAATTTCGATGAACTATGATCGAAATACCTCGAATTGTCTCCAGAATTGAGTAAAAATTGGAGCTTCAAGGTCTCTGCTTCAGCAAAATTGAACAAGTTCTTGAGAAGAGAGGAACAAAAACGAAAAGGAGAGAAGAGGAAGATGGAATCTAGAGGAAACCCTAGAAGCGAAACCGTATAAATAACGCGATAAACTAAAGGAAGGAGGAGAAGACGGTGACGGAGAGAGAGAGAGGGTTGAAGAAGACGAAGCTGACGTGGAAGGAAGCAGAGCCGTCAGATTAGTGGAGATTATGTGAAAAGACGAAAAAGGGTAAAGCCACAGAGACTTAGGGCATACTAGGACGAAGAAGACGGTGAAATTGCAACAAACAACAACAAAAAAAAAAATGAAGAAAAAAAAAAAAGTAGTTGGGAAAGAGAGTGGAAGAGACGGACCGAGTTTGTAAATGAGTCGACTCATTACGAGTCGACACGAGAAGAAAGACGATCCAGCCTTGTGATATTTTTTATTTTTTCACTTTACTCTTTACGACGTCGTTTTAGACTTTAGACGTATTTCTCTGTTTTTATCTCTTTAGTCAACTAAAAAAGTAATAATAAACTAGTATTTGACAAATGTTATTATTATATAGTGTTTAATTTCCAAAAAAATTACTAATTAACATGACTATAACATTTGTCAAACTTTTATCTATCAGAAGTTTTGTCAAGTGTTTATGAATTCAGTAGTTAGAACTTAATTAAAACGTATTTGTTTTTAATCTTATAAAACTATTAAGAACAATATGAAACTATGAATTAAATTAACTAGTTTTTAGTAATAAATTAGTGACCAAATTGTGTTTGCTTCACTCATATAGTCATATACAATATAATATGTGTCAATCAATACAAACTGAATAATCTAGATCAGAAAAATATATTGTATGAGTGAAGTAATCACTCATATGATCCTATCTTTGTATTGATTTGTTGTAAAGAGGTCCTTTCATGGCTAATGCGATGAATCCTTTCCTTTTGCAAATTACGTATGGTTTTGCTTTATGCATTTTTACTGCTTTAGTTAATCACGGCCATTCTTGAATTCGTTTTATTTCTTCCTTTACACGTATTGTGTAAATTGACCTCAAAGTTTTAACTTTCCTTAAGAACTTCCTATTTTTAGTAACTCTTGATCATGTGTCTCTCTTCCCAAGTAAATAGACTATGAACAATGTTACAAACGACACACAATATCAAGAGGCTATTCTTAGTCTCTTCTTGTAGAATTATCGATATCGAAAACTTCGCAGAAGAAAGAGCAAGAACTCACACGAACTAAGATAGATCGAGAGAGAGATGATCAAGATTTCTAAGGGTTAAAGCGTTTGCTAGATGGAAGAAAAACAAGAAAACAAAAGGAAACAGATGTGAATTGTATCCTCATGTGTGTTGAAAATTAAATCATCGAAGAAAAGGAAACGATACAAAGTTATAAGCCATTATGAACAACAATAACAATAGAAAGGTTGGGACCGAGGATTCCACGAAATGGATGTTAGAGAGCGTCGAGATAGATCCAAGTACTGGTGGCTCGGTGAAACAATCTGAAAACATAATCAATAACAATAATCCCGAGAGTAGTACTGGTGGTGGTGGTGGGATCTTGAGGAATATGTCTAAGAATCTTGGGGTGGGATCAATAATCAGGTCGATGAGCGTCTCGAAATGGGGAAAGAGCGGTAATATTGGATCCGCGAGCACAAGGAAGAGTGGAAATTTGGGGACTCCTCTACCTGTGGCCCAAGTAAAAAGACCAGGGCCACAAAGAGTTGAGAGGACTACTTCTAGTGCGGCTAGGGGACTACAAAGCCTCCGGTTCCTTGATCGGACGGTCACAGGACGCGAACGAGATTCATGGAGATCCATCGAGAACCGGTTTAATCAATTTGCCGTTGACGGGCGACTTCCCAAGGAAAAATTTGGCGTTTGCATTGGTACGTACGTAAAAATATGATAAATCTATTTTTGTCTAGTCTTAACAAATAACGTTATACATTTTTGTTAGTAATAGTATTGTTATGTATTAGGAATGGGAGATACAATGGAGTTTGCGGCAGAAGTATATGAAGCATTGGGTAGGAGAAGACAAATAAACACGGAAAATGGGATTGACAAGGAACAACTCAAGCTTTTTTGGGAAGACATGATCAAGAAAGATCTAGACTGTCGCCTCCAGATCTTCTTCGACATGTAAACACTCTTTTACAATGTTTGGTTTTGAATTTAAAAACTTATAGCAATAAAATGTTAACAATCGCGGTTTAGGTGTGACAAGGACGGAGACGGGAAGTTAACAGAAGATGAGGTTAAAGAAGTTATAGTCTTGAGTGCATCCGCGAACAAGCTCGTGAATCTTAAGAAGAACGCAGCGTCTTATGCTTCTTTGATCATGGAAGAACTCGACACTGACCAAAACGGTTACATTGAGGTTTCATCTTGTTACCATTTCCATAATTCTCTACTAAATATTATAGTGCGACCATTAGCTTTCATAATACTATATAGTATCATGAGTTTTTTTGCGTAAACCATAATTGGCGTTGCATATATGTTATGTAACATTTTTGTTGTTGTTGTTGTTGTTATAAATATCTTTTATGTTGCATACTCTGACATTTATTTAGTTTACATCGACCAGATGTGGCAACTCGAGGTGTTATTAACCGGAATGGTGTCAAACACTGACTCACATAAGATCGTGAGGAATTCGCAGCAGCTAACTAAAGCCATGATCCCAAAACGTTACAGAACTTCGACTAGCAAATACGTTGTAGTAACCGCAGAGCTAATGTACGAGCACTGGAAGAAGATTTGGGTCGTCACATTGTGGCTCGCAGTAAACGCATGCCTCTTCACATGGAAATACCAAGAGTTTACCAAAAGCCCTCTTTACAACATCACCGGCCGCTGCGTTTGCGCCGCGAAAGGAACGGCCGAGATACTAAAACTAAACATGGCTTTGATCTTGGTCCCTGTTTTAAGAAGAACCCTAACGTTCCTCAGATCAACTTTCTTGAGCCATTTGATCCCGTTCGACGATAACATCAACTTCCACAAGCTGATAGCATTGGCGATAGCGGTTATTGCCTTGCTACACACGGCTCTACACATGCTTTGCCACTACCCTAGGCTAAGCACTTGCCCTCACGGTTTGTATTCCGAATACGCGGGAAATATCGTGGGTTTCAAGCAACCGACCTATTTAGGTCTAATGCTGACCCCGGTTTCGGTCACAGGAGTTCTAATGATCATCGTTATGGGTATCTCATTCACGCTTGCTATGCATTACTTCAGAAGGAACATAGTGAAATTACCTATACCGTTTAACCGTCTAGCTGGATTTAATTCGTTTTGGTATGCTCATCATTTGCTGGTTATTGCTTATGCTCTTCTTATCATCCATGGTTACATTCTTATCATCGAGAAGCCTTGGTATCAAAAGACGGTAAGTTTATACATTTGAATATACTAAAATTAATGTATTGATTAAACTTTAAAGAGTCTTTTTTCTTACAAATATTTTTTGTTGTGTATATGGATTACTAAAGACATGGATGTATGTGGCCGTACCAATGGTGTTGTACGCGAGCGAGAGGCTCTTCTCACGAGTTCAAGAACACAACCATCGTGTCAACATTATCAAGGTAATAATTAAGATTCTTATATATGAAATGTAATAATAACAATTTGATTGTTTTTTTCTTTTCTTGTAAATTGTTTTTGGCTAGGCGATTGTATATTCAGGCAATGTTCTTGCACTCTATATGACAAAACCTCAAGGGTTCAAGTACAAAAGTGGTATGTACATGTTTGTCAAGTGCCCTGATATCTCCAAATTTGAATGGTAATAACATCTTTCTCGACAAAAGATCTAACCAATTGTAATATAACTTAACAAAATAAATATTATATTTTGATCATTGTAAATATTTAATTGTCATATTGATTTTGTGGTTTAGGCATCCATTCTCTATCACTTCTGCACCCGGAGATGAATATTTGAGCGTTCATATAAGAGCATTAGGAGATTGGACATCTGAACTTAGGAACAGATTTGCCGAGGTAATTCTCTTAATTTGTCTTTTTTATTATCACATTCAATATATATACTTGTCTTAACCAAAATCAAGAATCCAAATTTGATATTATATATTATTCTTTTTCCTTGTAGACATGCCAGCCTAATCAATCAACAAAACCTAGTCCAAATAATCTTATTAGAATGGAAACAAGAGCGAGAGGTGCAAATCCTCTCGTTGAAGAATCACAAATCTTGTAAGTGGAAATCTTTACTACCCGATCGATCAACGATATTCTTACATGATGTTTAAAATCTGATCTTATGTGATCCATAACTTCACAACTAGATTTCCAAGAATTTTTATCAAAGGACCATACGGCGCTCCCGCACAAAACTATCAGAAGTTCGATATTCTTTTGTTAATTGGGCTAGGGATCGGTGCGACCCCATTTATAAGTATCCTAAAAGACATGTTGAACAACCTCAAACCTGGTATTCCAAAAGCCGTAAGTAATCATTAACCATAGTAAATCTTGAAGAAACAAGACTATATGAAAAAAATAGTAATGGAGTGTGAAAGATTGGAAAATATAGGGGCAAAAGTATGAAGGCAGTTTAGGAGGTGAAAGCGTAGGAGGTGAAAGTGTAGGAGGAGCTAGCGTAAGTGGAGTTAGGAAGTTTCCACAAAGAGCATATTTTTATTGGGTGACAAGAGAGCAAGCTTCTTTCGAATGGTTCAAAGGAGTTATGGATGACATCGCCGTGTATGACAAAACCGTAAGTTTGAGAAAATTTAACGATGTTCTATATATGCAATTCAACGTATAATTTTTGTTATCTATATATATCTTAATGTTTAATTAATTTGGCAGAACGTGATAGAGATGCATAACTACTTAACAAGTATGTACGAAGCAGGAGATGCAAGATCTGCACTAATCGCTATGGTCCAGAAACTTCAACATGCCAAAAACGGTGTTGACATTGTCTCCGAGAGCCGAGTATGTTCAATCTCTTTGTTATTTCATTTACCTTAGTTATATCTCTCATCGTTCTTTAACTTTATATATATGTTTTTCTAATGGTCTTAATTCAGATACGAACACATTTTGCAAGACCTAATTGGAGGAAAGTTTTTTCTGAATTGTCAAGCAAGCATGAAACTTCTCGCATAGGTAAAATTTTGTTATCTTAAAACATTCTTTTAAGATTGGTAGCAAAATGTTTTGAGTGTCTCATTCATTTGAATATTATTTTTTGTAATGTTTTTATTTGAGATGATCTCTTAATTTTATATATGGTTTTGATTTCAGGTGTGTTCTATTGTGGAAGTCCAACGCTTGTTCGAACGTTAAATTCACTTTGTCAAGAGTTCAGTCTCGAGTCGTCCACTCGATTTACTTTCCACAAAGAAAATTTCTGAATTACTATTTTTTTCTTTCCGTAAAACTTGTTATTACATGAAACAAGAAATTTTGATTTTTGTTATCTCACTTAGATTTAAGGACAGTTTTTTTGTAGTTAGGTAATTGTGATGTATTGTCACGTTCCGAAAGATAGATCTCAAAATAGAATTTTATTTTGAGGATCGGACATTTTTAACATGCGAATAGTTTATCAAATACCATCAACTCAAAATTATTTATATTAGAGATTTTTTGCTACATACCAATACTAAAAAAACAAAATCAGAAAAGTATATTTTAGTGATATTTTTGAGAAACATAAATTAGTGATGATATTTTTGAAACAAAAACTCATTTTAGTGGTATTTTGAGAATTACCCTAATTACGTTAATGTTAAATAACTTCAATTTTTAGTTTGAACTTCAATATATATTGTTTGTTGGTTAAATTCATGTAGTTAAATGAATTTAAAAATGTTGACGTATGAAGTTATTTACACTTTATACCTCAACTTAAGTTGTCTTTTATCTTATTCTCTTGTATATGTTTCGCTCTATCAGATCAAAAGAATCGAGAGAAGAAAATATGGAGATGAGGTATGAAGTTTAGAATTAGTCTAAACTTTAAAGTTGGAAACGTATATTTTAGTGATCTTTTTGAGAAAACTAATTCAGTGATGAAATTTTTGGAACAAAACTCATTTTAATGATACTTCTTAAAATTTTTCCTTATGTTAATGTTAAATAACTGAAATTGTCATTTTGAACTTCAATATATATTGTTTGTTGGTTAATATTCATGCTAACTGAATTTTAAAAAAAAGTTGATAATGTCAAATTAGTATGTGTAATTTTTGATTAGTTAATTTTGTTAGATATAAACATGTACATTAATATTACTTAAATATAATATTATTTTGTAACAAAATTAGTTTTTCTATTTCGTAATGATTGTTTTTTCACGTGTCACAGTTAATGACTAATGCTTAAACAAAAAAATAATATTAAGATAAGCTTAGGAGTACAATTAAGAAAGTTTAAATACACATAAATATGTTATATGTCTATAATTTATATATTTAAAAAAATAACTCATTAGATATATACTTAATTGTTTGGAGGATTCCTTGTTTGAACAGGGCATTGTTTGGTAGTTAGTTAGTCTCTGAGCAAATTTAAGAAAAATGTCGGCTAATTCACAGTTATCGATAAGTAAGAAAAAATTAACACAAACATATATATTCGAAATTACGTGTGAATAATGAATATTGAACAAACATATATGTATATTTAAAACAAACAAACATATATATTCGAAATTACTACAAAACGGAAATATTTTAATTGTGTAAGTCAATAAATATTTCAAACAAGTAAGAAAAAAGTTAGTATAAATATTTCTAAGAATTACAATATTCCCATTTTTCTTAGAGGAAATTAGGAAACTAGAAAGAAAAAAAAAGGAAAATTTACCGTTGACCAAAGTCAACTCCAAAACCTGAGAGGAAACGTTCCAAAAAAAATCATAAATAGCAATCTTCTTCTCTCGTCTCTGTTTCAGAGAAAGAACAAAGAGAAGTTATGGAAGAGATGATGAGATCTGAAGTTGTTTCCATGTCTAGTTACTGTCGTCGCTATGGTCATCTCAAGTTCAACGATTTCTCGAACCCGTCTTTCAAAAAGACTAAATATTCACCAACGAAGGTCTTTGTGGTTTCTTCTTCATCAAGCAACTCCATCTCTCCTCCTCCTCTTCCTCAAAACCCTATTTTTCAATCATTCTTCTTCCCCGTAACACCATCTCCGATCATTCCTTATCTACAACGTTGTTCGAGGAACACTAAAAAAAGGAAATTTACACCTTCTAGTAGTGGCAGTGTCAAAGTTATAAGCAGAGGAGCTTTCAACGCCGCCGTTAATAAACCTACCGTCGCCGTTAAGAAACCTTCCGTCGCCGTAACCCACAACAGAGGAGTGAGAAAGTCTTCGTCTTGGGTTAAATCTAGGTTACTTGGAAAAGGGGGTTACGGTTCTGTTTACCTAGCGACGAGTAAAGACGGCAGATACAAAACAGAGAGAGCGATCAAAACTGCAGAGCTTTCACGTGCGTCGAGTCTCATGGACGAACGAAGGATTCTAAAGCGTTTGAAATCTCCCTTCGTGATCTACTGTTACGGCGATGAGATTGTACGCGAAGGGACGAGTGATTGTTACAACTTGATACTCGAGTATTGCTCTGGTCAATGTCTTGCGGATGTGATTGAAGATAATCAAGGAGGGTTGTCGGAGTTTGATGTGAAGCTATACGCTAAGGATGTTTTGTCTGGTCTAAGTTACATTCACGACAGGAACATTGTTCATTGTGACATTAAACCGGACAATCTCTTACTCACCCCTGTTGATCACCGGGTTAGGTCTAATGGGTTTTTGACAAAGATTGGGGATTTTGGTTTAGCTATGGAGAAAGGGTCAGTGGAGTATGGAAACGGATGTGGTCATAAGATAGGTACGACGAGGTACATGGCTCCGGAGCTAATAGGCCATGGGGTTATAGACTTTGCTGTGGATATTTGGGCTTTTGGTTGTTCGGTTTTGGAGATGCTAACCGGAGTACAAGTTTGGGGAGAGCATGGTGATCTCGTTTATGATGATTGGGTCAGTCTAATTGGTCATAGTGATCTCATTCCGAACATACCGAGTTGGTTATCTGAAGAAGCAAAAGACTTTCTGAAGAAATGTTTTGTTAAAGAGGCTTATGCAAGGTGGGGGATCAACGACCTCCTCAATCATCCTTTCCTCAGTTCAAATCAAGATTTCTCTCATAATGGTTTTATATATGAATGATTTTGTTTTTGTTTTTAGGATTGGTAAATGATATTTTTGTAGTACATTGGTAAAGTTTTCTAGTTGATATATAGATTCATGTTGAGTTCTGTTTCATTATTAGTTCTGTGTATGGAAAACTACAAATATAAAAGCCTTTGTTGAAAACATAAGATTTGTAAGAGTCTCATTAGAATGTAATCTGTATCTGAGATGCATCAGGTGGCTCAAACCATGACCTGTCTTATGAAAGCTCTTCTCCACCCAACTTCAAATGTTCTTTGAATATTTGGACATTGATCTTGATTCATCTCCTTTGCTCATAAACGGATCATAACCACTCCATTAGAATCACCTGTTTCTGTCTCAACGACAATGTCAGTATCCACCAGAATCAAATTCACTATATAAGAGAAATAACTTAATCAAATCATTGTTCATATATATAACATACCTTATTAAGCAAGGCCAAGACTTTAATGACAATTTCACTAACCACAGTCTTGAGGTCATCGGAATACATCAAGACCACAGTCTCTACATAATACACATCATCACACTGACTCACCATTTGAGAATGAGAGACTCCAATCTCTCTTTGAGACTTCATATTTTCTCTGATGAAAAACTTGCTCTTCTCTGATAAGACCTTCTTGTGCAAATCCATGGTTACTCTGTACCCATCTCTGCCTACAAAACTCAGCTTCACGTCCTTATGTTCGAAACCGTTCTTGAAATATGTCAAGAACTCCCAGGCTCGTCTTGTTGGCCTCTTCTTGTAAGCAAAATTATCATAATAAATAACGAACAATAACATATGCAAAACTTGATTACTTTTATTGACAAGTAAAAAAAAAATGTTCTTAAGAAAATCACACAAATTATTAGAAACACTTGGGGGATAGAAACAAATAAAAGGATAAATCTTAAGATGAACAAAAAAAAAAAAAAAATCTTGTTTGAAGGTTTGGAAGATCAAAGAGTTTCAAACGATTCTTGAAAACTGAGTAAAAGAAAACAAGAAACATGTAATTAAAATCTCAAAAAACATTTGTTTGAAGATCTTCCAGCTCAGGATTCACAACTTCATCTTTGTTTTCAGCTTCGCTTGAAAATATAGGAGTCTCAAGCTCTGGAGGGTTCTGCAGATCAAAATATAACTCATAAAAATATTGTTTTCTTCTTTCGCAAGTAAAACATGTTTCTTCTATGCCAAGTTACTTACAGTGCATCGAATCAGAGCCCAATTTATGCCTTTGAAGAAACAATGTTTCTTGACTTCGTTTGCTCCTTCAAAACAGCCTAATCGTTTCTTCGGATCTCGTTGTAATAGCCTAAAGATCAGCTGTTTCACTTGAAGACTTGCCTGCATGCATACCAATACCAAAACAATTAAACACAATCTTCCGATTTATATAGTTAATGTAAGAATAATGATTGAGATCTATTACAGGAATGCTAGCTGGGAACTTTAGATCTTTTTGAAGAACATTGGTGAAAGTCTTCTGTCTTGTTTTGCCTCTGAAAGGAGTGTATCCGTATAACATTTCATACATAAGGATACCAAGAGCCCACCAGTCCACTGCACTTGTATGTCCTGCCCCGGATATAATTTCCTGAGATTATGAGACATCAGTAACCGGTTAAGTAAGACAGAGAGTGAATACCTTAAGCTGGTATGCATAAATATACTAACCGGAGCAATATACTCTTCAGTGCCAACAAATGAGTTTGATGCACGCATTGGTTCAGCCATGAAGATTGGAGTTTGTTGACTCTTTTGTTGCTTTTTCTTCTTTTTCTCGTCTATACTCGGAATCAACAACTGCAAGGTCCATTAATAATCACCCTTAGTTTGTATACATGAACAGACCAGAAGTCTTTGTAAAGTTTATTAGGGAAAGAAGAGAGAAATTATACCTGAGGTTTGCAAGATGTCAGGCAAGACAGATCGAAATCCGATAAAGAGATATCGCCATTGCCTTGAATTAACACGTTTTCCGGTTTCAAGTCTCGGTAAATTATCCCTGAGTTTAAGGAAAAGTTACAAAGATCAACTTAGTATCATGACAGAATCATTAATTTGCATCCAATTTTATTTTTGTTATTAAAAAGAGGATCAGCTTGCCTTGACAGTGAAGATACTCGAGTGCAACGACAACTTGAGCAGCATAGAATCTGAAAATTTGATCAGCTTTTGTGTTAGTTTAAGATTTAGTAAAAAGAACTCTTGAGACTTTATCGAGCTAAGAACACTTGTACCTTACGGCATCTTCCTTAAGGACCTTCCTAGGTTGTCGATCAAGAAGCATAAAGAGTTCTCCTCCTGGATAGTAATCTGTAATAAGACATATATGTGTTTTTGTCTGCATAATAAAACATGATCCATTAGTAACCTTAGACTAAGACACTCATATACATACGTGTGCACATAGATCTTGAGAGTCGACCTGAAATGAAGCGTAGAGGGCAGGAAGAAAAGGATGGTCAAGCAAATCTAGGATCTCCCTCTCAGCTCTAGCTCTATGAACCTGCCAAAATATGTTATTATTTGCTACTTATAAAGCAGAAACAAGAATATAGGTTTGTGATTTGTTTATATTGTAGTTACTTTGTTACGGTTAAGCATAACAGCCTTGTCCATTGCTTTCATCGCAAACAACTGATCTGTTCCAATGAGTTCCACTAGATGCACACTGATAACAACACAAGGGACATTCATTAGCTTGATCATGACACAAATCTTTTTATGTAAACTGTTCACTAGATTAAAGTTTCAGACCTTCCTGTATCACCAGAACCTAAAGGTTTCACCGGTTTGAAATGCTTCAGACCAATCGGTTCACCGTTTTCCAATACCTTTTCGATAGCTTTCCATGGTGGCGAATCTTTCCTGTGAGGCTTAGAATGAACCATCTTTGAGTGGTTTGCCCATAAATCCTCTGGCGTCTTCAAACAAAAACAAAACCAAAACATTCAATCAAATATATCCTCATAAACCATTATCTATAAAATTCTTGTATTCAGATCATTCACTTACCATGTTGGCATCAGGAAGTTCTCGTACCGCTTCATCTATATTTACAGCAGCTTTTTTCACCTATAGAGTTCAGATTCAGGTATAACTCTTGGTTTTATATCAAATGATTACAATCAAAATCAAGATTTTGAAAGTTTAGGGTTCCAAACCAGCTCTTCTCCCTCTTTCACTGCGGTTTCTTCTATGACATTGCGGACTGGCTCTACGTGCTTGCTCCCATCTAGTTGGACTCCGATAAAGTATTGTACTTCTCCCTGTTAAAAACAAAGAATACTCATCTTTAGTGATAAATTCATAGGTCAAAAAACCTAAGGGTTAATTTGAAAGTGACGTATTATGCACGGTATCTATTTAAATCATTATACCTTCTGATCACGCATAGGTTGCAAGTGGAAAATGTTCCAAAACTTCTTTCCTGAAACAGAGAAAATAATGTATAATTTAAAAACTCAATACATCGATCGTCAGATCAATATAGGTATATCGAAAAAGTGAGTACCGCTCTTAGTGTAGTTGATGAGCTGAACCGTAACTTCAGTTTGGTTGTCAATAGCATTTCGAATTTTCTTCACCGTTGTTGGATCAGTCTCTGGACCTTGTAGAAACCTAAAACCATGAACCAATAAAAAGAGATTAAAGACTTTCTCTGTTCTCAGATCTTTGCATAAGAATCTTAGATGAGTTCATATTTCACAAATACCTGCAGTTTCTACCAAGAATTTCTTCACGGCTATATTCCGTGAGCTCCAAGAAACTATCAGATGCAAAGATCTAGAGACAGGGGACAAAGCAAACAAAACATTTTCAGACCAATTGAAATGAAACATAACAATTCTTCTCTTTGTTTTCAAATATGTGTTCTTACAATGGGGTTATCGGGAAGCCTAGGATCAGTGATGACGAAGTTCTTCTCGATACGTTCAAGTGTAGTAGCGAGATCAATACCCTTTCTCATTTCCTTTTGTCTCACTTTATCATCCACACTCTCTGGTCTCTCGTCTCTGTCACTAATCTCATCATCTTCTTCTCCATACTCTATAAATCCATCGTCCATAGATTCATCCAAAGATTCACTCTTTTTCTTAATCCTGTAAAAGTTATTAGGTCAAAAAATGATCTTGTAAGAAGTAGAGCTGATCAAGATTTTTGAGTTGCTATTACCCCATGAAGGAAAGAGAAGATTTTCTCGATTTTTTCTCGGGGATTTCGTTGATTCGCTGCATCGAGTTCCTTCTCCCGCCGCCAGAGTTTCTTCGGCCTGAAGGAACGACATTCTCGGACATTCGCCGAGCAGGTTTCGCCGGTAGTTCATCGCTTTCCGATTTTGTCATGAAAGGATGGTAATTCGCCGATTCGCTTAGTGCTCGAGGTCTCTTCACCGCCTCCACTAGCTCTGTCACTGAGTTTGTAGCCATATCTTTTTGGCGGGCTATTACAAAAACAAAATTTAAATATTGTTTCAATAAATATTGCAAAAAAAAAATGTAGAAATATGAAAGTGAAGTTACCATCATATCGAATAAGAGATTCAGGAAGCCCATTGGGTCTCATAGTCTTTTCTTTGGCCCCTTCAGTGTGTTTGCTCACCTCCACTTGCATTCTGGTCCAAATATAAACAAACAAAACATATTTGTATCTTCTTTTTACACAAAACATAATATGATCTTGGATTCTACAATTAGAGAAAATTAGAGAATTTAGTAGAGTTTTTTTAATTCAATAAAAAATCCAAAACTCCATTTTTTGAGTTTGTAGAAATGTTACAAGACTTTTTCCTTTTTTTTCTTTTTGCAAATCCAAAAACCAAAATTTTTAATTCAAAAACCATTTTAAATATATATATTAATGGCCATAATATTAAAAATATAAATTTACGCGATGAAAATATAAAATCAAATAAATAAATAAACGGCCGTTGGATTGGATTGAAGAAGATCAAATCAGCCAGTGAAACAATTCTCTTTGAATTATTGCAGAGAAAGCAACACAAAAAGGTCCACACCACATTACACTTCAGTCCCATCAAAAAAAGAATGTATTTTTGAAAACAAACAAAAACAAAAGGACTAAAATGAGTAAGGAAAAAGGAATAAAGGACTAACCCGATAAATTTAAGAACTTTGCCACTCTCGTCTTTAATGGGAGCAATTGTGAGAAGATTCCAAAAAGAGGTTCCATCTTTCTTGTAATTCAAGATTCGCCCACAATAATTGTTACCAGATGCTAATGTCTCTCTTATCTTTGCTAACTCATCTGCATCTGTTCCTGCTCCTTGTAAGAATCGGCTTCAATATATCCAAAAAAAAAAAAAACCAAATTATAATTTCATAAAAATTTTTTTTAACGAATCTTCAATTTCATATATATATATATATTGAAAAAAAATCTAAAGAAATAAAAAAATATAGGTGTAAGTGTGGTCCCATCATTTAAAAATATATATTCCTAAAATTTAACTAAATTATATTTTGATAAATTTATTTTTAAACGAATTCTCAACGTCATATATATATATAGAAAATACACAACAAAACTAAATGATTTCAAAATATCAACAAGTTCTGAAAATAACACAATATATAGGTGTAAGTGTGGTCCAATCATTTAAAATATATTCCTAAACTTTTAGTAAATTATATTTTTTATAAATTTATTTTTGAACGAATTCTCAGTGTCATATTATATGACTCATATATATATATATATATAGAAAATATCACACAACAAAACTAAATAATTTCAAAATATCAACAAACACACAGTTTATGTATTCCTAAACTTTTAGAAAATTTATTTTTGACGAATTTTCAATGTCATGTATATCACAAAAATAATCAACAAGTGCTAAAAATAACAATATATATATATATAGGTCGCTTTCTAAACATTTCGTGAGAGTTACCAAAATCATTTAGAATATATTCCTAAACTTTTAGTAACCTTCCTAAAAAAAATTATAGTGTTTTAAGAATTTATGATCATTTAAAAAAATTATATATATATAGCTAAATCTTTGATAATTCCTTTAGTTTTTAATAATTTTGGTGGTAATTAAAGAAAAATTAAATATTTTTTTTGGTGAGAATTGCTTAAAATTGTAAAGAAGTGTTTACCAGTTTCTGCCGACGACCTCTTTGGAAGTGTAACCAGTCATATTGAAGAAACCAGCACTTGCATACATAATCGGGTAATCAGGTTTCGTAGCATCTGAGACAACAAACGTTTGTTGAAACGTCGACAACGCATCTTTCAGATCTTCCGATACTCTTGGAATCCCTCCTCTGCCTCCGACGACATCTCCGTCAGACATCTCACCGGAGCTCCGGCAAGAATTCTGAGAGTTTCTTTGGGAAGTAGTCTTTTTCCCGTTCGGATCATTCTCAGCTCCACCAGAGTTCCTCACGCTAACTCCTTGTGGCTTTCCAGTCTTTGTGTCGGTCTTCAAGACAAGTCCCCACTCCGCCGCTCTCTGCTCCGCCGCCACCGCCGATTTCTGTGGTTTCTCGGCGGTGATCGTTTTCTTGGAGATGTTCTCCGTTGATGGTTCTTTTAAAGCCATCCATGAGGTTGTGACGGGAACTTCTTGATCAGACCGAACAGGATTAGAAGGAGATGGTTCTTGTTCTTGTTGTGGACTGGTGCCGCTACGTGGATCAGTCCAGTTTTGCCATGCTGGTGGTTCTGGTCGGAACACGGGGCTTTCGAGTCGGGTCGGGTGAGTTGATGGGTTGAATACTTCGAGAGAGCCACGAGTGTCTCTAGGTAGAGTTCGAGAAGACGGTTTGGTCGATGGTTTCTCTGTTGGTTCCATCTTTGTTTAGCTAATACACGAAAAACAAAATTTGTGGCTCAAAAAATAAGTTTATATATCTATTTTAGTTTAAGTGGATGGATAGACATAGACACCACACGCATATGTGTGTATATGAATCGGCAAATGAAAATTATCATTTTCTCATAAAATATGTGCTATAATATTTTAATTATATTGCTTTCTATATATGGACACATGACCAAGTTCTTTTGTGGTAGATGGATGGACTGATTTCTGAAAATGAAAACACTATAGTCTATACATATACAAATACGTGATACGAATATTAACTAATAATGGTTGGGTATGTTTTATCATAAATATAGAAATTAATCTTTGCAAAAATTAGTATACAATATATGAATATTGGTCGTATATGTATCTTAAATGTTCTGTTTATCATTTGACATATCCTAGTATCCTACGGTCTCGTATGTATTCTAGTTAACTTAAAAGTTAAAACCACTTAAGCTTATGACTAAATAGATTCTATTTGTAAACAAAAAATATAATACTCTTAAGTCTTAGCTAATATTACTACTAGATGTTGACAATAAAATAATTGATCAATCACTCATATTGGGTTTGAATCTTCAAGAACTGTTATCATGGATAACAAGAATCTCGCTCTCTTTGGTGTCTTCTTTTGGGAAATAATAGACAAGACATATCCAACATGATAATGAAACAATGAATCAATATATGTATGTATATGCAGGTTACATGCATGTTGTTGTTGTTATTAAATAAAAATCTTGGTTTCAAAGAAGAGAGTTATGGCAATATGGGCCATATAAAAAACGAGATATGAACTGGAAAATACGCCAAGACTGAGAGTGACAATTCCTAATGAAGCGGGGGGGCTAAGATTATAAGAAAACGACACAAAGTTTTGTAAAGTTCCAAAGACTTTTTTTCTTTCTTTCTTTTGAGTAATTCAGTGTAAACCACACAAACACATGCAGCATCTTTCAAAGGGTGTTTTAGACGTTTTGGTATATGAAACTGGACAGTGTTATTACAAAAACAGTAGCACTGAGCCGATTCTATTCGGAATCGATCCGTAGATTTCAACTAGATTAAAATCTTTTGTCTTTTTTCGATATTCTTGTCATTTTATTGGTTTTGAACTTAAGTAAATTTTGTATCACACTATTTGTATGAGAATTTGATTTTAAAGATGAAAATAGTAACTTTTGCATGGTGAATTTGGTAACTATTTGTCTAGACAACATTATTGGTGGGATCTTACGTCTAAGATTTACACTAGAGGGTATCTTAAATAAGATATTTTCTAGTGTAAATCTTAGACCTAAGATCCCACCAATAATGTTATGATGAGAATGCAAAAACATTGTTTTTGTTTTTTAAATTCTAATTCTTTAGTCTTCTTAATAATATAAGATCCTACATTTTCTTAAAATTATATAAAGAGGTCCATATTTTTAACATCTATTTGCTTTTTAAAAAGGTTTAAACACATTACACATGACATCATCTGGTATAGTTTTGACTAGTTTATGTAATATGCTCGCATGTACATGGAATATTTTTTTTGGTAATTCGAACATTTACTTATAACACATTTTTAAAAATTTATATGTTACTGATTGGGGAATTATGAATCAAATTCAGTAAAGTTTAAAAATATGCCACTGCCATGTGATCTGTGACTTTCACCAAAACAACAAAAACAAAACCTGACATTCAAATAATTCATTTTTTATTCCATATACATGCATGCAATATTGTATACAATATGGCCTATGATTAAACATGCAATATATATTTATATTATACCCTCTAGTTTGATCTTAGACTAGGTTATGTAATACTATAGGTGGCAAGAACCCTAAAAGAGTGAATAGGCAAAGATAAGGGAAAGAAAGATCTAGCTAGGAAAGGGAAATAAACAGCAGGAGTCGAAGAGGCAAAACACTACCTTGCAAGTAAGCTACTTAGCTTGTGTAGGAAGAAACAGGTTTATCTAATGATTTTGTTTGACTTAGCCCTCGTCGTCGGGAAAGAAAACAGATCAGTTGAGTAAAGAGTTTGGGATGAGAGAACTTTAACTTTGCTGAGGGCTTTAAAAACTAATGGAGTTTTTGACAAGAAGTGATTCAAAGAAAGATATAAAAACTATTTAGGTTTCATGATTGGCTTAGCTCCATCACTAGATTATTTGATCTTCCCATGCCTCTTATGTTCATGATGACTCCACATGGCTTTCTTTTGTTTACATTAACAGAACATTAATCTCGTATATATAACATAAGAGACATGTCTTGTCTTGATATTTAGAATATAAGTTTTGAGTATGCTTACGATTCCATTTTTATGGTACTTAATTTGCTTATAATTAGACACGAATGGTATATGACTTAACCGATCGACACTATTAATGTTGGTTTGGTTGTGAATTTCTTTTGTAAATGTGATTAATGTAAGTTTATGTATAAGACAAAGAAGATGTAAAATATGAATAATGCACAAAAAACAATCGTTGTTGTAACTTGAGCATTATAATTGAAGTATATAATATAATTAAAAAGTTTGAAGAACACACAAATGTGTGGGAGTGATGGTTGTTCTTTTAAAGGTTTCTGTTTTGTGTCAGTGACTATAAGTGGGACTGTGGGAGTGAGTTGTCATTTGAAAACCGCCAAAACCAAAACCCAAATGCAGAAATCCAATTTACCAATGAAGGAGATCTCTTTCTAGTTTCTACTATAGTGAGGATTCTATAGTGAGCTATAGTTCTATAATGGTAGAGTTTTAAGTCCTCATCCATCCACAGTAAGATATTTCATGCAAAAACATTAATTTAAAACACTTTTAGTATATTTTAGTGATCATTGGTAAAAAAATCGAACTCAAAAGTCCGAAAAAAAAATTATAAACAAAAATCGACAATTGGTCGAATGCATTTTTGGATGAATTTTCTGAATTCTCCTTTTAACCGTTTTTACTCAATCTCGCTAGCTAAATTATTTTCCGAAAATGAAAATTTCAAACATTTATCCTTCCGCAATTTTTAATATATATATATATGAAGATTAAACCTAAGGGTACAATGCCAAATTATAGGCACAAACCAAACCTTAAACCAATATACAATTTGAGCATTTACATTTTCCAATTTTAGACTAAAAAGTTTGTAACTTTTCATCAATGGTGTGAGTGTGTGACATAAAACTCAGTGGCACAATAATTGAGTCATATAGTAGATGGGGATGCTCGGTTAAACATTGTAAAGATTGAATAAGCCAAAGAGTTAGCATGTAATTATTTGGTAAATCTTGGCTAATTAACCCTCATTACACACAATTTTTTTACCTTATGGTCTTTGTAAGAACAAAAAAGAAAAGAAATGGTTCTGTCACTGCAAACTGATCATCCGAATCGATCACGATCAAAGTTAGTTAAAAAAAAATTCAGATAGTTTTACTGTAGATACAAACACTTTTGTCGGAGACCTTGTGGACAAGATTAATCTTGAAGGATAATAACCAATACGCATAGAGAAGAGTATGGTTACATTTCAAACACAAGTAGGACCAAAACCCACGTGAAGATTTATCAAAGAGAAAGAAGAAAGAAAAAATCTTAACGGGTTGTGTTGTTATCTTATCCATCATGTGCCTATTGTGGGTTTGAGTGTGTGGTGTGGGGCAACTAGTGTCACATCAATCTTCACATTGGCCGCTTAGCTTCTTTAATTTTCTAAACCATCCAACCCCTTTCTCTTCCCCTTTAGATATATCAAAACCATGGTGCTAGTAGTAGGAAGATTGATATATATGGGATGGTGATAGTACAAGCAAGACTCAAAAGTAATATAGGTTAGTCTTATTCTATACATTTATACACTTTAAAACTTGGCCAAATATATGAATATTCTCATGTGGTGAAGGTGAAGAACTCTCCATAATTCATATTCAAATTAACGTTATCTCCTTTTTGATATAAAATGATTAGATCAAGTTAGCTATCTTGAATCCAATGAGAATGTAAAAGCATAGAGTCACGCGTACAAACTCTTCGAAAAGAAGACTGAGATGACCCCTCTTCTCGAAAAGAAAGAGAAGGAAGTTGAAGCTGTAATCGAGTACCTTGGACTTGATCCAATATGCTTGTATGATTGAGAAATACAAGGGAATTGATCATTTTTCTGGTCCATCTACGAAGAATGATTTTCTTGCCAGGTCTATCAAGAATGCTTCTTCTGATCAATCTACCAAGACTGATGTATATGTTAATGATTACTCAATTCCCTGACTTGCGTTCAACTCAAACAATTCAAGTTACAAACCATATGAAGAATTTGACAAAAAAGCAGCAGCAATAGAAGAGCAGATTTGAAAGTCCTGGTGAGATATAATTAAGGCTGAAAATCTTTAGTTTATAAACTTTTGTAACTAAGGCTGCAAATGCCATTAGATTTTTATATCTCATATGCTTTGTCAATAAATGGAATCATTCAAACACAACCTATAAGAGTTTTTATATAAATTTAGATAAATAAGGTTCTCCAAATTGTTCTCTTCTTAAACGATTAGCTACCCATCCAAAATTATATAAGAACAATATATCAACATATTATTAATCAAAAATCTCTCAGTTTTTTAGTTGTAAGTTTAAGAAAAATAAAATTTTGTGAAAAAGTTAATACTTGAAAATTTTGACATTTCGAAAATCAGTCAAATATGTTGAATTCAACACTAATAGTATTAAAAAAAAAATTAATACTTCCATTGATAAGAAATTGAAATCACTAAAAACAAAATTAATAGAAGGATACTAATCACAACCCACATATCTTTAATACATACAAAAACACAACCTAAACTTAATACAAAAAAAAGAAAGAAAAAAATATAGGAAAATCAAGGGACAAGAACTCATAGATTTGATATAACCTAGTTAGTAGTTACATAATTTAATTCATAGCTGCAATTATTTTATTTTTTTTAAGGAATAAAGGCATAAGATAATTTGGCAAAGGAAGAACGTTAAAGCGACCTAACAAGAAGATGAAACAGTTACACGTCATTTTAATAAATCTGTTGGCAATTTTCTGATTCATCATCTTTATGACTTGTCCCTCTACTCGTTACTCCATTAATGTGCAACTCTTTTGGTAAATCTTATTCATGGCATTTTCAATTGTCACATTATAAAAAAAGTGTTGGTGGTTAAGTGTTTTTTGGTTGTTATAAAAATTAAAAATTGGTGGGTTTTATGCTCTAATCTGAGTTTTATATTAAATACAACCCAACATTATATATACTCTTATAATTTTTAGTTTTTATACTTAAGGCCTTTTTTAGATGATAAAGTTTTACTAGGTGTATAACGCCAATAGCAACACTCAATGTCCAACATGAGCCCTATCAAGTACAACAAAGATATCAAGATTCAAGAGAACCAAAGAAGAATTTGGTAAGGAGATACCAATTTACACCTTGAGTATTTTTTACTAGAGCTGGGATAAATAATCAAACTGAACCAAAAATTTTGGTTGTTCAATTCCGTTTCGATTATGGATCATTAACCAATCGGTAATATTAACCGAAAATTTCAGTTAGTTTAGTTTGGTTCCTAGTTAACCAAAGTATAATTCTTTTTTACTTTTTATATAAATAAGCGGATTATAGCATAACTAGATTGATTTTACAAAAATAAAAAACCAGTTTTGGTTCGTAATCGAACCGTATTATCTGAAACTAACCAAAATAACTGAATTTTTTAAAAGCTTGTTTTAGTTTTGATTATGAAATTTTAAACCGAAATTAATCGAAAAACCAAACTAAATTTTGATTATATGTTCGAAACTCGAAATAACCGAAGAATTAAACTCTGACTACTATTTTTGATACCTACAAAAACTACACAACCTAAACTTAATATACAACAAAAAAGATCGAAAAAGAAAACAAAAGCATGGAAACAAGAATTCACGTTAATTGCGGTTTATGTTGTTTTGCAACTTATATTTGTGTAATCTAAACACTTTTGTTTTGTGTAATAGATTGCTTCATGATAGTTTTCAATAACCGGGTCAGAAAATTCAATCAAATACATACTTAGATATCAGTTTCATTTGGTTTAGTTTCGGTAGAACCAACAACACACACGGATCCCGATTCGGTTTGGTTTCAACATTTAATTTTTGGTTTTGGTTTCGATTTTTCCGGTTACAGAGACCATACGTCGTCGTTATAAAGAATCTCCATGATTTTCAACTTCTTAAGTAGAAAACATAGAAACGACGTCGTTACTCAAAATAGCTGAGAGAGAGAGAGTGTGTGGCGACGGCGGAGAAATATGGCGGCGTTGATGAAGTCACTCGCCGGCCGAGCTCTGAAATTCTCATCGGCGGCGAATTTCAAATTAAACCGATGCGGCCAAACACCAAGACTCTGTATTAGATCGTTCTCCACTGTTATGTCACCACCGTCCAAGGCCATCGTGTACGAAGATCACGGCTCTCCCGATTCTGTCACCAGGTTCGTCGTATATACATACTTTTACTCTGTGCATATACATACGTACGCGTAATCTCCGATATCAATTCACCTTATTCTCTCTTGGTGAAAACAGATTCGTGAATCTCCCGCCGGTGGAAGTGAAAGAAACCGATGTTTGTGTGAAAATGATCGCCGCGCCGATCAATCCTTCTGATATCAATCGAATCGAAGGTTTAGATTTTCTCCATTGTTCTTTGATTTAGATAAGTGAGTTTCAATGTTGGGAAACGATGATTGTTTCAGGTGTGTATCCGGTGAGGCCACCGGTACCAGCGGTGGGTGGTTATGAAGGAGTTGGGGAAGTTTATGCAGTTGGCTCTAAGGTTAATGGTCTTTCTCCTGGTGATTGGGTTATTCCATCTCCACCATCTTCAGGTAAACTGTTAAGTGTGTATCAATGCTAGTTAGACAAGTCTCGTTTCGTAGGAGGAATCTGAAATTTGGATGTTCAGTATGTAAAAAAAATGAAGCTATGATGTAGAATCTGATGGAAATCTTTATGAACTAGGGACTTGGCAGACGTATGTTGTGAAGGAGGAGAGTGTGTGGCACAAAATCGATAAGGCGTGTCCAATGGAGTATGCGGCGACGATCACTGTTAATCCATTGACGGCTTTAAGGATGCTTGAGGATTTTGTGAACTTGAATTCTGGTTTGGATTGTATCTTATGTCTTTAATGTAAACTGCTCTTTATTTTCTTTTTCCTAAGGAAGTAATAATCCTCTGAAGCAGGTGATTCTGTGGTACAGAATGGTGCAACAAGTATCGTTGGTCAATGTGTCATCCAGTTGGCTAGACTCCGTGGCATCAGTACCATCAACCTTATTCGTGATAGGTGTAATATATTATGAATTGAATTTAAGATATAGCTTGTGGAAAAATCGAAGCGACTCTAGTCAAGTAAACTGTCCCGTGCTACTGATATTTTTAGGGCTGGGTCGGATGAAGCAAGAGAGCAGCTGAAAGCTCTTGGTGCAGATGAAGTGTTTTCAGAGAGTCAGCTGAATGTAAAGAACGTGAAAAGTCTTTTGGTAAGATTTGAGTCTAGCAATTCTATCGCAGAAATTGATGAGTATCTCAAGGTTAACATATGTGTTTGTGGTCTAGGGTAACTTACCTGAACCAGCTCTGGGATTCAACTGTGTTGGTGGCAATGCTGCCTCTCTTGTGCTCAAATATCTCAGGTGCAGTGAACATCTCTTTTCTTCCGTATTTTTAGTTAAATGAATCACCACCCTCTGCTGAAGGTTGTGCGTACATAAATATTTCAGAGAAGGAGGAACCATGGTAACATATGGTGGAATGTCGAAGAAGCCAATCACTGTGTCAACACCATCTTTCATCTTTAAGGTAATTGCTAGATCATTTGGAAAAATTAAACTGGAATCAATGTGTCTTAGAGTAGTAACTTTAGATCTTCATTTATAGTTGAAAATGAGCTCCCAAGTGCACAAACCGGTTTTCCGCTTTCTCTCACTTGATAGTTGTTGGGTGTTCAAGATCGATGGCTTTTGTGCACTGTGTTAAAGTTTGATTGCCATACAGGATTTGGCCTTGAGAGGATTCTGGCTGCAGAGTTGGTTGAGTATGGGTAAAGTAAAAGAATGCAGAGAGATGATAGACTATCTCCTCGGGCTTGCACGAGACGGAAAGCTAAAATACGAGTGAGTCATTTCC
This sequence comes from Capsella bursa-pastoris, assembly GCA_036452645.1. Taxonomy (NCBI): domain Eukaryota; kingdom Viridiplantae; phylum Streptophyta; class Magnoliopsida; order Brassicales; family Brassicaceae; genus Capsella; species Capsella bursa-pastoris. The sequence goes on along the minus strand of CP144195.1, from coordinate 14,047,010 downwards.
TTGATTAAAGATTCTTAGCTCCCTTGAAAAACTATCTTCGATTACCATATAAATCAATGGTTGTTTTCTTCTGATAGAACTGAATTAGTTCCCTTCGACGAGTTCCCTGTTGCTCTCGATAAAGCTCTCGGGAAGCTAGGTAGGCAACCTAAACAAGTCATCACATTCTGAAGCTTCCTTCATGTGAGCCATTTAGTAACCGTTGCCACTCTGTTAGATTAATATGATGATGCATATTGTACTTTATTATACGGTATCTGCGTCCTCTTATCTAATGTATTAGAAAACAATGAGATAGATATGAGAATAATGTAGACCGAATAAAACCAAAATAAATCATTATGCTCTTGTTCAGATTGTAACTCCATGGTCATGTGTTAATTAGTAGCTTTTAGTCTAATCATTCAACATGAGCATAATGATTTTTTCAGAAGCTGACTTGGTGAAGAATCTAACTCTGTTGAAAGATAACTCTCAGAAGCTGACTTGGTGATGAAGTTAGAGTTTAGTCAAATCATTCATTCTACCAAAGTTGCTTTTCGAAATTGGATTCCTTATTGGGCCAGATCCAAAATATCAAAATAAACTTTACTTTTTAGTTCAAATCGGATTAACCGGATGGTGCTAAACCACACGAGATACTGTTAAAAAAAAATTAACCTACTTAGCCAAGAAAAATATGTTAACGAGACAGCCACCTTCGTCTCTCTTGCCGAAAGCAACTCCGATTAGGTTCGTAGCTCTTTGTCCTCTGTATCCTTACCAGTTGCTTTTCCATACTGAAGAAGAAGCTATGTTATTTGTAGGTTTAATAGCTTGATAAAGAGAGATAGGTATATTATGGTCTCTCCAAAAATTATGACTGAAGAGAAAAAAGTTTGGAGTAAAGGTTAAGTTATAACTATACTCTTTTGCTGAAGTTGTTATCAGATTGTGTTCATTATAGATTTTTTTTCAATCATTCTTGTTTATGGATATGATTCAGGGATACGAAAGAAGGTGAAGAACACTATGTCCATAGCATTAAAGAAACATAAGATTGATAGCTATATCTTACTGGACCTTGATAAGTTATTAGATGATGTCTACTGCTCTGTTCGACCGGTTCCTGCTGATTATGATAGTAGGAAGGAATTGGTGAAAAACCTTAATACAATGGCTAATGATATTTATGGTAATATAAGTTTTCTACTTGTTAGTCTTTTTTAAAACAATCTTGTTTAGCACTTAGCAAAGGTTTTTATTTATTTTTGTGTCTACATAAGGTGATTCAGAAGAGAGCAGCCCGGTCCTTGAGGCGTACGGGTCTTTCTTGATGGATATGTATTCCTCTCAGAGTGATTTGGATTTGTCTATTGTCTTTGGTAACGTAACATCTGAACTTCCTCATGGAAAGAAGCTTCATATACTTGAAAGATTTGCGAAAGAACTCCGCTCGTTGGAGGGTAAGATATTCTTTAGAATGATGAGTTTCATCTTTCTTGCTTACACTTTGTTTTTGTAGGGAAAGGCTCTGTTAGGAATGTTGTAACTGTCTTCACTGCTAGGGTGCCAATTGTCAAATTCTTTGATCAAGGGACTGGTATTGAATGTGATTTGTCAGTCGAATGCAAAGAAGGGATTTTAAATTCACAGATCATTCGCATTATATCTCAAATTGATGACAGGTTTCAGAAACTTTGTTTGTTGGTAAGATTTCAGTTTGCTTATTATTCAATGTACTGTCAATTGTTTTAGTACTAATGCATGTGAGTATTCTCATTTTGTGATCAGGTTAAGCATTGGGCTAAAGCACATGGGGTTAACAATGCATCAAGCCAAACCCTGAATTCTATATCTATAACATTACTAGTCGCTCATCATTTACAGGTCAAACGCAGTTACTCTTGCTGGATTATATTAAGTAGAATTTTGAGTGTTTTTACACATTTTGGTTCATCTGTCTCTAAAAAAGTCTAGTTTGCTTCTCCTCTTGTCTTTATATGGCAGACTCAAAACCCTCCCATTTTACCTCCATTCTCTACACTTTTTAAAGGTAATACATATATCTACGCATAAGAGGGTTTTGGACGTTGTTTAATGGCAGATCAGTAACATTTTACAAAGTCTCTTTGAGCTAGAGTTACATTACTGATTCATCATCTTTACTCCTCTTTGTCTTTGCGTATGTCTTTCACAGATGGAATTGATCCTCCTAACGTGGAGAGAAGGACTCGACAGTTCTTGAACTGGGGACAATGTAATCAAGAATCTCTTGGTAAACTGTTTGCAACATTTTTTATTAAGGTGCTATATATATCTTCTTCTTCTTTTTTGGCCTTTGATGAACACAAACATGCTTCTGTGTTATAATGAAATATGTTTTTGCATGTAGTTGTAATCTATAGAAGTCTTTTGGAAGCAAGGACTCTGCGCAAGTGTGCTGCAAGGTCTTTGGATATCTAAAAAGAGGAGAAAAGCTCATATTAGTGTAATACTCTATACAGTAAAAATTACATTCACATTCTTACTTTTGCTCTTATCACATTCAGTTTGTTTTTTTTGGTTTCCTTGTGTGTTATATAGGTTGAGGATTTTACAGACGTGTCTAAAATTTTTGCAAAGGCGGTTACTGCCAAAGGAGCCGAGAAGATACACAGCTCAATAAACAAAACCGTGGATGACATTTTGGAGTTCCTCAATGGCAAGATCACTGGAACAGATCTCAAACACATCTTGTTTGAACAACAAACTGTTAACAATGTTGTTGAGCCTTCTCCTACTACTGTGTCGCCAACACTGATCAATGTTTGCTCAAAACAACAACCTCATAACAACAAGAGAAAGGAGTTTGATGGTCGTGTTGTTGAAGAACGTCATAGCAAAAGGGTGGGTTTGGAAAACGGATACAGAGCTGTAAAAGGAAATGGTGGTTTGGTTCATCACCATAGGCATGATGGTAGGTTTAGTGGTGAAGAACCAACGCCTGTTGGTCTGTGGCATGAGTACAGTCAACGTTTAGATCTGCCTCCACCGCCACCACCTTATGATAGTGTTCTTTATGAGAAATTTGGTCTTTGCTAGTTAGGGTTTTAGTTGCGATTATTTGACTTGTAAGTGAAAACTATCTTTAGGAGTAAATAGATAAACTTATTTTTGCCTTAATCATACTATTTTCGTGTACAAACTAAACTTATATAGATGTTAAAAAAAAACTAAACTAAACTTTGTATAATAAGATACGATTATATGTAATTGGTACCACACGGTTGTCATTTAGACATTAGTATATATTAGATATTATTATACAATAGTAAATTAGTCATAAATAGAATTTAAAAAGTCTTATGCTTATAAAATGCTTCATTGCGCTAAATAATTGTGAATTATAGCTTAAAAGCTTAGTAAGAAATATACAATTTAAAAAGTCTTGCAAAGCATACAAGAGCATGGAAGTTCAATGTGCTTTCTTTCATGCTTAACTAATAAAACATGATTAGATGTTAAAAGGCATTATGCTCATGAGATGCTTTACCAATCAAGCCATAGTCAAAGATGAAATAACTTTTCTTACTGCATACAATATATATCATTTAGAAGCACAGAGAAATATGTAAAACTATTAATTATATTATTGACAAAAAAATATTTATTATATTTACAAATGTAAAAAAAAAGTCAATATATCATTTAGTTTAATTTTTGGTAATTATTTAAGTTCAAAACATTTAATTTATATTCCAATTCATTTCTTTCTTCTTCATTTTGCGCAAAATGATTCCGAAAAAAAAAGAGTGGTATTCATTCACCATGACATGAAGTGTTATTATATTTCTCAGCCACATTATTCTGAAAAGCCATAACAAAGCTACTAAACCTACAATAATATCAAACCTTTAAAACTTTGAAATTGAAGTGTTTACAGTTCTATATTATTGCAGGTTTAGTAGATGCTCTGTTATGGCCTCTGAAAATAATATAGCTGAGTAATACAATAACATTCCAAGTCAAGGTGAATGAATACTCATTTTTCAGTAACACCAAAAATAAAGAATTGAATAACAATATGATGCAATAACCCAAAAATGTATAAAACCTTATACCTACGTAATTCTCATGCTTCACTTTTGAATGGCTTTTCCTCCAACCCTACATATGTAGTGTTACAACTCAAAGTTAAAACGTAAATAAAGAAGAAATCATATTGATTTTATTTTATTTTTAAAAAATATTTCCTTACTTCGGAATCTTATTTCAACATGCTCTCTCGTACATTTGGCTAGATTATTCAACTTTACTCTGTACAAATAATTCACATCATCATGATATATCATATATCTTATACATGAATGAAAGGACTCATAAAAAAAAGATATGGATGATCTATTAAAGAAACATGCATACCCATTTGTTAGAATATATGTGACTTGACATTTGTATCTCCTTGAATACACATATGCAAAAGTCTTGGTGAGCCGACTCGAACAACACCATAGCCCTCTGACATTAGTATGACAAAGATGTTGAGGCTAATTAAAAAAGACAAGGACATGACATATATATGAATGAAGACTACAAGAGCAAATTATATGTATGAATGAAAGATAAACAAAAAACAGAGCAAGATATATATACTAGTCAAATAACTCAAGTCTAGTTAGGTTGACTAAATTATATCATTTAATGGAATTATAATATTTTCCATATTAAATTAATTAGCAAAATGATTTTGTTGACTAATAAATGCCTTTACAAAGTTTCCAAATGCATTAGTTTAATTATAGTAAAAAATAATATAAACTTTTCAATTATTATATTTCTAATAGAAAGATTATAATAGTCAAAAGATATAATAACTTCCCTTACTGAATACCTCAAAACATTAAAAACTAAATATGTAAGATTATAATTATATTATTGGCAAAAAGCTACTAATTATATTTATAAAAAATAAAATAATAAAAGTCAATACATCATTAAATTTGGAAATTGTTTATGTTCAAAACATTGAATGATAGGAGACTTTAACTTATATTTCTATTCAACTTTTTTTTTTCATTCATGCAAAATTTAAACGTCATCTCTACCACCATTTTTTGCATGTTATAATAATTAGCTGCATTGCATATTAGTCTTCTATGTTCAATAAAATTATGGTATATAAATAAATAAAATCAATATGTCAGACGAATTACCTTAATTTATATTACATAAAAGATTTTAAAAATGCGCGGGTAGTTCGGGTATAAATACTCCCTAGAAAGTAAAAAGCCAAAATCATTGTGAATCCAATGCAGCTTCTCTCCTTAATTCATTCCCATGGCTTCTATTTTTTCTGAAACCTTGGCTTGAAATATATATTGAATCTATACTAAAAAAGCATTTATTGAACACATTTTTGTTCATCAGAGTGACTCAATCGTTTCTCCTTGGTTTATGGATGTCAGATATTGGGAAGAAGGCGAAGAATTCAGAGTTCATAGCATTAGAGAGACACAAGATTGATAGTTATAACTTCATGGACCTTGATAAGGTATTAAGTGATATCTACTGCTCTTCTCGGCCTGTCTTTGCTGATTACATTACTAGAATGGAATTGGTGGAAAACTTCAATGATATGGCTGAAGATATTTACGGTAATATAAGATTTACTTGTAATCCACGTTATCTTATTAAAGATCAGAAAATATCAAAATGTCACCTAGCCAGAGGTTTCTTTAATCTTCGTTTTTGTGTTGTTCATTAGGTAATTCAGAAGAGAGCATCCCGGTCCTTGAGGCATATGGGTCTTTCGTGACGGATACGTTTTCTAGGCAGAGTGATTTGGATGTGTCTATTAACTTTCTTAACGGAACATCTGAAGATCGAGGTACTTAAGAGATTCGCGAAAAAACTCCATTTTCTGAAAGGTAAGTTTTAGTTTATTCATGTTCTGTTCTTGTAGTTATATCGAATCAGAAAACAATTTTAAGTCTAAAATGACACTTTATTAATGGAGGGACAATTGAATGAACATACCATTCTTAAAATGATGAGTTTCATAGATATTATGCTTAATACTTCTTTTGTAGGAAAAGGGATTGTTAGGAATGTTGAACCTATCCTCACTGCTAGGGTGCCAATTATCAAATTCTGTGATCAAAGGACTGGTCTTGAATGTGATTTGTCAGTCGAAAACAAAGACGCCATTTTAAATTCACAGACCATTCGCATTGTATCTCGAATTGATGGAAGGTTTCATATACTTTGTATGTTGGTAAGATATTGAATTCTATATTTATGACACTTTCATTTATCCTTCTAGTACTGATGACTTTTTCAGTAAAAGTATATAAACACATGAAATATAAAATGCTAGGGACTTTAAGGCTAACCATAGTTTGCATATAAATAAAGCGCATTCAAAAATGTTCAACCAAGCTATAGATAGATATGTGTAACTAATGTAACAATCCTCATCTGCCAGGTTAAGCATTGGGCTAAGGCACATGAAGTTAACAGCGCTGTACACCGAACCCTGAATTCTTTATCCATAACTTTGCTAGTCGCTCTTCATTTACAGGTATCAACTGTTCAGCTACTCTTTTAAGTTGCATATGCTTAAAATTTGAACCAATCTACTTCTCCTTCGTCTTACGCGCAGACTCAAGATCCTCCCATTTTACCTCCATTCTCTATGCTATTTGGAGGTAACTTTACTTTGTTATACTTTTTCTTGCTTTTTTCATGACATTATATTGTATGTTACTTGTGATTTTCTAGAGGGAATTGATCCTCCTAAGGTGGAAGAAAGAATTCAAAACTTCTTAAACCAGGGACAACCTAATCATGAATCTGTGGCCAAACTGTTTGCAACTTTTTTTATTAAGGTGCTAATCTTTTTTTTCTTTTCTGGCTTTTAAACCCAAAACAAGCTGCAATACATATGCATACTTGTTATATACTGAAAATATGTTTTTTGCCTTGCAGTTGCAATCTGTAGAGTACCTTTGGAAGGAAGGGCTCTGCGTCAGTGTGCTGAATGGTCTTTGGATATCTAAAAAATGGGAATATACAGGCGACGTTGAGTCCATTAGTGTAAGTAAACTTTTCTTACATAAGATCATTTTCTTCACATATCTTAGCCTAAGATTTGGCTAAGATACCACCAATAATGGTGCTGATCTTATTCAGCAATCTTTATTTGCATTCTTACTTATCTTTTTTGTTTCCGTATATGTTATAGGTTGAGAATTTTACAAACGTGACTCAAAATGTTGCAAGGCAAGTTAATGAAGAAGGAGCTAGAAAGATATATAGCTCCATAAACCAAACTGTCGAAGACATTATTGAATTCCTCGATGGCAAGGTCACTGGAACACATCTCATACATAGTTTGTTCGGACAGCAAGCTGAAACAGAACTCAGACGATGGTTGTCACGACAAAATGATGTCATGGAGCCTCCTCCTCATGTGCAGCTACTCAATGATGGAACAGATCTCGGACACAGGTTGTCTCGCCAACTAGGGCTTTTGGAGACTCCTCCTCTGCCACCACTCAATAGAAATATGTTGTTTGGCCAACAAGCTGCTGTGGTGCCTCGTCCTCCTCCTCCTCTACTGCCACTCAGTTTTTACCTACAGCAGCAACATAAAAACTACAGAAACGAGTTCAATGGTCCACCGGAAGAAGGAACATATCAGGGGAGAGAGGAAGAGAGATACAAGGATTTCAGAGGAAGACAAAACAGGTATGTCGGAAACTCCAATGGTTTTGAAGATTATCGTGAGATTCCGAGGTTTGGAATCTACAATCCTTATAGACATTTGGTTTACCATGGGCATGATGGACTGTGGCATGACTATAATCGTAGAATTGGTCTGCCACCGCTGCTACCACCGCCACCGCCACCGCCACCGCCACCTTATGGTCCTCAAAACGTTCCTCATCCTTATTTTGGTAGACCATTTCATCAGTAAGGTTTTTACTTAAATTTGAATTGGAGAACTTGTAGCTAACTTGTGTCTTAAGTTAAACTGTTTAAATTTCATTTCTTCGTTATATTATCACCAAAATAATGACTTCAGATTCAGTAATTAATATATTTGGCATCATCATGGAAGTATCCACAATAAAACTCAAAATCTTCAAGAAAGATTAGCTCTAATGATTTAGAGAATCAAAGTTGCTTTAACCTCAATTTTAATTAGCTTTAGTTAATTTATTGTTGGTCTCTCTAGTTTAGTGTAGATCTATTTGGTCTATGATTAGGATTAATTAGTTCATGTTAGAACACATGCCCGAGTTAAACTAAAGTCAAGTCCCAGTTTAGTTTCCGAAATTATATAACGGAATCATGGAATAAAAAGAAAAACATAAATTTATTGTGAAAATTAGATAGCAAATTTAAAAGTTTCGTTTTTTTTTTAAATTCTTTTCAAGTCAGTAAATTATTTTGTTAACCAATCAAATGCATTAGAAGATTTCAATTATACATGATAATCTTACTATTGATTACAAAATGATTTTAGTCAAAGATAAAATTACTTTCCTCGTTAAACAAATACCTTATCATTTATAGCACATAACAAATTGACTTTTGTAAGACTATTAATTATATGTAGAAAATATAAAAATGTACAAGTTAACTTTAAAATTCATATTTGATTAATCATAAATTACACAATTTAATATATTTATTTAAAGTTAATTATTTATTAAAAAATCTTCTATAATATATTCATAAAAAAATGTAACATAGATTTAAAATTACTGATATATGTTTTCATAATATTATATAAAAACAAAACTTATAAATTTTAATGTACATTAGTCATTTTTTTTCGAAACCTAACATACGCGCCGGATACTCTCATCTTGTAAAATACCAATATTATACGCATCTAGTATAAATACCGAATTAACCTACTTTTCACAAAGACAAAATACAAAATAAATTAAAATAAACGAGACAGCCACCTTCGTCTCTCTCTCTCTCTCCTCCATACAAATTGGGTTTTGCTCGGAATTGTCTCTTCGCCACGGTTCACGTACGGACGGGACCGTAAAACAACCGCACCTCCCCGACAAGGCTTGTCGTCTTTTCCTCTGTTCGAACCCTTTCCTTAATTCTCAAAATTTTTGTTCCTTTCCTTCAGATTTTGCGTGAGGTTCTGGATTACGAAACCTCTACCTTACTTCTTAGTAGAAGTATGATCCAATCTATGCTTAAAAATTGAGTCTTTGCTCCCAAAATGACTCGGATGATATATAAAAAAGGCTCCTTTAGATCTTAGTTTTGATAATAACTAGGTTTTAATAAATTTTGGGGATTCGTATTTTGACTCCAATCTTTGTATCACTTTCAGTTTCATTAGTTTTGATGTGAAAGGTTTCTATGTTACTGCAGGGTTTAGTATCTCTGCTTCTAGATAGATAAGGAGTAGAGAGGCAAGTATGATGGATTCTCGAGGAAATGTGGCTGTGGAGAAAAATGTTTCGAGTAAAGGTTAATACTTTGTCACTCTTTGATGAGATTTTCTTGGATTGTGTTTCATTTCAGATTGTTCAATCATTCTTGTTTTCTTTGGTTTATGGATGTCAGCGATTCGAAAGAAGGTGAAGAACGCTTTTTCCATAGCGTTAAAGAGATACAAGATTGATAATTATATCTTACTGGACCTTGATAAGGTATTAAATGATGTCTACGGCTCTTTTCGACCGGTTTCTGCTGATTACGAAACTAGGAAGGAATTGGTGAAAAACCTTAATGCTATGGCTATAGATATTTATGGTAAATATAAGATTGATTTTGTAGTCTTTTTCTATTTAAATCCTTTTTAGTTAGGCTTATTATCGAAAGTTTGCTGAGGTTTTATTTATTGTTGTGTTCCATTAGGTAATTCAGAGGAGAGCAGCCCTGTCCTTGAGGCGTATGGGTCTTTTGTGATGGATATGTATTCCCCTCAGAGTGATTTGGATGTGTCTATTAACTTTGGTAATGGAACATCTGAACTTCCTCGTGAAAAGAAGCTTCAGATACTTAAAAGATTTACAAAAAAGCTCCGCATTTTGGAAGGTAAGAGATTTGTTCCATTCTTGTTGCTGATTCCATTATGGGAAATGAAATTATAAGTACTGAGGTATTTAAGTCACTAGAAGTTGTTAAGGTGCATTTAAACTCCTATTACTGTTTCTCATATATCCTAAAAACCCTGACAGTTGATACAATCAATATGGAAATCTTCTTGGTATCTACATGTGAATTATAGTGACACTTGAATACAACATTCTTAAAATGATCAGTTTTAATGTTTCATATATATTTTGCCTATACTTCTTTTGTAGGAGAAGGGCATGTTCGGAATGTTGTGTCTATCGTCACTGCTAAGGTGCCAATTGTCAAATTCTGTGATCAAGAGACTGCTGTTGAATGTGATCTGTCAGTCGAAAACAAAGACGGCATTTTAAATTCACAGATCATTCGCATTGTATCTCAAATTGATGGCAGGTTTCAAAAACTTTGTATGCTGGTAAGATTTCAAGTTCTGTTCTAATGGCTTTCGTTATCCTTATAGTACTAATGACTTGCAAGTTATTCAACAGAATTTAGTTCTTGTCGCTAGGTTAAAACTATAAAAATATCCCGAATGACTTGAATTTTTTGGTTTTAGATTTCTTTTGAGCTGACTATGGTTTCTTGCTGTAGTTTCTTTCAAGTCTCTTCAATTTTTTTTTTTTTATGATGTTTATTTCAACCAACGTTAACCACATGAAGTTTAAAATGCTAGGGACTGTTTGGGTAACCATAATTTTCATATTGATGAAGTATTCAGAGTTCAAAACGATCATATAGATTTTTCTTTGTTGTGGGTTAATTCGGCTACAGATATGTGTAGTTGTAGTCAATATAGTTACTAATGTGACTATTCTTATATTTCAGGTTAAGCATTGGGCCAAAGCACATGGAGTTAACAGTGCGCTACACAGAACCTTGAACTCTGTATCAATAACATTGCTAGTCGCTCTTCATTTACAGGTATCAACTTTGTTACTCGTGTTGGATGCTCAAGTAGGTAGTTAGTCTGGCTGTTTACTGGGGAATAATTTTGTGTCTTTTTCATGTGTTTCTTTTACTTGTTGGATGAGTTTACTCTCTATAAGTAAGTAGGATAAAAGTGTCAGGTTGTTTATTGCATCATTTTAAGTTACACATGACTCTATATCCAGTCAGATACTATTCAGGCGTATGAGAAACTTTGAATGTACAATGACTAAATACTTCCGAGTCTAATTTGCTTCTCCTTTGTCTTATGCGCAGACTCAAAATCCTCCCATTTTACCTCCATTCTCTATGCTATTTAAAGGTAACATTAAACTTAGTAAAAGACAATTATGATGGTTTTGTTCTTTTTGGTGTGGTCTATTTAGGCTTTTTTAAAGTCTACAAATTCTCTTTAGGCTTTTTTAAGCTTGTGATACACCAACAGGACATTTGATGATTGTCAAATCTCATATTACATGCGTTTGATACTCGTCTTTTCCAGTGCGTGTTAGAATCATATTCTTATTTTATTATCCTTCTCTTCTTGCTTTTGCTTATATAGTTTTCCGTTTTGACATTAAGTGACCCTCTTCCTTTCCAGATGGAATTGATCCTCTGAAGGTGGAGAAAAGAACGCAAAACTTCTTAAACTGGGGACAGCGTAATCAAGAATCGGTGGCTAAACTGTTTGCGACTTTTTTTATTAAGGTGCTAATCTTTTTTACCTTTAAACCCAACAAAAAAGCAAGCTGCAGCACATGCGTTTGTTATAACAAAAGCATTTCTGTCTTGCAGTTGCAATCTGTAGAATTCCTTTGGAGGCAAGGGCTCTGCGTCAGTGTGCTGAATGGTCTTTGGATATCAAAAAAGTGGAAAAAAGTTGGCGCTGGGTTTATTAGTGTAAACTCAAAGAAAACTCTATTCAGTAATACTACATTTGCATTCTTACTTTTTCTTATCTTTTCTGTATTTTTCCGTGTGTTTTACAGGTTGAGGATTTTACAGACGTGTCTCAAAATGTTGCAAGGCGGGTTAATGGCCTAGGAGCCAAAAGGATATACAGCTCCATAGACAGAACAGTCGAAGACATATTTGAATTCCTTAATGACAAGGTCTCTGGAACAGATCTCAGACACAAGTTATTTGGCCAAGGACCTGTTGTACAGCATCCTCCTGTGGTGCCACTCAATGGATTGACTGTTGGAACACATCTCAAACAAAAGTTGTTCAGCCAACAAGCAGTTGTGGAGCTTCCTCTCCCTGTGCCGCCACTCAATGGCAATATCGCTGGAAGACATCTTAAACGCAGGAAGCTTGGCCAGCAAGCTGTTGTGCAGCCTGGTCCTCCTGTGCCACCACCCAATGGTAATATCGCTAAAATACATCTCAGAGATAGGTTGTTTGGTCAACAAGCTGTTTTGCAGCCTCTTCCTCCTGTGCTGCCACTGAATGAAAATATGGCTGGAAGACTTTGTAGAGACAGGTTGTTTGGCCAGCAAGCAGTTATGGAGCCTCGTCCTTCTGTGCTGCCATACAATGGCAATATCGCCGGAACACATCTTAGTGATAGGTTGTTGGGTCAGCAAGCAGTTATGGAGCCTCGTCCTTCTGTAGTGCTGCCATTTAATGGCAATATTGCTGGAACACATCTTAGTGATAGGGTTTTTGGCCAACATTCAGTTGTGGAGCATCGTCCTCCTATGCCGTCACTCCATGTTTACCCACATGAACCTCAGAACAACTACAGAAACAGGTTCTGCGGTCTTCCTGAAATACATTACAACAAAAGAGTTTGCATGGGAAATGGCAACAGAGCTGAAGAAGAAACAGGTCACAGGAGAGAGGAAGAGGGTTACGATGATCTCATAGAAAAGCGAAACAGGTATATCGGATACTATAATGGGCTTAAAGAATTTAATGAAGCTCCCTTGTTTGGAAACCATATTAAGCCTTTAGATGATACTTATAGACGAGTCCCCTTGAACAGAGAACCAAATGGTCATTTGGTTCACCATAGGCATGATGATAGATATAGGGGTGAAGAAGTAGTGCCTGTGGGACAATGGCACGGTGATAGATACAGGGGTGAAGAAGCAATGCCTGTGGGACAGTGGCATGATGATAGATATAGGGGTGAAGAAGCAATGCCTGTGGGACAATGGCACGAGTACGGTGTAAGAACTGGTCCGCCACTGCCAGAGCCACCGCGACCTCCACTGCATGGTAGAGTTGGTTATGAGAACTTTCGTCCTCAAAACCTTCACCAACCTCATTTTGGTAGATCGTTTTACTAGGTTTATGGTCAGCAATCACCAACCATTTTTAAAGATGAATATAATTTCATACTATATAATTGGTCGGAATCAATTTAGGGAGGGGGAGAGTACAGGTTTTGGTTACTTCGGTTTAATTGTGGAGATGTGGAACTGAAGTAACTGCAGTTTTGGGTGTGATAAGAAAGTGTCGTGAGTGTCTGTATGTTACTGTTTTATGCTGGATTCGGTTTAAATTTGAATTGGTGGATTATAACCAAATTTGTTTTATAAGATTTAAAGTGATATTGCTACTAGGTGACTTGTCTAAGATAATCTTAGTAAGATTCATACAAATTGCATTTTTATGCAAGATATGGCAAGAAATGGATTTCTTAATAATTATTGTTTAACTAAGGTTCTTCATAAATGCCAATTTGTCTTTTAGATCCTTACCAACCTTTAACTGGAAGAGAATTTAAACGATTTAAAACCAAAATAATGATCTTTCGATTTAGTATAGTAATGTAATCACAATTGTGAAGATCACAGTATTATAAAAAGTTGAATATAATCTCAAACAATCGAGAAACCCATTGTGTCAAAAAGATTACTTCTGGATTCAATATGTTACTCTAGATTCTGTTTACTTTGGCCTCGCCGTGAAAACCACCAATATGTTTAAAAAGTTGAATAAAATCTCAAATCGTCAAGAGATACTTGGACTGGCCAGAAAAAATGAGAGTCAAGGTCACCTAACTCATCAGTCAGCTTTGCTTCGCGGATTCTCTTGTCAAAATAAAATCAACTGCTTCCTCAACGGTGTCAACTACCTGAAGAAGTAATAACCAGTTTCACATGAACATAAAATTACGGCAGTAATAATAAGATTCTTCCAAAGGTTTAAGTGTTGCATACCAGATCAGCAGGAAACTCGGCATGGTTATCTTTCCCTTTGAAAACTCCGGTTCTTGTTAAGATTGAGAACCATGGAGTCCCGGCCTGTCACACAGATTTACTTTTACCGGATTACTTATAGTTTAAGGTAAGATTAGAGGAATGTTTTATGGCGAGATGACCGACGATAGTTTTGAGAGAAAGAGCACAAAACCTGCCGTGCGCCTCTGATGTCGATTTTGGGGTTATCTCCTATCATATAGAGGGTCTTGAAGTGGCGACTTCCTTGTTTTAAGGAATCAGGGGATGTGGCAATTTCTTTCAGAACATCTTCTGCGTTCTTGAACACAAATGGATTTGGTTTGCCAAAAGATGTGTACTCCAGAGGGTTACCATGGATTCTGCAAGTATGTATTTAAACTCAATCATGCAAAACTGAATTGGACAAATGAGGAAAAATATCACTTATATAATGCCTTTGAAGACTAGTTTTCATGTTTCTTGAAAGATATTCAGTGTCATATGGAAGGTGCGTGTTTGATTTTGGGTATTATTACCTGTTGAAGATTGATTCTAATGCGATTCTAAAAGCTCCCATGCCAAGACGTTCAGTAGGAAACGCAGTCTGCCTTTATATCACAATGCATCAGTATCCCATATAGTTAATCAAAAGAATGGAGAAATAACAATGGATTCACCAGAACCTGGTAGTCTAAATCGTCATTGGCAAAATACAAATGAGGTTGAGGTCCAATTTCTTTCCCAGGAAGTCCTCCAGTTCGTAAAATGTCACAAAGAACCTGATGAAAAGCATCAATCAATATCAATTATTTAATTCACTGTGAACACCAAAACTTCTAACGTATATCTGCTGCCACTATATCTATGAGAATCTACCGCAAGAAACCATATTGTGTTTTATTTTTCTTTTGTTCCACACAATCGCGAGTCCAGTGACATGGAAATAAACTCAACTTTTTCATGTTTATAATGATGTGTGCTTATAATACTTTTTCAACCAAAAGAATGAAAATAACATGTATCAGATAAGTATCACTGAAGAAAAACATAATGTAATTTGAATCACAAAGGGGAATGAGAAACCTGGATGTCTCGGCTCCAATCGACTGGATCACTAACTATAAATGCTGCCTGAACTCTTTGGGATAGAACATTTTCTCTTGATCTAAGCTCCTTGTGATCATCCTGCCCGATCATAAATTTCTTATATGGCGCCAAGGGATCAATGTTGTCAAAGTAAGAGGCATATTCGTCCATTGAAATGACATTTCTGAAAACACAAGCACATATATAATAATTACCTAAATAGAAGTTTGAATCACAAACAAACAAAAATCAGAAAACTCAAGAAAGATCCCTGAGCTTACTTGAAACCATAATTAGACATCACCGCAGCAGGTTCCCCTTTTCCAGCTGCAACAACGAGCTCATTTCCAAACCTGTTCCACGCGATCATTAACCAATGTTCTAACAAAACCAATGGTTTTGTTACAGGACTTTGCGATAATAAAATCCTTAATTTCTTGTAAAATTGTTTGCAAAGTCCTGTGCCTTTTGTAAGTTGTTTGCAGACTTACTTGTTCACTAGCTTCCGGAAAGGTGAATGTCCTTGTAGCATCTGCAGCATGAACATATCGAAGAAAGTACATCCAAAAGTGTTACAATTACTCAACCCAGCTTAGTTATCACCGTAACAATCTGCGGAAAGAAAATAGAAAGGAATTGATGTGACAAGGTTTCAACCTGCAATGGAGAAACATTAACACCTAATAAACGACTCATCTCAGATGCCCGTTTAGATTCAGGCAAGCCACCTCCTACCATAACCAATGAAACATGTAGATGAGGAAAAAAATCCAAGAAATAAGTAATAAATATCCAAAATCTATCTATAGTTTAAGGCTCACCATTAGTCAAGAATAAGAAAGGTATCTTCAAAGCACCTGCAAAAAGTCAACACTCATCAAAGGCAAACACAATTATAGATTTGTAACATGTACAAGATTCTAAACAAGCTAGAACTAAGCAATCAAGTTCATCTCCTTCTTCAACACCTAAAAAGCAACTTCTATAAATCAATCACGCAAGAGTTGAGAGTGTATTACCGGAATCATCGTAGAGTCGTCGGAGAGCGCCGGGAGAGCCACCGACGGGAGAGGAACCAAGAAGAATAACTCCATCGATATCGAACGCAATACCAAAAGACGAGCTGTGTTTTTTCTTTTAGGTCAGATTCAGGATTAAACGACAATTATGGAATAATGCAGCAGCGGGAGAGGAGTGGAGAGAACTCACCGATTCGATTCCGGTGAGATGGTGTTACAGAAGGACCGAGACTGTGATCGGAAATTAAAATCCCGCCGCCGTAGCGATCTTCTCGCTAAGATTCGAAGATGATTCATTTTTGTTTTTACTTTTACCCAAAATCTAAAAAGACGGCGGCGAACGATACTGTAATAATAATAGGAGACACTCTCTTTTAAAAAGGTTAATAGCAGTTTTAGCCAAATACTTATACTTCTTACGACATTTGACCTTAAAATTTAGTAGTATTTTCAATCTCACCCATCAATTTACACAGATTTTGTTTGACTTTCATCAAAACTTTACACATCCAAAATAAAATAAAATCTTCTTTAATAAACATATTATTTTACATAAATGTACTATAAATATATAAAAGTATATATATTCACCCCCAAACTTTTATATGACTCATTTATATACAGTAACACATCTTCAAAAGAACCCAAAGCCAACAATTTCATTACATTGTATATATATACAAGATTCTCAGGTGAGTTTCGAAGATCTGATGCTTCTTAGTGGCGACTTAGTTAGTTAGCCTCCTTGAGTCCTTTCTTGATGTTGTTTTGTGTTCCATGATCTGATTAGATCACGAGCAATTAGGATCTTGATTTGACCTCTCCTAGGAAGCGGTGTGGTCGAGGTCACTGATCCGAGTAGATCTCGAGCGATCGTGATCTTGATTTGACCTCTCTTGGGAGGAATGGTTTGTTCTTCTTCCCTTTTGGAGCAGTAAGAAGATGGAAACTCCATGGTAACAATTATCTAAAGGTCTGTGTTGCAAAAGAAGAAGTAGAAAGAAATGAAAAGAGTGAAGAAGAGAAGCTGAGTCGAATGTGATTGTTATATGTGAGAGCGACGCTATAATCTAATCCCTTAAATAAATAAACAAATCCCACAAGACTGATTCACAAATACCACAGACCAATTCTTTTACTTGCTAACCAAGCTACGTAAGGTTAATATGGTAAATCTATTAAAAACGTGTAATCGATTTCATTAGCTTTGTGAGTGATATCTAGAAGACAGTGAAGGTTTTTGTAATTTTATGTTTTGGTGTTTGGCAATTATCTGAATGTGGTCACTCTTGTAACAGTCTTTTGTCGTTGTCGCTGACTTTGCTGGTTTTAAGTAGACTTATTCTTAAACCTCTTAATAAGGCAGTGGGTTTTAGTTCTATAGGAAGTTTTTGAGAGCTACCTATACTAATCATTTAAGAAGTGTTAGCCTTTGTACAAAGTCCCAACAGATCTCAGTTTTGTCCCAAGACTCGTTAGCACATCATCTCAGTTACGTTTGGTCCCAAAAGCATCCACTAGTACGAAGTTTGAACTCTTAACATCTTCTTTTAGAAAGATACGTAGTATTACAACAAATATTTTACAAGTCCACCAAAACTTTGTAATTCACACATGATATTACATATATCTTATGTACATAAGTAACATTAAAAGAAACATAAGAAATTATATAATTATTTAACAATCTCGTCTCTTCCACAGTGAAGCGAACGAAGCCGTGGATTTGAGGAGTTTGCGAACGATCATAAGCTTGACCTGTCCTCTTCTCGGAGGAAGCCATTGCTTGGTTCTTCTGGAACTGTTCTTGGGAGACAATAACTCCATTTTTAAAATATACTAGGTAAAAAGTGAGAATTACGAAAGAGAGGCAGAGGGAGTGATGATGATGATGAGGTGACAAGATAAGAAAGTGAGAAAGTGTTATTTATAGAGAGACAGGACTTTTCTTTGGTTTTTCCCTTGGAGGCCAAGCAACATGTTTTTTGTTTTTTTTGGTCGGGGAATATTTTGGTTATTATAAGATCAGAACGTGTAGGAGAAGTAATATTTGATGTGTATTCTCGTAAGAAAAATGTATAGAATAAACAATAAACAGAGTTTATCTATTAAAAAAAAATTGTACTGAAAACAAAAACATTTAATTTGTGTTGGATATACATAGTCATATGATAAGATAATTAATACAAATTAATTCATCGAAACCAAAAAAACATCTTACGAGTTATACGTTTGTATATGCTATAATAATATAAAAAAAATATTATATATACTGCAGAAAGAAAACAATATTTGTCTAATTTTGTTTTATAAACTATAAACTTAGCGATATGATTTGTTGATTTGTATTTTTCTTTTCAGTTACTGTAATGTGAACACATTCAACTTGAGTGGTGTGGTCACCCTCACCCCTATATTAACAGTTTAACCCATATATTCATTTTTCTTGCGAAATTCGACCTCAAATACTTAGTATTTTCATTTAAAGATTTGTTTTAACTTCATTAAAATCATATTCTTTACACATCCAAGTTAATATAAACTTTTGTTTCAATACACTAAAAATATTATTTTACATTAGTATATTACAAATATACAAAAGTTTTCAAATTCACCCCAAACTTTTATATGACACAGTAAATTCACCGTAAGATTTACCCCAAAAACATTTATACAGTAAAAACATCTTCAAAAGAACCGGAAGCCAACAATAACACTACATTATATACAAGATTCTTAGGTGATGTTCGAAGATCTGATGATTTGAGTGGCGGCTTAGTTAGTTATAGCCTCCTCCTCCATGGATGTGGTTTTATTGTGTCCATGATCCGATTAGATCGCGAGCAATCTTGATCTTGACTTGGCCTCTCCTCGGAATTAGCCTTGTGGTTGAGGTCGTTGATCTGATTAGATCGTAAGCGATCATGATCTTGATTTGACCTCTCTTCGGAGGAACGGTTTGTTCTTCCCTTCTGGAGTAGTATGGAGATGGTACCTCCATGGTCACACAGTTATCTAAGATCGGTGTTGAAAAAACAGAGGAAGTAGAAAGAAAATGAAAAGAGTGAAGAAGAGAAGCAACTCGAATGTGATTGTTTTTGTTTAGGAGCAGAGGCTAGTCTTTTAAATAAAATAAAATAAAATAAAAACCCCACTAGCCAATTCTTTTACTTACTGAATAAGCAACGTAAGGTTATCTAAATAACGCGTAATTAATTCATTAGCTGTGTGATCTAATAAAAATAAATCTGAATGTGGTCACTCCTGTAACAGTTATTTGTCGTTGACGTTGACTTGCAACTTGCAAGTAGACATAATCTTAAACCCTCTTAATCAGACAGTGGGTTCTATATCCTTCTCAATCACCACATTAAACATGATTAAAACAGAAATGTAAAACACATGAAATTGGTTCAAATTAATCCCACTATTATCTTTTCTAATAACTCCACACTGAACAATTCTCTACTCTGTAAATAGTTTAAGTTTCTCCATCTTTTATATCATCTCACCAAAAGTGAATCCAAAATTGATGACATTTTCTTGGTCTAACAAGTCCCAACAGATCTCAGTTTTTGTCCCAAGACTCGTTAGCATCATCTCAGTTTGGTCCAAAAGCATCGCTAGTACGAAGTTTGAACTCTACTCACGAGGTCCTATTTTATTTTTGTACTTACTTATGACATATGTAACAAATTTTAAATATTTTACAAATGATTACAAAAGCCAACTTTTCATAAGCAAAAATACATATTCAAACATCTCTTAGAAATATTAGTAACTTTCTTAATTATTTTATTACAACATAATATACAAGCCCTCCAAAACTTTTTTTCATACATGATAGTACATCGATCTCAAATTACATGCATCTCTCTTATAAAGTGTGTACACAAATCTATATTTTATACGCGTTTTGTTTTAATGTTTACATCATGAGCACATTTTCTAGTGGATAGAGTTGTGATAAAATAAAAAAGAGTATAATTATGCAAGTTTCTTCGCAAATGATCATTATAAGCTCACTGATGACGTATTCCAAATTTCCAAAATAAGAAAGACATGTTTTCTGAAGATAATGATTTTTGGATGATCTTCAGAAAACATGTTTTTCTAATTTTGGAATACGTCTTCAATTATCTCATAATGATCATTTGCGAAGAAACTACATAATTATACTCTTTAGTCTTTACAGAGTGGTGAAAATATAAAATATAAAAGGAAAACACAGTTATAAAGTGGTAAATGGAAACGTTCAAACAATGAGTTCCCAGAGAACATGTTGTGTCTTTAGGTTGTACCATCTTTAAGATCTTGTTGTTGAATCATTCTCCTTGAGGTTTCTGTATTTGTAAAGCCAAGAGCAGACAAGGAAATAACCAAAGTTCAAGACTCCTCCTATGACTAAGACCCAGTAAACATTATCAACTCTTCCATGGTTAATATCATCTGGTAACCACGCGGTGGTTCTTTGGATCACATCGATAAGCGCTGTGCTAAGATAGAAAGATATTCCAATCACCACCGAGGTTAATGAAGTCGCGGTGTTTCTCAGAGACTCGGGGAATTCTCCATAGAACACAGCAATATTAGCCGGAAAATGAAACGCCTCGCCTATTCCAACTAGGACAAGAGCTGGAACTAGCCATAGCACTGACATTGGATGGCCATTATCAACTGTTTTTAGCCTCTTTGCTTCCACAATAGCTGATACCGCCATGCTTATGATGGTGAAAACATGGCCTATCCCAACTTGTTGAAGTGGTGTTAGCGGCTTGCGGATTAGCTTCTGGTACATGGGATAGATAGTCCAGTTGTTGAGCATGATAAAGACACATCCAGATAAGAGTACTATGACTTGGAGAGACCCAGCAGAGACTTTGAAGTGCGGGCCAAGTTCGCGGTCTACGACCAAAGCTTGGAGGACCGTCATGCTCATTTGCACTGCCACAGGGGTGCTGAGGAACATGACAGCGGCCCAGAGAGGGAGAAGTCGAAGGACGGCTTTGAAATCTTCAACTTCTTGAACAGAACATAGTCTCCACGTGTTACTAGTTAAATCTTCATCAGTCTTCAATGCTGCACGGTTCAAGAACCTGCACATGTAAAGCTTCTTAATTAGTTCTGATTTAACTTTCAAGAAATCATCAAAGGTTTTGGTCTTCACCTAAAGCTCTTTGAGGGCAATGCAGTAGAAGACTTCACTTTTGTTCCGAGACCATAGTGATGATAGTCTTCATCTTTAGATGAAACCACAGCCTTTCTTTTCAACGTAGCAGCAACTAAAACGCGGACCAAACTTGTATATGGACTTCCCGAGGGTTTGTCATGCTTGTAAAATCTCTTCCCGGCGATGAAAACAATGAAACTGATCAAATTAGCGATGGCGCAGAGACCAAACCCGAGTTTCCAGCTAATATTGTCCTGTGTATATACAATTGCTATTGTTCCAGTAATAGCTCCTGTATATAGCGCCAGTAATAGCTCCAGTAATAGCTCTCTTTTCATTCCAAGATATTAGTTTCGTTCTCTGAAAGAGACTGATGAATCTTTTTTACTGTTTACTAGTTTCCATTTACTGAAGCCAAATCTTGAGGTCATACATATCACTATAGACCATTCATATGTGGAGTGGTGAAATGCAAAAACACACTTTACACAGAGCATGTAATAAGATACTGATTCAAGATATGTAAAAAAATTATTGTAGAGAAAACTGAAACAGAGGATGTTGTGTCTTAGGTTGGTACATCTTGTGGATCTTGTCCATGATCATCATCATCCTCGAGGTTTTTGTATTTGTAAAACCAAGCGCAGACAAGGAAATAGCCAAAAATCAAGACTCCTACAATGACTAAAACCCAGTAAACATTGTCAACTCTTCCTTGGTTAATATCATTTGGTAACCACTTGGTGGTTCTTTGGATAAGAGTGAGCAGAGCTGTGCTAAGGTAGAATGAGATTCCAATCACCACTGAGGTCAATGAAGTCGCGGTGCTTTTGAGAGACTCGGGGAACTCTTTGTAGAATAATTCAATATTCGCCGGGAATTGGAAGCTTTCGCTTATTCCTACTATCACAAGGGGAGGAACCAGCCATAGCACCGACATGGGATGCTCATTATTAACTGTTTTCAGCCTCTTTGTTTCCACAACCGCGGATATCGCCATGCTTGAAATGACGAAAACGTGGCCTATACCTACTTTTTGAAGCGGTGTCAATGGCTTTTGGGTTAACTTCTGGTACATTGGATAGACAAGGCAGTTGTTCATTATGATAACGATGCACCCGGTGATAAGTACTATGACTTGGAGGGATCCGGCCGGGATTTTGAAGTGAGTGCCGAGCGTACGGTCCATGACTAAAGCTTGTAGTATAATCAAGTTTGTTTGAATCACCATGGGAGTACTAACACAGATAATGGCTAGCAACAAAGGGAGAACTCTAAACACGGCTTTAAAATATTCTACTTCTTGAACCGAGCATAGCTTCCATTTGTTATTAACTAAGTCATCTTCAGTTTTCAATGCTGCACGGTTAAAGAACCTGCACATGTACAGCTCTCTTTTGTTAGTTTCATGAATATTCTAATTTCCAAAACTTTTGTTTGTCACCTGAAGCTCTTGGAGGGCATTGCATGAGACATCTTGGCCTCTCTTTCAAAGCCACGGTGATAGTCTTCTTCTCTGTTAGATACCAAAGCTTTCCTTTTTGCAATAGCAGCGACTACAACGCGGAGCAGGTTTGTGAAAGGACTTCCCATGGGTTTGTCATGCTTGTAGAATCCCTTCCCGGACAGAAAGACAATGAAACTGATCAAATTAGCTACAGCGCAGAGTCCGAACCCAAGTTTCCAGCTAGCATTTTCCTGTGTGTATACAATTGCTGTTGCGCCAGTGATAGATCCAGCGTATAGTGTGAGGAAGTACCAGTTAAAGAACCTTCCTTGATCTTTAGGTTTCTCATATTGGTTTGCACCCGCGGATGCTAAGGTGAACCGCGTCCCAGCTGATCCACTGATCACTAGAGCTAAGGCTGTATACAAGATACCAAGCTGAAGATTCGATGGCGATTGGCATAGGACTGAGCCCGTTTCACACGGTCTAGGTCTCAAGTTTTCCAAAGATGTGATCAAGGTCATTAGAAAAATTCCCTAGAAAAGAACTAGTCAGCTTTATCTATCAGAACACATGAGATAAAGAGAATCAATGATTCTTGAACTTACAAGAAGAGAAATGAAGGCAGAGGCCGCGATGACAGGAATGTTCCCGAAGAAAGAGTCAGCTAACATGGCTGCAACAACAGGGAACATGTTCACACATCCATGTACAATATTTGAAATCTGCGCAGCCGCAATGCTCTTGATGTTGAACTCCTTGATTAGGAAGACGACCAAGTTCATTATCCATCCGAATGAAGCTATGGACAGTCCTAACAACGTAGCTGCATCACATAGAGCCTCAACAATCATTATCATTGGTTCAGAAAAAACATAAATAAAAACCCCTAAAAAATACTAACCGATCAAAAATGGAAAAGTGATCCAGCCACCGCGCTTGCTTCTTTGATCGCTAGAGCTCTTAGCTTCTGTGTCACCAGAGACTGAACGAGCCATGACAGAGAACAGAGGAATCAGGGGAGTTCCTTCCACTTCTCTTATACGCCAAACACTTAAATATACCAGATTATGTTTAGTCTACTTGTATAAGACGTTATCGAATTTAAACAACCTATGAATAACAGTATCCACTATTACTAATAAGCAGCAACACAAAAAGATGAAAACAAAAACTTTACTAATCTTTGTGTCAAATGTCCATTTACATAATCTGCAAAAGTAGCCTTGAGAGTGATTGAATCAAGATTCACACTAAATGTGATTTTACGACTATGTAGACTTTATAATCATAATAAAAATAAAAATAAAAGTGGATTTTGCTGTCACCTTATTAAGACCACTTGATACTTTTCACCTTTTTAAAAATTCTCTTAATTACACAATAAAAGTTCATAACTCTCAAATCTGTCCAACATCATAGTTAGTGGGGATGGGCATTTCAGTTTAAGTTCTGGTTCGGTTTGGGTTTGGTTTGTTTCGGTTCGGTTTATTCAATTTTCAAAAAATTCTAACTATATCTTATTATATAAAGTAAAATGTAACCATGTACCCCTCTGAATACATGGAATATTAAAAGATGAACACCAGAGAGGCAAATCCAAACTCTAAGAAATCTGAAAACCTTCGTAGCAAAAAAAATAACGAAAATAAAATATCGATTTAATTGAATATCCTGTTTCGAAATTATTTTAAAAATATGAAAATTATTCTGGAAAGCACAAAAAAAAATTTGAAAAGAAAATATCGATTTAATATAAAAAGAAACAATAGACAAAAAAAAAAACAATATATGAAGATATATAATAATACAAACATAACCAAAAAAATTCAAAAATATAATTATATATCATTTATTTTGTTTGTCGTCTTATTTTTTTTTATGTTTACGAAACGGATACTTTTGTTTTATCATTGGCCGATTCTTTCTATTTCAAATTTTGAAAGTTTCTATATAACGGAAGTTAACGTCTCTCTCTCTCATTTCTCTCATTTGATTCAAAACCCTAAATTTTCAATTCCGCAAAATTGTCTGGAGAAGTTGAAGAACGGAGAGTTTTTTTTTCCGGCGGTCTTGCTTTGGGCTACCGATCTAGAAGAACCGTTCCCTCAATTCCGCTACAGTGATCGATTCAAACGGTCAGTTTCAACTTTCACGACATATCTAAAACTTTTGAATTTTGGGTTCGATCAAGTCAATTCCGATGACTTTGAATCATCGATTCATCTACTTACGAAATCTGTTACCGAATTGAATTATTTGTTACGTCGGTGCGTTGATCATCTTGATTTCAATTTTGTTGTCTCGATCGATTTTGGTTTTGGGAACGATCGGGATACAGAAATTGAAGATCTGGGTTAGGTTTTAGGTTTTGTGGTTTGGGTAATCGAAGATCGTGTAGTTTTGTGTGATTGCTCTGTTTCTTGGTTTAGTTATTGTTCTGAATTACCGGTTTGATTCTTCTGGTTTATTCATATATTTACCGGTTTGATTCCTGTTCTGATTCTTCTGCTTGTTCTGATTTTCTGGTTCACATATGTTAATAACCACATAGTATGGCTTTCTAAGTTATTTTTCCAAAATGTTTTCTTAATTCTTGCTTGATGTTTTAATTTTGGTCTTGGATTTTGATTTTGTTCTGTCTCGTTTCTTCTGCAGCTGCAACTTCTTGAGAATACCAGATAATCTGGCGTATCTTAGAACTCAGAAACAGAGGACTCCAGATTGATTGTTGGCAATTATTGAAGAATGCTTTTACATACATGCATTTATACATACATACATACATCCATGCATACATTCATGCATACATCCTTGCATACATACATTCATACATACATTCATACATCCATGCATTCATACATACATGCATACATTTCATACATGCATAATTGCATACATACATATTTGCTTCTTTTGCACATTCATAATTGCTTCCTTGCTTCTTTGTCTGATACTTTGTTTACTTGCTTATTTCTTCTGCCTTCATTCATTCATTGCTTGCTTCCTCGCTTCCTTGTTTCCTTTTTTTCTTTCTGCTTTCCTACATCAGGCCATGAGTTCATGATATACTGGAACTGTTTGAGGACAAAGGAAAAGGTTTGCCTCGTAAGTACTTTAGAAACAGCTTCCTTGTTGGACTAAGCTTTCTATCATATTGACATGTCGTGAAAAGTTTGTGGTATTAAGTTCTACAGGTTGATGGCGAGACTACCAGATGCTCTTAATATAGCAAAGATACTAAAGGTTATACTTGCAAAAGAAGACTTGTCCCCTGATTTGGATATTGATGGGTTTACTAGTATGACTAATGGATATTCTGGAAACGATCTTAAGGTAAATTCATGTAATTCCTTAAACCTATGTTATGGTTTCTCAAAATGATTCAAAATGCAAAGTAATGCTCATATATTTCCATTGCATGCTCTTTTGGTGCGTGCAGAATCTATGTGTTACTGAATCCCACCGTCCATTCAAGGAGATAATGGGGAAGTAAAAAATGTAAGTCGTCTTTGTGTTGAACCAAGATCATATTTTTAGTCTCGCAGGGTTTTTTTTAAGTTTCATTTTTCTAATATGTTCAGACATTTTCTTAGAAATCTGTCTTGCTTATAAGTTTAAACCATCTGTACTAATATATGGTGATGAGCTTCTGCTGTTTCAGATAGATTAGTACAACATTCAGCTGCAGAGAACGACATAATTTAGTCAGCGAAAGATGAATATATATCAAGGTATTGTAATTTAATGCTCTTATTCTTATCCTAGTCCCGTCATTCGTATTTATGTGTCTCGTATTTATCTAACAGGAAGGAAGCTTTAGAACAAGAGTAGAGACTTGTCATCAAGTTTAGTTCATAATCAGACACATGTAAGCTATTGATCTTATTGACGTGTTTCTGAAGATTCATGTACCTCTGCAAATTTTGATCCGATCAAATTATTTTGGAAATTATGTTACCTTGATGCATTCAAAGAAATAATCAGTCTATTAGAGGAAGTATGCTTCTTTTTTCCCTTATCCTTATGGTATGTTTTATATTATTTTCACTGGATCTTATCTTTTATGTTTTCTCTAGCTCTATCTGGGAATCTGCTCACTAGTTATACACCGGCGAACGCCTTTGACAGTCTGACCTATTGCATGCTTTAGCTAACAATGTGTTGGTGAGTTCTGTGGTTGGGTTCTGTTTGTTTCCACTATGAAGTATCTGAATCTGTTTCTTAGCTTTCTTAAGCTCATGTGTTAGGCTACAACACCTGAGAGGCAGATTTCACCTTGGGGCATTCTCAATGCCACTCAGCCTTTCTCATTCGGACAACCACCTCTCAGATTTGAGAAAGGTATTGAGTTTCAATCTCATAGATGTTTAAGATATCAATTTGAAAATGTTTAAGACGGATACTGAGTGTTCTCTATGTTTATAGCAGTGTCAGCTTTAATGTAATTTTCCTGTGTACCTTTTTTATGCATATCCCAAGTTTGTTAAACATAGATTGACCTCACTCAATATTTATCTTTCTGAGGAAACTTTCTTGTAGTCGGTTAACTTAGTGGTTGTGTCATAACCAGAGTTGAGATGTGTTCCAGGATTAAATCTCTGGAGAAATACCTCCAAAGAGGTCAATGATGAGGTTTTCGAAGGGTTATCATAAAAAAGTATCCTGAAGGAAGATATATGAGATCTTTGCAGGTTGGTCAACTTCTCAATAGGTTTATCTATAACAATGCTTAATATGGACATGAGATTGCTTACTCTTCTTGTCTGATTTTTTGTTGCTTTAGCATATGATCTCTTAAACACATATAGGAACAACTTCAATGTGCACATATGGTATAATTCGACATACAAGGACGATGCAGGAAAGAGACTAACAAAGTTATCCAAGTTCACTGCTCAGTCAATTTGGCAAGAAAACAACAATGTATTCAAGACATCCTCCCTCATCAAGTCATCATTGCATTTTCAATATATTTTTTTTTTACCATATGGGACTGCTTTCTTGATCTAACTGAGGCTTACATTTTGATAAACTTCAGGTGTCAAATGCTTACCTTCAATTTCTACAAGGTTAGGGACAAGGATGTTATTTGAATATCATGTCAAACCAGAAACAAGTCTTCCTCTAGAAATCGTGTCTCTAATTGGCCCCCTTTTCTTTACATGGGTTATTCTCTAAGTTTGCTTTCAATAAACTACTTTACGTTTTAATTCGCTGGATCATGTAAAACTACTACAAACTCTCATCAAAAACCAGAGTGCACTTTTTCATTGCAGTAGCAAGAGAGTAGATTGATGGATGTGCTTTTCAGGAATGAGGCAGGTGAGGCAATTTGATTTATTTCATTCTTTTAAGTCTTACTTGAGAGCTTCATTGTCATAAGTAAAGTTTTCAAACTTTTTCAGTATTGTGAAGTAGCATGAACCTGAAAAGTTGAAAAAGTATTGACATGCTATCGATGCCATCTAGGAATATTTGTCCACTGAATGTTCATCAATTAGTGTTCAGTAAGTAACTCTGCATCTATAACCATCGTAGTACTTATATATCACAACTTCTTTATTAACAATTGCGAAATCTGGTAAAGTTACAGAAAGAAACCAAGAACCAAAGTGATTGTGGAAAGGATGATTCCAAAAACAAAAAAGCCAGAGGACATTAGTTTCAATTTCAAGTATGTATTAAACCTTTTTCTTCTATTTAGTATTTCAACTTTCTTTTATATTTAGTATTTTAACTATTTAGTACTTAGTGTTTTCTTATGCAGGAGCAAATTTTATAACTAATACACCATCTGAGCTGCTAGTTCATAATCTGATAGACACAATCTAAACCATCTCTCCATGATTCCTTGACCTTGGTTTGAAGAATCTACTTGCAGATAATAATGAGTGTTTTTAACCGGAAAAAAAAAATACCATTAAGTAAGGACTAAGGAGGTTTTACTCAATTGACATTGTCTTCAAAATCACTTGCAGGAGATAAAGAGATCGTGTGTGAAGAGTGCTTTCCAAATATGTGGAAGAGACAAGCGGTAGGAATCAACAAACCCATGGACGATATTGGTCTGTTGAAGGTAACATGTCATGATCAACCAATCCACAAGTTGAAAGCATGTTTTAGAATTCTTTTGTGCGATCTAAACTGTCCTAAAACAGAGAATGTGTTTTGCCACATGTTTTAAGCTTCGGCACGTAAGAGACGTAGAGAACATATTCAGAATGGAATGTCTGGCAGTTGAATAGGTTTGCCGGCTCAGAGCAAAATGACAACTAGCTGTCAGTCTCCATCTTCCGTACTCTGCTTTCGGAACTCTAAAGATCTGCATCACCAGACAACCCGACCTCTTCGATAGACTGATTTTGATTGATATCTTGAATTATCCTCCATCCATGACTGCATTTTAGACATGCATACATACATTCACATGTGCATACATACATACAATACATACATACATCCATTCTTGCATACCTAGAGTCACATGTGCATACAAACATACATACATCCATTCATGCATACATACATTCACATGTGCATGCATACATATATACATTCATGCATATTTTCTTTCTTGATGCATACATACACTGTTTGCTTCTTTACTTGCATTGTTAACGTGTTTACTTGCTTTCTTCTTCGCTTCTTTTGATTGCTTTGTTGCTCGTTAATTACTTGATGTGTGATTGTGTTTTCTTTATTTGGCGTTGATTCTTTTGGTCTTTGATTTATGTATTGCTTAACTTTTGGTTTGCTTCCACCTTTGATTCTTTGATATTTTGTTTACTTACTCTTCCTTCATTGTTTGCTCACACCATACATGTTCCACTTGTTTTTTTTGTTTTATATATATCTTCTTTGTTTGTTTGATCTTTGCTTGCTCAATTGATTCAAATATTGCTTATTTTTTTGCTTCTTTGATTCTTTGATCCTTTACTTTTTTTTTGTCAGTGCTTACTTACATGATTTTACTTCTCTACGTGTTCCATTATTTGTTCAAGTTCAATTTGTTTTATTGTTTCCTCCTTTTGGAATTTTTTAAAAATCCTTTTTATTTGCTTCTTTACTTTTCGATTTCTTTCACTTCTTTCTTTACATGTTTTATTGCGTCCATGATTCACTTATTCGCTCACTAACTAAAAAACTCTAGAATGATTTTTAAAATTGTTTTACAATAATTAATAATTGATTATGAATTATTAAATATCACTAAAATACATTTTTTCCAATAATGCCATTAAAATATATATTTTCTAAAAAGTACCACAAAATTAAAATTAAACATTTAAATCTAAATACTAAATCCTAAACGTTAAACTTTACCCTAAAACCTACCATAAATTTAAAATTGTCAACCCAAATCAATCAAATAAATTTTACATCCTGAAAATCAATTTTTATCTAAGCGATATTTTTGGGAAATTATTGTGGTAATTTTTGGAAAAAAACATTTAAAGTGTGGTATTTTAAGGAAATTCTCTTATTACTATTACAAAATCATACTTTTGTGTATGAAAATTATGTTTTTAGTGAAATTATTCTATTCTAAAACTATATGTATATGTTGGGTAATAATAATGGTGCATTTAAAATGGAATTGATTAAAGAGAAATTCCCTCCAACACCTCACTTTAATTTAGTTTTTCCAAAGATACCACAATTTTATTTTCCCAAAAATACCTTAAACAAAAAAAATTAATTTTAAGAGGTATAGAAATTTTGTTTTCAGATTTTGGATCACTAATTATATTGAGGGTATAGTCAGTCATCGCAAACATTATCTCTCGAATCCCATACCTAGAAAAAACAGAGAATACCGCAAAAACTTGCCATCGACCTCAGGCGAATGGGAAATAACAATAAACATTTCAAACACTAAACTAATACAAAATTGAAAAACAAAATTCATATGAAAAATAGAATAACAAAAATAACAACGGTAAAAAACCAACAAAAATCATAATAAAAAAAATTAAAAAATAAAAATTATAAATCTCTCGCACGCAACGCGGGTCAACAACTAGTACTATATATAAAGTTTGATATACTATATATGAATTAATATAGATTAAAATATCATTAATTTTATACTTCGAAACGAGTTAAAACTTTATTACACTATTTTCTAAGAACACCAATATAAGACATGTCGAATCAAACTGATTTAATTAACTTTGATTTTATCCAATCTTGATAATTTGTAGCTATCTTTGTAAAGAAACCTAAAGATTGTTTGGGTAACAAGATACTGACAACCTGACATGACGCACGGAGGAAGCAAGAGTTACTTTCACTGTTACACCAAATACGATTTTTTTTGGGTCTAATGACCTAACTTTTTTTACTTAGGAACTCTAACATGATACTCTGTTAAATAGGTTTAAACGTACCATTTTCTAATGTAGTTCCATATGTGAAGTGATAAACATACAAACACATACTTTTAAGAAAAGTTCAAGAAAAAAAAAAACACAAAAGCTATTGATTCAAGACATAGAGAGACTAGAGAAAACTGAAACAACATGTTTGTGTCGCCTTTAGGTTGTAACATCTTTTGAATCCTGATCATTATCATTATCCTTGGGGTTCCTGTATCTGTAAAACCAAGAGTATACGAGGAAATAGCCGAAGTTCAAGACTCCTAAAATGACTAAAACCCAATAAACATTGTCAACTCTTCCGTGGTTAATGTCATTTGGTAACCACTCAGTTGTCTTCTGTATCAGACTAATCAGTGCTGTGCTCAGATAGAAAGATATTCCAATCACTAGTGAGGTCAACGAAGTCGCGGTGTTCCTCAATGACTCGGGGAATTCTCCATAGAACAATTCAATATTCGCCGGGAACTGGAAAGCTTCGCTTATACCTACTATCACAAGGGGAGGAAACAGCCATAGCACTGACATGGGATGCTCATTTTCAACTGTTTTTAGCCTCTTTGCTTCGACAACCGCAGAGAGTGCCATGCTTAGGATGGTGAGAACCTGTCCTACACCAACTCTTTGAAGCGGTGTCAGGGACTTATGAGTTAGCTTCTGGTACATGGGATAGACAAGCCAGTTGTTCAACATGATAAATATGCATGCTGTGAAGATTATTATGACTTGGAGTGATCCGGCTGGGACTTCGAAGTGAGGTCCTAGTCCACGGTCAGTGACTAGAGCTTGGAGTACAATCAAGCTTGTTTGCATGACCATGGGAGTACTAACGAAGATGATGGCTAGCCACAGAGGAAGAACTCGGAGAATGGCTTTGAAATCTTCTACTTCCTGAACAGAACATAGCCTCCAAATGTTTTTAACTGAGCCGTGTTTCTGATTCATATCATCTTCAGTCTTTAACGCTGCACGGTTCAAGAACCTGCACATGTAAAACTCTTTTAGTTCTGGTTTAAGTTTCATGAATCTTTAAAATCAAGATTTGAGGATCTCCACAAGGTTCTAAGAAAGCTTTACCTAAAGCTCTTAGAGGGCACTGCAGCAGATGTCTTGCCCTCTATTTCGATCCCATGGTGATAGTCTTCTTCTCTGGATGTGATCACAGCTTTTCTTTTTGCTGTAGCAGCGACCAGAACACGGATCAGACTCGTGAAGGGACTCCCCATGGGCTTGTCATGCTTGTAAAATCTCTTCCCAGAGACAAAAACAATGAAGCTGATCAAATTAGCGATGGCGCAAAGACCAAACCCGAGTTTCCAGCTAACATTGTCTTGTGTATATACAATCGCTGTTGCTCCAGTAATAGCTCCAGCATATAATGTAAGGAAGTACCAGTTGAAGAAGCTTCCTTGTTCTTTAGGTTTCTCATATTGGTTTGCACCCGCGGATGCTAAAGTGAACCGCGTCCCACCTGATCCAATGGTCACTAGAGCTAAGGCTGCATACAGAATCCCGAACTGGAACTTCGATGGAGACTGGCATAGGATTGATCCAGTTTCACAAGGGCTAGGTCTCAAATGGTCCAAAGATGAGATCAAGGTCAAGAGAGAGATCCCCTGAAAAAGTTTTTGACCTAGTAATTAAGCTTTTATGTTATCAAAAACATAGAAGAATATCAAATGACTCTTGGACTTACAAGAAGAGATATGAACGCAGAGACAGAGATGACAGAAATGTTTCCAAAGAAAGAATCAGCTATAATGGCTGCAGCAACAGGGAAGATACTAAGACATCCATTGGCAACATTTGAAATCTGTGCAGCAGTGATGCTCTTGATGTTGAACTCTTCGATTAGGAAGACGATCAAGTTCATTACCCATCCGAAAGAAGCCACTGAAAGGCCTAACAACGTAGCTGCATGCAACACATAGAACCTAACATTTGTCATTGTTTTGTCTTTCAAAAACATAGACAAAAAAATAATAATCAAAATCACTAGCTAGCTAACCGATCATGAAAGGAAAAGTGATCCAGCCACCGCGGTTGCTTCTTGCATCGCTAGAGCTCTGAGCTTCTGTGTCACCGGAGACTGAACCAGCCATTGACAGAGGAAACAGAGGAGTCACGTCCAATGTGTTTGTGACTTTTTGTGTTATATGATGCAATTAGATAATAATGAATATAAAAAGGAAACACTAAACAGTATATATAAGCAAGTTCAGAAATCAGAATAGATATGTTGTGTAATGATTTGTTAATCATCCAGGTTTGTCCAATTATATAATGTCAAATACCTACTCAGATTCTGACCATTCATCTGTTGTCGTTTCCAAAATCACGTGTTGCATGAATCTAATAAATTACTCGCTCTTTCCCATTATATAAGAGTTTTGGGTTAAAAGTACAAAGATTAAGAAATATTAAAGGGTGTATTCAATCTTTGTATTTTAAGGGATTTGAGATTAATCGAGGTTTTAGATGATTTGGGTGACTTTAAGGAAGTCGGTATGATTTGTTGTTAAATTTTTTCAAATCCCATCTAAAACTTTGAGATTTGAATTTCTGTATTTTTAACTAAAGGAATCCTCTAAAATCATTAAAAACCAAATCCTCAAAATTTTTGAATAATAGTGGATTTTAAACTAGATTTTCAAATCACTAGTTTAATAACATTGGATTTCATAAGACTTATTAAAATCCGTGATTGAATAACATATGATTTGTTAGTTTTATCCAAATCACTTGAAATGTTAGATTTATTATTTATTAAAATTCAACAAATAGAAAAAAATACATCAGAATTTAAATGATCATAAATTATCAAATAAATAAAAATTATGCATAGAAAAATGAGAAAATCTAATAAAATGGAACAAATAAAAAAAAACCTAAAACATCTTATATATTGAAACATAGGGAGTAATAAACAATCTAATCATCCATACTTAGCGGCCAGACTTGCTCCGTATACAAACAGTCATATCTTACACATTTAGCATAACCATTTTTTTCATAAATCTAAAAAGTTATGTTTGGAAACAATCTTAGAATTTATGTGCATGAACATTTTTGTAACAAGAAAAAACCTTCTCTACAACATAGATATGAGAAGTAACAATACCTTCAAATAAAAATATAAAAAACTTTGCATATTGACACAATATTGTCTAGAAGATTGTTTCCTTTGTCAAGCATCGTCTTATATTTGTGAATATTACTTTCTATTACATGATTGAAACCCTATGTATGAAGTCATTTTGCTCTATGTCTAATGGTCTCAAGTTCTCTAGTGGTGGACCTCCTTCTTGATCATAGTTGGAAGTGGTTGGGATGGTTAACCAGAAAGGTAGAGATCAAATGGAGCCTCCACTTAAATATATTTAGTGGACTGCATGATATATCAGTCCATTAATACAATTAACAACACATATAAACCCTGTTTACATCTTCTTAATCTTGTAAACAAACTCACCACAACTCTCTACATCTCTAAAAATACCCATTTGTAATTTGTTTCATGATATGTATATGAGTTAAGCTTTTAGTTTGCAGAAATTTTCTATATATGTAGTAACTAGTTTTAGATAATTTAACGATGCTACTGTCTCCTATATTTGAAGAGAATATGGAGAGCAAAGGTTAGATAGAAAAAAAGAAATGTTTCCCTGAAAGAACAAGAACCTAACGAAGTAGTTGCACCAAATAGAACACCTACTATATATATTTTTCTGTGGTTTAAGTATTATTTTTGGAATGTGGTAGGTATACAAAAACACATTACACTTGAAAGACATTGCAAACAAAACAAAAACACATAAGAGGAGCATGTAAGATATTTTGATTCAAGACATGGAGAACCCTGAAACAAAACATGTTAGGTTGCAACATATTATGAATCTTGTTCTTGATCATCATTCTTGAAGTTTCTGTATTTGTAAACCCAAGAACACACAAGAAAATAGCCAAGGTTCAAGACTCCTCCAATGACTAGAACCCAGTAAACATTGTCAACTCTTCCATGGTTAATGTCATCTGGTAACCACGCTGTGTTTCTTTGGATCACATCAATAAGAGCTGTGCTAAGATAGAAAGAGATACCAATCACCACCGAGGTCAATGAAGTCGCGGTGTTTCTTAGAGACTCGGGGAATTCTCCATAGAATAATTCAATATTCGCCGGTAGTTGGAAGGCCTCACCTACGCCTACTATCACAAGAGGAGGAAATAGCCATAGGACAGACATGGAATGCTCATTTCCAACTGTTTTTAGTCTCTTTGCTTCCACAACCGCAGAGATGGCCATGCTTAGGATGGTGAAAACTTGGCCTATACCAACCTTTTGAAGTGGTGTCAGCAGTTTGTGGGCTAGCTTCTGGTACATAGGAAAGACAAGCCAGTTGTTTATTATGATGACAATACATGCAGAGATTATTGTGATGACTTGGAGAGAACCAGCCGGGACTTTGAAGTGAGGCCCGATCCCACGATCTGTGACTAGGCCTTGGAGTACCGTCATGCTAGCTTGAACCCCTATGGGTGTACTAACCATTATGATGGCTAGCCACAGAGGAATAAGTCGAAGAACGGCTTTGAAATCTTCTACTTCTTGAACAGAACATAGAAATGAGCCACCACTGGGTTTAAAGTCTCCTTGGGCCTTCAACGCTGCCCGGTTTAAGAACCTGCAAATGTGAAACTCTTTTAGCTCTGTGTTTAAGTTTTATATATCATGCAAGGGTTTTCTTTACCACCTGAAGCTCTTGGAGGGCATTAGAGCAGAGTTCTTGGTATCCTCTATGATCTCATTGTGATGATAGTCTTCCTCTTTGGATGAAATCACAGCCTTTCTTCTTACTGTAGCAGCGACTACAACGCGGATCAGACTTATGGGCTTTTCATGGGTTTGTCATGCTTGTAGTATCTCTTCCCGGAGAAGAAAACAAAGAAACTGATCAAATTAGCAGCAGCACATAGACCAAACCCGAGTTTCCAACTAGCATTGTCCTGTGTATATACAATTGCTGTCGCGCTAATAACTGCGCCTGCATTTAGCGTGAGGAAGTACCAGTTGAAGAAGCTTCCTTTTGTCTTTAGGTTTTTCATACTGATTTGCACCAACAGATGCCAAAGTCACCCTTGTCCCAGCTGTTCCAGTAGTCACTAGAGCTAAGGCTGCATACAAGAACCCGAGCTGGATTGTTGAAGGCGACTGGCATAGGATTGAGCCTGTTTCACACGGTTTAGGTCTCAAGTAGTCGAAAGATGTAATAAGAGTCAAGAGACATATGCCCTGGATAAGAAGTTTACTGGTGAGCTTTGTTTTAGAGCTTAAAAGATAGTTGCGAATAAACGAGTTCTTAACTTACAAGAAGAGAAATGAAAGCTGAGACTGAGACTACAGGAATGTTTCCAAATAAAGAATCAGCTAGTACTGCTGCAATAACAGGCAACATACTAGTACATCCATTGACAATATTTGAAATCTGAGCAGCAGCAATGCTCTTAATGTTGAATTCCTCGATCAAGAAGACGATCAAGTTCATTAACCATCCGAAAGAAGTTACTGAAAGACCAAATAACGTAGCTGCACCAAATATATATAACGAATAAGCAACAAAAACCATCAATATTTGTGTATGTTTTAGATTCAAAATATGACACAACAAAAAAAAAAATTCTTACCCATCAAGAAGGGAAAAGTGATCCAGCCACCGCGCTTGCTGCTTGAATTGCAAGAGCTCTGAGCTTCTGTGTCACCATAGACTGAACCAGCCATGACAAAGAACAAAGGAAGCAGGGTAGTCAGAGACAAATACTGAATGAACCTTATATAAGCGAATACAGAATACAGAACAATGTTGTTGGTTTCATGATTGGGATTTGGTAACAAACTTATTGGTCCAATTACATTTCATCTACTATTGTCGTTTTCTAATAACATGTTGTGCATGCAAATAATAAACAACTAAACCGATTTGGGCGGATCTTAAAAGTTACTTCCACTATATCATCACCAAAACATAAATTAAAACACAACTTTAAAAATGCAGGAGATGAAAAGCTTCTTGCTAGTGGATCATCATCGTCGTAAACCAAAGAACAAGCAAGAAAAAAGCCAAGATTCAAGACTCTCCTATGACTAAAACCCAATAAACATTGTCAACTCTTCCAAGGTTAATGTCCTTTGGTAACCACTCTGTATACCGCAAAATCATAACTCCCTCTGCAAATAGTCACTAATATCACGAGTGCCCCTGTCAAAATGAGAAGCAACATCACGAAGCAGCCCGAGAATCACAAAATTGTTTTCTTAGGTACTATACAGAAGTATCACTTGCCTTATTTTTTCAAGCGCATCGCAGAAGAATCACAACCATCACAATACGGTTTTCTCTTGGGCATCGTAGACACAAATCGATTATATTACCACAAATGTCCAAATCAATATTACATACCTCAAAAACAGTTGGAAAGAGCTTTTCAATGGTTACAAATTGAAGATACTTTCAGAAAAAGCTCTCCCTTTACAGAACTGCAAATTATGAAAACAGAGGACTTGTCTAGCTCTCTCTCTCTCTCTCTCTGTAGCTTATAAGATCATGAGGAGAGAGTAGTAGAGTGAGAGACAACAACATCTTGGTCATGATCATCATTCTTCAGGTTTCTGTATTTGTAAACCCAAGAACACACAAGAAAATAACCAAGATTCAAGACTCCAGCTACCACTAAAACCCAGTAAACATTGTCAACTCTTCCGTGGTTAATGTCATCTGGTAACCACGCGGTCGTTCTTTGAATAAGATCGATTAAACCAGTGCTTGTGTAGAAACATATCCCAATCACAACCGAGGTGATTGATGTTGCTGTGCTTCTCATAGACTCTGGGAACTCTTGATAGCACAGAGCTACATTTCCTGGGAAATGGAAGGCCTCTCCTGCAATAGAAAGAAGAAACCAAGAACATGATCAATTTGAACTAAGTCTGAGTGGTATGAATAAGCCAGTGTTAATTCCTCACCTATTCCTACTATAACTAGAGGAGGGAATAGCCACAAGACTGACATGTCTGCAACTGATGATGATTCGAGGAAATGACCGTTCTGTACTATCTTCAATCGCTTTGCTTCAACTATGGCAGTCAAGGCCATGCTAAGAATGTTGAAAACATGGCCTGTCCCGACTCGTTGGAGTGGTGTGAGGAATTTTCCCGTTAGCTTTTGGTAAAATGGGTAGAGAAACCGATCATTGACTATGATAAATAGGCAAGTGGAGAGAAGTGTTATGACTTGGAGAGAGCCTGCAGGGATTTTAAAGTTAGGGCCAAGCCTCCGGTCCATGACCAGACCTTGCAGAACTGTTAAGCTTAGCTGCATTGCAATTGGAGTGCTCAAGAATATTGTAGCTAACGCAAGAGGGATGATTCTAATGACTGCTTTGAAGTCTTCCACTTGTTGAACACTGCATAATCTCCATGGATTGCGAATTGTGCCATCTGGTTTAACCTCGTCTTCCTGTTTCAAAGCTGCACGGTTAAAGAACCTGCGTATTTAAGAACTCATTAGAATGGCCTCTCAGTGCAACAGTTAAACTGTGGTTTTGGTGATGGTTTTATACCTGAAACTACTTGTGGGCATTGTGATTGATTTATTGTGGTAGTCTTTTTCGTAGGTGGACACCACGGCTTTTCTTTTGCGTACTGCAGAGATAATTACACATAGTAGACTTGTGAAGGGACTTCCCAAAGGCTTGTCGTGCTTGTAGAATCTTTTCCCCGAGATGAAAACCAAAAAACTGAAAAGATTAACAGCTACGGATAGACCAAACCCAAGGGTCCAGCTGATATTGTCTTCGGTGTAGACAATGGCGGTTGCACTTATAGCTCCGGCTAGATATGTTGTGAAGAAAAACCAGTTGAAAAAGCTTCCTTGGTCTTTAGGTTTTTCGTACTGGTTTGCTCCAGCAGTTGCTAATGTGAACCGTGAGCCACCTGTTCCTATAGAGGCTAGAGTAATGGCTGTGTAAAGAACACCGAGCTGGATTTTCGAAGGAGATTGGCATAGGCTAGAACCTGTTTCACAGGGTTTGGGTCTTAAAGACTCAAGCGAAGCTGTTAGAGTCAGCAGAGCTACACCCTGATCAAGAAGTAGAATTGGTCAACTTCTGTTTTAGATAGAAACTAACAAAAACAAATGTTGAGTGAGTATTTATTAACTTTACCATAAGAGAAAAGAAAGCTGAAACTGAGATAACAGGAATGGTTCCAAAGAAAGAGTCAGATGCAATGGCTGCAACGGCTGGAACCATACATATACAACCACTAACAATGTTAGCAATCTGAGCCGCTGCGATGCTCTTCACGTTAAATTCCTCAATCAGGTAAACGATCAAGTTAAGTAACCAACCCCACGCCGCTATCGTCAGGCCTAACAACGTAGCTGCACCATAAGAAAGATACATATTTTCACATTCCTCCTCCAAGTTCTAATGATTATGAAGTTATGAATAAGATCAAACACAGAGAAACAGAACCTCTCACCAATCATAAACGGAAACGTGATCCAACCTCCACTGCGACGTTTTGTGCTTGAAACTGCTGCCATCTGTGTTTCTGCGTCGACAGTAACTGAACCAGCCATGTCTTCAAAGCTAGCAGAGTTCTTTATCTGTTTACGTCAACAATGGCCTAAAATTCTGAAACGTATACACAGTATAAATAATAATACAACAATGATGACTTTCTCGGGTCCATGATACTTTATTCTCCATGTGCAGCAGCTTCAAACAAGTAAACTTAAGAAAGTAAAAAAAAAAAAACACTTAAAAGCTTTCCTTTGATGCTAGTTGAGCCATCACTGTCCGCTTCGAACATCCTGTGTGAAGACAAAATTTTTCCAACCCAACGTTTAAGAAGTCAACTCTAAATTGTCAGGTAATGGATATTGCTAAATAAAGACCCATTTGTGCCTAATCATTACTCAGGAATTGACCCACCATTGATGCTTCAATAATGCAAGTAGCACTTAAAGCCAAGCCCACAAAAGTGTCTTTGTAATCATTGAATGATAATAGACTACTCTTACAAGAGCATTGACTCTGGTTCTAGCTCTTTTATGGCTATACCACTTATTTTGAGAATTAGAGCTTCCAGCTAGATGGGTACATTGCAAAACTATATTCTTTCTTCTCTTTGTTTGCTAGCGAAGACTCAAGTACGTGAAGTAGAAAATAGTCTGCAGATATGCATTTATAACTGGAGTACTTTACATTGGAGCTACACTCAATCACTAGTAGTAAATAACATGAACAAACAAATAAAATTACAAGATTTATATATGTCGAAGTACATGAATAAAAGAACAGGCAAAGATACTAAGCAGCCATTCGGATAGTTATTAGGTAATACCAGCATTCACGGGACTGCTGCTCTTTTAACCATACGTTGGATTGAGTGCTATGGCTTCCTGATAGATCATATCTTTGATCTGTTCCTCGTCCAGAGGCTGTTGTTCGAACTCGAAAGAGAATGGCTTTTGACAGATTGGCTCATCACTTGGGTCGTGCAATTTGGCAAGGTACTGATGATTCAGAGCTTCTTCAACTGCACACAGAAGAATTGACAGTATTTTTAGCTTTGAATCAAACCATAAGATGTTAGGAAACCAACAGAGAACAGATGATGAATGATGTAACTTACCAGTGATTCTTCTGTTGGGGTCAAACGTCAACATTCTGTCAACTAGATCAATGGCCATTGGGTTAACATGAGAGAAAAGTTTTGCTAACGGCTGGCGAGGGAAGTTGGGAAGCTGCCGGATGTATCTTTTTGCGTCCTCGTTGTGTGTAAAGCCAAGATCAGATTCTGTTGGTGTGCCAAGCAACTGCAAAAATTCACACATATTCATCACATATTCCGGCAA
Organism: Capsella bursa-pastoris; assembly: GCA_036452645.1. Taxonomy (NCBI): domain Eukaryota; kingdom Viridiplantae; phylum Streptophyta; class Magnoliopsida; order Brassicales; family Brassicaceae; genus Capsella; species Capsella bursa-pastoris. The sequence continues at coordinate 14,005,816 of CP144195.1, read as the reverse complement.
ATGCAGAATCTTTAAAACATACCAAAAGTAGATAACTTTCTAATCTCTTACCTCTGTCAATAAGCGCATTTGATGAACATGGTCTTTACCAGGGAACAAAGGCTTTCTGTTCATAAGCTCCATAAAGATACAACCAACAGACCAAACATCAATAGCAGCTGTGTAGTCTGAAGAGTTCAATAGAAGCTCAGGTGCTCTATACCATCTCGTCACAACATACTCTGTCATAAAGTCATTCTCTGAAGTAGGTCTAGCAAGACCGAAATCACAGATCTTTAAATCGCAATTCGCGTTCAACAGAAGATTGCTCGGCTTTAAATCCCTATGAATAATGTTAGCTGAGTGGATATACTTAAGCCCTCGAAGAAGCTGGTACAAGAAGTACTGTTACACATCAAAGACCAAGCCAAGAATCAGTTTCATGTTTCTTCTACCTTAGAAACCACACAATCCAAGAAAATAACCAAAACATGAACAGTTTAGTTTACCTGACAGTGTTCCTCTGATAATCCCTGATTAGATCTGATGATTTGGTGAAGATCAGTGTCCATTAACTCAGTAGCAATATAAACATCACTGAACTGTCTTCGTAGTGGTGGTGGAACCACGTCTCTTATAGCTATAATCTGTTGCAATACCAAATCAAAAAAACCCTAATCATGATTTGTTCATCTAATCTCAACAGATAATTTCACAAAATCAAAACAAAACTAACGTTTTCATGATCAAGATGACGAAGAAGCTTGATCTCACGAAGCGTACGCTTAGCATCCATGTGGTTATCAAAAGCATTTGCTATCTTCTTCATCGCTACAAGCTCGTTCGTCTCCGTATCCAACACAGAGCTTCAAAAATAAAAATCTCAAAAGTCAGAAAACTCCGATCTCAATCAAAGAATCAAAAACAAAACTCAGAGGAAACGAAACATACCAAACGATTCCATAAGCTCCTCGACCAATTGGTATAATCGGAGGACGATACTTAGATGTGATCTCAAATAAACTACCGAAGATATCGTAACTTATGAACTGTCCTCCGTGAGTCTCCACCGCCGGGAAATCCGTGTATTGACCGCCGCCGGTGTTCATTTCCCCTCTCTATCGATCGATCTAAGCGTTGAAGATTTGTTCAGTCAAGCTTCAGTGGATGGTTTCGAAGTAATGAATCTGAAAGTATACTGAATCGTTTAGATATATAGCCAGAGTCAACTGAGAGACTGAGACGATTAAACAGAGATGGAGTTTTCGCGGTAACTGCGAGGAAGAAGATGAAAACGAAGAGAGAAGATGGGAAGATTGTGTGGTGGAGATTAGAGCCGCCTCATATCTGACGGTTGATGTTTGTTGTTGACTTCGTCAACGGTCTTGGTTCTCTCATCGTCCTTTTACAGTTTATTTTGCTGCAGAATATTTTTATTTTATTTTCTCCGATAAACATAAATAATTAGTTTATAGCGTGGCGATTTTTATATGATAGATAAAATAAACTATACTCGTTTCATTCGTTTAAGAAATTAAATATTTAGTATTGTATATGTTACATATTTATTAAAATTTTTTAATGCGATTATCGATTTTTATTATATAGTATTGAGTATCTCATATGTGATTTATGCGGGTTAATGATATATTATACTTCTGTTACGTGTTTTAAATCACTACCATGTTCTTTAGAAGAAAAAACATTAAAAAATATTAACTTTTGTTTTTTTTTTTAATGTTAGGCAGCATGAGATGGCTGTTTAAGTTAAAAAAGTGATAATATAATTTAATGTTTTAGTATATTTGAATTTTCTTGATATTTATTAAAAATAAAATTAATCATACATGTTTATATCTATTCAATTTTTTTTTTTTGCCATGTGTTAGTGTGTTACAATTCAAATATGATATATTATTACATTCTTTTCCATTAAGAATCTCTCTAACTTCCCTATTATTACATTTAAAGAAGACTTTTGTGAATACGTTGCTTTAGCAGCTTTACATAGATTGATAGAGATAATGAGTACAAAGAGTTTAGAGTTCATTTTCTAATTAGTTGTTTGTCCCGCCCCAGCATATGTACCTCTATCATCGTGCAAGACCCAACCAACTTTTGTCTGAAGATTGTACCATCAGAATTGTGTTTGATCCATCATTGAATTGATTTTGTTTAATGAGTTGTTTCAGAAAAGGTCGTAGTGGTTATAGAAGAAATATATATTAATTATCGATGAATAATTTTTAGCGGTTGTAGGAGAAATATATATTAGTTATCGATGAATAATTCTTTAGATTGGTTTTCCAATTAACGCTTCTTTGTTGGAAAGTAAAGGTATTTTGATTTTTATGGACATTGAAATATCCGCAAAAGAAGTTGTCTTAAAATGTTATGTTCTTGTAAGCGTTCCTTGGTCATCGCCAGAAGAAAGATGATAGGGAGATATGGTTCGACGAGTTTCAACACGAGCAACATCACTAGAGGATTTCGATTGAAAAGAGAGAAAATCGAAACTTAGGTCAAATGAGAAAAAAAAATGAGATCCATTGAAGTAGAAGTAGAAGTAGAAGCGGAAACGAAAAAAATCACAAAATCGAGCAACACAAACCCCCCTTTTTTTTGTCGTCAACCCTTTTTGTAGTTTAGGTTTGTGGCTCTGATACCATGTCAAGAAACCTTAGTTTGTGTAAATAGGTTTTCATATTGATTTTAATGTACATGTTTAGCTTTATAGACATGCTAAGATTAATAACATCTCTTGACCTAGTTACAATGTCAGTAAACAAAGATAATAGAGGCCCATATGGCCCAATACTTACTAAATTAGCTTCTTCTTACAAAAACATCTATATATTTTTGCTAAATTTAATTTCATTATATAATTTTAAAACTCACAAATTGGACGTATTCTAATCAAATATATTTTAATATACAAATTATATACCGACAATTATTAATACTTAATATAAAAATTCTAAAAATTTAGATAAATTTAAGTAATGAGATGGCTATCGTAATTAGTTGTTTTGAATCTTAGGATCATGCTTTTCTATCGTAATCTGAAAATTTTAAGTTTTTACATCATAACTAGTAGGCAGCCTACAATTTTAATTTCTCTACCCTACCATAAGTTTAAGAAAATGAATTATATCTGATAATTAAGAAATTATAGTAACCCCCCGACAAAAATAATTCTTCAACCCTATTTGCGACTTCAATGTCAAGACTTAAGAACCAATGTAAGAGTTTAGTATCAATTTGAAGACTTCAACCAATGTGAGAGTTTTGTTTTCATTCTTTTATGTTTTAAGGGGGGGGAAGGTCAAAAAATACCCCTTTTCACATACCACTTTTAAAAATATTATTTTCAAACTTTATCAAAAAATCACTAAAAATGTTGAAATTTAATCAAATATATGTGTAAACTTATAAATATACACACAAATTACATTTGTATGTGTATAAGTTTTTTATAGATTTTATAAATAACGTAAAAATAACTTATGAAAACCTTTTTAAAACATTATAAATCCTTTTATAAACCTTTTAAAAACCTTTTAAAACCTTGTAAAACTTGTAAAAACGAATTAAAACCTTTCAAAACATTATAAAATATTTTTATCTAATCTCCTAATAGTAAATATTATAAAAAAGTTTCTTATAAATCATATAAAACATTATAATTTTTTATATTTAAACAAAGATATTTTTAAAAATGAATAGTTAAAAAGAGTATTTTTGAAAAATGTTACTCAGAAAAGTTAATATCTTGTTTTAAAAATTCTCTTATTTTAAAAATTTCTAAAAAAATCTCTTGTTTTACTATCAGCTAATGTTAGATTTAAAGAAAAAAAAAAGAAATAGAAGTTCAAAGGTCTTAAACCGACACCAACCGGAATAATCGAACCGGGGGTAATGGCAGAAACGTAATAAAGAAAGAATCTATGGGCATAGTTATTTCCATATTATCTCTTCTTATTATGCAATCGTGGATCTGAGAGAGAGTTTTTAAGGGTTATAAAAAAAAAGAAATAAGAAACAAAAAAAAGAGCCAGCGGCCAAAATCTCAGCCATCCAATCTCACTGCTCCCGTCTCTCTCTCTCGGAATCTCCCACTTCTCTCAATCTCCGATCGAATCTCTCTCTCTACTCAGCCGTATGTTTCACTTCTTCTCTTTGATCGATTCTTTCATCTCTTGATTTTAGGAGAATCGCCGAATCTCAAAACCCTAGTTCTGTTTCTTCTTCTGATTTCACTATTTTAGTTCCGGCGTAGTTTTTGGGATCAATCATGTATTCTACTGATTCGGATTGTATAAATCTTACTAGATTTCTTAATTGATATTTTGATTTGTCTATGTCCGTTGACGCAGTCTCTACTTGAACCGTCGCGTCGCATGCACGGATTAATTTGTGGACAGTCTCTTGATTATAGATTCTTGATTTCGATCTGAAAGTTTGAAATCTTTAGTAGCAATTTGGTTTGGAATATAATATTTGATGAGATCATTCAATTTGAACTGTTATTAGTTAGATTGCTAAACCTTTCTAATACGAACTGTTGTGGAAGTACTAAAGTTTATCTAGTTTTGTCAGTATGGTTGCTTTTGATAGGCCATGATTCGTATATATATCTCATTCGGTTTTCTTTTTCTTGATTTGTCTTATTCAGGAACAAAATGAGTGATTACGGTGAAAAGACTTGCCCATTGTGTGCAGAGGAGATGGATTTGACTGACCAGCAATTGAGGCCTTGCAAATGTGGCTATCAGGTTATTCTTTTGATATATACATCTAGCTTATGAGTGTTTGGCAGCTCTTTTCTTGTTTGTGGGCTATCAGGTTAAGTTATTGTTTTCTTATGGTTTACTTTGAAGGCTGTGTTGTGGTATACGTAAAGCATACAAAACATATGGCATATAAGTTCATAACTATGACTAAAAGATTTGGGATTATACTTATTGTGGATGCCTAAGGGATTGTTGATCTTTGTTCTGCTGATAATTTCCTGATCTGGTATGTGTTTACCTCCAATCTTATAGATTTGTGTTTGGTGCTGGCACCACATAATGGACATGGCAGAGAAAGATCAATCAGAAGGACGCTGTCCAGCTTGCCGCACTCCTTATGACAAAGAAAAGATTGTTGGGATGACTGTTGATCAGAGGTTGAGATATGACACCTGGAATGTGAATCTTTGTTCTGTATCACTTATTCAGCTTTGGTTTGCTGATGAATCTTATCTATTTCCTGTTCTCAGACTGACCTCTGAAGGCAACATGGATCGCAAAAAAACACAAAAGTCAAAATTGAAACCTTCTGAAGGGAGAAAGCAACTAACTAGTGTTCGAGTGGTTCAAAGAAATCTTGTTTACATTGTTGGGTTACCACTAAATCTAGCAGATGAAGATGTAATGGTTCTTTCCTCGAAAACCTTGTAATGATTTCATATGATCTGCTAGTGACGGGAAAGTTTAATTTTTTTTTTTCAGCTTCTCCAGCGTAAAGAATATTTTGGTCAGTATGGAAAGGTTCTAAAGGTTTCCATGTCCCGAACAGCAACGGGTCTCATTCAACAGTTCCCTAACAATACATGCAGTGTGTAAGTTTTGTTGTTTCTAATGTTAATCAACCAAATTTATCTTTTAGCATGAATGAGTTTTTACATGTTTATTTGGCATTATTATTATGTTCTGATTATAAACTGCTATTACTCCAGATATATCACTTATGGCAAAGAGGAAGAGGCTGTTCGATGCATTCAGTCCGTTCATGGGTTTATCTTGGATGGTAAATCACTGAAGTAAGTCATGTCGAGCACCCTTTTGTATGAAACTGGTTGTGTTTAATGGCTATTAGCTTCGTTAATTTCATATTTTTTTTCCTTTTTATATTGCAGGGCATGTTTTGGGACAACCAAATATTGTCATGCATGGTTAAGAAACGTGGTATATACTCTTGTTCTGCTCTCTGGCCCACATAATTTTTCTTCCGGCTTTCCTCTTTTCAGTTGAAATTCGCAACTGATACTATTGGAATATGGATTGTTTGTTTCTATAATCAGGCATGCAACAATCCTGATTGCCTCTATCTGCATGAGGTGGGCTCCCAAGAGGATAGTTTTACCAAGGATGAGATCATATCAGCCTATACAAGGTAATCTTCAGTGCTTCATTTTCATATTGTTTAAGGTTTCCTCTTATATTCATGATTATTCTTGGTACGCATATAATCTGTGGAGAAAGTGTAGTTTTAATTCATTTAGTAATTTTGAATGAGCAGAGTTCAGCAAATCACTGGAGCCTCAAATACTATGCAATACCGTTCAGGGAGTATGCTACCTCCACCATTGGATGCTTATTGCAGTGACAGTTCTACTGCAAAACCAATTGCAAAAGTTCCATCTACTGTAAGCTCCACAAAATTTTCTACTTTACATTGATGAGTACTATTTGGCTTCCGTCATTTGTATCAAATAGAGTTAATATTTTGCATTCTTATGTCCTGTAGCCTTAGTTAGGGTCATACTCATATATGGTTAAATTCATTACGATATTGCTCACTAGAAACTTAAGTGGATGTGCAGTTTTCCATAGAAACTTATCTCTGCTATAGCTACAGATTGTGTACATGTGTTTTATTTTTACAATCTGACATTTTCATATATTTTTCTTAGTAAGAAAAGGCTGTATGAGATTAATGTTTAGTTCTCTCTTATATTCATTGGTGTAGACTGCAGTTAATGTTCCCAAGAGTTCTCCACCTAGTGGGAGCTCTGGTAAATCAACTGCTCTTCCTGCTGCAGCATCATGGTAAGTTCTTGATGCAAGCTGTTGTATATATGCAGTTTTGAAGGGGTCGTTTTTATTTAAAAAATTGGAATTTGTGTTGCAGGGGGGCACGTTTAACAAATCAAAATTCTTTAGCAACTTCAGCTATGTCAAATGGATCTTTGGATAATCAAAGATCAACATCAGAGAATGGAACGTTGGCTATGTCTACAGTTGTTGCAAATGGGCCTGTATTTTCTAGTAACACTCTTCAAAAACCACCTCACAAGGAAGAAATCCAAATATTGGCTGAAAAAAGCAAACCTGGCATCTTGAAGCCTTTGCAGCATAACAATGTGGTGGATCCTGGGTCCAAGAGAACTACATCACCTAATAGAGATGCTAGTAGCAATCAGATATCCTGTTTAGTAGAATCGTCACACAATAGCAGAGTCATTGACAAGCCTTCTGCTGTTGAGAGTTCTTTTGAACACACAAATGAAATTGGTGAAGATGTCCCTGATGTTAGTAACTTGTCGGCTAATGTTGCACGGATGGGGATAACTACAAATTCTAAAGATGAAGGCCCTAGTGTTCCAGTGACTATTGGTACTTATTGTGATCAAGGTTCTATTAGACAACCTGGTAATGATGTATCAAATCTCGAGCAATATGGAAAACATTCTCCTACAAACACTGATGCAGAAGCTGACATATTACAAAATGGGATTCATGGTTCAAGGCCAGAGTGGGATTGGAGTTCAGGTTCACAATCCCAGATAGATGTCAGGTCAACGTTGGGAGTGGATGATTTCACATCATTCAATAACAATAGGCGAGATGTTGCAGAAGCTGTTAGCAACTCAGCGTATATGTTTAGCTCATCAAGTTCTGTCCTGGATTCAAATAATCTAGCTTCTCATTCTTTACAGAACAGGGAAACTTCTGGAAGGATGGATTATAATATTGGATCCTCCTTTGACATAGGTAATGATAGATTGCATCTTCCAAATGGATTTTCTGAGAAACCAATATCCAGTATGGAGCATTCTTTATTTGGTAATGAAGGGAAGAGCAACATTCAGAAAGCAGAGGAGGATATAATTTCAAACATTTTAGACTTTGATCCCTGGGATGATACTTTGACTTCACCACACAATTTTGCAAAATTACTTGGCCAGAGTAATCATAGGGCCAGTACTTTGGAATCTTCTAACTTCCTAAAGCAACATAATGACCAGTCCAGATTCTCTTTTGCTCGGCATGAAGAATCAAATAATCAAGTGTATGACAATAAGAGTTACAGCATCTATGGGCAGTTGTCAAGAGATCAGCCTCTTCAAGAATTTGGAGTGAGCCGTGATATGTATCAGAATAAGCTTGGGAGTCAAAATGGTTTTGCCTCAAATTATTCCGGTGGATATGAACAATTTGCTGCTACTCCTGGATTATCTTCTTACAAGAGTCCTGGTTAGTATATATTATCGCTTTTGATAGTTGTTTTCTGCAATTTAAAATTGGCTTGACTAATAAGTAATTCACCAAGACTATATATTTCTCTTCTTTTCTAAACTTTTCACCATTATCCTCTTGTAGTGGCAAGGACTCAAGTTTCTGCTCCTCCTGGATTCTCTGCTCCCAACAGGTTACCTCCTCCCGGTTTCTCTTCACATGAAAGGACTGATGTGTCTTCTGATAGTGCATCAGGTATTATATATTACATTCTTAAAAACAGATAGTTTCAACTATCCATAAACTGAAACTCTTTTAATATATATCTTGCAGGAACTCGTTTACTTGATGCGGCCGCTTTCTTGAAGAACACATATAATATACCATCTCCAAGTGGCAATTCAAATGCTGCTGGAGATATTGAGTTTATGGATCCTGCAATTTTAGCTGTTGGAAGGGGAAGACTTCACAATGTGATGGAAACAGCAGACTTCGATATGAGATCAGGGTTCTCTTCTCAGCTGAATTCCTTTGAGAACGATGCAAGACTTCAATTGTTGGCGCAGAGGTCTCTGGCTGCACAACAAGTCAATGGATTTCACGATCCCAGGAACGTTAACAACTTCTCTTCTTCACTCGCAGACCCATATGGGATTAGTTCGAGGCTAATGGATCAAACTCAAGGCACTGGCTTATCTCCTTTCACACAGTTGCCTAGACAAGCTTCACCAAATTCATTGTTGTCAAATGGACACTGGGATAAGTGGAATGATCCCCAAAGTGTTAACACTCTTGGTATTACCCAGCTTCTAAGGAATGAACGGATGGGATTTAATGACAATGTCTACAACCGTTTTGAAGAGCCTAAATACCAAAGGCCCAGTCCTGGAGATCCGTACAACAGAACATACGGGATGTGATTGCTTGGTTGGATTTTCTCAAAAGAACGATTGTTTGGCTGATTGCAGTGTTGGAAGAATCATAGTCGAAACTGCTCTGTCTATTTGCATATATCAAACCAGATCCAGTACCAACAATCGCAATATTGGCTTCCCATAAGCAGTTTAAACTCAATTGGTATAGACATCTCGTTCCTCATCAAATATAGACAGGCAGATAGTGATTAACTGATATTGTATTGTGCTTACCAAAGTTTCTCTCATTTGCAGGAGGAAACCTTACCATGTTGTGTGTCTCAGCGAAATAGTTTGATGCTGCAGTGCCTACTGATTTAGTCTACATGTGCATTCTGCAAAAGGCTGAACTTCTAGCAAACTCCCCAGCATTTTTGGCGCTACTGTGAATTCATCCTCTGTATAGACTATATAGAGCTATAGACTATAGAGCTTTCAGGAACAGTATCAGTTTATGCTTTTGTAAAAGAAGAGTGTTGCTGTTAGAAGAAAAAAAAAAAAGAGTCCTCTTCTTCTTTTTTCTGTTACTCTTATTCAAAATTTTACAGCATTAGACCTTGAACTGGTTCAAGACATCATATATACAACTTTTGTTTACAAGCTTAACCGAGATTTATGCTTTGGTCGTCTCTTGGAATTAATTACTAATTTCTCGTTCTTATTTTCCTTTGCTTATTAAAATTACAACACGCAAGCAAAATCCTCAAGTATTTGGAACACATGAAGAACTTAGCTTACAGTACATTCTCTTTCTGAAGACTCATCGTCGTTGGCTACTACTAAGCTTCCAATGAATTGAGCTTCGTTTCCTTCATCGCTGTCGATCTCAGTTGAAACGTATCTTCTCTCTGTAAAAGCTGACGTTTGACGTCTCTGTAGCCGGAGAACGTGCATAATTACGTCAGGAGTCAGTGTCACCCTCGACTGGTCTTCTCTTCCCACTCGGTTCGATTCCATCACCTGCAATTTCCCACAAAACTCAGATTCAGTGTTTAGGAACGTGTCTCAACACAAAACATTGGCTAAGAGAAGGTGTGACCTACTAGTAGTTTACCTTTTCGATGTTTTCAGGCAGAGGAAGAACATTGTTTGACATTGGCGTCCAGAGCTTAACACTCTTTTCAATCCCGCAGGATGCAAGAAATGGTATGCATGGGTGAGACTCGAGCTGATTCACCACTCGTCTATCACCCAACATAGCCCGCACAAGCTTACCCCCTTTCTTCTTCCATATAAAGATGTGACCGCAGTCTGAACCACTCGTCACATATTCATCATTTGGACCAAAAAAGTTCACTCCTTTAACTGTTTGTGCATTGCGGTGTCCTGTGTACACCTGTGGTTCTTCCATTTCTTGCAGTTTCTCTGCAGAGATAGAAACAGGCGACGAACCATAACCCATGTTTTTCTCAAACAGATAAATGAGCTCGTCGTTGTAAGATACCAATAGCTCTCCAGCTTTGGAATATGCCAATCCTGTGATATGAACACTGTTGGTTTCTCGAAGATGCCGGGGACAGAAAATGTTCACAGGCGCGTCTGGCAAGATGTGGCGACATACTGGAGCTAATTGTCCTCTTCTAGTGTCGTAAACTCGTGCGTACTCATCAGAACCCCCAACTGCAAGATAAAATGGATTCCTCGGATCTATTGCAATGGAATTCAATCTAATCCTACTGCTAGAGTGATGTCTCCTGCAGCCTTGCGTGAAAGGAGAGGAATACAAAACCATAGTGGCACTATTGCTACGTATATCAAACTGCCAAAAAAGAAAGCAAAAGCAAGTTAAGTTTGAGTTTTCAAAGACATCCAAAAGCCAATCTTGAGAATCACAAATGGATGATGAAAGAGATATAGAAACCAACATGTTGAACAAAACCATCTTCACCACAGCTGTAGAATACATTAGGATCTCCAGGCAAAACAGCAAGCTTATACACGCGACCGTGGTGCCTCCCTAGCCTTTTTGTCTCCACTTTGCCATTTTCTAAGATCTGACCAAGTCTAACCTGCAAAACAGAATGATACTCTGAATGATTTAAATAGGTAAAACAAAAAAAAAAAAAAATGCTGGAGAGTGTTAAAAGATTTTCGAGATTACAAGCATACTTGTCCATCAGCACCAGATGTTATGATAGTCCGGTCATCTGTAAAAGGTATGAATTTAGTCTGAAACACATTTTCACAGTGGCCAGAGGGATACGACAACGTCTTGATTCCATTCAACCAGTTCCAAAGCATGATTTGTCGATCATCAGAACCCAAAACAAGAATATCACCAGTGGAATTGAACTCCAAAGCATTCACACATCCCTCATGCCCATTTAGCTTCCCGTAAAGATCGAGTTTCTTCACAATCCCCTGAAGTAGTCAAATAAACAATACAGTTCAATCCTAAGAACTTAATCTGAGTCTTTAGACAAGTCTTTGTATTTAATTCGGATTCTCTCACATACTACAAAACACTAATTAATCAGATTGTCTGAATTCATCAACCAATTTGAAGCTCGAATCAAAAGACTCCAACTTTAACACAAGACCTCTCACTTGGAAACAACCTTAACACCACCAACCTGGTCTTTAAGAACACTAAGATCCATGATTCGAAACACAAATCCAAGAAATGAGGAGACTTTATGATAATTATGACATAAATATCCAAAACCCACAATTTCTATACGAAATTTGAGAACGAAATAGGCAACTTTTAATCTTCCCGAGTTAGAAAAGTCTCATCTAAAAGCAGAACCAAGTAAGAGAGGAGGATTAAAGATCGTGGATTTAAAGTAATGGAGTAGTGAGGAGAATAAAAATGAGAACCTCAGAAGCGGAGATACGATGAGAGACCGAGCTAGGATGAGAGGAACCAATCTCTCTGTTGAATAACTCCGTGAAGCCATCAGCGATCTCTGTGTTTCGTCTCGCCATAGTACAATTTCAAGTCTCTCCATTGCTTTTTGTGAAAGTCGTGATTCGTACTCGGGTAAGAACACCGTGTCGTCTGACGTAAGAGAAATGTCACAGCTTGTTGTTTTGTTAACTCCAAAACGCCACACTGTGCAAATAGTTTACGTTTGTTCTTCAGAACTCAGAACTGAAGCGTCAAAAGTTTAGTTATTAACGGATACTTTATGACTTCTTGAGTTCAGACAATGATATCTTCTTCTTTAAGTTCCCATTATTACAACAAGACTTGAGAAATTTTACCAAAAAAAGAAAAAAAGAAACAAGACTTGAGAAGATCTTATAAATATGTTCCGATATTTGTCGTAAGATAATCTTTTACTAGCCATAATTGATTGGGCCTTTTAATTGAACAAGCTAGGCCCATTGAGTTGGGTCAAGGGTAGAAGATTGGGTTTGGAGTGACTAGTCGTAAAGACAAAATCATGGAAGTGCGAGAGAGCTCTCATACTGTATTAGGATTCATAAAATTCTTTTTTTTTTTTTGTCATCGGATTCATAAAATTCTATAATATAAGAATAAACAAAGAATGATGTCAGGAAAGTACTGAAAACGAATTAAAAAAGGCAACAGAAACATTTTAAGAAAAATATAATTAAAGAAGATTAAAAGAAAACAACGTATGCATGGGAATCTAATATAATAGAAGTTTTGATGCTTTGCTTGAAGATGGAGTTAAGTATAGATGCCATTGCCACCAGGTCTCGCTCTGGAAACTGCGCCTCTTATCTTTGGTCCGATCCACTTTTACTAGCTTAACTTGTTTTATATAATTGTATTACTCCTTATTTTTATATAATTTTATACAATTTCCAAAATATTTAGTATCGTCATTAATTACAAGAAAATACATGATTTCCTACTGCATATATTGTACAAAAATAAACTGGTAAGAAATTAGAAGGAACGTAAAAAGATATTTATGATCGATTTTCTACTAATATATTTGTAAGAATTACGAAATTCTAAAAATTTTGTAGGATTTTTTCTGCAAAAGTAAAATAGGTAAAATTTTGTTTTTACTAATTTTTCTATGAAATGAAATAAAATATAATTAAACAAATTAAAATAACGCAATAATGCGTTATTTATATGGACTGTAAACTTTTATACAATTAATATAAAATAAATATCAATCAATCTTTCTAAAATTTTATTTTTTTTGGTAAGAATGTTTCAAAAATTATTTGAGCGATACATATATATACAATATGAAATATCATATAGTACTAATCATATAAAATTAAAAAACAAATTAATATGAAAGATTGTGAAAGTGGGTTGGTCTGAGTTCTGAAGCTTAGCCTTGACTTGACTGAGACTGAGACCACACACACATGCAGACATGCTCATATCTCTCAGAGCTTCCCACTTTTGTTTCTTTGTCTCTCACTCACTACTCCTCGGTTTCTTCAAAGATTCTTCTTCTTCTTTTAGTCACGTGTCGCATTCTTTTAGTCTCCATGCGGATTCACATATCTCTTCATTTCTTTCCTCTATATATTGAAATCTTTTGAACTTATTACTTAGGGTTTATTTTCATGGCAAGTCATTTTGTTCAAACCCTGACTATTCTAATAAAAATAACGAAGTTTAAACGAGATATGAAATGGTCATGATTATAGTTTGGTTGCACTTGAGCCACAACACACAAGGATCGGGTCCAACTAGATTGTAATGATCACCATTTCTTTCTCGGATACCAATCATTGTTTACGAAATCACTAATTTTAGTGGTACGTAGAATATGACAGCAGCCTGATGCAACACTTTTATAATATATATTCATCTCAATTTCCAAACTGTCTAGCTACAAAATATCAACTCATCAAGGCAGGGGATGTTAAAAAATTTATGTAATGACCTCATTATGAAATTTAACACTTCTTTAACATAACTAAAACAACAATTAAGGATTTAGGTGGTATATATAATTAACATTTTGTTTGAACAACAAAGAAGACATGTTATAGGTACATGCATATAATATATGTATTAGGCTGTTGATATTAATGGTTGGTAAATCCATACCCATACATATGTCTTTTAGACCAAATCTTGGTCTTCCTACAAATCCCTTTTACGAAAACCGATGTTGTTATGTCTCTAACTTTAATTGATAGGGATATCATGGGCTACGCATTGTCCGGCCAAATCTATGCTTTTACATGGTCACTATGTTCCGTTAGAGAGAATGTTTTATTTTTCAATTTTGTAAAGTTATATAAAAAAATGTGCATGTGTTTTTTTCTACGATCATGTTAGAGGTTGAAACAGATTTGTTTACATAAAGAATTATGAATCTAACCATTTGATGATAGCTACGTACGTACCTCGAGGAATGTTTTTAGCCTAGTATTTGATTAGCATAAAGATTTTTTGAAGTTTTCAAACTATAGTTATATACCTTGAAATGCTATATAAGGGGATTTAACAAAATAAATCTTGGAATATGCGCAAGAGGAGATGACGACAAAATGGTAATTTAACTAACTTAATGCCTTAGGTTGAGAAGCTTGAGTCGGCTCATGGGTATCAAGTACAATGCTATGTGCATAGCTAGCTTGTATAACTAATGAAAGTTTATGTTACACCTTTAATAAACGATTGGATCATTATTGTTATATATACAGTGTTTGTTTTCTCACATTTGCTATCATCATAAACTCAAGATATTGAACCGTGATGGTTTTATTAAACATTACATCGATCCAACCAATGAATCCAGCAATCATATTTTCAAAATTACAAAACCTAAGCTAGTACTACATGCAAGAAATTTTTAAAATAAGTAAAGCAAAAGTCATTGAACCATGTGCTACAGAGAGACACATAGATATTTGTGGACCTCGGCTCCTCAGTCCTTACAGAGAAAAATGTGGTCCAAGAAATGATTAATCATAAATAATTATGTAGCAAGAATTATTCTAGTTTTCTTCACCCAACATTTTGGAGAATATAATACTGAGAGGAAACAAAACTACATAAAAACAAAATTTTAAAAATGAAAAGAACATAGAGAAAAACTATATACTAGTATTACTTGTCACACTAATTAGGACCATCTTGAGAGAGGTGAGTGGTGGGATTCACGCGAGTAGTAGAAAATATATTGACTAAGTTTAGAAGAGGTGAAGGTGGGTTCCATGTGGTGATCGACGACAACTCAAGAAGAATGGTGACACACAAAAGAAGAGGTCGAGGACACATGAAGATGGACGTCGTCGTACAAAACAAACCAATTCTGATACAACATCATAGTAGTACGGTCCTCGATCACACTTCTCATCATTTCTACCAACAAAGACAAATTTATATTTGGCTAATTGTGTTAATTAATAACGGCACAAATTTTATTAGTTATTTTCTTAGAAACCCTAATTAAGGATTATAATAGTTTGTTTTTGTATATAGAAAGTTTTGTCCAAATAAAATCCAAGATAAATGCAAGAAACATATATGCTGTTGTTACATCACGACCACATTGGAGTTTCCAATCTCGATCATAGAGTACTAAATATGTTTGGTAGTTTTAAACAATTTTTCCCACATCATCACATGTAATGTACTCAACATATATATCAACATGTTTTTGTAAGTTTACGGAAGTAATGGAACACATAGTTATTCGTAAAGTGAAAGGATCATGTATCTCTATATCACAATTATGCAAAAAGCAACCTCTAATGATTATGAAAACTCTTCGCACATAAGATCTCGATATCGCAATATATATTGTGATTAATATGATAATTAAATTAGAGACAACTAACAAAAAAAATAATCTAGTTGTAAATCAGAGTAGGCGGCATGATAAATCTTTTTTTCTTTTAAAAACGGCTTAATAGTTCACATCTCATGCTCTGAGTTGGATCACGTTATTCCCTCTTTATCAAAAAAAAATGAAATAAATAAATAACATTGATTAAATAGTAACGTATTAAAAATGATACAAATATAAAAATATTGAGGAAGCCACCAAATTGTCTTAGCTAGCTTTACTTCCACATTCTTTTCTATACATAGTGAGATAAGATGCTTGGCTTTTTCTTTATCTCCACTCTCTTTATCTCTCTCTCTCGCTTTATCTCATTCTCAATCTTCTCTACGTTTCAAAGAAAGCTTCATCAACTAGTTGATATATGGATTACTCTTCGATGCACCAGGTACGTACTAATCTACATCACATTATAATGACTATGTTGTTAGAGAGACTTGAGTTTTAAATTTTATTTATATATGTAGAATGTGGTGGGAGTATCTTCTTGTTCATCACAAGATTATCAGAACAACCAGAAGAAACCATCTCAGGCTACAAGGCCAGCTCCACCGGAGCAATCACTGAGGTGCCCTCGTTGTGACTCAACCAACACAAAGTTCTGTTACTACAACAACTACAGTCTCTCTCAGCCTCGCTACTTCTGCAAATCTTGTCGGAGATATTGGACCAAAGGAGGCATTTTAAGAAACATCCCAATCGGTGGTGCTTACAGGAAACACAAGCGCTCCACTTCAGCAACCAAAAGCCTCAGAACAACCCCTGAACCAACGACGACACACGACGGGAGAACATTCTCCACCGCGAGTTTCGGCGGTTACAATAACAACATTAACAATGAACAGCAGATGGATCTTGGATTAGCATTTGCCTTGCTTAACAAGCAACCTCTAGGGGTTTCTTCACATTTAGGGTTCGGAAGCTCTCAGTCCCCAATGAGCATGGATGGCATGTTTGGTACTACAAGCCACCAGATGCAGAACGCAAGTTATGCGTTTGGGAATGGTGGAGGCGGTTTGGAGCAGATGGCGACAAGTGACCCAAACAAAGTCTTGTGGGGGTTCCCCTGGCAGATGAACATGGGAGGAGGAGGAGGAGGAGGAAGTGGTCATGTTGAACAGAATGATTCAGGGAGAGAGGTTTGGAGCAATACTGTCAACTACATTAACACTGGTGCTCTATTGTAGTCTATCAACTATAATATAAACCATTTTCATTAGTTTTGGGTTTAATTTGCTTAGGGTTTGGATTTGGTCTTTTTGGTTAAAGAAAGGGATCATATGAGTTTGGGGTTAATGATGAAGAGATAATAGATAAGTGGTGCTTTCGTTTAAAGATTTTCAATTACTTGGAAAATGATAATTGTGTTTTTTTTTTCTTTGTCTCCAATTCAAAACTTCGGATTCTTCGTTTAGAAACTTTTTTTTCTTTAACATAACATATGGACCAAAGAAAAACAAAAATTGTACCAAAGTCGAAAGTAATATTCTCGAAGACCCAAACCAATTGTTTGATTATCTAAACTTGTTTGAACATTTTAGAAATTTTTAGTAGATTTATATCGGATGTTATAAGCTTTTTATATTCTCAGTCGTTTAAAATCACGATGAAATTTGTATATTACATAGTTACTTATACACAAAATTATACTATATATCAGGACGTACGTACCAACGAAATCCAATTGGAAGATTGTGGCGTGACAAAATCCTCGTTAGAGTTGAAGAAACTGCCAAAAGTGTTTTATTAAGATATGATAATGTTTTTGAATCCGCAAAAACGGTTTGATTTTGATTTTTGTTGCTATATTGTCCTTTAGTGGTGATGGCTTTTCAAGAAATAATATTTGGAATTGGGCATACTAGTGGAAGACTATTTGGAAATTGAACAAATTCTTAGTTCAAGAATTCTACTTTATTTTTAGTCTATAAAATGAAAAAAAATGAAAAATACATAAAGCATAATATTTGATGGTGGATTTCCAATCTAAAACTAATAGGCAATAAATAGAGAGACCTATATATCTATATATATATAAAGTTAGTTTTTTCTCTCTTCTCATGATGCCACCTAAGCATCCACCTACGCCAAATTTTTGTTTAAACATTAAAATAAATTTAAAACATTCATTTAGTGCATATTTATGTTGCTTATTTAATTAATAGAAAGTTTATATAATAAAAATAAAAATGAAATGTTAAAATAAGAAAAACAATACTTTAATTTTTTTTATTAGTGGTAATAATATATTTCAACTTTCATTTTAAATTGATCATAATTTAATATTTTAAATATGTTACTAAGTTTTAGAATGGAAGTAAAATTTAAATTTATGGTAGACTAAAACAACATTTATGTAATTGTATATATAAAATTATAAAGAGGAAAAATAAAATGAAAGTGAAATATTAGTTTATAATATGATCAAAAAGAAAAAAAAAATGATATTTCATAAATTGAATCAAATGCTTTTAATCCAAATTTGAGTATTGAATGGTAATAATTAAAGAGAAAATAATTATAATATTTTTTGAAAATCAATTAAAAATAATAATAAAATATCACAATATGAATAAAAAATCAACAAAACAAAATTATAAACCTCCCGCGCGGAGCGCGGAAGAACTGCTAGTTTTATATATTAGTCATGATCCTACACAACTTTCAATATAGAATATTGTATCCCTAATACATAAAAAGTTCAAACACCACGAAAATAGGTAATAATAATTAGTATATATTATTACTTACATCAACTTGGTTTGTTTTTTTATATTTGCTCTCACCTTAACTAAGATCGATCATAAGCTTTTAACTTCTCTAGTTCTTGCCCACTCTTGTTTAAATCTAACTAATTATGTGAAGAACATATACAAACAAATATACAAAAAAGGAAAAAAAAAACATAAGCAAGTATTCCATAAATCAGTCAGAAACATTCTCAAGCTCGACCACTTAACCCTTTTACAATGTTCGTAAATTCAAAAATGTTTCTAGGGATAACAAATAATATCTAATAATATCCTTTTTAGATATAAGTATACATACGATAAAATAAATATATATGTATGAAACAAAACTATACCAAGATCATATGTAGATAGATTAAGAATCATTTTTGAGCCACATGTTGAATAGTTATAATGGATGCAATTACACCATCATTAATTAATACACCAGATCCCACACAAAAATTTGACCAAAAAAGAAGGTTGGATTGTTATAACTTATAATAGCAAAAAATGTTAAAATTCAAGTTATTAAATAGAGACTCTAAAACAAGCCATGAATATTTTAGTTATCAAGTTATGCCATGTTAATTTTCTCTTCTTTTATTCTAGATTTTTTTCAGCTTCTCCTTTTCAAAAATAATGTACTTTAGTGCTTAATCTCTTCAGAGTTAATTTCTTAAAGAACCTTAAGACTGCAATAAGGTTGATAAATTCTCAAGCGTGAACATATAATAAGGAATAATTTCATCACGTTTTGTATTTTGCTCTGTAAATCTTTGCTAAACTACTTGAACACGCAAGTGAAATAACTATTAATTACCTAAATGTTGTTAGTAATAAGAGTGGATACTTTTTGATGATCTTAAAAGTGCATACTTTACAGAAAAATAAAAGAAAAAGCGGTTAGTTATATATTATTTTAATTATATATATAAAGATTCTTTTGAAAGTTATCGCAAAATTATGTTGTGGACACGCTTTACATAATCATAAATGAATAGGTGAACGTTCTTCGTGCAGTTAACCTAAATATTACCTTAAGTGAAAAACTTCGCCAGACCCAAATGTTGTCAGAGACTATAAACACAATATTACGATTAATAAAATTAAGAACCTACTAAATTCAAATGATAGTGAATAATTACGTACTTGTGATCATGATAGTATTGAAAGTTGTAGAGACCACTATCTCTATTTTGTCGAAATGGACTTGAGACTATGGAATTGTCCCACTTCTCTACAATGAGAGTAGTTTTCAGATCATATAACCACTATTTCCTTGAACATAACTACTATACCATTTCTAGAGAAAAAATTAGAAAAACTTATAGATGCTAGAATTTAATTTATCAGAAAGAATAAATTACATAAGCCAAAGTTTTATCATATAGTCTTATAAATAATCAAAAATCTAAACGTAATTTTGAATCTTATCGGAATTTATCAGAGCATTTATAAATAATCAAAAATTTAAAATGTAATTTGGCCGAAAGAAGAAATATTCTAAACGTAATTGGGATATCACCTTTCTTTTTACACCATCTCTGCACACACCTCCAATATGTTTATTTTAGAAAAATTGAGCCAACTGCCAAATTACCTAGTTACTTGTTAGTTATAGAAGTTTAATTGTAAGAAAATTAATATTAATATTAGACAAATTAAATACGCTGTTTAAATACATAAAGTATATGAAATAACCATAATATTGGTTATTGTTGGTTCTTGCCCACTCGTGTGTAAATCAAAATTAATTATTTTAAGAACATAAGCAAGTATACGATTCTTGATTATAGTATTTAACTCTGTTATAAACATCCCATAGTAAATTAGAAACATTCTCAAACTCGACCATTTAACTCTTTTACAATGTTCCTAAATTCAAAAATATTTCTAAACGATGAAAAAGACTAATCTAATAATACGCTTTATTTGATTTAATTATATACGATAAAATTAATATGTATGAAACAAAACTATATAAAGATCATACGTAGACCGATTAAGAATCATTATTCATTTCTGAGCTACGCGTTGGATAGTTATAATGGATGCGATTATAGCATCATAAACTTGGACCATAAAATAAATTTGGATGGTTATAGCCAAAACCTTAAATTTCAACAGACTCTCTAAACCAGCTTTGAATAATTTTAGTTATCAAATTCATACAACTTCAATGACATTTTATGTAACCCAATGGGCCTAAGCCCAAGGAAACGAGATGGATAATAATTCATTCGAGCAAGAAGAAGTCATTCGTCAACGATAGCGCCTCCATGTGGTCCTAATGATTCTATCCAAACAACAAGTCTTTAGATCAAAAACTCAAAACATGTTCAAACTTGTCTTCATACAGACCAAACTACGAACTTCTAACAATATCAAAATCAACAGTACCAACGCTGAAGAGGATGTGGATCCATTTCAATCCTTTGAGAGTCATCTTTTTAATATGCAGATCAATAATTAAACTTCATTCATTGATTAATTATCATATCATATACACTTTTTAGGAGTATAATTTATGAAAGTACAACATTTTGGATATATATTACTAAAATAGATATGTGTGAATACTTACTATTAATCTAATCAGTTTGGTCGGTGTATAGAGATTTATTCAATTGACTTTATTTTATGTAAGAGAGATGGACGTTAATGAGTAATGACAACCAGCTTTTTTGTATGTGTTCCATGCAAATTTTGATTTGAAAACGAATAATTTACAAAGACTTGGAAAATAAGAGAATCGATTCCTTTGTATATTGTCGCATTATTCCCCTACACGTAGCCTTATTTTTATTTTATTTTCTTGAATAAGCCAAAGTTGTAGTAGTTATTAAGCACCTCTCATCTAATTAGGCAACATAATACACATCATACTTATAGTATAAACTTTAATAGCATTTTAACATATATATTATGCTTTCGATATATATTTTTGTCTAATTTAGTTCTATCATATTATATTTTTAATGTTTTATGTTGAAACGGCTAAAATAAATAAAATTATTTTAATTTTAGTTGCGTAACGTCAGTGTTAGATACTAAATTACTGATAATTTAGTGCCTAGTGTTTAAAAACACTGGACATAAAATATAAATTAATTTGTTGGAGTATTGAATAGTTATAACTCTCTTGAGTGTTGAATAATTAAAAGTCTTTTGGAGTAACTTACAAAGTAACAAAATTGGTTGAGCAATATAATTAAAGAAGTTAAGTCATTTCTCATCATTTTACAGTTTAATATTTACAATTGGAAAATTTAGACAAAGCCTGAGAGATTAATCTCCCTATGTCATCAAGATCAATATCAAAAGCATAGTCTAAATTACACAATCTACCATACCAAATCTCTAGAGAGTTCACTAGCAAGCTGTTAAATGAACTCTAGAGGGCTTCCCCATAATTTTGGTTACTATTATAGCCACTGTATGAATAAGCTAGTTTGGTCTCAAATCCAATCATTGCATTTTGCATTTGCATTAAGTAAAATACTATGTAGATAATATCGCCAAACCAACCACCCCAAGTGGTGAATATGACTTCATCTCCATAAGTAAAATGTTCAACATCATGAATTAATTAAGTAATTACAAAAACAAAATCTTTCAAAAATATCACTGAGCTACCGACATGGTCACTAATATCAATATGTGGATATCAAACATTCAAAAATCTAATCCTTCTTTAGCCTTATATAACTTTCAAAACCTAATAATGAATTATTACGATAAAAACGTATCACTTTAACTTTATCTATCTTTGTATCTTAGCTTACATATCAATATCATAAAGATAAAAATATCGTTTGTTTTTCTCATTTTGACATTGAAAACATATTTTCTACAAAAATGAAAATAATAAAAATTAAATCCCTTGTAAATTCAAGTATATCCACGTAACGACAAGAAAAGAAACATTTTTTCTTATTTTTCTAGGTAATCAAATGACAATAACACACTAACCAATAGCAAAAACAAACTGTATCGACACGTGTCGTCAAAGCATGTGCAGATATGTAATAAACCCATCATGTCTTCACTTCATCATCTTCAACACCATTCCTCTTCTTTAACGCCATCTCTGCATTTTTCAGAGTCTTTTTGCACAAGAAACAAAGCTCAAGACAACAAACTCAAAGTTCAAGAAAGCTCAAGAACCACGAAAAAAAAAGCTATGAGAACAAGCAACCATCTCATAGGTCTAGTCAACTTCCTCACGTTCCTCCTCTCGATCCCAATCCTCGGCGGTGGGATATGGCTAAGCAGCCGAGCTAACTCCACTGACTGTTTAAGATTCCTTCAGTGGCCACTCATAGTCATAGGAATCTCAATCATGGTCGTGTCTTTAGCAGGGTTCGCTGGAGCTTGTTACCGTAACAAGTTCCTCATGTGGCTTTACCTAGTCGTCATGCTCCTCATCATAGCCGCACTCATAGGTTTCATCATCTTTGCTTACGCGGTTACTGATAAAGGATACGGTCGAACCGTTCTTAACCGGGGCTATCTTGACTACTATCTTCAAGATTACTCTGGTTGGTTGAAAGATCGAGTCTCTGATGATGGTTACTGGGGTAAGATCAGTTCTTGTCTTAGAGATTCTGGTGCTTGTAGAAAGATCGGAAGAAACATTAATGGTGTCCCTGAAACTGCTGATATGTTCTTCCTTAGAAGACTTAGCCCTGTTGAGGTAAATTTTTTATGTTACACATATTGATATGAGGCTTTGTTGTGTTACTTGGTTAGTTTAGAATCAAATCTAGTGATGTTCTTTGTTTAATCTTTGATTCTTGGATATTCAGATTCAAAAGTTTTAAGAAATGTTTCTTGATATTAGTTTTTTTTTTCCTTCTTTTTTTGGGGACAAGCTTTATTTAAGTGTTATTTTCTTGAAATAAAAGTTTTGGTCCTCCATGTGTTCAAGACCCATAAGACGAGAGACTCAATTATTGAACAAGATAAACTTTTTTTTTTATGATAAACTTAGTTGACTATATGAGTATTGAGTCTAGATCTGATTCAGCTTTGCCTCTAGCTTACTCCAGCAAAAACTAAAAATAATAAAGTGTAGAAAAGTTTAGTTTATTTATTGATTGTATTTTTTTTTTTTTTGGGACAAACTAAGGTTTTGTGTAAGTGTAAAATAAGGTAAGATTGATTCCTTGAACAATGATTTGATGTAGTAAGCTTCGATTCTTATTTTTTGCCAGAGATATATCTGCAAATTTTATGTCTGGCCTTTGCAGGTTTGTTTTTATATGTTAGTAAAATATATTATAAGCTTTTGGACCGACCCCAAAAAAGTATATAACTTTTTGGAAAATAATTTTTTGCTTTTGTTGTATTTTTGAAATTTTTTGTTCTATTAAAGTAGACAAAATATGTGCTCATTATTGCTAGCTTTACACGTGAGTAGCCAAAACCATGATGAATATGCATGGAACGTTATAAAGTGTAGTTGTTCAAGTCCTTTGTTTTGTCAAATAAATCATGAAACTAGAATGCTCTGTTTTGTTTGTTTTTCGATTCTTTATACTTGAGTTTTGTTAGAAAATCATAATGCTTTATGGTAGTAGTTAAGTCATACGACTGACTTAGCCTTTGGTGATATCTCTATACTTGTCAAAGTGCTTTGTGATGAGTTATAGCTAAAGAGTGATTAATATTGTGGTTAATGATATGTAATTGTTGTTATTTTGCAGTCCGGTTGTTGCAAGCCACCAACAGATTGTGGATTTTCATATGTGAACGAGACGGGTTGGGACACGAGAGGAGGGATGGCAGGACCAAACTCGGACTGTATGTTGTGGAGCAATGACCAGAGCATGCTTTGTTATCAGTGTAGCTCTTGTAAAGCTGGTGTTCTTGGGAGCATAAAGAAGAGTTGGAGAAAAGTATCGGTGATTAACATCGTGGTACTAATCATTCTCGTTATCTTCTATGTAATTGCTTATGCGGCTTATAGGAATGTCAAGAGGATGGATAACGATGAGCCGGCTGGTGAAGCTAGGATGACTAAATCACATCCTAGTCATTTCCATCTTTGATTAAAATTTGGTATAGTTCATTTTCATTAGATGGTAATGAAAAAATCTGATGAGAAGCAAAAATATTATGGAAGATTTGATTTATGTTTGTCACTGGCTTGTGGTAAAGTCTCCTAGTAACTTTTTGTGTTTTGTTTTTTGGTATGTAACACATTATTTTTTGTGTGTGTATATTATTTATGTTGGAATCAGAAGCTCTCTAGTCTATTTTATATCTTCCTCTAGAAATCAGCATTACAACTCAACTTTTTTTTTTTTACTCAGAGAAGTATTTGTAAGACTTATAACTCCCAAGCATAATCATGTTCTGGTTTCAACTTCACGGCTAAGTTCTCTGGACTCCATCTACGAATTGATTGCTCTTCCACTGTGTAGTCTTCTAAACACAAAGACAGGTTCATGTTCTCTGTATTGACTTGTCCATATATTGATGTAAAGAACCAACAATGTTTTCGCGATGCTTCCTGTTAGGCGAACTCTGCAATGGATATCGGACCACACATTTTACCGTTCATTCTCGCCAATGGAATAAACCAGAACAAGAGATAAATGATGTATATACACCAAGAAATCAGCTCCATATACTAACCATGATCTCACAATCCAGTTCTTTGATCATAGAGGCGAATAAGCCTTGTACAAGATCGCAAAACTCGGCTTAAAGAATCTCATGGATCGCCATAGATCTAACTCATCTTCCAAGGAACAACGGTGAAGAAAGATCTGCAGTTGAGTTTGTCGCGCAAAAAGAAAGCTTCTTCAAAAGACAATTGAATCCATCTCTCATCTTATATTTCCTGGTCTAATAGATCAGCTTGCTCTATGTAGATGGGTCTCTCTACACACAGAAGAAAAGATCAACCTTCTCATAAAATGTTCCTAACAAAAACAAGAATATTCACTGCTTCTGCTAAATTCTAATGACCAAAACCAACAAGCTAGATGAATCTGGTGCATTGAACTCAAACAATTATTAAAATTGAACTCATCATTTAAAGCTCAAGATTTTACACACTCAACACAAAACATACTGAATTACTCAAAAACAACAACTCTGTGAAGCATTTCGGTGAACACCTTTCGCTCACTAAAATATTTTACACAAACTACATTAAAAAATCAAAATTATCTCCGTAATCTATATCATTCGAAACACATCAGTGTAAGTAAAGATCCTAACATTACGAACGAGAAAACTGAAACTTCAAATTGCAGAATCCATATTATTGTTTCTTCCTTCTTTACCCAATTTCGTTAAGAGGAAGAAGAAGAAGAAGAATAAATAATACAGAAAACTCAACAATCTCTCAATTAGAACAAATCAAACGATAGATTGAACCAATGTTCATAAAACAAGGATTCACTTCTCAAATTGCTGGAGCATAGAAGAAGAAACAGCTCAGGCGACAATGAGGAACAAACCAAGAGAATCCATAAAGAATTCTCAAACACACTGAGAACAATGGAGAAGAAGAAGATTACAAACTTTCACAATTATTCGATTAAACTCTGTAATTTGATCTTCAGCTCCTTTTAACACAACCCTCTCTGATAATTCATCTCAGCCGTTGCTTCTTCTTTTAATCACCACCATCCACGTGTCTTCTCTTCTTATACTCACCTTTTCCTGTATCAATAAAATCCATATTATTTTCTTAATTATTAATTAGTCCCCGAGGACGATGTTGTCTTTTTCACCTTAAATAAAAAACCAAACTACATACACTCTCTCAGACATTTCGTCGAACAGCTTCAGTTCACTTTTAAGAAAACCACTGCTCAACTTCAACAGCGACGTCGTTGCTCTCGTCAAAAGTTCCTCCACCATTGAAGCTCAAGCTTCAAGTTTCAGAACTCAGGTACTCTCTTATAATACTCTCCTCGATTTTTTGCTTCAGGAGCCATTTTTTATAGTTTTGTAATTTTGTAACATTCCTATTCTTCTTATTGAGTTATTAAACTTGTATCTTAGTCTAATTAAGGTTTAATATATTGATTTTTATATGAATTCTTATGGTCGAATCGTAGATAGATTTGAATTTAGTAATGTTGCTATACACTCGATTTATAGATCTGGTGCAACTAGTATTATTACTAAGACAGTGTTACATAACTATATGCTAATGTGTTTTTTTTTTATTAGGAGAAAATGAATAATAATGATTACACAATCATATTTTTTGATTATGGTGGATATTATTCAAAGAACGGGAATGAAGAACGATGGGTTTCAAGAAGACATCAACTGTATAGTTTGATGATTAAGAAACCTAAAGAGGAGGTCACTTATTCTGAGGTGATTAGTAGAATATGCAACAAGATTCAAGCTAATGTGACGCTGAGTCTAATACTTAGCTACGTTCTACTTGAAGTTAATCCTAAGAGAACAATGTATATCCTTGATGATGAAGATGTTGTTCGTTTTAATTCGGATGTGACTAAACAAGGACGTAGAAGGGTTTTGAATGTTGAGAATGAACTTGATTGTGAAGGTTGTGGAAGCCCTATGGAATCTGTTGGCTCGAATGAAATGACGATGACAGACGGTTGAATCCCGCCCGCCGAGAGATACCTACCTTCTTGGCAAGCTCTTAGAACCGAAAAAAGTATCTTAACATTAGAAGCACGTCAAAGCAAGTGTTGTCAATTGTTATTCTTTATATCTTCTATATGGGAAGAAGAACAATGGTTCCATGGATCTATGTTAGTGTGCTTTGTCGTCTTCAAACGTTAATAGATTTGATAGTCCATATAGAAGATATAAAAATAGAGGAGGGAATCGAACTCTGGTCAGTACCGTGGGAGGGTACTATGATACCACTACACCAGATGCGCTTTTGTTATCATAGGAACAAAAAAGACAAAATATTAAATACTTTATCATTAGATACACCATTTGCAAACTCACCGAGTTTTTTTTTGCATAGAATAGAAGAAGTCAAACCAAATGAACAAGAATCGTTAAATCTTATAACATTACACTGAAGAAGAGCCAGAGAAGTTGTTTTCTCGCAACTGAGTAATATCTTGAGAAGCAGCATCAATTGCACCATTGAGAAAACCAGTGTACCAAGTAGCAGAGAGCTTTGGAGTCCTCTTGAGATCAGGATCGCTAAAATTTACATAGTTTATTCCAAAGCTGAGCTTGTATCCACCCTCTATCTCATACAGATCAACCAACGACCATACAATGTAGCCTCTCGTGTCTGATCCATTCCTGATCAGTCGTCAGAAGATGTTTTAAAAAACAAGAGTATCAAGTAAACCATCATTATATCTAATATGATGAAGTAAAAGACTAAGAAGGATAATTGTACTTGATGGCATTGAGGACAGCACCAATGCAAGCTTGTATGTATTCAAGTCTTGGTGTGTCTTGTAGCATCGAATCGTGTTTCATGGCTCTACCTGTTTTTGTTATTTTATTTGTGGTGTGATTTCAAGAAAACAAAAAACAGAACAAGAAGACAAAATAATAGAAAGTGTACCATTTTCAAGAATGTAGATTGGAATATTGTTATAGCTCTGCTTTAGATACTCAAGAACACTTTCAAGACCCCATGGAGTTGCATCAAGCTTCAAAAACAACAACTCAATTAAGAATATTTCAAGATTCAAGATCAAACAAGAGGTTTTGACACAAATAAATATGAGGAACTCACAGTGAATGATGAAGAGTTCCCAGTGGCTGTGTACAAAGAAGAAGTTTTATTAGCTAAACCGAGTTCCAAAGCTTTTTTCGATTGAGCGATGATGAGCAAAAACTAGACTTACACATAATATATGCGCCAATGTCTGCAGCGAAGAATTTATTAGTGTTGAGAGGAAAGATAAGAGGAGAGGGTCGGTTTGTGACATAGACTGTCAAGTAGTGAATAATTCCTATAAAGTCAGATGACCCTTTAACTTGTTCCGACTCTTCCGGTGAGAAAACCGGTAACCTCGACCCCAAGGTTCTCTTCATTTCTTCTGGATAGTCCCCAAATACCAATGGCTTCAACATCCTGAATCATCAATCTTTTTTTTAGTCTTTCAGATTTCTTGAAAACAAAGAAAGCTTATTCCCTCACCAGCCAAAGAGGAAAGCTTTAGCTCTTTCAGTTGCGATTTCGTCATCCTTGGAGTTTGTATAAGGAGACAACCCCAATGCAAATAAACTCAAGCCTATGGATCCTTTTTGCTTACTCTGCAACATCATATGAATAACGTTCATTACGGATTGAGAATGTTTTAAGATGGAAAAAACAAAAATTGTATACCTTGTACTTAAGTTTATACAAATTTGAAGCAGAGGCATGAGCTAGCAACATGTTATGGCCTGCAATATATGTTTTCATACAAGAATTTCCAGTTGAGCAGTTGGTAGGAGTACAATTTCCAAGCTTTGTTCTTTGGCCATAATAAGCAATGGCGAATATTGTAGCTTCGTTGATTGTAGTCCATAACTTCACATCCTCCCCAAACTCTCTGAAGCAAATATCTGAAAAAGTAGTGAAGTCCTCTCTGCAATATAACAAAATAAACAACATTTTTCTATTCATATATTAGAAAAGTGACTTTGTTAGAACATAATCTTCTTTTGATCCTTTACATGATTTTGCGGTTGGTCCATCCTCCGTACTCATCTTCAAGAGACTGAGGAAGATCATAGTGGTAGAGTGTAACATGTGGTTCGATTCCTGTTAAATATTTTTGGCAAAGACTCTCTAAATATTGAATTGGCTTTAGTTGAGTAAATGAGTACTAAGACAAAAAAAAAAATAACTCACCATGGATTAGTAGTTCTTTGATGAGGTTCTTGTAAAACAACAGACCTTTTGGGTTAATGGGTCCTCGGTCAGGAACAATGTTGTTTAGTTACTTGCAAAGAAAGAAACAAGGAACCTAGCTAGAGGCGTTTACTAGGTAAAATTCTTGACCAAGAGATAGAGAATCTGAATGCTTCTAAGCCCATTTCTGCCATCAACCTAACATCTTCCTGCAAAAATTGGCAACAACACATCAAATTTGAGAAAGAAGAAAACAGAGCTAGAGTTACGATAACTTCTTCGAAAAGTAAACAACAAAGAAACCTTGTACTTGTGATACCCATCACAAGCTATATCTCCTCCAATACTTTCATTATCTGCAATGTTCTCAAACAAGGGATCTATGAATTTCTTGAAACAAATTCTCCTATGTTTTTTTTATTTTATTTTGAATTACTAAGAGGTTCTGGGTCTAAACCCGTACATTCCCTGGGATCACAAAAACTTACTACAGTGAGAGGTTGTATCCCAAACGCTTGGAGTTCTTCCATCTTCATCAACAGCTCCTTCCCACTATTTTATCCCACAAGTTCACAAAATATAAATCACTAAAGAAAGATAGAAAGAAAGAACCCAAAAGCTGACTCGAACCTGATAAGCAGAAGTGGCAGCACCAAAGATAAACTCCTTTGGAAAATCATTTCTTGTAAAGGCATCACTGTGGCTTGTTGTTGCCAAAACAATGGCCAGAAGAAAACTAGAAAACAGAGACAAGTGTTTCATTTTCTTTTTCTTTTTCTTTGGTTAAGTCTCATGAGAGACTTCAAGTGAATACATAACTTTTAATGGTCCAGTCGTTTTCGTGGTCCATTGTGTCATGCCTCTTCGTCTACTTGTAAGAACATATGGAGCAGACTACTATATAATAATATCTTTGTGTTTTTTTTTTTTTTTTCCTTTTCTTTCTGTGAAGTGTAATCCTTGCGATTTACCAACTCTATGTACATGCCAATATAAGTAACAGTAACACCTTATAATGGATTGTTTTGTAGTATATATAAAGAATTGGGTTAAAGACAAGACAGTGGACCATTGCAACAGCCAAAACACACAAGAACTACACATCGACTAAAAATCTCTAACAAGAGTCAAATTCTTACTTGGTGTGTGACTGAGGAATTTATTGTTTAACCAACAATTTAATATCCGAGAACAACAATTTAAATAACATTACACTGAAGAAGAGCCAGAGAAGTTGTTTTGTTGCAACTGAGTAATAATATCTTGAGAAGCAACATCAATTTTACCATTGAGAAACCCAGTGTACCAAGAAGCAGAGAGCTTTGGAGTCCTCTTGAGACCAGGATCACTAAAATTCACATAGTACATTCCATAGCTTAGCTCGTATTCACTTATTATCTCATACACATCAACCATCGACCATACGAAGTAACCTCTCGTGTCTGATCCACTCCTGATCATTCAGAATAATTTTTTCAGTAACAAGATTGTCAAGTACTAAACCATAATTAAACGTGGACATAAGACCACTAAAACAATCAGTGCTAATGTGATGAAGTGAAAGACTAAGAAAGATAATTGTACTTGATCGCATTGAGCACAGCACCAATTTAGCATCGAATCGTGTTTCATGAGTTTACCTGTTTTTTTTTTTGTATTTTAATTTTAGTTGTGGTGTGATATGAAGAATCTTGAAAGCAAAAAGGTGTGATTTCAAGAAGACAAAAACAGAACAAGAAGACAAAACAGAATAAAGTGTACCATTTTCAAGAATGTAGATTGGAGGATTGTTATAGCTCTGTTTTAGATACTCAAGAACACCTTCAAGACCCCATGGAGTTGACTCAAACTTCAAGAAGACAATTCAATAAGGAATATTTCAAGATTCAAGACCCCATGGAAGCTTTTGACACAAATACATTTGACTTACTCACCGTGAAGGATGAAGAATTTCCAATGGCTGTGTCCAAAGAAGAAGAAGTTTTATCAGCTAAAATGAGTTTTGAAGCTTTTTTCGATTGGTGGATGATGAAAAAAGAAACTAGGCTTACAGATCATATAAGCGCCAACGTCTGCAGAGAAGACTTTGTTAGTGTTGAGAGGAAAGATAGGAGGAGAGGGTCGCTTTGTGACATAGAGAGTCATGTAGTGAATAACTCCTATATAGTCAGATGACCCTTTAACTTGTTTGGACTCTTCCGCTGAGAAAACCGGTAACCTCGACCCCAAGGTTCTCTTCATTTCATCTGGATAGTCCCCAAATACCAATGGCTTCAACATCCTGAATCATCAATCTTTTCTTAGTGTTTTCAGATTTCTTGTTCCTCAAGTTATCAAAGAAATCTTTAATTCCTCACCAGCCAAAGAGGAAAGCTTTAGCTCTTTCAGTTGCGATTTCGTCGTCCTTGGAGTTTGTATAAGGTGATAACCCGAATGCAAATATACTCAAGCCTATGGATCCTCTTTGCTTACTCTGCACCACCATCATATAAATTACGTTCATAAAGATTTTATGGATTTTAAGAGCAAAAAGATAAATATTGTATATACCTTGTACTTAAGTTTATACAAATTTGAAACAGAGGCATGAGCTAGCAACATGTTATGGCCTGCAATATATGTTTCCGTATATAAATTTCCAGTAGAACCATTGGTAGTAGTACAATGTCCAAAATTTACTCCTTGGCCATAAGAACCAATAGCGAATATCGTAGCGTCGTTTATTGTAGTCCATAACTTCACATCCTCCCCAAACTCTCTGAAGCAAACGTCTGCAAAAGCAGTGAAGTCCTCTCTGCAATATAACAAAATAAACAACATTTCTATTCATATTTATGAAAAGTGACTTTGTTAGAACAGAATCATCTTTGATCGCTTTACATGATTTTGCGGTTGGCCCATCCTCCGTACTCATCTTCAAGAGACTGAGGAAGATCATAATGGTAAAGCGTGACATGTGGTTCGATTCCTGTTAAATAGTTTAGGCTTTAGTTGGGATCAAGTATTGAAGACAGAAGGAAAATAAAGTATTAAGACAAAAAAATCCTCACCATGGCTTCGTAGCTCTTTGATGAGGTTCTTGTAAAACAATAGACCTTTTGGGTTAATGGCTCCTCTTCCATCTGGAAAAAAAAAAACACATGAAGAAAATAGGGCTTTAAAGGGTTTTAGTTTACTTGCAAAGAAAGAAACAAGGAAGCTAGAGGCGTTTACTAGGTAAAAGTCTTGACCAGGAGATAGAGAATCTGAATGCTTCTAAGCCCATTTCTGCCATCAACTTAACATCTTCCTGCAAAAATTTACAATAACACATCAAATTTGAGCCAGAGATTTACGATAACTTGTTCGAAAAGTAAACGGCAGAGAGAAGAGAAACCTTGTACTTGTGATACCCATCACATGCTATATCTCCTCCAACACTTCCATTATCTGCAATTTTCAAACAAGGGATCTATGAATCTATTGAAACAAACTCTCCTAGACCAGTACATTGACGACCACGTTAGCAAAGAAAAAGACTTACTACAGTGAGAGGTCGTATCCCAAACGCTTGGAGTTCTTCCATCTTCATCAACAGCTCCTTCCCACTATTTTATCCACAAGTTCACAAAATATAACACTAACTAAAGAAAGAAAGAAAGAGCTCAAAAGCAGAACCAAACCTGATAAGCAGAAGTGGCAGCACCAAAGAGAAACTCCTTTGGAAAATCATTTCTTGTAAAGGCATCAGTGTGGCTTGTTGTTGCCAAAGCGATTGCCAGAAGAAAACTAGAAAACAGAGAGAAATGGTTCATTGTCATTTTGCTTTTTGTTGAGGACTTTACAGACTTCAAGTGAATAAATAAAAAATTTAAGTGGTTGAGTCGTTTTCATTTCTTGGTCGTCATTCGTCTTCTTCTACTTGTAAGAACATGTGAAGCAGATTACAAGAATATCTTTATTTTTTTTCCTTGCGATTTACCAACTCTACGTACATGCCAATTGCCAACATAATAGTTGAATTTTTACATTTGAAAATTATTTTTTTATATAAAGATATTATTTGTATGTACCATATTGAAAGAAGAGTGAGTGGAGATTTATGATGATGACCCTCTTGGTATTATGTAGAATTGGGTTATAGGCAAGACAGTGGTGAGTGGACCATTCCAACAAGCGAAAACAACAAGAACCTACACATGACTAAAAAATCTCAAACAAGAATCAAATTCTACTTGGTGTGACTGATATATTTTTATTAATAATTTTAATGTTACTAGTATTTAATTAGAGCCTGCGTATATTAAATTTTGAACATTGTTCATGTTATTTATGAGAATTTCCCAATAAAAGTTTTAAAATAATATAGTATTTAGGTGTGAATGTGCAAAATAGTATACTTTTGATAAATCGTCAATTGATACGTTTCCTAAATCTTAGCGATATTATAAAATAAAATATACTAAAGATATATGTCACAAGGGGTCAAAAAAACCCTAACATGTTGGCCTCTATATATCTATGGGGGAAGAATCTTCACATACAATTCGTAACATACTACTATCGATGGATGACCTAAAGCCCTCACCGTTCTACATGTACAGGCTCTACTTCAAGGGTTTTGTGAGCGACGAAACGAATGGATTCGGGGTTGCAATTTGTGACCAACAGGACAATCTCTTGTATCATATCAAGGGTTCACGCCATCATGAACACTCCACTATAACAGTTTTGGAGGCTGAGCTTACAGCGTTGAAACGAGGACTAATCGAAGCTGTGGGTTTAGGGATCAATCATATCTCACTATATTGCGATCATGATCAGATTTTTGAATTGGTAAGTTTTCTTTTGGCCTTTTAAGGTTCCAATTCGTATTTACTTGTTTTGCAAGGTAACTTTTGTCTCGTCATGTCATACAAAATACTGCAATGTGTTAGAGTTTCATTAGATAACGTTCCTTTGAAAATATAGGTCTTGCGGATATCCCCGGTTGAGAAAGATACCATTGCCTTGCTTGTGGATGATGTGCAACGTATTAGACAACAGTTTACATCTAGCACTCCTGTTCTGATGACTAGAAAACAAGCTAAGTTTGCTTATAACCTTGTAATGGAAACAACAGTTTCTGAAATCAGCATAGATAGGTCTGATCAAAGGAAGACTTGCGGTACTTGTTTCAAGAATGATGAGCATATGTTTTCAGTTGATTCATGTGGTCACCAATTCTGCATGAAATGCGTGAAAGGCCATATAGAAGCGGGACTACTCGAGGGAAGTGAGATGAGATGTCCTAATAACCAATGCGAGTCTGAGCTAACACTTACAAGCTGCGTCAATCTTTTGACACAAGATCTAAGAGAGATATGGGAACAAAGGATCAAAGCAGAGGAAACAGTTCTTGTAGTAGAAATAGTTCATTGCCCAAATCCAAAGTGCTCGGCTATAATGTCGAAAACAGGAGATGGAACTATGAGATGCTGCTTTAAATGCCGTAAACCCTTTTGCATCAACTGCAAAGTTGAGTGGCATAGTAACATGTCGTGTGAGGAATACAAGAGGTTAGGTCCAAATCATACTACAACGATGTTGCGAGCATGTATAATGTGCCAAAACGTGATCGAGCTACCAAAAAATCGCATCGAAGTAATAACTTGCAGGTACGTACATATATATATCATCTCTAATCACAATCTTTACCTACTATATATATATATAGATATATAATTAATTACTTTAGTTACGAAGTTTACTAATGTTTTGTAATTGATATGAATAGATGCGGATATGAGTTTTGCTACACATGTGAAACCGAGTGGACGGGACGACGTTGTACTCATCGAAAATTGAAGCTTGCGGATTGGTTACCATCCCTAGTTATGATAAGCACTTTTTTTGTTGTTGCAAAATTTTTCGACTACCTAGAGAAACTTTAATAACATATATGGTATTTTTTAGATTGTTCTATCTTGTTATTAGAAGACTGATCTACAAAAGGTAATTCATTTCCGCCATGTTGATTCTGATTGGTTTATGTTATAATTAGAGTTATAATTTTACGTTTGTGTATTTATTTATAAAACGAAGATCAAAGAGAGACACAAACATAACAATTGAGAATGGTTAGTGATGAAACTTTACAGTAAGAAGAAAATTAAGAGAAATTTTGACAAGTGGTTGATTTCTAGATGATCGTCTCTTTACGAAATTTTGATTTTGATTTTGATTTTTTTTGTTTTAATAATTTTTATATGTTGTGGCTTTATCAATGACTAAAGTAAAATAACAACTTTGTATGTTAGATACTTTTGGCTTTGATGAGGTCGAGTGTTAAAATAATAATTTTAACAAGTTATATATTTCGTTTTCACATTTATATACATTGTAGGAGATGATGCATACATACAAGTGGATAGTGGCAGACCCATTATTTCATATTTTTACAATGATCAAAATATAATTAAAAATATAACTACTCCAAATTTTGGAAATAATCAAATAATAACATTTATTCTGAATAGATAACAACAAGATAAAGTTCAATATCTAAAGGGTCCAACGAATTAAAACGAAATCTACAAAAGTACAGGGGTCAAAACTTAAGTTCAGTATGTATATTTATATGTTATTATTATTTATGTTATTGTTGTGTTCTTGGTTCTGCAATAGGTTCATATACGGCTGTGCGAAATGTAAAGATGGTGTAAGTCATTTCGTGTAATATATAAAGCTACTGAGACAAAACAAAATATTTAACATACATGGCATTGTTATAAAACAAAACAAAATATTTAATTTTACAAAAATAGTATTCTATCATTGTGTATGTAACAATTTTTATGATTATTGCCATGTATGTCAAGACAAAAATAGTACTTTGACATACATGACATTGTTACAATTATTGTGTAGGTAGCAATTTTTTATGATTAATCTAATTTAAAAAAAAAATTTATATTTTTTAATAATTATATTATATTCAACAAGAAAGAAATTTTAAAAATATCACGCAACATCGCGCGGGTCCTAACTAGTTGACATTAGTGTTCATATCATTTTGTTATTGTTTACAAATTTTTATAATACGTTATTGTTTGTAGGATTATGTGATTATTTTATCTCGTTACAGAGATTTACAATGTCACATCTGGGAATATAGACCAGAGGATTATGATTTATGAATATGATGTAACAAGATTTTACACAGCATATAACTAAATCAACTTTTTCAAAAAATTCAACGATAAAAAATGTACATATGTCACAAATGAATTGGTTATCATTATTAATTAGTAAAACAAATATGTCGTTGTATATTTTCAAACAAATTTAACTGAATCAAGTTAATAAAATGGTGTAATTGATCTCTCTTTTTATGTGCTTTTTTAATCTGTATTGGAATCAATAAAAACATCATTGGAAAATAATGATACTTAAGAAAACTAGATCTAAACAAATATACAAATTTAAGAGGTAATCACTAATTATGTGTTCTTATGTAACAAGTACAAGTTTTTTTTTTTTGATAAAAGCTCAGTGCAAGTTAAGAACGACCTTTAACAAAGCATATCAATTTCTTTTTTTGTCATCTTCGATTAGAAATCAACCATCGTCAATTTAATTGGTTTCTCTAATATCATTTTGTTCATCCAAATTTTTCAAATTGCACATTTTATACTATGTATTAAATAAATGATTATATTCTTTTAAAAATGGTACGGCTTCATAAGAATATTTGAGACAATCACATCAATTATGACCAATAAAAACATATCTCATCACTAACATTTTCGTAGAATTCTCATATCTAAAAAATAAGTAAAAGCTAAAAAACTAATGAAGAAAGAATGAAAAAAGTATCTCATTTAAATAATTTTGAGATACTCTTTAGATACTAAAAAAATGAGAAATCAAACTCGGATTGGTGATGATGCTCACTTGCTCAGTAATAAAATTGAATTGTGAAATCAACAAAAATGGAAGACTAATTTATACTTCCATATACAGTACTCACACCAATTTTAATAACGTCACTATGCATTAGGATTGGTTCATACAGCCCATTAAGATAAGAATAGGTCCAAATCGAATGGTGCGTGTATCTCACGGTTCCTCTTTCACCCAGGTATTCCAAAACTTGCTAAGTGCAACAGAACATTCATAATCCTGTAAACTGTATTCAAATTGACTAACGAAAACATCATCATTCTAAAATCACGTATCAACAACGTACATAGCTTTTGTGTTTTGACCCGAAAGAGAAAGACAATGCTGCAAATCTATAGCCACAACCACAAGTAACAAACCCTAGAAGTTGAGACGGCTCTACAGTCAAATGATACCTTAACTTCACTCCTATCCAAAACAATCATTATACACCAAAGTAAGCACTAAACAATAGATCTCGAGTTTAACCAAGAGACAGACAATGGTAAAAACTAAAGCTGCTAGGAACAGTCCTCAGAAATTGAGAGCCTTCTGCAATAGTTCCATCAATACCTTCGTCACTCCTAAGCAAACCAATCAATCTACACCAAATATTTTTCCTTTCACCATTAACAAGACTTGGTTCTTCCCATACAAACGCCAGCTTCCCATAGTATTCACCCATAGCAACACATCCAGAATTCCCAAGATCAAGACCATTAACCACTCTCCATACCATCAGCTCAGTGTC
This sequence comes from Capsella bursa-pastoris, assembly GCA_036452645.1. Taxonomy (NCBI): domain Eukaryota; kingdom Viridiplantae; phylum Streptophyta; class Magnoliopsida; order Brassicales; family Brassicaceae; genus Capsella; species Capsella bursa-pastoris. The sequence continues at coordinate 13,967,748 of CP144195.1, read as the reverse complement.
GTACCACATTAAACCGAGTCTTGAAAAGTAAACGTAGAGCACATTGTCTATAACACACACTCCTGTCTTCCACCATTTGTCATCAGGCAACTCAATTCTCTCACAAGAACCATCTCTAGTATCGTAACAAGTCATGCCTTGACGAAAGCTTAAAGCACAAATCTTCTTGTCTACTGAAACCTTCGCTGCAGTGATCCATGTGAAACAACCTGTTTTCTCAGGGACTGGAGCTGCTTCCCAAGTTTGCGTCTTTAAGTCAAATACTTCCGCGAGGATCTCGTTTCCTCTGTACCCTCCGATCACATAGATCTTATTCCCGACTAGTCCTACGCAGTTGTACATTCGCTTCACTAGCATTTCCGGTCCTTGACGAACATTTCTTGATTTGGTATCAAAGATCGAAACGCTTGATGAGAGAGTATTAGTTCCGGATATAAAGAAGATCTCAGAACCAACCGCGAGGACTGAAGAAGAGTAACGACAAGGCTCAGGAAGCATAGGGACATCGATGGAGACGAGGGCATTCTTAGTCTTAGACGTATCGTTCTTACTCCTGCCGAAACAGAACCAGTGAAAAGCCTCGGGTCGTTTTGTTGTGTCGATGAAGGAGATGTAAAGAGAATCTTTTCCGTGTGAAGATCGGTTCTTGAATATCGCAGACGAGCGAACAAGACTCCTCATCTTCTTGGAGACGCAACAGAGGATTGGGTAATACCGTTTTGGTACGCAGGCTAAGATGGTTAGAACAATGTCCTTTGGCAGTGAAAACAATGACGGCGGATGGTTTGTTATTAGCGGTGGTTCGTCGGAGTTAGACATCGGAGAGTTATTAGGAGGAAGACTAGAGAGAACAAGTGAGTCAACTTTTCAAAGGAATTGAGGTTTTATTCAATTCGGTTTCACTTATATAGCCAAAAACCAAAAATCCGGTTAGACGGTTAAAACCGGTTTATCTAATGTTGTCTAGAACTCGGTATACTCAAAGATCACCAACGTTGTTTATTTTACATAGTTGTTGAGACTTAGCTTAAAAGATCAAACTCTGTTAACACTCTCTCTACTACAAGATCAAACTCCTATAATGAAACATAATCTGCAAGAGTTGTTCATAGAATCATAGGAAGAAACACACTAAGATATACAAAAGCTAGAGATTTGAGTAAACCAGTCAAAGAACATAGCATAAACCAATCTTTGTCTTTTGTTTCTTAGTCTTTTAAGGAGGCTGTAAAACTACTTTTTTAGCTACCAATAGTGTTTTTAAGCTGCACTCAGTGTATGCTAATGCTCCTGTCTCCCTTCTTTTTTTTTTTTTTGGATAAAATGTTAAATTATATTCAAAGAAAAAATAACGTTTTTACAACTTGTGCAACTTTTTTTTTTTCCTGTCTCCCTTCTTAGCCATTGACCCTAAAAAGAAACAACCTTCAAGGTTATAAAAGGGTTTGGTTCTTGATCATATACATTGAAGAACAATCTATAAAGAACATACTTATTCTGAGGAGATTAGTCCTGAGCGTTCCGGATATATTCAGAAATGGTCGAGGTCCTTAATAGGCCAAGAACAAGCTCATCACAAATTATACAAATTGATTTAGAAATAAATTAAGCATATAGTTAAGTGGTTACTATTTTTAAGCAAAAAAGATTTATAAAGTATATTGTTATTAACATTATTAGCTTCGATTCTGATAGATAATTGAATGCTGTGAAATTAAGGGTTTATGATTTTAGGAAACGGGTGACTAACGATAAAGATACGTTTCCCAAATTTGGGGGATATTGTAAAATTTGGTGAGTGACTAGATTTTAAAACTTGAGTGGTAAAACCCTAAATTTTTTATTTTTTATTTTTGCCTCTATACCTTATTTTGGCTTCAGAGACAACTCGCAGCATATCTCTATGGTTGACCTAAAACCCTCACCACCGTTCCACATGTACAGGCTTTACTTCAAGGGTTTTGTGAACAAGGAAACAAAAGGATTTGGGGTTGCAATTTGCGACCAAGAGGATAACCTCTTGTTTCATGTCAAGGGTTCACGCCATCATGACTACTCTACCATAACAGTTTTGGAGGCTGAGCTTATAGCGTTGAGGCGAGGACTAAGCGAAGCTGTGGCTTTAGGGATCAATCATATCTCATTATATTGCGATCATGATCAGATCTTAGAATTGGTAAGTTTTTTAATTCTGGCTTTTAAGGGTTCACATGCTTTTCATCATATAGGTCATCAATGAACACTTTTACTTGTTTAGCAAGCTAACATGTAGGCGGCTCATACTAAACATTTCAATTTTTTTAGGGTTTCATTAGATCTCGTTTGCCTTGAATTAATGTAGGTCGTGGGGATATCCGCGCCTGAGCAAGATAACATTGCTTTTGTAATGGATCATGTGCAACATATTAGAAAACAATTTACATCTACCACTCCTGTTCTGATGACTAGAAACCAAGCTAAGTTTGCTTATAAGCTTGCAATGGAAACAAAAGTTTCCAAAGTCACCATAGATCATAGGCCTAGCCCTGCTGAGAGGAAGACTTGCGGTATTTGTTTCAAGGATGATTTCAAACCGGAGGATATGTTCTCTATTGATTCATGCAATCATCATTTCTGTGTGGAGTGTATGAAACAACATATATCAGTGAGGCTACTCGAAGGAAGTGAGATGAGATGCCCTAATTATCAATGCCGTCATTATTATTGCACGTTCAAGTTAACTCATGAAAGCTGTGCTAATCTTTTGACACCTGAACTAAGAGAGATGTGGGAACTAAGGATCAAAAAGGAAACTGTTCCTGTGGCTGACAAAGTTTACTGTCCTAATCCAAGGTGTTCGGCTTTAACTTCGAAAACCGGAGATGGAGTTAGGAGATGGTGTACTAAATGCGGTAAACATTTTTGCATCAACTGTAAAGTTCAATGGCATAAAAAGAAGTCGTGCGAGGAATACAAGAAGTTAGGTCCAAATCTTAACACTACAAGAATTTTGCGAAAATGTAGTAAGTGCCAATACATGTTCAAACTACGAAAAGATAACATCGACGCAGTAACTTGCAGGTATCATCATCATCATCATCTCTAATGATAACTAGCTAGGATTGGTTCCTTTTCAAATTTTTATTTCGTTTTCGGCTTATATTAACATTATAATTTTCATTGGTTGGTATGAATAGCTGTGGATATAAGTTTTGTTACACATGTGGAGCTGAATGGAAGCGAGGAGGTTGCTCTCATCGTGAAAGGAGGTTTTGGGAGTGTAGTGACATTTATGGTCTCATTGGGATTTTTATGGTTGGTGCAGCTTTTGCTATTCTCAACTTTTCAGATTCTCCAAAAAAACATTGATAACTCTTAGTTTCTTTCTCAACAGAATAAGAATAATAATAACACATTTTTCTTTTTTTTTTTAGTTTTTCATGTGTACTGTGTTGCTACTTGCTATTTATAAAAAGATTTTTCATGTGTTGCTTTTACGTACGTCTCCTTTACGTCGGTTATGATTGGTTCATCTAATTAATAGTTATATTTCATTTGATTGTTCATGTTATAGTTCTAATGATTTACCATAAGACAAAACAAAAAAAAGGTTGGTTGCTTTAACGTATGTTAAGTATCTCATCTTCTTCACGAAACATCTTCCAAAACCCCTTCAGAGCATTCCACTCGGCGTACTGTACTATTCATGCAACTGTCTCAAAACTATGAATCTCACATATTCAAGTGAGAAGAATTGTAACAAAGCAGAGAACAGTTTTTTTTTTTCTTTACATATTCTTCTTAACTTTGGGCCACTTTTTTCAGTAGTTTAAAATTTTTCTTTTGGGTTTTGATGATGACTTAAGTAATTACTGGCCCAACACGTTTACAGCCTTGTTTCCTTTTTCTATATGGTTCAGGTTTGCTTTACTCCAACTCCTAATTAATTTCGGTTTTCGATCTCTATTTAAGGAGAACTTATTCTCAACCTTTTCCTTCAACTCACTACCACTTTAATTTGCTTCTCGAGATCGATACAGTCTTGGCTAGAACCTCAGTACGTAGTGTTCTTGCTATATATCGTTGCATAGGTGGCTAGGGTTTTCTGTGCTAGACGAGAAAGGTTTAGGGTAGGGTTTTTTTAAGGTGAGAACTTTCGTCTAATGGGTAGGCACGATAGTTCCTCTGAGGAAGAGGAGAGATATAGAAAAAGAGATAGGAGAAGAAGACAGAAACACAAAGACAAGCGCAGTGAAAAGGATGCTTTAAAGCCCAACGTGCCAGAACTGAATGATAACAATGGTAAGGATTTGGGGAAAACAGGAGGAGTTTATATTCCACCGTTCAAGAAAGAACGTATGATCATGAAGGAGGTTAAAGATAAAAGCAGCGTAGAGTATCAACGTCTTACATGGGACGCTCTTCGTAAAAGTATCAATGGGATTTTCAATAAGGTTAATGCAAGAAACATCAAGAACATAGTTCCTGAACTGTTTGCTGTAAATCTCATCAGAGGAAGAGGACTGTTCTGTCGTTTTTGTATCAAGTCTCAAATGGCATCTCCTGAATCCACTGACGTCTTTGCAGCTTTAGTCGCGGTTGTTAACCCCAAGTTCCCTCAAGTTGGTCTACTTTTATTGAAAAGGGTTGTTTTGCAGCTAATGAAAGCGTATACGTGTAACGACAAGCCTCAGGTTCTTGCTGCTGTTAAATTTATAGCACATCTAGTCAACCAGCAAGTTGCTGAGGAGACCATGGCACTTGAGTTAGTCACTCTACTTCTTGAAGACCCGACAGATGATAGTGTTGAACTAGCTGTTGTGTTGGTTAAAGAGTGTGGCGCAAGGCTTCAGGTCGTTGCTCCAAAAGGACTGAATGAGATTTTTGAGCGGTTTCGTAGTATACTACATGATGGAGAGATAGATAAGGGAGTTCAGTACTTGATTGAAGGACTCTACTTTGCGAAATTTCCGGGACATCACGCTGTTCGTCCTGAATTAGATCTCGCCAAAGAAAAATACTCGCATTATATCTCTCTTGAAAAAGTAATAGATCCTGAAACCGTTATTGATGTTTTCAAACCGGATCCTGACTTCCTCGAGAACGAAAACAAATACGTGGCATTCAAGAATGAGTTACTTGCTAAGGAAGAAATTGGCTATGATGCTAGTTCAGAGGAAGAAGATGATGAGTTTGATAAGGTTTTAACAATGCAGGACTCACTTGAATCTATCTTCCCTAGAGATAATCAAGAGAACATGAGGTTTTCAATAAGTTTCTTTACCTCCATTGGTCTAAGTGGCATTACTGAGCATCTCAGAGAGTATATGAAGTACATGCAACACCTCATTAACATGCAACAGCAGGTGGAAGATGCAGAATCAGAACCAAGATTGTCTTCAGGATCTGACACTTTTGGTTCCGAGTCTGATTCTGAGTCACACTCATCATCTTCTGATTCTGAGTCGGACTCTGACTCTTCTGGTTCTGACTCTGACTCATCTGGTTCCTCATCTTCTAGTTTGGTTGAAAGCGACAGAGAGAAGAGGAAGCGAAGAAGAAGAGGTTGAATAAGGCTGTGTTTTTGTGTGTTGTCACTACCACAGTTCTTGAAAATTTTCAAGAATCACATCTTAGCTTTGATTTTCTTTTTGGTGTATTTGGTATTTTATTTGGGGTTTAATGATGACAGACATGTTCACAGTTCACCCTGTTTCTTCTTTGTTAGCTTAATTTTTAGCAAAACTCTCTGTTTCCTCTTTTCTTTCCCATTTTTTTTTGTTTTTCCTATATTTAGTAATTTTACCACTGTTTCTATTAGTTTCTCGTAAATAACCATTTTACTTAAAAATAATTTATTAAATGTAATTAACTTCATTTTCAAATTTTAATTACGTATATTTCTCAAAGTTTCTTGAATGTTTGTTTATGTGCCAAAAATATTATAGTAAGCTCATGATCATGTCTAAGCTTCTTTAATGGAGTGGTTTTTCTATATTGCTAGGTCATCATCTTACAATGCTCTCCACAAAAATATTATTGAATTGGTCGATGAAGAGATGAATTTACCGGAGCAGGGAAAATCCAATGACGATAAGATAAGAATCAAAAGTCTCAGCATAACACCGAGGGCCATACAAGAATAAGTTCAAACCTCACCTAAGTCTTGGACGTACTCTGCAAGTTACAAACTCGATCGTGCACTCAAGATTGATGCATAGAGACAAGATAATGATATCAGGCCTACCACAATTAGCCAACCTCTGGATGCATCGTTGAAGCTTGGGGAAAGATACACTAGGACTTGACTCAAGCTAGTGCTGCTTTATGTCATTCTCCTGAAGCCGTGTCTGTTATTCCTTAAAACTGAGCACGAGTGGCCATTGCAGTGAGTGTGCATCAGAAATATGTAAACGATTGAAGGCTCGGTAGAGCAAAGTTCTTAGTGGATTTTCCGGAGATCTTCTCCGGCGAGATGTAGGATTCCCTCCCAAGGATCCGAACTCGTTAAATTCTTGCGTGTCCTTACATTTCAAGTTCGTCTTCTTTATGTTTTCCAAAAGTAAACACACGAGTGAACAAAACAGAGAAAGAGAGAGAGAAAGAAAGCAAAAGCCATACGACTATATGTTTTACGGTTCTTGCATATTATAAATCTCAACAGATTAAGTTCAGGACATGCATAGTTAACACGGTCTGTGACAAATCATTGGAAAGGCTCACTCTTGAATAATCGAATAGAAACTTCACTACCTAAAGAAAATTCATTCATCACCACCATCCAGCAAAAAGAAAAAGAAAAAAAAAAATTCTAGAGATTTTGTTTGTTTTTGTTCTACATTTTAATTTTGTTTTTGATCTTTTATTTTTCCATTCTTTTTAGTATGGTTTCTATTGTTTATTATTGCTATCCCTTTTTGGATATGAATTTGAACTAATTTATTATATTACAATTTCTTTTGGTTTACATCTATATACTTTAATTTATCTACATCATTAAATAATATTTTTTCCATTTTATCTAGATAATCTAGAATAAGTTTTCAAATTTAATATTTTGAAATTTTTAATTATTTTATATAGAGAAGGAAATTTATAATTTTATATCTATTAAACCATAATATCTATCATATATAGGTAAAATGTTAAAACTATATAAGGGATACATTATTACAATTTACTTTAGAGTTATATACATATTTACTTACATTTACAAATGTAAATTTAAATACATTAACAATTAATTATAAAGATATTTAAATCTTCAATTAATACATCATTTTTTTGGTAAGATTAATTAATACATCATTTAGATATAAAGTGATTTTATCTAGTTTGAGTATTACTTTTCCTTTTCATGTCCAATAAAATCCGTAGTCTTAAACTTCTCTGGTTGATATTTGATGTATATGTTGCTTTCAATCATATTAGACTTATCACACACAGCCACAATATATTGGTTATTCAACCTATTTAATCATAAAATCATTTGTTTTTCTCGGATCATCATCTAATACGCTATATATTTGCAATGGAAACAGCAGATTCTGAAATCAGCTTACTCTTGGATCCTGTGACTTGCAGTATATGTTTTGATGATGATTTTAAAGCTGAGGAGATGTATTATGTTGCTTTATGCAATCATCGTTTCTGTATGGAATGCATGAAACGATACATTGAAGTGAGCCTACTCATGGGAACTATACCAACATGTCCTTATTATCAATGTGAGTCTAAGCTGACTCTTAGGAGTTGTGTCCATCTTTTGACACCTAAACTTAAAGTGTTGTGGGAACAAAGGACTTTAGAGGAATTGGTTCCATTAACGGAGAGAATCTATTGTCCAAACCCGAGGTGCTCGGCTTTAATGTCGAAAACCGAGGTCTCTAAACCTACCGAAGAAGAGAAATCTATGAAATGCTTCAAATGCGGGGAGCGATTTTGCATTAACTGCAAAGTTCCGTGGCATAGTAACTTGTCGTGTTCCGATTACAAGAGAGTATCTACCAATCCTACATCAGATGATATGATGCTAACAGTTCTAGCAAGTGAAGAATTGTGGCGTCAATGTGAAAGGTGCAAACACATGATCGAACTTTCAGAAGGATGCATCAAATTAACTTGCAGGTGTCATCTCTAATCATATTCTCCTTTATAATCTATTCAAGTTTGATTACAATTTTGCCTGATTAACATAAGATATTCATGGTTAATTGGTGGATATATTAGATGTGGATATTCATTTTGCTACACATGTGGAGCCGAATGGAAGCAAGGAGGTTGTCCTCATCGACAAAGGATAATTAAAGATTGTGTTATTTGTACTTTCTCCTTAGTTGTTCTTGTCATTATAATATTTCTTTGTGTTCATGATTCATAAAAAATAAAACAATCGGGGTTTGTAGATTGTTCATGACCATAATGGGGGAAAAGTATATAACCATAATAAAACAAAACGTGGGAGGTTTAGTTAGATGAATTAACTTTGTAATATTTGTTTCAAACCTCATCTTGATTGGTTTTGCTTTATATCCTTTCCTTTTTAATAACAAAGAGATTCTAGCTCGAAATCTATACATCCCCTTAAATTCTTAATCAGAACATGTTATATGGTTTCATTCCAAACTCTATTCAAACCGGCGACTTCTAAGCTTTTTCTAGAAATCTTTACCAATTGTGCTATTAGCTTTATATCTCCGATATACAACAATGTCTTTTTCTTAAGTGTTTATTTCTCCGTCTTTGGATCTATTTATTATTTCAAATTATGAATACATTTACATAGATGGTTCTACCATAAACAAGTGTTGCTTTTAAATTTTTTGTGATGGATGATAAATAATACTTTTGTAGATACAAAAAAATGAAATCGTTTGTTAATAATATATCTGCAACAACCTTAAAATATCATTAAAAAAAAGAGTGAGGACCTTAGAAGTATCAAATTATGACCATGGGAAAAGAAGAGTACAAAACAAATACATATTGCACACATTCTCATTTCTCATTACATATTTACTTATTCTCATTCCTATAGAATTTAAAAAGTTGAACGAAAAAAATAAAAAAATTGGTCAACTAATCGAAACTTCATGGAAAAGAAAACTGAACAATGAATTACAATTCAACTTTTGAATCCCAAACATGTTTTGAAAAAAAAAAAAAAAAGATTACTCTACATAATAATATACGAAACTGTTAAAAGTAATTATATAAAAGAAAGAAAAAGAAAAGAAAACACCAAGTATATCGGGATATGATTAACTAGAATCATTATACAAATATATCCAAAGATATACATTTCCCCTTTTAATTTGGATTCTTGTTTTTTCATTCTTATAAAGCTTCAAGACTCTTAGACCAATCTCCTCCAAGACTTTGTGTAACATAGGAAGGTTCTCCCTAGAATGGCTGACACCGCAAAACACTCACCGGGAAATTTCTCCGGCGACGTTAATACTACTCCTGATCAGTTGTGCAGCCTTTACTTCAAAGGTTTGGTAAGTGAGAACTTGTTGGCCGGATTTGGGGTTGCAATATTTGGGAAGAAAGATGATCTCTTGTTTGAGATGAAAGGACCAATCCATCATGACTCCACAATAACAATGTTGGAAGCTGAGGTTACTGCATTAACCCGAGGACTAACCGAAGCTGCGAGTATGGGAATCACTCATATCTCAATCTACTGTGATTATCTTCCAGTTTACGAATTTGTAAGTTTCCATTGTTTCTTTTTTTTTTAAAGTTAAGTATGTCATTAGTATTTGGGATGTTTTACAAGAATCTGAATATTTATATATCCTTGAGTTAGGTCATGGGAAGATACGTACCAGAGGATAACAAAACTGCCTTGCTAATGATGGATGTACAACGTATTAGAAAAGGATTTAAGTCGAGCTTTCCGATATTAGTTGAGGGGAATAGTATAAGTTATGCTTATAAACTAGCAAAAGAAACAATCGTTTCTGAAGTCACCATACCTATACCTATGGATCCTCCTAAACAAGCCAAGACTACTACTATACAAGTAACTTGCAAAATATGTTTAGATGATGCTATTGACACTGATCAGATGTTTAGGATCGATAAATGTCGTCACCGATTATGTTTCGAGTGTTTGAAAAAATACATAGAGGTTAGGCTACTCAAGGGAAGTGTGGTTAGATGTCCTTATTACCGGTGCAAGTCTAAGTTGAGTTTTGAAAGCTGTGAACATATTTTGACACATGAACAAAGAGTGATGTGGCTAAAACGGAAGAAAGATGATTCGATTCCCGTAACAGACAGAATTTACTGCCCAAACCCGAGGTGCTCGGCTTTAATGTCGGAAACCGAGCTCTCTAAATCGACTGGAGGAGGTAAAGCTAGGAGATTGTGCTTCAAATGCCGTCAACCCTTTTGCATAAACTGCAAAGTTTCTTGGCATAGTAACTTGTCCTGCCAAGCTTACAAGAGGTTGCATCCATATCCTACCGAAAACGATAGAAAGATTATGTCTCTGGCAAATCAGAAAGAGTGGCGTCGATGCGGAAAGTGTCAACACATGATTGAACTTTCTTCAGGATGCGTACAAGTAAGATGCAGGTAACAATCTTTACTGATAACATTTTTCCTTTTGAAGTTGGTTATATATATGTTTTAATCTGATTTCGTATTGTCTATATATTTTTTGATAGATGTGGATATAAATTTTGCTACCGATGTGGAGTCCAGGCTGGACATTGCGATCATGGTCCTCCTCCAAGACCACCACCACCGCCGCTATCCACGGCAGAAAAGAGTATTTTATGCCTTCTCTGTATTTTACTTGTGGGTTTCTTGATTTATTATTCAGTAAGACTTCTACAAATAAATAAACACAATTAAATAATAAAACATCTATATGGTTCCAACTCAGTTCAGTGTATAAGTTAATATACAACTGTATGCTTGTAAGCTTGTCAAAAATGGAGTCTAAGACTTGTTGATTAGGAGAAGAAGAACGAAATGGTATTTTATGAATAAAGACTCTCTATATATGCAAAAGGCCAGTAATGGGATTAAGTAAGTAAGTAGCCTAAATTCTTCAACGCTAGTTTTATACACGGGCCAACAAGACTAGCATCATTTGACGAGGTAACCGGACAAGTTATCATCTACCATAATGTTTCAGTCTCCTTCGTCGCCATCATCATGAACCTAAGAAACACAGTAAGAAGACAAACAAAAGCCCTAAAATTTCTAGCCCTAAAAAAATCCAATTTTTGGGCAAAGAAATCGCAGTTACGTGTGTTATAATTTACAACAGGGATCTTCTCCAATCAAACATTAGAAAATCACTCGGAGGACGTTGAAATTACCTACTTCGCTTATTATGGAGTCTGAAACGCCAAAGAGAACAAGATGCAGCCACAAAGTTATTATCCCACACTACTCAAATGATGCGGCAAAAAGTTAGAGATATCTAATATTTTTAAAAAAGTATAAAATTTTATAAAATTAAAAACATACACAAATAATTGCGAAGAGAAACTAAAAAAGGTAGGTTACGAGACTCTGAGCCGTTGTTATCAAGGCTTTACAAGTGGTATCAGAACTGATGTGATTTATCAGATCAGGTTAGGATCTTATCTTTTATAAATAAGATAAACAATTTCCCGTTTCATTTTCTAACAGGAAAAACAACTTACAATTTTCTTGTTTTTTTGTTACCTATTTAGCAAATTTATTTTTGTTGTAGTTTTAGAACTTTTACATTTTATACTTTTAAATATTCTAGAAAATTTAGAATTTACAGGGGTTATTGGGAGAATGAATTTTAAAGATTTTTAGAGTTTAAAATTCTATTGTTATTGGTGTACGGATTCTTAGATTCTTAATAAAATCTCTTGTTATTGGTGTATGTATTTTGTAATTTTATTTAAAATCCTTTGTTATTCAAAAAGTTCAGTATTTATTGATTTTCGAGTTCTATCAAATTCTAGTGTTATTGGTTTAATGATTCCTTACTTATTTAGTCATTAAAAATAACTTTCAAAATACTGCAATTATCATAAGGATTTGTAGAGTCTATCATATGGAGAATTTATTAAACTCTAAAAATATGGGTAAACATTATTTTAGAATCAACAAATCTTTTTGAAAATCTTAAAATCTCTAAATCTCTAAGCTTTTGAAATCCACAAACTCTTTTAAAATCAATCTCCCAATAACTCTCCCTACATATGTAAAGTTGTGTGTCGTAAGCTACATCGATAACCTAAATAAAATTCTAAAAAGTAATGATGTTGCTGCAGCAACTATGACATAAATTTCCCTTAATTATACTTAGGAAATAAAAAGTTGTAATTTGCAAAAAGCAAATTCCAAAAAATGGTAAAATGGTAAATTTGCAAACAGAAATTCCCTTTTTTTTTTTTTTTCCCTTTATAATCCGTGAGACGCAGCCTTCTCTTTATACAAGAGATTGCGTTTTCTCTTAGGGTTTCTCTTTAGGCTCTGGTAATTTTTTAGTTCACGTTTCTAAAATTACGAGATCTTTCTTCTAGAATTCGTTACCACTTTTGCTCGCTGATTCTCTCGTCTTTTTGAAAAGATAATGCAACGTATAAGTCAAGAATTTGCGTCGAGCTTTCAGATTTTGGTGGCCGCAAAGAGTCCTAGATATGCTTATAAACTAGCAAAGGAAGCAATAGTTTCTGAGGTCAGTAGGCTTGTGAATCCTCCTCGCCAAGCAAAGCCTAGTCGCAAAACGACTTGCAGTATCTGTTTAGATGATGATATTGACACAAATCAGATTTTTTGTGTTGGTAAATGTCGTCATGAGTTTTGCTCCAAGTGCGTGGAACGACATATAGAGGTGAGGCTACCCGAGGGAAGTGTGATTAGATGTCCTGCTTACCGTTGCATGTCCAAGCTTACTTGTGGAAGCTGTGCCTATCTTTTGACACCTAAACTAAAAAAGATGTGGCAAGAAAGGATCAAAGAGGACACAATTCCTATAAAAAAGAGAGTTTACTGCCCAAACCCGAGGTGCTCGGCTTTAATGGCGAACCAGCTCTCTAAATCTGTGAAAATTTGGAGATACTTGTCTATTTCTACCAAAGAAGCTAGAGTTAGAAGACAATGTTTTGAGTGTGGTCAACTCCTTTGCATTAAATGTAAAGTTCCTTGGCATAGTGACTTGTCGTGCAACGATTACAAGAGGTTAGGTCCAAATCCTACAGAAGATGATCTAAAGCTCAAAGCTTTAGCGAATAAGAAATTGTGGCGTCAATGTGGAAATTGCGAACAAATGATTGAACGTTCGGAAGGGTGCATCAAAGTAACTTGCAGGTATAATAATCTCTCTATTAAAGTTTTAGTAACATTCAAGTTTGGTTATACATATATGTTTTAATCATTGCGTTTTCATTGTAGATGTGGACTACCAATGTGGAGCTAAGGCTGGTGGTTGCTATCATGGTATTTTGCATGAATATCCCCCACCATCATTGCGTTTTCATGGATATTTTTTCCGATGATGACATAATTACATTGTGAATACTATTTAACAATCTTATGAAAATTATATCAGCATACTTATCATAACCAAAATATGCGAACAATTTGAACCACATCCATTAGTTAATTAATATATTATACATTTGCTCATATATATGGATGTTTAGTGAAATTTTTTTCTGCACACTTTTCAAGAAGACTCAACTCTTTACACAAATACACACACAGATCCAGTACCATAATTCCATAAATCCCTTTCACCACAAAAAATGTCCGAAAAATCTTGAAACAAATCACCATATTTTTGGTGAATTAAACAACCTTCTTTTATTGACTTATCAACTAGAGCATACAAAATTATATCATTTATAATGTTCTAATGCTTAAAAGCCTTTTTCTTTCTGTTCAAAAAATAACTCTAATTTGCTAAACTAATTTCTAGCTCTAAATAGCTTAAACACAAAAATCTTTATCCAGCTTGATAAACGATAAGCATTATACTTGCCCGATAAGTTTTCTGTTTTCAATAATTATCCTTTGATTGTTTTCCAGTTCTTAGAATTAGATTTGGATTTATTTTCTCAAAACTCATATTTTCTCCAATCAATTTTTTTTGTAAAAGTAGATTTTATAGGGAATCTAGTTTTAGGATTTTACAAAGAATCCAAAACCTAAAAATATTTGAGATTTTCACTATTTTCAAGCGATGATTTTCTTTTATTCCTTTTGTAAAATTCAAAATCTAAAAACTAGAAACTATAATATAAAACCATTAAACATACAAGGAATATATTAGGTTTTTTTCCTTTTTTTTTTTTTAATCTCTGACCTAAAAGCTAATTTCCGTCTGCATTATATAATTGGAGTTGGAGCCGCCTTTGGTCTATATATATTAACACTCGTCATAAATTCATAACTAAACCAAAGGAGAAAAAAAAAAACAAATCTCAAAAGTATGCACAAGACAAGTAACATGAAGAAAGCAGATGCACCAAACCGCACCACCGCAAAACCCTTACCGGGCGATCTAAGTTGTGACTCGTACACTCTTTACTTCAAGGGTTTGAGAAAGTTACTGATCAGAAAGGGTTTATCATCGGCTGGATTTGGTGTTGCTATTTGCAGAGAAGACGAACGTGACAATCTCTTGTTTCAGATGAATGGGCCACTTCATGACTCTGACCTCCTTACACTTTGGGAGGCTGATCTTATGGCACTTAAGCTAGGGCTTACCAAAGCCCTAAGTTTGGGGATCAAACATATCTCTATCTGTTTTGACGATGATGAGATTTTCGAATTTGTAAGTCTTTTTTTTATTTGCTTTCGTTTGTTTTTATTGTTACAATATCTTATTTGATTGTTTTTGCCTTATAGGCCATGGGGAGATCTGCACCTAAGCATGAGAAAATCGCCTCGTTGATGGATGATGTGCAACGTATCAGACAAAATTTTGAAACAAGCATCCCTGTTCTTGTTCCTAAAACTCAAACTAAGTTTGTCTTTGATCTCGCTATGGAAATAATAACTGGAGATGAGAAGAAGATGTTCTCCGTTGATTCATGCGGTCATAAGTTCGGTGCGGGGTACATGAAAAAACATATAGAGCTGAAGCTAAACCAAGGAGATGTACCAAGTTGTCCTGACTGTACATCAAACCTTGATCTTACAAGTTGTGCTCATCTTTTGACACCTAAACTAAAAGTGTTGTGGGAACAAAGAGTTAAAGAGGAATCAGTTGCTGTATGTGACAGATTCCATTGCCCAAATCCAAGCTGTTGGGCTTTGATGTCCAAGACCGAGCTCCTTGAATCTAGTGAAGATGGAGTCAAGAGAAAATGTTATAAATGCCTTCAAGACTTTTGCATTAACTGCAATGATCTTTGGCATTATAAATTGTCGTGCCAGGAGTACAAAGAGAGGTCAAGTCAAAAGGCTAGTACAACAGTGTGGCGTCAATGTGGAAGTTGCCAACACAAGATCAAACTATCGAACGAGAGCAACACTGTAACATGCAGGTACGTACTATCTCTAATCATGCACATTCTATATTGGATACTTCAATGTAATGTAATGTTCATCATCATGACTTTGATGTGTTTAGGTGTGGCTACACGTTTTGCTACAAATGTGGAGCTCAATGGAACCGTGGAGGTTGCTCTCACCGTCGCCAATTCGTGATGGATGTGTTCACTGCTTCGATCTTCTTTTTTAGTTTTCTTATAACATTCTCATTTATTATGCTTATCTAGCTTATGGGCTAAGGTTGTGGTTTTTGGTTTCTCTAATAATCCTTTCCATGGTTTCGACATTGACTATTTACATGGATTGGTCTATGTGTTTAGATTAACACTTTTAGGTTAATAGTTGTTGTTTTGAAACACTTTCCATATCTTTTCTTTATTTAATTTTAGACTTCAAATAAGACTTTTTCTCAACCGTATCGCGATATATATTTGATATCTTATAAATTATAAAAGAATGCACCTAAATATACATGAAATTTGGTCAATTGTATAAGAACTTAAAGATAACCAACTAACTCAACTTTACATATAAAGCGACAAGATATAATTTCAATTTCGCTATTTACTTAGGAATCTAACAACTTCAAATAGAAAATTTAGCTTGTACTTTAAAAATAATTAAAAGGTTTTTGTTAAAAAGCAAACAAATAATTATTTAGTCAAGTAAATTCAATAAAACATGTATATGATTATATTCAGCTTTTTATATTCGTGAATTAATTATGCCGATCCTAATCTATTTTATAACTTTAAGAATTGTTCTTCATTCTGTAAACTTGTAAAAAAGTCTAAATCTTTCATAGCTTGATATTGTCAATGATATATCAGGTGACCGCGAAAGCTTGGTTGTCTAATCACCAATGGCCGTAAAGCTGATGCACTTCAAAAGTTTAACAAAGGGTAACATAAGTAAATACTAAATGTGTTAGGGACAAAGTCATACATTACTCGGACTTGTAACTTAATCCCAAAAACCTACAAAACCAGTCATACTATTTTATAAAGCAAAAAGACATAGAATAATAGAACCAAAACAAAAACTAAGTCATGCTCAAGATGTTATATTCGCCACCGTGGTGGTGGCGCAATAACGGCTGTTGTGGCGTTGGAAGATAGATATGGTAAGCACCATGACGGCAACCTCCAGCCTTGGCTCCACATTGGTAGCAAAACTTATGTCCACATCTACAATGGAAAAATATAATAATGCTCAATCAGATTAAAACATAACTACATATAAGAAATGGAAAAGCGAAAAAAAATCAGATAAAAACATATAGAATAATGAAATTCTAAAGGAAAATGTTATTAGTAGAGATTATATATATACATGCAAGTTACTTTGATGCATCCTTCTGAAAGTTCGATCGTGCGTTCGCATTTCCCACATTCACGCCACATTTTCCTATTTGCTAAACCTTTGAACTTCATATCATTAACATTAGGATTTGGACCCAATCTCTTGTAATCGCCACACGACAAGTCAATATGCCAAGGAACTTTACATTTAATGCAAAGGAGTTGATTGCATTCAAAACACTTTCTTCTAACTTCATCTTCTTTCGTAGGTTTAGAGAAGTATCTCCAAACTCCACGTTCTTTAACAGGTTTAGAGAGCTCGTCTAACGACATTAAAGCCGAGCACCTCGGGTTTGGGCAATAAACTCTCTCATTTATAGGAATTGAGTCGTCTTTGATCCTTTGTTGCCACATCTTTATTAGTTTAGGTGTCAAAAGATTGGCACAGCTTCCACAAGTAAGCTTGGATTTGCAAAGGTAAGCAGGACATCTAATCACACTTCCCTCGGGTAGCCTCACCTCTATATGTCGTCTCACGCACTTGGAACAGAACTCATGACGACATTTTTCAACACAAAACATCTGATTTGTGTCAATGTTATCATCTAAACAGATAGTGCAAGTCGTTTTGCGAGGAGGATACACATAAACTATTGCTTCCTTTGCTAGTTTATAAACATATCTGATACTAAATCCGGCCAACATATGAAAGCTCCACGCAAATCCTTGACTTATACGTTGCATATTGTTTTTTCACAAAGATCAGAATCAAACTATTGAGAAGAAAGTTCGATGAAATTTAGAAATATTTTAATAGAGATGAAACAAAATAAAAAACAAAGAATATGTGCAAATAGAAAAACCCTAAGCAAATTAGGTTTAGCTTAAGTTGGTAATGTAATATTACGGGTATATTTTCTAAATCAATCAAAATATTATACTTTTTAATTATGCATACTCATTTTGTTCTTTCTGATAAACTTCAAGGTATTTCTACATGTAAGTTTTAGTTATAATTTATTGGACTCTCTAAAATATGATCATGAATTGTATATAGTTATAATTGAAACCAGTAAAAATTGATCAGAAATCAGAAAAAAAAAACATCTAGTAATCAGAAAAAAACAGCTAAAAAGCGTAGCTCACACGAAAACCAAAACCTCTCAATTAATCCATCTTTAATTTCTAAAACTCCTTGGATCAATGTGAGATAATCTCAGAATGCAAAAAGAAATCAGAAAGGGTCACAAGGTAAACACATTCTTAGTCCATTCAACGAATCCCAAAACCTCTTCAAAACCGCGTCTCTCAAACGAAACCTCCGCACACCAAACCTCCGTTTTACAATCCTTAGTGCAATGGTGATCTTGAGAGCGACTCACCCTCGACTTCCACCACACTATTACTTTTCCTCCGCTTGATTTCGACAGTGAATTAAGAAGATTATAAAAATATGGATACTTAGAGAGTTCTTCAAGTCCTTTAACCAGCCTCCACGCCGAATCTTGCTTTGGATCATTCCAAAAAAGGTTATGATGGGAAACAGACATTAGCCGCAAAGTGTTATCGAACAAGAAAATATTCTTCTCCAAGTTAACCATCAAACCATTCAAGGATAGAGTTGGAGGAGAGAATCTCGACGCACGAGCCAAACAGTGGAGAACGATCTCCTCCGGTAACGAAGAAAACGACGTCCGAGAGGATGATTTCATCTCTTTCGTTGTTTATATGTATGTCTTCTTAATTATGATTCTGGTCTGGGAGCTCGGTTTTGACTTTAACAAATACTGCCTAAAATTGAACTTATGTAACATGTGCTACGGCCTCAAGCTAATGAAGCCTAATTCAGAATCTATTTATAAAGAAAAGTTTTGACAATTTCCTGATATTTCAATAAATATATTAGGGATTTTTTTATAATTAGGATAATGAAATATTTATCAATTATCAGATCGTACCTATAACTTTTATTTCATTATTTTTAAAAGGGAAATTTCTTAAAATACCACAATTTTTTCAATGAAAGACAACAATTTTTTATTTTTACAAAAATAGCACAAAAAGTTTATTTATTTCAAAAATATCATAAATATAAGAAATATTTGTGCAAGTATAAAATATGACTATTTTATATTTAGATTTTAGGGTATAGTTTTGCAGTGTTTATAGAAGAAAACAATGTATTTTAATGGAAAAATGCATTTCAATGCTATTTTAAACCCAATTTAGTGGTATGTTTGGAAAAGGTCCCTTTTTAAAAATAAGAGAAATTTGAGAAGCTAATTGAGAATAAAAAGCTTTTAGTTACTTGCCGTACAAGTCCTTTATTTTCTATTTTCTTAGGTTTTTTTTTTCTTTTAGTCTTAGAATTCAAAATCCTTCTGCGTTTAGGTGTTCGATTCCTATATAAATTAGAATTCAAAATCCTTCTGCGTTTAAGTGTTCGATCCCTATATAAAGAGACTTAGTTACTTTACAATAACTCTGTCACATTCTCACTCGGAACCACCTCTGCTCTTTACACTACGAAGATAAAAAGAAGCGGGACTAACCGAAGCTGTGAGAATGAAGAAAGAAGGCAACCTAACACGAGAAGATGGCGCCGAAGCCTCGCCGAGCGACTTCAGTTCTGACGGGTACAGCCTTTACTTCAAGGGTTTGATGTGGGAGGAGATCAAAACGGGTTTTGAAGTTGCAATTTGGAGAGAAGAAGATGATACTCTCTTGTTTCAGATGAAGAGATCACTTGATGACTCTTTCATTACAGTTTTGGAAGCTGAGCTCATCGCATTGAAGCGGGGACTAACGGAAGCTGTGAGTTTGGGGATCAGTAATATCACAATCTACTGCCATGATTATAGGGTTTTTGAATTTGTAAGTTTTCTTGCCTGTTACGCTTCACCATATGTTTCTTTGGCTTCAATCTCGTAAGTGATGTTTTCCTTTGTTTTTTTTGAATGTTTTAGGTCATGGAGCGATCCAAGCCTAAGCAAGAGAACATCGCCTCGCTACTGAATGATGTGCAACGCATCAGACAACAGTTGACATCTAGCATCCCTGTTCTTGATACTAGAAAT
Organism: Capsella bursa-pastoris; assembly: GCA_036452645.1. Lineage (NCBI taxonomy): Eukaryota > Viridiplantae > Streptophyta > Magnoliopsida > Brassicales > Brassicaceae > Capsella > Capsella bursa-pastoris. The sequence goes on along the minus strand of CP144195.1, from coordinate 13,947,887 downwards.
CAAGCTATGTATCTTGCTGACGAGACAACTTGCGAATTCTGTTTGGAATCTGATATCGGAGCGGTGGAGATGCTTTCCGTTGCATCCTGTCCTCATAAAGCCTGCGAGAGTTGTCTGAAAAGACATATAGAATTGGAGCTAGAACATGGAAGATCAAAGTTTAAAAGAACTTGAATATAAGAACACCTCTCTTATTATTAGACTTAGAAAACTTCTCAAAAACTAAATCTCTTTCTCAAGCTCTATGAAACATCTCTTCATAGGCCCTTGTATTTATATAGAAACAAGACAACTCCTTGTTCTATTAGGATTAGGATAACAACACACAAAGCCTTATCTAAATAAGCTACCCCTTATCTAAATCTTGTTTGTGATCTCCTTAACTTGTTCCTCAAGTCACTGGAATTATCCAACATTCACCCCCTTAATTCCAACTTGAACTCCGGGGGACTTGATCGCTTGAACTCCAATTAGTTCTCTCATTTCCTTGAACTTCACTCTTGCTAACGGTTTAGTAAGGATGTCCGCCTTCTGCTCCTCACCGGGTACATGTTCTACATCCACTTGCTCATTCTCAACACACTCACGAATAAAATGATATCTCAAGAGTATATGCTTACTCCTTCCATGAAATACCGGATTCTTAGTGAGTGCAATGGCTGACTTGTTGTCAATCCTCAGCAAGATCTTCTCATCTAAACTCAAGACTTCACTTAACAACTCTTTAAGCCATATAGCTTGCTTCGCTGCTTCCGTTGCCGCCATGAATTCCGCTTCACACGATGACAATGCGACAGACGAGAGCTTGTGTGATGTCCATGTTATAAGCGACGAACCGAAATAAAGCATATGTCCACCCGTGCTTCTACCGTCATCAATGTCAGCCTTGTGGCTACTATCACTATAACCAACAACCTTTCTTGACCCATCTCTCTTAAAGATTAGCCCAAAGTTAGTGGTTCCTTTCACATACCTCAGAACATGCTTAAGCGCTTGCCCATGTGATGCTCTTGGACTTTGCATGTATCGACTTAGAACACCTACAACAAACGCCATGTCCGGTCTTGTATGAATGAGGTACCTTAAGCAGCCTATGGTTCTTCGGTATCGTGTGGCATCAATCTCAGCTTCGTTCTCAGCCTTTGCGATCACGGTACTAGGCTCCATCGGAACAAGAGCCAAGTTACTCTCTTCCATCTTCGTATCTTCAAGTATTCCTCGAGCATAACCTTCTTGTTTTATTTGAATTCCATCAGCCCCTTGAATTACTTCTATACCAAGATAGTAAGTTAGCTTTCCAAGATCCGACATCTCAAATTGCTTTGACATATCCTTCTTGAATTGCTCAATGACTCCTCGTGAAGTACCCGTCACAAACAAGTCATCAACGTAAATTGCCACAATTAAGAAACTCTCCTTGTTTCTCTTAAGGTAAACCGATGGTTCTTTCTTACACTTCTTAAAGCCCATCTCCTTTAGAACACGATCAAGTTTCACATTCCAAGCTCTAGGAGCTTGTCGTAGCCCATACAACGCTTTGTAGAGCTTGTATAATTGATTCTCTTTGCCTTTCTTAACAAAGCCTTCGGGTTGAGTAACATAGACCAGCTCATTCAATTCTCCATTCAAAAAAGCAGTCTTGACGTCCAAGTGATGTATCTCCCAGCCGCTTGTTGCCGCAATAGCTATGAGTAACCTTATGGTTTCAATACGAGCTACCGGTGCAAAGACTTCATCGAAATCTATACCCTTTTGTTGAACATAGCCTTTTGCCACAAGTCTTGCTTTATACTTATTCACTGAACCATCTGCATGCCTCTTGACTTTATAAACCCACTTCACTCCTATGGGCTTAACACCATCCGGCTTCTCAACCAACTCCCATGTCTTGTTTCTTGCGATAGAATCCAACTCAACTTCCATTGCTTCTACCCATTCTCTTAGGCTCATAGCCTCCATAAGACTCTCTGGTTCTCTATCTACAGTGAGTAAGAGTTTTTCACTTTCAAGATCAGCTAGTAAAACGTAGTCGTTGAGATACCTTGGCTTTATAATGACACGACCAGATCTTGTCGTTATCGGTTGATTTTCAGTTTCCACTTCTACGTTCTCTTCTTCAACGTCTTCATCATGATGTATAGGCTCATGATCTGGACCGTGATGCTCATCACCAACTTGTTCTTCCACGTCATCATCATTGTATCCAGCACCATCTTCTATATCACCTTTATACGTTAATTTAAATCTCCCCGGTTCACCTTCGGTTTGTTTTGTAGAAACTGACCAATCCCAAGCCTTTTTCTCATCAAACACCACGTCTCTACTCACAAAAAATTTCTTAGTAATTGGGTCGTAAAGCCTATAAGCTTTTGAACCCGGTTCCGTTCCGAGATTAATCACCGTTCTCGACCTATCATCTAACTTCTTAAGATGTGGTCCCGTGATCTTTGCATATGCTACACATCCAAACACTCTTAGATGCTCAATGTTTGGTTTCTTGAATGTGAAGCATTCATATGGGGTCTGACCTTGCAAAGCTTTTGTTGGAACTCGATTTATGAGATATGTTGAATGACGTACGGCTTCTCCCCACATATCATTCGGAATCTTCATTGCTTTAAGCAAGCTTCTTGTCATCTCCATAAGTGTGCGGTTTCTCCTCTCTACCACACCATTTTGTTGTGGTGTATATGGTGCCGTTAGATGCCTTATAATACCGTTTTCGTCGCAAAACGTATTAAACTCAGTCGAGGTAAACTCACCCCCTCTATCGGTGCGAAAGGTTTTAAGCTTCAGTCCGGTTCTCTTCTCTACCATCTCCTTAAAACTTTTGAACCGATCGAAAGCCTCGCTCTTCTCCCTTAATAACCTCGTCCACATATACCTTGAAAAGTCATCAATCAAGACAAATACATACCGATTACTTGATGGTGTAGGTGGTGAAATTGGTCCACACAAATCGCCGTGTACTAACTCCAAAGCTTGAGCCGCACGGTAAGTTGCTTTAGTCGGGAAAGAATTTCGAGTTTGCTTCCCGGCCAAGCAAGCGCTGCACACACTCTTCTCATGTGTTGTTTGTGGCATCCCAACAACCATCTCCTTCTTCACCATGTTGTTCATAACACCAACACTAACATGCCCCAATCTTGCATGCCAAGTTTCTGTGATGTCATCATCTTGTGAAAGTAAACACTTAGGATATCCAATCTCCATTGGAGCTTTGTAAAGTCGGTTTGCAGATCTTGTGACTTGTACAAGCAACCTTCCAACTTGATCTTTTAGTGTCAAAATATCACCTTTCATGTTTACTTCACACCCATTCTCGGTTGCTTGTCCAAGACTTATGATATTATGCATGAGGTCGGGTATGTAGTAAATCTCCTTAAGTGATCTCCTCTCACCCGTTTTACCTACAAAAATTATAGAACCTTTCCCCACAATGTTAACAAACGAACCATCACCAAACTTGACTCTCCCCGTGATGGTTTCATCAATGCTCGTGAAGAACTCCTTGTTGCCCGTCATGTGATTGCTCGCACCATTGTCTAGATACCAAATACTCTTGTTGTTTGTATCATACAACTTTGGGAACACCTTTTCTTCATTCAAGAACACCACCTCATGAACATAAAGAGCATCATCCTCATGTGTCTCGTTTAAGTTCGTCTCTTGGTGTTGTATTGGTTTGTCGGGACATGATGATGCGTAGTGACCCGGCTTGTCACATCGCCAACATATGACTTTGGTCATGTCTTTCTTTGGTTTTTGGTTTTGATCTGTGGCTTCTTCTCCACGTTTCTGTCCATTAGACCTTCCTCGGCCTCGACCTCTACCACCACGACCAGAGCCACCTCGGTTAGACCCTCCACGGCCATAACCTCCTCTGCTTCCTCCTTGATTACTACCATGTCCTCCACGGTTACTTGAATTAGAAAACATGAGTTTTCCTTGGTCTTCACTTTGGGTCTCTTCCTTAACACGTTCTTCAAATGCCTTTATCCTCCCAACTATGTCTTCAAACCCGGTTGTTTCTAGGTCAAGAACTTGTTCAAGGGAAGCTACTATATGAATGAACTTGCTCCTTGGAAGTGCCGTTAAAAACTTTGTCACCAATTTTGCTTCTTCCATAGTCTCTCCAAGTGCTGCGGATTGAGCTGCAAAACCCGATATCTTTCCCACAAAGTCATCAACCGAGTCGGTTTCGCTCATCTTCAGTCTATCTAGTTCCGCCTTGATCGTTTGTAGTCTCGCTGCCTTCACACGATCAGCACCTTGGTGTCGAGATTTGATGGCATCCCATATGCCTTTTGCTGAGTTTTGCTCTCCAACTTGCAAAATCAAAGCCTCGGGAATGGACTGGAACAAGAGCGCCGTTGCGACATCGTTCTTCTTCACGTCGGTGGATCCCGGTTCTATTGTCTCCCACACTTCGCTTACTCGAAGGGTGACCTTCATCCTCATCGCCCAAACCGTATAGTTTGTCGATGTCAACATAGGACAATGAATCGATGGAGATCCAAGGTCCTTTGTTCTCGGTGGAGGATTCTGCTCATCCGCCATCTTCTTTGCACACTACTCTTTAACAAAAGCTTTAACCTAAGCTCTGATACCAATTCAAAGTTTAAAAGAACTTGAATATAAGAATACCTCTCTTATTATTAGACTTAGAAAACTTCTCAAAAACTAAATCTCTTTCTCAAGCTCTATGAAACATCTCTTCATAGGCCCTTGTATTTATATAGAAACAAGACAACTCCTTGTTCTATTAGGATTAGGATAACAACACACAAAGCCTTATCTAAATAAGCTACCCCTTATCTAAATCTTGTTTGTGATCTCCTTAACTTGTTCCTCAAGTCACTGGAATTATCCAACAGAAGAAGTGTACCGAAATGTCCTGAAGATGGCTGCGAATCGAACCTAGATCGTAGAAGCTGTGCACATCTGTTGACACCTAAATTACAAAAGATGTGGAAACGACATGACCCGTCTCCTGAATGGGACATGTTTCATTGTCCAAATCCAAGCTGCTCGGCTTTGATGTCGAAAACTAAACTCTTTGAGTCATCCGAAGAAGAGGGAGTTAGGAGGTGTTGCTTTAAATGTTGTACACCTTTTTGCATCAACTGCAAAGTCTCATGGCATAGTAACTTGTCGTGCGAGGAGTACAAGAGTTCGGTTCCTAAGCCTAGTCCAACAATGTGGCGACAATGTGGAAGTTGCCAACGCAAGATACTATCGTAAGAATATATCACTGTAACGTGCAGGTATATATAATCTATAATCACAATATTTTATATAGTTATTATAATTCGAGTCCTCTTAATTGGGCTAATGTAATGTTTCACGTTTGATTTGTTTAGCTGTGGCTATACGTTTTGCTACACATGTGGAGCTCAATGGAAGGTTGGACTTGGAGGTTGCTCTCATAATCGCCAATGGCTCAAGGATTTGTTGACCGTTCCCTTGTTTTCCTTAGTTTTTGTAATTATTGTTTGTATAATAATTACTCTTTATTATCATTAACACATATATTATGTGTTTTGAGATTTTCTACGTTCCTCATCTCTTCCTTCGAATTTTTCTTTGTTGAATTTTTTTTTGGATATTTTTTAATTATTGGAAATTTATTTTCATTACTGTTATTATGAATATTCTATGCTTTTTTCTTAAATACTATATTTAACACAAAATAAAATAAAAAATCCGAATTTATTTGTTATTATCTTTCAAATTATGAAAAAGAATAATAAGAAAAAAAAAGTAATAAGCCTTACTTTTTATATTACGATTTTCTTAGTTATTTCTTTCTTTCCAATTCTTATACATATTTTCCTTTTCTTAGTCTTACAATTTAATATCCGTTTCCGTTTATTTATGTCAACTACGAATCATAAAAGCTAATTAAAGACTCCTACTTCCAAAGAAAAAATAGTAATCTGAAAGTATGAGATACATGAAGAAAGAAGGCACTCTAGCTCGAGAAGATATCTCATCGGACAACTACAATACAGACGCGTACAGCCTTTACTTCAAAGGTTTGACGTGGGAGGAGATAAATGGGGTTTGGGGTTGCAATATGGAGAGAAGAAGATGATAGTCTCTTGTTTCAGATGAAGAGATCTTTTTGTGACTCTTTAACTACAGTTTTGGAGGCTGAGCTTATAGCATTGAAGCGAGGACTAACTGAAGCTGTGAGTTTGGGGATCAATCATATAACAATCTACTGCGATGATTATAAGGTTTTTGACTTGGTAAGTTTTCTTGGCTCTCACGGTACTTCACCATGTCTTTTAGGCTTCAATCTCGTGTTTGATGTTTTGTTCCTTGAATGTTTTAGATCATGGAGAGATCTGCGCCTGAACAAGAGAACATCGCCTTGATAATGAATGATGTCCAACGCATCAGACAACAGTTGCCATCTAGCTTCCTTGTTCTTGTGACTGATCAAAATCAAGTTAAGTTTGCAATAGACTCAATAAAGATAGGTATGCCTCCTGCTCATAAGAAGACTTGCGGTAGCTGTTTAGACAATAATGATATCATCAAAGCTGTACCTATGTTTTCCAATGGATCATGCCCTCATAAGTTCTGCTTGAACTGCGTGAAAAGACATATAGAAGTGGAACTACAAGATGGAAGAAGTGTACCGAGATGTCCTTATCATGGCTGCAAATCGAACCTTGATCTTAGAAGGTGTGCTCATCTTTTGACACCTAAAGTACAAAAGATGTTGGAGAGAAGGATCAAACAAGACTTGGTACCAGAATGGGACAGGTTTCACTGCCCAAATCCAAGCTGCTCAGCTTGGATGTCGAAAACTAAGCTATTTGAATCCATGGAAGAAGAGGGAGTTAGGAGATGCTGCTTTAAATGCAGTCGACACTTTTGCATCACATGCAAAGTCCCTTAATTGGCATAGTAACTTGTCGTGTGATGAGTACATGAGGTCAGTTCCAAAGCTTACTACAACATTGTGGCGATAAGTAGATGTTGTCAACACACGATCGAACTATCGGAGAAACAGAGTGTCGTAACTTGCAGGTTTATATATCATCTCTTACCATATTTTATAGATATAGGTAATGATTCTTGCATGTAACGTTTCATCATGGCTTTGATGTGTTTAGGTGTGGCTATACGTTTTGTTACAAATGTGGAGCTCAATGGAAGCTTGGAGGTTGCTCTCATAATCGCCAGTTGGAGCGTCTTATGATTCCCTATTTCATTGCTTTTCTTTTAATCATTCTTTTTACAATTACTCTTTGTGTTAATCATTAACACAAGATTGTTATGTGTTTTTGAAATTTTAATTTTTCTTTGTTATATATATTTTTGATATTGTAAGTAGATAAATTCTCTAAAATACTACACTTAAAGTTTTATTTTTCCAAAAATTACACAATTTGTTTACTTTTTTTCAAAAATATCACAAAAAATACCATAAACATAAAAAGTTAATTTTTGAAGGTGTAAAATTTATTTATTTTAGGTTTAGGTTGATTATTTTATATTTATAGTATATATTTTATGAGTAGGGTTTAGTGTTTAGAATTTAGGGGTTAGTTTTGAATGTTAAAATTTTGGATAAATATATATTTTAGTGATTTAAGTTTTAGTTTTTTTAATTATTAGAAATTTATTGCATTACTATATGTTACGAATGAATATTCGGTGTTTTTCAAAAAAAAAAATATATTTAACTAGAAAATAAAAAATCCACATATTCCAAGTTTATTTCAATATTTGTTATTATCTTTAATATTATGCAAAATAACCAAAAAAAAAAAAAAGAGTAATAAAAGAAAGAACAAAGTCAAGGCCAAGTCTTTCTCAGAACGCTTCGTATATACCTTCTTAACCAAGGTAACCGCACTTGTTACTTCTCTCCCGTAGTCTCTCTACTCGGAACCCTAATGGCGGCGAAGTTTGAAGACGACGACGTCTCGTTGATACTCGAAGAACAGCGTGAAGAAATCATGGCGGCGAAAACCCTAGCTCGCGACCACGATTTGGCTTTTAATCTCCAAATGCAAGAAGCCCTAGCGGTTTCTAGGGCAGCCCACACTTCCTCCGTCCCTGATTCTCCTTCCGGCGACGTCGCTACCGTCGATTTCACCGGAGGGCATGACGAATTCGACTTCACTTCGCTGATTCTACAGAACATTGAACGAGCCGACCAGGAGAGGAGAGACCGTGAGTTTGGTGAACAGGAGATGAACAGGCTCAAGGTTGATCTCGACCGTCGGATTCATGATCAGAAGTTTGCTCAAGAGATTATGAGAATCCCTGAAAGAGATTGGAGTAATTATGGTGCTGATTACGAAAAGCCGTATACTCTCGGTGCTGGGGCTTCTTCTTCTTCTTCATCCTCTGCGATTGGGAATGAGAGCTTTAAGGTTTATTGTAAAGGTTTGGTTAGTGAAGAGATGATTGGAGATGCGAGGGTTATGGTTGGTGGTGTTGGTGTGGCTCTTTGTGATTCGACTGGTAATTTGATTTGGGAGGTTATGGTTGGTGGTGTTGGTGTGGCTCTTTGTGATTCGACTGGTAATTTGATTTGGGAGGTTATGGTTGGTGGTGTTGGTGTGGCTAAGTTGGTGTTTTACAGTTTTTCCCTCTTTGTTGTTGTTTGTTTGTTTGTGATACTTGATGCCTATGACTACATCTCTTACTACATTATGTAACTTGTTTGCTATACTTACAATAACTATAGCTCTGCATTCTTGTACCTGAACATTTGGTATACATAATCATTTGCAAATCGTTAAACCTGAATTTGGATTATTTTCACAGCTTTAAAGATGCAGAATTGTTTTATAGCTGTAAAACGTTTTAGTTTATTTCCCGTTCCTTAACTTTTATTGAAATTGTTAGGCTTTGATATGGCTTGTCATGTTTTGCTCTGTTGTAATCTAGGTGACAGGTAAGTTGACACCGAGTCAGATCGCTGTTGTGACGCTTGTAAACAAAGTGGCTATTCTCCGAAGTAAATTCTCATTTTGCCAACCATCACTTGTGACAAGAATTGGTGTTAAGTTTGTCTTCAAGCTAGCAAGAGATGCTATTGTGTCTCAGATCAAGTGGCGTGAGGAAGCTAGTACTGGCACAACCTTCAAGGAAACTTGTGTGATTTGTTTTGAAGGTATCACTGTTGACAAGATGTTCTCGGTAGATGATTGTTTTCACCGTTTCTGTTTTTCCTGCATGAAACAACATGTTGAAGTGAAGATACTAGGAGGGCAAACTGCTAGTTGTCCGAGTGAAGGCTGCAAATCAGAAGTTAAGATCGAGTGCTGTGCAAAATTTCTAGATCCTAAGCTGGTTGGTGTGATGATCCAAAGAAAGAAAGAAGGCTCGATTAATGTTACTGATAAAGTCTATTGTCCGATACCCACATGTTCGGAGCTGATGGTGAAATCTGAGGTCTTGGAATACACCAAACAGTATTTCGTTCGTGCTGAGGAATCTAAAGCGAGAAAATGTATGAAATGTGGGCAGTTCTTCTGCACCCAATGCAAGGTACCGTGGCACTATGGCGTCAGTTGCTCTGACTTCTGTAAATCAAAGGTCTATCTGAATGCTGGGGATGGATTGCTAAAGTCTCTGGCACATAGCAAGAAGTGGCGACAATGCATTAAGTGTAACAATATGGTTGAGCTTCTTTTCGGCTGCTACCATATAACCTGCAGGTACTTCGTTCTATATTCACTAAAACGATCAATGAGTTAGGTAAACTAAGGAGTTGTAGCTTATCTAGATGATAAGATAACTAGACTTAATTAAAACCTCAACAGAAACAATTGAGACCACGTTTGGTAACTTTGTTACTAGTATTGAGTTAATGGTTTATCTTGCGGATTACAGATGCGGATATGAGTTTTGCTACACATGTGGAGCTGAATGGAAGAACAAGCGTGCAACATGTTCCTGTCCGATCTGGGACGAACGCAACATAATCCGTCAACCTCAAAGAATTGCGAACCCACCCCCACCCCAACCCCCTAGGAGGTGAATGTCTGGTTCATTGCGTGGAATGTTTGGTTGGTAGGTAGGTTATAACAGGGTATGATTCAGGTAACAGTTGTAGAATCAAAAGACCCAGTTAATGGTTTTGTTTTCCATTAGGCTTTTCGGTTTTTCTGGTTGTTGGAAACTTGATCGGATCTTCGATGTTTTGGATTCTATGTTTCGGTTTGTCAAATTCTTGGAACAGAAATGACATTTTCTTAAACTCTAATACTCAAGATTCAAGGTTAAAGTGAAACTTTTCATATCTAGATGATGTTGAAAGGATCCTCTGCCAAACGAAGAAAACTATTTAGTAACGAAGTTGACCTCTTGTTTATAGTAATAGTATAGTCCTTCGAAGACCAAAGTGAGACTTTCATTAAGCAGTCCTTTTATTTAAGTTATTACATTTTACCCCAAAAGTTGGGTTCTTTTGCATATCAGTCCCCCATAAAAGCAATAATTACACTGGAGCCAACAGACCGTCTAAATACTACTGCATACGTCGTCGTTTTGTTTTGGTATATCGAGTCAATTGATTTGTTCACGAGCATTGTTCTCCTCCGTCGCAGAATCTCTCGGCCGAGATGACGTCGCAGCTTCCTGTTTCCGGGGGCGGCTCGTGGCGACATTGTGCTTGCTTCCCACCGGCTCTCGATTACAGTGTCCGTATAAGGTGAATTGAAGAGATCATTTTTTTCTTTTTCTGAGCAATGTGGGCGAATGAAGCATTTGACTTGTAATTGTTTACTTTGACTTTGAAATTGTTTCTCCCAATCTATTTATAATTGGAGTTAAGAAGAGGTCAAGTATTTGAGAAAGCCAATAAACACATTTGTGTAGCTAAAGATTCTGACTTTAGCATGATAGGCATTGTTCTTGATGATAGGGGAGTAGTGGAGAATATTCTTAAGACCATGGAAATGATAGAGTTGTTTATATTATAGCCAACTTTTGTTTAATCTATTAGTGGGTATTATTTCGAAACTATAAGATGGCTAAGAATATGCGAAGGGGTGTCGTCGTTAACAACATCATTATATATCTCAAGTCAACTCTGTAATGCTCAGACACAAATTCAATGGGTAGAAATGTTAAGAAATTATTGTGGACTTAGCAATGAAAAGGATTGGACTTTATATTATATACTTGGAGGTTTTGACCTGACTCTGTTTTGCAGCAGGATACATTATTATCCACCATTGGTGCAGGAGAAAAGATTCGTTCAGAATTGTCAGATTCTCTGTTTTTGTTGGAAATGGCTCAAGGATTGCATCTGATTTGGATGATCTTCTCTGTTCATCTGATTTGCATCTCAAGTCAACAGGAAGATGGGTTTATCTATAATGGCTTTGGCCAAGCAGACCTTTATACTGACGGTGTTGCTAAAATTCTTCCCAAAGGACAGTTGCAGTTGACTGATGGATCCGGACAGAAAATGGGTCATGCTTTCTTCAAGAAGCCTTTTGAGTTCAGTTCACCTGGATCATTCTCTTTCTCAACTCATTTTGTGTGTGCACTGGTGCCTAAGCCAGGGTTTATTGGTGGTCACGGTATTGCCTTTTTTTTATCTGCCTCTATGGATCTCACACAGGCAGACGCGACACAGTTCTTGGGACTTTTTAACATCTCAACTCAAGGATCCCCCTCTTCACACCTAGTTGCTGTTGAGCTTGACACTGCCCTTAGCGCTGAGTTTGATGACATTGATGCCAATCATGTTGGAATTGATGTCAATAGCCTTATTTCAGTCTCATCGACTACAGCTGCTTACTTTTCCGAGATAGCAGGTAAGAACAAAAGCATAAAGCTTTTGAGTGGAGATCCTATTCAAGTCTGGGTGGACTATGGAGCAAGTGTACTTAACGTTTCGCTGGCCCCTCCTAAAATTCAGAAGCCAAGCCGGCCTCTTTTGTCAAGATCCATGAACCTGTCAGAAACATTTCCAGATAGAAAATTCTTTATTGGGTTCTCTGGAGCAACAGGGACATTGATCAGCTACCAATACATACTCGGATGGAGTTTTAGCAGAAACGCGGTGTCATTGCAGGCCTTGGATGTCACTAAACTTCCTCGAGTTCCTCGTCATAGAGCTAAAAATAAAAGGCCATCACCGCTGCTTATTACTCTACTCATTTTACTGGCTATCATAGTACTTTTGGCTCTTGGAGCAGCTTATGTCTACAGGAGAAGGAAATATGCAGAAGTAAGAGAAGAATGGGAAAAAGAATATGGTCCACATCATTTCTCTTATAAAACTCTGTACAATGCAACGAAAGGGTTTAACAAGGATGGACTTCTTGGAAAAGGAGGTTTTGGAGAAGTGTACAAAGGAACTCTGTCTTCCAAAGGACAAGTAGCAGTGAAAAGAGTGTCCCATGATGCAGAGGAAGGGATGAAGCAGTTTGTGGCTGAAATCGTGAGTATGGGTAATTTGAAGCACAAGAATATGGTTCCACTTCTTGGGTATTGTAGAAGGAAAGGTGAGTTACTTCTGGTATCTGAATACATGCCAAATGGTAGTCTTGACCAATACTTATTCAATGACGAAAAACCGCCCTTTTCATGGCATCAAAGATTTGTAATTATCAAGGATATAGCTTCGGCTCTCAATTACATGCATACAGGAGCTCCCCAAGTTTTTCTCCACCGGGATATCAAGGCTTCTAACATTATGTTAGACACTGAATTTAATGGAAGGTTAGGGGACTTTGGTATGGCAAGGTTTCATGATCATGGAGCAGACCCTGCTACAACTGCTGCTGTAGGAACCATTGGCTACATGGCACCAGAGCTTGCTACAATGGGAGCTTGCACTGCCACTGATGTGTATGGCTTTGGTGCTTTTTTACTTGAAGTAGCATGTGGGAGAAGACCTGTGGAACCTTCCTTATCATCTGAAAGATGGTATATAGTTAAGTGGGTATGTGAATGTTGGAAAATGGCGTCTTTGCTCGGAGCTAGAGATCCAAGATTGAGAGGGGAATTCTCAGCTGAGGAAGTTGAAATGGTACTGAAACTAGGGTTGCTTTGCACAAATGGTGTGCCAGAACTAAGACCTTCTATGGAAGAAATTGTGCAATACTTAAACGGAAGCCTAAAGCTGCCTGATATCTCTCCAAATTCTCCTGGTATCGGGTCCTATTCCCCGCTGATTATCGGATCAAGCTCCCTCCCTGTCTCCCCCACTACCAAGACGTTTTACTCTTCTTCCTCGGCCAACGATTCTACATTTGTTACTCACTCAATTGTCCATGGGCATGGACGGTAAACTTGAACTTTGCTCCCTCAACTCTTAGAGTTTTCTTTTTTGAATGATAAAAGCCATGATAGGCTTGTGTGAAGGTACTTTGGTTTAGCAGGCTTACCAGTGTGCTCCACCTGTGAAGTCTATTTTTGATATTTCACTACCATTGAAAAGTAGTGCTTGGAGTCTTTCCTGTAGAAGTGCTGTTAAGCATTGTAAATTTTGATGTTTCTGTACAGTAAAGTTTTGTATTTAACCGTCATATCTGCATTGTTCTCTGTTTTTATGTCAGTTTTATCGATCTTTTCATATGCGATTCTGTGTGAACGTAAAATATATAGGATCATACGGACTTAATATACTAGTATGAGAAGTGTGGTTTGTATTTTATTCGTAGTATTGTTATCACATTATCTGGAGTCTATTTTGCAGGCATGATTTTTTTCTTTGAAGTCAATAACATAGATGTTTCAGATGCAATTCTGTATGGACATTAAATACATAGGATCATATGGATTTAAATAAACTAGTGTGAGAAACGTGGTATGTTATATTTATTTGTATTATTCTTATCACATTGTTTGGAGTCAACTTGTCCATGGATGATTTTTCTCTTAGATACACAAACAAAAGTTGTTATTACAGGGAGTTTTGAGTATTCTATTTCCCTGAGAAGGTAGAAGACTTAAACGTTAACACTGCATTGTTCTCTGTTTGACTTGCCTAAGCTTGATTCTATCTATGTACCTGCTTTAATATTCTATAAAAGGTAGGTGCTTCGCTTTACCCTAAGCTTTGATTTCTTTTTTATTTTTTGAGTACTTCTTTCCTTTACTATAAAATAAGATCTCATTTAAAGATGCGATTCATTTAATGGAATTTTTTCTATGTGGGTACAGAGTGTAGCAGTTTCATTACTTTCTGGCTGATGTTGGGATTAGAATATTAAACACTGTGAAGCATATGATTCCAACGAAATTTAAATAAATTTACAAAGCTGTTAAGATTCCAGCTTGTAATACCAATGAAAAGGAAATGCATATGATGCTGGTAGGCTTTGATACCAAATTTACCATTAAAATAAGTTCACATCTTGTTTCTGCAGCCAGCGAAGTTTGATCAGAGAAGGATGAACTCTCTTCTTCATCAGCAGCATTAGCTTCTGGATTGCTTCTGATCTGGTAAATTTTTAAGTATTTGTTTTCTTACAAAGCAATAAGCATCATATAATATTATATAAGTAGCTGCAGTATGAGTAAAATCTGGTGAAAGATTGTGTTGTGGGTGCCAAAGCCAAGACACATGTCATGAATGATTAATATAATCAAATTTTATGTTTGTTAGTACTCTTCTAACACTTTTTTTTGTTTCTTTGGCCTAATTAAATTGTAGTAGTTTAGCAAAAGTACTATCTGATTTTGAACATTAACCACGTGAAGCTGTAATGATTTATATAATATTATTTAGCTGTTAGCCTGATGCAGATGCTAGTACACTCTGTAATTGTTGTAACCATAATTACTTCCATTTTCTCTGCAGCTAGAGAAAGCTCTCTTTTTCAGCAGCAGCAATGTCTAGTGGATTGCTTCTGATCTGGTTGATCTCCTGTGTTCATCTTATCTCTTTGTCAACTTCATCAAAAGATACCAGTTTTGTCTTCAACAGCTTTGGTCAAGGAAATCTTTCTCTTGATGGGTCTGCTACATTGCTTCCCAATGGGTTACTCCAGCTTGCAAAAGACTCGCAGCATCAAATGGGTCATGCTTTCATCAAGAATCCAATTGTGTTCAGCTCCTCTAAACCACTTGCATTTTCAACACATTTCGTGTGTGCTCTGGTGCCAAAACCAGGATTTACAAGCGGCCATGGCATTACCTTTGTGATATCTCCTTCTGCTGATTTAACACGGGCAGAATCAACTCGGTACATGGGGATTTTCAATGCCTCAACAAATGGATCTCCCTCTTTTCACCTGTTTGCTGTTGAACTCGATATTGTTAGAAACAAAGAGTTTCGTGAGATGAACAATAATCACGTTGGGATTGATGTCAATAACCCCATTTCAGTTGAATCAGCACCGGCTTCTTATTTTTCAAAGACAGAACAAAAGAATGTGAGCATAAACCTCTCGAGTGGAGACCCTATACAGGTCTGGGTTGATTACCAAGAAACTGTACTGAATGTTTTTGTGGCGCCTCTTGAAGCTGAGAAGCCAAGTTTGCCTCTTTTGTCACTATCCATCAATCTCTTAGAACTTTTCCAAAGTAGAAGATTGTTTGTTGGGTTCTCTGCAGCAACAGGGACAACAATCAGTTACCATTATCTTCTTGGCTGGAGTTTCAGCACAAGCAGGGAATCATTGCAGCTACTTGACATCTCAAAACTTCCTCGAGTTCCTTCGCATAGAGCTAAGCATAAGACACCATATGCTCTGATTATCGCTCTGCCCGTTGCGCTTGCTATCATAGTAATTGCTGTTCTTGCGGGAGTTTATTACCACAGGAAGAAGAAATATGCAGAGTTAAGGGAACCATGGGAAAAGAAATATGGTACAGACAGGTTCTCTTACAAATCCTTATACATAGCAACAAAAGGCTTCCATAAGGATAGATTTCTTGGAAGAGGTGGTTTTGGAGAAGTGTACAGAGGAGATCTCCCTCTGAACAGAACTGTAGCTGTGAAAAGAGTATCCCATGATGGCGAGGAAGGGATGAAGCAATTTGTGGCTGAAGTCGTGAGTATGAAAAGTCTGAAACACAGGAACCTTGTTCCACTTCTCGGGTATTGCAGGAGAAAAGGCGAGCTTTTACTGGTCTCTGAGTACATGCCTAATGGTAGTCTTGACCAGCGCTTGTTTGATGACCAAAGTCCGGCTCTTTCTTGGTCTCAAAGACTTGTGATTGTCAGAGATATAGCATCAGCTCTCTTCTATCTCCATACAGAAGCTGAACAAGTTGTTCTGCACCGAGATATCAAAGCCTCCAACGTTATGTTAGACGCTGAATTGAATGGTAGGTTAGGAGATTTTGGTATGGCTAGGTTTCATGACCATGGAAGCCACGCAGCCACAACAGCAGCGGTTGGCACTGTAGGATACATGGCACCTGAGCTAATATCAATGGGAGCATCCACTGTAACAGATGTTTATGCCTTTGGTGTCTTCATGCTCGAAGTAGCCTGTGGGAGAAAACCCGTGGAATTCGAGGTGCCAGTTGAGAAACGATTTCTGATCAAATGGGTTTGTGAATGCTGGAAGAAAGATTCTTTACTTGATGCTAAAGATCCAAGATTGGGAGAAGAATTTGCACCGGAGGAAGTCGAGTTGGTTATGAAACTGGGATTGCTGTGTACAAACATCGTCCCGGAATCTAGACCAGCAATGGGACAAGTGGTTCTTTGCTTGAGCTGGAATCTACCATTACCAGATTTTTCACCATACACAATTGGAATCGGTTCATTCACTCCTGTGGTGGTTGATGCAGCCTCACTTAACGTCTCGTTTACTTAAAAAAACTGGTCAGCTCCTTCCGCTTCTTCTTCTTCAGCTAACAACTCAAAGGAGGTTGAACATATATTGGAATCAAAGAACTCTGTAAACAAAGTTTCTGAACCCGAAGACATCGAGTCAACTCTCTCCAGGACAAACAGTGGCTGCTGAGTGATCTCATTGTATATTTTGTTTTTGGTCCGAAGTGATCTCATTGTATTTTAGAGTCTGTGTTTTACTTTCTTACAAATCGGGTAAATTATTTATTACTGTTGTAGCCAAAAATACTCGATTACTGGGATTCGATGAAACCGGATGAGTTATGTAAACTTTGTGTGGTATAATGAAACGGTTTAAATCAAATTCTTTCGGTTAAGTTAAATTCAAATTCGGTTTTAATTGGTTTACCCGGTTCGTGCGTTTGGGCATGACTTATAAAACTACATACAGTATTGACTTTTTCCAAAGTGATTGTGTCCCGGCGGAGCCGTCTCTCTTCTTCCGGCGACTGAAAATGACGTTTCTCAGCTCCGTTTTTGCAAGCCATCGCTCAGGTCTATCAGGATTCAGAAAACATATCAGACGCCGTCTTTTGAATTTTCCCGGTATGTACATTCTCACGTTATTCGAATTTTTTCAAGAGAAATTTTAGGGTTTATGAGTTGACATAGTCAGTCGTAGAGAAGATGACCAGAGAATGTTTTTTGTTCAATGTTAAAATTGCTTATGTATGAGTTCATAAGAATCCTTCAGACATGATGACTTGGTCCTGCTAAGTTTTTTTTTTTTTTTTGCTTTATCAAATTCTTTGGCAAATTAATTTGAAGAAACGATCGAATTGGGAAAGCAGCAAAGACTACATTAAACTTAGATTAAGTTTTCACTTACTTGGGAAAGAAGCAAGACTATATTAAACTTAATTTGGATTGGAAAATTTATACTCCAAAGTTTTTGGTACATATAAATCTACTAAGACTAATAGAGACTAGAGGTTTTATAACCTTTGAATGTTTATATGCTAACTAACTCATTACTTTCTTAATGTGCTAGAGATTAGCTGTACTCCAAAGACATTTGAGATTCCATTGGGAGTAGCAATGAAATACTTCTGCAAGAGGGAAGTACTTTGCTTATGTTTGCTTTGGTTGACCTTGGGATAAGCAGAGTATAGACCATGAAATGTTTTTCCTGTAGTATTAAATTCTCATGATGGATTACAATATGCAATAATTATGGTAGTTGCCATTGTTATATAATATGCTTATATTATCGTGGAGTCAAATGTGTGATGTCTATTGTGAATATATTTATGGTTGTTGCTGTTATTCCTAATGAGGTATATGTTATAAAAATGTTGTGGATATGGAATGTTGAAAATTTGACTTTTTGACTTCTGATCTTGAAGTTATGATGATGAGTAGACCTTGTTTTTGCAGACTCTCTCTTTCAGTAAGAATGGCTTTCAGACTGGATTTAGTTTTGATCTTCTCCTGCTTTCATCTGATTTGCGTCTCATGTCAACAAGAAACCAGGTTTGTCTACAATGGCTTTGATCAAGCTGATCTTTTTACTGATGGGCTTGCCAGGATCCTTCCTGGTGGACTTTTGCAGTTGACAAATGATACAAAGTTGCAAACAGGTCATGCTTTCTTCAAGAAGCCATTTGATTTTAATACATCTTCGTCAATTTCATTTTATACACATTTTGTGTGTGCTTTGGTGCCTCCTAAGTTGGGAGCTGAGGCTGGCCATGGGATGGCCTTTATTGTATCTCCTTCCATGAATCTCTCTCATGCATACCCAACTCAGTACTTGGGCATCTTCAACAGCTCAACAAATGGGACTTCTTCTTCTCAACTGCTGGCTATTGAGCTCGATACTGTTGAGACAACAGAGTTTAAAGAGCTAGATAAGGCTCATATTGGGATTGATGTGAACAACCCGATATCTGTTGAGTCTGCTCTTCCGTCTTACTTTTCTAGTGCCTTGGGGAAGAATATAACCATAAATATCTTGAGTGGGGAACCTATCCAGGTCTGGGTGGATTACGATGGATTGTTGTTAAATGTGTCGCTAGCTCCTATAGAAATCGAGAAACCAAATCAACCTCTTCTGTCGCGAGCCATCAATCTTTCAGAAATTTTTCAAGAACATATGTTTGTTGGGTTTTCTGCAGCAACAGGGAAATTGACCAGTAAACAGTACATACTTGGGTGGAGTTTTAGTAGAAGCAAAGAATTATTACAACCCCTTGACATCTCTAAACTCCCCAAAGTTCCCCTACCAGAAAATGAACAGGCTCCCCTTCCTAGAGATGGACATGATAAATTATCTCCTTTGCTTATCGGGTTGGTCGTCTTATTAGTGATCCTAGTACTGGTGGTCATTGGAGGATTGTATTGGTACAGGAAAAACAAGTATGCAGAAGTACGAGACTCGTGGGAAAAGGAATATGGTCCACACCGATTCTCTTACAAGTCTTTGTACAAAGCAACAAATGGATTTCGCAAAGATTTTTGTGTAGGGAAAGGTGGGTTTGGAGAAGTGTACAAAGGAACTCTGCCCCTAAGCAGGCATATAGCTGTGAAAAGACTGTCGCACGATGCAGAGCAAGGAATGAAACAGTTTGTGGCAGAAGTTGTAACTATGGGAAGTTTACAGCATCGCAATTTGGTTCCTCTTCTTGGATATTGCAGGAGAAAAGGTGAATTACTGCTGGTCTCTGAGTACATGCCCAATGGCAGTCTTGACCAGTACTTGTTTCAAAACCAAAACCCATCTCCTTCATGGTTGCAAAGGATTTCTATTCTTAAGGACATTGCCTCGGCTCTCAATTACCTGCATATAGGAGCCAATCCACCTGTTTTGCACCGAGATATAAAAGCTTCTAATGTCATGTTGGATTCTGAGCATAATGGAAGGTTAGGAGATTTTGGTATGGCTAAGTTTCATGACCCCAAAGCCAACTTATCTGCAACAGCTGCTGTGGGTACCATAGGTTACATGGCCCCTGAGCTAATAACAATGGGAGCTTCTACAAAAACTGATGTGTATGCCTTTGGTGCTTTCCTTCTTGAAGTAACTTGTGGAAGGCGACCTGTAGAACCTGAGTTACCGGTGGAAAAGCAATATCTGCTCAAGTGGGTTTGTGAATGCTGGCAACAAGCTTCTTTACTCGGGGCAAGAGATCCAAGATTGAGAGGAGAATTCTTACCAGAGGAAGTCGAGATGGTTTTGAAACTTGGGTTGCTCTGCACAAATGTTGTGCCAGAATCAAGGCCGTCCATGGGACAAGTGGTGCAGTACCTAAGCCTTGACCTACCCTTGCCGGAATTTTCACCGTATACTCCAGGTATTGGGGCTTTTATGCATGTTTCAATGGAAGCATCATCTGCCATTTGTGTCCCAAATTCATCTATACCTATGTTTGTTACTCACACGATTTTGGGAGGTTATGGAAGATGAGATCTATGAAACTATGTATTCTCTGCATCTAAGTCTCTTTTGCTACCCAAATGTTTAATTTTTAGTCTTTTAGATAATTAACTACGTTGTTGGTTGAGTCTGTGTACTCTTGTCTTCTTTCATCGTTAATAAGTGTTGTTTAACCGTAAGTGGCCAAGAGAGTTTTAAACGTGTATCACTTTTCTTGTATTAGGATATGATCGACATGACCATTATGATCCATTTGAGATTACTTTATCAAAGATAGAAACTGTAACTTTGATATCTAAACGATATGTTCACTTGCTTTGCTTTAGAACTTAATTCAAAGATTGCTTCAGTTGACCTTAGAATAAACAGTGTCGGCATTACTTAATTTACAAATAATGGATTAGACTATGCAATAATTTGCAATAATTACAAATGATGGATTAGATTATCCCGTAATTTACAAATCCAAATAAATATGATATTACGTTAATCAACTATCAAGCCAAAAGTAAAGCTTTGCAGGACTAGAAACTAATCTAAAAGAGTAACATTCATTTTAGCAGAACTAGAAACTCCTATTGATATGGTCAACCTATTCCTTTTTTCAGTGAATGTCAACTAGAAAAGCTACCGTAGCTCCTTTTTTCAACCTATTCCTTTTTTCAATGGGCTATAAGGTAACATTCATTTCTCACTTCTGTTGCAAATGTGAAGACTTTTATGGAGCTGACTCTTCACTTAAAGTCTAAAACTATAGATATCAGTCGAACACAGGGGCGGATCCAGCAAAATATTTTAATGGGGACAAAATGTGGGTAGAGAGAACCGAAAAAGCTACCTCAAGCTTTAAATGATTTGATACTTAACCATTCCGCCACTTAAACAACATTGATTAGTACTAATTCTCGAACATCAAGATCATGGATGCATTCGTAAGATATGAAAGCTAGAAAAAAAGAAAACAAAGGAAGCAATATGCGCACATTGAGATTAACTACTTTGCTAATGGTCATTAACTCATAATCAAAACAAGGGAAGCGAAAAGTAAAGTGAATATACGCAGTTAAACCCTTCACATGTTCTCTACAATAAAAATTACTTCAAACCAACAGAAGCTGACAAAATATTTAATTATTGATAATTTTATTTAATTAATTCACTAGTAAATTTTCATAACCGTTAGTTTAAATTAAACTTACTTATGTAAAAACCGTTACTATATTCTAATTATATTTTTTTTTTTTGCTTTAATTTGAAAATTGGAGAAATTATTAAAGATTAAGAAGGAGCTTTTATCATTTGGCATTGTTAATGAAAAAAAAATGTTGATTGTGTATTTTTATGGCAATAAATTTTTTTGTGTAGTTTTTTGGGCCAATATTAAATGAGTTGAGTTTTTTTCTGGATTTTTTTCAAAAAATATAACGGTGTCATTCAAGTAAGCTTGAGAAATTAGAACAAACAAATAGTTCACGTATTTTTCGGGCAACGAAAAAAGTTCATGTAATTTCTAACAAATATTAAATAAGTCGCATTTTTTTAAAAGAATTTTCCCGATTGAATAATGGTCTTTTCATGTTATTTTATTTATGTTTTATTTGTGAGTTTTGTGTCGTGCAAATTTGTGTTATGTTTTTGTTTTGTTGTGTTGAATTTTGACGTGCTTGTTGTCTGTAAAAAGTTTGTTGATTGAGTGCGTCAAGTGACATATATTTTTTGTTTTGTTTTGTTTGTATTGTATTTAGTTTCGTGCATGCGAAGTTTTTGTTACGAGTGTTGAGTTTGTTGTTTGTTTGCTTTGTGGTGTTTTAGTGTACGTATTTGTATATTTCGAAAGAGAGAGAGAGAGAGAGAGAGTACTTCACTTGAGCTCTTCTTTATTCTTCTCTTGAATTCACCCTACAAGAGATTTGATAAGAGTGAATAAGTATCGATCAAGAACATACAAAACTACAGAGAGATATTAATTTGCCTAATCATGCAAATAAATATGCATAATGTAGGGAGAGAAAGAAAGAGTTAAGTCACTTTCCTATTGCGAGCCCATCTTCGTTCAATCTTTGTTATGGAAGCAACTCCTCATTATATGTGAAAACATGCTAAAGTGATCTAGGCACCTTATCATCGAATCTGAACGCAAGCAAAACCAATCAATGGCCAAAAGCCAAACCAGCGCCTACAAATAAAAAATAATGAAAATTATAACTGATTTCCAAATTATGTTCTATGATCGTGATTTTTTTGTCTAGTGTTGTGTTTTTGGTGTTTTTGTTTTGCATATTTGAATATTTTGTCGCACGTGAGGTTTATGTTTGGAGTGTTATGCTTTCGTGTTTTTGTTTTGAGTTTCGTGTTTTTGTTTTGTCGATTTGTATTTTGTTCTCTGCACGTGAAGTTTAAGATTTGAGTGTTGTGTATACGTGTTCATGTTTTCTTGTGTTTTGTGTTTTGTGTAGTTATATGTTTCCATTTGGATTGTTTGTTGTGCTGTGTTTTGCGGTTTTATAAACTGCAAGTTTGGTGTTCTAACCAAACAGGTCAGGCAATCCTAGCACATGAAACACAAATCAACATGCTAAAAAACTTACTCATAAGGCTAGAGAGTAAAAAATGAGACGAGAGGGAGTTTGAGTTACTTACCCAGAGCTGATCAAGTAACTTACATATATATTGAATACATGAAGCCCGAGTTAAAGCCCTTTGGTTTAAAAAAATCTCATTCTGCTTTGGTTTTATGAGATCCTGCTTAGGAAAACACAATGAAAAAGAACAGTAACAGTCAACCATACTTTAACCATAGAGTTTCAAAACATGTTACGCTCCACCTTAGATAGATGAGTACTTACAACTAACATGTGACTACTTACCTGGACATGGTGAGCTTTCCTGTTTCTACACCCTCTTATAAAGTAACCAACAGTTTTTGAAACTGATTTTACTGCAGTCACCAAAAAAAAACAAATTTCAAAAACAAAATAGCATTCACAAAATCACAAACAAGTGATGGTGCTTTAACCCACAATTCTGATGTTTTCAAGGATAATGCTTTGTTGTGTTGTAGTCTACTTGTATTATCCTAAAAGTGGACTTATGCATGATGTATAGAATAGAGAGAGAAAGAAAGAGTTAAGTCACTTCCCTATTTGAGCCCATCCTCGTTCAATATTTGAGTCCTCAGTTTTCTTATTTTTGCTCCAGAAAGTTCCCTTCTCTTGAATTCATCTAGCAAGAGTTCTGTAGAGAGTGAACTTGAATTAGAACATACAAAATCACAAACTATGCAGAGTATGCAGAGTATTGAAGTTACTAAAAATCTTACATCATCTAGTTCGAGCGAAGTTTTGTCCACTTTCTCGAAGTCTTTACAGTTAAATTCGAAAACCACAGCTCACTCTTGAACCAATAACATGATAAAACATCCTCGGTTATTAAATAGTACAAAGATTATTGCATTTAGAGTAAGGTGTGATAAAGTACATACCGTATATGTGAAAACATGTTAATGTGATCTAAGCCACACCTTATCATCAAATCCAAACCCAACCAAAACAATGCAATGTCCAAAAGCCAAACCAGCGTCTACAAATAAAAAAGAATGAAGACTATAGCTGATTTTCAAATATCTTAAAGCACTTAAGCTTGAGAATAAAGGCAATAAATTCACCTTGATGCTAAATCCAAAAATTTAAATGATTAACAGAGTTTGACATGATTACCCATTCATAGAGAATTTCCCATCAAATATAGTGGTCAGCGTCCGGATCAATAGCACCTAGACGTTGCCCAAACACAATCATGTCATTATGGCTTATGAAATGAATAGTCCACTTCAAGCATATACTTTCAGAAGAGATAGAGATACCTTCAGAAGATATCCAAGGAAAATTGTAGAAATCAGCACACTCCAAGACCAGCAAAGCAGAGCCATTTTCCCCAAGACATCTCTAAAACTCATGTAAATATAACACCTACACGTAACGCTTGTCATCTACCTAGAATGTGAAAGAGTTCATATATGCTAGAGCAAAGAAAATAGTTCAAATCACAGAATTATAAATATCATATAGAACATGTAGAACCGTGATTTGGTGCACATCGATAAAGATTATTCTGCAGAAAAACGCTGCTGCAGTCAGAGGGATATCCATGAAAGCGGCTAAGTTTCTCCTGCCACCAATAGAAAATCCTAATGTCCTGCTCATATGTCAAACTAAATTCACTTTAGACTCAAAAAGTGAAATTTAAAGCAGATTGATCATAAGTTAAATTCCTCTCAATGTTTAATAGACCATTCAAGCCAATAGATCAATGTGCAATCAATAAGACGTATTTCACTGAAGAATTCATAAAGGAACACTAAAAGACTATAACATCAGTTTCTCTACTGTAGAACAGAATGTAGAATTTGATATATATGAACTGTGGTGATCAAGATAATACCTGACACTCAGTATATTCCTTTGCTGTAGGGTTCCCCAAAGTCATCTGCATTGAACTTTTGATTCCAAACACATAGCTTATAAACATTGACACTACAGTTCTACGAATTATGGTCTAGTGTTGTGTTTTTGGTGTTTTTGTTTTGCCTATTTGAATGTTTTGTGTCTGTACGTGAGGTTTATGTTTGGAGTGTTGTGCTTACGTGTTTTGTTTTGTGGATTTGAGTTTTGTTCTGCACGTGAAGTTTATGATTTGAGTGTTGTGTAGACGTGTTCATAATTTCTTGTGTGTTCGTGTTCGTGCTTGTGTTTTTGTGTAGTTAAATGTTTTCGTTTTGATTGTTTGTTGTGCTGTGTTTTGTGTTTTTATAAACTGCAAGGTTGGTGTTTTAACCAAACAGGTCAGGCAATCCTAGCCCATGAAACACAAATAAACACGATAAAGAACTTACTCATAAAGCAAGAGAGTAGGGACATGAGACAAGAGGGAGATTGAGTTACTTACCCATGGCTGATCAAGTAACTTACAAATATATTGAGTTAAAGCCCTTTGGTTCGAAAAAATCTCATTCTGCTTTGGTTTGTATGAGATCCTGCTTAGAAATAAGACAATGAAAAAGAACAGTTACAGTTAACCATACTTTAACCATATAGTTTCAAAACATGTTACGCTCCACCTTAGATGCATGAGTACTTACAACTAACATGTGACTACTTACCTGGACATGGTGAGCTTTCTTTTTTTTACACCCTCTTATAAAGTAACCAACGGGTATTGAAACTGAAATTTTACTGCAGTCACCAAAAAAAACAAATATCAAAAACAAAATCACAAACAAGTGATAGTGCTTTAACCCACAATTCTAGTGTTTTCCAGGATTATGCTTTGTTGTGTTGTAGTCTACTTGTATTATCCTAAAAGTGGACTTATGCATGATGTATAGAAATGGAGAGAAAGAAAGAGTTAAGTCACTTCCCTATTTGAGCCCATCTTCGTTCAATATTTGAGTCCTCAGTTTTTTTTTTGGCTCCTCAAAATTCCCTTCTCTTGAATTCATCTAGCAAGAGTTCTGTAGAGAGTGAACTTGAATTAGAACACACAAAATCACAAACTCTGCTGAGTATTGAAGTTACTAAAAATCTTACATCATCTAGTCTGAGCAAAGTTTTGGCCGCTTTCTCGAAGTCTTTACAGTTAAATTCGAAAACCACAGCTCACTCTTGAACCAATAACATGATAAAACATCCTCAGTTGTTAAAAAGTACAAAGATTATTGCATTTAAGAGTAAGGTGTGATAAAGTACATACCATATATGTGAAAACATGTTAATGTGATCTAAGCCACACCTTATCATCAAATCCAAACCAAACCAAAACAATGCAATGTCGAAAAGCCAAACCAGCGTCTACAAATAAAAAAGAATGAAGACTATAGCTGATTTTCAAATATCTTAAAGCAGTTAAGCTTGAGAATAAAGACAATAAATTCACCTTGATGATAAATCCAAAATTTTAAATGATTAGAAAGGCTGACATGATTACCCATTCATAGAGAAATTCCCATCAAATATATTGGTCAGTTTCCGGATCAATAGCACCTAAACGTTGCCCAAACACAATCATGTCATTATGGCTTATGAAATGAATAGTCCACTTCAAGCAGATACTTTCAGAAGAGATAGAGATACCTTCAGAAGATATCAGATATCAGCACTCCAAGACAATCAAACAAAGCTATTTTCCCCAGACATGTCTAACACTCATGTAAATATAGCATATACATGTAACGCTTGTCGTCTACCTAGAATGTGTAAGAGTTCATATATGATAGAGTAAAGAAAATAGTTCATATCACAGAATTATTAAATATCATATAGAACATGGAGAACCTTGATTTGGTGCACATCCATAAAGATTAAGTCTCGAAAACAAGGGTTGGAATCGATGTTGTTCTCTGAATAGCAACATGATCATTGTTCCTGCAAGTAAATTGAATCAAAGGCCATATTATTTAAATTCTAAATGCTATTTTAGATACAAAAAACCATTATTTGACCAATCTTCCCAATAACATAATTGGTTCTATATTATACATATTTAAATAACTGGATTTCAATCGAACAAACATGTCTGTAACTAGTACATACCTTTAAAAAATATCCACGATAAAATGTAGAATTCAGCACTCCAAGACAAGACAAGATAAGCAATCAATAAGACGTATTTCACTAAAGAATTCATAAAGGAACACTAAAAGACTGAGACAACAGTTCCTTTGCTATAGAACAGAATGTAGAATTTGATATATGTACTGTGGTGCTCAAGATGATTACCTGACACTCGTATATTCCTTTGTTGTAGGCTTCCCCAAGATCATCTGCATTGAACTTTTGATTCCAAACACATAGCTTATAAACATTGACACCGCAGTTCTACGAACTATGGTCTGTGATCGTGATTTTTTTTCTCTAGTGTTGTGTTTTTGGTGTTTTCGTTTTGCCTATTTGAATATTTTGTTCTCTGCACGTGAGGTTTATGTTTGGAGTGTTGTGCTTACGTGTTTATGTTTCGTGTTTTCGTGTTTTTGTTTTGTTTCTGCACGTGAAGTTTAAGATTTGAGTGTTGTGTATACGTGTTCATGTTTTCTTGTGTTTTGTGTTTTGTGTTTTGTGTTTGTGTTTGTGTAGTTATATGTTTTCGTTTGGATTGTTCGTTGTGCTGTGTTTTGTGGTTTTATAAAGTGAAATTTTGGTGGTTTAACCAAACATGCCAGGCTACCCTCGCCCATGAAACAAAAATCAACATGCTAAAGAACTTATTCAAAAGGCTAGAGAGTAGAGAAACGAGACGAGAGGGAGTTTGAGTTACTTACCTAAGGCTGATCAAGTAACTTACATATATATTGAATAGATGAAGCCAGAGTTAAAGCCCTTTGGTTCTAAAAAACCTCATTCTGCTTTTGTTTCTATGATGAGCTCCTGCTTATCAATAATCCATGAGCGTAACCTAGTTGATTAAAAAAAAATGAAAATCATATACAAAGCAAAACCCTAATTAGACGGCGATTACAAAAAGTATATCATCATCATCATAAGAAATGAACAAATTGAGAATCGGAAGATCATGGATGCGTACTAAGTAATCATCACAATTCAAAATCGATGATCTGTTCTGATTTTGATGCATAAATTAATCCCAAAAAATCTCCAGAAAAAGATTCGTCGAATTCAAACATACAAATGAAAACAACAATTCGAAACTCGAAACGATCTCAATTATGATCGAATAGATTACTAGAAAAAAGAATTAATCTAACCTTCAAATTAGATCCAAAAACAGAGACGATTGGTTTACCCAGAAAAAAAAAAAGAGATGATCGATGAAGAAGATGGAGGGTTTAGAGTGAGAGAGCGATGAATTCAAAATGATTCACCCGTTGCGTTATTAAGCAAATAAAAAATGCTAACAAAGAATTAAATAAAGATTTTACCCTGTAATTTTACATTTATTTACAAGTTTTGCCACTTGATAACCCTAGCTCGCTTCTTGCTTTACACACACTCGGACTTTGTCAATAACCTCATCAGAACCAATCTCAGCTCGGACCTCGACATCGAAGAGCCTAGAGAGGAGGGAAAAGAGATTAAACCCAAATGATTCATTCACAAGCTTCCCTGGCTTCCATAGAGTTTTTTAATTGGGCCAAATAATGGGCCTTTATTCTGGCCCGAATTCGTAGTAACTAAAAGCATTAAAAAGATCAAATGAAACGAGAGACTCTGCTTTGTTCTATGTGAGACTTTTTGCATAAGCTAATTGGAATTCTTAAGATATGACTTTATCAGAGATGATCAGACTCCAGAGATTGTGACTGTAGTTTGAATTCATCAAAGTTTTTGCTTATATTATTCATCTAACTCTTGACTTTCTTAATGCTAGAACCAGCTTTTACTCGCAAGGCATTTCAGATTCCTTTGAGAGTATAGTGTGATTTTTTTCTGAAAGAGGATAGTACTTTTAGCTTTCTTTTGTTTGCTTCATTTGACTTTTGATTATATTAGCATGGAGGATTTAATACAAGTTTGCTTTATTTGACCAGTGTAGAGTGTTAACTATGAGATGTTGACACAGTACATGAGGGATTAGACTTTGGTTTAGTTATATTATGTCACGCTCTATCATGAAGTCAACTTTATATCCTTAGCAATTGCTTAGAAATTAGGAGGAGATTTGAATATTGAAAATTCGAGTTTTGACTTTCTTGTCCTGGAAGTTATTATAGACCTTGTTTTTTCAGCTCAAGAGGTTTCTTGTTACCATAGATTTTTCAGACTCTCTCCTTCAGTGACCATGGCTTACAGACTGCAACTGGTTTTGATCTTCTCCTGTCTTTATCTGATTTGCCAGTCAAGTCAACAAGAAACTCGGTTTGTCTACAATGGCTTTGATTAAGCTGATCTTTTTATTGATGGGATTGCCAAGATCCTTCCTGGTGGGCTCTTGCTGTTAACAAACTCTACAGAGTTGCAGATGGGTCATGCTTTCTTCAAGCAGCCATTTGATTTTGGTCCATCTTCATCGCTCTCGTTCTATACACATTTTGTGTGTGCGCTGGTTCCTCCTAAGTTGGGAGGTGTTGGTGGCCATGGGATTGCCTTTGTTGTGTCTCCTTCGATGGATCTCTCTCATGCATACGCAACTCAGTATTTGGGTGTCTTTAGCAATAATGGGACTTCTTCTACTTCTCCTCTGCTAGCTATTGAGCTTGATACTGTTAAGACAGTAGAGTTTAATGAGTTGGAAAAGCCTCATGTTGGTATTGATGTGAACAGTCCAATATCTCTTGAATCTGCTCTGCCATCTTACTTTTCCAATGTCTTAAGGAAGAACATAAGCATAGATCTTCTGAGTGGGGAGCCTATTCAGGTCTTTGTGGATTACGATGGCTTGTTTCTAAATGTTACACTAGCTCCTATAGATATCCAGAAGCCAAATCAGCCTCTTATATCAAGAGCTATGAATCTTTCAGAAGTTTTTCAAGAGAAGATGTATGTTGGGTTCTCTGCATCAACAGGGAACATGTTAAGTAACCATTATATACTTGGGTGGAGTTTTAGTAGAAGCAGAGAACTATTACAGACCTTAGACCTCTCTACTCTCCCTCAGGTTCCTCTTCCTAGAGAGGTTAAAAAGAAATTATATTTATCTCCATTGCATATTGGTTTGGTAGTCTTATTGGTGATCCCTGTGTTGATGGTTGTTGGAGGAATTTATTGGTACAGAAGAAAGAAATATGCAGAAGTTAAAGAATGGTGGGAAAAGGAATATGGACCACACCGTTTCTCGTATAAGTCTTTGTACAAAGCAACAAATGGGTTTAGTAAAGATTGTCGTGTAGGGAAAGGTGGGTTTGGAGAAGTGTACAGAGGAACTCTTCCTGGAGGCAGGCATATAGCTGTGAAAAGATTATCTCATGATGCAGAGCAAGGGATGAAACAGTTTGTGGCAGAAGTTGTAACCATGGGAAATTTACAACACCGGAACTTGGTTCCTCTTCTCGGGTATTGCAGGAGGAAAGGTGAGTTACTTCTGGTCTCTGAATACATGCCTAATGGTAGTCTTGACCAGTACTTGTTTCATGACGACAACACTGCTCCTTCATGGTTTCAAAGGATTTGTATTATTAAGGACATTGCCTCGGCTCTCAGTTACTTGCATATAGGAACTAAGCGCGTTGTTTTGCACCGGGATATAAAAGCTTCTAACGTAATGTTAGATTCTGAGTTCAATGGGAGGTTAGGTGATTTTGGCATGGCCAAGTTTCATGACCATGGAGCAAACTTATCTGCAACAGCTGCTGTGGGAACTATAGGTTACATGGCACCAGAGCTAATAACAACGGGAACGTCTATGAAAACCGATGTGTATGCATTTGGTGCTTTCCTTCTTGAAGTAACTTGTGGAAGACGACCTGTAGAACCTGAGCTTCCAGTTGAAAAGCAATATTTGGTCAAGTGGGTATTTGAATGCTGGAAACAGGCTTGTTTACTCGAGACTAGAGATTCAAGATTGGGAGGAGAATTCGTATCTGCGGAAGTTGAGATGGTTCTGAAACTTGGACTGCTCTGCACAAATGCTATGCCAGAATCAAGGCCTTCCATGGAGCAAGTGGTGCAATACCTTAACCGGGACTTACCTTTGCCGGATTTCTCGCCATCCACTCCAGGTATCGGGGCTTTTATGCCAGTTTCAGTCGAAGCATTATCTGCCATTGAGGTCTCCACTTTAAGGAACTCCTCAGTTTCTATGTTTATTACTCACACGATCTTGGATGGGCATGGAAGATGAGAAATCTAAGAAACTGTGTATGCTCTGCATCTAAATCTGTCTTGCTACTTAAAAATGTTTTAACTTAAAACTGTTGACTATGTTGTCTGTTGATGTTGTACTCAAACAGATCGCCATGTCCTCTGTAATCCAAGAATCTGTAAGTTTCATAATTCGACATGCTTACCTGTGAAATTGAACAATAATCCAAGTTTGACATTACAGGTTGGTGTTTAGAACCCTCAGAAGTGAAAAAAAAAAGACATGGAGATTAAGAAATCTGAGTAGTTTTGTTAACAAAAAGAGATTAAAATGAAACAATTTTAACAAATCAACTTACAACATTATTATTCTTTCTATGGTGAAAAGCAGAAATCAAATTAGAATAAAAGACTTATCTCTCTGGCTATATATAACCTATGATTTGGAGAAAAAGTTCACAAATCATCTGATCCAACATAAACTTCTCTCTACACAAAGAATGTCCTCTAAGAAAACGAAGACAGACAAAAAAAAATCTCATCTTTATTCACCAAAAACTCCGAGGTATCAATGAAGACCATCTTGATTCTTTCCCTGTCTCAGAAACAGATCCAGAATACCTTCTAGACTTATGAATTCTCATTTTAACACTCGGGACTTTACGTGCAATCGCTTGCCATATCATCTGGACTGCATCATCTACCTTTGACGGAAAATGGAACTCATAATGTTTCTCCACTTCCTGTAATCTCTTCCACATTCGTGTCCATTCCTCTTTGCTTATTCCCCTAATTAAATTAACTAGAAAGTTTTCTTTTAATGCATCAGCGGTGCGAACAAACACCGAGAACTCAGAGTAATCAAGAACGTCCTCGAAAGGAAGCTCAATGTCGTCGCTGATAATGACAGGCACACAGTGACTGGCAATGGCGTCAAAGAGACGGTTAGATGATGGAGTGTCTCCGGCAATGTTGAGGCAGAACTTGGAGTTGTGCATTCCCTGGCTTGCTTTGTTTATGCCTCCATTTCTAACACTCCCAAACGAGAAATGCACATCTTTCTCATCTTGCAAGAGGTAGAATAACTCCTGACGCACAAACCCACCCTGAGATTTGTGACACATTGGAGCAAACCTTATTTAGTAATTGATCAGAAGGACTCTAACTTGTACAGTTCACTTTGCAGAAAAGTATCTCCACATATCAAATGTTGAATCTGATTTGTTGAATAGCAAATTAAAGAAGTCAAACACTAAAGCAAGGTAACAAAAAAACTCACATCTTTCCTGTAGATAGCACCCTGAAAATAAAGCAGAATCGGTCTGCTATCGAAACCTGACGTATCGTTTTCATACGCTTTGATAACATGCTTATAAGGCGCAATGATATCTTTCTCAACATTCGCCACAGTAGGAGGATACCTTCCAAAGTCCGAGAGTATAAACATTGCAGGAAACAGCTTGTTTCTAGCATCCAACATACTATTCGGATGATGAGCAAGAACCACATGATCTCTACCACCTGACCTCTTCCACTCCTCTTGAGCAGTCAAAAAACTAACCAACTTCCTTTGCAAATCCTTGTTCTTACTAATCTTCTGATGAGGATTCACCTTAGAGAACCGATTATAACTCAACGATGAAAAAAACGGCACAAAGATAACATCAGCTTCAGTAGAATTATAAACCCGTTTCGCAGCAACAACCCTGGGCGCATTCTCATACTCCGAAGCAAGTAAATCCAACGTAAGCCAATACTCGATACTATGCTGCAAATTCAACCCTCCAGGATAAGGAGGTATAAACTTCTGAACATCAGGCCATACACTACTACTACCTTTCTTCTTCCCATCAGGTTTCCAATCTAACAATCCGAAATGAAACTCTGGATCCATATTATACATATAAACCTTAAGAGGAGCCGCCTTCGCTATCACCGACTTATCATCCTTAACACACCTACTACAATCATCTCTCT
Organism: Capsella bursa-pastoris; assembly: GCA_036452645.1. Lineage (NCBI taxonomy): Eukaryota > Viridiplantae > Streptophyta > Magnoliopsida > Brassicales > Brassicaceae > Capsella > Capsella bursa-pastoris. The sequence goes on along the minus strand of CP144195.1, from coordinate 13,914,982 downwards.
CCCTCTTTACCCCTTTCACATTCACATCGAATGATTTAGATGAAAATGTGGAGCTGAGGAATCGATTATGAGCAGTGGAACGCAACACAAAGTAACACGAAAGCGCGAATAAGATCGTAGTTACGACGAATAAGCATAGTAACAGATTCCGAGCTACATACCCAATCGCAGAACCATTCTTCTCAACCATTGCCATAAAAGGATCAAAGAGAATCAAATCAAATCACACACAACATACATACATACCCAAGAAACTAGGGCTTCTACATTACAGAATCAGCTCGTGAGATTGATTATAAAGCGAATCATCGATCTAGGTTAAGTGTTTCTCGCGACACTTGTTGCTCGATTCGATCGAGAATGGGGAAAAGGAGAACTCAGGTTTTGAATTGGGATGCGAAAGCGTGATTGGTGCTATGGGGAATGTAGAAGAAGAAGAAGAAGAAGCTTTGGGAAGAGTTTGATCTATCATGGAGCCGAGACAATGCGGCGGAGAACAAGGAAGAACAAATGGTAATGAAGCTTCAGCGATCGTAAAGTCTTCTATAATTAAAACTTTTTTTTTAAATTTTTATATTTATGGATCTGTTTTTTAGTACTTGTTTTGGTATATCTCTCCTGCAACAACATAAATTTTAACAGAAAAATTAATATGGTTGAAAAGGTAATACAAATTACATAGATCATAAACTAGAAAAAGAAAAAATCATCAAAATGAAAAACAATATTTATTTTAAAAGAAAATTTAATATGTTTTAAAGGGTTGATTAACAATCTTAGTATATATAAAAATAATAATTCATTATTTAGTTTGTGAGTTTTAATTAATAAATAACTCGAAAATTAAATAATCAACTAAACTGTTTTTTACACAAATCATTGTGCTGGCCAACTGTGATTTTGAATAAAGTAGTTGAGATTTTATTATTCAGAGACTAAATGTAGATGTGAATTCTATATATGACCGATGTGGGACATTTAACAGGAGGAAGGATGACCAAACAAGAGTCAAGCCTCGTGTAAACCTTATATTTTCTGCTACGATTAACACTTCCACTCGCGGTGATGGTGAGAGACACGGCTCGAGCTTGTTTGATCACTCGCGGTGACGTAAAGGAGAGAAGACTCTGCAGAGGAGCTCAAAACCAAATCCGCCATTTTCATCTTCTTCGCAAGCTTTCTTTTAAAGGAACGATTGATTAGATTAGTTTCCGAACAAACCAACGAAATCCATTGATCAAATCATTAACCTAAGCGGTTAAATTTTGATACTTGTAAACCGGTTTTCATTAGGTCTTTCGCAATCCATAACTTTGGTCCGGTTCATTCAGAAAACTCACATTTTTTAATTCTTCGATTAAAGAAGCATCAAACCAAAATTCAAATTTTTGTTCTTTTCGGTTCTGAACTCATATAACTAAATAAATATTCTCAATTGATGGTCCGAATTGAAACCAAAACAACATATAACTCGGTTTTTCAGATTAATTTCCTATATTTTTACAACTCGAACAATTTTGAATATTGGAAATGGTTTAAAACTCTTACCTTTGATTCTTCTTCTCTGTACGTTACATTACATATACAGGTTTTTGGTAAACAAATCATTCTTTTTTAAAAAAAATTTTGTTTGTAAATTTGTAATTGAGTTGTTTATTGTAAGATACAAAATATTTGTGACTAATAAGTTCTTTAAAATTAAACTAAAAGATTACAAGTTTATTGTAAGGAAATAAGTATAGTTTTGGATATTATAAGAGAAGACTTAATTAGGACTTTAGAATAAAGGTCGGTCCATATAAGAATAGTCCTCAAGAAAATAAAACTCAAAATATGTTTCTTTGTATATGTGTGATATTTAGTTACCTCAAGAAAAGATGTATATTTAGTATATTAAAAGAAAATTTAATATGTTTTAAAGGGATGATTAACAATCTTAGTACAAAAACAAATTTAACTGATTATTTAGTTTGTGAGGTTTAATTAATAAATAACTCACAAATTAAATAATCAATTAAAAGGTTTTTATAAAAAGCATTGTGCTGTCCAGATGTGATTTTGAGTAAAGTAGTAGAGATTTTACTATATAGAGACTAAATGTGGAAGTGAATTCAATATATGGCCAAGGTGGGACATTTAAACAAGGATTTTAATATATAATGACATAATATAAACTAAATGTGTCTTGAACCGATGTAGGAGTCGTTGATTTTTTTTTCTATGTACGTTATGTATACAGCATTTTTATTTATTTTGAAATTGAGGTGTAGATTAATTTTCAATTTTTTTTTGTTTTTATTCAATAACAACATATATAATTTCATAAAAATACTAAAAACCATACAAAGGTTCCCCTCTTAAGTCTCTTTCATTATTGGCCTATGCCAAGAAAAGGGTGACTACAATCCAAATATGCAAAATCGAGAGTACAAGACATTGCAGCCTTAGCGATCTGATCTGGCGTCTGATGACTGCACAAATTTCATATATTTGCTTTTGTTTTCTGCTGCATTCTAGGATTGTATTGTAACAACTAACAATCATCCATCTATTTTCAAAGAAAGATATATATATACATAAATCATTCTGATCTTATAAAGTGGACCGGTTCAACATTATTCGTGTATAAGGCAAAATAATGGGTTTGACAAAGTAGGGCTTGTACCACATACTTGTCAAACAAGTTACCCTATATTCTCTTCACATGGACTCGGCACTAAACCACTCCGTCGTCTCCAAAGTCGTGTAACTTCAGATTCTTTGGTCTTACTATAGATCACTTCACCAATAATGGGTTTACTTTGAGGTTACGTCGCTTTAATTTAATTCGACTTGATATTGTTAATACTAGTGTAGACCAAGTACTCTTTCTCAATTAGAATATTAGTAGAATTTTAAACGTATTTTTAGAGTAATTATCACGGTTATATATAATTAAAAAGTCTATAGTCAACTCTTTTTGTTTTGCATATAAGGAATATTATTCTTGAACTTGGAATAATATGTAGAAAAATTGTGTTTGAAGCCGTTTCCCTTATAACCACAACTTAAGATTTTACAAAACTCATAACCCAAAACCATAACTTGTCTGTCTTTTTTTTTTTGTTTTGTCCATTACCAATAGCTAGAATTTTTCTCTTGATGATCTTATTTGTTAATCTGATTTGCTTATCAAGTCAACAAGACTTGAGTTTCGTCTACAATGGCTTTAACCAAAACCAAACCAATCTTCACCTTGACGGCTCTGCCAAAGTCCAAGATGGACTTTTGCAGCTAACCAACGCCACAACTCAACAAAAGGGTCATGCTTTCTACAACCGACCATTCGATTTCGGTTCAGCTTCATCTCAGTCTCTTTCTTTCTCGACTCATTTCGTTTGCGCTCTTGTTCCTAAGCCAGGAGTTGATGGTGGTCATGGGATTGCCTTTGTTCTATCATCTTCAATGGATCTTACACAAACAGATCCAACTCAGTACTTAGGACTCTTCAACATCTCAACTAATGGTTCTCCTTCTTCTCATGTCCTAGCTATCGAGCTTGATACTGTACAGAGCGCTGAGTTTGATGATATCGACAAAAACCATGTCGGTATAGATGAGAACAGCCTCCAATCTGTTGTTTCTGCTTCAGCTTCTTATTATTCAGACAAGGAAGGGAAGAACAAAACCTTGAAACTCTTGAGTGGAGATCCTATTCAGGTATGGATTGATTATGAAGATACTCTACTCAACGTTACTTTAGCACCATTCAAGATCCAGAAGCCGAGTAAGCCTCTTTTGTCAAGAACTATCAACCTCACCGCAATCTTCCCAGATCGAAAAGCCTTTATCGGTTTTTCGGCTGCAACAGGTTCATTGATTAGTTATCAATACATCTTAGGATGGAGCTTTAGCAGAAGCAGAGTATTGCTACAGAGTCTTGACGTCCTTCCCAAGGTTCCTCGTCCCAAGAAACCGGAGAAAACATCTCTTCTACTTATTGCTTTACTGGTTATACTCTCTATTATAGTAATCGCGGTTCTTGGAGGATTTTATTACTACAGAAGAAAGAAGTATGCAGAAGTTAAAGAGCCATGGGAAAAAGAGTACGGTCCACTTCGTTATTCGTATGAATCTTTGTACAAAGCAACAAGAGGGTTTAACAAAGATGGTCGTCTTGGAAAAGGCGGTTTTGGAGAAGTCTATAAAGGAACTCTCCCTCTTTTAGGTGATATAGCGGTGAAGAGGCTATCACACGGTGCAGAGCAAGGGATGAAACAGTTTGTGGCTGAAGTTGTGACTATGGGAAGTTTACAACACAAGAATCTGGTTCCTCTTCTTGGGTATTGCAGAAGAAAAGGCGAGTTATTGCTTGTCTCTAAGTACATGGAAGGAGGTAGTGTTGATCAGTACTTGTTTCACGGCGATAAGCCGCCTCTTTCGTGGTCTCAAAGACTCGCGATATTGAAAGATATCGCGTCTGCGCTCTGCTACTTGCATACAGGAGCTAGCCAAGTTGTTTTACACCGAGATATCAAAGCTTCTAATGTCATGTTAAATGGAAATCTCCAAGGGTTCTTAGGAGATTTTGGAATGGCTAGGTTTGATGATCATGGAGCTAACCTCTCTGCAACAGCAGCTGTAGGAACTATAGGCTACATGGCGCTTGAGCTAACATCAACGGGAACTTCAACAAGAACTGATGTGTATGCATTTGGTGCATTTATGCTTGAAGTAACATGTGGGAGGAGACCATTTGATCCCGAGATGCCGGTTGAGAAACGTCATTTGGTCAAGTGGGTTTGTGAATGCTGGAGGAAAGGTTCTATACTTAATGCTATAGATACAAGACTGAGAGGTAAGTTCGTACCCGGGGAAGTAGAAGTGGTTCTGAAACTAGGGTTGCTCTGTACAAGCATTGTACCAGAAGCAAGACCTAACATGGAACAAGTGGTGCAGTACATAAACAGACACCAAAGATTGCCTGAGTTCTATCCAGACACCCCCGGAATTGGTGTTTCCACTCCGGTCTTAATGGGACTGCCATCGTTGGCAATCACTTCTAGTTCAGTTACCTCATCAGCCTCTCCTTCCTCCGTAAACAACTCAATGTTCATTTCTCACACAATCATATATGGTGATGGAAGATGAAATGTATCCACTTTTATTCACATTTCTTTGATGTACAGCATAGAGACCAGACCCCATCTGTCTCATTGTCCCTAATGTCTAAACTTTGTATCAGTTTATGTAGAGAAGTTTTTATAACAGTTACTTGTAATACCCAAGATGTGACAAATCTCTCTAGTTAACTTTTGTCTATACATGGTTTATGTGATTGATGTTGTGTCTTTGATTAAGCATAAGGATCAAGTAGAGTTCTTATGAAAACTGAACCAATAGAGTAATGAACAAGTACTGAAATATTATTATCTTAAGAGTAGTACTACAGAAATGGGAAGGGGAAAAACTAAAAGCAAAGACTGTGACTTAAAGGATCAAGTAGATCCATTTGTGAGCAGTTTAGTTTTATTTCTTCCTTCAATCTCCATGAACATGCCTAAAGGAGCAGCAGAGGAACCGTCTTTTTTATCATCAGAAGCACCAATCACGATCCTTATAGCAATCTCCTCTGCATCACTTTCTTTCAAAACCTGGCGAGAGGATGAAACAGAACTAGTACCATTTCTTGTGTGATCAACGACATCTTTGGACACTGTTGGTGACTGAACTATCCACATGAGGTTGTTGTAACCTTTGGTCTTATGGAGGAATATTGCAGTTGAGGAGACTAGGAGTTGGATGATCCAAGGTAAGGTAATGAGTAATGTTCCGGTAATGGCAAAGAAATGGATGAAAGGCAACTTGTGGCCATTGGTTGTGGCGAGACGGAAGAAGAGTATTCCCATAAGAGTTGTCCAAAGAGAGTGGAGTAGGATTGAACAAAAAGAGATGCCTCGAGAAGAAGAACCAGAGGTTCTACTACTACTCTCCATCTTCACTTATGGGCTAAAGTTGTTTTTGTTAGTCTAATAACGTTGAGAAAGTTATGAGAACATTTGAAGTAAAAAAAATGGTTAGGAGATATTGTTGGAGAGATCAATGGTGAGTTTTGATTTTGTTAGTTAGCTGATTTTTTTTTTCTTTTGACTTGGTGATTACTGATTAGTGAAATTAAACTATTGTTTTTCTCCAAAAAGTTTTACAGGTTTTTTTAATTTAAATTTGAAAATAAGTGTTTGAATTAAACAAAAAGTGGAAATTCTAAATTATTTTAATCTTTTTGATCTCTCTAACCAATAAATAATGAAATTTGGTAATTGGTAAGGGTAATGAGAAAGATGTTAAGAAGCAATATCAGCTTAGCAAAAGTGGTGAATATATAAATTTTACTTATTGTGTATGTAATATTTAATTTTTATTGAATTTTCAGATAAATAATATTAAAGTTTTGTGAAATTTATAAAAATCACTAACTTGGCTTAGTTACATAACTCAATAATATAAAAATTTAAATTATTTGACATAAGAATCTGATGATTTGATTATCCGTTAATAAATGATGCTATATAGTAAACTAATATAACGGTTTAATTTCCGCTAATATTGTGTTTTTTGTAAAATCAATAAATATTCGTGATTAACTAAATAAAAATTAAACATTCAATTCACAACAATCAATTTTCCACTATTTTGTAAATTCTATAAAAAAAAAACACTTTTGGCAATTGATAATTCAACAATTTGATTTATGGTTTATTTTAAATTATCCTGTCATAAGATTCCCATTTCCAATAACAATATAGTGGAAGAACTAAAAAACAACAATGTTCCGTTATATACGTCACACGTCACCATACACATCAGCAATACAATTATTGAAGCCAATGTTTAAACCAATTCAAACTCACCACGTGTAAACCAGACAAAACATAAAAAAACCCAACGCGACAAAACAAAACATAGAGAAAGCGAAACCCAATCTCCCTCCAATCTTCTTCTTCTCGATTTTTGTAAGAAGAAACACTAAAGAACCAGAGTGAAGAAGCCATGTCTGTAAAACTAATCTTATCTTCATCGATCCTTTTGATTCTCATAGCTGCAACAACGGCTGATAAAGAGATCGGACTCGATGAATTCAATCCAATCAGAATGGTCTCCGACAATCTCCGTGAGCTTGAAGACACAATCGTTCAGCTCTTAGGCCAGTCTCGTCATGTTCTCTCCTTTTCTCGATTCGCTCACCGGTAAAAATTCTCATCGTTGACTTATTTTCTTCGTTGACTTGTTTCTGTCATGTGAAGTTTACGATTTCGGTTAATTTTTGGGTTTTTGTGAAAAAAAAGGTATGGGAAGAAGTATCAGAGCGAAGAGGAGATTAAGTTAAGATTCTCAGTTTTTAAAGAGAATCTTGATTTGATCAGATCCACTAATAAGAAAGACTTGCCTTATAAACTCTCTGTTAATCGTAAGTTTTATCTCTAACGCTTTGATTTGAGCCTTCTTGTCTCAATTCACATAGTTCAAGAACGTTTGGTTTGAGCCTTGTCTCAGTTACATGGTTCAAGAATGTTTTATTTTAGCTTGCTTTGTCTCAATTCACATAGTTCAAGATTCAAGAACGTAGTATATGAGCTTTGTCTCAATTCACATAGTTCAAGATTGTTAATGGTTTAGAGTACTTAAGTGGTTTCTAGTAAGTAGTAACCTTGAAGGATTATGTGACATTGTGACAACATTTTTCTACTTTTTTGGGCTTGTATTTTGATTCCTTGATGGTTGATGGATTGAGCCACATTAGTGTTGTATATGTTTAATGAGTATGTTCTGTTTTACAGAATATGCTGATTTGACATGGCAAGAGTTTCAAAGACACAAGCTTGGAGCTGCTCAAACATGCTCGGCTACTTTGAAGGGTAGCCACAAGATCACTGAAGCTACAGTTCCAGACAAGGTTAACATTCACTTCTTGTTCTTTATCTTTTAGTGGAGATAGAAATTTGTGGTGCTTGGTTTTGAGTCTCCAGATTGTGTAAACTGCAGAAAGATTGGAGAGAAGATGGTATTGTTAGTCCTGTTAAAGACCAAGGACATTGTGGATCTTGCTGGACATTCAGGTAAAGTCTTATGATCATAACTTTTCCAGTGATTTCTTGATGTAAGCAAGATCAGAATCTCTGAGATATATGATCAATGCTTCCACTTCAGCACGACCGGAGCTCTAGAAGCAGCTTACCATCAAGCATTTGGAAAAGGAATATCTCTGTCTGAACAACAGCTTGTGGACTGTGCTGGAACTTTTAACAACTTTGGTTGCCATGGTGGACTTCCTTCTCAAGCCTTTGAATACATCAAATACAATGGTGGGCTTGACACAGAGGAGACTTATCCTTACGTTGGTAAAGACGGTGTCTGCAAATTCTCAGCTAAAAACATCGGTGTACAAGTTCTTGACTCTGTCAACATTACACTGGTAAAGCCTAATTTGGAATAAGATTCATACTTAATTGCCTAACACAAATCATACATTAGTTCTCTGATATATATAAAACAACTAATAGGGTGCAGAAGATGAACTGAAGCACGCGGTAGGACTGGTAAGACCAGTGAGTATTGCGTTTGAGGTTGTACATGAATTCAGGTTTTACAAGAAGGGAGTTTTCACTAGCACTACCTGTGGAAACACTCCTATGGTGAGTTTTTTTTCTTCTTTAAAACCGCAAAAATGTTTAAAAAATGTTACCATTACCAAGATGGATTCGTTTTGATTTGCAGGATGTAAACCATGCTGTGTTAGCAGTTGGTTATGGAGTTGAAGACAATGTTCCATACTGGCTTATAAAGAACTCATGGGGAGGTGCTTGGGGAGACAAAGGCTATTTCAAGATGGAAATGGGGAAGAACATGTGTGGTAAGTCTTTTTGTTTTCAAAACGAATTGGTTTGGTTTCTTTGTCTCCTATTGATTTGTTTCCTTGGTTTTGGTAGGTGTTGCAACTTGTTCATCGTATCCGGTTGTGGCGTGAGGTTCAAAGAATCAAAGATAACAAAATAAAGTTTGAATTTTTATATGTGTATCTTATGTTTCCCAAATAATATCGTCGAAAGAAAAGAAAAATAGTGTCTATTGTCAAATTGCAGAAACTTCTAACTTTGTTATAAATAACTAAACAACAAATGCATGATTTTTATGAAGGTGATACTAAGGAGTAATGATAAAGAGATCAATGAAGGTGATTCTAATTATGAAACATCAAAGATGAATATCTTAGCCAAATCTTAGGTGTAAACACATATGTTTATAATTTTTACATATTTCAAGTTTGTATTCAGTAATTGAATTTTCTTTTGTGATCCATCATTTTCTATAAAATCCACCAATTTAATATGAAACATGACTACATTGTAGGATAATTTTGATTAATTTTCATTGATCATTTTTCAGTGAACTTGTAATGAAGAGACATTAATTCTATAATTCTTTCTGACAAATATTTGATTAAATTTTTCCTAAATGCTCTATAAATAAAATAAGTTTTTATAATTTTATTGAAGATTTTTATGTTATCTTTTCCTTTTGATTTCATTATATATACATTTTTAAAGATTTTTCTATTATCATATGTGATGGAGCATCAATGCTCTAAAATGAGCCTCACCATCATTAAAATATTGTAAGAATGAAAAAAAAAAAAATCAACATTGGTCATACCAAATTTTGGGAAATAATGTATATTGTAGCTTAGATTTTCTCAATACTAAAAAATAACTAACTTATTAACAAACCTTAATAACGTGCCAAATTACTTATTAACAGAAGTAATTGACGCGTCAAAAGTTTCCATTGCTTAATAATAAAAATTTGTTAACCTTAAATATAATTTTAAATTTTTATCCCTTATAAAAGGTTAATTTTTATATTCTTGACTACAAAATGATATTAATTTGTTACCAAAACAATATTGAAGATTTATATATATATATATAGTGAATCCACTATGTTTAGTTCTTATAAATTAAAATAAGAGCCTTGCTGCATATTTCAAGAGATATACATTGTTGGATGTTCAACTGTAGCTTTTGATTGACTCAATTATTGAAGCTAGGGTATCCTTACTACATCTCTTCAAAATTTCTTAGCCAAATTTTCAATGTTTTTATTTATTTATTTTGTTAATGTTTTTTTTAAGAAAAATAAATTGTTGATATTTTTTTAAAATAACGCGCGAAAATAAACTATTAACGGCAAGATTTTGAACCACAAAAATTTGTGTGATAAATTTTCAAACACTATAATTTTTGGCCAGCGTTATTTGTCTTGAGTCCACGTGTCATTTATCTTATCTGTAAGTTTATTTTTTCCAGTTTTTCCTTAATTTGATTTCCTTTTTTCACTAATTACCCAAATTAATAGATAACTTACTTTATATTACAAAAATAATTTCAGGTAAGCAATCTGATCCAACGGCTAGTGTTTCTCAACGTGGCGTGATCCTAGTAAACCTGATTTATATAAGTTGCAAGAACTTACGATACGATACGATACGATACGATCCTGAGAGAGAAGAAGAAGAAGAAGACAAAGTTAGGTGAGCTTTTGTAGAGAGAATCTGTTTTTTTACGTACATGTTAGCACACTGGAACTAAACCCGGACGTATTGCGGTAAACTAAACCGGATTTGATAAAAATCAGCTTTTGTTCTTCCGGTTATCTGTAAAAATCGATTTCTTCTCGTCTCCTTCCTCCTTAAGTCAAAAATACAATAAAGCCGAAAACTTTGAAATTTGTCGGCGTTGTTTTGAATCTGTAGAGCACTAAAAATTGAGTTTTTTTTTGTTGATGATTTGATATGCAGTATCCGATCTCTGGGTAAATTTCTTCAATTTGTGCTTGTTCTTGGATTGATAATTTTTGGAACTCGGGTGAAAGGACTAATTTTTTTGAATGATCAATCCCTTTTTTTGTTTAGATCGGTTGCTGTATAGAGACTTGATTCTCCGGCGGTGTTACTCAATTTCCCGGTGGTGGTTTTGTGATTTGAACTGAGACGTCTTTGTGTGTGTGGGTTTAAGAGATGGATTTAGTTGCTAGCTGCAAGGTATTAACAACACTGATTGTGATGGGTTAATTAAGATTTTATTGAGAAGAACTTTTCAAAAGAGCTTGCTTTTTTTTTTTTTTTAATTTTTACACTCAATTTGCTTATGATCGGTCTGAAAAAATGATTTTTTTGAGTTGAGTGGATGTTATTGTTTACTTAGCTGAGATGTATATTTCAGGAGAAACTTGCGTATTTTCGGATAAAAGAGCTCAAGGATGTGCTTACTCAGCTAGGACTTTCTAAACAAGGGAAAAAGCAGGTTTGAATTTTGCTGCTGGTCTTTCCACTTGCTATTGTTATGGTGTTATATCTGTTTGTTAATATCGAATAGAAGATAGTGTTTGGGGTGATCGTAGTTGGACTTTTCTCATTTTGAGGGAGACAATGTTATCATTATATTGTAATTGATTTGCTAATAGTGAGCTTATGTATCTACTTGGTGAAGAGGGTTACCTGTTTCATTTGAAAGTAGTAGTTGTTTTGTTTTTACCGATTGTACTGGTTATATAGCTATCTTGTGTTCTTTTATAGAAGATTGCAGCTTAGCTACCAGGAAATTTCATGAACTTCATAGGCTACTGTTTATTGGGGATCCAGTTTGTGATTAATGTTGAGTTTTTCTCCGTTTATCCTTTTACTTATGCAGGACCTTGTCCAGCGAATCTTGACTATTCTTTCTGATGAGCATGGTATATTGCGCACTCATATTTATTTATTCATGCATGTACTGTGTAATCTGAGAAAGTTTTGAGTGTTCTGATAAGTGTTGTTTCCATTACCTACTGACAGCGGGCAGGTTGTGGTCTAAAAGGGATGCCATGGCAAGGGAAAAGGTTGCAAAACTAGTGGAGGATGCATATAGGTGAGTGTATGTTTTAGCCATGGATTTCTTATGCATGCTTGTTTTTTCCTTGTGGACAGTAATTTACTTTTTGGTTTACCACAATAATTTTTTGTTTCCACAGGAAAATGCAAGCATCTGGGGCAAGTGAATTAGTGTCCAAAGGAAAAGTTAGTTCGGATATCAGTAATGTTAAAGTTAAGGGAGAACTTGAAGATCCCTTTCAACCAGATAACAAAGTTCGGTGTATTTGTGGAAGCTCATTAGAGACAGAGTCAATGATACAGGTAAGTCTGTTACACAATAGTCGTCTCAAATCCTTTTTGAGTTAGCAATATCTCTTGGTGGTGGTACTTTCTGGTTTCAATAGACGATTTTGTAAATTTCAGTGTGAGGATCCGAGATGCCATATCTGGGAGCATGTTGGTTGTGTCATTATTCCGGAGAAGCCTATGGAAGTAAACCCACCTCTTCCTGAATCATTTTACTGTGAAATATGCCGACTTACCCGTGCTGACCCGTAAGATGCTCATGAACTTCTTTTGATTGGGAAATGAGTAAAAGTCTTACATAACATGAAAAAAGGGGGGGGGGGGTTCCTACATACATGCCACTTTTATGCTCTGTGTTTTTATTTTGTTTAAAAATCGTTTTGTTTTGATTTTCGCGTCTTAATTGTTTTTTTTATGTGCAGATTTTGGGTTACAATGGCGCATCCATTGTATCCTGTGAGGTTGACTGCAACGACAGCCCCAACTGATGGGTATGTACACGAAGTCTTTTGTTGTAACTATCATGTTTAGATTTGTGTACTTGTAGTGGAAATTCAAAGACATTATAGTGTCTTGCGGTCTGCATACTGTTTGTGGATGTAGGGTTAATTTCAATTGAGGGATGAGGTGAACCGTAGTCACTTAGCTTTCGTAGCTGGACTTATGTTTCATTTTAGTACTTAGAGAAAAGAAATCATGGTTGTTCCTAGGCAGATTCACAATACTTAAATATGATAATAACATGTGTGTTCTTCTAATACTCCGACACAATTTTCAGTTCAAACCCAATGCAGAGTGTGGACAGAACATTTCAAATAACAAGGGTAGACAAAGAATTGTTGGTGAAACATGAGTACGATATTCAGGTTGATGATTTTAAAAGGAGGTTAGATATGTACACTACATACGTGTGTGTGTTTTCTAATTGGCAGTTCTATTTGCTTTGTTTTCAGGCTTGGTGTATGCTCTTGAATGACAAAGTTCTATTTAGGATGCAGTGGCCTCAATATGCTGATCTGCAAGTCAATGGTATGTGAGTCCAATTCATTGTTTAGGGATGATATGTGTTAGTGTTATTAGCGATTTATAGGAGGCATATGAGGAACATGGGTTTCATGGAATAAGTATGGTTTGCAGATCTCAGTAAATGTGCTCTCTTTTGATATGGATTCATGGTTAAGTTGTTACTTTTTTATAGGTGTACCTGTTCGAGCAATTAACCGACCAGCATCACAGCTTCTGGGGGCCAATGGCCGCGATGATGGACCTATGGTATGTTTTTCATCTCTTTTCAGTAACAGTTATTTGTTGTTATGGATATTTTACTCTCTCTAAAATTAATATGAAGCTGTTTGTAATCTAGTATGCATCCATATTTTTTGGCAGATCACACCTTGTGTTAGAGATGGAATTAACAAGATATCCTTGAGTGGATGTGATTCCCGCAGTTTTTGTTTGGGTGTAAGACTTGTGAAGAGACGAACTCTGCAACAGGTACTTGTATTTACTGTAAGATGTTGCATGAGAAACATTAAAAGACTAGAGTCAATGCGAGGGAAAAAAAAAGATGAATTTAATCTGTAAGAATGAACTAGAGCATGTGCATGCGAAGGAAGTTAATCTGTGTGAGGGTTACACTATGGTTGCACTGAAAATTCTAGGTTTTCCCAGTTCTATGTTGACTACAATTTGTTAGTTATACAATGTTAAGAAAGATATATTCTCTTTGATCCTGAGCTAAGTCAATCTGGTCTTTTTAGATCATGGTGCAATGGCATAAGTGAGTACATTTTGTTGGCTATTTAGTGCTGACTGCTGAGTTTGGTCCTCTTTGATGATGAGCTGGGTCAGGAATCCATGGTGCAATGGCATAATTGACTACAGTTTGTGGTTATATATTGTTTTCTTAAGTATAGTGTGTTATGCTGTAAACTCTTCTTTCTCACTGTATTAATCACTATTTCTAGTATTCTTAAATGCTCAAAACATGATCTATTTCACTCGTGTGAGTTTCCTATAAACCTACCCCTATTTTTTCATCTAGGTCTTAAACATGATTCCGGATGAGGATAAAGGTGAACCTTTTGAAACTGCTCTTGCGCGTGTACGCCGATGTATTGGAGGTGCAACTGGAAATGATGATGCTGACAGTGATAGTGATATTGAGGTTGTTGCAGATTTCTTTGGTGTCAATCTCCGTTGTCCTGTAAGTTCCTTTGGTAGATTACTACTTGTTTTTAATAGGTTGTTGCAATCCAATAGGTGTGTTTGTCTCCTGACTACCTTATTGTGTGTATGAGAACGTTTCTAGACTGATTAGTATTACCTTTCTGTTGATGTCACTAGATGAGCGGCTCTAGGATGAAAGTTGCTGGGAGATTTAAACTCTGTGTGCACATGGGATGTTTTGACCTTGAGGTGTTTGTGGAGCTAAATCAACGTTCCAGAAAGGCAGGTATCCTATTGTAGTCTTGTTAATTGGGTTATTCCTATTGTATACTGAGTTTATATGTTCCGTGGTTTGTGTAACTACAGTGGCAATGTCCTATTTGTCTGAAGAACTACTCTCTGGAGCATATAATTGTAGATCCTTATTTTAGCCGTATTACATCAAAGGTAAAATTTAGTGGATGTTAATTCTTGATGAATTCGATGTTTTATTCATTTAAGTACATTTACAAAGATTTTCTTCCTGCATGCAGATGAGACATTGTGATGCAGAGTTGACTGAGATTGAAATAAAGCCTGATGGTTCTTGGCGTGTGAAGTTCAAAAGTGACAGCGATCGTAGAGAATTGGGGGAACTCTCACAATGGCACACACCTGATGGTAGTCTCATCCCCACGATTGATGAGATTAAACCTAAGATGGAAATGCTAACCTCAGTTAAACAAGAAGGTTTCTCAGACGATCTAACCCCTTTGAAACTTGGAATAAGGAAGAATCGCAATGGCATTTGGGAAGTCAGCAAATCTAATATCAATGGTTTGTCTTCCAGTAATAGGCAAGAGAAGGTTGAGTATCAGGAGCAAAATGTTATACCAATGAGCAGTAGCGCAACTGGAAGTGGTAGAGATGGCGATGACCCTAGCGTAAACCAGGACGCTGTTGGGACCTTTGACTTTGGAAACAATGGGTTGGAGCTTGATTCTCTATCCATGAATGCAGATCCAAGCTACAACTTTAGTGATAGGAATCATCAACCAGCAGTTGCGAGTAATAATGAAGTCATCGTTCTAAGTGATTCTGATGACGAAAATGATGTTGTAATCACTGGGGGTCCTGCTTTCAATGAGAATCAACCTGATGGCGAGGCAAACTTTCCATTGCACCCACCTGGTATTAACTCATACAGTGAAGACCCTCACACCATGGCTGGGAGCAGTTCGGGCCTGGGTCTTTTCACCAACATTGACGACGATTATGATATGCGCCTTTGGCAGTTTTCTTCAGAACCCCAAGGAGGCCCTGGGTTCCAATTATTTGCTTCTGATGCTGAAGTATCAGAGGATTTAGTTGGTTTAAAGCCTGGTCTACCGAACTCTGCCCCTGCAATAAGTAGTGGTTACACAATAGCTCCAGAGCAATCAATACCATCTGTTCCTATATTTCCAGAATCGGTTGGGGAACGTGAAGCAGATGCAAACGGTGGATTAGTGGACAATCCTCTGGCAACTAGTGAAGAGGATCCCTCACTTCAAATATTTCTGCCAACAAGACCTGATACCTCACCTCAGTCTGACTTAAGAAATCAGGCGGAGGTGTCAAATGGAACTCCCAGTGATGATTGGATCTCCCTTAGGCTTGGTGATCATGGAGAGACAGTAAATGTAAACAGAGTTAATGAAAACAATCCAGTGTCGACGAGCGAGGGTGTTTTGGATACCTTGTCAGAAACAGGTTAGTTTCCCTGACTGAAACTGATTTTGCTTTATTTTTCTTGAAACATGAAGAGATCTTCAATACAGATTGTCATGCTTACGACTTATTTGCACTGTTGCATTTAGATTTCCTTCACTTGTATGGGTTGTTGGGTCTTGTAAAGACAACTGAACAAGAGTGGTCTGAATTATCGGGGATTTGTTACTGACTAAAATCTAACTTATTTGCAGCGTCGTTGCTTCTGGGAATGAGTGATAGTAGTAAACAAGAGAAGGCAAGTAGACAAAGATCAGATAGCCCGTTCTCGTTTCCTAGGCAGAAGCGTTCAGTAAGACCCCGGCTGTATCTCTCCATTAACTCAGATTCAGAATGACTCATGATTTATTTATCTGGATGATGCTACTACCCATATGTATAGCCTACATCAACTTGTTTATTTTATTTTGCGGGGATGATCCATCCGGTGTTACTTTGATTCTTTACATATACATATATGCACAGAACAATCAAATGGATCATCATCATCATCATCAGAGCCAGAGTTTGGAAAGCTTTGCTTTATTCTCTGTGCTCGGGCATCTTAAAGGCTCTCATGCAAGGTAAAAAAAAAGCCAATCTAAGTCTTGATCAACATATCCGAAGCTAATATATCATCTCTGTGAAACTGAAGCTACTCTGTCTCATTGCAGGATGTTTATTTGCAAAGGAGTAAACTTAGGTTTATACATATAAGTTAATGAAAAGACTTGGAAAGCTTTTGTATTTTCGATAGGACAAAGTTGTTTACTACAGATATTATGGGACAAGTAGAGGAAACTTAGCATTTTGTATATGTGGGGTTTTAACTTTTGTTCTCTTCTGTTGAATAGAAGAAAAAAAAAAAATCAGTTCTTTCTTCTTCCTCTCGATTCTTGAACACTTCTTGGAAACATCTAACATATTATAACACAGTACTTAATATTGAAAATGGTATCTTAGAACAGTGTCAATGTTATATATACTAGAAACGAGACGACAAAGATGGTATGGGAGAGTAGTAGTTAGTAAACATAAACAATAACAAAGTGGTATACGGAACTCACTGCATAGACCATGACTCATTGCTCATATCTCTCTCTTTTCCCATCCTTATCACTTTACTATTATTAAAATCTATGTTCCAAAACTTTAATTCTTGGGTCTCTCTAAAAACCCGATTTTTGGCATTTTGACCAACACATTCTTTGTCGTCTCCTTCGTGTATATCGAAAGATGCAGAGGTTTTTTGCAGCAAGATCGATTCTTGGTAACGTCGTCAAGACTCGGAGGAGGTCTTTCTCTTCTCTCTCTTCCTCTCTCCTCTTCGACGATACTCAGTTACAGGTTCTTTCTTTTTTTTTTTTCTCTGTTCAGATTTTAGGAGTCAGAACTTTGCTGAAGCATTTGGTAGTTGACAACAAATGGTGTTGTTTTAAAAAAGACTCATCTTTGTGCATGTGTGTTCATACATTTGCCCTTTGTTAAGTAGTTAATAGAGCTACCCAAATAAGAGAAAGAGCTTAGTTGTTGTTCTCTCTGGGGTTGATTTCGACTTCCTCTCCTGGGTCTGTGTGGTTTTCACATGGTAATACTTAATAACATTCAAATTGAAATAATCTGAGAGTTTGTGTTTAAGTAAGTGAATTTGATGGTGTGTCTTTGTTACATCACTAGGGGAGACTTTTAATATGTTTGCCAAGAGTTTTATATTTTTCTATATGGTTTTCTCAGTGGTATTCATCATAAGTAGTTTATCTAATTTTATCTTGATTGCATTTGTTGCGACTTGTAATTGTTTGTGACATTCTTTCTATCCCCTGGATGGCTGGATGCATTGCAACTGCAGTTTAAAGAAAGTGTATCCAAGTTTGCGCAAGATATTATCGCTCCTCGTGCCGAAAGAATTGATAAAACAAATTCATTTCCTAAGGTCTGTCTGAGTTATATAGTCTTTAGCTCCTTCCTTAAACGTTATTGTTGCTTAGATATCTCATCAAAATTTAGATTTTGATACTTTTTTATAACTAGGATGTTAACTTGTGGAAGAAAATGGGTGAGTTCAATCTCCATGGAATCACTGCTCCAGGTAGATCTATCTCCTAGCATAGATAAATATGTTTTTGCTATTCAGCTCAGTCATGTTTCGTTGTATGTCTAGAACGGGAACCTAATCGTATAGTCCTTTACCTGCAGAGGAATATGGAGGGTTAGGTCTTGGTTACTTGTATCATTGTATAGCAATGGAGGAACTTAGTCGGGCTTCGGGGTCTGTTGCTCTGTCTTATGGTGCCCATTCCAACCTTTGCATCAATCAATTGGTAAAAATATATTGCTCACAACAGTATTTGAGCTGCTGTAAAAAATGAAGGGAGAAGATTTATTACTACTTTTTACAGGTGAGGAATGGAACTACAGCCCAAAAGCAAAAGTATTTGCCAAAGGTATGATTTCATCTGAGCTTTTTGTATTGTCACTGCTATGCTAAAGGTTTATCAGCAATTAACACCAGTGGTAGAAATCTCACCTTATTAGTGAATTGATTATGAATGGAAGAAAGAATGTATTTGATTTTTAACTGACATTTCTTTTTTAAAATCTTCTTAGAGTTTAGCTAACTAATGATTTACTGTTATGAAGCTTATCAGTGGAGATCATATTGGTGCTCTAGCAATGAGTGAACCAAATGGTAAGATACATATAATTTGGATGAAGACTTTGAGAGTGTGAGGACACACACTCATACATACAGATAGTGAATGCTTTACTCTGATGGATACTGATTTTAGTTTTTAAATTCTTCACAGCTGGTTCAGATGTTGTTAGCATGAAATGCAAGGCTGATAAGGTAGATGGTGGTTATGTAATAAATGGCAACAAGATGTGGTGCACTAATGGTCCATCTGCTGAAACACTGGTAATATACATTAGATTATATGTTAACTTCTCGAATTGGTTTTATTTGATACTTCTTTTAATTTAGTTTTAACATATTTCCTACTATTTTGGTTTGGTTGGATCAGATTGTTTACGCGAAAACTGATACCAAAGCCGGTTCTAAAGGAATCACAGCTTTCATTATAGAGAAGGGAATGGCTGGGTATGTGAATTCCCAATCTTGTTGGAACTGACTTTCTATAATCTTTAGTAAATAAAAGAAAGAGGGAATCCAGAGAGCAAGTTACTTAAATCCATTTCTCATTGTGATGGCTTTGCAGATTCAGTACTGCGCAAAAATTGGACAAACTAGGAATGCGTGGAAGCGACACGTAATCCCCATTCTCTCAAGATAAAGATATCTGTGTAAATTAAATCCCTCTTTTTCTCTGACCTCTGTCTCTTCTGAGTAGGTGTGAGCTTGTTTTTGAGAATTGCTTTGTTCCAGAAGAAAACATTCTTGACAAGGAAGGAAAAGGTTTTGACTGATGCAACTTCATCGTTTTTTAACTCTTATTCTCTATGTTCATGGATAATTAACATTGCATGGTTTATTTTTCCAAGTAATATGATCAACTATTTGAAATTAAAATGCTAAGTATTCTAAGGGGATAAAGTAATTGCCTGTTTGAAATCTGTACTTAATCACCAACACATGTTTTGCTACATTCACGCTTTGTACATTTCTTGAGTCCTACAAGCCCCATCTCTATACTTGTCTGATGAACATAAGGTTTGTACGTGCAGGAGTGTATGTTCTGATGTCAGGTCTGGATTTGGAGAGACTTGTTTTAGCGGCTGGGCCATTAGGGATCATGCAGGCATGCCTTGACACTGTGCTTCCCTATATTCGCCAGAGAGAACAGTTTGGTCGTCCAATTGGAGAATTACAATTTATTCAGGTTGGTTTAGATCATCCTTCACCTAAACTTCTTCAAAATATCTTTAGATTCTTAAAATTAAATTGGCTGAATAATTTCAGGGTAAAGTTGCTGACATGTACACTGCATTACAGTCTTCAAGGTAGAAAACTTCTCTCAGTACTCTAAAATTTATATTGTCCGTACCGCGGAAATGTAGCTCAAGCAAAAAAAAATGTTCCTTTGGCATCTCAGGTCATACGTCTACTCTGTTGCTAGGGACTGTGACAACGGGAACATTGACCCAAAGGTAACTTTGATATAGTTCTCCTATTCTGTTTTGAAAAGAGTCCTACACCACCACCGCAACCAAATAACACCAGTCCTCTTATGTATTTGCTTACCTTCTAGGACTGTGCCGGAACTATTCTTTGTGCAGCTGAAAGAGCAACGCAGGTCGCTTTACAGGTCAATTACCCTTTCTCTCCTCAATATGATATATCTTAAACATCGAGTCCATTTCTGTATGTAATCATCAGCTTAAAGTTACTGTCACATGAGTGAGTAAAGCTGAATTGAACCGAAAACCCAGTTTTAAGAGTTATATTTCGTCTTTCTAATGGTTACCAGCAAAACAAAACTGGGAAGGGCACATAACTATACACAACTATACATATAAGAGATATGGTTTGATGTTGCAGGCGATACAATGTTTAGGCGGAAATGGATATATAAATGAATATGCAACAGGACGTCTTCTGAGAGATGCAAAGCTATATGAAATCGGTGCGGGAACAAGCGAGATAAGAAGGATCGTCATCGGTCGCGGGCTTTTCAAAGAACAATAGGTCTGTTTTCTTGCCAATGCGACACTTTCACACTCTGTACAAGTATATATTATTCACAATGTCTTCAGCAACCTCACAATAAATAAAAAAGATAACTTCGAACAGTTCTTCATGTTTCAGATACGATCATATATACTACATACACTCCCTTTTTATTACATAAGCTATAATTAAACATCTGGCTAACTATGTGTTTAAGTCATTTGATAAGTCAATAATTAGTAAAGGCAAACTCTATTTGCTTTATCATTACTACCAACACTCTCTCTTCCTTATGTTCCATCAACCTTATCACCTTTCAGCTTGCTTGTGTATACCTACCTGTATCTCTTGTAAAACCTGTGGTTGTCTACCCATAGTTCTGAAATCGTAAGCAACTTCTGACTGAGTTGGACTCGCAGCTAAACCAATATCGTCGCCATTACTATCACCCTCGTCATCGTTACCGTTGTTCGTTTCGGGATCAGTTTGGCCTGTCTTCCTCTTGTCCCTAACCCTACCATGCCATTGTTTGAACACATTTGCTAGCTGTTCTTCCAAGATTACTTTCTTATAGCTTGATCCCATCTATACACACATGCATCCAAATCAACTTAAGATCACAATGTTACACTAAGAATAGTAGTAACTATATGTGTGGACTTAGTTACCTGAGTTACAAGGGCATAAAGAGGCAGTGTGATGTAGCTGCTCAAGACTAGGACTGTCACCCTATAATTATAAAATCATATACTTATTAACGATATAATTTATAATACCAAAACATAATTTCATGTTTTTTTTTTGGGTGAGATTGAAAGAAAATGTATAAACTGTAGTGCTTACGCTAATACGAGTCGTGTGATGATGATCTCTCGGTTATCATGGTAGCAAGAGTTAATCCCAAATTGCCACTAATTTCATAATTAAATTTCGAAATGTATTAGATATATCAATTTCAATTTTCGTATTTTTCAAAGGGAACTAAAGAATTAAAAACTTACAGTGATCCAAACAAAAAATGCCATCTCGAAGGTGTTCTGTATCAATATATCATATACCAAAATTAGCTTAAAAAAATGTTGCAAAATCATATGATGAAGCATTAGAGAAAAACGACGTGGAGTTTAGACGAGATTACCAAAAACAGCGTGTAGTGTAGAATGCTCAAGAGGAAACGAGGATTAGAAAACCAGAAATGCTTGTCGTTTGGCTCAACAACAGGGCTTCCTCTAATCACATTGTTATGTTCCTTAATTGTGACAGCCATTTTCGCCACTATCATCTCTAGTTTTGTCCCAATCACTAGAACTACCTAAAATCAAAAATATTAATTCATCAATTATATTTTTAATAAATATTAATTAATTAGTTACATTTAGTTCAAAACTTACAATTAGTGGCACAAATGACATATAAAAGTACACTCTCCAACCTGATGATTAACAAAAACATAAAAAATGAGAATAATCACTAGTTTATATTAATATAAACTATATAAATATATAATTTAAGTTACCATAAACGTCGAGGAGCATAAAGATGACAACAGTTAGCCACATCAAAGGACTGTTATAATTTATAAATAAAGTTAATTTTGATATTTTCACTTTAATACGTGTTACTAAAATATGATTAAACATGACCAAATTTGAATTACCTGATACCAACTATAGTTTTAAAATCTTCATGTAAAGATCTTTGTATATACTTTTGGAAGTTAAAAGCATTATTTGATGATAAATGAGCCTGCATCAATAATTAAAAAATGATCATATTAATAAAGAATTTTATTTTTCTAGAATAATTATTCATTGATAAACAAATTGGGATACTAACTGTGATGAACCCATGACGAAGTGTGAGGTAATCTACTTTCGCCACCGAGTTGAAAAATTGCCTGAAAAAACATTTCTAAGAAAAAAGAAAAAAATTGTTAATTACTAATCTTTATATACTTAATATTAATGAAGTGATTAAAAGATGAAGAGTATGTACTAACTTACAATCCAAAGTTGAATCGATGTTTCAGTCCAACCCAAGTGTCGTCGAGCAAACGTTGTATCTCTTGTCATTCTAAACCTATTCGGATCTTGTAAATTACACAACATATTATTAAGTTAACATAAAAAAATTCGACTAAGAAATTAGTTTATAATTAATTTTGTAGTAGAGAATATATATATATAAAAAAGAAAATCTCACCATTTGCAGCTAAATACTCCACTGTTTGAGTCTCTTTCTCCCACGATTTCCATTTCCTCATCTATATTATTTACATATTCCAAAGTTTATATGTAAATTATAGAATTAATACTATGATAATAAAATATTCAGTATTATTATTTCAGGAAAATTTTGTAATAAGTTCTACAATTTATTTATTTAATCGAAAGCGAATAAATTGACCAATGGAATACAGTCTAACTAAAACAACATGCAACAAAATGACCAATAGATTACGGTCTAATTAAAATGGCATGAAATAAATTGACCAATGCATATATTTTTTATTTAAAAAATGTTAAAAGTTTAATAAACAATAATTTGACCAATATAATATTTTCTATAAAATGTTAATATGATGTTTAGAATATTTGATTGCGTAATATAAAAATATGTATGTATGTACCTTGGCCATTCCAAGGAAAAGAACAGCAAGATTGTAGAGAATGTGCATACAAGCCAACACAAATATAAAGAAACTCAACTGAGTCAAACCCTCTTGTGATATAAATGACGTCTTCCCCTGCAAAATTTTAATTTGACTAAGTCAGATTAGTTAATTAGTTCGCAATTAGTACGTAAATGCTTTTTAATTAAGGTTACTACTACAACTAGTAAGCCAAGAAAAAGTCTACATTTCATTTTCACTTTGACTTATTAGTTTATTTGTTCCTTACAAACTTTTAATACCGACAAGACTAGTTATCACCACATGAATATCAGAATATATCCCATAATATATAGTTTTGGAGTTAAATCAAACTGATATGTTGTAATATTCGTTTGACTCTTGCTAACGACAATACGTATATATATGTCCAAAGACTCCAAGCCAACGTCAAAGTAAAGTATTTGACAATTTTGTTCAAAAAATATTACATTTATTTGACAATTTAGATCCTTTGTTTTGATTTCTAGAAGCTATGTAGAAAAATTTCGGATTCTAAACATATATGACTTAATTTAGATACTAATCTGTGAAAAAAATAGAAAATCTTTAAACAAACATCTTTGTGTATACTCCATTTGGATTAAAAGATAAATGAAACTTAAAAACATTTGAAAAATGATGGTAATAAGGATCAAGAAGAAGAACCTTGGAGCATTGGTGAAGGAAGTTTTTGTCATAGTCATTATCATCATCTTCATGATCATCATTATCATCATGATCATCACTAGCTTTATCATCATCTTTTTGTAATGAATTAATGGTTTTACGGCAAGGCAACATTAGTTTTGCATACTTTATCGGAATGCATATCTTTGAAACTTCAACTTCAGTCACGTTTAGCATCAGTGACATGAATCCTAGCACCATTAGAACTGCCCTTATAGAAACATTCAAAATTCAGAGATTAATAAAACTGTTAAAGAATGTTAAAAGCACAAATACGTGTGAGCTTCTACTAAAGAAAAAGATTAATCACTAACAACAATTTTTACCTGATTTAAGCTTCTCTAATGATTCAAGTAGCGATTTTTTTCTATTTTTCTTAAGTCTCTGCAAGAAAAGAAAAATTAAAAAAAGAAAAGACAATAATATAACAAGTTAACATTAATATATCATTTATATACGCATATTTTAAGAAGAATCGAACATTTTGTATCTAAAGATTCGAACTGAAAATCTCATAAATAAATAAAAAAGAAATTATGAAAATATTTTTGTAGGTACGTTTGGAGTTCTATCTTTTATATAAAATTGTTTATAAATACTAATTTTTTTTCTTAACTAATATATTTATTGTTTCCACTATAACATGTATGGTTACTCTTGCAAGAAAAGCAAAAAAAGTTCCAAGAACTTAGGAGAAAATTAAAACAGAATTATATAAAAAGAAGTGTATGATGATTCAATAAACATTTGTGTACTTACAATGGAGAGAAGATTGATGAGACGCTCAAGGAAGATGGAAACCGCGACGAAGAAGAAGCAAACAGTGGCCAGAGCCCAAGTGGGAGTTTCTTGGAGGGATCTGACGGTGCCAAGGTGGTGGTTGCTTTCTTCTTTCTCCGTCATCTCTTATGTTTTTCCGGTGACTTGATCTTTGTGCAGGTGAGAAGATGAAGAAGATAGATATGTGTTGAGTTTTATATAAATAGTGTTGTTGCAATCATTGTTGCAAACAAAGAACTTTTCAAAGTTTTGGGTAAGCTTTAAATGTGACATTAAATCCCAAGTCCCACTTTGTACCGCCCACTTTGACTCAGTAAGACTGAGTACAGTATATTAGTAGTAAAAAAAAATCTATAGTATAAGTAAAAACTTTAAGTGTATAATTTGCTAGTAAAACTAAAACATGAATTGGATTGGGAAAAACTGATATTTTACTATACGAAGTGAAGATGGAGAAAATATGTATATTTATTTTTGGTTTTTTCCCCAATAACTAGAGATTATAGACCTAACCCATACATGTTTCCGAGTCCAAATTATAGGAGATTATATAAGCTCATTTTAGGAGCTATTCGATCTGGTGAGTTAGGCCATTGTCCGAAATTTTTACCAATTGAGCTATTGATTTTGGGTTGTTTGTAAAAAAAAATAAATAAATAATGACGGTCTTAATCATTATTTTAGTACTAGCAAACATGTGAATTTTTTTTTCTTGAGAAATGTTAGTGAATTCTTATTTATTAAATAGATACATATCAGGGTTTAGAGCTTTAGTTTTGTTAGAGGTGTTCATTTGATAAAATTAGACATTCACTTAACAAATACTAGCACTTTACAAAAACACTATATGTTTCCAAATTGCAATAGTTTAACTGAAAATACAAATACAATTTAATGACAACTAGATGATGACCCGCACGTACGTGCGGGATTATATTTGTAAATATAAAATTTCAATACAATATTTATTACTTATATTTACTTTTGTTGGATTTTATTCAATTTGTGAATTTTTGCAATAATAGTGATTTCACCATATAATTTGGATTGGTATGCTAATAGATCCGGATCGACATGGTGGTGGATCCGGATTGACATGACGCCGGATCCGGATCAATTGTAAACCCATAAACTGTTAAATCAGATAAAATTCATCAAAAAAAAACTTTTCAAATCGAATTACTTAAATTGTTAAGGTGGAAAAATGCATCTCGTAATGGTTTTAATATGTTCTGACCCGTAAACAACTCATCCCGTAAAACCCACATGACCAATGTCTCCATTTTGTCTCATTTGAATTTGTAAACCCCGTGGATAACAGGCAATTCGAAAAAAAAATTATAATCTATAATATATGTTTACGGGACTTGATAATATATTTAGAACATAATACTCTCATTTTATGTTTCAATATTTAAAGTTTCAAAAAGTGAATTTTCAGAAATCATATAATGTATATATATATATATATATATCCAAAATAGATAGTTACCCTTTCCAAAGTTGACTAATTCAAATGAGATTTTGAGTACTGAATATTGCTCCCATAAATATTTACATAGTTCTAAAATTTTAAACTCCATAGATCTTAAATATTTATAATATTTTAATATTTGTTTGGAGTTTTATGTATTTCTAATATTTTTTAATATTTTATTAAGTTGAAATATTATAATATTGGAACCTATTAAATATTCAATATTTTTAATATTTTTAAAAAACGTGTAAATTTTCAAAAATTATAATATTTCAAAGCTTTTTAATTACTAAATATTTTAAAAGTTTCAATTAAGGTTAAACTTTTAATAATTTAAATATTATAAAATTTTGAATATATTAGTTTAAATTAGGTAGAAATTTTAGAAAAAAAAATATGTTTATATAGATATATACAATTTCGAATTAAATAGTCCACCTTTTATGCTAACAAATTTATTATGATTTCCATGAATGTTGGTTAGTTATTAGTTTTGATTTTTTATGTATTTAAAGCTGATTTGTTTTCCAAAAATATATTTTGGTGTCTTTGATTCTGTTTGGCTACATGGTTGAGATTACATTTTATTTTATTTTGGTTTTTAATTTTGTTTTACTCATTTTAATTGTATAAACTATGATTGACTTATACAAAATGCTTCCCTTTTAATAGTATAGATAAATCGCATTATTGATTATTTATTAATTTCATCAATAATATAGCAATCTATCTACTTAGTTCACCTTCTTTTTCGGTTAGACAACAACATCATTTATAAAACATTTTTTCTTTTTTTGTATACAAAACCGAAAATGACAATAAGAAAAAAGAGTACTATTCAAAACATGATATCAAAACAAAATTTTATATGACATATTAAAC
The DNA here is from genome assembly GCA_036452645.1 of Capsella bursa-pastoris. Lineage (NCBI taxonomy): Eukaryota > Viridiplantae > Streptophyta > Magnoliopsida > Brassicales > Brassicaceae > Capsella > Capsella bursa-pastoris. Next base: position 13,887,786 of record CP144195.1, on the reverse strand, counting down.
TATTGTGGATACAATTTAATATATTTTGAGGTACAGTTTCTTGAGAGTATTAGAAGAATCACTTAACTACCAATTGTCATCTTTTAAATGAATTACTTATACTTGTTAAATTAAAATTTAGTTATATATGTAATTTATGTTAAAATAATCTACGAGCAGACCTTTGCCTAGAGTAAAGAAGGCCGGAGGCAGTATCCAATTCAGTTCAAATCCAATTTTGCTTTCGTTAATTGATTTAATAAAATTAAACTAATATGATTATCAGACTTTCCTAAACGTCAAACATGTCTTTGCTTTCTGTTTTTGGCAACGCATTGTTACGTCTTCTCTTTTGGCTTCAACTAAAATAACGCAATACCTCGTAATCTGGTTAGTAACTCACATATCCAGCTAACTCTCTTCCACCACTGATATATCTAAAAACATTTCGGGAAGTGGTTGTCGGTATTATACGAATAAAGACAAAACATGGGGAACGATCATGTGGTGATTTTAGGATTCGTAACAAGTTTTTAACATAGCAAACAAGCAATCGGATATGGGTGGATCCATGGATTACGATAGACATAGAACCCACTAAGAAGTGAACTCATGGTCTGGGAATAGACATGGGATCCACTAAAGAATAATAGTCGGAGCGTTACAATGAGTGTATTTACTATTTAGTTTTCATCCTGGATTACCTCCACATAAACCATGTTAACAAGTAAATCCATACGTTGAACCGGATCCGAACAGACTCTTGCTTTTGGTAAGCAAAGCCAATTAACTCTATATTGTTAGTTGTTGAACGGATATGTATAAAAGTAATAATGTTCCTAACGCAAGAGAGTAAAATCTGAAATATCACAAAAGGTTTCAAGATATTTATTATATATTTTATTTTACATATAAAAATAAAAGTAAAATTAAATCAAGCACGAAACAATAGAGAAACTATCTCTATGCATGCATTTCTTCCATCCCTTTAGTCTTTCATCCTACATTAACACCACATAAACCATATCAACTCACCATACACACAAGTATATACCAATACATGCATATTACTTGCAAAAGAGAAAGATCAGAGAAAGAGTAACTGCGAATGTGAAGTAGATTGAAAGGTACTCATTGGCGGTGGAGGATGCTTGCATAGCTTGTCACGACAGATTTGCAAGCAGTTCGGTAAGCCGGGAAACTGGCGGCAGCGTATAAAACACATCTGTTCACATGAGTCGTCACTGCTTCTCCTCCAATGGCAGTCATCACTACCAAAAACAAAACCATCATACCTTTCGTCTTGTTCTCCATGTCTCTTTAATCAATTTCTTTTGCTTAAAGATTTATATGTATGTATTTGATGGAAACTCTTTATATATATAGAGAAGAAATTACCAAAATCTTTGTGTTTGACTATATATATATATATATATGTTAACACATTCATTAATCATTATAGTCAAAACATTCATTAATCACTATAGTTAAATATATGTTTAATTAGTCAAACAAAAGACTACTATTTCAATAAGCAAAATCAGTTATACTTTAAAGTCAAAATACTATTAATTTTCAAATTTCAAAACTTAGACAATTTAAACATATACTCACCTTTGTTACTTTCTCACCAGATCCGGGTTCGAGCCCGCTCCCTTTCAAAGAGAGACGTATCTGTAACAATGTTGAAAAAAAAAAATCATCATCATACATCATAATCATCATCATCATACATCATCATCATAGTCGTCATCATCATCATCATCATCACTATAATCCTGGCAAAAACCATAAATTCACAATTTTCTCGTCAAAACCGTAAATTCACAATTTTCCGCCAAAAAATGTAAATTCACAATTTCACCCGCCAAAATTGTAAATTCGCAATTTTTCCACCAATAACGTAAATTCACAATTTTCCCGCCAAAAATGTAAACCCGTAATTTTCCAATCAAAACCGTATATTCAAAATTTTCCCGCCAAAAACGTAAATTTGCAATTTTCCCGCCAAAAACACATGATGGTGATGATGGTATGATGATTGATAATGATGGTATGAAAATATATAATGATGATATATTATGATCATAATTATTTATTTATAAAAATAGTTAATTAATTAACTATTATTATTAATGAGTCAATCCATTTAACCACTAAACCCATGAGATTAAATGAGTTTATGGGTTGACTCAAATCATTTAAACAAATGAGTTGAGTCAATTCATTACCCGTTTAACTTTAAACTCATTAGGTAATGAGTTGAGTTGAGTTGGGTTATCCATTTTGACGCCCCTATATACAGTATATGGTTAATTGCTGAACGTATACCTATCAAAAAGTAATGATTTGCACGAAACAGAGAGGATCACAAATGCCGTTACATAAACTCCGCGCCATCCCTAATTGTAATGCATGAATATGATAAAGTTTTCCATTGATCTTATTATATATTATATTTTATATGTAGAAAAAGAAAATTAAATCTTGTGACAAAGGAAATTCATTAAACAAACATCTTTGTATATTCTATTTGGATTAAAAGACAAATGAAACTTTAAACATTGAAAAATGATGGTAATAAGGATTAAGAAGAAGAACCTTGGAGCATTGGTGAATGAAGTTTTTGTCATAGTCATCATCATCATGATTATCATTAGCTTTATGTAACGAATGAATAGTTTTACGGCAAGGCAACTTCAGTCACATTTAGCATCAGTGACATGAATCCTAGCTAGCACCATGCATTACTAAAACATTAATCACCAACGATTTTGATATAATCAGTCAATGAGACATAATTTTACCTCATTTGAGCTTCTCAAATGATCCAAGTAGTGATGTTTTCCTTAACTAATATAAATTTTACATGTATTTTGAATATTAAAAGGTTACGCTTGCAAGAAGAGAAACAAAAAAGTTCCAAGAACTTAAAGTGAAAATTAAAACAGAACTATGTAAAAGAAGTATGATGATTTAATAAACATATAAATACATTTGGGACTTTCATCATTCAATTTGGTTATAAATACATTTTGGGACTTTCATCATTCAATTTGGGACATATAAATACTTCTTCTTTTTGTTTTTTCTACAAACAGAGATTTTATAGAGGATTTTATAGTATTATTTTACAATTAGTACTACCAAACATGTGATTTTTGTGTTCTTGAGAAATATTATTGATGTCTTATTTATTAAATAAATAGATAATAGAGTTTAGACATTCACCTAACCTTATTTAGATATAGAGTTTAGACATTCGGTTTGACAACCACATCATTTATATAAAAAAAAAAAAAACTTTGTATACAAAACCGAGAAAGAAAACAAGAAAGATGGGTACTATTCACAACATGATATCAAAACAAAATTATGACATTTTAAATTATTCTGGATACTATTTAATATTTTTAGTTACATTTTCTCAAGATTAGAAAAAGAATCACTTTTAATTTCTAGATATTCACTAGAACTTCTTATACCAAGTGTTAAATTAAATGGGTTACTTTAATTTTACTTGTCAAATTGAAATTTATTATTTATTTATACCACTGCCACATGTCAAATTAAAGTGTTATATTCTCTTCTGGGTTGACTAAAATAACGCAATACCTCAAAATCTGGAAAATAATTTGCATATCCAAATTGCTTCTACCATTGCACTAGGTATGTATAGCTAAAAATTTGAGTCGGGTCTAAGATCATCTTCAACGATTACTTTTTTGGTTGATATATACGATAATAGAAAGTAAAAAATAATCGTAAAACATTGAATGAGTATTTAGAATAGTTAACAAACTCTCTTAGTTAGTCTTCGGTGTCAGACGGGCCGGCCCGCGTCCATCTGGGCCTGTCCGTTACGGACATTATTTGTTTTTGGACCGCAACGAGCCGGTCCGCTAGGACCGCGGATAACAAATTGATGTCCAAATCCGCTCCGCTAAACCCAACGGGTTAACGGGCCTATATTTAATATTTAAAATTAACAAGTCAATCCACACATTGAAGCGGATCCGAACAAAGTGTGATAAGCAAAGCTTACTCTATATTGTTAGTTGTTGAACAGATATGTAAAAAAAAACAATGTTCCACGAAATAGAAAATCTCACAAAAAGTTTCAGGATATGAAAATGAAAATTTTTGCATGAATATGAAATATATATTTATCTTATTATATATTTTATTTTACATATATTACTAAAAGAAATACAAACAGATCAAGCATGAGCAAAACTCTCTCTATGCATGCATTTCTTCCATTCCTTTAGTCTTCATCCTACATTAACACCACATAAACCATGTCAACTCACTATACACACAAGTATGTGTATATATATATATAGAGAGAGAGAAAGAGAGAGAGAGAGAGTTACTCTGAGTGCGAAATAGATTGAAAGGTACTACTTGTTGGTGGAAGATGCATGCATAGCTTATCAAAACATTTTTTCAAGCAAGTCGGTGTTATTTGGGCACCATGGTAGCCGCAGTGTTCTATACACGTCTCTTCACATGGAAGCGTCCTTGCTTCTCCTCCAATGGCAGTTATCACCACCAAAACCAAAACCAACATACCACTCCACTTGTTCTCCATATCTCTCTCTTCTTAATTAGATTATTTTGTTTAAAGATTTATATGTATATATTTGACGAAAACTCTTTATCTATATATGTATATATTTGATGGAAACTCTTTATATATATATAAAGAGAGAAGAGATGACCAACACATTAATGGAAACTGATCACATAGTCAACACATTCATAATAGTTAGTAAAGTATATCCAAATAGTCAAAACTACTTCAATAAGGAAAATCAGTTATACTTTTAAGTCAAAAATATTATTCAATATTCAAAGATCAAACCATTTTAAAATCACCAACTTTCTTTCTCCAATAAAATATTTTTATGATTTAAATTAAATTATCATACTTTGTTGGTTTCAAATATGGTCTTATTATATACTTTATTTTACATTTAGAAATAAAAGAAAATAAAAAATAAATCAAACATGAAGAATTATCAACCTATCTCTATGGAATTGTGGAATTGGAGAAGTTTGCTGCGTATGAGACCGATAGCTGAGAAGTTTCTGTGATGTTCAGTGGGGAATGGTCTTCTAGCTAGCTTCTGGAATGATTCTTGGAGCCCTTTTGGTCCTTTGCTGAAATTCCTGGGAGATGATGGTCCAAGGAATCTGAGAATTCCCCTATCATCTAAGGTCGCTGAAGCTACTGCGGGTTCCGCTTGGATTCTCTCTTCTCCTCGATCTCAACAGGCAGTTGAGCTCCATGCGTTCCTTTCCACCATCCCTATGCCTTTGCCTGCGAATACTCAAGACTCTTATGGCTGGTTTGTCAACAACATTGACTGTAATGGGTTTTCTTCTGCAAAAACTTGGGAAGTGATGAGGCAAAGAGAAGAAGTTAAAGACTGGTCCAAACTAATCTGGTTCAAAGGAGCTGTCCCAAGAAACTCTTTCCATATGTGGACTGCGAACTTAAACAGGCTGCCTACCCGATCTAGACTGGCATCCTGGGGTCTGCAAATTTCTCCCAACTGTGTCCTCTGCGACGCATTGGAGGAGACTAGAGATCACCTTCTATTAAAATGTGGTTTCAGTGAGGAGTTATGGAGAAAGATCTTCACAAGGCTAAGGCTACCCTTTGTTCTTTTCAGAAACTGGGATTGTCTTCTCGCCTGGATGAGACTCAGCTCAGCCTCCTCCCCCTCGCTCCTGAGAAAATTGGTCTCCCAAGCTACCATAAACGCCATCTGGAAGCAAAGGAACAATCTTCTTCATAATCATCAGGTCATCTCCTCGTCGGTGATCTTCAAGACGTTGGACAGAGAGATTCTCAATACAATTTCAGCGAGAAAGAATAGGAAGGGCTTCAGAAGCTTGATGGGTCATTGGATCAGATAACTTGTTTTCTCTTGTTCGAGAATATGTATGTTTTCTTGTTTTTTACCTAATTTTTGCCAAGGAATCATTGTCAGGTTTTACTTTGTAATCCAGCCACTTTCATTATATGATATTTACAAATTTAGCAAAAAAAAAAAAAAAAAAAAAAACCTATCTCTATGCATGCGTTTCTTCCATCGTTACTTCTTCTCTTTTAATTTGCCTACGACTAAAATAACGTAATACCTCAAAATGTGTGGTAATTAATTTGCCTATCTCTATGCATGCATATCCAGCTGAATTGCTTCCACCACTACATTAACTTAACGATTGAGTCGGATCTAAACTCATCTTTATCAACTGCTATTGATAATCTAAACTAAAGTTCTTCTTTTTTTTTTTTTTTGATGAAAAAACTAAAGTTCTTCAAGGTTCATAATCTAGTGCTAAGTCCTAAAGGTGATTTTAAATAGAATCTTAATGGTTTAAATATTTAATACCCAAATGACTCTTTGATTCAAGAAAACTTAATTAGGCCATATGACCCATTTTGGGCTGAAAATAAAGTATACTCAAATTTCAATTTACTATTAAAAAATAAAAGAAAAAAGAAAAAAACAAATCCAACTATTATTACTACACCGACGATTACGCTCTGCGCCTCATTATTGAAGAGGAAGAGGCTCCAAAAAAATGGAGAATGATTGTGAACAAAGAAACAGGGAACCAGATCAGAGACATTGGAGAAGAAGAAGAAGAAAATGCCTGTCATTGATATTATCTTTAGAGTCGATGAGATTTGCAAAAAATACGACAAGTATGACATCGACAAGCAACGTGAGCTTGGAGCTTCCGGGGACGATGCCTTCTCTCGTCTCTACACTTCCATCGATTCCGATATCGAAGCTGTTCTTCGTGTTCGTCGTCTCCTTCTCTTTTAAAATATGTTTCTTAATCTTTTGGATGCTTCTTTTAGTCTTTAAAATGCCAAGATTCATACTTATAAATTTGGTTTTATGATGATGATTGAAAAAAAAGGTTTTGTCTATTTATTATTATTTATTTTTTTCATCTAAGAAGATTTTGAGATTGAATGTGATGTGAGAATTGTAGAATGTGATATAGTTAGTTGTAAGTTGTAACCAAATATTAAGTGAAGACTCTTACATTTGTATCAAACTCATGTAGAAAGCGGAGTTGGCGTCAACGGAGAAGAATAGAGCTGCCGCGGTGGCTATGAATGCTGAGGTTCGAAGGACAAAAGCGCGATTAGCTGAAGATGTTGTTAAACTACAGAAACTCGCTGTTAAGAAGGTTTAACATTATTAGTTATTAATGATCTACTACTAATGAGTAATGAGTCAAGACGAGGAATATATCATATGGTTGTGTTTGAATTTTGTTTCTAATTTTTAATTTTTGTGAAAGGTTAAAGGGCTTACGAGAGAGGAACAAGAATCCCGATGTGATCTAGTTATCTCATTAGCCGATAGGATTCAAGTGATACCTGATGGAAATGAACATGCGGCAAAGCAAGCTAATAATGATTGGGGAGGAGGTGGTTCTGCACCTAACAAGAACATCAAGTTTGATATGTCTGGTAGTATAATGTTTCTTTTGTTTCCATGTTCTTGTCTTAACACAAGAGTAATGTATATATATGAATATGATTTTTTTTCTTCTTTTTCTTCCTTGGTTACTATTAGAGGAAGACATGGACGATGGATTTTTCCAGGAATCTGAAGAATCTAGCCAGTTTCGACAAGAATATGAGATGAGGAAAAAGAAACAAGTACGTGTTCTGTCTTTAGTATATGTTCATATTAGTAACTGTAACGTGTACATATGAATATATGTTCTGTCTTTTCTTTAGGACGAGGGTCTCGATGTCATATCAGAAGGTTTGGACGCATTGAAGAACTTAGCACGTGACATGAACGAGGTTCGTTGTTTACCCATATGTCCCATGTTACAGAGTTTACTATCGGATCGAGATTTACGATCTTTTTCGATTTAGGAACTTGACAAGCAAGTCCCATTGATGGAAGAAATGGAAACAAAGGTGAGGTTCTTATTTCTTCTTCTTTGATGATTCTTCCATTGTCACTAAAAAGAATAGTGATGCAGCATATCTTAGGCTTTACGTTGGTGTTTTGGACTTTGATCAGTTTTGGTTATTAGCTTGATTGATTTGTATAAAGATCAAAACAGTTGACGTAGAGTACACGACTTGAGCTCCATCTAAAAAGTCTTATGCTCGTCTCATACGTGAGATTTAGGGTTCAAGGCAATAATATTTGCCTAGAAATTTAATAGATTTGCATGAATGTTCTAGGTCGATGGAGCAACTTCGGATTTGAAGAACACCAATGTTCGACTCAAGAAACAGCTTGTGCAGGTAAAAATTAAAACAGAGTTAGGTTCTTGATCAGTTACTATTATTGTCTCATCACAACTCTATGTGCTAAAATCGGGTGAGGATTTTAGATGAGATCAAACCGCAACTTCTGCATCGACATTGTTCTTCTCTGTGTGATCCTTGGCATCGTTTCTTACATCTACAAGTAAGCCTGATGTCTAAGTTTTACTTTATATATATGTACATTTTATTCACTCTCTAACTTGTAAAAAAAAAATCACTATGTTTCTCAATTGCAGTGCTCTAAACTAAAGTTGGAGATGGCATACATCGACATTTCTCTCGTTGTTGTGAAGTTTATGGTAATTTAATTTCTCTACCAAACTATAAATGTTACTTTCTTGGAAAGCAAGAAAGCAAGATAGTTCCTTAAGCTTTAACCATATGTATACAGATTTAACTTGGTAAAAATATATAATAAAGAGTCATCTAACCTCATTTTCTCAAATATCAATCTTTTGCTATTTTCTTATTTTTTCAACTACGGTAATTCATACTACTAATATTTTTATGGTTTGTTGGCTACTATAACTTGAATGATTATGCCATAAGCATCAAATGTATGCATGCTTACGATTTCTTGCATTACCAAAATTTATTACTTGATCCATTTCAAATATACAATATCTACGGTTTTGGATTCAGATTCAAGCATTTTGTGCTTATGTATGTATACAATTTAAATATTCTATACAATAAATAGACTAGTATATTATTAACAAGTATGTAACCAAATTCTATATATAATAAATAGACTAAACCAATCGACTTTATAAATATAAATTAACAAAATACTTTTCTTTTGTCTTAAAAGTGACGCGGTTTGCCTAAAACGATGTAATTAAAAGGTAAATTATAGCAAATGAGATTCACTAATTGCAAACATGCATGAAATTCGTTTATAACAAAACCTAGATTAAAGAACACACAAAGTCTAGTACTTGTAGAGACCAAATGTAAGTTCCATGTACATAAAGACAATGATTTGTAATATAGTTTCTCTCTTGCACAATGCATACATATACATTAGACTGACACAAACACATATATTTCTCTCTGTTCCTAACTTTTTTTTTAATATTCGATAACTACTTTTGGAAGGAAGCTGTTGGATCGTTGTTGGTAAAGAGAACATGATTTTCCTCATTTCTCTCAAGTCCTTATCAATTATTTTTGATCTAGATGATATTTTACCGTAGAATTTATAACTTCAATCGATGCCTTTCTAGAGTAAATTTGGTAAAGACATTAAAAACATAAACTGCACTTATTTATATAATATTAGTAAGTATCTAGTTTTGTATAGTCTAGTTTTGTATACAAAACTACACACAAATATTATAGTATATAGTTTTGTATAGTCTAGTTTATAATGTAATTTCGGCAACTAGTCTATATGTAACAACCCATCCCGGTGGGAACCCTGCCACATGGCACACTCCGCCACATGGCAGCTACAAGCGCTGCAGCGCATCGACCCTAACCTCTCTCCTGTGGGCCCAAACTCTGCATGTAGGCACTCTCCTGGCCCACATGCCTTCCTGGCCCACCAGGTAGGTTATTGGTGCGCCTGGCGTTCCTCGAACCCAGGTCCTCACCCTTTAACAACCTTCCCACCGTGGAAGCTGTTACCATCTGCAGATCAAATGGTAACAGCTTCCCCAATTCTTCCCGAGTGTGGGGGAGAATTGTAACGCCCGTGTTCTGTAAATTAATAGAGGACTTGAGTGTGTATAAGAATTAGAGTGGAGTCGGTTTAATTCCGGTTGATTTCCTACACTGGTGGCTTTGTTAATTGAATCAAAGGAGGTTTAATTAATGTCGGTTTATGTAAATCCTGGTTTAATCAGAATTAAACCAAAAACCCTAGTTTTATAAAGAACGCTCCTTTTCCTTGTTGTTTTGTCGCTGTTGTTTCTGAGAGTTGTGTTGAGAAAAGGAGAAGGAGAAGTTCACTTGTGAGAAGGAGAGGGTTAGCTTTGCTTTGGTGTATAAGGCAAGAGAAGCAGATCCGTCACGTCTTGGTAGAATAGAGTTCCGACGTATCAAATCTTATCGAAAGTTTGGTGAGACGCTCTTTCTCTGTTGCGAAGTGGGATCAGCGAAGCTTGTAAGTGCGATCGTGGTTTCATCGTTTCTCTGATCGGCACCAAATGTTGTGGGAAGCTTTGGGACGTCTGGTTCTTGCTTTTCACCGTAGGGATTAAGAAGTTAACGGTTGGTTTATGTTTTAGGGCTTCGTTTCTCCGGCTGTAGTTTTTCTGCAGTTTCTGTTCTTTTGGTTCTTAGAGATTTTTGTTTGTGTGGATTGTTGTAGGGTGTTGTTTGGCTGCTGCAGTCGCGAGGAGAGTCTTTCCTGGTTGTGTTTGTTGTTCAAATCACCTTGTTAAGGTGAGTGCGTGACCATGAGCTTATCTAAGCGATTGAGATCGAGTGACTTGTTTTGTGATGATTTGTAGGTGAATTGGATGTGTTTTTGGATGTGTAGCTTGCTGGATGGTTTGTTTTTGTTATATATGTGGGTGTTATCTCATTGCTTGTGTGTATAGCTCGTAGATGGGAGGATCGCCCTCACTAAGTATTTATGAAATACTTATGCATCTCTTTCTTTGATGCAGGAAAAAGCAAAGTGTGATCCGTGGAATCATGGCGAGGAGAGGAGGATGATCTAGGCGCTCATTGGTGTTTTAGATTATTGTTGGATTTGTTAGGATGTTAGAATGGAATTTAGAAACATGTTAGGATGATCATGTTTTGGAATAATGTTTGGTTGAACTTGTTGGTTTAATAGAATTTTTTTATTGGATGTTTGGTTAAGTCTTCCGCTGGTTAATATTGTTGGTTTACTTTAATGAGATTGCTTGGTTTAATTGATTTAAATTATTATGGTCGGATTAGCTGGTTTTAAATAATTGGGTTAATCCGGTTTGCATGTTTAAAAGAAAAAAAATGGGATGAGTTCTTTCAATTTGGTATCAGAGCATTTACGGTTCTAGGACGAGATTTAATTGGTATAAATTGTGATGTGATGTGTGAATATCATTGATGAGGAATGATGATGTGGATTGCATGCTGATTGATTGTGTGTTTAATAATTTTTGTGTGAGCATGGAGACCTAGATCATCCTCTCGAGCCTTCAATGAGATTCCACGGTAAGTTGTGTGGCTTGATGTTTTGTTTTGTCAAGGCCGGATCCATGATGTCGCTTGCCATCGATAATGTTGGAGGTCTTTGGATGTGGGGGAATGTTCCTCCACAAGACAGTGGGCTTGAGCCTCGTATTACTTTTAGAAGCATCCCGGTTCGGGATGTCCTTGTTCTTCGGGGGTTCCGATCCGGCTGTAGCGGATGAGTGGCGGGTGAGATTGGAGCGGTACTTCCAGTCGATGAGGTGCCCGGAGGCGTACCGGGTGGACCTAGCGGCTCACTACTTGGCTGGTGATGCACACTTGTGGTGGAGGAGTGTGCTGGCCAAGAGGGAGCAGGGATTGATGGTGTGGGGGGACTTCTTGGCAGAGTTTAATGCCAAGTATTTCCCGGCGGAAGCACTAGACCGGATGGAGTCGCAGTTCTTGGCGTTGACCCAGGGTGAGCGGTCGGTGCGGGAGTACGACTCGGAGTTTAGCCGACTCTTGGTGTACTCGGGTCGTGCGGGAGATCCTGAGCAGATGCAGGTGCGTCGTTTCATGAAGGGTCTCAGCCACGACATGAGGGTGCGGTGCAAGGTGCGAGCCTATGCGTCGCGTGTGGAGTTGGTTGAAGTGGCGGCGGGTATTGAGGATGAGTTGAGGAGTCACGGGATGATTCCTAGTCAGTGGCCAAGATGAAGGCAAGGTTCCGGAAGTGGTTTGACAAGCATGTCGAGGAGTAGACCGTTGGTCTTGTTTCTTTTGTTTTGAGTCGACTTTGGTTGTAACTCTTTTGTATTTTCATTTTTGTATAATGATTATGAGATTTGAGTTTAATAAGATGAGTATTTCTTGGATTTCTCTTGTAAAATTGTACCAAAGTCTCCTAAAATCACTTTTGTGGGTTTCTCAAAAAAAAAAAAAAGTTATGTTTTGAATAAAAGTGGATTTGATATGATTTTTACGAATTGTTGATGGAATAACAAGGATTGTAAGTGATTTTAAAAGACTTTTTACAAATTTCATATTCAATAACAGTGGATTTAAAAAGTGATTTAAAAATCTCTACTTGAATAACAGGATATTTTAAAAGAAATTCTAAGTCCTCCAGAATTCTACTTTCAATACACCCATCTAAATATCACTACACATTGGCTTATACATTCTCGACAACAGTCATATTTAAATTATTATGTAGTGGGCTTAATTTATTGTATTTGACCTTTTAGTGAGCCACGTACTAAATCATATTAAGCCCACTATAGTGAATGCAGTCCAAACAAATTTTTCAAACAATGAAATGAAATCCATAAAATAAAAATATATTCCAAGGAAATTACTTTTTTTTTAAAACCATTAACAATAAGGAAAATTATTATTTTTTGTCATTTTTGTGGTTTTCCTACCGGAGTTGGACATCAACCATATTACCAGTTGTTGTAGTATATGACTATGGTCTATGGATCATAGGCCTAGCTATGATAGTTTTGATTGATTTATGAGACAAAAAGTTTTATTTAAAAGCCACACTTTGAACATTCTATTGCTTTCATAGACAATTTACATAAATAAAGTAGACATACAAGTTTAAAGATCTGTCTTGTTTTACTTTTTATTTTTCAATAAGACAAACAAAATCTAAAAACTATTTTTGGCTGGCAGAATCAAATGGACTGTTTATCTTAGATTTTGTATCACCACCATTCATCCTGACATATTAGTGATATAATCAACTTGCATGTAGACTATGAATACTTACATGATCATAAGCAGTTTTGTTCTTTCTACCACAAGATTGCCTGATCTATTCTAAATGCTCAAACCATATTCTGATTCTCTAAAAGGAAAAAACCACAGTAAAGAAAAGATTCAGAGAAAGTTTTTGGATAGGGAGAAGCAGAGGAGAGGGAACAGTCATATCTTTGTCTGAACAATAAGATGAGATCTAATCTTCTTTATCTATAGGGACCCCAATCACATACCTTGTCGAGCCTTGTGTCTATTTTAGAACTCTACATCACTTCTTTTGGATTTTATTCTTTCTTACCCAAGAATGTTGTTAGGATTTAAGATCAGCAACTTACCTAGGTTCTTCTTACTTCTTAGAGATTCTAGATAGAAAAAAAATAAAGAATTATGAAATGGATCTCATATAATTAATTAACCTAACAAGAATTGTTCTGTTTGATTAATCAATAAGTAATGGATCTAAATCTCATAAAAAATTTATCTAAGTAAGCTAATAAATCCACGGTTAATAATAAGTTAAAGAAATTGGTTTTCTGTAAAATCTTTAGAGCATCTCCAACGTTCATTTCTAACTCAAGATTAATTTTTTTAGAAATAATGGAAAAACATGAGAGAAAACGAGAAACGGTTTAATAAACGACTTTGTTAGCAAAATTGAGAGACCTTTCTAATATGTGTCTCTTTCTTAGAAATCCTCGAAACCAAAGTTTTATCTTATTTTTGGTTACCAAAAAATAATAGTTTTCTTATTATTAGATATATTTTAATAGCTATATATTGTTTTGTAAACTATTGCAAAAGGTGCGTAGACAATATCACTTATGTTATTTTGCACTCGTACCTAACCTTGGTTCAACCTAGCTATTGTTACTACACTATGTTAATATGTTATATATGTGAATTAATGAATCGATTCCAAAAATCCAAAGAGCCAACACCGTAATTAGAAATGAATGAACATGATGAAGTTTAAAGATCAACACATGTGTTTATACATTTCTAGATTGTATACGTACGTACGTAGACTTTATGTATATATACATACTTAACGTTAACGTAGGTGTTAGTATATAGACAGTGGTCCAGTTCGAGTCTATCGCTGACCGACTTGTAAGAGGAACAGTCGTGTGTGAAGAGAGAGAGATTCCCTCTTCGCCAGCTTTCTTTTTGGTTTTATACTACAGGACTCTTCGCAACTGTCCAAAAGCTTACTATCACAAATAATAAAACAAAATTTTCTTTTATTATTTTATTAAAAATTTGTACCGACGACACCCCCAACAAAAAATACATAATTCTTTTTCGAAGCTTTCTTGGAAAATATAAAACATCTATCCCATTTTTTCAAAATCATCGAACTTAAGAAATATCTTGCGTTTACTTATTTCTCTACAAGTCTTGTGAGATTTATATTAAGAACACTTGATGACTTTATATATAAAGCTTAATTGTCAAAGTTATATATAGATATAGTTGAACTTCTTGTACGCTAATAACCGTAAGAAAACAATACATTAATATAATTTTTTTGAGGTTCAGAATAAAAAATAATAAACAATATAATTCTGTAAATTAGGTGTATTATTTTTATATAATTCTGTAAATTAGGTGTATTTTTTTTATACTCTATATATTATAATGGAAATATAATAATTTTAGATACATTCTCACTTGTTTTCTTCTTCTTAATACTCTCTGTCTTCTTGCTCTCAGAATTTTACTTGATTTAGTAGAGAACTGTATGACAAATTAAAGAGTGTTTCTGTATTCTCTGTCCACCTGTTTTGTCTTCTTACTTCGAAGCTCTCTCTCCATCTCTCTCTCTCTCTCTCCCTGTCTCTCAACTAAACCCATATCAACATGATGATGCCAGATGATCATCATCATCACCTCTCATTTCCCAGCTATGTCCTTCACCAAGAACACATCACACCAAATGATCCTAACCCTAACCCTAATGCTACCTCTTCTAACTCAGCCAAGAGGAAGAGAAATCTACCGGGAAATCCAGGTATGTCTATATATATATATATATATAAACACTTAATCTAAATCTTAGACTTTTTTTACCAAATAATTTCTTGATAATTTTTTTTTTTAATCAAGAACAAGATTCTTGTTCCAACTTTGGATCTCTTTTGTTCTTTCTCTTGTCATGTTTCCTTATATATTATTTCACTGGTTTTTATTTGGTTAATTAAATTTCTTAAACCAGATCCAGATGCAGAAGTCATCGCTCTATCGCCAAACTCACTCATGGCGACTAACCGATTCATATGCGAGGTTTGCAACAAAGGGTTTAAGAGAGACCAGAACCTTCAGCTTCACCGGAGAGGCCATAATCTTCCATGGAAGCTAAAGCAAAGGACTAACAAGGAGCTAGTTAAGAAAAAAGTGTACATATGTCCTGAGAAGACTTGCGTACACCACGACCCGGCCCGAGCCCTTGGTGACTTAACGGGAATCAAGAAGCATTTCAGCAGGAAACATGGTGAGAAGAAGTGGAAATGTGAAAAGTGTTCCAAGAAGTATGCTGTCATGTCCGATTGGAAAGCTCATAGCAAGATTTGTGGTACTAGAGAATACAGATGTGACTGTGGTACCCTCTTTTCCAGGTATATATTACAACACCCATTTTTTAACTCAATATTTATTTTCTTTTCTTTTTTTTTTTGTTAAAGAGAGAAATTAAAATTACACAACCTTCATACTAAAACATATGCTACGGAGGTAAATGAACCAACATTAAGATCTTTGATTATACATATATAACGTTATTAATTTAGTATAATTAATGGATGATTGAAATGGAACAGGAAGGATAGTTTCATTACACATAGAGCATTTTGTGATGCCTTAGCTGAAGAGAGTGCTAGATTTGTCTCAGTTCCACCAGCTGCAGCTTCAGCCACACCCGGATATTTAAACAATGCCCCGGACGCAGAAATCAACCTTAGAAACATCAATCCAAATCATCAACATGGACAGCTTAATACTACATCTTCCCAATTGGATCATCAACAAGGTTTCAATTTCAACCGCCAAGCGTTTTTGGGACAAACCTTCACCAACCAGCTTCCCACCACACAAACCAATGTTTTTGCCTCCCCATCAACTCGTAGCCAATCCGACTCGCTTCAAAATCTATGGCAATTACAAGGACAATCATCTCACCAATGGCTTCTCAACGAAAACAACAATAACAACATCCTCCAAAGGGGAATCACCAAGATTAATGAAGAAGAACATGAGATCAAAAACGTTGTAACTAGTGGTTCTTTGTTCTCTTCGGAATCACACAACAACTCTAATAACTACAACCAAAACGGTGGACAAGTAACATCCATGTCAGCCACGGCATTGCTACAAAAGGCAGCTCAAATGGGATCAAAGAGATCATCATCAAACTCAAACAATAGCAAGGGTTTTGGTCTAATGAGTACCACATCCATCTTCAACAACAAACAAACGGAGAATATCAAAACTAAAGAAGTTAATGAAGGAGGCTTCACTAGAGACTTTCTTGGTGTGGGAAGTCAACACCGTACTTGGCCATTAATGATGGTCAACCATAATATTCCCGACTCGTCTCCTCCGGCCAACGCCGACGGTACTCCAACCGCCGACAGGAACCAGTAGTTTGGTAAAACACATATCGTTGTTGTCCATGTATATGATAAAGGTAACTAGCTATATCACATTATATGTTATCTATAAGTGCCATGTGTGTATGAAGTTGCAGAAAAGGTAGGATTCCTCTGTTTATGATGTTTCTTTTTCCTAAATGCAGAAACGTAAACTATTTAAGACCAAGTGACGAGGACAGCTTAAGCACGGCGGAGTAACACCGTGAGAGATGAGTTTTTTGACTCGGAGAGAATCTCTGAGTTAACTCGGTTGACGGAGATGGGAAGCTAATTCGGGTCCACTTCTGCATGCATGGCGAAGCGTCTGAACTCTGAACATGCATGCACAGCAAAGCATACGCTATGTCTTTTCTCATTCTTGTTTTTTTTTTCTTTCTTGTAATTATTTTATGCTTTTTAAGTTTTGAAAGAACTTAAAAAGAAACGAGGAAAAGAACTTAAACTTTAAGTCGTTGTACCTTTTTGTTTTTTCCTTGTAAAAAGGTTAAACTTTTGTATTGTTATTGAATTTTTTTTTAATTTTCTGTCACTTTTTAGTTAGAATGGGGTCTTTTTTATTTAAAATGAGAAAGTCCATTTGACACAATTTGCGAGGAAGCCAACAAATGAACCAAGTCATTAGTGAGCTTATCAAACCATTCGTATTTCGTAATAATAGAATTTTGCACCTAGGTGAAGTTAGAAGGCTGCGATATTGTCGAAGAGAAGGCATATGGGGTTGTATAGAGGTGTTGAAGAAGTGATGTAGTTGTAAGTTGTAACATATATAATGGTACTTATATATGTTAACCTTCCTGTTTCATATTATTGTGTCGCTTATCTTAAACAACGAGTTTTGGGGAGATGTGATGGAACTAGTGGTTTCGTCCAGTAAGCCAAGCCAATGGTATGAGCTTTTTGTGAGTATGGCCGGCCCAATTCCAGAAAAGTAGAGTCCAATACAACTTGAGAGAGGACTGGCCTGGAGCATAAGCCACATAGGCCAAGGATTAGAGCCCAAACTTTTATGAATTCTCATGTGATTTCTGATTTTTCGGAGGTTTTTCTCTAAAATGTTATGAAAGATCTGTATCAAAAGGTCTTTTTATTTATTTATTCTTTGCTTAGTTTTGATGATTACTAATTCTCTTTGTTATTAGCATTAAAATTTTCTCTTTCTTTCGTTTATGAATTTATAACATTCAAAAATGATAACAAAAATTGTAATCTTAATTAAGGGCCTGCAAACGTTGGAACCAGCTCAAAATAAAATTTAACACTCTTTACACTCTTCATAGGAGATTTTTAAATTGTATAAAGTTTTCTATTTCACAAGAAATCTTTATAAAATAATACATAAATTAAAAAAGAATTTTCTTACAAATATTATTAGTGAAGATTGTTGAAATTAACATATGAAAGAAAAATAACGCAAATATTTTATGAAGAGTAACTAAGAAGCATGTTTGCAAGCAGTATTAAGAAGACCATGGTAGATATAAGGAATAGGAAACAAATACAAGAAACAATCATCAGGAAGAGTGAGTAAGATATCACAACATGTCTTTGTGACCTCTTTGAATCGGAAGTGAAACACTGCTTTTACACAATCCGGAACTGCTTTCACGTCGTGCAGACATGGGAGCTCTGATTTCGGAGATGGAGCAGGAGCAGGAGCAAGATCATCATCTCCTTGTGTTTGTATAAATATTGATAACATGATAACCAATGCTATCGCGATCATTGGCAACACTCTTTGCATATTTCTTCTGCTTGATGTTTGATGTTATTACCTTAGTATTGATAATCTTTTCTGGTTGGGGTTTTTTGTATGTGGAACTCTCTATACAGCCTTTTTATATATAAAAAAAGAAATCTGTGTGTATTCTCCCCACATTAATATTTAAGAAAATAATTTCCATTACATAAATTTTTACATTAATTAAAATAACAAAACTTAATAATTCTTATTAATAATAATAATAATAGTAATAATAATAATAATAATAATAATAATAATAATAATAATAATAATAATAATAATAATAAAATCTTATCATTCAATGGAAGTTATCTTTACTACAACTTACAAGGATTCATTATAGATATGACAATTGACAAACACAATTTATATATAAAAAAGATTATCTTGACATTAAGGAAGTGATAAATTATAATGGAACATAAAAAATAATGATAAATTTAAAACATTGTATTATTATTTTTTTTTGACAAGATTTCTTTAGTTATTAAACTTACCTTTTTATGTTTGAAAATAATTGGATTTTTAATAGTTCTTTTTCTTTTATTTTTTTTTTATTATTATTTTTTGGTAAAAGGTTTAATTATAGTTATTTTATTAAATCTGCGTACAGATTCATTTTTGTTAATTCGTGACCACGAAAATGATTATAGAAGTTAAATAAACAATTTTGACCAATGCAAGCTTTTCACAGACCACACAACAACTTATGCTTATGTCTTTAATTAAAACCAATTAGAATCTATTATACACTATTAAGGAAAAAATAGAGTGTGAAGATTTTAAAATTGTGTAGATCTTGCGCTGTAATACTTAGCCATAAAACAGTTTATAAACTATAAAGGTTGTTCTACACATATTATTTATTGACATTGATAGAGAACATAATATTACAAAAAAAATCTCATCATTTGTTAATGAATTTGCAAGCTGCCTTAAGAATAAGATGGTAGAGAAAAGGAATAGGAAACAAAACCCCGAAACAACTCTCGGGAAGAGAGAGCATAACTTTGCAACATTTCTTTGTAACCTCTTTGTATCGGAATTCCAAAACTGCTTCCATACACTTTGGAACTGTTTTTACGTCGTGGAAACAAGTTATTGGGTCAGGCAAGAATTGGTCCTCTGGTTCAGGTCGTCCTGGTGTAGCCGATAGTCCTGGTGCCACTGCCACCGATGGTCCTGGTGCCATTACCACCGATGGTACGAGTGCAAGATCATCTCCTTTTGTTTCTAAGAAAATTGATAGCATGAGCATAGTCAAAGTCAACATTATTTGCATGTTTTAGCTCCTTGTTTGATTGTTTTCTTAGTATTAATAAACTTCTATATATGGTTGGATTTTTTGGTTAGCATTTTATATAGTTTTTCTTTTCTCTTTTTTTTTTTTCTCGAAAACACAATCTATGTTTTTTTTTTCTTTTGTCAACACAATCTGTGTTTATTCATTGCATTTAAGTACACATGGTGATAATATTTTTCACCTCATTAATATATATTAAAAGAATACCTAATTAAAATAATTAAAGTTTTTTTTATATAAAGGGGAACTAAATTATTTTTACATTTATAATTATAAATTTTATTTCTCTTTTAGATATAAAAACACTTTAGTTATTCAAGGGAAATTAACTTATTTCCTGTTTATTTAATACTAGTATTCACTATATGTAGATATGAAAACTCATATAATATATTTTTTGAGAGATTTTTTGGTGTTTATGTGGCAATCTCACATTTTCTCAACCATTTTTCTGTTTATTTATTTTTATTTTTTATATTTTATACTACGATTATTTTCCAAACAGTTTTAATTCTACTATCTTTATAATTATTATTTATCTTCCTCAAAATAGTCTTCATAAGAGATTTTTTTTCAATATTGTGTAGCCATAGTTAGATAAAAGTTTCTATTTCACAAATCATCTCATAAAACTGGTTCATAAGTTATATAATTTTTTGCTGAAATTAACTAAATAAATATATAAAATACAGAAAAATCTATCCAATGTGACTAAGTATTTTACAAGTCAACTTAAGAAGAAAACGAAAGACGAAACGCATAGGGAATAAAATCCCAAAACAATCTTCGGGAAGAGAGAGTACAATGTTACAACACTTCTTCGTGACCTGTTTGAATTTGAAGTGTTTCAATGCTTTTATACAACCTGGAATTGATTCCACGTCGTGTAGACAAGCCTGAGGCTTAGGGATAAGTCCTTGCTCTTGTTGAGGTCCTGAGGCTAATGATGGAGCAGGTGCAAGATCATTTCCTCTTGTGTGTATAAATTTTGATAGCATGATGATAACCAAAGCTATGATCATATACAGTACTCTTTGCATGTTTCCTCTCGCTCTTTGAAGTTCTTATATAATTACCGGGATGTATGGGCTTCAGCCCAGAACCTCTTAGTTATTTAGAAAAAAGAAAGTTTTTATAGAAAGAAAAGAAAAGGTTATAACCTATGTTTATTATGTTGGCAAAGAAAATCTATGTTTATTCATGCATTACATTCCGAAATGTTTTTAATATAAATAGATTCTTTTTCACTAGATACAATGCTGAGCTTAAAAATACACTTTAAATATAATAAATATAAAACACAAAATTTTGATTATTCAAGTGTAATATACGTTAACTTAATTCACTTTATTTTATTACAAGAATTAATTATATATAAATTAATATAAGAAAACACATAGTACATACTCTTTTATACTAGCTTTGAAAGAATACAAATATACAGAAATTAATGTTACTATTTTCTTATTATTTGGAAAAGAGTAAAGACAGAAAAATATACAAATAATTGTTTTTATAAAGAAATGCTCCGTAAAAGAAACCTACTTTTTAAAAGTAGTTAAAAAAAGAAAATCTATTTTACTGATAAAAGTCTTCCTACACTGAAAAATAAATAACTAATCATACAAGTTTCTAATGCTACAATCATTTTCAAATGGCAGATTTCCAAACTTTGCATGATATATGACAAACTTTGTATAATATTGGCCGATTTTCTCAGATTTTTCCATATACAAACCAAGTTCGAGTAACACATGGGAAGGAACCATATTACATATCGTGGTCCTTAAAACAATAAAACAAAATATTGTAAAACAAAATCTAAGTTCTCAATAGAATCTAAGCCAAGAAAAGAACACTTTAAATTTACTTGCGTAAAGTATGATCAAGTTGGAGAATAGATCATTTCTCTCTGTTTAAATTAATCAAAAATTGAGACTCATGAGATTCTTTATTGTACTGATCAATTTCTAATACCTTCCATACCTTCCAATAAGTATCGCAATGTTGTAACATAAAAACAATATAATTAGATTTTTTTTTTCTATATTATATGTAGCCATTTATAGTTAGATCAAAGTTTCTATTGAACAAATCATCATAAAATAGTCCATACATATTATTTAATTTTTTTCTAATATACAACTTTTTATCGAATGTGACTAAGTATTTTACAAGTCAACTTAAGAAGAAAACGAATGACCGAACGCGCAGGGAAGATATACCCGAAACAATCTCCAGGAAGAGAGAGTAAGGCATTACAACACTGCTTGTTGACCTTATGGAATCTGAAGTGTTTCACTGCGTCTACACATTTTGGAATTGTTTCCACGTCGTGAAGACAAGCTTTAGGCCTAGGGAGAAATCTTTGCTCTGATTCAGGTCCTGAGGCAAATGCTGGAGCAGGTGCAAGATCATTTCCTGTTGCATGTGTAAATATTGATAGCATGATAACCAAAGCTATCATAAGAATAGTTAACATTCTTTGCATGTTTCCTCTCGTTGTTTGAAGTTTTTAAAATGTGTTTATGTCCTAAACAAAGTTTTAATTCTTGTTTGATTGGTTATTTGGGCTGACTATTTGTATTGTTTATTTTTTTTTGTTTTGTTCTGTTGGGAACAAAGGAAATCTATGTAAATATATTGACGTTAGATTCTTTTTCACTAAATACGAAGGCTTTTTTTAGTAAAAAGTAAAAAAGTAAAATAAACTTTTTTTGTTTGGTAGAAGACCAGTAAAATATACTTTAAGTAAGGAACAAAACAAAACAAAATTAAAGCGTAATATACGTTTACTTAATTCACTTTTATTTATTACAAGAATTCCCTATATATAAATGTGAGAAAACATTTTACTTTTTTATATATAATTTGGTACTCTTTATATGCTTTGAAAGAAAGATATCCGTTTTATAAAAATGTTACTATTTTTTATAATTTGGAAAAGATTCAAAACAGGAATATTTACATATAACTGACTTATGACTGTTTTTTTCTGTAAAGAAATGCTTATATATGCTCTACTTTTGATATGATAAATTTTAAAAATACCCTTAATTTGGTTTATTGATCTTCTTAAAAAATGCTCATTTCATCTATCCATTTTAATTTTTGCGAAATTATAAAATTTTATATGTTTTTATACCTCTAGATAATAATTACTACTAGGAGACTTGATCTAAGTATTTATAAAAATTTTAAATTTTTTAAGAGGTTATATATATATATATATATATATATATATATATAAAATTTTACGCACAAATAAAAGTATCTTGTGTATAGTTTTATAATTTTACACCCATATCTGGATAGATTTCAAAATTTTAGTGAAAGTTTTATTAAAGTTTGAGGGAAGGTCTTTTTTTTTTGAAAAGTGCTATTGAAAAAGTGATAGTTTTGAAATTCCCTTTTGTAAAGATATTTTGGTTGATCTGTTAGATTTTTATCTAAATGATTAGTGATTTGGTAAAAAGTTCAGTATCTCTTTCAATTTTTTTTTTGTTAAGTTTCAATAACAGTGGGTTTAATGTTTACTTTTGTAAATCTTTGATTGAATAAAAAGTGATTATGAATTATTTTGAATGATTCTACATAAATTTCAAGTTCAATAACAAAGGATTTGAGAAGTTGAATAAATATGTAATTTTAAGGAAAAAAACCAAAATCTTTTAAAATCCTCATTCCAATACAATCCCTAGTTTAATATTGGCAGATTTTATCAGATTTTTCCATATTTTACTAGTAGTCAGCCAAACACGAAAACTGTATAAGATGCAAAGGATTTTTCCATATAATCCTATACTATATCTTTATGTTATCTTTTTTAATGAGCAATCAAAATGTTTAAAAAGCAAATCAATGATATAAAGAAAATATGTAATCAAGGGAAAATAATAAAAGAAAACAACGTAACTAAATTGAAAATATAATCCTTTACTATTTATTGCATATATATGATTCCTATCTTTATGAAGAAGGTCGACTTTTAAAAGAATAACTAAGCATTAGGTATGTACGTTACGACTATAAAATGTTCTCATCTGTGTATATATATATAACATAAACATAATCTTTTATATGAAATAAAAAAGATTTGAGAGAAATGACTATGAGAAAATGCATTGTACTGATGTTGTTGGTGGTGGCGGTAGTAATATCGACCATGGGAAGAGAAGTACAAGGACTTTCATGCGAGGACAAGTGCATGTTTAAGTGTGGTGGTCTTTATGTCCCTGAAGATACATGCATCAATCCATGTATACGTGAGCATTGCCACAAACCACCTAGTCATCGAGTTCAATCACTACAGTAATGATCTCTTTACTGATTACATCAAGTCAAATTATTATGGTTTTTTGTAAGAGATGTTTCTACCAAAAAAAAGTTATAAACTTAACATACAAAAAAAAAAAAAAATTTCAGTTTATGTCTTACGTAGTCCCGTCTTAATCATTTTGACAACCTTAAGCAAAACAGAAAAATTAAACCATTTATCTGAAATATTAGTTACTAATTAACTAGATTAACTAAACAAAAAACATGTTGCTAGGACGTCCAACGGCTTGCTCTAACAATACTTTTGGAGTCAAATGTATAATTTTTGGAGTCAAATGTATCTGTATTAATATAATCTAATGCATGATATATTTAATTTGCTCCAAAAAAAAACGGAACATATATACGTTTGTCAAAATGGTAGTATTACTTACTATATTAATAAAGATACATTTGACCCAAGAAAAAAACATTGTTTGTTTAGTCAACTTACTAAATACGATATTTATGAATTATGACTAAGAGAATAAATAACTGTTTAGGTTTACGACTATAAATAAAGATCATTCACTCTATCTTCTAATAAATTCATAACACAAACAACAAAAAAGACACAAAACTTAAAAGAAGAAGAAGAAGAAACAAAGATGATGAAGATGAAGGTAATGTTGATGGTTGTGATGATGATGGTGTTGGTTGGTACCATCATAGGTGAGGTCAAGGCTGAGGAGTCACATGAGGATTGTTTGAAACGGTGTGTGAAGATATGTGCTGGTAAGCCTGAGGATAAGAATTGTGTTCGTCAGTGCATCTTCTTTAATTGCGGTCCTCCTTCTCTTCCTACCAATGTTCATCATTCTAAGTAATTATACTAAGATACTCTTACCATATTTTTATTTTATTTGGTTTTTTACATACATTTGCTTATTGGTACGTATATATATAAAGTTAATTTTATTTATAAGAAAATTGAAAATGGGTTTTCACTTTTTATGGTGTTTAGCAGGATGAAGGCTCCAGAGAATCATGGAAACTAAGGACATGTTTTAATTTTTTGGTTTTTAGACCAGAAACATAGATATTAGAGATTAAAATCAAGCTTTATCGTTCGGGTTATTCTTAAAAATTTGATGTTTAGATGTGTTTATGGCTTGTTTTGTTTGTTTCTACTGAGTTTTAATATACAATAATTCAGTTTTTTCTCTTTTTTAAAAATTATATTGATGAGATGAAAATATTCCACAAATTACTTAATTAACAGCACAAGATTAAATTATTTTTTTGAAATTTATTGAATTGCTATGATTTTAATCCTATTTTGTTTTTATCAAAGTAGCTAGGTTTTTTATTCACCTTGTGTATCCATTTGTGATCTCTTTAAACAATAAAATTAAAAAAGAATACAAGCATGCACATTATATATGTGTATATATATATACATAATTTGGGTAATACATTTTAAAAGATTTAATTACACTACCAAGCTTAATCAACATTTGGGTTATCATAAAAATATTTTTGGGTTTTACCGTTTTAGTGACTCAAACCAAGATATCAGAAACCCATACATGAATAAAATAAAAAGTTAAAAAAAAAATAATCCTATGAATCCAACATCAAAACTAAACAGCGGCTTTGGCCGTGAATGATAAATATTGAGGATAAGTTCGTATATTGTGATATTTTCTTATTCATATTATGATAAGGATTACTAAGTCCTATAGTCTAGGGGTTTTGTGCTTATCTTAAACGATCAAACTCTTGTATAAATATAGAAGTTCAGAGATTAATAAAACTTAAGTCAGTTCGATATCTAATTCTACATGGTATCAGAGCAAAGATCAAACTGAAATTTTTCTTTTTCTTTCCAACTTTTCTCTTCTTTGTTCAAAGTTCTCTTTCTTGTGTGACAAGTCACGATGTCTACTCTCGAAGATTCATCAACGTCACGTTCTGCAGTGCAGCAACCGGATCCACCAGTGGTGTCTCCATATTATTTGTCTAGCTCCGACAATCCAGGGGCTATGATCACATCGGTTATGTTAACCGGTCCCAATTATAACGAGTGGGCAACAGAGATGATGAACGCACTTCAAGCTAAACGTAAAACTGGTTTCATCAATGGCTCGATTCCTAAACCACCTCCTAACGATCCAAAGTTTGAAGATTGGATGACGGTTAACTCAATGATTGTTGGTTGGATTAGGACTTCAATCGATTCAAAACTGAAATCCACTGTTACTTTCATCGCCAATGCTCATCAATTATGGAACGACTTGAAACAACGTTTTTCTGTGGGTAACAATGTGCGTCTTCATCAACTCAAAGCTCAGCTCGCGATGTGTCGTCAAGATGGTCAGCCCGTAGTTGAGTATTTTGGACGATTGTCTTCCCTGTGGGAGGAGTACTTAATTTACAAGCCTATCACAGTGTGTTCTTGTGGCTTGTGTAATTGTGGAGCTACGTCGGCTCCGTCAAAGGACTGGGAAAAAGAAAAAATTCACCAGTTCATACTACACCTTGATGAGTCCAGATTTGGTAGTCTTTGTTCTTCTTTGATTGCTTTGGATCCTCTTCCATCTCTTGGAGAAATTTATAGTCGTGTTATTAGAGAGGAACAAAGGATAGCTTCCGGTCGTCTTCGTGAACAAAAGGAAGAAGCTGTGGGCTTTCTCGCTCGTTCTGATGTTTCAAGTGGGAACAAATCAGATACCGTCATGACTAAAAACCGAGTTACTTGTTCTCACTGTGGTCGTACTGGCCATGAGAAGCAAGGTTGCTAGCAGCTTGTTGGTTTTCCGGAATGGTGGACGGAACGGTCTGAAAAGAGCAATGGTGGTCGTAATTCTGCAGGTCGCGGACGAGGCGGTCGTAGCTCCGGTGGTCGTGGGCGAGGTCAGGTCATTGCTGCTCATGCTACTAGCTCCAACTCGTCTACATTTCCTGAGTTTACACACGAACACTTGAAAGCTCTAACGCAATATCTTCAAGAAAAATCCAACACCAACACCTCGACAAACGATGGTTCTGACAAGCTCTCTGGTAAGATAAAACTAGGTGACGTTATTTTGGACACGGGAGCATCTCATCACATGACAGGGACGTTCTCTTTATTAACTGATGTGGTCTCTATTTCACCAAGTCCAGTTGGTTTTGCTGATGGAAGCAAAGCTTTTGCCATAAGCATGGGAGTTTTTCCACTCTCAAACAAAGTCAAGTTGACTAATGTTCTCTTTGTGCCTTCACTGAACTGCACATTGATTTCTGTTGCTAAAATTTTGAAACAAACCAAGTGTCTTGCTACATTTACTGACACTATTTGTTTCCTACAGGACCGTTTTTCGAAGACTTTGATTGGAAGCGGTGAAGAGCGTGGTGGTGTGTATTATCTTACGGATGTTGCTACCGCAAAGATTCATATGGCTAATGTTGGGTCTGATCAAGCTTTGTGGCATCGACGTTTAGGACATCCAAGTTTTTCTGTGCTTTCGGCTTTACCTTTATTCTCTAATTCTTCAACTCGTGTTAGTTCTCAGTCTTGTGACGTATGTTTTCGAGCTAAACAAACAAGAGAAGCATTTCCAGATAGTTTTAATAAAACACAAGATTCTTTTTCCATGATTCATTGTGACGTATGGGGTCCGTATCGAGTTCCATCTTCTTGTGGTGCGGTTTATTTTTTAACAATTGTAGATGATTTCTCAAGAGCAGTTTGGACCTATCTCTTGCTCGAGAAATCAGAAGTCCGTGGTGTGCTTACAAATTTTTTGAAATACACGGAAAAACAATTTGGTAAATCTGTCAAGACGGTTCGAAGTGATAATGGGACATAATTTATGTGTCTTTCTTCTCATTTTCGAGCTAATGGCATTGTTCATCAAACATCATGTGTAGGCACACCTCAGCAGAACGGACGTGTTGAACGTAAGCACCGTCACATCCTCAATGTGGCTAGAGCATTGTTGTTTCAGGCGAGTTTGCCTATTAAGTTTTGGGGAGAAGCTATACTCACGGCTGCATATCTAATCAATCGTACTCCTTCTTCTATACATTCCGGTCGCACACCGTATGAAGTACTTCATGATTGCAAGCCTGCTTATGATCAGCTTCGGGTCTTTGGTTCAGCGTGTTATGTTCATAGACAATCTCGTGATAAAGATAAATTTGGCCAACGGAGTCGTCTGTGTGTGTTTGTAGGCTATGCTTTCGGCAAAAAAGGATGGAAGGTTTTTGATATAGAACGCAATGAATTTCTAGTATCTAGGGACGTCATTTTTCAAGAGAATGTTTTTCCTTATGCAACCTCTCATGCTTCTTCGCCAATACCAGCTCACTCTTCTTCAATAATTTCTGGTGATGATGAGTGGTTGATATCCGCTTCTCACAACAGGGGGAGCTCTGTTTCTGTTGCTCCAACTCCAGCTCCATCTCCCGTCTCTGAAGTTTCTCCATCTGTTACCAATAACAGAGACGGTGTCTCTATCGACGCCTCTGCTCCAGCGGTGTCTAGTGTTGTTCATGTACCTGGCAGCCCCGATGTCTCTCTTGATCCTGCAATTACCGAGTCTGCTGTCATCCCACCAGTGGAAAACACAACTCCGACTTCTTTACCACTGGTTGTTAGTCCACACTCTCCAGATTTGTCTTCGTCTGAGCTTAGCACACGTCCGTTCCCGACGCCTTCACCAAAACTACGTAAAAGTCAGCGATCAACTCACCCACCTCCACGGTTAAATGATTACGTCCTCTACAATGCTAATTACACACCATCTTCACACGCTCTTCCCCATTCTTCATCACAGTCTTCACTCTCGGTCCAAGGTACTTCTCTGTTTCCTTTAACAGATTATATATCTGATGCTAATTTTTCTCCTAGTCATCGTGTTTACTTGGCTGCCATCACTGCTAATGTCGAGCCAAAACACTTTAAAGAGGCTGTCAAAGTCGATGTTTAGAATGATGCAATGACTAAGGAGGTTGATGCTCTTGAGACCAATAAAACGTGGGATTTGGTTTATTTACCACCTAACAAAGTTGCTATTGGGTGTCAATGGATTTATAAAACAAAGTATAATGCTGATGGAACAGTTGAGCGATACAAGGCCCGTTTGGTTGCACTTGGTAATAAACAGGTTGAGGGGGAGGATTATAAAGAAACATTTGCACCGGTTGTTCGAATGACAACGGTGCGTACATTTCTTCGTACTGTGGCTGCAAACAAATGGGAGGTTTATCAAATAGATGTTCACAATGCTTTTCTTCATGGTGATCTTGATGAAGAGGTATATATGAAACTTCCTCCGGGTTTTCGTCGTTCACATCCTGACAAAGTTTGTCGTCTTCGCAAGTCATTGTATGACTTGAAACAAGCTCCTCGATGTTGGTTTAAAAAGCTATCTGATTCTCTACTACGATTTGGTTTTGTGCAATCCTATGATGATTACTCCTTGTTTACCTACACCAAAAACAATATGGAGCTCCGTGTATTGATTTATGTTGATGATCTTCTCATTTGTGGAAACAATGAGTACATGGTTCAGAAATTTAAAGATTACTTAAGCCGATGTTTTTCTATGAAGGATTTGGGGAAGCTCAAATATTTTCTTGGCATTGAGGTTAGTCGAGGGTCAGATGGTATTTTCTTGTCACAACGCAAATATGCTCTTGATATTATTGCGGATAGTGGCAATCTTGGTTCTCGACCAGCCTTCACACCATTAGAACAGAATCATCATCTAGCTTCTAATGATGGTCCCTTACTTACAGAGCCTAAACAATATCGTCGTCTTGTTGGACGTCTATTGTATCTTCTTCATACTCAGCCTGAACTGTCCTACTCTGTTCACGTTTTGTCTCAATTTATGCAATTGCCTCGGGAAGCTCATATGGATGCTGCGTTACGTGTTGTTCGTTACTTAAAGGGTTGTCCTGGTCAAGGGATATTGCTTCATTCTTCTCCCGACTTAACCGTTGAAGTTTATTGTGATTCGGACTGGAGTACTTGTCCGCTCACTCGTCGTTCTCTAAGTGCATATGTCGTGTTGCTTGGTGGGTCTCCTATTTCATGGAAAACTAAAAAGCAAGATACAGTTTCACATTCTTCCGTCGAAGCTGAGTACAGAGCTATGTCTTATGCTCTTAAGGAAATCAAATGGCTTCACAAGCTGTTAAAAGATTTAGGTATCGATCAAGCTGCGCCAGCTCGCTTGTTTTGTGATAGTAAGGCTGCTTTACATATCGCTGCCAATCCAGTGTTCCATGAACGCACCAAGAATATCGAGAACGATTGTCATGCTGTTCGTGATGCGGTCCGTGACGGTGTTATTACTACTCAACATGTTTCTACTAACGAGCAGCTCGCCGACATTTTCACTAAGGCTCTTGGTCGTGATCAGTTTTACTACATAATGTCCAAGTTGGGCGTTCAGGATCTTCACACTCCAACGTGAGGGGGAGTATTGAGGATAAGTTCGTATATTGTGATATTTTCTTATTCATATTATGATAAGGATTACTAAGTCCTATAGTCTAGGGGTTTTGTGCTTATCTTAAACGATCAAACTCTTGTATAAATATAGAAGTTCAGAGATTAATAAAACTCAAGTCAGTTCGATATCTAATTCTACAATAAACCACTACTTATAAAAAAAATTTGTCCATGAATTATATATGTTATCATCGTAAAGATTAAAAAAGAAAGAGACATCTATTTCATATATTTCCATCAACTTTTTTACAAATTTATTAAAAACCTTTAGTAATACACTTTGCTGACATTGATTAAAAAGCAAAGCATATACAAAAGTCTTTAAGGAATGTGACCAAATACTTTGCAGGCAATCTTGAGAAGCATACGATAGACCCATTTAATAGGGAATATATATCCGAAACAATCTTCCGGAAGATTTAATAAGATGACACAGCAGTTCTTTGTGACAGTTCTGAGTTTGAAATGCTTCACTGCTTTTACACAATTCGGAATTGTTTTAACATCAGCCATACAAGATATAGGGTTAGGTAACAATCCATCTTCAGATTGTGGTGCAAACGATGGAGCTGCAGTGGCAATATCATTCTCTTTCTCATGACCACTCTTTGTTTGTATAGATATTGATAGTATAAGTATCAAAGCTAACATGATCATCGACCACATTCTTGTCATGGTTCGGCTCGTGTGTATAGCTTTATTTGTGTTTGAAATAAAAAAAATTGTCACATAGTATTTATAACTATAGTATGGTTGTTTTTTATGGGTAAGAAATCATAATAATTTTATTCATTACATTTTAGTACAAGCATATAATGTTTGTCCCTTATCCATATTTTACATATCTCTTACCATCCAGATAAAGAGATATGCTTACTCAAAAATCAAAACTGGAATATGCGGAAATTCAATTATTATTATTATTATTCTTTCATTTACTTCATGTGTAAATCTTAGCTATAAGATCCCATTGATAATGTTGCTCTAACTATGCATTAACTAAATACCCTTTCATATTTACTGCATGGATTCTATATATATATCAGGGTAAACATTAAACTACATAAGATAGAAGAATATATTTTCATCCTAGAATTAATTTTATATGTATTTTCATATATAAAATAAATATGTTAGTATTGTTTTATGTTTAATTGATCAAATTTTGCAAATCAGAGAATGTAAGAAGAAAAAAGTAAGAATTTTGCAAAATTTTCTTTAACCACATTTTATATATTAGTTTTGAGAAATTTCATAAATATACACAAATTATTTAGGTATTTCAGTAAAATTCATAATATGCCCAAGAAAATACATGGACTAGATTTATTTTCCGTTATAATACAAAATAATTCAAATAACTAATCTGTAAAACTTAGACGAAAAGTAAAATATATAATATTTTTTATATAATAAAGATTAATATTTTCAAGAAAAAAAAAGCTTGAGTTCGTAGAAATTTCTTAAGCAATCTACAAGAATCCTAAAAATATATCTTAAAAGTTCTTATACAATTCTTAAGAAATTCTTATGATATATCCCCTTGTTCACTTCACATTCTTCTTTGGGAACGTCTATATATTTTTTTTTAATATATATTTCTAGACATTCACAACAGAAAATGTGATGTATTGTATCACTTAATTGTATCACAAAACTAAGTGATATGATTTCTATTACTAATTTACAAGTGAGCAAGTAAATGTTTTTAGTTTTCTGTTTTATGTTTTTAATTTTTTTTTCCAAATGTTCTTTAATGTTTATATATTAAAGGTCTTATATTATGCAAACACCATGATAAGACTCAATTTGGATGAGTTTAGACTCGTAATCACGTGGGTGATGAACATTTGATAATAAAAAAAATTGCAAACGACATTTGTTGGTTGCAAAGAGTAATCCCATCGCTTTGTAATCTTCAACGATTTTTGTTTTATGATTTTTCTGAAGCTTACAAATAATTCAAATCGATTTTTCAGGTTTTGATGGATAAGTCATTGAAACCGAAATGCATAATCAATGGTACCTAAGTCCTAATAACTGATTAAAAACCTAATCTGCAACTCAATTTGAAGCGAATAAACGAACAAATCAATATAGTTTGCTCTGAATAAACAGACTAATCATGTTCATGTTCGAGTTCAACCCTAGCTTTTAGAAGATATATAAAGAAGCTTATGTCCACACCATTTGTTCTATATCGTCTGGATTCATCAAGCCTTAAAAATTAATATCATATACCATATAGTTGAATCAAGAAACTGTTTTAGATAAATAACAAAAAAAAAAAAACTATTTCATAAATATGACTGACCTTATCATTATAGTCTCCAAAATAAGATCATTACATGTTATTAACCTTTGTGAAAGCAAAGAATATAAAAACTTTATTTATGATAACCTAGTACAAAGCAGGTAGCTGTAAGTACAGATTGATAGATCCAGCGTATAGGGAACAATTTACCAAAACAATCTCCTGGAAGAGTGAGTAAGATTTTGCAACAATCTATTGTGACCTTCCGGAGTTTGAAGTGCTTCACTGCGTCTGTACAGTTTGGAATTGTTTTGAGGTCAAGAGCACAACTTAAAGGCTTAGGCAATAGTCCATTCTCTGACTGAGGTGCTAGTGCCAGCGATGGTGCGAGTGCAAGATCATCATTTGCCTTCTCATCTCCCTTTGTTTGGATAGGTTTTGATAATGCCATTATCAAAACTAACATAATTGTTGCCCACATTGTTTTCATGTTTAGTGTTTTGTGTTATGCTTTGTGCTTATTCTCAAAAAAAACTAAAAATTCTATTGGTATATATAGGTCTTGGATGGTTTGATTATTTTGGTAGGAATCTATATACTCTTTACTCATGAACATAATATTTTCAGTTATTCATATATCTTACCATCTGGAGATTAATTAAAAACAAAATCTAAATTTGAAACAATTTTTTTTTATCAAATTAGATATCTAAGTTTGATGATATACAAAGGTTTTTTACCTACATTTAGAACAGTGATCCAAAAATAAAAATAGAAATACATAATTTGGGAAAATATATTCATATTGTAACTACATTTAGTTTTATTTTATCTCCTCAATCAGTTAAAAATTTTAAGATATCTTATCTCATCAATCAATTGTAAAATTTAAGATTATTTTATAAGTAATATATATCAGAGAGTGTAATATATGAAACAAGGGAAAAGTAATGCAAAATGCAATCTATTTTCCCAAAAAAAAAATCTCTAATCTATAATATTGGAATATAATGCATAATTTAAATCAACTCCAAAACATGTAGAAGAGACATTATATAATTGTCTTATTTTGTGAATAGCATCGATGATTTTATGAGTATTTGTATTGAATTTTCATTAGAATTAAAACATTTTTCAGTTTGTTATTTTTTATTTTTTTATACATCTTAAGTTAAAGATTCGATGCTCTTGGGTTTTTTTCCCTGTTATCTAGTTTTTAATGTTGAACGAAGTTTTATCATTTAAGAGGAATCATTACATAGAAATCCGTTAGTGTCAGTTTTCTTAAAAGATAGCGAAATTTATAATGTGTGCCATGAATAGTGCGAATCCTTTCTCCCAGTGCCATTTTCGCTGAAAACTTTTCTTGGTTGCCACAGCTCCAAGAAACTTAAAGTTTTTATTCATGATAATAATTTCATGACTCATGGTGTAGAATTATTTGCATAAATTGTTCATAATGTATCAACATTGTTCAAATAAAGTTCGATTATATTTTGCTATGGTTACTTAAAATGATTGAAACTGACACTAATATGCCAGTTTTGGAAACTCAATTTTTAGTTTCTGCCAGTTTCATAGAACCGTTTCCAAATCTGCCAGTTTCTGGATTTGTGGCAGTAGATCGAATGACGCTTATTATACCTTCACCATCTGCTTTGGAGAGGAGCAGCGCATGTTTGCACACATCGAGCAGATGGGACATTCTCTTCACTGGCATAGGAGCATTTATGGCAAAAGAGGGATGCTATTACCCAAAGGATATTACGTTAATGGATAATCGTCCCCATCACAATCCCTCATGGCCAACCTCGCGAGTCGAATGTAAACCAGAGAGAAAGAGAAGAGAGATCCGAGGGAGAGTGAGTCCGAGAGGGAAGAGGGACGAACTCGAGAGGGAGAGGACGAAGAGGACACCGCAAGGGAGAGGACCATGAACTGCCGAGCAACCGAGTTGGAGAAGAGGGTGGATACTCTAAACATGAGTATGAGACCCAAGCATCATTAAAAGAAGAATTATAAATGAAAAAAACTGTATATATTTGTTCAAAATCAAGCATGCATAGAAATGGTAAAAGTCTAATTATCTTTTGATAATGTATCCTATAACTCTTTTTTTTGGGAAAGATTGCATAGTTAAATCTTGACTTAAAAAAATCAAAACTGATAAATAACTAATTACTTAACATAAATAAAAAGTGCATACACAAAAGTAACTTGTCAATAAAACTAAATAGCACGCCAAAGTAAGTTACTAATAGCAATAAATAACGTGTCAAAATTGAAACTAACTAAAATAACAAAATGTTTGACTTTGAATTTAAAAAAAAAAAATAAAAGTATTACTTAAAAGTACTATAAGATTCTTTTTTCAATTCTTTGACTATATTACATGGGTATTATTATGTTGACAAAATAATTCTGAAACTTTTGGCTATAAATACAGTGAATCCAAGTAGTATAGATCCATTAAGCTTTCATACTCTCTCCCAAAAATAAAAAAAATAAAGATATAAAAGCTCGTGCAAGGGTTGAAGCCAAGGTACGTACCTTGCTATGTATACTCGAAACATCTAAATATAAAAAATTCTATACATGTAAATACAAGTGGGTGTACATTGGTACCGTAGAGAGTATTTATTGAAATAGTTGAGTTGCCTTTTATTTATTTTCTTGTTGTTGAATGATTTGCAGAATAATAAAGTGTTGTGCAAGATGATTCTTTTTTCAAAAGAGATACACCAGCCTGACCAAAAAAGATATCGCATCATTGGTAGGGAAGATCGACTAAGCTTACTACCAAATCCTCTTCTTTCCCGGGTACTCTTGCATCTACCTACAAAAGATGTTGTTAAGACAAGTGTTTTGTCTTATAGATGGAGATCAGTTTGGCGTTACGTTCCCGGGTTAGATCTTGTTGACCGTGAACTCCCGGATTATAGTTCCTTTGTCAATTTTGTCGATAGGTTTGTTGAGTTCTTGAGGTCTAATGATTCACCCATTGCAAAGCTAAAGCTTACTTCTAAGAGAGTGAAGAGTGATGCCTCGGCTATCAAACCATGGGTGAAAGAAGCACTTATGCGTAAACTTCAACATCTTGAGATTAATTATTCGACGTGGTTTAATAGTCTTGAGCTTCTGCCAATAATGCTCTTTGCCTGCCCGACTTTGGTATGCTTGAGACTTTTTGACGTGGCCTTTAACGAGTTGAACCATGTTTCCCTACCGCGTCTTAAGACAATGCATCTGGAAGAAGTTAAGTTCACCAACCATGCGGCTATAGAGACACTTATCGCTTCTTGTCCAGTTCTTGAGGATTTGAGCATAGTTCAAGATGATTTGAAGGTCATACGTGTGGTCTCTCAAACAATAACTAGTATCAATCTGGTTCGTGATACTAACCATCAGGATAATGCAAAGTGGGAAGTTCTGATCCATGCCCCTAGACTCAAGTATTTGAGTCTTAAAGATAACAAATCCTCAAGCTTCACCATATACAAAATGTCTCCATCAGCCAAGGTAGATATTGCTGTTGATTTCAGTGTGAAAGGTGTTTTGGATCCTAATGACTTGGACAAGAGAAACAGCATTGGTCATTTCTTCAAAAACATCTCATCAAGCGTCCGTGAAATGATCATATGTTGGGAAACTCTTAAGGTACATTTACTATATAATGTCAATAAACCAATTAATTAATTATATTCCTTATTTATGCACTTCTTTTGTTTTCTTTTAGGTTATTCATCAATACTTGAAACTAGAAACCCTACCTCAGTTTCCTATCATGTCTCATTTGCATGCTAAAATCTTTGTCGCGGATTTGGAAATGTTGCCCATCCTTCTGCGGAGCTGCCCCAATCTTAAAACCCTCATCTTGGTATGGCTTTTCTTGGTCTTGTACTCTTGTATCATCCAAACCCATCTAATATTTGTTTCTTTTGTGGTATTTGTTAGGAACTTAATGTTTCCACTGATAAGAAAGAGACAATTCGTTTCACATATGTGCCTTGGTGTTTCTACTCAAGCTTGGAGAGTGTGGAGATGAAAACACCAATCAGTGAAACTGGACTAGAAATGGAAGTTATAAAGTACTTCCTCGAGAATTCAAGAATCCTCAAGAAACTTAATTTGAGATTGGCTGGTCGTACTATGAAAGAAGAGGCTCTCATCTTCATGGAACTCCTGAGTTTCCCAAGACGCTCTAGCGTGTGTGAAGTCCATGTTGCTGGACTCGAAGAGACAATGCTCAAACTATGATCGAGGATCAGATTATGTTTCAAGCTTCTTCTCTCTTCTCTTGTGTTCATTTAAAGGTGTGTCTTATTCTAAAACTTGTCATAAACTCTTAAAGGTGTGTCGTATTCTAAAATTTTTCATTTGAAGCTTTGAAAGATTTTTAATATTTGAGTCTGAGTTGTAATAAATTATAAAATTTATAAAATATGGAGTTTTTTTTTATATAATTTCTCAAATTAGAGCTATAGGAAAATAATGAGAAAATGGCAAAAAAAAAAAAAAAAAGATTTACTTTTTTTATATTTTAAGAAGTGACGAACTCACATTAGCTGGTGATGTTTGTTTGATACTAATCCTTTTTTTAACTGTCATTAAAATATCACAAAAACAAAAATAATACAAATCTCGTTGGTTGGGTGACAATTCTCTCACGCACGACGTCTCGTCTCTGAGAGAGCCCTAAGCTTCCGACAAATCCCTTCTTCTCTATTGCTTCTTCTTGTCCCTTTGGTTGATTACGAATTCAAATTCCCAATCAATTTCAATGTAAGATTCTTCTATAATTATTGGGTTTGTGAATTTTGATTTATTGGGGTTTATTTAATTTGAAGCAATCATTACTGGGTTTCTTAAAAGTCTCGTCTTTTATGGATTTTTCATCGGTTCTGTTTTTTGTGTTCTGTGAATTAGTCACATGGGTTTTGAAAAGTTTAAACCTTTCGTCGAAAAAGTTTGATCTTTTACCTCAAATTTGTGACCTTTGATTTGTTTTGGTTCTTGATTTGTTGACTTTGTTTGCAGAAGCTTTGGAGTTCATATTGAGTTTATTGGTGGATGTTGAAGCTATCTATGTTATAGTTATTAGAAATTTTGGGGATATACACTCTGGAGGAAGAGTAGAGATCAATTTTAGTATAAAGGTGGAGCTTCGAAATGTTGCGTTTCAGTTGTAGTGGTTTCGATATCTCAAGTTGTTTTATTCATCTTGCTGAGTGGCATCCTTTGGAATAACGAAGCTTACCGGGCTTTGAAGCCCCTGTTTTTGCAGAGTAAGACTTTGATTTGGTGTTGTTTTGATCTCTAGGTGAGTAGTTTTGGTACTCTTTGAGTCAGGTATTTGACTATGGCTTTAATGTTTCTTGTAGGTTTTGAAGTTGTTGGCGTGTCAGCAGCACTTGAGATTTCATAAGTTTTGGAGTAGATAATGTTTCGTGATAGTTTTTCATTTGCCCAAGTGATGGGTTGTTTTGGTTGCTTTGGTTGCTCTGAGAGATCAAGACAGTCGCCAAATTCATACGATGATGATATGTATTCCAATGATGGTGATGAAAATAGTAATGCGGGAGGAGGAGATGAAGAAGAAGAAGAGGAAGTGGAGGAGCAGAGCCGTTCTAAACGATCTGAAGAAATTTTGAAGTGTAAATTACAGAGTGGATTAATCTGTAGGCAGTTTCCAGTGAAGGAAACTAACAAGCTTGTACGCGGAGAGGTATGCGAGTATGGGACTTTTTGTTCCCATGAGTAATGTACTTTGTTGAATGGTGTGCTTATACCACTTTGTTTCTTGTTTAATGTCCAGGATGAAGATGGAAATAAGACAATAAATGAGTTTGTTCGTGAGCGTAAAATTGGATCTGGTAGCTATGGGAAAGTGGTAAGTGTGAAATCAAAGTTCAAAGCTACTCTTTTGTCGCTCTTGAGCACATTTTAATCAAGGGTTATATATTCCGTAACATTGTTTTTATATGTATAACAGATTCTATATCGCAGTACTGTTGATGACAAGCAATATGCTATAAAGGTATGCCCTTGTTTATATTTCCATGGCACCACTTGAAAGCTTATTTTGATTTGCTAGTCTTCTGTGATGACACTGTTCATTTGAAATAATATTACCAAAGAGCAGATTATACCAATATTTCCTTTGTTGATCACATGATGGGATTCAAACTTTCTGGACATGTGGTGATTATATTTTTTGGATTTCCAGTCTTTTCACAAGTCACATTTATTAAGGCTACGTGTTGCACCTTCAGAAACTGCAATGGGGGATGTTCTTCGTGAGGTATCATGATACCAAAAGACTTGTGAACAATGCTGATAGAATTTTCTAGTGGGATTCATTTCGGAAAACTTACATATATGTTTTATATCTTGATCGTTGTAGGTTATGATTATGAAAATCCTGGAGCATCCTAATATTGTTAATCTCATTGAGGTGATTGATGACCCTGAGTTTGATGATTTTTACATGGGTATTTCTTTCCCTTTACTTTGTATATTTTTTACCTCAAGTCTTTCTCTTTGGTTATTATTTTGTCATCTGATACCATATTGTTTCTTGTCAAGTTCTCGAATATGTTGATGGAAAATGGGACTATGATGATTCTGGACCACCGGGTGCTCTCGGAGAAAACACTGCTAGAAAGTACATGCGCGATGTAATTGCTGGTCTCATGTACCTTCATGCTCATGTATGATCTGCAACGTCAAATACTTCTTCATCCACTCTGAAGTTTATATGATTCACTCGTGATTTTTTCTCTTTGTCGTATGGTAAAACAGAATGTAATTCATGGGGACATCAAACCAGACAATTTGCTGGTTACTTGCACAGGGAGAGTGAAAATAGGAGATTTCAGTGTCAGCCAAGCATGCAAGGTACTGATAGTCTCATTATTTCCAGTCTTGTCTTTTTTTCTGTACTGTATAATTTTACCTGATCAAACATGATATATTTGATTTAGGATGATGATGATCAACTGCGTAGATCTCCCGGAACTCCTGTCTTTACTGCCCCAGAATGTTGTTTAGGTATAACATACAGTGGCAAATCTGCAGACACATGGGCAGTGGGAGTTACTTTGTATCATATGATATTAGGACAATACCCATTTCTTGGTCATACACTTCAGGATACTTATGACAAGGTTCCGCCTCTCACGCTCCACCTATCTATGTTTTTTAATTGTTTAGAGAACTCTCCTAGGAAACAATTTGACTAATGCACGCATCTCCTAATATTGCAGATTGTTGACAACCCATTGATAATCCCGGATGGACTGAATCCTCAACTCAAGAACTTAATTGAAGGTCTCCTTTGCAAAGGTGAGTTCTTTATGATCATACAAAAGGTACCCTTTGTAGATAAAGATATCGCCTTTTGTGTATAATGTTGCTGACTCTATACACTTGTGGCAGATCCAAACCAGAGGATGACGTTAAAAGCTGTAGCGGAACATCCATGGGTTACTGGTGAAGACGGGGCTATTTCCGAATACCTTTGTTGGTGCAAACGCAAAGCTAGAGAAGAAGAACAACCTAATGGGATAGCAAATGTAGCTGAAGGCTAGGACCAGTATACTTGAACATGGCAATCATGTCGTTGTAATAGTTCATTGTGGCAATTTTACTTAATACCGTCATCGTTGAAGACTCTTCTTGATTGTTTTATTTGTCTGTTTGCTTTCTTTATTTTTTTTGTTATAAAGGAAACATGTTTTGGGTGATTGGATCTTTTGATCTTATAAGAAAATTCAATGAAACTTATAAGCATATGAGAGTGAGACACATTCGGGTCAGCTGCCATCGGTGTCGCGGGTCACGTTACCAATGTATTAAATCGACATTGACCTTTAATATTGGATTTTTAATAAAACACTTGTGCTAAATTGTATTGTTAAACACTTGCTGGCTTGCTGCTAAATTGTTTTTTCAAACACTTAAGGGTTCGAATAGCGTTTGGGGTAGACAAATCCGTTAGCGGTTTGAAACTTTGGGGTGGACAAATTCGTTAGCAGTTGGAAACTTCGGGGTGGACAAATCCTTTAGTGATTTAGCGAATAACAATCCGTAGTAAAATGACTATTTATGTAAGAATTGTTTGTAGTTGGTCTTATTAGTTTGTGCCCTTCTGAATATAATTGGTGAATGGTAAATAGTTTTATTTCTCGACTCTATTTTATGTAATTGTTTTGTTAAATAAAAAAATTTAACATTTCAGAAAAAATGCTATGTTATTACCCTTTTATAAGTTGTGAACGATTTTATTTTCTTTCAAATTTAGTGCTAAGTTCAAAGATTTTCCAATAAAATAATTCAAACATTCCCCATATTAAAATAAGCCAAACTGAATTTATATTACAATGCATTATTAAACATCTGAAACATAAATAGAGAAGTTATCACATATAATTTGAATTTGATAAATCTTATCACCCGGATATTAAAAAACTTCAAAAGATGATTATACGATAATAACCAAGCGAAAATAAATTAATAACTATATATCAATAAATGTTTTTTCGAATTTAAATTTTAAAGTAATTAAACAAAAAAAATCAAAAATCAAAAATTAAATCAACCTATCCCTCTCGCCGGATCTATCTTAAGACTCTCTACAGAATCTCTCTGGCGGCGTAACCGTAACGAGATCTGCGAATATTCTCTTGCCGTTTCTTGTACACAAATCCGGCGACTCCAACCACACACACCGCCGCAATAAATCCGAAAGCTACCCCAACCTTCTTCCCACCACTCATTCCACCCCCTCCTCCGGACGACGATTTTTTCCCTTCGATCCCAGTCATATCACTGTGGTTGATGATATCACTTGCTTCCTGCGACGGAGACGGAGACGAAGAAGAAGCAGGCGACTGAGAATCATTCGGTAACGGCGGAGAGATCGACGGTGAAGGAGAGTTCGACTGAGACGGAGACGGAGATGGAGATGGAGAAGGAGAGTGTTCTTTTTCAGGTTCTGGAGGAGAAGAGTATTCAATTGGAGATTGCGCTGGAGTAGGAGGAGATCCGATATCCTCCGTAGGTACGCGGTGAATCAAAGGCGAATCTGCTGGGTGTACGGCTAGATCCGGTGACGGAGCTGGTGAAGATTTAGTTGAAATCTCACCGGAGACGAGTACGAGCATTAGAACCATAGCAATAATGGTGACTCCGAGCTTCATCTTCAATTTTTTTTTTCCTCAGATCTTTCTCTGATGATGATGAGTAAGTAAAGAAGAAGAAGAAGAGATCTGAAGAAGTTAGTTTTTTGAAGTGTGAGAAAAGGAGAGAATAAAACTAATAATACGAATCGCTAGATTTGCGGCTACGAAAAGTGTACGACTAACGAGATTCTGACACGTAGGATAAGTACGGGAGTAGTGAAAGGAGCGAAGCAGTGGATCACGTTTATGTGTAAATTGTGAAATGGGCACGTGGGGTTCACGTGAAGAGCTGACCCTTCACGTTATCTTATTCACCGGCACGCACACTCGCATGTATTTTTGTAGTAATAAAGCAAATCAAATAGTGTGAAAAGCACTGAAACTTTGTTTGGGAGTTAAAGGTAGATCTAAGGAAGAAACTAAGAGTACCTCCTTAATGTATC
Source organism: Capsella bursa-pastoris (assembly GCA_036452645.1). Lineage (NCBI taxonomy): Eukaryota > Viridiplantae > Streptophyta > Magnoliopsida > Brassicales > Brassicaceae > Capsella > Capsella bursa-pastoris. The sequence goes on along the minus strand of CP144195.1, from coordinate 13,845,268 downwards.
TTTAACACATTGCTTATTATTATATGTAATGATTATAATCATAAAAAAAGAAAATATTGTAAGCACCATAGCTTAAGTTGTGATTATAAGCAACACATAAACACTATTTTTGAAAATTTAATTTTAAAAAATTGATTAGCACCCTCCAATAGTGCTTACCATTGGAGGTGCTCTAAGGAAAGTAACAAAGAACGTTATTAGCATTGTGTAATCTAAACTTTTTAACTAAAGAGAAGAAAATAATATTCCGGCGAGGCTATGATCGGAGGAGGAGATGTCGTCTATGTCGAATGGTTTCCCGTCAATCGAAATCAACAAATTGAGTAGATTCAAAGAGGAGAGCCGTCAAACCTACACCGGAGATCATATTTTGTTGAATAAGCTTCAATGTTACTTGCAACGAGGGACATCTTTACCAAGTTGAGTTAATATAAGATAGGTTAAATTAGAATATGAGTTATCGAATTCTAATAGAACTAGGGTTAGCAAAGTTGTGATAAATATAATTGTTGAGTTTGTGACAATTATGTGTGAGAACATAGTTTTTTTTGGTGTTTGGTTTTTGAGCTATAATTCTGAACATTAATAAAGAGAGTTATATTTTATACAAAGCTAAGATTGTTCTAAAAACTATATTTGGTAGCATAAGCTTTAGGCTATATATCGTAACTTTGGTGAGAAAGTTACTTGACATTATGTAGCCATGGGAGACGTCAACCCTCCACGCACAAAGACTTCACCACCATCGATTCAATGGCCCATGCTAAACGTATCTGACTACAGGGTATGAACAATGAGGATGAAAATATTGTTGAAAATAAAAATGGTGAAGGATAAGACGACAGAAACAAAGTCGCGATAGGACCTTACTTATATAATAGACCTTGTACAGAACTATAAAAAAAAAAACTAAATTTATAGTTGTAAAATATATTTATTTTGTAAAAGGACTCTAAAATATGTAAAATTGTTCCTAAATAGCTGTAAAAAATTGCAAAAACAAAAAGGTCCCTGTACAAATGGACTTGTTGCACATGTGAACCGATGGGCCTGCATCAAAATCATATTCACTATGACTGAGGAATCCAAGCTTGTAAATTATCGGAGATTGCATCAAAATCATCTTCACTATGACTGAGGAATCCAAGCTTGTAAAGAAATTTCTCAATAGTTTACCAAGAAGCAAATATATTCAGATCATAGCCTCCCTTGAGCAAGTTTTGGATTTGAAGACAACATGTGAAGAGAAAGCATATGAATGAAGGTATTTTTCATGAAGAGAAAATATATAGAAGGTAAACTTTTTGATAAAAATAATATTAAGATATATACAATTGTTGCCTGAGAATACTTTGTTTGCTGTAATTAGGTTACCAAAAAACTAAACTGATATCTTTATATATATATTCAAATGATCTCTTTTCAATATTGTACAATCATAGAACAAAATATAACATTCTCTCATTTTACCTTAAAACCCTTTGAAAACCAAAACGATGACAACAAAGTAGCAAATGCTACGACCAAAACGAAGGATTTCACTTTGATCCCACATGCAAAGAACTTTTCAACCATTATCCATAGAAATAAAAGATTATAGTTTCATTGATTTTCTCTCATAAAATTTTAAGATTTTCTTTCATAGAGGACAAGATTTTTCAAGGAAGTTGAGCATATAACCGATATTGAATCCTCACATGGGCATATTAATATTTCCCCTACACACCAATCAGACAAGCAAAAAGAATCATCACATACAGACAAAAAGAATCATCACATCTCTACAAAGCAACCTAGCAGATGATTGAACTCTTATTTGAAACGTTGCTAATTGGAAATCAGGTCACTAAAACTTTTGGAAAACGTTAAAGAGAGGAAGTAGTTCTAGTTTCACTACCAGCAACCTATAATCAAACTCACCTTGTTCCTCTTCTCTTTAGAATCAGTGGTCTGGGTAGAAGACCCAACATTCTCTTCCTAAACATGTTCGTCACTCTCTTCTGTCTTCCGTCTTCGCCGCATTTTCTCTCTTCTCTGAAAATAGAAAATGAGAAAAAAAATTATTTTGTTCAGGCAAAACACACAATCGTTTATATCCCACTAGTTTAGTACCCCTCTGATGCACGAGTTATATTTGTTCAAAATAAAATTAAAATTAAAACGTTATTATGACTATCCAAAGATTTCTTTTAAAAGATAAGCAAAACATTTAATTTGCGAGCTATTCACCATTATTCATAATATTGCTAAAATATTTAAAATAATTTAATTTAGCAATTATTCCCTAAAACATGATTATACCATCTTATAAAAATTGTTATTTCGTAACTTTCAGTTTTTAAAAAAAATCATTCCCATGCTTTGCAGTTTTTTGTATTTTATCAAAACTAATGAATTATTATTAAATTTGATGGTAAAGTTCTTTTAATTTATTACCAATCTAAAATATGATATGAAATAAAATTAAATATATGTGTAAAGAAGTTCATATGAAAAGCTAATAAACATAAAGAATTAAAAAAATATATAGCATCGTTGAAAAACCGACTTATAGTCTCGTTTAATAGTAAATTCAATTCTTATCTTCTTAATGAATCAAATTTACATAACTATAATTAGATTTTTTGTTTAATTTTTTCATAATTTTTTTTTTAATATATAATTTTCATAATACTATTTGTTTTTCGTATCTTGTTAACAAAATTAGAATCGATACTTGTTAATATCTTATCGTTTATAATTATCACATGTCACGTTAATTTTTAATGTTTAATTTTGAAAATCAAAATAAGATAGATGTATCGGGGTCAGTATTTTGGAATTTTAATAGACTGATAAAATATTATGATCACCTTTAGTGGGCGTACAATATATTTGTCTTGGATCAACACCAAAAAATAAAATAAAAATATTTGTCTTGGATTTTAATAACTAACTAAATGGGCCTGTAGTATTCAAGATAGTTAGCATTTTATATACTTTGGGTTACGTCAGATTTCATTATGATTAAGCCCAATACTTGTTTTTATCGCCATTTAGGCAGAACAATGTTTTTTTTTTTTTTTTTAAACACATCCTCATTTCTACACAAGTCAGTCTTTAGCTGCTTTATTTGGATACTGAAAAGGTTTAGCTTTTTTTTTTTTTTTTGTCAACTGTTTAGCTTTTTCTTTTGTCGACTAATTATTCATTTTAATTCTCAAGCAACAAAATCTTACAAAAAAAAAAAAAAATCTAGACAACTGAACTATTTTTTTGGGTCTCAAAGTTATATTAACTTGGAATATTCTTCAAATTCGTTAGGAATCCAACAAAATAAAAACGATAATATAGGAAGATATATATTTTACTAAACCCTTTCAACAAAAGAAAAAAATTACTTTACTAATTTTATTTACACATTAAACTAATATACCATAGAAACAGAACATCAAAACAAAAAGTAAACTAATCATTACACACAAAAAAAAAGTAAAAAAATGAGGAAAATACTTTAACTAAAACATGTGTAAATATGATTTTTGCTTAAATTAATGTAGTTAGTTTCATAGATAACAAAACTCAGAAAAACAAAATTATATTTTGAGAATATGCCACAAAAGTCATAAACCATTAAATCCATTATACATTGACGCATGTAATATTCCTTCCACCACAAAACCAAAAGGGCATTTACGTCATTTAACCTAACCCAAACTGTAAGTTAACAAAACGCATTTATAAAAAGCGAAGAGAGAGACTCTTCTCTCATACCAAACTTCTTCATCAATGGCGACGACGGCGACGAGAAAGAGCTATTACCAACGGCCGAGTCATCGCTACCTTCCCACATCAGATCGATCTCACAACACCATCACTAACGATTCAGAATTCGAGTTCGACGAGTCCGATCTCTACTCCACTACTACCCGATCCGATTCGTCTGATCTTCGCCGTAAACTCTTCGCTTCATCGAACCGTCGATCATCTCCGGCCGCCGCGAAAACCACCGCGGTGGTATCTTCGTCTCTTCCGGTTAACGTACCGGACTGGTCTAAGATTCTAGGGAAAGAGAATAACCGCCATGTCCGTAGAAAAAGCATCGAAAACGACGAAGACGGTGGCGGTTACGGCGGAGGAGGAGAGGTATTGCCGCCGCATGAGTATTTGGCGAAGACGAGAATGGCTTCGTTCTCTGTGCATGAAGGTGTTGGGAGGACATTGAAAGGGAGAGATATGAGTAGGGTTAGAAATGCAATTTTGGAAAAAACTGGGTTTTTTTATTAATTTCTTAAAAGTATAAGGTTCTCTCTTTTTTTTCTTTTCTTGAGGGTTTATATATATTTTTACTAAAATAACTGATGAGAAGAGGCATATAATATTTTCTAGATTATGCCTTTTTTGTAATTTTCTGGAATATTGCAAAGTTTTTAATGTTGAGTATTTTACAGTTTATAAATTAATATTTTTTCAGTCTTTTATTGTTTTTTTTTGTCTCGATAAATTATAAAAATTATAATCCAAATGTTATTAATATTTGGAGGTTAGATTGTACTGTAAAAACTGTACTACAAAATTCCAAATCGGGAAAATTCGTACTTGAGTAAACTTGTGGGGTAGAAAACTAAAATAATAAGAAATAAGGGGAAACAGTATAATTATTGGTGGGGTTTATTATTGGGTTTGATGTGGGTGTGGTTGGTGAGAAAAGTAGAGGCTTCAATTACATGAAAGTGACTAATTTTTGGTTTTACACAAAGAATTATTCTCAAATAATGAAAAAATTAAGAGATATTTTTATGCATTTTTCTAATGAAATTGAAATTGGACCGACCTAGAGAAAATAAATTTATTTTGAAATGGACAATTCTATAAAAGTATTGTTCGTTTGCATTTAAAGATGTAAAATTGACAATTTTCTCAATTTTTGTGTATATTTTATGTATTTATTAGAATTTTAAATGAAATTTGATTATTTAATTGTGGAATAGAAATGATGTGATAGGTTTTTATTGTTGAGGTAGCAAATGAGCATGAAGTTTATGTGATTTTGAGGGGGTTTTTTTTTATAACTTGAGGATTATTTACATGCATTTGAGAAATATTCAAGCTAATTTGTTTTAGGATATTCCAAATATATTTAAAAGAATATAAACGAGAATTTAGCGGAATATAGATAACGAAAATGAAGATGAATAAAATTTACTTGAAACTTCTTAAATAATTTAAGAAAATAAAATGATGAATACTTTTTTTTTATAATAAAAGCATAAATAAATCACTAATTTTAGATGTTGCCACTATGGCACTATCCACTTTCACTAACAATCAAAGATTAATATTTGGTGCTAATTAAAGTGATGCGTAAGCAACATATCCATTTATTTATATAAATGATCTTATACTAATATTTTCATCCGTATTTATAATTTTCTACATGTTTGCCCAATTCTTTTTGTTTAGTTAAACATTCAATTCTTTTTTTTTTCTTTTTTTTTTCAATTCTTTTTTTACCTCGTAGTGAATTAAGCTACAAGTTGATATCTTGAACATCCATGGTTCGATTGTGTAGCTAGAGACAAACACAATTCGAAAAAATTGGATTCTCAAAACCCTTAAAGGCCTTCACTTTTTTATCTTTAAATGATTCTTTGTGATTCACATACAATACAATACAATACAACCATCGAGTCACTCGACATTGATCAACTTCTACTTTCTTCTATACACGTTTTTAAAATACTATGTTTCACCATGCATGTTGATTTTTGAACGTTAACAATAAAAAAAAAAAATCGAAACTCTCGGTATAAACCATCAAGATTAGATAATGTAAAAGAAGTGAGTATTAGAGAATATCAAACTAATTAACGAATGTAATAGTATGAATTTGTTTGCTATGACTTTGACTTAGTCATGTCAGCTTCAACTTCCAATGATGAATGAAACTATGAAAGCATTATTTTGTTTTGATATTCACTAAACAAAACTCAACTCTTAGAATACCGAAAGGCCAAATGTTATAGTTTTAAAGGTGATGAACGAACGATATGACCAAGACAATATGTTATGGTCAAAAACTTTGGTCCTCTAGCTCTCACTATATATATATATATATATATATATATATATATATATATATATGTGTGTGTGTGTGTGTGTGTGTGTGTGTTCGATTGAGTCAATATTTGGAGTTAGGTCAAGGAGATATGCAATTTCGGCTGAGGATGGTCTTGTGAATGTTATGAATCTTGGAGAAGGTGGTGCTAAAGAAATGTATCGTATTATTAGCTTCAATCATGTTAACTTTTGGGATACAAATTAACCCTTGTATTTATACTTAAACAAACATGTAATGTAAAGCTTTTATTTGATTATTTTTCATTTGACGTGTCCGTTTCAATTTCGAATTGAATTGTCTTTTTCCCCATTCGCATCAGGTATGTGAATTTGAATTATGTACGGTTGAAAATTTTGGGTATTTCCATTATTCAATATAATAGATTAGGTACGTATGTATTGAAATCAACCAAACAAAAACTCGGTTTAATATGCTTTGATTCGTTTAAAGGATAATTTGGTTTAGTTATGACGCCAATATATATATAAAATATTGATTTAATTATCAATTCGAGTATTAATTTTCAAAGAATTTTTGTATTATTCGTTTTAAATTTGATTATTTTTTCTAAAAAAGATTAGATCTTTGACATGTGGCATTTAACTTAGGAAAATTTGTACACGTGACATATGATTGGTCATAATTGACCAACACCGTTTTAGTTAATGTTGTTTTCGGCAAAAAAATTGATAGTTCAAGTAGTTTATAGAAAAAATATTTAGTTCCGTTAGAAATTGACATTGTATCAAAGTTGAAGTAGAAATTGCATTTTCGAGATTGTACATGTTGAAAATGACCACCATTTCTTTCACTAACCATAGTGCTTAGGATATACAGCTCTCTAATTTTGATTTTTCTCATCAGTTTCTTCTTCGTCTATGCTCATATGCTTCTTTAGATTTACAAATCTAACAAAAATGTAGAATTTTGATCAACAATCTATTAATATCAGAGCCAATTAGTGGCAGAGGTAGATAAACATTTCATAGGAGTTAAAAAAAAGTTTCAACAGAAAAAATTATTACTTAAAGAATAAAAATTTAAGTTTTAAGATGTTAAGTTAATTGTTTTACTATTGTTTCGCTTGCTACATTTGTTACATATGTTTTTCAATTAGAAAACTAGACAATCATTTAAAATACTATCAATATCATTACTTCTCTAACGAGCTTTCATGACATCGTTCACTATAATCATCATATCTCTTATGCAGCCATTGATATGCATAACAAAAAAAGTCACTAGATATGTTTTTTTCAGCCACTGATTTATGACTTATGAGTTGCAAACTATGGGAGCAAAATGTTTAAGTTGTCTCGATATATATGTTGACAAAATTTTATGATGCATGATGTAATAATGTGAACTATTTCAGCATGTGTCTGCATAGTCAATATATAAGTGATGCATTCTATTAAAGCACTAAAGAATGACAAGTTAATTTGAATGTCATATTGTTTTATGAAGAAAAAGAATTGTGTGACAGTTCTCCGCCTAAGTATGATGGTGTTTAGATGTTGAATCATTAAGATATTTTGATAGATATTTTTTATTCTAATCACATTCCAACCAATGTTTATATGAGCTAGCTACTTTCTTGCAATGATGGTGTCCTGATTTATAACCTAAATTGGTAGTATTATACTATAAAAAAATTTTAGGATAATATTTTAAATAATTTACATAGCATAAATAGTAAGACATTTCTCAAAAAGGTATTAAATATTAGATAAGATGATATATTTATCAAAAAGGTATTAAATATTAGATAAGATGATATATTTATCAAAGAAAGGTATTAAATATTAGATAAGATGATATATTTATCTAAATTTGGTTGACTACTTTTTCTAAATTATCAAAAATATATTTATCAATTTTTTTATAGTCAACTACAAAAGTATATCTTTTTCATTTAGTCAAAAAAAAAAGAAGGAGAGGGGAATGAGATAAAAAGAAAGGAACATAGACCAACAAAATCTTATGGTGTATATCCCATATAGTAAGATTATGTTCTAAAAATAAAATAAAATCTTAGTTTATAAGATTATATACACACATGTATATGTATATATATATAAACTTACAAGCTAAGTTTTCTATTTTTTTTTTAGTCCTTAGAATTTAATACGAATAATTTACCAAATTAGAAAAGAATCTTGCGAGTGGGGATTATGAATTTTTATCCTTGCATTCGTTATCTTAAAAATAACCTTTAAGACTTGTGAGCCTTGTATGTGTATAAAACGATACCATTAGATAATAACAATACATTACATTACTTTTACGTTCTCCAAAATTTTCTACAATCAAATTCGACTATGTCGTCTCCTCTCAGCACAGAACAACTACATGTTTTTCATGCTCAAGAGAGAGCGATATTTTCTAAACTGGTCATGAATTTCTCAAGACCTCCATTTGAGTCACTTCTTGTCATAGCCACATGGCTTTGGCTTGAGGACTTTGGTTTTGAAAACATCTTCTCAATCATCTTGGCTCTCCCAGATCCACTCATTGCAGCTCTTTCTTACGAGGCTGTCTTATGCTTTCGATGCCTGGATTCTTCCGATCCTCGAAATGGCTTTTACAAAATCCCCCTCACCAAAAAATACCTTAAAGGTAACATGTCTCTCCAACTAATCCAGCAAAATCGGTACAGTGCTACTATAGGAATCAAGAACTTCTTAAACACCGTTTGCTCCAGAATCTTCTCTGACATCCTTCAACGAGTTCTTCCATCTTCTTCATCAACTTCCTTCGGTACAAGATTTCGCCAACCACTTAACATCCCTGGTTTCCCCCATCCGATTTTTGGGAGCATCAATGTAATGATTGATGAAGTTCGTGGGTTTTTCATCCCTCATGGCCTATGGGGATGGAATGCTAACTGCATCGCAACTGAGAATGACCGCACCTTGTTTCTAACATTTTCTCGTGGGTTTCCTGTAAGTAATATAGAGGTGATTGAACTATTTACCAAGGAATTCGGGGAAGATTGTGTTGACATCGTTTATATGCAACATGACATCATAAATGCCCATACAACAAATGTGAATAGCAGCCGCCAACAACAATCATTATACGCAAGGCTTGTCTTAGATTCAGTTGCTACTGTGGACCGCATACTCAATGATGCACAGAAAAAATCATTTCTGATGTACGGAAAACACATTTGGGCTCGCAAGTATGAGAAGAGGGGCAAACCAACATAATTGATAAAGGAAAACAAAAAAAAACATTGTCATTGTTTTTTTTTTGTTTTGTTACCTTTGTGATACCAAAATATTTATTTTATGTTGTAGTATGATAATTTAATATCATCTGTAACACCCCAACCACATTTGGTTTCTTCATTATAAACATTTTGAAACTCTATACAGATAATATGTTTAACAATTATTTTTCTTTCAAATCAATACTTCAAAAAGATTAGATTTTAATGTACATGAACAAATAACACTAAAACTTATAAAATTTTAAAATCCGTAACTGAATAAAATGTTACGATTTAATACACCCTATACATTCTCTTAACACTAAACCACAATAAACCAAGATTAAAAATCTCGCCTAACATCGAAACATCCTTACAACCAGTAGGGCTACAATTTTGAAATGAAATAATGAACTAAATTTGGTTATCGGTTTGGTTTTATTCTCTCAGGTGAATCGATTGCATATTTTGAATTTGGTTTGATTGTCCAAAGTTTTTGGTTTAAGTTTGGGTCGAACTGATCGCTCAGATTTATTGTTGGTGTGGGCGTATGGATTTTTGGTTTGGTTTTGGTTCGCTTTCTTAGTTTACAGTTTTTTTTTTGTTTTACGAAAATTGGAACCATAGAAACTATATGTATTTCGGTTTGGTTATGGTTTGATTTTTACGGTTTTATAGAAAATGAAACCATCTGTAACTTGGATCAGTTCTGTTTTTAGGTTATTCTATATTTTTACATAAAAAACGTTTGTAGCATAACATAAACATCATAATAGAAATAATATATCAATCAATAAGTCATACATAATTTAATAATATAATGTAAATTTAGTTTCGAAAACCCAAAGCTCCCAAATAATTTAAAGAGTAAATTTCAAAGAATTTATATAATTATAAGTCCAATAAAAAATATCTTAAGGAAATTATTAAATACTATAATATAAACTGAAAAATACAATTATATATAGGTATCAAATATTCATAAAAAACCATTCCGTTTTACGATTTTTAACCAAACCAAAACTAGAACATTCGATAAATAAATATGACAACCAGATGGATTTTTGGACTGAATCATAACCAAACCAAATCATTTATTTTGGATTGGTTTGGTTCAATTTTTTTTGGTTACGATTAATTTGTCTACCAATGGAATTATATTAAATTAAAGTTATATTATCTTGTGTCAAAATTAGATTTATTTTTCTAATACCATCTAAATTTGACTGAGTCGAATTACTTGAATATAACCAAAAAAATAGCTGCTTGTAACCGGTTTGCTTGAAAAACTCTGTTAATTTCAGATTTAAACCGAGAATTAAGCCAAACTAAACCGACATTTCTGGTTAATTTATGTAACCCTTTAGGCCTAATTTAATTCGATGAGTCAGACAATAATATTATTATTATTTTACTTTTTTTTTCTTTTTCTGAATTATGTCTCTCCGAGATTAGTTTTTTTTTTTTTTTGGACGCTTTCTAAAATTATGTGATTTCTCATTTGTGCCTCTCCTTCTTCACCACCACCACCACCACCATCAAATTAGGGTTTTTTCAGGCGAGTTCTTCTTTTTTCTTCACGAGTGCCCTGAGATTTTAGTGATTGAGTTTGGCTCTGAGAAGCAGAGATCTAATTAGCTCCGTGTTCTTCTTCTTCGTCTTCATCTTCATCATCGTCTTGCTTTCTCCTTTCACCATGTTCTGGAAGTTGACTGCTCTCTCTGCTGCTTCACCGGTTAGTACAGCAAGTTCTCTCTCTACATATGAATTCGGAATTTGTTATCGTTGTATATTCGATTTTCTCGTTTCTGAATCTGCTTTGTTCGTACGCAAAGTGACGATTGCTGAGATTGTTTTGAGATTTCGTTTGGTTTTCTGAACTGATTGATGGTTCTTTGATTGGAAAATGAAAGGAATTGGATGTGGAGGTTAATTGTTTTGGTACTGTTACTGAGTTTGATTTCAGATTACATTTACTCTTTCGAATTGGTTTGTTTCAACAGTCATGGTGGTGATGTCTTATTTTGCGTTTTCAATGTCTTATATAGCGGTGGGAGCTAGCATCTTTCGATGTTTTGTTGTATATGTTGCTTATTATGTCGTAATGATTCATTTCTATTGAAGTTCTGAGGGAACTAGTTCATGGAAGCTTGTGATGTAGTTTAGAGAAGAGAGAAATTAGATATGGAACACTGGAGTTGCGGTGAATGTGAAGTTCTTATTCATTTTTTGGTTTTTGTTTTCCTTATTTATTACTTGCGATTGACAGGTCGAATCCATATTAGACAAGGAAGACTTCACTTTGGAAGAACTCTTGGATGAAGAAGACATAATCCAGGAATGCAGAGCTTTGAACAGCCGGCTCATAAATTTGTAATTCATTTTTTAGGCGTCCTCCTTTTCTTTTAACATTGTTGTCGTTTATGTGTAGATTTGTTATATTTTTAGTTTGTACTATGACATGTGTCTTGTGGTTATATTAACCATTACTTAAAAAGAATGAAGACGATATGCGATCTTGCATATATTGCACAAATACGTAGATAGAATCACTGCATACTTCTTTATGTTTTCTTTGCAGGATCACCTTGGTATTCTATGGAAGTTTTAGTTTCTCATAGTAGTAGCAAGGGTTGCAATGTTGGCCTTTTATGCTCTTATTTTATATGCTCATTTGCAGTCTGAGAGAAAGAGCCCAAGTGGAACAGTTATTACGTTTTATTGTTGAAGAATCTCCTGAAGATGCTGATAGCAAGCGCGCCTTCAAGTATGTGCATTGTGATTTATCAGGGATAACTTCCCTTGCTTTTGCTAATTTATGTTTTATCCAGATGTACAGTTGACCTGATTTAGAATATTCCTGCGAACTATCTTGAACAAGGATTGATTAACTTTAAGCATGTTTTCTATTAGGTTTCCTTTCATCTCCTCTGAAGTTTTGACCTGTGAAATTGATGTTATTCTAAAGACTTTAGTGGACGAGGAGGAGGTATTGTACCAATTTTCTTCTTCCTTTATTTTGATGAATGCATAACATTGTTAATTTGAGTTTGATGTTGCAATTCCTCTGGTCTAATTTAATGGTTTCTACTTCCTGTTGCAGCTTATGAACCTACTTTTCTCCTTTTTGGAACCTAACCGTTCCCACAGCGTGATGCTAGCTGGGTATTTCAGCAAGGTTTGTATACTTTCAATTGTTCATTTTATAGTTTTAGTTCTTAGACGATTTTTAGATTTGATGTCTCCACAAGTTTGTTACTTACTAACAATGTATCTTGTCACATTTGGGTATAGGTTGTCATATGCCTCATGCTGAGGAAGACAGTCCCGCTGATGAACTATGTAAAAGTGAGTTTTATTGGAAAATTTTGCTAATAGCACGAAAATCAAGCTAAGTTCTGATTGAAAATAAGATTGTGTGTCAGAAAGCATATTGAATGGGATGTGCCCTGTCCTTCTAATTTCCTATGTTCAATAATTCGGTTCGACCTAGCGTCAATCATATTGTACTATGTCGATGTGAACTTATTTTTTGACCTAGCTAGAAACTCCTTGAATAGATTGACATATCACTGAGATGCACCTTTTTTGTTCGAAAAAGTTACTGTTTGAATTATGTAGTGTACATTCGATATGAAAGTAGCAAATAATGTTTCAAAATACCATATACAGGCCCATCAGAATGTTTTCCAGCAACTGGTTGATTTGATAGGGATTACGTCTATTATGGAGGTAAGTCGTCCTTCTTCTCCTATCCTTATATTTGATTCTGGTAATTACTTTTAAGCCATCTTTATGTGATGTATGTAGGTTCTAATTCGGTTGGTTGGTGCGGATGATCATGTGTATCCCAACCACCTGGATGTGATGCAATGGTTAGCTGATAGCAATCTGCTTGAAATGATTGTGGATAAGCTTAGCCCATCAGTAAGTATAATTTTTAAAAGTGTGTATGCATCCCCTCCTCTTCTTTTTGCTTCCAATGATTGAAATATAGGAACCATGGACTTTTTTAAGCTACGTCTAAATTCTTCTCCTTATTGTTGTTTAAATAAAAAGTGGGATATGTTGGTTCTTCATGTGACTGCCACTGAAAAGCACATTGTTTTTTTCCCTGTATATAACAATATAGAATAGTTGGAGAGACTCTCCCGCACGTGCACGTCTCTGTTTTATCCTACTTCCAAATCCCTGAATGCAGTATAGAGAACCTTTTCTGGATGTGTGGTTATTGTTCAGTCAAATAACAAGGGTTGCATATTCTAATTTTGATTATCTCGGACATGAAGATTCTAAAAGTTTTGTCTTCATTTTCTGTTGGATCAGAACTCTCTTGAAGTTCATGCAAATGCTGCTGAAACACTCTGCACTATCTCTCAAAATGCACCGTCACCGTTGGCTACCAAACTCTCTAGTTCAAGGTTTGTAGGTTGTCTTAATCTTGAATATGCTGAAACATATTTAGTTTTTAAGATGACTCAGTGACTTTTTTGTTTGCAGTTTTGTTGCAAGGATATTTGGTCATGCTTTCGAAGATCCCCAGTCCAAATCAAGCCTTGTCCACACACTTTCGGTGTGCATTTCGTTGTTGAGCCCGAGAAGATCTGTAGTTTCCTCCCCCTTTATGTATTCATTCAGGGGCCAACAAATCTTCGAGTCTCCAGTTTCTGTGAATCCGGAGACTATTGCCACCATGCTGCCTAGACTTGGTTAGTATAACATTGTATTATCTCTTTTACTGATTGCAAGGACCCATTGTGTTCTGTACATGAGTGCATACTTTTTTTTCCTGCTGAATACTTTTCAATATAACATTGTATTAGCGCTTTTACTAATTGCTAGGATCTGATTGTTTTGGTCATCCTAACATCTAGCATCTCATGCTGGTCCTAGTGACGAGAAATGTTTGCAAATATGATAAATTTCTTACTTTATTATTTACTGCTGCAATTTCGTGCTTCATTCTAATTTCTTGTTAGTAGCTTGTGCATGTATGCTTGATCTTTCTAGCTGGATATATTTGAGCTCTCATTCTTGTTGAAAATATATTTGAAACTTTGACTCAAGTTCTTATGTTCTGAACAACTTATTTGAATTTTCATGTACTGCTTTCATTCTACTTTCTTGTTAGTAGCTTCTGCATATATGCTTGATCTTTCTAGCCGGATATATTTGTTGAAAATATGTCTCAAATTCTTATGTTCTTGAAGAACTACTTATATAATTTTCCTATACTGCTTTCATTTCTGGTGCAGGTGACTTTGTTGCACTTTTGAATGTGACCTCTGATGAAAAAATCTTACCTACTACCTATGGGCAGTTGAAGCCTCCTCTTGGCAGTCATCGTCTGAAGGTCAGGTTTCATTGTGAAATTTTAGTTACTGTCAACTGGAAGATGTTTTAGATATAAGGTGGATTTGTTATCAGATATTGGAACGACATATGTACTCCTGTGAGTGTTTTCTGTATGATTTTGCTGTCTGATTTCATTCGTGTTCTTTTGATGGCTTGTCTTAGATTGTGGAGTTCATTGCTGTCTTGTTGAAAACTCGAAGTGAAGCAACAGGAAAAGAACTAGCCAGCTCAGGAGCTATTAGAAGAGTTCTTGATCTGTTCTTTGAGTAAGTACCTCTCCCTGTGTTGATTACAAAATTTTAAATTGTTCGGTAATTTGCACGTCTCTTATGTTTTACTTGGCTAAATCATTGTATAACTGTGTATTCCAAATATGCAGGTACCCATATAATAATGCACTGCACCATCAGGTGGAGAGTATAATAGTATCGTGTTTGGAAAGCAAAAACGATGAGATTGTTGACCATCTTCTCCAAGAGTGCGATTTGATTGGAAAAATTCTCAAAACAGAGAAACAGCCAATTCTTTCTGGTGATAAGCAGGTATTAATTGTTACATATTGGTGAGCAAAGTTTGTCAAGAGATGGACAGAATACATTCCCCAATTCTGTGAGACAAAATGTGGAAATTTTTCCATCGGTTCTGTGAGGCAAGATGTGGAACATCAGATTGTGTGGTTTGCCAAGCAATTATAGTTATTGTTATACTTCTTTATTATCCGATTTATAAAACCCGTTAGACCCACTTTTTCACTTTTCAAATGAAAACGATGCGCTGAGTTATATTATATATAATTGATCCTGCTTTCATGCAGCCAACATTAGCTGCTGCTGGAAAGCAAGCTCCAAGGGTGGGAAATGTTGGTCATATCTCGAGAATTTCAAACAAGCTTATTCAGCTGTCAACTAACAGTAACCAGATAAAGTCTATACTTGAGGTTTGTTTTTCAGCTACAGTAACTTTTTTTGTTACAATAATTGCAGTTTACTGTTGTCTGCAGTACATGTCTTTCTACATACATATAACAATTTGAACTATTAAATAATTGTGCTAATTGGTATTAGTAAAGATCTATTTATGTGCATCTATTGAACCACTGGTTTCGTGCTCGTGAGAGTCCACCAATGTAACTTACTTAAATTCTCTCTTCAAGATGTGTCCATAATGAATTATCCGCGAATATATATTATTTTCTATTTAGGCATTGTCTTACGTCAAATATATGTACATATAGTTGCATTTTGTTTGGTAGATACAACTATTTGACTTGTAAAGTTTTTCTTTGCTAGGAAAATAACGAATGGGGTGAGTGGGAAGCGAATACGTTGCATGATCGAAATGCAGTTGAGAATGTTTATCGCTGGGTTTGCGGGTATGCCTCTTCTCAAACCTCTATGGCTTCTTGTCACAATTATTTATGCAATGAGCTGCTATTGAGCTGTGATGTAGATATACTTCCCGGAATTAACATGCTATGTTATCTTAGTAAAAATATATTTATAGGAAACTTGGTTTAAAGATTGTAGATGGCAGAGTATTTAATCGTGCTAGTGTTGAATTTATCCCATGATAATCATTGTTTTAACTTCCTTCGCATGCAGACGCCCAACTGCATTACATGATAGGACTAGGGACAGTGACGATGATGAAGTTCACGACAGGGATTATGATCTTGCCGGTTTGGCTAATAACTTAAACCAGTTCAGATACAACATGCAAGAGAACAATGGTGCTGTGGAGGTAATTTTTTATATCTCTGATTAATATTCTTTAAAATTTTGGCTGAATCTGAAATCCATGTTATGGTTCCAGGAGCATGGTTCCAATGACAGAGAGGAAGAGGTATTTCATTTTAATTATGTAATAATGTTCTACATTTAAAGAAAATATTGCTTGTTTACAATAGGCCTGACTGTAATGTTCTCTGTAGGATGTTTATTTTGATGACGAATCTGCTGAAGTTGTTATATCATCTCTAAGGCTTGGTGATGAACAGGCGAAGTAAGCTTTCAAATCTGATTTATACAATCTATGTATCAGATAGAAAAAAATAATAATGGGTTCTAAAAACAATGAATTTGTATATTTTTGATGCAGCAACTTATTCACAAACTCAAACTGGTTCACGTTCCAAGGAGATGAATTGGGTGAAAACACAGGAACAGGAGCTATATCTTCGGAGGAAGCAATGGAAGATGTAAGCTTGAATGAAACTTCTGGTGGTGGAGATGAAGAAGACGAAGACTGTTTGATTACAGAAAGCAAGAACCCTTTTGTTGACTCAGCTGCAGCCACAGCCTCAACCTCAGAAGCTGTCCCTGTGGACGCTGATATCGAGATTGATGAAGATGTGGGTTCAGATGAATTGTCGCCAGAATGGGTTAAACGTGGTGATTCCTCTTCATCCCCGATACCGGTCACAGTAGATCCGTTCCAGGAAGATGACGTGAAGATGCCTGATGTGAGAATCCCAAACGGTTCTTCATCCTCGGAAGGTGACATTAGCCCGAGATCACCACCTGTGCCTTCATTGTTTGGAAAAGATGTTGAGTTTGTGGGAGTTGAGCCAGAAGGAACCGAAAGGGCAATGGATCAAGCTCTCAAGGAAGGCATAGTGGGAGAAGCAGGGCCAATGAAGAGGAACAACGCCACAGCCTCTCCGGGAAAGGAGAGCCCCGATGATAGTATGCAGGAGTACAACGACACTAACTACTGGAAGGTTGATCAGGAGGTGACTGTAGTTGAATGACGTGACACAATCGTTGCCTGATGAAGGATTTGATGAGATGACATGAGACAATCATTGTCTAAAACGATTCCCAGAGAGACAGGGAAGGGAAGGGACGTGTGAATGTACAGTACTAAGTCTTAAGTCTTAAAGTCTAAGTCATCTTTTGTTTTCTTAATGTTCTGCTTATTTTTACAAAGTGACTGATATGCTCTTTTAGGTCTTTTTACAAATCTTGGATGCTTTTGTTATGCCTATCAAGGATTTATTTTACTCAGTTTTCGTATTACGTTTGAAATATTTGATTATTGGGGACTCTTGTTGTAAAGACTTTGGTGAGGGTTGCACGTTCTTGGATAATAAAAAAAACTCTGAATTTAGTGTCTGCGGATTTGGTTTAGAAGCTTTAGTTTACTCGTCTAGATGTCATCCCCATTCCCCATTAGTAACACAATCACGGGAAATTTTCATAAAAAATCCCATCTAAATTTAATTTGGAAGTTTAATATCCAATGTTATTTGATTGCAAATAAAATGCAAGATTTATTAAATTTTGGTCTACTAATACATTAAGTATATAAAAATTCGAATCGAATAAACCGTTTAATCGGATTGACGGAATAACTGAAGTTGACGAAATCACTAATCCCTAAACGCATGGGTAATTTGAGGTTATCCAAAAACTACTCGGTCCTTTGCTATTACCCCAAATCAAATTAGGATCAATAAAACCTAAGTTTAGTGTAATTCCATTAACCCCGGTTTAGTGAATCCGTCAATCCAATTAAGCGGTTTATTCGATTCGACAATCTTAATGTATTAATAGACCAAAATTTAATAAACCATGTATTTTATTTCCAATCAAATAACATTGGGTATTAAACTTCCAAATTAAAATTAGATGAGGAATATTTATGGAATTTTCCCACACAATCACATATTACTACATTTGTGGTTGGATTATCTGAAAGTGACGTTTCTGTAGACCAAAAAATATTTGGCGCAATGTTTGGCTACACATTTTGTTGGAGCATAGTAGTCCTAGCTCTGATGCAGATATATTGTTCTTGTTAACTTTTATCACTAAAAGAATACGCCCAACAAGTCGCACTCCATTCTCAAACATATACAGGTGTATATTATATATTATCCCTTTCAAAATCAAAATTAGCATGATTTGTTTTTGTAGTAATACTATGATATGGTTGATATGTTAGTATAACGGTTTTGCAACAACAACCAAATTTATTTGCGAGTATTTGAAGACTTCATCATCTTAATATTTTGGATAACTTAGCGCTCTATGTCTATTTATGGATATAGCTTAAAAGTTGTAGAAGAAGATTTTGAGTTACATATTTAAACTAAGTATAAATGTTTTAAGTATACTAATAAGTATTTATCCTATTATATAATATTATAATTTTACTCACATTAAAATTTGTGTCTAAATCCTGCTGATATAAAGATTATATTAACCATAGTTTGAAATTTCAAAGATGTTTTTACTAGTTTTACTGTAATTCCCTAAATTCATTTATTTTCTAAATGTGACTTATACCACCACTTATAAACCTATAGTTAATCAAATTGTATCTTCCTCGAACATATTTTCAAATCTTTAACATATATGCATAATGGTTTGACATGTATGTAAGTATATAAATTTAAATTGTTATACCATTTATTTTATTTTAAGGTTTGTGCATTTGTCGTTAAGATTATTGTCTTTTTAAAAATAAATCATATTTAATTAAAATTGTTCTACAATCTATATTAGCGGTGAATATGACATTTGCCAATATAGTAGATGCGTGAAAACAAAATTTGTACAAAATAAAATTCGAGAATGGTTGTTGGAAATTTCAATCGGCTATGGTTATGTATGAGTTATAATACTCAATTTTTTTTTTAATGCTTGAACAAGACCACTACTTACACGATGCACATATTTGTAAGTGTATACCTTTGCAGCTATCTCATTCTCAGGAATATGTGCAAGTAATATATTGTATAGTGTTCAAAAAACTATGTTTGATAGAGTCAAAAGTACAAGGAGGACCCTCATCAAAGATCATCTAAATCCATAGAGGAAAGCTTGGCAACCCCAAAATAGTAAAGTATCTTAATAAAAAAAAATGAAAAATACAATATTAGGTCCAAAAACTTCTAGAAATTTTGCCCACCTTGCTTGTTGTTGTCATGTATTTGGCTATACTCGATTGAAAGAAGATTAGGTGGGAGGACATTTGGAGGGTGTAGAATTTTTATGCTTTTTTTTTTTTTTTTTACTTTTAGTAATGGTTATAGACTTGTTTGATGATAATTTTTGGTTATTAAAAAAAAACTTTTACTGATGATAATATATTCAAACCTACAAATAAAAAATAACAAAAAAAAGTAAGGAATCGGGAAGATGATTGAGGTGGTGCTTAGTGATCTGCTAGGGAAGAATCACTAACGAGGAAGTCTAACGAGGAAGGCACCATCGGATATCTCAAGAAGCTTGTGGCGACATAAACGGAAACCAGAACCAATCATATCACTCTTAAGGATTATGAGAACTATGTTGGCATGGGTCGCGAGCTCTACTACAACTGCATATACCCTCCTAATTGTTTACTCACTCCGGTACACGATTTTATGTTTTTTATACTCTTATGTTATGTAAGAGGACTTGAGATCTAGGGTTTAGGGTTTGATGCTTTCGGGATTTGAGATAATCTGAGTTATATATAAGATACTTATTATGTTTTTAAGATTGAAACTGTAATTGCTCCATTATATTAACAAACAAAAATAAGAAACACAAATAGATTTTGGTTTTTGGATTTTGAAAGAATAATATAGGTAAAGTCAAAAAGTTGAAAGAATATATTATAAATAGAAATCTCAAATCTGAATGGGATAAAAAACGTATGATCTCAGTGGGATTTTGTAAAACAAAAACTACTAACTCTATCAATATCTACAAAAACAGTAAGGCCATGATTAGAAAACAGAATAACAAAGTCTAAGTTCCTAATTTAACAGTCGAAGATGATAAGAGTCTCAATGCTACAACCTCTTCACAATTGAAGTTATTCGGAGTTGAGAGTGTCTTAGTGTCTGAAACCCTAAGAAACCGAAGCTATGGGGTAGGAGGTGAAGTGGGAGGTGAGTTTCTCTCCTTTCTGATTTCCATTACTTTTCGATGAAAATTTGAGTGAACGTTAGGTTTAAATTCGGGACTTGAAGCAGGGCGGTACTCGGGAAATAACCGACCTGTTCTGTATCTTACCCCGCACGCGTTACATAGCGTTCTAGCTCCTAAAGGCCCTTCCCTCCACATTGGGGTCTTTGTCGTACCACAATGTGTACAACTCTTTCCAGTAATGTCGACATAACTAGAATCTAGGACATGTGATGCTTCACCTTCCAAGTATTGTCTTTTTGGTCTTCCTCGCTTATTGCTAGATCGCGCTGGTGGTACTATAAAACGACCACTTAACGCGGTTGGCGAATTTCCAAACAGTTTTGAATGATCAGTTGCTTCTTCTTCATGGTGAAGATTACCATACTCTCGAGAATCTTCAAACTACATAACAAAAAGAACATTAATGAGTTTTATTTAGTTTTTTTTCAAAACCAAAACTTGTTTTATGAGAGTTGTGAGTAACTCACTAGTAAATTGGGATCTTCTATGATGTCTCTTACTTCATCTACTAACCCGTAAACCGAATCATTCGGTAATCGGTTGAGTTGGTCCAAAGGGATTGGCATTTTCTGCAGGGCAGTTCCAAGATCTTCTTCTTCTTCCTCATGTGCAACAACTACTTCTACATTGTTACGAGACATGGTTGCTTGTTTGATAAGGAAAGCCAACTTTATAGGTAAAATATTAGGATGATATATATAGATGCATTTATCTCTTTTTATGAATCTAAACTACAAGATTTCGAATTATCGTACAAGGGAAGTAAAGATATTTAGACCATGGAAGTTCCTAGGGGACTTCCTTACCTTAGAATTCTCCGGTTTAGAGATAGACTACAATAATAATGTTCGACAGCATATTCTACTCAAACCGACTTACACCAATTTTAAGACGATGTTAGATCAAATATTTGTTTAATTTAATCCGGTTATGTCCTAAGGAGTTTGGATAAGAGAAATACGACAATAGCAATATCTTTTTCAAAAGAAAATTACATTATCCTGAACAAATCTTGTAGCTTATACTATCCTTAAAAAAAACATAAATAATACGAAAAAAATAGATTCTATATATAGACATACTAATGTAATATAAACATAATTGTCGCTCTCATATTTAAGAATGAGATGATCTATCTTTTTTATCTTAGAAAACACATGTCACTTGACAAATAAAATTCTACCACATGGATCTTGTTTTATATTTAAAAGAAATAATTAAAACATAATATTCTTAGAAAAATAATAAATACAAAACGTAAAGAAACTTCGGCACTAGATATTCGTTCCATCTCGCATCTTGTCAAGTATGTAAACAATTGTCTTCCGAATTAGTTTGATTGAGTGAATTTTAGTTATTTTTGACAAAAAAAGTACAGAAAAAAACCTCCTAAATTTAAACCTAAATCAATCATTCTTTGTTGTAACTCGTCTTGATGCAAAACAAAAGTCTCAAATCAATAAAAAGTGTGATTCTCACTCACGAAACCATTTAAATTCTTCACAGAAGATGATATCATGGATACGAACGGAGACACGTCGTGAGCCTTTGGAGGTCACAGGTCAGTCAACGAGTAATCAAACAATACTTGGTTATAGATATCGTCTCTGGCATTAGATGATTGAGATTTTATTCATATTATTATATAATTTTATCCGAACGTGGCAAGAGCATTATGAAGTTTGATGATTTCAATCTACAATATGTTAATTCCAAAAGTTAAATATAAATCCTGAAATGATGACAAATGGTGAAAATTTTTACAGCATGGTCGGATTAGTTACTGTCCGATATGAATTATTTTAATGTAAGTTGCCTAGCCACCCATTGATACTAACTTAAAGCCAGAAAACTGTAACTTATTTTGTTATACTTTATAATTTAATCCTTAGGGGTTATTAATGAATCAATTGGGTTCTAACTTTTAGTAGTGGAAAATAATTCACAATCCAAGCATTTTTGTATTATGGCTTTTTACAAGCATATAAATATATCATTATAAAATGAAAAGTTTAGGTTATTTACATTATGCATAACCTAAATACATGATTTCATGGCTAAAAACATATATATACACATTTGAACTTCATTGCATCAACATAAATCTTAAGCGATTATGCTCTTGGTGCGAAGATCTAACAATGTCGATCTAAAGATTTTTCTAAGTGAAAATAATTAGAAATATAATATCAAAAGCAAAACAAAATATCCTGGTGAAGTGACTTTAGTCTAGTGGCAAATGATAAATCCACTGATGTACATGCACTATCACATCAGGGATCGACCGCTCTTTACATATTTGTAGGGATTTGGCTAATGGACCGGCTAGTTGTGGCCCAATGTTGAAAAAAAAAAGAAAAAAAAAAGAAAAAATCCTGATAATATATAAAGTATGATCCTAATAATATGCTCAAATTAAGGATTAACACTCACAAGGATGTGCATTTTCTTAGTCACTTATTAGATTTGGGAATTCTCTACCTTGAACTTTAAACCTTAAACCAAAACCTCTAGTCGAAATCAAGCTGGCTTGGCCACACTTGCCAAGACTATTTTTCTATCTTTAAACTCATGAAATGAGAAATTAACTTTACGATCATCTCTGGACAAAAATACTATCTAACTTCATCTCTTGAACCTTCTGAATTACTCTCTTTTTGTTTTTTTTTGTTAAATTTTTTTTATTAATCAAATGGTATATTTGTCTTAACGAGATATGTCCCCAATCATCGGACGATAACAATCTCAAAAATTCAATCCAAAGAGTATCCTATGCATATATCTTTGATTATTCAGGTGTTTTAGAAAGAAAAACAAAATCACCTTTTTAAAAGCACCACTTGATATATTGGTGATCCATAAAAGTAACGTGGGTTTTCCCTATTCGTAGTGCTAACACTAAACAACAATTTTTCAACCAACTTGATCATTTTTTTCATCACAATTCTTTCCTTCTTAAGAAAAATTCATTCTCCAATAAGGTGCCTCTCCCATTTGTGATTGCCTCACCACTAAAACCTTCACATCACACCCAAATCGTATAATATTACAATATACCTCAAATAGTCAACCCACCGCAACAAAAACCCTATTGTCTTATGCATGTATATATATATCAATGTCTTAAATCTTAAACTCTCCATCTTATACCTCCCAAGGGTACTTCACTAATAATAACCTATCGAAGCTTGTTTTAATTAGTTGCAAAGGTAATAAGTTATACACTTAATACTTATACTCATTTCATATCAACATAATAAGATTTTGAAAGTTCTATATATATAAAGACTAGTCTTTTTCTTTCTTTTGCAGCTCATAATACAAAACCGAGATGGGGATAAAACCTAAGCATATTGTGGTTGTTATCATAGTCATGATGATCATGACAAGCTCATGTTTGGCTGCTAGGGCTATAATTTCCCGGGAAAATAATCAAGAAAACGAAAACATATCCGGAGATATATTAGGGAAGGAAGAGGAGTCAGCTGAGAAAATAGAGCACCCAAGAAACAATGTGCAGAATCACCATTACATCCCAAGACAAGATTTCTACAACTATGGACCTGGAGGTGGTGATAACAATGGAGGTGGTGGTTAACTCAAAAGAAATCGTGAAAACGATATCGATATGAATAAAACGTCTATGTGAGACAATATGAATCTTTTTATGTTTTCTTAAGCATGGCTAATTACTATCATCTATTTTGATGTATAATTATTGTATTGTCTTTCTTCACTATGTATATATTAAAAGTAATCTTATTATGGAAAACAAATATGTATTTTTCGATCATATTTTTGTCATCAGATCGAAGAATTCTTAAAAACAGTACATACATGAAGATTGGTTGTATAAAACTAATTTGACAAATTATGTGAACGCAAGTAATATCCGAATTTTGTACTATAGATTTTTCTTTTCAAATAATCATGAGTTTTAGGAAACATTTTGTGTTCAAAAAAAAAATAATAATAATAAAAGGAAACATTTTAACTTTTGTTCTTTGCTTTTTTTTGTTACTTTAAGATTAAATGCATCTAATATAAAAATCATTTGAAGTGCCAAAGTGTTACCAATAATTCTTCTAAATTTTTTAACACTAATGAAAAGAAAATGTAACCTAATTGTTTGTGTTCG
Source organism: Capsella bursa-pastoris (assembly GCA_036452645.1). NCBI lineage: Eukaryota > Viridiplantae > Streptophyta > Magnoliopsida > Brassicales > Brassicaceae > Capsella > Capsella bursa-pastoris. The sequence goes on along the minus strand of CP144195.1, from coordinate 13,820,537 downwards.
AGCAAATCTTACACCGCTAACCTTAACCGGGAAAATAAAGAAGACCAAAAGAATTAAGAAAGCGAGTTTTTTTTTTTATTAATCAAGAACAATTCGAAGATTACAAGAAAGATCCAACTAGCTTGATCGGCCAGTTAGGATATTCCGAGAGTAAACTTTGAACCTACGGTTCTTGAGTCAGGAGGTGGTGTTGTTCGCATACGGCTAAGATCTCAATCGCTTGTTAAGGTTTTATATGATAATGGACCAGCAATTTGTACCTAAAGAGAATGGAGTTAAGGAGCAGTTGAACCCGAAAAGAATGAAGCTAAAGAGGAAGCAACATTACACATTTGTAATGGTCCGATGACGAGATCTAAGACAAAGCGACTAAACCAAGCTATCATCATGCTTCTAAACAAGATTGAGGGCAATGTTAATCAAGAAACTTATCCAACTATATTGTTTGTGATTCAAGTCGATTAAACAACATCTATGGAGGTGTGTGACTAGCATTCTTTTTCCCTCCTCTTGGTTTTGTCCCAATGGGGTTTACAAGAGAGGTTTTTAATGAGGCAAGCCCACAAACTATTTCACAAGCCTATTGTTAGTTCTTTATCCAAGAGCCATAATTTTATGAAGGAGAATAGTCATTTTTATCATTCAAACTCTAGTTTTAAATTTCTCGTCATTTTCGAGTGTTTTAATTTTGTTTCGAAACTTGATGTGTTTGTTTCGAAACTAGCTTCTTTTCTCTTTTATATATCCTTTGTAATCTCTTATGAGAAATCATCAAACTTTTTATAATCAAAACCTCTTTCCAAATTGTTTGATCTGAAGAGTGTGTAATATCTCTTCATCTTATGACCGTTCGGTGTGTAATATCCAAGCGTAAGCAAGTTCGTTCGGTTAGTTATCTTTCTGCAACCAATGAAAGTTACAATCGATCCACAAGACATTCTCATTCCTTTTCAACATCATCATTCTCCAGCAGATCCATTATATCACCATATCACCTTCATATTGTTATTCACGGATCTTCTTTCGTTCATTCACAATCCATACAAAAAGATTTCAAGGGACTAGATCTTCTCAACGAGGATCATATTAGGCCTGTTTCCATTTCTTCGGAGAGAATTCTTCCTCTATCCTTGACATATCATCCTAGATTCAGCCCAAAAAATGCAGAGGTAATAAGGCTTCTACTCTGGAATTAGATTCCTTATAGGCCAGGCCCATAACCAATCGGATCAACCGTGTGGTGCTAAACTACCCTCTTATAATTTGTACTAATGCTAGTTCTTTTGTCACCTAATTGTTTGTACTTTGTACTAATGCTAGGTGTTTGTACTTCCTTTTAATTATTTTTATCTTTTATTGCATTATATTTTTTTATCATATAATGATAAATGTATGAAGCTAAGTAAAGAAAAATATATTTATAAGATTATGCCATATGTTTGAAAGCTGGAAACTTGTTTAAAGAGTTTTAAATATTTCTCTTACTTAATTTTTCTTTTGATGAGTTTATCCTTTTAATTTATATTATATATATATTTAATAATTTTATATCACTAGTATACAATTTAATTAAATGATTTTTTCACTATCCTGGAAACTTAAGATTCGAAAGACCACCTAATTTATCTAAAATCAGTCAACATCTTGAGAGATTTAGCATACTCTTCACTATACATTATTCATCTAGCAATTTTGAGATTTTGGTTTTGGTGAAAGAAATTTTGAGATTTAAATTAGAAAAATACTGATGCAATAATTTGTAAGTTTTGAATTTTCAGTATATTAATCAAATTTGTAGTTAAATGTATACAATCCATTGTTGAAATCGAATTTTCTACTAGACATGGACTAAAGATGGAAAAATTGCATTTTATTATGATTATGATTTTGGTTACTGCAAAACATGAGAATACAACCAACAGAAGCAAAAAGACTCAAAACTCCAAACTGAAAAGAAAACAAAAAACAATAAGGAAAAGAAAAAAACAAAATGCAAACACAGCAACCAAAACCAAAACCGAACTAAGTCTTGAATCATTACTCACTCCAAACATATGACTTCTCCACCTTAACACACTCAAACTGTAGTTGCGGGCCTTGTGGCTGCTGCTGCTGCTGATTCTGACTCGGCACATCTTCTTCAGCTTTAACCGGAAAAGTAGATGAAGCGCCATGCTCTTTCATTGTAGTCCCCGGAAAGACCATCTCTGGATGACCAGTATTGACTCCGGTACAAGTGAAAATGTTATTAATGGTGCAGTTGTTACCAGAGATTAAAGAATAACTATGAATATTATTATTCGAGTTGATAACATTGTTTGGAGTAGTGTTGATGCCATGCCCGGTAGCGGCAAATATGGCTGGCTCAGCATTTTGGAGGAGCCAATTGACGGTTTCGCCATCGGTACGGAAGCCGAGTTCTTTTGTCAATTTGAATAGCTGGGGAGCAACATTCGCCGGAAGCCGGATTCGACGATCCCGGCCTCCAACTTTCACATGACGGTCTTTGTGAGACCTTTTTGCCTTTTGCTGGTTCTTCATTTCCTTTCTTGAAACCATTTTTTTCTATGTTTTCTCTTTTGTAAATGGGGTAAGTGAAAAGATATGTTTCTTTCAGTTGATTTATATAGAAGATTTTTATTAATTTATTATTATTACATATATATCTATATAGTAAATTTTCATAAGAAAAATACAAAGGAATCAAATGTTTCTGATAATATGTATGTGAAAGCAATAATGGTGTAACAAACTCATAAATAAATAATAATTATATCAAATTTGTATATAGGAAAATATCTTAGCTATATAGGAATTTACTAAATCATAGATTCACTAAAAAAAGGGAAAATGAAATTTTTTTTGTACTGCCAGTTTTGAGAAACTAATGATACAGTTGACCAAGTGTAATCTTATTTTATTCCATTTTTGTTTAATTTTAAATTTAGACTTTGTATTTTGAAATCAGTGATATTTCAACATTACTTTAGAAATTGATATATTATTTAACTATACATGGCTTGCTTGGAATTCATGGCCCGATCAGGACAGATTCTTTTTTTGGCTGACCATCCATATTGGTCATCTAAAGTGAGTGTTTTTAAAAGTTAAAACAATATAAAAATTGTGAGTTTGTGTTTCTCACAAAAGATTGTATCTTCTCATAAACATTTAAGACATTTGTAATAATTTACATCTAAGACATTTGTAAAAAAGGATGACCGATAATGATGCTCTAACATATCTAGTCATGTTGGCCTCCGTGAGATCAAACAGTGATTTTTTCTTTTCTAGGTAGAAGGACTAACGTATGATGTGACCAACTTCTTCAATCCTAAGATAATTACAAGTGTGTAGTATAGCGTAATATTATAGTATTTAGACATCGAATCCACTAAAACTGAAAGGTTGCACGAAAAACCTATTAGAGTAGAATAAAGACTAAAACAAAAATATGTTTAGTTGGTTTGAAAGTGATTGTAATAATGTAATCTATAAAATTAAATAAAATAAAACACGAAATTACTTCAAGCATAAACATATGTGCTTGGGTTTAGAACATATTTAGCAAATCCAAACCCAAACATGTAACACAAACCCATAACCAAACTCAAACATGTAAACATTTGTGCAGCTTCCGGGAAATCTTCTTGATGTAGTAAGAGATGAGATATTGAAAGGGCGGCCTCAAAAATCAATGGAAATACTAGTTGATTTGAATTCACTAGCTACATTAACGTTTACAAATTCTTTCATCTCACATGGAAGATAAAACCTGAATTTTCAATTTCTTGTTTCTTCAATTTCTAAGGCTTTACTTTAGGTTTATATCATGCTTTTAAAAAAAAAAAAATGTTGTTTGGGTTTGTATAATATAAGAGCCAATTAGCAGTAAAATGACGTCAAATTGTAGTGGTGCATCACAAAAAGGTCAATAACAAAAAAAAAAGAAAAAAAAATTGGAATCTTTTTTTTTTGGTAATGGATAGGAGATAAAAGCCTCCTATGCTGTATTTATTAAAAAAAATGCATGCGGACATTCTGCGAAAAAGAAACTCCGTTTATAACATTAAGCCATACCGAGTCACAAACCTCCGAACAAGTTTCTAACAACTGAAAACTAAGCAGTAAACTTCGTTTTTTTTTTCAAAAAAATTGGAATCTTGGTCTCAAACAAATCACTTTTCCCCCCCAATATATAAGAGCACACAAGATACATAATCATTTAACTCATAAGCTTTGTTTTATTATTTTTTTTTGTTTTGTTTTGCGGTGCATCAAGATTAGATTATGTCACATGTTAAAAAGAGAAATAACATGTGTCAATTTTGTAAACTCTTTTTAAAAGAAAAATCTTTATTAGTAATATAAAATGTTATGCCACTATCAAAATGGTTTCTCCAAAACATTTGGTATTCTTGAGAAGTTAAGACTTGAGAGAGATTGATATAGAAAAACACAATGGATCATTTGTTTTATTTCTTTAAAGACATACAGAAAAACTAAGGACACACTGAAACAAAGAAAATAAAAATAGATCAAATAGAAATACTGTAGGGAACACCCATCCCAGTAACACCATGCTCAGAAGTTGGCTTCAAAAGCTCATACTTAACCACACCAGCTCCAGCTCTATTCTTTAGAGAAAGGGTCACGTTTCTCTCATCTATCACTCCTTCTAGATATTGAAGCCTACCTTTAAAACGTTCAAAAGCAGCATTTATCATAGGCTCATCAGCCCAAGATGATTCCGGATACTCTCCAATATACTCTTCATCAACTGAATGAGTTGATAAAAGATCCAAAGTGACCATCACTAGAGTCGCCTGCTTCTGCGATGGGTATGTTTTAAGCATTACTTTTTCTGGTGACTCATAGAACTCTTTTAGCTCTTCATCTGTTGGTTCTTCCGTCGGCATTCTTATCCTTGTTGTGGTTGGTCTGTTAGGGAAGTATCCTCCATATCCATACTGTCCAAAGTTTACAGCTGCATGGTGACCTGAAGCGACCCACGCAATCGTCGTGACGATATTAATTAAGTCATCTTGTGTTTCGAGTACAGGCCACCAAGGTTCATCTTTCTTGTCTCCATGTCCTACGTTTCGCACTTCGCTCCACCATCCTTGAAGTTCCTCGTCCGACTTGATCAGTTCTGCATCTGGATAATAGTGGTTCACATATTCTGTAACCCATTCTTTAATTGCATCCCACAATATTAGACCGTCATTCGCAAATGGGTAGTCTGGTATCGTCAAGCGTAGTCCATGTTTCGCATTTTCATCTTCTTCAGCCATCCCCCTTATATTGCAAATTTTTAATGGAAACAAAAACTAATTAGCTTTGCAGTTTAACTTTGGTGGTAATATATTTCATTTTAATTACCAAAATTCACCTTTTGATGAGATCGGCAGGTAAGCCTTCCATGTCAAACCTCCATAGTTTATCATAAACATCTGAACTTAGCTCCAATGAATACCTCCCGGGCCAAAAACAAGTCTCAATGATTCCACCTGCATTGACAAGACTTTGTCGTGCACGAGCGTTGATCTCCATCGTGTAGCGGAAGTGAGGATGCAAAAGCCTATAGATGGGATGCATAGCACTTAGTTGTCTGTTTGCCGCTATAATGTACGGCTCCATACAACAGTGAGTCCTCAACCTGTAAATTTATCCATCAGTAATATTAGATTGTGAGCTTCCAACTTATAAGAAGATCATATAAATATGTGTTTTGAATTAAAGAGTGTTTTTCAATACCAATGAGAAATAAGCTGGTGATAACCGGCGTCATGAGAAATAGCATGAGTCTTAGCAAGACTCCATAGCCAGCATGAGGTAGCATCATAGCCTGGAGTGAAGACTTGCTTCCATTGTGGCTTGTTGATATTTGGTGGAACTGTCAACTCAATGGCAACAGGCCTCAATGTGCTATCATCGCTGAGGTAGAATAGTGTTCGAGATGCATATAAGTTGGTATTATCCAACTCTCTCACTTTGTTCACATATGGTAGAAGCAAATCGTGATAATCTAGCACGAACAATCTCTTATTCTTTAGAGCCTGCATGTATACATGACACGTTAAGTAATTAATACTCTAAATACACACACACACACATATGCGTTGTCTCTTTCTAAAAATAGTGTTACCTCATCAACTGACATGTTTCCTTTAACTTCTCTTTCCACAATTTCCCAAGTAATCAGTGAGGTGGGATCACCATAAATTGCCGGGTCTAGTTTGCTTTTCATTGGCCATTCCTGAAAATAACAACAATACAAAATTATTGACATCCTAATTAAGACCCATCGCCAAAATATTTTATAGTATATTTTTAGTTGATCAAATATTTTACAAAAGATTTTTTAAATCATATTCTCTCTGTTTTACAAAGAGATTTTTTATTTTATTTTAAATCAAAATAAGTATAACATTTCTTTAATGTATTCGTTATTATTAAAGTTAAAACAATTATACTTACTTATAGAATAAGGGTAGACTAGGCTTCTAAATAGTTTATTTAATACATTATATGTTTAAAAAAAAAAACTTAAACATTTATCTTAGTTAAATGGAAGAAAAATAAATTACTAAGGTGCCAAATTGAAATAGTATTAAAATATAGGGTTTACTATGAAAATAAAAAACAAGTCATACTCTGAAAGAGTTAAGCAAACAATATATCATTTGAGATGAATTTACTCTAGTTATAGCTTACTTTAACTAGTTCAATGCAGTAAGGATTAAGGCCAGCAAGTGTCTGGCGAGCAAACTCGTCGTCTCTTAACCATGAAAATCTATCCCCTGAATCAATCAATGTGAATGATATTAGAAAAGTGAGTTTAGTCACAACTCACAACCAAAACAGTATAGTGGAATAATCAAAAGGAGAGATAGGTAGGTACTGTTAATGAGGATTGGTGCTTCGAACTGGAGAATATCGTCGCGAGCTTCAGTAGCAGCTTTGATGAGTCTTGGAAGCAAAGGTAAAAGACCAGCATCTTTAGGAAGCTCAATACCTTCTTCATAAAGATTTTGTATGGCCTTAAAATGAGGAAAAGGCAATTGTGGATCCAGTAGAACAGACTCAATCTGAGGGAACACTGATGGTATAGCTGCCAAGATAGCTTTGCCTGTAAATGTAGTCCCTTTGGCTATAGAGAACTCTTCGTCTCTAGGGACATAGAACTCTCCCCCGTATCGTTGCTCTGTGGCCGGGTCAGTTTTACATGGTTTGCGACCAGTCTTGCAACGCCTTGGATAAGGATGTGCCGGGCCACCAATAACTGGACGAGCAAGCTCAGGGTTATTGTCAGGGTCACCTACATCGTTGTACACGTCGTAGTCGTAGACGCGCTCGAACTTGGTGAATTCACCAACTTCTTTGCGGTCGTTGCCTTTTAAAGTCTCTAGCTCTTTCTTTCGAAGCTGTATAAGAGGCTCCGGGGTTTCGGATGGCAAGTAAGACTTGGTGGAGAAGAATACCCTCTTGGCCGGGTCAACGGTCTTAGAGGCTACCCATGATTCACATGTAAACGTAACAGTCCCGTCAGGTAACTCAATCTCCATCTTCTTGAGAAACAACTGTCTATGGTACTGGTTTTGAACTCTGATGGCACCAATGGTTCCAAAGTCTTCAGGCATGTCAAACTCACACTCATACTTCTCATCAGGGGCTTCGAACCATACACGTTGTGCGTAGTCTTCTACAGGATCCTTCTCGATCCCCGTCCCTGACATATATGTTCTTGGTTAATACATGTAACATTACTTTAACTTAAACAACCATGTAAGAAAAAAAAAAAGTTTGAATTACTCACGTGGGTCGGTCTCGGCGCTGATAAGCTCAACAAGCAGTGACTTACCGCGGAGATCAGCTAGTTGATCGAGCGGTCTCGACCAAGCTATGCCATCCCTAAACTCTTCTTGGGCTGTTATGAATCCCTTTACTTTGACTGTCTTAGCATTTTTTTTCATTACATTACCTTCACGTTCAATATTAGACAGTGATGCGGTGATGACTTTCTTACATCTCCCTCGACGAGGTAGCTTGTCTCTACGTCCGACATGGATGGGGTTAATGAAAGCTGATGGCTTATGGAACAAAGAGCTAAGACTCTTTGCTACGCTCACGGTCTGGAGACTAGAGGAAGACTCTCTACAAAACATCTTTTTTATTTTTATCTCTTTTATCTGGCTTAGAATGACTATGTGACTCTCCTACGTTCATCTATTTATACAAGTTTTAAAAATTACGCACATTTTTATTATTACTATCGAAAAATATATAAAATTATATATTGTTGATAGATGATAGAGATGTATATATTGTACGAAATGAATACGCAATGTGTAAAAAGTCTCGATGAGTGACAAATAACTTGTTTTATTTAGAAGACCATTACTTGTCCAAGAAAATTGTTCACAAGTGGCATTTCAACGTTTAGTGTACTAATGTGGACTATACATGCATGTGACGAATATAAGAGGACCACCTTGTGAAAGTTATGGGATTTCATAGCAACCACAAAGAGTATCTAAAAGATATCGCTAACAAAGCATATAGCAGACGACGACGTAGTAAACTTAATTATGGGCTCTTTTACATCTTTATGAATATGCAAAACCATTTTTACATGAACCATTGTAGTTTGAGAATTTTTTAGAAATACCCCTTTTGGTGTACCTCTTTTTAAAAATATCTTATTTATCTATACATTTTCAAAAATACACCTCTTTACATATGAAAAATTATAAAGTTTTATATGGACTATAAGGTACTTCTATATAATATTACTATGAGGAGATTCGATACAAATATTTTATAATATTTTAAAAGGTTTTAAATCGTTTTTACAAGTTTTATAAGGTTTTTAAAAGGGGTTATACGGTTTTAAAAGGTTTTTAAAAGCATTTTATAAGTTATTTTTACGGTATTTATGAAAGTTATATAAAATTTTATACACATAAAAAGGTAATTTGTGTGTATATATATTTATAAATTTACACATATATTTGGATAGATTTCAATAAGATAAAACCGCTTTAACTATAACCAATCAAAAAAATGATATATTGACTATGAAAAAGGAGATTTTTAAAAATACGCTTTTTACAATATCGATTTTCATATTTTATTTTCCTTTAGATACTGTCAATATATAATTGTATCATTTTCAAGTTGAATTTCCCTCATCTTTAAATTAATTTACTTAAATTGAACTAGAAGAAAGGAAAAAAACACAACACCCTTTTATGTCACGTTTTCTGTCTCAACTCTTTTTCTGGTTCAGATTTTTTTTTTTTAAAGCTAAAATCCTAAAATGTATTGATATGTTTTCGACAATTATTGAGGGACATTATTGGGGTTGTTTCTCTCTCACCTAAATCAATCTAATATATATGACTCTATAAAGCGAAAGTGAAAAATGTCAAAAAATAAAGAAAAATTCAAACTGAAAACGAACCAATTTTATTGTTTTACAATATATATATTTTTAAATGATTATAAAATTATATATAAGGTTTTAAAAATTTATAATGATTTTAAAATGTTTAACAAAGATGATTATGCCGTTGTTGTATATAGCCATCACCAAGGGGCTTTGTTGAAATTTTTGTTTTAAATGAAGATAATTTGGTTAGTGAACGAATATCATATAAGAAATATTTTTAAAAACTTTCTCAAGAAAAAATATCATATGACCTCTAACAAAAAAAAAGATCAAAGGTTTATATTATTTATATGGCCGGTCTCAAAAAATATCGGGACAAAGCAAAGCAGAAAATAAAATTGACATGAAAACTTGAAGTTTTAGAAAAATGAGGGCTATATGTGCAAGAAACATTATTTTGGGGACTAATTTTGCAACAAAATATTTGGGGGCTACAAACCAATGTTTTAGTTGGCTGTGTTTATGGCCGGTTATGAAAAAGTATGAAAGCATGCACATGATGAAACTATGAACTATAAAAGACAAGTGTGAATTTTAGAAGAGTATCAAATTTAATTGGTTGATGAAACCTGCAAAATGGAGATATATTTTAACAAATACAAATATCCAACTATATAAAAAAAAAAATATATATATATATATATAGCTTTTAACAAAAATCCAATTTGTAACCAAAATATGGAAAAACACGCACGTTTTTGTTGTTCTTGTCCCATTCAATACCTTCGAGCAATTCACACCATACGCTAATATGTCAATCTCAAGATAACGTTTATTGAAGTGGTCCAGTCGAATATGCCTAAATGAATTTAATCAGTTGAATTATTCAATGTATCTTTTTGTGATTGCTAATAATCAATATATGTCAATGTCATATCATCTATAATCAAGACATTTGATTCATTTTTTGAGCTAAAAGAGTTAATTCACTTTTCTAAAAAAAGAAAAAAGTTTCTGTAATTTCTATTGACTTGTTTTACAATGACGGCTCTATCAACAAGAACACTCAAAACGACATCACTCTGCAAAAAGGCCTTGATCCAATAAAGCCCAAACACAATCAGCTAGTGTCCAAGCCCAGAAGTGATGAAAAATCCCTGCAACGTTCACCTGCAAAACAAAACAGATACAGAGGATTAGCAGAGTCGACAAAGTGTACGGAGGTACAACTGAGCAACAGATTTCAGACGCTACAAGACAATGACCAAGGAGCGTGAAGAATACAGCTCAGCAATCTACGATACACTAGGTTAAACCTTTGTAATCTATAAATAAGAAATCTTGTCTGAGTTGTAAAAAATATAGTTGAAAAGCAATAAAACAGAGTTCTTTCAATTTCTTTTATGGTATCAGAGCCTATGGCTCAACCTCTCGAGCTCTACTCGTATCCTACCCTAAACATCTCAAACTGCGTTACTGTGAAGCTCACAGAGCGTAACTACATTCTGTGGAAATCACAGTTTGAATCGTTCCTCTCCGGTCAAGGACTTCTCGGTTTCGTCTCTGGCGCCGTCACTGCTCCGCCGTTTACCATTGAAGTTCCTCAGATCGAAGGTCGTGCTTCTGCTACAGCTCCAAACCCAGAATATCTGGCATGGAACCGCTCAGATCAAGTTGTCATGGCGTGGCTGCTGGGTTCACTTTCTGAAGATATACTCAGCGTGGTGGTCGGATCTGCAACGTCTCATGATGTGTGGAACAACCTTGCTAGCCATTTCAACAGAACATCTTCATCCCGTGTCTTGCAGCTGCAACGTCGTCTCCATGGCATCTCCAAAGAAGGTAAAACCATGGACGAGTATCTGCGTGACCTCAAGAATGTTTGTGACCAGCTCTCCTCCGTTGGTAGCCCAGTCACTGAAAAAATGAAGGTTTTTGTCATGATTCATGGTCTCACTCGTGAATATGAACCTCTGATCACGTCTCTTGAAAGCACCTTGGACTCCATCCCTGAACCAACATATGAAGACATTGCTTACCGCTTGAAAGGGTATGATGACAGGCTTCAAAGCTATGCAACCTCTGTAGAAGTCTCTCCTCACTTGGCTTTCTACACCACCAGCAACTCAAACAGAGGTCGTGGACAGTCTCAAGGACGAGGAAACAGAGGTAGAGGTCGCGAGAATTTCTCAACTCGTGGTCGTGGGTTTCATCAACAGTTTAGCTCCAACAACAATGGTGAAAGACCCACCTGTCAGATCTGCGGAAAGCGAGGCCATCATGCTCTGCAGTGCTGGCATCGGTTTGATGATAGCTATCAACAACAAGAAGCTACAGCCTCTGCTCTAGCTGCGATGCACATTACAGATGTTACGGACGAAAACGGATGGCATCCTGACACAGCAGCAACGGCTCACATCACAAACTCAACTCTGCAACTGCAACAAGTTCAACCATACCATGGCTCAGACACTGTCATGGCAAGTGATGGTAACTTTCTACCTATAACTCATATTGGATCTGCTAAACTTCCCTCTGCTTCAGGTAATCTACCTTTGAAAGATGTGTTAGTCTGTCCAGATATTGCAAAATCTCTGTTGTCTGTGTACAAGTTAACAAATGACTATCCTTGCTGTTTCACTTTTGATTGTGATGGTGTTGTTGTTAAGGACAAGGCAACTCAAAAGGTTCTGACAATGGGAAGCACAAGTGAGGGTCTTTATCTGTTGGAGAATCCCAAGGATAAGGTGTTCTACTCTACTAGGCAGATCTCTACTACTGATGAGGTTTGGCACAGGCGCTTAGGACATCCTAATCCTCAAGTTCTTCAGCTGTTATCAACTAATAAGGCAATACAAATAAAGAAGAGTACCAATAAGATTTGTGAAGCATGTCGACTTGGGAAAAGTACAAAGCTGCCATTTTCTTCTTCTGTTTTTAAAGCATCAAGACCCCTAGAACGTGTTCATTGTGATCTATGGGGTCCATCACCTGTTTCATCAGTTCAAGGATTTAGATTCTATGTAATTTTCATAGATCACTACTCGAGATTCTGTTGGTTCTACCCCTTAATAAGGAAGTCAGATTTTTACTCAGTGTTCATCAAGTTCCAAAATTTTGTTGAAAATTTGCTGCAACATAAGATTGGTACATTTCAGTGTGATGGTGGGGGAGAATTTACAAGTAAACAATTCTTACAACATCTGCAAGCTTCTGGCATACAACAGCATATCTCTTGTCCTCACACACCAGAACAAAATGGTATGGCTGAAAGAAAGCACAGACAAATCACTGACAATGGCCTGACTCTCCTGTTTCAAAGCAAGGTTCCACAGAGATTTTGGGTGGAGTCATTCTTCACTCCCAATTTCTTGAGTAACCTGCTTCCAACAACAGCTCTAGATACAAATAAGAGTCCTTATGAAATGCTTTTTGGTAAGGCTCCTGATTACTCTGCCTTGAGAACCTTTGGATGTGCATGCTATCCAACTCTGAGAGCGTACTCTCAGAACAAATTTGATCCCAAGTCTCTGCAGTGTGTCTTTCTCGGCTATACTGACAAGTATAAAGGTTATCGCTGCTTCTATCCTCCAACAGGTAGAGTGTACATCAGTCGCCATGTTGTATTTGATGAAACTTCGTTTCCTTGCTCTGACTCCTATGCAAGCCTTCAATCGTCCTCTGCAACTCCTCTGATTAGTGCTTGGCTTCGACAACAACCTGCAACTATCAGTACAGAGGGTCAAGGCTCACCTACAGACACCATTCCTTTACCAACAGTCACTGTTAACATTCACAATCAGAGATCTACGGAAGAAGAAACAGTTAATGAACAGTCTATGGAATCTGCTGCAATTTCACCTGTTCGTACAGAAGTGTGTACTGAAAACAACGAATGCACTATCATCATCAACAATGATCAAGCATCAACTTCTGGTTCAGATATCCCTGCAAATGATAACCAAGCATCAATCTCTGTTGAGGAAGCTTCTGAAAACGTTTCACAGCATGCTCATCCTATGACTACAAGATCAAAAGATGGCATAACTAAACCAAACAGAAGATATGCTCTTCTTACTCATAAGGTTTCCTACCCAATGCCAAAGACAGTTACTGAAGCTTTGAAAGATCATAACTGGACGGAAGCTATGAAAGAGGAAATGAGCAATTGTAAGGTAACAAAAACTTGGTCTCTTGTTCCTCACACTTCTGACATGCATGTGCTAGGCTCCAAGTAGATTTTTAGACTCAAACTCAATGCTGATGGAACACTGGACAAGTACAAAGCCAGATTGGTGGCTCAAGGTTTTAAACAAGAAGAAGGAATCGACTACCTTGAAACTTACAGCCCTGTAGTCAGAACAGCAACAGTAAGAGCAGTGCTTCATCTAGCAACAATCATGGATTGGGAGCTCAAGCAAATGGATGTAAAGAATGCTTTTCTTCATGGTGATTTGACAGAGACAGTCTATATGAAACAACCTGCAGGATTCATTAATAAAGACCATCCCGATCATGTGTGCTTACTGCACAAATCTCTTTATGGCCTTAAGCAGGACCCACGGGCATGGTTTGATAAGTTCAGTAACTTTCTTATTGGATTTGGATTCACTTGCAGTATCAGGGATCCGTCTCTGTTTGTTTGTTGCAAAAACCAAGATGTGATAATGCTGCTACTCTACGTTGATGACATGATCATCACTGGCAACAACTCAAGCCTTCTGACTAATCTCCTCAGTGCTCTTAATGCAGAGTTCATGATGAAAGATTTGGGCAAGTTGCATTATTTCCTTGGTATCCAGGCTCAGTTTCACTCCAGTGGCTTGTTCCTATCGCAACAGAAATATGCAGAGGATCTTCTCATAAGTGCTGCTATGGCTAATTGCTCTCCAGTATCTACACCTCTCCCTCAACAACTGGATAAAGTGCCTCATCAAACAAAATTATTTGAAGATCCCAAATATTTCATAAGCCTGGCTGGTAAATTGCAGTATCTCACTCTCACTAGACCAGATATTCAATTTGCAGTCAATTACGTGTGTCAAAAGATGCATCAGCCAACGGTTTCTGACTTTCATCTCCTCAAGCGCATCCTGAGATATATCAAAGGCACTACAACAATGGGAATCTCATTCAACAAGAACACTGACTGCAAGCTTCGCGCCTTCAGCGACAGTGATCACGCAGGCTGTCACAGCACAAGACGTTCAACTGGAGGTTTCTGTACATTCCTCGGCAACAATCTCATATCTTGGTCTTCAAGAAAGCAGCCTACAGTCTCTAAAAGCTCCACAGAAGCTGAATACAGAGCCATGTCTGACACTGCCTCAGAAATAACATGGTTGGTAAACTTGCTTCATGATTTGGGGATAACAAAGCTTGCTACACCTGAACTGTTCTGCGATAATCTCTCTGCAGTTTACTTGACAGCAAATCCAGCCTTTCATGCTCGCACCAAACACTTCGCAACGCATTACCACTATGTCAGAGAACAGGTCGCCTTTCGAGAGCTCATTGTTCATCATGTTTCAGCTGATCTCCAACTAGCTGACATCTTCACAAAATCTCTCGACAAAGGTCCATTCGAATCTCTCCGATTCAAACTTGGTGTCGTTGTTCCACCGACTCAAAGTTTGCGGGGGAGTATCAACAAGAACACTCAAAACGACATCACTCTGCAAAAAGGCCTTGATCCAATAAAGCCCAAACGCAATCAGCTAGTGTCCAAGCCCAGAAGTGATGAAAAATCTCTGCAACGTTCACCTGCAAAACAAAACAGATACAGAGGATTAGCAGAGTCGACAAAGTGTACGGAGGTACAACTGAGCAACAGATTTCAGACGCTACAAGACAATGACCAAGGAGCGTGAAGAATACAACTCAGCAATCAACGATACACTAGGTTAAACCTTTGTAATCTATAAATAAGAAATCTTGTCTGAGTTGTATAAATATAGTTGAAAAGCAATAAAACAGAGTTCTTTCAATTTCTTTTATCCACCTCATCAAAGTCATCAGACAGTGGTTGCTGCTGCGGCTGCGGCTGAGGCACTGAGGGGCGTAACATACCATGGCCAGGCCTATAGTGATTCACCATCAAGTCTGGAAAACTGGTTGAAGCGCCCGGAAACACCGTTCCATGATGACCAGTAATGTTCTCACGGGGATGGCTAACAAGACCACTTGTGTCCGCATAATGAACATAGTTATCGATAGTACAAGTGTAAATGTTGTGATTTCCACTGAAATTACAGTACTTATTCATATATGAGTGGGCAAAATCACTCGGGGTGTCATTAGAGCTGGTGTCAAGGCCGTGGCCCGTGGCGGCCAAGATGGCTGGCTCGGCATTACGAAGGAGCCAACCTACGGTTTCGCCGTCAGTCTTGAAGGCTAGATCTTGTGTCAGCTGGAAAACTTGAGCAGCACAGGTCACCGGAAGCCGGATGCGACGGTGACGATCCTTGGATGATGTTGGAGTCATCCTTGTCCTTCGCTCAGTGTTGTTTTTGTTGTTTCTCATATCCATTTTTTGTTTTTTTTTTTGTTTTTGCTTTAGTTTTGCTCTCTCTTTTGTAAGTGTAAAGTGGTAAACTAATGTACATAGTTTAATATAGAAGATTTACATAAGACAAAAACAAATATTTCATATCGGTTACGTTTAAAAACAATAATGGTGTAAACTAACTCATAAATATAAAGTGATAAATGTATTTAATTGTGTTTGGAATTAAGGGGAAATAAATGTTTTAAAGCTTAAAATTTATATAGCAAAATTTAAATGATAGGTCCATACTAGTGGTAATTTTGAGGAAATATTATCTAAATTCTTTACAGACCAAAGACAGCTAAGATATAATACACACAATATTCATGCATCTTATCTTTTTATTTCTATCTTAAATCTTAATTTCTTATCACTTGCTATAGAAATGGATGACCACTCCAAATTTACTTATTTATATTGTTTTATCACCATTTTTAGTTATTAGTTAGTTTTTATAAGATTGACCCAAGAAAGAAAAAAATTGACCAAAAAAGAAAGTTAGTTTTTATAAGATAAAAAATTAAAAGTCTTTTGTGTTATGAACTTTTTTTAACACATAAAAATGTTTAAAATAATAATGAACAAAGAACATTTTTTTTGTCAACATTGGGCCACAACTGGCCGGTCCATTAGCCAAATCCCTACAAATATGTAGGAAGCAGGACACCATCCCTGGTGTGATGGTGCATATCCATCAGTGAACTTATCATTTGCCACTAGACTAAGGTCATTTCACCGAGAACAAAGAACGTTTGATATTAAAAATGCGCATATATACATAGTATAGCATATTAAAACCATATGCTTTGTATAAATAATGAAATTCTGAATGTTATAACCACATATGATGGCGCTAATCGTGTGTGCGCGCTGATAATGCTGATTTTTGTTATAGTGTTATTTTATCATTTCCGAAATCTATTTTTTGCTTTCATAAATAAAAGTGGAGAATATGTTAAAAAAATAATGAAAGTGGGAAAATATGTTTCTTATACTTGGTTTATAATATATAGGAGATTTTCTTTAGATAGACACATTAAAAATACAAGTTGTTGTTCCATGGATGTTATGTTCATAGTGTTAACCCATATATGAATTGACTTATTAATCCATCAAAATCAATCCACTAAAATCAAGATACGTCACCTCACACCCATGCATGTTCACTCTTTGACCTAAGAAACAATGACTCTAGGGCTCATTTCTAAATTCAGGTAACAAAATGCAAAATTCGAAAACAAGACTCACCCATTTATCACTATATCGTCGTCGGCCCTGTCCTTGGTCAGCGCCGGCTTAAGCATTTGACATTGAAAATACGCATATATACATAGCATACCATATTAAAACTATATGATTTGTATAAATAACGAAATTCTGAGGCATATTCATTAAATTTCGAGATAGTACATCTGATTTAATAAGAGATCACCATGCACTAACTGAAGTAACCGGCAAAGCAAGTAATCGAGGATCATAACCATACAAAATAGCTTCCCTACCCAAAGCTCTACACGAGAGAAACCTTTCATCCGTATCGAATAAAAGAGTATGAGCTTTACATTAATTAATAAGTATGAAGAATTTGAACTTTACATGTACAATCTCGGTTCTTTCAGCAATATCTTGTCAACTGTAAAGCTTCTTCATTTAGTAGCAACAAGCAAAAAGGAAATGAAATTTAAAGGCTTAGAAGAGAATAGTAACTCTTATAAGTAGATTGATACGTTAGGCTTAGATTTGAAGCAGAACTCACTTAAATGATTTATTCAAATTTTAATTGATTTGTTTCATAGTGTATCTTTAAACATTGTTTTTTAAAGAAATGTTATAAACTTAGAGGATTGCTTTTTTTATTCGTAAAAAAAACGAAAAAAGCGTTGTAATCCTGATAAAGGGCCAAGTAGCCAAGTTTTGGAACAATTCTTGGGTTCACCCCTAGGGGTGAACCTATCTCATTCACCCCCTCTAAGCTAACCAATCAAAATTAGCCATGTCATCTAATTAAATAAATTAAGATAATTTATATTATTAAATCCAAACCAAAATTAATTTGTTTAATTACAAAATTTAAATTCTAACCACTATTTTAGTAACCCAAACTTAAATATAATTTCGTTTATTTATAAAATCTAAACCCTAAAATACTAATTTATCAACTCAAACCAAAATATAATCTTGTTTAATTACAAAATCTAAACCCTAACCACTATTTTATCAACCCAAACCAAAATATAATTTCGTTTCATTACAAAATCTAAACCCTAACCACTATTTTATCAACCCAAACCGAAATATAATTTTGTTTATTAGAAAATCTAAACCCTAATCACTATTTTATAAACCCAAGCCAAAAAATAAATTCATCTATTTATAAAATCTAAACCCTAACCATTATTTTATAAACCCAAACCGAATAAAATTTCTTAATAAAAATCCTACAGTAATTTGTTTCCTTAATTTGTTTTATTTTATAATTTTAATTTTGATTTATTTTTAAATAGAAATGACATGGCACATTATTGTATTTTGATTGGTTAGTTTAGAGGGGGTGAATAAGATAGGTTCACCCCTAGGGGTGAATCCAAGAATTTTTCCAAGTTTTGCAATATAACTATATAAGCTTGGATTTTTTTCGAATCGTACCGAATTTGAATATTGCGGGCTTTGCTGATTTTGAACCGAGTCGGGCCAACCTGATTGGCAGCCCAGAAAGCATTAGTTAATAAAATGAATATTAGGGATATAAGTGAAAAAATCAATTAAAAATATGTATTGACAACAATTATTATTTTTTTATATATAAAATTAACTTCTAAAATGACAACTAATTTGATACAGAGGGAGTAAAATTACAGAGTGCCAGACAATATTCGTCTTGACATCATATTTGTTACAACCGGTTTGGATATATTTCCTTTGTATTAAAACACATTCTAACTTTTAAATCAAAGTCTCTAAAAATGAAATCCAAATATACTTTCACTTAATTAGAGATTTCAACCAAACTCTCTGTAATTTTTTCTCTTTTCAAAGTAATGGACTAGATATAAGAATTTCATATTGAACTTAATCCAAGCAATGAAATCTGGTTACAATTATTCATCTCAAACTCGAGAAAAATGAAGAAACCAAAAAAAAAAAAAAACCAAAGCAAGTTGACAAAGAAACATCTCTAACACCAATCAATACTCTCAAGGGTGGTAATAGGCTGGCTCAGCCATCACCGTCTCCACCTCATCAAAGTCATCCGGTTGCTCCTGCGGTTGCGGCTGAGGGGCGCAGCATACCAGGCCTATTGTTGTTATTCACAATCAAGTTCTCCGAAAACCCGGTTGAAGGACCATACTCAGGCATTGTAGCACCGGGAAATACTAGTCCATGGTGACCAGTAATGTTCTCACGGCGATGGTTAACAAGACCACTTGTGTCCGCATAATGGACTGAGTTATCGATAGTACAATTGTAATTGTAACTACTGTTACCAAAACTGATATTACTACAATTATGAATATTCATATATGAATGGATGAAATGATTCGAGGTCTCATCCGAGGTGGTGTCAAGGCCGTGGCCCGTGGCGGCCAAGATGGCTGGCTCGGCATTACGAAGGAGCCAACCAACAGTTTCGCCGTCAGTCTTGAAGCCTAGCTCTTGTGTCAGCTGAAAAACTTGAGCAGCACAGGTCACCGGAAGCCGGATGCGACGGTGACGATCCTTGGATGAAGTTGGAGTCCTCCTTGCCTTGCGCTCAGTGTTCTTTCTCAAATCCATTTCTTTTGCTCTAGTTAGTTCTTTTGTAAGTGTATGTGTAAGTGGTAAACTAAATGGTTTATATAGAAGATGTACATAAGACAAATACATATATATTTCATTTCGGTTACGTTTGAATACAATAATGGTGTGAACTAACTCATAAATATAAAGTGATAAGTGTATTTAATTGTATTTGGAATTAAGGGGAAATAAATTTTTTAAAGCTTAAAATTTATATAGGAAAATTTAAATGATAGGTCCATACTAATGTAATTTTGAGGAAAGATTATCTAAATCCTTTACAGACCAAAGACAGCTAATATATCATATCTTTTTTATATTTATTTCTATATTGAATCTTTTTTTTTATGATTTTATATAGAAATGGAAGATAACTCCAAAAACTTACCTCTGTAATTTTTTTTTCACCATTTATAGTTATTAGTTGTTTTATAAGAAAAAAAGAAAAATCAACCAAAAGTAGTGTTTTATTCTTTTATTTTAAATGTTGTTTTGCTCATAAGACTTTTGTATTCTCTGTTCTATAACTATCTTTTGGTTTTGATGTTTTACGTTTCTTGTATTTTCGAACTTTTGTTTCTTTGTTTGAAGTTGCAGAAAAAACGATCGGCTAGTTAAGAATTTATGTAGTAAACAACAGTTAAAAAAACAAAATTTAGTAGAGCCTTTACAAAATTTGAGCAGGGCTTACATCATTGTCTCTCTTTGTCCCGAACGGTTCCTACCAGAACCCGATCCGAGTACCCGAATACCCATGCCTAGTATCTTACTTTTCCATAGTTATTTTTCAGTTTGGCAAAGGACAGAACTTGTAATGGAAATATGAACACTGTAAAAGCTTAATTTACGGATTTACTTAGTTCCAATGAATCTAGGGCTCACTTCTAAATTCGCCGGGGGTGAAACTTGACTCACCCGTTTCTCACTTTATCTTCTTCCCCCTCGGCTACCTCGGCACCTCGGTGATGTCAAAGACGGATATCGGGAGCCTCCTCAATATCTTCATCAGGCTGAGGCAAATAAATTCCATTGAATTTGGAGATATTACATTTTGTAAAACACAAGGACTAGAGGATCTGAATAAATGAGAGATCACCTGAAGTAACTGAAGTAACCGCCAAAGCAAGTAATCGAGGATCATAACCATACAAAATAGCTTCCCTGCCCAAGCTCCACACGAGAGGAACCTACAAAAGATCAGATATTCATCAGTAAAAAGAAAAAGGAGAGGGTGAGGTTTACAAAATCTATACGCGTACAAATATAATGTACCGCGATAGACGTTCTAGAAGATTCCTATTTGAACACTTCAAGGCACGGTCATACACAATCTCGGTTCTTTTAGCAACATCTTGCCAACTGTAGAGCTTCTTCATCTAGTAGCAACAAGCCAAAAAAATAAATAAATCAAAGGCTTAGAGACTCTTAACTCTTATAAGTCGACTGCTACATTAGGCTAGGATTTGAAGTAGAACTCACTCGATTGTGCATCTCTTCGGGGTTAATACTCGGGAGTATTGATATTGCCTTCTCAATTGCTCGTACCATATCATCCGGATCTGGTTCAGCAAGTACAACCATGTCATCTGGTAGGACCTGGAAACCATGAAGAAAACCTCATTATAAAAATTCTGGAAGAAAGAAACAATGTAAATGAAGCGAAAGGGCAGCAAAGGTATTATTGGAAACGTTACACGCCTCTGGGACTCCTCCAACACGAGTGCTGACAGTTAATAATCCGCAACTAGCCGCCTCCAATATAGCTATGCAGAAGGCTTCTGTTAAAGAACTGTCAGAGGATCAAGACTGTAGTAGCAGTAACTGAGAAAAACTAATGTCATGTTTTGTGAATTTTAAACATAAAAAGTGTAAGAATCAGCACACCTGTTCAGGAAAATATGACCGGTTACCAAAACAGAGCGCACACGAGAATGTGGCACTGCACCCAGCATCTCAACTCTATCTTGGAGAGAATGCTTCTCTCTCATTTCCTCTAACCGCACATGTTTTGGTCCGTCCCCTCCAACTATAAAACGAACCTTTCAAAAACCGAATATGAAAAATTAAACGTGGATACAAAAGAAAAATGGCAAAATGATTGATAACTAATGTGTGCTGGGAGTAAACTCACATTGGGGTATAAACGGCATACTTCTGGAATAACTTCAACAAGCAAATCCGCACCTTTCCGATAAACCAATCTACTTATGACAACTATTGTGATGATATCAGTACTGGGTCGAACAGAAGCGGGCTTGAACATAGCAGTATCAACAGCATTTGGTATCATAAAAACCTTTCCTGGGGACAATCCAGACCTTAAAACCGTATTCTCCTTGCTCGTGTGTGAAACACAAATCGCCTGATCTATATCTGCTAAACTGAACTGTAAAACCTTGTTCATGTGAATACTCCCAACATCAGCAAACCCATACAAGGAATGATCTGTGAACACAACTTTATAGCCCATTGTCCTGGCATGCATTAAAGCTTCATGACAAAGCGTAGAGAAAGCTTGATGCCCGTGAACTACAGTGATTTTCTCGCGTCTAAGTATGGTCCTTACAATGGGTAATGTTCCATAAACCGTCGGAAATGTAGTCTGCATAACAAAAGGTCTCCAAGGTACATAATATACTTTGAGCCCCCCAGTCATATATCGAACTCCAGAACGGTTCCCATAAGCATGTGTCATTACCACTACCTGCAACAAAGGTAACAATACCTCAGACCAATACTACACTTCTTGATTACAGCTATTGATGATAAAGCCTGAAACTATAATTTTAGTCACATCCTATTGAACTAGAATAGAAGGGCTTTGAGAATTTACTTTCACTATAGCTAAAAACGCAAAATGGCATGAACTTTTTTTTTAATCTCATACTGACCTTGTGATCGAAGTTATAGAAGAAACCAAAGACAGTAGAAGCACCAAAACAACAAAGAGAAGAATGCAAATTTGGCCTAAGCTTAATCACACTATGCTACATTACTTGATTACAACTAAAGATGATAAAGCCTGAAACTTTAATCTAATCACATCCTATGGAACTAGCATGGAAAGGGCTTTGAGAATTCGATTTCGCTATAGCTAAAAACGCAAAAAGGTTTGAACTTTTTTTGATATAGAAGACACTGACCTTGTGACCAAGCTTTAACAAGCATTGAGAGAGATAATAGATGTGATTCTCAACACCGCCAAAGTTCGGGAAGAAGAAATCAGAGACCATTAAAACCCTAAGCTTTGGTGGTTCCGCCATAGATTAAAACTCAAACCACCAAGTTTAGTTCTACAACAAAGCAAAAAAAATTAGAAAACTAGATACTCTAATCGGAGAACGTTACACATTTTACACCTAAATAATTGAGGAGTGAAAATGAAAATAAGAGAGATGACTCACGGGGAAGAATCACGGCGGAGCAAAAGAGGCTGAGGAACATAAAGCGATCGGAACTAATTGGACCAGTGATTTGATATGTTGATCTCGGTTTAGTCCTAACCTCGGTTCAGTTAGATTATTTTGGAGACGAAGATGGGCTTCGTGTTTTGGAAATGTCCAAGAGAAGAAGCTGAGGCCCATTAAGATATTAGCCTTGGCTGCAGATTTTGTAACTTTATTTTTGATTCTGCAAAAGCAAAATAAAAAATAGAAAAACCAGATTTTAAGAAATTAGTCCAAAGTTTGAGGTCAAAAAAAAAAAAATAGTCCAAAGCACAATTTAAAGTAGTTTATGGTTTTTGATTTTATAAATATCAAATTTTTATCCATTCAAAATTATGATAACGAGTAATTTTCCTATAAAAAAAGTGAATCCATATTTCAACAGAATTTGTTAATTCCTTCACAAAACCCAAAAAACAAAATTTATGGGGTTTTCCCGTAAATTTATTATGACATTTAAAAACAAATTATAATAATTATTTTCGTAGTTTTTAAACGCTAAAAAAAATAAAAATTCTCCCTTTTTTAACTCATATCTCAAAATTCTTCTTAATATTGAGATTTTATATGCAATGTATTCATAGGCAGCTAGAATCTGTATTGTAATTTTGTTATATCATAATCTGGAACTAGTAGAAGAAAAGTTGCTCGGCAAAACTGTCAAGCACAACCTCACCCAACACAAAGATTGTGGTAAAATATGGGTATGTGTTGTGTATATTTGGTACACTAGGAGTATGGGTACTTCAAATTAACATTCGAATGATCGTTGTTTTAATAATTTGTAAGATAGATTTTAATCATAACGGATAATTAATTACATATATATATAATATTAAAAAATATTAGAACATTGCAAAATCATTACTCTAATTACATAGTTTCCCCTTAATTACATTGCAAAATTTACTTCAAAATTTTAAAAATGAGATTACATATTAATAATATCTATTTAAAATTAGGCATTTAAGTTTATTGGTTAAATTTGATAATTATGGTATCTTTCAATGGTATGACGATATAAAATCCAAATTTTAGGGGAAATGTTTTATGATTTTTTATATTTATGAAAGAATATATTAATTTTTTACGAAAATTCTAACAATCAAAGCCTTATATCAATCTTTAAACAAAAACTACATAGCTTAGTGCCTTAGTTATAAGCATTTTTATTTTACCTTGATAAAAATTATAATTTATAATTTGAGAAAAATATTCTAGTGTAACAAATTAAAACATGATTTTGATGAAAACAATTTAGAGCTTGCATATCAATATGTTAAACGGTTAGAGTTAACATCAATTTGTTATATGATGAATTAAATGACATTGTTATTTCTTTGACACTTTACAATGTATAATTGCAACACTTATCAGAGAGAACGTGTGTATATGAGAAAGGGTCGAGACGTAGACGAAGTGGAAACATAGATAACGTGTGTATCATGCATTATTCTTAGTACCAACAAGAGACGAACTTGTGAATCAATATATTGGGATATTGGGATATTGGAAACAAAGAGTACATGTGAATCAGTATATTGGGATTTTCTTTGGAATATACGTCAAAAATCACGGCAAGAATTCGTTAAGGTGATGCAGAAGACACAATTGGTGTTAATAAAGAATTTGCAAAGAGGATTTTAGAGTTTTATGGCCTCGGAGATAGCCAAAGATGAAGATCGTTTTAGATGCCCACAACGTTTCAAAAATCATGTTTCAGAACCATCTTAAACAACAAATCTGAATTTTTGTTTAATTAAAATAATGCAAAAAGCATTTAGGAGTTTCATCTATAAGATGTTAGGCTTTTACGAGTGTGCGAAGAGGAGACTTAACAAATATATTATGTTGCCTATAAGGCTTTCGTTTAGAAAGCATGATCACTTCTACTTCTTTGTTGAAATTGTGTTCAATTTCCTTATTTGTTTCAATGGTTGTATGAATGGTTTTATGTATCATGTAAACTTTTATGATATAAATTAATTGATTTGTTGCGGAAAAAAAAAATTGCAACACTTACCTACTAAATTACATAGGTATCAAGTACTACTGGTTACATCTAAAAGCATAAAAATTAAATCTTATACTTTAAATAACGTAAATTGTAATTTTTTAACATTGCTCTATTTATAGATCAAATAATATAACGTGGTATACCGCGGGTTAAAACCAATGTTCAAACCTGCTTAAAATTTTATATAAAACACAATAAAAATTTATGAAGCCTATCAATCATAGCCATAGCCCATAGCTTCTGGCCTTTGCAACCCCGTGATTTTGTTCCCAACCTCGTTTTGATCGACTCTGGAGGATTTACAAGGAGTGAGTCAATCAATTAGAGAAAAAGATCAGTCGAAAGTTTTGATGGCATTGGAAGCTAGAGAAATGAAAGAGTTGATATTGTTGGAGGTGGCGAGCTGAATGATAATTGCATAAGCGTCGAGACGAAGAAATACAATGTCGTAATTTTTTATTTTCTATTTTTCATTTTATTTTATTTTTCAACGAAAGTTAATTCTAAATGGATTTTTTATATCTATAAAGAAAATATTAGGTTAAACTGTCATTTCTTAATTTTTTTTTTTATGTTGTATGGTAATGTCAATTTTAGTTAAGTTGTATAGTCATATCCTTTTTTCAAAACCGCAACCTCAACGATATTTTGGCGTTGAACCCCCACCGTACAATTACCCAAATCAAATCTTCCATCACGATCATCATCAACCTCCGAAATCTAGTCTATCAGTTCTTACTTACTTCGAAATTATTTTCAAAATCCAAACAAAACTCGCAATCGACAACTTCTTTTACTCTACTTAACCACTTATATTAAACTCCCACTTTAAGTCTTCCCTTCCACCACGATCACCATCCATCTATTATCTCTTTCTTGATATAGTGAAGACATCATGGTTTAAAAAACATGTTGTCATTGTAATTTCATAATACACTTCCCTCATATCCTATTTACTCTGACGACTAAGATATGAAAAGAATATAAAATGCATACTATGATGATTCTATTCGAATTGAAATTAATTATTGATCAACTAATGAAAAATAATATGAACATAAAAATTGACTAAATCCATGGATGGCTTTACAAATACTTCATGGATGTAACGTTTGAGAATTTGTTTGTCTTCTCTTTCAACGATGGAACCCCACTTCCTTATGTCCTTTTTAGATTCTTCCCCGACAAAAGTACAAATCATTTTGCAGACAGAACAAGAAGAAGAAAAAAAAAACACAGTTCAAACTTTTTTTATTACCATTGTTCCCACAACATATTTACACTTTTTACCACTTATTGATTCTTTGTTTATATGGTCCACACGGTGAATCTGAATTTTTCATTTATAAATTGAAAGAATTACTTAGACAGACCATAAAAGTAGGTTTATTCCCTAAACAGCCACATTTTTTTTTATTCCTTAGATGTTTAAAAAGATGGGTGTAATTACAATAAACACCTTTGGTCTGTTTTCACTTAAAAATTGCCACGTCAGATCCGACATGCCATGTCATACCTGAAATTGCCACATCATTATTCTGTCTTTAATGATAAAAGAGGAAGAAACTGAACATTTTCGTCACTATTCACAAACAAAAAAAAGACTGTTTTTTTTTCTCTCTCGAAGCCAACGAAGAACCCTAACTCTCGCCGCTTTTCTTTCTCGTTTCTTCCGGCCGCTTATCCTATTATCAGTGTGTCTCTCTCTTTCTCGTCGTTATTGCTGTCGCATTTCTTCTCAACTTGGATGAAGACTTTTCATTTTCCGACAAAAATAACAGGGAAATACGAAACGTCGTTTACGGCTGAGTTATGGTACATTACGGCTGAGTTATGACACATTGCGGCTGAGTTATGGTACATTACGACTGAGTTATATTATGACTTATTGTAAGTTACGGCTGAGTTGTGGTTTTTTTTTGTAATTTTTCACACACATGAAAAATATTTCTACCTCGGCGATTCCGGCGAAGAACCCTAATTCTCGCCGCTTCTCTCTCTCATCACTTCTGGCCGCTTCGATTCTCAACGAGTCTCTCTCTTGTCGTCATTCCTATCGCATTTCTTCTCAAATTGCGTACATCCAATGTTCTAAGAAAAGAAAAGAGTTCTTGGTCCTCACATGTGGTTCTGTTCATGGTGAGAGTTGCTTTGAAAATGACAATAGTGAAGACGAAGAGAGTGGAACGGTAAACCTATGGCACTATCTCGTAATCTCATTAATGTCTTGTTATTTTGCCACTATATCGAAATCTCATATACCATTCTCGGGTTTTGTTTCATTTGTTGCAAAAAAAGGTGTCTATGTCAGATCGGAATAGGCCAAGGAAAAGGCAGAAGACTAAAAAGAATAAGAAAAAAACTGTTCTTTTTCTCTCGAAGCCGACGTAGAACCCTAACTCTCGCCGCTTATCTTTCTCGTCTCTTCTGGCCGCTTATCCTATTATCGGTGTGTCTCTCTCTTTCTCGTCGTCATTGCTGTCGCATTTCTTCTCAACTTGGGTGGAGACTTTTCGTTTTCCGACAAAAAAAACAGGGAAATACGAAACGTCGTTTACGGCTGAGTTATGACACATTACGGCTGAGTTATATTATGACTTATTGTAAGTTACGGCTGAGTTGTGTTTTTTTTTGTATTTGTTCACGTACAAGAAAAAATATCTCTACCTCGGCGATTCCGGCGAAGAACCCTAATTCTCGCCGCTTCTCTCTCTCTCATCTCTTTCGTCGCTTCGACTCATACCGACGAGTCTCTCGCTCTCGTCGTCATTGCAATCGCCTTTCGTTTCAACTCGGCTGGAGACTTTTCGTTTTCCGACGAAAAAACAAAAGGGAAATACGAAACGTCGTTTTCAACTTTTTGTCTAAGTTATGCCGCATTGTGGCTGAGTTATGCTACATTACAGCTGAGTTATGGTACATTACGGCTGAGTTATGCTACATTACGACTGAGTTATGATATACTTTCTCGAGATTACAAAAAGTGTTTTTCGGGAAAGACCAACAATAATTACGTACACATATTCACACGCACACGCATAATAAAGTCATAGAGTATTATGTTTTAAAAAAAATTATTCAAAATAATTCAAAATTTGAATTCAAATTTTATAAACAAAATATTCAAAATAATTTAAAGTTTTGTGTCTAAATATAGAATAATACGTCACGGCTGAGTTATGCTACATTGCGGCTGAGTTATGCTACATTACGGATGAGTTGTGATATACATTCTCGATATTACAAAAAGTGGTTTTTGGGAAAGACCAACAATAATTACGTATACATATTCACACGCACATGCATAATAAAGTCATAGAGTATTATGTTTTTAAAAAAATATATTCAAAATAATTCAAAATTTGAATTCAAATTTTCTAAACAAAATAAGTCAAAGTTTTGTGTCTGAATATAGAATAATACATCACGGTTGAGTTATTTACTTTTCAAGGTTGACTTATGACTAAAACTTTAATTTAAAGGGACACTTGAATGTTAACATTAGCACTTGTTATAATAATGTAGAGATTAAATATATTATAATACAATAAAAAAATCAATAAAAGCTTTTTTACATTCTATATTTGATCAATTGTGTAGGAATAGAACATAAGTATAGGGTTTGGGGTTTATCGTTTTGTTGGATAAGTTTTAAAAGGTACAAACCTGAGCGAATTTCATGATTTTTTTATGGAAAGTTAATAAAAGTGTTAACTACATATTATTAAAGTGTTTTTATTACATGAGTGCATCAAATATTCACATCTACCATATTTGAGGTTTGGCCGAGTTATGCCAACGACATGGTTGACTTATTGTAGAATAATTCGAGGTTTGGATGAGTTATTCAAACGACATAGCTGAGTTAACGTAAATAAATTTGTGGTTTGGCTGAGTTATGCCTGCATCATGGTTGACTTACACAGACCATTTCGAGGTTTGGCTGAATTATTGTAACGATAACATGTAGCTCATTGTTACATGATGGCTCAACTCATTCAATCTATAGTCTATCTGCACAACTCTACACCCTCTATCGTCGGTGTTACATGCATATTTGTGTTTTTTACCCAATTACCATAAACAACAATTACTAGAACCAGATCCATCAACGAAAATGAAGAAGAACTCAGGTGAAGAACAAGTGAAGAACTCAGGTGGAAAAAAAAAGTGTAAAAAGAAAGAAAATCTCATGTTGAAGAGGGCGACCTTTCGTATTTCCCTCGTTGATGACATGGAATGCTGACGTGGAATTATGCATTTGAAGTCGTAAGTCAGCCACCAAACAAATAAGTAACTCAGCCAAAATAAATCAGCCATCAACACAACTTAAATCAGCCACAACATGAAAAATATTTAAGTAATTACTAAAATGTTTTTGAAGATGAAAAACTCAGCCGTAACGTCAATAAGTCAGCCGTAACGTAAAACTCAACCATGTTTCGTCAATAAGTCAGCCGTAACATGGTTGAGTTTTACGTTAAGTCAGCCAATTACGACGGAGTTATGTCTCTGAAACATAAGTCAGCCGTAACGACATTTGATAACTCAGCCGTTGTCGATAACTCAGCCAACCGGATAAAGATAACTCAGCCGTGTCGAAGACATAACTCAGCCAGACTTCTGATAACTCAACCATTAGACTATAACTCAGCCGTAACAGCGGCTGAGTTATTAGATGTTTTCTCATAACTCAGCCAGATTTTTATAAGTCAGCCGTAACTGTTGGCTGAGTTATGATCTTAAGTCAGCCGTTGGTTCGAAACTCAGCCGTTGGTCCAGAACTCAGCCGTAACGTGACATAACTCAGCCGTAACGTACGTTATGGCTGAGTTATTGGAGACACGCGCCATTTTGTCTGACGTGGCGATGGCATTTTTCGTAATTAGTTTTTTCCGATAACGTGTAAAAAGGGCACGCTGGTAATTAAAAAACATCTAAGGATAAAAAAAAGTTTTGGTGCATCGTGGTCAAAACACCTAAAATATAGTCTATCTAAGTAATTCTCCCTTATAAATTAGATTTTCTGTTTCTTTTTCCTTAAGTTTTTCCAAAATTCAAAATTAATATTTATTTTTTCTTTATTAAGATTCCACTTAAACTTCAATTTGCAATGATTCTATTTTTTTTGGAGGTCAAATTAAGTTGCCATAATTTTTGTTTATAGAAGGGATTCGTAAATAAATTATTCAAAATTGGTAGAAAATCAAATTGTCAAATTTTTTTTTTTTTTTTTTTTTAAAGATTAACCAAGTAAGAAGAGATACATTCAGATTCATTAACTTACGATAGAAAGAATATTTCTCAGAATCAAAAACTCTCTATAAATATGGTTTTTTAATATTATCATCATATCACAAGAAAAAAACACAACACAAACTTACGTGTCTCTGCAAATCAGTATAGAGGACTTTGTGCAAGGAACCAAATACTTTTGTGTGTGAAGGTACGTACACGAACATACTCTTACAAGTTACAACTTCAATTGGTAATAGAATGCATATATTCTATGAAAATTTATAGATTCAATAATCGTTAAAAACAAAAACACGAAACCAAGTTCATGGTGCTGTTTATTTTCTTCTTTGGGGGCATATCACATATGTTCAATTCACATCTCTTTTCTTCAAAAGAACGATATATTTTCAATTTATTAATCATATATTATATTGTTAGATATTGATTTACTTTCTTATTATCTAGAAAACCCTTATACTTTGATTATCTCTTAAATTCGCATACCTAACTTTTTCTGTTGTTAATTTTTTATTCCCATGACTATGTTCGTTTGCATGTTGATAAAAACCAACGATAATAATAAAAGAATGTTCGTGTTCATGTCAATAAATTAAATCATTAGCCATTAGAGTATCTTCATTGCATATGAGTGAAGAGAATATCTTTAACAATATTAAAAAAATATAAAGTTACAAAAATCTTAATAATTAAAAAAAAAAAAAAATCTAGAATTATCCTTATACTTCTTGTTTCCACCAAGACATTTAACACATAATGTCTTAAATTTGAAAAAATAATTCAAATATTAAAGTAAATTTTTTTATATTTTAGATGTGAGAAAACTCTCTTCTAACTTATAAATAAGGGATAAACAAACAAACAACATGTTACATAAATAGACAAATGAATAAGTATAAATAAGGGATAGAGAAACGAACAACATGTTACATCGATAGGCAAATGAACAAACATGTATTGTATTTAAATTTATTTAGTAAGTTTAAAATATTCCTTAGGAAATGATCTTATAACCTCTTATGGTTCTTCAAAATCAATATTTCATTTGAATGACCAAAACAAATTCTTTTGGGGCAATTTGATATAAACCAAAGTTTAGGAACGTTTTTGTCAAATAAATTAGGATACTGGTTGAGTTTATAAAGAATTAAAAAACAAAAACCAAATTGTTTTTTTTTTTTTTAACTCTGAAAGAGAGAGAGAGAGAGAGAGAGAGAGAGAGAGAGAGAGAGAGAGAGAGAGAGAGAAGAAGGTATCTTAAAGAAGTCGTGAAGGCTCTCTTTATCAAAGCGATGCGTTGAACAAAGGAAGGCGAGTGACCAAACCAACCCAAACCTTCAATAACAATGGCGAATTCATCTTTCCTCTCTTCTTATTCCTCTTCTTCTTCTTATCACGATCCTCATTATAAACCCTAATTTTCTCACAGTTTCAATCTCTCTCTCTCTGACAAACTTCTCCGATCTCAAATTTTTTTTTCTCCGGCAAGGGGTAAACGATTTGATCTGCATTCCCGAATTTATCCTCTCATTGTTTGATTTTTTCGATTTTCGATTTTTGATTTTGCTCTGTAATTTTTGTTTTTGTAGAGATGACGGAGGCGACGAAGGTTTTGTATATAGTGGTGCGTGAAGAAGAAGGTGGTGATGATGATAATAATGGTGGAGATGATTCGTTTCGGTATACGCGTCCTGTTTTGCAGAGTACTCTTCAGCTTATGGGTTGCAAAGCTCGTCACGCCTTCAAGGTGATTTCGTTGTTTCAACTTCGTTTTCAATTCAATGTTTTAGATTCTCTTATATGTGTTGTTTTTGTCGTCTTGTGTTGTTTTTGTATTGTTTGGATTTCGAATTGAGGTTGGATCAGTGATGTGTTTGGATCTAGAGATGAGTTTAGAATGATGTTTTACATTGGTTCCTACTTGTATACTTGCCTGAGTCTGTTGCTTCATCTCTGATTTCGAAGTTTTGTATACTAGTATTGAGCTTGCTGCTGTGAGAATAAATGCATAGGGAAAGGACAAGACTTTCTTTAAACCCATATTAAATTTCTGGATTATAATGGTTTTGATTCAGTTCTATTCACTTTTGGTTTCCCTGGCATGACTTGTTCTGCATGTGAATGAGTTAATATCTTCTCCTTTGTAAAGTTATTTGCTTTTTGGTTTAGGGAGGAGTTTGTTTTTATTCCATGATGTATTCCTGCTAATCTGTTTTTTTTTGTTGTCTGTTGGCAGATCAGCCGTAGGGTTTTTGAGTTGATAAGAAGTGAGGGATCTTGTAATACCTCACCAGAGCATGGGAAGGAACCTGAATTTGCAAAAGGAGTTGGTGGTTCAGCTAGTGTAGAAAAACTTAACTGTTTGGTTGCTGATGATGTTGATGTTGACAAGAATAAAAGCAAACCATTTGAGATGTACAAAAGGCGGACAACTGTTGTTGTTTCACGAGAAATATTCTTAGATGTTGTGTGTGATGCCCTGGCTGAGTATAAGTATGTTGGTCGCGACCAAAGGGCAGATTTGATTCTGGCATGCAGGTAAGATAACTTTTGGAATATATCTTGATATGTTATGTCATAAAAAGTGATGGATATGGAATCTGCATATGTCTGTGTCTTTTGTCACTATTTTTTCTTCGGGATGCCTAAAATATATTTATGTGCCTTTCTAAGATATTCTTTGGCATTTATATGGTTATTTAGTGTATCTATGTGTTATAAGTAGTAGTCATACTGTTCATATTGAATGGCCAATAAGGAGATGTTATCACGTACATATATCTCTCTTAATGTTGTAAAATTGTAGCTGGTCATGCTTTTCCTTTATTTTTTTTAGAGATTTTCACATAGTTATATTTGGTTTGTGGTTGTATGTCTATCAATGCTGTGCTTGCATTGAGCTTCATAACTTTCCCATGGACGGCTGTACTTTTATTAGTTATTGATAAAATTTGGCTGTGCATTGGATTTGCTATTTCCCACTCATATATTATGGTCTGATACTGTAGATTTTCATCTTTATTCAGTCATTAATCTTCAACTCTTCTTATCACTTGCAGAATCCGAGAAAGGAAAGAATCTGTAACTGTTTTGCTCTGTGGCACCAGTGGCTGTGGTAAATCTACATTGTCTGCATTGCTGGTAATTATTCATTCCCTCTGTTTGTATGTTTTAGATCGACAATAAGAAGCTCTTTTCTTTTCTTTTATTGTTATATTTAATTCCTAGGCTGTCTGAATTCGCCGTTTCCATGAAAATTCGTAAAGTGTCTCTGGTTTCAGTTTTTCCTTACAGATGCAATATGTAAATATATGTTACAGGGTAGCAGGCTGGGGATTACAACTGTGGTATCAACTGACTCTATTAGGCATATGATGCGGAGCTTTGCTGATGAGAAGCAGAATCCTTTGCTGTGGGCTTCAACATACCATGCTGGAGAGTGCCTTGACCCAGTGGCAGTCGCTGAGTCAAAAGCCAAAAGAAAAGCCAAAAAGTTGAAAGGCTCTCGAGGTGTAAACGCCAATACCCAGAAGACGGATGCTGGATCAAACTCAAGCACCACTGACTTGTTAAGTCATAAGAAGATGGCTGTAGAAGGGTATAAGGCACAAAGCGAGATGGTGATTGACAGTCTCGATAGGCTCATTACCACATGGGAAAAGAGGAAAGAATCGATAGTCGTTGAAGGGGTCCACTTAAGCCTTAACTTTGTGGTAAGTCTTATCTGTATCCACTACACATTGTGATGTAAGGCTACTAGAGTAATAGGTTATCTAATTTTTGCTTTATTTATTTATTTGCAGATGGGACTGATGAAAAAGCACCCTTCAATTGTTCCCTTCATGGTATACATCGCTAACGAGGAGAAACACTTGGAACGGTTTGCAGTCCGAGCCAAGTACATGACTTTGGACCCAGAAAAGAATAAGTATGTAAAATACATACGTAACATTAGAACAATACAGGATTATCTATGTAAACGGGCTGACAAACATCTCGTTCCTAAGATAAACAACACAAATGTCGACAAGAGTGTGGCTACAATCCACGCGACAGTCTTTGGTTGCCTGCGTAGACGTGAAACAGGAGAAAAGCTCTATGATATAACCACAAACACTGTTGCTGTTATCGACGACGAGCACAGGAACCAATGTGCAGCCAATTCATTAAGTTCCAAGGGAATGTTTCAGGTTATCCAAAGACAAGGCTCCTCTAGGCGTTTTATGGCTCTTTGCAATACTGATGGTACTGTAGCAAAAACTTGGCCTGTTGGTTCTGTTGATAAGATCAGGAAGCCCGTCGTTGATACTGAGACGGACGGTAGGTCAGAGCATCAGCTACATAAAGCTGAACCAGTGAATCTTCAGTTCGGTCACTTTGGGATCAGTGCTTGGCCTAGTGATGGTGCAACTAGTCATGCTGGGAGTGTGGATGCAGATTTTACTGAAACCGGAAGCAGGCATTACTCTTCTTGCTGCAGTTCGCCACGGATATCTGATGGGCCTTCAAAAGAGGTAAATCCTACACTAATTAATGTGTTGAAACATATTTTTTTGCATTTTGTGAAGGTTGTTTACCATATCCTCCATGCAGCTGAAGGAGGAGCAGTCTGTAAATGGGAGCGATGAAGATGAAGATGAAGAAGGCGATGAAGATTTTCCTGAGCCAGATTCTGATGAAGATCTCAGCGATAACAATGACGAACGCAACCGCGACGAGGTAACCAAATCTTGATTAGTTGGGAGGATGTCAATGCCATTATCATGTCTTTAGTGTAGCTTTCCGTATGTTATAAGACTCTTACATGTAATCTTAAACCAGGTTGGATCGGTTGATGAGGAATCTACAAAGTCAGATGAAGAGTACGATGATCTGGCAATGGAAGACAAGAGTTACTGGACAGACAACGAAGAAAAATATGAATCCCGAGACACAATCTCCATGGTGTCCGAAAACAACCACAACGAAGCCACAAATCCCAACAAAGATGAAAAATACTCCCAAAACCTCGATCGTTTCCTCAGGACAGCGAACCAACCATTAACTGAATCCCTCGAACTCACGAGTGAATACGGGAACAGAATGAGAGTAGCCAACTCGGATAAAGCCAAGATGAGGAAACGTTCTCTTAGTATTCCGGCTCTCAGGAAACATAGTTCAAGCATAGATGATCAGATTTTGGCTTATCAGACTGATCCAGCTCCTTGAGTGCCCGCCCCATGACCTCTCTGCCTGTGTTTTTTTGGGTTTTTATTTTTGTGTTTAAGTAACTTTTAACCTATTAGATAGCTTAGGTTTGCAAAACTGATCGAAGTGCTTAATTAAAATTTGCTAATCTCATCCCTCTCTCTGCACCATTTCCAACAGTTCACTTATTTCAGCTCTTACTAGGGAAACTTGGGCATGTGAGTGTGTTGGTCTATTTTGGTTTTTGTGATACTGCTAACCAAAAGTATTTTGTGTGGCTAAGTCATAACATTGGTGCAAATTATTTCACGTACCGTTTTACTCTGCAAGGTGATACTCTTGGCATTAAGCACAAATTTATACGTCAATATAACTAAAAAAGATTGGAAAAGAACTTGCAATTGTATGCAACTGAAGTTGATTGGGCACAAAGATGACAAGAAAAGGACTAAAAAGGGAGACCATCTTTAATCAAGAAGACAATGAAATCCTTCACTCAGATTCCAATTCGGCATATTGGATTCCATTTAATGAGACCGAGATCAACCTGCGACAAAGAACGAATAAGGATTGAGTATATGGAAATGGAAAACAAAGCAATGTTGATATGAAAATGTCTTAAGTTAGAGGAAAACACATTTTGTGGTTACCTTGTGTCCAAACAAATCTCGGATGTTGTCAATAGCATATAATATCATTGTTGGCCTGGTTGTTGATGAACACATATCAAAAGAAAACAAATATCAGCAATGAGAACATATGAGATGTTTGTGAGGGAATTCAAAATTTCATTACCTTTCAAGACCCAGACCCCAAGCTATGACTTGGACATCCTCAGGTAGACCCATCGGTCGAATCATCTCAGGTCTGAACATTCCCGAGTTGCCAATCTCCACCCACTTCCCTAATTTTTCATGGTAACTGAAATCCAATATAACAACGGTTTTTCACCTTTTTTTAATCTCTCGGTAAATTAGTAAAATATCTTAGTACTCCAGACAATAGTAGTTTACATCAGTTACCTGAAGATCTCCATGCTTGGTTCAGTGTAAGGGTTGTAAGCTGGCTTGAACATTAGCTTTGGCATCCCTGACAAAACCATAATGGCATTAGATTTTGTTTCTCTCAATCAAGTGTGTACGAGAACCGGAAGTGGTTTACCTAAGCGTGCGAAGAAGTCTTTTAATACACCAATCAGGTCTCCCAATGTAAGTCCCCGGTCACATATTAAACCTGATCAAAACATGACATATATATCATTAATATGCCAAACTCAAAAATTTCACCCCACCAATTGAGGCCAATCAGTACTACTATACCTTCCATTTGATGGAACTCTGCAAGATGAGTCCTATCAACAGCCTCGTTTCTGAACACACGGTCAATCGAAAAATACTTCTTCGGGACAAATGGTTTCTACATACAGATGATACAAAGAAATGTAGTTATACTACTGAAATTTAGTAAATATTAACACAGTTATGGGACTGAAAATGATGATATGCTAAATAAGCTAATAGTCTAGTCAGACCTGTGCTAGTGCATAAAGCATCCTAGAAGAGACAGCTGTTGTGTGAGTTCGGAGAAGGTTCTTGTTTGCTTCTTCTCTCTTCCAATCACAACTATACCTTCAATTGCATTAAAAAAGAGTCAATGTCAGACTCAGAGTGATTACAAAATCAGTTGTAACCAGAAATATACAAGTCATTATATATTATTACCCTCTTGATCCATATCCACCAGACTCATGAACACGTTTCACCTTCTCAACATAATCTTCTGGAAGTGTCCTTGTCGTACAAGGAGCTACATTAATCAAAGAAGGGTTTTACAAGAGTGAGTTAGATTGTCATAACTGGGATGTCATCAAGCAACCAAGACTTTTAAGTACACTTAAGAGATTTAATTTAAACCTTTTAGAAAGAAGGTGTCATGAGAATCACGAGCAGGGTGCTGCTGAGGCTGGAACAATGCATCAAAATTCCAGAAGCTACAATAGTACAAGGAAACAGGTTCAGACCAAGACACAAATAGAAAAAAAAACAAGAAGTGTCTCTAATAACACATCTTCCTAAGCCTTACCTGCTCTCCACAAAATTATTTGTTGGCATCTCTTCAAACCTGTTACCACATAAGGCTCTCACCATTAATAATATTGTCCAGCAATATAGAGAAGGAAGTTAAAAATACAAACTAGTCTCTCTTACCCCATCTGAACAAATATGTCTTTAAACTGCTTCCGCACCTGAGATAGACACGGAAAAAAAAAGAACATAAGCTTTAACACCAAAGGGATACAACAAATGTTTTTGGTTTCAGCTTTACCTTAAGAAGAGGGTGAAGAAGACCAGAATCAAGAGGAGCTCCTTTAGTATTGAAGTTATACTCCTTAAACTCCAACTCTTTCCAGCTGCAGGAGAGTGTACTAATGTTATTGTATAATTTCAACCTATATATACAATTTGATCAGAGGCAAAGGAATAGGACAAACTTTTCAAGATTTTCTCGAGTCAAGTCCGTGGACACTTTCCGTCTCTCGGGAGCATAATTAGGACCTTTCTTTATAGAACAGTACCCATTCCATTTCCTAAGAAGTAGAAAGAATATAAAGATCTTGATAACAAAAGACTCACAAAAGAAACAAAAGAGAAGAATCAATTACACTTGTTCTATGAGTTTCTTTCTGCCTTTGAGAAAATCAATACCGTCTTTGTCAATCTCCTGAAAGGTAGAAAGGGACATTTAAGAATCAAGATCAAAACTATGAAGGCAAAATGCAAACATATAGCTATTGATGGCACAAACCTTCCCTTGTTGTATCTGTAAAAGTAGTCCTTTCACTTTATCTTCTACATGTTGAACCTAAGATAAACAAATAAAAGACTCAGAGCTATTTGATGCAGACAGAGACTAAACAACTTCAGAACAGTCTCTTGCATTACCTTTCTTGACACTTGCTTGTTTTCTAATTCCAACCACTTGTATTCCTTAGCATATTTCCAGGCAAAATCGATCGATTTGCCTAACTTTTTCTGTAAGAACAAGAAATTTTAAGGACGTTTTTTTCTTATTAGCATGACTAAGCAACAAATCCCACCATATATTATATTATATCCATAGTGATCACCTTGAGTTCAACCATTGAGATGCTACCTTCTTCTGGCACAGCTGAAAAAAGTTGTACCTCTGGTGAGCCTTGTGTAGCATACTTGTTTCCTTCTTCAGTCAAAACCCATGTCTTCCTAGTAACTTCCTGTAGAAACACTCACGATTAAAATCGAAGAACCTGTAAGATTTTGTCTTTGTCCGCATAGAGACATGAAAACAAGATCTCTAAGATTACAATAACGTGCCGTAAAAGAGTACCTGAGCATCGATGTAACGAAAAGCCTGGAGACTTTTGATGACGTTCTTGACTTGATTATGGTCAAGGTTGTGGTCGGAAGAGAATTGACCAGAATCAGGGATCTGATCACTGTTCTGTAGGAACCCTAGTATCGATCTCTCTGTTTCTGCCATAATCTCCTAAAATATTGGAATACAAGGTAGGGGTTGTGTTGATTAAGAAGCAATAGACCCTAATCGAGTTAGAGGGTTCTAAGTTTCAAAATCGACTTTAAGAGCTTAAGATCAAAAGGACAAGAAGATGATTGAAGTCTCATCCACAAGAATTCAAAAAAGTTCTACTGCTGCTTCTTCGAAGCTCTCCAAGATACCAAAAAGGCAAGAACCAGACAAAACTCTTCAACGTGACTTTCCCTTTTGATAATAATAATCATTTAAATCAAACGGACTAGGACATGAACAAGGCTTTATAACCTCGTATTAGGGCCCAAGTTATAATAATTTCATTTCTCAACATCAACATCTTTTTGTCTGATTTAATGCGAACTAAAACGACGTTGTTTGACTGTATTCTCAAATAAAATAAAAACTGCGAAGTATTTTCATCTTTCTCTCTGGTTAAAATTCTTTGTAGTTTACTATAGCGGATATGTTAGCACGTAAAGTGCGTGTTCAGTAATTGATTTGTTTTTATATAAACTGTATTCTTCCCTCTTGTCTTTTTTGAGTTCTTAGTATTGATGTTGACCAAAAAAAAAAACTACCATATGTGAATGTGATGCCAGAACGTAAACTAAAAAATAAATAACTTTGTATCTTGAAAAGTTTTTGAAAGGTTAATGGATATTGATTGATTGACAAAGAATTAGTTCCTACCAATTTGGGGATTAAACCGAAACATATTAAACCAAGTTATATTCTACCTAATCTCACGAGCCAAAACTATCCCACAAGATTTTAAATCTTTTGCAAAGTTTGACAGATCTGTAGTACTATATTAATGTCGAAACCTAATCTTTTGAAGTCGTCTATATGAAATCTTAAACGGCCTATACCGCTTAGACATTTTGTTATTTAACTTGATTATGAGTTATGACCACGGTCAAGATCACGAGGGTTCCAGTTATTTTAACTTACTCGTTATTTTATGTTCAGCAGATTCAAGAAAATATATCTTCTTGCTATGTTGAAAAATAAAAGAAATATGATTTTGTGTGTGAGTGAAAGTATATAAAAACCTTCTGTATTATATGGTGAGATATTAATACAAAAAAAAAATTGTTTTAGCAAGTAATTAATATGTTTTGAGTTAATGTTTTATACTTTTATTAATACATGTATGAAGTGCTATATTTTTAAAATAAATCCAGTTCGATTGAAAACCAACATTTATTATGGCACATAAAAAAAGACAGTACAACAAGAAGAACATTGTCTCTCAAATGGGACATAATGAATGGATTAACTATAAGGGGAAACTATACAAGAAGACAAGACACATGTCATTTGACAACTTTGTTCACTTGGTTAGGGCAATAAGAAATTCTATCTCCCACCGTGGTAGATTTGCAAAAGAAATCCAAGTATATAATCTCCATGATATTTTTATATATTCTCCGCTACAATACAATGTTTAATGCCTTTTAATTTGTATTTTTTTTTGTTAGCTAACAATAGAAAATTCATAAGAAGAGATTATACGACAAAGTTCCCAAGTTTATTGGTGGAATTATACAATATCGTTTCTTTTCATTTAAAGGGAGAACCAATATGGCTTTCTCATAGGCTTTTGTCATGGAAGTGCACATATTGGGTTTGAGCCAAATTGATCCATTATGTTAATTAGATTTATGAGTAAAACAGTTATTAGTAGGAAAAACATGAAACCAAGCATGTACACTACTTTGCATGACATCTTGAATTGTAAAGAGAAATCCACCGACTATCCTATTATTAACTGACAAAAAAAAAATACAAAAGAGTTAAAAGCTTTGTAACTTGTGGAGAATATATAAAAATGTCATGATAATTAATATATATATAAATAAATATTTTCTCACCATGTATAGCCGGTTAATTAATATTTTATAAAATTAACAAACAAAATGTTTGATTGGTTGTGTCCATATCTTTAGGATTTTGGCTGTAAAATTAAATAAGAAATATAAGCATTAAATATGCAAAGTTGCATGGAGTTAGAGCACCCCCATCCGTTTAAGGACTCATTGAGTTTCACAAACATTTTATATTAGTACTGTAACATAATTTTATTATTTCTTTAAATTTTATTTTGCTTTTAAAAAATTCCGCCAATAAAAAGGTGACACACAAGGGTAGAGCTGTCAATTGGTCCGTCCACCGTCCATTGGACGTGTCCATACGGACAATTTTATTTATGTGCTATATTTGGACGATACATAATGGATATGGGTCTAAAATATGTCCATGTCCAATAAAGACCATGTCCAGATGGACATGCCCATGGACATTCTATTTTTATTTTTGTTATTTCTCTTCATAAAATTTAAATTAGGAAGTAAATATTTCCGTTGAAAGCGCAAAATCACGCTTTCCGCCAAAAAACAAAAAAAAATTACGTTTCCCCGCCAAATGAAAAAATCACGTTTTCCCGCCAAACGCAAAATCATGCTATCCGTCAAAAAGGAAAAAATCACATTTTTCCGCCAAAACGAAAAAATCACGTTTTCCCGCCAAAAACGAAAAAAAAATAACATTTCCCGCGAAAAACCAAAAATCACGTTTTCCCGACAAAAAAATCCAAATCACGTTTTCCGTCAAAAACAAAAAAATCATGTTTTCCCGCCAAAACGAGAAATCACGTTTTCTCGCCAAAAATGAAAAAAAAAATCACGTTTTCCCGCCAAAAACGAAAAAAAAAAATCATTTGCCCGCTAAAAACGCAAAAATTATATTTTCATAAAGATAAAAATTTAATTTAAATTTTTCTTAAAATTAAAACCCTAGGATTTTTGAAGATTGGGCTGCCCATTGTGCATATGGTTGTCCATCATGTCAATGGACAAATGGGCTTTTTGACCAATTGGACAATTTTTTGTTTCGGCGTGTCCATTGTCCGTCCATAATAGTTTGGACCGGACAAGCCCATGGACGGCCAGCCCAATTGACAGCTATACACAAGGGTAAGACTTTCTAGTGTGTATATGATAAACTCTCTAACTTTTTAGTTTTATAAAAGAGGAGACAACACTTGTAGAGTTGAAATATATGTGTATAAGTATTATTGATGTGGATTTAGAGCTATATACCAAAATAGGGCGGTGGAAAGTCTCTAATCCACAAAACAAATCATAACTACCGCAACAAATCCTACCAGCCACAATAATCGACAAAATATTACTACATTATATTAGTGTCGGTTGCAAATCGTTGAACAACACAAATCATAGTGATGATATACATACACCACATAGTGTTGTTGTCCGCTTTAGAAATATCAAAAAAACACATTTGTTTGTGAATGGATGAGAAAAAGATTGTGATGAGAAACGTTGACTTAAACGAAGATACAAAGACTCTCATCTCTTCACTTCCTTCAGACAAAGATTCTTGTGGTAAAAGTCTTTGTAAGTACCAAGGATGTTGGTATACTCATCAAGCTCTCCAAGGTGTCCTCCGTTTCCAGAAACACTTCATGCCTCAAGACACCGATGTCATCGTTGCTGCGTTCCCGAAATGTGGTACGACTTGGCTCAAAGCCCTCACGTTTGCTCTTGTTCGTAGATCAGAACATCCTTCTCAAGATCATCACCATCCTCTTCTTTCTGATAACCCTCACGTTCTTGTACCTTACCTTGAGATGAATCTTTATTACTTTACCGACAAACCGGACCTGACCAAGTTCTTGTCGTCTCCAAGGCTGTTCTCGACACACATGCCGATACATCCTCTCCAAGAAGGTCTTAAAGATTCTACTTGTAAAATTGTGTATATGTGTAGGAACGTGAAAGACACTTTGGTTTCTTATTGGCATTTCTTTTGTATGAAACAAAGTAACGATGAAGTTGTAAGCAGCTTGGAGGATACGTTTGAGTATTTTTGCAAGGGAGTCAATATTTTTGGACCTTTTTGGGACCATGTCTTAAGCTACTGGAGAGGAAGCTTAGAAGATCCAAGTCATGTGCTTTTCATGAGGTTCGAGGATATGAAAGAAGAACCTCGTGAGCAGATCAAGAAACTTGCTGAGTTCTTAGGTTGTCCTTTTACTAAGGAGGAAGAAGAGAGCGGAACGGTGGATGAGGTTATAGATATTTGTTCTCTACGTAATCTAAGTAGCTTGGAGATCAATAAGACTGGAAAGCTATATAATGGTAGAGATAACAAAACATTTTTTCGTAAAGGAGAAGTGGGTGACTGGAAGAACTATTTGAGTCCTGAAATGGAGAACAAAATCGACATGATCATCAAAGAGAAACTTCAAAACACTAGTTTGAAATTTTGAGTGTTTTGTGCTTTTCCTCCATTCTCCAATGCATTGTAATATGACTACCTTATATGTTGTTGTTATGTTATGTTCCTTTGATATTACAGTTTTATTAAATCTTTGAAGCATGTTCCCATGGTACAAAACTCTTCCACGATCAAAGTTTTATGGAGTATGATTTGATACCAACCCCTTCAAAGATTTTAACTATAATGGAACTTGCTTTGATACCACTAATAGGTGAATCTTCTTTATAGTAAAACTAAAAAGGTAAAACTTAATAGAAAATAAGTTTATCTCTTAAGAGACTTTGTTAACTTGAAAGACTCTTCTAATACGTGTCTATTTCTACGAAACAATTTAAAATTTTTAGTTTTGAGTTAACCCAAAAGGATCTCTCACCGATAAGACTGTTCTAAACGAAGTTGAAAACAGACTTTTATGAATTTTCAAATCAACAAGTAACATCTTTAGTTTTTACTTGACTGTATATAGTATATACTAACAACAATCATACACATCCAAAATCTAGTAATGTTTAAACAGAATTTCGAAGTCCAACGGTTCAAGTTATGTGATCCATGCCTTAAAGGCTTGAATTAGTCTATGTCTATCCAACACTTATAACAAAGATAATGGGCTTGAGCATATCAACAACGAGGATTGATCAGTAGGACATATCAACATATCCAAGTCTTTTGAGAATATTGTGGTTCAAGCACGTATCAAATCGATTGAGGCCTTTTGCACTTTATGAACTTATATAACAAATTTTGAAGTTGATTACCAAACCTGATTGGTCATATAACTAATGACTAACTGTTATACAGTTTATATGGCAGCGAAGTTGACTTCTAATGTACCTATAGAAACGATCTTGTCGTAAAAAGACCATATGAACACATCTTGATGCAACGATCCCATCAAGAAGTTGTACCTGTTATTTATACTAATTTTAATGTATTTATTTATTAATTGATTGCTAATTTATTAAATTTAATTTTGAGAATAAA
The DNA here is from genome assembly GCA_036452645.1 of Capsella bursa-pastoris. Lineage (NCBI taxonomy): Eukaryota > Viridiplantae > Streptophyta > Magnoliopsida > Brassicales > Brassicaceae > Capsella > Capsella bursa-pastoris. The sequence continues at coordinate 13,776,093 of CP144195.1, read as the reverse complement.
GAGATGCTTATTTACTTTTACAAAAATAAAAATTTAAGTATATCTTTTTTGGATTTTGAGATAACAAAATATCTATATTTTTTTTGTCAACATCTAAGATATATTGTTCGATTACAAAATACGAGAGTACTTGATATTTCCAAACTATTGTTCTCATGCACAAAATATATATGAACGGAATTTAATTTTGCAGATGTCAGTGTGCGAACGGAATTTAATTTGGGAAATATATGTAAAATAAAATGTCTTAACTAAGGAAGAGTTCAATGTCAAACTGATACTAATGCCATGTATAATTGATATAAATGCTTATGGCATTTGTAAAGTAATTCTACTATCAAACCTTTAGAAAACAAAATTATGTAAATGTTTTCTTATCTTATTATGTTAAAATTTGATTTTAATAATATATCGACAAGTGTGACGTTTACTATGAAATTTTATTTATTTCTCAAGGTCTTTGTATGTCATTTATAATTACATGCTTTGAATTTTACAAATTAAAATATAATTAAATTAAGCAAAGCATAAATAAAACTTAAGCAAAACACAAGTAAAACTTAAACGTGATCGGATAAGAGTATGAAAATTGTGGACCTGTGGCCGGCCAATATCCGACCGCCACAGTATTAAGCCCTAGACCTAACCACCAATTTCCAGAAATCTGATTTTGCTCTAGGATTCCTAATTATCTTGAGTCGGGTATGCAATGCAATTAAGGTTAAAGATTGTGGATTATTCTAAGGAGCCTCGTCATCGTCATACATGGAGATTAAGAAGACTCGTATATATATAGAAGAAGTCTCTCGAGGTTAATTAGTATAAACTGGGATTGAAACTCCAAGTTGAAGAACTGGCAGGATAATAAAGAGCATCCCAAAAACAAATTTCAACTCTTCTTTAGTTACCTTTTAAAAATTGTCCATAAAGTTGACAAAAATTGTCTAAAGGGGGGGGGGGGGAATTGAAGTAATGAGAAATACGTTTTTAATCTTTAATTTGGATTTTGAAAGTAAAATGGAAACATAAAGTCATTTTTTGGTATATTATTATTTTCTTACAATATATATATTAATCCCGTTGTCTTTTCTTATACTTATAATTTTAATGATGATAAAAAAAAGGCTGAGTAGATTTACAAATAAAGACTAAAGAGTACTCCATGATTCAGTTATAGTAGTAGTGGTCCGTTTAATTTTATTTATTTATTTGAAGTTGTAATAGTATTACTAGCTCTGAAGTAATTAAATATGAAATCCATATTATAAACAATAAATGTAAAAATATATTATCTACAATAATTATAATTTTTGTATTGCAAAGTAACTAAACGAAAAAAAAATTAGAGTATAGTATGAATTAATAGTGATAAAGAATGAAACCTACAGTCCAAAAGAGGAATAACCTAGGCTGTTGTCTTTATACATCTCATATTATAAACAATAAATGTAAAATTATATTATCAATAATAATTATAATTTTTGTATTGCAAAGTAACTAAACGAAAAAAATTAGAGTATAGTATGAATTAATAGTGATAAAGAATGAAACGTACCGTCCAAAACAGGAATAACCTAGGCTGTTGTCTTTATACATCTCAGGCATATTTGAATAACGAAAACAAATTATTGTTTTAATCGTTTGTAATTACATATATAATTACAATTTAGAAAGTTAATAACAAACAAAATTAAGATGTAGAATTTAAGCTAAGCGTTCATTCGTACCTGCCAAGCCTACTTCAATTGTGTTAAAATCACCACTCTCGTAATTTCTTGAGGCAATCCAAATCTGCGCTATAGACATCTCTGCCGCTCCTTCTACTATCGCCAGATCCCAAAATGTTGATTACGACCTTTGTGCCATACAACTGCGTGCTATCCTCATAAGATACGATCACATACTGTATTCAACCATAATATAGAGTAATTATTAATTTATTAAATTTTGTTTTGAGGATAAAGAGATGCTTATTTACTCTTACAAAAAAATATAATTTTTAAGTATATCTTTTTGGATTTGGAGATAACAAAATATCTAAGATATATTGTTCGATTACAAAATACGAGAGTACTTAATAATTGTAAACTATTTTTCTCATTCACAAGATATACTAGGCAGATATCAGTGTGCGAACATAATTTTATATGGGAAATATATGTAAAATAAAATGTTTGAACTAAGGAAGAGTTCAGTGTCAAACTGATACTAATGCCATGTATAATTGATATTAATGCTTATGGCATTTGTAAAGTAATTCTACTATCAAACCTTTAGAAGAAAAGAATTATGTAAAATTTTGATTTTAGTAATATCTCGACGAGTGTGACGTTTATTATGAAGTTTTTTTTTATTTCTCAAGGTTTTTGTATGTCATTTATAATTACATGCTTTAAATTTTACAAATTAAAATATAAGTAAACATAAGCAAATCATAAATAAAACTTAAGCAAAACATAAGTAAAAATTAATCATGATCAGATAAGAGCGTGAAATTTGTAGACATGTGGCCGACCAATATCCAAGTTGGAGAACTCGCCAGAATGGTAAAGAGCATCACCACTAAGTTAAACCTCTCCATTTTCCTACATTTAATACAAAACAAAAAAAAAGAATAATTAGTTAAACTTTCATAACAAATAAATAAAAGACATATCGATGAAATTACGAAGATATTACTTTAAAAAAGCAGCAAAATTTTTCTTAAAGTAAACAGTCCCAAAAAAAAAAGTTCAACTCTTCCTTAGTTAAAACAGGGGTTGTTGAAGACATGTATATTTTTCTATTAAAAAGCAAGTATAGTAGTAGTTATTTCATTATATTGGCCAATGTAATATTTATAATTTTCATGTCTTATTCCATACTCTCCTCTTCTAGCAAGTTCGACATCAAGTTACAAGTTGTCAAAATCCATTAAATATTGTCTCCATATGTTAGAATAATTATTTAATCGAAGTAAATTAATATTAATTTTGAAGACTTTTGACTTTCTTACCTTTTAAAAATTGTCCATAAAGTTGACAAAAATTGTCTAAAAAGTGGGAAAATTTGAAGTAATGAGAAATACATTTTTAATCTTTAATTTGGCTTTTGAAAGTTAAATGGAAACAGAGAATATGCTTAATACATATATAATTAGCACAGCCTGGATTTTGTGATAGTGATTGAGACACATGATCTGTACGGTCATTATAATACTCAACAGTTTTCAATTTTCATTTGATAAGAGCTTCTGACTATCTTATTTGTTTTGGTTGATAATTCGACAAGTTATCGTCCCACGTATGAGTCGATGACTCAACCAGCATTCATCGTGGGTTCATTTATATATACATGTAATCATCATTTAATAAATTTTGAATATCTTGAATCAATCAATATAAACATGTATAATGTAGTAGCCATCATATAAATTTGATGATGTGATAATACACCATCGAATTCGAATGCCCAATGCAACATAGTCAATGCTTGCTTCTTCGGTAAAATGTAGCAATCACATGTGATAAATATACACCTTCAATAACATAAATAAAATATGGTATATAAATACAAATGTTTTGTTATAGAGTCGACCATCAAGTTGGTACGTTCTCGGACAGCAACACTAGATTACTTTTTAGTAGGTATATATACATACGTACGTAACATATATCTAATTGTATATTACTGATTGCGAGACTGTAACATTAGTCAATTTTGTCGCATTTGCATATAGCTTAATTTTGGTTAGAGCGTCAGTTTAGCAAGTTAATCGTCGACTAATGATAATATTATTATATCGAACACGGGATGACAACATGATTAGTATTTTGGTTATGTCTTCGTGAGGTCTACCAAGTTGTAATTATAATTTATTAAAAAGTTGACAGCGTGATACATAAAGTCATAAACATAGAGTGTATTATATATAATACGACACGATATTGTCAACGACCATATGTTTATTACATTGTTTACTTCTGTTTTGGAAATTGGATATTCCATATATCTACCTATCTTAAGATAAATCAACTAGTGTATATCGATTACACTATCAATATCGGATAACAAATCTACTTAAGATGATAATGCATGGTATGGCGTAGGCCTGGGCATAAAATCCGAATCTGAAAATCCGAACCGAACCAAACCGAAAAAATCGGACTAAAACCGAACCGATATTAGGAAAATAACCGAATGGTTGTTAGCTTTCATTATTTTTGGATATCGGATTAAACCCGATCCAAACCGATATCCAATAGATATCCATATAAAACCGAACTTATAATATATACTTTAATATATTTAGGATATATACAATATATACTCTAATATCTTTAAGATATATACGTTTACCGCATATACTTTATATCGTTCTTTGCCATATCTTGATTATAGATGGGTAGAAGCTTGAGTTTCCTTTTCTCATGGTCTTGAAATTTTTTTAAAATTATTTTCAATTTGATTTAGGATGTTACTGAATTTTGCTACTTTTTCATTAGGAATTAATGCTTCACTTTTATATATTACTATGGTATTATGTTAGTTGGTTCTTTGAACTTGTCATTTGCCTCATTTCTATTTATTTTTTATATTTGGATAGTATGGATTATTTGAGTATAATTAGATTAAAAAATATTCGAATAAAACCGAATCCAATAAATTTTTGGTTAAAATTTAATTATCACAATTATATCTAAACCAAACCGAAATCCGAATTATCCGAACCGAAACCGAACCAAATTTTATAAATATGCGAATGGATGTTAAAATCAATATCCAAAAAATCCGAAAACCAAAAAATCCGAACCAAACCCGATCCGATATCCAAATGCCAAGGCCTAGTATGGCTATGGCGCTTGTTCACCTTTTAAAAACGTGATTTTAGTTGTTTTTATTTATTTCTAATATTTATTAAATTTTAGTTTTTTGAAAACTGATTTTGGTGTTAAAGAAAAGTGTTGATTATTCTAGTTAGAGTAATTTTTCAAGGTTTATAACTCTCTTACAAAAACTAAACTTATTCACGTTTAATTATTTTTGTTAATTAACAACTAGCAATTATTTTTTGTTTTGTTATTCATATATATATATGGAATACCCTAAGCAACACTAATTCGTTGAAATATATTACATTTGTTTATTTATAAATTAGAGGTAAAATGTCCGATTAGGGAAGGTCAATCAAATCGTAGAACGTAACTTAGTAGTTGGTACATCTAGGAAAGGAATTATGACTCGACATATAAGAGATTAAGAGGAAACCTTTTTTTGATCTAATCCTATTTTACCAAATCTTCAATCAAAATTTTTGTTTTATTTTTCCGAAACGAATATGCGATATTTCTACGTTTATATATATACGGGTATGAAAAAATGAAAACCAACAAACTTAAAAACCAAAAGCAAAGGCGTGAGAAGGACAAGACGCACGTTGTTGTCTCTCAAGAGAGTCTTCTTCTTCTCCCATTTCTTCGGAACAATAATGGCTTACCAAAACGAAGAAGAAGGCTCAATTGGTACCTCCATGCATGGAGTCACAGCGAGGGAACAAGTCTTCTCCTTCTCTGTCCAAGGTGAAGATGTCCCTTCATCTCACACCGTCCAGTCCGATAATCCAACGGCTAAGTTTGCATTACCGGTTGACTCAGAACATAGAGCAAAAGTGTTCAAACCATTCTCGTTCGCCAAACCACACATGAGAGCTTTCCACTTAGGATGGATCTCTTTCTTCACTTGCTTCATCTCCACGTTTGCGGCTGCACCTCTCGTTCCCATCATCAGAGATAATCTTGATTTGACCAAGAATGATATTGGAAACGCTGGAGTCGCCTCGGTTTCTGGAGCCATTTTCTCTAGGCTCGCTATGGGAGCTGTTTGTGACTTGCTCGGTGCTAGGTACTTAATTATATATGATCATTTACAACTATATTAGAATGTGTTTAACCAGTTACCGTAAATCTTATGGACTTAACGAACATATACGTGCTATTACAACATATGCATTAGATCTAGCTAGGATTCACCAATATGAAGCATAAGATTCTTAATGATAAATCCTAATCAAGTTTTCATAGTATGTTTAACTAAATAAAGTTTATATATAATTTTCTACTCTCTTGAAATGTTATTTTTATGAAACTATTCCTTGTATTGTTATGAATCTATTAGATATTTGTACCATTATCTCCATGGAACCACCCATGATATTTAGTTCGAAGAGATTATATATATGAGGCTAATAGGAAATACCTAAAGAGACTTCTAAAAATCTAAATATTTTCAATTTTTTCAAAATTTTGTCAGGCATTAATATTTAACCAAATCAGTTTTTTTTTATAGCTTAAGGAAATATCACCTTCGTCGTATGCTTAACTTTATGATCTACATATAAATGCATGTTCTCTATTATTTTTTTTTCATTATAAATGTTCATTGAAACAGGTACGGGACGGCGTTTTTGCTGATGCTATCAGCTCCAACAGTGTTCAGTATGTCCTTTGTGTCTGACGCTGGTGGCTACTTAGCTGTCCGGTTCATGATTGGTTTTTGTTTAGCCACGTTCGTGTCTTGTCAATACTGGACAAGCGTCATGTTTAATGGCAAGATCATTGGGCTTGTCAACGGATGTGCTGGAGGGTGGGGAGACATGGGAGGAGGTGTGACTCAGCTACTCATGCCAATGGTCTTCAACGTCATCAAACTCGCCGGAGCTAGTCCTTTCATGGCGTGGAGGATCGCCTTCTTCGTCCCCGGGTTCCTACAGGTGATTATGGGCATTCTTGTGCTTACTCTTGGACAAGATCTTCCTGATGGAAACCTAAGTACTCTACAGAAGAACGGAGATGTTTCCAAAGACAAGTTCTCCAAGGCTACTTAAGACAAATAAATCACATCAATGTATACATAAGTTTAAGTTAACTTAGAATTATTGTTTCCTTAACAAAATTAGTTTTGTTTCTTTTTAGGTGTTTTGGTATGCTGTGATGAACTACAGAACATATGTCTTGTTCCTTCTCTATGGATTTTCCATGGGAATTGAAATGACAATTAACAATGTTATCTCAGAGTACTTCTACGACAGGTTTGGACTAACATACATAACATTTTCTTGGTTTTAAGATTTTGAGTTTCTTTAATCACAAGTAACCTGATCTTGTGGTTTACGTATATTAGGTTTCAACTTCAACTCCACACAGCTGGTATGATAGCAGCCAGCTTTGGTATGGCTAACTTCTTCGCTCGTCCTCTTGGTGGCTATGCATCTGACATGTCAGCTCGATATTTCGGCATGAGAGGGCGTTTATGGACCCTATGGATCTTACAAACTTCTGGTGGTCTTTTCTGTGTTTGGCTCGGCCGTGCTACTTCACTTCCTATAGCTATTTTAGCCATGATGCTCTTCTCAGTCGGCGTGCAAGCTGCTTGTGGTGCAATCTTCGGCATTGTTCCTTTCGTCTCGCGTCGCTCTCTAGGGCTAATATCAGGACTGACCGGGGCAGGAGGAAATTTTGGATCAGGACTAACTCAGCTAGTTTTTTTCTCTTCATCAAGATTCCTCACTGCCGATGGCTTGTCGCTAATGGGAATCATGGCGACGATTTTTACGCTTTTGGTCGCGTTTATACATTTTCCGCAATGGGGAAGTATGTTTTTTGGACCAACAAGTGATGAGAATAAAGCAAAGGAAGAGCATTATTACGCAGCTGAGTGGACTGAGGAAGAGAAGCGGCAAGGTTTGCATGAAGGTAGCCTTAAATTCGCAGAGAATAGCCGGTCGGAAAGAGGAAAAAAAGCGGCTTCGGACGGTGCCTCCTCGCCGGAAAATGAAAACCCGGCTCAGGTTTAGCCACTTAGCATTTTCATCTCAACATGTACGCACGCGCATACAGTGCAAAAATTTGGTGAGACATATAATCATATATATGCTATGTGTTGGGTTCTCTTAGAGATTCAACACTATGTTCATTATATTACCTATAAAAATAAAATAAAATTCCTATTCAACCGTTGAATTCGGCTATATACATTAATCTTGGTGTAATGTGTCTAACGAGCGAGATCTTAATTAATTTGATTACATGAGATTTCGTAAACTATGGGATTTTATCATTTAAACTTAATGTGTGGCTTGTTTCTTGTTTTATATAAAGTTATATATATTTTCTCCATCAGATATTGTTAAGACATGTTATAAATAATGATAAGATACTTATATATATACTCCAAGATTATAAGAATATATGTTATAAATAATAAAAATATGCATCTACATGTGGAGAAATTGAGAAATAACGATTGTAAAAGAGACAACACACAAATTGTTAACCGAGTTCACGGCCTCAAATCGCTATGTCTGGGGGGAAATCTCTTACTCGCAAGCTTCACTACAGAGAAGAAGACTCTCTCTCAGTCTCTAGAACTCTCTGTGTCTTCTCAAATTCCTCTCCCTCTCATATAACATAGAAGTCTCATCATTTGGTACAATAATGGTCTCTTTGAATGGATAAAGACTCATCATTTGGATCAAGACCAAAGAACTAGCCCCACCATATACGAAAATACCCTATTGTACGCATATAGCTAGAGATCTTCATGGCAAATTAGCAATCAAATGATTGTTTTTCTTATTCTACATATTATTTACTGTGATCTCGACTTAAGAATTCAATATGCTAGCTATTAATAATATTAATAATATCTAGAAAATTACACAACTGGGATTTGAAAACTGGAAGATGAAGATGATCTGCACGGTTCATTATTATACAGAGTATGGATTGGTATACAATAAGAACAAATGGTTATCTTTTAATTGCGATGAAATGATAATTCTGATCTGTACTTGTCCCGCGTATCAAAGTCATTGAACATGGCTCGATTGCTCCACTTATCGCGTTGTTTGTCCAACCTCATTTAAAATATACAAAAATATTCATAAATATAATATTTTCACATATATAAATAGATATTAAAAACCTTAAACCCCCCTATTATAATTCCTTAACTATCATGTTTATAGTTTTGTTTTTTTCCTAATTAATAGATTAACCAATAAATATTAAAAACAATAAATATATATATATATATATATATATATATATATATAAATATGTAACTTTGTAATATATTTTGTAATTAATGAAACAAAAATTTAAATCATGTAGACAGCATTTTTTTGAAAAAGACTAGGATTTACCGCGTAATACACCACAAGTCCATTTTCTATAAATCATTAAATTGAAAAAGTTAGTATAATGATATGGATCATATTATATTATATTATATTATATGGATCATATTATATTATATTATAATGATATGGATCATAGTATATTATATTATATGATATGGATTAAACTGAAATATCATTATATTACTGGTAATTAACAACTGTAATATTACCATATCTTCAATATATAGTAATATTTTTTAATTTAGATTAACATAATAAGAAATGAGGATCAGATTTATGATTTTTGGGTTGTAAATTTTAATTGTGAACCGACCCTAAATACATATGTACTAAATTAGCCTTAATGATTTGAGATTAATAGTGTTTAAGACATTAGTTTTTTTTGGGAAAAATGATTTGTGTTCAACATGTACTTAAAGATGTATATATATATATATAGATATGTACCGCGTCTCTTACGCGTTTCACAGTCCTCGATCGTGGTTTGATTGCTCCACTTATCGTGTTATCAGTTCAACTTCAAAACATGCAGAAAATGATTTCAAATTGGTGTGTCTTTTAATGATATATACTAGTCTCTCTGATCAATTTGATATGTACGTACTTGTCCCGCGTGTGTTACGCGTTTCGAAGTCAATAAACGTGCACACACAACTCCATATAAACTCATGCGTGCCTTAAAGAACTCAAGAGTCAAGACTAGTGACTATACCAAAGCCTTATCGTGTATTGAAATTTGTATAGTTTGGAATCTAGCTTGCTTCTGTTGTTATCCGTTTGGAGAATGTAGCTTTATATATCTAAGTTTTAACTATTTAACTAAAATTCTCGGTTAAAAGTAGGTGGTTTGTGTGAAACGTCTACCGATGGTTAAACACGAGCCACACATGATAGAGTTAGTTGTGTTTGTTTCTTCTCCAACTCGGCCACACCAACGCTTTGGCTGGTGCCTTTTTACAATCATAATCATAGTCATTTTCATATACATCCTAATATATGTGAATAGCATGAGAGCCATCTCCGAGAGATCGCAAGTAATAATAATAATAATAATATATATATATATATATATAATGTAAAGATTGTGGAAACTTATAATTAATTATTCCATTGATGGTAAGACAATTATGCATAATACAATTACCATATAACAGCAATAATTATAAACAATATATAAATATATATATAGAAAGCATCTCCAATTCCACTCTATTTAAAAATAAAATGGTCTCTAACCCCACTTTATGTCTTACTCTAAAAGACAAAAAAAAAAAAAGAAGCATATATTATAGAGTAACTATATTTCTTCTCTATTTTTTACACCATTTTTATAGTAAAAAATATAATGATATATTGGAAATGATTTTACTTGAGGGGTATTTCTGCCAATTATCATACATCTTTTCTCATCCATGGCATTGTCCATAAATACCCATCACAACACAAACAAATTAACCCCAACCTAAATTTTTTACACACACACACAAAACTCAGTCAACTCAATCATGTCTGCGAGGAGTAAGAATATTGATCAGACGACAGAGGATACCGCACAAAGCTGTCTGATGCTGTTATCAAGAGTTGGAGAATGTAGCGGAGGAGAAGAAAGACGCGTTTTTAGATGCAAGACGTGTATGAAGGAGTTCTCATCGTTCCAAGCTTTGGGAGGCCACCGTGCAAAGCACAAGAAGCCTATAAACGACACCGAGGATCAGTCATCTTCACTCCTCACTAAGAAGCCTAAAACAACTACTCATTCTTGTCCGATATGTGGCCTCAAGTTTCCTTTAGGGCAAGCTCTTGGGGGTCACATGACCAAGCATAGGAACCAAAACGACTCCAGTACGTTGGTTACACGTTCTTTGTTTCCAGAGGAGCCTACTGTGACGACCGAATTTGAAGAAATCGAGTAGTGGGAAGAGATATGGCGTGTTTGGATTCAATGTAGAGTCTAGTCTAAATACTTTGAAGTTGACTGTGTCTGGATAAGTAGAGATGACTGTGTAATAATAAGACACAATATTGTAATGATAATTTGATATATATGTACAAATATTTCCAAACGCTTCTAGGTCATAATCAAACCCAGCTTCATTGCTCTACAATTAAACTCTATGTTAGAACCCTAAGTCTTGTGAGTTGTGAGTCTAACAGTTTAGTCGTGTAATAGCCTTTCTATCACAACATGTGCACAGAAGACCCACTTGGTGAGACATTATCATATGCTATGTTATATATGAGCTTATTCTCCCGTTGATATACGAGTAAGATCTTGACTAACTTGATTACAAGAGGTTTCACAAACGATGGTGTTCATAACTCAATGTGTGGCTTGTTTTGTGTGTTTTATATAATACTTTTTTCCATCATGTATACCTTATTTTCATGAAATTGGCACTCAACAATTAATAAAATGTTACTAATTTATATTGTCAGCATTTGTTTTCCGCCTAATAAACAACATGTACGTTATAGGAATTGAAGTTCAAATAACACTACGACAACACTATCACACACCAATAAACTAAACCTAAATCACATCGAACGTATTGTTTTATTTGGTTTAACCAAATCCATAAAGATCACAACAGGATAAATAGAAACGACGTCAGGTTGGGTTCGGAGGAGATCAATATTTGTTTTTTAATTAATAAGAGATCAATACTATTAGAGTTCGCCGGTTCGAGTAGCACTTATGACTAGACCATATAACATGTTCTGATTTCGAACCTTATGAAGTGTACGGGATTCAGTACAAAACCTCTTTAATTATTCAATTAGAAAAAGAAAAAAAAAAAGAGATCACTATTATTACAACTACTTTGCTTTGAAAAGTAGTGAGATGTACGGTCCATAAAATAATAAAAGCATGGATTGGTAAATGAGTCATAATGTCATATGATGATTATAAAAATAAAATAAGACAAGAGAGTGGTTATCTTTTAATTTTGATATGTACTTTGTCCCTCGTATCTTACGCGTTTCGCAGTCATCAAACGTGGCTTGATTGCTCCACTTATTATAAATATATACCAACGTCGTCCATGGTCAGTGTTCTATTAGTTTTAACATTATGTATTCGGAATTATCAAAAAGAAAAAACGTTATTTATTTCAAAATGCCATTTCGAAATAATGCAAAATAACATTTTTCTTTAATGTAAATGAAAATACTTTGTGAAGTTAATGTAGAGATTATGTACTCCAAATCAAGAGTATTTAATTTTATGAACTAATGATGAATAACATATTTATAGGTTAGGATTTAGAGTTGCATACTTTTCAATTGTATGTTTCACTTTAATTCATGTTCAGTTTGCATGTTATGTGGTTTGTAAATATGATTTTTATACGCCTGTTTGGGTTTGATTTTTTTTCATTTTGATATTGAGGGGATTATAACATTTAATGTTTCGAGATTAGGGTTTCACATATCTTTACAATCTTATAAACCGTTATGACTTTTTGCATATTGTTGGCAGGCTGCACGAGATTTTGCTTATTTTTTCTAGTTTACCTTGGGTTACACATTTTTTCTTCCATTTCTTTCCCTTCCAAAATTTTATAATATCAAATTTTGTTATCATCATGTTTCCCATTTTTTCACTAAACCTCATGTATATGAAATCTTCATGTGTAAATATAAAGTCTTACAATGTTTAACATAAATCGAATGGTTGAATCTTATACCAACCTATTTATGTTATTGTTAGCCAATGGTTGTGATATATGTACTTGTTTACTACGGTAGTCTTGGTATTAATTGTACTACTGTCTACTTTAACTTTTTATAACACTTTTCCGATATTTGTTTAAAGTTTTAACGTCAATCAGTATTGTAAGCCTAAGTTATATATGAATATGCATATTTAGAATTTATAACGTCGTTAACGAATTAAGACGTAAAATTATTTTCATTTTTCGTAAACTTAAAAACACATACTGCAGGCCTGGAAGAGTCCAAAAGATTTTTTTTTAGATATTTGCAGTTGACAAAAATAGCTGACATACAAGGAGATGAGAGGATATACGAGATTAGGTTTAGAATATTTTAGTTATTCAAAGACCAAAAAAAAAAACTGTAATTACGTATATATATAAAAACTAAATATATGAACTAATTCAACATAGTTCGCAACAAATTTCAGTTTTCCTTCTAGCATGTGGAAGTAGAACAGTCTAACATGGCCAGATTTTAAAATTAGCTAGGGACCTATAGTTTCTATACAATAAATTGAAGCATTAATTAAATATATACCCTTAATTCAAAAACAAAATTGAATAGGGCTTACAAATATTTCTAAACGGCTCTGTCCATTTTATAATGTATTTTGCTCAATGGAATTGGATTACTTAGCAGCAAAACTCATTAGACACATTTGTAATACTTCTAAGTAACGAATTAATGGCAAAGGTCTTTAAACATAACAAATTAAATAACTGGATTAAGTCTTAATAGAACCTGTACAAGGAGAAACGTCAATCTGGTGAATAAGCTTATCATCAGGACAACAAAAAGTAAACAAATTTTTCTAAAATGGCTGTGATCTGTACGGAATTATATATATAGTACTAGGTAAGGACTTAGTACAACTTTTATAATATAATTCAAATAGATTATCATAATGTGAAGTACGCCTATCAGAAACCACGATAAGCATCAACTACTTTTGAACAACCCTCACGTTCGTTGATTATTACGTGTGAACTTGCCGTAATCCAACCTTACATCCTTCTTAACCCTACTTTTTGAATACAAAACTAGACGATGGAGTATAATTTTGTCGCGATGTAAATGTATCAGTATCGACCAAGAAATTAAACAGTATCTTATGTAATGAAGATATGAACCTAGTTCAAACGTTGAACCATCATCAAAGATACTTTGTGAGATATATAATAGTCCACTAACACAAAAACAGTTAGAATTAAGTTTGGTTTGTCGTTGGTGATTTACTGATTTCAGTAAGATTATATAAAATTAAGGGACATACAACAATTTAAAGCTTAATTTTCTTAGTTTTGTATTTATGATTTTTATGAAGAAAACAACATTTTTCATCTGTTACATCAAATCTTAGAGATATTTGATCTAATGCTATTACACAACATCCATGATGCATAACTTTACCACTAACACACGGAAGTATCACAAACGGATTCACCTATCCTAGAAAATAAAATCACATACTTGTAGGAACTTTGAACTTGGACCGAATGGTCTAGGCAATTTACATGGTAATCTAGTATTATGTGAATTGGCTCGTTGGAAAGCATTCTAACCTCGGACAAAACAATATAGTAATTCTTCGGAGAGGATCGAATTCATTTTGAAGCATTTCGATTAGTTTCTTTGGAGTTGACGGAATTGTACCCGTTATAATATATGGAAAAAGGAAAAAAATGGAACTACATTTTTACCAAAAAAAATTGTATTTTCCCAAATTAAACCTCGAAACTAGTATAGGAAGTAAAAAAACAAAGAAACTCGCATCATACACATGTAAACACGTAAACACGGACTATGTATTAGTATATATATGTTACACAGAAGTACGGAGGAAATATATTATTTTCACATAGCCTCTAAACTAACATGGGCTAATTATAATTTTTTGATTAATTCAAAAGCTAATTATAATTTATTTTAAATTTAATGCTGCGGGTTTGAATAATATTTTTTAAAGCATGGTTTTGGTAAACAATGGCAAAGAATCATGGATATGCACAGGACTCAAAGCTATTAGTCTATTACTAATCAATCTCTTAATCGTCCCAAAATCCTTTTCGATTTTGATTAAATTTTTTTTTTTGAAAAAATTGTACGTGCTGTAATTTTGGTTAAAAACATGTTTGAAATAATCTTTTCTATCTATATTTGAAATTGAAGCAAGTGTAAAAATGTATTGGTTCATTATCTTATACAAGTAAGGTTTTATAAACAAATCACTACTTTATAATATCAAGGCTCACAAAACTATATTTCTTCTTACCCACACAGAATCACAAACTCTATAAATATAGTTTTCATCGTCGCAAGTAATAAACCCAAAACACATACTAAAGTCACATGTATCTGCGAATCAATTGAATTGACATATTCAAATATAATACTTTGGTGAAAGGTACGTAGATGTATATCTTTTTTTGACAAAATCAAAAAGGTAGATGTATGTATATATATATATATATATATAGTATCTTCTCTTAATTATATTTCTTATATTTTGAACTTTGATACATTCTTTTTCTTCCGTGCACTGCAAGATGACTGAGAAGATGAAGGTTTTGTACTTGGTGGTGCTCAAGCCAAAGAGAATATTAATTGGGACAGTTCGTTTCGGTATACGCATCCTGTATTACAGAGTACTCTTCAGCTCATGGGATGCAAGGCTCGTCACGCCTTTAAGGTGATCAAGATTATATATGCATATTTATACGATATTTATTATATTGTGTGTTCGTGTATCAATGCCTGTCATAGTTAAATCTTTCTAGTATATAGTAAATGGTAACGACAAGACTTTCCTTAAACCCATACATTATATTACTTGACGTATATATATAATCGCATGAACCGAATTAAATGTGAAACTTAATATGAGCTTTCTTATATGTTAACAGATCAGCCACAGGGTTTTTGAGATAATAAGGAGTGATAGATCTAAAGCTGATGAACTTGCAGTGGAAGGTGATGTTGAGGAAAATAAATGTAACCCATATGAGATGTACAAAAGACGAACAACTGTTGTTGTTTCTTAACTCTTGAAATATATTTCCCAGATGTTGTGTGTGATGTCCTGTCTGAATATAAGTACGTAGGTCGTGACCAAAGGGCAGATTTGATTTTGGCATGCAGGTAAATTTCTTAACTCTTGAAATATATTTCCCTATTATCATAGTGACGGGATATAGAATTTGCGTACGTCTGTTATGTTTATATTCTTTAGCCGTTGTATTTGCAATATATCTTGTCCACAACTCTTATATTTTATCACTCTCAGAATCCGAGAAAGGAAAGAATCTGTAACTGTTCTGCTCTGTGGCACCAGTGGCTGCGGCAAATCTACATTGTCCGCGTTGCTGGTAAGTTTCAAAATACAGTATAAAATGTTTAACTAAAATCGAACATATTAGCATTCAACATAAACCCGGTTAAATATGTAAACCGGTTTAATGTAAATTAGAATCACTACATAAGTGAAAGAGCAATACTTGGGTTCGAACCTATCTTATTCTCCTTTTTAATTAACCAATCAAAATACAATAATATGCATGTCATATTATTTAAAAAAACAAATCAAAATTAAAATCAGAAAAATAAACAAATCTTATCCCTAAACTTCATATCTTCATCAAGCTATCTCTTTCAACTAATTAACTCTTTTATCAAATAATTTAATATAGTGTAAGTCACAATATGTTCCTAATCAGGGAAGCTGTATGGGGGTTACGACTGTGGTATCAACGGACTCTATAAGGCATATGATGAGGAGCTTTACTGATGAGAAGCATAATCCTTTGCTGTGGGCTTCAACGTACCATGCTGGAGAGTACCTTGATCCCGTGGCAGTTGCTGAGTCAAAATCCAAAAGAAGAGCCAAAAATGTGCATGGCTCTCTAGGTGTAAACTCAAGCCCCATTGAGTTGTTAAGTCATAAGGAAATGGTTATAGAAGGATATAAAGCACAAAGCGAGATGGTGATTGACAGTCTCGATAGACTCATTACCACATGGAAAGAGAGGAAAGAGTCGGTAGTCATTGAAGGAGTACACTTAAGCCTTAACTTTGTGGTAAAGTCTTATGTGTCTTTAAAGCTATTAGCTACGTCTTTTTTTTTTTGAATAACTAAGAGGTTCTAGGCCGAAACTCATACATCCCCTCAGGCCCGATAAAAGCATGTCATATGGTCACGTCCCAAGCGCCATTCGAACTGGTGACCTCTAGGCTTTTGTCAGAAATCTTTACCAGCTAGATCTTTTCATTCTAACTTTTTCTTTATTTACATTTTCGCAGATGGGACTTATGAAAAAGCATCCTTCGATTGTTCCCTTTATGGTATACATCGACAACGAGGAGAAGCACTTGGAACGGTTTGCTGTCCGAGCCAAGTACATGACATTGGATCCATCAAAGAATAAGTATGTAAAATATATAAGTAACATCAGAACAATACAAAAATATCTTTATAAACGAGCTGATAAACATCTCGTTCCAAAGATACACAACACAAACGTGGATAAGAGCGTGGCTACAATCCACGCCACAGTCTTTAGTTGCATGCGTAGACGTGGAACAGGAGATAAGCTCTATGATACAGCCACAAACACTGTTGCTGTTATTGAGGATGAATACAAGAAGCAATGTGCAGCTAATTCATTAAGTTCCAAGGGAATGTTTCAGCTGATCCAAAGACAAGGTTCCTCTCTGGCTCTTTTGAATTCTGATGGTATTGTAGGAAAAACTTGGCATGTTGATTCCAATAATAAGATTGAAGATGGCAATAAGATAGATAATAGAATAGAACACCCACACAAAAATCAACTAATGAATCTTCAGTTCGGTCTCTTTGGGATCAGTGCTTGGCCTAGTGATGGCACAACTAGTCACGTCAAAAGTGTAGATGAGTCAAATGCTTATGTTACTGAAATAAGACGATACAAAGAGGTATATATATATATATATGTACACAAGCCAATGTATGAGAAACATAGAATTTTTCATAGAACATTGTTTAATTATTTATATGTATCTAATTCTATGCAGCTTAAAGAGGAGCATTCAGTACATGGGAGCGATGAAGATGATGAAGATCTCAGTGATAACAATGAAGAACGTAACCGTGAAGAGGTAACCAAAATCTTGATTCACCTGGTGGATGTTTATATGCTATTTTCTCTTATTTTTAGTGTTAAGTGTTACATGTAATCTTAATACAGGTTGGATCAGTCGATGAGGAATCGTTAAAATCATACGACGAGTAAAATGGTTTGTAAAAGTAAGACAAGAGCTACGTATACTACTTGACAAACAACAATGAAAAACAAGAGGCTACATCATTATTAGTGTATACGTTTTGATATTCCTTGTCAATCACTATAATATTCAATCTTATAAGCAACAAGTTGTTAAAATTATTGTTCTTCATATACACTTTTATACTTCAAAGTTGAAAAATATGAGCAATCCATTAATAATATCTAAAATAAGAGAAACAGCGTCAGCTTTGGACCGGAAGAGATCGATATTGTAACAACTACTACTTGGTTTTGAAAAGTGGGAGATGATGATGATGATCTGTACGGTCTGTTGAATTATAAAGTAAAGATCGGTTGATATGTCTTATATAATATAAGGCCAAGTGGTTATCTTATAATTGTGTTAGATAATTTTGATATGTACTTTACTTGTCCCGCTTATATTACGCGTTTCGAAGTCAACAAACGTGTCATGATCGATCCACTTATCGCGTTGTCCGTATAAGTCCTTTGTTTAAAGCATAAAGGTTTTGATATAATTAAGTCAAAAGAGAAATTAAAGAAAT
Organism: Capsella bursa-pastoris; assembly: GCA_036452645.1. Taxonomy (NCBI): domain Eukaryota; kingdom Viridiplantae; phylum Streptophyta; class Magnoliopsida; order Brassicales; family Brassicaceae; genus Capsella; species Capsella bursa-pastoris. The sequence goes on along the minus strand of CP144195.1, from coordinate 13,757,371 downwards.
GGTCTATGTAGTTTGGATCGTGGTTTTATGGTTATGATGCTTTAGAAATAAAAAAAAAATTAAAACTGGAAACAACCTGTCAAAATTTAATCGAAATGTATAGTTTAAGTATTAACCCAAGTGCTTACTAGCTATTATATCATATTGAACTGAGATTAATTAATTTCTAAAAAAATTATGAATTTTCATTAAATTTTTCAACTAAGATACAATATTTATTTAATATTAGATTATATGACGAAACAATTTATCTGTTTAACTCTCTGTTAACAAGTTTCGATTAATAATAAAACGATACTTTCAGCGTCAATAAAATATAAACAAATTAATTCTACAAAGAACAGTTAATATTGTAATACTATAAATTCCATGGGATATTTGCACTATGACACACTTTCTAAACTTTTATCGTCCTATCACACACTTTTGAGACAAGAGGTACTGTGGTCTTGTGTTTATACTTTCCAACCCTCATTTTTGTTATTCACTCATTTGTCATCGTAACTAGATTTTTTTGTTTTCTGATTTCTCTCTCTTTCTCATCAACATTCTCTTTTTATTTTCATTTTCGTATTTTATTATTTTAAAAGAATATTCATTTAAAAAGAGAAATCTGTGTGTGTTGTTTTTTTTCTAACTATAGTTGTTTCTGGGCCTTGTCCATTGGGCTTGGTGTTTTGTGTTCATCCATCGAAGACCATCATTTAATTTTGTTCTACTTGATTTGGACACCCTCTCATTTCTTTTTACGATACTACTAAAAGCCCTAATTACCTTACCAGAGATCTAGTCGGTGACCAATCCGCCGTTCCAGTTCACCGCCATTCTAGTTAATCGTCGATTTATGTAATCACCATTGATTCCCCTGGACAAGGTTTCGTGGATAACCTTTCGTAGACATGTTCTTCAGCTTTTTCATCTTGAATTATATTCCAATGAGATATTGTAACAACTACACCAACATGCATCTTATACTTCTTAAAAAAAGTTTAAAAGAGATATATTCGTGACCACATTTAGATATTTTCCAATGTATGCAGTTTTGTGGATATTGTCTAATGGACGTTGAGCGTGTTACTTTTGTTCAAGACTTGAATTTTTCCTAACATGTCATTTGCTTGAATAATGTGAAACGATGGACAAGACTTCATGGATAATCATAATAATGTCGAAATTTGGTTTGGGGATTTAGTAAAGCTTTTAAGCATGAAAAAATCTTCACATGTCGAGTATATCGGGTGGACAAGATTTCATGGACAACAATAATAAGAGAAAGAGAGAGTGTTTGTATATTTTCAACTATCCACCATCTTCTAAACATTTTGATCACATCTGTCCACTTTCAAATATCAACTTTCAATAATATATTTTCTCAAAAATTCACATTAGTTTCACTAATTTTATGGTGTCTATGTTGTACTCTCCATATGGACAATATAATTTTCACTTTAAATATAGCAAACTGGATATCATTATATAGAAAAATACAATTACAATGTATTGTACAAAAATAAATAAAATATATTTTCTTGATAACACATAAAATTGACAATAAAAGAAAAATGAACAAGAAAAATGAGAAAAAGAAAAATAATTTGTCTATCAACACATTTGAACTATACCTCCGTCGTCGTTATTCTTCAACCATTTTTCGAAACAACTAATTAGCACTAACATTTATTATTATTATATATAATTGTAACTGTGCTGGAAACTAATTAAGTTACTTTGTAACTAAAAGACTGAACATCATTGGTAGGGTAGAGTTTTGTTTTATGCTAAAGTTGTCTTTTTGACACAAACAGTAGCCAAAGTGTCTTAGGATTTGGTAAGTGTACCATATATAAGAAGTTATCCAAAAAGTGTGTTATATGGTAAATCACCCAAATTTCATTGTCATTGTTCATAGTATATAGTTTTACAATTTAAAATGTAAAAAGAAAGAACTCTAGTTCGATTCAGAAATAATAAATTGTATATCCTTAATTTTGTAAGTTATACCTGATCACGTTTTATCAGTCTTCTACTATCATATGTTTTTGCGACGTTTTTTTTTCCTAATTTGATTGTTTTCGTGATTCTCCCAATTATTGCTCAGTTTTAGTGCAAATTCACTCTTCTATGCACAGATCATATGATATTATACCAATATTTTTCTAAAACTGTACAGAATCGAAAAAGTAAGCAAGAAAAAATTAATTTTTGACCACGTCAACGTAAATTCTTGATTCTTTTAAAAAAATAATTAAAATTGATATTTAAGTTATTATATATATCACAATTCATATTTTTTTACCACTTTTCATAAGTTCATTTTTTTTTACCTACTTTTTTTTTGTTTAATCTAGTTTAGAGATAGTAAAATTGGAGAGTTAATAATTACAAAGTAGAATCAGCAAAAGAGATAATGAGATATTTATTACTTATTAGTATAGATATCTTCTTACAAATAGCCTCACATCTATGAACCGTTTAGACTAGCACGAAGTCAAGCATAGACATTCAACGTTTGTGGCAAAATACTAGATTAAGTGATTGAACTAAGACATCTCCACTTAATTTTATATAAACTATAACCTGACCCAAAACTTTTCTCACCTCACAAAACGTATTTACTCTAGTTTATTTTTCCATCTTAAGCTAGGTAAGTTCCATTGTGGATAGCCATTAATTAGGGAGCCATCACACGTCATATGCGAGATTAGTTCTTAATTTGAGTCAGTTTTGTATTCTGATGAAATTTCCAAGATTAGTAAGACAATGGTATATATAGTGTCAAAAATTGTGTTTTTTACAGATTCGAACGTCGCCTTGGTGGTGTTGGATCGAGCTGATTTCGTAGATACACCATAGTTATAAGGTAAACTATATATTGCCATATTGTTAAATAAATGAAAAAGGAACACTATATCATCGATGATATGTATCATTGTGGAAAGAAAAGCTAACGAAAAATTATAGATTTTCGTTGTTTGCTGAAGTGTCAAAATACTTAAATGTATTGCTCAATGAAAACATTATTATTTATACATGTATTAACTTATAGCTAGTCCTTAGCCTAAAGAGTTAGTAACAAAGAACCAATTTTACTACTATAACCTTAAACTATATATTTTTGATTGAATTGACACGAATCTCACTAATATACGGTGATGTAATGGAGACCACTGAACGTAAATATAGAAATATCTGTTTTTGTCAAAGTTTATAGAGATGTTTTGAATATAAGTACACGTTCCTTTGGTAAAACGTATCGATCAAGTGTACGTAAATGTTACAATAACAGATATAATATAGTACACGATGCCTTAGTCCAATTAAGTCGTTCGTTAGTAATCAAATTTATAGATATGTATAGTATTATTATTATTTTTTTTTAATATTATACATCTTATATATCTTATATGTTTTCCTCTAGTATTCTACATCTTGTATAGTATTATACTATTACTCTCTAGTATATTTTGGAAAATATACAATATACGAGATATATAGCAACAACTACTATATGTAAGCAACTGGGGTAATTGTTTTCCATATGTATTACTATTGGGATGTAATTTTTAATTTTGATTATCATATATGCGTAAGCGTAATGTGTGTAAAAATGTACATATAAGAACGCATGCATGTATATATAAGATTGTTAATTTGTTATAGATGCGTGCATGCAGTTTAAATGAATTTTGCTAGACTCAAACATGCATATTCATCATTTTGTTTGTAAACAAATTTTTGATGAAAATTTATAAAGTGTTCTATGGTATGCAACGATGGTTCCTCTTCTCATATAATGCGAAATGCTCTTTTCGTTCTTAATTAATTCAAGATAAACCCTTAATAACAATTCATACAATTAATGATAAGTTTTTTGGTAAAATTAATGATAAGTTAATGACTTACAGTTATATAATTTATAATATATGTGTGATTAACTTACATATGATGTATTAAACTATAAATTAATCGAGTTACTGTTCAATTAATTAGACACCTACATGTGATTGCCTTAATTGTGACCCATATGCCAACTTGTCATATACTACTAAAATTCATCAGTTAGTAAACAATTCATATTGTTGTACTTCGATCCTATATATATTTGTATAACCACTGAACACAAATTTAATTTTACACTTTCACACGAGTTAATTTTAATTCAATGGAACATATAATTAATATTTTAAGTGGAGTTTATTATTTTCTTACATTAATAAAATCGTTTAATCTTTTTTTTTTTCTTTCCAAAACTAGATCACTAGAGATAAATTTTAAAGCTGTGCGGCCTGGGCATAAAATCCGAATCCGAAAATCCGAACCGAAAAAATTGGATTAAAACCGAACCGATATTGGGAAAATAACCGATTGGTTGTTAGCTTTCATTATTTTTGGATATCGGATTAAACCCGATCCGAACCGAAATCCAATAGATATCCATATATAACCGAACTTATAATATATACTTTAATATCTTTAGGATATATACAATATATACTTGAATATCTTTAAGATATATACATTTGCCGCATATACTTTAATATCGTTCTTTGCCATATCTTGATTGTAGCTGGGTAGAAGCTTGAGTTTCCTCCTCTCATGGTCTTGAAGTTTTTTTAAAAATTATTTTCAATTTGATTTAGGATGTTACTGAATTTTGCTACTTTTTCATTAGGAATTTATGGTTTACTTTGGTTTATTTAAAGCTTTTATGCATCGACACAGTTTATGCTTCACTTTTATATATTGTTCTTTGAACTTGTCATTTGCCTCGTTTCTATTTTTTTATATATACTTGGATAGTATGGATTATTTGAGTATAATTGGATTTAAAAATATCTGAATAAAACCGAATCCGATAAATTTTGGTTAAAATTTAATTATCACAATTATATCCAAACCGAACCGAAATCCGAATTATCCGAACCGAAACCGAACCGAATTTTATAAATACCCGAATGGATGTTAGAATCAATATCCAAAAAATCCGAAAACCGAAAAATTCGAACCGAACCCGATCCGATATCCAAACGCCCAGGCCTACCTGTGCATAAAAAGAATAGACCTCTCGACTAATTAACAATTGATTTTCAAATATCGAAACATAAATCTACAACGTACCATCCTATTTATGTCATTATTAATAGCAGCATACATGCATATATGACTTAAAACTTTATTGACTTTTAAAAAAGTGTGTGATTAGTTTAGACCTCCATGACCCATGATGGACCAACAAACTTCAATTCAAACAAAAACCTTTCCTAATCACGTATACATAAGTATGTTAACATACGCAAAAGTCGTACGTTAAGATGAATATCTTTTGCGAGAACTTTCAGTTTTCAAAAAAAAAAGTATTTTCTTCCTAACAGTCCGTTTTATAATAGTGTTTTTCTCAATAATTTACTATTGGATATTTAGTTATATTAGTTACAAAGGACACAAAAAGAAGATCTATTGTTGGATTAGTTAGCTGTAAACCCATTTCAAAAAAACAAAAAACCATTTCTAATATGCAATTTACCAAAAATAAATTGTTTCAAAAAAAAAAATTTACCAAAAAAAAAATAATTATAATAATCAAGTTGGTGTTCATTTCGACAATGAGTTGTTCTATAGATATAAGTCATAGATCAATTTTTTTTTTGGAATAATTAAGTGGTTCTAAACCGAATCTCATACATTCTCTTAGTCCCGAAACTATAACAAGTTAAATCATTCTATTTAATCCGTCAAATTTGTTATATTTTCATTAAATAAGTGAACTATTTGACAACTACTCATCACTTTAGAGATTAATTAAGAAAAAAATTAAAAAATTGGATCGGCTATAAAAACAATGTTTTCATTAATAAGTCTTTAAAGTGAATGTACTATTATTCTTTTTCCCGTAGACATAAGTACCAAGAGTTTATAGCTGGCAACAAGAAGAAGAGATGTGTACTAAAATTTCAGATGTGTTGAATGATGAGGATCGGAGTCAGAAGCCCGTACATCTTCCACGTCATTACCAAGAATATAAAACAAGATGTGATCTGTACGGTATTAAATAGTAGTCGTAAAGTACGACTTTTGTAATATTATAAGTCAAATAAACTATCATAATGGCTAAAATGGTAGTACGCCTATCAGAAAGAAACCACGATAAGCATCAACAACTTTTGAACAACCCCACGTTGATTCTTACGTGAAACTTGCCGTAACCTATGCGGCGCTTTTTGAATATATAACGAATATAAATATTCTATTTGGTGTAATTTTGCAAAATGTATATAGGCTCACGATTTATAACTTACTTATTAAGCATTGACCATTGAATATTTTAGCATTTTTAGACGACGACATGCATGCATGTATGTCTCACGAAAGTATTTGGACAGTATTTGGCACTATAGAGTCGGATGTGAACTTAGTTTTGGACATTTAATCTTCTTCGTTGGAGTTTTAGCCAGTGGACAAGAGATTTTTGAGTGTGATATTAACTAATTAGTCTAGACAATATAATAGACAGAAACTAAACCGTTTTAGAACCAAAGTTCCTAAAATAACCGACCAAAAAGTTAGGAAAATTTTCTATTCCTATCCTAACTTAATCGAAACAGAATCGAACCTAATCGATAACTAAACGATTAATCGAAATATCCAAGTTATGTGATGCATTTTCATTTCCCAAATTTTGGTTATATAACCTTTTTTCTTCTAAAACTCACATGTATGTAACTTTAACATTAGAAAAACTAAAAAATAAAACAAAATATATAATAGAACATTAGAATTAGTGAAAATTACTTAATCAAAAAACAGAAATTATTTGAAGTTATATATTAAATTGCCACTATATTTTTCAGATTTCATTTAAAAGCACAGTTTAAATATATTTAGGTTTTATAATGTATGTAAGTATGTTACAAGTAGAATTAGAGATCTGGTGGCCGGAGAGGAGAAAACAACATTTTCTTTGACTTATAATTTTGTTTCTTTTTACACAAATTATTATGTTTAAAAGACCCTTTTATGCAATAATTAATCTTTTGATATCGATATATTTTATTTTATACTTAGCAAATTGCCAAGTTGTATCTATATATATACACTTCCGAGTTAAATTCTTAAACTCTATACAAGTCAACGACCATCCCTAATGAAATTGCTTTTTTCCTTTACTTCTTTTCTTTACCTATAAAGTTTTTCAAAAGTTTTTTTTTGTTTGACCTCCCCAAATTATTGGAATTTTCTTCTTTTTTCTTTACCTATACAGGTTGGACCTTTTTTTTTCCCATGCTTACGGTTGTGAAATGAAGAAAACAATCCAAGAAAAAATAAATTGATTTCGAAATAATTAATCACAAGTTTTGTTAGTCAACTATTCAAACACGCATACGTATATATTCTCACATTTATTTCAAGAAAAACAAGTAAAGTGTAAATCTTTCAAACTAGACAGAGCAATCAATTTTTATCTTATATATTGTTTTCACATGGAGAATGACAAAACTCATTGTATAACTTGTAGTGCTAAATTTTATGATGATGGCTTAAGATTCTCAGGCGCCGTTGTGGATCTTCAATCTTGAAACTTTATTATGAAGGTTACTAGCTGACATAGAAGTACAAATCATTAAACTACAAATTTATATATAATAACTTGAATTACAATTAATTTTAATGTGTATATTATGATTAACTGGTTAGTTTAAACTACTAATACATGATTTTTTTTTTTTGTTGATTAATATAATCTTTGTTTTCCAGAGATCTAATAACTTAGAAGACTTTGTATATAAATTTTTATTACTTTATACGTAACAATAAAGAAACATAAAGATGGTTGAGATGGTACGGAGATTGAGGAAGATGTAAGAAAGTCAACTTATCGTTATCGTTCCATTGTAAGAGCATATGCGGATTATGATCTGCCAACAACAACTCATATGGATTACTTATATTATTGAGAAATATCTTATAAAGTCTAGAGTGATCTAGTGTATTGGAGTTATCAATCAACCTTCTTCCAACAGATAACACGATTATACCCAAAATATAACACCTTATAGATTTGTTTATTGTCCCGACCAAACTCACAAATTTCATGAACACAAAAGATTTGAGATACTAGCTATGACTGACTTGTTAAATCCACGAAACCCTAAGAAAGAGTGATTCTTTTGCTGGACAAAGCTAAGAACCAGGCTATGATTTTGTGGGTTAAAAGGTCATTATCAGTCTAAGACATGTTTATGTAGTAAGTAGGAACCATTAAAAGGTCATAATCAGTCTGGGACATGTTTACGTACATGTTTCTTTCTTTTCCTTTCAACGTTCACATACTTCATATATCAAACACTACGGTTGTGTTTAATTTGTTTGGCCATTTTTGTCGTTAATAATTTACATAATAAGATATTTTATTTTCGGTGAGAAATTTTAAAGTTGAAAAACACTAAAACTTGATAATAGAAAGCAATTGCAAAAGAGTTCGTACATTTTTATTGATAAAAAAAAAAACTATATACAACTTAGCTTGCGAAAACATATTATATTTAACAAAAAAAAATATTAATACGAAATTAATTTGGTGAGTCGACCACATGGGACAATGCACAAAAGACAAACCGATATTAATTTTAAAAAGGAAAATTCTAGAATGAACCGTACGGTCTCGTTGGCCTTTAGTTAACGTCAAGTGTCACATTGACATATATTCAAATCTCTAATCACCAATCAATAAATTACTTATAGAATAAAGTAATAAACAAACCATATACGTGTATAAAATAATATAATCAAAATCAGCTGGAGAAACCTTGCATTGCATGCATTATATAGTTTGTACATTAGCTAAAAAAAATACACGATATGTACATAGCCGGCGGTGAAAATGACACGTCGTTCTTCGTCTTCTTATTGTAATATTCAACTCGTACGTTAAGTCAAAATTTAGATATTTATACATTGAACGGTGGTTATATATAATGTTCTGACTTAATAGAGTTGATTTATGTAACGTATTAACGTATTTAACAAAACTTATAAAACAAATAAAAGAACAAAAAATATAATGAAAGAGGCACGTAATTTGCATTATGCATATGCTTTCGTAACTAATAGAATATTCTCTTTACCGTGTGAACTACATTAAAGATTTTCTTAAACCATAAATATAAGTTTTGATCATTATAATAAAACTCAGTTTTTTTTTGTAGTATTATTAAAATGTTATCATTGGACCATCTCTTAACCTTACCGACCATGTCCCAAGAGATCTCTCCATATTTCTCTATATATACCTATCCAACTTCTCTTCTCCAACTTACACCAACAACAAGAAACACACAACAAAGACGACGACGAAGAAGAAGAACAAAACCTTCTTTTTCCATTGTTTTAAGTCTTTCTCTCATTTTCTTTGAAGTAAAAGATATCAAATGGCTCACAACCATTCTAATGAAGAAGGTGGCTCTATTGGAACTTCCTTGCATGGAGTCACAGCAAAGGAGCAAGTCTTCTCCTTCTCTGTACAAGACGAAAGTGGCCCTTCCTCCTCTCGAGCGGTCCGGTCAGACAATACAATGGCTAAGTTTGCCTTACCTGTGGACTCGGAGCATAGGGCAACAGTGTTCAAACCATTATCATTCGCTAAACCGCATATGAGAGCTTTCCATTTAGGATGGATCTCTTTCTTCACTTGCTTCATCTCCACCTTCGCGGCTGCACCTCTAGTCCCTGTCATCCGTGATAACCTTGACCTGACCAAAACCGACATTGGAAATGCCGGGGTTGCTTCTGTCTCCGGTGCCATTTTCTCAAGACTCGCTATGGGGGCCGTATGTGACTTACTAGGGGCACGTTACGGGACTGCCTTCTCTCTTTTGCTCTCGGCTCCAGCCGTTTTTTCCATGTCGTTTGTAGCTGATGCGGGAAGTTACTTAGCCGTGCGGTTCATGATTGGTTTTTGCTTAGCGACGTTCGTGTCATGCCAATACTGGACGAGTGTTATGTTCACTGGAAAGATTATAGGACTCGTTAACGGATGTGCCGGAGGGTGGGGAGATATGGGAGGCGGAGTGACTCAGCTACTCATGCCAATGGTCTTCCACGTCATAAAACTCGCCGGAGCCACTCCCTTCACCGCGTGGAGGTTCGCCTTCTTCATCCCGGGAATACTTCAGATCATTATGGGCATTCTTGTCCTCACTCTTGGCCAAGATCTCCCTGATGGTAACCTTAGTACCCTCCAAAAGAGTGGACAAGTTTCCAAAGACAAATTCTCAAAGGTCTTATGGTTTGCTGTGAGGAACTATAGAACATGGATCTTATTCGTTCTCTATGGATTCTCTATGGGAGTTGAATTAACGATTAACAATGTTATATCTGGATACTTCTACGATAGGTTTAACCTTACACTTCACACAGCTGGTATTATAGCAGCCAGCTTTGGTATGGCAAACTTCTTTGCTCGTCCCTTTGGTGGCTACGCCTCAGATGTAGCTGCACGGCTCTTCGGCATGAGGGGACGGTTATGGATCTTGTGGATCTTACAAACTGTTGGAGCTCTCTTTTGCATCTGGCTCGGTCGTGCTAGTTCACTTCCTATAGCTATCTTAGCCATGATGCTCTTTTCCATTGGCACACAAGCTGCTTGTGGAGCGCTCTTTGGTGTTGCCCCTTTTGTCTCCCGCCGTTCTCTGGGACTTATCTCGGGATTAACTGGCGCTGGTGGAAACTTCGGGTCCGGAATTACTCAACTTCTTTTTTTCTCCTCGTCGAGGTTTACTACAGCTGAAGGACTATCATTGATGGGTGTTATGGCTGTCGTGTGTTCCCTTCCCGTGGCGTTTATACATTTTCCTCAGTGGGGAAGCATGTTCTTGAGGCCATCGCAAGACGGAGAGAAATCAAAGGAGGAGCATTACTATGGCGCGGAATGGACAGAGGAAGAAAAGAGCTTAGGACTACACGAGGGAAGCATCAAATTTGCTGAAAACAGCCGGTCAGAGAGAGGTCGTAAGGCGATGTTGGCCGATATTCCAACACCAGAGGCTGGATCTCCAGCTCATGTCTAGTGAAGGATAGTCACATTACATCTTTTTCCACATATGAATAACCCTCAAAAGCTAGCTTTATATTTCCTTGTTTTATGTTCCTCTTATGAGAGATGTACCGTGTAAGATCCTAACTTGATAAGTAAGGTTCAGTGAGCCCGGTGCTCTGATATATGTACAATGTCATTTTAATAAAAAGGCTTATGCATCAAATTTTCTCTCTGTTCTATTCAAACCCATGTCTTTAAAGATCTCCCAAAATCAAACTTTTCAGTCAAAGAATCCATCAATTATTGAAAAAGAGACGAGTGTTTTACCTTAAAGAGTCTACATGAGTAACGTCTTTCTTCCTTGGAGAGACGTCATAGAGATATAAACAAAGACCAAAGTAGAAGCAATTGACTTTAGTCATCTTTACGTCTCAGAAACATTGCATTAAGAGAATCTGGAAAGAGTAAGAAGGAACTAAACTAGTCTGACGCGTAGAGATTGCAAATGTAAAACTTAAGTTTGATGAGAGTTTCCAAACATTACAGAATCTGTTATTAATAATACAACACAAGAAAGCTATGCTAGACCTTTGAATTGGATTTCCGAAGAAAAGAGTTTAACGTACTTGTGTACTCTGCGTAAGACGCTAGATGCTTGTCTTTCCACTCCCACCACATGCTATACAAGATCGCGTTGAAGAACATTTAGTGCAGTAGCTCCATTTCTTGGGAAGCCTAAGAATGTTATATCTTGACAAATCAATAAATGGAAATCAATAAGATCGAAGGGAAGAACAACGAGAGCAGTTTATGATTACCCGGCTGTATATCGTGTGGCCATATTTGTTGCTGTGAGTCTTGCTTTCTCAGCACTTGCATCTGATAGTTTCTTTAGTACAAATCCTTCACCTTTGCATTCAGGACAGATTCCTGAACCGAGACAAACTTCACATTCTTTCATAGAAGCCTGCAATCCAGTTCAGAGAAACAAAACAAAACAGTAAGGATTCTCAAGGTATATATCAGTTCAACCAAAAGTAGATTATGTTTTCAAGGATCATAAACAAAAAAACTACCTCAGCTTCTTCAGCGGCTTTGGAACTTCTTCGAACAAGGATAGTGGCTGCGGTACCAACAACCGTGGCTGCAATCGCTATAGAAACAGCTGTTTCAGCTAAAGCAGGAACCACTGTTGATGATATCTTAGCTCTATGATGTGAGGATTTCAAATCAACGTTCACAAACCTCACATCTTTAACACCTAACACAAACAAAATTAACAATGTAAATTCAAGTGGCACTATGAAAGTAATGAATATCCATACCAACTCAGATGCTTGTAAACAAAACCTCAAAAAGTGAAATGATCAAAACTAAATAGCATATATGAATCAGACAGTCTTGTTCAGTAATGAATACACCATGATCACACCAATATCAATCGCTTGAGAACACACTTTAAAACTCTAAAATTACTAAAGCTTGAAACGACTCCAAGCTCCATTTTTACTTCAGACACTAAAGAAGATCAAACAAATTTAAGACTCAGACTTAAATTAGATTGTCGTAAATTCTCTAACTCGACTCAATATCATCAGAAACATCATAGAAATTGTCAAAACCCATCCAAAAATTCCCCAGAATTGCGTCAAATTCTCTATGAGAAAGAACAACAAAAACCAAATTTAAAATTAGGGTTTTGTTCAGCTTACTTGATACTGACGAAGGAAATGAAAAAGATTGAAGCTTGAGACAGAGCTCCATCACAAAAGAGGGAAATTATCATCTCCCTCATCTCGTAACTTCGTTACCTGTGTTATCCTCACAAAATCTCACTCAACGGACTAAAAAAAAATCTAATTTCAATAACCGGTACTAAACCAAACCAAACCAAACCGAACCAATCGATCAAGATTGACTTTTTCACGTGGAAATTAACGTAACCTTAAAAGTCCGTGCCAAACCGTGTTTCGTGGGCCCAAAATACATACAAGTCTACGTTTGGTGGCGGCCCATTAGAAATAACCAAACCACCACCACCAAATAACGATCACGCATGTGTAACAACATATCACCGGCGAAATCATCATCTCCGGCGACGATGAAGACGACGACGACGACGTCGTTGGTGACGGGAGAGAGAGTTGTAGTCGCAGTTGTGGTTTCTCGTATTCTCTTATCTCTTCCTTTATCACTTATCTCCCATGGCTTCTCCCTCTTCCTCCTCTGCTTCTCCGCCTTCCTCGTCGAGATCCGCGCCGAGAGCTCTCCCTTTCTCCTCTCTCGTTTCGACGCCAGGTGAGATTAGCTACGAATTTCAATCTAATTTCAAATTCTGGGTCTCAGAGCTTGAAGAATCGAGATTAGCTACGAATTGTCCCATTTTTAATTGAAGAAGATGTTGTTGTTTTTGCTAGACGAGGTGCATCTTCAGGGATATTGCTAGGAGCTGTAACACTTCCTTCTGTTATGATGTCTAAGTTGGTACAGCTTACAAGAGCTATCTCAATCCATGAAGCTGAACAAGATGGTATTTTTATTTTCACAGCTTTTGTATATGTTCTTTCTTCTTTTGTATCTTTTCACAAATGTAGCTTTGATTTTATTTGTTGTGTAGAGCTTGCGCATGTGACAATGCAGTATTGGGCAGCATCAGCTAGCTGTTGTGCTATACTTATATATCTCTCAGTGATTATGTCACAAACGAGAAAAGCTAAATCTTTGTCATCTTCGTCTGTTTGGCTCACAATGGTTAGCTTAAGTGGCACTGTGTTGTATGGAGTAGCATGTTTTGTTTCACTTTCTATGATATCACATACTGGTGAGGTCTATTTTGGGTTTTATTCGTCGTTTTAAATTGTTGTGTTTTTTCGCTTTGGTTTATACCTCTGTTTGTTCTTTATCTCAACAGGCTTGAATACGTCATTGAAAATGTTGTGGATGTTGTTACACGGCCTTGCAGCTGTGGAGTTAATTCGGCATTTGCTTTGCACCTTCCCTTTGTGTGCTTCTATCGGTAATTGCAATGCTATCCACGACGTGTATGTTTTTTTGTAGTGCCAAATTGGTAGTCATGAAATGGTTTTGTCTCAACGGAACTATGGATTTGATTACAAGATTACTCTTTTGGTTCTGCAAATTTCCAGTTGACCTTCGACTTCTCCACTTTTGTAGGGGAAGCACTTCTCGTGACCAGTGGTCTTGTCCTCTATTTTGGTGACTTTTTGGCATGTACAATTGCCAAGGTTAGAATTCGTTATTTTTTCCAATCTTTGAACTGGTCATACATTTTTGTACTTATCCTTGTAAGAATGGATCAGTAATTTAGTCGCTGTAACTTTGGTATGACAACTGTTACATGTTTGTACTTATCTTTGAACAGATTTTCGAGAAATTGATACCTGTGGATCTTGTCTCAATAAGCTATGGAATAAAGAGAACTGAAACCGGCATTATTGTCCAGGTATGATAATAAGTAATAGAAATCAACTGCATAAAACCTTTACTGTATTGCTGAATAAAACTTACCTGTCTCCTTTTCAGGGTCTACTATTGGGGCTTCTACTTTTCCCGATGGTGTTTAGATTCATTATGCATATATATGAAATCACTTTGAAAAATAGAGATGCTCGACAAAGAAACAGCAGTGACACTGCAAAATCTGTCTTATTCTTTGTTGCACTTCTATTTTTTATGATAGTGACTGTTCCTTCTTGGATGCAGTTTGTACACAATTTCGATCAGCATCCGTTCTTATGGTACTTAGTCTCTACTATCAGTTACTTAACTTGTGTCCTCTCAGCTACGAGTGATCCTTTCTACACTAACATCCTTTTACTAAATATTCATACTTTTCTATTGCAGGGTGCTCACATTTGTTCTTTCTGAACCTCAGAAGAGACTTTCATTATGTATCTACTGGATTCTGTTAATCGTTGTGTCTGTCTCAAGATTTTATAACATCTCGAGGAGTAGCAAGGTCGAGAGAATCTTGCTTCGGAAGTACTACCATCTGATGGCTGTCTTAATGTTCTTGCCAGCTCTTGTCTTACAGGTGACTGGTGATCGATAAAAACTTATTTTACTATTCAGAAATCCGTCTGTGTTAGTCCACACCTCTAGTAGCCTCTTACAATTTCCATTTCCTTTCATTCAGCCTAAATTTCTCGATCTAGCGTTTGGTGCTGCATTGGCGGTATTTGTTGCATTGGAGATCATTCGAGTAAGCCCTTTCTTTTTCAAATAACTCACCTTCTCGGTTTCATCACTTCCAATGGGCTTGATGCGAGATACTCATTTTTGCGAACCAGATCTGGAGAATTAAGCCACTCGGAGAGCCTTTACATCAATTTATGAATGCTTTCACAGACCATCGCGACTCAGAGCATCTGATTGTCAGGTATGCATACACTGTTTGGTATGGAAAAATGCAGTGTAAAATTGTCACATTTTTGTTTGGTATGTATAATCATTTGATTATATTGAGTCATATCTGTAGCCACTTTTCACTCTTGCTTGGGTGTGCGCTTCCAATTTGGATGTCTTCTGGGTTCAATGACCGAGCTTTATCCCCATTTGCCGGAATTCTCAGCCTTGGGATTGGAGATACAATGGTAACCTCCTATCTCACATTTACATTGTCAGGAGATACTAACTTAGAAAACCACAGTCTCTGCAATTATATAATAACAATTTTCTCGACAGGCATCGATGGTTGGGCACAAGTATGGTGTGTTGAGATGGAGCAAGACAGGAAGTGAGCATTTTCTTTCCCTTCTATAAACTCAACTATTTGCTTTCATCGGAAACTAATAATGTCAACTGCGTAAAACAATGTTTGCGGAACAGAGAAAACAGTCGAGGGTACAGCAGCGGGAATCACATCGATGATGGTAGTCTGCTTTGTACTGGTCCCAGTATTAGCATCGATGGGTTATATACTAAGCCAAGGATGGTGGTCGCTTCTGGTAGCCGTGACAGCGACTGGGATGTTGGAAGCTTACACGGCGCAGTTAGACAACGCCTTTATACCTCTTGTCTTCTACTCACTCCTCTGCTTGTAGGTAGTTAAAGCGTTTTAGTCATTCTTCGGGTTTTCTTTTCCCACTTATTGTACATAACAAAGTATATCATTACTAACTACACTTCCTCTTGAGTCTTGATAGTTCCCATATCTCTTAAAGAGTCATATAACTTGTTGTACCATACTACCATGCCTTTTGGCAATAGCAGAGATACATATACATATATACCCTATGTTATTTCCACAGCCATTCAAAATCCAAAAAGAAACCAAAAATGTGTAAAATTCTTCATTTTAGATTAATGTTGAAAAATTGAGTAATAATTACTTGAACTTATTGCAATTAACTTGCTAATTTGGATCAGTTGTAAGATTCCGTTTTTTTTTTGGTCTCGGGTTAAAGATACTTTTTGGGCTTCTTTAAATTGGGTTTAAACAAGTAAAAGGCCCAATTACACTAATTAAGGTCGGATCAGATATAGAAACGAAAAAAAAAACATGGAAGTGACAAATGAGGTTTTGTGCCTTTGATCTTTTTGTCCATCTTCTTCTTCAGGTTCTCGGTTTCGACTAAATCTGCTATGATTGTCTGAGACGATTGGGATATTCTCCGACAGTAATGTTTTCTTAGCTTCCAAGGTTAGTAAAAAACTTCTGTTTGATTGGTTGTTCTTGTCTTGTATTTTCAGAGTTTGTATATGCACGCAAGGTGTTTGATCATTTGCCAGACTGAGTTATTGTGATACGAACACTGTGTTTTGGGGGATATTTTAGAAATTCATCAATCATATTACAATCTTCAATGTTGGAACAACGCAAATTATGAGCCTTTGATGTGTTTTTGTGTGTATGTATTCAGATCAAACAGGTTTTTGTAGAAGCAATGACAGTTCTGAAAAGGTACGTCTTAAGGCTGTTCATGTCGATCAAGTACATAACAGCAAACGTAGTGGACAGAAACAACGGGAGAATAGTGACAACAGCTTCAACGGTGGAGCACGCAATCAAAAACTCGCTAGAGTGTGGCCGTACTTGCAATGCCAAGGCAGCGGCTATCGTAGGAGAGGTTTTGGCGATGAGGCTGAAAGTGGAAGGGCTTCAAGATGGGCAAGGAAGAGGTATACACGCCGATGTCAAGAAAGAAATCGAAAAGAAAGGGTTTAAGAGTCGAACCAAGGTATGGGCTGTTATTAACTCCCTTAAAAACAATGGTGTTACACTTATTATTGACGATGATGATGATGATGATTATCGTGATCGTTCTTTCGAGGGTCATCGGTGAATCCACAAGCTTTACTTTCTCTGTCGTATTCTCTAGCTATTATGGAATCTTAGATTCAAGTCTGTATAACTTGGGATAGTAAAATCTTTGTCACATAGAGTGCTCAATGACTTCAAGTACTTATACTCTTTATAAAGTCATGTCTAACCATTTAGACTATTTTAGTTTCTGCATTCAGTTTAACTTTTACTTACATGGTGTCTTAAATTTACTCCATACTTAAGTTTATGGTGTGTTTCATTTGTACTATCGTAGGATGAGCCAAGTATTGATCCATGTATGAATTGAGAAATCTTTAAGAAGCTAACAAACTGAAATTGATTTAACACTGAACTTTCCGGTGTATTTATAGAAATAATTCACAAGTATATGTTATTTAAATTTCTTAAAAGTGAAAATATTGATCTCCTAAATACATAATAATTCAATTGGTTCGGAATTTAGATTCACTGATGAGCAGTCCGACCGGTAGGTGTACCGAGCTTTCCTTGCATCCAGTTCTGAAGCATATGCAATGCTGCCTTTGGCTGATCCATTGGAACCATGTGTCCAGCATCGTGAACCTATAAAATGTTTTCCCAATTTCAATAGTTACGCGTAAAGATCGATAGATATAAGTTCGAGTTATCGGGTTTATGTTAGGTTTACCTTGAGGAAAGTGAGTGAACCGTGGTTCTTCATTTGACCAGCTTCTTTATTGTCTACGAGGAATGGAACTGTCGGGGCTGCTACAAACTCTTTCTGACCTGACCATTCCATCTGGTGAACCCACTTTGAATTTCCTATAAACCAAGAAGATTATATCCAATCAATCTCAGAGCTTAACTGGTTATGTGGAAATGTAAATAAGTTTTCAGGAAACACATGGACATAGCAACGAAACTTACCGAGCCAATTGCAAATAAGATCGTATTCTCCTGCATAGACAAGAAGCTTAATTCCATCTTGAAGAAGAGCTGGAATCCCAACCTCAAGATTACGCATCCAGTCCATCTGCATCGCATCATAGACCGCTGTACTGCAAGACACAAACTCGATATCGCCCACACCTAATGCGTTCCGTACCGACTTCTGGTTCAAGAACGTCTCCATGTTCGAGAAATCATAGCACAAGCTTCCTTCACATTGTTTCCTCACGTCATAATACTTCAAAACAGAGCAAAAACTTGTCAGTTACTATTATTCCAAGAACACATTCATTCAATTCCAGTTTTTATGCTTACGTTAACATTTCCCGCGATATCCATGATCTTTTGGAAAATGTTGTTGCAGACAACGTAAGAAGAAGTACAAGCATCACCTTCACCACCATCCGCACCTAAGCAAACATAATTCATGACAATCACAAACATTGTATTGTAATTCTTGAAAGGATAGAGGCTCAGAGATTGTTATATTACTGCATTCTTTGATAGACTGTTGACAAGTTGCGTAGTTACGGTTTAGGCTATCATGATCAGACTGTGTAATCAACTTCATGTCTAGCGCGTAATCCGCATACGCACCGTATTGAATCTCCGGGTTGGTTAAACCATTACCAATTGCAAAACCCTGATGTGTAAACATAGTTCAGTTAAAACCAAAACACAAAAAGAGTGGATAAAAACAATCAATGTAGAGTTTGGTTCTATTACCTTGAGGTTAATGTGAGTTCCTTCTTTATTCTTGTTTCCACGGTGAACTCGTGAAGCCAATGCCGGAATATAATGTCCGGCGTAGGATTCACCGGTAATGTAAAAGTCATTCTTCACAAATTGAGGATGCTCTTTAAAGAACGCCTGCAAATAAATCGTGTGTCATGTAAAGCTTCAAGATTCAAGAACATGATTTTAATGTGACTGAAACAGAGGAGGAAAAAGTAATTAAAGACCGAACCTGTAAGAAGTCGTAAAGATCATTACTGACACCATCCTCGTCGTGTCGAAGATCACTTTGGTCCGATGTGTAACTGAAACCAGTTCCCACCGGTTGGTCCACGTAGATTAGATTCGATGCCTATAATAATATTAAAGAACAAATTAAATCAAAAAATAAAATAAAAAGTGGTTGAGATTAATTTGTGTTTCTTGTTGGGATTATGAGAAAACGTGTTTTGGTTTGACCATTTTTTTCTAACCAACCTTGTCCCAACCAAACTCGTTCCAAGAAAGAGATGAGTTGTTAGAGACGGTGAACGGTCCATTCTCATAGAACAGAGCTAGTTCACTGCTGCAACCAGGTCCTCCGGTTAACCAAATCACCACTGGATCGGCTTTGTTGGTTCTTGACTCGAAGAAGAAGTAAAACATCCTGTCAAGAAATCGAGAATAACCCGGTTAAGTATTAATACCGAAGTAAACCAATCCGGTTCCAAGCTCTTTAATTTGGTGGTTTGACCCGGTAAAACAGTTCATAGAAACAAACACTAAACCGGATTGAGAGATTGTGACTTAAAAGGCTGGTTGAGTTAAAATTCCAATGTGAACAGAAACAGAACCAAACCAAATAGAACAGTTACGACTTAAAAACCTTAATTAAACCGGATTGATTTATATTATTGTTGAGAATTAGGAAGCCGGTTTAGAACTCTTAAGGGAAAAAACTTAAATTAAACCGGATCGGTTTATATAATTGTGAAAATTTTGAAAATTAGAGAGAAAACCCCTAAATTAAACCGGATTGGTTTATATTATTATGAAAATTTTGAGAGTTAGGAAGCCGGTTTAGAACGGTTAAGAGAAAAAGCGGTTTAATATCGGTAGAGTTAAAATGGAAGTTACCTGGCTGCTTTTGAATTAGGGAGTTTGTAGTAACCAGCATGGTGACCAAATTCTTGAACCGACGGTGAACCACCGGAGCCACGACGGTCAACTTCCGCCGAGAAATCGAATTCTCTCTCTACTAGTCTCGGAGCCTCAGAGCTATCCTCGTCGATGACATTGACGTCACGTGTAGGCAAAAGATTGAAACCCTTGATAAGTCTCTCCGCCGTAAGGGTAGGCAAACTCGCCGACGGTGAGAAAGATAAGGGCTTTTCTTTAAGAGATTTAGAACTTGAGGGTGAGAAATGTAAGAAAATGAAAATACAGAGTAGGAATGTGAGAAAAGTTGTTTTAGAGTCCATTTTTGGAGAGAATTGAGTTTTTTGATGGAGATTGAAGAGAAGAGAAGGAGATGAAGATGTATTTATATAGTTGGTTTTGTTTTGGTTACTACTTTAACTTACACAAAATCGTGGATGAAATTTTGGTTTTTATAAAAAGATTTGATAAATAAATTAAAAAAGTGATATTATATAGTTTCCTAAAAATATTTTATTTTATTTACAAATTTGATTACGAAAATTGTCAAATTTTCCTTTTTTGTTTGCCACCTCGAAAAAGGTAACGGTTTTGCTAGAATCAATGAAACCATCATCTTCACATTTTTCCAACTCTTGCATTGGGAGGTTTCATTGATTTTAGGCTTTGATATTGCGCATAAAGTGGATTAAAATGTAATAAATTATTTATTTTAGTTTTAGAAGATAAAACAATTTATGGTAAATAAATTTATTTTTATATAAAACCGGTATATAGCTAACATTTAACTATTTTTTTCGTAACTATTCAAATTCTTAATTTTATTTTATAGAAAAAACGGACTAGGTTATTATCCCTCGCAACAAGCAAAATCAACTTTTAATTAAAAAACAATATATTTTTAGTTAATATTAATTTTTTACACCATTAATAATATTTTTAAACCAATATAATTTTACACCATTTACAAATTTGTAAACCAATTTATAAACAGTGGTGTTGTATTGTAGGCTTATAGTTGTATCCACTCTATTCATTATAACCATTTCTACTAAACCATTTAAAATTATCAACATATATGTACTTTGTATATATTTATTTACAAGTAATACCATTAACATTTGTAGAAAAAAAAAACATCCTATATAATTTACATAAATATCGTAATTAATTTTCATGCATAATTTTTTCAAAAGACCATAGATTTTAAGATCCTTTTCGGGGTGACACATTACTTTAAAAATTTATGCATGACTAAAACACAACCACTTTTTTTTTTGAAACACAACCACTTATTATCCAAAATATCATCACAATGTCTTTTTCTCCAAATTGTTCCCTTTAAATCATTTTAAATAGCAAATCAAACTTTAGTTTCAATTTGTAACCAATCACACACAAACCAATTCTTTTTGTTTCCTCTTTTTTTGAAAGCTTTCTTGCTGTGTGTGATAAATAAACCCCACTTGTTCTGTCGTAGAAAAGTGTGTATATATATGATTGCTCTTTTCGGTTTTTTTTATAAAAAATCTAGACACCAAAAATTAAATTAAGATAGATACACGTACCTACCGAAATATTAGGATCCTTAGTTTTTTTTTTATTCTTATGTACATAAATTTTCGCAATTGCAATTAATTCGCTTTGAACAAAAGACAAAGACAAGTATGTGAAAATTGTGTGAACGTAAGCTATTTAGTTTTGCTTTTGCTTACAAACTGTCCAAATCCTTAGCTTTAATTCGAAATCTTTGCGTATAAAATTGTGTTATATCGAGGTTGTTTGAAGAATCCTTTAGACATGGACAAATCACAATGCACCCCCTTAATGGCGTATTATATGAATTTGGCGTGTATCACCAACCAATGTTTTTGTTAATCACTCGTTAACAAACACATTAATGTTGTTGTTTTGTTTTGGTTACTATTTACGAAAATTATATTAGGCAGAATCTTAACATGTGGTGATGTAATTTGATATGTAATCATTTGTAAAACAATCCAATATTCTTGTTATTTCCAACTAATGATATCATCAAATTACGGTGAGATTCCTTCCTTCCACAAATTATAGGTTCATCATTGTTGTGTTTTGTTTTTTGATATCAAGTTCATCATTGTTGTATACTATAGTCCAAGAATATGCAAATATTGGTAACATTATAAACTATAGTTTCTAATAATGCAAAGTAAATAAAAATAGAAGAAAACCACTGCACGGACTAATTACAAACTAGTTCTCTATTAAAATAAAATAAATTTACGGTGGTTTGTTATTTTTTTTTTGAACAAACTGAAAGTTTCATTGATTAAGCCTCAAACTCTACAAAAAAAAAGAATTATAACCAAATAAAAAAGAAGAAACATGATAACGAGGCAAAAAGTACCTTAAAAACAACCAAATAGAAGTTAAGATAAAGATAAATGAAGATACAACTCAACAAATAAAATTAAAACATAACGAAAAATATTGATCCCAAAAGTTTCATGAAAAATTGCATCCATTGCAACCCGAAGGGCTACGAGCTCTGTACTAAGGGTAGAGGGAATCATCAGCTGGGAAGAAGATCCTTGCAAAACCGACGATGACTCTTGAACATCTACACTTATCACAATATCTATTAAAAACCTTAATTAACAGATTAACTTAAGGTTATACTCATCATTAACTAGATTATATATAGATGAATCCTTTTATAGAATAGAAAGAGCAAGTCTTACTTATTGAAACAGGGGAACTACAAAATAGAGACAAAGTGATGTGATCGTTCTCAGTAGTAGTAATAAATTCCAGCAAATTTACAATGAGAGTGACCATTGCCCAATAGTATCAGACGATACTCTAGTGATTAACTTCTACTACCCATCCGAAATATGAATAATCCAAACCAATAGCATTTAAAACAGAAATTTTAAATATTTCTAAAATATTAGAGAATAATTTCGTTGTATGATTTGATTTCAGTTTAATAACTTTAGAATAAGATATGGTTCAACCCTCTAACTTCTAAGTCATAACAAAACAAAAATAATATAGTTTTTGAACATATTATATATACGTCATAATTGACTGTTCAGTGTTGATTTGTCTATAGCATGGTCCATGGGGAACATTAAATAATTGTAGACCGCGAATATGAAATTATGAACTAACTTTGAAATCAATAATATAGAAATTTTATCTTACCCAAAACATCACTTAACAGAAAATAATCAAACATTATTTTCTGTTAACTGATGTTTAACAAAAAAATAAAATAAATAATCAAACATATATAATATTAATGTAACTGAGCAAATAAAAGAAAACACACATTATGTATTGTGTCATGACCAAAATTCTCGTCGACACCACCATGCATGGTGTTCTTTTCCCCATTTTCGCAAAGTCTCTCTTTTCTTGGTTACATTTGTCATTCCGTTTGAGAAAAAATCGTCATAAAAACTTATTTGTATTGATCTTATTTGATCAGTTATACTTACAAATAAATTATTAATTATTAATTTATTATAGCAGTGTAAAAGTACATGTTTGTTTTTGTTATATTCGAAAAAAACTACATACATACATACATATATATATGCTCAAATAATTAACTAAACTAGTAATAATTCGCAATCTCAATAAAACACAATACACATATATATATATATATAATATGCGATTAGACATTTGTATATATGTATATAATTTTGTTAGAAAATTATTGTGCAAGTCCGATATTCGTAAGTAAAAAAGATTTTAAAAAACCGATAATACGTCTATATCTTATTTCAAGAACACTAGTGCATATCTTCATGAATCATTTTATGGGAAAAAATACAAAGAAAGTTTATGACAATCATAGTCTCGTTTTTATAATGCTTAAAAATCCGAGACGATAGTGTTACATATGGCCACAACTTCGGTAGTTCTCTTTCAAGGAATCTTCCTCACACTCTTGCTTTTCTACTACTACCTTACTTATCACGTTTCAAAAAGAAACAAGATAAGAAAATGAATGACAAAACTTGTGATATGTAGCTATCAGTTTCTCTTGCTTTAATCGTATGACATTATCATATCCTTTGGCTTCTGTTTTTTATATTTTTTCTTATCTAGTAATTATCAATCATTCAATCCAATGAAACAATAACATACGTCATGTTGATGACTAGAAAATAAAAACAAACTGTGTAAGTAAATAATATAAATCCTTTATTTTTTATTCCATTTTCAAGAAAATACATCGAAAGACTTATAATAAAGTCGGTATCTCAGATTATCAATCTCATAATTTGTTGCGTGCAAGGCATTAAAACCTTTTTTGGTTTTTTTAGAGGTATTAATAATACTTCTCATTTTTTTTCCAAGCAAATTATATAATTTTCAAGTTTTTTTTGAGACAAACCAAAATTTTATTACAAAATAAAAACGTTACGAAATTCCTTAAATTTTATTGCCACGACATTTTCATTAACCAGTATTTATTATTTTCTTCCAGATTCTTTTTTTTATGCTAGTATTTTGTTAAAGGTGTGTCTTACAATTCACACAAAACTGAAAGTGAATAAAGATGATGTAAACACTTATCTTCAAATAATGTAATACATGCGTCTTATGTTTCTTTATTGACCGACCCAAGTGTTGTTGCTTCACTCTTGGTTTTTCATTCCATCCTATATTTATATACAAAAAATTAACAAATTTAATTAGAAAGGATTATTTGGATTCTAAAAGGTAGGTTTATTGCTTGATTGATATGTCGAATGAATAAATAGCCGAATAACAGAATAATTACAAGCAGAAAGTACTAAGATAAACAAAAGATTATAGAACACTAATTCAAAAAAATTAGTTTTAGTGGATTAACCATGTTTTGTCTGTTTTTCTACTTTTAATTTTGACACGGTAAATACATAGCTAAATGGGTATTTTTTTTAAACGTGAAAACTTGATAAATACCGTGAATGTGAAAAGTTAATTTAATCATTTATTTTCAACGCGTAAAAAGTGGTAGCCCAATCATACTTTAAGAAATCTATTAAAAGAGTGTATATATCTACTATATATGGTTTTTTCTTAATAACAGAAAACACATTAAAGTAGTATACTTCAATGGCATTTTTCCAGTTATTGGAATTCAGAACAGTGGAAATTAAGTAGGATTAGGTTGATGACTATAATTATGTGAAAACGATGGAAGTTGTTTACGATTGAAAACTAACTAGTTTCTAATAATAATTAGTGTTTTGAATTTTGGTATAAACACGAAAATGACACTTCCAAACGAGTTTCGGTAAATCTAAAATAATATTTATATGTATTTGATGTAACGTCATTTTCTTCCTTTTTATCATCATCAATGTAATGCCTTTGCTTTATGCACAATTTGCGCATACTAAAGAACTTTATAAAATTTAGAGACCTCAACAGAAAACATGACAACATGACGAAACTTTTGTCTTCAACAAATTCAATTCACATATATTCTATGCAACTAAGTGTGTATGGTATATCCACATTCATGTCATCCATATCTGTGATATTATTATACACTTTATGAAAATTTTAAACCAAAAGATGAATAATTTAAGATTTAGATCTCATCAAAAACATGACACTTCAATGAGGAAGTGCCGTCTTAAGTTTAAGACACTATTTTACATAACACTCTACGCAACTACACATGTTATGTGCATATTTAATTTGCCTTAATAATTTCTTTTAGCATAACACTCTACGCAAAGTGTCATTTTTTATATATAAAGTGCAATTAGCATACATCCAAATCAACACAAACCAAATATATCAAATGTTAACAAAACTATATTGAACCGGCCCAATTCAAATCAAGATGAACCAAAACTGAATTGGTTTCTCCTTCTCCAAATCCAAAAAACTTTACACATAACCAAAACCTCCCTAACATACACTATCAAACTATACAAGTAACACTTATTTCTTCCCCTGTTTTCAACACCTCTTCAGAGATAGAACCGCGGTTATAAGAAAACTCACCACAGTACACACTTGATCTAACTTTGGCGAACAGAGCTCTAATCTCCTCGAGTTCTTCTTCATTATAACATCAACTAACATTTTATAGTTTGTTCAAACCTGTCTTATATAGCTAAACACCCATCAACTATAAATCAAATTGTCATTCAAGTTTCTTATAAAACTAAACTCTACACTAGAAACTAAAACTCTAAAACCCTCCTATATATAAACCAAAAAAATCTCCCAAGCCTTTAATAATACAGCTAAACACACATCATAATCAATTAATCATCAAAAAGGCCCAAAGTTGTTGTGGGTGTAAGATGGATCCGGAGGAAGTTGGTCGACGAAAGGTGGCTGCTGACCCATATAAGTCAACCTAGATCTAGGGATTACGTTGTTAGTTGTGTAATATACTTGATCCGGAGGAAGTTGGTCAACGTAATGTGGCTGCTAGCCCATAAACCTCAAGCTGGATCCAGTTGGGTCAATTACACTGTTGTTGGTGTAATATTGATCCGGAGGGAGTTGGTCAACGTAAAGTGGCTGCTGGCTCATACAACTCAAGCTAGATCCAGTTGGGTCAAGTACATTGTTGTTGGTGTAATACTGATCCAGAGGAGGTTGGTCAATGGAATGTGGCTGCTGGTCCATATAACTCAAGTTGGATCCAGTTGGGTCAACTACATTGTTGTTTGTGTAATACTCATCCGGAGGAAGCTGGTCAACGGAGTGTGGCTGCTGGTCCATAGAACTCAAATTGGATCCAGTTGGGTCAATTATATTGTTGTTGGTGTAATACTGATCCGGAGGAAGTTGGTCAATGGAATGTGGCTGCTGGTCCATAGAACTCAAGCTAGATCCAGTTGGGTCGGTCACGTTGTCCGTATGTCCTAGAGTCATGTCATGGATACTGGAGCGTTTCCCCTTCTTACTGTCAGAACTATGCCTTAAGAAATACTTCTGAGCATGGCTTGCCACTTGCGTCGGGTTCCTTGACTTCACATATTCCCTCGATATGTTCTTCCAATCTCCTTTCCCATACTTCTTTAGTCCATCCAGAAACCGACTGAAAAAAATATCATTAATCAACCAAAAGTCCATAATTAAGATCAAACTAACAATTAATCATTATATATATGCTGTGGCCTAACCCTAACGAAAGATTAAAACTATGACTCTACATCGTTTACCCTAAGAAACAAAAAACCCTAAATCATCAACCATACTATAGCAAGTTCTAAACAAACCCTAGTCAACAATACTAATTAAAAAACCCTAAGTTATAATCCCTAGCAAGATTCATCATTCGCAGCAAGTTTACCTGTGTTCCTCTGCTGTCCAAGGAGTTCCCTTGGCTTTTTCAATGACCTGGCTTTTGGACTCAGTCGCTTCCTTCAGTGGCACGTAATAGTCTTCCTCGTACTTAGGTATAGCAATCCTACCCGATTCGATCAGTCCAACATCGTAGACCAACGCTAAGTAGTACTCCTTCACCTCCTCGAATGGTTTCTTAATACACACGGCGATATTCTTCAAAAAATCATGTGAATCCTGCGGGAAGTTCTTCAGAGCTAACTCAAACTTCTTGTCATCGTACCTCGACCACACCGGAATCGAAACCATCGTAAGTACTATCCAATGAAAACCACAAGAAAAGAGAGAAATCTTGAGATTACTAAAGATAACGAATCTGATAGAAGAAGCAACAAAAAAGACTCCTTTTCAAGAAACTTTTTAAGAATGTATTCAGGGTTTTTTGTTTTTGGGGTTTCCTATCAGATTTATAATGAGAAAAAATAGGGAAAATCACAAAATTATCTCTCGTCTTTGTTTTATTTAACAAAAGTAACAAAGATTTATTTATATTTCTTTCTTCGCCCTCGTATTATTTATCTGACTCAATACTCTTTGTTTTTTTAACGTGTGTTTATTGGATAACTTTCAGTACAAGAAAGAAGTATAAATTTTGGTCTTATTATCCATATAGAAAGAATTAGGTTTTTCTTTTCAAACCGGTCAAACAAACTTCATCATCATATCATCATCACCCAATACACTTGATGTATATATCATCGTGACACAAGCCAACACACATATATATACTCCTATAAAGCTATACTTGATGTAATTTATTTATTCTATACACTTGTGCTCTATAGGTAAACAAAACGCACCTGTTGTACGGCTTGGCCGGAGCTGGAGAGTAGAGAAGCGTACGGTGGCAAAAGAACTGAGATGGCGAAGAAGAACTTGTGTATGTTATATAAACAAGATAAGGAATGTTTAGGGTTTTCTATGAAGATATGTGTACTCGTCTATTTATACTCAAGGCTACTTTAACATAGTGTGTACGTACCTTAACCAATAGTAATATTACACATCAGACGCAGTTGGACAAAAGACAAATTATCCTATAAAAAACTTATTTAAACGGGCTTTAATATGAGGCCCATTTTATAGTTGTTAGTCATGTTCGGTAATATATATCACATTCAAACAAAAATATATGGAACCGGACCAAATCAAATTTTGATGAACCAAGAGTGAATTGGTTTCTCCTTCTCCTTCTCCAAATCCTAAAACTTTACACATACCCAAACCTCCCTAACAAACACTAAAGCTAAAAGTTCTTTCAAACTATACAAGTAGCACTATCACTAAGCTTAGATCTTCCCCTGTATCAACACATTGTACCAGTACAGAGACCGACCAAGAATTCTAACTATGGTTATAAGAAAACTCACTACAGTACTAAACACTTGATATGTATCAGTTAAGATCTAAGTTTGGCGAACCGAGCTCCAATCTCCTCGAGTTCTTCTTCATTACCAACTCCTTCTGCAATTGACTCTTCCTGCAATACATTACACTTTTCTTTTTCAGATTTTGATCTCTCTCCTCAGTACACATTCCATCTTGCAATCATTCAACTGTGGAAGGGCTTACCTCAGGTGAAATTTTCGTTTTTCGAGCTGGTACATTTATCTTTTCCTTCCTAACTGCTTCTGGGAGCTGTGCTGCAGTCTCTCCTGCTATGGCTGTCAAGACCTTTTCAACCTCCTCCTCAATCTCCTCTTCCACATCCTCATAATCTAAGGCATCGTCAACCGCATCACTCACAAACTCATCAATAACCCCAGCCTACATAGATCCCCACATTTTAGAAAAACTTGTAAGATACATATGCTTTAACATGATCATACACAGTACCACAGGACAAAGAAAACTCAAAAGCCCTTAGTTCCTAAGCACGAATGTACTACCTTGGTCAGCTCTTTGCTAAATTCCTGCATCTTCAGAGCCATATCCGGAACTTTCATTAGATTATTAACAAGATTCATAACCTCAGCGCTCTTCGAAAGATTCCCCACTGTTACCGCAGTTCCTGAAACACGAAAAACCAATGTAAATAACAACACATCATACGAAACTAAACATTCAACCACTAAGTAAAGCTTTTGATCAATACCAACACTCTCCGCAAGGTGCATTGATATCGAACTCAGCTGAGCTTTATTTTCATATAGCCTCTTCACTATTCCTCTAGAACGCACTATCTCCCTCGCAAGTGCCTTCAAACACACAAAAACAGAGAAAAACTTAAACCCAAACCTCATAACTTCAACATCTTTCACAATTGATTAGATTTGTTGATAAAGTTTCATCCTTTATCACTATTTCCTTAGCAAGTGCCTTTAAACACACAAAAACAAAGAAACACTTCAACCAAAACTTCAACATCTTTCACAATTTGATTAGATTTGCTGATAAAGTTTCATCCTTGATCACTATTCCCCAAGCAAGTGCCTTTAAACACACTAAAACAGAGAAACACTTCAACCAAAACTTCAACATCTTTCACAACTGATAAAATTTGCTAATAAAGCTTCATCCTTTATTACCTTCGCAGTGACCATATCATTCCGCTTCACCGAGCCTTTAATATCTTTCTGCACTTTTCGTTCTTCTCTCTCTATATCTGAAATCGAACCCACTCAGTCAAACAAACCCAAGAAAGAACCAGAATCCAAATCTAAGAACACTCTTCTACTAGTCATAACCACTCGATCATAAACCCAATGAAGAAACAACTTCTCAAAATCGGATTTTTATCATAACCCATCAATCTAAATCATCAACTAAGTGACCAAATCCTTCAAAAATCGAAACTTTCCTGAAGAATCAAGAATACCCAATAAGTTTCAAAGAAGAAGAAGTTGTAACCTCGAATTTGGCGTTCGATGTTAAGGCATTCATGTCGTAGCTTCTTCTGCCAATCTCGGAGCTGTTGCTTAGGATCAGGCTTTGGCTTTATCATTTTCACCAGTCTCTTCATTTCTTTCTTACTTCTTGAAATTTTTGAATTTTTTTCCCGAATTCTAAAATCTTTGTAACTTCGTCTTTGTGCTATTATACCATTTGATTTCGAGTCAGACGCTTAAAATGAAAATTAACAAAGAGCCCCTCAAAAGTTTCAAAATTACACTTTCGAATAGACGACGAATGAGTGTTATAAAAAGGCCCAAATTCGGGCTTGTATAACTCAAATTAAATTCAAGGCAGGCCCAAAATTAGTTTTCTTACTGAGGTTATGTTTTGCTATCTTTTTTCTTGATAAATTAGTGACATGTATTTGTGTGTAATGTCACTAATGTTAATGTAGATCAAAAGTACTTTAGTATACACTATATAATATTATACTATGCTCAAGTGAAGTCCAGTAATCAATACTTTTTTTTGGGTTTATTTTTTAGATTTTCATGTTACAAAAATTATAGTTGCTCAAAATTTGAACTAGTTATGAATTAAAAAACTTGAAAGCTTAAGTTAGTGATAAACTACAAAGATATAGGTGTAAGGATTTAATCATGATCATTATGATAGCGAGTTAAATAGTTAAATATTTAACTACTCTTTTTTATGATTAAGCAAAAATGATATTTTGTTTATTTTGCTAAGAATATCTCATTATTCCGAGAAATAAAAAGAAATGTGTTTTTTTCACTATATAATACAAAGTTTATATGATTTTTTTTGAAACAAAACAAAACTAAATTCATAGGTGGCTAAACATGGTGAATGTGGCAAAATATGTTTTAGTTAAGTTTCAAACTTTCAACTGATTAGAAAACTTGTTCACTAGTAATAATTGAGATTAGATTGTAACATAAACCTAAATAGGTATGTGGTTACCAAAATTAACATTCACAACTTTTTTTTGTAAACCTACATTCGCAATTTATAATTGACTTTTATGACGAATAATGGCTAGCGATCTCACAGTGAAGTAAAGTGACCAAAATTTGATATAAGTGAAGAGATTTCACCGATGAATAATGACTGAATACAATTTGAAGATCCTTCTTTATATGTCTGATTTTATGATATGTCTCTAGTAATGCTTCTTATTTATTTGTTTCAAATGTTTCCAGTAAGTATCATTCTTTTTCATTATATACTTTTAATATGGGCGAGTTCATCATACGATATTGAGGTAACCAACTAACCATGAATCTAAGTTCGTTTAGTTATTTCTCATTTAACTGTTCCTTCTTTTTTCATTTTTAGTATTAATAGAATTATTGCAATATTAAATATTCAATCCATAATATTATGATATAAATACAAACTTAAATAGATATCTGGTATCCAAATATATGATTATGTTTATATCAGCTATGTATTAGAAAAATTCAATCTGTATGACACAAAATATACTATAAGTACCCAAAATGTTTTTAAGATACTAAGTTTGCTCTATTAACACTATTTTCCATCCTATTTCAACCCATTTTCATTACAATAATTTTTCTTTACATGAAAATACACTTAACAATGGCACAAACCTTCCACATGAACAACATGAAACAATTCAATAGTTTATAAAAGTAATATATAATTAAAATATGATATATCATAGATCTATAATATTGATGAAAACATATAAAAAACACCTCATCAGAAAATAAAGAAAACAGATTTTAATATTATTTCCTATATCTATCTAACTTAACCAAAAAAAATATTTTATTTAATGTTCAATATCATAAATATATATTTTTAATCATATAATATTTTCTAAGATAAGATAAACTAATATTGCATTTGACATCAAGATCTCAACTGTTCGCGTAAGGTCAATTTATACGAGTTAATTTTGTTTGTTTTTGGGTTAAATATAGTCTTTTTCTTTGATAATAAATAGTAAAATTTAATAAAGTCTGATTATTAAGTTTATACACTATTTAATATTTTTGTTTCTATGGCGGCAGTTGGATTCACTATTTTGAAGAAAGAAATATTATTCCTAATTAATATTAGTCATTGTCAACAAGAAAGCCACTTAAAATTGATTCGGGTCATTTGCTTTATTTATTTTTAGTAACGTGTGATCATTGATTTGTTAATTATTATCAACTTTAATAAACAAATCATTATGTAACAACTATGGTGCAATCATTGGCGAGTATTTGTTTGGTTTCTTTTGTTGAAGGAATTATTGGAAATGTTAACAGCCATTCATAGAATTTAGACTCTTTCTCCATTCACAGAATCGTTTTTACTACTG
This sequence comes from Capsella bursa-pastoris, assembly GCA_036452645.1. Lineage (NCBI taxonomy): Eukaryota > Viridiplantae > Streptophyta > Magnoliopsida > Brassicales > Brassicaceae > Capsella > Capsella bursa-pastoris. The sequence goes on along the minus strand of CP144195.1, from coordinate 13,724,701 downwards.
TACGATGATCACCAAAATATATAACTATTCATATTACCAAAATATATGTGATCCTTTTATATTATTATTGGTGCATATTGACTTAATGTTCAAATGCTTTTCTTGAAGAAGAAGTGATATAAGTTAACAAGTACATCGTAAGATGAACGGTTGCTAAAAACAAGAAAATAAAGAAAATGAGTTATATCTAGGGCTTATTAAATTTTCATAGATAAATTGGAAACAAAATTTTTGGTCTGGATAAAAAAAAAATTAAGTCTCTCTCCACCCTGACACATAAAGTTACCCAGCTACTCCTAATTTGATTTGCACAAAACAAATAATAGCTTTTACATTATAATAGAGTAGGGAGTAGGCTACACACATGCTAACCTACTCTATCTTCTGATGCGCTGATATTGGGAGGATAAAATTTTTGGAGAAAATACAATGATAACTTCGGATACGGTATAGTGGAGGCTTTTGGTCTGGTTATTTATTATGTTGATATATCCGTAACAAAGATATTATTAGATAATTGTAAAGTTGGTCAAATAAGTTACAATCTAACTCTCTACTAAATAAAAAGTCCCGATAAATTTAAAGTTATCAGCCACTATCGAAAAGATTGTTGAAGAAAATAAGAACGGAGGAGACGGAAACTTAAAAGAATGCCCAATCGACGCGGTTGATGATTTAACAACTAGAAGAGACGACGCTTGAATAATCGAACACATTTCCTCCTTTTTATTTTTCAAAGGCAAGACAAAATCCATCCTAAAGATTTTTTTTCCCTTTCTCTTTCTCTGCGTAAATGAAAGCCTATGCTATTAGATGTGTATAGGGCCAAAGTTGGAAAGGAATTGTAGAGCTAATTTTGAAAAGATGAGATCGATTCATTTAATAATATGGTCAACCAAGTACATAACTTACAAATACCCTTATATCTAATGACCTATATGCTTTTAAAATACTCATTATAAATAATTTATGTAAAATATTTATTATAATTATTTTTTCTGTAAAATGTTTATTATAATTAATGTTTCTGTAAACAAATATGTTACTCCATAATTTAGTGATTCGGATGATTGATAAATAAAAAATCTAACCAGTGATTATCTTCTTACCCAATGGTATGGAGGTTTTCCTTGGGTATTTGATCCTGGTATTAATGGAGGCATCATTCTACTCGATGAAATCAGAATCAAAAATCAAATATGGTTGGAATATTTCATCCTACCGGTTGATTTTAAGGGCTTTCGTGTGTATAGTTTTAAAATCAAGGTGAAGATTTTTTCAGATGATGATGAGAGCGACAACTTTCTTTGGTCGGAAGCCTTCCTTTTACTGGGACGAATTCATCATTTTCTTCTTTGGTATAATTTGAATGAAGTCATGGACGTGATGGGAAGGACATTGACGGTATGTAACTGTCATGGTGATGTTCTCTATTTTCCTTGGTGTGAAAGTTCTATTCCTATGGTAAGGAATACCGTGGCCACTAACCGGCAACGATGCGTCAGATGTTTCGAAGATATTATATTGAGTTTCGTAAAACAAGAATCAAAATCATTTCAAGCAACAATTCAGTTTTTTACATCAACAAAAATAATGCAAGAAGCATTTTGGAGTTTCGTATATAAGATGATAGCCAATTACGAGTATGTGAAGGAGGGACGTAACAAATTTTATCTGTTAGCCTGTAAGGCTTCCGATCGGAATGCAGGGTCATGTCTACTTCTTTATCGAAATTGTGTTCAATTTCCCTTATTTGTGTCATTGGTTGTATATGATTGGTTTATATTTCATGTAAAACTCTTTATGATATAATAATATTTGATTTGCCGAAAAAAAAAAAAAAAAAAAATCTTTTCGATCTATTGTATTATTTTGGACTTTTATCCTTTCAAATCATATTAGAAAGGATCAATCACACTATTATCATCTGTCTTTTTCCATTTTATTTACTTAGATTTGTTTGATTTGTTTTCTCATGATTTTTTAATTTAAATATACTTAAGCTGATAATCTGCCATTTAAAGAGTTTGGACTCTTTCTCCGACTAATCGTTTTAACTACTTAGGATGATCATTGGATAACTATTCATAATACCAAAGTATGTATTCTAAACGTTTTCAAATTTATTCTTAATGATTTTTTTTAATTATTATTGTTGCATACTTGCATATATTGACTTTGTAGCCAATGTTTAAATGTTTCTTATTGAGCTTCATAGTTGGATTGAGTGGTGCATCATGTTCAAATAGTTTGTTAGTCCTCATATAATTTTATAGAAGAGGAAGTGATAGAAGTAAACAAGTACTAAGATGAATGGTTGCTAAAAAGAAGACAACTAGGATTTATCCCGTGGTATACCACGGGTCCATAATTTAATATATTTGTTTGATTTATTATTTTCGTAGTTGGTTTATATACTCTAGTTTTATACGTGTTTATATCATTTTAATTTTATATACTTTTATGAATTTGTATAATAAGTAGACTCATAGATATATGTGGTCAATCCGCGATACACTTCCCCCCAAAAAAAATTGTTGTAAATAAAAATTTATATTTTAACTTAACCCGTAAATTTTTTTAATATAGACAACCCGTAAGAAACATATAATCATATTTATATAAACTCAAAACCGTTCAATCATATTTATTTACAATATTATTATATTTTAAATATTTTAGAGTTAAAATATTAATAATATTTTAAATTTTTGTAGAGTTTAAACATTTTTAATATTTTAAATATTCTATAAAACTTTAAAATTTTAATTTGGATACATGAGAAATCAAAGTTCATGTTCATTGGTAGTTGTGAACATATTAGTACTGTTTATAATGGTTTTGAACTATTATCTAATTTTTTTTACCATATAGACGTTGTACATATATTTTTTCTTTATCGTTTGAGTTATATACGTCCGTTTTCAAAAATGTAAATTGCAAAATGTGTGAAAAAATTTGTATTTTTATTATAAATATATTTTATGTAATAATATAAATTAAAACAAATAAGATTACATAAATATATTGGAGAGAGATTCGATTTATTAGAGAGAGACATTTTAGGAAATCTTTTTGATGTAATAAATATTTGTTTCCAATTTTACGATTTGCTTGTGATTTAATTACAAAATTTACTTTTAATTTTTGTTATTTATTCAATTGGCAAGGGTTTGATTATGCAAATATTATAAAACAAAAGGTTATAAACCTAAATAGATTTTAGTACCAAATGTACTTCAAAAATGTATATATAGATTAAAGAAAAGAAATATCATGTTATTGTTAATCTCGGCTCCTTTTTTCTTGGGTTAAAGTAACAAATTATTAGGGCATCTCCAATCTCACTCTATTTTAGAATCAAAACTCTATTTTATAGTAACATTTGCTCCAACCATACTCTATATATATATTGCTCTAAAATAAAGTAAATTATAGAGTTACTATTTTATTATTTTACGCTACTTCTATTTTAGAGTTAGAAATAGAGTAATACATTGGAACAAAATAATGATTTATTTAAAAGAAAAAAATTTTAGATATTCATTGGAGATGGTCTTAGAAAACAAGTTTATGTGTGTTGAGAGTAGGTTTTCTTTGAGATATTGTATTAATTAATATCACATTCAGATGAAGAATTTGTAAAATATGTCTGCAAACTTATATTTATATCATGTTAGTTGTGATTGTAAGGAGTGGAGATAATCATTCCAATTTTACATTTTTAAAAATGAAGTTATACAGTAAATGATAATTTTGAATATTAGAACTATATAAAACTACATTATGTTAGCTCACTACAAAAAAATGTGTATATTGTATCACTTAAATTGTATCACAAATTTAAGTGATCTTATTTTAAATTATATTTTAATAAGTGAAGCAAATATAAATAATTTAACATCAATTACATTAGTTGACGTTAATACTAACTAATTTTCATCAATTATTTAAAACTGATTCAATTTCTAGTAGAATGTATCACTTAAAAAAAATGATGTAAAATACATATTTACATCATTTAGATAACTGATGCATGTATTTTTTTTTTAATAAAATCGATTTTTTAAATGATACAAAATTAACATCATAAAAATGTGATGCTAAAATAAATTATATTAATTGCATCAATAAATTACATATATTTTTAGAAACACAAGGTAATTAATATAATTTTATTTAAAATATTAGTTTCGAAATATTTTTTCTTTTCATAATATTTTAGTTTACGATTGTGTTCTATATTTTAAATGTAAGAAAAAATGATTTTTACCTTTTCTCTAAATTTCTCATTTTTTATTTATTATTTTCTTCAATTATGTTTGATAAACTGTTTATTAAAAATAAAAAAAATCAAAATATCAAAATATCACCAACTAACCCACGATCAATAATTGTATATTAAATCAGAGAACTCCTTTTTAAGTATAAATATTTTCTAAAACTTTTCTCTGCATTTCACAAAACACAAACAAAAAATATAAAAATCATCACACGACAAAGACTCTTCTCTTTGAATCTTTAAAGAAGTTTTTCTTTCCAACCATAAAACTCCAGGTAAATCAAGTTATATATAGGTTTACATCTCTAGAAAATCATATCAATAAGTTCATCTTCTAAACCCTTTCTAAAAAAATAAAAAAGTCTTCTTCTTTTTCTTATTGTGTGTTTATTGGTTTTCGTACTTAAGAAATTCTTGCGGTGAAGGAAGAACAAAGATACGTAAAAGCAAGAGTTTTTTTGGAGGAAGAAAATTTGAAGTTTTTTTAGAGGAAAAACTGAAATTTCTCAGAAGAAGGAACAATTAACTGAAGTAAGAAGCATGGAGCAAAAGGAAGATTGATTATTCATGTGTTTAAACGTGAGAAACCAAAACCAAATTGTAATTTTTTTTAATACAGATTTGATTATTCATGTGATATATATGATTAGATTTTTAGTAGATATATTGCAACAAGATTTTGGGAGAAAATATCCACCATAATTTCCTATATATTAGGAAAAATAACAAACGAAATAATAATTAATAAATATATTAAAAATAATTAATATTTTAATTTAATAATAATTATTTCGTAATTAATTACGAATTATTTTTTAAAAATTAATTATATTAGTTTGAATGAAATTGATATATATATATAATTGACATCGATGGTGATAACCGACCCAAATAATAACATCACTTTTACAAATTGATAGGAAATATAGTATCATTTTTGAAAATTGACACATTGTTAATATCAATTATAATAACTGATACAATTTTTTTTCTTTGCATCAATTGATAAAAAACTGATGTTAATTATTTGCATCAACAATATAAGGATCATTTTTATAAGTGATGTAAAATTTCATTGTATCACTTATAAGTAATGTAAAAATACAAAATAAATGATTCAATCCACTCTTTTTTTTGTAGTGGCTTTTAACTGTAAGCGGTAAACATATATGCTCTTGCATTATATTTTATCAAAAAAAATTATATATATATAATTAAACCATATCTTATAATTTGGTGATAACTGGATGATTGATGTGGATAACAAATCCTTCAGATCTATCATTTAAATTTCATTAAATTATAATAATAACTGATGTACACAATTACTTTGGAGTTTTATCCTTTCAAATCAACGGAATCACTATTAACTGTTTTTATTAGATTTTAATACTGTTTATATTTTGTATTCTAATGACTTATTTTCACCTGTCTTTTTCATTTTATTTAATTTAAATTAATTAATTTTATTTCGTTTTCTCATGTTTTTTTAGAAGTATACAAATATTTGAAAATATACAAAAACTTTACATTTTGAAATGTAGTTTATGTGAAAATATGAAATAGACCATTTTAAATCGCTTATCCTTGGTTTGCACCATCTCCGAAGGCTACTAAATCGATGGCTTAGACATCCATCGGCATCAAAAACGTTAGAGATCAATCACTTAATATGCAAAGTTATTTAACTACCAATTTCTTTTCCAAAATAAACGTCATTAACCTAATTAAATTGTTAATGAAACATGGAACTATAGATACCAAAGTTAAAGTCAAAGAACTTGATACCAATTTTTACAATTTCAAGGTTATATATATAAACTACAAGTGTGCACCTCGAAAACGAATTTATCCTATATTTGACATCTTTCCATGCAAAACTTTCATCATCTTACTTTATAAAGCAACTAGGTTTAAATTAAGTATCTAAGATCATGACCTCTCAACTTACAAAATCAAAAAAGTCATCTCATCACTCTACCGACACATCTCAACGCTATTTAATTAGTTGATAATTATACCTACCAGATTTAGTTGGTACATTTTTTCCGCAAATCGGATTAATTAGTTGTTTATGTGTTTTAATTAGTTGCATTAATAATATTCTCTTACAGTGAAACATACCATTTGGGTTTTGTAATGAAAAGATTAATAATATTACCATCAATGATTACAATATCGAAGAGGATAGAATGTTCTTCACATTTGTTGAAGTGACACAAGTTAATTTAAACTTATTAGATTCCAATATTTTCCCCCCACTCAGATTTTGTCGGTAAGCACATTTGTAATTAAGCTTTTAGATTCCAATATTTCCCTCCACTCAGATTTTTTATCGGCTAATGATAGAAGCAACTGAAATATTTCGATGGGAACCTTATTTAATCATGGTACTTAACATATTGTATGAATTTAATTATTGTTTAGTGTTATTGGATTTTGTTATTTAGGAAAGTATGTTCAAAAGTTTAAGAGTGGTTTACTACAATTAGGTAATTTTAAAAGTTGAATTAGAAACTGACTAATGAGGAATTATTACTGTTTGAGGCTTTGAGCTGATAAAAGAATAAGTGGACATTTTACCCTTAAAACATGATATGATAAATAAAAGACATGTTTAATTTACTATTAATTTTAGAATAAAAATCTTTATATGAATAAAGAAATAATTGATAGAACAAGATTTGATGAATAAAAGTTAATTTACGATTAATTTTAGAATAAAAAATCTTTATATGAAAAAATTAATTAATAGAACAAGATATGATAAATAGAATACTTTTTTAATTTACGATTAATTTTGGAATCAAATTTTTTTTATATGAATAAAAAATAATTAATAAAACAATATATGATTGTCCACTAAAGACGAATAATTGTAAACCAAATGGTCCATAAACCCCACTCGTCGTCCATCATAGACAAAATAATTTTCACCGGAACCATATAAAATACGATAATGAAGCAACATTGGTTCTCACTCAACCAATAGGGAACTGATCGATAACATATAGTTCTCTCAATCACACTATCACATAATAATTGTTAATCAGGACCTATGTTGTGCAATATGAGTTACAATTAATAGGTTTGCTAACAAATTTAGCTAGTCGACCTAGTTGACCTGTCCGGTTTGGGAGACCATATATTGCAATCTACCTACCATCCAACAAGCAATTCAACAATATTAGAAAGGGTTTGAACCTTTCAAGAGTTTTAGAACTTGTTTTTGACAAGACATAACTTTAACCGCACGCAGTTGCTATTTGTAGAATTACGAAAATTTTGATAATCTTATAAGGATTTTTCCAAAAATTCATTGTTCCCTCTCCTCTTTAATATTTATACGGCCATAAACTAATAATTTGTCAAGAGCCAATAGTTCAACTGGTAATGATTTTTGGCAATAATCTAAAAGTTGCTGGTTCGAGTGGCATTATAGACGAGACCATATAACTTGTTTTGATCTCGACATGAAATGATATATAGAGTTCGCCCCAAAATTTCATAACTATTTTTTTAAAATAATATATTAAGAGTCATTTCAGAAGAAAAAGCATATCAGTCGTTTCACCTAAAATAAAAGAGAAAAAGAGATTGGAGTTCGAGGGGGATGGCGGCTCAATGGAGGAGCACGAGATGAGGTGATGATCCTAGATATAGAAGCTAAAGAATCCACAACTTTCATAAATGTTGAAAATTTAAGATATGTTTCTGAAAACGTACCAAACTTCCCAAAACAATGGTTTTACATGGAACTAAAACCCATAGTACGAGATGTTACATAATTGTCAATTTCGTTCAGCAACATAGCCATTACGCTATAGTGGCTCTTCCATACCCTAGCATCCACATTCCACTGGCCTTTATGTGGCTATTAGTAGCCGTTTGGCCACAATATTTGTGTCAAATTTGATATATACATTAATCACAAGCAAGGATAGCCATTTTTTTGTGTGTGTTCATGAGTTCAGAATAACGTTTTGTTTGTGGTTATTCGATAAATTCTTATTTTGATATTATAATGATTTTTTTTTCAATTAATGTTAGATAATATGAAGAATCCAGTTTGCTTAAATTAGAGTAAGAAACAAAAGTAGGAACTCGTTTATTTAAAATTATTATTGTTTCACATCATACTATTTTTAAATTTTATTTTTAAATTTTTTTATATCAATAATGAACAATAATTTTGTTAGTTATTAATATCCGTACGGTCAGTAACCCTTATCTCGGCATGATTCATGCACCTAAGCCTCCTGATTTTGTCACCAATAAGTCCAATACCAATACCACAACCAACTTCAAGTGTTAAAATGATATAATATACATTAGGTTCTATCTCATCTCTAGTAATGTTAAAACGAGTGGTGTCGTACTACATGGGTTGATTGACAAAAAACTGTGGGATGTAAAAGTTATATAATGTTCGTTCGGTGCTCTTGTAAAGGTTTCTTCTACAAGAATTGAGAAGTTCATAAAATGGATTACATATTTTATTTCTATATGTATCAGGAAGAAGTTTATATGAAGCTTTCTTATTGTTTCACATTCATGTGTTAGCTTAAGAAATCTCTTTAAGGTCTACGTGAATCTCCTCTTGTTGGTAGTTCTCAAATTTGTTCATTGTTCTCATTCATTCATGGAGAATCTCATAAACATATTTTGTTATACGCGGATGGCTTTGTGGTGTTTTGAAAATGAACAATATAATTAATCACATTGAGATGTATATAGTTTAATATGCATTTGGCTCGGAGTTCAAAGAAAATTTTATTATTGCTAAAGAAAATATGTAGACACTTAACATTATAAAAACAAAAATCATGCACTTTAAGATCAAACCCCTTCTCATGAGATTGATTAAAAAAAAATTTGATGATTGGACAGGTTTGGTCTTTATGTGCCTATGTAATTATGCATGGTGCTACTCCTATTGCATGGAAAACAAAGAAGTAACACACACGGTCTCATTCTTCTGCGGAATCTGAATATTCTATATATCTATGTGAAGACAAATGGCACAAAGAGTAGTTCCTAGCATTCAATAGTTCTCACAATGATCCAATGAATCTATTTGTGACACCATAATTCTCTTGCACATTGCATCTTGTATTCACAATGGCACATAAATCATACTAAAGTTTATTGTTATTTGGTTAATTCGTGTCACTATTTTCAAGAGAAGATTATCAAAACAGGCACATGCTCCTTCTTTGGAACAATTCGCTGATACCCTACATGGGTTTGCTCCATTTTTGGGTCTTTGTTGTCCAAGTTGTTCATTCTAAATTTGCATGATCCAACATTATCTAAATAGGAAATTTAGCATATTCTAAAGGGTTAACCTAGTCTATTCTCCTGTGGTTATCATCATCAATAAATTTGTTTAATTTATATCTAGAGAATATGGTGTAAATGAATCATATTTGTTTTGTTTTTTGACTTCTTGTTGTTATTGTCTATCATCTTACAAATAATCAATCAAACATTCATGACATAACTAGCATATTTAATTCATGCAGTTTCTTCACAACAACTATATGCAAGCCGATCTTTTTGAATCATCATTCATACATAATATAAACGCATTAATTCACTTCGGTCTTTGTTCGACGACCAGAGATCAACGAAATTTCCACAAATCAATACTCTAACCTAATCTCTTTATGTTTATATTTTCTATTTTTTCATACTACTTTAGGAAAATAATATGACTTTTCCTAATTGTTGAAATATGTTAATAAATATTTAATATCCGTTTTCTAAAATTCTGTATATTAATTGACTTCCACATTCTTATAGACTATTTCGAGTTGGAAAATAATTGATAAAACTTTTTTAATTCCTAGAAAAAGAAACTGTGAAGCTACATTGGATTGATCTAGTTTTCTTATCCGTGCATGTGACTCCCTATATGAAATTGACCAAACATGTTACATGTTCGACTTTATCCTAATTAAATAGAAATATAAAAAGAGAAACCGAAATGAAATGGGCTCAAATGTATAATAACAAAGATAATGTCATTTTAATATTGGCCGCAAAAAAAAGTGTCATTGTCTTATATGAAATGGGTCATTTCTTCATTGTTTTCTATTTATATAGATACGTTCTCATTATTTTCTTTTCAATTTTTTCTTCCTTTTTAACTATTATAGGGATTGAGCCGACAGTTTATTTCATACGATAGATTAAACTTTATTTTAATTTTCCATTATTTCACTACAGAACAGTAATTGACAACCTAAATAATTTCTATAAATAAATGCATAATATTTCGTATGTTTAAGAATTTTAAACCTTTTTTTCTTCTTAGGATATATCTCGACAAAAGTTTGTTGATTTTTCTTTTATAAATATGCACACGATGCAGGGAAAACGGGGAAAATCAACCTAAACTATTTCCCGAAGGTATTTTCATACCCAAACTCACGTACTCTGAATTTTACAACCCAAACCAGCTTTCAATTCAAATAACCAACCTGAACTATATCAAATTTTGTCGATTTCAACCTCGACGTTAACAGTATCCTTGCCCATCTTGAAGATTTGGACACTCAAGCTTAAGCTTAAGCTTAAGTTCTCTTGGTTTTTACAGAAACTTAAGCTTGAGTGTCCAAATCTTCAAAATGGGCAAGGATACTGTTAACGTCGAGGTTGAAATCGACAAAATTTGATATAGTTCAGGTTGGTTATTTGAATTGAAAGCTGGTTTGGGTTGTAAAATTCAGAGTACGCGAGTTTGGGTATGAAAATACCTTCTGGGAATAGTTTGGGTTGATTTTCCCCGTTTTCCCCACACGATGCATAATACAAAAGAGGGTTTATAACAAAATAAACGTAGTGGAAATAAACTCTATTGCCTTTTGCTATAAAAACATTGCGATATGGTATCAACCAAAAATATTTATATTTTTACTATCACATAACAAATAAACTCACACATGAACTTATTCATGTATAGCAGGGATTTTATTCTAGTATATATAATATTCAGATATTAAATTATTAATTATCACTTTGCGCTCAACAAAAAGAAAAATACAATAACTTAAAAACTATATTTATAGTATATAATATATAATTTAACATTAAATTCAAAAAGAAAAAAACTATATTTAGTAATGATTTTTTGAGCTAAATTATTTGAAAATTAGTCAATACAGTATTGAATAGGTAGCAACCTAACTATATATTCTACGATTGTATTTATTAGACCGTTTGAAAATACATTGTTTACGACGGTGGAGCTAGGCTCTCTTGTTCTTGTGGGTATTGCTATGATTAAAACATTTACATACATTTTAGTTTTGAAATCTAGATCCATATTTTTGCAAAATACACTATTATGTTCGTTTTGTAGTCGAAGTAAAGTTTGATAGTTGTTACATTACACTTTCAATTGTTGTTAAACTCAACATTGATACGAAAAAAAGAATAGTTATAAATATCAATCTCTTTATAAGGAATATATAATTTATTACTCAATTTCCTTTTCTTGATTTTTTTCTTTTCTTTTTCATACTTTGTTTTCTTTACTATTAAATAATCATATATATGATGTAAGTTGACATTAAATGTTCATATATGACATGGGAATGGGATCAATCCATAAGGCCCATCCAATCGACGGATAACAGTCACTCACTCCTATAACTGTTTGACCCACACATCTCTCCTATTTATACTCACCTGTGTCCTCTCACTTTTCTTCATTCATTCCATACATATTTGTCTCTCTTTATTCCCCTTTTGTAGTAGTAATAACCACTCAAAAGGGCATTTACTTCAGTCTCAAAAATGGCTTTGTCTCTTATCCTTCTAGCTCTCTTAGTATTGTGTCCTATTAGCGGTTATGGCCAGCGTTCTCCTTCGCCTGGATACTACCCGAGTTCCCGAGTACCGACCTCTCCTTTTGATCGCGAATTCCGAACTCTATGGGGCTCTCAACATCAACGTAGAGAGCAAGATGTTGTTACTCTTTGGCTCGACAAATCCACTGGTAATTTTCTTTTTCCTTTAGCTTTTTTCTTCTTATTCTTTGGACCATGTTATATAATGTACTAAAAGGTTATTTTCTATTCATTTGGAACAATACATAAAAAATAAAATTAATGAATGTAATTTGTAGATTTTTAGAATCATATTAGGTAAGTGAAGATTTGTTTGTTTCATTGTCAAACCTCACTCACTCATGTCTTCTAATGTTATTTAATATACCACACGACTTGTAAGGACTGTGTCGGTAGCTTATATTTATTATTTTTATTCCTATTTATGTTCTTTTACTTATTCTCATAATGCTTATATTTTGTCGTATGTTATAAATTGATTTTAGTGACTTAATTAAATATGAACAGGTAGTGGATTCAAGTCTCTTCGTCCATACCGGTCGGGCTACTTTGGTGCTTCCATTAAGCTTCAACCAGGCTTCACGGCTGGAGTTGATACATCCCTCTACGTAAGCATATATGATCGAACTATAATTTAACTAAACCATCAAATAACTATGAGTTTAAGGGTTACTAAAATTTAAGATTTATTGATATATAACTTTTTCGATTTCTAGCTATCAAACAACCAAGAGCATCCTGGTGACCACGATGAGGTCGATATAGAGTTTCTAGGGACGACGCCGGGGAAACCTTATTCGCTTCAAACGAACGTATTCGTTAGAGGAAGTGGCGACCGAAATGTCATTGGGAGAGAAATGAAATTCACCTTATGGTTCGACCCTACTCAAGATTTTCACCATTACGCAATTTTGTGGAACCCTAACCAAATTATGTAAGTTTATAAATTCTTATAGTAATTATATCCATTTGTATTTTTTTTTTTATCTTATTCTAAATTTGGTTTATTTTGTTTCAATATATACAGATTCTTCGTAGATGATGTACCAATACGTACGTATAACAGAAAGAATGAAGCTACGTTCCCAACAAGACCGATGTGGGTTTACGGGTCGATATGGGATGCATCCGACTGGGCCACGGAAAATGGAAGGATCAAAGCTGACTATAGATACCAACCATTTGTGGCTAAGTACAAAAACTTTAAGCTAGCTGGATGCACAGCTAATAGTGTAAGCTCATGCAGACCGCCATCGCCTGCGCCAGCCCGCAACCAAGGGTTGAGCCGGCAGCAAATGGCGGCCATGGCATGGGCACAAAGGAACTTCTTGGTCTATAACTATTGCCATGACCCGAAAAGAGACCATACTCAAACACCAGAGTGTTAAAAACACACACATAAACAAACAAAAGCAACAAAAGGTTTTAATAATTTTTATTATTGCATTATCAAAACATACATTAAAGTTAATAATGGGAGAGAGGTCTTGTGACGGGTCCACACTGGAAACTAAATTGAAGCAGTTGAGCGTCCGGTCCTCTCTATGATTTGTGATTAAAATTTAAAGAAAGGGTTTTGTTTTTTCTTTTCAATACTTTGTAATGTTTCCATTTGATATTTTCCTAGTAATTGTGTGATCATATTATTATATATATGGTATTTGTATTGTTGTGTGAACGAAAGAAAAAAATATTGTCTTTTCGACAGTGGCTTGAGTTATTTGTTTGATTTCTAAAGTTGTTAGAAATTAGTGGTTGATTGGTAAGTAAGTTGATTTAGCTTAGTAGTTCAAGTTACAATAGCCTTAGTGTATGAGGTGACTCCAAATTAAATCATTAAAAGAATATTTGAACGATTGACTTGGGTTTGGGTAGATATCAAAATTATACATATATATATATATACAAAAAAAATCTTGGCAACCCCAAACATTGATGGACCATTGTACTTTCATTATGGATCATTGAATAACCAAAAAAAAAAAAAAAACAATCAATGTCATAAAAATATTGAAAAATGTTGAATTATATATATGTCATATAAACATTGAAAAATCCTATACTACATTTCACAAAATATTAATTAGTTAGCAATATGCATATATAATAAAATCCAAGAGAGATCATACAACAATATATCAAGAATCTAGAAGGGAGAGGTTAATGGTGCATGAGGGAGGATGAGGATAATGATGATGATGATGATGACCACTGTTCCCAACGTCGAAAGAGATAGTGAAGAGACGACACTGAATAGTGTGGACCAAAAATCTAAATTCTCGAAGATTTCATTACCCTCTTGGGTTAAAAAATTGAAAGAAATATATTATTTTTTCACTTAATGGTTTGTTGTCTTATTTCAAAATGTTGTTTTCCTCTTTGGCCTTTTGTGTGTGTATTTTGGTTGTCGACATCATCTTTTGATAAAGAGTTATGTCCCCACAGTTTTTATTTTCATTTGTTTCAATATTAACGGAATATGATGTGTTTATAACTGAAATTTATGCTTTTAATAAAAATGAGATTTATTTGGGAAGTATTTTAAGTCAAGTATATACATTTTTTTTCAACAAGAATCTCATCAGAATTCGATTTATATATATATTACTTTGTATAATAATCAAAAAATGATTAGAAATATATAATTTTTGGTTTAACTCTCTTTTTTTTTTTAAATTATGTTACCACTTAACAATTATAAACTATCTATGTCATCTTCTCTAATCAATAAAAAAACAAAAACTTTACACAATTTCTTCGTTTTTGTTGCTTATTTATGATATTTATCCCTTAATCTTCATCTGATTCTTAATATCTCTGTAAATGGTGAAGCAAAGGTAGAAATTTCAAAATAAAACCTCTAAAATCTGATTTGGACGTATTTGTAAATGAAGAATCGATCAGCCAGATATTTTCTCTTGAGTTCAATAAAATAAACAAACATAACCGTTCTAACTTATAGTTGTAGTACTAGATGATGATACAACTAAAAGCTGAAAAGTGCTACAATGGTTAGAACGGTTATGTGCAATACATCATCCACCATGTTTGGTTCCCATCTCCCTAGAAATTTTCTTCGGTAGGAAGTAACCAGTATAGGTTCTAATTTTTCATGGAACAAACTCGGTCTTATCTTATTGTAAAAAAATATTCTATATATATTTATATAGTGTACACAAAATTATTTTGACAAACAAATTAATTAATTATAGATACTTCGTACAAGTAATATGATATCCCCGCATATGCATGGTCACCACTACAACTTGTACGTAGTGGTGAAAAAAATGTACAAGTAGCTAAACTCGGCCCATTAGTATCCGATAGCAGATCGACAAAACGATTCTTGTATGAAAGGCCCACGAGGCATGTTATAAATATACACCGCACAAGCGTTACCAATCTAGTAACCAATCTATATGCAAATTCATTCGATAAACGAAGAGAAGAGATTTGTGAGTTTAAACTTCAGAAACTTATTTCTTTTTAAAACGATCATACTGTCCAAGTTTATGCCAGATTAAATGTAGCCATGTTAGGCGAGAAAGAAATGAGGAACATGAACAAAACAAATTTAATTAGTATTGATGAGAACAAAACAAGAGCACACACAACATCAATTTTGCAGTAAGAGGTAAAGTAGTGATAGACTTTTCCCTTTTTGCTTTATTTGGAAACAAAAGAAACTTGAAAATCAAACGTACACCAACGAAAACATGCATGCACCGGTCACTCTTTTTTGGATCTTTGGTAGCAATGGCAGTGTTGGTCGCTTCCTTCAACAACCCCTTTACATACTTTTTGACCCGGGTATGTGCTTCTGCAACATGCAGTGCAATCAACATTGGTACCAAGGAATGGGTCTGGGCCGCACTCGTCTAAGAACGTGAAGCATCGAGGTTCAGCATTGCTCTTAATGATTTCTGCATGGTTGACATAACATCATGATCGTCATTAATTATTACAAGATAAGTTAAAAAAGAACTGTAAAAACGAATAGTAGAGAACATCCAAAATTATTACCAGTGGTAGCCATGAAGAAGACCATCAAGAGAACAGTGAAGCTAACTGAGTTGATGTTCTTTGCCATTTCTTTTGGTTTTGCTTTGCTTTTTCTTGAACTTTAGTGTTGGTGAGACATTTCATATGTTTGCTGATATCTATTTATAGTTGAAATTTGTAACATTGTTATCATTGTTTAATTAATCTTACCTTTCAGATTTCCCAAGTTCATAATGTCGCCATAATTGTGCATTGTTGTGATCTTATACGAAAATAAAATATGCACTTGACTTAGATAATTAACCAAAAGGAAGCTCGTTGTCTTCGTCATCGTTGTAACCACGATCATACATATAATTGTAATACACACAAATTCTATTAGCTTTTTCAAACTAAGATATTATTACAGAGAAATGTTTCATATATATTTGTACAGATAATATACACAAGAATAAATTTTGTTAGATTTTTGAATAACAGTTCTATATATACCATTTGGTTTCAGAAACTACGGTAGTTGATGCCGATTGACTTAAAAGATGTGAAATTGGCCATTTATTTTTAATATCTATTACAAATCAATTAAAAAAAACTGAAAAGGGCCAAAAATAAGAGATTTATCAGTATATTTTCCATTCTATTTTAGTTCGAAGTCAACTCTTATTTTACATATACTTATATATTAAATAATTAACTAAAAAAAGGTCGTCGATGTCTATGTGTTGTAACACATTTGAATCTTTTATTTATCAACTCAAATTTAGTTTGAAATATATAACAAGAATTTTTAAATAATAGTTCTTGTCATGGATAAGTACGAATGTAGACGACTTTTTCATTTACGGGATATGTGGTTTTAAACTTTATTAAACGTTTTAATTAAATAATAGTTTTACCGATTGAAAAGAAGTATATATGTGAAAGATTAATGACTGTTAAATCAACTGGTTTGACAGTGGTTAAACTAAAATTTACCAAAATTCATGTAAAAGTTATACTTTAAACATTATTAATAATCAAAAATCATAAGTTATTAAGAAATAAAAATATATAACTTATAGAGACAAGAAAACTATTTTTAGTGAGAAATAAAAGTTAGATAGTGAATAGTATTACATAATGTGAATATATATATATATATATATATATGACTTGATAATACAGTTTTATAATTTGTTGTTTATGTGATTTTTTTTTTCCATTTCTAGTCACCCGCTACTGTCTGCAACAGCAAATTAAAGAGTTTTTAAATTTAGCAATTTTGAGCGACTCCGAACTGTAAAAAGTGGTTTTCTTGATTAATTTTAAATAATATGATTTGAACTTAGTTGATCGCAAACGGTACTTTTTTTTTGACATTATTACAAATTATAAGTCTCTCTTTTGACAGGAATCGGATTCGAACCCGGATCTGGTGAGAAGGCAAACAGAGGTGAGAACCACTAGTGCACTTGCTATTTCTTGATCGCAAACGTTATTTTGAAAATCAAGTCGAAGGAATATAAATAAATTGATTCCTTACGTACAAACAGTTTAATTCTTCTCCAACTGTATATAAGTATAGTTATAACTTTTTCATATTATACATAATTTAAAAGTCATATTATAAATATTATTATCAAGATTATAGGAAACTAATAAGATGTGTATGATCAAGTAAAAACAACTACAAAAATTGAAAGTCTGTAAATAAAACAAAAACATGAAAGTTAATTACGTTGTGTAAATAATCGCTCATGTTAATTTTTTTGAGTTTATATTGTTTATTTTTTCCGTACGAAGTACGGGTCTAAGACTAGTATATGTATAGTCGTGGTTACAACGATGACGAAGACAACAAGTTTCCTTTTGGTAATGATTTATCTAAGTCAAGTGCATATTTTATTTTCATATAAGATCACAAAAATGCACAATTATGGCGACATTATGAACTTGGGAAATCTGAAAGGTAAGATTAATTAAACAATGATAACAATGTTACAAATTTCAACTATAAATAGATATCACCAAACATATAGAATGTCTCATCAACACTAAAGTTCAAGAAAAAGCAAAGCAAAACTAAAAGAAATGGCAAAAAACATCAACTCAGTTAGCTTCACCGTTCTCTTGATTGTCTTCTTCATGGCTACCACTGGTAATAATTTTGGCTGTTCTCTACTATTCGTTTTTACAGTTCTTTTTAAACTTATCTTGTAATAATGATGATATGTTAACATGCAGAAATCATTAAGAGCAATGCTGAACCTCGATGCTTCACGTTCTTAGACGAGTGCGGCCCAGACCCATTCCTTGGTACGAATCTTGATTGCACTAAATGTTGCAGAAGCACATACCCGGGTCAAAAAGTATGTAAAGGGGTTGTTGAGGGAAGCGAACAACACTGCCATTGCTACCAAAGATCCAAAAAAGAGTGACCGGTGCATGTTTTCGTTGTTTTTGCAATGTGTGTTTACGTTTGATTTTTTCAAGTTTCTTTTGTTTCCAAATATATAAAGCAACAAGGGAAAAGTTTATCACTACTTTTTACCCCTTACTGCAAAATAAATTGATGTTGTTGTGTACTCTTGTTTTGTTCTCATTTCTAAATTTGGTTTGTTCATGTTCCTCATTTCATCCCCGCAAACTTTTCAAGTTTTATATTTTGTCTCAATAAATATGATTTTATTGATCAAAACAGAAAGCAAAGCTTATTCCTTCTTTAGGAAACTCGTCGCCTATTTTATTAGCGCGATTTAAAAATTACACAAAATTATATGTGCACTTTGCAGCCTTTCATTGTGTTTATTCAGATCCTTCATCTTCACAAACTTGTAGATGGATTACAGATACGGTTCAAATCGCGGCATTTTTTTTTTCTATATATAAATGTAAAATTTATTCACAAAATAAAAATTATGTTACAATAAATGCAACAATAAAGCCAAATAAATTTGAAAGGGTTAATTAGAGAAAGAAAACAAACAAAAAACAGAAGTTAACGGCTCTGAGTTTGGAACCAAAAGCGCAAACCAACTTCATAGTTCGGTGAGTCCTTCAAACACTCTTATTTCGTTTTCGCCATAGAATGTGGATTACAAGCTTAAGCATATACCTCAACACAAACAAGTGCTAAGTAGTGAATTAGAAGGGCCTGTGAATAAGTAAATAAAGTCTAGTTCTGCCGTGAAGTGGTCGCTAAGCATCCTGAGTAAGTGCTGAACAGACTTGAGTGGACTCCACAGATAACACTATTACCATTTGCTAATTCACTACAAGAAAATGGATTTGCCTAGCATCTGAATAACGCTATCTAACGATATCATAGCGTTTTGAGAACCGCTGTATCTGAGCCAGTAATTATAGAGAAAAAAACGAGTATATTATACAGAACATGAGATGGCATTTGAGAGCAAGCAATGATAAGCTTTGCCCTATATGTTTTATTTGGAAGCAAAAGAAACTTGAACACAAACACACACAAATGTCATGTCCTCACACAAAATGGAAACAAAAGTCACACTTGGTACTTATATGATGATGAGGTTATTTCAAGCCTTTTTGTAGCAGTGGCAGTGAAGGTCAGTTCCCTCAATAACCGCCCAGCAGACTGGAGGAGAACCGAATAAGCCAATGCAACACGTACAACAATTAGCATTTGTGGTTCCGTGGGCACTCGAGCACTCGCCGAGGAACACACGTGAAGCGGCCGTAGTACATCCACCAGCACCACATGATTGAGCGTTGCTCTTAAGGATTCCTAGATGTTGACATATTCATCAGAACAAGATAATTAAAGAGACAACTGCAAAGTACAATACATAAATGAGATCATAACTTTGTAAGAGTAATATTAATTATACCAGTTGAAGCCATCAGAAGAACAACCAAGAGAACAGTGAAGCTGAAGGAGTTGATGAGGTTCTTTGCCATTTCTCTTCTTCTTTGCTTTGAACTTCGCTGAAACTTGTTCTTATTGTTTTTCTTTTGGATTAACTTCAAACTTTGATGATATAAATTCGTAGGTGTTGTTCTATATTTATAGTCAAAATTTTACAACTTTGTTACGTTTAGTCACAATTCTCTCGTAATTCTTATTTTCCAAAGTTCATAATGTCGCCACAATGATGCACTGCCATATTTAATTTACTCTTTTTAAAAATTTGGCACTTGTCTTAAAAAAAGTCCACTTAAAAGGAAGTTATCTCTGTATAAATTGTTTCTTTTTTTTTTCTTTAGTTTGAAATAACTATTGTATAAAATTGATATTGTTGTTGTCATAGACAGAGTAAGCAGGAATCTTGGCAATTCTTTAAGCCAAAATGATAACGATTTGCCGTCATTAGTTTAACTTTAGGGTTTCAGCTACAGCGTAACAATTATGGCGACACTATCTCCTAACTCCTATATGTGACGAGAGTATTATTATAATAACTTCTCTGAAAATGAGCCAAATTAAATGATATATATTACACAAATTTTGTTTCACACAATATTAATTAAATTAGTTTGATTCGATTTAGATCAATATAATTCTATATGTTTGAATCTTTGATATTGGTGATGTTAAACAATAGTAAAAATAAGAATTTTACCCGAACCCAAGCGTTTTGAGTAATGATAAATTTTATTAATATCGATTCAGTTTCAAACATGTTTCATCACATATTCACATACCCCGTTTGTGTTATTTTAATCTTTTTGATATGGTTACGTATTGGTAACATTTTAATAAGTTTAGATACAACAATTATTAGATTTGAAACTTAATTAGATATGTCTAACATTCTAATATTGATAAACAAAATAATTAAATGATCATTTACATGTGTTGTAGCAATGAAATTTTGATATTTTAAATTTATATTACTAATCACCAAATTTATACCACCATGTGACCCCGTCCCATGATAAAATTTTATCGATCTAGAATTGAGACGTATTTTGAAAACAGTGAGACGAGGAAGCTTGTACCACGAGGACTCATAGAAATTTTTGAGTGTTTCACAATAAAAAAAAAAAACAACCATGTTTGTCAAGAATCTGTGAATCTTGTGAAGATCACATTTTGTGAATCTTGGCTGATCAGATCAACTTGCTTCTACTTCGACGTGAAGATCTTGATAGAGTTCAAGTTCTCTACATTTTTTAACGGATGCAAAAGTTCAGGTGCTTCGAAATTGTCCTGAAATGTGTTTTTCACTTTTTCTTGTCGTTTGGTCCATTTTTCCTTAAACATGTCAGATCCCACACTCAAGTATTCTAGTGGAAAAAAGACAGATTGGATCCCTCGAAAACAATAATTAACAAGAAATCTGAAAATAAAATATAAAATTGTGAGAAATTATATTGCTAGAAATTTGCTTGTATTAATCGTGAAATTCAATGGCAAATACGAAACCAAAGACTATCGAATGAAAGCATACTAATTAGTTTGGAGTGAAAACACTTTGGAAGACGCTTTAAAAACTGTCTTAGCATCCACACCGAAAAAAAAAAAAATTCAAAAAAATTATTTTAAGTTGGCTTATTTCCGAAAAAGTTATGATAGTAATATTCTCGCGTATATAGTTGGCGTGTATTAAAGAGCGTTATTATAGAAATATTTTGTGTATCTAAACAAGTTCATAATGTCGCCATGATTTTTGTGTGATACATATATCATTTAATTTGGTTTTAATAAGAAACTACAAATTAAATGATCTTAAGACCGTGAAGTTTGATATAAATACTTACATAAACTCGACAATTGTTCTTAAATGAAAAAAAAAAATTTTGAACTGATATTAATAAGAAAAAATATTAAAATTATCATTAATCTAACAATTTGACAGATAATCAATCTTCATTTCTAATTTTTTAATATTACCAATATTAGACATATCAAATACACGGTATATTACAGGTTAATTCCTAGTTAAATCTAATATGATGCGTACGAAAAATCATTTAATTTGGCTCATTTACAAGAAAACTTATTACAATAATACTCTCGCATTTATATAGTAGTAGTTAGGAGATAGTGTCGCCATGATTTCTGAGTTGAACCTGAAACCCTAGGCCTAAACTTAATTAATGGACTAACGAAGGCAAATCATTATAACTATTGGATTACAAAATTGGCTTACTTTGTCTACGACAACAACTATATCAATTTTAAACTATAGTTATTTCAAACTAAAGAAACCTGAACATAAAAAACAATTTGTACAAAGATGACATGCCTTTTAGTTGACTTCTTTAAGACAGGTGCATGATTAAAGAAAGAGGATAACAAAGACGGCCTTGCGTAATTGTGGCGACATTATGAACTTTCGAAAATCAGAAAGAAGAGAGAAGTGATCAAACAAATATAACAGAGTTACAAAATTTTGACTATAAATAGATAACCACATGCACTTACAAATTACAATCATCAAAAGTCTTAAGTTTATCTAAAAGAAAAACAAAAGAACAAGTTTTAAGTTAAGGCAAAGCAAAGAAGAAGAGAAATGGCAAAGAACCTCATCAACTCCGTCAGCTTCACTGTTCTCTTGGTTGTTCTTCTGATGGCTTCAACTGGTATAATTAATATTACTCTTACAAAGTTATGATCTCATTTATGTATTGTACTTTGTAGTTGTCTCTTAATTATCTTGTTCTGATGAATATGTGTCAACATTTAGGAATCCTTAAGAGCAACGCTCAATCATGTGGTGCTGGTGGATGTACTACGGCCGCTTCACGTGTGTTCCTCGGCGAGTGCGCGAGTGCCCACGGAACCACAAATGCTAATTGTTGTACGTGTTGCATAGCCGCATTCGGTTCTCCTCCAGTCTGCTGGGCGGTTATTGAGGGAACTGACCTTCACTGCCACTGCTACAAAAAGGCTTGAAATAACCTCATCATATATCATTTAAGTGCCAACTGTGACTTTTGTTTCAGTTTGGTCTGAGGACATGACATTTGTGTGTGTGTTGTGTTCAAGTTTCTTTTTCTTTCAAATAAAACATTTAGGGTAAAGCTTATCATTGCTTGCCCCCCTACAAAATGTAATCTTATGTTCAGTGCACTTTTATATATTTCAATTATATAAATCTCATACATCCTCTCAAATCCGAAACCAGAGCATGTTATATGGTCTCGTTCTAAGCGTCACTCGAACCGGTGACCACTAAGCTTTTGTTTTGTTAGAGGTCTTTACCAATTAAGCTATTGGCACTTGGTTCTTCGAAACTGTCCTCAAATGTGGTTTTCTTTGTCTTTTGGTTTTGCCTTATAACATGTGTCCATGTCGGATCACACAAATATAAATTAAGAGAAATTATATTAATAAAATTTTACTTACATTAATCGTATGAATTTCATTCCTTTTTGGTGTACATGACTTCATATTTATAGGGAAATTGTAAAATGAGTGCTTTAAAATTGTAAAGCATTCATTCAACCATAGGAAATAGTGTCGCCATGATTTCTGAGTTATAGGGAAATTGTAAAGCACTCATTCCGGCCATTGATTCCCGCATTTAATAACAAAGCCAAATATGAACCTTGATTGTAAATTTATGGTTGGCCATCGATACTGGAGCTCTGGAGATTCTTGCATACTCTGATTCTCAGCTCGTCGTTAATTACTTCCTCGGCAAGTACAAAGCAAAGGACATTTGAATGGAAGCATACAAATTAGTTCAGAGGTTCTGTAAATTTGAACTGGAAAAAACTTTGGCAGACGCTTGGCTGTCTTAGCACCCACTTCGGACCCTGAGCTCAAGACAATGATTCCTGTGGAATGTTGATTACATGTTTTTCTGTATAAATTGAGTAATATATCTCCATTAAAAAAAATCACAACATATGCAGAAACACATTTTCTTAATTTTTAATCTTAATTAAGTATTTTTTTTTTTTGAAACACCAAAGATTATATTAGATCCTTAATCAATGTTTGCTGCATACAAAGAGAGGGCTTGTTTTGCTAGGGAGTCGGCCTCAGCATTACAAGAACGGGAAATAAAACAACAACAGAAGGAAGAGAATGAAGAAGCCATGAGTTGAATATCCGCTAGGACACCAAAAACTTCAGGAAGCGATTGTGACAAGTTGATAGCTTGAACCAAGCATCGACAGTCTGATTCTATGCGAATATGCGAGAGACTAAGATCCAACGCCATCGTGATTGCAGCTCGAACAGCAAGACATTCTGCCATAAGAGGGGAGGAAACATTAAGGGCCAATGCTGATCTGCACACCGACTCCTCAGGAACTTGTGTGATCAGAATCCAACCCAAGCCAGCCGTCTTAAGGTCGCGACGCCACGCCGCATCTGTTCGGAGAATGCTCTCCTCATCCTGCAACAGCGGCGATAACGAGCCAATAGCCATCGGAATAGAACTCTGGGAGGGGGACCCAAAATTCTGAGCAAATTGCCACTCCTTTGCATCGAGAATGGCTTTAAGAACAATTTCCTCAGGGGAGAACATCCGATCATTAAAAATCTTCTGGTTCCTTGCCAGCCAGATATTCCAGCATATCCAGGGAAAGAGGGGAGCTTGCGACAGTCCCACAGGAGGAAGACACATCGAGGGTTCTGGCTTGAAGTAAGGCGCCAGTAGGGAGCGCTCCATTGATGGCTTTCCAAAGAAACATTTTCAGTTTCTCAGGGACTCGCAGATTCCAAACCTCTGGGTACCATTTAAATTCAGGGTGAAGGTTAGGTCTTGGTTGTTTGTCTTGAGCTTCCCTAGCCACATGATATCCAGATTTTGCAGTATACACTCCTTTGGACTCATGAATCCAAATCCTCTTATCCTTGACTCCTAATCTGCTAGGTTTAATAGCCAGAATCTCTTCTCTAAGCAGAGGAAAGAGTTCTGAAACTAGTTCTTCATTCCATTCCGCAGAGTTAATATGAAAAAGATCCTTAACCTTGAGGGATGAAGACTCTTTTGTCGATGGTCCTGTTGGTTGAATAACTTTAGGAGATGGTATCCACGCATCCTCCCAGATATTAACCTCTTCACCAGTCCCTATAGCCCAGCCCAGATTGCCTTGTAGTAAGTCTCTTCCTCTGAGTATACTCCTCCAGCCATGAGAGGCAGAACCTGAACAACGCACATTGAGAAAGCCAGACTCACCACAGTACTTGCCTAGTAATATTTTAGCTAGCAGACTTGAAGGGGATTGCATCAAACGCCAGCCCAATTTTGCAAGAAGGGCATCATTAAAGCTTTGAATGTCCCTAAAGCCCAATCCGCCTTCTTGCTTGACTCTAGTCATACGGTCCCAGGCAATCCAGTTCATCCTTCTTTTGTGAGGATTAGCATCCCACCAGAACCGGGTGAGTGCCGACTGAATTCGTTTACAAAGGGAGATTGGCAAGGAGAAGCACGTCATGGCATAAGTAGGCATGCACGCTAATACACTTTTAAGCATCACTAACTTCCCTGCTGTAGAGAGAAAACGATTAGACCAGCTCAGGGATTTCTGTCTAATTTTGTCCACTATAGAGGAGAAAAGATCTCTCTTGTTCCTTCCAAACTGCTCCGGAAGACCAAGATATTTACCAACACCTCCTTCTTTGGTAATCTGAAGTAAATCCTTAAGTTTTTGTCTCTTAAGAGGAGGTGTCTTATTAGAGAAGGAGATGGCTGACTTCTCCACATTAATGAGCTGTCCGGAGGCTGCCTCATATGAATTAAGGATCTCTTTAAGCTCCTTTCCCGCTTGTTCATTTGCCTTACAAAAGAACATCGTGTCATCCGCAAAGAGCAAATGGTTTATCCTTGGGCTGCCCTTTGCCACTTTGATTCCTAACAGCTTTTTCTGATCCTGGGAGTTCTTACACAAACCAGAGAGGACTTCACTGCTTAAAATAAAGAGGTAAGGGGATAAAGGGTCGCCTTGTCTAATACCTCGAGTTGGGATCACCGTGCCCCTGGGGCTACCATTAACCAGAAACGCATAAGAGACTGAAGTCACACATTGCATTATCCAATTCACCCATTTAGGGTGGAAGCCAAGTCTCATGAGTACCGACTGGATAAATTGCCACTCTAGCCTATCATAGGCCTTAGACATGTCCGTCTTAACAGCCATAGAGCAATGCTTTTTAGCTCCCGATCTCTTCAAATAATGAAGGACTTCATGCGTTATGAGGACGTTATCAGAGATAGCTCTTCCCGGGACAAAGGCTGATTGACTTTCAGAAACAAGTCCTTCCATCACTGGCTGGAGCCGTCTAGAAAGTAGTTTAGAAATGGTCTTGTAAAAAACATTACACAGAGCTATCGGCCTGTAGTCCGCAACCTTTTTTGGCCCTTGGCCTTTAGGGATCAGTCTGATATGGGTAACGTTCATAGACTCCGGCATAAGTCCAGTCCTGAAGAAGTCTTGAATCTCTGAAACAAGGGAAGGTCCCACAGTAGACCAATTAGCTTGGAAAAAGCTGGCCGAGAAGCCATCTGGGCCAGGGGCTTTGTCCGGATGAATAGCAAACATGGCATTTTTTATCTCCACGGCTGTTGGGTCAGTGGTAAGTCTTGCATTAACCTCTACTGAAACTTTTGGGCATAGAGCTGCTGCAACTATTTCATTCATCCTTTCTTCATCAAAATCCCGAGATGAAGAAAAGAGAGTTTGGAAATAGTGGGAAATGACATAGGCTATCTGGTCATCTTCAAAAACTGCTACACCTTCAGAATTCTCCAAGACTGAGAAGTTGTTGATAGCCTTTCTTCCTTTAGTGATGGCGTGAAAAAATCCGGTGTTCGTGTCTCCCAAACAAAGCCAAAGGTTGCGGCTTCTTTGCTTCCAAAACTCCTCTTCAGCTTTATAAGCTTTCATAAGGCTCAAGTTAATCCTAGCCAAATTCTCCTCATTTAAAGAAGGACTTACCATTGCCTTCTCAAGGTCTTCCTGCAGCTTAAGGATTTCCTTCTTGCTATTTTCAAACTTTTCCTTACTCCATCTCACAATGGCCTTTCTGCACTCAGTGATCCTATCTTGCACTGACAGTGCATTGTATTTACTCCAAACTGACTTAACCAGTTCTTGTATTTCGGGGTTATCTCGGAGTCTTCTATCAAAACGAAACATCCCTCGGCGTCTTTTATTATTCTTTGAAAAGTAAAGGACGAGAGGTCTGTGGTCGGACCCTTCGAAACGCAAATACTCACTTCTCCCGGATGGAAACAAGTCTGCCCAAGAGCTATTGGCTACAGCTCTATCCAATCTACATTTCACCACATTAGATTGTAATTCACAGTAGCAAAAATGAAATCAAAGAAAGATTATAGGAAAACTAGTTTTTATATCTTACAAAAATATTTCTATTATAGAAATAAAAATAATAACATAATATGAAACTTACCTTAAAAAATTCATAACAAATTCTTTTAAGTTCGCATGTTTTCGGAAAACTTATTATAGTAACCTGTTTTCAGGAATATTATTATAGAAATATCTCGCATATCTAAACAAGTTCATAATGTCGCCATGATTTCCGCGTGTACGATATATCATTTAATTTGGTTTTAGTGTGATTTGATATAAACACTTACATAAACCCAACAGTACTGGTTCTTATATGACAAAACTTTTTTGAATTAATATTAATTAAAAAAGAAATTTAAATATTATTAATCAAACAGTTCGATACAGATTTAATCTTTATTCATTCTTTTTTATTATAACCAGTAATATCAAATCCGCTGTATACTACGGGTTAGTTCGTATATGATGGGTTAATTACACGGATTATACTGCGGGTTAGTTCCTAATTAATTATTATATATAATGTGTACGATAAACCATATATATATAATAAGATACTCTCGCATATATATATATATAGTAGTTAGGAGATAGTGTCGCCATGATTTCTGAGTTATAGCTGAAACCCTAAACTTAATTAATATACTAACGAAGGCACATTATCATTATTGGATTATAAAATTCCGAAGATTCCTGCTTAGTCAGTCTACGACAACAACTATATCAATTTTAAACAATAGTTATTTCAAACTAAGGAAACCTGAACATAAAAGACAATTTATACAAAGATGACCTGCCTTTTAGTTGACTTCCTTAAGACAGGTTCATGCTTGAGAAAAGAGGATAACAAAGACGGCCGTGAGTAATTGTGGCGACATTATGTGCTTGGGAAATTCAGAAAGAAGAGAGAAGTGATTAAACAAATATAACAGAGTTAAATTTTTTTGAGTATAAATAGATAACCACATGCACCTACAAATTAGAACCATCAAAAGTTTTAAGTTTATCGAAAAGAAAAAGAACGAGTTTAAGTTAAGGCAAAGCAAAGAAGAAGAGAAATGGCAAAGAACCTCATCAACTCCGTCAGCTTCACTGTTCTCTTGGTTGTCCTCTTGATGGCTTCAACTGGTATAATTAATATTACTCTTACAAAGTTGATCTCATTTATATATTGTACTTTGTGGTTGTCTTTTAATGATCTTGTGCTGATGAATATGTCAACATCTAGGAATCATTAAGAGCAACGCTCAATCATGTGGTGCTGGTGGATGTACTACGGCCGCTTCACGTGTGTTCCTCGGCGAGTGCGCGAGTGCCCACGGAACCACAAATGCTAATTGTTGTACGTGTTGCATAGCCGCATTCGGTTCTCCTCCAGTCTGCTGGGCGGTTATTGAGGGAACTGACCTTCACTGCCACTGCTACAAAAAGGCTTGAAATAACCTCATCCTCATATAAGTACCAAAGTGTGACTTTTGTTTCAATTTGGTCTGAGGACATGACATTTGTGTGTGTTTGTGTTCAAGTTTCTTTTGCTTCCAAATAAAACATATAGGGCAAAGCTTATCATTGCTTGCCCTACTCTCAAATGTAATCTCATGTTCTGCGTACTTTTATTTCAATCATGGTATATAATAATCTCGTTTGGTATTTGTCTTCGTCATTCCATTCTCGCCTAGCATTCTAATATCGGTTTCTAGAGAGAGACAGAGATAAAGAGAAAGATACGTTGACATTAAGATCAGAGTGGAGTTAATTCACCAAACCCTAGACGTAACGTACATAATAAGAGATTAGACCTCTTGGACTAAAACGAGACCTGCTTCGTTGTAGCTTGTAGATATGAACAACGCATGAATAATGCGAGTACGTACCAAATTGATTGATTAGAAGCCATTAGTAAAGCTGTATAAGATTCACGTTTTTTTTTCATCTCCTTGTCTTCCTTTGAGATTTTAATCAAGTTATTTTTTTATTTTAATGCTTCTTTGAACTTTTAAGCTTTCTAGATTCAAAATTGCAAACGTTGTTAGCTTGTGGCCGAAGAATTAATTAACAAAACCATATTATTTATGGGCAAGTATAAGTGTATAACCATGGTGATACGTTTTTAACACCCATTTGACAAAGTCAGAAACACCTTTCACTAATTAGCCAACTTTGAAAAATTTAGACAAAAAATGCCCTTGAATGGAACTGAGCTCATGTACATTTGGTTAGGATATTATCCGATCGTGTACGAAATTTATATATCATGTTTTTGGTTGGTTTTATAAGTAATTTAAAACTCGTTGAGTTTTTTGGAGTTATTGTAGGTACAAGTACGATTTAGGATATATTGTGTAATTTGGAGCAAAACACTAAAACAAGATTGTGTCGGTCGACGAACAATTTTTCAAAAATCTTTGTTCTAGAAGTTTCAACTATAGTTGTGCCTAAGGGAATATCGGTTAAAAAAATTCTTCTTTTTGATCAATCAAGCTCCTTCCCAAACTGTACAAGCTTCTTCCAAAACGTACGGCTTTCTAGATGTAAAGCTGATACCTATACGGATGGATTTTTTATATATCGTAGAATTCTTCTATATATAGTAAAAATACCACACGATTGGAAATACATAGGAATCTAAAAATCTGCTGAATAACTTATGTTTTCATGTTTTCATGAATAAATCCGCACCCAAATCAGATTGCAATTAGGAGCCTTAGTTAGTCTTGTAGTCCAGTTTGGTGCTGACCCCATATCACTAAAGGTTACCCCAAAACAAAAATGAGATGGTCACTATTCACTAAAGTTAATATACCCTATTTAGTTGCTCTTTACTGTCTCTATAAATATTATTCTTCCAAAATATGAGTTGGCTTTCAAAATTTGGTTACGTGATAAGCACAAGTGGGTAGCTGAAGGAGGAGAAAATACATGTGTGACGCAATGGAAGATGTGTAAAGAGCACATGTTAAATGAAGAGACTTGTGATTAAAACAGACTTCTAGCAAAATTAATGTGGAGATATCTATAAGTAGAGGCGGTTGCGTAAAGAGGAGGCTATATTGAATGTATATGTGGATCCATGCATCCGTCATGAGACTTTATAACATTTATAACATAACACACATTTCTTTAGTGTTATTTTCTTTTTAAGTACACATTTAGGTCTAGTGGCTCCATCTTAATTCTTATTTTCAATGCTTTAAATTTAGTTGTCTATTTAAGTGGTTCGACATTAATTAATTCTGTACAGAAACGTTTGATTTTTTCTTTCCATTGATTAGTCAATTTTGCTTTGTCTAATTTCTACCAATTAAATTTAAAACAAATTATTTACTTTGTAATTTACAAAGCAATTTTTTCATTTTAATTTTTTTTTTTTAAAAAAAACATGTTATAATAATACACACAATTATAAATGATTCATTTTCCTGTCTATAATTAATACACATGTATATTAGAATTAATTTGATGGAGTATACTGATATAAATGACGTGTGCATGCATGCATAATACTATATTTTATATATATGATATGACAATTAGCTATCTCTCTTCATAAAGTATCATCATCTCTAAAGTCTAAGCGATTGAAATGTGTTTAGTTAACACCAATTATTGTATGAATTTCTAATGTTCCATCGGTACTATCTATAGTATATTTGAAAAGTAAGAAATGGCAAACTCTTAGAAGTTAATATATCGGACGACCAGGTTGGTTACCAGTCTAACATCAGAAAAGTCCACCACATTAGAAAATCATGTTTCTACCGACTGTATAGTAAGTTGAGTAAGATGGATCGTTTTATTTGGACTCCAAGAAAAGTCACAAAATCATCTAAAACTACATAGTACATCATCGTTATTCAAAATTTTAAGGCATGCATACTCAATAGTGCTCACTTTATAATGGATTCAATTATCGAATTGGTAAAATGGTCCCATAGGATATATATTTGGCCAGTTCTTGTATTGGAGTTGTGTGAGATGATTTATGAGAATATACCAATTTTCTAGTTTTCATATGTAAGTACTTTTGTATTCCATTTGTTAGTGAATCCATAAAGAAATGCATTTGTTATAAACAAGAAAAATAAAACAAAACAAAGCATAATCTATATCCTAAATTTATATATCTAAACGTAACCTCAAAAATTGTCTATCTTGAGGACTAGAAATTTTAATATACTACACTAACTAATTCCAATTGAATTATGTGTTGAAATGCTTCCACATGCGTATGCAGTTAAGTAATTATTGTGATTTCGATTTTAGAGAAAATATATATTTGTTTATTTTGAAATATTCCAGAATGATACTATGATGAAACGATTACATAAAGTTACAACTTGAATAAAAACTTACAATAACAATAAGCTTATACTAAGAAGCTAATACACACAAATGTTTGAGGGGGAATACTAAATTCATGTTCTTTTATTTCTGCTCCCAAACAGCAAGGCGAAGTAAAACAAGATCCTAAAGAGGAAACCCCAAGCTACCGTGATCCACAAGCAATCCCATTTGCTCAATTGAGTGATTCCTTGTTGTGAAAGCAAATTAGGTCCTGTCCTCAAGCATGTGGACTCCGTTATATTTGTTCTCAAAGATCTACTAAGAGTTTCAAGGAGCTTAATCTTCCTCGAATAAGACTCACCTCCGAGAAGAGTACCGTCGAATACTTGGACTCCTTTAACAAAACAACGTAACGGGTCATCAAACTCGTTGATTAAGACAGCCTCGTACGGATACTTGAGCGGTGAAATGTAATGAAACCATATCCAATAGATTGGTATCCTATCTCTGTTGACGTAGAACCCACTCAACAGTAAACAATACGCGACATAAGAGATAGTGACCATGTAACTTATCATGATATTGGGAACAACGCCAGATATGAAGGTAACGAGAGAGGCTCCAGACCAAAAGGAGGCATAAATTATGAGGGAATAGAAGAAGAAACCTTCTAACCCGCCGCTTAAACCAACAGTCCAGAATGTGATCGACGCAAATACTAAGGAATGCGGAATGAGCTGAGGCAAAGACACCAGAGAGTGAGATATGACATAAGAAGATGTTCTGTACGTGTTGCGCGTTGTCTCTCTCAAGAAAATGTATCGTTCTTGAATAAAAACTGGGACATTGTCTAGAGACAAGTAGAACATTGTTGGCACCACGAACGCGAATAATGTCAATCTCTCTTCTGCACTTCTTGAAGTGTTGTCTAGCTTCCAATACATGGTGGCTAAGAGAATAGCAGTCACCATGACGGTAGCGATCCGTGTTCCGATAAGCTCAGGCATGCGGATCCAGTTTTTCATGTACCGTTTGGCTAAGATGATTGTCTCAAAAAATAATGGATTCGCATATGAAGATATTGTTTCCATGGAAAAAGGATTGACTCCAGATGAGCCTGAGACTAGTTTCCCTCTTGAAACACTTGCATTGATTGATTCTTTTAAAGATAAGCCTGGGTGAGACGTGGTTTGTAGGGTGGCCCGAGCGGATTGGCTGAGTTTGAGCTTGTCCTGCTGCCACTTTTCGTTGAATTCTACTAACTCTTTGGTTCCTTCGATGGATCCTTCGAGTTGTCGAATCATATCAAGCGCGAACTCTGTGATGTTCTCTTTCTCAGGGATGGGATGGCCAAACTCATTGAAGAATCGAGGTAGACTCGTTGGAGATCCATTGAACACATTCTTGCCGCGAGACAAGAGGATAAGCCGATCAAGCAAATCTATAATACGAGCACTAGGTTGATGAATCGACATAATCACAATACTCCCACTCCTAGCTATTCGTTTAAGAACTTGTACCACCATAAACGCGTTGGTTGAGTCCAGCCCCGACGTAGGTTCGTCAAGAAACAAAACGATCGGATCATGTATAATATCGATCCCTATTGAAACACGTCGTCGTTCTCCACCAGAGACTCCACGGTGTCCTTCATCTCCGATCACGGTATCCACCGCGTTTCTGAGCCCTAATTGGTCAATTAGGGTTTCAACACGTTCCATCTTCTTGGATTTGGACAAGATTCTTGGGAGACGAAATTCGGAAGCGAAAACTAGGGTTTCTTTAACGGTAAGCATGGGGAAAAGAAGATCATCTTGCATCACATACGCCGATATAACTTTCAACAGTCGAGATTGCAAAATCTTCTCTCCGTTAAGTGTTACTGAGCCTCTCAAGCTCCTTTTCGCAACTCTCCCCGCCAACGCGTCTATCAAAGTTGACTTCCCTGCTCCGCTTGCACCAAGAACTGCAAGAACCTCGCCGTCACAAACCTCACCGGAAACATCAGCGAGTAGAGTCTTTTTCACAGAGCTTTTTCGTGAGAAACCAAACCCTCGGCGAAGTGTGACATCGTATTCAAGATTTTTAAAGGCTAAGACGAATGGTACTGGTTCTACGTGTAAGGCTTCGACATCTATCGTGTGATGAACAGGATCTTCGCTTCCGGCTCGGTAGCCAAAATCTTCCTTCCTGAAACTATCGCAGTCTTTTAACAACTCGGCGAGGGAAGGTGATCCGACCGGACAGATATCATTGTTCTCCGAGAAAACAACACGTGGCATCGTGATGTTCTTAGAGCTAGAGTGATATGTTTAGTTTATGTAAGGAATCAGACAGCTCTGATCCTAGTACTGTCTTTTTTTTTAATGATGTGTGTAAGTTGTTTGTATACGTTGAGTATTTATAGGTAAAACTATATATGGTGTAAACTTAATTTATATACAAAAAGAAAATAAGAAAATAATAATTATGATTTGTGTGTGAAACATGCATGAAGGAGCCACGAAATTAATAGCTTGACGTGTGTGGTTTAAAGAACTCCGACACTGAGCATCATCATATCTTAGAATAGTTGATTTCATGTGTAATTTCGTTTTCGACATAAATGTATTGAGGAACTAGAACTCGTGGTTTACGTGGTTAATGAATTTATGAATAAGGCTTGGAGGAAAATGCAATTTGAATTCTACAACATAAGCCTCTATTGGGAGTTGTCAACTACAAAAGTTTTGTTCAAAGCTATATACTGTATGTATGTTTCTATATAAAAACATGTTTAAAGTGGGGGTTATTGGGTTGTGTAATTTTAACTAAAATAAAAAAAATTGTGTATGTTTTACAAGAGGATGGATTTAGTAAATATTATAACTAGTAATAATAGTTTCAAGAAGTTGTTTAACTAGCTAGTATGAGCTATTATTCTAGTTTCTACAAAAGAAAACGTAAGACTGAATAAATTATGGAAAGAGAATTAAATTGTTAATATGCAAACAATTTATTAGATCTTCTTGTGATACTTATATGATGAATTGCTTCTACTTTGGTTTATAGAGTCAAATTATGGTCTTTTTTTTAATAACATTTAGTTAATTAATTTTTATTGTTCTAAATCTAATGCTGTATCTGGTGATGATGATGAATTGTTACAGTAAGATAACAACAAGGAAAATGAGAGCTGGGCGCAAGTTCAACAGGTTTCAGATTTATCGACGTTGTAATAACATGGTCATAGACCCAGAGGAGAAGCCTTTTTCGTAAGGCTATGCATTCTTTTTTGTTTACTCTATATATATACTAGAAGTAGACCTGCGCGCTGCGCGAGATAAATTTGATATTATATTTATAATAATTTTAATATATATTTTGGAAATCAGTTTGACTGAGGCAATTAAGTAATCCTCTTCATTTTTATGCACTATCTCATAGAATATTTATTTGATGTTTCCAAATTTTAATATAAAACTAAGTGTATATGTTTTATGATTATTTTGTATTATGCAAATTGCTATCTACTGCATAAATTATTTAAATTACATGATAAATAATTTTTGTTTTTACCAAAAAAAACAAAAAGT
Organism: Capsella bursa-pastoris; assembly: GCA_036452645.1. Lineage (NCBI taxonomy): Eukaryota > Viridiplantae > Streptophyta > Magnoliopsida > Brassicales > Brassicaceae > Capsella > Capsella bursa-pastoris. The sequence goes on along the minus strand of CP144195.1, from coordinate 13,689,473 downwards.
TAAATAATTTTTTAATTTGTATTCAACAAATTCCATCATCAATTAAAATAAGCATAAGAATAATTTTTTTATTCAACTACATTAGATCCCATTGATAATGTTGGTCTAATAGTAAGATTTATAGTCTTAGATCACTACAAACAGTTCTTTGAACTTGTAATCTATACAAATCTACTTTAGGTTTGTCCCTATGTCATCTTTTTTTTTTTCAAAAAAAAATCATTCCTTATGAAATGTTGATTACTTTTTCCTTCGGTCTCTCAAAAAATCGTATCTTCTAATATTTCATATAGGATATTATTATATAATGACACATTAATATTTCATTTTTTTGTCAACAACCTTATATTAATTTCATATACAATAAAAAAATTAAACTATATGTATTCGTAAAAATAGGTTATGTTAATTAAAAAGAAAAACCACATACAATTTACCATAGCCGCTTTGCTATCTACGACGATTTCCGAGAAAAAATAATATATTCTAATTTAAATGAAAAATTAAAATATGTAACAATAACATCATGGGAATTTATACATAAATTAATTATAGGACAATAATAAAAAATAAAATTTTAGAGAAGAAATGGAAAATATTAAAATTTGAAAGAAGATATATTAGGTTAGTACCAGGTAAGTTCTCTAATTTATCTACCAAAGTGTTGATTTCTTTGTATGTTTGGATACAAAAATAGTGGTCAATGTAAAGTTCATCTATTGTACTATGATCGTATAAGAAGATTTTAAAGTTATGGTCAGTTAGCCGGTAGGAGTTAAAATAATTTGTTTCACATTGAAACACTTATAATTTAGAATTTTTTTCCTTTTGAAGTAATAGTAAAACATCATTATATTAGAATATTTACACCTAAAACAAATAATGACTACTAATATAAAATTATGTTTGCTTCCAAACTACAAAATTTACATAATAAAAAATTTGAGACTCCATTAGTTTAATTAGAAAGTTATGTATTTGGAATTCTAAATAGCATATGATATTCATTTTTAATAATATGAAAGAAAAAATATCAGGCAAATAAATAAATGTAAGTATTAGTATGATAAGATGAAGTACTAAAATATTTTTTTTTTAAAGCTACAAATCTAAAATAAGAAAATAGTTGAGAATAAAAACAAATTATGTGAGATATGAAATATCTTAGTAAGTGAGGAGTGTGTCTTACTATTTATTGCTATAGGAAAACAGAAAACCTTTTGTAGATTTTTTTTGCAATGAATAACACAATTTGAAAATAAATGTTGGAATAATGTTATTGGAACTATGAATAACACAATTTAACTTCATTCTCTTGTTATGATAATTGGAACTAATATTTTTAAATCAAAATTTTTATTTTTGTAGCCTTCAAAATCTTTTAGTTTACACATGTGTTGTTTCATACTTTCTTAATTTATAAGTATTATTAAATTTAAAAATATGTTAGATTTATATCATACTTTGTAAAAATATTTATATCAAATTCTTAAATGATCATTTCATTGATTTTTATGCCATATACCAACATAAAAATAGAAAAATATTAAAGATACATGAATATAATGGAATAGGGTGAGGGAATGATTACTTATATGATGATAATCTAAAATAGAAAAAGAGATTAATTTTCAAAAAACAAAAATTATAATAACCTAAGATGTATATCATATAGTCTCTATTGTTTAAACAATTGAGCTTTTATAAAAGAATATTTTAATTATTTTCTAATACTGATACAAAAAAAAACACAAAGCTATTTTTTATATAATAGTTGAGATAGCGAATTAGTGGATGAGAGAATGAGGGAATGGTAACTGAGAAAATGAGTATATATAGGAAGAGAAGTGATGGGAGTTACAATTTGATAAAAAATAATTATGGGAATCAATTATAATTTATTGTGTACTGAAAAATTCAATGTAAAATATAGTTAATGCAAATTTATATTATTTCAGTTTTTATATTAAAGTGTGAGTTTAATGTATATGACTAAATGTGTTTTGTGGTTTAACTTTTTCAGTTTTATATTAAATTGTGAATTAAATATATATATGATAATACATAATATATATTTTTTAAGTTACATGCCAAGTGAACCAATAAGAAGAGAGTGAAACTTTATTTTTATATATATGATTTGTGAATAATATGATAATTATTCTTTGATTAAATTTCATGATATTATATCTATTTAACTGTGTTTCCTCTCTCAACTGTTTAATAATAGTAAATTAAATAAATTTTGTTTGCTAAATTAAATAATAGAATATTTTTTGGTTAAATAGTTACTTTATCAAAATATTTTAGATGTACTAATTTTTTATACTGAAAACAATCAAACTTTCTCTAATTTCATTATTTACCATAATTTTCACCATGCCAAAGTAAAAAAAAAAATCTCTTTAATTAATTTATTATAAACTTATTTTTCAAAAGTTATAAAATATGTTATAAATAATTTATTACCCATATTAATAAATTTAGGAAAAAATACTTTAAAAGAAGGAGGAAATTTTGATGTGATTTTTGAACTTTAAATCTTAAGAAAAAAACTCATACCAATTTTATTTGAATACAAAGAAAAAACATTTAACTACTCCATTTTATGTTTAGCTTATATGATATTTACTTTAAATAGAAACTAAAATTAGGAAAAGTATTTTCTTGCTACAATGATACTTTTTTAAAAGCAAATGATATACATATCTTATAACTTACAACACAATATCACAAATAAAATAATTTTTAAATGTTAAATTAGAAATTAATAAAAATGACACATGTCAGAAATATAAAGCGCCAAATGTCGCTTCGTGAGGCAAAGTTAGAAGAAACCTTGTCCTATTATATAAGATGTTACAACTAATACAACATAAAATATGTAGACTAAAGTTAGCTAGTGTGCAATACCTCCCATCTCCATGGATTAAACTCAAAAGGGTTTTCATAGATTTCAGGATCAAAATGAACCACTGAAGGTATAATCATTACTATCCAACCTGCTGGAATCGTGTATCCTGTTGATACAAAGATTTCCACAAATGTATTAACATCATTTGCTTGTAATCTATATACAATTTTCGTACCTAAGTAGTATTTACCTTTGATTTCGACATCTTTCACCGCTTTTCTAAACATCATAGGAGCCAGATTCGTTATTGGAAGGGACTCATTGATAACCTAGGAAGTGTAGATAAAGTGCCAAGTGAGTATACCTAATCTGATAAATTTTTTGTCTTAGCCATATATTAGTAATCTAAAGTTACCATGTTGGTGAAAGTCATATTGTGTCTATATTCTTCCCAAGTAACACCACCTTCTTTGTCTTCTCTGCTTTCAATGATTGCCTCATGCTCTTTCTATCACTTTCACATTTATTTTACTAGCTTATCAATCCATCATCCATATGCATTATTACCTTTAACTCTGCGAGAACTTTAGGGTTTTCCGATATGAATTTCACAGCCAAGCAAGTGGCCTTAGATGTAGTATCTTGAGTAATACATGAAAGAGTTAAGATGAGGGCTACAATGGCAGCTTCGTTCACTAATCCTCCTGTTTTCTCTAACTCCTCTATTGCCGTGTTGAGGAAGTCATCGTACTTCTCATTTGATGTTCCTCTCCTCGCGTAGATATCCTTATCCCTTGGATTCCTTCTCTACATGCGTGCTTATAATATTATAGACTAGTTAGTTACTTAGTTACTTTCTCGAGAATGCTAACAAAAGAAAGAAAAAAACGCACGCAAATGGTATTGTAAAGACCCCTCCCAGCAGAGATAATATAGGATGTTCGAAACCAATCAAAACTAAAGGCCTTGAAGTTTCCCATAAGCTTTTCTTGAGTCTCTGGTTTGAGATTACTTATCATCTTTGGTGTCAAGTGGGCTATTATCAACTACAAAGATTAAAGAAAGAGACTAAAGACTGTGAGACTAATTCCAACATTGTAAAGAAAAATGGTAAAAAGATAGACTATGTACACTTAAAACTGCTTCCTTAACGTCGAATCTTCCTTTGCTAGCATTCGAATAAAGATGCTCTCGTGTTACGCGGTCCATATCTTTTAATATTTTCCGCTTCAAACCCTCGGAGGACAATAGACGAAGGGTTAGTTGTTTCATGTGCTTGTGGATGTTTCCTATCTTGAAGAACAAGCTATCTTTTCCCAATGGCTTCACTAACCCATCCGGGTAACTTAAAATAAACGACTTGTTCTCTTGTCGTAAAATCTCCATGTTAACATCCTTATCCGTCGAAACAATGGTTTTTACTCCAAGAATGTTTGTCCGAAACAAAGGCCCATACCTAAGACATTCATTACAACACACATAAATAACCTCAACATATATACATTGTGTACATATATAGAGAGAAAGTAAAATCTGACCTCAACATCTTTTTCTTGAGATATGGGTTGATCTCATAAAATCCATGAGGCTTAAAGAACTTGAAAGTAACTCCAATGATTGGAAAACCCATTGATCCAGGAGGTAACTTGCCATTAGTTTTAGGGTTGGACCATCGGTACCACCGATGTCCAATCCTCAAAACCACTAAGGCTATAACCCACAATCCTATTATCCAAAACAAACTCATGTTGCTGTGCTTTGGAACAATGAAATCGTGGGTCTTAAATAGATGATGTATCCCACTTTATAATTTTTTTTTTTTTTTGTGTTCACTAATTAGATACAAAAATGTGAAAAATGTGACTATACATTGAAAAATGTGCCTACCGACTAAACTATTTTATATAGTACATATATAAAAATCACAAAAAAGATGATGAAAAACTATTGTCTTTCGATATATGATGATGAACTTCATTTATTGTCCTTTGATTTATATTTTATAAGACTAAGAACACAGAAGATGTCGGAAAAATTGTAGAACTCTCATACAAACAAAGTTACAAAATGCATGAGAGATAAAAGTAAACCCAAGAGGCCAACATATACACAAGTCACCACCTTGATAATTAACGAAGTTCTAAGGACATATCAATAAATATGTTAGTGACATTTCGTACCAATAAGTACAAATGTGTCTAGAGATTGGTAGTAACTCTCATGACAAAACGGTCGCATTACAAACATTTTCTCTACTAATGTATTAGGACCTTCTCATATTAGTAACGAACGACATATAAGGATGTATCTTCTTAGCTGCTCTACGCAATGGTTGGTCCACTGGTGATTTATAGACCTTACAATCCTGATGTATTGCTCGTAAATCGTCCTTCTTCCGAGTATGCGAGGCCATTGTCGGTTTATCTTGTCGACATATCTCATTAGGTGGCATTGTAAGCTCAAGATCTTCAATCTCAAACAGATTCTCTGTTTCTTCGTGCGTTGCTGATCTCACTCTTGCTGATCTCCTTCTTGACCGCCTCCTATAACATAACGATCAAGACACCACATCGCATAGCAAAACATGAATTTAAAGGGTTTCAGTAAAAACCTCTTGGTTTCAGATTTCTCCTTCTCTGCCTCAATCTTGTGTGTAGTAGATGCTCCTATGGCTATAAATAAAACCATCAAGATGTATATAGAAGATCAATCAGAAACAAATGAATGTAGTAACAATAGTTATAGGCTAAGTAAGAAAATGATGAGATATATATACATTTGCTTCTGATGAATCGCCTTCTATTTGGTACAAAAGGTCTCGGTGATGGTGTATCTAATGATGATGAGTCTTCGTCCGTTGTATTTATCACCTTCTCAGTTGATAGTGCATTTCTTGGTTGTGTGTATTCTCCTCTCTGTTTTAATAAATGTCAACACATATCCAACTTTAGTTTAGTTTAAAATGAATAAAGAGAAACGACAAAACATGTTCAAACCTCTTGTTCCCAAAATTTAGCCTTAAGCAGAGCATTTTTGCAGTTAACCTCATGGTGCAATGCTTTCACCTGACACATTATAAAATCTTAGACAAAGCCATCCCAAAAACATATGACCAGAGAGAGTTTTTTGGTTTCATTTCACCTTGGTTCTGGCTAAATCGATCTCCTGCAAACAAAACCTTTAATGATCAGACTCAATACCGAAAAGAAAATCAAGAAAACGAAGGGCACGATGAATCTTACGCCTACGAACTGGGAATTGGATTGAGCAAGGCTCAGATTTTGTACTTGCAAATTGTGCATGCCTTCGCGTAGATTCCGCAATTCATATCTACTTAGCTCAATAGTTTTACTTTTATAGTTAAAGAAAAAAAATGATATTTTCTTGAATTACTAAAAACTGAAGCTACATAGAACAAAAGGATACTCTCTATCTTCAAGAAGCCTAACCAATGCTATATTCTCCTGTCGAAATCGAGTTCAGTCAATGGAAAAAGAACTGAAGAGAATTTAGAGGAAAACAAGGATGAGAAGAAAGTAACCTTCATTAGCCGGTTTACGTGTTCACGCGATTCCCAACCAGTATTAAGCTCTTGGTGAGGCTGAGAGTTAGTGATATCAGAAAGACTATGCCTCATCTTGTAACGAAATGGAGATCTTTTCATCATCCTCCTCTCAGAATTCTTGATACTGGAAATTTCATACAACTAAAGAAACAACAAGAGAGTAGTGTCAAAATTAAAACAAAGTAAATAAAAGTGCATACACATTTTGTTCGAACTTCAAAACAAAGAAGAAGATTCTTTCTTTTTTTTGAAAATTGAGAGATAGTGAAAAAGAGAAAAGTTGGAGGGAAACGAAGAAACAAGAGCCAAAGAGAAAAAAAAAACAATGAAAAGAAGAGAAAGTGGTTTTTAAAAGTAGGTTTGGAGTATGCATGGTTCGTTTTGTGGCAACGGCTCTCCAAAGCAAAAAGGAGTTGGGATGAAATTGATATACTATTAACCTTATTCGTTGGCTAGAGACTACATGAGACTATTTGGTCTACTTGTTACATTTTAACTTTTTTTGAAAAAAAATATGAATGGAGAATTATGTTCATATTTCAAAAGAAGATTGAAGAAACCAAAAGCCTTCTAGCACTTAAGTGTTTTTTGGATTAAATCAAATTTGTAACCCATCTTTCATTTTATTAGAGTCGAGTGGGTAGACAAAAAAAAAATTACATGACTTCTTTCAAATAGTTTTTCTCATGTATTGTTATGGAAAAAATTTATTGATTAAATTTTTTAAAATGAAAGATCAATTTTTCAATATGGTGCTTAAAGTTCGCTTATGGAGATGCACTCCGATATTTATCTTAATTACGATGATATATATGTAATTTTTGCCTAAAAGCTTTAAATAATCACTGAACTGATGAGTTTAGTTATCTTCTTATTAATTTATCATAGAAATTCTTCATCAACTTCGTAGCTTTCTCTATAAGGTATTGTTCTATCATTTTATTAATGTACGCAAGTAAGTTAATAAGTTTAAAGTATATTTGAATGATAACTGGAGTTGTTTTTTTTTTTTTTTTTGCTAAATCTGTAAATATCATATAAGAGAGCAATGTTCTGGTTACATGAAGGAGAACTTAGCAGAAAAAGGTTTCTTGCCAAAAAAATAAAAACAAGAAAGCAAAACAAAGATTAATACAATAGCATCAAGATTTCACCAGCAGAATATGTCACATGATCCAGCGGGACATCAGAGTCTTGAAACTCTTTCTATGCCGACGAGCAGTGATAGAATTACGAACCTCACGATCGATAAGCTTGAAAATAGCCAAAGGATGGATAATCTGAGAATTATGGAGGACGTTGTTGCGTTGTTTCCATATTGCGTAGACAGTTGCTTGGGCTGCTAGCTTTCTCAGAACAGGAGGAGAAGATCTGTTTCTTATCGACGTCCAAGAGATGAGATGCTCCCAGTCACGGAACGGCAAAAGTGGGAGCTTTAGCCTTTCGAGAACCTTCTCCCAGATGCAGCGGCTGAAGATACATGTTAGAAAAAGATGCTGCCTCGTTTCAGAATCCCTTGAGCAAAGACAACAGTGAGGAGGGACTTGCAAACCCCATGAGAGAAGCCTTGATCTTGTCGGGAGTCTATTTAGTTGAGAAACCCACATGTTGAAAGCATTTTTGGGCGTTGCTCCTTTGAACCAAATGGAATCAGCCCAGCTCACAAGAGGCCCCCTATTTCTTATAGCTTCCCAAGTCATAGAAGAGGAGAAACCTGCACAAGTCAAAGAAACCACAACCCACACAAAGGAATTGATCAAACCTGAGGGAAGAGGGAGGGAAACAGTAGTGAGGTAAGCGTGAAGCTGCAGTGCTTGAGTGGATCTTGGAGCTGCCAATAGCCAAGAGATTCCAGAGTATGCGTCAGCCACAGAGGCTGAAATCGGGATTCTCAAGTCTCTCGGGCCAGAGCTGCCCAAAAAATCCATGAGAGGTCCAAAAGGTGTCCAAATATCACCCCAAAAACTTAGGGGGCTTCCATTTCCAACTTTACACTTGAGAAATCTCGCTGCTAAGGGTCTCAAGCGGAGCAGGCTCTTCCAGTTCCACGTATCCCTTAACTGGAGTTGTTCAAAAATAAAACAACTTGATACTTAGGTTTGAAATAACAATATTTCCAGGGAAAAAAAAAATCAAAAACAAGAAATTGGTACGTAAGAAGATTGATAAATCACAATATTAACCGAGTCCATGAGAAGCAAAGTTGTTAATGGCTACCATATCTGATCTAGCAAGTTGTCAAAAACAATGTTTTCACATAAACAATGTAAAATCCAAAAGCGTTGAGCACATGTCGTTCTTGGTAGCGTTTGCGATGTTTGCAAACACTATTGTTTCGAACATCAAGATACGATCATGTTTGTAAATCTTTTATTCCAATACAGATTTACAAAGTACAGATATAAAGGGATCCACCAGATGTTTATTTTTGGCACCCACGTAAGTTAAAATTGCTTAACTTTCGTTTTCCTAGTAATAGGAAATTTATATACTAGTGAAAACACCTAAAATTATGACCTCGACTAGCAAAATTAATGCCTTGTGAGAATAAACTGTTTTTTATTACTAATATAACTTTATTGATACATTATAATATAATTGTTAAAAAAAACTAAAAAAAATGAGAAAAAAATTAACAAAAGCTAGGCAAAACATAAGTAAAATCTAAGCCAATATAAGAAACAAATAGCAAATATATAATTACAGGTTCAAATTTAAGATTTTAAAACAAAATATATAATAATTAAAGGATTTTCGTGTAAATATGTGTTTACTAACTATAATGGTTGCATAATATCCAAATTTTTGATTACATAATGAACCACAAAAGACAAATATCAGTAAAAGCTCACTCAACCATTTGGATGGAACGTGAAACTAATAATATTTTTCATGTTACCAATTTCAAAGTGAGATGATGATATAGTATCTGAGTTAGTGTCTCTTTTGGCTATGATCAAGGTATTAGTAATGACATTAATTAAATTTAACTACTGATCATGGAGGACTTCACGGCAAAACCAATTGAATTGTGAATCATCCTTCTCCATTGAAATGTTCTTTACATTGTTCTATCTTAGTTTTACGATGTTATTTCATAATGTTGTTTGTTTTTAAATTCCGGTCTTATGTTTTTGGTTGTTGAATCCTCGTATTACATAAAATTTTGAAAATTGGTATGAATCTTTACATGTGTATAAAATAATATATATATATATATATATATATATATATATTACAAAACCAATATTTTTGTTAATTTAATAACCAACGTTACTTGCATTTTCTATGTTGATCAAACTATTAACAAGCTAAACAATCAATTTAACTGGTGTCACTTGAGTTGTAGTATATAACAAATTATAGAAATAAAATCATAGGCATTGTATAATAGTCTGATTTCTGTATGATTGAAAAGTAAATTAAATTATAATATATATATAAAACGAATTTTAATCAGAAGCGTCTGTAGTCCAACGGTTAGGATAATTGCCTTCCAAGCAATAGACCCGGGTTCGACTCCCGGCAGACGCATTTTTAATTTTTAATTATTAATTTTCCATAGGCCCATTTTCAGTGTATGGGCCGAGACAGGCTCTAGAAGGCCTTTTTGTGGCATATGTTTTTTTCTTCTCTTTTGGTTTCTGTAAGTTCATCTACAACAAGAAAAAGGTTGTTAGGATTAGAAAAACATTTTACAAATGCTTTTATTTGGATTACTGATGTACAGATAATATGTAAAAAAAATTCTAAAAATATTATTTTATTCAAAAACATAAACATCAACATTTACTAAAAATTGAATAATTTTATTACATTTGTTATCTTCTACCCTTTTAAAAATTTGTAATGCTAAGTTGTCACTTTTCTAGGGTATCTTGGGAGATAAAAAGTAATGGAAATTATATAATACCACTTGTATAGGCTGTTACAGTCTTTTAGAGTTTTTATTCGCAAGATTAACTAGTAACATGAAATTATAGTAACATAAATTTAGGTGCTTTTTGTTTTGTTTTTGTTTGATATTGACGACCCACCAAAAAGTTCATACATGGTGGACGATGGACCAATTGTCGATAGAAATTTTCCTTTGAAATTATTTAAATTAAATGAAACCCACACGGTTTCTAACAAAATATATGCAAAAAAAATACAAAAGTTAGGAAAAATAAAATATAATTTCACAAAGCATTCAAAAAGTGCTATTTAGTTAGATTTCACGAGCTTAAATCATGTATCTCACATTTATTGAAAACAAAAAAAAACCTAGCTATCCATATTAACAATACTAGCTAGTTTTGTACAAAAGTTATATCTGTGTTTGGTAATCACCGGGCTAATATCATCTATTACAAAAATAATAAATAATATTAAGAATAGTATAAGGCATATGGACATATACTAAAGTGATATGTACTAATCATATCGTTGTTTTACCACCCCGGAATTCAAATTTACATATTGCATATTATTAACAACATAAATTTTTAATTTTAGCCAAAACAAAACAAAAAAATCAATATTTCATTGGATGTCTAGTGTTTACCATTATCGTTTATTGTATCTAAGTATATAACTTCCTATTTTACCAACAAAATCATATAGGATTCATTGGACTTTGGTGCTTAATGGAAAATACATATAATACGTCTTATTATTAATGATGTGTAAATTATATCAACACACTTGCCAAAAATGATAAAAAAAAATATATAAAATAAATAAGATTAAATCTCAACTATCTAATTTCTTGTGATAAGAGGTTAATGGAGTTGGGAGGACCGGTTTGACTTCATAATATTATTGTTCGTTATTGTTTATCTCTGTTCTGATTCTGTTTCCGGAAACAATCATAGAAAACCCTAATCTGATAAGATAATGTCAAACGCTAGAGACATCAACATTTACTCGCCTATTTTTTAGAAGTCATCAAATTAAACACTAGCAATTGGAATAAACACATCAATGAGCCTCCCAATTATCCTAAACACAAAAATTGAGAAACAAAGATGGTGTGGGGATTGTAATTCAGTTTTCAATTAACCCAAAAGAATGTAGCATATATTAAAAGATGTAGTTGACCGAAATATCGTCCAAAATCTGCTCAGACACATGATCAAAAAAATATTAGCCTCTGAACATTTTGATAATTTTGGGAGACTCAGATTTCAATATAATGCTAGATTTGTAATATGCGAACAATTACATATTATTTTTAACCATATGACAGATAACTTTTTATACAGAGTTTGTGAGTGTTGTTCGACACATCCTCTTACGCGACACAAAATATACTAACTATTTGGCCCAACTACTTGGTTAATTATTCTTTTTGTTCTGGTAATCGAGTAAGAATTATTTTATATGAATTATTGTGTTCAAGTTTTCTTTCTTTAATGTATTTCTTATCTCTTAAAAACAAAAATTAGCAAAACAAAGTGTGAATGTGTCTTGGATTCAAATCCTATTTACAACATAGAAAATAATATATTTACTCTTATTCTTTTACCTAAATAGACTATGAACTGAAGGTCTAAAATCTTTGATTATGTAAGTGACACCAAAATCTCTATGTCTAAATAATTTCACTCTCACATTACTAGATAGACCATCGTTACACTTCCATTCCTTATAAATAAATAATGCAAACCCTTTCTCACATAATGTATCAAAACTATATATTTAATTTTCGTACCATAAACATCAGATTAAATATATAACATTGGAGAGTGAATTATTCCATCAAAAAAAACCAATAAACACTTTACTCAAAGTGTCAGTCAAAGGTATAAAACATTATGCATATATTTTCTTACATAGAGGTACAATATGATTCTCTTAAAGGCATTTCTATAGAATCGATACCTCTTTAACTGCCAAAACGGTTGGTTTTATGTTTTTTGTTATTTATAGTTAAGATTCCTACAAACTATGTTTGGATTAATTATCACAATTTTTTTTTTTACTTTAAGAACATGATGAGAAATTATTGGCCGACAAAATATGCAATTTGGTTCTTGCCTTGTTATCGTGATTAAGGAACTTAATTAGAAAGAAAAACAAAATGCGTGAACAAGAAAAAGTCGAGTTTTCATGATTAATCGTATTGAATAAAATGGAAGCAAAGCATCATGTCTTGTGTTATGCATTCATACAAACACAAGAAATGCTTCCCATTTCATGTGGCTTCGGACACAAACCTTAACCCAATAAGTGTGAGTGAATAATCTAATGTTTGTCAAATCGCCAACACGATCATATTCATTGCGCGTTACTTAGATTTGGATAATGTGGGCCTTTTGCTAATATATTTATAGACATCTTCATGTGTATATATAAAAGTGGAATTAAAATGAGCTGTCTATCAAATGTTTTAAAAGGAAATAAAAATGTTTTTAAAGAAAAAAAAATTAGAGTCACATTTATTTTTGTTGAGAAAATGTAATCAATCGACTAATAAAACTCAAATTATTATTATAATTTTTACATATCGAGAGAGAGAGAGTGATTTGGATATTTATGACATGACTAAATTGAGTGTAGTCGTCGAGTAATTAATTCATCGGATTTTTTAATGGGTATAAACTATGATATTGTTCCGATTAATTAAATAGGGATGATTTACTAAATTTTACGTTTTAAACGATTTAAATTACTTTTTTTGTCATTATTACAAATTATAAGTCTTTCTTTGAGAGGGACCGGGCTCGAACCCGGATCTGATGAGAAGGCAACAGAGGTGAGAACCACTAGCCCACTTGTCCTTCTCCGATTTAAATTACTTTATATAGTCTATTTCGTAGATATAAATTATCTAAATCATTTGTCTACTTTAGTAAAAGAAAAATGCCTACTTTCATTGGGAGTTTCAACATAACTATAACCAATCGTTATAGGTCTCAACTCTAATATTGCTTTAAGATCTGGAAAAAAAATTGTGTTACTATTTTACAAAAATTAACCGTGTATATTATTTCTAACTAAAAAAATTATATAGTATATATGCTTAATACGTTTACAGTAATATAAGATTATGCTGGATTTTTTATTTTTTATTTGATAGTCTCTTTTATTATTGGGAGCAAGAGTCAACCTCAACGTCTTAAAGTCTTCACTGGACCAAATCATGCTACATCGTTTAAGAGGTGTCAATTTTTTTTTTTCTTCCAATCGTCTGGGTTTAGTCTTTTGAAAGATAGGTTTAGTATTTTTCCTCTTCTCTCTTTTCTTTGATTTTTCTAGAGACATATAATAATCTCTTTAAAGTGATAAAAGTGAATTATTTGAGAAAAATGTATTGTATGTCTTATATTATGACCATGAGAAAATGGTTTGTATCACGGACGTGATCGAAGGCAATAACGAAGTGCTAATAGCTTAACTAGTAAAGATCTTTGACAAAAGTTTAGAGGTCGTTGGTTCGAATAGCGTTTGGAACGAGACCATATAATATGTTCTGGTCTCGAGTCTAAGAGGATGTATGGGTTTTAGCCCAGAACCTCTTAATTATTTAAAAAAAAAAAAAAGGTGGCAGCGAAAACAAAACTTAGAAATTTCTTAATTCTTTTTTTGCTAGTCCAAAACTACATATCGTAAAACACAGTGCGCATTTACATGTATTGTCAAATTGATCATTTGTTGTTATGTGGAAGTATTAGCCAGAACGACCCATAGTCAATACTCAGTTGTTTTATATGATTGATCATTACGATTAATTGTCACAAATAATGTAGCTATATTGCAGCCCAATTTGACTTATATATATTTGGACCCTAATTTCCCATCATTGTAAATGCCAAAATACACATATTTTAATCTAAAACAATTCAACGTAAATATTTGTATATAATATGGGTTTTTATGAATATTATGTTTTACTATAGATAAGACGCAAAAAAAAATATTATGTAGTTTATATGTATGCAAAAACTTAAAATAATTACATTGTTTGCATATAAGACTAGAAAATATTACATAAAATGAATAATTTTTGTCTAAAATTGATTAGTTATTATTTAATTTTAAAGTCTCTAGGGTCATTTCAATATAATGAACATAACTAATAAAAACTATTACATGTGATACCCATTAATATGACCATCATGATTGTAATTATTATGATGTTAACGCTTGCTCCAAAAAAAACCCAAAATAGAGATATTATTTTCCTTGTTTACTTCTATATCCAGTGAATGTTCATGTTTCTTTTTCTTCCTTTTTCATTTCCAGGAAAAAGTGGGCATTAATTAACTCTTTTATCGACCCAGAAAAATTACTTTTTAATATGTTAAAAAATTAGATTGTTTAAAATCACAGAATGTATAACCAACATTTGATATAGTTTAATTATTAATAATTTTTACAAAATATTTTAAATCATTTATAGAAAATGTGAAACAAGAATTTTTTTTTAAAATTATACTAACAACGGAAACAAAATAAATTAAAAAGGAAATACATAACATAAGAGAATAAAAATCTAAACAAGTTATTTTTACATTAAAGAGAATGATATATGTAAACAAATTATTACAAAACTCACAAAAATTACTTAATTCTTAAATTACTTTCACGTTTTAAAGTTGAACTCCAAAATTCTTTTAAAGGTCTCCGACACTCGAACACATTGGTATCCTTTTTAAATCTATTTTCTAAATGAAATATTTCTAGGATAATTTTATAATTCATTAATAATATTTGTCTGAATCGTATGTTTTAAATACGCATAACACAATAACAATTAAATTAAACTAAATTTTCTCAAATTTACATAAAAATAATTTTTATTTCTTAATAAATTTTTATTTACCAGCCAAAAAGTTCTAAATAATTGTATGGTTGATCTTAATTCGGCTTAATCGATCTCGTCCATCTCCCAACAAATTATAACCCAAATTTAGATAAAAATAGCCAGAAAGTTGATTGACTATGTAAAAGCATGTCTAGGCAGAATTTTTATATTGAAATATGTAAACCTTAAAGGCTATACATTATTAGAATTGTATGGTTATTTGCTTTATCTCTGAACTATCTCTAAGATATGGCTTTGCTAATTTCGACTAACTACAGTCAAAGTATTAATTTCAAAAAACAAACAAAAATTATCGAAATACATTTTAGAAATTTAAAAGCAATTTGAATACATTTCTTTTTATCAAATTTTTTGTTTAGTTATATTATAAATACTAAATACTAAAAAGTGAATTTTGGGAGCCAAGACATGACTGGTGTGTGGAGGTTCATAATTGAAAAGTGATTCCATATACTTTTCGTAGATATTGGTGGAAAATGTTTTACTTACTAGCTTCCTTTTTGCTAACAATGGAATCCACGTCATGTTTGACTCTGTGCGTTTACAAAACACACATATGATACAAATACAATGCATAAATCCTTGAGATCAAATTACATTTTCACATGATTTTAGTCATATTTTTTTCTTAAAATTTCAAAATATAAACTTACGATAATTAATACATGTTTCCTTCATTTAGACAAAACCAGTGACTTTGTTTGTGTTGAGGGCTGCATGCACATGTTTTCGAGAAATGTCCCAAAGTTTACCAGAAATGTCTACGTTGACCACTTTCTCTGTAAAGCTAGATTGTATATGTGAATTTTAATAATATCACCTTATATTATAATAACTATGAATTTAGGTTATAAATTCCAAATGAGATCTTATGATCTTTTCTTTTTGTTAAAGAGATCTTCCGATCATATAAAACTCATATAATAACATATCATAAGTTGTCAAAAACAAAAAAAAACATATATATCCTACAAACTTGTAATATAAGTAGAAAGATCCAAGAAGAAATGGTTCACGTCTAAATGATCATCATGAACGAACTTGAGACGGTAGCTATTTTTCATATCTTATAGTATAAACTAGAATATCTTAAGAGGAGAAAAAGTAAAAATAAAGCAATGTGAAATAGTGCAAGTCCACTTAGATTATAAATAAATACGACACTGCCTAGATCTTGTGTAACCTCGATTTAATTATAGAAATCAAGAATCATGTACAAATATATGCATAAATATCCCAAGAGATGTACTTAGTACTCTTCTCAAATGCTCGCTTTGTTTTGCGAATCAATTGTAAATTTGCTATTTTTCATGATGGCATTTATAAGTTTTGCCATTTTGTCTAAAATTTTATGGATTTATTATTTCTTAAGCTATAAAAATATGATTAATATGCGTTTAACTTATTATGTTTGAGTTTAATCGATTTTATATATTTTTGAAATTTAACATTTTTTATATAAAATATGTATTATAACAAAAATATTTGTAAATATACAAAAAAGAAATTAAGTGTTCAAAGATGAAAAATTCGCAAGATTTTAGCAATAATGTTATGTTCGTAAAATTTACCTTATAAATTGGCATTGTTCCTAAGAATCTCTTGTTTTGCTCAAGAAATAGGAAACAATTGTTCTTTTCAATAAGTGAGAACATTACTAGTAGTTTAGTTTATACAAGTACCATCGTCGTATCACACAATTCAGAGTTCTATTGATAGCTTAAGCCCCAATATTGATAGAGAGATTCTTATTTTTGTCTTGATTCTTGATCAAGGTCCAAACTTTTCTACATAGACAATAATGAAATACATATACGTTACAAAAACATGCCAAGAAAACTAAATGCATATAGCATTCCTCTCCCGTTCTTCTCGGTATAGACTTATATGTAGTGTGAAATGGTTGTAAATGTCAAAGACATTATAAACTTGTTTCGTCTTTGTGTAAAAGACAAGAAAATGCTGTTGTATCCATTGACAACACGAAAGAAGAAACACAGATATACTCCCAAGAGAGTGAGACCCAACAAAGTACGTAAACTACGGCATTGGTCACTGCACCAAACCCTTGAGATGCTATTGCTTAACTTACTTAGTAGGAACAGTAAATAAATAGTTCTATCACTGTAATAACTATTTAGAAAAAAAGATTTTTGTTAAAAACATATTTTTATATCTTGGGTTGTATTTAGCAATCTAAAGTTATACTATTTCATTTCTTATCTTTAACTAACCTTTTACTTATCTAATTTTGCAAGTTATTCCGCGAATACCGGTCCAAAATATAAACGAATTAAATAAAATAAGTATGAATCACTTATTATTTTATTAATATGGACAATAATTTTCTTACAGTATATATTTTGTTTTTAGTGCTAGCAATTGTTTTAGAACTTAAAATTATTAGAGGATTTGAATAGTAAATGTGGAAAATACCACTATTTTATGGTTTTTTAAAACTACAATTTGTTTTAAATTGGGATGTCCATTTTATTAGTCTACTATGTAGTGCAATCATCTAAACCTTCACAATATTATTATTATAATTTCTACATATTCAAAAATAATAAACCCATAAAAAAATTTAGCAAAAATGACAAATCTAAAAATAACAGTTTCTTATAATTAATTCCATTACAAAAACCGGTAAATTAAAATGTTTTGCTTGTAAAGTCTACGATTTATAAATATGTTGTTTGTAATTTTTAAAGAAATTTGGGTATAATTGATACACATCTATAATTTATGTACTAAAATGATCCTGGATAATTTATTTAAAAGAAAAAATATATAGTAAACCATACTTTATAATAAGTGATATCCAGTTATATTATAGTACAAGTTTTTCATAAATTAATAAACCTAATGAATATAAATATTAATCCTGGCAACAAAAATATATATATTAATAGAAAATTTTGGGTGGGGTTATCAACTTTTGTAGAATATATTGGATACTGAAGGTAAAAAGATGTTGAAAGCTCTCTCTATATGACAGGCACAGCCATATGCTTACTTTAAGCAGTCCATGAAGTTTCTTCACTACTTTATAACTCTCCTCTCTTGCTTACTCCTCTTCACTTAACCCATTCTCTCTGTTCTTCTCTGTTTTGCTCTCTCCTCACACTTGTTTACATAATCTAAACATCTCTTAGTTTAGCTTCAGTCTTAGTAAGGAACATGGACCAAAGCAATGCTCTTCTTAGCTGGGCTTACTTCTCTCATGGAAAGGTATAGACTTTTTATTTCCTCTGTTTTCTCTGTTTTCTTGCATTGTGTTCACTGTTTTGCTTAGATCTACGCATAATGTGTGTCCAAAATCTTAATTTTCCTGTGTCTTCTTCTTTGTTTCATTGTTTGTGTCTTAAAAACCTAACCTTTGATGAAATTTCTGATTTTTTGAAGTCGAGTTTCATACTCTGTAACTGGGTTACTCGAATTACACTAACTTGAGAATTTGATAAATTCTATTAGCTTGATTCTGTATAATGGGTGTTCTTAATCTTAGATTTTTAGCTTAAATTTCACATTTTTGTGTGTTAATTAGTCGGAAAAGACAAGACTTTGAAGAAACTTTGTTGTGTAATGAGCGCTAATTTGTGACCAAAAGCTCTAATTTTGATATGAATCTGCATGTTCTGTTTGTAAATTAGATGTAAAGATAAGATTTTTGGGAAATTTTGTGTGTCTGCGCTCGTCATCTCTGGCTATAAACCCTAATTTTGATATGAATCTATAAATGCATGCTCAAATTTTTAGTGGTTTCTCTGTTTCTCTGTCTGATTAAATGTTTTGTGTTTCTCTGCTGAATTGTTTCAGACAACGGAAGATTTAAGACAGACTCTTGTGTACACGACACTAGAGCTAGAACAAACGAAGCTCGTGGCTCAAGAGGAACTAAGGAAGAGAGATGAACAATTGATCAATCTTGAAGATGTTTTAACCAAAACCCTCAAAGAAAGAGACGAAGCTTTAGAGAAATGTCATAATCTCATCATCAACAATCTCTTGCTTCAACAGAAACAACAGCAGAATCAGAAACAAGAACATATCACTCCTCCTTTATCTGGAGCTTCAAGTATTATTGAAGACGAGCAAGTTCAGCCTCAGCCTCAGCTTAACTCAAACAAGAGCTTTTCGTCTTCAGACACTGAAGAGAGCATCATGTCACCATCAGTAATCGATCCAGTGATGATGAACCAACAACAAATTGAAGTCTCAGGAGATGAGATGATGGCTACGTTGTTACCTGAAAAGCCACTTCCTGAAAAGGGAAAACTCTTACAAGCTGTTATCAAGGCAGGTCCTTTGCTTCAGACACTTCTCTTAGCCGGTCCTTTACCTCAATGGCGCCACCCGCCTCCTCCACTTGAGACCTCTGAGATCCCTCCAGTCACCATCCCACCACCACAGTTTCAGAACAGTGGTTGTGGTAACTCCAACAAGAAAAGGGCATTCTCAATCTCAGATGAAACTTACTCAGAAACTAAGTATCAGAAAGTTCTTCTCCATTAACAAGAAACTACGCCGGATCGAGCTGCTACTGATCTATTTTTCTCCTTACTCAACAAAGTACTAATATATAGTCTTCTAATATACCAATACACAGATCACTTTCAGTATTAGGGTTCTAGTGAGAGTGATCTTTTTTAGTCAGTTTGTTGTAGATAGAGCTTGATTTTAAAGTTTGTGAGGAGAGTGTGAATCTGATCCATTTAGGGTTTAGATTTAGAGAGTGATGGGAATGAAACTCCCCTGGTTTAACTCAAAAACTCAAACTTGAGTTTTTTTTTACCAAGTGTGAGAGTTTTGCTTATTTGCTTTTCTTTTTGTTTTGATGATTGATTTGTTTTGTTTCCTAAACCCAATTACACATCCATGTTTTGGCTCCATGAATGTAAAAATATTGGGATGTTTTTGTTTTTCCAATTTGTTATATCATCTATGTTCATTTCCCTTGGTGCATGTAAAATACTAAAGATCTATTGGAGATTTATACTAGTGAAATGGAATATGATGTCTATGATTGGCTTAAGAGGTCTATGTTTTGTCTTGTGATTTGGAAACTTGAAAAGTATATTGCCAACAAAAAAGTTTTATTTTAAGGTATGTTAATGCAATGTTAAATAATTGTTTTTTTCAATGGAGATGGGTGAGAAGTGGGAACCAAAAAGTCGAAGGGTAAGCCAACCACCAAAAAGGATTTGATGTTTCTTTTTTGGTTGGGTCCTGAAGATCTAAAACCGGATCTTCTGTCTATTAGCATGGGCCTCTCCTAATTTATTTTTGTTGTTGTTTAATTTAAGTTTCTCACATTTGGTCATTTAAAAGATTCTTCCAAGATTCTTGTTCTTAATGATATCAAGAGAGTCTAATCTTGTTTAAAATTTATATTATTACAGAAAATATATTTATAATAAAAATACAAATTTTTTTCCACACATTTTGCAATTTAAATTTTTGAAAACGGAGGTATTTAATTCAATCAATAAAGGAAAATATATATGTACAGACTAATATGTTTACAACTACAAATGAGCATGAAATTTTATTTTGATCAAGTATCCAAATTAAAAATTTCTTAGTTTAATCCGGTTCTTTATTTAAGAATTTTTTCTAAAAAAAGTTTCAGAATATTATAAATTTTATTTTTTTAACAAGTTTAAAATATGATAAATATTAAAACTTTTAGAAGCTGAAAATTAAGATATTTTATTTAAGTTTTATAGAATATTAAATTAATGAAAAATATTTAAACTCTACAGAAATTAAAAGTATTATTAATATTTTAACTCTATAAATATTTAAAATATAACCGCAGAATTTGATTAGAAATGGAACAAAGTGAGATAGAATCTTAATAACAAATATAAATTATTTACAACAAAATCATCACGCGATGTACCACGGGTTTACGACATATATCTATGAATCTACTTATAATACAAATTCATAAAATTATATTTGTATATATAATTTAGGAACAAAGTGCTCAAAGAAATTTACATGCGTACCATCATCATAAGTATTACGATGGTCATTTCACTTGTGCTAATTGTAACTCAATAACTTACTCTTATGTAATGCAATTTAATATTATATATCCATGTAATAATAGTTATGATTAATCATACTTAAGTGAAAAGTTAAGAGTAGTTATATTATATTAGATTGTATACTCTCTATTCAATTGGTCTTTACCTTAAAGCAAAAGGCCAAATAACTTGGTTTGCTTACAAATTATTTCAGGACTACTAAATTACTTTTTTTGTTTCTTTCTTTTTTCAGACAAGAAAAATTTCGATTGTACGAGAAAATCTTGTTTTTTCTTTTCGTTTAATGCCCTACAAAGTCATGATTATACTTATTTTATTATTTGAATAACACATTAACGAAACTTACTAAATGGGAAAATGATACTCATATAAGTGCGTATGTGTATATGTATAATATTTTTTATGTTTTTACAAAATAATACGTTTTAGCAAAAAAAATTAAAATATTTTCCTCACTTTTCTAATAATTCATTTTTTTAATAAATATTGTTAAGTACAAAAAAAAAATGTGAAGTAAATAACCTTTTTATATTTTATGTAAGCAATCAAATGTGATATATTTTAAGCTTCAGTAAATAAGAGATATGATGTGCTCTGTTATTCCTTACAGTTCAATTTATGTAAGCTTACCAATGCTCATTAGTAATGAATGTATATGTTATTGCTTATGAATGTATATGTTACATTGTTACTAAACTTATAGAGAAGAATTTATATAAGAGACTGTTCTTAAGAATGTCTTGTATTATCTGTCGTTCATACAAAATCAAAATCTTTCAATAAGATACAATATACAACGGTTTCAGGTAGAGACTCACTCAACAATTTAACATGATTCACTCTGCACATTTTTCTTGTGTAGCAAATACGAAAAGACAATGGGATCACAACAGTTTCAGCGGATTCGAGTCACATTAGAAAATGGCACAGGTACTGCTTTGGGAGCAGCTTTTTTTACTTTCTCTGGTACTCCAAAAACATTCCAAAACCTGAGAGTCTCGTCTCCTGCTGCTGAAGCTACAGTACAACCATCCGGACTCTGAGCCATGTATAGAACGCGTGATGTATGACCAGTCAGCTCAGCCATTTTCACCATTGATGGGTACTTCCAAAGTGTAAGCTGGTTCTGAGTAAACCCATGTGAGCTAAGCAACTCTCTTTCATTCTTGCTCCATATCAAAGAACAAACTTGAGAGCCAGTGTCTACCGAGTTCAAGCAAGCTCCTGTGCTAGTATTCCAGAACTTTATCGCCGTATCTCCATCACCGCCACCAGTTGCAAGTAAATTCGTTTGGAAAGGACACCAACCAAGAGCTTTAACTGCAGATGTGTGTTCCTCAAGCCTGTGCAGCCATTGTGTAGAAGAAGAACGGTCCCATACATGAACCACATTGTCATTTCCACCACTTGCTAAATACTGTCCAGATCCTGACCACTTCAACCCGCAAACTTCTAAAGTGTGACCCCTGTAAGTTTGCACAACATGTGATCTAGCCCGTACATCGTTGTTGATGACCTTCCCGTCCATTCCTCCCGTTGTTAAGATATGATTGTTCCACGCCAATGATCCTACTCTTTCCTGGTGGCCACCCTTTAACGTTCTCAACTTACGTTTTGTGGCACAATCCCAAATCTGGACTTCAGAGTTGTCAAGCCCAACTGCAAGATTACAACCATCTTGTGCCCAGTTGATACTTGTGACAGGTCCCTTCTCTTCATCAACAGTCAAAAGCTCAGAAGCAGAACCTGTAGAAGCATCCCACAGATAAACAGTATGATCCAACGCAATGGCTAAAACATTAGCACTGCCCCAGTCAAGCAAGTTAAGATAGAAGTTATCCCCAATGTCAGGTACATCCAACATTCTCTCCCAAGTCTGAGGGATGTGTCTACGCGGCTTTAAAAGTTTAGGCTGTTGGTCAAGCCAAGAAACAGAGTGAAGTTTGTGAAGAGATCCGACTGGAGCTTGAGGTTTGTTCCTGAAGGCAAGGATCCGTGTGCGATTCAAATTCATTGTCTCAGCCAATTGTTTCCTGTAGGCTTCTCTTGATGGTGAAGTACTTACCTTTGTTGCCTGGTCTTTCTCGTTTCGTCCTTCGGTAAGCGCGTAGTGAGCATAGTCAAAATCCATAGCTGATCTGTTTGGTATAAATCTGTCCCACTGGTGAAAACATACAAAACAAACTCAGTTAGTACAATTCATCATCAAGAAACGATTTTTATGAAACACATCATCAAAGAAACGATTTTTACGACAATTCATCATCAAGTAAAGATTTTTACGACAATTTATCATCAAGACACGATTTTTATGACAACACATCATCAAGAAATCGATTTTTACGACAATTCATCATCAAGACACGATTCTTAAGACACAATTCATCATCAAGAAGCGATTTTTACGACAGGACAAGGTTTATGACAAAACCAATTGTATGAAAGACTAATGTTTTGACGAAATTGATGTTTTTAAAGCAAAGCAAGTTCGAAACCCTAAATCCTGAAGAACAGAGCAAAACCCACAAAATTCAAAACCCTAACTTTTAACGATACTTACGTTTTCTTTGGAAGTTTTCTCGGGGAGATAGCTTCGTTGAAGTGGGCATCGAGCTTGCGCCTTCAAGTGTGAAGAAGTGTTCATACCTGAATCCATTATACAAAAATCACAAAAGAAAAAACAACAACGACGATGTATAGCGATTGGTTAACGAAACGGGTTAGAGAAGATCTAAAATTAGAAACGAAACGTAATTAAACAGATCCTGCAAAGAATGAAACGTTAGTATAATTGGATCGAGAGAGAAAGAGAGAGCGAAGAGTTGTCTCGTGGCTGATGATATAATGAGAGAGGAGAAACGCAGAATGAATTTGATGGAAAAGGTTATGGAAACTTTAGTGTTATTTATAAGTTGTTAAATGGGCCGAAGATATATATTGAATCTTAAGGCCCATTAAGTAAGTTGTGTAATAAACAACATTAGGTTTCTTCATTCATGATGATCCTATCTTTGTCTGTGTACACATGGCTCATATATCTCATCAGATATATTAGTTGTAAATATAGAAAATACTAAAAATCTACTAATTCAAATGCTAGCCCACTTCAAGCCAACTTTTTACTACCAACGTGATCACTAATTTTATTAGATATTATTAGACCAAAAATAAATAACTTTACAAAGTGTTATCTTGAGAGTTAAGGAAAAAAAAAACATTATAAACTTAGATTAGAGCAGTTAAAAAATATATTTCAAGAATTTGATCGTAAATTTGGATTACAAGCTATCTAAAACCTCCTAACCTTGGGGTCTCCAGACAGACACTTTAAGCTAATTTAGGGGAAGAAACATTGTATCAAATTAAACCTTAGCTTCCACTTTAATTTAGCAAAGCAAATTCTCCATAGAAAGATTTTTGACAGATACATTACAAAGACCAAAAGAACAAGAAATTAACCTAAACTACACAAATGAACAACTACTTTGAAAACCAAAATTCAAAGACTACAAGAACATAATTTACACACAAAAAAGAAAAGCATTTTAATCCCAAATCCTAAGGTTTGAATTCATGGACGATACGACTATCTACCTGAGTGGTGATTGCCGTGTATCGTTCTTCAACATCTCTTCTCAAGGATTGTTCGAGAACCTAAATTCGCCTGATGTGATTTTCGAGTACTCGTTGCCTCTCTTGGAGATGCAAATACTACTTATATTCTTCGCCATTGTCATGTCTCACATGTTCCTCAGACGCTTAGGCATATCCCCGATCGCTTCCTATATGATTGTAAGCATCTTTCCATGTATGTAACTTGACAAAACACGTACACATAAGAGATTTGTGGTTTTTAGGAAAACAAAACTAGATGTACGTACGTAACTTGACATGCACGTAAATAATGTTTAACGATACGTGCTATAGAAGATAGTTTTCTAAAAATGCAAATCTTATCGTGTCAATTTATGTGCAGGCTGGAATAATTCTAGGGCCTCAGCTATTCAATGTACTAGAGAGATCTTCAAGAAAATTATCTGTGGATCCTGCCTTGGATGGATTCGCGATGTTAAGAAGCATCTCGGTGTTTGGAACCATAATGTTTACGTTTTTGATGACTGTTAGAACCAGCCGACGAGTGGCCTTCCAAAGCGGAAAATTGCCCGTCGTGATCGGGATTGTATCCTTCTTTGTTCCTTTGTTCGGTCTTGGTTTACAAAACCTCTTCTCTGACAGCATTGATCCTCACTACATGCCGCTAGATAAAGCTTTGGGCGAGCGCACTGCGATCATCATAACCCAATCTGCTATACTTTTACCTTCTACAACATATATTTTACTAGAGCTCAAGATCCTCAACTCTGAGCTTGGCCGCCTTGCGTTGTCAGCATCTATCATTAACGACATCTTGGGGATATTTTCCATGGTACTCGCTTCTCTTCAGGCGACCTACACGCATGTTTCACATCTAACAGCTTATCGTGACTTTATCGCGGTGATCATCTTCCTTCTCATCGTCTTTCTTGTTTTTAAACCGGCCGTGCAATGGATCATAGACCGCACACCTGAAGACAAGCCTGTAGAGAATATGTATGTTGACGCCGTGATTCTAACCGCATTAGCTTCTGCTGCTTATTTTGTGTTCTTCAACATGAAGTACATCTTAGGACCGTTAATGATCGGCCTCATCATACCGGAAGGTCCACCCTTAGGATCAGCCCTAGAGGCCAAGTACGAGAAGCTCACGATGAACGTGTTCTTACCAATCTCAATCACAGTCAGCGCGATGAGATGTGATGTAATAAGTATCTATAACCAGTTCAATGACATCTTCTTCAACGTCTTCTTAACATTCCTAACACTTTTCTTGAAACTAGTCTCATGCTTTGGACCTTCCTTGTACTACAAGCTACCTCTTAATGAATCCATGGCTGTTTCTCTCATCTTGAGCTACAAAAGTTTCCATGATTTTGTTCTGTATGAAGCTGTTTTAGATGACAAGGTAATTTCTTATCCCCACAAACCAATATATTATTGTTATTAATTGATTTTTTCATTCATCTAAAACATATTTTTCTGATTTACCTTTGCAGTATATATCGCAAGCCACTTACGCCTTCTTGATCATTTTTTCGCTACTAAACGCTGGGATTGTCCCTATGGTGTTAAGGAGCATGTACGATCCGAAACGAAAGTACGTTAATTATCAGAAAAGGGATATATTGCATCTTGAACCAAACTCCGATCCTCGCATTCTAACTTGTTTGCACAAACCTGAAAACGTCTCGGAGACCATTGCATTTCTCCAATTGTTATCTTCCCCGAACCTAGATTTCCCCATGGCGGTCACAGTTCTTCACTTGGTGAAGCTCGTTGGTCAGATCAACCCAATCATAGTACCACACAACAAGAACTTGAAACGGCTTAACAACAACTCATACATCCATACGGCAAACCTTGCTTTCAGACAGTTCATGCTAGAAAGCTTAGAGTCCGTAACCGTGACAACGTTCACCGCGTTTTCGCATGAGAACTTGATGCACGAAGATATTTGCACACTCGCACTTGACCAGTCGACATCGATGATTGATCTTCCGTCGGGGAGGAAATGGACCATGGATGGGATGTTTGAGTCTGAAAACAATGCCATACGAAATTTAAACCAGTCATTGCTAGACCGTGCACCTTGTTCTATAGGCATACTAGTGGACCGTGGACAGTTCTCACGGAAAAGTACAGTATCGAGTAAAAAAAAGTACAACATTGATGTTGGTGTGATATTCATTGGAGGCAAAGATGACCGAGAGGCACTAGCACTGGTGAAAAAGATGAAACATAACACGAGGGTCAGTGTAACCGTGACCCGACTTGTATTTAAGCAAGAAGCAAAGCCAGATTGGGATTACATTTTGGATAATGAAGGTTTAAAGGATATAAAGGTTCCAGAAGAAAACAATGACATTGTTTATACAGAAAGGATTGTGACCAGTGGTGCTGAGGTAGTCACCGTTGTCCGATCGCTGGCAGAAGCGTACGATCTTATGGTTGTCGGGAGAGATCATGATATGACATCAAAAGAATTGTTAGGACTAATGGAGTGGGTTGAACTACCAGAGTTAGGTGTCATTGGGGATTTGTTGGCAGCTAAAGATCTCAACTCTAATGTCTCGGTTTTAGTAGTTCAACAACAACAACAACAATTGTGACATGTTTTGACCCATAGGATTGTGAATTCTTTTAGGACTTAAATTAGAAGATTTATGTAAAGTAGTCATTCATTGATTTGTATATTACTATACATTCATAGAAACATTGTGTGAAGTTAGAGAAGAAAACACAAAATTTGTAAAAAAAATTATGTTTAGATATTGAATTCAATAGAAAATAAATAAATACAAAATATTTTCAAATGAGTAAATCAAACTCATTTTATTATTTGTTTTACATAAACATGTTAAAAATTAATAAGCATAAACTAATCTCTAATGGTTTTGGAATGTCCCATTTGTTTTGGCTTGTTTTAGCTTTTTCTTGATCTCTTTCTCTTATTCATATGTTTATATATAGGTATATCCTAAGAACATGAAAACAAGCAAAACTCATTGATTCCAAAACAAGCGTCACTGCTTTTGTCGATGTTTGTCTGATTGTTATTTGCTTCCATGTTTTTTATCCTAATTTTTTTGCCATGGGACCAAAATGTATGATCTACCTTGTGTAACTCCTAATCCTTTTAACTTTTAATGAAATATTTACATTCTTAGCTAGAAAGAAACAAAAGGAACAATTGATATAATTTTTTTTTTTGGATGTGTTTTCTAAATTTAGGATTCCATTAGTTCCAGGAAGATATTGTTGTCAACATAACATAATAAAATATTTGTTGTGTGTATGTGTAGGTTTTACAGCTTGTATGTTTTACAACAAGTCCAAACAGTTTTTGACTATTCAACGCTTAGAAACAAATAAGATTTTTATCAAAGAACAAAACTAAACAAAGACATCAATTTACACGTTCTTTATAGCATTTTTGTTTTGTTTTCTTCTTAATTTTTCTGTGTTTTTTGATACACCAAGTTCTAAAATTGTTCTCATCTCTTGGCAAAAATTTATGAATACAACGACGACCTATTTCAACGGTTGCATACCCGTAGTGTTCAACATCTCTTCTTATGGATTTTGGGAAAACCTAAACTCGCTAGATGTGATTTTCGAGTATTCATTGCCTCTCATGGAGCTTCAGATATTACTCATCTTCATATTCATCATCATGATTCACATCTTTCTTAGATGCATCGGCATTTCCCCCATTCCTTCGTATATGCTGGTACGTACATATATACCCTTTGCACATGTTAACGTGACCGTCAAGTAAGAGTAGCATCGAATGTAACTTGACAAGCACGTAAATGCTAATAAACTCATATTATGTTCAGGCTGGTATGATTCTAGGGCCTCAATTGTTCAATCTTAGGGAAATATCATCAGGGAAACTATCTTGGGATCCTGTATTGGATGGAAACGCGCCGTTAAGAGGCCTCTCGGTGTGTGGAAACATTATGCTTGCGTTTTTGATGACAGTTAAAATCAGCCGTAGATTGGCATTTCACAACGGATCGCTACCTATTGTGATTGGGATCTTGACCTTCATCGTTCCATTCTTTGGTGGCTTATGTGTGCGGAAGCTCTACATGAGCAATATAGACCCTTACTACTTACCGCATAAGAAAGTAATCGCCGAGCGCACTGTGATCATCTCAAGCCAATCCTCAATTCTCTTGCCAACCATTACTTATTTCCTTTCCGAACTCAAGATCCTTAACTCTGAGCTAGGTCGCCTTGTGTTGTCTGCATCCCTGATCAATGACATCTTGGGGTGTTTCGTCAGCATAGTAGCCTATCTTGGAGGAACGTACAAGAACGTCTCTCCAATGACAGCCTACCGTGACTTAATAGCGGTGATAGTTTTGATTCTTGTAGTTTTTTTCATTTTTAGGCCGGTTGTAGAATGGATAGTAGAACGCACACCAGAAGGTAAACCCGTGGCAGATGTGTATGTACATATTACTGTTTTGAGTGTAATTGGTTCAGCAGCATACTCTTCATTTTTCAATATGAAGTACCTTTTGGGACCATTCTTTATCGGTATTATCATACCTGAAGGTCCACCAATAGGATCCGCTTTGGAAGCAAAGTATGAAGCTCTTACAATGAACGTTCTTATACCGATCTCAATCGCATTCAGCGCAATGAGATGCGACGTTATGAAGATCATCTACCAGTTTGATGACATCATGTACAACATTTTCTTAATGGTTTTTACTGGCGTTTTGAAAATGGCGGCTTCCATGGTACCTTGCTTGTATTGCAAGGTACCATTCAAGGAGGCCATAGCTGCTTCCCTCCTCTTATGTACCAAAAGCTTCTCTGAAATCTTTCTTTACGAATCAACACTCGACGATTCGGTAAGATCCTATACACTATCCACAATCCATTTCGCTAAGATATTTACATATATTTATATAGTTTCTTTTTTGCAGTATATATCACAAGCAACATATACGTTCTTGATCATTTGTGCGCTTATAAACTCTGGGATCATCCCCACGCCCTTGGCAGGGTTGTATGATCCGAAGCAGAAGTACATTGGTTACCAAAAAAGGAGCGTCATGAATCTAAAACCAAACTCAGATCTTAAGATTCTGACTTGTGTACACAAACCTGAAAACATCTCTATGGCCATTTCATTTCTCCAATTATTCCCCTCCACCATCGTGGTCACAGTTCTCCACCTCGTGAAGCTCGTTGGCAAAATCGTCCCTGTCCTAATCTCGCACAACAAGAAAACAAAACAGCTAGTGAATAACTCATACATCCTAACCGCAAACCTTGCCTTTAGCCAGTTGGAGTCAGTGACCATGGCCATGTTCACTGCCCTCACGCACGAGAACCTAATGCACGATGAAATCTGCAAGCTCGCGCTGGAACAAGCCACGTCCATGATTATCATCCCGTCGGGGAGAAAATGGGCTATAGATGGGACGTTTGAGTCAGAGGACGAAGCCATGAGACGTTTAAACGAGTCCTTACTCCAGAACGCTCCTTGTTCTACCGGAATACTCGTAGACCGTGGACAGTTCTCATGCAAAGGCACGAAAAGGTACCACATCAATGTTGGTTTGATCTTCATTGGAGGCAAAGACGACCGCGAGGCACTCTCACTAGTAAAAAAGATGAAGCATAACCCTAGAGTCAAAGTCACTGTGATCCGACTCATCTCTAACCAAGAAATAGAAACGACTAATTGGGATTACATTCTTGACCACGAAGTTTTAGAGGAACTTAGAAATACAGAAGCTAGTAATTGTATTGCATATACGGAGAGGATTGTGACTGGTGGTCCTGAAGTAGCCACCATGGTTAGGTTACTCTCCGAGGAGTATGATCTTATGGTGCTTGGAAGAGATCACGGCACGGCTACACCGGACTTTAATGGACTCAAGGAGTGGATTGAACTCCCGGAGTTAGGTGTCATCGGAGATTTGCTAGCGGCTAAAGATCTTGACTCTAGGGTTTCTGTTTTAGTAGTTCAACAACAACAACAACAAATGTGAAAGTATATTAGAGGAGTGTTCATACATTTATTATTCTTTTAATGAATTTTCACGTGTACAAAGCATAATTAATATTTTGGAAATATTTTTCTAATCATGTATCTTGAGAATTACAAGATTAATCTATGTTTTGCTTTACACATTTATATTTTGCTATTTTGAATGTTAATTTGTTTAAGACTCAAAAAGTTTGTATTATATTTGTGTGGCTTAAAAGAAGAGAGAAAGGGAAAAATAAATATTTAACGTGTTTAGGTCAATTTTATTTTTTTACAAAAATTAATTTTGGTAAATTTTTTTGTTTTTATATTAGAGCGCGCAATAAAAAAATCTTTGCGGTTAATTTACAATTTAAATTTTCTATGAACATAATTTCAAGAACATAATTTCTTAAGTTTTGTTATGAGAAATAGATATCTATTTTTCTCATCAAAAATCTGGAAGGAAAATTTTCAAATTATTCACCAAAAATTGTATGTTGAGCTTTCAAATTATTAGCAAAAATTTTGTATCTCAAGATAAAAAAAAAATTGAAATATATACATCCAAGAACATTGTAATCATTACTTGTATCTCAAGAAAAGTATGTATTTCTAACAGTAACATGATAAGGGATTCAGAATTATGTATATGTGTCTTTGCAGTTCCCAAAAGTCCTAATGAAGCCTTGTCGCCATTTCCAGCTGATCCATTAATGTTTCTGTCCCAAGAAACACTTTGTTCATTTTGTTAGCTTCTGTTTTCTTAAAACCCTAAATCATCTGTTGTTGCTGTTGTATCACCAATACAGAAGCTTGGCAATTAAAATCTTTTGAAGTCAAGAGATCACCAATGACACCAAGTTCCTCGAACTCACTCCATTCCTCAAGCCCGTCCGTGAAAGGACTCTTTCTTCCTTTCTCTCTTCCAACGATGAATAGATCATACTCATTTGCAATAGACTTCAACAGTTCTGATGTCTGAGACGCGTCATTCACTACTTCCTCGGTGAAGATAAGGTCGGCACCGGCTAGAACGTTACTCTTCACGTCTCTGAGGAGTTCTAAATCGAGCATTCGATCCCAATCGGTGATTTGTTTGGTTTTCTGATCGGAAGAGATGAGAGAAACGACTGTGATGTTGATTCTTGAGTCACGAGCCATTCTCCTAGCGAGTGTTAAAGCTTCTCTGTCGTCTTTACCTCCAAGGAAGAGCATACATACTTCGTAAGATGAGAAGTTTGCAGATGTCTCTTTGATTGTTCTTCGGCCATTATTGCTTCGGTAAACAAAGATTCCAACAGAACAAGGAGATAGGTCGAGAACACTCTTGTTCAGTTTCCGGATCATCTTGCTGTCTGAAACAATGGCTAAACCATTAGCAGACCAAGTCTGGTGAAAAGGAAGGATGATGAGAGACGTTGTGTTGTTGAGAGCCAGCATACAAATGTCTCCGTGCATCATCTTAGGTATGGATAAAGCCGTGTACGTGCTAACGAAAACAGAGCCGAAAAAATCTTTGTGGAACTGTTCGAATGAGACAACGACGTTTTCAGAATTATAAGACGTGTTCTCGCTTTTACGGGTTTGTAATCTGTGAGAGATGAGGACTGGATTGGCTTGTCCCACTAGTTCCATCAAGTGAAGGACGTAAGTAGCTACCGGGTTTTCTCTTGAGGGACAAGTAGCTTCAAGAAGATTGATCATGGGACGTATATCATCTGTTCTGTAGATACAAGATAGAATCCTAAGCTCGGAGTTTTGTTTCATGTGAAGCATGTTCCGCTTCTCGTATCCTGCGTACATCCTCGAAGGATCGTATATGCGTCTCAGTAGTGGAGGTATGATTGCGGAGTTCAGCAAGATGTAAAGAGATAAAACCGTAAATGTCATTGGCCTAAGATTCTGCAATGAAAATGCAAGTAAAGGTCTCAGTTAGAGAGTGAATTGAAATGTGTAGAAATACATTTTGAAGGAAAGAAGTTAATAGATTTACTTACCCCTCTTTGATAGCCATAACCGTAAGCGCCAAACTCGAAAATGCCTTTGATTGACATAATAAGAGACAAAGCAATACAGTCATTTGCTGGCATACCGTATAAAAAGGCAGGGAGAGTGGTGAGAACAAATTTGACGACAAAAGATACAAACACGATGATGGAAACACTCTTGATATCTATCCAAGACTGTAATATCGAAGTATCGATCTCTTCGGCTGAGGTAGCAACGAAGAATGGAAGGAATGTTCCGAAAACAACAGACTCGAACTTCTGAACGATTGCAGAGCCCAAAGGCGGACCGTGTGGAACGGCTAAGCCTAATATAAAAGGTCCTATGAAAATAGATTGTTTGCACCAGTCTGCAAGAATGGCAGATCCAAAGACGAGAATGATGATTGCGTATATATAGAACTTCTTCACGGGACGACCAGAAGGCGTTCTCTTGACAATGAAGAACATCAATGGCCTGAAAATGTATATGGCAAAACAGATAAAGAACACCACTGTGAGTGCACGCTTCAAAGGACGGTTTCCAACGACAACATCTCCGATGAAAACGGATCCAAGCCGAGTTTTCTCGTCCTTGAGTTCCTTTAGAAAGACTATAACCGCTGAGAGAATCGAGGAGCTGAAGTCACTGATCACTGCAGAAGACATAGCAAGACGACCAAGCTCTGAATTCTGGAGCCTAAGCTCGAAAAGAAGGTTTCCAATGACAGGAAACGACGAGAGGCATTGGATCAAATAGATTAAGATGACTTCAAAGAAATCCAGAGTTGGTTCTCCCTTTTTCGTCCCTATATCTCTTATGATGTAGTAGAAGATAAAGGCGCAAACCATTATCGAGAGTAACACCGAAGAAAGACCGATAGCTATAGCTTTTCTCCCTGTGCTGCGGATCAGACCCAAGTCCATTTTGACTCCCATCAAGAACCAAAACATCATGTAGGAACACGCACCCACGAGACCAAACAGAGTCTCTTTGTAGTCTTCTGACGAGAAGAAATTCCTAGCCGGTGTATTCTCCTTCAGAAATGACTTGCTTAGGAGAATCCCAGTCTGCAAAACACACATGGAGTTAAACGAAGAAAAACCGGAAAATAACTTAAACACAAACATATATCAAACATATGCGATGCAAACTAAGAAGAAGAAAGAGTTGAAGAATCAAGGATTGAGTCAAGTCCTTACAAGCATATGGGAGGTGAAACGAATCATGCCAAGACGCTTGAGGAAGAAATGGAAGAATTGCCAGAGAACGGTAACAATGAGGAAAATAATATGAACATGTGGAAACATGTAATTCCAGAACTCAATGTTCGCCTTAGGATCATCGAGCTTCGGGGATGGCCACAGCCCGGTCGAGCTCGGGTAAATAGGCAAAACACCGCAGATCATGTTTGCATCTCTCCATGTATCTCTAAGGTACAAGTTCCTATCATCTCCAAACTCCATTGAACAAAACTTTTTTAACAAGAACAATGATGATAGAAACAAGATGATTATGAATTGTAAAAAAATCGAATGAAGAGCTATATCTTTTTTAAAAGAAGGTTAAGGTAACAGAATTGGAGAGAAGCAGTGAAACAAACAAAACATCTGGGTTTTGTCATAAAAAGACAACAACTCTCTAAAAATAGTCAATCCTGTGGCAAATAGAGACGGCGACATAGTTTTACAGGTTTCTGGTTTTGTTAGTTTTTTAACAGCTTGTTAGTGTTAATTTGATCATTCTCATCACTTTAACAGACAAATATAATAGTTTAAGGATCATAGTTAATATTCAGATTCCAAAATTAACTTAGAAAATAGCAAAAATACAAATGCAGCAAAGATCTACAAGAAAAACTTAAAACTTCACAAACTGGCCTCTCTCTTTTCTCTTTCTCTATGTTCCTGCAACCTCAAAACACCAAACACGATGCAACGGTGAATCAGCGTCTACGTTTGCGACTAAACCTTAAACGAAAAACTACATTCAACAGCCAATATTCCTGTTGAGGGTTCAGAATATGGGTTTAACTACCTATATCCAGGTGAATTAAGAGAACACTAACGTCTCTTTCCATGAAAAACATAGTTGCGTGATCGTGGAGAATCAAGAAATACCTTGGCATACAGTAGGAGTCTTGAATCATTGAAGGTTTAGTTGGCGAAAACGTTGATCTTAACTCGAGCAGTGACATCTGGGTGAAGTTTGAGTTCAGCAACGTATTCTCCGGTTTCACGGATTTCTGGGAGAGAGACAAGGCGTTTGTCTATGTCCCTGCAAAACCCAGCCACAGGGAAGCAGAGGAAACTAAATTAGGTTCTTTGTAGAACAGTGAAAACCAAATGCAGAATGATACAATAAACCGCAAGAAAAAGCTTGCAAGTTTTTTTGTGTTATGTTACCTTTGAAGCTGCGATTTGATGATATCAACGAGGTCCTGTGCTGTGACACTGCAGGAAAATTTAAAGTTAAAGTAGAGGCTAGACAATTAAAATCAGGATTTGCTTGAACAAGACTTACGATCCAAATATCAGTTTGCCTTTACCGCCTTTACGTTTAATCTTGAACGCCCCAACGGTTTGAAATACCATGGCTAGTTGTTGCGCCTCTTCTTTCACCTGCAAAGAGGTTCCACGCAAAGCGAAAGAACAAAACACAAAATTCTCAGATTAAACTCAATAATTAGATAATAGAGCTTTCCAGTGATCACTCAAACACCAAACTTAACATGATGAGCAAATAAAACAATCAACATATTCATCTCAGATTACCCTTTGCTTTTCTGCCTCTATCCGTTCGTCTTCCATCTTCAATTCCCTGGAAAGAAAAGTAACATGAAAAACAGGAAATGAATCATCTCTTGTTGATCTTCCAACAGTATAGCAAAGTCTCTCAAAAGACAAGGCCTTAGAAACCGAATAGTAAGATAGACTTCGCTATACGAATGGATGTTCCAAAGCTGAAGTGACTTAAGTGTTAAGATTACTTGAGCAGAATTGGAGTCATAAGCTGAGCCTTTCCAGTGGGCAAAAGGAAGTTTCTGAAAAATCCGGCTTTCACATCCAGTAATTGCCCTTGCTTACCCAAGTCAGCCACGTCCTCTTTCAAGACCACCTTAAAGAAACAAAACCAAGATTACCAATTGTGTTTCATTCACTCCATTTCTTTACACATATCAAAGCTTCAACCCAATATCTCATTACTATCTTAGAGCTAAACTTGTAATACAAAGTAGTCTACTTTGAAACTCAAATCACCACCATTCCCTTGCATTCCAAACTACATTTGAATGAACAGAAACAATGCAAATGCTCCCATGATAAGCTAAAATTGAGTTCAATTTTCTAACTTTGACTCATCTTATACTCTGATACAAGAACAAAGACTATGTTTTTTTTGCATTAAACCCATAAATTAAGCTTCTTTAAGTTTTGCTTTCATCTCCATCAAAAATTCTCAGAACCCACAAGCTCAAATCAAAAAGTAACTAAAGCCCAAATCGAATTCTCGAAGGAAACTCATGAAAGGTAATGACTTTATACCGTTCGAAGTTTCTTGGCTTTCTTCTGGGAAACAACTTCAAAATTGAACCTTCGCTCTGATACTTTTAGGGTTTCATTTGCGACGTTACTGAAGCTGTGACCCCAAGAAGGCGAGGAGCTCCATGAGAGAGACAAAGCTGTTGAAGAAGCCATTGCCAAAAGCTGATTTCAGTTCCGAGCAAAGATAAGAGCGGAGTGTAGTGTTATCTTCTTCTTATCGGCTTTCGTGTGCTTTTCTCCGTAACAAGGTGAAGTGACAAATAATTTTCTAATGTTTCTAATTTGACCCCTTAATTATTCTTCTTTTTCGTTTTCTTCCTTCAAGTTTATAAAGGTTTGATTTTGTACCCAACATTGGCTAAATAATTTTGAAAGACTAGAGAGATGTAGCCATATAGGCATCTTTAGTATCAAAAAGTTCAAAATTTGGGGCTTGTTACAGTATGATACAAGTGTAGATGTAAACTGCTAGAAGTTTCTCTGGATTTCGATTTACAATGTTTGTATGATGATTGTACATATATACAACATATCTATTCAATTTCAGAGTGGACATAGTCTCTAAACACAAAGTTCTTCTCTTGTTCATGTAAAGCATATGCAGAAGCAGCTGAAATCAGGGATAAACCAGCCAGAATCAGCCGAATTTGAACATCAGAAGGTACACCAGCTGTGGCGGCCCAGAAAACCGTCGCGCCAACAAGAAACTTCTTGAGGACTTGGAAACCGTTGTAAGCTCCTTTGCAGGAGGAACAGACTTGTGTATGCTGCTCAAATCTATCCAGCATCTGTTTTGTTCAGAGTACCACATTTGCAGTCATGTGTGATTGTGTATATATAGAGATCAAATGATGTTAGGACGCATGATTGATGGCTCACCTGACGTTTTGTTAAGACAGTGGAAGGGAGAGGTTGGTTAGACTTGTTTGAGCCGAACCATTCAGGCTGACTCTTGCCATGCCGTCTGAGCCAGTTTCTGAAGGCTAGAACGAAACGGTCTGCTTGAGTTGGAGTGAATGTGAGCTTTGTGTACTGTTTGTTCACGTCGTAGTCCGGGGACTCCATTGCTTTTGAGAGGAATACTTTCTCTTGCCCCTGAAGTACAATCATGTCTCCATCGTAGACTAAGTTTGAAGTCCAGTGTTCATACCATCTTGGTACAACCTAACAAGGAGCCTTGTCAGAAGCAAACTTATGCAGGTAAAACCGGAATAAGAGACGGAATACAAATTTGTTTTACCTGCCACCAAGCAGGTCCTGGTACAGAGAATTGGAAGAAGTTACGGGCGCTGCAAACAATGGAGCGGGTTTTTCCAGGAGCCATTGGTATATTGAATGAGCAAATCCAAATTACCCATTTTTTATTACCGACGATTGGTAACTTCGCATCTAGCTCAATCCTATAGACAAACGTACACAACCGCATTAAGTATGAAATTGTCACCTAGCTATTTATTATGAATTTTTGAGGAAACTCAAGACTCACTTGTTCATAGAATAGCAAGGAGCAACAAATTTTGCAGTTATCCTTGGTTTGTCATCATTCGCACCTAGGAAACCCCAAGGCCCACTTGACTCCATTTTGAACGGCAATGGTTTAGCTCTGTCTCTTCTTCCTGTAACCTGTTTACAACACGAAATCATCAGCTGAGAATAAATCTTATCAAAACTAAAACACATTAGAAGCTTTGTGCAGGAAAATCACCTTGTGATGAGCAAAATCTATATGGGAAGGATCAGATACATTTTCCATGAGAGTATCATATCCATAGAAAAGATCCCTTTGAATTGTCACCGTTGAAAATTCCGGTTTATCAAAATCATCCGGCAACCTAAAACATTCAAAGATCAAAGCA
The DNA here is from genome assembly GCA_036452645.1 of Capsella bursa-pastoris. Lineage (NCBI taxonomy): Eukaryota > Viridiplantae > Streptophyta > Magnoliopsida > Brassicales > Brassicaceae > Capsella > Capsella bursa-pastoris. Next base: position 13,651,204 of record CP144195.1, on the reverse strand, counting down.
ATTTCTTTATCATACTCCGGCAATAAAACTAATATGATATGTTCAAGGTAAGATTATAAATAGTTCCGCTCGTTACCTAGGAGGTTCAATTGAATTGGCTCTGTCCCAACCATTTTCATCAGGCCACACAAAGAGAAGACCTTGAGACACCATTGTCGGAAACTTAATAGCGCAAGCTCTAGGGGATTTAACAGCACGAGCTTCAGGACCTGAAGAAGCAGCCTGAGGAATCCTAGTACAAGATCCACACCCACTAAAGGACCACCCATGATACGAACATTGCAGATGTCCATTCTCATCCAACCTCCCTTCCTACACAAACCATAATGCATCAACACATCTACTTCTACATATCATGCAAAGGTCCAAAGACTTATTAAAGCTCAAAACTTCTGTTACCACTTCAAGAGAGCTTTAAACTGAGCAAAAGTCACACATAACTGTTGCTAATATTATATTCTAAACTTGTTTTGAAGCAGGCCTAAGATTAGAATACAATAAAGATCTATACTTTACAATAAACAATCATATACAATACTTTATTCTTTAATCCAAATCACACCTAATTAAACTACTTGTTCCAAGAGAGAGTGAGAGATTACAGATAGAGGAGCGAGCCGGTGAGGGCAGAGGTCATCAAAGGCGGTCCATTTCTGATCATTCCTATCAAACCAGAGGACAAGGTCTCGACCCAAGAGCTGAAACGGGGTTGGCACATTCGGATCCAAATCCTCAACCAAAGAAACTGGATACCAATGATCTCTCCACTTGAACTCAGACCCTTCCTCTTCCTTCTCTCCGCCGAAGTCCTCTTCGATCCACTTCTCCTCGGCCGGATCCGAAGTGGGTATAGACGGCGGCGCCGCCACGCGTAATGGGTTGTTGAAAAGTTTCGACCTTGATGGAGAAAACGAGACCTTTAATGGGGATTTTGCCGAATTGGGAGATAAAAAGGGAATCTTTTTGGATTGGGATTTGGTGATTGTTGCAGAAGTAGAAGAGAGTAAAACTACTGACATTTTTCTTACTTGTGTTTGTTTTAGATTTTGATGAGAATCTATATGAAGCTTCTGAAATCAGCGAGAAGAATGAAGAAGAATGAGGAAGAAGAAAAGGAGCTTGCGTGCAAGTATGCAATAATGTCGCGTGGCTATCGATACCATTTGTTTTGTAACGAGAAACTGTGTACAAATGGGTTTAACACGTGGAGAATTTTGGCACATTGCAAATAAGAACGTTGATCGTTCAATGGCACATAGATTTTTTTGTTTGCAGTGAAAAATATCAAAAATCAACTAAATTTGCCTTTTTGTTTTTGTTTTTAGAGTACCAGTAAAATATATTTTTTTTTTTTGTCGTCTGAAATTTTATTAATCTTTGTTGTAAACCAAAAATGAAATACAAAGCTCAAAAGAGGGAAACATAAGCCGGCGGACGATGAAAATGTCCCTAGAGTCATTAAATCCTATGGAAGGGAGTCTAAAAAATATCATTAAACCCTATGGAAGGGAGTCTAAAAAATATACAAAACAGAAAATTTGGAACCTAAACCGAAAGTAGACTAATCCATAAACTTAGAATAGAAGAAACCGGCCATAAAACTTTAAGCTAAACAATAGAACCAAGAACACAAAGCACTTCTTCTTCTTAGACACAAGTGAGAGAGATTACCAAGGATGCCCACGGCCAAACTGAAGATAACATCTACCACCTCCTAACACGATGAGAACCAATCTCTCGAAACCAAGGACTTCAAAACACGACAAGCACCTAGCTTTCGGAAGCGACGAACACGTTGATACGCAAAGAACGTCTAACTAGAAGTCTTCCAAACGCGATCAAACCTCAACAAATCTCGAACGCAGGGACAAGGAGCGAAGCCTAACATCTCAAGAATCACCAATCTCAAAGAGAACGATGAAAAAACATGAGAGCTATCACCCACAACGAACAACAGCAAGAAGAAGATAACTCAGACAGACTTGGAAGACTACCATCACATTCAAACAAAACGAATCTTCTGCTTAGAAAAGGATCGAATTCATTGGAATCCAAAGGCCGAGACGAGGAGACCAGGCGATAGGTAAGGCATAGGCTGGAAGAAACTAACAAATCCCACAACCACACTACCCTAACGGCATAGAAACGAATTAAAGAACAAGAGCGACAACAAATTCAAGGGCAGGAGACCTACACTGGAATCACAAAACCAAATGAACTGGCTGCTCCATCCGCTATCTCTAACGCACATAATCAACACTCCACCCACACCAAAAATTCCCAATCGAAGGCCACAAACTCTGCACCCAACACTATCCAAAACAATCTCCTCAATAGCAACTTCCTTGACAAAACACCATTGCCAAGAGAAGGATTTATTTCAGAGACCCAAGTTACACAACCACAATGAGTAAGGGAGCGAAATCACCATAAACCAATTGGCCACCAAGGGGAAACCAAAGAGCAGCAACGAGTGGGTAAGGCTCCATCAACGGACGAACCCAACCACCGCAAACCACCAGCTAGTTCCAAAACCCAACCAAAATTGGCAAGGTAACACCTCCAATCCACGCTTTAACGACGAGGAGAACAAAAACTAAGACAAGAATAAAGCTAAAGAGGGAGAGGCCGGATCTGGTGCTGAGGAAGCCACCAAAATCCAACCTCGATCTGAACATTTTTTTTCTTCGGCGGCTAGATCAAGAGAGAGGAACGAGAGAGAGGCTATGGATGCAAATATCTCTTTATAATGACCAGTAAAATATGTACTCTGTAAAATTTTGGTTCGGTTTTTTAAAAAAAAATTTGAATATCTGAATTTTGGTTTATAATGACCAGTAAAATTTTGGTTTATAAATAAAAAAAAAACTATAATATATACCAACTTATAAGAATGTTATTTTTAATTGTTATTCAAGATTTAATCTGAAAATATTAGGAAAATATAAGTTAAGATAGAAGTAGAAATTCCAAAACAAAATATTTATACTGTTTATTATTTTCAAAAAACTTCCCCATATTACTATTTTCAAAAGTATAGAACCTAAACTCACTTAAGAAAAAGAATCTAGCGCTACAATCTCAAAATCTTACGGATAGAGCGATTGTAGATCCGACTCAAAAAAGATGTTAGAAATCATGATTTACATATTTAAAGTTTTCTATTAATTTTTAGTCTATAATCAAATTCGGAAACATATTTCAATTTTGTTCGAATCTAGATCTAGGTGATGAATATAAATTTTAGGTAATGTGTAATTTATAAAATACTAAGTTTTACATAATAAGAATTTCTGAATTAGCATAAAAAATAATCCATTGTAATTAGGTATAATTATATATATATATATATCATTTACGTAGAGTTTTTTTTATGATAGGTTTATAAATTTAGTTTTAAAATATTTTAATATCTTTAATTTACACATGTCAATATCTTATCGATACAATTGACACATGTCACATTAATGACGAACTTATTTAGATTAACTTACTTAATAAATATATATAAATATATATAAATATTACATAATATTCACGATAATGCAAATATTTTCTAATATTATCTTATAGTTGACTAACTTGTTGTTTTTTCTTTATTTGTTAATTTTTTTATTCCTTAGACCTAATTTTTATTAATAATTTTATTTTATAATTACTATCCTTTTTCCTCTAGGACTAGTGCTAAGTAATTGTTAATTTTCCTGAATTTTTTTTTTTGAAAATATTCTTTTTAAAAAACTAATTTATATAATTTATTACCACTAATTATTTGACACGTGTCAACATCTTATCAATTCAATTAATACGTGTCACGATCTTGTTAATGACTAACTTTGAAAACCCAACTTCCATATCACTTAGAAGCTTCACTACACCCTTTAGGATGCACCACACCACACTTGATCAGGAGGATCAAGTCTGACCTCTACTTACCTTATTTAGACTCGTTTGGCATCAACACACAATGGCTCCTTCCTTCTTTGTTTGTATGCGTGTTTAAGGCTATCACTAACATCAAGAAGCTTCCAAGACACTCCACATATCCCCCAAAACCGTCCAGATACAAGCTCAATCATACCTAACTTCCTTGGCCAAGGATTCCACCATAAAGACTCCAACGGCTAGTTTTTGATTAATATTGCATATCTTATTTCTTTATTTAGCTTTTAGAATATTTTACACAGCCCTATATAAGCTGATCATTAGAATCATTGTAAAGCACCTTTGATCATTTTAAAGTAATAGCAAAGTTCTTCTTGTCAAAGTTCAAGTCTTTGTCATTGTTGTTCATTAGTCTTAAATGAGTGAGTCTCTTAAGCCTATTGGAATCTGCGGATTGAGTTTGTTGAGTGATTCAACATCCTTTATTCGTTTATTGATCGAGTGAGTCGATTATCACACTGATTGAGTGAGTCAATCACCTGAACTACCCCCTGTACCACCCACTGATTCACGAGAGAGTGCTTCTGGCCAGCTCGTGAATTCCACCTTCAGCAAGCTAAGCTTGGAATCTCTTGATCATCAAGTGATCTAAAGTTTGGAGTGATTCCAATCTAGCATCAAAATGTTAGCAGGATTCAAGATATCAAAGCTTGGTTATCAAAGTTCCTAGGTAAACAAACAAACTGGGTACCGAGATGTGTCAATCAAGTTGCCAACTGCTTGACAAAAGAAAATCTTTAACATGACTGTTTCTTCAAATTTCACTATTATGTATCATCTTGTCTTATTAACTCTTTACATGTAGATCACATTCAAAGTTAATAAAATTAACTGTTAAACAAAAAACTAAAATTAAAATTAAAATTTCTAAATAATAGTAAAAAGGTTGAAAATTTGTTTACAAATTTTTCATATCATTAAATATTTAACGTAAGAATTTTTATATCCCTTTTCATGTTTGACCAAAAATATCACGATTTCCCATTGTGTTTCATAATACCATGGGATTTTTAGTTATATATTCCGTGTATGGGTTTGATTTCTTAACCATTCTATATTAGTATTTTCTTAAGTATGTATATGAAAAAATCTTCATATTTAAAACAGTTACAAAAAATGTTATTGTATTTAATATAATATCTTTAAAAATCAATAGAAAATAGCTAGAAAAAGGTAAAAATGGAATTAATCTAGATATTTGGAAAAAAAATCAGAATTTAAAACTGTAATTCTCCTATCTTATTTGTTTGATTTTATTTTTAGTTGCTTTAAATCATCATATAAAACATAAAATAAATAAAATTATAATTTTTGAATATTTTTTTATTCAAATTTTATAAAAACGGACATGTATCACTCGCTTAGTAGAAAAAAATTGTGTGTTCAACATCCTAAATCGGTTAAAATGTTTAGAGAATGATTCAAAATTTTATTATACATAAGATTAAAATGAATTCAATCTGAATGAACATAAAGGGAATCAGATTCGCTGATAACTCAACAAAGTATTGATCACTTTATTTCTACACGTCTTCCTCAAGGTACATTCAAAGTTTCTCTTGTGGCTGCGACCCTTTACCATAGTAAAGTTAATAGTGGAATTGTTCTCAAACTTAGTCTGTCATTAGTTAACCCTGAATTTGTTCAACCTTTACCTCCTCCAACCGCATACGATCATGATACAAACCCTAAGATAGCTAAACAAGTTGCTGATACGAGAATTATTTGTCATATCCAATTTAAGTTTGTATATCATTTAATTCGATTTTAGGTAAATTTTTAATTTTGACATATACAATCAATTTTAAACTTTAAAAGTTTATAATATTAGAATTTTCATATTTAAACTTAATAAAAACTTTCAATTAACATAGACGGATTATATTGCATGATGAGTTGTATGACGGGACGGGTTTGAATCAATACTGTATTACTAAAAGTTAAAATATCATTAGTTTGATACTTTAATATGGGTTAAGTCTTCATCTTACCATTCTTAACAACATCAATATAAGACATGTCGAATCAAATTGAAATAATTAATATTGGTATTATGCAATTTTAATAATTATTAAAAAAAAGTCCAACAAAATCTCTCAATTCTGTAAATTTAGAAGAAATAAAAAAAAATGTTTACCTTGTGGTGTACCACAGGTTAAAGTATAGTTTTTAGAATGTATAGTTGTTAACTCATTTAAAAGCTTTATTCATCATTCATCCTTAAATTCCATATACACTATACAGTATGCTTTTTGAGGAATATATATTCACACATACAAGATTGATTCATATCTCAAAGACAAATCACAAGCTGAAGTAAAATTGAACCTGAATTGGAAAACCTTATTTTGTCAAAATCGGCAAAAATACACGAATACTAGATGATGATCCGTGATACACCGAGGAGTAATTTTTTGTTTGTTAAACATTGGCATCAATTTTTAATTCTCAAGTAATGGTTTTTGTTTTAGTTTATTGTCTGTTTCTTCCGATTGCATAATACCTATCTCTTATCTTAATTTGGGAATTTATAATCTTCGTGGGTATAGCCTCGTTGAGCTTCTCCTTTGCAGCATTTAAGCAATGCCCCCTATAAACAAACAAATGTGACTGTGATGAATGTTTTAGTTGCAATACTATATGCTTATTAGTTATTAGTATTGCAAAAAACTCCCTCACAAACAGAAGAGAAGTATAGCTAGCAAAAGAAAATAACAATTGAATCATCTTAGTATGGCTTCTTGGGTTCATCTGCTGGGCCTTTGGAATTTGGATCAGCCTCTTTTGGATAAGCCTTTTGAAAGTCTATAACTGACAGTAGAAAAGAGACAAAAGAGACCATTATTTATTGTTATTGAATAGACAAAGCACTGAAAACTTTAAGATAGAAATAACAGTAATGCAACAAAAGAGCTGTTGGGAAAATATTGTAAACAAAACACACACCATTGTAACCACATTATTAAAGTCTCAGATTCATTTCATTTCACAGATCTTGAAAAATCAGTTTCTTCGAAGCACAATGAGGTACTGGATTCCAGGTTTGGCTTTGGCTAATTGAGGAAGCATTTCTTCTGTCTTCTTTCTAACAAGCTCATAGGTTTTCTCCATAGCATCTTGTCCAAATTGTGCAGTTATAGATCCTCCAAGTGAGGCCTTAAACGCGAGCGTCAAATAATTTGTGTCTAACGGATACTCGCCTTTCCCGTGAGTAATCTTTTCGAAAGCCTCGATCGTGAAACACCCGTTTGCCTCGATGATTTGCTTCAAATCATCCTCTTGTGCAGCATATATAGGCAATTTGAATGCATCAAGCTTTTCTTGATCTATTAGACCCTTTTGAGTTAAAGAAAAAAAATGTAACATGTAAGTATAGATTAAATGTAACATGTTAGTATCAGTTAGTACTAATATTATGATTAGAAGAGTATATAATTTTTACCTGTTTAGCAATTTCATTAAGAGAAGTTCCAATGTAATCAATCATCATTCCTTCAACGGATTCAAAGAATTTATTTCCATTTATACGACATGATCCAAGAAGCAATAGCATTCCACCGGACACAAGCTCTTGAGATCTCGCGTTAAGGAAACTTCCAACATCGGTCTTGTACTGATCGAAATACAATTTCTCTACGGCTTCCGAAGATCCAGAGCAATGTATCTCATTGTTCCAAACAGGGGAGTTACGATCTTTGATTCCATTTGGAATCTTGGATATGAAATGGAGTGAGTAAGAAGAAACTCCCAAATGGAGACTACTTCTTGGAAGAACACGACCAAAGAAAGAACCGGGTACTCCGGTCGCGAAGTAGCTTCTACCCTGAGGAAGTGTCTTGAATAGAGTGTTGAAATCGTTGTTGGAAGAATCATTGAAGAAAACTTGGAACTCTTTCTCCTTATGCTTCTGTTCCACAGCATCAATCACGATTTGGACCGCGTTGAACGTGTTCGGTCCAGAGGAACAACCGAAATCCGCTACGTTAATGAGGTTTAAACTACTGTCTATATCGAGTTTCGCGGAGATCACTTCATTAATCTTCTCCTTTGCAGCTATAACCAATGCTCCCTATTAAACCAATACAACCAATATCTCAAACTTAGCATAGATGATTCTTTAATTAGCAAAACCAAACTCATAAATATATGAATAGTACAAACCTGGTATTTGGAATGTTCTCGGTAACTATCAGGACCTTCACCACCGAGCATAGAGTATGTAGTAGACATGTCTCTCTCTATTTCTTTGATCTCTTTGTCTTGTGATGTGTTAAAGACTGTGATGGGATGATGATGTTCTAAGTGGAAGACTTTGTGGTTTACTTTATATTGCAAATTGGTCTAATAAAATAAACATATTGGCCTCGTTTTATTAAACGTATATTGTAGCAAAAGACTAATTTAATTAGGATATCTTATTTTAAACATTGTCAGGGAATCATATATCTTGATAAACTTTTATTGGAGACAGCTAGCCCAATAATGTGGACTTTTTCAACTCTTTGCTTACCAAGAACGTGCAAATTTATAATACATTATGTTGAATAATAATACTATAGATTATAGTTAGTTGATTAAATTATAAAGTTGTTGCATAGGAGATTTGATTATTGATTATAGAATGTGTTATTTATTAGTGATGATTCCCTGACAGTGTTTGCTGTAAGAGATCTTTTACAAAAGATATATGAATGATTCCGTGACAATGTTCAAAGATAAAATTACACAACCAAGTGAGTTGAAAGTTAACGGTTAGATTTTGTTTTAGGACTCCTTGTAAGACTGTATTTTTTATGATATTTATGTTTAGTTTGCATTAGGTTGTTTTTGTCTGTGTAACTTGTTGTAAAGTATTGTTGGGTTGTTGCAGTAGTGAGGACGGTCTCTTTTTGTTGTGTTTGTTGTTCGAATCATCTTATTAAGGTGAATCCGAGATTATGAATTTGTCTAAGTGATTGGAATCGAGTGATTTGTTTTGTGATAATGTGTAGGCATGTTAAAGATGTTATTGAATGTTCGGCGTGTTGGTTAGTTTTTTATGTTCTATATGTGGTATCTTGTTGTTTGTATATAGTTCGTATATGGGAGGATCACCTCACTGAGTATATATGTAAGCATTCACTTATTTTTTTTTTTTGTGGTGCATGTAAAGATAAAGTGTGATTGTGAAATCGTGATTATTATTATTATTATTATTATTATTATTATTATTATTATTATTATTATTATTATTATTTTGAATAATCAAAGAGGTTCTAAGCCGAAATTCATACATCACCTCAATCCCAAAACCAGAACATGTTATATAGTCTCGTCCCGAGCGCTATTCGAATCAGCGACTTTTAAGTTTTTACTAGAAATTTTCGATTTTTATTTTACTGAACCTAATTGTAGCACCGGATGGAGATGGTTATGTTAAAATAACAAATTACTAATGACCAAGTTGTAAACAAAATTCTAAAAAAAAATTTACAATTATCTTGCAAAAAACCATATTTTGTCCGTCAAAATTGCAAAAATAAGTTTCTCATCAAAATTTTAAAATAATGTTTTTTTTTTTGTCAAAACTGCAAAATCATATTTTCTTTCCGAACCGCAAATCATGTAGATGGAGATGTAAACTAACAAACAAAATAAAAGTTTATTCAAACGAACAACATCCATATAAAGCATTTGTCCATTTAGTTCATTCAACTGGATAGTATATATATGTTATATGTATATATAAATATTCAAACACTTAAAAAAAAAAATGAAATTATTCACCCATAGCTTTTGTGGAATTAAGCAGCCTATTGGTGTTGACTTGTCTTCCAATTGTTGCATTCCTAAAACGTGCCTATTGGTGTTTGACTGTTTTCTCTTTGTCTTTTTTCTTCTTTTTTTTTTTTTTGGTTTTCTCTTTGTTAATTATATCTTCTTGTGTTAAACTGTTAATTATATTCGAAGTTTAGAGATTAGTAGAATGTGTCACTAAATCAACATAACAAGGTTTGCTAGTTGAGAGATCGGGTCAACCTGAAGTCTCCGACCCATCGTAGACTATTGACGACTAGGACTAGGTTGAAAAAAAAAAGCATGAGTCACTTATCCAAATTATGATTTGAAAGTAATTTAAATATCAAACAATGTTATTTTAAGGTGTATTTAAAAAGTAGTTATGGCTTAAAAAAGTTATGGATATATTATCTATATATACATTTTAAAGTATATTTTGTGCTAAAATCATTGTATGCACGTGATTTTCCAAAAAAAAAAAAGCAATGTTTTAAACACTGTCAATCTCAAATTAGTAAGATTAATTCAGTAAAGATTTGAAGATATGATCATATTCATGTTGTTACCAAAAAAAATATTAACCAATAAAATTTTGATTACAATATTTTCATATATATCTAGAAAAAATGGATTTGTGGTGTAGGTAAATCCTAGTATGGATATAATCATAGTGAAATTTGAACAATTTGACAAAAACACACATGGCAACACAAACTTTACAAATATAAACGGTCTCTAAACTATCTCATTTCACATATTTACATTGATATTATTTTTTCCGAGCACAATGAGGTATTGTATTTCTAACTTTGGCTACTTGAGAAAGCATATTTCTTGTTTAAGCTTTATAAAACTCATAAAACACTAAGCAGAAGCACTAAGCTAGGTAATACAAAAACACAGTAACTAACATACTAATAAAACGTTGTTGACTTAAGATACTAGACTAAGACATGTTTTCAGAAGTCAGAACTCTTTAACAACGTTGGTTCAAACGTTGTTGTCTGAAAGCAAACACAGTAGCTACTTAACTCTTCTATTTAAGTTTTCATCAGAGAGAGGCTTGAACCAACTGCTATTAAGAAACATAGCAATGAGTGATTTGATCCACAATGATAGAAACAAACCCAAGTTTAATATTAGAAACAGAGTTTAAAGTTCACCAAAACCATCTCTCTACAAAAACAAAATTTTCAAAAGAGCTCACGATTCAATTATACAAGTATACAACATATAAAGTATCAATCTTTTTCCCAAAAGATCCAAACTTTATTCATAATTCAATTCGTAATCACGGAAAACTATACCAACCCTTCAATTATACAACTCATAATTCAACAAAACTACATTAAACCCACAAATTAAAACACACAAATCTGCAAAATCGCATAGCTTGCACCCAACTCTATAAAATCGAACAAAGGGTGTGTAATGTGTATGCTTAAAACCGGGTCCAATTAAACCGGATTTTGCCGTTAATCCGGATCCAATTAAAACCGGTTTCTCTCTTTTAAATTGAATCTAAAGTGAGAAAACCCTAATTTTGCAAAACCCGATTTGTAACTACCAAACCAACCAACGAGACACACCACCCAACGATCTCTTTCTCTCTCTCGAGACTTTTCCAAATTCCCAATCATCATCACGTTGAACAAATTTGATCGAGTCAGTCACCAAATTGTATGATCATCAGATTCCAGAATTCATCATCTTTCGTTTTTAGTCTGATTTTGTACCACTGCATCATCATCAGTTCAAAAAGTTCGAATTTTTAGGGTTTTTCTTCGAAATCGCTTCTTCTTCTCATCTGGGTATCTTTAAAAATCGAAACTTTGATAAAAAAAATTTCCTGGAATTGGGATCTCCGGGATCGCTCTGAAGTTTCCGGCAATGGCGGAGGATAAAAACGGCGGACGTGTGGTTGACGAGAGTGAGTACTCGTCGGAGGATGAAGGAACAGAGGATTACAGGAAAGGAGGGTACCATGCGGTGAGAGTTGGTGATACTTTTAAGAATGGGGTTTATGTGATTCAGAGTAAGCTTGGTTGGGGACATTTCTCTACTGTTTGGCTTGCTTGGGACACTCATGGATCGGTATGTTGCTTTTTTACTCTCTTGAGAACTCATTTAGGGTGTGAAGAGAAGAAAAAATGATTGCTTGGTTATGTTTCTTAGTATATATAGACTATGTTTGCTCTGTGTTAGTAATGTGGTTGAGTGAGCAATGTAGAAATATATGTTGAGAAGTTTATGGATCTTTAGTTTCATGTCTGAGTTATGGTTTACTTATAATGTGTAGTGTTGTTTTAGCCTTGTGTTTCCTTAGGTTGACCTCTTTTGGTTTTTTTTCTCAATGTGTATCTTATACTTGTTTGGTATTGTGCTGGAGGACCTTGCTTTTGTTTTCTTTATTCATTTCAAAGCGTTGACCAACGCAAGAAAATTTATTGTTTGTAGCGTTATGTAGCTTTGAAAGTCCAGAAGAGCGCTCAGCATTACACTGAGGCAGCTATGGATGAGATAAAGATCTTGAAACAGATTGCTGAAGGTGACTCGGGTGATAAGAAATGTGTTGTAAAGCTACTGGATCATTTCAAGCATTCAGGTCCTAATGGGAAACATGTTTGTATGGTTTTTGAGTACTTGGGAGATAACTTGTTGTCTGTTATCAAATATAGCGATTACCGAGGGGTACCTCTCCATATGGTAAAAGAGCTCTGTTTTCATATTTTGGTTGGGTTGGATTACCTTCACCGTGAGCTCTCTATTATTCATACTGATTTAAAGACCGAGAACGTTCTGCTTCTGTCTACGATTGATCCATCAAGAGATGCTCGGAGATCAGGTGTTCCACTTGTTCTGCCAACCACCAAGGAAAAAGTTGTTTCTGAAGCAGCTGCTAAACCTGAAACTAAGAGTTATACATACGATGGGGATTTGACAAAGAATCAGAAAAAGAAGATCCGTAAGAAAGCTAAGAAGGTGGTAGCTCAAGGTTGTGGTGGAGAGGAAGCTTCAGAAGAAAATGAAATCATTTCTAACTCAGAAGCAAGAACAAATGGCAATTCCACCGAGGAGAGGTCAGAAGGAAGTTCCACAAGATCAAAGGAAGACAAAGAAGCCAGAGAAAAGGGTATAAAAAATAATAGTCAGGGTAATAGGAGAGGAAGCCGATCCACAAGGAAGAAATTACTGGGTGAGATAGAGTGCAAATGCAAATTAGTTGATTTTGGGAATGCTTGTTGGACGTATAAACAGTTCACAAGCGATATTCAGACAAGACAGTACCGATGTCCAGAGGTTGTTCTTGGATCAAAATACTCAACCTCAGCAGATATGTGGTCCTTTGCTTGTATTTGTTTCGAGCTGGCCACCGGAGATGTCCTATTTGATCCTCACAGTGGTGAAAATTATGACCGTGATGAGGTACCTTCATATATTTTCACTGTCTTTGCCAGTTTTGTATGAAGAGTTAAGTTGTATCATTCTTATTTTCAGTCTGAAACTGGTTGCCTTTGTTTCAGGATCATCTGGCACTGATGATGGAGCTTCTTGGGATGATGCCACGGAAGGTAAAGCTGATAAACATAGTCGTAGTGTTGTTACCATAAGATCGCATGAATACATCTAGTATCGAATTCTTTCTAAAGTTGGATATTAGGTTTTTTTGTCGCATTTGACTGCAAATTTTGATGGTTGAAACTTGGATAAATAGTAAAGCCTAATTTCCTTTTGATGAGCCTGTTTTGTCTTCAACTGTAGATTGCATTAGGCGGTCGATACTCACGGGATTTCTTCAACCGACAAGGTGAACTAAGGCACATCAGGCGGTTGCGGTTTTGGCCAATCAGCAAAGTCTTAAAGGAGAAGTATGATTTCAGCGAGCAGGACGCAAAAGCCATGGCAGATTTCTTGATCCCAATTCTTGAATTTGTGCCTGAGAAGAGACCGACAGCCGCCAAATGCCTAACACACCCATGGTTCAATCCAGGCCCGAGATTACTGGAACCGTCATTGAAACCGCAAGAACCAAATAAAGAAGAAGAAGCAGCAGTAAATGAGAACAGAGAAAAGGAAAAGGACGAAAGAGAAGCAATGGAGGCTGGTGTAGGTAATATCGCCATAGATGGCTCTGAAGAGAAGGTGGCAACAAGAGGAGGACGTCAATGTGGCCGGGATAGTCGCACATTAAAATGATTAAACTGCCCCCAAAGTTATTTGTTCGGCTTGTCGTCTTCGGTTTGTTGTTTGAGATTTGGCTTTTTTCCGAGTAGAAGATTTAGACTTGTGTGTTTTGTTTTGATGGTTGAGGTGAAGATTCAGAATTTTGTTTGCTCAGAACAGTTAAAAGCTTGAATGTGGTGAATATATGGAGACACAAAACTGTGAGTTCAGTGAGGATCCACGAAGCTCACTAACTCGCATTCTCTACTTCATCAAAAGAAAGAAAACACATTCTACCTAATGGAACACAATTTCATAACACCTTTGAGCTTGAGATTTTTGATTATTTAAGGGACCTGAGAGACATTGAAAAATTTGGACAATTCAGTATAAAGGTCATGAGTGCTATCAAACAAAACTGAACATAATAAATTTTAGATAAAGTGAATAACTTAATATATTAATGATAAATACTTTATAGTATACATCTTTGGGAGAATTTCAAAAATACAATTTTTCCAATATCACTTTTTAAAAATACCTCTCTTTCAAATTTTATCAAAAAGTCACTAAAAATTTGAAATTTATCAAAAAAATATGTGTAAGCTTATATATATAGACACAAATTATCTTTATATGTGTGTAAATTTACAGAAATATTTCATAAATACCGTATAAATACCTTTTAAAAACCATATAAAAACATTGTAAACCTTTTACTTTTAAAAACCTTATAAAAGTCATATAAATGTCGTTTAGAACCTTTTAAAACTTTATAAAATTTTGAATTGAGTCTCCCAGTGGTAATGATGATCTAGATGTACCTTATAAACTATATACAAGTTTACAATTTTCATATTTGAAAATGGATACAAAAAGGGGAATTTTTTAAAAAAGTACACCAAAAGGGACATTTCTCAAAAATTCTCTACATCATTTTATCACCAAATAAAAAGTCTAGCTGCTTTTCTTTTAAAAATATTAAATAATTAATTACCAAATTACCTCAATTACAATTCCTCGAGAATATTATTTTTTTAATATAAAACAAAACAATTTTCTACAACCATTTGTTAAATAATATGACATAAGAATGTTTATATACTAGAACTAAATTACCGTAACTGATATTGATAATTTGATGCTCAAAACTGTGAATGTAACATATTTTTTAATCCTATTTTAATTTGTATGCATTTTATATTAATAATAGGGGTTTTATATTGAGTGATCTACAGTGATTTTTATCTTAATCACTTTAAAAGATTTATTTTATTTTTATTTATTTATTTATTTTGAGATATGTATGTGCGTATGATATATTCTTTTAAAGATTGCATGAATTTCTCATATAGTTTACAATGCTTCTATTATTTTGTACTTACTTTGTGCTGACCTAAGTGATTTAACATATTCTTAGGCTGCCTATGTAAATCCATGTTTCAATTGAGGTATTGTGATATTTTACGAAATTTTTTTTGTGTGTTATTGCAAGGTAACTCATTTTGTGTTAAAAATTTTAATTAAAAGAAGGATGAAAACTTTCTTAGCCTAACTGCGACTTAGGTGAAACCCAATTAGAGCATAAAAACAGTGAGAAAACATATTGAGTATAAGAAAGAGAACAAATCTCTAAAAACGTTAAGAAAAGACACTACGAAGGAATCAAAATTGGCATGGGCGATTAGTAATTCTTCTAGGAAACTATAAAAAGGTAAAAAGAAAAGTTAAATTATGTGTGTTTGATTTTCCCTTTATAACCAAAAAAAAAGTAATCAAAACTACCTTTTCAAAATATCTTCCTTTTTAATTTATTAATTTTATTTCCTATAAAATTTATTTGGATATTTAGCACCAATAGAGTTTCATAATAAGAAAACAATTTATCAACCAAAATTTTTATCTTAGTATGAACATTTCAAAATCAATGTTATTTTTTTAGCTTATGAGGTCACAAATAAAGTTATATATATATATTGAAAATTGAAGTTATTTATTGATAGATTTAATTGTTTTTAAACGAATAAAAAGAAAACAAATAATTGAGAATTAGTTGACCACTTTCATCATATCTATTGAAACGAATTTTAAAGGCTTCAAGTCTCAAATTTTGAAGACCTCTTTTAGCTAGTGAATATTTTTAACCAATCATATATGTATAAATCATTTAAAACAAAATTGGGGTCTATTATATAAAACTAAAAACCTTAAAAGGTTAGAAAAAATCAAATTAATGTGACTTTAGTTTAATTTTTATTGGTTATAGTTTTTCTAAGTATATGACGATAACATGTTTTTAACCAATCATATACAGTATGTATAAATCATTTAAAATTAAATTGGGGTCTATTATATAAAACTAAAAATCTTAAAAGGTTAGAAAAATATCAAATTAATGTGACTTTAGTTTAATTTTTATTGGTTATAGTTTTTCTAAGTATATGACGATAACATGTTTTTAAGTTTTCGCGTAATGCACTCGTAAGGCATCGGAACTATTCATGCAAACATAGTTTACTTCGATGAACCATACCAAATAAGCAAAATCGTGAGTCCTTATCAAAACATCGCCTTGTCATTAAAGGTCTTTTGTGGATGTGTTCTTTGACGTGAATTCAGAAATTTGATGGCTATTATCACAACGAAACTTAAGAAAAGTATGTTATCATAATTCAAACATCAAAATTATTTTAATTTATCATTACTAAACAAAAGGAAAGGAAAATTACAAAATATTATCTCATTAACTTTTATGTAACTAAGAATTCCATGGAAAACATAGAGGCCGACCACCATCGCGTTTAATACGACATGGACCTGCCTCAGTTATATACCAAATACATTCTTTGCAGCTTCCAGCTTCACTTTTTGGATTGTCGTCTCTATCTGCTCTAAATATATCAAACATAGCTGTCCCGTTAGGCCACTCGAAACTGCAAGTGTACGTTGTTGTTTTACGTAGATTGACACGAAACCTGAAATCAAAAGTGTCTTTCCAGTTGAGTCGTATTACTCCTAAATCATCTCCTTTGTTTCTACAATGCACAATCAACATTGCATGCGAGACCAACTTGTTGACGATAGTAACATGTTTAGCTGAGAATGGTATAAGTCCATCGCTGGACGAATAGTTTTCCAATGATGCCGACGTTTTGAGAACATAGAGAAATAAGACTAGCACGAAGAAAATGAAAATTTGATTTGTTGAGGAAGCCATGGGTGTGGTTTAGTTTAAGATCAGTTTGTGAGATAGTTATTTCTTTTGTTTGAGAGAAAGCATGGATTTATAAGACAAATGTGAGAATCTTAAGCTTGTAACGTATATTACACAATGACAAAGCATACCTAAATAAAGAAGATATATAATGGTTTCTATATCATTATTATTCTTTGGTATCTTTGGTTACAAAGATGGTCAAATCCATGCAGTTTTCTATTTTCTGCCTATAAAAAAGCTCTGAATTTGTTATATTTAATATGCAATTTCTTCAATAGGTATTTATCTAAATATTCATAATGATCACCAAATTTGATATTTATAGTAGTAGATAATTTGTTTAAAGTTTATATTTTGTTATTAATATCATAGTGTAATAAGGAAATCTGCTTAACTTTAAGGTAAATAATTTATATTACCATTTATATACATCTTCTTCATCTAACATCTCCAGTTTCATGTTCATTGGCCGAGTATGATCCGTAAACACACAACAAATCTTGAACAGCCTAAGACAAATGAACTACTCTTAGCTACATACAATTAGAAAGCAAGATAAGAATTTAGTAACGAAAACGAAGAGATTTCTTATTTACATTATTTTTTACAAGGCCAAAAATTGGTTACATTCCTAGTTATGTTATATCACAACTTGATGCTAATCTTCTCTGACATCTTCATCAAATTTGAGTAAACTCTATCGCCACCAATCTCATGACCTAAAGCTCCAGAAGCAATCCTCAAAATATCTTCAATGAGTCCAACATTACCCATTATGTCTACATGAGATCCGCTTTCCGTTCCTCGACTTTCCAGTATTCCCGGTGGCTTGTGTTTATATTCCCGCACAAATGTCTCCATCCCCAACGGGTTAAACCGCGTTTTCCCTCTCCATCCCTTTGCACACATAAACCCCGCACTTATCACCGGTACACTCTCGTCTCCGTCCGAAAACCGAGTTCCTCCTTTAAGACAAACGTCATCTCCATCCATCGATCCATCTATCCGAAATGGAATGTTGCTCTTGTATTTAGCCGATGAGGTTGCGAGCTTGTATATGTACGATCTCTCGGTCGGAATTCCTACTCCGTAAAGACAGTACATCTCCATCTCTGGTGCATCCGGTAATCTGTTAAAAGAACAAACAAGCTCTGCAAATTCCAGCTTATCTATAAGAGATACTATCACAGGTAAAAGATGTCCCCAGACTGGCCATGAACCGTTTGATGCTAAGTGCCTGATCCCGACACGGGACAATTGGGACCAACCTATCCCTTCTTTCCCGCCAAGGCGCCAATGTTTACTTTTCTTTTATTGTTTAATGTTTAACCGCCAAAATAGGCCAGGATCAAAACCCGTTTGGCCATGATATAGCATGCATATTGCTATATAGAGAAAGGACAATGGGAAAATGTTATAAACTTACTTGGTCTCGAGTGGATTAGACCAGTACTTATAGTGTCCATACTTAGGGTCATCAAGATCCTCAGAAATGCCGTGAGAGAAATGAGCCTCAGCTCGTCTCATCATTTTCGGGGATATAAACCGGAGAAGATCAAAAACAGTGGTGGCTGTGTAAGCTGTGTTTTCTGCTACTTTAAGTATGCTTTCTCGGCTTATTTCATTGTATTCTGACCAAAACTCTCCACATGATGTGCTGTCATTTAAAGTTCCGTCTCCTCTTGACAGTTCCTATTAAGCATATACAGACAAAGAGTAAAACGCCATTAGATTCCATCGACCTCGGAAAAGGCAGGAGACCATGACAAGATTTTGTTATAACCTTGAAGTTAAGAATATTTAGTTGTGAGGAAGGCAGTTCAGATGCTTGTTTTCCGAAAGCTATGATTCTTCCATACTTTACAGGTTCTTTCACCCAAGACTCCGGTCTAAGGCTGTCGTTTCGTCTATTTAGATTATTTATCGATAGACGCGATGATTTTCTCTTGGAGTAGATACAGTTGTGGCCTTCTTCAGTGTGTGTATCTAGATCTCCCCATATTGCCTCACCACCTTTTGGTAATAAAGAAACTATTGAATCCCAGTTATGTGACATCCGCATAAGGTGTTCGAGTGTTTGCAGCTTAAGAAGTTCCGAGTCCAAGAGACCCGGCGCCAAAGATCTAAACCATAAGTGTAACCAATCAAAATAGCTATTTCAAATATTGAATAGACAGCCTAAAAGCGCTAAAGAAATCTATGAACACTAACATAACATTTCTTATGAAAACTAACATATAACAACGAAAATTACATTTTAAACGTCGATAGACCTAACCTGGTGTAAGCGATATCTTTTCCCTCAGCGGAAAGCAAATTACTGACGGCTTTAGGGACGCCTAAAAAGGCAGGTCCAATGTTGACAACAGCTTTGATGTGTTTGGCACACCAACCTTGACCACCACCACCGCCTCCATCCGGAAGAGGTGTTTCAACCCATTTAAGGAAGTGAAGGAAATAGATAGCTCCCATCGAATGCGGAACCACCACTACTCTATTATATCCATTTGTGGCATACATTAGCTCGATTTTACTCTTCAGTCTACTTAATGAGTGGTCACGTACCTGCTTGGTTCCAATACCAAAACTATCAATTAGTCCAAACACAACTCAATATATCTATTACAATTACAAAAGTAGCTAGTAACCATCACAAATGTCTTATATATCATTATCATCGTTCTCTACAAGTGTTGTTAATTTGATCTAGGAATCTAATATAGTACATACCTCAGTGTTATGGAAAGAGAGTCTCCAATCATAAGAAGCCATATGAAGGTTCTTTCCTTCATATCCAATTTTCGCCAAACTCTCTATGAGAACTGCCCAAGCAAAGTAGCACGGTGCGAAATAGTCTGCATCCACCAGTCCTGGGACTGCTCGGACCCGGATTCCTGGTGGGTCGAGACCAGTCTCACTGTCCAGAGATAAATGCTCCAACCAGCACAATGGCCTATAAATCAACTCACAACAAATTGATTTAGCAAGTATACACTTCAAACTCAATTAAGTCAGAATTTATAATATCGAAATTATGCTAACAAGAAAAATCACATAAATCAATAACCAACAATCCATCTGAAGCCATAATTAACCAGAAATATATGAAATTTTGAAAAATTCTATGCTAAAATCTGATCTTCTACAATTAGTATAATTTTAAACACAATTAATTATATCCTCATTGCATTAGTATAATTTTAAATACAGTTAAATATGTCCTCATTGCATGTTTTGGACATAACATATTTTGTAGTTATTTCTACTTACTATAAAAAATATAAATCTTACGAATAATTAATTTCCTAAAATCACCCCTCAAATTTATAATTGAATCAAATGTTCATAAACCATCTCCACCATTTGGCCATAACCAAATCAGAATCCTAACGACCATACCAGTACCTAAAGCCAATTCAAGAAGAAATCAAGCTTAACCAAGATTAACCAACTCTAAACCGAACCAATACCAACCCGGTTCTCTAATTTATCAAAACCTAACCAAGAAAAGCAAAACAAAACGGTCTAAATATGTCACCTTCTAAGAATCTCAGTGAAGCTAGCACCCCAAAGACGTTTACGAAAGAGCCCTTCAGAACAAGGACGACCTTCCCAAAGCTCGAGCCCTCCGGTTACAATCCCCGGAACAAGAACCACCGGATGAAGCGCCTTAACACCGTCTCGACTCAACCTAGTCCCCGGAGACTCGGGAGCTTGTAGCATAGCCGGGACAGCAACTGAGTGGTAAAGAAAGAGAAGGAGCCACCAAGCCGTACATAGATAACCAATAGCCCAACAACATGAGTCCATGCAGCTACATCTCCCGGAACGACGACGTTTTGGTTTCTCGGTGGTGGTTTGTTGTTTGGCTATAGGGTTAACGGTATCCTCAGAGAAAGATAGTTTTCTGAACCGGAGTAGTGGAGGATGCATCGAAACAATAATGTGTGTATGAGCTAAAAGAAATGAATTTAACTAAAGAAAACGAGTAATAAAGATTACATTGCAATAAATAGCAAATATTGTAAATGTAGAGAAGGAAAGAACAAAATTGACAATTTCAAGATTGAGAATGTGAAGAAAATATTTGTTACTATTTATATAATGACGCCGCCATTTTTGTATATTTCAACATTTATTGAGTTTGATGCATGGAAGGAATATTCGTGGTGAGGACTTGTAAGCTAGTAGAGAAGTAGAAGTGTGTGAAAAGCATGAAGAGATTGTTATACTTTAGGACACTTGTCTTCCTTTTTACATGCAGTTTTTCTTTTGTTTTTTGTTTTCTATAGGCATAGTAATCAGTAATCACAGAGTTAGTTGCTACTAAATGAATACTTTAAGAATTAAGACCAAATTATTGTATTCACTATTCTTTCCATTGACATTTTGTTTTAAAACAATTGTTAGTTAATGATGTTTTTTTGACTGCATGGATGTTTTTTTAATTAATAATAAATATTTGATATTAAATTTATGTATACTTCTCTATCTAGCTAATAAAAAAACACTAAATAAAATGCAATACTATAATATTGTTTTCAAATAATAAACACATGAAAACGTATTTTAAGACAAAATCTTATAATTTTCATTAAACTTTAAACATAAGTTATTGTATAACGTGAGAAATTTTTAATTTAAATGTCTGAATAACAAAATAATTTTTTTTTTTTTTGGTAAAAGGTTAAAAAAATGAAAATGTTTTATAATTTCAATTTATAAATAATCGGAGTATGTAAGATTATTGGAAAGTAATGGGATGGTTTTTTTTTTCATAAAAGATATTAATTGTGAGTTGTGACGGATAAAGTGGATTGTCTATCGACTAGGCGGAAATTAATCAGAAATAGGAAGAGATTTTTAGAACAAAAAATAGCTTAAGAACTTTATAGAGTCACCTATCTAAATCTATGCATGTAAACTTTATCATTTATGATTTATGTAATACAACTCTAATATAAATGCATCAATTAATCTTTTTTTTGTAAGCAAAAAAAATGCATCAATAATCTCATAATGGATCATACACAACCATCTTTGTGCCTTTAATTGAACTGATTGATATTTTAAAGTTCATCTAAACCAAGAGATTCTCTTTTTTGCTTGTTAAATCTGTGGACTGGCATCGATCGTGAACGCACGAAGACACGTTAAGAGCACGTAGACAAAATGAGAAACTGATACCAAAACACGTAAACCCATTTTCGCAGATCCATCACATGCCACCAAAAACTTCTCCACATTTTCCTTTTAACACAGAGTTCCATCTTAATCATCAGGTTTCTTTTCTTTGCTGCATGATATCATATATTTTTCGTTTTTTATTTCCCAATATTTTGGCCTTTTTGGTATTTTTTGTTTTTGTTCAATTTGTCCCTAGTGATACAAAGAGGTGCATGGAGAAGTTGTTAAACAATTTTTATTTTTTGGTAGTCAGAGAATCCAAAGGCTAAAAAAATGATATCATCGAAAAGATTGCGTTACGTCTCTTTATTCAATCATTGGGGCACATCACATACTACAAGAAGATATATTATCATATTCATAGTCATACGCTCGTATACAACACGTAATTTGATAAAAGCTTATGTCTTACATACGTTTTCTTGATAAATTAAAAAAATAACTAGACCCTCGTGAACCCTCTTAAGGTATAAGATTTGATCAAGGCATCACATGAAAAACACATTCCCAAGTTCAGGGGTTTTGATGAACATGGGAGTTCAGTTCACAGCTATATCTCTATAAGAAATGGGTAAAGCTTCTTGTAAGAAGAGATCTTGATTCGCTAGTGGACTACTTCAGACAAGGAAGGACCTTTACTACTTCACATTGCACAAGCCATATGTTTTATCGAAATGGACCATTTGTCCCGGTTATAATTAGTTGTCATGTCCAAATTAAATTATAGGCTACATAGATCGGTCAAATTGAATTTTGACATTTCATCATCTCGTATGAATCATTTGCAATTGTAGCAAATTGTAAAAGCTCCTTGTTTAGATACATGGCAGATTTCTAGATACTACCATCAACGAAAAATAGAAACTCACTCTCGAAGATTCCAAAAATATAAAAAAGCTTAATCTTCTTGTTCATGTAATAAACCTAATTATATAAAAGGTAATACATCATTTGCGTTCTTAATAACACTTTAACATACAAAGCGTCTAAAGAGATGGAATTCAAACTCTAAAGTATATGTAAGAGAGAGAACTCGACAAAAATAAATACAACCTTTTTGCTATGGAGGAAAATTGATCTTCTTTGATTGTTTTAAAACTGAATCCACTTAGTTGGATTTATTTCATTGAAAAAAATTGTAAAATACCTCGATTTGTAACTTAATTCATTATGGCCTAGTCGCAATTGGTTGTGGAATATAATACATGCATATCTGAAATGGGTAAACGGACTTTCATCTGATTTGTTAAATTAATATTCCTTCGTCTGAACTCCGTTTGACATGATTTTTTTTTATGAAGTTATGTAGTTGAGCTGAATATATTCTCCAAATGATTTCATGTATTGATTCCTCATGATTGAAAATTAGGATTTGAACAATGAACACATATCCTGATGCTTTCCATTACCATATCATAAAATTAAACGCCAACAACAAATAAAGAAACGATTACTTTAACAAGTGATGTCAGTGTCGTCGGTGACAGTTGTTATATTCAGAGCAACTATTTTACGAGAACAATAGTCTTTACGTACTAGACATGGAAGCAATGGCGGATCTAACCAAAATTATAATCGGAAAGATGCTTCTAAGAAGATTTGAACCCACTCCCTCTTGAATTGGGGGTGCATTCATCACCACTAGACTATTTTTACCAACATACTTAATGTGAAATCAAGTTACTTTTATTTTTCAACTAAAATGAAATCAACTTACTTTTATATTTCAACTAAAATGAATTCAAGTTACTTTTATATTTCAACTAAAATGAAATCAGATGTGTATCAAATGAAAATTTTCAGATACGATACACATATGAAAAGTTTCATTTTTTGTTGAAATCATTATTTTGTTAATACCACAAACAAAAAATGAAATTGTTCAGATGTGTATCAGGTGAAATTATTCATATGCGATACACATATTGTTCAGATGCGACACAAATATTGGTGGTATTAACAAAATAATTCTTTTATGAATTATCCATAGTTTAATTTGTATTAATGCTGATACAACTTCTTTCCCTTATATAATATGTTTTGCCATATAACTGGTCTCTTGGTATTTGAAACTTTTTATAATTTTAAAATTTCATATGTAAAACTATTTATAAAGTTTAAATATATCAGTAATACTACTATAATTTTTATAAATTTTATTTTATTCGATACCTGGAGTAGACTGATACAAAATTTTAAACTTGTATGCTTGGTAAGTTAAGAATCTTGGTAATTCAGATATGGATTGAATTTATTCTAATTTATTTTATGATTTTGAATTAACTTTTAGAAATATGAACGAATATCGGACGCTAAACAAACATTGTTTTTCATTAATTAAATTACGTAATTTTTACAATTCAGATAAAATAAAAGAAAGAGCCGTTAAATGGAAGGGTGAAAGCATATTGTTTACAATGTTCAGGCTTTATGTCACCATTTGTTATGTCACCATTTGACTTTGTCAAAGTTTTTATTTGTTACTTCTTCTTTTAGTGAGTACAAGGTCAGCTAATACTCATACAGTTAAGGTCTCGACAGGTTGATATCTTTATCAACGTTATATAAACATTTCTAATTTAATGATTAATGCATGTTAAAATCTTTTAATTGTATTTGATTATATAGATTGTTAGGATACATGGGTATAAGAATTTTTTTATTCCATATTTCTCCTCATGAGTTTTCTGATTTGGTCTTAAAATTAGTGACATTACTTGTAATATCTTACAAATTATAGTTTTTCTTTTAAATTTGTAATATATAGATATCAAATTATTCAAACTATAATTATTCTGAAGAGCTTAAAATGAGATTTGTAATATTGGAACAATGTTAAAAATCAGTCTAGGCGTTCATGATTCATGTCACCGTTTTTAGCAAACTAGATGAATAGAGACTTTGAAATGGGTGTAAATCAGCTTTGGTCTGATTTCGTGCTTAGTCTTAATTTTTGTTTTTCTGTTTTGTATAGAAAAATATGCTATCATTTTTAAACAAAAATAAAGAATGGATAAAATAAAATAAAAAATACTTAATTTATTTATGTAAGACCTCAAAATTATAAGTAAAAGTAGAATCAGTTTTTTTTGGGTTAAATTGATAAATTGAAAACGTTTGAAGCTGTCTAATTTCAAGGAAGTTCTATATTCAAAATTATGAGACATAATATGTAATTAAAAAAAACCATTGGGAAAAATGGATGTATTCGAGTTCATCGTTTCTGAAAACGAAGATCCTACCTACGTTTAATTTTGGCAACTCGAATCATCATCTTTCAACATGATACCATGTGTGTATATATGTGTTTTAAAGGCCAAAAGATTTAAGAAGATGTATGTGATCAAAAATTTAAATAATTAGTGATTTAAAATTTTACTTCAAATAAAATATTATTATTATGTTTTTTCAAAGTAATTACTTTGTAGATTTGACATTTAATAATTATAAAAGATATTATATTATTTAGAGAACTTTCTTAATAAAAAATACATAAATTCAAATCTCATGGTTTTAGTTTCGAATTAAATTTTTTTATAATTGATAACAAAAATTTCTCAAAAATCATTAAAATCATTAAATGATACTACATTTGTTTAATCACAGAGATTATATTTTAATGATTTGAGCTGTAACAATATTTTATAATTTTGAGGGAACAACCAATACAGAAATACTACACTTGCTTAAGTACAGAGAGTAAGTCTAATATTAAGGATAAAGGAAAAAAGATGGCTGGCTACACCAACTATAGAAAAATACATGGTCACACATGCCAAGTATAATATTGTACACTCAGCTACATGCATCAACTATACAACGTCATGGAGTCAACACCATAGACATAAAATATTCAATTTTTTTTTTAATATAATTTTATTTATAGTGTTAAAAAAACTAAAAATTATAATTATTTTATAATGAATTGTTATGGTTTTGTATACTTTTAAAAACTATAATCTTAAAAAGAAAATTGTAACAATGATTTTTGTATTTAAGTAAATCACATAATAAATTAATTGTTTTGATTGACAATGTGAAAATAAGCAATTCTCTTACTAATTCATAAGATTTTTCGAGTTTCGGTTTAGATTATAATATCTTGAATTATTTTACTATTAGTTTAGCTCTAAATTTTAAAAATAACTAATTATAATAAGAATGAATACATTAAATATATAAACAAAACTAGTGGTTAGATATTGAATATATATAAAAAATATTTTTTTAATTTAATTATTTATGGTTTTTTATAATAAAAATATATAAACTTAGGAAGGAAATTGCTATGATGATTTTGTATTTAAATAAATCAAATAATAAGTTAATGTTTTTTATTAACAATATTTATATAGTAATTCCCTTACTAATTCACATAATTTTTCTAGTTTTAATTTAGATTTTAGTATCTTGAATTATTTTACTATCTTGAATTTTTCTAGTTTTAATTTAGATTTTAATATTTTGAATTAAATACAAAATCATCGTCGTCATTTTCTTCCTAAGATTATATTTTTTAATAGTATAATATTTTGAAATTGTTTATAATTTTTTATAATAAAAAATTCAAAAATAATTATAGTTTTTAATTTTTTAACAATATAAATAAAATTATATTAAAAATTTTGGAATATTTTTTTGGTCAACGGTCAACGCCGGAGTCAATACCGGTCAACGCCGGAATCAATACCGGTCAACGCTAGAATCAGTTGACCGGTGTACCAGAATTTTATATCTATGGTGTTAACTACATGACGTTGTATAGTTGATGCATGTGACCATGCAATACATCTAGTTCGTGTAGTTAAATGTACAATATGATACTTGGCATGTGTGATCATGCATTCCTGTAGCCAGCTATCCTAATATTAATACGAGCACTCAAACCCGATTAACTTGATACCCGGTTAAACAACTATTAGCATTCAAACACGGTTAACTTGATACCCGGTTAAACAACTTATTAAGGATACAAATCCAAAACCTACCCGAACTAATAAAAACTCGTCAGCACATCAACCAAACCTGAATTTCTCCGAACCCAACGGAAGCCACGGTAAAGCTCTGACTCTATCTACTACACATCTCTCTAGAGTCTATTTTGACTCTCTCTTACTGTCTGAAAACACACATTTATACACGCAGTTACTTTTGTCTCTTTGTCTCCTTAATTCCCTCAGATTTATTGTTTTTTTTTTTCATTTTTCTTTTTTAATTTCCCCTCAATACATTACATAACGTAAAGAATAAATAAAGGAAATAAAACCCTTTTCTTCCTTGGGATCTATAAAACTTTTTCCCTGAATTCACTCTTAAATTTTTATTACCTACCAAAAACCAAAGAAATTGTTTGTTTTCAATTTTAGTGTAAAAAAAAAAGAAAAGTATTTATATATTTAATTCGAGTTTTTTTCTATTTTTGTGTTTTCTTCTGTGTCTTTTTGGTTGAGTTTAGCTGTAAAGGTCCACAGACCACACCACACCACACACCATTGCCCACGAAGCTGACCCCTTTTCTTGACGTCTTCTCTCTTATGTGACCTTTTGGGTTTGAAATTATGAAATAAAAAATTTCTTCTTCTTCTTCTTCTTAGAATTTGCTTTTTGTCTGAAAGTTTTTAATATTGGTTTAGTGGTTTTTTCCCTTTTTTTATTTTTCCTTAATTCAATTTTATTTATTATCTGGGTTTGGTAGGATTTTGTTTTTCCTTGTGAGATGTGAAAGTTTCAATTTTTATTTGTGATCATCTTTCTGGGTTTTTGGGGTTTGGGTTACTCTTCTCTGTTTTGTGAGATGTCACCTGTTGCTAAAGTCTCTGAGTTTCACAGAGAAGGGAACGACTGGTACATACTTCTTCTCTTCCTCCTTCTTTACTTGCATGTATGTGTGTGTTGTTTATGCGATTTAAGTTCATGGGTTGTGTCCTAACTTCATTCAATTGCTCTAATTTATGATGTCGGTAGCTCAGAGTCCTTAAAGTTTGCAGCTTTTTTTTTACAATTCTTCACTTTTCATATCAATTTCCAATATGGATCCTAATATGGAAGATAAGCTATGATTAGATTAGTACATAAGATGAAATTTTGTACTTTGGAAACATTAAAGAGAGCTTTGGATTTTAAATATGCAGGTTTTGTAAGACAGGACTGTCAAGTGATATCAATGTTGTTGTTGATGATGTGAAGTTCCATCTTCATAAGGTATGTAGCATTTTTGGTTTTTCTTTGATGCTTTGCTTGCTTCATGAGTTTGGTATCTCCTTTGTCTTCTACTGTAACTATGTGTTTGACCGTTAAGTAGGAGAATTTGTGTGGAGAATCACTGAGAACATTATATCTTAGTATGATGAGTTCAGGAACATAATTGTTCTGCTGCTGCGTTGCCTTGAGAAAAGATTAGTCTTGTTAGTGCTCCAAGTAGATTCAGCTAATTGTTGTGTGAATACCTTTGTTATGGTTGTGTAAGGCATGTAACAGACATGTATTGTTATTGTAATTTGAATATATGTAACTATGTTTTATGGATCTTTATGCTTGTGTGTGTATATATGAGTATTCTGTAACTACAAGAGTTATGTATGTGTGTATTTGCAGTTTCCATTGGTTTCAAAATGTGGAAAGCTAGCACGGATGTATGAAGATTCTAGAATCACTGATAAGGAATCACTCTGGACTACAATGCTTGAAGATTTCCCTGGTGGTGCACACAATTTCCTGATAGTTGCTAGATTCTGTTACGGGGCACGAGTAGATTTCTCCTCGAAAAACATAGTTTCCATACACTGTGCAGCAGAGTACCTCGAAATGACGAATGAGTACGGGGAAGATAACTTGATTTCCCAAGTTCAAACATTTTTGCACAAACATGTGCTTTGCAATTGGAAAGACTGTATCTTGGCCTTACAAAGCTGCAACCCGGTTTTAAAGAGTGCAGAAAAGCTTCAGACGATACCAAAACTCATGAACGCTGTGTCAACGATGGTGTGTACTGACCCGAGTTTGTTTGGATGGCCCATGATGATGTATGGTACATTGCAGAGTCCGGGTGGAAGCATTTTGTGGAATGGAATACACACTGGAGCGCGAATGAGAAGCTCGGGTTCGGATTGGTGGTACGAAGATATCTCTTATCTTAGTGTAGATTTGTTTAAAAAGCTCATCAAGATGATGGAAACAAAAGGTATACGTGCAGAAAGTTTAGCTGGTGCCATGATGTATTACGCGAGAAAGTACTTACCGGGTTTGGGACGGTGGCAGAGTGGAACAAGTGACAGCAGTAAAAGCAGAAGAAGAGTTGTGAGTTTTAGTTTGGCAAAGGCTTCTTCACCATCCTCTATGTCTCCTGTTGATCAGATTGCTTTGCTTGAAACCATTCTTAGCCTACTACCCGAAAAGAGAGGAAGATCATTCTGCAAGTTCTTGTTAGGTCTCCTTCGCGTTGCTTACATTTTAGGAGTTGATGGGAACTGTGTAAAGAAGTTGGAGAAAAGAATAGGGATGCAGTTGGAGCTTGCAACGCTTGAGAATCTTCTGATTCTTAACTATTCTGATTCAGAGACGCTGTACAATGTAGATTGCGTAGAACGAATCATTCGCCATTTTGTATCGTCATTGTCATCTTCACAGTTACCTGAGTTCTCTCCTCCATCTTTGGATCCAGTGACATCTCCTTCTTCAGCGCCTTTAAGAAAAGTGGCGAAGCTGGTCGATAACTACATGGCAGAGGTTGCTTCTGATGTGAATCTGAAACCGGATAAGATGCGGTCTCTTGCAGCAGCTCTTCCAGAATCTTCAAGAACCTTGTATGATGGTCTATACAGAGCATTTGATATCTATTTTAAGGTTGGATCATTATAAAACTTCAGTTCTTTAATGTTTTTCTCTAAAAAGATCCAATATTGAATTATGAATCTGAATTGTCAGGAGCATCCATGGCTATCAGATAGAGACAAAGAACAACTCTGCAACATCATGGACTACCAAAGACTCTCCATTGACGCTTGTGCTCATGCTTCCCATAACGATAGGTTACCGCTAAGAGTTGTTCTTCAAGTTCTCTTCTTCGAACAAATGCATCTCAGAACCGCTCTTGCAGGCAGTGTCAATGTTGCAAACACCGAAACAGCTCATGCAGTTATGATCCCTGGTGGAAGAACAGGACAGGAGATAGTTCAACGAGATGGTTGGGTGACCGTTGTGCGCCAAAACCAGGTTTTAAAAGTTGATATGCAGAGAATGAGGTCACGGGTTGGAGAACTTGAAGAGGAGTTTCAGAGTATAAAGCATGAGATGAAGAAGAGAGTGAGCAAGTCTTCTAGCTCAATGAACTCGCCTCGTCTTGTCAAACTCGGTTGTAAGTTTCTTCTTCCACGAGCCTCGGATGCTAAGAATGATACAGTCCATAGCACTCCTCGATCTGTTACCGCTGACCACACTCTCCCTCGTTCCTCCCGCGATTCCAAACACCGTAAAAGCTTCTCCTTTTTCGGATAATCTCCCTCCAAAACATTTTATGATTCCCTCTTCTCTTAAAGCCCAAAACAGAGAAAGTTCTTTTTCCTTTCTTGAGGCATTCCCTCAAGAAAGTTTCTCTAATTCCCGGGAAAACCAGCAGAAATTTCTTTCCTTTTCTGGAAAAAGAAGCTGGCCATTTGAAGAAGAAGATTGATCTCTTTCTGTTCAGTAAACTGTTCTGTGTTCTTGATCATCCCTCTTCGGTTTAGAGTCTTTGCCGCGGTTTATCTCCCAAGGTAAAAGCATTTGAAGACTCTTATTACCATCAAAGTTGTCGTCGATAGAGTTTGGGAAAAGGCGGGACTGATTATTGGTGGTTTTTTGGATACCGATACACACGGTGGAAGTAAATAACTAGAATTAGGATCTATAGATCAAAAGGGGGTATAATTCTTGTCTGTTTTGATTTGATTGTGTTTGAATATATATATGTGTGTGTAGATGTGATTGTAAGTTACAACTTTTGTAACTATTTATGTGTAAATCTTTCTTCATTATGCGGCAAGGTTACACTGTTTTGTCAATTAAAATATAGAATCTTCTTTACTCTTCACATGCATTGTAACGTCGTTGATTGTATACATTACAGTTAATCCTCAAGGGTCAAGGCCTCAAGGGTGATTACAAAATGATTGTCGTGGAGGCACTTAGGTCTAATGTTCTTGATTTTAGTTTTTTCCAACCTGATAACTCTCTCCCTCTCCCTAGCTTTGAAGTTCTTTTCCCTCTTGGAATGATGTTGCTTCTTTCACAAGAAACATAAAAACAGGTATATGCAACATCATTCCAAGAGGGATTACAAAATCAAATATAGGTTACAATGCAGTTATATGCTATTTATCTCTACCTAATTTTAAAATAAGTTTAATGTAAAAGGCTTTTTAATATTTAAAAAAATATCTATTATAAAATATTTTACAAGTGTAAATTGTAATCTTTATAAATTAATACAATATAATTACATACTTAATAACCTTATAAAAGAATCAAAATTAAAAAAATTCTCCCGTGGCTGCTTTATATAAATCTTACTTTGTAATAACTATTAATAGATTATAAGTTTAGTGAATCTAATCTATCTAGTTATTGATTATCTCCATCCTCCATCTTATAAACAAAACTAAAGACCAATCAACATCACATAAGAAAAAAAGAAAAAAAACAGAAACTTAAGAAATAGGAAATTGAGAAGAAGCTGTTGTTCGTGTAAGTCTTGGCTGTCCCTTTGTGTTTCTTTTCAATTTGATGAAATTATTTTCATGGCTCTCGGAGATAAAAGCTTGAACCGTTAGGGCTTTGGTATTTGAATCGAGCCTTAAAGCTTTGTCTTAAACTCTCTCTCTTTTTATATATCGTATTTTTTTTTTTCCAATATGGAAACTGGATCTAGTCATCTTAGGTTTTGTGATAGCAATTTGAGATTTACCTAGGTTGTCGGATTGTTGTAATGTCTTGAAAGTGTTGTACTTGTGGTATATATATTGTTGGTTGCTGCAATATGTTAACTAGTGCTTGAGCTCATATTTCAGGTACCACTAGCCACTAGCAATTTGAGATTTACCTAGGTTGTCGGATGGGTTCTGTCTCTATGACTTCATTGAACTGTCTTCCAGATGAACTTCTTGCCAAAATCTTGTCCTTCCTTCCAATAAAACAAGCTGCTTCAACCACTCTCATCGCCAAGAGGTGGAGGACTTTGTTTGCTGTCAGGCATAATCTGGACTTTGACGACTCCGACATTTTAGACCCGAAAGTAGATGAAGAGGATATGTACAACGTTTATGAGAGTTTCTGGTCTTTTGTGGATAGAACGTTGGCTTTGCAAGGCAGTGTACATATCAATAAATTCTCACTTAAATGTGGATATGAACCTGACGAGGAGGATCATGTTGATGGTTGGATAAATAATGTCCTGGAACGCGGTGTCTCTGAGATGCATCTACTCTTAACAGATGAGATGCGGTTTCGTTTGCCATCAAATCTGTTCATCAGCAATACACTGGTGAAGCTAAGATTGGGAGAAGAACTTAGCATTCATTATCTTCCTCACAATACTTTTCTTCCATTACTAAAGATTCTCTTCCTTCGTTCAGTTAGGTTTGGTAATCAAAAGTTATGTGATGTGCTTCTTGCGGGTTGCCCTGCACTTGAGGACTTAACCATAAACGGCGAGGATTTTTCAGGAATACCTGAAGCCATTTCCAGCAAAACCATTAAGAGACTCTCTCTCATTTCTAAATCCGTTGACTATGATGATTTGTCCAGCTTCATGTCACTAGACACACCAAATCTTGTCAACCTCTTCTACAGGGATTTTCCTCGGCGTAGGTATCTAATTCGTTGTAATTTGGATTCACTTGTGAAAGCTGTACTGGATCTTCATGTCTTAGAACTTGTAGACAATGATGAGCCATTTGAACCAAATGTGATGGATCTCATGAATGCGGTACGCAACGTCGAGATACTTCAGTTGACATATTCTGCTACTAAGGTCAGTTTTATTTTGTGTATGGTCACATAATCACTTGGTTAGAACTTAATAAGAACAATATAATTAACATTCTTCTCGTTTGGTGTGTGTTTAGGTGATTTGGGAATATTGCAAAGGTGGACTACCTGTGTTCAAGAACCTTCTTCAATTGGAGTTTTTAGGTTACGAAGAAAGAGTGTGGAAAGAACTGCCACTTATGCTAGAGCATTCACCAAACCTAGAACGTTTGTTCCTCTCGGTAAGAAACAAAAATCTTACTTTGTATATATATATGACTGTGCATGGCATTAATTAAATTAAAAGTGACTTTTCATGTTAATTAATACTTTTTCAGGGTCTGTGCCATTGCAAGTATGAACATGAGTCAGATGGGATTCGCATTCTGCAGACTAACAAAGTAAGCTTCTTGCATATCACGTTCTATCTAGGAACTGAAGATGAGCTGAAACACATCAGCCATTTTTTGCTTAAAATGGAATGCCTTCAAGTGGTGCAAGTCTACTTTGCAAAGACATTGGTTGATGACTCCAAAAAGATGAAACTCACAGAGGACTTGTTGAAGCTTCCCAAAGCTTCTTCCAATCTCAGGATGCATGTTATTTGATCATCATTATATATTTGTTCTTCTATTTCTTCAGAACTCATATTTATGTTATAATGACTTATGATTTATTTCTTCAGTATCTTTCTTGTAAAGAATATTGTTCTTTTGATTTTTTTTTTTTATGCTAAGTGTGTTTTTGATGGTTGGGTGTTTATGATTTAGATTAAAAAACTATATCAATTTGATTTAAGAAAATTAATATTTAGTATAAAATAAGTTTGTGTTCAAGATTAAGGAAACTCAAAAAAAGAAGAAAATCAAGCTACATAGGAAATTAAGCAATAAAAAGAAATGCAAAGAAGGAAACCTGGAATTATAACACTAAAATCCATAGAGAAATTCATAAACTATGGCTTCTTACAATACTGGATGCTGGCGGTATTTTTATAGCACTTACAAAAAATTTGACATATGGCGGAATTACACTGATTCCTACCTTAGTGATAAGAATAATGATCCTCCACCTTACAAAGTTTCACATGTGGCTTAATTACAAAAAGTTATTACCTAGTAACAACCAATAGGTGATTAGTTTAGTGATTCTAATCTATCCTGATAGTGATAAGATTTAGTATCCTTCACCTTATAAACAACCTAGAGATGAAAGATCAATCCACACCACAGAAGAAAAGAAAAGAAAATCTCGAAACCATGATAAATGGGAAATTAGAAGTTGTTGTTGTTCTTGCAAGTCTTGTCTATCTCTTTGAGTTTGTTTTCAGTTTGATTATATGATTGCCATGTCTCTTGAAGATTTTTTTTAAAACCTTTAGGACTTTGGTATTTAGATTGAAACTTAAAGCTTTGTATATTGTGTCTTAAACCCCTTTGTCTCTACTATAATTATTTCAATATGGCCGAAACTAGATCTATATGATTATAGGAAGCATCTTTTTGTATTGGCAGTTTTTGAGCTTTATCTATATTGTTGGTTCTTGCTGTGTGTTAAGTAGTGATAGACTTTGATGTTGATGATGCTGGGGAAGATACTGACTATGATCATATGACATGCACATAAGAAGATCAGTTTGATAGAGTGTCCTCAAGAGATAATGGTTGGTGCAAGAAAGGTGTGCAAGTCAAAGAGGATTTGTTGAAGTCTCCCATCCTCACAAAATGCAAGTCATTTGATCATCGTCTTTATCCTCCTCAGCATCATCAATCTGTAGTTCAATTACTTCAAAAACCAATTGATAAGATCTTAAGGTTTTTATGATTTATGGTTAAATATTACTTTGTCAAAGCCAATCACTCTTATTATTACATTTTTCGGCAAAACATGCTGCCCAAAGTCTCTAATAAGATGAGTAAAATATTAATAAAACAACATTTGAGAAAACCCAATATTAAAAATGTTTGTATAATATAATATGAATTTTATATTTATAAGTGTATATTTTCATTTGCCAAGATAACATTTATATATAATCATAAAATGGAAAAATATATATTCAAGATACCACACCACCAAAAAAAAAAAGAGAAAAGAAATGTAAGGTTTGTCTATCTTGTGTTCATTATTAAAACTTCAGTCAATACCCATCAGGGGTGATTTCATACCAATTATAGGGTGATTGCATAAAAACATTACTGTATAAATTCAATTTGTAAGCACTATGAAAACGTCTAATCACAAATTTATCCTAATTTCCCAATAATGTATTTTGTTCTTGATTTTTGTCAACCATATTTGTTCTTCAAACAGTTTGAAGTTTAAATCGACCCTTTTGTATTTATTAATTATTACATCTCCAATCATCTCTAAAGCAAACAAACGTCCAAAGAAACTTTGAAGATTACAGAGAAGCTAGTACTAGTGAGAAGCACCAGCATGGCAGCATCAGTTGTCTTCTGACGTTTCATCAGTTGTGGACAATCGTCATCACTTTCGGAATCCACACCAAAATCTTCGATAGGGAACTTGCCATCAAACAGCTTCGTCCAATGCCAAATCAATTCTATAATTTCATCAGATGGAGCTTCTGCTAGTGGGAAGTCATCAGGCACTGCTAAGAAAACATGGTAACCTCTTCTTGCCAGTTCTTCAAGAACACGGTCAAAATCCGTGTTTACCTCTGAAATGTCCTTTGCAACTACGAGAAAAATCGTTTCACGGGCATTAGCATTCTGGTATGCCCACGCAATCATGTCAAATAGCATCTTATTCAGCCTCGAACGTTTTTCCAAACTTTATACAAGCTATTTACTGTCAAATCGCGACCCTCAGGGACTGGGAAATCCTCGACGTCCCAGAAGACGCGTACCCTAGCCCCTGCGAACGCAATATTAAACAAACTATACAGTATTATTACAAAATCAATTTGGAGGTAAAGATATAGAAATGATCTTACAGGAGTAGGACAGAGCTTTTGTTGTAGGTGGTGAGCCCATTAGAGAGGGGAACAAGGAGACGAGGAGGAGGCAAAGAGGAAGGAAACCCTAAATCGGGATCCCAAAACTTTAAATACAAGACTCAGTTTTATGTTTTGCTTAAACGACAGAGCATTGGTTAACAACACAACAATTATTTTTATTTAGAACCTTCTCTCCGAAACAGAAGTGAAGATTATGATATCTAAGGGCAACATTATAGGGGTATCTTAGGAGCTAAGATACCCCCAGATTTTCAAAGAAATATCTTTCTTTGAAAATCTGGGGGGAGTTAAGATACCCCTATAATGTTGGTCTAAGTGATTCGCTAAATCACGAATCTACCCCTTAGTTACAATACATACACAACCAAGTGGCTGAGGGTAGTTTAGTATCTTGAACAAGGACTGGCTTTTATGTCTAGGCAAAATATTCATTAGATTCGTTTCGATTCTATTCGAAAAATTTGGATATCCGTAAAATTTTATAGCAAAGCAAATGGGAAAATGTAATATTCATAAACGACGAAGCAAATAACAAAATATTGTTTTTAAAAAAAAGTCGGATATCTGTTACCATTGTTCAAGAAACCATAGTTTCAGCACCGAAACAATAAGTCATCAAAACATAAATTTGAGTTTTGAAGAAATATATAGAAAAAACAAATGGACGATGATGCTGCGGACTATGGTGTTGATGATAATGATGAGAGTCTATGCTTCTGATGATGGTGATGGACTGATGGTCATAATGCTAATGATCATCAAATGACATGCATAGTGAGATTGGAAGAAGCTTTGGGAAGCTTCAACAAATCCTCTGTGAGTTGCATCCTTTTGGATTCATCAACCACTGTCTTTGCAAAGTAGACTTGCACCACTTGAAGGCATTCCATTTTCAGTAAAAAATGGCTAATATGTTTCAGCTCATCTTCAGTTCCTAGATAGAACGTGATACACAAGAAGCTTACTTTGTTAATCTCTGGAATGCGAATCTCATCGGACTCATGTTCATACTTGCAACGACACAAACCCTACAAAAGTATTTAATTAACATGAGAAACCACTTTTAATTTAATTAATGCCATGCATAGTCATATATATATATACAAAGTAAGGTTTTTGTTTCTTACCGAGAGGAACAAACGTTCTAGGTTTGGAGAATGCTCTAGCATAAGTGGTAGTAGCTCTTTCCACACTCTTTCTTCGTAACCCAAAAACTCCAAATGAAAGAGGTTCTTGAACATAGGTAGTCCACCTTTGCAACATTTCCAAATCACCTTAAACACACACCAGAAGAAAACAATGTTATATTGTTCTTATTAAGTTCTAACCAAGTGATTATGCGACCAAACACAAAATAAAAACTAACCTCAGTAGCAGACTGTGTCAACTGAAGGATCTTGACGTTGTGTATCCCATTCATGAGTTCCGTCACATTTGGTTCAAAGGGCTCATCACAATCTTCAGGTTCTAGGAAATGAAGATCCAGTACAGCTTTGACAAGTGAATCCAAGTTACAACGAATAAGATACCTTTCCCTAGCAAAATCCACGTAGAAGAAGGTGACAAGATTTGGGGTGTCCAGTGACATGAAGCTTGAAAAATCAACATCGTTAGCGCATTTAGAGAGGATAGAGAGTAACTTAATGGTTTTGCTGGAAATGGCTTCGGGCATTCCTGAAAAATCCTCGTCGTGTATGGTTAACTCATCAAGTGCAGGACAACCACCAAGAAGGACATCAAAGAACGTTTGGTTTTCAAACCAAACTGAACGAAGGAAAAGAATCTTTAGTAATGGAAGAAAGGTATTAGAAGGAAGATACTGTATGCTGAGCTCTTCTCCCAATGTAAGCTTCACCAGTGTTCTGCTGACGAATAAACTCGATGGCAAACGAAGCCACTTATCGTCTTTCAACCGTAGATGCAGCTCAGAAACACCGCGTTCGAGGGATTTATTTATCCAGCGGTCAACATGATCCTTTTCATGTTCAAAACCACATTTAAGTGAGAATTTGTTGATATGGACACCGCCTTGTAAAGCCAATGTTCTATCAACAAAAGACCTGAACCAAGCACGGTAACTATCCTCTTTAGCCACTACCGGGACCAAAATGTTTGAGTCATCAAAGTCGAGATTGTTCCGGAGAGCAAACAAAGTCCTCCACCTCTTGGCGATGAGAGAGGTTGAAGCAGCTTCTTTTGTTGGAAGGAAGGACAAGATTTTGGCAAGAAGTTCATCTGGAAGATTATTCAATGTAGTCATAGAGACAGAACCTATCCCTAGTGATGATACCTGAAATATGAATTTAATTCGATCTCAATCAATAATTAACACATACCAAAAAAAACCAAGAATATCACAACGAACCCATCACAACCACAGACAATACTCAAACTTCCGACAACTTAGAAAAATTAAGATGAGGAGATACTTCCCACAAGCAAATAGATACAGGTTCCATATTGAAAAACAAAAATACAATAGAGAGAGAGTTTTAACTTTTAAGACACAGTAAACAGAGCTCAAGAAAACCATTTAATCCAACTGAAAATAAACTCAAGAGATAGGACAAAACTTACAAGACCAACAACTTCTTCTCAATCTCCCAATCTCAAGCTTCAGTTTTGAGATTATTTTTTTTCTTTTCTTCTCTTTTTTTTGTGTGTGGTCTTTATGTTGTTTAAAAGGTTAGATTAGATTACTCATCTCCTTTATCAATAACTAGATAGATTAGATTCACTAAACTAATCATATATTGGTTATTACTAGGTAAGAATCTGTGTAATTATGCCAAGCTGGAAATTTTGTATTTTCTTATTTCCCATTATGTTTTAGGTAAGTATTTAAATTATATATAATTAGATTATAACAATCATAAAAGATGACAAGTGTAAATTTTAAGATACAGTTCAAATAATAGATAGAGTTAGGATAAGCCTTTAAATTTGATATTAGGTAGAGTCACCATAGGTATTTAATGTTTAATTTTATTTCCTTGAAGCTGAAGCAATATCGGCATAGGTTAACTGGGGCAAAAGATGGAGCAAAGGAGATATCAAGAGAACAGCCCAAAACCTGTTTTTGTGTTTCTTGTTAAAGAAGCAACAACATTCCCATAGTGAAAAGTGTTCAAATCTGATTCATAGAACGACTATGGAGACTTTGGAGCTAACTGGAGGGGCTTCATGTACAACAATTACATAACATAAGAGGGTTTCCGGGTTGATTCGACTTGAGAAATAGTTATCTATCGTCACCGTATTTAATCGTCATTTTGAGGTACTCAGCAGCAGAGAGTATGGAAAGAAACTAAGAAACTGCTTTACGAATATTCACATTTTGACACTAGAAAAAACTGCAAATGCACACACAAACATAACCCTTTGAATGGTTATTAGTAGTTCTTCTAAAACTCTTTCTCTCGGAATTTACTAATATACATAGATACTTAAACATGTAATTAAGTATCATATCATCCATATATTTCAGTGCTTACATAACCATAAGAAAGGTAATACACAAGTAACAACACTATATTTCTCTGATATGCGTATGTACTTACCAGTGAAGGGTCATATTTTTTCCCATGTCAATATCGAAATTTCTCTCATGAACAAAATTACACATTCATATAAAAAGGAGAGAGGGAGCAGTTTGTTTCCTTCTCTGTGAAACTCATAGACTTTGGCAGCAGGTGGCATAGAGGAGGAACGAAGAACCCATCACCAAACTAAAATCAAGAAATATCAGAGCTAGCTAGAAAACGTAATAATACGAACACAATTCTTTTGACAAAAAGACTTGTATTAAACAGCTCAAGAAGCCATACCTTAAGGTGATAACATATGTTAAAGCAGCTTGTTTAAATATATTTTGAGATGGCATGTATATGTGAACAATTAGAACACTCAGCTTCGAATTTCAGAAAAAAATTAGCAACTGGCACGAGAACATAGCATGGCTCTTGTACTTTCATTTTCATAGTAGAAAGGTTGTACAACCACATATTAATATACCAAAGTAAGCATATTACATATATGTATGCATTGAAGATCCGTGAAGAAGTGAGAATAAATAGAATACTTACAATCCCGGAAACTATCATACATATTATCCATTTCCGGAAGAGCAAAAGGTCTCACACCACTAACCTGCAAGAACAACAAGAAATCAAGGTATCAATCACTAGTCAGGAAGTAACTGACCTATGAGAGAGACAAGAAGTCGAACTAATAAGCTATCTCATGGCTGTTGGAGCTAGCACAGGGATCACAACATAAAAGAGAAGCCCATAAGTCGATAATATTTTGAAATCTAAGTGAGAATTTATTAAATAATTTAGATCAATAAATATATAGTGAATCCCAAATGGTTATCTAAACCAAGGTATTTGTTGCAGTGAATATGGATATAAGTATGATTTTTAGTGTTTAATAAAACCATCTCTCTCTCTCTCTCTCTCTCTCTCTCTCTCTCTCTCTCTCTCTCTCATTCAAAGTAAAACAATATGTCCTCCCAAAAGATTGTGTTGGTGAGTTCTGATGGCGAGACTTTCGAAGTTGAGGAAGCGGTGGCGAGAAAACTTCAGATCGTAGGACACATGATCGACGACGACTGTGCCCATAAACCAATCCCGCTTCAAAACGTTACTGGAAAGATCCTCGTCATGGTTGTCGAGTATTGCAAAACACACGTCAACGATGTAGATGATAAAGAAGAGAGCGAGGAAGACAAGAAGAAGAAGAAAGCTGATGCTGCTTCAGCCTCTGGAGATGATCATACCGACAAGAAGCTCGAGGTCATCGAGGCTTTTGACAAAGGCTTCTTGCAGGATTTAGATTTGGAAACCGTCTTCCAAGTCATTCTCGCTGCTAACTATCTCAACGTGAAAGGACTGCTTGATCTCACTTGTCAGAACGTTGTTGATCACATCAAAGACATGTCTGTAGAGCAAGTTAGAGAAATCTTTGGCATCCAGAACGTTGTTGATCACATCAAAGACATGTCTGTAGAGCAAGTTAGAGAAATCTTTGGCATCCAGAACGATTTCACTAAGGAAGAAGAGAAAACGATTCGTGCGGAGAACGCATGGGCTTTTGAGGATGTTGCACAACCCTAACCCTAACTTTTGAGGATGATCCAAAACCCTAAGTTTCGTTTCTAATTGTCGGTTTTTAGGGTTTATTTTTTCTCCATATTTGATTTGGTGTTTTGGATTTATGATGTTGATTTCGGTTTCGTTGTTTATTTCTTTTCTTGGATATTATATATAACCAATTTTTTTCCTCAACCACCGTAAGAAAATACCTAATTATTTTGGGTTTTTTTGTTGCATCTATTCAAAGAGAAACAAAAAAAAAAAAAAGCAAAGGAATAATGTTGTGCACATAATATAATGTAGGTCTGGTTAACATGAACTCACACTATGTGACTTCCAAAATCTCTTGTCTCTTTGTTTTAATTTTTTTGCCAAGCTAAGGTGTCATATCCACTGGCTCTTAGTACTTTGTAATGCCAAAACCTATTGAACTGAAGGAAGGCAACTGATAAACTAGTGAATTATATTTGACAAAACCTTTGTATACTCTTATCCCACGACAAAATAATATTAACTATGATGGACAAAAATAAAAAATGCTATACTAATTTTGCATAGAAAATACAATAGAACTAGAAGATATCCATGTTTAGTTTTATGATTTTTATTTATATTTATTTTTAATATATAGAATTGAGAAACAAAAGGAATATGTTAAAGAAGTTTATAGAATCTACTGATAAGCCCAAAATTTATATCTCACTCGGACGAAGGTTAAGCCCAACAGTTATAAAAAAAGTAAACCCTAGTTTATATATATAAAAGTTAGTTTTTCTCTCTTCTCATGATGCCACCTAAGCCACATTTTTATTTTTACATTAAAATAAATTTAAAACATTCATTTAGTGCATATTTATGTTATTTATTTAATTAATAGAAAGTTTATATAAGTAAAAATAAATTATGTAAAATAAATGAAATGTTAAAATAAGAAAAAAAAATAATTTAATTGTTTTTATTAGTGGTAATAATATAATTCAACTTTCATTTTAAATA
The DNA here is from genome assembly GCA_036452645.1 of Capsella bursa-pastoris. Classification (NCBI taxonomy): domain Eukaryota; kingdom Viridiplantae; phylum Streptophyta; class Magnoliopsida; order Brassicales; family Brassicaceae; genus Capsella; species Capsella bursa-pastoris. Next base: position 13,608,837 of record CP144195.1, on the reverse strand, counting down.
GATCATAGTTTAAATTTTTAAATATGTTACTGAGTTTTAGAATAGAAGTAGATTTTAAATTTATGGTAGAATAAAATAATATTGATGTAATTGTATATATGAAATTATAAAGAAGCAAAATAAAATTGAAAATGAAATATTAGTTTATAACATAATAAAAAGAAAAAAAATAATATTTCATAAATTGAATCAAATGTTTTTAATCCAAATTTGAGTATTGAAAGATAATAATTAAAAAGATAATAAAATATCACAATATAAATAAAAATTTAACAAAACAAAATTATAAACCTCTCACGCTCCTGCTAGTATCTTCATAATGTGAAGTTTTCCTCTTCCCTATGAGTTCTAGTCTCAATAAGAATGCTATATACGAAGAGATATAGTCTTCAATATCTTAACATTGAAGTATACTGAAGATGGAGAAAGAAAGTCATAAATATTGAAGGCATATCGAAGCCACAGAACCAAACCCAATAACATTAAGAAAACATGTATCCACTCACTATATACCAAGACAAATAAAGTAGACGAGCATTAACCCAAGAAAGATGAAAGAAAAAAATTACAAGATCATCTGCCATAATAAGCCAAGCGAGGAGGATACAATCTTCCCCTCAGATATGTGTCAAAGGGTAACAAAAGAATGTGGAAGTTAAAATTGGGGAGGGACTCGCAATCTTCGTTTCAGCTACTGCCACTCGCGGCACTGACCACAGCTCCAACTACTTCCGGGTAAGGATGATGGGTCTTCCTCCCATGGAGAACAGTGAGAATGTATAAGTAATCCACAAACCGTGCACAAAAGATCAGGCGTTGGATCCATTCGCGAACATCTTTGGCATGGACCCATATCTTCACAGTCTTCTTCTTCTGTTGGTTCGACCTTAGGGTTTCCTGAAACAACCTTATCGCCATTTTGCTCGTACTGACCACCACCACTGTCATCGACAGTCAGTAGCTCGGTCAACGAGAAATAGGTTTGAGGTTCAAATTCCATGTCATCGTAGTCGAAGAGTAGCTCACCAGACGAATCCCATTCTGTGAGAACAGGCAAAGCTTGCTCCTCTGCTTCAGGTTTCACAATAGGCTTTGGTTCGGGATAGTCCACATTAGAATCATCTCGTTTCACTTGCCTTCTAACCTGTAGCTTCTGGGGTCCAGGCGCAAAAGAAGTGGTGCTCCATTCAAGATCGAAATTACTGGGTGTAATTTGCTCGACTTTGGAAACTGAAACCAGGAGAGGATCATCCTCTGGAATAAATACGTCATCAGGGGGGTATAAAGGTGTAGCAGGTAACGGAGTAGAAGGTTTTGAGTCTTTTTGATCAGACATTCTTTCAGAATCAGAATCCAGCCCAGAATTTCCTTGCCTCTGTTTCTGGTTCTTAAAGACTAATCTTTTGATCTGCTTCTGTTCTTTGAGGTTGGGATCCATGTAAGGGCAATCAGGGGTTCGTATACGACGGCATTTGCAACATTTGAACCCAACAACTTCAGGAATTTGTGAGTCCTCGAGCTTAACAGCTTCAGTGTGGAACCACTCTGCATTTACGATTCAAATATTAAGTAAGATAACATTGGAGGCATTCAAGAAATTACACTTCGAAACAATTGTCGTTGAGTAAATGATCTCCTTACTTTCACATTTGGTGCAGTGAATATATGTTAAACCAGGATTGTACGCCTGTTGGCAGATCCCACAAACCGGTTCCAGACTGGGTTTATCTGATCTTCCAGCCAAGAGAATGTTTTGATTCCTGAAATCAACACCTGTGTCCTCCAAGTTCTTTTTCCTCCATATGACTCCACAGGACAGTGTCTTCTGTTTACTCTTGGATGTCACAGTAGAATCAGGAGTGAATTCTTTAACTCCTGAAGTGTTCTCAAGTGGTTTCTGGCATGGTAATTGTTGACTAGGAGGCTTAATCTTGATGACTGGGGTGACTGAGTTTTGAGGTCGTCCGTTGATCTGTTGACTAGGAGGCTTAATCTTGATGACTGGAGTGACTGCATTTTGATGTCGTCCGTTGATCGTGAGATGGGGTGTTGTCGATTGTATGTGACTGATATTTGTTTGAAAACGAGTTTTTGCAAAGTAACACTTTTTGCAGGTGACCAGAACTTCAACTTTTCCATTTGTGTGTTGTGACATCCAAGTGCACTCCTTGTGACAAAATCCTAAAAAGAAACAAAATACGACAATCCAACACTGAAGCACAAACAGACTGATATACTACAACAGAAATTTACAGTCCCACGCTTGTCAAACATGTGGTTAATCCTTTTAGTTTCCCCTAAACTCTATTAGAGTAGCAGTAAAACTAATTCTTCTTTGTCAGGTTAGCAAATGAGATGTTACAATAGAAAAAGATAATATACATTTGGTGATTCAGTTACAAGTAATTTGCATCGTTTGACCAAGAAGAGCTTAGAAAAAATATTATACTTTCTAGTTACGAGAAAATGCAAAAATTGAAACAGTGAGAGGATAGTATTGTACCTTGGCAAGCATTACAAGTTGTTGTATCCCTGCTTACATGTACAGAGAGAGAAGAAAAAGTTAATAACACAGTAAAGTAAAACAGGCACCTCAAAGGTAAATAAACCAATAATTACCGCAATAGAACATCATGATCACATGATGCACAACAACATTTCTCCATCTTGTCCCTCCTTGAGGCTATATATGAAAATATATCCATGCGGGAAGCTTTCAGCTGCTTTCTCTGTAGCTTTGATAATTTATTGGATGGCTTCTTGGTTAAAGAAGGCATTTGTACTCTATGCAAACTCTCTTCAAATTCTTTGATCAAATATAGAGGAACACGGGTTTCTTGGAACCAATACTTTTCATTTCCATCTTGGGTTTTCTCGACCTCAATTACATTCTTCATGACACGTGATGGCAGATGCTTTTGATTTCCAAAGAAAACTCCGTAGCTAACCTTGTTATCACTTAGCTTTTTGTCACATATACGAGCATTTCTAAAAATGGCAACATCTGTCTCTGGACCTTTGACATCCTGGAGATTTTGCTCTGGCCGTACAAGTTCACTCCACCTCAAATTCATATCCAGATATCTTACCTGACCCAAACGTTTGACTGAGTCTCAGAAATATATCAAATATACCTATACAAAATAGCAACTATAATCACAGAACATAGACACAAACCTGAAGAGCGAGCTGAGATATGTTCTTGCTACTTTCAACAGCAGCTTTCCAATTAGACCGTCTGCTTCTTCTCGGGATGTAAGAAGCATCACCATAACTAAATCCAGGAATCTTTTTCGAACCCCCTAACAAGCAACCCAAAAAAAAAAAAAAATTAGTGTACCTAAAAACCATTTAGTGGCATGGAATAAGATTTCTACACTGGTGGCATCAAAAGGGATGTGAAAACCAAAATAAACTCACCACATGCTTATGAATAGGTAAAATTAGTTGCACTTAAACATAAACAAACAAGTAAAAAGTATACCTTGCCAAGCTGCTTTCTTTATTGCCAGCTGTGACAAAACTGCTTTCAGTAAAATAACTTTTGATAACTTCCCTCCTCGCCACCATGTAAAGCTATCATCATCGTAACCTTCAGCTGTAACTTCAGCCTGGTTCTTCCTTTTCCTACCAGGTCCACGTTTCTGTGTAACGCCAACGGTAACTGGAGCACTTTGGAAAATAGAATGTTCTATCCACCAGTCATCCATCAGTTTAAACCAATCGCCTGACAGAGCAATACCGCAGATATTTTCCTCAAGCTGCAACCAAGATAGACAAACCAAATTGTGGAGATGAGACCAAGATAGACCAAATGTAACAAGAAAACAAATGCTTGGTATATCACACATTAGTGTAGACAAACAAGTTTTTAATCCAGAGAGATAAAATCTATGACTGTTCCGACGTTTACCAAGAAACTTATTATAAAGAACTACTCACTTCAAGTAAGAGTCCTTTTAAGGCTTTGCATGTGGTGGCTTCCTCTACCTGCTTACGCCACTGTTTTCTGGGACTTTCACTGAGAAAAGGGCCAGCAATCAGGCCACGCAGGCTTTCCTCTAGATATAGAATATATGCTGCAATACTTGAAAGAACTCCCTCCCCATTCTTTAGAGGAAATAGACCACTAAAGATCTTTGTCGCACCCTTAGTGGCACCCGATACAGCAGCATTTAACATGCATCCTCTCTTGCTTGCAGATGTGAGTTTGCAAGAATGACACCAACCACATCTTTCCCTCGTAATCTCCTTCTTATCAGGACTTGGCCAGAAGAAACGTGGGGCTATTGATGAAAATGCTTTCATCTGCACTAAGATATTATTTGATGCAGCTTTCCTGGCACTACTGTACTTGCGAAGGTCAGGTTCATGGGTTTCCTCTGATGATAGGACGGCCAAACTGGCAGCCGCAGATACAGCCAGTTCCCCATTTGTGTAATGATTATTATATGCATGGGGTTTAAACGATAAACCCAAGTATGTAACACCAGCAGCTAATTTCTTCCCCTGTATTCCACTTGAACTTCCTGTAACAGCATTGTAGGTATTACCCAAAGCAGATACAGGGATATCGAACACAGTCTGAGTATGATTTCTACTGGAAAAATTTGCACTATCTGACTTAGTCGTCTCTGAAACCATACCATTCTCTCTATCCTTTGCTTGAGCTAAACCAATGTCCCCTTCTTTCAAGGAGATCATACCTCCAGGAAGATCCCAGTATTGGGTGATCCCTTTGCAAATATCTAGATATTCTAGTGTATGATTTGATGCAGATAAAAGCACTTGTACAACTTTTGATATGTCATTGGCGTTGTAGTACTTGACAACTGCATCTCCGTTGACAGATATGTTAAGCCTGTTATTTAAGATTCAAGAAGGAGAATGCTCATCAGTGTCAGAACAAGCAAATTCAAGCAAACCAGCTTAATGCTGGCTAAAACCTGTTAGCAACTATTTGCCTAGGAAGTAATGAATCTTAAACTATGTAGCAGGGGCATAGTTTGAAAGATCAGATTACTAACTCCAATAACTGCAAAAAACAACATGTGCGAATGAGGCATCGAAAACATACACGACTAAGTGATTGCAAGTACCAAAGAAGAGTCGCCCATGTGGATCCATTCCAAACTGTACTGCTCCTCTAAGTGAGGTTCCATGAGCAATCTTCGGTCCTTTTCTGTTAATGGTGCACTCTGGACAAAACCATGGCCCATCTGGTATATACATTTTTACCACACCAATGCATCTTGAGTGATACGCTAAAGGACATCCATCACAACAAAGCAAAGTGCCATCCATTCCACAAATCCTACATTCATCGCTGTTTCCATCGACATCTGAGCTAACTTCATTCGAAACCCCTTCAGTACCTCTTGAATCCAAATATTTAAACTCGTTTGTTGAGCTATCAATAACCCCTTTATCCTTGTAAGCTGAGGTTTTAGCGAATCTGGGGTGGACCCGTCTAGGTCCAATCTCAGGAATACCCGAGGCAACTCTATCAGGATCAAGTCCAAATTCAGATTCTTCGCGGGCATCTATTTCGCCTCTTAGATCTGCTACATCAAAGATGTCATCACAGAGAATTTGCAAGATCTTCAATTTCATCCCAACAGGTAAGGAATAATACTCCATTTCCACAACAAATTTGTTCACAATTTTCCAGTGAGGCCCACTAGCATGCCCCATTGCAGCAAAGTACTGAACCAAATAAACAGGCCAAGTTAGCACATCGAGCAAGCTCCAATCAATGCACCTGCAGATGGCAAAACAAAAAAATGTGTGAAATGCTATCAACTAAAGAGGAAAGGCATCCTAAAATAAGCTCTTTCGACCATTTGCACTGGCAAAATAGACTAAATTTTCAGGTTCATTATAGCCACAGCCAATAACTTTTCCTACTAACAGCTATAAAAGGTTTGCCTGACTACGCATTAAAGCTTAAACCCAATTCCTGAGCTTGAAAGGAAATAACTAATAAAAAACCCGCCGTCAATATACAAAGACCTAGATTCTTTGTAGTTCAGAAACCTACCTAACCCAATGATCTAATGTGCTAGTTTGTAAGATGAGTTTTATGCTACGAAACCAGAAAAGGCTTAAGAGATGAGAACATAAGTTATGAACATCCAGAAAGCAAAACAGAAACCTCCAAAATAAAGAATTTGTATGCACTTACTCCAAGCATTTTGAAGCCGGGGCAGACTCGTCTAAGGAAAGTCTCTCGAGATGACCCTTCAACGCCCGCATTAAGGCCACATGAACAGCATCCAACAAAGAATTTGGCCCCGGGAAATTCAGCGCTCCCACAAAATCATTGAGTTCAAATGGGCAGATATACAGCTGAAAACTAAATGACCTTAAGAACCCATATACAGATAAGAGATGTGCCACAGCCTCCTCTGGGATACCAATTGTCCCTGAAGAAGGAGGCAAATCCACCGCTGGAACAAGAGGAGCCTCACTGTCAAAATCTGAACCTCTCTTAACTTCACTCTCAGACAAATCTGAGTCACTATACGAATCACCATCTTCAACTTCTGCCTCAGATGCCTGAACTCCATTTACTTGATTTGGCAACTCAACCACTTTGCTCTCCTGAGAACTTCGTTTCTTTTTCTCCTCCCTCTTCAGTATAACTTTATCTAACTTATTCCTTCTAACGCGTAGCTCATTATCCAAGTAACTATCCTCAATAATTAAACGACGAAGATCACCACTCTCCATTTCCTCACAATCACCATCCTCATACTCCACTTTATACAACCCAGTATCATAAGACACTACCTTCCCTAGAAAAGCTCCATTGTCATCAAAATCTTTCAGCACATGACGACCAAGTAACGATACCGGCACCGCCGGCTCAACCTCCAAAACTTGCTGTTTCTTCCCTTTCGATTTCCGATTATCATCCTCTAATCTCTGGCGTTTCCTCGGTCTTCCCCTAGGTCTAGGAACCTTCGTTTCCATCGAAACAAACCCTAGACTAGATCCGAATCAATTCCCTAAAATTGGAATCAATCCAAAACACCTAGTACGGTTCCCAAAAACCTCACCCTATCACCATAAAATTCGAATCAGAAAACACCAAAATCACAACCAGATCTACGAGAGTACTACAACCCGGAGATGAATCATTCAGGAAGAAGCAAAGAAACTCAAATCCTTTTGTTTTGCTTTACCGAGTGATTGAGATTGATATACAGAGAAGGAGGATTATAAAAGATGCGAAGAGATTGATTGATGAACACTTGCTAGAATCGAAACGCCGCCATTGATGATGCAGTTCGAGAACGAGAACTCTGAGAGAGAAGAAGAAGAAGAAGAGACCTAATCGAGTCGAGAAAGATAAACGAACCTCGACGCACACAATGGCAAAGAGATTATTGTGATTTTTACGGAGCGAGTTCGACTCGGTTATCGGGTTATTGGGCCGTGACCCGTTTTAAATTTAAATTATTTTTGAAAAATGGAATTTGACTTTTATTTTTCTCGAAACGCATATGGAGGAATGTTCTGGTACAACACGCTCACACGTGTTCACCTGCGTTCTACAATGTACGGATGACGTGTCAAAATTTTGGGGCTGGAGATGCTGTAGTCGTATGTGTCAGAATAAACTACCAGATAAGTGAAAAGTTTACAAAGCATATTACAAAAATATTGAAAGTAAAATCGAAAAACAAAACCAGAATAACCCAATAATAAAGATAAAAGATGCACACAACTTTTTTTTGGTGATATTCATCTAGAATTTATCAATTTCAAAATTGATTAGTGAAAGAAAATTAGTTTAATTTGCAAATAATTTAACCAAGAATTCAATTATAATGTTGACAGTTTTTCATGTCATCTTGTACATTTTTTTAGTTTATATATGAAACTCTTTAAATGACCAATAATACGACTATTAATTATTATAAAACATTACCAAAAATCTACATAAGCGCTATATTTTCAAGATTTATATTTATAGAACTGAAAATGATCAAATAAAATATTTATAAATTTCTAGATTTTCTTACAAGATAAACCAAAAGTGAGATTTGTAACTCACATATGAATATAATAGAATTTTCATAATACACAAAAGACTTTGCTTTTCTTGATAACTAGATATATTATTAACACTTTCTTTAAATTAAGTAAATAAACTAAATTTGAAATTTGTATATCAGAGTCTTCTATTAGACTCATATTGGCCATGTTAAAACTTAAAAGCCTTTGGAATGCATCATTTTTTTACTAAGAATGTAAAATTCATTTTTAAAAAAATTGTTTAGGGTTTACAAGATTGTTGGTCTAAGGCCAAAAAAAAATTGAAAAATAGAAACGAAAGAATAACTCTAAAAGTTCAGTTTATCAATATAAGTCATGAAGCTTATGGTATCAAATGAAGTGATAAATAGTTATAATTAAAATTTCTTAAAATATGAATCTCTAAAGAAGAAAACAAAAAATGCTTAACTATCACAATAACTTACAATCCTCGATATAGTGAATAATGTTTTTTTCCCCTGCAAAACCTTAAGTTCCCATTATAAATAAATTATTGGATCAAACATACTCAACATGCATGAACCATCTAAAAAATATCACCTAAAATTTGATGCATTCATATAACAAAAGACAAAAAAAAATATATGGTTAAATACAACGAAGAAAACACAACTTTCAACATTAGAAGATTTATCACAAAAGTAATAAAAATAAAATAATTGATAAAACAAAAAATAGTAATTTTATATTTAAAGTGTTACATAAAATTATTTGTAGAATGGGTATTGAGAATAATATATCATAATAACAATAAAAACAATAGAATGTGCCATCAATAATGATAATTAAGCTATAATGATAAGAGTCGACATGCAGAAAATTATGAAAATGGAGACAACTTATGTTACTAAAAATTACATAGGAAACAAATTAAAAACACTTATAATAAACTACACTTTGGAAAATAATATACGCTTGAATAAAATAAAACGACCGTTAGAAAACAAAAAGAGAAGAGAATTCAAAGTTGGAAAAATTAAAAAACATTACTCGTTTTAGTAATATACGACAATGTGTGGGAGAGCTAACTCGCTATTCGGGTCGGGTTTATATTCTCTATTGCTTGTGATGATTATTTTAGGAGAAAGCTTTTCGCGTTTGGAGAAAATACAAGAAGCAAGTGGCGGGAGAGAATAGGGATTAGTGTGTATATATATATATATATATTTAAGACATGTTATGATGTAAGTGTTGTTGTTTAACTCGTATATGACATTGGTTCGGTACAATTTGTTTAGCTTGTCTTTTTTTCAAAAATTATGATGCATAATTAAAAATGTTTTTGAATGCCAAAAAGAATAAAAATGGTGTATTATAAACTTTTATTTATATATATTTTTGTAAAAACAATTATAGTAATACCTTCTTATTTTTTATTTGATTGAAGACAAAAATTTGAATGTTTTTTAAAAATATATGTGATTTCGAGTTAGTTGAACGATAATGTTTTACATTTTCGTAAAAGTAATAATAATAACTGAAAAACTTGCATAGTTTAAGATTGATAGCAATATATGCTAGCATCCATGAAAATGTTCGTTAAAACTGCATAGAATTTGGCAATATTTGAAGAGTTGGTATGCAGTAACTATGACGCATTGGTTGTGTAGTCTGGTGAGAAGCTATACCAAAACCTTAACCTTCACATTCACTGATTCTTATATATGTGAATGTAAAGGATCGATAATAAGAAAAATAAACAATGACAAAAATGTATTTTTGATGTGTATATGCTCATGAAAACTTGTTGGGCTGAGCAAACTTACATGAAAGTATGAAGAAAAAACTAGAAATACTTTCTACATTCTGCCTCTAATTAATGTTCTTGCATACGTATTACGTGCTATAATGAAAAATGCATGAGTTACTCTGATCACTTGGTGTAGTTTGATTGAGACAGTTACTAACTCTATATGGTAAAATGTTGTTAGTAGATTTCATCAGTACTTTCCATTATCTCTCGTATCGCTAAAAGCAATTAATATGATGTTTGGAAGCTATACTTCCATTTCTGAGTCTTTCTAGCTTCCTATATGTTAGGTCGACTCTAATTTTGAAACCTCGTCAAAGTAAATTCTGTTTTAAGATCAAACTTAAGGTTTGATTCACTTAATAAGCTAAGATTATAAATGAACATTTAAAAGTGCTCTTAGTAGCTTAACCATTGCAGGCGATAATCAGTTTACATAGTCATGAAAGAGATAACTAACAAAGTCCTAGTCCAAGCCTCCAAGGAGTCCTCTTTACAATATATAGCTTCCTAAATTCAAAAGCAAATAACACCAAGTAGAACCTAAGTAATCAGAGAACATCATCCAACGTTAGAGTATGAGTTTTAGCAGCAGCCAACACCTTTGTCTTCTCTTTCTCCAGCATAGCTTCTTTGTCTAACCACTTTTGCTTCAAGTTCTTCAGTTCTTCCTTTTTTTTCTCCAGTAGAGCTTCAATGTCTAAGCACTTCTTCTTAAAGACCTTGAGCTCTTCCTCTAGTTCTTGCATCCGAGTCTTACCAAACTCCTCTTGGATCTTTGTTTCCCTTACTTCCTCCAGTTTAATCTCCAACCAATCCACCTTAAATCCCGAATCTTTCAGGTACATCAATGCTTTCTTTGCTTGGCTTAAGTCATCAATGCAAAAGTCTTGCAGTGACTGGCACAACGTCTCAATTACGTTGAGGAGGAGATTTATGCATGATGTCCTCATAGTTTGGTTCTTAACTCGGAACTCAAGTGCCATGTCCGGGTGTCTTTCGAATATACATTTCACATATTCCACCTTCAGTAGAAACACATATCCAAAAAAAAAATGAATAGTCTCATTAGTTTGAAGCCTCAAAGCTATCAGTAGTGATCAAATCTGTTCCCATATATATAACCAAACATTACCTTTGAAGGAAGAACTTGAAACCCATAGACATTAATGCTTTCCTTTACTGAAGCAACATCATCTTCGTTTAGCTTTACCCTTTTTAAAGGTTGAGTTACCTCTTGAGATACCTCTAAAACATCTAACTCGCCAATAACTTCAAGAACATCAACCTCAACAACAATCTTGACTTCATCGTTCACAAGAAATCCACTTTTCTTGGCATACAGTTTACTAAGGAGAAGCATTTTATGATTCCCAGAGAGAGTAGCATTACGATCAAACCATTGTTCTGTTTCTATAGACAAGAAAAAACAAAAAAAAATAGAACTGATACTAACTCAAAACAAACACATATAGAACTCACAAAACATGAACTCACCTCGTTGTTGGGAGAGTTGATCAGAGAGTTGATTTACAACAGTTAGGCGAAATTTCACATGCCTTCTCCATTCACAAGGCAAATTTTTACGAGTAGCAACCATCAGATACAGAGACAAATAACTACCATCCTTAAATCCCTTAGGATATGCCATAAGACGCCTGCAAACAAAAACAAAACAATGATAGATGTTCTCATAAACCTATACTGGACAAGAAACACAACAACATAATGAATGTTGTCTTCTTCTTACCATTTGCAGCCACCGATTACAAACTCATCAGAATGAATGGTCAAGCACGCAGATTCTAAAGATGAGAAGTTCTTAATCACCCAAGTGAATCTCTTATCAGCTGCTTCTTGGTTTCCCATTGAAGATGAATCTTTGCAAGTAAGCAACGAAACTATCATCAAAAGCTTAGAGACGAGACACTCAAATGGAACCAAGCTTGCGTCGCTTTGTCTTCTTGACTCTTATGGATTATGAATATTGGACTTAACGGCCCAATTCACCATTTCGGCCACCAATGTTTTCATGCCTTTTGCAGAGGGGATTAGTATTTTACCTTGATAAATTGTAACTTCATAAAAATAAACTCTGTTTAAGACCAAAGTTAAAGATTTGATTGATTATAACTGAACATTACATTTACATAGTCACGAATGAGATAATTAACAAATTCATAGTCGAAGCGAGTCATCCTTACAAAAAGATTAGCTCTTTACAGGACTTACTATATACAGAACACAGAAGTCTCTGGCTTCCTATGTTAAATTTGAAACCAGATTCAAAAGAACATACATACACCTTACAGAACAAAAGTCATCAGACAACATCATCCAAAGTTAGAGGAGGAGCTCTGGCAGCAGCCAACACCTTTTTCTTCTCTTTCTCCAGCAGAGCTTCCATGTCTGAGCACTTTTGCTTCGAGTCCTTCAGTTCTTCCTTCTCTTTCTCCAGTAGAGCTTCTATTTCTGAGCACTTCTGCTTAAAGATCTTCAGCTTCTCCTCTACTTCTTGCAGCTGAGTCTTGCCAAACTGCTCTTCAATCTTCTTGTTCTTGACTTCCTCCAGTTTACGCTCCAACCAATCCAACGTAAAGCCTGAATCTTTCAGGTATGTTAATGCTTTCTCTGCTTCGCTTAAGTCATGAATAGAAAGGTCTTGCAGTGACTGGCATAATGTATTGATTATGTTGAGGAGGAGATTTATGCATGATGTCCTCATATTTTGGTCCTTAACTCGGAACTCTAATGCCATGTCCGGGTGTTTTTCGAATATACGTTTCACAGATTCTGCCTGCAGTTGTTAAAAGGATAAATAACGTATAAACTCATATGTATAGTTGTATACATAACTATAATAAACTGAATGGTAGACTTTAAAGATATCATTTGTCCCCTAAATTCAAAACAGCAACAACAAAGAAGAAAACGATAAGTCTCACAAGTTTGAAGTAATTTTACCAAACCAGTTCCTATCAAACAAAACGAATTCAAAAAAAGTTTGAATCTTTATGAACTTGTTACCTGTGAAGGAAGAACTTGAAACCCATTGACATCTACTAAAGTCTCCTTGTGCAAATGACTAGAAACCGCACCATCATCACCATTTAACCTCATCCTTTTCAGAGATTCGACCTCTTGAGATTCCTCTGAAACATCTAATTCCCCAATAACTTCAAGAACATCTACCTCCGCAATAATCTTGACTTCATCATTCACAACAAAACCACCTTCTTCAGCATTAAGTTTGGTAAGGGGAAGCATTTTTGAATACCCACATAGAGGATTGTATTCATCGAACCAATCTTCTTTTTCTATAGACACCACGAAAAGTTAGAAGTGATCTAACTCAAATTAAAAAAAATACGAACTTTACTTTGTCCAAAGCCTTATATAACTCACTTTCTTGTGAAGAGAGATGATTTACAACAGTTATGCTAAATCTTGTGTGTCTTCTCCATCCACAAGGCAAAGTTTTATAACCAGCTACCATCAGATACAGAGACAAATGACTAGGAAATTGATTTCCCGTAGGAAAGGCCACAAGACACCTGCAAGCAAAAGTACCATAGAAGACAATAGAGAATGTTCTCATAAACCTATATTGGACAAGAAACACAACAACATCAGAGATTAACAAAGTTGTCTTTTTCTTACCATTTGCAGCCACCGATCACGAACTTATCAGACACTATTGTCTTAGATTCAGAATCAGATGAGAAATTCTTAATCACCCAAGTGAATTTCTCATTCCCCATTGAAGACAGACCAACGAAACCCTTGATTGAGTGAGTTAGCGAGAGTTGCAACTGGCATTGTTGTGTCTGTCGTTTGGTGTTCTTCACTTATGGATCAATGGGCTTACAGCCCAACCTACCATTTCGGCCCAATTTCCTCCTTGGTGCAATCTGATTCACTGTTGTGGAATGTGGTAGGAAGCTAGTCTTCTTATAATGACCATGTTATGAGCTATAAGACAGTACGAGACAAGATTTTCAAGTAAATGAACAAGCAACTTAAAACATAGCTCTACAAAAACAAGTTTGAAAAGCTCTTTTTGCTGATGGGATTGTTGTTTTCCTTAATATGAATTGTAACTTTATAAAACTAAACTCGGTTTAGAATCGAGAAATGGAATCATGTAAGCTCTTCATTAGTGGAATTAGTGTTTACCTTAATGATGTTCTAACTTCAATAATGGCTATACATGTCAAGCTTGGAAACAGCTTTAAAAAGCATTTTGCAGAGGGTATTAGTGTTTACCTTAATGTATTGCAACTTCATAAAAGTAAACTTGGTTTAAGAACAAAGTTAAGATTTGGTTTACTTAATAAGCTAGGATTATAACTGAACATTCCGTTTACATAGTCATGAATGAGACTACTAACAAAATCCCAGTCTTAGCGAGTTATCTTCACAAAAAAGATTAGCTCTTTACAAAATATAAGAGTTTCCAGTAGACAGAACACAAAAGTCTCTAGTTTCCTATGTTAATTTTGAAACCTAGACTCAAATGAACATACTAACACCTAGTAGAACCAAAGTCATCAGATAACATCATTCAATGTTAGGGGAGGAGCCCTGGCAGCATCCAACACCTTTGTCTTCTCTTTCTCCAGCAGAGATTCTGTGTCTGAGCACTTTTGCTTCAAGTCCTTCAGTTCTTCTTCTGTCTCTGAGCACTTCTTCTTAAAGACCTTCAGTTCTTCCTCTAAGTGTTGCACCCGAGTCTTCCCAAACTGTTCTTCGATCTTCTTTTCCTTTACTTCCTCCAGTTTACGCTCCAGCCAATCCACCTTAAAGCCGGAACATATCAAGTACGTTAGTGCTTGCTCTGCTTGGCTCAGGTCATCTATGGAAAGGTCTTGCAGTGATTGGCACAGAGTCTTGATTAGGCTGAGGAGGACGTTTATGCATGATGTCCTCAAATCTTGGTTCTTTGCTCGGAACTCTAGTGCCATGTCTGGGTGTTTTTCGAATATAAGTTTCACAGATTCCACCTGCAGTTGTGAAAAAGAATGACTAAAGTATAAACTCATCTGTAAAGTTGTATACATATATCTATCCTGATTGGTAGACTTTTAAAGATACCATTTTTTCCCTACATTTTCCTCTGTATTAAGATATGTGCTACTGATAAATTCATAAACAACAACAACAAAGAAGTAAATGATAAGTCAAAGCTTCTAAGAAGTTTATGAACTTGATACCTGTGAAGGAAGAACTTGAAACCCATTGACATCTACTGATGAAGTCTCCTTGTGCAAATGACTAGACACGGCACCATCATCACCATTTAGCCTCATCTTTTTCAGAGGTTGGTTTACCTCTTGAGATTCCTCTGAAACATTTAATTTCCCAATAACTTCAACAACATCTACCTTACCAATAACTTTAACAACATCTAGCTCCGCAATAATCTTGACTTCATTGTTCACAAGAAATCCACCTTTGTTGGCATTAAGTATTACAAGGAGAATCATTTTTTGAAACCCATCGATAGAAACCTTTTGATCAAACCATCTTTCTTTTTCTGTAGACACGAAACACATAAGAACTGATCTAACTCAAAACAAAACACATAAACATAATTCACAAAATCCAAGCCTTATAGAACTCACCTTCTCGTTGGGAGAGTCTATCAGAAAGTACATTTACTACAGTTAGGCGAAATCTTGTGTTTCTTCTCCATCCACAAGGCAAAGTGGTACGAGTAGCAACATACAGATACAGAGACAAATGACTAGCATTTCGAAATCCTTTCGGATAGACCTTAAGATACCTGTAAGTAATACAAAACCACCATAGAAAACAATGGATGTACTGGACGGACAAAAAACATTAGATGTAAACAAAGTTGGCTTCTTCTTACCATTTGCAGCCACCGGCCACAAATACATCAGAACAAGTGTACCCAGATTGCAAAGATGAGAAATTTTTAATCACCCAAGTGAACTTCTTATACCCCATTAAAGACGAATCCTCACAAGTACCACAACCAAAACAATCAAAGCTTGAAGACGACCAACGAAACCCTATAACCAGAGTGGCACTGGCACTGTTGTGTCTAACCTACTCGTGTCGCTGGTCTTCTTCACTTATGGATCATGGGCTTCGGCCCAATTTACTATAAGTTTTTTGTGGTTCGTTTAGAAAATAGTTAAACAAGAAGGGGTAAAATCGTAATTTACTCACCTAAACCTTATTCTAGAAACATCTAGACCTTTATTCAAAGAAGAAGAAGAAGAAGAAGAAGAAGAAGAGTTTCGTGTTTTTTCACAAAGTTATTCGGAGATGGCGGAGCACTTAGCATCTATATTCGGAACGGAGAAGGATCGAGTGAATTGTCCTTTCTATTTCAAAATCGGCGCTTGCCGTCACGGAGATCGATGCTCGCGTCTCCACACCAAGCCAAGCATCAGCCCTACGCTTCTCCTTTCGAACATGTATCAGCGTCCCGATATGATTACTCCTGGTGTTGATGTTCATGGTAACCCTATCGATCCCCGTAAGATTCAGGAACACTTCGAGGTTGGTAACTCTTTTTCTTCGTCAGTAGATTGAATTTGAGAATAATTGATGCAGTTTTAGGTTACTGGATTTTGAATTTTTCAGATTTTGTGCGAATTGAGTGATTTTTCTAGAGATTTTTTGAATATTTTCATGAAAATTGTGAAGTATGCTTTGATTTTTTTGTTAGCTATTTTTTTTTTCCTTTAGGAGATTGAATTTAAGGTTAACTAGATTTTGAATTTTTGGGATTTTGTGCGAATTGAATGTTATTTTAGGGATTTTTTGAATATGTTCTTGAAGATTGTGAAGTATGCTTTGATTTTTGTTAGCTATCTTGTTGTATCCTCGTGGATGAATGATTTAGTGTTGATTAAGTAATTGGAGATGATTGTATGTGATTGTAAATTTTGCAGGACTTTTATGAAGATCTGTTTGAGGAGCTGAACAAATATGGTGAGATTGAGAGTTTGAACATCTGTGACAATCTCTCTGACCATATGGTAAGTTGTTTTTTTTGAGATACTAGCAAAGCATTCTCTCATTTGTCTGTTTCATGGACGTTAATGATAATAATATTTTACTTGTGTAGGTTGGTAATGTGTATGTGCAGTTTCGAGAAGAAGAGCAAGCAGGAAATGCTCTTCGTAATCTTCAAGGAAGATTCTATGCAGGTTGTTTATCACTTCGATTAATGTTTTAAGAATTTTTCTTGATTTTCAGGCTTTTGCGTTGGTTTAACTTGTTGGATCATTTGGAAACACAGGTCGTCCAATCATTGTTGACTTCTCCCCTGTCACTGACTTCCGTGAAGCTACTTGTCGACAGTATGAGGAAGATACTTGCAAACGTGGTGGATACTGCAACTTTATGCACCTTAAAAGCATTAGCAGGTCATATGTTTGCTCATTTTTCATTTATTGTCTTATTTATTTTCGATATTGTACTTGACTCTCTTGTCCATAAATTTGATTTGGCAGGGGATTGAGGAGGCAGTTATATGGAAGATACAAGAACAGGCGTAGTCATAGCAGAAGTAGGAGCCCGTACAGGCATCGTAGTCATGAAGATCGCTCCCATGAAAGGCATAGCCGCAGTAGAAGGCACGAGGATGATGATGATGATAGTGAGAGCCGTACCAGGCGCAGAAGATACAGGAGTAATAGTCCTCACCACAGAAGAGGACGGAGGAGTACGAGCAGAAGTAGAAGTCCTGGTGGAAGGAGACAGAGAAGTCCTGTTAGGGAAGGGAGCGAGGAAAGACGTGCCAAGATTGAGCAATGGAACAGGGAGAAAGAAGAGCTGGAAAATGCAATAAACAGGGGAAATGAAAATTGCAGTGATGGGCACATGAAGAAGGAAGACTATCATCAGGAAGGTCCGTGCAACAAGAAGGCTGTGGATACCACTAAGTATATCTGGTCAGTGCAAATTTTCCTTCCCATACATCTCGTCAGTGTTTCATAGGTAGATTTCAGTTAGGTATTAGTGTGTTACATCATTCAATACACATAGCTCACAGCCCATTTTCCGCTGTGCAGGTCTGTGCAGGGTCAGATACTCTGTGATTAAAATTAATTAGTTTGCTTAGTTACATTGATTGGTTGCTGACAATTTCTCTTGGGAAACTCATGTATGTGGTATTATTAGTAGTCCTTGCATGTGCTTGCTTGCTTGCTTGCCCTGCTATAGTGTGAACCACCCTTACCTTGTGTGGTGCATTTGTGAAACCGTTCTAAAAAGCTGCAAGGTTTTAATATGCTCGGTTCTGTAATTAGGTACTAACAAAGAATGCATTTCTCTGTGGTTTCTTGGGTTGGTTCATACTTCACTTGTAGTCATTGTGTTTATTGCTCAGTTTGTTTATGAATTGGATGTAGTACTGTAGAACTTTGTTTGTTGCTCAAAGTCAGAGTGTCATTGAATTGATCATTGTGTGTGTTTGTTCTGTTCCGGTGCGAGTTATATGTAGTGCATGTAGAACTTTGTTTGTTACAGTCAGGGCAATATGACGAGTGCAAGTTGGGAATAAAGCGAATGCAACCATAACTCTCTGTATTGGTTCTGGTCATCTAAACTCCCATCTCTCTCTCTGGCTTTGGTTTTTTTGTATGCTTACGGTTTTGTGAAGATTTTTGCAGATTCAGGTTTGGCCTAGTAGGAATGATAGTGCGTAAAAAAGGTTTGTTTAACAATCTGCGGAATTTGTTTTACAGGTTTTAATGGTGGCTTGAAGATTTGTGTTTAAAAAGATATGCAGATGCTAGGTCTCGTGGATTCAAACTTGTTTCAGACAGGTCTTATGGTGGCTTGAAGATTTGTTTTTCATCTTTGTGTTTTGAGTTTTCAGTCTTGTTCTTGGCTTTGTATGGATAACATTTGTACGTTGGAAGTTTAGTATGATTTATAAATGCATAAACTATGTCCAAAATCCAACATGATAAATATATAATAACACTAAGTCCAAGATATAAGTAATAAAAATAAAATAACGCCACAAAATAACTCATTAAGAGAAATAAAATCCCAAAATTGAAACTAACTAAAACTGTTTGGCTTTGAATTTACAAATTTTTAATCTGATACCTATAAACAAAAGATTACTTTTCATTTTCTTGACTTTAGAATATTTGGATATAATTATGTTGACATATAAATTTTGCAATGTAAAAACTTTTGTTCAAACTACAAATTGATAAGTAAAACCTCTATAAATTAATACTCTATAAATTAATAAACACTATAAATTAATAAATTTTGCTGGTCCCAAGTCGGACCAATGTAAAAATTGACCAAATTCGATAAGATAATAAGATAATATTTTTTTTGAAATCCCCATGTAAAATATAGTCCCAATAATATTATAAATTAATAATCACTATATATACACTCATATATATATATATATATAAGTATATATATTAATTTATTTGTAGATATATTAATGTATGTTTTTAATTTTTTGTAAAAATAAATTTTCTCCTAGAGTTCACCTTAATAAATAATTTTATGTTAGTATATTTTTAAAAAATAATCTTGTAATATATACCATCACAAGTCATAAAAATAATCAAATTTTCTTTCTATTTTCAATTTTTAAATATGCATAATATTCATTTTTACAGATAGGATGTGAAAATATAACAATTGAGGTTATTAAGATACATCTGAATTTATGTATATCATCTGTAAGTGAATTTATCTATAATTTTGAAGTTTTTAGTCAAATTTCTTTTTTAAAAATTATATAATATTCATTTTCAAACTACAAATTGGTATAAATGATTTAAGTCAACACTAATACTGCATCCTATAACATTTTGGAAAGAATATAGTAATTTATAAACTCAAGATGTTAAATAATTAATTCGTTAACCAAAACAAAATAACCCGCCAAAACAACTCATTAAGAGAAATAAATAACACACCAAAAATCTAACTAAAATAAAAGAAATATTTGACTTTGAATTTACAAATTTTTAATCTGATACCTAAAAACATAAGATTGCTTTTCATTTTATCTTGACTTTAGTTGACAAATTGTTTTGGTAATGTTTGCATATAAATAGTTCACCAAAAAAAATGTTTGCATATAAATACATAATATGAGGACATTTAGATTAAACTCATAATAAATAAAAGAAAAAAATCAATACAAAAGCTTGTGGACTCCATCGACTCATTGTCGAAGCAAGTAGATACTATAGAAGAAGGATTTATCAGATTTATATGATTAGATCAAAGAATATATTATGGATACATTTTAGAGATATGAATATATCTTATAGGATTATATTGGTAACCATAGAAACAGATTTTTTTTTTCTGTAGCCATCTGATTACTAGCATAGTCCCGGTCATGGCCACACAATTATCATTGAGCTTACCTTTTATGCTGAATGATTTTGCAGACTAAGGTGTTGTGGAGATGTTTCTTTTTGGAAAAGAGATACCAAACAAATGCAAAAGAATGTATCGTATGAGTAGAAGGGAAGATCGAATAAGCTCATTACCAGACCCTATTCTTGGTCAGATACTCTTGAATCTGTCTACAAAAGATGTTGTTAAGACAAGTCTTTTGTCTACTAGATGGAGATCAGTTTGGCGTTCGGTTCCCGGGTTAGATCTTGCTGACTATGAACTCACGGATTATAGTTCCTTTGTGAATTTTGTCAATAGTTTCGTTCAGTTCTCTGTTGTGTCACCTATTGTAAAGCTAAAGCTTACTTCTAAGAGAGTGAATAGTGATCCCTTGGCTATCAACTCATGGGTGGATGAAGCTGTTACGCGTAAACTTCAACATCTTGAGATTAGGAGATGTAATGGTTTTGAGCTTCTGCCAATTAGTCTATTTGTCTGCAAGACTTTGGTATGCTTGAAGCTTTGTTACGTGGCATTTTTTGAGTTGAACCATGTTTCTTTACCGCGTCTCAAGACAATGCATCTAGAAGCAGTTCGGTTCACAAATCATGCGGCGATAGAGACACTTATCGCGTCTTGTCCAGTTCTTGAGGATTTGAGCATAGTTCAAAATGATTTGAAGGCCATACGTGTGTTCTCTGACACAATAAGTAGTATCAATCTGGTTCGCGATGTTACTCATACCAACCATCAGGACGTTGAGAAGTGTGAAGTTGAGATTTATTCCCCTAGACTCAAGTATTTGAGTCTTAAAGATAACAAATCCTCAAGTTTCATCATATACAAGTTGTGTCCATCTGCCAAGGTAGATATCGCTGTTGGCTTCAATGTGAAAGGTGTTTTGGATCCAAATGACTCGGGAAAGAGAAGTAACATTCGTAATTTCCTCAACATGATCTCAAGTGTCCGTGACATGATCATATGTTGGAAAACTCTTAAGGTACATATACTCTAATCATGTTCATTGAATCAATTAATTATATTCCTTAATGCACTCTTTTGTTTTCCTTCTAGGTCATTCATCAATACTCGAAACTTGAAACCCTACCTTACTTTCCTAACATGTCTCATTTGCATGCTAAAATCTTTGTTGCTGATTTGGAAATGTTGCCCATCCTTCTGTGGAGCTGCCCAAATCTTAAATATCTCATCTTGGTACGTGTTTTTCTTGGTTACTTAGTTTTGTTTACATTAAAGATTATCCTACCCCATCTTATACTTTTGTTTCTTTTTGTGGTATTTTTAGGAGCTTAATGGTTCAACTAAGAAGAAAGAGCAAATAAGTATCTCATATGTGCCTTGGTGTTTGTTGTCAAGCCTTGAGAGTGTGGAGATGAAAACGCCAATTCGTGGAACTCGAGTAGAAATGGAACTAATAAAGTATTTCCTTCAGAATTCAAGATTTCTCAAGAAACTTATTCTGCGAGTGGCCGGTCGTACGATGAAAGAAGAGTATATCATCTTCATGGAAATCCTAAGGTTCCGAAGATGCTCTAGTGCGTGTCGAGTCAATGTTGTTGGACTCGAAGAGACAATGTTGAAACTATGATAGAGGAGAATGTGTATCAATCATCCAAAGCTAAGCTAGCTTCTTCTCTTGTGTTCATTCGGAATCAAAAAGTATATGTTGCTTTTGAATTTTATTTTAGAGAAATGTCTGATTCTTAAACTTGAAGTCCATCTAGTGATTTAAACTGAAGAGGGAAATATATATAATAGATGAGACTTTCCTAAACAATGTCTTTTTTGTTTAATCGTTTCTGAGTAAATATTTGATTTCTAATGGCTTAATTGATTATTAGCTTCAATAAGCTAAATATCATTCATTACACGTTTTCTAAAAAAGAAGAAAAAGGTTAAGTAGTGGGATACAAAGAGGAGTCTCCACGTTATTAGAATTAACCTTCTAATCAGAATGTTATATAGTTACTAATTGCTTCTAATGGAACAAACAAAAGAGTGGAATCTTAATGGTAACAAAATAACTCATTCCATTCTTGTGTGGGATATAATGGCCTCCACTTTGATTTCTTTGAAACCTTAGTGAAAAAAGAAAACACAATTTTAATTCTCCCTATTAATATTAATTTGAAAACACATCTTATATAAAAGTAAAGTTGATCAAACACGTTCTTAACTGTTGACATCAATTCTATGATTTAAGACTGTTACAGTGTGTGTAGTGAGTTCGTAGTGACTTAGGCTCCAATTTGTAATATGAGTTATTGAAATTGAAATACATTAAATATTATAATTTGATGTATCTTACAGTAAAAGTTATGTGGTAAAAACTGCCATTTGATGTAGTGAGTCGATGTATAAAAATATATTTTAATAATTTTACCAAAATTATTGAATGGTGACGTTTTTGCTGTAAACTTTGCAATATAAATTTAATACGATCGGTCATTATCGTAATGGATCTTTTATGGGCTTCATATTTGGTTATAGTTTAAGCCCAATTAGATTAGTATCATCTTCTATTTAAGTTTGTGTTTTTTTTTTTATCAGCCACACATTTATTAAAATTGTACTCCATGGTTGGTAGCCCAAACTGGAGGAAAGTTGTTTACAAAAGTAACTTCCGAATCAAGGGATCTGGAAGAACGAGCCAGACAATCTGCTTTTGAATTACAAGTACGAGAAATCTTAGTTAAAGAAAACGACGAAAATAATGCACGTAACAGTAGAAAATCGTCTAAGAGGTTGGAGAATGCTGGCCACTCTTGTGGCTCTTGTACCATTGCAATAAGCTCGGCACAATCTGATTCAAAAGTATGACAGTCAATTCTTATAAGAATATTCTCCATAGCTCATAATAACGCTTCCAATTCTGAATGGAGTGGTGAGGGACACCCTCTAAGACATTTAGCACCTAGTAGATATGTTTGCTCCTCTCCTCTGAAACACCACCACCCCAGGCCTCTAAACATATTCCCCGACTTCCACGAACCATCGATACGACATCGAACAATTAGCGAAGGGGGAGATATATGTTCTATTGGTTCAGTTACTTCAGTCGAACTAATTTGGGCTTCTTCCCATGATAAATGTTCACTTAAAGCTTGATTTATGATGTCTACTGGTTCAGACTGAGTTCCTTGAAACACCTTTTTATTTATATCCTTCCATATAAACCATAAAATCCATGGAAATAAATGCTTTTTCTCCTTCTCCCTTAACCAAGGAATCACACTCCAAAAAATGAAATCTAGATTTGCAAATCTCGAGCTATAAGGAAAACCTCTTAGGAGCATAGGAATTGTAGACAATTCCCAAATTCGCCTCGAATACGCACATTCAAAAAGCGCATGATTAATTGTCTCAATTTCAAAGCCACATTTTTTACATAGCGTGTCACATTGAATCTTGCGAGAAGCTAAGGCGTCCATGACCGGAAGTGTACCGTGGCAATTTGCCAAATAAAATGTTTGATTTTTGGTGGAGTGCGAATATGCCATGCATACGCTTTTAGAGCAATATAGCTTGGATTCTCTTCAGCCTCTCCTATCAAATTTGTGCTAGCCAGTACCCAGATTTGACCGTATATTTTCCTGATTTTGTATAATGCGAGATCAATCTATCCGGCTTATAGGTTTTACTTATAGACATACCTCTAATGATACAACTATCCTCCGGATGCATAAATTCATTAAGAATGGGTAAATGCCACTCCTTGCTCATTGGATTAACTAAGTGATTAACCTTCAGATTTGGATGAAGTAAAATTCCTCGTCCAGAAGCTGAACGTGGATTAATATCAGGTATCCAAGGATCTTTCCACACCGAAATGTCAAATCCTGAACCTATAGACCAACGTGTCCCCTTTTCTACCAAATTCTTGGTCGAAAAAATACTTCTCCATCCAAAAGATGGAGAATATGGTTTCTTTTCCATTAAGGGATGTTTATTCCTAAAGTACCTCTCTTGCAACACCAGTGCAACCAGAGAATCCGGATAAAGTATTAATCGCCAATACTGTTTTGCTAACATTGCATCATTAAATTTATCCAAATCACGAAAACCCAAACCACCTTGAATTTGTGTCTTTTTTTGTAAACGTTTTATCGAATAGATCAACAACAATGACGAAAGTCTTAACTCTTCTTCTGTCTCTATTTCTCTTCTCATCTAATCTCTTTCTTCTGATTTCTCATCTCCTACTTCTGATTCTTATATATTTTACTATAATTACTTGATACATTGGTTCTATCAAAATTATTAAGTAAATTAAATTTAAAATTTTAATGATTTAAAAATAATATAAGCGAATACATTTAATAAAATATATGTAATAAAATCATTTATAAATTTATAAATAATTCAATAATTTTAATATACACAAAGTTAGCTAAATGTTTTTTTATAACATTGTAAATTGAGAAAAATTAACTACATACATTCCATAATATTTTACAGTCATATCATTTTAGATTTATGCGTATTTTCATTTTAAAAAAATAAAAGCAATTATATGGCAAAACATAAGAAATTTAAATAACTATATAAGAGAGAGAGAGAGAGAGTGAGAATAGTTAAATTGGCGAAAATATTTTTTGTACGGTTCTTCCTCTTTCCTTATATGTTCATTCATCAACTTCTTTTTCTTCTTAATTTTTACATTCCATAATATTTTAGAGTCATATCATTTTAGATTTATGCTTATTTTCATTTCAAAAAAAATAAAAGCAAAAAATTATTTGGGAAAACATAATAAATTTAAATAGCTATATATAAAGAAAGAGAGAGAGAGAGAGAGAGAGAGAGAGAGAGAGAGAGAGAGAGAGAGAGAGAGAGAGAGAGAGAGGGAGAGAATCGTTAAATTGGCGAAAATAATTTTTGTATGGTTCTTCCTCTTCCTTATATGTAATATATACTTACTGGAAGAGGTAGTAATTCTTGAATCCTTGTAATTTTTTCTATAATCTCTGAAAACTTGCCAAAAACCCTATCAAGAAATTGTAAGTACATAGAAGACAGCTCATTTTTTATTCTTCTTTTTGTTTCCAATTAATTAATTTCTGGAAACTGAAGAGAGTCAAAATCTTACCATATATGTTATGCAACATATTTTGTTTCACATAATTTATTAGAGTAGAGAAACGAAAACAAACACAATGGATGGAGTGTTCATACCTTTGCAGATAAGTTTCTTCAAGAACAATGCACCGAACAGCTAATAGAAGAAGCAACAAGTACAATAGAGACAATTAGCAAATGAAACCCTAGGAGACAACGACATGAAAAGAGACATGTTGATATTAAAAAAAAAATCGATTGGATATGAAGCTAGCTAGTGGTCACGGACTTGATCTTTGGGGATCAAACCGTGCGGCCCTAGACCTTCTTTGTCTCAAAAAAATGGATTAGGCAACCTAACTCTCCCAAGAATTCCGACCCTTTGTGAGAAAAGAACCCGGAAAGAACGAAAAGATCGAGCAAAGACAAGTGATTATTGAATTACTCTGATTTTGATTAAATGTTGGATGATTACAAATGATTTATCTCACCCCTATTCATACAAAAACACCTCCTTAATGGACGATAGATGTTAAAGCGATCTAATGGCCGATATTGAAGATATCGCCATAAATACAAGGATTTGGCTTGGTGACAAAGTCTTCGGAGAATCCTCTCTAAGTCTTTCCTTAAGTGGCGTCGAAGTTCCTCCAAGAAAAAGGCTAAAAAATGCTAAGTGTTTAGTGGGCTTTCTCCATAGTCTGGCCCGAATGGGTGTGCATGTAAATGGACCGTGACATAGTGGTAGTTTGATAAGTATAATGAAATGGAATCAAAAATGAACTAATCTTAGTATCTTACCCAAGAGAAAAGAGAGAGAGAGAGAGAGAGAGAGAGAGAGAATCGTTAAATTGGCGAAAATAATTTTTTGTACGGTTTTTCCTCTTCCTTATGTGTCCATTCATCAACTTTTTTTTCTTCTTACTTTTCAATTTTGGAAGAATACAATTAAACAACTTCTTCTTCTATTATTGAGATCTTCTTTGCAACACCAATATATCCAATTTAGGAATTTGATATAACATGTGGTGGTGGAACTGCTTTACACCCAACAAATGGTCAAATATCCACCTCCCTTTGGATTCCCTTTTTGAGTATGTATGTCAAGACCAAATATTCTCCACAAAATCAATAAGCTCTTGAAATTAATATGTCGTTAAGTTTTCATGTCCTCTAATACATCTTATAGTCTTGATCAACTCAGTTGCTACAGTAGTCTAACATATGTTATTAAAAATATATTTAATATTTTATCAAATCCTGATTATAGAATGAGAATTTTATCAAAAATACCACAATTCAAATTTCTTTTAGAGAGAGAGAGAGGAATGAGTTTGGGATTTCCTCTCTCTCTCTCTCCGCTTTTGATTTAGGATTTGAGTTATGTGTTTACTGTTTACCAAGGAAAGCTTCTGATTTTAGCAAAATTTCGATAACAAATTCAGCTTTCATGTCTCTCATTTTGATTTGGTTTTAGGTTATGTGGTTTGGAATTTTATAGGAAGGCTGAACATTATATCTTACATGAGAATTGTGATATATTGAATTGACGTTAGGGTTTCAAAATTGATCACCTCTCTCTCTCTCTCTCTCTCTCTCTCTCTCTCGCATCCAATCGGTCGAGCACATATGGACAAAATATTCTACAAATCACGTTTAAATTAATTGTGCTTTGTGTTATGTTATTTATGAAATAAATTGTATCTCAACTATGTTTTAAGTTTTTATTTTCCAATAATTATTAAGTTTTCAAAAATTAAAATTGTTAATTTTTTAACTATTTATTTTATTTTTTAATTTTAAGATCCACTACTTAAGAACCCACCAATGATCCTGCATAAAAACATAAAAACTTAATTACATTTCTTAACCATCACTTTTTACAAATAAATTAATAAACAAATCACAAGATTTATTTTTAAAAGCCTAGCATTGAGGATGCTCTTATAGCATGTTTGGGTTTAGTCTTATTATATCTTCGACAGTTTTTTTTTAAATTTTAGTAAGTTTTTTTTGCTGGATGGATTTGAGTCTTGCACTACAAGAAAATTGTGGAAATTTGTGAAACTCATAGAGAGCTGCGTCTGAAGCTGAAGTCGAGTAATATCATCTTCCATATAAAGATGGTATTACTTTTTGGCTTCGTTGGGTGTAGAGCAGTTCCGACACCACAAATTATATTAAATTCGGAACTCGGATTCATTGGTGCCGCAAAGAAGATCCCAACAATAGAAGAAACACTCGTGCACTTACAAAAACAGCCACTTGGAGCAGCTTTCCCAATCTTGCTTCTGGATTACACACAAATAAGAGAGGTACGTGTAAATGGATGATCTCTTGTTTTTAATTTAAGGAAGGATTAGAACAGTTCATTTGCAGCTTTTTCTGTATGTTGGTTTTAAAGGGTTTGTTTTTTTTCTACATATAGGAGATATATCGAGGACCCATGTACAAGGGTTCAAGGTTTGCTGGCATGCATGCAGTATCAGTGGTAAACTTTGGAGTTGATGAAAGCAGTGGAGAAAGTTTTATGATGGTGAGATCATCTCATGGCGAAAAAGTAGGAGTAAATGGTTACTTCAAAGTGTCAATAGATGTTATGCTCCTCCAAACAAGCAAAGAATGCCACAACAAGGATGAGGAGAGTTATTTCCAAACGCCCACGCCACTACTAACGAGGTTTTGCTATCCGGAACTTCTAGAAGAAAAAGAAAATAACAACGGATCATCTAGCGAAAAAGGTTAGTTTTATTGAGTAATGATACATAAACTATTTGGTTCATTTTTTATGATATATAATACCACATGTGTATTAATGTGATATGGCTCTTATTGCTTTCATTTGGCTACTAGTTTTGATATCCCATTATAGTGTAGTAGCTAGAGTTGTTGTTAGTTTGAGATCATTTAGTCTCTCTCTCTCTCTCTCTCTCTCTCTCTCTCTCTCTCTCATCCAATCGGTCGAGCACATTTGGACAAAATATTCTACAAATCACGTTTAAATTAATTGTGCTTTGTGTTATGTTATTTATGCAATAAATTGTATCTCATCTATGTTTTAAGTTTTTATTTTCCAATAATTATTAAGTTTTCAAAAATTAAAATTGTTAATCTTTTAACTTTTTATTTTTATTTTTTAATCCTAAGATCCACTATTTAAGAACCCACCAATGATCCTGCATAAAAACATAAAAACTTAATTACATTTCTTAACATCACTTTTTACAAATAAATTAATAAATAAATCACAAGATTTATTTTTAAAAGCCTAGCATTAAGGATGCTCTTATAGCATGTTTGGGTTTAGTCTTATTATATCTTCGACAGTTTTTTTTTAATTTTAGTAAGTTTTTTTTGCTGGATGGATTTGAGTCTTGCACTACAAGAAAATTGTAGAAATTTGTGAAACTCATAGAGAGCCGCGTCTGAAGCTGAAGTCGAGTAATACCATCTTCCATATAAAGATGGTATTACTTTTTGGCTTCGTTGGGTGTAGAGCAGTTCCGACACCACGGATTATATTAAATTCGGAACTCGGATTCATTGGTGCCGCAAAGAAGATCCCAACAATAGAAGAAACACTCGTGCACTTACAAAAACAGCCACTTGGAGCCTCTTTTAGTATATAGTACTGATTTTGATCCTGTAATAGAGATGGAGGTTATGTTTTTTTTTTTGGGGGGGGGGGGGTATACAAACAGTTTTAATGTGTGTTTGTTAATACTGTAGCGGAAGACAATATATCTTTGCTGGATGAGGAAGCAATCGATAAGTTGTACCGAGGTTCTATGCCTAAGTTTGTGTCTAAACCAAGACCTGATGATGATAAGCTGAGGTTCTACGAGGTGACTTTACATGTTTCTGCTATATATGTGTTTGAAATAAACCTTTCTGCTACCAAATTGTTTTAAGGTGTCTTGTGTGTGTTTGACAGGTTCAGGAGCAGGACATATGTGAATATGATTGGCTACGTCTATATACTGAATTTGCGTTTTTCTCCTTCTACAGCTATAATGAGGTACTTGAGAGTGGGGAACTTATTGGCTTTAGTCTTATTATATCTTCGACAATTTTTTTTTAATTCTAGTAAGCTTCTTTTTTCTTTCTTTTTTGCAGGATGGATTTGAGTCTTGTTTGCCTGTGGAGGAGATCAAGAAGATAATTGTGGAAACTTGTGAAACTCATAGTGATCCGCGTCTGAAGCTGAAGTCGAGTAATGCCATATTCCACATGAACTTCAGCGCCAAGAGTCGCGACTACAAATCGGTTGTAAGGAGAACCATGGATGGGATATCGGGACATATGGTTCTCGAAATTAATAGCTGCAGGGTCGATCAACCAAGCTCTGCCTAAACCGCCTAGTTTACTACTACAAAAAAAAACAAACAGTCTATTAAGCCGCCTAATTTTCTAGTATACTCGATTCTTTAATGTGGCCAAAACTTATTTATGTCTTTCAGTCATGGATGTACTTTGGTTTTCACCCCCAGCTAATCTTATGAAGGTGTGTCTGTACATTCGTAGACACTATTATGTATTTAATTGTAGTATGTTGTCCCTACTTGTTAAGCTTTTCTGGACCAACGAGACATGTGATGGAGAAGATACATATCAGGGTTCGTTTAATCAGCTTGTCTTAAGTTTATTGAATTAGGAGAATTTCTTGATGAACAAATTTGTTGTACTGTATCTTGTTTTCTTTTGCTCTTTAACGCTGATTTCTATTTTGTAACAAACTCTGAATTCGAAAAGCAAAACCACAAAACTAGAGCCAAACTCATAGCAGTAACTAACAACACCTGAAGAAATAAGAAAAAAAAAACCCCCCTACAACACAATTCTTTGTAGTAGCTTCATCTCCAAGCAATCTAATCTTGAGATTCTTTAACGTTTCTGATCTTGACGAATTGTTGAACCAAAAACATAAACGGTGGAGAAACAAGTAGACACATAAATCCCGCAAAGAATCCAAACAGGTTCATGAGGACAAAGGCTAAAGTCAAGAAACCATATACCATAGCCTTCTCTTTGAGACTCCTGAAGGAAACATCGAGCTCGTCATCCAAGCCAAG
The DNA here is from genome assembly GCA_036452645.1 of Capsella bursa-pastoris. Classification (NCBI taxonomy): domain Eukaryota; kingdom Viridiplantae; phylum Streptophyta; class Magnoliopsida; order Brassicales; family Brassicaceae; genus Capsella; species Capsella bursa-pastoris. The sequence goes on along the minus strand of CP144195.1, from coordinate 13,578,498 downwards.
TAAAATGCAGAAAGCACATCCACAGTAATAAAAAATTGCCATCATTACAGCCGCATGAAAAGTTACTTTCGATATCTCAAAGTTGTAGGAACCCATGTACTTAGATTGCCCTATCATCCCAACAGGAATCAGTGTTGCAACCACGAGAATGTTGTATATGATCGCCAAGTTGTTGAAATCTGCTTCCGACGGTATGAATCTGTTGCTATATCCCTTTCCTAGCATCATCGTTAACTTTAAGAGAAGAGACAAATGCGCAAATCTTGAAGAAACTGAAGATAGAGAGAACCAAATCGAAGACACTATGATATATATATAGTTTGGTTTCGGTTTAAGCGTAACGTTTAGGTTTTATATTAGGAATAGGACTAAGAATAGGAGATATATATATATATATATGTCATATATAATCCTAGTCCGAAAAATATATTGTGATGATAATGATGAGTTAGTTTGGTTTTGTTTAGTGTATTCCTAATAAAACTTCGATGAGATGAGACTGAAATATTAATGATGATCGAGCTTTTTTAAAACCTATTCTACTTTATATTTCTGAGTCGATGAGATTAATTATACATAGCTTCGGTTCAAGCTTGAGCTTTTGATTTGTCATTGCTTCAGTATATTGTATATATAAAGTATCATTAAAGCTTCTCTTATAACATGGAGAGCTGTAAAATCTATAGTTTCAACGTATTTTTTGGAACAATCTCTGAATCCCAAAAGCAAAACAAAACTACTAGTTGTAATTACAAGTAAAACATCATCACCAAACCATTCAACCCTAAGAAAACCCTGATTTGAACCTTCATCTCCAAGCAATCTTATTAAATCTTGAGACTATTCATAGCGTTAATTACAACACCTGAGAAGAAACAAAAAAAAACCCTAAAAGAAGGCTAAAAACCCAAGCAATCTAAAGGTAATATAGATTGGAATCTTCATCTCCAAGAAACCTAATCTTGAGATTCTTTAACGTTTCTGAACTTGACCAATCCAAGAACCAAGAGAAGACTCGGAGGAGAAACTGGTAACAACAACATCCCCCAGACGAATCCGAACAAGTTCATGAGGTATAAAGCCAAAGTCAAGAAACCACTGATCATAGCTAACTCTTTATCAATCCTTATCTGTGTCTCTTGATCTCCAAGCGTAAGCACTTCGTTTAGAATCCAGCGAACACTTCCAGTATGATACGAAACTGCCATCATCAGAGCCGCAAATCCCATCGCCTCACGAAAAGTTACATTCGATAACTCGAAGTTTGCGAAATCGATGAACTCAGATGATCTCCATGTTATCCTTAGAGAAAAGAGCGTTGCTAAAAGGATGATGTTGAATCTGATCGAGAGTTGTTGAAAGCTGCTTGAGAAGGTATCCATCTACAAGTCAATCCCACTCGTTTCATCTCTTTCTTTTAACAGCTGAGAAAGATGTGAGATCCTAAAGATGAACAAATCTTTTCTTGTTGAGAAACACTTATCCAAGAATCTTGCAAGTTTTTTGTGGTTTTTATCTTTGCGGTTTTAGTTTCGGTTTATAAGCGCAATGTTAGGCTTCTCTAGTCTCATCTCTTTGACCTGTTTGGCCCGGATCAACCGGTTCCTAATCTTATTGTGTTCCGGTTTAGTTAGTGTGAAAATTGAACTAGATTGACTCTTTATTAATCTAATCTCACTTCTCATAAGTATAACCAAACCAAACCAAACTCTGAATTGGAAACACAAAAACCAAACTTAAGTGGCAAAAGTCATAGCAATAATTATTAACACCTGAAGAAAAACTAAACTAACTCCCCACCAAATTATTATACCCTATACTAAAGAAACAAAAACAAAAAACCCTAAAATCCAGACTTGAACCTTCATCTCCAAGCAATCTAATTTTTAGATTACTCAATAGCAAAAACTACAACACCTGAAAACCAACAAAAAAAAAACCACCACTAAACAATCCAACCCTAAAGAAAAACCAAATCCGCGTGGTTGAATCTTCACCTCCAAGCAACTTCTAATCTTGAGATTCCTTTAAGTTTCTTCTTCTCTTGACAAATTCTTGAGCCAAAAAGAGACTCGGAGGAGAAATAGTTAAACATAAAAGTCCAAAAAAGAATCCAAACAAGTTCATGAGATAAAAGGCCAAAGTCAAGAACCCACTGATCATAGCCACCTCTATATCAACCCTTTTGAAACCAGTAGTGGTCGTCTTACTCTTATCTTCCAACATAGCAGACGTGATGCACTGAGTAGATCCATGCCAATAAAAAAATGCCATAAGCTTAGCCAACATCCCCATAGTCTCATGAAAAGTTACTTTAGATAACTCGAAGTTGTCCAAATCGATCATCTCAAGTTTTCCCATTCGACCAAGTGAAACCAGCGTTGCAATAAGGATGATGTTGTATTTTATCGCGAATTTGATGAAATCTGCGTCGGAAGGAATCAACCTGTGACTAAATCTTACTTGTTGCTCCATAGAGAGAAGGAGGTGAAGATGAGTTGAACCAAATCAGGAAAAGAAAACGCTTAGGTTTTATATACAAAGAGATCAACATTGGCTTAAACCGACAAATTATATATTGCTCTAGTGAATCTCATATTACATTAGCAAATATAAAATTAAAAGTTATTTTAAAGCCTTCAAAGATGTTGTAATATGAACATGTATAATTAATAGACTAGAACTATAGTAAATATATAATGTAATTAATTATTATCATATTTTTGACAAGAAAATGTGGGTTAGGCTTTTATACAGTCACAATTAAATATGTTTTGATGTGTAAATATCAAAGCTTTGTAGCTCTATATATGTCAAGTTTGAACCTCATATTCAATAATTTGGCTTAGAAGTTGACATGGTCTAAAATGAAATCCTAAGTTTGTTATATTGAAGAAGATACCTATAATTGTATGAAATTATTCAAAAATTTCGATTGAAAAAATAAACTGAAAAGTTCATAAATCATTCCTCTTATCAAGAAGTTAAACGCCTTATATTGTTCAAGCTCAAAAGAGACAAAAATGTTAATTTGTAGAATGAAAAAAAAAAATCAGTATTTTGCTTTTGCTTTCAAGTGAACAAACTCTCTCATTACATGAAGTAGTAACAGTACCAAACTCATAGCAATTAATTACACAACACATGAAAGAACATAAAAATTACAATTCAACCTTAAGAGAAAAGGAAAAAAAACCCTAAAACCAACCCGTGTGGTTTGAAATCTTCACCTCCAAGCAATCTAATTAACCTCGAGATTCTTTTAACTTTCTGAACTTGATGAATTCTTGAACAAGAAATAGAAACGGAGAAGAAACAAGTAGACACAAAACTCCCAAGAAGAATCCAAACAGGTTCATAAGCAAAAAGACCAAAGCCAAGAAACCACACAACATAACCATCTCTTTGTCGATTCTTCTGATATCAATAGTCTTATTACCTCCCAACAAAGCAACGTAGAGTGATGCGTATATGATTCTGTTAACAGGTACATACCAATTAACACTCACTGATGTCATCATCATAGCTAAATACCTCATCGTCTCACGAAAAGTTGCTTCTGATAACTTGAAGTTGTGGTAGTCGAACATCAACTTAGGTAGTCCCGTTTGAACAAGTACTATCATCCATAGTGAAAAGAGTGTTGCAGCAAGGATTAGGTCGTATTTGATTGCGAGTTTTATGAAGTCTGCGTCTGATGGAATCAATCTGTGACTAAAGCCTAGTTGTGTCATTGTGATTAGCAGAGAAGAAAGTTTCGAAATCTTTGAAGAAAGTGAAGATAAAGGAGACATTGTTTGAATTGTGAGCGTGTTTGTGTAAGTAGAATGATGAACTTAACATATTTATAATCTCGTTAATATAATTGCTGAAAAAGGAATCTTAACTATTCTATTACACATAAGCTAAAAGGATAATTTCCATTTTTCTTTTTTAAGGAAACATTTTTTCCATTTTCATTGTTTATGTGTTTTTTGGGTAATAAGACTTCAATTTGGCTCTTTTTAATCAAAACTTGTTATCCAGAAAAAGATAAGAGAATCAGAAGGTTTTCATAAAGACTACTACAGGGAAAATTCCAAAGATATCATAATGATCCTACTACTCAAAACCCAAAACAGAGGAATTGTTGATAAGCTATAAGAAACCATCACTTCACTTGGCAGCAGCGTGCTTGGCCTTGTTGTGAGACTCAAGTGCATTTCCTGAGTTGAACGTCCTGCCATAAAGATCAGCCAATAAGCAAATGTATCGAACAATGAAGAGATAGTTGGATAAAGAGCAAATGTATCGAACAATGAAGAGATAGTTGGATAAAGAGAGAGGGAAGCTCACTTCTTGCATGAACCACATGAGATTTGACTGGCTGACTTTGGGCTCTGGGCTGCAGTAGTCGGGGTTTTTGCACCTTTCTTTGCCGGGTGGGGTGTTGCAGTGTGTCCACCTTTCTTCTTCTCATCTGTGTGCCAAAGAAGGAAGAGACAGCAGGTTCAAATCAGTACTTATGTATCCCAAATTCAGTGAATAATGTAAAAGAATGATTTGTATCTTCTTCACCTGTTTTCTGAGGAGTAACAGCTACTTTCGCCTTCTTTGATGACACAGGTGTTTTGGGAGCTTCTTCGTTAGCTCTCTTCTTTCCTGATACAGCCTTCTTAGGTGTAGGTGTCTCTTCTTCTTCCTCTGAGTCCTCGTCTTCATCAAAATCCATCTGCAATTATCATGAAACAATAAATGTGTTACTAACATTTCTTGAGAAAATATGTCTCCTCTCCTCACTCAACAAAGAGACAAAATCACACAGAAAGCTATACATATTACTCTAAACAAAAGAGACAAATCACAGAAAGCTATATAGCAACTCACTCCTTCAGAATCAGAGTCATCCTCTTCATCAACATCAGCTGCCTTAGCATTCTTCGTCACTTGTGCAGGCTTGGCCTTTGGTTTTGCAGCATTCCCTGCATAAGAACCAATTATCAAGAACACAAACCAAGGCATCAAGTAGTCTCTGCCTAGTTTAAGTACTTCAAGGTAATAAGAAATACCATTAGCAGTAACGGTGGCAGGAACTTTTTCCTCTTCTTCTTCTGAATCTGTCAAAAAACAAGACATAATGACTAATTAACAACCAAGCTAATATCACAATAAATAAATAAAAGACAAATCAAAAGAGAGACTCACCATAAAAGTCATCATCTCCAAATGTGAAGAACACAATCAATAAAGAGTTAAGGAGTAACCTTGGAAACTCAAATCTATAGAAAACTTTCAAAACCATACACAAAAAAAGTACAATATAAACATCATCATAAAGGATATTCATCAGCACAGTTGGGAGATGTGTATCCAACAAAGTGGACACTTCCATTTCCATTGTGGGAAATCTCAAAATCATTCTGGAATACCAAATCACAGAAAATCTGAGGGATGTTCACAGTTGAAAGGGTTCCCAATAAAAGTTTCTTGTCGCCAAACTTTACATGTACAGCCACAGTCTCTTCCTTCTTGTTTTTACATTCTCCAAGAGATGCCTACACAAACAAAAGAAAGATTCAAGATTGTTATAAAGAACCTCAAAAAACACTCAGAATCAAATCTATAACATTTGATACTAAACCTGAGAAATGTGGATAAGTCTGTCAAGTTCAGTTTCCACTGTAACTGGCTTTCCTGGTTTAACTTCAATTCCTGATAACATCATTTACAGAGAAGAAAAAACCTCAAACATGAGTATCAAGAAACAGCTTCAAGTTAGTTCCTATCATACCATTTCCTATACAATATAACCATTTCTATATGATAATATTCCAACTTAATACCCTAGAGGAAACTACATACATAAGGAAGCAGCCACAAGAGAGTTCAAAAACAGAATACACTAAACAGTAAAAAGGTATTAGGAAGCCCAAAACAGACTGACGGTATCAAGAAACAGCTTCAAGTTAGTCCCTGCCATACCATTTCTATACAATATATCCATTTCTATATGAGAATATTTCAAATTACAACCCTAGAGGAAGCTAGCTACATACACAAAGAAGCAGCCACAAGAGAGAGTTCAAAAACAGAGTACTCTAAACAGTAAACAGGTTTTTAGAAATCCCCAAAACGACTGAGACAAAACGTTGGTTAAACGACTCAAACAGATAAGGTTCTTACCCCAGAACTCCATAGCTAAAAATTGAGGTCGAAAGGTTTGAAAAAGATGGGATTTTTAGGGTTTATGACAGCTAAAATGGAAGACGAAGTGTCGGAAAGGGTTTTTGAGAGACTATTTATAACAAAGAGAGTTTCAAGTGCTTAGGTTAAAAAGCTTGAGTCTTTTCTCCGAACCGAACCCAATGGTTCATATCGGTTCTTTTCTCGGTACAGTTAATTCGATTTTTAGATAAAATCCGGTTTGTGCAACGAGTTTAAAGAATTTTGTTATGATTTCGTAAATTTCAATTTGATTCGGTTTAGATTGGTTCGACTATTAGAAAAAATAACGGTTAAATCGTTTGGTTCGATCAGATTATACTTCGTAAATCGTAATCGGAGAAATCATCCTCCGTCGTAGCTCTCAGGGGAAAACGTCGTCCGAGCTAACCAAGCTTCACGAGCAGCGCAGCCGGAGATCGATGCTGCCACTGAGATCCTCAATAAATTAAAGCTCAAGTAAGGGTTGTATTAGGGTTTTGATATGATTCATAGAGTCGAGTAGAGATTGTGTTAGGGTTGTTCTTATATGGGATTGATTAAAGTAGAAATTGATGAGAACTTAACATGATTCATAGATCAGAAGTTTGTTTTTGAATTGGGCTTTTTACGGGCATTGATTTGGTACCGTTTCTTCTGAGAAAGCTTCTGACTTTGAAGGATGTTGTTGCTGTTATGGAAGATTTTGTTTTACTGAATAGCTTGGTGCTAGGATTAAGAAGAACCTTCTCTCTGATCTTAATCTGTTTAACTTGATGTTTCAAAGATTCATTTGTCCTGGAACTGTATTTGAATAGGGAACTGTGAACAGTGACACTCTATGCAGTTTCATTGGGAGAGTGTATCTTTTCCTAGTCAGTCTTGGCATTGACAACGCCAAGAAAATGAAATGGTCCATTATGATGCAGAGTTCATATGGGTGGATTGAATGTGTTGGGATTGCAGATAGGTCTGCATATGACTGATGTGCCCGTTCGGTAAGAAACTTACCTGTTGTGTATGTTTTCATCATTTCGTTTGATAGCTAGAGACTTGATGACTGGATCCTTTGTTGTATACTTATATGGCAGGGTATTCTAATCAACATTTTTCATCTCTGTCTTCATAACTTGACCTTAAGTTCTCTTTTATTTCAGGTATTTGTGGTTACTCATGTGAATAAAGAAGTGGGGATTGCACTCAAGGGAAAGAAAAAGAATGTGGTTGAATTATTGGAGGTAGACTGACTGAAGTCTATTGTTTTTACTGAAATGCTTCTTTGTCTCATGGTGATGGTTTACAGTAAAACAACCTGTTTGGTTTACTGTTTTGTTAGGCGATGAATGAGCAAGAAGCTATGGAGATGAAAGCAACCTTGGAAGAATACAAAGGGGAAGTTGATTTTTGTGTGTGTAGTACCCTAAAGAAAAAGGTGAGCATCAAGGAGAATATGGTGTCAATCTCAAAAGAGAAAAAGAAAGAGCACCAACGGTTTTTTACACCGTCAGTGATTGAACCATCATTTGGGATTTGGTCAGATCATTTATTGTTTGTACGAGCATTGTTTCAGCACAAGGCCAAGCAAAGCAGGGGATGAACAGTTGAATGTGTTCTGTTTCCTCAACCAAAGTTATTTCCAAGGCACTCGCTTCTGTTGGCATCTCGCATGAAATTTACATCACTGGTACGTAAACAGAATCACAAGTTCTTAAAATCTTGAAAATGGAGCAGAGCGAGTGAAGAAGATTTGTGTGTCAACCAATGAGCTTGGAGTGACATTTGCAATAATAGTAGACTCGGATATCTTCTTTGCTGATGCAACCTTGTGGGAGCATGAAGGACAATGTCAAGAAGTTAATCATTACATAATAGGAAGATTCTAATAGCTAAATGAGGGAGAGAAGCGATAGGGAAACTGAAACTTGGAACTCTCAAGTTAAGAGATAGGAAGATTCTTATGCACGGTCAAGACTCGGCCCGAAATGATCGGGTCTTTGCATAGTTCATAGTGAACCCTGACCAGCTGACAAACTCATACATTGTGTCATTTAGACACTACATACAAGAAATGAACACTTCCATCGAAAAAGACCATCACATGATCATCAACAAATATCAGATTCGAGATACTCAGCTCAACCTTATTTAAGTGATAAATAATCTTTACTAGTTGCAAACTGAGAGTGAAGGAGACGATCGAGTAGAAGTCTACCATAGCTAATTCTTATCCAGAAAATTCTTATATTCAAATAAAATACCAAGTCGATATATATCTTCAGTCAAATTATACACATTTTATGAATGATACGGTAATATCTTTTGTATCTAGCTACTATCATCAGTGTGAGCAGGTTCCACTCACCTGTTATACACTGTGTGTGTGTGTATTTTAAAGTAGTTAATCGTTTTGTGATAAAGATTCTCTAGGAGTAAGTGTTGTCTTGTCCTTGTCGTTGCTAAAGAGATAAAGCTTTGGGGTTAGGGTTTGTCTCCTCATCAAGGCGTAAATATATAAGTGAGTATCCCAAAATATGTGAGTTTATTATAATCATATACGTATACATCAAATTATGATCCATCATCATTCTTGAATCTTGATAGAATATGGATAGAAATATGTTTTTTTAAAAAAGTGTAGATCTATGCAGTCGTCATTCTATAGAACTATATTATATGAGTTTTTAGTGGTACGCATATGTACGTTGTTGTAAAAGTTAGCAATTCCCGAAAGCTTGCATGTGAGCAAGTCATCGACGTTGTTCGATCGGTGTGCATCAATCCATCCATATGTATATATATATTATAGTTAAGTGGTAAATAACATCTTGTTTTGTGTGTTGTGGTACAGCACGATTGTAACGAAACTATAATAAAAATTTATATACCTTTTGAAAGATAGTAAAACTAACAGAATCGTACGTGATTAATATTAACCTAAGTCTCGCAAGCGCACCTTATATATATATTAACCTAAGTCTAAAAACCTCATATTCATCCTCAGCTTCATCGTTTGACTCCTAGCTAGAGCACATATGGGATGAAATGTTAGATATTGCCCAATCAAAATGGTATATTTTTGTGTTACCAATGATATATGTTTCGTTCTATCTCGTTGGTTTCGTCATCATATAATATTGTACTTATTGTTTAGATGTCATCTACATTTATATTTATGTTGAGAAGTGTTTGGTAAGTGGCATCATGACATGGACGTAAAAACAGAATAAATGGTGTAGAGAAAGGAGAGTGACTATAGCATTAAAGGACGGACGTAGTGTTGCCACTTACGTAGGTTTTTGCTTACATGTGTTCTACAATTTCCTCCACAACTTTTTGTTATATCTAATTTTCAAAAATATTTATAATTGTTTGTTATGGTTTTTAATTTCTTATTCAATGCTACTAATTACCTGCCAACGTTCCACCATTTTATATTCCAATTTTTTTCAAAAAAAATATAGCATGTGTACACTATATATAAAGGTATTTTAAAATTACATATACCTATATATATATATGTATTTTGGTGTGTAACAATTTTTTATCATCTAAAATATTTGCGGACTTTATATATCAGCACATTGAGTAATATAATAATTAATGTTATTTAGGGTTTGACTGGTTACATAATGGTCGAAGTAGAAAAATCCGTTAGCAGTTTAATCCGTTTTATTTTTAAAGCAAACAATAAACTATTATAAACTAATTCTGTTTATATATAAAAACGGTTATTCGTTGGTCTTTTTCGATCCACACAACTATATGTATAAAAACGGTTTAAGCCGTCAACGGCTTTATACGCTCTGGCCGTTACAACCATTCAAACTTTTAAAATTAGTTAATATTATATTCAGTATAATTGAACTAATGTTATATATAATATTATAAAAACTCGCATACCTAACAAATAAAATGATAACACATTCAAAATATTTTATTATAAAACCAAATAAAGCTAATAATATTTTGTAGCTCATAAAATTCATTTGTAACTGTATGTAATATATTTTTAAGTTACCATTAAAAATAGTTTAGAAGATTAAGAAAAAACAAGTTTAAATGAAAATCTTGGAAAGAAAAATTGCATATAAAAATATGAATATGAGAAGAAAATATATATGTAATAGTTATTATATAGTATGTCATATTTAAGTTAGAAAGTCTTAGTTTTATTTTAATATATCATATTTTAATAGTTATTTAAATAGAAAACAAAAGAAACAGAGAATGGGGGAAGAGGGATGGGAAACAGCTGTCAAACAATTGTCGGAAGAGTTGACTTAGATTGGAAAAAACTCTGACAAAACAGCCAACAAGACTTTAGCATTAGTTATGTCTAAAAAGACTTTGGTTGGACCACAACTTCTTTTTTCAATTATTTAGTGTGAAACTATGCACTCACCCGAATTACAAAAAGATTTCCTTGTCCCCCCCTTTCATTTTATGGCTCATATTAATCAACTTCAAATCATATTATTATCTCATTAAACATTTGAAAAATGTGATTTGTATACATTTTAATCATTGTTGATGACATAATTTTTGGCATTTGACATTTGTTATTTCCCATTTTAATTTAATATTTTTGAGCTAATTTAGTCTATATATCTATCAGCTGGATTCAATTTTGATGTGATCATGTGAACCAAAAATAAAAATAGGAAAAAGTTTTTCTTTTAATTACAAAATTATTAAAAAAATATGGAATCTCATGTCGACTCTGTCTGTATTTATATTCGGTATATGTCTGTCACAAACTTCTCACTTTCTCTCTCTCTCTCACTCTCTAAGCCCAAGAACATGATGAAGCAAACCTTGTGCCTTCTTTTGTGTGTTCTCTTCCTCATTTTATCAACAAGTTCTTCTGCAATTCGAAGAGGTATGTTGAATACAGTAATGATTAAGTTTTGATAAACTTTGTATCATCAATAATACCAAAACATTCTTCCTTCAACTCTCAATCTTATTATACCATCAGGTAAAGAGGATCCAGAGCTAATGAATCCATTAGTTTCAGCTACATCAGTCGAAGAAGAAGACTCAGTTAATGTAAGTCCATCTAATTTTTTTTCCCCCCTAAAATATGCTTTCATATGCATTACCAAGAAATTTTGATAGATGTTTATATAAAAAATATATATATAGAGTATTAATGTTGTACTGTCCTAAATTGAAATTTTAACTTGAAAAAAAAAAACAAAAATTTATTTTTATTTCTTCCTAATTGGAAAAGATATATCATAATAACAAAATAATAGAAACTAGAAACTAAAGTATAGTTAGTAAATTATAAGGAGAACCAGAGATTAGTAAATTAAATTTAATTAAACTGTGAGTTTTTTTTGTTTGTCTTTCTAAAAATAGAAACTAATGGGGATGGATGATTGTGGAGAAGGAGATGAAGAGTGTTTGAAGAGAAGGATGATGACTGAAGCTCACTTAGACTACATTTACACACAACACCATAAGCATTGAGCCATTGACATTGTTAACACTATTATTAATTTGCATACATATATGTAATGTTTTTTTGTGTTGATGTTACCTTTAGATATTTTTTGTGATGAATAAGTATTGTATATGAGTCCTATGTGACAGAAGAGCTCTAAGAAAACCAATTTTTGTTTTTTAAGTCCCCTATCTGAGATTGTTAATTCAGCTCTAATGAAAGATTTAAAAATATAGTGATTGTATTACTATTCCAAAATTTGTTAAAATTGTGTCTTACACTAGAGTAAATAGAATGATCTGTTTTGCCTGATGTCTCTAATTGTCTCAGTGAACAATTTAGTTGGCAAAGAACCTCATATGATAAACGGAACGGTTCAATCTCAGTCACAACTATGGAGTATAAGGACATAAGAAAACCAAGAAACCCCAACTTCAGATTGTGAATGTACAAAGGATATAATGGTGATGAAATGATGAGATAAGGTATATTGTAGTCTTGGATATGTTTCTATGGTACCATGAACCTTGCATGATGCGTTGAACGACTTCTCCTGAACTCAGGCGTAGATATATTACTATTACCTTCTTTGATATGGGCTGTACCATTTGAAGGCTTGTCATCCATGAGTGAAGTGTCCTCATGAGCATAAATTACCCTGCGCGGGTATATGTAAAATGAAGTTATTTAACAAGTGTTTGATTATACGTAGTGAAAGATCTTGTGGAGATCATGATAGTAACCTTAGTTTGTTGTTCAGGGAGTTTTTGGACAAGTTTCTTGGGGCATTCTTCGATTTCAAGGGTGGTTCGTTGTCTGTCTCTGAGGAATCACTCTTGAGTGTTGAATCTGATTTGTCACCAGCACAGAGGTCAGAGAACAGGCTGATACCTACGTCGAAGTTTTGGAATCTTGAGTGTATCACATTGTGGTTGTTGTTCCCCTTTTGGGTCTGATAGTTTCCTACCTTTGCTTCGGGATCTGCCTCAGAACGCAAACTGATCCCAACATCAAGTTTCTGAAACCTAGCTGGAGATGGTTGCTTTGCCTTGGCTTTACTGCTCTCGGCTTTGGTCTTTTTAACACCACCTTGACGTATGTGAAGTGCATGCCTTATGTGTTCCTCCTCGATCTCAGGGAAGAGCTTTCGAGCACTTAACTTTTGATGACTGTGAAATGTCTCCGAAGTGATTTCTGCTGATGGGTTCAACGGAACAGTTGAAAAGGATTTGGCTACAAGTACTCTAGCTGGAAAAGGTGTTCTTGAAACTGGTAGGTTTTGAGTAACGTCCGGCTTATTCCTACTTTTGATGGTCGATCCTCTATCTGTAGATAGTGACCTCCTATTCGGACTCGGATTTAACCTCTCTTCTGCTAGATTCGGCATCCTCGGGCTTGCCTCTCTGTTTCTCAGTGCAGACGGAAACCCTGACTTTCTCTGCTTGCCAGTTGAGCAACTTCTGGTCTGCAATTGGCATTCACAAAACTGATTAGATAATAGTCTCTTTTTGCCAACTGATCAGTTATAAAAGAAAAATCTTGTCTCTGAGTGATTTTACCTCGTAGCTTCTGGTACTGTCATTTGGCTGTGGGCTTGCCTCAGCCTTTGTTCCAGCACCGTTACCATTTCTTGGGAGATGGAAAGGAGAAACTGCTCTCGCTTTCTGACATTCAGTTGTGTTCCGAATGCTACCTGATCGCAATTGTTCCAGCTCTGCTTCCTTCTTCTCCATTGCCGATTTAAGGCTAGATATCTGCAAATGTGAAAGAAAAATTGTTTAACACATATGTATTTATTTCTCTCTGCGCAACGAAAATGAAACTTGTGCCATATATACCTCATCCTTAAGATCTCGGATTTCACCGGTTTCCTTGTTTGATCGAGCTGCTCCAAGTTCAATAGATGCAACCCTTTGGGCAAATTTAAGGGTGCTGATAGTCTCTCCTATAGCGTTAACTTCAGGATTAATATGCACAAACATTAAAGTTTTGGCTTGACCACCTGCACATAATTTCATAGATGAGAAATGAAGCTACAAATGAAAACAAAGCAGAACCGGTGTAAACAAAAAATGACTTGCAAAACCTCTTCATAGTGTTTACCTAAGGAGTCCTGCAGAACTTGTGTAAGCTTGCTATTTCTGTAGGGAATGTGGGAACTCTTTTGTGCAAGTGCATAGATGACATCTCCTAGTGCAGATAGCGATTTGTTAATATGTTGAGCTTCTTTGAGTCTCTCGCCTACAGCTTCAGATTTTTCTACTCTTTCACTTCCAGCCAAATCCACTAGATGAAGACAGCCTCTTAAAATGGATCCTGAGGCCAATTCTTTTCCTTGGACGTGAATTGTCAGTACACTGCAGTAGAAATACATAGCAGTTCAACGACTATTCCGTGATTATAGGAAACGTTTAGAGCTTGAATTAAATAAAAATTTACCTATGAGAACGGCTGCTCCTCTCATTCAAAGCAGTAGCTCCTACTGCACGATTCTTTTGGCCAATCCTCATCAAGTCAAGAACATCTCGAGTATTAGAAACTGGAACCAAGCTTGCATCGGGTACATTAAGGCCATTGAGTTGAGAATTATTGCGTATGTCTAATGTGAGTAGCTGGTCAAGGATTACAGGGCTCTCAGAGAAAAAAACTCGAGGAGAAGATGTTAATATATCACTACAATTCAAGAATTTATCATTATAAAGTATATGAAAGGATATCTTCTGGAGGAACCATCACTGACTAGTAAATCTCTAACTTGTTCATTGTAAATTTCAATCATTTGAACTCCAATTTCATAAGTCACCACATGTGTTCTTGCATTTGAAAGCTGGAAGAGATCACGTAGAGCTCGGTAGTTCACGCCCCAAGTTGTCTCAGTCATCAGATCTGGCCCACTCTGTAAGGAAAAGTAGAGATAAACCAATCTATGTCTAAATGGTTAATGGGAGTAACTATGCAAGCTAAAATGTTCATACCATTGTATACGTTTTTCCTGAACCAGTTTGCCCATATGCAAAGATACAAACATTGAATCCGTCAAGGACAGACCTTATAACCGGTTGAGTATCAATGTAGATTTGCTCTGGTAAGTAAACAACCAAATATCAGTATGATATACCATATACAAGAAAGCATCACGAAATTAGTTAGGTGGTGCAAAACCAATCAAGTCTAAGATAAGTCATATATAGCAAAAGTCTCAAAATATCTTGGTGAAACTAACATCGATGGGAATAGCAAAATATAAAACATACCTTGTGAGACATTCTGTCCAAATACTTTGTTGAAGGCAAATATTTTTCGTGCATCTTTTTCCTGCTTGAAAGGATTGTTTATAATAATATTACCATTTTCTCCAATATAATCCACAGTTGATTGCATATCTTTTTGGTCTTGTAAGAAAGGTCTGACTCTGCAGTAGACTCTAATGGTCCCTACAGTATATCGAAAACATAAGTCATACACTAAAACCAACTAAAACATCAAATGCAACAATGTAATAAGTTGTACCTTTGAGATCTTGGACCTCATTGTAAAGTAAGCGATTTTCCTCCAGAACCTTGTGGTAAGAAGAAGATGTAACTTCCATGGCGTTAACGTGATGGACTGCAATAAAGAGAGTGATTGAGATTACCATATAATCTTTAATTACCGAGAAGAGAAAAGTTTGGTAAGCGAAGATTCATTACGTATCCTTTGAATCTCTTCTTGCCATTCTGACTGCATTTGTTTAACTTGGCTTCTTGTTTCCACAAAATTTGATTTTACTTCCTACAGGAGTTCATCAAAGAAAGAAATCCATTCCATAAATTCAAGATTTTCACGCAGCTTTCACCATTCAAGAGTTGACCAATTGAGAATGTTCAAAAGCCAGAAAACTTGGTAAATTCTAACCTCCAGCTCTTCCTGTTGAACACCAATAGCATCTGCATGACCATGAGAAAACTCGCGATTGCTTGGTCTAATAAACTCAAGCTTTCCGCCACATTTACAAAATTTTGAAAACTCCTTTGTCACCAGATCTTTTCTGTGCTGAAGATATCTGAAAACTGCTTCTCGAAAACCCGACCTTGATAGATCCCCGTTATTGTATTTTAGTATCTTCTTTAGAAACGAACCCAGCTGCAAATATACCAGAAACTAATAATAAACCCCCAGAGAATTGTCTTAACATTAGAAAAAAATTCCATGAAGTATACGCAGAGCGAGTAGTACCTGAGTCCCCTGAGATACTAGTATTGTAGAGAAATCCTTTACTACCCTGTTAAGCAAGGTATCGATCACCTATATATGTAATTTAAAAGTAAAACAAAGATTATTCTTGTAATCTTGATAAACTTATCATTCTTGCATAACTAAATACAGAGCAACCAAACTTAACTCAAGCATGTCTTACCTACCATTTCATTTAAAGGCAGATCATTTGACCCATCACTCTCTTTGATATAAGCCTGTAGAAGCTGAAGCGCGAAATGATCAAAAAGAAAAGCCATGGAGATTGCAGTTTCAGTTTCCTCAGTCGAAATCTCATTAGAAAGGTGAAGAAAATCCAAAAGCTGATCATACTGAGAAGACTCAGACTCATCAGTAGTGCTTTCACTACCAATCCCATACTGTCTCGGAGAGTTGCCTTTTGGATTGAAAGAAACTATCCTCACAGTCCCTCCATACCTCCATACTCCAACTCCACCCGCTTGTTTCCACTCGTAAAAACCTTTCAAACACAAAATGCAATCTACTACTTTGTTCGACGATCCTCCCTGCAAAATAAAAAATAAAAAAGTTTCAATCTTTCATATCCTAAACAACTTATGAAATGCATCATCACCTAATCATTCTCTCAGGAATTTCATCGAACATAACATATGCGTACTCTCGATTCGACTTTCGAAACATAGGCAGAACATAAATTAAGAACCTTTTCGAGATCAGAAGCTCCAAATGTTAAAAGCTGCATATCCTCTACAGCTTTAAGAAAGTTCCTCATGTTCTCAAAATATTGAATTGCGGATTGAGCAGCTCCCTCGGCGTACTGAATAGCTGGAGTAATCGGATTCTCCACCACCTGAGTCAACAATCACAAATTCAGAAGTTATTCGAGATCATTGCATTGGAGGAGTAGAAAGATTAAGACACAGACCTTGAGAACAGAACCGGGATTGACTTTGTTGAGGACGTTGCAGAGAATGAGGCCGTTGCGGAGGGCGACGGAGAACTCGTCTTCCGACGGTTTTTCCGGTAGAGTCTCCACCGCGCCTTGGTCCATCTGTCTCAGCCATGCCACCGCTTGGTACCTTCTCAAAGCTTATGAATTTTTTTGACAATTAGTTAGACACAAAAACACATTTATTATTGTTTCTCGGAATATGAAAAATCGAAATAATAATATATGTTCTCCTAACTGTAACTTAACGCGGGAAATGAATTGGGCTCAGATATTGATGAAAAGCCCAATATTTATCTTAATGGACTTCAAAAGAGTAGTCCACATTTCATTATTATATTTTACGGAAGCAAACCAACAAAACCGAAACCAAATTTCCCATTTAAACTAAAAGAATCTCACTGAAATTTATATACCGGATCATTTGAACCGATTCCAAAAGTTTATGTAAATACCAAAAAAATCAACCAAAATTCACTAAACTTTTTTTTATTTTTGATTAAATATATACATGATATGACACTGACTAAGATAATTAATTATTTTTATTTTACCGAACCTTAAAATGTTATTTTAAATATTTACGGCTTCTTCAAAACCAAAATCTAAACCGCTTTTAACCAACAAAAAAACCTAAAATCTAATTAATATTGATTTTCACAGCTTATTTTTGCATATAAATTGTTTTTTATGCTTCTAATATTAAAAACAATTTGTAGGAATAGAAAATTGGGAGACTCTAGAATATTTTTTTAAAACTATAGAATATTTGAAATGTGTATAGAAAAATTTAGTTAGTCGTAACTATATGTGTATCCACCAAACATAAAAAGTAATAATAGTTGTGCCGTTGTGGTGGGTTACCCTCTAATGAAAGCCAATTTACATAAAGCAAAATTCTTCTAAACAACTTTTTAAAAATTTCAAACCCAAACGTAATTTTAATTTTGAATCACAAAGCTAATTTAACTTAACAATATGGTCCATCCTTTTTTTTTTCCCCTTCTTTACTTTATATTTATTTTCATAGTTAAAAAAAAGAATGATGAGACAAACCAGTTTCTTCAGCTTTTCGTTGTGCAAGCTCATAATCTCCATTGCTTGTTGACGACACCACCAAACCCTTTAATCCTCTCATTACTTCTTGTGGCATTTTTATTCACCTTTCTTCTTCTTTAATTGTTTTTTTTTTTCTTTCTGTTGAGTTGATTTATTACTTCTATCTTCCACAAGATTGTACTCTATAGTAATTACTGAAAAATACACACGGTTTCATCAATACTCATTTTTCTCAAAATTATAGCAAACAAAAAAAGGTTATATACAAAAACAAAAACAAAAAAAAAATCCATTTAGCATTTTACTTAGAAATATATTTAAAAAAAAAACATATGGTGACGTTCATAAATTATATTGCGTGAGAAGACAACATTGTGATTAATAATAATTATAATATGAAATCCAATTGAAGAAGTGATAGATCTCTCTCTATATCTCTCTATAATTTTGGTTGACTAATTAATATTTTCACATAAGAATATTAAGCATTTCTGATAGCAAGATCAGAATTCGATAACAATAAAATGGAGGATTCAAACTATATTAAGAAGTGAGAGTAGAGCTAGAGAACTTGTTACTAACCTGAATTAGAAGTTTAGAACCTGAAAGGACAAAGTGAGATCAATCCTCGGATGATGTTGTACTTGTTCATTTGATCACACCATTTTCGAACCAGAACACAAGAACTTTGGGATGATGAGCTCTTGGATGTCGTAACTTCAAAGATGGGATAGCTAGAGAGAGTGAGTGAGAGAGAGAGAGAAAGAAGAGAGATTTGTGTTGAGAGAAAAGATCAAGAGTTGTTGATTAGCTGCCCTTTTGCACTTTTGTGTATTTGTTTTTTTTATAACGGGTAGGAGAAGATGGAGATAGAGAGACGTGTCTAGAGAAAACCAAGTGTTGGTTCACTTGCCTTTTGCTTATTTATTCCGTTTTTTCTTCTTCTCAAAACGTCAAAAGCTTATTTCTAATGTTTAAGTTATCGGGATGTATTGTTTACTATTAATTTATTAGTATCTTTCACAAGATGGTTTGACAAAATTGTAAGACTTTTGAATAGTTTAATTTAATTTTCATGAAAGAAATATTCAAAGACATTTGAGGAAACCTTATACAATCTCTTTACCCCTTTTTACAAGGTCACTAAAACATCAAAATAATCGTTGATTTACTTCTTAGCTAGATTTTCATATGCGAGTGGTTTCTCGTCTGCTGTAAGATTCGTCCTATTGGTTTAGATCAAAGATCAAATCTCCCTAAATGCGTAATTGTTCCTCATTTACTATGTGATCACATGGATTAAGTTTTGTTTCCCGTTCATATATATATCAATGAAATTACCAACTCTCTTACGTACGTTTAAATGTTTTTACCGGACATGAATGTAATGGTATAGTAAGTGTACATTACTCTTTTATGGTTGTGAATTGTAATCACACTGGTTTTAATAGTATCGTTGTCAAAACGTAAAACTCACTCCTCTTATTGTAGATTATGAGATGGTTGACCTTTAAATATATGAAAGATAACACGTGGCGAGCATCCATGGAAGTCATGCTAATGAAAATTCTAGTCGTACGTCTCCCCCACCTGATACCTAGAGTATTAAAAAGTTAATCTAGAGTATAAATTTCCAATGATTTAACCAATAGAATTATAATTTTTAGTGTAAACAATAAGT
This sequence comes from Capsella bursa-pastoris, assembly GCA_036452645.1. Taxonomy (NCBI): domain Eukaryota; kingdom Viridiplantae; phylum Streptophyta; class Magnoliopsida; order Brassicales; family Brassicaceae; genus Capsella; species Capsella bursa-pastoris. The sequence goes on along the minus strand of CP144195.1, from coordinate 13,558,965 downwards.
ATTTGTGTTCTAGTCATAGTATATATGTCCTTATCTCAAGCCTGCACTCCAAACTTATATCATGGTTTTTAAAAAATCTGTATTTGACTTGCAATTACCCCAAATAATAAATTACTTCCAACAATAATTAACAAATCGTTTAGTAATGGCAAAAATGTTTTAAGAAGTTGATTAAGGAGAAGAAGATCAAAAGTGTAAATTGATCGCTGCTAATATATACCATAGAGTGGACTATAAATCACTAAACCTATAGATGTCAAAATAAAAAAAAAATCTAAACCTATAAAAATTAAATAAATTGCATTGTAACTTGTATATATAATTAATTTAAAAAATTTATAAACTATGAGTTTTTTTTTTTGACAGCCAAAATATTGTATTATAAACTATGGAATAATATGATGTATATCAAATTTTTGTATTATTACTTTTTAATAATAGTTTAATAGTACAATATATTATATGGTTATAAGTTGAAAACGGTCAAAACAAGAAAAAGGGAAGGTGAAAATAAGAAGAAAATATAACCCTAGCTTGATCTACAAGGTTTGTCAAAAGTAAAAAAAAAAAAAAAGTAAAAAGCTTGATGTAGAAGTCTGTGTTTCAGATTTCACAAAAGTAATTAGGGGTTATTATGAGTTTGTAAATTCTATCAATATCTCTTTTTACTTGGTCTGTTTTTCATAAACCAATCAATTAAGATGTTAAGACATTGAGATTAAAGCAAAAAAAGATGAAAGAAAGAAGTAGTTATGACCATAAGAATGCTTTGTTTGTTTGTTGGTCGCATGGTCCATTCTTTTCTTTCCCATCATTTGCGCATGAATCTCTCTTTCGTTTGTTGTGTGTTCACCTTAAATTGCGCAAATGCTGTCTATGGACTTTCATGGGCTGAGCTATAATATAAACAGCCCAAGTAATTACTTGTGAGAAGCCTAACTCAAAAGCCTGTGTAAGAATTTGTGTTCGTGATTTTCATATAAACTCACTCAATAATTGCTTAATAAGACCTTCAGTTGAATCAGATTCTGTTGGTACTCCCGCCTAGTCCGATCCATCCATAAAGCAATACCAAACAAGTGCTTGAACTTTGAAGACACTTCTTAATTAGTTACTAGAGATATCTCATTTTCAAATGTGCAATTTAGTTTAGCGAAGGCACTTACAAGTTACAATGTCACTCCCATCCCCATGTTCTAATACAAATTATGTTTATGCATTAAAAAAATAAATTATTTCCAGACTTTATCTTCGATATTTTTATTAGTTATCTTTTTTTTCATTGTCTTGCTACAAACAACCCTTTATCATGCAAGCAAAAACTTTTTAAGATAAAAATAAAATTATTTTATTCTTCATAGCGTTTTAATTGATCATACAAAACTTTTACCAATTTATTTGAACATTATCTTACATATATGGACACAAAAAAAAAAAAAATCTTACATATGTGGACATGTTTGTCTCATTATAATATTGGATCTTCTAAAACTGAATGATTTTAATTTTCACTAAACTAAGTTTAAAAAAGTTCTAAACTACAAATAAATTTATGTAAAATTGTTTAACTAAAACCTTGTGCATTTTCTCGTTTTCAGCCTTTTAAAAGTCTCCCGTATACACACTCAAGCCTTCCATAAAAGTGAAATGTTCACTCACTCCGAATACATTGCTGGATCATAGCTCAACAACTATAATAAATTATTTATATATTAGGTGTCCTTTCAATCTTTTTTATTTATTGATAAAGCACCATCATTTCGTCAGATTTTATAAGAATAAATATGTAAAATTTTCATGGGACGAATTATCCAAGACAATTTGCAATGTCGACCTCTTACATTAATATTGAATAATAGACATTCTTTGGATTTGTGTCCAGCTCTTTTAAAAAGTTAATATTCATAGATTTATGATTTTGTTTTGATATTAATTATTAATTCAGTTTAGAAGGAAATTATTAAATTAATTGAATTTATCTTTAGATTTTATTATTTGATCAGCGGCCAAAGTTTGCACATGAAGTCATCAATAATTCGACTCACATGCCTCACATATGTTTCGTTTAGAGAAAAAAACCTTAAAATTTTACAAAGCAAAGAAAGTGTTTTCAACAATAAAACTTCTTTAATAGACTTGGTCAAAGACATTAACTTGTCTTTGATCAACAAACTGTTGTATTCAATTTTGGTCTGGTCCAAACAAATTTTTTTTTTTGGTTAGCATGTTTTAGTTTGTTATTCATCATCTATTGCTTATGAAAACTATCACTCTTTTTTATGTGGTTGTCTATTAAGGCTTGTGAAATTTTTTGCATTTCTATTAGTTCAGTGAACGGCACAAAATATATATAACTATATTTTTATATTTTTATATATTTATACAAATATTTAATATAATATAGTTCAGTCGCGGATAAATAAATTGAGATCTCATAATTATTAATAGCTAACTCAAGGAAATGAAAATATTTTATTTGTCATACTGAAAAACATGTAACATATCTATTAGGTTTGTATGAAATATATGTTTGCATTTCGATATTAAAATGGTGTGAGAGAACTACAATATCTGAATACTTTTGGTAATATAAGAGATAAACCGCTTATGCAATATTAACTTAGATGGTATATAGTTGACCAAAAAAAATAAATATCTAACTATATATATATTTTTTAATTAGTTTTCTATCTTACCCACTTTAGATTGGACAAAAATATAATCATACGTTTAACAAATATTTTAATAGGTTTAATAAATCATATATCGATAAATTATAGATTATTTTAGAGAAATTGATACCAATACCCTTTTTATGATACCATCTTTTAAAATTACCCTTTTTCCATTTTCATTTTTGTCCTCTCTTAAATTTTAATGGTCATTTTACCCCTAGTTGAAAAAATATTCTTTTCCAAATGAAGGAATATTCTTTCCAAAAATTTTCACCCCAAAAACTTTCCCGCCAACAACTTTCCCGCCAAAATTTTCCCGCCAAAATTTTTTCCGAGAAAAATTTCCCGCCAAAAAAATTTCCGCAAAAAATTTCCTGCCAAAAAAAAAATTTTACAAAATTTTCCCGCCAAATTTTTTTAAAGGGTTTACAAGATTTTTCAAAGGGTCTTTTAAAGAGTTTACAAGGATTTTTAAAGGGATTTACAAGAATTTTAAATGGTTTTTAAAAGATTTGTAATGGTTTTTAAAGGGTTTTAGAAGCTTACAAAGGTTTTTAAATGGTTTTAAATGATTTACAATGGTTTTTAAAATTTTTTATAAGTTTATAACAATTTTAAAAGGATTTACAAGGATTTTTAAAGGATTTTAAAAATTTACAAGGATTTTTAAAGGTTTTTTTAAAAGGATTTACAAGTGTTTTTAAATGGATTTACAAGTGTTTTTAAAGGCATACAATGATTTAAAAATAGTTTTAAAGGGTTTTAGAAGTTTACAAACGTTTTTAAAGGGTTTACAAAAGTTTTTAAAGGTATTACAAGTTCTTTAAAATGGTTTTTAAGGATTTACAAGGGTTTTTAAAGGGTTTTAGAAGTTTACAAAAGTTTTTATTAAATGATTTATCACGGTTATAAGAGGTTTAAAGGGATTTACAAGTGTTTATAAATGTTATAAATTGATTTACAATAGTTTTAAAATGTTTACTCAAGTTTTGAAAGGTTTTGGATGACTTTTAAAAGATTTACAAGGGTTTTTAAATGATTTTTTAAGGGATTTAAAAATATTTACAAGGTTTTTTAAAAGGTTATTTAAAGAATTGCGGAAAATTTTTGGCGGGAAATTTTTTTGTCGGAAATTTTTGGCAGGAAAATTTGGCGGGAAATTTTTCGGAAGGAATATTCTTTTTGTTGGAAAGAATATTCTTTTCTTCATCAGGGGTTATAATAAAGGAGGGTAACTTATCATTTATATATTTGCATTTTTAATTTCGACAATATAATTTAACACAATAATTATAATTAATATAATAAATAATTTAACCGGATATTACATGAATTTTTACCATGTATTCATTAAGAAATAATTAAAAAAAAGTTATGGTAAAATATTTTTACTTCTGTTTTTATATAGTAATTAAATTGTAAAAAAATTAGTATTTGAAATTTTTTCCTTTGATAAATGTTACTAATTTGTTCTTGAAATCTATAATCACAATGACATTTTTAATGAACGAATTCTCTTCTGATTTGGTTATCAATCATGGAACAATATTTTAATTAATATGTGGTTGATAAAAAAAATGACATTTAAATGTAACTATATGGTAAGATAATTTTTAAAATGTATTTCCTTTTTAATATGATTATGGGGATTTGATAATGAATATTTTACAAATATGGACAACGTGGCAAATCCTAAAATGCATGGCTGATGGCTCCCTTCGACGCCACCTACCCACTCCTATACAAAAAGATATCTCCCACCTACCTCCTCTTCACTTATCATTTCGCCATTCTTCTTGACTTCTCTTAGTCTTGCATAAAAAAAATAATTTGGTTTAACTTTTACACTTTTTTTGTAAATTACAACAGAGTTATAAAACTACATGATTACTAATCTTATTTGATTAAAAGCTATAATTTATAAACTGATCTATTTGCTTAGCTAATGAAAATGACATTATGAGATGGCAAAAGAAATGCAACGAGACAAAATCAACTACCACACCGTCTGATTCATCACACGCCACTTCTTATGTCTGCGTAACGCTAAATTATGGAGGAATAATAATAATGTACGTGCAAATTTTATGATCATAAAAACACTGCCAAATATTTACTTATATGATAAAAAATGACAACATGGTGATGTTAAGATTTATATATTAAATATTTCAAATATTTTGGACCATTGATTCATCTCCCACCAAACCCCAAATAAGTTTTTATTTTCTCTCCTACCATCATCATATAATCGTTCTCCCACCTGAAAATATTTTATTGACTGTTATAAAATAACATTTTTAAAAATAATATCCTAGTTAATGTTTCAGGTCAATTCGTGATCGTAGATGTTATATATAATCTCGTTTTGGTTAGTACATTAACTAGTCTTTTTAAAAATACATTTTAGATGTTTAGTTTGGAGTTTGGTTTAAAATCCTCCTAGTTGGTAATTAACAAAAATGTTTGGTGGAAGACTCTATATATGGTTAGCTAGACTGTGAATTCATACGGATCTGTAACAAGTTTTTATAGCGAGACCTAACTTTCTATAAAGTTAGCACAAGTCATTGTTTTCGACTATTGTTTATTTTTTCTCAAAAAAGAAAAAATACTATATCTAAATAAAGATTTATAAACTAAACTGCAAAAGACTACAATGTTTCACTGGTCCAAATTTATTCGTAATAGAACCATATGTCATTTTGTTTCAAGTCTCTCTAGCTAGATCATTCGAATTCGCCTCTGTTCATAGCTTCCGAGTTACATTTCCATACAGTTGTAACTAAAAAATGAATTAGAAAATTCAAGTTTCGCCATTCGAAGAGTTAGTACACTCTCGTTACTCACCAAGAACTAGAGGTGGAAATATAAAATGCATGTGGGTATTACAATATTAGAACAGGTAGGTTTCTTGAAAATTATATATATTGCCAATTTCCTTGTGACTTACCTAGAAATATCAGACGACGAAGCTCATTGATTTGTTTTAAACAAACAAACGTTGAACACTTGGGTTCACACACGTGACCTTGACTTTTCTCGAGCAACTCTCTTGAATATTTCACTGAATATTCTATAATGATATCTTTCAACTTACATGTAATGGAGGCTAGCTTATATATTTTATGAATAGTTAATAGAACTTTGGGTCTTTTGTTAGCTAATTTGATCATTCAAACTTCTCTTCGCATTCATCTTGATTGGTCATTAGACTTTTTGGTCATGTATATAGATTGTTTCACGGTTTAGATATATAGTAGTGGAACTTAGTTTAGTAAGAACTTTGGTCAACAGTGAACTAGCATGCATGGAGATGAAGTCTTCACAGAAAAGATAGTAAAATATAATGCTAAATAAACAAATTTTAAATGGTATGAAGCCTTCAATATATCTCAAATTCCTAATGATTAAAACATAATTAGAAACATCAACATATACTAATAACTTTGGTTAAACAAAAAAAAAGAATATGTAATCACATTTTCTGAAATGCATTAATTCTTTTATTTTCTTGATTAAAATCGAGTGTTACAAAATAAAATCAAGGAACTCTTCAATAAAATTTGTTTTCTCCATTAAGTAAGAGAGATCTTGTAGTATAGTAACAGACAAATAAAACAAATTGTTTTCTCCTAATCACCACGTGAGTAACGAGCTCTACATTTACGATTTAATTTTAGTATATACTAGTACATTTTTTCACAACAACCCAAAAAATAAAAACATAATAATTCAATAAATTTATTGGTTTTGTTTAAGGCGATGGGGTCATGCTTCTTCGGTGGATGTCATGGACCATGGTGTCATATCCATGGGGTAACTTCCCAGCACTCTTAAGAACGACGTGTACTCTTGAACCTCCGATAGCGCGTTCTGTGCACGCGGCTCCGCCATCGACGCCTCAAAGTCTACGTAAAACATATACTCAAAGTTCTTGGCCGTGCCAAAGCTCCCGTCGCCAACGACCCTAAGGGGACGATTGTGGTGCGGCCGGGACTCGATCTTGGTCAGGCTAATGTCTCTGAAAGCAAAAGCCGAGAGGACTTTGAAGAGTACGCTTGTTCCCTTGTGTTCTTGTGCAGCAAAGACTATGCTCGTTTTGAAAGGCCGGTCCGTGCGTGGGATTATAGGCTCACGCGCTAGCATTAGGAAGCGCGTGACGTTCCCGGGATCGTCTTGGATCCCGTCTGCTAATATCTGGAGGTTGTAGAGCTCAGCAGCGCGTGCGCTTGCAACAGCTGCCGTGTCGTGGAGGTTGTTAGCTGCGATGTATTCCGCAGCAGCTGCTGTGTCGTGGAAAGCCTCACGCGCTGCGTGTGGTGTAAGGACGTCTAGGGAGTGTTCTGTCTGAGCCAAGGCTTGCGGGTGAGAAATCACCCGCGAAACGCAAGCTGTCCTGACTCCTGGAAGTGCGAGGAGGCAATGATGAACCGGAATCTGAACTTCTCCGACGATGTGGAGACGGTGACGGAGGAGAAGATCGTAGTTCCGATGTATCGAACCACCGAGTGAGTTCTCTACCGGAAGCACAGCTCTATCAGCGATCCAAAGCTCCACGGCCTGAAAAGCAACGTCGAACTGGTCACAAGGAATGGCGTCACAATTCGGATAAGCTTTTCCGGCGGCTGCTTCCGAGTACGCGCCGGGAACTCCTTGGTAAGCTACACGGAGACTCGAACCATGCAACGGTGCCGGAGATAAATCAGTAATCGTCAAAGGCTGAACCGGAGCTAATTTCACATTAGTCGACTCAACCGGAACAATACCAAGATTAACGGAGCCGTTCGTGTGACCATTAACGGCGGCGATTTTATCGGCTAAACCGCCGGAACTTTCAACGGAAGCAACTTTGCTAGACAAAATAGCACATGAGCTTTGCCAATCAGATCGACTCACGGAGACGCCGTTAGGGAAACTAAACGACTCCGACCTATAACCGCACGTAACAGCCACGCGCTTTGGAACCGCGTGGGTGAGACGTTGGTTTTTAGCTGTCGGAAGAGATGATCGGAACTTGAGATCACACGACGACGTAGCTGCTTGCATGATTTAGTAATGATGGTATGATGACAAAAACAAAAACGAAGAATTATAAAACGGCGGCGTATTGTAAGATTATAGAGTTTGAGAAGCTTGAGTTCTTTCGTTGGGAGAGAGAAGCTCAAAGCTGAGAGATAAGGGAGAAGTGAGATGTTCTTTTATATACACACACGAGAACAAGTTTTGTGTTTTTGCAAAATGAGTCTTGACGTTTTGTAATTTGGTGTAATCCTTCACCTACCACCTTCCATGTAATTTCTATAAATTTTACTTTATATTTCTGAAAGCTTTAGCTTGAAAGTAAGAAGTTATAAAATGTAAAAATAATATTAGTGTTGATGAAAATATATAATATTGTTAGTTTACGTGAAAGCGATATTAATCTTCATAGTTTTTTTTACCATAGTTTTGTATTATATTGTTGGCTTACGTCCATAGATTTTTCTATCAATAGTAGTGAAATTTTATTTTGTTTTTGAATTAAAAACTTAGTTACCCCACATTAAATGATATAAATTTTCTTACGAAAATGTTTTTGATTTGATAAAATATATTATGAGACATTTGAAGTAGTAGGCCTATAGTCTCATGTCATTTGTCTTATGTGGAATGTATATGTCCACGAATAATAACAAGGGTTAGCTCACCTTTTTTTACTTTGACACGATCGTCAATATGTGAGTGCATGCGCAGACCATAATGGACACATATACTACATATAGTAATATATTATGAAATTGTAGGTCAATTACATTTTTGAATATGTGTATCACTTATTTGTTCGCTTTCGGAAAATATTTGGTACAATGATCTTATGATCAATCATTTTGGATTATTAGTATGAGTTTTATTTGATTGGTAACATAAATTTTTTGGATATTGAATCGGTTTACTCATTTTAGTATCCCTAGTTTCTAGTAATTAATCAAATGGTAGATGAAATAATTGGTTGAAGCGTGTGGTTTTATACATACGCAGTAAAAAGTTAAAACGAAAAGAAAAATTAAGACTTGCTTAAAAACATATGGTTCACAACCTTCGGTTTATCAAACACGTGGTGGGGTTTTCTAAATTTTGTTTCATGTACAAGTGTACTTCTTTTAAAAGATGGTTTTCAAAAATTTTAGTGCAAAAATTGTTACTCATTAATTAACCTTACAATGAAAAGAATTTTTTTTGTTTATTTGGGTATATATACAAAATAGGGCTATTATAGGGTAATTTGTAAAAAAAAACATTATTGTAGAGCGTAAATGATAATATTATAAATATATTCACCGAGATTCATCAATTCTACGGTTATCATTTGCATACAACTAAATTCAGCTAGATATAACGGCTTTTTCAACATTCGATAACATGTGTATGTATATTCATCCGGGTAAAAATTCAGATAATAGCGAATAGATAACTCGATTAAAATATTTTGGATATCAAAACTTACACCAATAGTGCTTAATTTTGTATTATACTATAATGCTACTTTTTAAATTATTTTTCTTAATAATATTTTGACAAAGCTTTTTTATTAATTACTCACATAATTTTAATAGTTCAAAATAGAAAATGGAAAATAATTCAATTTTGTTAATTTATTTTGTAAAAAGTAACAAAAATTAAGCTAAACTAATTAATCAATATTACCATTTTAAAATGTAAAAAATAAGCCAGATTCAGTCATATTCCTCATTTACCATTTAAACCTTATGTTTTGTACAATATAAACGTACAAGTACATTGACTTAAACTTAAAACTATTTAATAGAAAGATATAATATATATATATAATAAATACTCTAGTTTAACCATTAGTAAGTTGACAAAAGAAAAAAGATTTCGCCCATAAAAATAAAAATAAAAAAGTCATTCGTATAAACAAAATTAAATTACAGTTCATCAAGGTGTAACAAAGCCAAATTTTCATTGTCGTGAAAACAAAACCAAATTATTCAAAACGCAAAAATAAATAAACCATAGATAGAAGAATAGTACTAAATGGATTACCAATTTATACTCTTTAATGATTTAAGGTTTGACTTTGTCGCGTTGAATTCAAATTCAATATTTGTTAAATCTTACCTTATTAACATGGAATATTTTGTAAAGAAAAATAAAAGTAAACAGAAATTTAAAATCATTTAATATGTAGTCAAAATCCAAATTTGTTACTAAAACCAATTCAGATTGATCACTAGCAAACTAACTTTCTATAGAGATGTAGTAAACATCTTATAAATAGAACATTACGATTCATCAGGTAAAGGTAAACGAAAAAAAAGAAAAAAAGAGAATGGCAAAATGGGATGTGATAATGGTGATAATGTTGGTTGTGATTGCTGCAATAAGAGGAGGAGAAGCTAGACATATTCATGGTCATGGTCATGGACATAGAAGGACTTGGATAGCTTGCTTTCGGTATTGTTCTCGCGATTGCAACGATTTTGATGGAAATTGCTTTGAACGTTGTAAGATCAAATGTGGTGGTCCTACCCCTCCAAATACCAATTCAAGGTAGATCTCTTTTGTTCATTGCGTCTTTGTAATTTAGCGATAAATATGATCGTTAAAACGAACTAGACCGCTCCATACAATCATTTTCGCGATGTGATAGACTAATTCGAAAGGCTTACTTCTGTACCATTCCATGTTATGACATTTATACTTCACATGAGAGTTCTTGGTACGAATTAGCACTCATACATAGTTGCTTTATTTCAATTTTCAAGTATATATGGTTTTGTACATGGTTAGGGATTCACATGAGGAGAGTTATACGTACAATGAGGAAACAGAGGTTCGAGGAAAGAAAGATTGATCAAAAGGGGACTCATGTAGAGACAATGACCATATCATATTTACTAAATCACTAGTGTTCCTTTACTAAGTGTTGTTTCGTGGAAGTTTAATAAAAAAAATACCATTCAAACATAGAGGCTTACTTTTCATAAAAACAATATTATTTCCAAACAAAAGCAAACCAAATTACATTGGTCAAAGTGTCACAAAGGAAAATGTAAACCTTTTAAGGTGTGTTTGAATAATAATATACTAACTTTTCAAATATCAATCTTGTCTTTATGTATTAGTTGTACTCTTGTAGTGAGAAATATCTTTTCTTGGGGGAGATCTCTGAGGAGATAAGTCCTTCCTTGGTCACATCATTCTTAGACTTTCACAATACTTTGAAACTTGTATGTATTCACATTTGGTCCATCTATCCGCGGCGATCCCCTTTAATCTAAGCTCTCAAGAGTCTATTGCGCGATGAGGCTATCGGAATCTCCCTGCTACTTGATTTGAAGCTCATTTAACCTTACTCTTTTAGAAACTTTATGTATATGGCGTATAGGACTATCTATTCGGTTTAAGTTTACAATCGATGATTATAGACCTATAGAGATGGTCTCATGGCAAAGAAAGTGTGCATAATTCAGAACTAGAATAAGGTCCATCCACTCAAACCAAAGCGCCAAGTTAAAAGGAGTTAGATGAAACAATGACAAATACGATTTTGATTGGTCTTTACGTCTTTGTTAAGGGGCTACAAGCCAACAAGGTGACAACCATCTAGTAAAAACAGGGACTTTGGTGTGGTCTTTTGCACTAAATCAAATCCCTACTCAGGCAGATTGATCAATTGGGGTCTCCAAGTTGATAACATATATCTCTTATTGGGTTTTCACAACGAATGGCACAACCACTTCTTTCACCTCCCCATTTCTCTCAGACTATGTTACTGCTCCTTTCTCTCACAAACAAGTCCGACTAGCAAGCCATGGACTTGAATTATCAGCCATGTTTACCAAATCTTAGCGTGGTCTACTAATCTTTTCCTCACACGTTACAGTCAATGGGATTTGGCGTGAACACAATATCAAAAATCACACACTCCCTTACAAAGACCTGCTACTCGGATCCTATGACCAAGACTAGTGGAAGAAAATGTGAAGGACAAAGCTACCACCTTTAGAGATCAAAACTAACTCTCTCTTACTCTAGTTCTTGGTTCTGCACATCTGTACCCTCCAACACAACAACTTCCACCTCTTAATATCCACTTTAAATTGCCTGTTTTAGTATCCTAGCCACTCAAGGAACTGAACTGGTTCAGTTAGGTTTATGCTTTCGTATGAACTTCATAAACATAACAAAACAATCATAATCCGCCAAAGGAGAAACCAGAGTTGTATGTAACCATGAAAAACTCAAAATCATATTATCATTCATCTCTATTACAACACCAGATGTATATAACTCCTTTCCAAGCACCAGACATTGAAACAAACAACAACCAGAGATTATATCCAAATTTGTGTTCCATAAGGAAACACAACACACAAATTTGTATCAAAGTCTCTAATTTAGAAGCTAAATGAGTGAAATTTACAAATTCAAAACCAGATGAGAAACAAACCCATTGACATAAGTAGAACAAGCTGGGTTCTACCAGATAAAGCTTGAGACTTTATTCCAAAGTTTACAACTTTATTCTCTGCAAAGAAACAGAGTAAAACAAAACATCAATAACACACAGAGAGATAATCTACATTGTAATAAAGTCAAGACTTAACTGCACTCTTTAGGATGACAGAGACATCTTAGAGCAACACCACAGTTACCATCAGGTCTCTCACAGGAGATGCATAAATCAGGTATGTGACCTTCGACTTCCATAGAGACCCTTGCTCTCAATTTCACTTCCTCTGTTTTGGAGACATGGGAGAGAAGACCAGTTGAGGTTTTGAAGTAGAGTATTCCAGATCTGCAAGTTATGAGATTAGATGGGTTTGGGATTGGAGTGTTACCACAGTAGTATATGTCTTGTTCTTGTGGGTTTTGTGTGGAAGGTGAGAGAATTAGAAAGAAGAGGAGAAGTACAAGAAGGATTTTGCTGGTGGTTTCTTGCATCTCTGTTTCTCTCTGCTTTGTTGCTTGTGCTCTCAGTAATTTACAATGAGAGTGTGAGTTTTTTGGTAATCCAATTCCAAGTTCCAACCAAACAGAAGTTACATATAAAGTTAAAGTTCTTGAGGCTATTTTATTTTCTCTTAAAGAATTTCATTTTTTGTTTACTCCAAAAAGTAGAGAGTGTTATTTTCATATTTGAAGTTTGAAGTTTGAAGTTACAGTTCATCTTTCTATTTCAAAATCAAAGTTTCTTTTTTACATAATCTTTTAAATGTTATTTGTTGATATTTTGTGTTTAAACAAAAATATATATAATAAAGATATCTATCAAATTAATTAAAGTTCAAAATAGCATATGTTAAATTTAAAATATACAAAAATACAGAAACAGTACCTATTTGGCTTTTACATTACTTGTAAAACTCTTATTCATTAATCTAAGTCAGAATCTCCAAATGGTGATGTTTGCCTGCACTTGTATTCAATTTCTTCAAAAGTTGTTAAGTGTTCTCTTTTAGGAAATTTTGATAAGTTTTTTCTTTTAGGAAATTTTGAGAAATACCGAATAAAAAAACTGTTCAAAAATACTACTGTGTATTTTCACCAAATACTACTATGTAATCTCTATTTTAAGCCTTGCTAAACCTTATAAATTTTTTAAATTAAACTTTTTACAAAAAATTTAGAATATATATTATACATATTCGAAAATAACTATAAAAATTATACATATGTTTTTTTTATAAAATATTTACAACCAAGCAGAAACTTACAATTATTTCTCTGCTTCCGGCTACCACCTAGGTACAAAACACATGTTATTGACATTGTATGTGAAAGTTTTATGAGATTTATTTAACTTCTGGTCTTTGTTTATAAACAGATTTTATTGAGGTTCGTTCTCAATGTCAGTGGTAACACAACTATACAAGATCAATCTGAAATGACTAGTGGTAATCCATCAGTAATGATGGAGATTTTCCTGAGAAATTTTTCGGTAAACCATTGATAATGACGAACTATTTCGAGATTACGTTCTCGAGTTCCGTCGAAAATCCGACAAAAAATGTCATTATATTGACCGATTACTAATGCTTCTATCCATCGCTAATCTGTCGGTAAATTACTCTTCGGAATTCCATCGGTAAATCATAGTCTCAAAGTTTGAAACCAACTTTTATAATATTTCAGTTTTTTAGAAAATTGGATATTGAATAAATTAGTTTTAGAAAATTGAAATGAAGCTGTTTGACTACAAAAAAAAGGTGACAGACATTACATTAATTTATATAAGCATCATCAGCTATGTCACAAGTAAGGTGATACTAAAAGAAGAATATATAGTTTTTTTTTTTGGCTTATATGGCATTTTTGTAGCTTTATTAAATCACCAAAGGGTGACAGTGCCTTCTACATTCTCCAAAGATCTTGTGTATATGAATATAACACTCTTACAAAAGATGGGCAACAAACACAATTGATCCTATCTTATACGAATTATTCGGAAGTGTCTTATACGAATTAAATAAAACAAAGAAATATTGTTTATAAATAATTCACACGTACAAAAGATGGATGTGTACATCTCAACTCGTAGACAACATAAGGCAGCGGATCGGACCACAAGAAATCATCCTTTGGTTGTTATCTTTCGTATGTCAAATGTTTTTACGTGGTTATACTGATTCACTAGCGGTGGCATGGGCAAACATGTATGGGGCGAATCGGACACGGGGCGTTGTATTGGCTCTGTTCATTTATCAAAATCGAAAAGGAAAAAAGAAACCTATAAATTAGTTAGACCATCAGTTATGGTCTCTTAAGCAAATCTTAGCTTAAGATTTGTTAAGAAATGACTCTTATATAAGAATACGTCTAGAATTATACAAGTTGAATGAGTAGTATCTGTCAAGAGTATTTCACAACAAAGTAATATGCAAAAATACTTGTGTTTATTTATGTACCATTTGAGTATGTTGGAATCTCCAAAGGAGGCGAGGGCGGTAACATAGTGGCTGAATCGATCACGGGTGGTGGTATTGACTCTATTCATATTGACATAAATGAAAAAAGATCGAAGAAAAATCACTATAAAATCTATAATATTAAGTTTTATTTTTGATTAGTGAAATAATCTTTTAAAATGGTCTTAAGACCAATGGCATTTCATGTAAAATATTTACAAGAAAACTGTATAAAAACCTATAGTAATTTGCAATTATAATTTTTCGACTTTCTTTTTGTCCATAATGTTCATATCTATTTTTGTACCTTGTAAGTATTTTGGAATCATCCCCGGTGAAGAAGGCCTGGACGTAAGGGGCATATCGACTACAGGGAGCAGTATCAGCTCTATACATTTACAGAAATGAAGGAAACAAAAAGTATGAATAGTTCTAATTGATAAGAAAATGTTGGAGATTACATAACACAAGTAAATGATAGTAATGTGTCAAGAGTATTCATATCTATCTATATACCTGGTGAATGTTTTGGAGTTGTTGCAAAAAAGGTCACAAACGCGAGAATGATAACTGCTACCGGTATCACTATTGCTGCTGCAAATACTTTTTCTTAGAAAAGAAAAAACAACAACATATACTATTTGCAAATTCGGTTTTACATGTTACTAATTTTTATGTATACAAATTTTCATATCATATATCACTAATCATAATCATAGTCAGCTCTGAAACTAGAAAATTCGACAAGCTAAAAAGAAAAATATAGAACGGCCGACATAACCATCAATTTACTGATATCTAAAACATCTTATAGATTATATACTCTCTGCGTCAAGTAAACTATATTTTGAGTGGCCGGTTGCGAAATGTTGTTGGATCAAATAAATAGTTTTGGTGTACCTGATTTGTATTTTCGGCCTCCCCAACATGCTCTCACTACTACTATGAAGAGTACACCGTAAACGACAGGAGAAACTTTTCTCAATACCATCATTCCTAACATAAGAAGTGTTAGATATTATTATTAGTTTATTTCTTTTTGAAACATGATGATTCTAAACTACATGAACTATACACCAACACATGATCACACATGCTTGTTTGGAAAACAGACGTACCTAGTCGATAAATGTTCTTGTCGTCGAAGAACAAATGTTGCTCCAACTCTTTTATGCATAGTAGTATCACATAAACGATTAGAAGAATTGCTCCCATAATGATTATACCTAGCAACAACAAAAACAGAAAACAAATTGATTTTACTTAGACTTAACGTTGATAACATGATTAAAGAGACATATCAATAACCTCTTTCGTACTTTGGCAGGTTCGGGCTCAATCTTGATTGCTTCATTCTAAACAACACTATTAGAACAAGAACAAGTGTTGCTACACCAACACCCACATTGGTTCCTTGCTCCAACTCCATTTAAATTTGTGAGTTGCTTCGTTGCTATGGTGTATTTAGCAAACCTTCATAAATGCTTATGTAGGATGTACATATAATGGATCCATAAAAGCAAATGAGAATATTATATTGATGGACCTGACTTTTTTCTTTCTTTCATAAGTCAAAATCTATAGTCTTAAATTATATTAGGCTTCACAATATAAAATAATTGACCTGCATTATGTGTAGGTTTATATATCTTTTCTAGTCATAGATCAAAGCCTTTTAAAATGTTTTCTTTTGAAATGCAATATTCAAATTGTAACTGTTACTTTAAATTTTCGAAATTCGATTCGGTTCACTTGAACATTGATATCTTTATAATACAAATTGTAACTGTTTTTTTTTTTACAATGACTATTAGTTTAGTCCATTTAGTCTGTGGTCTTTTGTCATTATTAAATTAGAGGTCTAATTTGAACCGTTAATATTCACCGTAGTTGATAAGGTCTAATTACGTACGTGATTAGTATTAGTTTGGATAGGCGTTGCCTGATCTTAGAATCATCTAGTTTCACATTACTTTTGTTTTCTAAATGTGTTCTCCTGAGCAAACGTTTGGATATTCAAGGTTCTTTAATTCTAGTCATCTAGTCCTTTTTAATTCTATATTTAGATATTCAAGATTCTTTTAAACAATTTGTTGACTGATTGTAAATATATCAATTGCCAAGAAAGAAAATCTTTAACCAAGAGATTTAGTTTGAATTGTAGTCAATGTTCAGTGCACCAACAGATAACTATGAACATGTGTATGTTTCATATATATAGAGAATTTTGTGTCACTCTTCTAAACAATAAAAGCAAAACATATATTTTATGTCCTCAGAAATAAAAATGCTTTCAAAGATGAAGATGGTGGCTCTCATGTCGTTCTTGCTCTTTCTTCCATTGTGTTCTTCAAGTAATTTTTGCTACTTCTTCAGTTTTATTGTGTTCTTCAAGTAATTTGAGAATGATTTAAATAATCTAGTTAGATATTTTACACTATTAATATTAAAGATCTTCTCTGATTATTACCCATTTCACAATTGTATAACCCAATAATAAGTTTGTTTTTATTTTTATTGAATATACTTTTTCTTTTTAGGATTTGTAGAGAGCCATGATGAGACAAAACCAACCATTCCTACGCGGCCACCACCATCAAGCCATGATGAGATAAAACCAACCAGTTGGTTTGTGCCACCAGGCCCTAATCAGAAAAAACCGACCAGTTGGTTTGTGCCACCAGGCCCTAATCAGAAAAAACCGACTAGTTGGTTTGTGCCACCAGGCCCTAATCAGAAAAAACCGACTAGTTGGTTTGTGCTACCAGGCCCTAATCAGAAAAAACCGACTAGTTGGTTTGTGCCACCAGGCCCTAATCAGAAAAAACCGACCGGTTGGGGTATTCCTACGCGGCCACCACCATCAAGCCATGATGAGATAAAACCGACCAGTTGGTTTGTGCCACCAGGCCCTAATCAGAAAAAACCGACCAGTTGGTTTGTGCCACCAGGCCCTAATCAAAAATAACCAACCGGTTAGGGTTGTCCTACGCGCCCACCACCACCACAGATGAATTAAGAATTATGATGATGAATCATAGATTTGAAAGTATGATGTTTATATGATATGTGAACCGTCAAAGTAATCAAATTAAGAAAATAAAATGTTATAATAAACTTGTCTATTGTTTGAATCCTTTTTTGATAAAAAAATTATTTCAATATTTGATTTCTTTTTCTTAATTGTCATGGTAATAAACATGTAACTCAACCACATTTGAATCTTGGATTATGTACGACATAAATATTTTGAAGGTTGTGTTTTATAAATAAGATATGATAAACTATTCAGCCCAATAGTAACATATATATATATATATCTATTATAAAATTATTAAATCAATAATAATTAAAAACTTTAAATAATAAAATATGTCCTATAGGAATTTAAAAGTTATTAAACTAATAACAATGGATCTATTTAAAACTATATGGAATTCTTGTTTCAAATATTTTGATAAGTTTTTGAATAATTTAGGTGAATTCATAAAAGTTCTTATGATATGTTATTTATTTATGATTTACTCTTTTTGTAGAAAAAATTTATTTTCTAAATAAGTTTTGATACTTTTTGAAAACAAATTAACAATTTGATGACTAAGTGTAAATAAGCTCATTTTCTGGAAAAGAAAAATCTTTAACCAAAATATTTACTTTAAATTGTAGTTAAGTGCATAGTTATGTAGGCCTATCGGTATATATACATTAGAAAAGTTATCATGGATTATTAAAATATCTCAAAAGAGTGGTTAGGGTTTATATTTTATAAAAAACAAAATGTATTTTGGTAAATATATTTTGTTAGGGTTTGTAGGCCTATCGGTAAATAAATTTCGGTTTGGGTTTATAAAAGAGTGGTTAGGGTTTATATTTTATAAAAAACAAAATGTATTTTGGTTTGGGTTTATAAAATAGTGGTTAGGGTTTAGATTTTGTAATTAAATAAAATTATATTTTGGTTTGGGTTGACAAATTAGTGATTAGAGTTTAGATTTTGTAATTAAAAGAAACTATATTTTGGTTTGTGTTGACTAAATAGTAGTTAAAATAATTTTTAGTCAAAATACAAAAACTTAATAAGTATATTGTTAAAATGAAAAAATAGTGGTTAACTTGATAACAATAGACTGTTAAAATGATTTTAGTTACATGATAACAATGTATATTATTTTAATAGTAAATGTAATTTGATCTTATCGTATAAAATAATTGTTAACTGGTTATTATTGTTACTTGATAAGAAGGTATCGTCTAAACGTTCTTTTGTTACCTGATAACAATATTTTGTTTTGCATATCTCCCTCTGCCCGAAAGCGTCGTTTGTTAATAATGTGTCAGATGATTCACATGTTTTTTTTTTTTAACTGAACCTAGGGATACCATCGTAATTTTGTGTGTGTCAGACAAAGAAAACTAATTTTTCTTTTATTGAGTCTAAATTCTTTGTTTTTAGGTTATCTGAGTACTAAAATTTAACTAACCCTTGTTTAGTTTATATTACTTGCCTAAAAATATTAGTATATGAAAACTTTTAAAGTTATTTTAGATTGATTTGAATTAGAAGCAAACATATCAAGTTTCTAAGCTTTTTCTTGGGTAAGAAAAAAGAAAAGAAAAACATTTTCTTCTTCCCAACAAAGAGAGTGGTTACAAGATTTGGTTTTTTTATGGTAAAAAGACCCGAGTACGGTAGTGCTAACTAACCATATATTATTGATAGCGTATAATCATATATGTATACCAACAATAAAAAATCAGTTAGAAGATGGTCAAGCTAAGATAGTTGCTGAGGCTTCACTGAGGCAAAAGGAGGAGACTCAACTTTCGCAACATGTTGTACAATCTCTTAACGGATTCGAGTTTACTGTTCAATTAGGGCGAGAGATAATGAACAAAATTTTTTTTTGAGGTATTAAGTATGATATTTTACAGTTTAATTACTTTACTTTGCCGTAAATGTTTATTTTTTTTTAATGCATTTAGTAGGAAACTTATACAAGCAAGGGACGAATTTTTGGGTTAAGAAATCTCTGCCAAATAAGTTTTTCTTCTCGTTCATCAAGTTTCTCATATACACCCACCCAAGAGTTCCAACAAGCTATGAATGAGAAGGATGAGCGGATTTTGGTTTTGGAGAAAGAAATGGAAGAACAAAAAGCAGAGAACAAAAGAAAGAATAAGGGAAACAAGAAGAGAGATGAGAACCTAGCAACGTTCATGAGTGAGATACGGTCAAAGAATTCTTATTCGTCTTCTTAGAATTTTATGAATTTTACTATTTTTAAATTTTTTTATTTTATTTCCGTGTTTTTGGTTTTTAAAATATTTACTAAAAATTCAAAATATGGAAATTTAAATATTTAAGCATTTTCCAGAAATAATTTAAGATTTTAATTTACATAATTTTGTTAATTTTTATTTTTTTAATTAAAATTTTGATATCCCTTCGGTGATCCATCGGTTCGACGGAGATTTTTCCCAAAATTTATTTTGGTAAAATATCGATAAAGAAGAACTTTTTCAAGGTTCCGTCAATAATTATGTAGATTTTCTTTAAAAGTTTCTCTATAAACCATCGGTAATGGCAGAAAATATTGAGATTTCGATTGTAATCGGTCAGTAATGACAGAGATATTTTTGAAAAGTTTTTTTTGTAAACTTTTGGTAATGAAATTTCTTTTCGAGATTTCGTTGGTCATCCGTCAGTAATGATGGAGATTTCTTGAAATTTTTTTGGTAAACCATTGGTGATGAAAAACTTTTCAGAGATTCTGTCGGTAATCCGTTCTCGTGTTCCGTCGGAAATATGACAGAAGAATGTCACTTTAGATATGAATTATTGACGGATTACTGATGCTTCTATCCATCGCTAATCCGCGGTAAATTAATCTTCGAAAATCCGTCGGTAAACTATCTCTCAGAAAATCGGTAAATCATATTTTTAAAGTTTGAAGCCAAGTTTTCAAATATTTCAGTTTTTGTAGAAAATTGGATATTGAATTACCCTAAAATTTTTGAATAAATTTATTTCAGAAAATTGAAGTGAAGACATTTGACAAACAAAGAAAAGAAAAAAAAAGAGAGAGAGACACTTATATAAGCATCATCAGCAATGGCAAATTTACAAGATCGATCACAGGCATCATCAGCTATGGAAGTACAATTTTCATATGTATTCATCTTTAATCTGTTTTGATTCAGGCTTTTAGTTTTTGTGTACAATTTTCCCTGGATTTATTTGGTGGTAGAAGTTTCTTATTTCTTACATGCAATCAAGTTTCACTATTTAGTTTATGTAATATTAAAAGAAGAATATATTAGATGGATGGCCTGAATTGGATTGGTGGTAGAAGTTTCTAATCTCTTTACATGTAATCAAACTTCACTGTTTAATTATGTAATATTAAGGAAATGAAAGAATATATAGTTTTTTTTTGTATGGCTTATATGGCATTTTTTGTAGCTTTATTAAATCACAGAACGGTGACAATGCCTTCTAGATTCTCCAAAACCAAAAGTATACATCTCAGTCGTAGACAGTTTTGCTCTAAACTCCACATGCAGCAAACACATAAGGCAGCGACCACAAGAAAGCATACTTTGGTCGTTATCTTTCGTATGTCAAATGTTTTAACGTGATTAAAATGATTCACCAGCTGTGGTGAGGGCGTTGACATGGGCATGGGCATACATAGATCGAGCGAGTCGAACCCGGGGAATTCTACCCACTCTATATTCATTTACAGAAATGAAGAAAAACAAAACAAAAATATGAATTAGTAATTTAATAAGATAACGTCTAGAAATAGTATGTTTCAAGAGTAGTACTAGTTCATATAACAAAAATAAGTAATATATATATATATATATGCAAAAATAATTGTGTTTATTTATGTAATTCCTCAGAGCACCAAGTGAAGCAGTACGAGCGAGCCCAACAGCCACTAGAGAAAAGACTTCGACGTCCAAGCTCCAAGCCTCCATCGATTTCATCTCTTGTTTTGTTTCTTATCTTTTTTTATGCTTTTATTTTGCTTTATTTCTTACTTGCATATTTGCATCATTATTATTTTTGTCGAAGATTTATTACTTGCATCATTAGGAAAACTCAAGACAACCTTAATATTTTAGTTCTAGCTAGATTTCATGCATCCTCATTCATTTGTGTGACTTCACTCTCTCTATGGTATTCGATATTTAAATACTACATACAAATATTGTTGTGCATTTGCAAATTCTCTGTGGTTTTAATGGTAAAAGTTCTGAAGTGAAAAACCAAAAAACATCATAATACATTGTAATTAAAATAAAACTAACCATAAAATTTAGTACCACCTTTTAAAAACTTAAAACTTTTTCGGGAGGAGAGCGCGTGAGATCTACTCGCGGCTCTCTCCTCTCTCCTCCGTTTTTCTCTTCTGATCACAACCCCTTGCACCGAGTGAAGGGTTTCTCCGACGATTCCGGCGTTGATGAGAAACCCGTGGTCCATGGCGCTTCATCTGCGATCTGCTGCTTCTTCCCGACTTCACCATCTAAACAAAATCAAGGGAGACGAGTCACTGTCGACGAGCTCTTCAATGGTGAGGCGGCGCAGAGTGGAAGAGGAAGAATTCTAGGCGACGACTGAGGGAGAAGACGGTTAGATCTAGGGACTGGCGATCCTAGAGGTTTCTTGTGGCCGCCGTTCGATTGGGGAGGTTGACTTCAGCCGGATGAAACTAAACCACTGTCGACAGAACCTAGATCTACTCCCTACCAGACTTCAAACTCATGGAGGAGCTCGAAATCTTCTCGACGACTACGGCTCGGTTTCTTCCTCCTCCTCAAAGCTTCTCTACTATGGCGAAGAGGCAAACGGATCCTGGATCACCTACTTCGTTCGATCCGCATCGTCCATGCACACCGGAGGACCTGTTCCGGCGTGCGTCTGCATTTCTTGGACGACGGCTGCGTCGTGTTCTTCGATCGTAGATTAGGGTTTCTGGTGAAGACCGGTTAATTTCGGTCTACTGAAACGGATTGGTTTTGTTTTTTGTTTGGTTTAATTTGGTTAGAAGTAATAGATCGGGCCCTATTTGGTTTTTGTATGGGTCTAAATCCGGAAATATGTAAGCCCATTGGGCATAAGTTTTTAATTTGAAAGCCTTTTACAAAAAAAAAAAAAAAAAACTAACCATAAATTTTTATGTAATGTGTAACAGCGCCAACTTGACTGCTCAAATTATATTTTGGTTTGGGTTTATGAAAGAGTAGTTATAGAGGTTAAATTTCACAATTAGACAAAATTATATTTGGGTGGGTTTATAAAATAATGGTTAGTGTTTACATTTTATAATTAAAAAAGCTTTGAATAATGTTTGGGTTAATGATTTTAAATCTCAGATTTAAGATTTTATACTCTAACTATATAATGGTGATTTAATTAAATTATATTATTTAGATGATATTAATTATTCCACTTTGGTTCATTAAATTACATGGTAAATTTTAGTTAATTAAGAGGGGAACCAAAGAGTTGTATATATATTTCCTTTTTGGGGTAAATTGTTTGTATATTTTATTATGTTTTACAATAACTAACTCATTTAAAATTAGTTTTACGTGAAGTTAATAATATTATACAATTATAACATATAGAAATATTATACGCATGACAATTTGATTTTTCAAAATTTCAAAACTTTGAGATATATATTTTGTTATATTTAGGATCTTCTGAGCTAATCAGTATAATACTCATGACAATTTGATTTTCCAAAATTTCAAAATTTTGAGAAATATATTTATGGTATATTTAGGATCTTCTGAGCTAATCAATATATTTTTATAGATAATAAAAAAAAACTCTTTTCTAACTTTTTTTTTAAAAATACTGTTTTTCATCTATCTATTTTCAACATTTATTAAATTTAAATTTGTACATGTAAATTTTCTTTTAAATTACCGTAGTTAAACTTTATCTATACTATTAAAAGGAGAGCATTTTTTATAGGTGTAGCCAAACAAATTAAATAGAAAAAATGAAATAAAATGTAATCCTAAACCTATAACCAAACAGAATTAATGACAGATTTTCAAATAAAAAAATATGCCTTAAAATAAATAAAAAATCAAAACTAATAACTAACTAATATTCATTGAAATCATAATAAATTTGTTACAATAAAATGTGACCTATTAAATTCGAAATAGTATATTTTTAAACATATTTTAGAGTTTTCTAATAAATTTTACCAAATTTAAACTAATATATTTCAAAATATTCTAATATTCTAATTTTTGAAACGCTGAAATAAATTGATATTTATAGTATTTTAAATTGTATATATGTAAACAGTTTAAATTAGGTATTAAATGTGTAAAATAAATTAAGTCCAAGGAAAGATTCAAAATAGTATAAATATCTAAATTCTATAGAAGTTTATGTATGATTAATATTTACTACTTTAAAAGGTTTTAAAATATTATAAATATTTAAACTACATTTAAAGTTTAAAATATTAGAAATATTTAAACTCAATTAAAAATTATAAGTTTAATATATTATATATTAAAAATTTCTAATATCTTGAAGAGAGCAAAATATATTTTGAAAGGAAATAAATATTCTTAAAAATTAAATAAAATAATAACTAATAACTAACTAATATTCATGGAAATCATAATAAATTTGTTACCATAAAATGTGGCCTATTAAATTCAAAATTTTGTATTTGTAAACATATTTTAGATTTTTTGGATATTTTCTCTAATTTAAACTAATATATTTCAAAATATTTTAATATTTTAATTTTTAAAACGTTTAAAATAATTTGATATTTATAGTATTTTAAATTGTATATATGTAAACATATATACAGTTTAAATTAGGTGAATATACGTTTAAAAGATTAAATACTATAAATATTTAAATTCTATAGAAGTTTAAGTATTATCAATATTTACTTCGAGACAAGTAAATTTCTACTTTGGAAGATTATGATACATGAACATGAATTTGAATTGTTAAATTCACTTTTAACTTTCCAATTTTATTTCAAATATCAAAACATGAAATAACGGGTACAAGTAATTTGATACATAAAAATAACATCTAAACTATTCATGATAGAATATGGGTCGAAAATTTTAGCTAACGCGAATTCAAGAAGAGCATATGCGGACATACTATTAACTAATGTGGATTAGAGGAAATCTGTTTTTGCGGGTCAAATTATTTTAATCTATATTGAGTTAACAATATTTGTAGTATGGAGCATGCATAGGAACGTGTCGGACCCATTGACAAATATATTTAGGTCATCCGGGGGAAAACGTTTTAATCATGTTTGAAGCTCACAGTTCACACTCAATCTCGATCTGCTATCATGTCGATCTGACATTCACAAATTTCATGAAAGCAAACCAATATTAGTGTATGTTATAAATGCTATAGAGAATAAATATATCTTCAAATAAAACCCCACATTTACGTGTAAATTTAAATCGCTAACTTATTTTTAATATGTTCGGAAAAATATACCATTTTAAATGAGTAAATTATTATTAAAATGATTATGAGGTGAAAATACATGAGTACATGACATATTAGGACGCACAGGTCATGGTTTCTGTCCACAAATATGCAAACCACATTTTTTTACTATTTGTTTTAGTGTATATCTATCTAAGACAAAATTGTATGGTTCTTTTTTTGTTTAGAGTGATATAAAAACAAATCAAATATTGAACTGTTACGGATTTAGATTATAGATGTTAATAATATTCTTAAAAGTTACGTTTACGAACATACTCCGTACGTATGCAATATATTTCAAAATTTAGTAACAAATTTTATTTTGAAAATCAATCACGCACGTACGTGCGGGTTAATGCGGGTCCAAATCTAGTTGCCTATTAAAACTGCTCTTTTCACAAAGTCGAATACGCTGTTACCGATCAGACTAACGTTGCAACTTGTAAGTTAATTTTTTTCTTTTTCTTTTCTTGGACAAAGCAACTTGTAAGTCAATCTATTGATTGTTTTATATCCAATAGAATATGTATATAAACGAGTAACGACAAAATCGGGGACTTACTAGGAAAGTTCCTAAATGTATTTTAAAAGACAACAGGTTTGTAACTATAAAGGGGAAGTCAATAACAATAATTTAGTAAAAACGTAAACTATATTGAAAAGAAAGATATCTAATCCATCTGCTTTTGTTTTGCTCTCTTCTTTCCATTTTGTGGAAACTGCGCACTCTCGAGATCATGAGCGAACAAGTGAAGCTCTTTCACAATCATCCACTATCATATACAAGATTTACGCAATATCCTTGCGACTTGTGCTCCGGAACAAAAGGCATCTTCTTTTCTTGCGACAAGTGTGACTTCACGAGGCACAAGAAATGCTGGGAAGTGGTTCAAAGGATAGACCCTTACTTTGCAGACAAGAGTCAGCCCTGGCACCATCATCCTATTACATGTAAGAAATTAGATAAAATGTTTGTTTGCTATTTCTGCAATGAAACAAGTGGCGCTGGTTATCACTGCAAGGAGTGCTCCTTGGTGGCGCATGAAGCATGTGTCAACTCACTCAATAAACCATCTCCTTGTAAACATTCTCTCATGATCTACTCACGTGGCTCACTTGACTATTCAGATGGGCGATGCCATTTTTGTAAGGATAATCTTCTTGATGCCTTTTTCTTTCATTGTTCGATATGTAACATCAGCGTCGATGAAAAATGTATGAAATCCCCGCAGCAGCGACCTCTCACTCTTCGTAACCCCAAAACCCACGAGCACACACTCATCCTCTTGGCGAGACTAGTCATCTTTACATGTAATGGATGTGGTCTGGAAGGCGACCGTAATCCCTATGTTTGTGTTGAATGCAATTATATGATGCACAAAGATTGTGTCCATCTCCCACGCGTCATATGCATCAATCGCCATGACCATCGCATCTCTCGAACTTCTCATCTAGGCTATGGGGATTGGGAATGTGGAGTATGTCGCCAGCAGATTGATTGGGTATATGGAGCTTTTACCTGCTCACGTTGTCCTAGTTATGCTGTTCATTCAAAGTGTGCGACTAGGAATGACGTGTGGGATGGAAAAGAACTTGAAGATGAGCCAGAAGAAGAAGTTGTGGAACCTCCATTTGTGGAAATCAATGAAAAAGAAATCATTCATTTCAGTCATCAGCACCATCATCTACACCTTCATGAAGATGATCATGTTACGGGTTACAAAAACGATATCCGTTGCATTTGTTGCGTCCTTCCCATGAACGATGATTCATTCTACGGATGTGCGGATTGTGATTTCAACCTTCATAAAGCGTGTGCTAGTTTTCCTCGGAGGAAAGTACATTTCTTGCACAACCACAAACTCATTCTACCGGCTGCTTATAGTGAAGAAGATATATTCAATTGTTCAGCTTGCCATCAATACTCCAACGGTTTCAGGTACGGGTGTTATGAATGGAAATCTCCAAAGAGTTCCGATAATGACTTATTCGATGTGCGGTGCGTCTCTATATCTGAACCGTTCCACCATGAACTGCATCCCCATCCTTTGTATAGTATTTCAACCAAAGCAGCAACTTGTCGGGGTTGTGACACTTATTCTTCCTTTGTATTAAATTGTACTAGTTGTGATGAGTACGCTTTATGCATGAAATGTGCTACTTTACCAAGAAAGGTTAAAAACAGGTGTGATGATCATTTCTTGTCACTATGCCATGAAGCTGGAAACGCGAGCGGTGACTTGTGGTGTGATATTTGTGAGAGGAAGACAGATCCATGTGTATGGTACTACACTTGTGATAAGTGTGGGACGTCTCTCCATGTTAACTGTGTACTTGGAGATTATTATTATTTGAAGACAGGATCTTTCGGCCACCACCCTAATCTCGACATCCAAATTGATATCGTCCCCAACAAAAGCGTTTCACGACCTCTTTGTTGTGGCTGTAAAGATCGTTGCAGGACTCCTTTCCTTTTGAAATATACCAGTGAAGCAATTACCCAATACTATTGTTCAGTGAGGTGTTCTCGATCCTAATAAGCAATAGTTTTATTTTTTTTCATGAAAACATTTTATTTTTGTTTTATCAAATTTTAGTTTTAGTTTTCCTTCACAGATGCTTTGAATTTGAACTCTCTACGTACTGTATTACCTTTTTAGTTATGTACTACTTTTTTTTTGTTTAACCCTATCTATACTAGTGAAAGTGGATGGCAATATTTTCGGAGCGTTATTATTGTCTAGTATTTATGGTTTAGACCACCTTCAATGGTGAAATCTTTTTGTAGGTTTCTTAAAACTAAAACAATTAATATTTTTATTATAAAACAAAATTAACCAGTAAAAAATGAAACACATATAAGTAGAGGTTCTTATACTGGTAGGAAAAGGTTTTAAAAAGTACTTCGAGTAGTTTAGACAAATTTGGAAAAAATTTGAGTTTTGGAAACTTAGACCAGCCTCAACGGCAAAATTGGTAAGAGGTTTTGAAGAAAAGAAAAGAAATATGTTTTTAGTTATAATTTTAGATTTTATTTATTTTTATTTATTGTAACCTTTAGCAAAATGACAGCTGTTCAATTTTCTTACAGAACCGTATCTCTAAACAGAGATTTAAGAGACATATTCTCTCTTTTTTTCTTTCTCTTTCCTATTTTTACTAATTTTTTATTAAGAAGTTCTCTCATGATATACTCGGATGGAGCTGCCCTTAGGATAATCCGAATCCAAACCTGAAATACTCGGTCCTAATCAAAAATTTATTTTCGAATAGTTTGATCTTTAAAGCCTCCCGAACGTAGGATAATAGTAGCACATAGATTTTTTTTATAATAAAAATAAATAAAACATGATATAACTTTCTTTTTTTTTCAACGATAAACTTTATTGATTAAGAATTAATAATGTCAAGATACAATTGATTCTGCAACCATCGAGGTGGACAAACACCCGTACATAAGAAATTGCTATCTAAAACACCAAACTTAGCAAGGAGATGGGCAGCTTCATTACAACAACGCTTAGCAAAGACAAATTTTATATCAGAAAAAGAAGCAGACCATTGTAAGATATCCTAGCAGATCCCTTCAATTAAGGTATTGTGAAGTTTTAATTCCCTTGAAGCATATCTATTAAGTCAGAACAGTCACTCTCCCAATAGACTTGACGATATCCTCAAATCCAGATTTGTTGAATCGCAGCTAGTAGCCTTGGCTTCTGCTTCAATAGGTGTGGATGAGTTTGGAAGAAGAGAAGATCCCCAACATCTATGATATAACTTTCATACATATTTTTTAAAAAGCTTTAGGTTACATATATTATTTTTCTAAAATTTAAAAATGGATTTGAACTCATAATCACCAAGGGCTTTGATTGAAAATATTATTTATTAAATTTTCAAAAATTTCCACAATTATTTTTACAGAGGAACAATGTGGCGCATTCTCTACAGAATTATTATGTCCTTCAAAATGGAATAAACTCATTGTACGCGTTATTACCTTTTCTTTCGTGTTACTGTATTTGTACTATACCAAAGAGTTCCATAAACACCAACGTAGTCGTTTGCTATACTGCTATGGCTTCAAATAAAGATCTTCCTCGTCTCGTGACTTACATTATATATAATTTCAAGAGAATTGGTCCCGAAGCTTCTAAAAAATCAGCTGGTGGAGAAAGCTGATGCATCTTTAGAATCCAACAGAGCCTCGCACGCAATAACAAGACAGCTTATGAACCCATGCAAGATCGTCTCCATCGGACCGTATCATCGAGAAAAGACGCAAGTTCAGATGATTCAAGAACACAAACACATGCAGGTTTCTCGATTTTTTTTACTAAGGCTAAGAAAAAGGGGGTTTATATGAAAGATTTGGTGGAAGCAGTTTCGGGTTTAAAAAAAGATATCAATGATTCTTATTCTGAGAATCTTGATCATAGTGAATTGAGTAAGGATGATTTGATTGATATGATGCTTCTTGATGGTTGTTTCATTTTAAAGTTGTTCTTTTTGTGGTAGCGGGGAAAGTTACATATAAAGAGTATGATGATCCAATCTTTACCGCCAATAGCCTTAGATGATTTTATCATCTCACTCTTTCTCAATTGTGTTGCCTTTGAACAGTTTTACGTGCATTGTACCAACCACATCACAACCTATACGGCCTTTATGCCTTATGGGGTGTCTTATAAAAAGCGAGGCAGAAGCGGGGTATCTAAGTGAAAGAGGGATAATGGAGAACTACTATGGATCAGGGGATGAAGTCTGTCTATTCTTCAAGAGCATTTGTAAAGACACCTCTCTTTAGACATCTATAAGAGTTATTTATCTGAGGTCTTTAGAGTAGTTAACAAGTATACTTCACGAGGATATCATGTACAATGTGCTGGGTTCAAGCATAGTATTAGTTTTGGTTATTACCAGCTTGATTGGTACTACTATGTCAATTCGATAATGTAATTTTGGAATAGTGGTACGATTGAATTAACTGAAAGATTTTTGGCTAATAAATATTTATGAAATGATCATACTACGTGAAAAATCTGCGGTTATAACTTAATTAATGTATACAACAATATTCATCCTTTGAATATAGTACAAAGGGACTAAAATTAGCGAAATAATGTTTTCAATATATGAAAACGTGAAAACATGATATAACATTCATTACATAAACATGATCTCGGTCCGTCCACTCGACATAAACACAAGGCGAATGGAGTTGGACGAAGTGATAACAATATTGTTGTTCTTCACCCCCATGTGGCAAGCTGGAGTCAAAGGGCGAGAACACTTTGTGATAACGATATTGGTTTTCTCCTCTTTATATTTTTTTTCTCTAAAATATAAAGTTTCTAGTTCAACGCACTAGAAACCTTTCAATAAAGGTCCAAGACTAAGCCGTCAAAGCCTCAATGACGTAGTTTATAGAGTTTATATGTTTTATTTGATATTTTAATGAAAATCTTTTACTAACTGTATGGTAATTAGTATGTAATTTGATCTACAGTGTCTTAAAAAAAATTAGTATTGCAAATCATAAATTAGAGAAAAAATTTTAATATTTTTTTGTTTGTTTGTTAAATTTTCATCTACTCGTGCTCACACGACAATCCTAAACTCTCAAATTGCAACGCACGAATGTGATAAGCCAAATGTTGGATAACAGCTATTGGGCCTAGGCCTAGACCAGGCCCAGCCTTTTTTCTTTCCTTCTTCGTCGTCTTTCTCGACGGTTAGCTATAAGGGTTCAGAGGTTTTCTCTTAGCGATCTCCCAACTTTTTCCGATTGCAATCTCTCTGGTTATGTTGACAAGAGAACGAATTCGCGATTCCCTACCTCGACAACCGTCACCTTCTCCGACGAGTGACCGTGACGGGAACGACTCGAGCGTGATTAAACCCGGTGATGTTTCAAGCCGTTCCGATCAAATCGATGCGGCTTTGTCTCACGGAGTCCAGGCCCGGGAACAAGATGTTGATGGATTCCGGCGAGATTCTGATATGTACGACGTAGATATGCAAAGAGGCATTGGATTAACTAATAAACACCGACGAGAAGAAGAAGAGAGAGACGATGAGCGCTATATTAAACATTTTCATCTTCAGGAAGATTCCGGCAAACGTTATGCGGATTCATCGAGATTGAGCGAGGAACCTAAGTCTTCTAGATTCAACAAATCGCCTGATCAATCGAGATTGAGTGATGAACCTAAGCCCTCTAGATTCGTCACATCATCGCATGGTTACGAGTATTCACCGTCTCATGGGAAGAATGTGCTGCTAAAGAACGATAAAACTAACCGATTGGATTCGATTTCCCGTGAGTGTAGTGATTCATCTCGTCATAGTAGAGACAGAGATACTAATAGATATGAATCATCACCTCTGTCACAAGTAGGATCTAGTGTTGCTGATTTCCAAGATGAAAGCTCTAGGCTTGTAAGTTCAGATTCTGGATGTTGCATTCGTGGTAATGATTCAGATAGAGTGGATGAAAGAAGAAGAGATTATAATGGGGATCTTTGTGCGTCAGAGGTTCTACTTACTAGATGTGTAGATGATTATGTTGGTAGGAACTCACCAAGGGATCAACGAGAGAAATCGTTTCGAGGTTTTGGTTGTGAGGACCATGATTCACCAGTTGTGAGCAGGTGTGGCAAAGAGATTGTGGATGAATCTCGCAATCATTATCATATAGGGTCTGATATAGCAGTGAAAGAGTTTCCCAGTGCTAGGCATGAGACCAAGAATATGGCTAGAGAGTGTGATGTTCTTATGCAGACAAGTGGATCTTTACCAAACTCCTATGTCTGTGGTTTAAATATAGCTGATGTTGATGTGGCCGATAACCATCTTGAGTTTTGCACGAAAGAGAGGACAACTGACCAGTATGAGTCCGTCAAAGAACATTATCCTTTTGTGGAGTTGGGATCAACAGTGGTGAATGAACCTGATCACTACAGGAACTTCCATAACAAAGAAAGGAAGGTTGTTTATTTGGATAGCAAATGTCAATTACTGAGAAAGGGTTATCAATATAATGGTGTTGACAGCAGGAAGAATCTTGATTACAGTGAGCCATATGCTGTGGTTGATCAAGATGATAAAGCTTCACATAGCTTAAACAAAGAAAGAGAAGCATATTTGGATAAGGAGAGAAATGCTGTGTTGTTGGATGATAGAAGACGAAATCTGAGAGAAGATTATCACTTTGGCAATGATGGTAGGATGCATTCCGATGTTGATAGGGCAGATATGTTGGTAGATCAGGATGGAAGAGTAGTGCAGCTTAAACAAGAATGCTTAAATAAAGGGAAGGCATCATACTTGAATAATGAAAGGAAGGATGTTTATCTGAACCACAAAAGCCAACAACTGGAAAAAGATTATTACTCTCGCTCTGATGCTAGGATTTATCCTGATGTCAACAGATTAGATATTCTGGTAGACCGTGAAGGGGAAAATAAAAGAGGTCTTAGGTATCGAGGAATGTCCGTAAATGAAAGAAGGGAAGCATATTTGCAATGTGAAAACCAGCAACTCATAAACGATCGTGAAACTAGCTCCTATGGCATGATGCATCCTGTTGTCAACAAATCAGATATTTTGATCGACCGGGAAGATTCCAGAGGTCTAAGGTATAGAGGTGTGTCCTTGAATGATAAAAAGGAAGCATATTTGCAACAGGAAAGCCAGCGACTCCTAAACGATCATGAAACTAACTCTTCTGTCATGATGCACCCTGATGTCAGCAAATCAGATATTCTAGTAGACCATGAAGATGCCAGAGGTCTAAGGTATAGAAGAGTCCCCTTACATGATAGAAAGGAAGCATATTTGCAATGTGAAAGCCAACAACTCCTAAACGACCATGAAACAGACTCATATGGCATGATGCATCACGATGTCAACAAATCAGATCCTCTGGTAGACCATGAAGATGCTAGAGGTCTAAGGTATAGAGGAGGAGTATCCCTAGATGATAGAAAGGAATCATATTTTCGATCTGAAAGCCAGCAACTCCTTAAAGTTCATGAAACTAACCCTTATGGCATGATGCATCCCAATCTCAATAAACCAGATATTATTACAGACCGGGAATATGCCAGAGCTCTTGAACTTAGAAGGGCATACTTTGATGATGAAAAGGAATCATACAAAGATTATAGAAGGGGGGATGCATATCTGCGTTACGAAAGCCAACAACTGAAGACAGATTACGACTACGGCATTGATGACAGGATTTATCCTGATGTCAGCTGTTCAGATAATATTGTAGGCCATGGAGATACCAACGCACTAGAGCATAGAAGAGTAACCATCAGGGATAGGAATGTTCATTATGGATGTTTATCAACATTACAAAAAACAACACGTGAAGGACTATGAATCTGGTATTGATGATACGATGTATCCTCATGTCGCCAAATCAGAGATTGTGGTAGACCGAGAAGGTGCTAGAGCTCTAGAGCGTAGAGGAGTATCCTCGAATGAGGGACGTGAAGCCTATTTGCACTATGAAAGCCAGAAACTCCTAAGAGATCATGAAATTGATTCATATGGGATGACGCATCATGATGTCAGTAGATCATCAGCTGGCAAGAAAGATGAGGAAGCTCTTCGATGTAGGAGGCATCTTTTTGATGACCGAAATCAAGTCTACTTGGATGATGAGCGCTTGCAACTAAGAAATGGTGGCCATGTTAAAGTTCATGAAAATATGAGATATCCAGATGGTAGACAAGAGAGTTATCATTCAAATGATAAAGTTTCACGTACAAGACATGATTATGGTCTCAGAGACGACCCAAGTGAGGTTACACATGAGAATATGGCTTATGATTACAACTACCGTGATGTTAAGCAACGTGGAAAGTCTTACGAGAAGCTAGACAGTAGAAGGCTCCGTGATCATGAAGTAGCCTATGATTACAGAGACAAGCTAGGGAATTTTGCAGTGGAAGGAGGAACAAGCAAAGAAAAATTCCAATACTCAGCTGATGAAAGGAATTATGGTAATGTTGATCACACATCAACTCGGCGCCCTCGACTATCTGCCAAAGAGCGGTTAGGTGGGCGTGTCGAAGAAGATTCACGTGTTCATGTGAAACATCGACTGCATCAGGTTAGGAACCCAAAACTAAAAGGTAAGTCCCATAAGAGGAACTAAAATAATATTATTTCCCGAGGTCGTCACTTCTCTCAACATGGTTAACTCCTCGAACAAGATTTGAGAGAAAAAAGCTCATATGAATTCCAGACTTATGGGTTTCAAGATTTGTAATCTCGGTTCCTTGATGGTCTGAAAAGGTTTGAAACAGGTTCTAGGATTAGAGGTTTTTTGGCAGTGGGGGAAGGATTTGAGGTTATTATCTTGGTAAGATATGCTTCTTTTTGCGTTGAACTTGGCCTTTAGAAGTTGATTTTTTTAATTGTTTGGTCGGTGGTTTTCTAGACGTTGGTCATTTTTTTGGGTCTGAACAAGTAAATAACTCAACAAGTTTATATAATCTAACAACTTTTTCTTGTTACAAACTCGACGCAACACATGAAAGGCTTCTTGTTTTGTAGTATTCATGGTCACTTCTTGATGGAACATTGAACAGTTCAAACAAAAAAAAAGTATTGAACAGTTCTATGAGACTCTCAGACAGACGAGTAAGATGAAAAAAAAAAAAAAAAGATTAAAGTGAAAAAATTATTGAAGAAATTGGTTTTGTTTATCCATTTGGTTGTGTGATCAATCATCGGTCCAATTTGACTAAACCAGTTGATTAGAGATAAAGAAGAAGACATTCTAAACCGATTTTGATTACAGTTTCAATAGTTCGGTTTTATGCATTTTGAATGACGTCATCTACCATGTCATCAAATCATTTAAACGAGACCGTTTTGACTTTGGACTATCCCCTTGTGAGCTCTTTTGTCTCTCTCTCTCTCTCTCTCTCTCTATTCGCTTCGTTGCTCTTCTCTTCTCTTCTCTGTTCTGCCGGCAAGTCGTGAAACCTCTGCGACTTCAGTATCAAAGAAATCGTCTCGTCTCTACTGAGGAAGCTACGAAGCCCTGAAAATTCTCTGTCTAATCGTTCTTTCAGATTAATTTCTTACGATCTCTGTGTATCTTCTTCGCTTAAGAGATGCGCTCCAAGGACAAAATCTCCTACTTTTATGATGGTATATTCATTCATCTCTCTCCCTTTTTTTTCATGTCTTTAAGATTCTTGAGATTTATGTCTTTATTCTTGATTCATCTAAGTTTCTCTTGTAACTCTTGAGCAATTGAACCGCACTACTAGGTATCTTTATTGCTCAATAGATGCATCAAAAGGTGGAATCTTTCACATCTGAATTCTAGTTTAGGTTAAGGGTTACAATTAGTTTTGGAAATAATCCAGCTCGATTTAGGCTTTGAGTAGGGTTTTTGAGTAGGGTTTTTGATGAAAAGAACAAGGGTTTTAGGTAAAGTTCTAATTTTTCGATTCCTTATTCTCTAGTTTGAGCTTACTATGTGATTGTTATGGCCAAAGTCTCTGTTATTTCTTTGCTGAAATATGAAACCCTATAACTTTTTGTCAAGTTAAAGCTTTGTTCAGCATTGCATATAATGTTTCAAATTTTGTGTTCTTTCGAGGTTCCTTTCTTGAGTATATGTTACATTCTTGATAGCTATATATATTTTTGGTACATTGATATGTCGGTTCAAATTCTTATGGGAGTTCAGTTTATATATTCTTGTTGCTTGTGGGAGCCTTTGTGGCAGATTATATGGGTTTTGTGATGATATCCTGATGTTTTTTTTTTCTTTTTTGTGGTTTAGGGGATGTGGGGAGCGTCTATTTTGGTCCGAATCATCCAATGAAACCTCACAGGCTTTGTATGACTCATCATCTTATCCTTGCATATGGCCTCCATAGCAAGATGGAAGTTTATGTCAGTCTCTTGCTCATCATTCATGTTTCTTGATCTTGTTCCATCTATTCCTTTTGTTAATGATCTCACTGTACATCTTGTTTGAACTCTTTATGTGTCCTTTATTGTTTCAGCGTCCACACAAGGCATATCCGATTGAGATGGCTCAGTTCCATTCTCCCGACTATGTGGAGTTCCTGCAACGAATTAATCCAGAGAATCAAAACTTGTTTCCCAGTGAAATGGCTAGATGTAAGTTTTGTGCTTCATTAATTAAAAATTGCAATTTTACATTTTTAGCTGAAATTAAGTTCACAATCTTGCGGTCAGTCAGTGTTAACATCAACGTTGATGCAGATAATCTGGGAGAAGATTGTCCTGTCTTTGAGGACTTGTTTGAATTTTGTCAAATTTACGCTGGGGGAACCATAGGTAAATCATAATATTTGCAGTATGTCGGTATTCATGTTTGGTTCTCACTTTAGACTTTAGAGCAATGTTTACTATCTGAATATTTTGTCTGTAGATGCTGCACGCAGATTAAACAATAAACTCTGTGACATTGCTATAAATTGGGCGGGCGGGTTGCACCATGCCAAAAAATGTGATGCATCTGGGTTTTGTTACATCAACGATCTTGTACTAGGAATTCTTGAGTTGCTGAAACACCATCCCCGTGTGCTATACATAGACATAGATGTTCATCACGGTGATGGAGTTGAAGAAGCTTTTTACTTTACTGATAGGTATGCTTAGATAGTGCATAATGACTTCTTGAAAGTTGTTTCTGTAGAAACTAATTACCATATCTTTGGATTTTGTTATGGCAGAGTAATGACTGTTAGCTTTCATAAGTTTGGGGATAAATTCTTTCCAGGGACAGGCGATGTTAAGGTAATATTCATATTTTGTTTCCTGATTTTATAAGGACTGTTTCGATGTGTTTGGATAAAATTTCATTGTGACCAAATTTTCTTAAAACAGGAAATAGGAGAAAGAGAAGGGAAATTTTACGCAATTAATGTGCCGCTGAAGGATGGTATTGATGATAGTAGTTTCAACCGTCTCTTCAGGACAGTAAGTTCCTTAACTGAAATAATCAAAATCTCGATGCTTTCACTGTTTTGTTGTTTTGATCATTTCCTTTTGGTCTCTAGATAATTTCCAAGGTTGTTGAGATATATCAACCGGGTGCAATCGTTTTGCAATGCGGGGCAGATTCACTAGCCAGGGATCGACTAGGATGCTTCAATCTCTCTATTGATGGTGCTTTTTCTTCTTGTAATCAAAATCTCTTTCTCTATTTCAATCTCTCTTTTGCTAGCTTCTATGCTACTCGGGTTCTGAATCGACTTTCCCTGATGCATTTTCCAGGACACGCTGAATGTGTTAAATTTGTGAAGAAGTTCAATCTTCCCTTGCTGGTATCTATATCTCTTGACTTATATCTACTACGGCTTTTTGTAATCTTATGTTCTTCTATGGCGAAGTCAGTTTGGATTGTTTATTAGGTTACAGGAGGTGGAGGATACACAAAGGAGAATGTTGCTAGGTGTTGGACAGTTGAGACTGGCATTCTTTTGGACACAGAACTTCCTAATGGTTGGTAAATTTTCTTAATGTTTGTCAGAAAAATTATAATATTTCAACTTTCAGGGCTTACTGGTTAATTGTTTCTGCAGAGATTCCTGAAAACGACTACATCAAGTATTTTGCGCCGGATTTTTCCTTGAAGATACCGGGTGGTCACATTGTAAGGAGCTCTTATTGAACTTATAGTTCCTCATTGCTTTAACAAAATCTAAAAAAAGAGTTTGAGAATCATTTGTGTTTTGAAATAAAAACAGGAGAATCTAAATACCAAATCGTACATCAGCTCGATTAAAGTACAGATTTTGGAGAATCTGCGATACATTCAACACGCTCCAAGCGTGCAGATGCAGGAGGTAAAACTTGGATCATCATTAGGACAAGTGATGATTTGATCAATCTTGTTCTTCTGATTTGTGTTATCTAACACT
Organism: Capsella bursa-pastoris; assembly: GCA_036452645.1. NCBI lineage: Eukaryota > Viridiplantae > Streptophyta > Magnoliopsida > Brassicales > Brassicaceae > Capsella > Capsella bursa-pastoris. Next base: position 13,520,924 of record CP144195.1, on the reverse strand, counting down.
GATCAGTTTTCTTTTACTTGAATTTCTTAGGTTCCACCTGATTTCTACATACCAGACTTCGATGAAGACGAACAAAACCCAGACGAACGCGTTGATCGTAAGTATCCAAATAAACCACCTTAAAATCTAACCTTAATCTAAAGTGCTTCGGTTTCTCAGCGACTAAATTCTCTATTTGTAAACGGTTTTGATTGTTTTCAGAACGTTCACGGGATAAGCAAGTCCAAAGAGACGATGAATATTTCGATGGGGACAACGATAACGATGCATCGTAACATGGATACTTACAAAAGACATTCTATTGATGGTTTATGTGTCTGTCTTTGTTTAGTTATGAGAATTGTAATGGTAACAACTTTTTAACGGCTAGACAAATCCAAAAACCAGTGATGATTGTCTATTCATTCCATCTTTTCCCACCATTTAACTTGTGTATATGAATGAATGAAAGCTTTCTTTTTTTCAGCTTGCTCATTTTCTTATCAATGTTCATTTGTATACCTTTCTAATTATTCTTGGCCAAGTTACTGTTTAATCTTTTCTGTTAGGAGAAAACTCACTTGGAAATTTGAATCTTGAAACTTCTTGCGAGTCTTTATTGGAGCATAGGGACAGTGTTTTTGTCGTTAGCAACATTTTTCCACGAAATCTCACTTTATTTTCCAGGAAACACCTATGGAGGTTTTGTGCCAATAGGGTCTCTATCTATCATATAGAGATCATCTTCCTCTCTCTTAATCATAGAAATATCCATACACAACAAACTGTTTCCTCTCCGAACCAAACAAAGGCAAATCAGGGATCTCAAGATTCTTCCACTACTGGAGATTTCTGTCTTTTTATTGCATCGGTGAGATTTTCATGTTCCCATTTGTCTCTTACTCTTCACTGTCTGAACTAAATTCCAACGATTTTTACAGTTTTTTTTTTGAAGTTTTACGTAAGGTTCTTGATGATTATGTTTCTCTTTCTTTCTTGATGATGATTATGTTGATCTTGATGGTTTCTTTGATTTCGTTAATTTTTTGAGACCAGTTCTTGATTATAACTTTTGGGTTTCTTGTTTTGTTCATTCTTTCACCTAATTGTGGGAACTAATGATGATAGCTGCAGTGAAATTTCTTGAATCCATCAATGGGTTCTGTAATCAGCAGTAACAAGAGGAAAGCTACGAGTCAGGAGGACGTGGAATCCGAATCTGTTAAAAGACAAAAGATATGCTCAACCAACGATGATGAGAATTGCAGATTGATTCTTCCAGATGAGTTTTCTTGGAAACGTCCTTTGAGTTTCTGTGCCAACAGAGTCTTCAACGGTATGTATCTGATAGGTCCCAGTCAAGAGCTTATAAGAAAACTAGACTTTAAACATTTTTCTCCATATATTTCATCATAAGATGTTATGAGTATTTATACATGTTAAGGGCTATATATGATCCTAGAATATCGGAGATACATGAATCGAAGATTTAACATAATCTACCCAAAACCACTAGCAATAATAAGATCACAAATGATAATCTCGTCGTTTCCATCCTTATCTTAGTTAATATCAGTTTACTTCAGTTATGTTCTCATCAGTATCCCATTCACACAAAGGCCTCTTCCTCTTCCTTAATCCATTCTTTACAATACTAATGACCTCTATTTTTTGTCCTTGACTCAGCCGCAGCCGCAGTAGGCTTCTTCACTCAATTTACAAAAGTCAGATTTCAACTGGATAGTAAAGATACTATATCTTCTTTATCTCTTCCATCTCCATCAACTTATGTGTCTCAAATTTGGAAATTCGATGTCTTTCCGAGCTTCCACGGACCAGATGTTCGAAGAGCCTTTCTTAGTCATAATTTTGTAGTGTTCAAGGGAATGGGAATCGATACATTCATTGATAATGATATACAGAGGGGCAAGTCGATCGGTCCTGAGCTTGTAGAAGCTATTAGAGGATCAAAGATCGCGATTGTCTTGCTCTCCAAGAACTATGCTTATTCTTCTTGGTGTCTTGATGAGTTGGCAGAGATCATGAAATGCTGGAAAGAGTCGGGTCACATAATCATGACCATTTTTTATGAAGTGGAACCAACTGACATAAAGAAACAGACCAGTGATTTTGGAAAAGCCTTCAGAAAAACTTGTAAAGGTAAAACAAAAGAGCGTATTCAGAGATGGAGAAAAGCGTTGGAGGATGTGGCCACAATCGCCGGATATCATACTCGCAACTGGTATGTCTCTCAATTTATACTCTCCTTAATTAATATATACTTAATTAGAGTTCAAACTATGTTTATATGTAGCTTTTAAAAGTATCAAGACACAAGAAAATACATAATTTTAGGATATGTATGTATGAGAATATTTCATGACTAGATTAATGAACAATTTTAATTAATATCCTCCAATGTTAGGGTCAATGAAGCGGGCATGATCGAACAAATAGCCGTAGATGTTTTAAGTATGTTGATTTTCTCCACACCATCAAAAGATTTTGACAATTTAGTAGGGATGGGAGCTCATATGGAAAGGATGAAACGTTTGTTACGCCTAGATATGGATGATGTGAGGATGATTGGGATTTGGGGTCCTCCTGGGATTGGTAAGACATCAATTGCAAGAGTTCTGTTTAACCAAGTCCAAGTCTCCAACAAATTCCAACATAATGCATTCATGGTCAATATCAAAAGATGTTATCCAAGACCTTGTTTTGATGAGTACGATGCGCAACTGCAACTACAAGAACAAATGTTGTCTAAGATGATCAATCAGAAAGATATCAAGATTTCTCATTTAGGAGTGGCACAAGAACGGTTGAAAGAGAAGAAGGTGTTTCTTGTTCTTGATGAAGTAGATCACTTAGGACAGCTAGATGCTTTGGCGAAGGAAACTCAATGGTTTGGTCCTGGAAGTCGAATTATTATCACAACAGAAAATTTGGGAGTTTTGAAAGCCCATGGGATCAATCATATTTACAAAGTGAATACTCCGTCAAGTGGTGAGGCTTTTCAAATATTTTGTATAAATGCCTTTGGACAAAAGCACCCAAACGAGGGTTTCTATGAGCTTGCTTTGGAAGTTTCAAACCTTGCAGGTGATCTCCCCTTGGGATTGAAGGTGCTAGGCTCCGCTCTACGACGAAAGTCAAAGCAAGAGTGGAAAAGTATACTACCAAGGTTAAGGACCAGCCTTGATGGAGAAATAGAGAGCATTATCAAGTTTAGTTATGATGCCTTATGTGATGAAGATAAATATTTATTTCTTTATCTAGCCTGCTTTTTCCTTAGTGAATCAACTTATAAAGTGGGAAAGGTTCTTGCAAATAAGTTCTCGGATGTGAGGCAAGGTCTTTACGTTTTAGCTGAAAGATCTCTCATATCTATTGAATACGGAATGATAGGGATGCATACTCTAATACATCAGTTTGGAAGAGAAACTTCACGTAAGCAATTCATTCAGCATGGCCTTAGGAAACATTACCTTTTGGCCGGTGCAAGAGATATATGTGAAGAGCTTAGCGAAGATACAACAGTAATCTATTATTTTTCTAATCTATTATTTTTTTACTAAATTTTCCATGTGTGTGTTTGAAGACCAATCATATAAACATTTTCTTATTTGTCAATGCAGCCACTTAGAAATCTGAGGTGGGTGTATTTGAGTTATTCTACAGATCTGAAAGAGCTGCCTGATCTTTCAACTGCAACTAATCTGGAAACACTATATCTTGGAAAGTGTTCAAGTTTAGTAGAGCTCCCCTCATGTATTGGAGAACTTACTACTCTCCGGATTTTAGATCTAAATGGATGCTCAAGTCTGGTGAAAATTCCTACTTCTATTGAGAACACGACCAATCTTCGGAGGTTAGTCCTCTCTGGTTGCGATAATGTTGTGGAGCTTCCCTCTATTGGGAATGAAACTAAACTTGAGCAACTGATTCTTAATAACTGCTCAAGGCTTGTGAAGCTCCCGTCCTCTATCAATGCCACTAATCTCCAAGAAATGTCTCTAAGCAATTGTTCACTTGTTGTGGAGCTCCCAACTATCAAGAATGCGAATAATCTCAATATATTAGATCTCAATAATTGCTCAAGTCTACTAGAGCTCCCTCCTTCTATTGGAACTGCCAAAAATCTTGAGAAATTGGATATTAGCGGATGCTCAAGTATTTTGGAACTCCCCTCCTCAATAGGCAACCTTCAGCGATTGTCTACGTTGACAATGTGCGGATGCTCAAAGCTAGAGGCTCTTCCGACCAACATCAACTTGAAATCTCTTGACAGACTTGATCTCTCAGATTGCTCGGAGTTGAAAAGTTTTCCTGAGATCTCCAGAAACATTGAGTATCTCAACATAATAGGAACTGCAGTAAAAGAAGTTCCTATGTCAATCATGTCATGGTCTCGTCTTTCTGATTTCCGTATGTCATACTTTGAAAGCCTCAAAGATTTCCCGCGTGCTCTTGACATCATCACGGAGCTGCATTTGAACAAAGATATACAAGAAGTTGCTCCATGGGTCAAGGAAATGTCTCGTTTACGTGTTCTTAAACTCCACAACTGCAATCATCTGGTATCACTCCCCCAATTTTCAGATTCCTTATCTTGCATTGATGCAGACAATTGTAAGTCTCTTGAGAGACTGGATTGTTCCTTTAACAATCCAAAGATCCGTCTGAAGTTCACTAATTGCTTCAAACTGAACCAAGAAGCCAAAGATCTTATCATGCACACATCAACTCGTGGATATGCGATCTTACCTGGTGCACAAGTGCCTGCCTGCTTCAATCACCGAGCTATTGGTGGTTCATTGAAATTTAAGTTGAATGAATCAACTCTTCCTACATTCTTGAGATTTAAGGCTTGTATCATGCTGGATATGCATAAAGACGAAGCTGATGATGATGATGATAATGATGATGCTAGTGATGATGATGAAGATGATAGTTCGATGGGAGTAACTATGGATAACACGGATGAACAGAAGGATCACAAAGTTTGGTGTATACCATGCAGTCGTAACATGAAACGATTTTTAACAGAGCATATCTACACATTCATAGTTGAAGCAGAGGATGTGACTTCCACGGAGCTTATCTTTGAGTTCAAATTAGACAGTGGCAAATGGAAGATTGGAGAATGGGGGCTACTACAAATCTTGGACTTGGTTGAGGAAACTTCATGTTCATGAAGATTAAATGACAGCTTTAAAGTTGGTATATCGATATGCCATTTTTGTATGATTATTATTGTGAAATGTTCATACTTGTCTTATTAAACCAAAACCAGTTATGATTGTTTCTATCTTTTGTCTTATGTATATGATGAAACTTTCTTTTTTTAATTAAGCTTGCTAATTTTTTTTGTTCGTTACTGTTATAGTTATGATTAGCTTCTTTTTTTTTGGCTTAAGTTATATATATTAGTTGGGTCATACCAAAATAAAAATTAACAAGTATTATGGAATTACTTGACAAAAAAAGAATATTATGGAATTACGAATAATATTTTCTCAGTAGTGTTAACTAAAACTTCTGATTTTCATAGTTGAAAATCAAAATTATTATAAAAAAAAAAATCAAAAAGAAAATAAATAAAATAAGTGGTCAGAATTGCTTCTGAATACCAATAATTGAAGGAGATAGGTTAATAAAAGCATAGAGAATGTAAAATAAAATTTGGAAATCATAATTATATATTTTTTTTAAAACCGATCAAGAATTTTGAGGATTTTTTTGGATAAGAAATTGCATCAGAGTCATGGAAGTTTATGATTTCCAACACTGCTCAAGAACTTTGAGCTTCTTTTTATCAATTGTGATTAACTCATCATTTGCAATAGATTGAATATATAAAACAAAAATCGAGTAACACACAAGAGACGATGCTAAATTAGAAAAACCATTAGAAAAAGAACAATAAACAAGAAAAACAACACAAAGGAATAAAAGAAACAGAGAAAATGATGATAAGCACTGAGAGAGAGAGAGTAAAGAATTGTTTAGTTGGTGCAGAGGTATTTATCGGGCGAGGCTGCGAGAGGTAGGGTTTTCACATATCTGTTTTTTTCTTTTTATAAAGGGTGGTCAAAATCTTAACCCTAGGTTTAACTTTTTTTAACCATGGTTAAGTTAACTATATTAATTTAGATTTTAAATATATGACATTTTTTCCTTCTATCGAGGAGTAATATGAACACGGACCAATAAAAATTACTCTACGGGGATTATATTCCCAATAATAGAAACAACTTGTATTTTGAATTTTTTTTGTTCCGTTTAGTTTGGTATGATTTTTGTTTTTTTTTTTGAATTTTCAAATTTTTTTAATTTTAGTTTTTCTCTTTAAATTTCAATTTTTTTAATTTTAATAGCCAAAAAAATTTGTGAAAACAGATTTTAAATATTCAAATAATCTCCTTATTATTAATTCGGAAGTACATTTATAGAATAAACCTTATTAAGGGTAAATAATTACATTAAAATGTCATTACATAAATAGGTTTTTAAAAAGGTTAAATAATATTCATTATGGATCAAAATGTTCAATACTAATTTATATAATTTAATTAAATTATTAAAACGAAAATGCATTATTAATTTACAAACAAAATTAAGCAAATAAAAAATGAATATATAAGATTTGATATCTAATTTACAATATTAAATTATTATTAATCATTATATTCCACCTCTCATCTTAATATGATCGTTATTTTGTAAAATATAAAATTAATTATATCATCCATATAAGAAAAACAATTTTGATATTTTTCCTATATGTCATGATTTGAATTTTTAAAACCAAATATAAACTGTTTAATCTATGAATAAAAAAATTAATGGTTTAGTCTCTGATTCTGGTCTTGGTTTTGGTTTAGTCTAAACCAAACTAAAAATCGTTTTTATATAGAAATACATTGGGTTATCAATGGTTTAGTCTCTTATATCCGTAAGATCCATTTAAAACATAAATAATAACATTTTATTTATTTTGATTCATTTTAGTTTGTAATTTTTGATTATGTTTAAATAATTAGTTTGTTTTAAAATTTTGGCGGAATGATCTTGTCGAAAAGCTCCACAAGATTATTGCCTAATCGTCTTGTTGTATTAAAAAGTTTTTTAATATAATCAGATCTCTCGGAAGAAGATTACCATGCGCATTGTGCTGCCTAAGAAACTATCAAAACATCTTGATTTGTTTTTGCAAAAGAACAAATGTGTGTCTTTCCAAGTAACACATAATGTCGAGGGCATGCAAACCATTATTTGCAAGCCATTGAGGTAATACTAAAATATCTATTAGATTGGATTTGAGTTTTATCTTTTGTACTAAAGTTGAGATGTTTGGTAGACACATGGAGAGTGCTCCTCTATCAAAGACCTTACATATAATTGCTAGTTTATCTATATGAGAGACCTCATAAATTTCATCGTAAACATTTGTTTGTGGATGATTATGTGATGAAATTTTTTGTTGAAGACGAAAGTGTTTTTGAATAAAAAAGGCCAAAAAATTATAGGTTAGATTTTCAGTTACTTTTTAAAAATTTGAAAGTGTTTTTTTTTTACTAATAATTTTTTGTTTTTGTGTTTTTCTTTGTCTTTGTCTTAAATCATACAAAGCTTTGAAGATGTGAGAAATCATTATTTTCAAGCCTAACTATTTTTGTATGAATTTTTTTTTTCCTAGGTCATTTATAAAAAATACAGGCTACAAAAGATTTCTCTTTTATAACCTACCTATTTTTTTTTGCGTTCTACCTTCTCCGAACTTTAAATTGGTTTAGAATAAAGATTTTGTTACAATACAAACACATTTACCTTAATTTGAAAAATTCAATGAAAAATATTTCAGAAAAGAGTTCCAAAGTCAATCAACAACACCAATAATAGATCAGTTCCTTCGTACTTGTCCATACGTTCAAAAATATAATCTACCGTCTACACTACATATATTCTAGTGATCATCACTGTCTCAACTTGCTTACAAAATTGATTAATGGGCTTAACTTAAATACCCGATGAGATGTTAATCTCATTAATGTTTATTGAGCTTCTTCTGTCTCCTAAAGGCCCATAATTACAACAAGTGCCAGCAAAATCCGGCGACAAATACAACGAAGTCTATCTTTGTTTGATTTATTGAATTCAAATTATGACATGATGGTTATGCTTGTTCTGTCTACATTTGTAGGGATTCATATCAGTAATGTTTAATCTCTTTCAAGTGTTGTTTAAGTTTCTGAACTATATAATCCATGGATCAAGCTGACTTTGGAACTGATTTGTGTGAGATTGTTTGAGTCATGATAAGCCAGTTTATTAAATTAACTACAATCTTCCTGACAAAAGATGAAACTGCTTTTAGTTACATTTATGTGTGACTTTAGCTGCTTAGCTTCAAAGTAGGCAAGATAAAAGATATGTTCTTTTTCAGGTTTCTGTGGAAGGGAAATTGGGTTCATTCAAGAAAAAAGCTGCAAGATCTTTGCAAACTATCATACTTCTATCAAACATGTATGTAACATACAATCTCATTTTACATTTACATACAGTGCCAGGCCAAAAGCTGTTACTAGTGCTATTGCTAATGGAGAAGCTTCGGGTTCAAAGAAACATATTACAACAACTGATGATGTTCTCAAGGGTTTTGTGGAATGGCTTTGTGCTCAGGTTACTTCTTTTCTCTAAGTTACAATTTCTTTGTTTTCTTTCTTGTTTATGTTGCTCCTACACCAGTGTTAGTTGTCTTTGTCTTGTAGAAAACGCCGTTAGAGTTAGAGTTCAGTGTAAAAAGTGGGAAAGACTGAGGCAGTTAACATTTATTTGTTTTTGTGGAAATCAGCAATAACAATTCTACTCTCTCCATGCCTTTGTAAGATTACGCAAATGCAACACAAACCAAATTAGTTCAGTCGAAACAAACAGTTCTTCTGCTTAGGCAAAAGTCTTTAGTTCTGGTAAATATTTAAATGCAAGTTTGATGATATGGAAAAAACATGTTGTGACATGGTGAATCCGTAAAAGCTTTTGATGTCCACGGTAGATATAACAAACCTTAATTCTGATATGCAGTCGAAGCACTTTCTCATCCTACCCATGGTGTTCCAATTGCGATCAGCTGCCTGTCGTCATTGTTTACGGAACCTGTTGTCAGATAATCGTTTGTTCAGGCAGATGGGTTAAGTTACTTGTCCCTCTAATTTCCCCAGCATCCACTCAGCAGTCTATCCAGGTAACTATATATTTACTGAAAAATGTTCACTAAATCTGTAAAAAAGGATTGCAGTCCTCTAATCATGCTATGTTCTTGGAAGAAAGAAGTTGAACAAATTAGTAACGATTAGATGGCTCTTTTTTGTCATAATTACTCAATACCTAATTCATGTGATTAGTATGCTTGTGGCCTACTGCAACGGCTCACAGAAGTTATTAAGAGCTATGTTTTCTTGTGTGTGACTTGGTCCTCCTAATCACGTTTAAAAATTTGTGGATGCAGGTACTTAGGGTCCTCTTCACGATCCTGGACACGTCGAGTGATCCAAGATCACTGGATCTCTCATAATTCATACAGTACCACGCAGTGGGGCGAGTGATCGTAACAGAACTCCCTCTTGATGAAACTGATGAACCAGGACAACGCTGAGGTCACCAAGAACGCCCTCTTGTGCATCCAGAGGCTTCTCTTGAGATGAGACACTTTTGATTTACACCTTATGACTGCAACAACCAGACTTGCTCGTTATGACTTTTGGATCCACTTGTCACTGCAACAACAACATACAGCTTCCTAGCTAAATATTTTTTGGGAAAATTTAGGTCATACCTTTGCTCATGTGCAGAAGCTTGTTTGGTGGCATACTCAATGCTTTCTTTTTTTTTAATCTCCGGCAACTCTCGCTTGAGGTTGCTTCTTGCAGAAAAAATGTACCATTCAAATATTACTGTACCAGGCTATGTAATTTTAAAACTACACAATCAATCGTGTATATTATTAGATCATTTGTATATTCTCTCAAGGAAACACCAACAAAAGATCCAACATCATATTCACTAATTGTTCAAATCAAACACGAATTTCAGAAGTTGCTACAACTCCCCCAGTTTTGGATTTTCAGATTCTTCCTTCGCTGCCTGTATTTGTATATATCTCCTTTATCTGCAATTAGTTTTAATTAAACATAACATCAACTCTTCAAAGACTAATAAGCACATCTCAACTTGCAAAACCCTTGTCCAAGATACTAATCTAACCACATAATTATTACCTTTGTTTTGCTCATCCATTGCAAGAATAAGATTAACTTCTCAGAAATCAGATGCCTGACTCAGTCTGGATAATGATTTTGTCTCTAATTTTTTCCTTCTTCTTCTTCTCGTCTGTAATTTTTATGTCCTTTATCTGCAATTAGTTTCAAACTTTCAATTAATCATAACATTTGATTACAATATGTTATATTACTTTAAAGCTTATTAAAGACGAAAATGGCATAAAATTTTCCAACCTCCTCCATCGTTGCCCATCTCTGAAGCTCTCAGCATCTCTGGAGGTTCATTAACACTAAGGAACCTCCAAGATTTGATATAGACCCCACTCTCCGATCTTCCAATTGTTATTATAGCTTATTTCGATCTCAAAGACAAGCTCGGTGGAAGTCACCTTCTCTGCTTCAACTTCAAATGTATAGATATGCTCTGCTAAAACTTGATGTATAAAAAGATCGTTTGGTGTACACCGAACTTTGAGATCATTCTGTTTGTCCATGATCTTAATAAATATAAAACAACGATCATCACCAGTTTGTCCATTGATATTAACCAGCATGATGCAAGCCTTAAATCTCAAAGATTTAGGAAGAAGCAACTCATTCAACTTGATTGTCAATAAACCTCCAGCAGCAGCTCGGTGATTGAAGCAGGCAGGCACTTGTGTACCTGGTAACATCGCATAATTAGAAGTCGATGTGTGCATGATGAGATCTCTGGCTTCTTGATTCAGTTTAAAGCAGTTGCTGAACTTCAAACGGATCTCCGGATTGTTAAAGGAACAATCCAGTCTCTCAAGGGATTGACAATTGTCTGCTTCTATGTAAGATAGAGAATCTGAAAATTGGGGGAGTGATACCAGATTCTTGCAGTTGTCGAGTCTAAGTACACTTAAACGAGACATTCCCTTGACACATGGAGCAACTTCTTGTATATCTTCGTTCAACTGCAGCTCTGTGATGATGTCTAGAGCATGTGGGAATTCCTTGAGGCTTTCAAAGTATGAAATATGAAAGTCTAAAAGACGAGACCACGACATGATCGACAAAGGAACTTCTTTTATTGATGTTCCTGTGAGCAACAGATACTCAATGTTTGTGGAGATCTCAGGAAAACTTTTCAACTGCGAGCAATTTGTGAGATCAAGTAAATAGAGAGATTTCAAGTTGATGTTGGTTGGAAGAGCCTCTAGCTTTGAGCATCCTCTCATTCTCAACGTAGACAATCTCTCAAGGTTCCCTATAGAGGATGGAAGCTCCACCAGATTTGAGCAGTTAGATAGATCAAATTCTCTGAGATTAGTTAAATCTCCAATAGAGGATGGAAGATTCACTAGACTTGAGCACCCGCTTATAACCAATCTTGTAAGCTTTGTGGCAGTTCCAACAGAATGAGGGAGCTCCACGATAGAAGAACAGTTTGTAAGAAACAATTTTTTGAGACTAGTGGCATTGATAAAAGACGGGAGTTTCACAAGACTTGAACAATGACTAAGAGCCAATTCCTCAAGTTTAGTTGCATTCCCAAGTGAGGGAAGCTCCACAAGATTTGAGCAATTAGAGAGATCTAATCTCTCGAGATTGGTCAAATTCCCAATAGAAAAAGGAAGCTCCACTAAACTTGAGCAATAAGAGAGACTTAGTTCCTTAATATTGGTTGCATTCCCAATAGAAGAAGGAAGCTCCACTAAACTTGACCATTGAGAGAGGTCTAAATACTGGAGATTGGTCAAATTCTCAATAGAAGAAGGGATTTTCACCAGTTTTGAGCAGTAAGAGAGAATTAATATCTCGAGATTGGTTGCATTCCAAATAGAAGAATGGATTTTCACAAGTCTTGAGCAATGACGAAGATACAATTCCTCAAGTTTAGTTGCATTCCCAAGTGAGGGAAGCTCCACAAGCTTTGAGCAATTAGAGAGATTTAATATCTTGAGATTGGTCAAATTCTCAATAGAAGGGATTTTCACCAGCTTTGAGCACTTAGAGAGATTTAGTTCCCGAAGATTGGTTGCATTCCCAATAGAAAAAGGAAGCTCCACTAAACTTGAGCATCCTTGGAGACTTAACTCTTCAAGATTAGTGGCAGTTGAAAGATCGGGAAGCTCTTTCAGATCTTTAGAATGAGACAAATCCATCCACCTAAGATTTTTAAGTTGCTGCATTGACACAATAAGAAAATGTTGACACAATTGGCTTATAAAGTTGGAGTTTGTTATCTAAACTAGAAATTTTAACGGAAACAATATTTTAGATATATAACCAAAGTTTTTGAAAATTGAAAGGTTTTATCAAAACTACTTACTTTAGCTCCTTCCCATAGCATATGAAGCTTGCTAGAACTCATACGTAGTCCGACGAGAAACACGGGAATAAAAGTAGATGGCAAACACATATTCTGGAAATGACTCCAATCCAGGAATCTTATCTTTTGTGAATGATATAGAAGTGAGGTCAGTCTCTCAGGCTGAGAAAGATCCTTCTCACCATAGACTCTTATGATTTCCAGATCATACATTCTTTCAATTGCTTTTTCCCTTATATTCAATTCTTCTTCAGTTTTAGATAAATTTAAATTTATGCCTATAAAACGCCCATTATCCTGAAAAGAAAAAAAAAGTAGTTATGGTTCGTTGTAAAATAAACTCGGTCGTAAAGAGTAATATTGCACAGCATAACTTACTGTTGTATCATTGCTAAGCTCTTCACATATATCTCTTGCATCGACTAAAAGATAGTGTTTCCTATGGCCATGCTGAACAAATTGCTTACGTGAAGTTTCTAATCCAAATTGATGTAGCAAACGATGCATCCGTATCATTCCATTTTTAATATATATGAGAGATCTTTCAGCTAAAACGTCAAGACCTTGCCTCACATCCGAGAACTTCTTTGCAAGAATCGCTTCCACTTTATGTTGATATACGCCGTTGAAAAAGCAAGATATATAAAGAAATAAATATTTATACTCATCATTATCTAAGGCAGCATAACTGAACATTATAATGTTCTTTATTTCTCCATTAAGGTTGGTCTTTAACATTGGTAGTGTCCTCTCCCACTCTGCCTTGGGCCTTCCTTTCAAAGTGGAGCCTAGAATCTTCAATCCCAAAGGGAGTTCACCAGCAAGGTTGGCAACTTCTCTAGCAAGCTCATCGAAGCCATCATCTGGGTGCTTGTGTCCAAAGGCATGCATACAAAAGATTTGAAAAGCCTCATCACTTGTTGGAAACTTCACTGCGTAAAAATGATTGATCTTAAGAGCTTTAAGAACTCTTAAATCTTCTGTTATAATAATAATCCGACTTCCAGGACCAAACCATCGGGTTTCCTTCGCCAAGGCATTTACTTGTCCTATCTTATCTACTTCATCAAGAACGAGACACACTTTCTTTTCTTTCAACCATTCTTGGGCCATTCCTAAATGAGAAATCTTGATATCTTTCTGATTCATCATTTGAGACAACATTTGGGTTTGAAGTTGTAACATAGCACTCTGCTCATCCCCACAAGATATTGGATAGGGGTAGCTTCTTCTAATATCAACCATGATTGCACTAAGATCGAATTTGCTGGAGAATTGGTCTAACATAAATCTACCGATGGTTGTCTTACCAATCCCAGGCGGACCCCAAATCCCGATCATCCTTACTTCATCCAAATCTAGACGTAACAACGGTTCCAACCTTTCCATATGAGCTCCCATCCCTACTAAATTGTCAATATCTCTTGACGGTGTCGTGTTATTCAACATGTTTGAAATCTCAGTGGCTAGTTCTTCGATCATGGCCGCTTCATTGACCCTAACATTGGAGGATATTAACATAACTAAATCAATCAATAATCTAGTCATGAAAAATTCTCATACATACAGATCCTAAAGATATGTATTTTCTGTGTTTTGATATTTTTAAAGGCAACAAATTAACACAATTTGAACTTTGAATTCTAACTCTTAAGGAAAGTATAAATCAAGAGGACATACCTTTGGTTAAAATGATATCCGGCGATTGTGGCCACATCTTCTAACGCTTTTCTCCATATCCAAGTGCGCTCTTTTGTTTTACCTTTACAAGTTTTTCTGAAGGCTTTTCCAAAATCCCCCATCTGTTTCTTTACTTCAGTTGGTTCCACTTCATAGAAAATAGTCATGACTATTTTACCCAACTCTTCCCTGCATTTCATGATCTCTGCCAACTCATCAAGACACCACGAAGAAGAAGCATAGTTCTTGGAGAGCAAGACGATCGCGATCTTTGATCCTTTGATAGCTTCTTTGAGCTCAGGACCGATTGACTTGCTCCTCAGTATATCATTATCAATGAATGTGTCGATTCCCTTTCTTTTGAATGATTCGAGGATGTGACTAAGAAAGGTGTTTCTGACGTCTGGCCCGTGGAAGCTTGGGAAGACATGGTATTTCCTTTTACGAGACAAAGAAGTTGGAGGAGATGGAAGAGATAAAGAAGAAGAAGAAGAAGAAGTACTTCCGTTGTTATCTTGTTCGAATCTGGATTTTCTAAAAAGCATGAAGAAGCCTATAGGGACTGTCACTAAGACAAGGAAAAAAGAAGAATCCATTAGTATGGTGAGAGTTGGAGCAAGATCCTAGCTTTGGATTTTAGAAAGAGGAAGAGGCTTTGTGTGACTGTCCACGACTCTTTTGGCACAGAAACTCCATTGATGTTTCTTGGAAAATAAGGTGAGATTTCGTGGAAAATGTTTGCTAACGACAAAATCACTGTCCCACAAGGCCACAATGCTCCACCACCATTCACTTAAATTCTCGGAAACCAAATAATGATGATAAGATAAGCATTTCAAACAACAACACCTCTCGTTCCACAATGCTCCACCACCATTCACTTAATTTCTTGGAAGCCAAATAATGATGATAAGGTAAACATCTCAAACAATAACACTTCTCGTCCACACATTCTTTTTTTTCTCTCTTTCTCTTCTAATAATATTGAATGATAGATAGAACCCAAATCTCTTCTTAAGAATATGTACAGTTTAACAAGGTTTAGGAAAGAAAAAATAAATGTCACAGATTCAAGCTTCACATCATTTCTCATACTCTTAAATTGCTAAGATGTTTATAAATGTAGTAAGAGAATAAAAGAACTCTCAGTTTTATGTGCAAAGCTATCAATCTCAATAATAGAAACAACAAAAGTGAGACTCTGAACTTGCAGTATCATCAACTTTACACGGTAATACTGTCCAGCAAAGACTCACAAGCATCTTCAAGCAAGTCCAGTACCTGCAAAAGATACAGCAGACCAAGTAACAGACAAATATTCAACTTTCCTTGTGAGTTTGTCCAAACAAAACAATATAATTCTGGAACTTGAAGGCTACTTGGTGGTGACAATGGCATGCCATTTTAAAGTCTTATAGACTAAAATCAACCATTTGATAGATCTCTAGTGGTTGAATTTCATCTATCTAAACCAATAGTTGCTAGTACTACTCCACAATAAGCTTCTCCAATCTCTAATGGTAATTACCTTTTCAAAACCTTGAGCTCCACCATAATATGGATCAGGAACAAACTTGTCATTGTGTTTCTTGCAATACGAACACATTAGCTTAACCTGAAATTTCAATGGAAAAATGTTCAGAAAATCTCCTAGAAAAAGTTCCATAGTCAAGCAAACAACAACAAACACAAACGGTGGTACCTTCTTATATGCATCGGGCGGGAAATTCCCTCTGGCTTTCCATACATTATAAGCCTTCAATATATCCTCTGCAAACATCAAACATTCAAACTCATATTTATTTGCAAATTCCTAGTCCTAAGCAATACATTATAAGCCTTCAATATATACTCTTTCTTCTACCTTTGTTCTGTTCATCCATAGCAAGAATGAGATCAAATTCCCTGAAGTCAGATGCTTTTATCGGTCTAGATAATGATGTTATCTCAATCCCTCGACGTTTCGCAGCACTTCTCATTCTTGGATCCGCCATATTCCCCTATTATAAGAACAGTTTCACAAATCAAAAACTGAATCAGAAACATGGATTTTAAAGTCTCCACTGCTCCCTTACTTCAAAACCAAACCTTTCTACGTCTGTGAAAAGCAACATTTACTAATTGTTCAAATGAAGCATCAATCTTTCTATACAATCCTAAAGTTAGATTATTGTATTTGTTCATCCCTTTGTAAAGAGAACACTTTCACTAATCAAAAACTGAAACAGAAACATAAACTTCAAAATCCTCCATTGTTCCTTACTCCCACCAAATTACATCAACCAAAACCAAAACCCTAAATCCAAAATCTAACCTTTCTACATCTGAATAGAATCATTCACTAATCGTTCTAATCAAGCATCAGTCTTCTTCTTACACAACCCTAAAGTTATTATCTTTGAATTCGAAAAGGGAACAAAAAGGAAACGGAACAGAAATGGTAAGTGTACCTCGTGATAATCAATGGTTCCAGCGGAATCAATGTTGAATTTAGAATCGAGACCTCTCTTCTTCACAATATCTCTAAACACACCTTCAGCTGCTGGACTCCGACAGATGTTCCCGAGACATACAAAAAGAACAGAGTAAGGTTTGGTCTCGCTGCTCTGTTCCGGAGTCGTCGTCTCCATTGAAGATGATGCAAAGCACTTAAGGGAACGAGAAATTCTGGGTTTTTCTCGGAAAATCGAAACGAGACTCGTGTTTTTGTGGGATGATCGGAAAGTGGAATCGAAATGAGAAGGAAGAGAAAGATAAGTGTAGTGGCAAAACTGTAAATGTGAAGGGATTGTTGGACAGTACATCATCATTCCCCCTGTAAAGTTGGAGACTTTGGGGATATACGAGTTTCTTCTTCTGCTCTTTTTCAAGTCTTGTTTCGTAATAAACAGAGGAAGAGAGGGGTATAATTGGGAATACACATAAACAAATGTTGAATTTTCGTGAACAAAGTATCGAGTTATTGAATTGCAACTGAGTGTCAATGTAACTTCAGATGCTTACTATTTTACTAAGGTAGCTTCACCAAGGTGTAAGGTCCATCTTATCTCTCGTAAACCTCTTTGTATCTTCTACTTGGTCCACTTCGGTATCAAGATCATATTGTATATGGATGTGAATACAAATTCTGTATTAATAGGTCTTCTTATCAAAACCCATAAGTGGATGTGGATGTGAATGTGAATGTGAATACAAGTGTTGTATAAGTTTGCTAATAGGTCTTTACTCTAATGAAAAGTACTTGTGTTCTTCCTTGTTTTGGTTAGAGCATCATAGTTTTAAAAAGGTAGGTAGGGTTTGATTTATTCATGTTTTGGCTAACGAACGATCTGAACTTTCATGATTTGTTTGTTTCAGTTGTACTTCAGTTCTTCCTTCTTTATGTTGTGTTGTAGTGTCTATGACAAGTTAGGTCTCATGAGTTCAATACTTCGTTGATTGATAAATGACAAATGAGTTACTTATTGAGTTTATGATAGGACTGTACACTTGTATATAAGAGTATTACATTTACACAGATTCATAGAGAGTGCCATAGTGGTTTTTTAAAGCTTCTGAAGAAGAGAGACGAATATAAACTCAGGCCCATGATTGGCAAAACATACCACAGCCCATTTGGAAAAGTTAGTAACCAAAGTTAGGCGGCCGGTGAAAACCACAGGTATGATTCCCTTTAATTTATAAACATAAAGGGCATGGAATGATTAGACGGCAGGAGGATACGATGGTCGGGTCGGGATAGTCAGTCTCACGACGTTTGTTTATACAATTTATAATTTATGTTATGTTATAAACCGCACTTAAGAGATTTGTTTTGGTCCTTGTTTCGAATGTTTGAAGTTATGGATGAATTTGAATCTCTTAAATTTACTTGTCTATATTTCCTTGGTATAACTAGAAAAAAAAAAAAAACACTATGTTTGAGACTAATGTTACAAATTGGTATCAAAAACATATTTAATTAAAGCGGTTTTTTTTTCCTCCTATGTAAATGAATAAAAAAAACCATTGTAACTTTACAATTAGACGACAAATAGTCTCATAACCAAAAAAAAAAAAAAACATGAAAACACTATACATTAACTGCAATTTTTGGTCCATCCGGTCGACTATAGCAAAAGATACTATATGAATTACATGAAGTGGCGATGATTTTATGTTATTTCCTAAATGAGTACAAATAGAAGGGTGAAAGACCGAAAGATCCGAAACCGAGCTGTCAATGTTGTAGCGTTCCAAACACTAGCTCGCATTTTCTCCGCACAAAATGTGAAAGTTATTATGAGCTTTCTTTGAACAGAACCTCACACACCAGTTACATCAACAATGTGTGCTCCTTCTACTTAATTCAATTCTGAAGCCGGCTGGCTAACACAGAGAAATATTAAAAGACAAAACACCACCACACCTAAACCCATTAGCCTAACTAGCTTCACTAAAGCACAATCTTAACGCTTTCAAGAGGTAGGTACGCAAAGCAAAGTTTACTTCTACAATGACGCAACAAAACTAGGCTTGAACCAAATGCAATAACAAGGAAACTCACTTCGACTCGATAAATTTGTTTTCAAAGGCCGATCGAGCTACCAACCACGACCCCAAGGTTTCATACCATAGGGATTTGAGTTCACTATTCAAATTGTACTCGTTCCTACTCCTTTGTGCCTTGGTGTTATGGTGTACAGCAATTGTTAGATATTTTATATTTTATTGTACCATACAAACAAACATATAATAATAATCACAATTAAAAATAGAAACAAACACAAAATATGTATATGTCATTATCTTTATCCCCGTAGGGGCCTAGATTATAATGTCTCTTTGTTTCTCTCTTTTGAAACAATTGTAACAACAAAGATCTTTTAAATAAAATCCTCTCAAATAATTCCCTAATTATTGTCTAACTTCCATAAAATAAAATAAAATAAAACATATCATCATCTCATAACCATCGATATATATATATAATTTGCTTTAAATATAAGCCAATACGTTAAAATTACAAAACGAGTCATACCCAAACCCTTAAATTACAACTCATGCCATCGTCTTTTGTAATCTTCTTTTTGATTCTCATCCCCAAAAAGGCAAAATCTCACAGTTACTTCTCTCTTTCTCTCTTCTTCTTCTCTCTCTCGTCGTCACTGAGTAGATCGGAAAATGGAGCCATGGATTGACGATTTAGCCGACGATTTACAAAGCATAAGTTTCACATCAGCCGGAACCACCGTGAATCGAAGCACAAGCTCCGGCTCTCGTTCCTCCTCCTCCGCCGCAGCTTTAACACCAGCACCATCAGCTCACGGTTCATTCTCATCCTCGAAACTCCCTCCTTCACTCCGATCATCTCTCTCACTCTCCGATCTCAGATTCCGTCTCCGTCTCGGTTCCGGAGACATCGGCTCTGTTTTCTTAGCCGAATTCAAATCCCTAACCGCCGTAACCGTAACGGAAACCGCCGCCGTTAAATTACCTCTGTTAGCAGCGAAGGTTATGGATAAAAAAGAGCTCGCGAGCCGGAGCAAAGAAGGAAGAGCTAAGACGGAGAGAGAGATTCTCGAATCTTTAGATCATCCGTTTCTTCCGACGCTTTACGCCGCCATTGATTCGCCGAAATGGCTCTGTTTGTTGACGGAGTTTTGTCCCGGCGGTGACCTTCATGTTCTCCGTCAAAAACAAACTTATAAACGTTTCCATGAATCCGCCGTCAGGTAACAGTTTCCGTTAAGTTATTAAAAAATATTCAGTTTCTAAAAATATAATTCAAAATAAAAATCTTTGGGAAGTAATAATTACGAAAGAAGTGAATAATATTTTTTTAAAAGCTGATGAAATCAGGGGGAAGTGGGACTCGTCCAGCTGGCGAATTGTCTCGTAGTTTAACACTTAACTGAATTTATGGTTCCGTTAATTTAATCACTAATCTATTACCTTTTAAAACAGTAATTATATCGTAATTATTAGATATATAAAGTGAAAAAATCACATAGAAAATATTTAATTTCCGTAAATTCTTCAGTAATTCTTGGCAGTTTTCAATACTTAATTATTCATAATGAATTTTGTTTGTTGTTGGAATTATGTTTTTTTTTATAGATTAGAGTAGAAAAGTCTATTTAGACCACACAGAAAAGGGACTAGAAAGTGTATATTTAAAAATTAAAAGTTAAAAAACTATAGAGTTAAATTGGTTATTTATATATAATATATAGTTTTAAAAAACGCAATTATAGACTAATTATATATCATAGGCCTGTTAACTTTGTTACTTGTAATCACTCAATCTAAGGTTTTATTTTCCGTAATTTCTTCATAATTATTTAACATAAGTGGGTAATGATTTATAATATATAGTTTTTATAAAGGCAATTAGAGACTAATTATATAACATAGGCCCGTTAAGTTTGTTACTTGTAATAATTATCTTAGTGAAAATCACACTCAATCTAAAGTTTAATTTTCCGTAATTTCGTCATAATTATATGCTTTTTTCACGAATGTTAACGTAAAGATTTTGTTATTGGAATATGGATTAGTGATTTGATTTGATGTGCTCGATAATGCCTTTTTTGAATAAACTAGGAAAAGTCTATATAAAGTTATGAACTCCACACACAAAAAAGGGACTAGAAAAGTGTATTTTTTATTTAAACCATAGAGTGGCTATTTTTATTTATTATAATATATAGTTTTTATTTTATTTTATATGTAAGCAGATGTACGCACGATTAACAAAAGTGTGTGTGTGGGCATTCTTACTTACATGTGTGCGTGTATCGTAGGGTATCATAATTTAGTAGTAGTTCTAATCTGGTGCGATGCTTAAAAATAAATAAAAAGTCAATACTAGTGGGGTTTGACTTTGATCTCGTAACGAATCAGTTAAAGACACGTGTAAGTTTTGTGGTGGAACCCAGGTGATTGAATTAAATCACGTAGCATGCATTACCATGGAAGGAAAAAAAAATGATTTTTTGTTTTTTGTTTTTTATAATTTGGGCATGTGGTTACAATACAAGCACATCACATTCACAGCTATTAAAAAATTTAAAACCATTGGTTATTTATGATTTTTTTTTTTTTTTGTCAAATGATCTTAATGAGTTTGGTCCTACAATTTACGAGTAAAATTATGAAATTTATATTGAAAAGTAGTTGTGGCTTTAGAATGGTAAAGATGTTGTAGTTTTGGTTTGGTAGTAGATGAAAGTTATATCATTTAGTTAGTTGAGGTTAACCATTTATGTACCAAATTTTGTATCACGTGATTAATTACTAGAAAACCGGATCTTGTTCTTCTTTCTTCTTCTTGGTATATGTTATTAGATCTGATTCGTTTTTTGTGTTCTTAAGTTCTCTGTCAGATTTTGACTAGTGTAGTAGTTTACACGTTAACCATTCCACAAGTTAACTACAAACTAAGTTCTTATGTAACTGAGTTCTACAAGGATTGAGAAATTGGGACCAGAAACTAAGTTCTTATCGTTTCTTTTTAAGGTTGTCCTACTAAAAAACCAAGGTCCCAGCTACATTTCTACATTAGAAGCTTTGCTCAATTAGATTCTGGTTTTACTTGAAGTGATATAGAGAACAATGGCTCTATGGAAATGGATATATGAATCGGATAAGTTCATCTTTTGTGTGAACTTGTTCTTAGAATACACAGTTTCTTTACTCTGTTTTGTGTGGAGTGTGTTTGTTGATTGTGGACCAGTGGAGACAAAAAGGGTCGGGTAGAGGAATCTTGGGTAATGTCTTAGCACCAGAAACTCACTATTTTAGACAAAAGAGTTCGTTAAGCCAAACCAACCTTGTAGGTCCATTTTTGTTCCTTGTGTATAGTGACATCAAACCCAAAACATCATCTTCTTGTCTCCAAATCCAACAATTGCTGTTTTGTCACAATACCTAAAAATCGTAACCAAAAATTCTTGTTTTTAAAATTATTGCAAATCTCTATTATTCGTTTTGTCCTCACTACCATGTTTTCTTTCTCTTTGTCTCTTCTTATTTCCACATTATTAATCATCATCTTCATCTCTTTACTGTTTTTTTCAGATTCTATGTATCGGAAGTGATTGTAGCTATTGAGTATCTTCACATGTTGGGGATTGTTTACCGCGATTTAAAGCCTGAGAACGTGCTGGTTCGATCAGATGGTCATATCATGTTAACCGATTTTGATCTCTCTTTAAAATGTGACGAATCCACTTCTACACCACAGATAGTGTTGAACCGGAACAATCCTCCTAACGGCTCGTCTGATCAAAACGAGAACCAAGGCATGGACCACCGTCAAACCACATCGTCCTCTTGTATGATCCCTAACTGTATTGTTCCTGCTGTCTCTTGCTTTCACCCGAGAATCCGAAGGCGAAAGAAGAAAACCGATCACCGTAACAACGGTCCTGAGCTTGTAGCCGAGCCTGTGGATGTTCGGTCCATGTCCTTTGTTGGAACGCATGAGTACTTAGCTCCTGAGATTGTTTCAGGTAATCTTCAAATTCAAATCTACCACATTCTCAACTCCCCTGTTCGAGTCTTCATGTAACTTTCCAATATGAAATCTCAACATTGAAATGTAAAATGTGGATGGCAGGAGAAGGGCATGGGAGTGCAGTGGACTGGTGGACACTAGGGATATTCATGTTCGAGCTATTCTACGGGACAACACCGTTCAAAGGGATGGACCACGAGCTAACTCTTGCAAACATCGTGGCTCGAGCCCTCGAATTCCCAAAAGAGCCAACGATTCCTAGCGCGGCCAAGGATCTGATCTCTCAGCTACTAGCCAAGGACCCGAGCCGACGGCTAGGGTCATCTTTAGGTGCAACAGCCGTGAAACGTCACCCATTTTTCCAAGGAGTGAACTGGGCACTGCTCATGTGTACTCGTCCTCCTTTTCTTCCTCCACTTTTTCGCAAAGACCTTTTGTCAGATGACATTTGTCCTGAAACCCATGTAGACTATTATTAATTATCTTAATTAGCACTACGTAAATAATTAAATTCTTCGGATATAATTATTTCTAAGAAACAACATCATCGTAATATAATTAGCACTAGTATAGTTTCATTTCATGAAATAAAAACTTAGCAGAAATGCATTTAAGAAATGTGTAATACAGTTTCATTTCATGAAACAAAAACTTAGTACAAATGCGTTTAAATGTTCTTTTTTTTTCATAATAATTCTCACACACAAATAGAAACCAAGACATGTAACACGTTATTTGTGCTATCCATTTAATTCTAAGTTTCTAACCAATAAAATTTTTATTGTTGGAAAAAAAATTGATACCAAAAGAAGAAGTTTTAAAAGTTTTCGGAAATTATTACTCCCTTTGTTTCATTGTTTTATACTCCCTCTGTTTCACTATAAGTGATGTTTAAAGTTTTGGCACACTAAATAATAAAACATATAACTTACCCATTTTCCATAAAAACATCATTAATTAATATGAATTCAACCAATAAGAAAATATGATATAAAATATAATTGGTCAAAACATATTAAATACATTAAATTTTTAGAAAATTGAAAACATCACTTATATTGAAACAAAAAAAATTGGCTAAAACATCACTTATAATGAAACAGAGGGAGTATATAAGATACTTGTTCGAATTTTTTTTTGCTTAATTTTTATAAAATTCTTAGACCAAAATTCATATTTCCATATTATTTTATGACCATATTAATTCTTTAATATTTTGTATGATTGGTTGAATTAATTTTCAGTATATTTTAAAATAGTAAATTCTAAACTTGGCGACAAAAAAACAATCATACACCTAAATATGCATTTCAGTCATTTATTATTTACTGAGATTTTGGTACAACTAACTAAATGAGTTCCACATTTATGGATCATCACAATTCACAACATAAAAGAAAAATTATTGATGTCTTTCTGAATACTACTGCCATTTTTTTTGAATTTAAAACAAGCAAAAAAAATTTAAAAATTATTTTCCAATAGATGTGGAAAGATAAATGACGTAATTGAATGAAGAAGACCCACGTGCCTCATTCATGACATACATAGAAGTTCACGTGCATGGCTTTATTGTAATTGTACTTTTGGCTTATCCTAAAACTTTACAAACCAATCATTGATTCTTTCACCAAGTTCGACCGTCGTCATGGGTAGGCCTTAGATAAGTGTACTCATGGGAATGGGTTCTTCTCTAATGAGTTCATTCATAATCATATAGTAGCTGCCTCGGTTTCGGACAAGTCTAGAAGAAAAATAATGTATATCAAATAATCATTTTTGTAAAGCAAACACATAATTTTACTTATCAAATTTTCGATCTAAAAACTCATATGGTTTAGCTTTAAAATGTTATTCTTTTAAAATTCAACAAAATTATAACGAAGTTATCTACATGTTGTGCTCTTTGTTAAGTGTCACCAAGAACTTGAGGCTAATAATGTTCTAGTAGTTCTCTTATGCACCTAACCTTGCTTTTTGTTTACCTAGAACATCGATGATGTTTTCCTTAGGGTCATGTTTCACCTTTCTTTAAAAGGGCTGGACCCAACTAAGTGAGCAAATCCAACTGAAAAGCTTGAAGGATGAGTCACATCGTTATTAGGATATACTTAAATATTAAGATGTGGTATGATTCTATCATATAAAAAATCTTATTATATATGAATACTCACCTTATGAATAAACCAAACTCTCGAATTTTTGGAAATTCGCCTAGACATACTAGCATTTATCTCTATAAATGCAGAAAATACAAAGCAATAATGCAATAAAAATAATTCGCAATTTCCGTGAAAACATAATACCTATCTATCTTGTCTAAACACAACTAATATGGAGTCTTTACAGTTCATCAAATTGTTTATTCGATGAACTGTAAATTTGTCTAATCCACTTTTGCTAGACTTTAATCATTTGTAGTAGTTTTAGCAAGTTCGACATTGGAAATTTTTAATTACATAACACAATTTTGTACTTTGCTAAGTCTCGACTCATCGAGAAAATGTTTATTTTTCTTTTTCTAAGAACCAACAACTTACTTAATTAGATTTTAAAAAGAAAGTTAGATATATAATGGTCGAGTCTTTGCTTCCAAAATAAAAAATTTGTTGAAAACAAATAATTTATATTTTAACCTTCATAATTCGCTTGGTTCTCCATTAACGTAGATATGGCCAAATATATTAAAACAAAAATTTGAAGAAAAATCAATATAAATTATTATTTTTCTAAATGATAGTTTAGTTAAAAGTCAATGCTCACAACATGATCGGTCGGTTCCATAAACACGTAGCAAACATGGAAACAGAAACAAACAAAAGGGGAACTATATATAAGCTGGATTTATCACATTAACACTTTTTCTTTTGTATCTACATTACATTTATGAGATTCCAATTCAACATTTTTCCGAGTTAAATTGATTGGGTGTAGAATTCTATTTCAGACTTTCTAATTTCTATGAATAGTTCATAAAAAAAAATGCTTTACAGATAAATTCTAAGTTCAAGTATCGTAAACCTTGTCTATATAAGAAAGAGTAGACATAGTATAAAGACTCGATTCAATGGAAACAATAATGTAGGTAACGTTTTAATTGTTTCATATATATGCATGTAGGGAGCAATACACGTACTCTTTTGTTAAATCAATGAATAGAAGAATCTGGTCTCTTGTCTTTGTATATGAGATGAAGTCATCAAAATAGAGTTTCTCCTCGCTCTGCTAATTATTACTTGAATATAATAACTAACTATTTGTAGAAAAAGACTATTTAAGTTTCCTCAAAGAGGCTTACGGGGTTTGTCCGAATCTTCATGTAAATGTTCTACTTCCACGTGATATGTTTGGTAGGGGAAGGAGGCTAATTAAGGGATTGAGAATTATGTATATTTCATAAATACATCCATTTACAAAAGCTTTATGTAGATAATGCATATACATATGGCAGCCTCTGAACACTAATTTGATGTTTTCTGAGGACTCTCAAACGTTTAAATTAGTGAAGATGGATATTATATAGACTAGGTTAATCAGATATTGGCATATCGCGGAAAAACTATTTTATGATAATTATTTCAAAGTAATTCTCACTAATAACATCGATTTAAGTTTTTAGTTCAAAATTAGCACACATTTGTATATCATTAAAATATTAATTGAATTAAAAAATATTAAAACGGTAAAAAATTGAAAAATTGGGGTTCCACTAACGAGGGGAACACAATAAGAGAAAATTGGAGAAATGTGAATTAGAGAATAGGTGTTCCACTTTTTGTATTTTCTTTAACTTTTTTTTATTTATTATTTTACTATTGGTTATTTCTCGCAATATATATATATATATATTTTTGGTGGAAATATTTTTATTTTAATAGTGGGAGCATATCTATATATACATTTTTGAATTATATTTTGTATTAAAATCTATTTAGGCTTATAACCTTTTATTTAGTAATATTTGCATAATTAAACTCTTGCCATTTGAATAAATAACAAAACTTAAAAGTTAATTTTGTAATTAAATCACAAGCAAATCGCAAAATTGGAAACAAATATTTATTACATCAATTTTTTTCTAAAATATCTCTCTAATAAATTGAATCTCTCTAATAAATTGAATCTCTCTAATAAATTGAATCTCTCTCCAATATATTTATATAATCTTATTTGTTTTTAATTTATATTATTATATAAAATATATGTATGATAAAGTTGAAAAAGTGCAACCATCATTATCAAATTCATCTCCTACAGTAGAATCTAACACACTTAATAAGATCATAAGACAAATAATAAGCATCATAAGGTTCGCACCCAAATTGTATGTGCAAAAATATACCTAAGGTTGCAATGGTATATTTGATTATGGGGTATGAAAATAAATCTTAACTTGTAATGGTTCACTTAAAAAACTAAATGTTGCAACTTGCACGGTTTTTCAAATATACCTAAGGTTGCAATGGGTTGTCAAATAAACCAAACTTTACAATCATTCAATTAGGCAGTTCTATATGTGATAAGTAAAAGAGACTTATTCAGATAATTAGCTAGACATGCTCCAATGATTTTTTCAAACCACAGTTTCTCGGATTTAAATACATATACAGAAATGTCTATGTAGACACACGAAAAGAGTCGGTAGTTAAGAGAATACAAATTTAACTAAATATTATTTTTGTTATCTAAATATATGTATGATCTTATACATCAAAAATTATAAAATTTGATGTTGTAAATTAAATTTATAGCAAACAATTAAACATTTACAAGACCTTAAAAACTGTATTTATAATGATTAGTTAATTGGATACTTTAAAGTTTCATGTGATAAATTGAAATCATTGCTTTTCTTTTAATAATTGTGATAATTTCTGGATTAGTATGTCGATACAATTAAAATGTCCAACACATATTAAAACGGTTCATTTGTCGTTTGCAACAACAACAGCAAAATCTCAAACTACGAATCGAACTCTGCAAATATCTAATTGGGTTCGGCTCATCAATTTATATGTGCTTTTAAGGCCCAATAAGCTCCTTCTCTTCCTCTCTTCTTTCTCTTTCTGAAAATTCGAAGTTGTAGCAATCTTTGCTTTCAATCGACGAAGGAGTTTTGAGTTGAGAGGAAGAGAGAGTTAGGAATCAATGGAGGAAGTATCGAAGAACGGTGGCACGGAGAGTCCGACTAAAGAACTGGCGGTGGTTGCAGTGCCGCCGTCTGAAGTGGAGGAGGAGGAGCCGTTGGTCGGACCGGGACCTGCTCCACGAGGAAAACGCAAGCGTCCGCTTCAGTTCGAGCAAGCTTATCTTGATTCGCTTCCTTCTGCTAATATGTAAGTATGTCTTGTGCTTTGGAACTTTCTCTGTTACTCATCAATCTAGCCCAGTCAAGTTTTGGGGGTTTAGGGTTTTAGTTTCGACGAATTAGTGCTTCTTCTCCGTAACCAATTGTAATTAAGCTTGTTAACTAGCTCACATTTCAATGAAGATCTCGAATTAGTGTCAACAGTTAAGTCCTAGTTAATACATTTGTGATTCTCATTACTGCTTCAACTTCAGCTTATGAGATTTGTAGTAATCTGTGAATTGGTTGGTCTTGAACAGTGTGCTTGCAAGTTATTAAACTCTTGTATCTTTTGTTTTTTTTTTCCTCCAGGTATGAGAAAAGTTATATGCATCGCGATGTAGTTACACATGTTGCTGTTTCAGCAGCTGATTTCTTTATAAGTGGAAGTATGGATGGTAATCTTTCTGATCTCTATGATATTAATGATATTAATGAAATTTATGAGTTCATTTTGGTTTTGTAGTGTCCAAGTATGAAATAATATCTGTTATAGTCTCTTTCTCTCGAATACTAATGGATTACAGTGAAGCATTTCTTTTAATTTGTTTTGTTTCATAATCTAGGTCACTTGAAATTTTGGAAGAAAAAGGGAGTTGGTATCGAGTTTGCTAAGCATTTCCGCTCCCATCTTGGTCCAATCGAAGGTCTAGCGGTAAGTAGCGCCAGTGATTTTTAGTGTGAACTCTTTTTTGTTATAGATTCAAGATACTGTCACCTCGAATCCAGGGCATATGCTCCATCTTTGATTGAAAGATTACCTTTTATTTATTTATCTAATGAATGAAGATAGTTGACTACCTGGTGGGAACTTATAGTTAGACATGTTATGGTACCACATATTTTGTGTTTGTTTCTAGTTCTGTTATCAACCATGACTCGTTTCAGCAATGCAGGTTAGCATTGATGGTTTGCTTTGCTGTACAATCTCAAATGATCATGCTGTTAAAATATATGATGTTGTCAACTACGACATGATGGCTATGATCGCTTTGCCATATATTCCTGGTGCTGTTGAGTGGGTCTACAAGCAAGGGGATGTCAAAGCCAAACTTGCTGTTAGTGACCGAAACTCATCCTTTGTGCACATATATGATCCCCGGTCTGGTTCCAACGAACCCATTGCTTCTAGAGAGGTTTGCTTCAATCTGTTTTCTTTTGTTGCTATTTCTTGACTCATCGTTTTTTAGCAAGCTAAAAAGTTTTTATTTCTTCGCAGATACATATGAATCCAATTAAGGTCATGAAGTATAATCCTATTGCGGACACAATGATCTCTGGTGACACAAAGGGAATCATTGAATACTGGAGTCCAACGACATTGCAGTTTCCGGAGGATGAGTATGTCCTTGTCTCACTTCTTATCATAAACGCGTTTATTATTTCCATTTTGGTATTGTTGTTTGTTTTCTATC
Organism: Capsella bursa-pastoris; assembly: GCA_036452645.1. Lineage (NCBI taxonomy): Eukaryota > Viridiplantae > Streptophyta > Magnoliopsida > Brassicales > Brassicaceae > Capsella > Capsella bursa-pastoris. The sequence goes on along the minus strand of CP144195.1, from coordinate 13,491,418 downwards.
AGTGTAGACAGTGGGGTAAGTGGAGCATACCTGTTTCCTGTGAGTGGCTTATGTAGTTAAATATCATATTACTGAGAATGACGCAAAGAGCAGATGATAGTAGAAATACTTTAGTTGCCAACTTTTTAGTTGACCATCTATAGAATCTAAGTATGGTTGATGGGATGATTTCACCTATGGTTCAGAGGTTGACCTTTTACTTGCTGTTGTAGGGTAAACTTTAAACTGAAGAGTGATACAAATCTCTTTGAGATTGCAAAGTGCAAAACAACAATCTCTGCCATTGAGGTACTTATGTGACATTTAACTATTTACGTATCTTTAGTTTCTCTTTATGTGCTTAAAATGAAGATATAAGCATAGTGCAAGTTTTCGTCTCTAAATTTAGTGAAATTCTATTCAGGTGAGTCCAGATGGTAGACAGTTTTCTGTTACATCTCCTGATCGTAGGATTCGCGTGTTCTGGTTTATAACTGGTAAACTGAGGCGGGTATATGATGAGTCACTTGAGGTAAGATTACATACTCTATGTTTCGTTCCTTACATGTTTCTTCACATTGATATTAATATCTATTCCACTATTAGGTGGCCCAAGATCTGCAGAGGAGTGATGCACCATTATACAGGCTTGAAGCAATTGATTTTGGTAGAAGAATGGCAGTTGAGAAAGACCTTGAAAAAACCGAGAGCGCTCCCCAGCCCAATGCTGTTTTTGATGAAAGCTCTAATTTCCTTATATATGCCACTCTTCTTGGAATAAAAGTAAGAAATCCACTCTCTTTTTTTTTCGTTTTAAAGTACCATAGACTAGGATATCAGTCTAGACATGATACGTTTCCTGTCTCACATGCACATGATACAATTAACAATCTTAAGGACCTGAGCCTTCACCACCGGCTAGCCTTCACTTAGGTGATTAAAGTAACCAAGATTTAATGAGGTTACTGATATTGTTACCATATATTTAAAAGGTCAAGCTCTCTGCCAAAATAGTGAATGTGAATAAAATATATTTGAGAGTTTGTCGTAAAGGGGGTGTGGAGGAGCTCCTTTATCACAAATCCTCAATGTCGTTGTATTTCCGGCAGATCATTATGTAAAAGCGGACCAGATTCTCTAGTTTGATCGTATCAGAACTATTCCATGCTTTGTAAATGGAATGATAACAAACAACTGCTAATTTTCTATGTCTACCCTTTTGATCTCTAGGTTATAAATTTACACACCAACACAGTTGCAAGGATCCTTGGAAAGGTGGAGAGTAATGAAAGGTATCTGAGAGTTGCATTATATCAAGGTGATCAAGGAGGCAAGAAAGTTAGGAAGATTCCAGCAGCTGCGGCAAATGTAAATGAAAGCAAGGAGCCTTTGACTGATCCGACTATCCTCTGCTGTGCCTTCAAGAAACACAGGATCTATATGTTCAGGTATGTGACTCATGTTGTGCTAAAATGTTGCCGGAGTAAGAAAAATATTTTCCCACCTTTAGATTCTAATTTGTAGAAATATCTCCTATGTTTTCTCTAGATATCCCTAGAGATACCTTATTATTACCGAGGCCTACTATGAATTTATTATAAACAAATTGGTTTTTGCAGTCGGAGAGAGCCAGAAGAACCTGAAGATGCAAGCCAAGGGAGAGATGTGTTCAACGAGAAGCCTGCTGCTGATGAACTTATGGCTGCCTCAGATATTGGAAACTCAGCCACAACATTGCTTCCAGAGAATGTGGTATGTTTTCATAAACCCCGATGTTTGCATCTATATTACTAGTATACTACTCATAACATAGTCTGTAAGTTGGATCTTTAACACAATAATTATTTTAACTCCTAATTATCCAGATCATGCATACTTCGCTGGGTGACATTCACATGAAGCTTTACCCAGAAGAATGTCCCAAAACTGTGGAGAATTTCACAACACACTGTCGAAATGGCTATTACGATAACCACCTTTTCCACCGGGTTATCAGAGGATTTATGGTTCAGACTGGAGATCCTCTTGGGGATGGTACTGGAGGACAGTCTATATGGGGCCGAGAATTTGAGGATGAGTTTCACAAAAGGTAAACGTTTCTTACTGCCATGCCTGCTTTGAGTTTAGCCCTCCTTTAGAAACAAATGAAATGTAACTTATTTTGTAATATGTTGTTGTTCTTCTTGGCCTGCAGTTTACGGCATGACAGGCCTTTCACATTGTCTATGGCAAATGCTGGCCCAAACACAAATGGGTCTCAATTCTTTATCACAACGGTGGCTACACCGTGGCTAGACAATAAGCACACTGTTTTTGGAAGAGTTGTAAAGGGAATGGACGTCGTTCAGGTATTGATTTGATAACCAAAAAGAATGTTTTTACTTGTTGGCTATAGTGTGGCTTTGTGTCTAACCATAAAACCAAATGAACAGGGTATAGAAAAAGTGAAGACTGACAAGAACGACAGGCCTTACCAAGATGTTAAGATAGTTAATGTCACTGTTCCTAAATCTTAGCATCCCTGCTCTTCTCTCAAAGATTCTGAACAATCGTTGCTGATCCATACCCGGTGATTAATTCCGTGCTGGGACGTTGGTCTTGCGGCTAATCTGAACTTTGTCGTTAATCTGAGATGGATCAAACTGTGGGATATGTTTGTTGGGCCCGAGCTGATTTAAGTTGGTGGCATCATCTTCTTGATAGTACTGAACATAATTATTCTTAGTTTTGTCAAACAACTTCATGCGAATGCTTCAACTTCTAATGTTACTTCAGTTCCCTAATTTATCAAGTTTCCTGGGTTTATGTCTCAAAAGACAACCAACATACAGATGGTAACTCACTTCCGACTCTTTAGTTCCTTCTTTGGTCTACCTAATATGATTATGATTGTCTACTCTAGGTTAGGCACGTTAATTTATAGCACAGTTTCTTAAGAGTAACCATTTTTCAAAAGTATACTTGATTAGCTTTGTGGACCATTTAGAAATTTATAATCTTTGTGGAAGATGACCGAACATTTATCACAGGAGACTTGTTAAGTCAAGATTTAAACCTTTTTACACAAACGTAAGAGACAATCCAGCATTAGAGTGAACACTCATCAACAAACCTCGTTTTACTTTTACAGAAAACATCAAAGAAAAAGAGAGATTATATGATGTATTATTGTAGTGAGTGGAAGATGATAATATGGAGATTTTTTCTGATAGTCTTGTCACTTTCTAACTCGGTACTTGTTTTTGGTTCTCCAGCTAAGCACTTGTGTCGTCCAGACCAGAGAGATGCTCTTTGGGAGTTCAAGAATGAGTTCTGTGTCGAGGAGCCGTTGCAGTACGAGTTGTGGTTGAACAACACTGATTGTTGTTATTGGGACGGTATCTCTTGTGATCCTAAGACTGGTAAGGTGGTTCAGTTAGACCTTGAGGCAACTACTCTCAATGGCCCTTTGAGATCTAATAGTAGTTTGTTTAGACTACAACATCTTCACAACCTGTATCTTTCCTACAACTATTTTACGGGTACTCTACCAAGTTCCATCGGTAGCCTCAAGTATTTGAGGGTTTTAAGTCTTCGTGGATGCAATCTCTTTGGCAAGCTTCCTTCTTCACTTGGAAATCTTTCTTACCTCACTGAGCTTGATCTTTCTTTTAATGGTTTCTCAGGGGCCAGCTAAGATATTTGAAACTTGTATCAACCAAGCTCGGTGGCAACTTTTCTCGTGTGCTACTTAACTGGACCGAGCTCACCTCGATTGACATTCGTTCTAACCAGTTCGAAGGCATGCTCCCGCCTAACATGAGTACATTCTCCAAACTAGAAAATTTTGAGATTAACGAAAATCTGTTTACCGGATCAGTTCCTTCGTCTCTCTTCATGATCTCTTCGCTGACAGAACTTGACTTGGGAAGAAACGACTTCAGTGGTCCTCTGGAAATTGGAAATATCTCTTTTCCAACTAAACTTGAAGTCTTATTCCTTGGAGAAAACAATTTCAACGGACCAATCCCGGGATCTATATCGAAACTAGTCAATCTTTCTTATCCTGACCTCTCTTTATGGAACACAGAGAGGGGCATTGTCGATTTCAGCATCTTCTCGCATCTCAAATGTTCCTTGACATCTCTTATCTTAACACAAGAAGCATGGTTGACATGAGTATTTTCTCACAGCTTCTCATGTCACTTGATTATTTGGATCTTTCAGGGATTAGTTTGAAGATCAATTCAACTCTCCGTATTTCTTCATCCATATCCACCTTGAGTTTATCTTCCTGCAATATTGTTGAGTTTCCCAAGTTTCTACAAACCAAGACCAGCTGTTTGTCTTATTTAGACATATCTGCCAACCAAATCGAAGGCCAAGTACCAAAGTGGTTATGGACACTGCCAGAGTTGTGGTTTTTGAACATTTCTTATAATTCCTTCAGTTGTTTTGCAGGATCAGCAAGTGTTATTCAAAGAAGTAAGCTAGAAATGCTTGATATAAGTTCAAACACATTCCAGGATCTTCCTTTGTTACCAAACTCTACTAAGTTCTTTTTCGGCTCTGGTAATCGGTTTTCGGGAGAGATTCCGAGGGCAATATGCAAACTGGTTTCTCTTGACACACTTGTTTTATCCAACAAAAACTTCAGCGGTTCGATTCCACAGTGTTTTAAGAATCTTACACGTATTTCGGTCCTGCATCTTCAGAATAACATCCTTTCTGGTATTCTTCGAGAGGTATCTATTAGTGATAACTTGAGATCCCTTAACGTTGGTCACAACCGGTTATCAGGAGAACTTCCCAAGTCCCTTATCAATTGTACTGAACTCGAGTTTCTAAACGTGGAAAACAACAAAATCAGTGACACATTTCCATTCTGGTTAAGATTGTTTCACAATTTACAGATTCTTGTCCTTCGCTCTAACGAATTCTATGGGCCAATATCTTCTCCAGGAGATTCTTTGAGTTTCCCAAAGCTGCGACTCTTTGACATTTCAGATAATCGCTTTACCGGAGTCTTTTCATCAGATTACTTTGCGCTTTGGATTGCAATGTCATCATTGGTCGTGGACATTGTAGAATATCGTACTCAGATCAAGTATGTAAAGCACTTAATCATTATCGATGATATGCCGAGTAGGTATGCAAGACGTGTGGGACGTAACGCTGGAAACTATCATAACTCAGTGACTATGACGGCCAAAGGATTGAAGATGGAGCTAGTAGGGAGTGGTTTCACAATCTACAAAACCATCGATATCTCTGGAAACCGATTTGAAGGAGAAGTCCCCGAGTCCATCGGTTTACTCACGGAACTGATTGTGCTCAACATGTCAAACAATGCTTTCGTAGGCCGTATCCCACCATCTCTGTCAAACTTGACCAATCTTGAATCATTAGATCTATCTCAAAATAAATTATCCTGCAAAATCCCACCAGAGCTCGGGAAACTCACGTTTCTAGAGCTGGTGAACTTCTCTTACAACAGACTTGAAGGTCCAATACCACAAGCTACTCAGTTTCAAAGCCAGAATAGTTCTTCTTTCGCAGAGAATTCCAGTCTTTGCGACCTTCCTCTCCAAAACACCTGCGGCGAAGAAGAAGCAACAACAAAGCAAGATCAAAATGCAGAAGAGGAAGATGATGAACGAGTATTGAGCTGGATTGCAGCAGTTATAGGCTATGTACCTGGTGTTGTGTGTGGAGTAACCATTGGCCACATTCTAACTTCGTGTAAACGTGACTGGTTCATGAGAATCTTTCACTCTTTCACTTAACGAACGCCCTCTTAGTTTGAGTGCTCCGGAGGATTGTGTCTCCTTTCAATAATAAGCTTAACTTGTTTAAAATATGTATTGATATTTACACGGATCAATCCATGGATTTTAAATTAATGTTGTAATGAATTTGTTTTTCCAGATTTATGCAGTGTTTTAATGATATATTATGAGCTATGTAAATTAGCTCATACCAGATTAATTACGAAGCAACTATCATGTAAATCCAAAAGGAAAAAAGCTTCTTACTTCATTAACTAAGGAGTCAAATTGGTAATCCAAAAATCTTTGATAACAAAGAACTACAAGAGAGGAGCAAAAAATGGTTCCACTAAGAGTACCAAAGATAAAATCTCGATTCATATCCGTGTGCGAAAATCTTACTCAAAGAGACTGAATCCCATGTCCTGCATCAACATTGAGAGATATAACCAAAGAGTCAGATAAAAGACCAATATCAAGAATCATAACAAAAGAGTAAGCAAGAACGAAATCGAAATGCTTACATCATCAGACTCCTCTTTCTCTTCCTTCTTAGCTTCTTTCTTCTCAGCAGCTGCAGGAGCAGCACCACCACCACTTGATGGAGCAGCTGCAACAGCACCACCACCACCACCAGATGGCACAGAGGCTAACTTCTCCCTACCAGCAGCAATCAGCTCAGCAATGTCCTTACCTTTCACTTCTTTCAAAAGAAGCTCAATGCTCTCTCCATCAACATCAGCACCAACTACAAAAACACAATGAACACATACTTCACTACACAACAAATACCTTCAGGAATCATAAAAATGTAACCAAAACAACGTTCTCTTGATCAGGAATTCATAATATTAAGCATCACAAAACTTTCATTAACACTCTTAGACATCACAAAATTTTCATAAACACTCTCCATCAACATCAGCACCAACTACATAACAAAACACAATACACAATGAACACATACTTCACTACACACAACAAAGGCCTTGAAGGAATCATATAAAAGTAACCAAAACAACGTTCTCTTGATCAGAGATTCATACTACTAAGCATCACAAAACTTTCATAAACACTCTCCATCAACATCAGCACCAACTACATAACAAAATACAAAACATAATGAACACATACTTCACTACACAACAAAGGCCTCAAAGATTTTCATATACAATTAACCAAAACTATGTTCTCTTAATCAGGGATTCATACTATTAAACATCACAAAACTTTCATAAACACTTGAGAAAAATATTAATCTCAAACTAAACTCTGACAACTAAAACAAAGCAAATACAGAACTTTCTTAAATCAACAGTGCTACTACTTCGTCTTTAACAGTAACTCAGAAACTAATCATTCAAAAAACGAATTCAATCTTTACCAGCTCCGATGATATCTTTGATATTATCAGCAGAAGGATTAGCGTTTCCGCCCAAAACAGCGAGGAGAAAAGCAGCAGCAACCTTCATTTTCGTTTCTGCTTTTGATTACACCAAAAGGAAAAATAAATAATCAAATTAGTCAGAAATTGAAATGAATATAACGAAAGAGATTCGATTCAGAGACATTGAAAGAAGAAGAGTTACCAAAAAGGCGAAGCTACTAGAAGCTTTATTGCTATGAGTTTTGGAGAAGCTCGGAGACGAAAATGGAGGAAGACGATGAGTGAGTTATTTATATAGTTAGGGTTTTCTTCTGTTTCCGGTTCTCTACGGTTCTGGTTTTACTTTCAATTTTTTGGTTTTGTTTTTGGTTACTGGTTTAATTTGGTTGACTATGAATCGGTTAATATTTTAGTTTTATTAAACTTTTGCTGGTTTGGAACTGACCTAACCATCTAACTACAAATTATGATTTTTGTATTTTCTTGTTGTTAGTAAAGTTCGTGTCCATTTCAGAAGGTTAAGGAAAAGTTTTAGAAAATGTGGTATTTTTAGTCAATTTATGAAAAAAATATTATCTAACTTAACAATAAAAAAAAATTATATAATTCAGTATTTTGTGTGTGGTAATTAACCAACTCCGAAGCTTTATTTCAAAATTAATGTAGTCGTGGAGTAGTTCATTCACCGAATTCTCTCTAAAGTATGGCCAAAGAGTAAATTTTAAGAAACTCACATTTGAGAAAATTGAGCTTTGGCCTAAAACAGCGCAACTTCTCTTGAAAACCACTAAATCACCACTACTTTAGACTACTTTCAATGGAAGATATTAATTGTGTGTCTAAAAATTAAAAAATAACTAAGGGCATGCTCGTTTCGTCGTCGAAAACGCAATATTTTTAACTGTTGAATCAAATCCACGTTTAAACTTTTTAACCGCATAATGTAGCGTTCGCCACAACAGAAATCTACGATAACCAAACGAGAAAATACATGAGACGACGAAACGAACAGACTCAATACGGGAATCTCTATGAAGAACTTTAAAAAAACTATGGTAATACTAATAGGTATCTAGCCAGTTAACATTATGGTATTGGTTAATTTTATTTTTATTTATTCAAAACTTAAAAACATAATTCATTTATCATTAAATAATTAAATTAATCTCTTAAAGACACCATACATAAGTCTTTTACAATTTCTTTTTCCACTTTTCATCTTCGATAAACAAAAAAAACAAAGCTAACCTAAAGATATCTCTTATTAAAATGTGTCATGAGGCCATTGCCTTTTTTCTTATAAAAGTTATAAAAGTTGGCACAACGATCGTGATTGTTGAATGTTTGCGTGTAGATGAACATTTTAACCTCTTAAATTACTTTTATAGAACACTTACAAACATCGCATATAGTAAAATGAACCAACCAACAATAATCTTATACCAAACTAAACAAATTTACAAATCATGTATCATACAATTATTATTATCAAATAAATAGTACTACTTTCCAATAGAAAATCAGAAGAGATAATATATGTTTTATTTTAAAAGAATTACGTTTACAAGTATACAAATAAATATATATGTCTTATTAGTGGATATGATCATATACATGCAGAAATGTAATATAATTTTTTTCTTTTTGCATGTGGTTTTATCTTTTAAGTACGTGAGTGATGAGACCAGGAATGTGTATAGTTGTAAGATAATCTCCCCAGTTTATGACTTTTGGGTCGAAATCAAACATCAATTTTTCTGAATTCTTGCTCTCTTCTTCCTTCTGGTTTGCGCATAAGCTCTTGGTGTTTCTATCATCAAATCTGATAAAATAATAATAACATTATTAGTATTTTTTTTTTTGATAAAAATAACATTATTAGTATTACGTAGATGTATGTGAACTATTAACATTACTATCACAAATAGAATACTAATACGTACATGCCCTTGAAGAGTACGTAAGGCTCGTAAAGCTCTACCAATCTCATCGCCAACTCTATTTTACGGTTCTTGTCTCCGTATTTATCTCCTTTTCTCCAAGGATATATTATATCAATCAATTTTAGTAACTGATTAAGAGAAAAACACAAAGAAAAAGAATTAAAAATATTATAAAATATATAGCTTGTAACGTTCATGTATAAAGAAATATATGTATTAATTAGCCAATCAAAATACAACAATATGCCATGTCATTTTCTATATTAAAAAATCAAAATAAAATCAGAAATAAAACAAATTAAAAAAAAAAACAAATTCTGTAGGATTTTTCTTTCGGAAATTATATTTCCGTTTGAGTTTATAAAAGAGTGGTTAGAATTTAAATTTTATAAATACTCGAAATTATATTTTGGTTTGAGTTTATAAAATAGTAGTTAGAGTTTAGATTTTGTAATTACACGAAATTGTATTTAGGTTTGAGTTAATTTAGAGTTTAGATTTTTATAATAAACGAGATTATATTTCGGTTTGGTTGATAAAATAGTAGTCAAATACTGCTCAGGTATAAATGTATTGGTCGACCTAATAGTACCTGGAGAGGTAGTTTGTAACGTAAGGTCATGTAGAGGCTGAATAAAGCCATAGATGATATGAACCGCAATTTCGAGACAGTTATAAGCGAGCCATTGCGACTACGCAAAGGGTTCTTGGTGAAGTAACGAACCGCAATCTCATGAATCTCTCCGAACGTCACAGGGTTCTGATGAGATGAGCCAACATGGTACACCATGTGAACCTTTGAACCTCCTGCATGAGTTGCTGCAGCAGTGATCATTGCGTTTGCTACCATATCTACTGGTATCTGTCAAAAAATGATTCTCGTATATGTCACATCCAATAACAATTTCATGAAATGTGTATTAAACTTAGCTAGAATGATCATGTTTAGTTCAATAATTACCATATCGCAAACTGAGTTTACATCGACGAGAAAACACTTGAGCACTCCCTTTCCGAATGCGATAATAACGCTGTCTACGGTTCTATACATACATAAAAATGTGAAACAAGTGTAATTTAGTAAGGACACAAAAATATATTGGTTAGAAATATCTTGAGTTATTCAACCGACAATATATATAAAAAACATATTTATGAATAGACTCTGTCCAATGAAAATGGTAGTCCAAAATTAGTAAAAAGTTTGTGGTCCTTCTAATATTTAATATTTAAAAAACCTCAAATAAAATTAAATATGTTTTAGTTTTTTTTTAAATATAGTATAATCAATATTTTCTAAACAACTTTTTTTCGGTTGAAATCAATATTTTCTAACCATACTTTTGAAATAAAATATGAGGCAAAAAGAAAGATTGGTGACCCAAATCTAACAACATATGCTAGTTTCTACTTGTAGAATAAAGTTTCAAATTCATGATCTAATAAAATTTACCTTAACCCTTCGATCCAACCGGGAAATGGTTCTGAAAAAGTGCTAGTGATCATCGTAGGACGGATGATGACGAGAGGAAGATTTTCTTTATGGTTACCAAGAAGCATCTCTCCCATTGATTTGGTGAAAACATATGTGTTTGGCCATCCATGAAGCTTTGCCCTAATGATACATCAAATAATATTTCATTGCGTTCTTATAGTTGAAACAATGAGTTTGTGTTCAATCATCAATAATACCTTTCCATTCCAAGTTCTTTCATGGCGAGAGTAATGTCTTCTTCTGAACAATCTTGTTCATTGAGTTCTTTCAATTTCTTCTTCATCAGTTCCCTTTCAAGGTTTATATCCAATCGAAGACCGTTCTCGTTACGAATATCCTCCATGACGAATGGCTTTTCAGGTAATAGACCCGGCTTTTCTCCGCAAACATAAGCTAGAACAAGAAAAAGAGAAGACTATATAAATTTTTACAAGAACCATATAAACAGTGAAAGAACTTGATTATGTAAAACATTCTTAGAGACATAATAATAATAAAACATACCAGTAGAGACATGGAGAAGCAATTGAGCTTTAACACATTTTTTGGCAAAGTTAAGGACGTTAAGAGCTCCAAATGTGTTGATCCCAAGCCCAACATCGTATCTTTTTTCATATGAATATTACTAAAGTTATACTTTATTAATTTTAAAATGCATATAAAATGTCTTGTAGGTATATATTATAGTACCTCTCGTCAAAGTTTGTTGTGGCTGCAACATTGACAACAACATCTATTTCTTTTTGCATACGTTTTATAAGATCCGAGTCCTTTATGTCTAAATGATCAGTCCCGATATCACCAGGGACCGAGACAACTTTTTCGTACAACAATCTATTCAACTTCTCATCTCCAAGATTCTCTCTCAACACCTTGAACAGATCTTTCTCAAATGCCTGTTATATAGATTCAATGCACCAAATCAGAATGATACAACATTAATATACCACCTCACATATTTAGGTAAGAAGTTAGGTTTGGTTGGTATATAAACCTCTGTGCGTAAGCGTTTGGCCGCAGCTTCGTTGTCCGATGCTCTAACCAAAAGGTACAACTTCTTCACGTTTGGTTGCACTCTCAAAATTTTCTCCACAAAAACTAAGAAATATCAATGAAAACATATTATAATCCGATTAGTCGTGATTAACGTGGTACTCTTTCCTTATATTATAGAGCACACGAGCTAATGAAATTATTATTACTTAAACTACTCCTTAAACATGAATCTCGTGTGTATATATACATATCATCTTCAAGAACATGTGTTCCTAAAAGAAAGAGAACATAATCTCATTTTGAGACTATCTTCCTAAAAGCACAAGCGAAGTCATTAAGCACTTTTAATGAATCTTGAAGAATATTAAACCTATTTTGATGAGGAATTAACAAAAATCAAACACAGATAGTTAAGAAGACATACCCTTGGCAAGGAAACCGGTAGCGCCGGTGACAAATATCGTCTTGTTTCGAAGAAATTGAACAGAGTTGAGTTCCATTGTTTGGAGTATGCTTATGGTTTAACTCAGAAGAAGTTGGATATGGACAAGACAAACAAACCCATTGGTAGTAGAAGAGTATTTATAGTAGCAAAGGACGTTGAATCAAAGTCTCTTATACCCTCAAATAATCTTAATTTAATATACTAAGCAAAACCAATATCTGTCTAATCCAATATATGACATTATTAAGAAGAATCTTTGCCATGCTTTTAACGAAAGGTCTTTTATTTGAATTTGTTTAAAAAACGAATTTAATCAAAGAAATTGAATAAAATTATAAAAAAACTGAACAAGTGTATATGATTAATTAAATGGTTGATTTAGTATATGTGGTGGTATGAACATACTACTGCCAAAGTTTGACTATAATTTTGTTTAATACCGGTGGTTGAAATGGTTATTTCTCCGAATATAATTATATTGTTAATACAATCTTTGTAAGTTTTTTTCTTCTTCTCTAAACTTAAAAATCATTCAATTTTTAGTAAATTGAAGTACTTGTAAGAGTAATTTAAGCACTCCTTACTCAATGTATGAAACTTATGTAAATATACTTTCTTAAGCATATATATCTCAAGAAAAATTCAGTTTTCTTAAGGAACAAGAATTTTTTATTTGATTTTTCTTCATTCCATAGATTATCAGATTGTTGAACTAATTTTTTTCTAGATTTAGAGAATGATACATTAGCCAAATTGTTTTACATATACTTTAGTGTTTTTTCTTAATTAATTGACGAATAGGGGCCAATACAATACTTAACATTCTTACCAGAGAGGTGATGTGTTTCTGTTTATTCTTGAAAATTATAATTTTAATTCCATTTTTTCTTAATGTAGGTAGATCTATAAATAGTAGATATGGTATGGGTCAACAATATGGGTCAATATGTTACGACAACAGTGCAAGAACAAAAACAAAGACTCATGTCCAATAAATAGAAGTTTACACTCTGATTGACACAATTTTGTACGTATGCATGTGTGTATGTTGTTGAATAAAGGACTTTTATTTCGTTCGCATGTGTCATGTGGGTATAAGCTTCAAAGGAGCACCAGTGGCTCAACAACGTGATCAAAGATCGGCCGTCTGATTTATCAAATTGTTACGGCAGTGTTTTTGGGACTTCTATCCAAAATTTGAATGTTTTAGGCAGCTTGTACTTTTTAAAAAAATTATTATTTAATTTTTGCTATCTAGTTTTATAGTACCAATAGCTAATAAGTTGTCCCCTATCAAAAAAAAAAAAATAGCTAATAAGTTGTCGATAAAATTTAGAGGCTGTTTGGTTCGAGTAGTTTTTAGTACAAGACTATATAATTTGTTCAGGTTGCGGAAGAAATGTGTAGATTTGATCTAGAACCTCTTAGTTATTAAAAAATAAAATATATATGCTTTATTATTTTTGTTTAAATTTAAATTTAATCTCTCATTTTATAGTAAATTATAAATCAAGTTAAATGATTTGCTATGATGCTTAGAGCATGCAGTGTGTCTACATTCTCTTACTGCGAATATAATCATCACATGTCCCCATTCTTAACCTTGGGATTTAAAGAAACATTATTAGTAGTCTCTTAATATTTATTCTTAGTATTAATTTAGTATTAAAGAGCTAAGAACACTCTAAAATATGTTAGTTTTATCTCTTAACTAAAAGTTTTTCTTAGTAATAAAATCACATTTCTAATCTATTTTAATCATGCATTTAAGCTAACAACACCTTAAAATGCTACCATTAAGGATGGCCTTATTATAACGACAATTCAGAGCCATATCTCAAAAAGCCCACACCAAAAACATGCAATGTAAATACCATTCTGTATGGAAAATTTTGGGTAATATGCTTGAAAATACCATTAATTGTTTGGCTACAAGTCTTTTAAACATAGACGAATCATCTACGTAATCAAAGACGGGCAGTTTGATTTATCAAATTGTTACGGCAACGTGGCTTGTAACATCCCACCATCCTAATCAATGCTAAATTCTTTATTTTTATGTATTTCCCTCATTTGGTATTGATGTGAAAATGTATCATATCATAAATCAATTTAAATGATTTCCACGTGATTCACAAATCCACGTTATCTATAATCTTATCGAATTATACTATTCTTGTATCAAATTATGTTAAATATTACTATGATATAATTCGAGACAGAAAAAATTGAATGAATGATTTATGATATTTTACTTTATCAAATTTTAGTTTTTAAAGGTTATACAGTACTATAGTTTACTATAATGATCAGTGAATAAATACTTTGACTACGATATTTTATTATGGTTTATGATTAAAATTATTATTAGAATTTTAAATCATTGATCTAAAAAATTTGCTAGCAATACTTTTAAAATTTGATGTGTCATTTTTTTCTTTTATTCCTTGCTCTTAAATCACTTAAATGTCTTCTTTTCTTGCATTGCCTTTTTATTTCATCTATCATATCTTAAAATTACAAAAACAAATTTTGGTTAAGTTCATAAGTTTGATCCATGCAGAATTATTACGGTGGATAAAATTTGTTGTTTAGCGTAAAAATATATCTTATACAGATATATGAAAACTGAATCTAATAAATATAAAACAGTGCATAAATAACAAATAAACATCAACGGTGAACAAACTATACCTCAAAAGAGGATACTAATGTTTGGTTCGATTGTTCATTTTCGAACTAATTGTCTTTCTTATATCAAAACAGTAGTGACCGGTAGGGAAGTTATGGCACTGTCTTAAATTTTGTCTCATCTAAAATATATATAATTTGTTTGCTACCTAATCGAATTTTGAGATGGATTTATTCTTTACAAAAATTGTAAACTCTTGTAAATAAATTGTAATGTGAACTTTCACAAATTCAGAAAATATGATAATGAATATTTTTTTACAATTTATTTACAAGAGGTTAAATTTTTCGAATAATGTTTTGAAAAATTATTATTATGAATCATTGCATCATGGTATAATATTTCGTAGAATTACTACTGTAATGTAACATTAGAAAATAAAAATCATATATTGAGATTGTAAAAGTTATATTATAGTACAAATGGTATGGTAGTTTAGTGGTTAGCATTTGGAGTAAGCTCCATTGTGCCACTAATTAAATCTCCCTTAAAAAGAGAAGTATTCGCAAACGGAATAAATTAAAAGTTTACTTCGAATCTACGAAAATTAGGATATAATCCCAAATTCCAAAATTATAAAAGGTAGTAGAATCATAGTAAAAATGATTAATACCAAAATATGTGATAATATATATACCATACGTTATATGTGGATACTTATTTCAAAACGAAAGTAATTGATTTACTGTTTTAATATAATATAATTATTAAGTTTTTTTAATCTTTACTAATTTAATTTAGGAAAAAACATTCGTCGAACCAAACAATTTAAAAATTATGGATAAGTTTGTATAAGTGAGGCTGTGAGGTTACAAGAAACTCAAACAAACATTTTTATTAATTCGAATTGTACAACCATATCTTACTGCTGTCTAAAATCTTATCCGATGTGTATGGGCAGAATAACTAAATATTCAAACCTTTAATGCTGTCTAAGAAAACGGTTTTAATAATTGAGACTGTACTACAATAGTGTTTTGAACCCAACCACATTAACATGCACTGTTTGGTTGAGGCACAATTGTTATCAGCCAAATAACATGTCTTGTTCGTGGGACTTTTAAAGGTGTGACAATCATTGGCATATATGGCTTCGTGTCTTTTATTTTGTCACTCTTTTTTTTAGATAAATCTTATCGGCTGATCCGGTCAGTCCCGGTAGAAACACTGAAGTGCTTCAAAGTGGACTTCTCCCCAAAGGGCCACCACACTATCTATTCCGAGTTTGGAATGCTTTCCGACTAATGTCAGGGGATAGTCAGGCCCCCTGCATTTCTGACTACCAGATAAACCAATTGGGCGAAGGCCCAACTGAAAAACTTCCCACACAACAATGATTTTTGTTTCCAAGGTAGATCGAACCTGGGTTAGTTCTTTCCAACATTTCCCCAATTCTCCCTTGCCGTTGGACCACTGCAGTGCGGACTATTTTGTCACTCTTAAACTTTGTATCTAGTTCAAAAGGCTGAATTCGTCTAGCAAACTGGAGACTCATCCAATTTAAATATATGAAAACAATTAAAGTATGTATGTAATGAGACCAAAATAGGTATATGAAGGAGGAGTTGTTTAAATCCTAACCACAAAATCGACAGGGGACAAACGTATTCAAGTGAGCAAACAGAAAAATATGAACAATGAATAACTTGAGAATTATTAAGAGACATTAAGTGCAAATGTACCCAACTTAATACTGGCATGTTCTTAATTAGTAAATAATTAAGTATATATTTTGGTGAACCCCCCCCCCCCAAATTTGGCAAACAATCATTCGAATTTGTTCAATTTTAGTAGCAAGTCTATTTATTTTTTTTATTTTTTGTGTGTGTGTGTGTATATATATATATATATCATACATATTGATACTTACAAATTACAACTCTATCGATTGTATGACATATTAACGAAAACATTGTAGTTAAAATATGATAAAACAACGTATAACATACAATTTTGTGAAAAATCCTATTACTTTCATATGATTCCCTAAAAAAAGAAAAGGTTTATAATAGTAAAATATTGCAGAACTATAGGTCTATAGCCAAACTAATTATCCAAAAATACAATAGCAAAACTGATGTGATTTCTATCTATTTATTTATTTATGAAAGTTCTCTTATAACAAAAAGATCATGATCAGTAGTCTGATTTTTTTTTTTTTTTGATAGCTAATTATCTAACAGACGGTCCTGCCAAGAGACATTTTTTATAGTTATGATAATCTAATAACTAAGCCACACCTAAACTCTTTTGTCGATCATTCTTTTTATAATTCAGAAGTCTTTTGTCAACTCCTTGTGCGTAGGCGGTGGAGAGAACTCATAAGATTTCTATTTGTCTCAACAAGACTTAGAAAAAATGACACACTACTTCTCCAAAAATCTTTGCAAAATCAAACTTCCTCAATGACAAAATTAACAGGAGAATGTCCATAAGTTGGCACCAAACTTGTTTGACCAAACCAATGCACCTTTTGGAATTTAACATTAAAAATGTTTTTCGGTGAAAATTTTCAAAGAAAACAAAAAAAAACTTACAAACATTCTTAGTACTTTTTATTTTATTTTATTTTTTTAGTACATAGGTGATGAGGCCAGGAATATGAATGGTTGTGATGTAATCTTCCCAATCAATAGTCTTTGGGTCAAATTGGAACAAACCATTCATTTCTTCATTAGCCTCCTTTATTTTCAACCGCATTATCTCCGTATTCGAATCATCAAATCTGCATTAGAAAAAGAACAATAAAAAGCAACAAAGTAATAAAATTTATTTGGAAGAATTATAGAAATTATAAAAACAAGAAATAAATCAATCAATTATAGAAAGTTTGAGATTGATACATACATGCCCTGAAACAAGACATAAGGTCGATAGAGCTCGACCAGCCGCATCGCGAGCTTAATTTTGCGATCAATGTCTTTATATTTGTTTCCAGTCCACCATGGATAGATTATATCCATCATACGCAAAATCTTATAGTAGAAAAAACATATATACATAAGATTTTTTTCATAAATCTAACAATTACTTTTCTTTTCAATTATTGTTAACAAAAATAATTGTTGTTACTATATTTAATATTTGAACTTAGCCATGTACCTGTAAAGGTAGCTTGTAACGAAGGGTCACGTAGAAGCTGAACTGAGCCATGGTCGAAAAGATAGTTCCTTTGGAGACTATGATGGGTGAACCATCGTGTCCAACAAGAGGGTTTTTAGTGAAGTAGCGAGCCGCGAGATCGTGAACCTGTTCGAATGTGATAGGGTTCTTAAAAGATGAGCCAACATGATACACGATCTGAGAGCCTAAGTTCCCTGCGTGTATTGTCGCAGCCGTGACCATTGGCATTTGCGACCATGTCGACAGGTATCTGTAAATGTTACTCTCAGTGCACAAGAATGACTGATATATTATAATAATCACAAATGTTTGTATTTGGCGTTTGGACGACAAACACCTTCCAACATATTTGTATCTATAAAAACACTATAAAAAAACTGTTTGATATTTTAAAATTACCCCATTATTTTCTTTGTTGTTACATTTGATTAGTTTTGTTTTCGTCTGTGTGTTGCAACTTGCAAGTGTATTTGCATGGAGTTCTTTTACTATCCGTCAAAAATAAGTTAGCAATGGAAAATGAGCTATGTATGTTAAACTTAATTTTATATATTTAAATACAAAAAAAAAATTTGATGTAAACTTACAAGATCAAGGACTGAGTTTGGATCTGCAAGAAAACATTTAAGCCTTCCTTTGCCAAATGCTACAACCACACTATCTAAAGTTCTGCACATACAACATAGTATCTAAATGTTCTAATTCATGCAGTCTAAAATGTTTTACATGATCAATCTATAGATGGTATATATATGTATATATATTTACCTTAAACCTTCGATCCAACCGGGAAATGGTTCTGAATAAGTGCTAGTGATCATTGTAGGACGGATGATGACGAGAGCAAGAGTTTCTTTATGGTTACCAAGAAGCATCTCTCCCATTGATTTGGTGAAAACATATGTGTTTGGCCATCCATGAAGCTTTGCCCTAATGATCATCAAGTTATATACTTATATTTCATTCCATTCTGATAGTTTAAACTATGAATTTGTGTTCAATCATCAATAACATTAACCTTTCCATTCCAAGTTCTTTCATGGCAAGAGTAATGTCTTCTTCTGAACAATCTTGTTCATTAAGTTCTTTCAGTCTTTGCTTTATCAGTTCCCTTTCAAGATTTATATCCAGTCGAAGACCGTCCTCGTTACGAATATCTTCCAAGAAAAATAGGTTTTCAGGTAGGACACCCTGCTTTTCTCCGCAAACATAAGCTAGAATAGAAAAGGAAATACATGTTTCAAAGAACTATATGAAGAGTGACATAATGTAAATGTGATAATTAATTTTTTTAGAGGCTTAATATAAGAACAAAGAGACTTACCAGTAGAAACATGGAGAAGCAGTTGCGCTCTAATACATTTTTTGGTAAAGTTAAGGACATTGAGAGCTCCAAAAGTGTTGATCCCAACCCCAACATCATATCTTTTCATGTGAATATATTAAAATTAAATTTCGTTAGAGATATAAATTATAAAAAAACAAAATTTCTTGTAAAGCTATATATACATAGTACCTCTCGTCAAAGTTTGTTGTGGCTGCAACATTGACAACAATATCGATTTCTTTTTGCATACGGTCTATAAGTTTTGATTCATTCATGCCTAATTGTTCATCAGTCGCAATATCACCAGGGACTGAGACAACTTTATCGTACAACAATCTATTCAATTTCTCATCGCCAAGATTCTCTCTCAACACCTTAAAAAGATCTTTCTCAAATACCTATCATAAATCATAATGATACAACATTAATGTACTCTACTATAATATTAATAAAATGCATACATATATTCTTTGAAAAATAAGGTAGTTAATTAGGTTTAGTTAGTATGTAAAAAACCTCGGTGCGTAAGCGTTTAGTCGCAGCTTCGTCGTCTGATGCTCTCACCAAAAGGTACAACTTCTTTACATTGGGTTGCACTCTCAGAATTTTCTCCACAAGAACTAAGCAATATCAATGAAAAATATATCAAAAGAAACATATTTATCTTCCGGATCATATTTATGTTCTTTAAAGAAAAATACGTCTTCATGCTTATAGACAAAAAATTATACTTCCTCCGTTTCAATTTAAGTATCGGACAAAATAATTAACAGTTTTGTCCTTTATTAATATACTATAGTTATTATTTATTTATTAAAAAATTAAAATAATGAAAATAAACTTTAGAGTTTTTAACAAAAATCTACAATGAAAACCTTGAACAAATACACTTTTTATTAAACAAACGTTAAATTTTATAAAACGACACTTAATTTGAAACGGTGAGAGTTTAATTTGAAACGGTGAGAGTATGTCAATCTCATTTTGAGATTTTAACAAATCAAACCAAGTTACCAATCACCCTAACTAATCTTGGAGAATATTAAACTGATGGGAAATGAACAAAAATCAAACATGCATGCATACCCTTGGCGAGGAAACCTGTTGAGCCGGTGACTAGAATCGTCTTGTTTTCAAGAAATTGAACACAATTGAGTTCCATCGTTTAAAACTTTCAGTTTGACTCATAAGAAGTTATGACTAAGGCAAATAAACCCATTGTAGTAGAAGAGTATTTATAGTAGCAAAAGTATGAAAAGTCTATTATAATATTATACACTCCAATAATTCTAATAAAAATATGTAGCAAATGTATCATAAAATCAAGTTAAATGATTTGCTATGATGCTCGGAAGCTATAATAGACTTCATAATTAGAATATACCGGATGTCTCAATCGGATCAGTGTGATCTCCACTCTTCTATTGGGATCATAATTACCACATTTCTCCACTCAAATGTTCGGGTCATAGTAACGACCATTCATAACCATATGTCAAAACCACACCAAACACATGCAATATAAAAATACTATTTAAACGATTATTTTTGGCTAGAGCTCAAAGCTGAATTATTAACATTATATGTTTTTTTCATAAGGGCATTCAATAGTGATATGAAATGATCTTTGGATACCATGAAAAGTGTATTAATTCATGGAACCCTCGATATTTCAGCTATTCAGAGTATTTCAGTTCAAAGAAGATACAATATGTAATGTGTTTAATAAATATGGCGGTGGATGCATTAATTATATGTTCCATCAATTATCTCCAAAAAAACTCTATAATTAAGTGTGTTCGATCGAGTTTGAGCAATTTCAAAATGGGTGACCTATCCGAAAGTGGTTGTGAGTACGATATGAGTTAGGAAAAATTAATATCACGTATTAAATTAAGGGGAAATTGATTTTAAAGGATGTTTTTTTAAAAAATTTGTCCATCTATGCCTTCTTTTTTAAGTTTGGTATATTAGGTTTTAGAATAGGAAAATGTTCAATTTTATCCTTACTTAAATTATATGGAAATAAACGTCAAACTAGGAAAATTTCTGTAAAAAAAAAAGATATTCTTAAATCTAAGAAAATCAAAAACATATATTTTTTTTTCCTTTAAAAAAAAAAATACTCTTCTCATTTAATATTGTAAAAAAGGTAATAAAAATCATAGATAGACTTGACGGTGTCAAATTTTTCTGAAAAATAAAAACTTTATTTGCTCGTGATGATCAAACCTAAACTGAGACCAGCTCTTTGATATTGTTAGTTTTTAATTTTTGGTCAAGTAAAATATGAATACATTTTCTAAAATATGAAAAACACAGAGTAAAGTGTAGAACTGATGTTCTAACTTTTGCAGAATATAGGGTAAAGTGTAGAAAACAAATTCTAAAATTTGTAGAATATAGAGTAATATGTAGAATACATATTCCAAATTTTGTAGAACACCAACCAAACCTGAGTTCTAAAATTTTTAGAAGATATATCTATTCTAAAAATTTCAGAACAAGTGCAATGCGAAGAATTTGTAATCTAAAATTTTTAGAACATGTACAGTGTGCAGAATTCATAATCTAATATCTTCAGAATACAGAAGATGTATTCTAAATATTGCAGAATGATTTTTTTCAATGTCAAAATCAACATGCTTTCATCCAAAACTCTTTTTTTAACCTTAAATCTTATTAATCTTTAATTGTTGATATGTTTTAATTTAAAAATTAAATAAAAATTAATTTTATTTATTTAAAAGGGTAATTTAGGTATAACTGGTAATTTACCGCAGAAAGCCTAGAAGGACAAAATTTTTAAAAAAAACATCCTTCAAAATCAAAACCCCCTTAAATTAAAGGATCGGTTAAATTTTTTTTAAAGCTTTCCAAACGTAACCTATCTGATAAAATATAGATTTACTGGCTAAGAGACAACATATAGATCCACTGAGAAAAATGACGGTCGGGACACTACATACTGTGTTGCACTTCACAAGTTCATGCAATAAATATCTTCAAACATAAATGATTTTTGCATCTAGTTACATCTAAACGTACTATATTAATTTTTATCGGGTTTAAAGCTTCACTTCCTTTTTCATCATTTTGCATTCATGTTGTTTAAGTCTTTACGTGCATAATTGTATTGCATTTGCCATTTTTAGGTTCATGGAGTGTAGATAGAAGTTTTGGAGGAAAAATGGAGTTTAAGGAGATAAATAAAATCAAGCTATGGAATAATGCTAGACTAGTCTTTGTTTAAGCTAGCCTAGATCCTAGGAAATTATTAATCGGAAAGTGTTCAAAGAAAGAATTTTGAGAGTTCTTAGCATTCCTACAAAATACGTCGCCATTCATTTGTTGTGGCTACTTCTTTCCATGAGTTTTTGACAAGCGTAACTATAAAATAAAACAAAAAAAATATATGCTTCCATAATTTTAAATGAGTGATTCAGAAATGGTCGTCGGAATATGAGGAAATGGCACCAAATTAAAAGTAACACCAGAATATATCCAAGTGGTATCAAACAATTTAGAGTAGTGCTCAAGTTGTAAAGTGACATTACAAGCAACTCAAACAAAAACAAAATGTACATCCATCTCTTACCGCTGACGTCAAAAATTATGTTACCGAGCAGATCCTATATGGGTATGGGCAAAACAAAAGCGTGGTTCTGCCAAGTAACTGTGCTATTCGTCTGGCAGTCGCAACGATCAATCGCAGGATTCTACGACTGAAATTTTTGATCGCAGGAGAAAACAACAACGCAACTGTTTTAATTGCGATTAATCGCAACTACCAGTCGGACGGTTATGAATACGAACAACATCCTGCAGTTTATAATCACAGTCGTAGTCGCAATCGCAGCCGCTTGCAATTATGAAACGACTAGAAAATAGGTAAATGTGACTAAATACACAGGTGGAATATGATGTCAGTCATACTTCAGAGTGCACTCTAAATAGTCTTTTGAACCTAACCACGTAACATGCACTGTTTGGTCAGGGGAGAGCTGCTATCAGCGAAATGACATGACTTTTAAAAGTGTGACAATCATTGGTGTATATACAGTATATGGCTTCGTATCTTTTATTTTGTAACTCTTAATATTTGTCGTTTAGTTATTTCCCTAGCAAAATACATTTTTACTACAAGGAAAAAAAAAACATAAACATAAATAAAATTGTATTCATCCGTGCCTGCATGCTCTTTACCTGATTTACCATTCATTTACTTAGTAAAACTTAAGACTTTTATATTAAGTTAAACTTTCACTTCCATTATTCTTTACATTATAAATGGCCTATATTGGTGTTGTTAAAATTTTTGTAAAATCATATTGAAGAAAAGTATATGAGATTAAATATATTTTAATTTCTTAGTAATATCTATTCAAATCGTCCCGTGTTTTAACCCGTCCGGTCATATAATCTGTCCATGTTATTTTAAACTTTTAATTAATTTTAAATATATCGATTATAATATTTTAAACTTTTTCGAAGTTTCAAATTGACTATATCGAATTAAATGATATGAAAACTTTACAGTTTGAATGTTTATTAAATGAAGCTTTATACTCATTCGGATTTGAATTCATTTTGATTTTATATATTATATGACCGTGAATCATTCTCTATAAAACAAACTAAAATTATTATTATTGCTTCCAAAGGTATTTCACATAACACAATTTATGACCAAAAAATTAAACTCATGGTTAAAATTTTAGAGTTAAAATATTGATGATACTAAGAATTTTATAGAGTTTAAATATTTAAAATATATTAAACATTCTATAAAGTTTTAATATTTATAATATTTGAACCTTTTAAAAGTTTCAATATTTATAATGTTTTTAGTTAAATTTTATTATGTATGATCAAAATGAATATACATCTGAATGAGCAGAAAGTTTCACTTAATAATTAGAGAAATTTTGACTAATGCTCTTTCCTTGACACCCTTGTGCAAAAATACATTTTTGGGTCATTTTCATTTTTGTAATAATTGTTAATGACCATTTTACCCATAGTTAAAAATTAATTAAGTCAATAAAATGGAAAATTGAATTTTTCCCAACAAATAGTTTTTACTAAAAAAACTTAATATAGAAAAAAAATATAATTTAAAAATATTAAATATTGAGATGTCAAATCACGATTGGTCGTTTAAAATCTTAAAATTGAAAATAAATATAATTTTAAAAAATATAATATTAAAATCGTATATCAGTCCACTTGCGTACGGCAAATCGAGGGCGCAAATGGCTCTTCAAGATATCGAGGACTTCACAAATGCTTATTTCGGTGAAGATGATTCCAATAGCCCAAAGACTGAAGCACTATTTTAACTGTACGCAAGCGTTTGCTAAACAAGACACTGAGCGTATAAGAAGTGTGGCGTATTTCACCCTAGTCATTGTTGTGTGGGCGACGCGTGTCTGAAACTGCTACCTTTTATTTAACTAGGCTATAACCTGCGCGTAGCGCGGGTATATGTATATTGATTTTTTTCAAATAGGTTTATAGTGTCATATAGTATGCAACAGTATTATAAGGTTTTATTTATTAATTCTTTCAAGATAAATATTATTTCATATCATTTATCTTTTTCTCAAAAAATTTTTTGATAAAAATAAACAAAAATCGTATATAGATAATGAAAAAAGTCAGTTACTTGAATAGCTTGTTGTGATCGTCTTTGTCCTCTTGCGATAATTATTTTTGATAAAACAAACCTTATCAAAATACTCACAATAGTCTCTATGGTGTTCGATTCATACACACATTTGTCTTATCACTCATATTTCTATTCCCCTAATCCCAACAATGTTTTCTTCAACTTCTCATTGTCTCTTTCCTCTTATCTTAACATGACGTTCAAGCTTTTTCTCCACATCTTCTTTCTCATTCTTCATTTTTACCATACACTTCTTTGCAGTGAAAATCATATTCGTCAAAACATTAACCACCGTTTCCGCATATTTTTTGTGCTTCTCCTAAAGTTTTGCAGACATGGATTAAAATCAATTTAGTATTGCTTCACTCACTCTAATCTCTTTGATCATACCTCGATATGTTTAATTTATCATTGCAATATTCTCCTCGAGCAATGCTTGTTCCTCTAAATGCTTAGCTTCTATATATTCTCTTCAACTCTCTTATCTCTGTTACACCTTTTCAGTTACTTATCCATTAAGCTCTATATCTCCTCTCTTTTCATCTCTACTTCATTACCTAAACTCTCTACCGTTTCTTCTAGATCTACAATCGTGGATACCCTCGTTGCAACATCTTTACCGGTCTCTTGTATTCTCTTCTCCTTCTCGATCTTACACTCTTCCAACATCTCTCGGGCTTGATTGTAAATTGTAATAATCTATTAGCTTCCTGATTAATGTTTTTCCGAACAAACCATTAATCTGTTTTTGCTCTCGGTTTAGTTTCTGGTCCTAACAACGCTTTCTCCACATTGTTTATCTAATAGAAAGTATTTATAAGACCTTCAGAGGTGTTCATGATTTAAGGTTTACTTTTTTAAGATTTTCAGTAATACACAAAAGAATAAAATCTATAATTTTAAAAGACATGACTCTCCATTATTACAACTACTATTCGTAAATTTACCTTTATTTGGCATAACATTTAAATTCAATATTATATACAAAGATTATAAGTTTCATATATAACATATATTTTTCCAAAAATATATATATATTTCTATTTTTTCTATATATTTCTATTTTTTCTATATATTTTTCCCTTTTTATTAATATTTTTTATATAGAAAATAATAGAATTTAAAAAAGTTAGTTAATGAAATATAAATTATGTTAATTAGTGAGATGGCTAATCCTGATTGGTCGTTTAAAAATCCTATGTGGACGCCCTTAAAAGCTTAGAGCCTCAACTTTTATATAGTATAGATTCGATTTTTTAGTTTATTAAATGATGTTATCTGCGTTATAATATAGTTTATGATAGACAAAACATAGATGATGAATATATATAAATTTATAAGAAAAAATCCATGACCTTGATATAGTGAAATTCAATTTGCTTTATTTAGTGGAGACATGTGTGATTCAAATTATGAATAAAACACTATATAACTTTAAAACTAAATTGTACATTTGCTTTTCTTTTGCTTATATATTACTTATGTTTTGCTTATTTTGTTCTTTTTTTTTTCTTTCAATTTTGTTTATTGTTTCTTATTTATCTTCAACTTCAAAACTCCAATCTATTTATGGCTTCCAAAACCATATTTTATTAAGTTTTTGATTTTACTAAATTAACACGATTTTATATAATTATCGTAATATCAAGTAATAGTTTCAATATTCTCTCACCTTACCATATTGGTTTTTGCATTCTAATATGTAACCGATAGTATTGATATTTTACAGAGTGACACATACACTACTACCGAATGCTATAACCTTCGCAAACCTGAGAATATTTAGATGATAGATTTTTTTGCTTTACTTTTTTTAGGTATTTTACTTTAATATTTAGATGATAGATTTTTAAAATTCTATTATTATATCACCAGCTTTTTAATAATAGAAAATATAGGATCCTGAGAATGGAAACTGGTGGCTGAGTTTAGGACCTGAATATATATGCGCTGGTAGGATATTGGCCTAGAGAACTTTTCACCATTTTAGCCGATCATGCGACGACAGTTGCATGGGGTGGTGAAATGAGTTTGGCACTCATTTTTAACGACCAAAGTTGTTTCCAGAGGCAGAGGGTACTTATTATTAGGTTAAGAACCTGCATAGAAATGAGTTTGGCGCTCATTTTTATTATGGGGAGAGGGGGAAGGATTTGGCCATAGACTTTCAGGAGTTCCCCCTCTTAGACTTTGATTGAATTTATTATTTCTTTATTTTAGTGTTATTTTTTTTCATTGTCATTTAGTTTTCTTTGTTGTTTATATTGGTTCCCCTAATAAGTATCTTGTGTAAAAATATTGTTTGTTTATAACAAATACTAGGATCGGATCCGCGCTACAGAGCTGAAAAATATTTGTGTAAACATACGATTTATAACATATTAGAATATGTTATATTTTTATTTCATTGTAGTGTAGTCAATAATGGTTGAATTATATATTTGTGTAATAAGTTTGAATAAAATAGTAGAAGAAAAAAGCGAGTAAATGGCAATATAATAAGTTCTGACATAATAAAAGAAAGAAATAAGAAAACCATGTTAATAGCGCTAGGAATATTTTATCGATATATAATTCAATTTAACAATTTTTCTGATTCGTTACAACCTTATCAATGATTTTATATATGTTCTGACCCGTTTCAAAATTATTACTCGGTTTATATATAATATTTGAACCTTTTAAAATTTTAAATATGTATAATATTAAAATTTTCAATAAAGTTTCAATATTTATAGTATTTTAAATTTTTAAAAGATTAAAGTTAATATTTTGAAATTTAATAATCTTAAAAATTTTAGAAGTTTCAATATTTATAATATTTGAAAATTTTAAAAATATTCAATATTATAATTTTGAAACTTATTAAAAGTTTTAATTTGCTCAAGCTTGATAAATTAAGCTTTCTTCTCATAGTTAGAGGAAAAAAGGCTTTTCATACATGCACAATTATTATGTGTTAAATTCATATATCGAACTATCCATTGTGCGAGAACACACATGCACTCTGTGTTAAATTGAATTTTGAACATAATGTTTCGTTTTTGTGCCTCAGCATACAGAAACGTATTTAACGCTTGACACTGAAAAATCAAAGTTCTTGCTCATACATAATTGGAAGTATTAGTCATATTTATAATGGTTCTGAACAATATGACAACAATACTGACATGGTTCTTGCTCATACATGTGTAATCATGCATTCTCATATACTTGGTATATAACTAGCAATCATTTTTCCATGAAAATATATATTCATAAATCTAACAACCTTTTTTAGTACATTTAAAGATTATACAAAACCTAGTACGTAGATCAAAACTAAAACTTAACTCAATACATGAGAGATATAAAAGTAGTTTAATTATGGCCATAAACACATTGTTTTCGTTACCAAACCCAACCAATTCACAATTTAACTCAGTTCAAATAAACTATAGTCTATAGGTGACCAAGAAATGAAAATAATAAACATCTTAACGTCTTAATGTTTTTATTTTCTGAGTACATATGTGATGAGGCCGGGAATATGAATGGTCGTGATGTAATCTTCCCAATCAATAGTCTTTGGATCAAATTGGAATACATCATTCATTTCTTTATTAACCTCCTTTCTTTCCAACCGTAGTAACTCGGTATTTGAATCATCAAATCTGCAAAAAAAAAATTCGAAAAAATTAGCTTCAAAATAAGAAAAAGTATTTAGAAGAATGGAGATATCAAAATAGATATTAGGGGAAGTTTGAGAATGATACATACATGCCCTTAAACAAGACATAAGGTCTATAGAGCTCGACCAGCCGCATAGCTAGTTTAATTTTGCGATCAATATCTTTGTATTTGTTTCCATCCCACCATGGATAAATTATACCTATCAATCGCAACATCTGATAGTAGAACAAAATATATGCGTAAGAATTTGTCATAAATTTAAGAATTATATAAAAACTCATTTTGTTTTCAACAAAATAAAACTATTTTTCAGTATTCGCCATTTGGTGTTAGTATTAATATTTAGGAAAAAAATTAATCAAAAATATGCATACCTGCAAAGGTAGTTTGTAACAAAGGGTCATGTAGAAGCTGAACTGAGCCATAGTGGACAGGATAGTTCCTTTGGAGACTATGATGGGTGAACCATCGCGTCCAACAAGAGGGTTTTTGGTAAAGTAGCGAGCCGCAAGATCGTGAACCTGTTCGAATGTGATAGGGTTCTTACACGAAGAGCCAACATGATAAACTGTCTGAGAGCCTAACTTCCCCGCGTGTCTTGCCGCAGCATTGACCATTGCGTTTGCGACCATGTCCACAGGTATCTGTGGAATGTAACTCTCAGTGACATTTTACGTTTAAGAAATCACAACTTAAGTTAATTAGTTGAACTTACAAGATCAAGAACTGAGTTTGGATCTGCAAGAAAACATTTAAGCCTTCCATTGCCATATGCTACAATCACACTATCTATGGTTCTGCACATACGACATAAGAGTATCATGAATTTTCACTAGCTATGTTTCGAATGATCAATCTATAAAGCATATATTTACCTTAACCCTTCGATCCAACCGGGAAATGGTTCTGAAAAAGTGCTAGTGATCATTGTGGGACGAATAATTACGACAGTAAGAGTTTCTCTTTGGTTACCAAGAAGCATCTCTCCCATTGATTTGGTAAACACATATGTGTTTGGCCATCCATGAATCTTGGCCCTAATAATTAAGACCAGTTTGATTCTTGATCAATGGACATTTTCAAATAAATATAAAAGCTGTTTTATGGTTATTACACTGACCTTGACATTCCAAGATCTTTCATTGTTTGTGCAATCTCTTCTTCTGGACAATCTTGTTTGTGTAGTTCTTTCAGTTTTTGTTTCATTATCTCCATTTCTGTCTCGATAACTAATTTTCCATGTCCGTTCAAAGTCTCTCCCATGTGAAATGTTTTCTCTTGTAAGAGTCCAGATTGCTCTCCGCACACATACGCTACAAAAAATACAAATTTGAGGTGTCTATCAATATATATATGAACCGTTAATACAATCACTGGTTACTACACATATAAAAGATAAAAAATTCATATGATTTTTGTAACAACAAATAAAATTATCTAACTCACCCGTTGAGACATGGAGAAGCAACTGTCCTTTAACACACTTCTTGGCAAAGTTAAGAACATTGAGCGGTCCAAATGTATTGATTCTAAGACCAACATCATATCTTCGTTTTTTTATATGTATATACATAAGAAACATGATTTAAAGTTAGATTTCAATCATACAAAACTAAAAGAAAACATATAAAGATATAAAAGTTATATATCGACCACAATCTGTTCTCACCTTTCATCGAAGTTTGTCGTGGCCGCGACATTGACAATGATATCGATCTCATTCCACATAAGTTGTAAAAGATCAGAGTCCTTCACTCCTAGATTATCAACTGAAATATCACCCGGAATAGGTACAACTTTTTCTGATACTAGAGCTTTTAGATTTGCATCACCTAAATCGTCCCTCAACACTCTAAAAAGATCTTTCTCCAAAACCTGTTGTATATATATATCAAGTAATTCAGATCATATTACCAAAAATATAATATAGAACTTACCCAAAAAATATATTTGGCTGTACCTCACTGTGAAACCGTTGCATGGCTGATTCATTGTCTGGTGCTCTCAAGAGAAGGAAAAGCTTCTTTACCTTTGGTTGAATCCTCAATATTTTCTCCACAAACACTATAATATTAATAAAAAATTATTTGTTAAGTTTTGAAATTTATTAACTATGATTAAATCCCCCGGGTAAGCTAAGGGAAGTGGTTCACCATCACAACTGATAGCATTAGTTAAAATTATAATTAGACATATTCCAGATGAAAATAGAAAGAGCCAAAGAATACTATACATTATTTATGTATGGACGACAAAAAAGAGGTTGAAGAAATGAATACTATATAATATCAAAAGTTAAGTTATTTAAGAACTATGACTCAGTGATAAATGATAAAGTGTGAATGTTTTGCTATAATGAACTATAGTCACTAAAACAATTAACACAAAAATTGGACTGATGATTCACATAATCGTGTTTGTGATGCTTAATTAACATAAGTTGTACTATACTTAACATTATATGGTAACAGGTCTAAGTTGGTACCTTTAGCGAGGAATCCAGGAACACCGGTGACAAGAATGGTCTTGTCCTGGAGAAACTGAACGCAATTGGGTTCCATTGAAGAGCAAGTTACTCAGGAGACACTGATGCTATGAGATAAGAAAGAAGAATAGATTGTTTTGGACCATAAGACCTTTGGAGTTGAGGATACGAATTATATAGACTCGTAAATGTTGACCCGGTTTTGTTGACCCATCATATCTACTATTTGTACTTTGGTAGACCTACCTACATTTACTTTAAAAAGATAATATTAAATTTTACTTATTGTTTCAATTTTAATTAAATGTTTATATATGAAAATCATATCACGTAACCAAGTAGAACATGCTTTGAAATTTCGGAGCTCTAAGGTGAGAAAACATAATGTAACCCATCTTTATGAAATGAAAATATTTTAAGTATATATTTCATGCCTAACTTTAAATAAAATAAAATAATTGTATATTTGAAATTATATATGAAGGCATTTTTACTACATGAAGAAAAATAAAACACTGAATATTTTAAATATATATTGCATGCCTAACTTTAAATTTATATTTTTGATATGATCTATATTTAGATTATTATTTTTTAGTGTTTACACATATTCTATGATTATATATAGTTATATTATAATTTTATAGCAGTCAAGTTTTCTTTCCGTTTATTTAATAATGAGGTGAAAATGAACATGGGCCACAAAAATCCAAGAGTGCATGGCAGGTAAAGATAAGGTAAATAATTAAAGATACGTTAAAATAACAAAACAGACAAAACATGCTTAGATTTTGGAACACGGAACACTCAAATAGAAGTGAACGTAAAGATCAAGAGCCTAGAAAATATAGGTATTGACTATTGAATCGAACCTTTCACCTTACACAAGAGTAAGGATAGTGTTACTGCTTGTGTTTGCCACGAAAAGTTTCCATGCATGCATGTTTCTTAGGTTTTGGTTGGCTGTAATGTTTTATGTTGCAGAACTAAACTGTAGGTATCTTGAATTGGAAGGTTGCCGTTGATAGTGTCTCACTATCTTCTAGTTTAGAGCAGTACATTATACCTAATATTTTTCATCAAACACTATTTTTTTCTAACGTGAATTACTATGGTTAACAAAATGGGAACAATTGTTTCAATTTATTGATGTTTTAGGAGAAAAAATAATATTTTTAATTTATTTGATTTTTAAAAATTTAATTAAGAGGTGGCGGGTTAGTGGTTCTAATACGGTGGAAGAGTCGTTTTGTTGGTTTAAATAAGGTATCGATTTTTTCCAGACAAAGAATTGCTCATCAGCTTTATTATTTTGGCTACATACTATTGCTTACAGTCCATTTGAAAACTTGAGAGTTCCAACATGTGAATTACCCTCTCTCTAAAGATTAGTTTTAGACCCATGAACTAAACATATGGAAAAACGTTAAAACGAATTAAAAAAACAGCAAAAAGAAAATGTATTTAGCTAATTAGCTCTACACATTCGGTGTTTGAGCGTATGTAGATAAAAGTTAAAACAAACTAATATATATATTTCTATTTATAATTTTATTGTAGATGCAATTTCTAAAGGTTGTATATGCACGAGTTAGATTTTTTTCCTCAAACGAAATATGAGTTAGATTATAATGCAGAAAAAAAAGAAAAAGAAACTCATTTTCTATTATTGTGTATTTAATTTAGTTCTCTACCAAATTAGAGTTATATGAATAATTCCGATGCATTTTTTTCTGTGACGTTAACGTATATCAACAAAATATTTTTTCTATGCCACAACATATTTTATTTTTGTAGACATTTCATGGGTCCCATTCTTACTAATTAGACAATGATTATTTTACTTATTTTTTAAATCTATGCCAATTCAACCAAAACATATTTTAATTAAAAAGGAAAGAGGACTGTCTAAAAAATCTGATTTTGGTCTTCTTAGGTTTGGTAGGTCATAAATTATGCAACAATGACATAACAATCTAAAACTTCTTGGAAACGTCAAAACATTTTGGTAAAGCGACAGAAAAATACCTAACCCCATACATTAGGAAGAATTGAAAATCTCAAACTTATAGAAATGCCTCAAACTTCAACATTTCTAGAGTTTTAGAATTACAAGTCATCCTTTCTTATAAGTTAGACTTACGAAATTTCAAAGCTACACATATATGGTGACAGTTTACCCTATCTGATATTGTTCCATTTTTTTTATAGAGGATTACTTGATCATTTACGAAATGTAAAATTTATAAAAATTCTGAATAAATTTGTGTCATTAGTCAAATCGTTTCAATATGATGGTATCTTTATTTTGCTCATAGGCAATGATTAGTACATACTGTGGAAATGATATATCATGGGATTACTTTGAACTTTATATAAAGTATATGATATTGAATTAGGATTTTCAGAATAGCAAATTAACTTCTATGGAAGAATGCATATATGTAACTTAAAAAAAATTATGCATAAATATAGAATAATTGTTCGTGAAATAATAATAATAACAATAATAATCGATACCAGAAAATTTTGATAGATATAACCTACAAATTTGATAGATATAACCTACAAATTTTGGTGTTCAATGAAGGATCGAGGCTAAGGGGGTTGTTCGTTTCTACATCCAAATGTTGTTTGTTCCATCCAATTTATTATGTTATTAGGATACCAGAAAAATATATAAAATTGATTGCACTCAAAATGATATTTAGATATAATAAAAATAGAGTTTAAGAAATGTACAACCAAAGCATAAATAATGTTATATCTTTTTGTGTGAATATAGAAAAATCATTAGTTTGGTTTGACACAAAAATGGTCTACAGCTTTAGGAAACTTGCGTTATAACCGTAGACTTGTGTTTGGTATCAAAATCACAGAGAGTTAGGCACCCAAAATCATGGAATCCGATTTTTCAGGTTGAATCAACTATATAAACAACAGAATCGTATTTAAACCCTAAAACACAAATATTTGTTTGTCGGCTAATTTACGAAATTGTAGAACCGAAATTAGGAACCAAGATTTTCATATTTCGGACCAAAACATATTTTCTGTAATTATGTCATTTTTATATTATATTTTAAATAAAAATTATATTATTAATTAAATTTAATTAATTTGATCATTTCATAAAGTAGTTACATGGCATATCATTTATACCAATCTGCTATATGTTGCATCCATTTTTTAATGAACAAACTCGTATTCAAATGTGACATCGAGATACAAAAATAAATGTCAAAAATAAACATCACATGATCAATTCGGATGCATGCAACATTGAAATAAAAACAAACGGACATAAAAGTACAGATTTAATTTATGATCTTATATTCTATTGATTATGCACTCTGTGGATTAGGTACCTCACATTTTGATGCTGTCCGTGAAAACCAAAAACAATACATATCCATGCTTACGTTTTAACTTGGGCTTTTTAATTTTTTATTGATGGAAATTTACAGGAATATAGTCACTAAGTCATATATATGATTTCAAATGTATTGGCCCATTACAATGGTCTTCTCTCTATCTTCCTCTATTTTTACAAAACCTAAGGATTCAACTAAAATATATAAATATGACTACATCGTATCAAGTTTCAAGTTTCAAGTTCCGTTCAGAAAACTATGAACAGTATATCAGAACAATACTTTTCAAGAGCTTACTGATCGAGGATGAAGCTTATCTAAGAGTCACAAGTGTTAACTGTTACAGTCTTTTATTCCCATAAGTTGGGCTTTGATATAATTATAATATGTGACCATTAGGGAGACAACAAAGTCCATAGTAAGTTTTGACTATTTTAATTAGTTAATCATGCATGTTCAAAAAACGACGTTACTAGAGATCTTTAATCTTTGACAACCTGTTCATGTATCAGAAAACAAATAATGGTCGTATCTCGAGAAACAAAAAGATTTGAACCAAAACCAATTCCATACAAAAAGGGCCCCTGATTCGGTTATAACGTGAGAAAACAAATAAAGGTCACCTTGATAAACATATGTGTATAGTTAAAAACCGTATTTTGTAATGAAAAAAAGAAAAAATCTCGTTTAAAACCTAAATTATTTCCCTAGTCAATTTTTTTCTACTAGAAAAAGGATAATTTGTTTTTTTTAATTAGTTTTGTTTAATTTTGAAAATAAAAATTTTCTAGACTAAATTGTTTTATATTGAGCCCATTAGGGAGGCCAACTAGGGAGATCCACAAAAAATGATTTTATTAACATCTAGGATATTAGAGTAATAATTTACAATTTTAGCCTATAATTTGAAGGTAAAAGTATAGTGAGAAGTGTTCGCGCGTGGGCACGCGCTTGCAGCGATTTTGTTATAGATTAACAAAACAATATTACTTTCTCCCTCTCTCTCTTTCACAAGTCACAACCGAAAAAACTTCTCTCTCCGCCGTGATCTCGCGCTGTCGTCTTCTATCACCGTTGCGTCACCGTCGCGATATCTCCAGTATCTTCTTGCTCTGTTTCGTATCTTGATTGCGTTAAATAACAAAGGTTGGTAGCGAATGTTGTTGAAAATTGAGGTTATATCTTTGAATCTGTGCCATAAAGTTAGAGTTTTTCCACAAGAAAATTAAAAAGTAACAATCCAAGCATACTCCTCTTCTTCTTCTTTATTGCTCTGTTTCTTGTTCTTTTGTGTGTTAGATTACCATTAATATTAAGGATTTAGCATGTTAGTGTTTCCTCATAAAATTATTGATCGTTGATTATGTACAAATATTGGACGAGATGTGGACTGGCCAGGACAACAACAGATATTAGTGTTTCCTTATTTCTCTTTTCCTTTTCTCTCTTTATAATTTAATTAATTCTAACGACACTCTATTGAATATCTCTAGTGAGGTTGCTTTTAGATTAGCCTCCTAACCTCAACTGATCTACTCATTTAGGGAATAACACTCCCATTGATTGGTCCATCATCTTCCTAGATCCAATAATCCAACCGCTCCATACTTTGTTCATGACCTAGTTTGGAATATTATGCTAAAATCTGAAAGATCATATAGGATAGAAGCAGTTATATGGTATCTTACAATTTGTTGTAGTTTGATCAGCCAAAGTTGTTAGGTCATGACCAACTCTTTATAAAGCGACCCAAGATATCAAATCCACTCTAAAAGTAGGCCTTCTCTTTAACTTATTATATATCGGATGCTTTCTTGTCTCTCTGGTTCCATATTAATGTAATAATTTTGCGTGGGTAGTCATTTCTTATCCTGTTTTGTACTCCTTAAAATGTTTCTTTTTTTTTAATCTTTTAATACATAGTTGTCATTTTGAAGGAAAAAAGAAACTTCCGTAATTCTCAAGAAACATAAGAAATAAAAAATGACATGCTCTCTTACGTATAAGAAATCATTAATATTCCAAGTTGAAAATAACTTCAAAGCAATAATGTTATTCCACACGAAATATCAAATGGCCGGATCTTTGAAGTCTTGAAATATTTTTTAGGTGCGGTTCACGCATGCAGAGCATGCCGACAAAACTATCCTTAAAAAGAAACAAAATATTTTTTTATTCAGTTCTTTCTAATTATAGCAAGTAGCAAGACTTTCTAACCAAATTAATCAATCAGTTGCATTTTACAATATAATCTTGAAGACAAGATAGATAGACACTTATGACCTACAAGATTGAGGAAAAGAATTGAGATAAAGAAAAACAATATTATTGAGAAGACAAAAGGTAGATAAGAAATTGTATGTTGTACATTTTACATATCGTGGTCATAATTAACAAGTACGGTTGTCTACTTGTCTTAGCTGGTACAATTGTACGATCTACATAACTCACATAAATTCTTTAGGACAGAATAAGAAAAATATACTTACTACAAAGTACAAATAAAATCATTTAAAGACATACTT
This sequence comes from Capsella bursa-pastoris, assembly GCA_036452645.1. Classification (NCBI taxonomy): domain Eukaryota; kingdom Viridiplantae; phylum Streptophyta; class Magnoliopsida; order Brassicales; family Brassicaceae; genus Capsella; species Capsella bursa-pastoris. The sequence goes on along the minus strand of CP144195.1, from coordinate 13,454,557 downwards.
AACTAGCCCTGGAATATGTGTATACACAAAATAGTTGTCCCAATCGATCATCTTCGGATCAAAATAGAAGATCTCGGTCTCCATTCCCGTCGCTGGCAACAGTTTTCGTAACTTCTCCGTATTCGTATCGTCAAATCTGCGTGTACATAATTTGTGTTATAAGATCTATATATAAAAATGATCCAGCCAGATTGAGAATTAGGAACAGAACTTACACTCCATAGAAAAAGAGGTAAGGCTGATAAAGATCAACAAGCCTCCATACATAATTTATCTTCCTATGGAGTTCCTTAAACTTCTTCTCTAACGACTTACAAAGTACCATGTTCAGTAACTCGAGCCCCTACATATAGGCCAGAGTTAAGCATACAGATAATTAGGTATGACACACGAGTCACAAAATATGGTCAGAAACATTACCTTCAGAGGAAGTACATAATGCATGGTCATGTATCTATGGAAACTAGGAATAGAACCCAAAATCTCTATTTTTCCGACCCGAACAACCTTCCCTTCTTTGTTGGTCCATGGTTTGGCTGTAAAATACCGGTATGCTACCTCTGGCATTTTCTCATTTTTGAATGGATTTCTCATTGAAGAACTCACATGATAAATGGTCTCTTTCTGTCTAGCAGCTTGAGCAGCCATTGATACTAGGATTGTATTAACAACCATATCCGCAGGTATCTGGTCCATCAAATGCATCAAACATATATTTATAAAGTTTCTCTATGTGGAGACTATGATATTATACAAAAGAAGTCAGATATATATAGAAAGATTAACATAGGTACCACTTCCGAAACAGCATTAAGATCACCAAGGAAGCATGTGAGTTTTCCTGTACCGTATCCAACAGCTAGACTATCAATTGTCCTATGCATCAAAGAGTCGTTACTTCAGTTCATTATTGATAAAAGACTAATAAGTAATATAACTTATGAAACAAACTATCTTCTTGTTTCACCTGATGCCCTCGGTCCAACCCGGGAATGGTTCTTTGTAGGTACTAGTAACAATCGAAGGACGGATTATCACGAGCGACATATCTTCCCTATTCGCCCCAACGATCATTTCCCCCATTGCCTTGGTAAACACATATGTGTTTGGCCATCCGTAAAACTTTGCCCTATTTTATATATTGAAGAAATTTAGAATTTTATTCGACGATAAAGTTAGAAAGACAACTTTGACATATGAACAATATATATTGTAAATAAGGATCACCTTGTATGTCCAAAATCTTTCATGGCTTGTGTGATGGTCTCGTGGGAAGCTCCGGTGGCTTGAAGCTGGCTAAGTTTCTCCTTAACCAGCTTCTTCTCTTGGTTGATATCTAGGCCGGTGGCTCCGTTTAACGTCTCACCCATACGGTAAGGTGTTTCCGTTATCAATCCCGGTTTTTCACCACATACGTTTGCTATATATATACATAATAATGTTCTTAGATATTATATCATTTATCGCGGATTTTTTTTAAACAAATTACTATGAATTAACCGAAATTGAATCTCTAACCTATACTAAACATATAAATTAAGATTATACGATTTTAAACACTAAAAGACAGAATGACAACATTTATAAGCTTGTCGCAAAAAAATGAATATGTTTCATTTCCGATTTAATAAATCGTGAATTCTTTGTCAATTTTGTGTATCTTATATACCTGTCGAGACATGAACAAAAACTTTAATCTTAGCACATCTCTTGGCAAAGTTTAGGGCATTGGCAGCACCTAATGTGTTGATCCCAAGTGCTACATCATATCTGCGATTGATTAAAATACTTTGGAAGTTAGATATTGTTAGAAAATTCATATGTGCTTATTTTTAAATATGAACATAATATCTATAAATGACATAAACCAATCTATATGTTCCTGATCGGATGTTTTCTTAAAAAAAAGGTTTTGATTAAAACAATATCTATGATAAAATATATAAATGTTATTTTCGAATTATTTGATAATGACTGGATTTGAACTAGAACTCCATAAACTATGACAGTGATCATATTTAATAATATCAAAATTGTGGGTAGCTATTAACTTAGGAATAGATTCATAACATAATATAATGATTTCACAATAATATTTAGAATTTCTTACTAAGCGTTTTAAAGACCTATTTTAATTAGAGTCTTGTTATAGTCAAATTTATTTCATAATAATAACAAACAAGTTGAATGTTATAACTTCATAGTTACCTTTCATCGAAATTGGTAGTTGCAGCTAAATTAACAATGGCATCAAGTTGCTGGACCATCTCATGTTCCAACTTGGAGTCTAGCTTACCTAGACCCAAATCGTCGAGGCAAATGTCTCCATTGACAATAGTGACCTTTTCCAAAATATCATTTAGATTTGATCCATATTTTTCCTTCACTACCTTGAACAGGTCCTTTCCCAAAATCTATAGACAACATGTGGAACAATTCATAGGTTAAAAAAAAATATTTTAATTATGGTAAGTTGAATTTAAAATTTGAAATACTATGCCATTAATTAATCAAAATTTGTCTTTATCAATATAATTAATGTATTAGTAAGACAAAAACAAATCTTAAATATATAATTATGATGTAGACTCTGCCTTTGTTTATCAACCGGAAAAATCTTAAACCCAAATTTATGATAAGTCGAGGTTTGTTGTCACTCCATATATAGTTATGGGCCTTGTGGTCTATATAAAAAACAAAAGAAAAAAGTATTATTGTAGGAAACATAAATATGTAATTATTATCTATTGCCTCGACTAAGAGGGCAAATTCTTAATTACTATATGGTCCTGTGATGTGTGACTCTTCGATCAATAAGAAAATGATACGAACCTCGTCGTTAAACCTTTCAGTAGGAGACTTTTCCCCTGATGCTCTTAGAAGAAGATACAATTTCCTCACCTTTGGTGCAACCCGTAGTATCTTCTCCACAAAAACTGCATACAAGTTAACATAACAGCTATTTATAACTAACAATATCTAATTTTGTAAAATATATATTTATAATGTACACACATAAAATCGGAAATATAAATCTATATTACAAGAGTAACGTAACTCGATCACTACAATGACACATTCGTACGTCCATACATAACAAATACAATGGTCCACAAATACTTGCATGCATGGGATATATATTCTTATATATATATATATATACATATATATATACATATAATATGTATTATCTAAAAATCTTTGGCAGTTCAATTATTTTTGGGTCGTAAATGGTGTACTGTACTTGTTAGTCACATTTTAAATGACTCGCATAAGTTATGATAAATATACCCCACAACATTTATCTGTGGACAGGTTGATAATTAATTCCTACATTGTAGCTAGACCACTCTACTCGTAATTAGCTCATATGGTTTATTGTAGAACTATACTACTTGCAAAGTATAGTTATACTAAGTGTTCAAGAGTAGACTTGTGAATACTAACATGTACATGTGTTAATAACTAACCCATTTTTTGCATTTAATTAATATGCTTTATTAAAATTTTGACGTTTTGTAATTTATAAATGCTTGTGAGAGAGAATATTAAACAATGATGTTCTACGTACAGCGAATATTAAACAAAATATATATTGTTTTATGTTTATAAGTTTAAAGTTAGGGTTTTGATTTGCAATTAAAAGGTTATGAATTTTGAAATGGAGTAGACTTGTGAATACTAACATGTACATGGCAGTTCAGTTAAAATTTTAAAATCTTCAAAAACCTTAGATGAATTCACTACTAGTATGATCAATGAATATATTTTTTGAAACACATTATATGAAAATAAAATATTTCCAAGGTACCCCATTAATTGCAACTACTAATTAGACACGAAACTTTAAAGCATTCTTGCTAATATATCTAAAAAGAATGATTAGAAGAGGGAGAGAGAGATCAGTACTCTTTCCTAAGAACCCGGCAGCTCCGATCACCAAAATAGTTTTGTTGTCAAGATACTGAAGAACACTCACGACCTCCTTCTCAGTCGACATATCGTGTGTGGACAAATCTAGTTAGTACAACAACAAAAATCTCTGTGGAGAGTTCAAGATTTCTAATTAGCTTTATAAAGGCAAACACTACTTGTCCGCACCGACAGTACAATAACATAAAAGGATGAAAATGTTAACAGCGATGGGTAGTAATGAGTTTCACTCTACAACATCCAAAAAAAAAAAAAAAACACCAAAATATTATTTGTGGTTGATATGTATACTTATCAAGAAATCTTAAACGTATAGAAATGATTTCTTGTATTTATAAATTATATACATATTTTTTTGTAGTTATATTAGAAAGTCTAACCTAAAGGGAAACCTAACATATACGATATAGAGTACTATATCGTACTAATACTAGATTTTATTGTGAAGACCCAAGGACGACAAATAAATTTAATATTTTCCTCATTTTTAAAACTCGAATTTATAATTTTTGGTATACAAACTCTTAATCTACAAACTTTTTTTATTAAAATCTTTCCACTTAAAGAAATGGTCGACGTTCAACTACAAACAATTGGTTATTAAATGCATATTTATTCTTCCTCTTAAAGAACAAATCGACGTTTTGTGGTCATCCACAACTACTTCGAGGTTATACATTATTTTATAGCTTACTCGTACGTAATTTGTAAGATTTAATCTACTAAGAAAAACAAAACTCTCTCTTGCTATTTTTTTTTATCGTTAATTAAAAGATTTTTTCATAGTTGGTTATCTAATATACGATGAAAATGAGTTTACAAATTTATAATAATTTACAAGATCGAAATAGACAATCCTCTTTAAAACTGTCTTGGTATATATATATATTCATAACTATCTTTGTAATATCAAATTAAGCACCAATTTAGTAAGCATAGAGAGTGTATTTTACTAATCCTGCTTTACCATTCTATGATAAACAGCTCTAAAATAATATGAATATTTTCAGACCTTAGGGCTCAAATAAATAAAAGTAACATGTGGTACTAGAATATAAAATAAGTTCTTGACTTATGTTACTAGTGATCAGCCGTTGAATTGAGCTGTTGAATTAGAGATTCGTTTAAGAAGTAAACTAACAATACGTAGAGCTAAAAATTAGCAATGCATTTCAAACTTCTAGGTTGGGTTACAAGAGCACTTAGAAAGCTTGGACATGTATGATACAAAGACCATTTGACGTACGATTACATATCATATATATGCGATAGATGACCATTCAATGATTGTGTATCCGCACACTTACCACCCCGATCGACAATGATGGACAAGTAAAATTTATGGTTTGTGGTGTCAAAGTATACATGCCAAAACATCGCAGTCGGTGTAATAAAATCCATTGTTCCGGCTTAGCTATGTACGTATTACGTGAATGTGTCATTTTTAAAACCATTTATCTAACAAGAGAAAAAGACTTAACTAAAATACTCATTTACTTAAAGTTACACTATAGGATCACTAGTTTATATATTTTAACATATAGTATAATTAATGATTGAATAATTTCGAACGTATAAATATTGCAAAACTGGATCCTAGTAACATAAAACCAAAGAATAATAAGACATTACAACAGATATTTTATAGAAAAGTAGTAGACATTATCATTGATATATAGTTGATAATAAAAGATACATTATCACGTGTTATTTTCGTCGTAGGTCCTCTTTGATTGCAGTTTTTGTTTTTGTTGTTGTTCGATAATTGATATTAAAGCTTTAAATAGTTAAAATCCATAGTAAGAATTCGTTACAAGATTCTGATATTAACACATTGTATATTTTCCATTCAGCTAAAAAAAAAAATATAGTTTTTTTGAATATTATAATATTTCTTTTTTGTATAAGCTAAACATGATACAAATGACTCCAATTATGAACACAGTAGTAGCTCAGCCGTATTGTTTCATTCTACTAAACAAAAAAAATTCTAAAATAATGAACATAATCTTAATAGAATATACACCCTTCGTAATAAATTATAAGAGATTTTAGTTTAAGCACAAAAATTAAGAAAATTGTTTAAACTAAATAAATATCATTTAATAATTATATAAACATTAAATTTAACCAATCATAAAAACACCTGCAGAATTTAAAGAGTCAAAATACCAAAACAACATTAAAATCTATTTAGAAATTTGTAAAACATCTTATAAATTAAAAAAAAAAAACAAAATTCCTTAAACATCTTATATTATGGAACGGAGGGTGTAATATTTTAGTGAACAGTTTTGATTGACTTTTCCCCCATTAATATATAAACTCTCGGTATTGTAATTAGGAATATCATATATTTTTTTTATCTATATCATGTCATTTTGAAAAAAAAAAATGTACTCCATGAAGCATATTTTTTTTCATGATCGTCTTTTCAAAAACTGGAAGTTTCAATTTGTATCAATTTTAGAACTTTGTTTGACATAACTCAATTTTAATGTTTTCACCCAATTCATAAATGTTGGTTACTCTACATATTTTAAAGAAGTACATTTTGATTGATTAAAAATTATTCTGCAATATCATAATTGTCAACATGAATATTCAGTCCATGTCTCATTTCCCTGTCCAGACAAGCTGCTGAATCGTGGATGACATTGCTTAACAATTATGATTGATGGAAAAATAAATATTTGATTTATTATATTTTATTTTTATTGACATATAAAAACTTTTTTTCTGACAAATATATCTAATCAATTTTGTTTGCAACCATGACCTCGTTAAACTAGGTGTTTTATGTATTTTTTGGTTAAACATGTATAAGTAATAGTTTTCCCTTATAAATTTCATATATATATATTGGTTAAACTATTTGAGTAAGTAACTGTCCAACAGTAAAAACATTTCTTACATAATTTATGAACCATCAACAACAGTAGTTGATGAGATTTATTCATAGGTTTATTTTATGTTTATGTCGTCTTCATTTATCATGAACAAAAATTAAAAAAAATATATATATATATATATATATAAAGTTTACAAAAATTAAAATAAATATTGGAGATTTCGATAAAAATAGATTAAATAATAAATCATAGTATCTTTTGAATAGTTTTATCATCTACAAAAACAAATGCAAACCAAATTAATTATCATTACCTTACATTTAAACAAACATAATAATAAAAATTAGACCTACAACTACAATACATCAAAAAAATCATGAGATTCTGTAAAGCGTTATAGCTTTCAAGTATATTCTTGACGTAAACATTAAAAATAAATTTCAAATTCAATTAATATAATCAAAACTGCACATTTTTTATTGAAATTTCAAATCAGCATCATACATTAAAAGCTTTTTGCGTTTTACCTTCTCTACATTCCACCTATAAAAGTTTCAAACCCAACAAATTCCAAACAAATCATTGAACTAATAAGATATATAACATTAACAAATATGGAAAGGTAAAAATTCATGAGATTCTGTAAAGCGTTATAGCTTTCAAATTTGAGAAGAAAAATGTCGTCTTCTTCCATTTCCTCGTCTCCTCCGAATTTCAAAACCTAGAATCTCTTTTTTCCAAGTTGAACATCTCAAAAAACTAGAGTCGTTTCTCCCACTTCAGAACGTGTCTACTCTTCAAATCTTGGTGCTTAGGGGTAGGGTCAGTCGTTGACAGCATCCTCTAACTATGGAGGTGAAGAAGATTAACTTAAATAAAAACAATTAAAAAATGGAATAAAAAAGAATACAAAAAACCTAAAAAACTCGTGTGTGGGGTGGTTTTAACCCACGTTTTAAGGGGTTTTAACTAATGCATTACCTGGTGTTCAAAAAAAAAAACTAATGCATTACCAATATGAAGGGGTTTTAATTAAGGGAAATACCACTTCATAGACAAAGAAGACTTTTTAATTAAGTCAATGTCATTAGATATTCATTAATTAGTTAGCTTTTTGTTGGGACGAATTTACCCCTACAGTATTTTTGAAGTTTATCCACGTTGTTTGTACATGTAACAACTAAGTGTGATAACCTATATAAGTATATATGAAAAAGTTGATAGTATCCGGATAACTAAAAAGTTAGCTCGATAACAATGAATTATATTGTTTGTGAAAAAATCAACTAATAACGATATTATCGAGATTCATTTCAACAACCTTACCTCTTCTAGCATCAGTAATATATTCATCTTCTACTTGAATAAAAACTAAAGAGCTAACTAATTTGTTAATGGAAATCAAACGCAGTTATATGATAAGTTTAACTATACATTGGTAAAATAAGAAGGCATAACTGGATAAATAATGCAACTCGTAAACATATAGAAACATAGAGAAAATGAACGTTCCTAATGCATATAATTCCAGATTAGAAGATAGGTACCAAATAAGGTTAAACATATCTGATAACTGTGAGTAAACTCACGATAACTTATATAATACTAATGCATATTATCTGATTAATACTTTGTTATCAGGTTGATTGATGCATATTAATGCACGTTGATTGATGCATAGTTAGCCTAAATATGTTATCAGGTAATTTGTTAATTAGTTGATTAATACTTTGTTAACATGATTAAAATCGCTAAATCAACCATAAGGACAATATTGTCATTTCAAATTCCATCAGGAGAGAGAACTAATTAACGAATTATACATACCTTACTTTTTGTTTTTGATTCTTCTGAATGTATAGATTTAACTTACCCTTTAATTAACTTTTAACACACGTTTTGAAGGGTTTTGATGCTATACCAATAGTTTCATAAATATATTTAAACAGGTTGTATATATCTATTTAAACATGTGTGACGGAAAGCTAACCTCATTAGTTATCGATATTAACAAAAACTTAACAGCATGCATGAAATGGACAAATCAACAAAACTTGACAATGTTATCGAGAAGTCAAAATAAAATTTAGGATTTAATTAACATTACAAAATTCATGCTTTCTTCGTCCCAAATTTGAAATTCCATGCTTTTCAACATTTTCTCGATATGGAAATTAATGACGAGGTTGTGTGAGAATATTGTATTTTTATGATGAAAAATTATACGATTCGTTTCAACATGCATTGCAAATGATAAAAATTAATATTTGAAATAATATTTTACTTATATATATATTTTTCTTTTTATTCTCATTCTTGGATTTGGTAATTGTTATCAAGATAATGAATTTTTGCTTAAAAAATATATATGTAAAAAAAGCATATTAGTTGTCTCCTTGCTTCAAAAGTCATTCCCCTCTAAAAGTTGTTCTGATTCTTTCCAAAAAAACATATTATACCACATTAATATTTTGAGAAACCTTCTCTAACAACTTATATAAAAGCTATTGACATTTAAATATAAGTTCCTTAAACTACTTACAATGGAACTTTAAGCAACTGTTGAAATATTTATGGATTATTATAGAAAATATCATATTTGGTTAATTAATGAATTGATTCTGCAATTTTGCTTCAAATCTTTAGATTTGTGGTTTTTTGGCCACTAATTAAACATTTGTGAAATATTTTTGCTAAAATAAGTACTTTATAATACTATACACTGAGAAAAAAATTGAACAAACAGAACCCAAACATAATGTGTAATATGTTGTTTCTCAAATATGATAAATCCGTAAGATTTTAACGAAAATGACAAAATTCACAAATGACAACAGTTGAAAGTTGAAACGCTACATGCCTCCTAATATATATATGTGCAACATTTTATTTGAAGAAATAATAAATCAATATTGAAACTTTTAAATTTTATTTCAATATCTTTTGAATCTCAATAATAACTCTTGAAAATTTGTATCTCGTAAGTAGAATATATGATTTATTGATGCATTTCACGAATAATGTTAATGAAAACGCAATTCTCAAGTGAGAGGTCAAAAAAGCTAATAAAAAGGTTCATGGTTTAATATGTACTCCCTCTGTTCCACTTTATAAGATGTTTTAGCATTTTTAATTTGTTTCATTTTATTAGATTTTTTTTTTCAGTTTTCTTTGCACAATTTCTATTACTTTGATTGTTTATAACTATTTAAATTCTGCAATATCTTTTAATAAATGATATAATCTTAATTATATCTTAATTGTTGTGCTTTCAACCAAAACATCTTATAAAGTAGAGCGGAAGGAGTATAACTAAGTTTGCATTTTACCGTATCACCAAAAAAAAATTATATTTTACCGTGCAACTCCTATTCATATAAATGTAATGGCTGCAACAATGTACAAACGAAGTTCGTAAATCTACTAACGTTTATTGTGTTACAGTAACTTATAGTTAGTTTGGTATTTTATTTTATATCTATAGTCATTTAGTATATGTTCTCAAACATTTATTAAATTTGAAAAGACCCAACCCGTTTTTTTATACATACATAACCGGATTAAACCAACTAAACCAGCTATACCGGACTAAATCAATTTAAACCAACTAAACCAGATTAACTCAATTTAATCAATTAAACCAAACTAAATCAATTTAAACCAGACAAATTCCAATTAACCAAGCAATTCCAATTTAAACAAGTAAACAAGGAAAATAACCAGCGGAAGTCGCAACAAAACAATCCAATTAACCCATTTGCATTAACCAACAATTCAACAATGATTCCAAAACTAAACCAGTAATCCTATTATCCTAACATGCTTCTAGATTTCAGAACTAACATTCCTACAATAGTTCTAACATTATTCATACCACATCTAGCGAGCCCCTAAATCATTCTTCTCTCCTCGTCCTGATTCCACGGTCACACATTTCTTTTACCTGCATCACAAAAAGAGATGCATAAATATTTCCAAAAATACTTAGTGAGACACTCATCCCAACCACCAGGCTATACACACAAGCAACATCAAATCATATTCAGGAAAAAATAACACAACACAATGCAATAAATAACAATACTCCACAACTGTAACATCACTGTCCAACACCACCATCATCGTCGTCTTATGCCGCTCTTTATCACCCTATGTCCACTTCCAATCTCACCGCCCACCGAATCTCACTGAATCTCTATCGTTAATCTCTTTACACATCGGAATTATGTTGTTCTTGCTCACCATATCTCTACCATCAATCTCGATGCTTCTCACACAAGATCTGACTTTCTCCTTAAAAACTCGACTATTCCTTTATTTGTGAGATTTTTTCACAAATGTCATGTAATTTTTTCTGAAACATCTAAATTTTTTATTTTTTAGAATGTTAAGTTGAATATGTAATTTTATACTATGTAACGCTATTATTTATCTCAACATGCTATTCTTATAAAAAATACAGATGACTTTTTGAAAATTTATGGTATTTATTTCAGATGATACGCTATTTGCCTATTTTTATTTGATACATATCATTTTAAAAAATACCATAATTTCGTTCTCTTTTTCATGATTTTCGCTTGCTTATTTTCTCCATATCCTCTCTTCCACAACCCTTCCTATCTTTTATTTCCAAACTCTCATGTTTTCTTTAAATATGTCATTATATATTTTATTAAATGATATATATTTTATTAAACTTACAATGCGATATCGTATCATTTTTTTTGTTGAGGGCAATTTTGATTTTTCATCTTTAGGTTATCTGACTCAAAGTTATTTTCTTAATTCTTTGATCCATAGTCATTTACTAATATTACCCTAATTGTTTCACTCATTTTTGTAAACAAAAAAAAAACAAAGACAAATAACTCTACTCCTGGATTTGAACCCAAATTCTCCTATGCGAATAAAACTCATCTAGCCAAGGTAACTTCATTTTTTTTTATTACGTGTAAACCTTTGTTATATTGAAACAGAAAGAGTAGAAAAGTTAACAATACGATGGTATTTTCAAAACTTGTCCAACAAATATCTTTGAAAATTCATGAAATATAAATGAAAACATTTAAAGTAAATTGTGCAGATATAGAAAGATAAGACATAATGATATTTTGGAAGTTTTCTAATTTGAGAACATGCTTCAAAATCTCTTTCAAATGACAAGTATGTACTTCATATTTTAAAAATAACTAGGGAATTCAAAGAAATGTCACAATATAAATTTATAATTGATGGGTAGTTGAAACGTAACTAGTGTTTTCTTTTTCATTTGTGATGGAAGTTGTTTCATAATTAAGAACCTGTTTTGAAGTAAGTTGGTATAGTAGGCAAAGAAATTTATATCTTTTGCATTCCCAACTAGTTGGATGGTGACTTAAACTAAAACAAACACAAAATATCTTAGAAATTTCAAAACGAAAAAATTGTGTGTTCTTTTTTTTTGCTCTCTCTCTTACATTCACATGTTTTCTTAATTTTCCTTAACAAATATATTTTATTTAAGAAATTTTATCTTTTTCTAAATATAATTTTAAAAGCGTATCCAATTATCATATGGCCGGCCAAAGCATATAACAATTATTCTTGGGACGAAACTATGTAACTTTTCTGGTTTTAGATCATCTTGATCCAAAACTTCTTAGTTATTAAAAAAAAAAAAAAAATTCCGGAAGTCATTTCTGAAAACATTGTCTTTAAAAGCTCCCATAACATTCTAATATGGATATTACATGGTGTCTTGCCATTTCCCGTTACAAGCAGTTCTACTTTTGGAGCATATACAAAGCAATGTATATGTTATCCAATCTCCCATAGTCCTCTTTGCCTAGTTTAACTTAATTCTTTGCATCGAAAAATACTATTGTGGCCATACAAATATTTTTGTGACAGTAATAAAAAGGTGGGAGACAAATTAACATAAACATACAACTATGTTCTTAACAACAAATCCAAAGAAGTCGACGATGATAATCAAAACAATTTGATTTTTGTTCATGTTTAAGTTGAAATCCAAGACCGATCGGTCTCAGATCTCATCACTGAATTCTCGTTGTTTCGTCGCTATATTAGCTATTAAAGTGTGTGCTTTGAATTGCTTGAATCAAACGATGATCAGTCCAGCCAAGTGCTGATTGATCCAGGCTCGCCAAACACAACCATGAACTATGTTTCTTATGTTACCTTTCTCATAAACTGAGTTACCTGATGAAACACAAGAAGCTTTGGAGAAACATTGTTAACGTTGCTAGCTTGATTGTCCCTTCTTCTTTAAGCACTTTATCTTAAGCTTTGGAACTTTGGCCAACGTTACATTTCCTTTTCTTGTCTCTTGTTCTTGCCATGGACTAAGAATTTAGTATATGGTGAGGTTAGAATGGCAAAACTTTAACCAAAAAAAAAAAGAAAGGAACAGAAATAGATTGATACAAAATATTGTTAACTTTGAAAGAAAACTAAAACAAAAACCATCTCACTTATAATGGGATATACTAAACAGGGTCACTCTATAGCTAACCTGAGAGACTCAGTCTATTACGTCTCATCATTTTTCTCTGTTCTCAAATCTTTAACGACGCCTAACTGAGAACCTTTACACAGCTCTCTGAGCTTGATATACAAAAGAAACATTGAGGGAACAAGTTCAAGAACCCGAGTCTTTTGAGTTCTGGTCTTGTCTATCCCGGTCTTCAGAACCTGGTTTCTCACATACACTTATCTCCAAAGCCGCTGAATTTCCCAGAGAAACTAGTTTGTAATTGTCTGTTGTCATAGGAGTAGTAGCTGTCAAGGCTGGAAGATCAGAGCCTATTTTATCCAATGAAGATGGGACTCCACCACAGTTCAAGGTAGGTGTCGAGCCCTTAGGGACAGGAACTGCTGGTTCTGCATCTTCATATTCAGATAAGAGATCCATAAACTCATTTAGTAGCCGCTGCACTTTTCTGTTTGACGCCATTGCAGGAAGAATATCGTTTCTCAAAAGTTTATGCTTCTTCACCCCCTGGAAAGTAAAGCAAGTTTTGGAGTAATCTGATAAGGAATAGGTTAGACTTTGATCCAGAGAAAGTATTTACCAGAACATAAGGATCCCAAGACAAGTTTTTGTCTGAAGATGCTGCTTCAGCCATACCAGTTGGAGGTCCAAGAAAGCTCTCGCAGACTTCTCTTAATCTGGACTCGTCTGCCTCTCTGCAGAACAAGACACAGACTTTAAGTAGGTGGAATATGATAGAGTTGAAAATCACAAATTAAAGTAACCCCATAGAACTTTATTGTCAAGAGAAAGAACGAAACAGAGTCTGAAACTGAGAATATATTTTCTCCTTGGTATAAATATATCAAGCTGGATGAGTTTCGCAAATGATAGACTTAATCCTTGTTACTGAAATGTATTCAAATTCGACCTGAAAGGTTTTATATGAGAAAAATGCACAGACCTTGCTAGAAACCTCACATAGGCGAGGAGGCACTGGCGATATTCATTAGGAGACTCAAGTGCAAGAGAAGATGCAAGTTGAGTTTCCAAATGTGCATGTGTTTGCATTCCATCATCAGTTATCCTGTAAAATGAAATAAGCTTCTTTCAGGACTTGGAATAGATGGTCCATCTCAGGGCCAACATTGAAGGAATGGAAGACAAGCCCAACCTGTTCCACCCTGGCTTTCTAGCCATGTACTTTCTGACATCAACCTGCAAACCAGCAAGCTCGCCGCATGGAGCTGAGCCCAAATTCCAGGAGCTACTGAAATTTGAGGCCGGGAAGCAGTCATCAGCCACTCTTAGCCAGCACATTAGACTCGTATCAAAGAGGTATGCATGACGTGTGGCTAGAACTACAAGTGGTGAACCAGATTTGGATAATTTCACAGATATCACTTTTATCGTTCCTGCATAATTGTAACAACGTATCAACAGAGCTTGTCGCAACACACAAGGTTAGATCGTTTTAAGATTCCACTAGGTAAGTTTAACAGCCCAAACCAATAACAGAGCTATCTTCATAACTACTATAAGACAACATCTCATTCAAAAACCAAGTTAGTATCTCCACTACCAAGTCGACCACAAGATAAAATTAGAAAATACCAGTTTTTCATTCTTTTGACTGGATTGCCCATCCAGTCCGTTTCAAAATATAACATTGGGCCTCGGGAGATATGTTTTAGACGATAGAGAGCCAGCAATGTATTCAAGTATTCGAGCATACCTTTTACTGTGGAAGATAAATTGACATCAGAAGAGACCAAAGAAGATAGAGAGTCATGGAGAACACATTTTCTATTGAATAGATCCCATACATATAGAGATCCTTTGCTTGTTACAAGCAACAACTTCCAGCTATCGTCGCAATCAATGAATGTTGCAGCAGACCCCATCATCATTGTAGGCATAGCACGCCTTCCACACTTAGTGTACACCTTAAAAAACAAAAGAGAGTACAGTACACATGTTATCACATATTATTCCAAGAACCACGTCGCATTCAGGTTATATAGGTTCCACAGAAATTCCTTCACCAAGAGTTTAATATAGAGTCAAAGCCTCAGATTTTGAACTAGGCATTTCCTAAGAAGATCAAGTCCTAACAGAAATATTACCCTAGGTGTAAAGTTCAGCAAGTGGAGGAAACATATTTTAGAATATCAACACCAAGAGGGACTGATGCTATCAAAATCCAAATAGTAAATGAGGGTGCTTTAATAGGAATGATATCAACGATACCAAATGCCAAAAGTGGAAAGCACCATGAATCATAGTCTACTCTGATTGAAGGAGTTTCTTCGTAAAATATAATATGGCACACAAAGACTTTAAATCAATGTAGCAAAAATATTATTCTAACCTGGAGGCTTCCGTCTTCGCATCCAACAGCCCAAAAATTTGGATTTCCTGCCAAAACAGTGACTCTCCCCATAATCCGATCAGACCAAAGAATCTCACTTGATTTTTTGCAAATTATTTCAGTTTCCTTGACCATAGATGTAGTTACTGCACCAACAGTGTCCAAAGCATTCTCCCTTGGACAAGCTTCTAAGCAAACAGGTGGTGCAGCTTCCCCTTCTTTCCAATCAAATACCCTTATTAGCAGATCTGTGCTCGAAGATTCTTTTATACCAACAGATTGCTCAACATTTAAAACTCCATCTTTACCAGAGGTTCCAGGAACCTTCTCAACCACAAGGCTCTCAGTTATGGTAGCACGAGCTGTAATCCTTGCACGCTCTTTAAGATCAGGATTCCTGCACACTATTTCTTTCACAGATGAATCCCTATTGCCAATCCCCACAGGAAAATCTCCACAATCTCCTGTCCCAGGAGCGGCAGTGATTGCAGGCAGAAAATTATGGGATTGTCCATTAATCGCGATATTATTCTCCTGTTGGGGAATTCCAACAGCTTCAGGAATAATCCTCTTTCTTCCATCAGGCCTTCTATACACTTTTTGATTCACAGGACTGGATACCCTATTTAAGATAGATGCTTTATTTAATGTGTCACCAGTAGTAGCCTCTGCTGTCTTATTCCGATCATCGATTAGCGATTTACGCCTCTTTGCAGTAGTCTCAACAATAGGAGATGGTTTTGCTGTCACCTGATTTTGTTGAACATCCGATGCCGACCTCTTACTACCTGTTTGCTTTGTCAAGGCTGTTTCAAGTAATAACTGGGCTGGGGTCTCAACTAAGTTTGCTTGCCGGCCTCTGACATCTCCATATCGACCTTTCTTCAATTCGTCGAGTTCAGGATCGGTTAGCCTGACGCCTAATTCTTTTGGGTCAAAGTGAATCATTGCCACTGTTCCGTCCAAGGAACATGCGAAAAGTGAATATCCGTCAGGACTCCTGTAATTCCGAAGATAAAATATAAGATTTAAAGTAATAAACTTTCCTCTTCTTTTATGTTTTAGAAGATTAATTGTGGCCCTAGAAAAGAAGTCAAGGATTTATTATATGAAATCTAAATTGACTACATACGAAACCAATATATGGAAAAATCAATGCACTTTTGAGACACAAACAAAACCCCTTTAAGAAGACATAACTGCAAATCATGAAATCACTAGATATACAGATTTCTGGCCAAAAAAGGGAAAACCTTACCATGATAGATCCACAACACTTTGGCCAAAGAAATGCTTCGCGACGAAAAGAGGACGCGCACTTCCAGTTGTCCATACGGTTATGGTACGGTCTTGACTCCCAATTGCAATAACATTGTATGACTGCAAATCTTTTTCCCCTGACTTTGATGTTCCATTGCTCCACCCAACTCGTTTAGTTTCCTGGGTACCTAAGTGGGTTCTTTTGAACATTGAATTATTGAACTTAACAACAATGATTGGAGCACTGTGACCTAGGAAGTCATATGCTACGGACCATTCCCCTCTTTCTAACACAGGAGCAGAATGCTTTGGCTTCTGAAACCCATGAGTGGTAGTAAGGAAGTGGCCACAAGGGGACCACGCAAGTCGCCTAAAAAATGTGGATCCAAGCTAGAAAATAAAATATATATATATATATTAGCAGATCCTATTAGCAGTAAACGTCCTAAGAGAACAGGGAAGCAATTGTAATAATTTTCAGAAACGGAATCACTAATAGAACTCTATATATAATTTTCTTTTGTGAAAATACATCATAAAATAGCAGGAAGCAATAGCAGTAACTTTCAGATAAAAGAGAACCACTAATCAAATTCTTTCTACTATCATTTCTTTTATGTAAATACAAAACAGAATTGCGAGAACAAATATTACATACCGATTTTGCCCAGTGACCATCGGTTTTGTGAGCCATGCCCCAATCACTTGTTCGCCATATTATCACAGTTTTGTCATCTGATTGGCTAGCAATAAAAGACCCGATTGGATCCCAGGTTACGCCTTTAACCAAGCTCAAGTGACCCCTGAGAACAGTAGTGCACATACCAGTGCGCATATTCCATATATGGATTGTGTTGTCCAGACTCCCACTAGCCAGCATCGAATCATCTGGAGACCAATTAAGATCCACCTACTTTAAGGATAGTTAGAAAAAAATACCTCAGTTATTACATAACCATAACCACTGATATTACCAACATGATAAAGAAAAGCAAAATGACGTTTACCACATCGGCAGTGTGGCCCCTTAAAGTCATTACAGCTTTCCAGTTCTCAACATCAGGGGCTTCTCCACTACCAAACTCAGTGGTGCCTGAACCAGGCTTCCTCTCATGAATTTGAATCACTTGATCATCAGAACCAGATGCCACATACCTACTGTGCTTAGCCCACCTAACACAATTGACTGACCCAAAGTGGTCACGAAGAGTTGCAAGAAGCCTCTCCTTTGTATCTATGTTTTGCAAATCCTTGTCAACAGACTTCATGTTCCATATACGGACCTATATACATATTACAGACTACAATTACTAAAACTACTAAGCACGGTTAACAGAAAGGTTCAGCTATGTATTCACTCACTAATCAATTACAACCATGAAAACAAAAACAATTTTGAGTATCCTTCAGACTCATCCCTTTATCCCATATCTTAACAGCTTACAAACCAGCTCCTAACTTCCCCTGTTCCAGTCAATCAGGGAAAAGGATAAACAGACCTATGTCACTGACATGGTCCAAATGATACAAAGCCTACAATTTTGATAAAAACAAGAGGAACACAAGCACTGGCATAACAAACCACAGCTTACAACCACAATTCATACTACTGAATAGACAGACATTCTAAAATCTCAAAGAAAGCAGAACCAAATCCAAACAAGGAACAAAGATCCAAGAAACTGCACATGTACATACCAAGCAGTTAAAGAACCATCAACATACTCATAAATCAAGTACTTCAACTGGTTGCACCATTGCATTAAACCCCAATTTCAAATTCAATTCAAACAAGCTAAAGATTAACATCAAGCAAACTCATCAGGAAACATAAGCAATAGAAGAAAAAGAAGACGAAGAGGAGAAATTAAACACCTTGTGGTCACCACCGCCTGTAGCAAACCTTTCACCATTAGGCTGAACATCAATGGAAAATATCTGTAACCCTTCATGTTTAACCCAAATGGGTTTCTCCGCAATCATCTCTTCTCAATTCAAACTATAAAAAAATCGAAACTTTAGAAAAACAAAACCCCCATTGAGATCACAAAACCCATTAACAAAGCTCTGAGGAAGTTTACTAAGAACTCAACAGTTCCGACCACGAATTCATGGACGAAACCAAAAACCCAAAAAGCTACGACTAGAGAATGAAGTCAAATCCGAGGTTAATTTTTCCTTCTCTCAACCGGTAAAAATTTTGTCTTTTTAAAAAAAAAACCCTAATTTTTCGTGGTTAGAGCAGAGACGAAGTTGAAAAAACCCTAAACCAATTTGGGGATAAATGTAACAGAAGACAAGAGTTTTGTGATGTGTTGTGTGTTTGTGTATAAAAAAACTTGAAATGTGTGAGTAAAGAGAATAAAAACCCTACCTTTGTGAGAAAAAGAGCTCTTCGACTTCTTTGTTAGATTTCAATCTTCAAAATACAAATTACAATGTTTGTTTTAAAGTGACTAATGATGATTAGTGGTAATGCAAGTCCCAATGTAGGTTGTTTTAGCAAATGACTTTAAGTATCTCGTTTCAAATTTGGCTTCATTGCTTGATTTAGGTAATTGGTTCACTAAAGAAACGAAACGGACCATTGGTAGTTTTGCTTTGTCCAATCATAACAATGCTCGACTACATCTACAATCATGTGCCATGTTCTCTTATGCATCATTGTTCACGGCTACATATACTTTGAGCATCTAGCTCAGCTAATCTTGGCTGGTCAACAATTTTTTGCTCGAATCCACTACCACGACCTGTCCTCGAGTATCATGGTCATATAAAGACAATTTTTTTTTCTTTTTCTTTTGGGCATCTTTACTAAAAAGCTTGTGCGACTTTTAAATACTTGGACCTATTTTAAAAATATTTGGGCCTAAGTCAAGAAAAATGTGAAAACTTTGAATATTTGGGCCTATTTAATTGTTTTAAGGCTTTTTAATATAAATCTTTAAAAAAATATTTTTTTTTCAATTTTTTTTTTTTGATTACTAAGTCCTCCAACAAATTATTACAAAACAAGAAAATAAAACTACAAACGAAAATTCCTTGGGCGCGCCGATCCTTGAGCATCTTCGAACTAAATCGAGATCAGCACATCCGATATAGCATTAAACATATGGAACCCCAGAGACAATAAAAACTCATAATTCGCTAATTCGTAATCCAGACATTTAGTCTCTTTAATATTATCAATCTAATTACACATTTTTAAACGAATTTATTTACAAGATAATAATTTGTTTAGAATTAACTAAAAGTCCATGGACCGCCACACTTCAGTTTATGTTTATCTACAAACACAATTTACAAAATTTAATCAACAATGTTGCAAGATTTTATTTGAAAGTTTTCTAAAGTGGAAAGGGTTTGGAGTTAACTACTGCACCACAACAATGAATTGATACTCTAAAAAACTAATGTTCTCAGTTCATATTAAGCTTTTAAATAAGGTCATGGCCGGATTTGCCTAAGCAATTTGCCATGAGAGGAATCCAAATGGAGCACTAATTTTTTACAATCATTTTTACAGTTTTTTTAGATTGATGTGAAATATGTTGGAGTGAATAATTATACAAAATAGCAAAACTTATACATTTTAAGTATTAACAAACATTGCTGTAAATTGTCCTTTATTTCTCTGGCCCCCTCGCTCAATCATCCTTCAAAAGAACCTAAGAATATTCCAATGACCCTAAAATATTCTATTTAAAAAGTTCATAATCAAACCAATAAGAGAAACCCAAATCTTGACTATATAATATAAAAAATAATACTTATTCAACAGTTTATATTTACAATAATGATTCTATTAATAATTCCAGCTAGATCTACCTTTCCCCCTAGTCCTAAGTGCTTCACATATTCTTCTCTTTATTCGTTTCTCTTCTTCACCAGGTCAACAACAGCAATGGAGGATCCTCAAGGAAGGATCAAACTTCGCGATGGTAGATACTTGGCTTACAAGGAAAGAGGTGTCCCTAAAGATGATGCAAAGTTCACCATCGTTCTTGTTCATGGATTTGGTAGCTCCAAAGATATGAACTTCAATGTCTCACAAGTATACACTTATCCTTTATTCTTGACCCTCTTGTTTCAAATATCTTTTTTTTTGTCAAATCTTCAGATTCCAGTCCATTACAAGATCCAAGAAACTGACTTCTTGAGACCACTTATGTTTTTTTTTTTCTCATCGTAATCTTTAATGTGGAGTGTCTGAAAAAGTAGATGTCTGAAAAGTTTTGTCCAGACCAAAAAATTAGGAAAATTAAGTTAGATTTTATTAGAGATCATTGGTTGAAGTTGAAGAGTAACGAGACTTGTTTTAGTTATAAACTCAGGAGCTTGTGAATGAAATTGGGATATACTTTGTGCTATACGATCGAGCTGGTTATGGAGAAAGCGACCCGAATCCGAAACGTTCGTTGAAGAGTGAAGCCTATGATGTTGAAGAACTGGCTGATCGGTTAAAGATTGGATCCAAGTTTTATTTGATCGGAATCTCAATGGGTTCATACACTGTTTGGAGTTGTCTTAAACACATTCCCGAAAGGTAAAACAAAACTAATATACTGACTCAATAAAATAAATTAACTCATTATAGTGTTTTTTACAAAAGTCAGGATAACAAAGCCAAGACACATGTTGTAAGAAAATAGTTCTTTCAAGATTTAGATTGGACAAGATTGTCAGAGAATTAACATGTTCAAATTCATATTGTGGGATCATTTGGTTTTTAATCTTTCTGACAAAAAGATCATAACAATAGTTTTACTCGACTAGCTGTTCAGTTTTGTTCGGTTAAAATATCATACTAGGCTTAATTTCTTAAATTTATTATGTAAACTTTTTTTTTCTAATTGGGTACCAATCAAGTAGTAGATTTTTAATTAATGTGTGGTTGGAAAAAAAAATCATATTAGGGAGAAACTTTTTTAGATTTAAATCTATATATAATCATAAGACTTGATTTTGGAAGTACATTATATTATTTAGACCTCAAGAGTCTTGTAATTTCTCGAATTCGAACCTAGTGATCCACATTATGCTGTTATCAAATAAATTTGATAAAAACAGGAATGCAAAAATTACAAATCTGAAAGAATAATCTGTTTCTTATATATATTATTCTCAAATTACAATTATAAAATTTTCAAAAATAAATGAAACTGAACAGGCTAGCAGGAGTGGCGATGGTGGCTCCGGTGGTGAACTATAGATGGCCGTCGATTCCAAAGAGTCTAATGCCAAAAGATTACAGAAGAGAAGTGGCGAAATGGTCACTTTGGATCGCAAAGTATTTTCCAGGACTTCTACATTGGTTGGTGACTCAAAACATGTTCTCTACAACTTCGATGCTAGAGAAAAATCCTGTTTACTTCAATGACCAAGACATTGAAGTCCTCAAGCACACCAAAGGCTTCCCAATGCTCACTAAGGTTCATATTATCCTTTTCTTGAAGCTTTGTTTCACATATTTTACTAATTCTATAAACTATATTGTCTTAATTTTTGATTATCGTCACATATACACACAATATTATTCATAACTTAATTAAGGGGACCAAATTATCAAAGCAATATGCCAATAAAATAAAAGAGACTAAATGATCAAAACAATATATATATATTACAACCAATAAAATTAGGAGACAAAATTACGAAACATAAATATTTACAATGTTAAATTACAAAGTCTTAACATTAGTTTAGAATTTGATCTTCAGACGAGGATTGTGCTTAGTCAAATTTACTAATAATATCATGGATATAATCCACATTTGTACACAGGAGAAGTTACGAGAGCGCGGCGTTTTTGACACGTTGAGAAGCGATTTTTTGGTGGCCTTTGGGGACTGGGACTTTGACCCGGCTGACATACCCCAGCTGTTTCCATATGGGCCCGAAAAGAGCTCTTCTTCTGTTCAAATATGGCAAGGTTATGAAGACAAAGTGATGCCGTTTCAGCTGCAAAGATGTTTGTGCCGCCAATTACCATGGATTAGGTATCATGAGGTCCCTAAAGGAGGTCACCTGATTGTGCACTACGATGGAGTTTGCGACGCTATTTTAAAATCACTTCTTTTAGGAGAAGATCTACCAATGTACAGACCAAAAAATGTGATCGTTGAGACAGGGACTAAGTCATGATTTCTAATTTATTCGTCCTTGTTGCTTGATTCGTTGATTTTGATTGACAGCAATTGAAATTGTATTTGTAAAATATTTGTATTTTTGTCATTTTTTATCCACTAAAAGAAAAGGTAATTCGTGGCCATATTTGTCCTAAATTTATCGTCATGACTAATTTTTGATCTTTTATAATTTTCTGTAATTGTATTTCAAACCTAATACCCAACTTATTTAGAAATTTAATGCTTCTCTTAGACATAAAGTAATAATATTTTTTTTGAATTAGGTCGCTTTTGGCTTTGCTTGATTTTTTATATATAAAGTAACGGCCAAAGATGATTAAATCGAGGCTTAATTTTGGGAAAAAATAATTGCAATTTATGGCGAATACAAGTGAAATAATTAAAAGTTTATAACGTATTAGCTGAATTTTTTTTGGCTTTACCTTACCTTTTTTTGCCTTTCAGGTTCCCCATATAGGACTGTGGAGAAAAAATTTCTTCTGATGGAGTTGATAACTTCCTCTTCAATATGATGTTTCTAGAAAAGGGCCACACATGCAGGAGAGCTCTTGGTGAAAGAGGAGGAACCAGATGATTAGAGGCATATCTCATCCACTAAAAGTTCTCAGGAAAAAAATTAAGGATTATTTGTCTCTATAAAGAATAGTAAGTCAGGGAAAATCTTATTGTGGATTTCTTTCAATATCTGAATTGTCATGGAGGTCCCCAAGCCACAACAGTTCAAGCTCACTATTCTTAAGGAGTTGGAACTATATTGCAGGAATTAAAGATATGTTAGGTTTGTTTGTAGCAGCCTGGGAAGAAGTGCAAGCTCTTCAGGTAGACCATTCCCCAATTGACTAAGATTTTCCTTTGGAAGGCTTTTGCTTGCTTGATTGCCTTCCCTTACCTAGATGGGTTGGTCCATAAATTTTCTTTAGAGACCAACAATGAGGTTTCTTTTTTGAGACTTTGCTCCCACTAATCTCAGGGAGGTCTATGGGTTAGGTTTTGATAGAGGCGAACTACCTCTTCCTCTCTTAACAACTTTAGCTACTACGTGGGAGCGGAAGACATCATTGAGGGGTATGCCTAGGGGAGTTTGGTTCTCCAGCATGGAGGAGTTCAAATGGAGAAAGATTTGTGGTCGAATCTGTTGCCACATCAATAATTATCAGGTTAGTCGTATTAGACATAAGATTGTTTGCCTCCTCTTAGATTACTCTTTATCTTCTTGCTCCACTTTCTGTGGGATCAACACATGTTTTTTATTGAACCGTCACTTCCCTTAACTCACCCATTACTTGATCTTTTGAAGGTATAAATGGAGGAGAGGATACATCTTCTACATAAATGATTATAGTGTTAAAAGGTATGTAATCAGGAGGCTGGTGAGAGTAGAAATATCATTAAAAAGGATATTTCTCTCGAGGAGAGGTATGCATGTTCTCTAGATGAGTTGCCTCATGAGATGGAGTTTTGTTCCCTCCACTAGAGATTCTACACAAAGTTGGTTCTCTCCTTGCTATGGTGACTGTGGGTGGAGATTTCTTTGCTAAGCAAACTCCGAGGTGGATAACCTGACATGTGAGATCCTTTTTAGGTACTTCCCGTCTATTATAACAATCTCTCACTTCATACAGGGAATTATACTTGTCCTCCTCTTAAATCCAGTTTCCTTTCTAGGTTTGTTGTAACTTTATGGGAAGAAAATTTGCTAACAGTTCTTCCTTGCAAGGAGGAGGTTATTTTAGGAGTTGTGAAGTGTTATGTGGAGTGTTGTAGTTTCTTGAGATTTCCTTTGAACTTCTGCGAGAGGTGGAGTGGCTAGGTCTGGTAAGATATTACTATATTCTTAAAGCTTTTTTGATATATTTCATCAATTCTTTAAATTTTTGTCTTACTTTGAGATGGTGAGAAGCGGTTTTTGGTGGCCTTCGGCGACTGGGACTTTGAGCCGGCCGACCTACCTGACTTGTTTCCATCTGGACCCGAAAAGGGCCTTCTTCTATTCAAATATGGAAAGGTTATGAAGACAAAGTGATGTCGTTTCAGTTGTAAAGATTTTTGTGCCACCAACTACCATGGATTAGAAACCATGAGGTCTCTAAAGTTAGTCACTTGATCATACACTACGATAGAGTATGCGGAGCAATTTAAATATCACTTATTTTAGGAGAGATCTACCAATGTACAGACAAAAAAATGTGATCGTTGAGACAGGGAGTAAGTCATGATTTCTAATTTATTTGTCATTGTTGCTTGATTCATTGATTTTGATTACAACAATTGAAATTGTATTTGTAAATTATTTGTATTTTTGTCATTTTTTATCCCCTACAAGAAAAGGTAATTCATAAGGCCATATTTCTCCTAAATTTATTGCCATGACTAATTTGTAATGGATTTTGATATGTTGATATATGATCTTTTATAATTTCCTAGTAAACAAATCTAGTATGTTTCTTATTCCAAACCTAATACCTAACTTGTTTAGAAATTCAACGCATCTCTTAGACGTTACAATAGCTACTTGATTACAATATATATAATTTTTTTTTTGAATTAGGTCACTTTTGGCTTTATTTGAAAATTTTATATATATAAAGTAACGGCCGAAGATGATTAAATCAAGGCTTAATTTTAGGAAAAAGTAATTGCAATTTAAGGCGAATACAAGTGAAATAATTAAAAGTTTATAACGTATTAGCTGTTTTTTTTTTTGCTTTGCCTAAATTATTTTTGCCTTTTGGGGGTCCCCATATAGAAAGGTGGAGAAAACATTTCTACCTCTTGCTCTTACTCTTATCAATAAAGTTTTTGCAGGACTTGATAATTTCCTCTTCAATATGATGTTTCTAGAAAAAGGCCAAACCTGTAGCTCCTGGTGAAAGAGGAGGAAATAGATGATTAGTGGCATATCTCATCCACTAAAGCCTCTCAAGAAAAACAATTCGAGAATTATTTGTCTCTATAAGCAACAGTAAGTCAGGGAAAACTTTCTTGTGAATTTATTTAATCTCTAGACTTTCATGGAGTCCCCCAAGCCACAACAGCTCCAGCTCACTATTCTTAAGGAGTTTGAACTATATTGTAGGAACTAAAGATATTTTAGGTTTGTTTGTAGCAGCTTAGGAAGAAGTTTCACTTCTTAAGGTAGACCCTTCCCCAATAGACTAAGATTTTCCTTTAGAAGGCTTTTGCTTGCTTGGTCCTGAAGTTGCCTTCCCTTACCTATATGAGTTTGGTCCATAAATTCTCTTTAGAGACCAACAATGAGGTTTCTTTCTAAGATTTTGTTCCCACTAATCTCAGGGAGGTCTTTGGGTTAGGTTTTAATAGAGGTCGTCTACCTCTTCCTCTCTTAACAACTTTAGCTGCTACATGGGAGGGGAGACATCACTAAAGGTATGCCTAGGGGAGCTTGGTTCTCCAGCATGGAGGAGTTCAATGGAGAAAAATTTGCGGTCGAATCTGTTGTTGCATCAATGTAATTATCAGGTTGGCCATATTAAACATAAAACTGTTTGCCTCCTCTTAGATTACTCTTTATCTTCTTGTTCGACTTTCTGTGGGATCAACACATGTTTTGTATTGGACCGTCACTTCCCTTAACTCACCCACTACTTGATCTTTTGAAGGTATAAATGGAGGAGAGGATACATCTTCTACATAAATGATTATAGTGTTAAAAGGTATGTAATCAGGAGGCTGGTGAGAGTATAAATATCATTAAAAAGGATATTTCTCTCTAGGAGAGATATACAGGTTCTATAAGAATCAGAGTTCTCTAGATGAGTTGCCTCATGAAATGTAGTTTTTTTCCCTCCACTAGAGATTCTACACAAATTTGGTTCTCTCCTAGCTATAGTGATTGTGGGTGGAGAGATCTTTTCTAAGTGAACTCCGAGGTGGATAACCTGACCTGTGAGATCCTTTTTAGGTACTTTCCTTCTATTATAACAATATCTCACTTCATACAGGGAATTATACTTGTCCTCCTCTTAAATCTAGTTTCCTTGTTAGGTTTGTTGTACCTTCATGGGAAGAAAATTTGCTATCAGTTCTTCCTTGCATGGAGGTTAGTTTAGGAGATGTTAAGTGTTCTGTGGAGTGTTGTATTTTCTTGAGATATGCTTTGAACTTCTGCTAGAGGTGGAGTGGATAGGTCTGTGAAGCGATGTTTTGGTGGCCTTCGGCGACTGGGACTTTAGGCCGGCCGACCTACCTGCTTTTTTCCATCTGGACCCGAAAAGAGCTCTTCTTCTATTCAAATATGGAAAGGTTATGAAGACAAAGTGATGTCTTTCAACTGTAAAGATGTTTGTGCCACCAACTACCATGGATTATAAACCATGAGGTCCCTAAAGGTGGTCACTTGTTCATACACTACGATAGAGTATGCGAAGCAATTTTAAAGTCACTTCTTTTAGGAGAAGATCTACCATGTACAGACCAAAAAAATTGATCGTTGAGACAGGGAGTAACTCATGATTTCTAATTTATTCGTCATTGTTGCTTTATTCATTTATTTTGTTTAACAAAATTGAATTTGTATATGTAAAATCTTTGTATTTTTGACATACATGTTTACCACTACAAGAAAAGATAATTTAATATGGCCATTTCAGTCCTAAAGTCATTGTAATGACTAAGTGTTAATGGATTTTGATGAGGTTATATATGATCATTTTTTAGTCAACGAAACGGCTCTATTTACTATTCCTAACCTAATACCCAACTTGTTTAAAAATTCAATGCTTCTCTTAGACGTTACAAACTAAACTACTAGATTACAAGAAATAAAATATTATTATTTCAATTAGGTCATTTTTGTTTGTTTGAATTTTTTAATATAAAGTAACGGGCGAAGATGATTGAATCAAGGCTTAATTTTAGGAAAAAAGTAATCGCAATTTATGGCGAATACAAGTGAAATAATTAAAAATTTATAACGTATGAGTTGATTTTTTCTTTTAAAAAACTAACATCTCACTATATGAACTAATGAAATTTTTAATTAATTATTCTTTCGATGAATTTCAAAATACTTATTTCCAATACAACTTTTTCAAATCTCTTTTCCATACATTATTATAAAAATACTCCAACATATCTGAGATATACTCAAATTATATTTATACAAGTATGAAAAGTTAAAAAAAATACCTTATAAAATCTTATAAATACATTGTAAAATCTTCTAAAGACCTTGTAAAACCGTATAAAAACATGTGCATTGGTGAATATTGAATACTATCCAAGAGTGTCTAATCTATATAAAATATAATTTAGTAATGCATGAAATAAAAGTTTCTCAAATACAACAAAGTTACATTTGTTAGTAAACTTTTCTTAAGTTAATATTATTATTCTTAAAACAAATCCTTAAATTTATTCACTAATTTCAATTTCAGAATAAGATTTACTTAAGTGTTAAAAAATTGAATTTAATTAAATAGTACATATACTAAAACATCTACAGCAAAATACTACCCATTAACTGTCATGATAAAATTAATCAAATCATATTTTAACAGTAACTCAAGACATTATATATCTACAGTTTTACTATATAACTTTTACTACAAACTACATCAAATTGTAATATTTATTATAACTCAGTTTCAGTAAACACATGTTACCAATTGGAACCAAAAGTCACTATAATAAATTCCCCAACCCGACTCATTCGTATACAAAATTTCTTTGTACAGACACATTTATATTTATAGTATATATAGTTGTGTCTTTATCTATAGTATATTTATAGTATATAAATAGTTGTAGCTTTATGAAAACGTATATCACGTTATAAAACAAACTTCTAGAAGATACTACCTGCGTCGAGTACAACATATTGTAATATAAAAACACTTCAAATGTATTGTAAACGTGTAGAAAATATACTGTAAAAACTTGAAAATATTAAACTATTGTGTTATATCAAACATTCAAACAAAATTTACAATAAGATTCAGTGATTGGCCAATGAGCTACAAGGTAAAAAAAACAAATCCGTATATGAGTAAAAAAAAACAAAGATAACAATTTCAGAATAAGAATTTTTAGCAGAACGTTTTAGACAAGTGTCATGAACGTGTCAATCAATATACGAAAAAAGGCAAAAAATAATGTAATCCAGATTCGACGTTACCATTATTAATAAATGTCAAAAATATTTTTTATTTTTTTGGCTTTTGTCAGTTACAAAATTTACACTCTCTTCTTCACTACTACTTCAATAAACGTGTTTTAATTAAAAAAAATGAAAAAATAAATAAATATTCACTCGCATGCATGCATTTGCATATGCATATATATATCTACACTACACCATTGTAGACTCCGCCTCTTCTTCACTTTATAAGTATCAGTTTCCACTGACACAATCCTAAACTATTCTCTCCTTTCTTCTTCCTCTTCCTTCAAGGTAACAAAACTTATCTTTTCTTGTATTATTATTACTTTGATATAAACCTAACTCATATATGAATGCATGTTATCTAGGTGTTCAAAACGATGTCGGCCGTTTTTGAATCGGAGACTTCGACCTTTCATGTGTACAACCATGAACTCCCGCAAGCGTTTATGCAAGAACCTGTTGAGGAGGCTCCGGTCGGGAGACAGAACTCGATCTTGTCGCTAACTCTTGATGAGATTCAGATGAAAAGTGGTAAGAGCTTTGGTGCTATGAACATGGATGAGTTCTTGGCGAACTTGTGGACGACTGTTGAAGAGAACGACAACAACAACGGAGGAGGAAGTGTGGCTCACCATGAGGGAGAGAAGCCTACGGTGCTGCCAAGGCAAGGTTCGTTGTCTGTTCCCGTGCCTTTGTGCAAGAAAACTGTTGATGAGGTTTGGCTTGAGATACAAAACGGTGTGCAACGGCTTCCGCCGTCGTCAGCTTCCCGACAGAACTCCGACGAGGATATCCGCCGGCAACAAACACTTGGTGAGATCACTCTTGAGGACTTTCTTGTTAAGGCTGGTGTTGTGCAAGAACCATTGAAGACAACGATGAGGATGTCTAGTTCTGACTTTGGTTATAATAATAATAACCCGGAGTTTGGAACCGGAGTCGGTTTACAATGTCAGAACCAAAACAATTTTGGTGATAACCGGTCGGTTTATAGTGAGAACCGACATTATTATCCGGTTTTGGGAGATTCTGCAAGCTGTATGACCGGGAATGGTAGGGGTAATAACCAGTATATGACCGGTATAGATTCTTTCCGGATCAAGAAACGGATCCTTGACGGTCCACCGGAGATTTTGATGGAGCGGAGACAACGACGGATGATCAAAAACCGCGAATCGGCTGCTCGATCTCGTGCCCGGAGACAAGTAAGTCGGAGTTATGAACCACAAAATATATAGCAACTACATTTTGTATATAACATGACTAGTGTCATTTGGTTAAATCCGGTTTGCAATTTTATTTCGTTTTGGCTATGTTAATAGGCATATACTGTGGAATTGGAGTTGGAATTGAACAACCTCACTGAAGAGAACACTAAGCTGAAGAAAACTGTGGTAATTTCTTGATTTTTTTAATAAAAATGTCATAATTACTATGTATTAAAGAAAAATAATATCATATTAACCATTTATATTTTATACTTTTTTATTGGTAGGAGGAGAATGAGAAGAAGAGAAGACAAGAGGTAATACTAAAACAGTTACTTAACGAATTATCAAAACACATTATTTTGGATTTTATGTGTGAAAATTGTTGGATTCAAAGTTGACTTTATATTATATGATTTTGCATGGGTTTTATAAAGTAGTAACAATATCGTTATGCAACAAATATTTTTACAAAATTAAATGTGTTTTGTTTTGGAAGATAACTAATTAATGAAATGGCTTATATATGTAGATAATAAATAGAAGCAAACAAGTGACAAAAGAGAAGAGTGGAGACAAACTGAGAAAGATTCGGAGGATGGCTAGTGCAGGGTGGTAGATATATTAAGAGAGAGGCATATGAGAGTTTGTGTAATTTGCATATAATATTTATATATTTGGTCACTTTATTATATATCTATACAACATATATAAAATAAATATTTATATCTCTATATTTTATGTTGAGATAAAATTTGGGGTTTGTATATAAGGATCATGTCGTTTCATATATTATACTAAGTCATATAACGTATCTCCGGGATGGCCATGTGTGTTTCTTTGAGTCTTTGTCTCGTATTCTAAAATTGCATTTGTAATCTTTGTAATTTGATCATTTGATCATGTATTGTAATGTAAGTGTGGATAAAAAATAAAATTTGAAGAGCACTAAATTGTGTTTTTCTGTAGAAGCTGAAAATATTTTATCTTCATCAGTACTTCTTAATTCTCACATAGTAATTTTCCGAAAATGCTACATACAATACAATCCACTCTTCCATCATTTCATGAAATCAAAACACAAAGACCACATTATTATAGAGCTTCTCTTATTATATATCTTAGAGCAACCACAACAAAGGTTTTTAACATAGGTTCTTTATGTTTAATACATAAAAGTTAAATCAAAATATGGGTTAATTAGAGAGAACCAACTTTCAATAGAGAGGCTTTTGTTGGTTGAAGAGGCGGTGACGTGGCAGCATATGAGTGGCCGAAGTGTAAAATATATAAAGAGAAAAAAAAAACTCGAACGACAATTTTTTTTGAAATTGTGTTAAGTTCTCTTCCTATTGATGAAATTGTGTGTAATGGTTGGGCATTCAGCCTTTGACAGTAAGCAAACACTATTTGTAAAAGTGAAAACTATTCTAAAAGAACTTCAGTGGTGATCCGGGTTTGACCACCGACTAATCCCCAAGTATAACCGTCGAGTAGCCTAATTTACGGATTTTTTTATGGACCTGAAATATGACACCATTTTGACTAATCATATAGAGTGATTTAGTAAATTTTTGCGCTTGAAAGGAATTGATCCATGATCTAGACCTATATGACAACTCTCCTCAAGAGGAAACCACTAGCTAGACCACAACCACTTGATTTTAAAAGATAATTTTTTGTGAACAAAATAATATTAATCCAATCATTTTCTTCACAAATTAAAAGAATCATTTTGTTGTCTAATTAAAAGAAAAGGTAAAAGAATCCCCAAAAGAAGAGTTAGCTGACTTGTTCAAATGCAACCAAGGAGTAAAAGAAAATAGCATTAACACAAAACCACAGAAGAGATTAATGGCAAAACATTCGGCATCTTGAGCTCCCTCAAATTCTTCAAAGTCGAGGTACTGTTAATCACACCATCCATCGTCAACTTTGGACACCCGAACAAGTCCAAATACTCTAGTTTTGGACATTTTTTACAAATACTAGCAAGAGCTATATCAGTCATTGTTAAGTATCGAACTTCCAGGTGCTTAAGCTGATGCATGGAACTCTGAATCGCATGAACATAAACATTCCCTATAATAAAGGTAGGGAAATTCTCCATGTAATTTTCATACGACTCGAACATCGATACCTCAGATGGAGACACATAGTTTCGTTTCATAACCTGAAGATTCTTGCAGTTCTTACCAAACATTTCCAAACACTCTGGACTTATTGCATAAGAGGAGCTCATATCAAGTTCCATGATCTTATTGCACTTTAAGGCTATCATCTTAAGCGACTCAACCGTAACATTTGGGCAGTGCTTAACCCAAAGTACCTCAAGATTAGGGCATCTACAAATCATATCATTAAACATGGAATTTGGTTAGATATTCGGATACTAAGACTACTTTTAATTCGACATAGTAATTTATCAAGAAGCATATATTAATTCAAGACTTTTAATGTAGGACGATCTTATAATATAACTCTATAAATATCTTTTTTTGGAATCAAGAATGTAAGAATTGTCCAAAGACACATACCTATCAGCGACATACAAGAGAGATTGATCCGTGCAATGCCTCACTCGAATCTCTTTGAGACCACCCTTGCTTCGATCAACAACAGACATGAGCATTGAGTCGACTTGTTCCGAAAATTCGAAACTCCACCGGTTGCACGTTTCGGTGGAAGATAGAAACCAAGTTTCAAGATCGAAGACCGAGTTGAGCAACGGGTCATTGCACACGTTCATCCATGTCTTGCAAACCAACATAGGTCCATTCCACCTTTGTTCCATGCTCAACCGTGAGAATATGTTGATGAGACAGTCCCAAGTCAGCTCAGTCCAGTCTTGGACAAGTTTTGATCCCCTCTTTGCATTTGTTATGTCTTCCATGACTTCCATAGAGTTCTTTCAGTTTGACTTACGTTAACAACAACAAAATAAATAAAAGAGAGACTGTTAATTGTTCTGATATAATGGAAAGTAGAAAAGAAAAAATACAAAAATACTTTCAGTCTAGTTTCCATCTTAGTTCTCTATGAAACATATATTGTAACAGAGTTTTTCTGTAAATTTATTCTACAATTTTACATTCAGTTGAAAAAAAGATAATAAACTAAATATCTGTTGACAATACAGTTTTACAAATTTATTAGTTGAAAAATGAAGGTGCAAATATCATGTAAAGCTTCAGAAATTAGATCTCTATATTGGGAATATAATTTTAACATTCAAAACTGTCAAAACATCTTGAACGAAAATCTGTAGATTTCTTTTCTACTTTAAACACAAATATTGTGGAGAAAGTCAAAAAAAATTCAATAATCCTGATAAACTAGACAAAATAGAAGAATATTCTAGAATATACTGAAAAATGCAAAGATTTACCTCTTGCATCGCCGCAGCAGGTGGAGAAGGAGAGACGAAAATTTTTGCTACTAATAATTAGGGTTTCAAAAGGGGGACGATGATACATTGAAAGGCTTAATGGACTTTCTTACATGAGTTCGTATAACAAAGCCCAATATTATTTGTAAATAATCTTGAAATTAACCGTTTTGGGCCAGTTGAATAAAATAAATTTTGAAACTTTATTTTTTAAGGGTTTCGTAACATAAAAGGCTTACCTTTCATACAACTATGAATTCATTTCACACTACAAATTGTGCAACTAGTGATTAGAGTATCGAAAAGGGGACAACGATTCATTAAAAGGTATAGTATACTTTCTTACAATGGATTTGACATATAACAAACAGGTTCATTTTTGGGTCAGTTGGATAGAAATAAAATTTTTGGAATTTTATTTTCTTTAAGGGTTTTATAACATAAAAAGCTTACTCTTTATAGAAGTATGAACTGATTACAAACAACAAAGATGATTAGCTAGAAAAACAACTATACCATTGTTTATATAAGGCATGAAAGAAAGAAGACAAAAACTATGACAATTACACGTAAAAAAAATTGTATCATAGATGAGAGGAGATGCTCACACAGAGTCATAATTTTAGAGTGAAGTAGCATTGTGTACGACAAACGACGTTGTTTTGATATTATGATTTTAATTTTTCAAAAAACTGAGACACTCAAGATTATTGTAGTTATAATTTTAAGTTTTCGATTAAAATTAAAAATTAAGAACTATAGTTACGATTTTAATTAATTGTATTGCATTTATAATTGAAATTTAAAATGTAAAATTTAAAATTCCAATTTATATTTACTACATTTATAAATACAATTGTAATGATTACAATTACAATAAAATTAAATTTCAAAAATTGTAAATGTAACACCTCGATGTCGGGAATATGGCAGTATATGCGAAGCGGTTTAACGGCATTGATTTGGTTATCTTTTTCATAAACGTACACGTATCGTTTGTTGTGTTAACCATCCCTAGAGAACTCTACAGTTAAGCGTATTTATGGTGAAGTAGTTTCAGGATTGGTGATTTTCCGGCAAATGATTGGGGAACAATGCGAGTGAGGAAAAAACACAGAGAAATATCTCATGGTGATTTATAAGGTCGGTAAGCAAGTCTTTTACATTCTCTCGCATGTAGCTAACTGGCCGTCAATTAAGAAATATATTCTAAATATTTCTTAACAAATAAAAAAATCAACGAATTTGTCAAAATAAAAACCAATTACAAGAAAAGATAAAGAACACCTCAAAAGAAGAGTTTAACTGACATGTTCAAATTCAATTTTGGGTGATCCAGGTTTTGACCACCTACTAATCTCGAAGTGTAATCGTCAAGTACTCTAATCACCAGGTTTTTATGGGCCTTAAATATGACACCATTTTGAATAGGCAAATAGAGGGGTTTAGTAAATTTTGCACTTAAGAGGAATTGGTCCGTGATTTAGACCTACATGACAACTTCTCCTCAATAGAAAACCACTAGCGAGACCAAATCCACTTGGTTTTAAAATATAAACTTTTGCGGACAAAATAATATAATCCAATCATCTTCTTACAAATGAAAATAATTATTTATTGTCCAATTAAAAGAAAAGGTAAATGAAAGAGTTTAACTGACATGTTCAAATTCAACGAAGAAGAAAAAATAGCATTATCACAAAACCATAGGAAATTAATGAAAATAATTAACCTGTAAAATCCGGCATCTTGAGCTCCTTCAAATTCTTCAAAGTCGAGGTACTGTTAATCACACCGCTCATCGTCAAGTTTGTACACCCGAACAAGTCCAGATACTCTAATTTCTTACAGTTTTTACATATACAAGCAAGAGCCTTATCACTCATTGTTAAGTATCGAACTTCCAGGTGCTTAAGCTGAGGCATGTAAAACCCAATCGCATGAGCATCAATGTTCACTAAAGTAAAGATAGGTTGATTCGCCATGTAGTTTTCATAAGACTCAAACATCGAGACCTCGGAGAGAGGCACATAGTTTCGTTTCATAACCTGAAGATTCTTGCAATTCTCACCAAACATTACCATACACTCATGAGTTATTCCATAAGTGCAGCTGAAATCAAGTTCCATGATCTTAGGGCACTTTAAGGCAATCATCTTCATTGGTTCAGCTGTAACATGTGGGCAGTGCTTAACCGAAAGTACTTCAAGATTAGGGCATCTACAAATCATATCATTGAACATGGAATGTGGTTAGATATTTAGAATATTTTCAAATTCGACATAGTAATTTATCAAGAAGCATGTACCTTATATGTTACTTGAAGACTTTTAATCTAGGAAGACATTATAATATAATTCGATAAAATCTTTCATGGAATCAAGAATATAAGAATTATCCATAGAAACATACCTATCAGCCACATAAAAGAGAGATTTATTTGTGCAATGCCTCACTCGAATCTCTTTGAGACCACCCTTGCTTCGATCAACAACAGACATGAACGTTGAGTCCACTTTTTCCAAAAATTCGGTAGTCCACCAGTTCCACGTTTCGATGGAAGATAGAAACCCAGTCTCGAGATCGAAGACCGAGTTAAGCAACGGATCATTGCACACGTTCATCCACGTCTTGCAAACCAACATAGGTCCATCCCACCTCTGTTCCATGCTCAACCGTGAGAATATGTTGATGAGAAATTCCCAAGTCAACTCAGTCCAATCTGGGACGAGTTTTGATCCCATTTTTAATTTGCTATGTCGTTGTTGACTTCCATGAAATCTAAAGCTTTGCACAAATAGAGTTCTTTCAGTTTGACTTAAGTTTAACAACAACAAAATAAATAAAAGAGAAATCAGTTGATACAAAAAGTTAAGAATTTATTAGCTTAAAAATAAAGGTGCTAAAATCATGTAAAGCTTCAGAATTTAGATCTGTATATTGGGAATAGAATTTTAACTTTGAAATTTTCAAAAGATCTTGAACCAAAATATGTAGATTTCTTTTCTACTTCAAACAAAAATATCCGGACAAAGTCTTAAGAAATTCAGTAGTCTCGATAAACCGGAGAAAATAAGAGAATTTTTAAAAAGGTACTGAAAAGGCAAAGATTTACCTCTTGCGTCGCCGCACGGATTGGAGAAGGAGAGACGGAAATTTTTGTAACTAGTGATTAGGGTTTCATAAAGGGGGCGAAGATACACTAAAAAAGCTTAATATACTCTATTACAATAGGTTAGACATATAACAAAGCCCAATACCATTTTGGGCCAGTTGGGTAAAACACTAGAAGTAACATTTTGGAATTTCAATTTTTTTGAAAAGTTGTATATCATAAAACGCTTAGAAGTATGAATTGATTACAAACAACAAATATGAATTAGCTAGAAAAACAACACCATTGTTTAAATAAGGCATGAAAGAGAATAGAAAATCTATGATAGAAACATTTAAACAAATTGTATCATAAATGGGTCGTGTTAATGCTATGATAGAGACACTTAAACAAATTGTATCATATATAGATGGGTCATATAATTTTTTTTTGATTTGGGATCAAAAAAAGCACTTGAAAACTAGAAAACATAAAGAAACAAAGTTGATAACACCATGTTTTTCTGTCTTAAATATCATTCTAACAATTTTTACACATAGATTCACCTTTTACTTATTGTCTAGTATCTTGGTTATTCCCGCTTTGTTTGATTTAGAAATGTGTTAGTCTTTCGCATATCGCTTCCTTTTTGTTTCATTTGTCATTCTTAGTTCGATTTTAGTTGAATTGTTTAATTTTACAGTATATAGACATTTTTTAATACATATTTTTTTATTAGTTAATCAAGAATTTTGTATTAGCTAGTTATAAAGAGCTTGTTAAAAGTGTGGACTTGGTAGAATCGAAAACAAAAAAAAGCTAGGACTCAATAAAATCAAAATTAGTTCTCAATCTTCTGTGTAGGTGAAGTTACACGAGGGTCCTTATTCTGTGTTGGGAAAAAATAAAATAATGATGATTCTCTACACATGTTCTGACAATTATTCAGGGGAATATTAGACTGTTCAGTCGTGATTAATAACATCCGATAACTTAATTTTTAACATGTTAAATAATAAAAATAGTATATGTTAAATTAATACTAACATTATTCATCACTGATGATATATTATGTGCTAAGATATTTAAATATCTAAATAATATTTGTATGCACATGATAAGATAGTTTTTTTTTATAAGATAATTATTATACGGATAATATTTATATTAACATGATAAGTTAGTATGCTAAATTATTCAATATTCGATAAATTAAAATTTTAGCATGCTAGTTTATTCAACATCTGATAAATTGAAATTTAGCATGCTAAATTATTCAATATCCGATCAATTAACAATTTCTCCTATCCTCAGATTACGGGATGGAGTAGCCAAAGTTTTATCTCTGACATGATAATATAGTTGTTATACAAATAATATTTATATTAACATCTTCCCAAACGTCCTCAACATCTTCTCAAGCGTGACCAAGTTCTTGTTCCTTGCGTTAGTGAATTAGTGAATCAAAGCGCTAGTATATTAAAGAAACAAAGACAAAATTGTCACCAAAATAATGAGTTAAATATTAAAAGATGGAAGCTACAAACTTAATAAAAAAAAATCAACTGAGCATATGAAGCCTAATTTCCCTATCATAATAAATGTTTGTCTAGTTAGTTATTAAAATTGTATTGGTTATTGTGTTAATTATGAACAAATCCATCGAACCTAAATTTTTTTCTTTATTCTTTTAAAGAACTGGTCAGTTTTCATACATTTGCTTTCAGTCGACAAAAAGAAATTATGAGTATGATCACAACATGAGTGGACAGATGCTATTGCAAGTTGCAATATATCTTGTTTTGTGGCTTACAAATGAAGTTGACGCCAGGGGAGAGAGAGAGATGAAGCTAAGTTACGATGCAACCTTTTGATTTTGATGCTTTAACATATGGACCCAATCCTCACAGAGAATTTATATATATAAAAACTAAAATATGATTTTTATTTCAAAAAAAAAGAAAAAAGAAACCTAATCATATTGTTTAACTGTTAATGTGAAACTAATTACATAGATTGATGGTATTTAAAACTCACGTAAAATATGTTACTAAAGATATGTATTTGAGTTAACATAAACATTATCGATCAGTTCTTTAAGTATAAAGAATGTTTTCATATGTTTTGAAACTTCAGAAATTTTGACTGATGAAGAAGAAAAAAAGAAATGTGACTTTCATGGCGTGTGAGAGTTGTGACGTAAAGGAGAGACAAAATTGATTCCTCTTGCTACGTTGTTTTCTTCCCAAAGTGGAAATAACGAAAGATCTGAGAAGAGAGGCTCCAAAAAAATATCTAGGATCTAGCAAAACCACACATATATATCAATTGAAATATAATATAATATAATAATATGTATCTTTCAAATAAATTATTTAAAAAATAATGAATTTATAACGAAAATGCTAAAAACATTTTGTTTTAAGAGATGAACATATATGTTTAAAACGACATGTTTTGATTATTATTGTTATGCATGTGGTGTCCATAAATAATAGATTGTGACAAAATATAATTAACTTACCCATAAAACAAATAACAGAAATCACAAAATAATAAACCAATATTAAAAATGTGTAAACATAGCAAGTTAATTATTTGTTAATCATGCACTTAATTTTACATAAAAATATGATGGTATGTTAAAATGTGGCCTTACACATTTTTTTTATAACAAAACAAAAGAAGAAAAACACATTATATATATATATACATATAACAAAATTTTGGCCTAAAGTATATTTTTATCTATTTTGGACAAAACAACTAGTGTTTGCTAGAGTGACTACCTTAATTAAATTCTAATTCTACCAATCATTTCCAAACAAGAATACAAATTACCATGAAATATATATATAAAAAAAATACAAAAACTATAGTTAACCTAAAATCACATGAATTTACATGTACATATAATAATTAACAAACTGTTACATTACATCTGCCCATTTATAATTTAAAACAGAAATATATTTAATTTATTTTCGACGTTTTAACATTTTATCTAACCGATAAAGAAAAAAAATAAAAACATGTCATGGCGACTCATGAGACGTAGAAACGTCAAAGACCATAGAATGGTAATACTTAATATATGTGATCCTACAACAAGACACGGCGGCCACCACATATCTCTGTCACATTCTCTCCTTCCTTTTCAACCTTGTATATTGTTTTCTCTCTTCTCTTTTAACTCTTCCTTTTTCTTATATACACAACACACACGTCGAAACCACTAAAATCTCTATTGCAAAACCAAAGATTTTCAAGAAAATGAAGAACACCCATTTGCCTGAAGAAACCAAGGAACCAAACTCTCCAAGATCTTCTCAGAAAGATCATATATCGGTCGAGAAACAAAGCAAGACATGTTTGGCTGAGACAACTATGTTGTCAGGACGTGAGAGGCTTAAGAGACATAGAGAAGAGGTTGCTGGAAAAGTTCCTATACCGGACAGTTGGGGTAAAGAAGGGTTGCTTATGGGATGGATGGATTTCTCGGCTTTCGACGCTTCTTTCACTTCGAGTCAGATTGTTTCTGCTAGAGCTGCGTTAATGGCTGATGCTGGAGATGATGCTGGTGCTAGAGGAAGTAGACCTCAACGTCTTAGAGTTGAGAGTTCTTGTTGATTAATTCTATTTTGTCTTAGAGAAATGTTTATGCAAATAATACTCTCTCATCTTGGTTTTGATATGTTTTATTAGATACGGCCTTATCTTATTCACATTGGTTTTGGAATTTTTGAACCATTGATACAATTATTCAAAGTTTCCATATAGTTTACTTGTCTAATTGATTTGATTTGTAAATGGAATTGCCGGTGAGATAAAACTTATTTTTTTTTCTCTATTATATAGTTTGATTTTGTAATTTAACATGGGTTAGATTAGTTTACCTTACTTAGTTTATTCGCTATTGAAAATTAAGAGAGTTTGAATGGGATTTTGTATAGGATTCAATGATTTATGCTTTTGTGATAACATGCTAGTCAGCTTTTTGTGACAATACTCCTTATAAATTTTCTTTTTTCTTATCAAGTTTTTTTCATACTTTTTTCTTTCTTTTCCTATCATGATATTTTGTAATCAATCGTTTATAATTTGTTTTCAACGTTTTCATCAAACTCTCAATTATTTATGATTCTTTAATGCCTCTTTAATTTTTAAAACTTTTTAAAAAATCGAATTTTAAACCATAGTTTCTTTGATCGGGCTTAGATTTGCTAAGACAGTAAATATTTTATGAAATTGAAAATAGGTTTTTTTTTGGAAAAGGGCTTGCAAATTTTATAAATAAGGCCCAAAGGGCTATTTCCGGATTTAGGCCCATACAATACCACTAAGGGTCCAATCCACAAACACCAAACCAAACGAAATTATCAAAACAAAACCGACCCGAGTTTACAAAACCGAAATTAACCGGTTACAAAGGAAACCCTAATCTTCAATCGTAAAACACGATTAAAGCCGCCGTCCAAGAACTGCAGATACTCGCCGGAACAGGACCACCGGTAAGCCTGGAAGACGTGAGCCGAACGAATAGGTGACACAAGATCCATCACCTTTCCGCCACCGTAGAGCCGCGAAGAGGAGGAAGAAGAAAACCCAGCTTACCTGTGTGGAGGAGACTCCATGCTTAGACATGAGGGTGAAAAATAGTAGGGAGTAGATAAGGAAATCGTTGACGGTGGCTTAGCTTCACTGGATCGAAGTCGACCTCCCCCATCGAGCAACAATTCCTTGAAGCCTCCAGAATCTCCAATCTCCAAATCTAACTGTCTTCTCTCTCGATCCTTGCCGTGAAGTCTCCCTCTTCTACTCCGCATCGCTACATCAACGGTAGAGCTCATACCGTCAATATCGCACAGAAGCTTCTCCCCTCCATTGCTCCCTTGATTTTGTTGAGATAGAAACGTCGGGAAGGTGCAGCAGATCACGAATGAAGAACCATGGACCACGGGTCCTCATCGTCGCTGGAATCGACGGAGAACCCCACACACGGTGCAAGAGGTCGTACTCAGAAGAAGAAGAAGTCTGAGAGACAAATCGCCCGCGAGTGAGATCCACGCGCGACTTCTCTTTTGTTGTTATATTTGTTAAAATTGAAAATAGTTTAGATATAAAAATTGATGATTATAAACCTTTATCAATTTTTTTCATGTAAATAAATGAAACCAAAACTGGAAGTACAATTTAGAAATCAAAGAGTTTGGTCCATCCACTGTACTAAAGAATCCAAGCAAGATATAGCGATGACGATTTTGTTATTCTTTATGAATCAATTAATGAAAAAGAAGAGTGACTACTAATCGATCCGGCTTAGATGCTTAGGAAAAACATAACTTTTAGTCACGGTTACTCGAATTGGAGCATGAAGTTGAAATCAGTAGTATAATCACGGATCATCATGCTGCGGTGAATGAGTACACACTTGCCCGTCACGAAGCACCGGACCAATGATCACCCTTAGCTTTATTCCTAAAGAGATGACAAAAATTTAGTTGGTAGAGCGACTCTATACTAGAGCCAACAACTCCGAGTCACTTTTCCCTTTTACGTTGCTAATGTTTGTTACTATTTACTTAGAGATATTATTACATGATTAAAAAATATATTTTAATACTGTCTAATTCTCGTAGTTATATATCTAAAATATAAATTTATCTTTATATTTGATAACCTATTAGCCAAAGTTTCAATGATAAATCCATAAATATCAAATATTTTAAGACTAAAATAAAATAAATTATTTAAAATAACCAAAATTTATAGAAGTTTAATACATATTGTTCTAAATTTAATCAAATTTTATTATTTTAAAATAAAAACACTATTTTGAGTACCCGGAGCCGAACCAAAAATAACCGAAACTGAAGCGAATCCGAACTAAAAATCTAAAATAATGGAATGGATCCTAAATTCTCCTACTTAAAATACCCGAAACCGAACGGACATATTCAGAACCGAACCGAATACCAGAACTCCCAGGATTAAGAGACAAATTAGATATGTCAACCAACATTTCTCTTGCTAACTTTTATATATGCCAATACAGTATATTCTCTCACTCTAGACTTATTGTTTCAAAATACTTTAGAACCATATAAAATCAATAGTAAAACAATAACAAGTCAATAACACAACTAGTTATCCGAATGACTAAACACCCATGTCACGTTTCCTATAACAACAAAAAACTCAAGGACATTTCGGTATTTTTCATCTACACTCTTCTCAATCTCGATAGCTTCCTCGTTCTCGTCGGCACAATCCAAAATCAA
Source organism: Capsella bursa-pastoris (assembly GCA_036452645.1). Classification (NCBI taxonomy): domain Eukaryota; kingdom Viridiplantae; phylum Streptophyta; class Magnoliopsida; order Brassicales; family Brassicaceae; genus Capsella; species Capsella bursa-pastoris. The sequence goes on along the minus strand of CP144195.1, from coordinate 13,411,422 downwards.
AGTTGCTCTCCTCCTCCTCCTCCTCCTCCACCACAAATCAAAGCTACAAAGAGCAAAAGAGTGTAAGATCTTGAAATGGGATCTAGGGACCAAAAGCTAAAATGGAGCTGGAGCTCAGCTTTAATAGGAGCAGCATCAGCAACAGCAGCAGCTTCACTCCTAAGCGCTAAGCCAAAAGATCCAACGTTCCACCTTATCTCCATAGACCTAACCTCACTGAAACTTAACCTCCCTGTCCTTGACGCAGAGCTAATGCTTACTGTACACGTAACAAACCCTAACATCGCAGCCATCCATTACTCATCAACCACAATGACTATCCTCTACGATGGCACGGTTCTTGGCTCGGCCGAAGTCAAAGCTGGCTCGCAGCCGGCGAGATCTTGTCAGCTTCTCCGGCTACCGGCGCGTCTGAACGGGATGGAGCTTGCGCAACACGCGCGGCAGTTCTTTTCTGACGTGGCGAAGAGAGAGATGAAACTTGAGGCTAAGCTTACGATTGAAGGAGCGGCTAAGGTTATGTGGTGGGATCATAGTTTTAGGGTACACGTGGATAGTTTTGTAACCGTTGATCCTGTTTTTCTTGATGTTATTGGTCAAGAGAATAAGTCTCAGATGGATCTCTTTCTTACTTAATTGAATGATTATATAATGATCAGTTAATTTGTACCAATTTTTAGGTTGCGGTTAATATTTTTCTGTTAATTAAAGCCTTTTGAATTCTTGAGTTTTCTTTATTATTACTCCCTTATTTTTTTAATTATTCCAATTTTCAAAAAAAGACTCAAGATTGTTTCAAATTTTTAGGTTTCAAAATTTATTGTTTTATAGAAAGTTATTTAAAAAAAATTATGCTTATATATAAGTGATAATTAACTAGATTGACACAAATTTGGTAAAAAATAACTGAATTAACCTTCTATCATTGGTCATTACTAGAATGACACAATATTTATTTAAAAAGTCTAAAAAACCTAAACCTTAAAAATGGCAAGTAATAGAAAAAGTCTGTCACACAAATACTAAATCTGCTGTAATAAGATCAAAAATATATTATATATTAAAAAGAATATAGAAATAAAAATTACATTTAAAAACTTTAAAAATGCACAATATAGAAATAATAAAAATATAAGTTTTCTTTTTATTTTTTTAAAACGTTTATTAAATTGAACTATAAACGAAAATATTTAAAAATATCTAAAAATCTGAATAAAAAAGTTTGTTGTAATAATAAATGAAATAAAAATTATATCAAACTATACTCAAACTCAAATTCTACCAAACTATACTCAAAGTTTGTCAATTTTGAGAAGAAAGAAGAAAAAAATTATACCAAACTATACTCAAAGTTTGTCAATTTCAGAGAAGAAAGAAGAAAAAAATTATACCAAACTATTATCTCATTGTTCTTTTATATGTTTAGTAGGCGTTCCCTTGGCTAAGAACTTTACCCTTGGTTGAGTTTCACTTTCTCCATAAACATAGTCAATGGACTGTTTAGGATACTGTTTGGTTGGTGCATCTGGTAGGAACTCGTATACTATCTTTGTGTAGGTAAGTCTCTACTGTTTACTAGGTTTTGTGTAGTAACGAAAAGATTTACAATATATGGTCCAATGAGTTTTGTAATAGTTATGTGTAGTAATGAGTTGTATTTAAATTCACGAATCTCCAATTTAAAACTAATAGTTAAGTGTGTAGGTTTATAAAAAATCCCTCACAAACTAATTTTAAAGAAAAATAAACAACAGCTCTCTTGCTACACAGAAAAAAAATCTGTCGCTAAAGCTTTACATAAATCTGTTATAACCCAATAAAAACTCTGTCATTACATGTTACAATTCTGTCGCCACATAAACAAATATTACAAATTTTTAAAAAAACAAAAAATAACTGTCACAAGAAAAATTAATCTGTCATAACATACATAGGTCATTCTAGCAATTTTTAACAAAGTTTAACAAATCTGTTATCAAGTGACAGTTTTTAGTAAATTTTTAAAATCTGTCATAACCTTTCACAAATCTGTCATCACTATAGGTCAAACTAGTAATTAATTTTCCGTAAACAAATCTGTCAATACACGACAGTTTTTTTTATGGAAAAAAAATCTGAAACAACTAACAAAATAAATCTGTCAGATATTTTCACAAATCTGTCATACATTACAAAAATCTGTCGAATATAACATAAGTCTGTCATCGTTTCATTTAAAAGTCTGTCGTAAAAAAATTAATCTGTCACTAATATTAAATCTGTCGTAACTATTTTCAAACAAATCTGTCATTCAAAATAAATCTGTCATAGAAAATCTGTCATTCTATAATTAATCTGTCGAACAAAAACAAATCTGTCACTACATTAACAACATAAACGACAGACTTTTACAAAAATCGCTGGATATTTTGTAAAGGGTAATGTTGACTTTTTTTTCCTAACAAAGCAAAAAAGGGTATTTTTGTAATGAAAAGTACTCATCTAACCCAAATATTTTATAAGTTAGTCTAGTAATTAATCTCTTCATTTGGGTCAATCTAGTTTTTTTCCCTATATATAATCACAATTTTATATGTTTTTCCTAGTATGTGCAAAAGCCTAAAAATTGAATTAATTAGAAACAAAAGGAGAATATATATGTTTATAGTATTTCACTAAATTGCAATTCGTTTCAAGTACGACTGAGATTCGATTGCGAGAGCGATGTGATTTGAAAGCAATGCGATTAGCTAAAATCGCGATTTGAAGTTTTTGAATTGGAAGTAACACTAATCACATTCTCCACACATATAATCGAACCACTTCCAAATCACCTTATCATTTATCGATGACCCTTCAATTAGGGTCATTACACTGGAACCAAAACACGTTAACAAAACCTAACGATACAATAACTAGACCTTCAACAATGCTTCTAGCTTCTCAATGCTAAACATTTTTGTTAATAACAAATGGTTTGAATATATATAAGTATTTTTCTTTTTCTTTTTGGGTTTATAAATTAAGGGTTTGAGTATATAGTAACAGTGACTAAAAACATGTCCAACTTTTATAAGAAACAGTAATTTTGAGTCATTGTCTACATATGTATATATTTTTAAACAATTTGTAAGAATATGTACCTCATATATTTCAATAATACAGTAACTCATAATTTCAATATCTTTAAATACTGTGTAACACATAATTATAATTTACAAATCAAATTCAATGATGAGATGACATACTAGAATTTTCACAAATACAAAACAGTTAAATGTCAAAAGTAAATAAAATAAAAAAATAAAAAAAAATCCGAAAACAGAGTGACTTTTTCACACATCAAGAACCAACCGTACAGTCTTCATCACCGTAAATGGCATTTCGTAGGGTTTTACTCTCTCACCTCCGCCGATCTCGCCACCACACTCACTCCTCTCTCTCTCCTCACCATGTCTCCGCTCCGGCACAACCGCCAACCTCTCTCGGTCTTCACCAATCCCGATTCTTTTCCACCCCCTCTGACATGGACTCTGAGCTGACTCGACTCAGAGACGATTCAATCGATGGATTTGGAAGCAATGGTCATGGATTAGAGTTCGGCGACTTAAGCCAAGATTTGATCGGAGCTAGTGTGTCAAACTTTGATTACTTGACTCGACCTGTGATCTCGTTGCTTGATTCATACCATGACCTTACTGGATTGCCTTGGTAATACTATACTTAGTTTTGATTTGGGTGTATGTCGTATGATTAGTTCTCTGCTTGTTTCAATTCAAATTTTTGGAAAGTTTCGAGTTTTCACATAGTAATTGACAAATCAAGATTCTTGTTTTAGTTTGGAGTTTGTGTGTGTTTGCGAAATTTATTAGTTTTGTTAATTTGTCTCAGATGAATTGGTCAGGTGGGTAGTGATTGCTTCGTCTACTGTGGCTTTCAGAACAGCTTTGCTTCCTGTACTGATTCTGCAGCGCAAGCAAACTAAACGGATTTCACAGTTCTTACCTAAGTGTGAGTAGTTTTTTCTTTAAACTCTGGATCTTATGTGGGAGTGATATGCTAATAATGGTAGAACTTAGCATTGGTGGTTGTTGAAAGCATTGTAAAATGAAATCTTTTGTTCACTTGATAATGATTAGATGCTGATGATTTGATAGTTGTGTTTTTGTAGTACCGCCTTTCTGGCCTCCACAGGGTTCAGGAAGGAGTGTTATTGATCAATTGAAGCTTTTCAGGACGGAAAGAAAGCTTATTGGGTGCCCTTCGTTTTTGTGGGTTCCTGCTTATTTCTCCATCCAGGTGATACTTCATATCTTCTAGTGGAACTAGAAGTAATCTGATGTTCCATGCCACTTATAGTTCTGTAGAAATGTCGAGATTCGTAGCCCTGTTGACTCTTCCACTAGTGAATCATGAGACCATAGTTATGGAGCTTAGTCTTAGATGGCTAGTTTTGTGTTATTAGTGCGTATTTTAGTTATTACCACTTGTGTAACATTCTCAGTGAGTGTAGATATATTGTATCGCATGAGATGAAATGTGGTTCTTTGAGTGGAAAGAAATTGTAGGCTAACTCTCTCCGTTCTTCTTCCTGCAGATTTCATGTTTTTTCTTGTGGATAACTAGCATAAGAAGAATGTCACTTAATCATCATCCTGGATTTGATTCGGTAAGTTGTTAGACAGTATATTGGGATAACTTTTGAGCATATTTTGAAGTTATATATTGTACTATTGTTTTCTCATATATCTGGCCTTCTATTGTGCTTTATCAATGTTTTGGAACACACCCTTCTTTTGATAGAATCCTTTGTTCCACTGGTTGCAGGGTGGAGCTTTATGGTTCCAGAATTTGACTGAAATTCCCAATGGTCTTTATGGTCCACTTTTCCCCTTTTTAATTGCTGGTTTGCATTACACAAACACACAGGTATATACTGTTATTTCTCTTATTGGATCATGAAACCTTACGTAAAAATTATGCCTCATCGCATCAACTAGAATAATTTCTGCTGAACTATACTTCTGTTATTTTCTGTATCCCTGCATGTTTAAATTACTGTATATACATTTTCCTGCAGATAACCTTGTCAGCATCTTCAGTTCACAAAGTTGAAAACCTCGCGGAATTGGCAAAAGTGAGTTTTTCAACTTTGTTGTGCAGTTTGACAATAGGAAGTCTCTATCTAATCATATATACTTCGATGAACTGTTTGGTCGAAAAAGTAACTGAGCCTTGGTTGCCTACCATCAAGTAAAAATACCAAATTCTACTGAAAAAGGAAATATCATAAATGTTCTTTATGCATAGTTAACAATTGATGGGTGTTGATGTTTTCTTCTGCAGGCTTTCAAGACATTTCTTAATTTTTTGACAGTTGGTCTTTATTTCCTTTCATTCCAAATGCCTCAGGTAGATTAATCTCTCTGATCATATACGCCCTTCTGAATCTCACATATTCCTGTTTCCGCTTATGTTGGTTCAAAGAGGTTGTAGTCCAGACATTCTTTTCAATTATCTTGACTTAATTTGATACCGTTTCATCATAAGGTCCTTCAACTAAGTTTCGTAGAACACAAAACTCCAATATACTTGACTTATATCCTTTTTAAAACCCGTGTTGATGACTTATCTTGAAACTATGCCATTCAAACTAGTGTCCGGCTGAGTTTTATTAAGAGCTACTGCTCTCAGAAATTCAGGATACTATTACTCCCTGGGACAGCCATTTTCATTCCATTCTTTCTATTGGGAATACTGTATTTTATTCAGAAGTTTCATTTCTTCTCTTATTTTCTCTCATAATTACTTCTCAGGGCAGTCTGCTCTACTGGACTACCAATTTGTCATTCAGCATAGCTCAGGTTTGTTCTAAAGATTTCACTCTTAAGATCTACTAATGGTGTTCGTTTTTTGATGGTGTCAAATTTATGGTTTGTATGATGTGGTATCTATTGAGACAAGCTTTCTCTGGACTAAAAAATGAGAGTCTTGAATTGAGAAAAAACTTGAGATCATAGTTAAATTGGTTAGACGAAGAGTTTTGTGAAAAATTGGGCAAATCAAAAAATTATTTAGGGTGTTCGTAATCTTCAATTCATGTTAAGTAAAAACTCCATTATATAGTGGCAAGTGCCACTCAGCATCTGAGTCAGGGAAGAATGATGCGGGTGTTTGACTTGAGGATCCAAAGCTTATCTTAGACGTTGACCCTAAGATACTGATAACTCTGTAGTAATTATTTAAAAGTTTAGTTACTCTGTTTAGGGAGATTGGCCTTTATGCTGGTTATGGGTGGGTAGACAAGAATTTACATCAGAGAAATTACTGAATTCTGGAATCTAGCACCTATGAGCAAAATAATCTAATTTTATTTCTTAGTTCTTTATGGTCTACCTCTCCTATTACAATAATTATGTAAGTACCCTTTGGTTCTCTAATATAGTGCATTGGCTTTGTAGCAATCAATCCTCAACCATCCTGTTGTAAGTGCTAAGTTGGGTATACAAGGAAACGACACTGTTCATAAAGAGGCTGGAAATCCTACATTGACAAACATTAATGAAGCGCAACACACGGATTCATCCTCGAAAGGACGCTTGATCTCTGTGCATAACTTAACCCCTAAAGAGTTGGTTGCTGTAAGTCGATGTCATGGATTGGGATGTTTTAACAATATTTAATCTTCCACATCTTTGTTACTAATGCTAACAGCTTTTCCTACCAGCTTTCTGCCAAATACTTGTCCGGAGGGCACAAAGAAAAATCAATTCCGCTATTAAGGTATCTATGTAGCTAGGTTTTCTTCACATTGCGAAAAGCATTTCCTTGGATCTGTATTTGTCGATGTGGCTGTTCCAGTGACTTAAGCTGTGTTTTTTCAGATTGGCATTAGAAAAGGATCCAGAATATCTTCAAGCTATGGTTATTCTTGGCCAGGCTTTATATCAGAAAGACCAGTTCGCTGAAGCTGCAAAATACTTGGAGCAGGCTGCTTCAAAGGTGAAATTTTAATGTTCTTTGATCTCATTCTTTATGACATTCTAGATAAGAAACCTATAACCATATTAATGCAGAGGTAATTATGATCCTCTCAGCTTCTTGATGCCTGTCCAACAGAAGTTGAAGAAGTTGATCTATTAATTGTTGCCTCTCAGTGGGCAGGTGTATCCAATATTCGTCAGGTGCACTATTCACAAAACTTTATGTTATCACCTATCTTTCTGTACACACGTTGATACTCAAAAGAATTGTCCCCTCATGGCTTTAGGGAAAGACATCAGAAGGAATCACACACCTTGAAAGAGTAGCAAACATGGAAGAGCCTAACGACCCCAAGAGCAAAGCTCATTACTTGGACGCATTGGTTCTCTACTCGAGGTAGAAAGATTAACAAGTATATTATTCTCGAGTGTTTGTTCTTGTGTAATGTGTTCATCTTATCATCTCTCGTGTGTTCAGTGCTATATTCAACGAAGGAAGGAGAGAGGAAGCTGCAAAGTATTTGAGAAGAGTGGTGGCTTATGATCCATCCTTCAGTGAATTGTTGAAACAATGCGAAGAAGATGATACCATTCCCACTTCTTCTTCATCTGATTCTACCCACAAAACTTCATAACTTTTGTTTTTTTCTCTCTATGTTTTCTTTCCTTCCATCCTTAACTGATTTTATTTTGGGGTTGCACCATTTAATTTATTTTTATTTTTTCTTACTATATGTAGAATCTTACCGGCTCACATAATATGTAGTAGCAAAAATAAGATCATACTCAGGAATATATCAATGTAGACATTTCAATAATTAAGGGTTTGGTACCAATCTCATTGTCATTCGGCATATCCAACAAAACCATTAAGACTCTCAATTACCTATACATGTGATTGTGACGGTTTGTAGCACTATTTAGCTCGATTACGCTGAGTCTCGTCGACCTTTTACTACTCTGATTAATCGCAGACAGGCTAATCTACATTGTAATTTGATTCGCTTGCCAAAACTACACTAAACCTTCATTTCTTTGAAGAAGACAAGCGCAAGAAGTGTATAGATATGAGGATGTGACAGGTTCATATACAAAGGAGGAGAAGGAGACGAATAAAAAGAAGAAGAAGAAGTTGAATGAGCCAAGTTGGTTCCATTTATCAAGCTGCCCACTTTTCATCTCCAATCTGCAAAAATCTGCGGCTTGTGAACGATTTTCGGGATTTTTCGACACATCCAAATCCGAACAACAACTCAAAACTTAAAAAGGCAATGATTCAATGAACAAGTAACATACACAACTTTATTCATAAGCTTTTTCTTGTAATTCTCTTCTTTTTAGATTATTTCCTACATTATTTTCATATAAATTTGACCGCATAGAAAATGACAGAACTTCATCAAACATAGCCCATATGTCTCCCACAGCCATGCCTAACTTTGTTATAGTAGACATTGATTTTTTCCTTCTACTGTTTTGTTCCTAATACGCAGAGCTTGGAAAATTTTCAATGTGGTCGGATCAAAACCCTTATCAACAACTTCCTTGATAGCTCTTCTGTATTTTCCTTTGCCACTGACAGATCCTAAGGTATTGGAGTTGAACAATGGGATTAACAACTCTTGAGGCACACCTAATGCTTTCAAAACGAATACATCTCGGGTTATATCATCCGCTTCTTCTTCTTCTTCTTCTTCTTTCTCGTCCCGTGAAAGGTCTCTAACGAAACCATTGTAGAAGCTTGAAGCTCCTCTAAACTGAAGAAGCTCAAATTTGGGCACAAGGGGTGCTTTAACAACATCATGTTCCATAAGAAGCCGTGGAGAACAAGTAATGTTTCTTGATACTATATGACAATGACGTTTAAAAAGATTCGAGACGGAAACAGAATCTGCCTTTTCCTCTTCCTCGTCCTCGTCCATGAGAATTGAGATCAATTCTGAAGTCTTTTTAATACAACGATATAAATCAATGAGATTAGAGATTGAAAAAATATCATTAAGGTTCTCGTGTGATGTATAAGCACCACTAGCAGAGTTAGAAACAGCAGATACGTTTTGCTCAAGCTTTGCTGAGAATCTCATACCACACCATTTATGTAACTCCAGAGAGTTTCTTCCATGGCGCATCATGAGGAATAAGAAAACGATTAAAACTAAAAGAACTGAAAGAGACTTTCACCAAATCGATCTTGTGATTCAAAGAAAGAGAACTCTCACATAACCTAGACTTAAATAATTGTGAAGGGTTCGAGTAACTTGGTTTTAAAGGTACCATGTCTCTCCCTCTCTTGTTGTTTAGTTTAGGAAAAGGAAAATAATACTCCATGAAAGAAAAGAAAAAGGAATCTTAAGACAATATAGGAATGGAAAAATTTATAAAAACATATAATGAAAAAATAAAAAAATATAAATAAAAGGAAAACTTTTAAAGTTTTTATTTTATTTTTATAATAGATTAAACACTTCAATAAACGTTTAGAGATCTTAGCCCTACGAGAAAAGACAAAAAAAGGACTTCATGATAGGTAACGTTCTATTCCCAACACTACGACTTATTGTATAAACGTGTTACACAAGAAATCATAAAACAGCTCAAGTCTCATCCAAAACTTTATAAAGGGTTTACTCTAAGATGTAAAGAGTTTGTCTAATAACTCTGTTTGGGGTGATGAAATCACATTGAAAGCAGATGTATATATGGAGTCAAAATTGTATTCATTACATCATTCCAGCATACCGTTTCCACCCCAAGTCTCGAAAACGACCCGACCATGTCATCTACTTGAGCTATGTGGCAGGGATACATTACAACTCCATCGACAAGAACGAAGTTTTGTACTGTAAGTGCATGCTTTAGTGGAGACTGAACAGAAATAAAAGTGTTGAGATTTCAGAATTGCTGAAACAAGATCGAAGTTGTTTTAGTGAGACGAAATATTGAAGAAGCATTAATTGATGACGTGGACCGTGTGATATACTAATGGAGATATTGTTAGTTTTTAGTGCAACCGAAGATCAACAAGATTTGGAAGATATATATATATATATATATATATATATATGGTTAAATCAAGAAAAAAGGAAAACTGATATCATCGGGTAAGGCAAACCGAGAAGATCTCTTAACCCAAGAATATAAAAGGGATTGAGGAGATGCTTCTGAGGTTTTTCTGTTTGTGAGAGAAGAATTCGTTCAGAGGTTCTTCTATTTTAGAGAGTACGAGTTTACTCTTGACGGTGAGAAAAAAGAGAAATAACGTAGAAAACAAGTCGTGTATTGTCTTTTTTTTTTTGTTTAGGTTAGAAATCGTTTTGGCCTCAAACTAAGAGGGTGTTCTTAGGCTATAAGTAACTCCAGTCAAGAGTGTGTAATCATCTTTAAGATTTCTAATAAAAGTTGATACTCGGTGCACCGAGTTTTGGGGAATTCTCGTGTTTTCGAGTCCATCTCGTTTTTTCATGTATTCTCTCCTTGCTCTCCATTGCTCTTCATCCTTGTCTTCAGGTTCAGATTCAAAGGAGGTGAAGGATTTTCTTTCATGACCAGGAAGATTTGATCATAGTGTTTCTTCAGAAGATTCTTTGCCTTAAGGAGGTTTGTGGTCTTGTTTGAGTTAATCATCAGTTAAACCAATCGTATATTCATATTGTCTTTTGCTTACCAGTGTACAGAAGAGATACTTGACTATTAATAAAGTACCTAACGTAAATTGAACTGTCCTAAAATGAAAATCGGTAATGATCATAGTTTGTTACAGATTTTTTGGATTTTGGCATTTGTAGTTATAACCTTAATACCTTATGTAAGGCTGATTGGATAATAAGGGCTTGATCAAGATTTGACTGATAAAACGAGAATAACTAAAACTTCATTACTGATCCAAAAAAAATATGCTTAATGAGAGAGGTTCAACAACTTAATCAACTCTCACAATAACAAGGTTTCTTCAATTCTATAAAAATAAGCTTTTCTAATAACTCAAGTGATCTTAAAGGCTTCCTAGCCTAAAGACGACTAATCATGGGGCTCGGGGAGTCCATGTTAAATTATTCGAACCCGGTGACCAATACTACTCGATCTTAGGTGGCGGAAATTACTACCTGTTCACTGGACCATGGCTACTTGGTTTATTAAAAATAACTATGTGTAAACGAATTATCATTTTTTGAATAAAATAAACGCAAATATATCAATAACATAAAGCAAATATACATATTTATTTTCATATTATACAATAATATGGCCTTGATCCGCCCACGTCAAGGTTGACTATGTGTACCATCTTACCGGCTCACATACCATGTAGTAACAAAGATAAGACCATACTTCGCTTATATTAGGGGTTTGGTGCCATCTGCTTTGTTTTAGCTTCTTTGCTTGTCTCTAAGTGATTGATGTTTTTCTTTGCTCCCACTTGTATCTTGTTCTGTTCTTGGTCTGATTAGTGTCTTCTTCTTGTCTGATTAGTGTCCTGTTCTTGTCTGATTAGTGTCTTGTTCTTGTTCTGACTATTGTTTGTTTTCTGTTTTTTTTTTGGTTCTGACCAAGCATCAGGAAGGAGTGTATCGATATGTGTCAAAGAATCACAAGTGGTGTCAAAATCTTAAGTAAACTTGATTTTGATTTTGTGTTATCAACACTATCTTTGTAAGAGTGTTTTCAGTTTATGTTAAGACAATAAGACTTATGTTATGTCTAATACTATGACATTATTTGTGTTTGATTTGCATTCTTTTTAATTTTGTTTCCACAAGCGTTTTAACTAAACTAGCTTTATATCGTACATAAGCTAGTACAAATAAGAACATAACTAGAGCAGCCAACTGATTACAAATAGGAGGATTAATTAATTATTACAAAACAAGCTTAGCAGACATGAAACCTAACTAACAGAAATTATCTGAATAAACTGAATTTGAGAAGCTTCGTCTTTGTTTGGGTAAGAGCTGTTAGAGTTAGATCATTAACTAAACGATTCCAAAGCAGAACCGCAAAGGAGATATGGAATTTGCATTCTAAATTGATTTTAAACACAATATCGCATAAAAATCAATTTAGAAAGACAAAACCGAATTAACCAAATTTATCAGAATTAAACCAAAATATCAAAACTAACCGAATGAACCGAAACACCCGATATTATCTGAATTGTTGGTAATTTTGGTTTAATTTGATCAAAAGCTAAATAACTGAATTTGTCTATAACCGAACTGTTTCTTATTACCGGTCATTTTGGTAACAATTTCAAAATTTAAATTAAACCGAAACCAAAGTAACCGAACCAAAATAACTAAAGTCTTAGCGCTATCTTGACAAATGACAACGAGGATCATCAAAGCTTTTATTGTGGCCTTGTGGGTGTGTTATCTCAAGCATGAGTTGGATTTAATCTCAATTCTTAAGGTTGTAAAGCTTGAATAAGGTTTGTATGAGTGTCCAGATCTAATGACTTTGTCTTTTTAATTTTCTTTTTAAGTCGAAAGTATAAAAAAGTCAAAAAGACAAATTAGTAACAACAAACAAAAGAGAATTAATCATTCAACTATATGCGTGAATCTAATGGCTTAGTATCATGCAAACATGAAATACTAATTATTGATCAGCGGAAACGGGGCCAAATTGAATGTCCAATTAGGATGTATATACATTCACTACATTAGTCATAACTCTTGATCCGCTGCTCCGTTTGACATGAAAACCTCTGTTGTAGCTAATTCATTTTCCTATGACTTTCATCTAGATATCCAAAGCTAATTCACATGGAAAAGTCTTCATAGGAGATCATCTTTCAAGTCCTTCAAGTTGATCATGGATAACCATTTTCTTGTTCTTCTCTTTTTATCTTTCTTTGGTCATTCTTCTCATGATTCTTTGACCTCTCCTAAAAAGAGATCAAGATGAATTTATGGAATTAAAATTACCTTAACTATAATACATCTTTTACAAATTTTCGGTTTATAACATTGTGTAGGATTATGGTAAAAAATAAGTTTATTTACAGCACATGTATGAATATGCCAAGCTTAAAATCAATTTATGTCAACACCTAGACTAGAAAATTTGGTTTGATTAAGACATTATCCAGGTTCATAGACTAGATACAGAAAATAACTCTAGAGCTTCTTGGACCAATTAGTCAATATATTCTGTAATCGTGCACGTTCGAAGACTATGAATGATCTCATTCTTCTTTTTGATTGATCCATTTTTATTATGAAATATGCATTTGCACCATACAATATATATCTCTTCATTTGTTCCCACGTGAATGCTCCCTCCCTCTCTCTTTTAGTTTCGTGGAACCTCATGAAGAAGCATATGTTATCAATATTTAAAACTAAATATTCATGTTTGTGCATAATAATAAACTGATTTTTTTTAGATGCATTACACATTGTAGTGTTGTATTTGGTTGAAATAGAATATATCTATAATCATCAGAAACTACTAAACTGTATGTCTTTTTTTTTTTTTTTAATAACTAGGAAGTTCTCGATAAATAAATTAAAAAAATATGTTATATTTTAATAAAATAGGTAATTTTTAAGAGTACGACTAAAACAATATTTGTAATTATAAAAGTATGAGAAACATATATATATATATATATATATATATATATATTTATAGATATAGGTGAAACGCATAGTACGTCATTTTCTCCTATTAAAAAGGTTATTAACATGAAATATTTATTGGATTTTAACCTACTCAAAAATTAAAGGACATAAGATATCCATGTGATAAAAAATAATAATATCATACAAAATTTTATCAAATATGATAAATTATTCTCTTAATTGTATAAAATATACTCCCTCCGTTCCTAATTGATAATTTGTTGTAGGTGTAACCAACCCCCCTACTAAGGATAGGACAGAAACAAAAAATAGAAACAAACTTCTAATTTTTTTCACACATATTAACAAAAATCTAATAATTGATGATAATTGTGTTATTTTTTGTGATTCACAGTTTCTTAGAAATCTTAGTTATTTATTTTGAAATTTGTAAAAAAAATTTAATCATTTATTGATAATTTAAAAAATTCTCTTGTCAAAACAAGTTTTTTTTCTAGAAACAAAAACTTTTTAGGACATAAGAAGAAAAGATAGGAATAATCTAAAACATTTTTTTTTTAACAATGTAGGACAGTTTCGGAGAATATGAAGAATTATATAAATCTAAAGAAAAAAAAAACAGGAGAAGATATGAAGAATTGACGTTTTCGTTATTTCCAGGATGTGGACAAAAGAAACAAGACTTTTTAGCCTTTTAGGTCTCCGGAATCAAAAGCCAAAAGACAGTTTCCTAGAAAATTTCTGCGGTTGTCTTATATGAGATCTTCTTATGATAAGACATGTAAAATTATTATTTTCACAAATACATATATCGTTGTGCAATAATGAAATCAAAAGTTAGGCATGACAACTATTTTATGTGTTGTTTTAAGAACATGCATGAAACTTCAAAGTCGATGATATTCACAATTAGGTGGAAACGAATTATAGTTTATACTTTTATAGTAATGAGCTATTTTGACCCACTTGGACTAATTAGTCTTACGTTCACTACTTTTGCATATCAATGTTTTGAAATACTTACCACTTTTACTAAAATATGAACATTCGAAGACATTGAACACATTCATGTTTTGAAACTTTCCACCTAATTTCTTAAGTCATTTGTTCACTCTAGGATTACTGTTTTAAAAGGACCACACCAACACCTATATGTCTCACACTTGAGTGCCTTTTTTGCACAAATTTCTAATGATTATCTTCCACTAACTATTCATTATGTGAATGAGTTTATGAATTCAGAAGCTTTGTGGTTTTAAAGGGATGTATGCACATTGGTGGTAATGTAAATTTTTTCAAATTAGTGTGTTTGAGGTTAGAGTTAACTAGATGGGATTTACCAAGGATGACCTATGGATGTTGCCAAATCTACCTTGGTGTTAGATTACGGCCTTGAATGGCATACATATTTTAGATTAGTTTTTGGTTTTTTATTTTAAAAACCAAAAAATTAGACATTCATGATTTTAGCAAAATAGATTTCCTAACATTTAGGAAAATCAGATTTTAGGAAATTAAACTACTTTCTTCATAAAATCCAAAAACCAATTTTTATGGTTTTCTAACAAATATAACGTGATTCTTTTTTATTTATTTTTTTTCAAAAAATTTCAAAAACTAAAATCTACAGAAAAAATCGAAAACTAAAAAAAAATAACCAAAAACTAAAACCTAAAACCCATTTAAAAACTACAAAACATTCATAGCCTACATGTGGAAAATTTTAGTGAGATTTTCTTTTTTCCTTTTTGGTCAGATAGAAGTGAGGATATATAATTCAACTATTCGAGAAGCCACAGTTGTGGTTTATAGTTTTTCCTCTCATGCATTTTACAATATTGTATGAATGGCTATGGACTTGTTGAGTTATAGAGACAAATATTAATATTTTTTTTTTCAGGTATAACATATATTAGTCACAATCAAAGAACGATCTTCAAAAAGTTATGAAGTTAAAATCTTAGATAAAATATTGGTGTAATGTTTTTTTTTTTGGTAGGAACATATAATATTAATAGCATATACTGATATACATAAAACATTATTGTATGTGACTACTCTTAAATAGTTCTGTAAACGATATTATAGCGTTTTCCATGTGTTAAGAATATCTATATTTCTTTCTTGTAGTAAATTTTTGTTTTTAGGCAAATATATTTGTTTCATTCACTCAAATAAATACTTATTTCATACTAAACCCGAATCTCAACTTATCCAAAATCTGAATTAAATATTTTTACCATTTCTTGCCATAAAATAATCACTCTGATTTATTTAAAACGTATAATTTTTTTTCGACTACTAAAAATGATTTTTAGTTCCATGCATAGCATGAGATATTACCTAGTTTTACTATTATAACCTTTAAATAAATTAAACAAATGTTAAGATAATTTACGAAAGACAGTAGAAGGCATGGAGAAATCTCAATTTCATACTCTCATCTGATCCATGGATTAGACAAGCAAGTCCAAAACAAAATATTCTCTATTCGAGAAAACCAGGGAATAGAAGACATGATAGATATATGGCCATTTTGGTTCCCATCAAGATAAGACATAGGTTCTCAACATGGTTTTTCTATTAATTTATTTAGAGGAAAACTCTAACCAAACGTTAATGTAAATTGTATATATTTCTAATAATTATATTGTCTTTATAATTATTAACTATTGTATATTATAAGTTTTTTAAGATTTTTTAATTATTGTAAATTATAAATTCTATTACAAAGATGATTATACTGTGAGTAATTCATTTTGATTCTATTAAATTTACGAGTGGCAACATTTCCCTCTCTACGTTAATGTTGGACATTTTATTGTCTTATAATTGTGCGTCAGTGGAGATATCCTGTAAACTTGTGTCTATGAATTTGAAAAATTATTAATAAATCGCATTTCTAACAATGTTTACATTTTATTCCGAAAGAAAAAAAAAACATAATTACAAAAGATGTTTTTACTTTTTAAATAAATTTTCCCTTTCAATATATAGTATATATATATTTGTGTGTTATGGATGAATGTTTATGTCGGACTGTAGTTTGTATATATATATATATATATGTATATATATATATATATATATATATATATATTCTTTTCTTTGCTTTTTTATGTATCTTGACTACTTGACTATTTAGCTAAGAAGTCTTTCTAGGACATAATTTATTGAGCATCATGATAAATTTTCTTTTCAATAGGAAAAAGAACTCTTCTGTGGACTTATACTTAAGAATTGAATTTATGAAATATAAGTTTGAGATTAATTAAGTAAGCACTGATGTAAAAATATAGCTCACATAATGCATGAAACCCTAAAATTCTTCAACTAAAATACAACTAAATATATTTATTTATGACTAAAACATACACAACTACTAGACTGATATAGTGATATGAATTAGTTATAATCGTACATTTTAATAAGACATCAAGTTTTAGATATAGAAAGATACAAGTAATTACGAGCTCTTGTGTGAACATGATGGATCAATAAGTCTAACGTCCCCTACTCGTGAATATGAATGGTTGATAATTTATTTTTTCTTATCTGTCAACACCATTTTAGTTGTTTTCTTTATATAGTAAACTGTTAAGTGATCACTTGTTGATGAACTTTAATTGAAATTTCCACTCTTACTTGGATAACTATTAAGAGGACCACACTTACATCTTTTTGTCTCTTTGCTTTTTGGTTCCTACTACAACATTTTGTTTTGTTCGGAGAAGCCCTTGCACATGTATATGACCATGTTTTTATTTTCACGAATAATAAAACTTGGAGCTCTTACGTTAGAAATGAAGAAATTTGATATATATATATACATATATATATATATAGTAGATTAGGCACAAAAAGCAGATTTTTCGGTTTAAAGTATTACAAGAATAAATCTGCAAAAAGATAATCTGACTACAGACATAATATTATTATTAAAAATATATATTTGTTAACATGATCGTGACACATATCAAATATATTAATAAAATGTTGACATATGTGTTAATTTAAATTTGTCAATGTTTTTAATTTGAAGATAATATAGAAATTTTATACCTATAAATAAATTAATTAAATGGTATATATAAGTTTTAAAGAATTGTTTATGTCAACATCTCAAAGCTCCAACTCTATAATATCTCAATCCCTTAGATTTTATGGATACTTTTTACGAATTGAGATGAGATCGAGTTATAAATTTATAAATTATAAACCTGCAAGTCTTAATCTATTTTCTTTTATATTTTTATCAATAATTATCCTATATTTTTATCAATAATTATTAATTAAAATATATAAAAATTTACACTCCGTTTAACAATGGCTGGATCATTGTGTGTGTTTGGTGGCTCCACATCAAATTAAATCATAAACTCTAACACTAACCCCTAAAACTTAAAACAAACAACCGGAAAGTAAAAAAAAAATGAATATTATTTCTTCTTTCAAGTTCTTATTATATATTTCAATATTTTTAAAGACTCTTTTTAAAAGACGTATATTTTTCTACTTAATAACAAGGGATTCTAATAGTCGGTTGCTATTCAATTCAGGCATATGTAAGGCACTCGATGACTCGTGTGTGTTCGGATTAACTAATGTATGGATCATCGTGTGTGTTCGGATTAACTAATGTATGGATCATCGTGTGTGTTTGGTGGTTCCACATCCCATGCATTGTGACCACACGCCTTATGATGACTCAATACAACTAAAAATGGTATTTACAAATTTAAATGTTGCTAGCTAGAATGGATAATTAATGGTTTGAATTCTGAAGTTTCACATATATATTAGCTCATCCAAAACCTAGAAAAAAAATGTAAACTAAATGATCGAAACCCTCCAAAAGATCACTTGCACGATGATGCTACCTCGAAACTCTTCAAAATACTTGAAGATTATATTATGTCTTTTCAGAAAAAAAAAAAAAAAAAAGAAAAAAAAGACAATAATGCATGCCTCGTTTTAATTTTTCCATATACGTATACGTTCTATAATAACCATTTATATATGTTTCAAAATTATAATCTTTTTTCCTTTAAAAATTAGTATGCACTATTAAAAAATTAACTTTACTAAATTTACCCATATAGTTATTGTCAAAAAAAATTTACAAGGCAAATAAATTATATATATTGGATATATATATATATATAAACTATAAAGCCAAAAATATATTAAAAAAATCCTTACATAATTTATTAATTTCGAGGAATTTACCCAAAACAGAACATGCATGGATATATAATATATGTAACAATGAGAAAATTTGAGGATATAAATTAAACGAAGAATACCTTTTTTATATATATTTTTTGTCAAACAATGTAGGGAGACTTGGTAAGAAGAAGCCTTGACTTATTCAAATGAAAAAGGTATGTGGTCTTAAGAAAAAACACTTCACTGTCACACGTTACACGTATAGACATGATAGAAATGTCACGAAAAATTATCACAATACATATGGGTCCGCGGCACAATTCTCTCAACAAAATATGAAAAGACAAGTAATAATAATAATCTCTAATAATAATAATAATAATACACCAAATCCCAAAAACTAAAGTCCAAACGCGTAAAAACTTTTCCTATTTCACTCGGAGAAAAATAAAACTAAACTAATCTCTAGTAGTAGTCTTTGCAGCTATTTATACTCTTCATGAGCTCATCATAATGTTTCCACTACTTTTTATTGAAGAAGCAAATGTGTCAACTACAACAACATACCAACGAAATGGGTGAAGATCATCATCATGAGCTTCCCGTAGGGTTTAGGTTCTATCCAACGGAAGTAGAGCTTCTTACGTTTTACCTAAGGATCCAGCTTGGTGGAGGAAGTGACACCATTCATAGTCTCATACCTATCCTTGATGTGTTTAGCGTTGAGCCTACTCAGCTTCCAAGTACGTACATATATTATATATGCAGTCACTAGCTATAACTCATGTCGATGATGTATGTACTCAATCATTAGGAGCATAACGTATACTCTTCTTTCTTGCGTTTCTTGAGTAGGATCTTGAGATTGTATGCATGAAAAAATATAGGTTTTAAATTGTGTCTTTGTATATATATAAATTGTTAAAGTATTATAAACAGAAACAATATGAATTATATATGTTAATAACATAAACAAAGAAATCATACGTATTTCTAAAACTAAAAAGTTCTAATTTCTATGAAACTATATATATCTTTTGTTTAAATGATCATGCATGTAAACGTGAATACGTAAAGTGAGGTATTAGACAAAAACTGATAAGTGTGTTCTTGATGTGTTGTGTTTTTTGTTTGTAGATCTTGCGGGAGAGAGGTGTAGAGGAGACGCAGAACAATGGCTATTCTTTGTGCCAAGACAAGAAAGGGAAGCTAGAGGAGGAAGACCAAGCAGAACCACTCGTTCAGGTTACTGGAAAGCAACTGGTTCACCAGGTCCTGTGTTCTCACCGGATAACCGAGTGATCGGAGTCAAGAAGACGATGGTGTTCTATACAGGCAAAGCACCTACGGGTAGAAAAACAAAGTGGAAGATGAATGAGTATAAAGCTGTTGATGAAACAACTAGTGTATCTACAAACCCAAAGGTGCATACATATATAACCATAACTTTACAATGAAGCTTTTCATCACATATATATATATATATATATATATATAATTTTATATGCGGGATTTACATATAAAATAGTACTCATGATGTCTCAAGACCCTATTTGGACAACCATGTGCAGTGAACTAACTGTATAATATTTTATAAAAATATTACAACAGAGAAAACTGAAACGAATTATCCTATGATTTTGTCCGGAATCATATTTATCTCTATACAGATATATATGATATAATCAGATTTTACTTACAAGTCTATTCAAAAGTGATATATGTGGTAAAGAGTGATTTACATGTGTTTTTAAGTATTTGAAATTATCCAACTTAAACTCATGCAATGAAAAAATTAAAAATAAATACCAAAAAACCCAAAAAAAAGAGTCATGCATGCATATTTTTCTCTTTTTTTATTACTTTTTTTTGGACAAGGCATATTTTTCTCTATTGGTTTAAATTAGGTTCATTGAATTTATAGTTTTCTACCATCCTAAGATGCATAAGTTATTGTCTATAAATTATTGAGAACATCTAATTAGAAAAACAAAAGTAACCCTTTCTTGATCATATTTAACAAAGTTTAATTGTTGAAATCTCAAATATAGTTGAGGAACGAGTTCAGTATCTGTCGAATCTACATAAAATCAGGAAGCTCGAGAGCATTTGATAGACGTCCCACAGAAACTTATGGGATAGAGAGAAGGGTTCCTAGCAATAGAGTGGAGTCATCATCTCATGCTACAACATCAACCTCACTAGAAACTTCACATTCAAGAGGAAACAAAGTTGATTTATCAGTGAATGCTACTACTACTACTACTACACAAAGTATCTCGGAGATGGTTGATGGGCTATCACTACCTTTTTGGGAATGGGAACAAATGAATTGGTCTTAAACCATATAAAATTACTTGTTTTGTTTCATTTGCTATGAAATATACAAAGATGTATGCTTTGTGTAAAAAACTAGTAGTAGTTAAGTAAGAAAGATGTTGTGTAAAATATAACACACTACATTCATTTGCCTTACCGGATTAGTAGACCAAGCTTGAAGATGATCACTATTTTTTTTTTACTTATGTCCTTTTCCTTTTGTCTTTTATTCATGGGTTTGTTACTTATTTTTTTGTTGGTTTTTATTCAAACACACAATAGCTAAACTAAGGTTACAAATTTGTTTGTTTCTCTTTGTAGTTTCTAGTGCGAAAATAAATTACCATATCTATATATTTACTCTCTTATTATAAGCGTTTACGAGTTTTTTTTATCCGAGATTCTTACGAGAAATGCTATTTACTAGGAATTATTTTACGAAATGTGCTAATTTCGCTAAAATTTGATGGATTTACAATTTTTGAAAACTTAAAATAATCTATATTTATGAGTTTTTTTTTGCTAAACACATATTTTGTAGTAATACTAAACTTTGAAGACAAATACAACCGACTAAACCCAAGCATAACGAGTAAAACGTAGGTTTAAACACACTTTGTTAACATGAAAAATGGCAAATCCATACGATTTTACTAAAAATGGCAAATCAAAAAAATTTGAATTGATTCTTTTTATCCTCCATCGCTCATTCCAAACCTATAAATATATTTCATGCTTGAAATTTGTGGAAATGAATAGCGAACAATTTAAACCATTGACAACATCAAAACTTAATATATGTACAAACCATTGAAAACCTATAACCAAAAGAAAAAGCTTTATTCAACATATACACACAATGGCTTGTTTTTACTCTTCTCATCCATACATATCAATCTATATTGTAACCTTTCTTCTCATCTCACAATGGTCATCTACTACAAATGCAAAACCAAACATTGCTAGCACTTTATCAACAAAACCAAAAACATGTCCATATCCATCATTGCTCATATCAAAAGCTTGTAAAGGCACAGCATCAATTTCGTCCCTAGAAGAAGCATGCATCAAATCTCTAACCTTAGATCATCACACAGCGTCCGCATCAACTGCATTGGAATTGGCTAAGGCTGCTCTTAACCTTGCCATGGAGAAGACAAAACATACGCAGTTTCTCATCGGTTCTCCAAAGAAACCATGTTTCAAGAGTTGTATGGAGAACTATAAAGATTCTGTTCTTGAGGGATTACAAAAGGCAGAGTTGTCAATGGCTAAAGGTAATGTCGATGATATGGATGACGAACTTAGTCTAGCACGTGATGCTGCTGATTACTGCAATATGATTTTGTCTGTTGATCCAGATGATACAAGGTCCTTGGTTTTTGCGGCTAACATAGATGTGTATAATCATATTACGTTTGTGATGAGTGTAGCTGACTTGTTGTAGAACAATTTCAAGATTCCATTCAAATTAATACAAAATGTTGTGTTATTACACAATCATTAGTATGATCTTAGAACTTCTTTTTAATGTCTATCTTGTTATTGTGTATATAGAAATTTAAAAAAAAAATACATTTAAAAAGCAGACAATTACATGTGGTATATGGTATCTCTTAATAGTATTATGGAGTACACTTTTAAATAAATCTCATTAAAAGTATACATTTAAATTAAATTATCATTACAAATATAGGTTTTAAAAAATAAATTAATAAAAATAGCCAACTTTGTATACTCTATAGTAAATAGCAAGCCATAAAAATGTCATATGTATATGTCATAAAAAAGTAACTTGTCATTAAAATAACAAATTTTTATTTTAACTTCTCAATCTCTAAATATGCATAATTTTCAGGATAATAATAATAAATTAATCATAATCATAAATTTTAATTAATGTATATCATGTTTCATGGGTAAAGTGGATTTATCTATAGTTTTTAATTTACTGTCAAATTTTGTTTCATCTAAATATTTAAATTTCAATTCCAAAACTATTAAATTTATAAAACAAAAAGACTAATTTGATTTTTGTAAAATTTTCTTAATTCATATTTTTCAAGAATAATCATTGTAATTTTACAGACTAATAATATATATTAATTATAATAAAAATAAATTTGGAGTTAAATACAAAAATAGAGATGATATGTTAAATTCTAATTGGATCGACAATGTCATACTTACTCTTTATATGATTCTTTCCTTTTCATGCATGTACCAAAAAGATAACTCATCTTAAACCGAACCAAAATAACGCAAACCGGACTAAAATCAACTAATAAAAGCTAGTGATCGTCCGGTTCAATTCAAACCGGATCTGTATCAACGCTGCCTCGGGTTCGATATGACGCACCCGTTACTTGTTTCAATTAAATCGCTATAAGCTTCGAAGGCTTCCCTCATAGCTTCTTCTTCTTCCTCTCTCACTCACCGATACTCTCATACTCTGTGATCTCTCTCAGGTTCGTGATCTTCGTTGCATTTGTCTCTCTTGATCTCCCTTAAACCCTAATCGTTTCAATCCGAATTCTCCAGATCTGATCTGTTTCTCTTCTCATTGTCACAGATCCGAGGGTTCTCGTGTTTACAAGGTAATCCGATTTCTGATCTTTGATCGCGTATCGATTTCGAATTTTTGATGTTGTTTTTGTTGCATTGTTGATGATGATGATGATGATGATGATTTTGTGTTTCGTAGATTTGTAATTCGTAAACGTACGTGAAATTGATCTGTTTGGTTAAAATCAAGCATGGCTGCTCCAGTGCCTCCAGGAGCACAAAGACCTAACAATCCGCAAAACTCTGGTCCTCCTCCTAATTTTGTTCCTGGTTCACAAGGAAACCCCAATTCTTTAGCTGCTAATATGCAGAATTTGAACATTAACCGGCCACCTCCTCCTATGCCTGGTTCGGGTCCTAGACCATCACCACCTTTTGGTCAGTCTCCACAAGGACCACAACCGTTTCCTCAGTCAGCACCTTCTTATGGGGTTCAACAACAACCAAGGCCTTCTCCTATGGCTAGACCTGGTCCTCCTCCTCCTGCTGCAATGGCTAGACCAGGTGGACCTCCTCAGGTATCACAACCTGGTGGGTTTCCGTCAAATTTTCCAGGTGGAAGACCCGTTGCTCCACCCCCTAATCAGCCACCGTTTGGCTCTAGACCATCGACTGGTCCATTGACTGGTGGTGGGTCGTCATTTCCACAGCCTGGTGGTGGTTCGCCATTTCAGCAGCCTGGTGGTTTCCCAGCTTCAGGTCCACCAGGAAATGTAGCTGCAGCTCCTCCGTCAGGAGCTCGCCCAATCGATTTTGGTTCACCTCCACCTATGGGACCTCGCATGTCCATGCCACCTCCCTCTGGCATGCCTGGCGGTCCTTTGAATAATGGCCCTCCTCCTTCTGGCATGCCTGGTGGTCAGTTGAGTAATGGCCCTCCTCCCTCGGGCATGCCTGGCGGTCCGTTGAGTAATGGGCCTCCTCCTCCAATGATGGGTCCCGGGGCATATCCTAGAGGATCACAGTTCCCAGGTGGTCCTATGATGGCTCCACCGCCACCCTATGGACAGCCTCCTAGTGCAGGTCCTTTTTCAGGAAATTCACCATTATCTTCACCTCCTGCTCATTCACTGCCTCCGCCAACAACTTTTCCTGGGCCCCCTTATGGCAGACCACCCATGCAAGGAGGCTTTCCTTATGGAGCACCACCACAGCAGGTATATCCACTGAAGCTCATGATATATGTTCTTGTCTAGCAGTAATTGTCCAGTCGACTTATGAATTGGTGAAACATGCAATGCCTTTATAGAGATGAAAGTTAAACCTATTGTTGATGTGACTTGTGGATCTTTCCAGAAGGGAACAATTTTAAGATATGGTTTCTTCTGCCTAGTAATAGAATAGGGGACAATATATGTAGAATCTTTAGGTTTGTGCGATTCTTCTTTTTCACAACTGATGTATTTCCTTTGTGACACATTATGATGGCTTTACAACTTTGAAAATTGGTAGCTACCTTCTGCTCCTGGCACTCCTGGTTCAATGTATGGCATGGGTCCAATGCCAAATCAGTCAATGACCACTGTTTCTAGCCCCGCGAAGATTGATATCACTCAGATACCAAGGCCAGGTTCAAGCTCCAGTCCAATCGTGTATGAAACTCGCGTGCAGAATCAGGCTAATCCTCCACCAGTATGTCATTTAATTCTAATTTTGGAAATTAATGTTTAATTTTAAGTGAGTGAAAACTGCTGTGTATTTCCCCTGAATCTCCTTATTTTTTATATTTCTTGTTGAAGCCAACTACTGTTGATTATATCACTAGAGACACTGGAAATTGCAGCCCGCGTTACATGCGATGCACAATCAATCAGGTTTGTAAAGCGAAATATCTTAAGCCAAATTTAATTCTTTGTGTTTGAAGTATTGATTTACTGTGTCCCTTGACCTTGGATATACCTTGTATATTGATACCTTTCTTCGCTGTATCCATAGATCCCATGCACTGTTGATCTTCTATCTACATCTGGTATGCAACTGGCGTTAATAGTCCAACCAATGGCACTTTCTCATCCATCTGAAGAGCCTATTCAAGTAACACTAAACTCTTTAACATACTACCTTTTCTGACCACTTAAGTTTCCAGTTGAGCATAGGATCGAAGAATCATGGTAAAAAATAATGTTGACATGAAGTCATATTATTGAGCAGGTTGTGGACTTTGGTGAGAGTGGCCCTGTTAGATGTTCACGTTGTAAGGGCTACATGAATCCTTTCATGAAATTCATTGACCAAGGAAGGAAGTTCATATGTAACTTGTGTGGTGAGTATATAAAAGCCATAGATATTGAGTTACTGCTATATCCGGTGCAATAGCAAGTACCAAGTTAAGAATTGAAAGAATTATTATGTAAATTTGGAATTCACCTAGAATTTTGACACCTTTGAATTGTTATCATTGTAATCACTTTAGGACTTCGATAATGTGGAATGTTATTGTGATCAATTTTCTCATCAACTTTCTTGTTACAGGATACACTGATGAGACTCCTCGTGACTACGTGAGTAATCTGGGTCCTGATGGTAGACGTAGGGATGCTGATGAAAGGCCTGAGCTGTGTAGGGGAACTGTTGACTTTGTTGCTACAAAAGAATATATGGTTAGTTTGTGAATGTTTCTAATAGTTTTATGCCAAATTTCTGTGATGTCGTTATAAGATGTCAGTTTTCTTTTATCAGCTCTCAGAGAAGACCAAATTTTTTTACGAAGTAGTCAGTAATGTATTCATATGTTTTCAGAAGATGTGAACCTCTACTAAGGCAGAAATTGTGTGTTTCTCTATTATTGCGACACCTCTTACTAATATTGATCGCAGATTAAAAGATACCCTTTATAACTTAAGTTTTGCGTTTGAGCTAAGAGATTGAGTTTTCTATGCTGGAATGGGAATTATGATGATTATATTGTCTTGGTTATGCAAATTTGGTTCATTGAAACCAGGTGGAGATAAATATCAGTGTCTTTTTTACAGGTACGAGAACCAATGCCAGCAGTATATTTCTTCCTCATTGATGTCTCAATGAATGCGATTCAAACAGGTGCAACTGCAGCTGCTTGCAGTGCAATCCAGCAAGTTCTCTCTGACCTTCCTGTAATTTTTCTCGCCCTTTCTAATAAAAGACATGGAATTTAAATTTCCTTTTTTTTATTTAAACGGCTGAGCTGGAAAATTAGGCTAGGCTATATAGTAATGATTCTAAATAAACATGTTTTATTTTGTCATTATTTTAAGAAAGTCTTGTATGCATTTTGCAGGAAGGCCCTAGGACATTTGTTGGAATTGCCACATATGACTCAACAATTCACTTTTATAACTTGAAGCGTGCACTGCAGCAGGTGATTTGTTATGTCATTCTTTTCCTTGTTTCTTTTGCTAAACTATTTAAAAGGGGAACTGGAGTTATCTTTTTCTGAGGAGACCTTTCATCCTTTAGTATCACTATCATAGATGTGAAGATGTTATCTTGCGGAAAATAATTATTTTTTGATACTTGGCTGAATAAATTTATACTGCACTTGAATGCCACTTCTCTGCTGCTTCTTTTTCTTGTTAGGATAAGGTTTTGCTGACTCCCATGTAAATTTTTTGTTCTGTTTCCATGCAGCCGTTGATGCTCATTGTTCCTGATGTTCAAGACGTGTATACACCTTTAGAGACAGATGTCGTTGTTCAGCTATCTGAGGTAAGCTATTGTCATTGTTCCGGCTGCTCCCTGCTTATATTATTTATAGTGTCAATTCCTAAATTTCTTACTTATTCTCTGTTATTCTACTGGAATTCAGTGTCGTCAACACCTGGAGATTTTGTTGGAAAGTATTCCAACAATGTTTCAGGAAAGTAAGAGTCCTGAATCTGCTTTTGGTGCAGCAGTTAAGGTATGCGATTGCCAAATGTAAATGCTTAAGTATATATCGGATGCGGTCAGATAGTAACTTGAATTTTACGTGTCGACTAATTAGTATTGATTAATCATCGGGAGAATAATAAAGGAAGTGAAGTTGGTTTGTTGGGTAAATTGGCCAGTGGGGCTGTAGCAAAGTGAAGACTCTCTTTGGATCTGTTTTAGTGTAATCCCGATTTTCCTTTGGCAAAATGATGGATTAGGTCTATATCTCTCCTTTATGCCATTGTCTAACGTATCTGCAATCTTTTTCCTCCTAGGCCGCATTCTTAGCTATGAAGAGCACTGGAGGAAAGCTCATGGTGTTTCAATCAGGTCTGCTACTTATTCAGTTTAGGCCATCAGACTAATGCTTTTGTGTCCAATCACTTGGAATGAATCTATATATCTTGAATTACCTGAAATATATCTATGCACCTTGATGATTTTGTATCTTTTTTTAGTACCAGTTCATTCTTCTTCTTGCTTGTCCTACTGTTTGGTACCTGTATAACTTAAATGATATGATTACTTCTTACTTGTCCTCCATAGTTCTGCCTTCTGTTGGCATTGGAGCACTTTCTTCTAGAGAGGCTGATGGGAGAGCTAATGCCTCTGCGGGTGACAAGGTACAGATGCATTTATTTTTTGTATCTTATAGTGCATTCTGATCTATGCATTAGAGGTCTTGAAGTAAAATGTTTTTAAATGCATTTCTTTGGTTTCTTTTGCTGGCTTGTTTTGTTTAGAAACTTGAACGGCATCTGTTCCTGAGATTGCTATGTGCCATTACTGATAGTAAATTCTCTTTAATATGATTTCAGGAGGCCCATAAGTTACTACAACCTGCAGACAAAACTTTAAGGACCATGGCTATTGAATTTGCTGAATACCAGGTATACTAAAATGGATCTAGGTGGCAAAAAATTAACCAATAGTGTTTCCATCTGCATATCAATCATCTACTGCGCTTTCCTCTCTCATAGTTGTTGCAATATTTTACCCTCTCTAATGCATCCAGACATGTCTCAGGTCTGTGTAGATTTGTTTATCACAACTCAAGCGTATGTCGACATGGCTTCAATTTCTGACATCCCAAGAACAACTGGAGGACAGGTAGATTCAAATTTCTTTATCCTTTCAGGATATTACGTATGCTTTTGGTTGAAAATGGCGTGCATTTGTTTTCATTAGTGATAACTTACATAGTTCAATTAGAATAGTTGTTACTACAGTGGATCTCGTCTCTATACTATTCATTATTTTTTCGCATGGAAGTATCTGTCTATTGTCTCAACCAAACAAAGGAAGCATGTGCCTACTGTATTGCCATGACATGTGCATCACCCTTTCTTAAATTTCCTGTGAAATTTCTTTTTACTGGATAGACTTCCTGGGGATCTTATTGACTTTGAGCTCATAGTTTTGATTTTAACTTTCCATTATAATTTTTCCAGGTTTATTGCTATTACCCTTTCTCAGCTCTTACAGACCCCCCAAAGTTATACAACGATCTTAGATGGAATATCACGAGGCCCCAAGGTTTTGAGGCTGTCATGCGAGTCAGATGCAGTCAGGTAATGTTTTGTCAGAGAGTTCTGTCTGTGGCAAAATTGAGGTTGACGGTATATTGATGAATACCACTCTTGTTGATTACTGTAGGGTATCCAAGTGCAAGACTACTCAGGAAACTTCTGTAAACGCATACCAACTGACATTGATCTACCTGCGGTGGGTGCTTCTTCCTTCAAATTTACGATTAGTTGTTCTGAAGCATTTTGTGTATCAGCTTATTGTGTCAATACAAAAAAATGAATATTTCTCTTTTTTGCTTTGGGACTACGGAACATTCATGCTGCTTTGTTACCTAAAAGTATAATACTATGCAAGAGGGAAACATGTTATTTGCTGCAAGTTTACCTGGAGAAGTACGTTGGTATAAATTTATTTATTTTTCTGACGAGCCTTGAGTGCCATGCAGATTGACTGCGACAAAGCTGTCATGGTGACATTAAAGCATGATGACAAACTACAAGATGGAGCTGAATGTGGTTTTCAGGTTTACTTTGTACTCATGTCAATTAGCCCATTCGTAATAGATTTGGCAAGACCTTACTTTGCTGAAATGTTG
The DNA here is from genome assembly GCA_036452645.1 of Capsella bursa-pastoris. NCBI lineage: Eukaryota > Viridiplantae > Streptophyta > Magnoliopsida > Brassicales > Brassicaceae > Capsella > Capsella bursa-pastoris. Next base: position 13,381,810 of record CP144195.1, on the reverse strand, counting down.
GTAAATTGTCTCATTTTATAAAGTGTTTATGCTTTTTTATGATTTTTCTTTGATTTTCAGTGTGCCCTTCTGTATACCACCATATCTGGAGAAAGAAGAATTAGGGTTCTTAACTTATCACTCCCTTGTACAAACATGCTCAGTAACTTGTTCCGCTCAGCTGACCTAGATTCTCAATTTGCTTGTATGCTGAAACAAGGTAGGTGTCTTTATTTTGGCTCTTAGCCATGTAGTAATTTTAGCACCAAAAAAACCCATTCGGGGTAAGATATAATTTACATATGTTGTTTTTTTTTTATGTAGCGGCTAATGATATTCCTTCTAAGGCACTTCCGTTGGTAAAGGAGCAAGCAATTAATAGTTGCATCACCGTACTACATTCCTATCGTAAATTCTGCGCTACAGTTACATCAACCGGACAACTTATTCTTCCTGAAGCACTCAAGCTTTTGCCACTATATACTCTTGGTATTTCCTTATCACTTGCAATCTGTTTGAAACAAAAAATTTACACCACTTCTAGATGGTTTGCCCCTTATATGCAAAGAAACTTTATATGCAATCAAAAGCTCATTCTTGCCTTAGAGTTATTTGGGATATTAATTATACAAATATAAAAGATGTGTGCTCCCTTTCTGCCAAGCCAACTCTGCTGCTTTTCATGTGGCTTTTGAGTCATTGTCACATGCTTGATACTTAAATGCTTAATTACGTTGTTTATTTTATTACATTCCATTAGGATGTATTTCCTCTGTTCCGTACGGATACTATTCTTGCTTTGTATCTTGTTTTGTCATTTTTTCAATGCGACTTATGATCTGACTTTTTATCCTTTTCAGCCTTAACAAAAGGTGTGGGGTTACGAACGGATGGTAGAATTGATGACCGATCATATTGGATAAACCATGTGTCTTCATTGTCTACTCCTTTGGCCATCCCCCTAGTTTATCCAAGGATGATTGCTATACATGACCTTGATGCACAGGTATGGAGCTAAACTTTTAGCTCATGTATTGTTTATTCCTTACTTTATCCACGCTATTTCAAAAATGTTGATGATTGTTCTCTAATCTATTAGGATAATGAAGAAAATGTGGTTCCTTCTCCAATCCCATTACAAAGTGAACACCTTAGCGATGATGGAGTATTTTTCCTTGAGAACGGTGAAGATGGTTTGGTATATATTGGGGAATCAGTAAATTCAGATATCTTAAAGAAGCTCTTTGATGTTTCTTCAGCTGCTGACCTTCCAAGTCAGGTAAACTAATCATCATCTTAGCACATGCTATATTCTGTAGGATCTGACTGTTGCCTAATTGTTGGTCGAGCACGCTCCAAAATGATTGTTTCAACATATTTTTACTTATCACATTATTAAGAACACGAAAGATGAAACACTTTTCTAAAGTTAGTGAAACCTGCTTAACACATGATACGCTGTTTTTTGTCTACACAGTATGTGCTGCAAGAGTATGATAATCAGCTATCAAAGAAGTTCAATGATGTGGTGAATGAAATAAGGAGACAAAGAAGTTCTTACTTACGGTACCAAAAAAGTCTCACTATCTTGTTCTTTCACTTGAAGTGATTACCGTTCTAACCACATAAATCTATTTCTGTTCTCTCTCTCTCTCTGCAGCATCAAATTGTGCAAGAAAGGAGATCCAGCAGGTGAGTTACTCTTAGCATAGCTAACTTATAAATTTAATGATCCTTGCACATTTTTCGGATAGCAGATATTAATCATTCTCTGCACTCTTCTTGGTTCTCTCAGGAAATATGTTGTTCCAATCGTATATGGTAGAGGACAGGGGATCAGGCGGACCATCGTACGTTGATTTTCTCGTTTCAGTTCACCGTCAAATCCAACACAAACTGAACTGACAGGTCTCTCTAGTCTCCTCCTCTGTTTCGCGTCTTTGAAATCTTAGATTTATAGCAGAACAAAAGAAAAAAGGAAAAGACAATCTTCTTCCTTTGTACATACTTTCGGCTGGAAACTTTATAATTATTCTTCAAGTTCTTGTGTGCTTGAGAAGTTCTATATTCAATGGAAGATAGAAAGAGAACAGAGAACAGAGAGTGAGAGGGAGAGCTAGATTTTTTTCTGCCTTTTTTGTTTTGTTTTATACAAGTCTTTTTTTGTAGTGCTACTTGAGAGAATAGTTTTTCCAATATTTACGACAGTCTTTTCCGGATCTATTATACCACATTGTGTTGTCTGCTATTTTCCAATTTTTTCTGTTGCTTCAACTCGAAATAGCTTCTTCTTCGTCGATAGAAACAAGTGATATGTTTATCCAATGAATTATTTCCTATATAATAAAGTGGAGATAGTAGTAAGTAGCCCAAATCTTAGAGATTGCCGGTTCGAGTAGCGCTTGGGAACCATATAACATGCTTTGGTTTGGGACCGGAGGGGATGTAGGTCCAGAACCTCTTTGATTATTCAAAAAAAAAAAGTAGCCTAAATCTTTCTTCGATGTAAAATATGGTAAATGAAAAAATGGAAGATTACTAGTATTCTATGTTCGTTAACAGATTGGGTTCAAAGTAAATTATAAAATACATGCAGAATTGGCCAGTTTAAAGGTTTATGATACGACTGTTCTTCTCCTTCTACTACTCAGTATCCCTGTTGGCGAGAGTTGCTGGTAGTGGTACCAGTTCTCGAACTCCAAAAGCTCAGCTCATCATCTTCAATCTCAGTCCAACGAAGCTTGTCCGTTATGTCGCCCGACAAATGCGGGATCACCTTTCTGGGGTTGGCATCCGATAAGTCAGTTGTGCGAACAGGATGATCGAACAATGAAGGTGAGACAACCACCTCGTGCAAGAGATGATCTCGGATATATCTCCACCCAAGAGTAAATCAACATTGAGAACTCATTATTTTGTCTACCTCCCTTTGCTCATTATTTGTATTAACTTGTTCAATATAAACATTACGCTATTCATTTCAACTCTCGTTTTGTGGTATTACAAGGAAATCTGAATTTTTATCTTTAAACCACTTCCTTAAATATAGGAAAATTCTTAAGAATGTTAATTCTGGTATCCACAGACCACAATCATTATGGTGAGCTGCTTTAGTTTTTTTTTTCTGTGCGTGCACTAGCAACGGAGGTAAGTGAAAAAGGACTAATTTTAAACAAAAGAAGAAAACTACAACGTTAGATCTTATTTTCTCTGCCCACCATGCAAAATAATAAGAAGCCAATCGCTGATAAAGAGAGGCATTACAACCAAACAAAAAAAAGTCGAAGGGGGCCAAAAACTCATTCCAACACTCATCTTTCTTTCTGCTTCTTCTCTTGTGAATTCCTCATGATTCGAATTCTAACGTCTCAAGAAACAAATCTGAGAACGGATCGCTAAAAAAGGGATGAGAAGAACATTAAGTTACCAGCAAGGAAGAAAAGAAAAAATCATGCCATTTTCACTTTCCGGGAAGGTGGCCGGCGAAATAAGCTTATTAAATCATCCAAACCCTGTCATCATTTTAAACAAATCTCTGTTTAATATGCTTTCATAGTTAGCACAGCAGTATTAGATAAACCAGTTCATTATAATTACCCGAGTTGTGATGACGAGGAAACTGAAAAGCACTATCAAATATGATCCTAACACCAGAAGCAAGAGCAAGTCGAACGTTACACTTGCCACCTACAAATACAACAATCAAACTGTGGTTCAAGAACATGCGTTTGAGCAAAGCCTCTGATCATATGGTTTGCTTTAGATATTGAGAGTTTTTTGCATTATTATGACCAGTAGAGTGAGAGAGGCCCTATACCCCTATTCATTAGAAGTCCAAAGCTAATCCTATTAAATATTAAAGCAACTAGGATGGAAGTACCTGGTATATGTTAAGGCTAGCCTTTGTTGAGTCGTAAAAGGTGAAACTTCCGTCTAAAGATTCATGTTGAACACTCACTTCAGCTGTATAATCCTCAAGTTCCTGTCAAGAGGTACCACACATAGTTAACACCAGAAATCATATACAATCACCAGGTAGAACGTGGTCGAGAAAAGCCATGACATAACATGGTGAGAAAAAATACCTTCTTCAGAGCCATGATTAATGGATCGTTCTTTAAGAGAAACGGTGCCACCCGAGGGGTTTGTGACAATAGATCCAACCATGATCTCACATAGAAGGGATTTACAGCCAAACTACTGTCATCGGCAAAAATCTTAATGTCTTTTCCTTGGTGACCATAGATATGCTTCTGCGAGAGTCAATAAATATTTAAGTCAATTATCAAGATAAATAACAAGAATACAGATTTCAATGTTTCAAGAACTTGGATGACATTTTCTCTTCCATCCAAATAAACGACATTTTCTCTTACCGCAAGGCTTTCGGCCACCAATTTGACACCCTTAATGATAGCATCTTCATTCACCAATTGCCTGCAGAAAATTCATCGTTATATTTAGTATAGTGAAAATTCTTGATGGATAGAACAGAACAGTATACACCGATATATGTTGTCAGAATGCATAAAACAGATAATAGTTTTGTTAGTGCTACCTTGTGTCAGACAGACTTCCAGAATTTTCCAGTAACTCGGGTGGAGTTGAAAGTTCAGATAAAGTGGCAGCCGTTACTCTGAGCCTTGAAAACTGTTCATGCTCCCAAGCAACCTACATAATTCAGCAGCACAAATTCAATTAGCAAGGGTTTTGTAATGAACAGTAAAAACAACTGAGGGAGGTAAAAAATAGTACAGTCAAACATCTTAAATCCACTGTATGGGAATATAACTAATGGAAGTGAAATAAAATCAATGACTAAACACAAAGTAGGTTTTTTTGTTCAACGAGCAGAGGGTAAGTTATTATAAAGAACAATTTAACATTATAAGTTCTAAAAATGAATTGGACACCTGCGATTTCTGCAATCAAGATGAAAAGAGCATGCGAAACAAAAAATGTACTCTCTATATTTGCACCAGTTCAAAACGTGGAGTATCGACTCACTCGTGAATTAGAGATATTAATCTTCTTGTGCTTCAGACCAACTTGAAAACCCAAGTCTTGAGCCACATTAGAGAAGCCCTGCAAAGATGCCTTTATTAACCAATGAACCATAATAATAGCTACTGGTTGCAACAATCCAAACACTATTTTTTTCACCTCAAAAATTTGTTTGATATAGGCGTTATCTGGAGGCTTTGACACATGGATCAACAGTTCGCTGTCCCAAGAACCAACACTGTTCAAGCAAATGGCATAATCAATGCTCTCACGCATCCTCTGATCAAGGCTCTTCAGCCACTGCAGAAGATATAATGCTTAATGAAGAATACCAATAAATTTGCAAATACACAAAACATAAAATGCAGAAGGATACGGTTTTATTAGAATCAAAATAGTAAGGTCTAGTTACCTTTTGGGTTCCTTCGTAGTTGTAGGGTCCACCAGATGTTAGTGCAAAAAGTAAATTGTATCTTCCTCTTGTCTTAGGATTTGAGTACAGAATGGAGAATAGTCTAGCCACTTCAAGAAGCGACACGACCCCACTTCCATTGCTGTCACTTCCAACTGATAATGCCTACAAACACAAGTTACTCAGGTACATACTTGATACTATAACAAAAGTAAGATGATCCACTACTCATATTACATACCGGAGCTGCTCCAAAGGTATCATAAGATGCAACTACAGCAATTGTTGGAAGCTGGTTAGAATCTCCATCTGCTCTTGATCCTGGAAGCCATCCCTACACACAAACCAAATCTTCTCAGGCTACCAGCACAAGAGAGATAGAGAAAGAGGGCGTGAAAGTACACATCTAGATCCAATGAGTAACTTACAAGGAGCAGGCAGATCAAAAATAAGATAAGTAATAATGTCAAACCTAGGTTCAATGATACTAAATATGAGGGAAGTGTACACCAAATTTCTCGTCGTTAAAATTTGGATGCCTTTAAATTGTTCCGATAGAGATGATGAAAGCAAAAATGATGCAGTAATGCATACAACCACAAACCAGACCATTAGAGTTTAACAACTGAAGTATCTACAGGCTGTCATGTAACTATACTCATCTTAAACTAGCGAGCCAAGGTTCCCAAAACTGAATCAGCTAATAATTGAAGACACTACAGGGACGGCTATGCTACATTTTAAGATATCAAAGCTAGTCATAAAATTAAAAGAACTAAATTAAATTCAGTGTGCTACCTGAATGTTTGTGATGGTAGGAGATGCAATTTTTCTGGGCTCTGATACAGAGATAACAAGCTTATATCTGAAAATAGTAACAGAGAGAGATAGTTTACATACATACTAAAATAAAAGCTCATCAAAAAACATTCCATGGAAATGAACAATATCGTAGACAGAATAAGCATACAAAATATCGATGCAGAGTTCAATAAAGCTTAAGCATCTACCTATATAGACAAACTGTGCTAGTAGACTAAGTATTTAATACATAGCCTCCCCAATCTAGAATTCACACATTGTCATTGTTATACTCAGATTGTAACTGAACGGTTTGCTAGAAGGCATATCACAACAACATCTCACTAAAAAAATTAATCATTAACAACTAACTGACTAACCCGCCAGTAGTCGCAGTAGCTTGCTGACCAAGTGCATCATTCTTCTTTACATCAGCCAGCATAGCATCAGTCTCTTCATTCTCAAACGCGAAGTATACAGGATACTGTGAGTAAACAGTAGTTAACATAAGAGCTATGCAAGTCACTGTTCAACTAAACTAACACACATAAAACAAAACACTCACAGGTATGTTTCCATGGACAAGTAACTTCTCAAGTTGAGCTAACAAGTTCCTAAACCCATCATTTTCAGAGCTTTGACTTCCACCATCAATGTTCCCTGGCCTAAACGTCTGAGGAAGCAAAATCAACAATCCACCAAGCGACTGCTTCTGAGAAATGTAATCTGCAACATTTATGTACCAAAATCTTAAAAATCCAGAAACTCGAATTCAACAAAATCAAACTCCGATTTGAGCTACTCTAATCCAAGAAACCAATTCAAAGTCCGATTTGAGCTACTCTAATCCACGAAAACCAAATCAATACCTCGAACAAAACCAATATCAAGCTCGCGAAGAGGAAGTATAAGTACAGAACGAGATAGATCGGCACCGCGTTGGAAGCTAAGAGAAGCAGCATGATGATTAAGAGAAGAGAAACGAGAACCAAAAGGAACACCAGAGATATCGTACTGAATCAAACGATAAACATCAACAACAGTAGCGGCATCGCAAAGCTCGACACAAGCGACGAGTATAAGCATAAGCGCGACGACGGGATACATCGATTCGAATACCATGACTCGATGTCTCTGCTTCGATTTCTTCTCATCCGCCATTGTTGGAGTGGATGATGTGTGGATCTAGGGTTTTGTGCAAGAAGAAGAGATCTCGGATTTGATCCGAAGCTGAGTTTTTTTTTTTTTTTTAAGTTATGAGTTTTAGAGAGAGTCTTTAGTAGTCTTCACCACTAGTTTATTGTTTATTTGACTTCTTGCTTTGTTTTTTTTTTTTTTTTGAAGTATGTAACAAAATACAATTGCTCTATGAGAAAACGATCTAAGCACGATCTCACAACAACACATGAATGGTTTCTTCTAACTCTTGGTCATAGCAACATATCTCAAACAATGGTTAGTACTTGCTGATTTCGACATTTTTTTGGTCGATATTTCGTTAGAGAATGATCGTATTTTAGGTACGATGGAACCGTCTTCGCGATGAATAGAAAATGGTGTGTATTAGGGCGTTAAAAACGAAGTTCGTTTGAATGCGAAATTGGATGTTCGAAGTAGTTATTTAAAAAATTTCGAAGTTTTGATTAAAGGTCGAATAGACAAATTTGGATGTTTTTACCCAAGCAAACCACAAACGCACATCGAATTGTGCTGAGTCAGGCTGGATTTAGGATTTGAGATTAGGGAAAATAGGATTATAATCCATAAGTTTATTACTATTTGTCCTAACATAGTTTTTAAATTAAGTTGTTGAATAATTCAACAAAATATCTACTCTTTAATTGGAAATGCGAAAGATTTTCTCCTTAAACTTTCATTTTCCATAAATTGCTATTGTCATTATTGCTCATGTTAATTAATTTTTTGATTTTTGCTTGAGTGTTGTGATTTTGCTTGGGAAAATAGTTTAGTTATAAAGTGACCCTCTCTTCTTATTCTAATTAAGTAATTAGTAATTACCTCATCAAAAACAATAATCCCCTTTCTCTCTTCTTCTTTCTTAGTTATCAAACCTAAGAATGCAACATAATGTTAGTGTTTGTTGAGCTTTTCATTTTGGGTTTTGCAAATCAGAAAAAGAAGTAGTTGTACCATGGAAATATTACCGATGTGAAAACCATTACACTGCGAAGCGTTGAAACTTGAAAGTTTTGAAGAAAGAGTTCTGATGTCTCATCTCTACTATTCCTTTTTATATATCGTTTGGTTTTCTAGTTTTGTGAATTGTAGATGAAGAGGAATAGGAGAGGTGAGACTAGGCGTGGCCCACGGGTCGGCTCGCTAACATATCGGGCTAGCTGAGACGGTTTTGGACATAATAATTTTGTCTGCGGATCTAGCAAGTCGGTCCATCGCGGTTCGAAAAAAAATATGTCTACTGCAGACGACTCAGATGAACGTGGGCGCGCCGGTCCGTTTTGACACCTCTAGGCGTGGACATTCGGGTATTCGATTTGGTTCTAGAAATATCCATTCGCTTTCTGGTATTTTGGATATAGAAATTTAGTATCCATTTGGTTAGTTTATAATTTTTGGTTTGGGTTTGGTTCGGTTTTGGTTGGCTTAATTTTTTTAATAAAATTTTAATAAAATTTAATTAATTTTTTGACAAATATGTCTAAAAACTTCAGTTTATTTTGGTTATTTAAAATATTTTGGTCTAGATGTATATGATATCTGTATGGTTTTTTAGTTTACTTTTATTCCCTTATTCAAAAGAAAACGCATTGTAAATCTAAAACATATAACGACTTACGACTTTAGTGGCTACATACAGTTAAGTGCCGAGAAGACTATTTTTTTGTGGCTTAACATAAAAAAACGTGTTTAATGCTTGACACTGTTAATCCTACCGTGAAGTGATGCTGAGGTGGATTCCACAAAGAACTAAATCGACGCCTTTTAATCGTTCTAATAAAAATATATTTTTGTAGTCAGCTAGGCTCAAACCCACATCATTGAGACACAATAAGTTCCCTCTGACCACTCAAACAAGTCAGATTATTGAGATGTAATGAACAAATTAATATATACTCTTCTGTCTCTCTTCTTCCATGGTAAAAAACTAGAAATCTGTAAACGATTCTCATAAAAATACCCATGAACGAAGAATGAAATCTGAATTGTTTCATGAAATCTAAATCTAATCCTTGACGAAATGAAGATTATAAAATCAATCAATTCTATACTGAAGATTTTATTGAGATTAGTCTCCTACTTTATAAATCATAAAGCTTTGCTTTGATTTTGATTCCATATAGATTCGCCAATCATAATATGTCGTTTACATATTTCTACATGAAAGGAGAGAAGAAGAAGAAGAGAAATGCAAGAGTATATATTAAGTCTTCTTTCAATAAATCCCAATAGTTTTATATGTCCTAGTGGTTAGAAGGATATCATGTGGTTTCGACGTTGGTGGTTCAAGTCTAGCAGGCATCAATTTTTTTTACTTTTATTTAAAGACTAAAACGACGTCGTTTTATGTCCCTTCACACGTGGAATCTACCTCAGCACACGTGAAATCCACCTCAGCATCAATTCACGTTAGGATTAACAGTGTCAGCATTAAACACGTTTTTGTATGTTAAGGCACAAAAACAAAACATTATGTTCAAAATTCAAATTAATAAAAAGTACATGTATATTATTGCACTGTTAATAGTTTAATATATAAATTCAACACATGATAATTGTGCAGATATGAAAAAAAAAAAAGTTTTTTTTCCTGTTCGGTTACTAACTAATATCCAAAGATATTTTGCTCTCTAACCGAATCTGATCTCGAACAAAGCTTCTGGTTTGGTCCATTCCGTTCGGTTCATTTGCTCATGTCTAGGCAAGACTTTGGATTATTTACTTCAAATCTTTCAACATCAGTTAATGCGACAGTTCTAGAGTACAGTTTTTTTTTTTCTTTTTATTTGATTTGCAAACACACAAAATCAGAAACTCAATTGTTGGACCAAACTCGAGACTTAGAACAAAAAAGAGAGGATGAGATTGTTACATTCGATGAGATAACGACAATAAGCATTGATAGAGACTCAATGCCCATGTCTATTTCTCATTTCCCAATCAAAGAGGAGATATTTTGTTGAATTAGTCAACAACATAATTTAAAAGTTAATTTGGGCAGATAATGATAAATCTATAGGTTATAAATACCCATTTCCAAAAATCTCAAATTTGGTTTGAGTAGGCACTACACAGAATCGATGTGCATTTGTAGTTTGGATCCTCCTTTAACCTAAAAATGTTTCATTTATACATGAGAATACTCTTTGAAGAAGTTTGGATCCTCCTTTAACCTAATTTGGTCATTGTCGACAGTTTTGATAAGGTTGGTCTCAAAGAGTTAAGAGTAATCTATAAGTTGTAGGAGAAATCTCATAAAAGATGTTGGCACATGAACCAATCAACCTCTAAGATCTTTTTCTTTAGTTAAAATTTTGTTAATTCTACCAAAAATAATGGTCGTGACCTAATAGGCCTATATCGAGCTTCTTTAGATCCTAAACCCGAGATCTCTTAATAACAATTATTTCCTAATCCTAGCTAAAAGAGCCAAAATACATATATTTAATAATGTGAATGTGATTATTGCATTATTTATTTATCAATTTACATATTTTAATATACATATGTTAAATCTCGTGTAAGGCACCGGTCAATTTCTTGTAATAATAAAAAACAATATAAACGTGGAAATCATACAAAATCTGCATGTTGATGATTTTAAATTGAATCTAATCATCTTTTCAATTGTAAAAGATATAATAATGCAAGTCGAATCATACAAACTGATAGGTATCCAAATCAATCAAGATAAAATAATAGTGTTTAATTTTCTTATGCTTGATATAATTGTAGGGTTGTTGAGGGTCTGACTAAAAAGGAGAATTTAAAACCTGTCAATATATAATTTTCAATAAACTGATTAGATATACCAAATTTTTATTGTAGCTAAATTTTCTCACATTAGCTAGTTTTGACCAATATCATTTAATATTGAAATCTTTATAAAAATGAATATACGTTTGATACATTTTATTAGGAGGAAAGTTGGTACCCTAACATTCTTATAAGAATGCCATTTAGTTGTTTCGATTTTGCACTAGTATTAGTTTATAACAATTACGTAAATTTTGAATAATCAATTGAAAGAAAACAAATGTGTATATATATATATATATATCTTATTTGAGAATAAATAAATCAATTGTCAAAACCTCAAAAAATTTAGAAATCATAACTTTCACGGAAATTTTTAAACTGGAGCTGTTAGTGAAAAACTGCGGAATATTTATTTATTTTAACTGTGAAATCAGTTTGTAAAAGAAAATTATAAAATTAATTTTTATTAATTCAGTTTGATCATATACATTTTCAAATTCTATATATATATATTATTTGTATAATTTGTGAGTGTGTGATTTTATATAATTTCAATTTTTATATAATTTTTTGATATTTCTTAGGTGATTAATTACATACATATAATCAAATGAAGATAAAATGATTTGTTAATTTAAATGGCAAACATAAATACTATAAACTAAAAGTAGATTTGTTATTTTTCTATAAACTCTCCCACTAATGATAAAATACCTAACTAACATAGGCCATTTATACTATTCAAATGTAAAAAAAAAAACATATTGAAATGTAAAAAAAAAAACACATTATCTCTTGAATATATGAAGATCTTGATTAATTTAATTGATTCCTTTCCGACTACAAGATCGATCCCTTAATTAAAGCTATATAGAAGCTTTAATTATAGCTTTAATTAAGTTTAAGGTCAACAACTCAACATCATTGCTTCTGTATCTTTCTTAACGTTTTTTAATTAAATAAAAACGTGATAGTGCATTGCTACGAAAGTGAACACGTCTCCTACAGTACTTTAATATTGATATACTCTAACTAGTGTGCCATTATAGTTGAAAAAACAAAATATACAATATAGTTTGCTACAGTACGAACTATCTAAGAATATATAATGTTATCATATATTTGAGCATTTCAAAGTTTATACATTACTCTCATGATTCTTTCGTCTTCTTCTTCTTCGTCAATGATGGAGCAACCATCATATCTCGAAAGCTCGGGAATCAACGCCGTCTCCTCCGATGTTTTACGTTCTAACATCTTAACCCGTCTCGACGGTGCTTCACTAGCCGCCTTGAGCTGCACTTGCTCCAACCTACACTCTTTCTCATCGGAAGAGTCTCTCTGGAAGCAGCAGTGTTCAGTCACGTGGCCTTCGACTTTAGACGCACGTGTCCAAAGCATCATCTCAACGTTCCCCGCCGGTCACCGGACGTTTTTCTCCGATTCTTTTCCGTTTCTTGGACAAGACGGTGTGATCAATCTCCCACCGTCTGTTGATACGACTGAGTTAATCTCAGCCGTTGATATATTTTATAAAGATGAAGTGATTTTCTCTAAAGTTCATGTGACAGAGACTGTCTCTGGTTGGTTCCTCTGTTCGCCTATGCGTGTTGATCTTGTCGAACCTAAAGAGATGGTCTCGACAAGGGTTTCGGTCGTGGAACAATGGGAAGACGACACGTGGAAGAGTGAGTTAGAAGAGAATCTTTCTTTGAGCTGGATACTTATTGACCCGACCCGTAAACGTGCGGCGGATGTATCAACCCGAAGACCCGTTTCAGTGGAACGTCACTGGCTAACCGGAGAAATCCACGTAAGATTCTCTAATATTTTCTTGGTAAGCGGCAAGAAAAAGCCCTCGGAGGAAGTTGAGTTCACGGTGACGGTGGTGATGGCGGCGTTTAGTCGGAAGGGAGAGGAAAAGGCGGAGGTGCAGATAAGGGAGGTGAGCCTTGTAGCGGAGGACGCGGTGGGAAAGAACTTAGGAGGGAAGGGTAGTTTGGTCATTTTGACATCGGCGATGGGAATGGACCGTCGTCGGTTTAGGGTGGGAAGGGAAGAAGAAGGGAAGGAGAAGTATAGACAATTTAAGGAGAGGAAGACGGCGAAATCGGAGATGAAGTGGCGGCCGGAGAAGGAAGCCGCTATGGAGACGGCGGCGTGTTGGATCGCCGTCTTCTTTCTTGGTTTCCTCTTGTGTTTTTATCTATTCATACATAAAAATATGATTGCCATTATGAATAAACTGGTGAAATAGTATAATAATGTAACCAAAATTGTGAAAATCATATTTTAATTTTATTGTGTCATTATGCAACCAATGTCCAATGAAATTACTTTATTCAAAGTGGAATGAACAATAAATTTAGAGTTTTCTGTACAAATCTATATAGATTTGCCCTTTGAAGTTTGAACATACATTTTGGAGAGAAAACAAATGGTCTTCAAATTTAGTTAAAAATCTTTTTTTAGCTTTAGATATATATAACTTTTTTTTGGTTGGCTCTACTTATTTGCTTTACTGCACTCCATGAACCACTCCAGAACTGAATCCTCAACCACTAGCACCAATACAAATGGGTTAATTTTTTAATACTTACTCCATTATCTATTAGATGAACTTTTAGAATAATATACATTGTTTAAAATATGTTTTTTCCAAGTTTAAATTATTATTTAGTTTTGGTTTTTGTAACAAAAAAATATATTTAATGTCTAACTAAAAACACAATTCAGCCAATAAAAAACACAATCGTCATAATATATATTTTTATAAAATCAACAAAAATGTAATTAGTTGTATAAATTTGTATGAAATTCATCTATTTTTATATATAAGGATGGAGAAAATATCAACTAATTTATAACCATGTAACTTTTAATAAGCTTTTAGCTACTATTATATGTTATCATAATTTGACTTTCAAATAATTGCATGTCTTGTCTCATAATTCATATATTCTTAATTTTATAATCTTTGCCTTTGGTTAGCTTGTCATTATCACGTCTGATTCTGCTAAGGACAATTTAATTGGTTATATACACTATTCAAACTTTTCGATTTAGAGACGATGGCCAAAATTAGATAGTATTCACACTTCACTTTACCAAATTATCAACCCTTTAAAATGCAAAGCAAAGGGAGCCGTGGTTAACACTCAAAGGAGAAAATCAAATTATACAAGAAAACAAGAATGATTACGATCTAACATGCATATCCAGATAAGGTGATCGGATGGGGAATATATTTCAGTTTGCAATGTACACCGTTGGTGACAAACTGACAAAACACTCAATAAGGTACTAGGTACAATAAGATAAATTTTGTAAAATTCTTATTATTTTAAAGAAAAAAAAATCATGAAAAATGCTTCATCTAATTTTTCTTTACACATTTAATATCCAACTTTTTTGGTTGGAAAAAATAATGTACTTCATGTACATATAAATGGCATAACAATCAAAAGCCATTAAATCATATCATCACATTATCTTAACGAACACGATCGGATCTAAAATTTCATATCATGCTTGAAGAAGCATAACGAAAGGATATGAGTCTTTTTTTTCCGGACAAATAAAGCTTTCGTTAATTTAAAACACTTAAAACTTCCAAAAAGGGTAGTTCATACAAATGAAAAACTAAGAGGATACAAAGGAAATAGAGGCAGTTGTTCCATGAGTTTTCCAAAAAGATGCTTACTTAGAGAGGTTTACAATGTTTGAAAAATCATTTAGGACCATAGTGAAATCGACCATGAAGACCGGTTTCGCGAATTCCCCGATTAACAAAATACACGGCTCTTGCAATACATGCATACGAGCTTTTAAAAGATTGCTCCATGGGGGAGGCTAGAGGTAGTTTTCTCGCACCTTTCAAGGTCAGATTGAAAGTTTGTACCAAACCCTTCTCAAAACTGCCTATCCCCATCACTACCAATCGCCTAATGGTTCAAACCTAGGTACTGCTTTATTGTTTCATTGTAAATCCGACTACAAGCTTTGTATGGAATTACTTAGGTTCTGAATGGGACCACAGTACAAAGACAGTTAATTTGCTAAAGCAGTACATCTGTATTTATGTTCTCATTCAAACAAAATAATTATTTAGCATATGAACTGCTTTTCAAATGCTTTTTTGTACTGCTTTAAAAAAACGGGAATATTTGTTTTTTCTTCATGTTTTTTCTAAAAAAAACACAGAGCAGTCCACCCATACCCATTTAGGAGTGTTTGTGGTGAGTTCTGTTTATTTTATTTTATTTAATTTAATATTAAATTATTTAAAAATTATATAAATACTTGATCTGCATTTGTAACTCTAGATCTGCTTGATCCACTTTTTTCTGCTCGATCTGCATGATCTGCTCTGCCTGATACACTTGCCTCATTCGAAGCCTTAATCTCCATGGTTGATGGCTTCATGTGAGGGAGGACCCACCTGCTCTATTACGGTATTGCACATATTAATTATGATTTATGTTTGTAGGTTCACCTAAAGTCTTGAGATTTGAGCCTAATACTTTGAAGAAACGAAAGAATATGAGTCTATGCTCTCCAAATACCATCCTCACCTTAGCCTTAACTTGTTGGAGTCGGTACGGTCTAACACAGACTTCCACGTTAGTCCTCCATCAAACCAAAACATAGATAAATGCCTCATGAATGCTCTTGAAGAGCTTCATGAACTCAATTTAACCTATTGCGAAACCAACAATTCGATTTGTTACAATTTACTCTTTCCATATCTGTCTCGGAAACATAAACATAAGTCAAGAACTAACCGTTGGAAAAGAAATTCAACCATTCTTATCTAGACAGTAGTACCATGAATCTCTCCACAAAATTTCTTCCCAATCAGAATAATTTCGTGCCAAGAAAACCTTGCCTTGAAGAAGACAACACGAAACTGTTTTCTAGGGTTCTAGACAGGGCCAGATTCTGTAGTTACTTGACCAAAAAGAAACATCCATAACATCTGGAGTTTAACTTCAATTAAGGTTCTGTCAGTTGATATGGATTCTTCACTGCATAATATTTCTAGAAACGTTCTACTCGTGACCTAAGTCCTTCTCCTTCGACGGTAATCACTTCTCACAACACATCAACTCGGCTCTGCCTCCTCTTTACTTAGTCTTCTTCTCCACCTCTCATCTCCTCTGACGTTGTTCCTTTTGAAACCAGGTTGCTTCTCCTCCACATGAGTCCAAGACCTCAACGATGACACCAACGAAAAATTTCACACAACAACGGCTCGATCTCACCTTCACTCTCGGTTTAGAGGGTTAATTTAGAGTTTCTTAAACTCTCTCTTTCATTCTATTCTCCCCACATCGCTAGATATATTAACGCAACATGGCGGCTGATGTGTTCGAGTTCCTTTGACTCGTGAGGACAGAGATCTGCTATATTCTCTCAAAACACCATGTAAGCAATCTAAAAAGATAGGGCACCGAAACCACTAGACCATGTACGTACAGTAGAGACTACCATATGTTACATTTTTGTATAATAAATAGTGCCTTCCCCGTATAAGAAGGAACTAATAAACATTGTGAATTGGATAAATTTGAAGCAAAAAATACCATAAAATATATTTAGATTATTATGTTTCTTTTTCTACACGAAATCTATGGTAGTAAAAGAAAAAAAAATTCCTAAAAGAATTTGGAAGGAACGTACGAGAATTAACCTTATCAAAGTTGGTCGTCTCTGATATGAAAAATGGTTATAAAAGAGCTTCTTGTCTAAATCTTTTTACATGACAACCAAAAAAAAAAAAAAAAAAAAAAATCTCAACTCTAAAATTCATCCAGAAGGAGAACAGAACACAACTTGTGTTTGAGACTTGAGAGCAGTGAAAATTTCTCACCAGAGATTGTTTTGTGACGTCACAAATGTCCAATTACAATAAACTGCAGAAGAAGGATGCGTCTCTGTCTCTGTCAACGTCTAGATTATTGTTACTGCCACACGATGTTGCTCTGAACTGCTTGTCACGCCTCTCGAGATATGACAGTGCGGTCGTGTCACTAACCTCCAAGAGAGCCGGCCCATGGGCATGATGAAGCATGAGCTTGCGGTGCTCTATAATATATATAAAATTCGGCTATTTTCCAAAATGTCTCCTTAGTCCAGTGGTATTAGTAGTGCAATTCTAGAGTGATACACCCAAGTTCGAATCTCAGTCATGCTCTGCCTCCGGTCTCTCGTGGTTTCGTCTGATCTTGCCGCACACCCCGCACACGTGAGTTGATGGGTTATAGTTCGGAGGAGTACTGGTACGTTTGTTTAAGCATCCCTCCTGACCCAATTCCACGATGGTTCATCCTCCATCGTGCATGGCCTACTAATAAATCTGTGAATCCGTGGCTGAGACCGATCCCATCGTACCCTTATCAGCCTCCAGAATCATCCTCTTTCGTGGTGTTGGATTATGGGATCTATGTAATAGTTGGAATCATACACGGATCGGAAACCCCACTTCAGATGTCTTGCTTCTTGATTGTCTGTCTCACTCGTGGCGCCGCATCCCGTTCATGAGAGTAGCACGCGCTTTCGCAGCGACAAACGTGGTAGACGGGAAGATTTACGTGTTTGGAGAATGCCAAGAGGTTGATTCCTCAAACTGGACAGAGGTTTTCTATCCAAAGACACAAAATTGGGACGCCTTGCTGTTACCTAAGGATCCGGAGATACGCAAGAACACAAGTATGATTGACAAAAGTGTAGTGGTGGAAGATAAAGTTTATGTTGTAGATGAGGAGGATCAAAGTTTCTACTACCTACCACGTAAAGGTATATGGAGAAAAGGTAATCAAGATTCAAAGTGGGGAAACAGAAAAGACTGGTGTGCCATAGGGAACATGTTATACTGTTGTGGTACTCGCGGAAAAATAATGTGGCGTGAGCCAGATGAGTTGGATTGGAAGGAGGTAATGGGTTTGGATGTTGTTCATTGGTGTGTATTTGCTTTAAATGGGAAGTACTGTGCTGAGAATGTAATTATCCCTTGGAAGCTCCACTGGACGAGAAATAATGGTTTCAGCAGACTAAGTAGCAACTCTCGTGGGAACATTGTGGTCTTTTGGAAAGTGCATATCCCTAGAATTGAGAAGAAGAGGTATCCTGGTCCGGACAAGTTTCTTATTACTGGTACAAAAAGGTTGGAGCTTTGGTGCGCGGAGATTTCCTTAAAGAGAAACCCCGGAAGGTGAGGTTTGGGGGACAATTGAATGTGCTGATCTTATCTCTGAACTTGATTCTTTCTCATACACAGTTAAGGTTTTGTATTATGTTTCTCTCAATATCTGAAAAACTTATACTTCCTAAGTGTTTTTTATATCATCTCACCTCATGTTATAATCTCATTGCATGTAATTTCTTTTCACGTTCTTTGGAATTTGGTCCATCTTCTCATTGTATGTATGTTTCTTCTTGCTAATTATATCAACCATTTTATGGATCTTACATGCTCTCCTAAATCTGGTAAATGTAAATGAAGTGGTTCTTAATAGTAGATAGTATAAACAGACCACGTCAAGTGATTTTGGATTATAATTAAACCCATGGGACAGACCATTATTGTTGAAGTGGTCTACGCAACATAAATTATACAACCAAGTTGTGGGACAAGAGAAGAATAATTGCATATCTTGTCCAACTCACTAATTCTGATCTCCTGGTTTTGGTTAAGCCATCATTATCCTATCTGATTCTGCTAACGACAGATGAATAATTTAGTAGTGACTTTTCAAACTCACTTTTAGGACAGAGATCAGACTGCCAAGTTCGAATGATTTAGACTTTTGTTTTGGTTAGCAAATCATTATCCAATCTGAATGAGCTGACGAGACAATCTTTTCAAACTCACTTTTAGACTTGAATGGTATGTAGTGTTGACTTTCTATGATTCAACAACACTCAAATTAGATTAAAAATATAATGGTACAACCTTTGAACATATATAAGAGGTTTTATCAAACAACATAGATCTTTACCATTTTCAATGAGTAAATCTTACATTATTGAAGAGAAAGATAAAACAAGCTTTAATATAAACTTTAAAAATTCAACCAAACAATTCGAACTAGAATCCATTATATAACATGGCTTAAGTACTCCAGTAGACGAATTTCGACTATTTGTTTGAGTCATCCTCTGTTTTCTCCACCTTAGTCATGAATGTAACAGGTTTCTTTGGGTGCTCATTTACAGTCAAGTTAAAAATATCTGGCTTTGAGTAATGTCCGACCACATCGAAATATAACTTGGCTCTTGCTATATCACCAAGATCTGGACGAGAAAAAGAGTGTTAACGATATTTCTTAGCTCGAAAAGTTAATATTTTCTATAGCTTAATGAATATCAATGATATATACCAAGATCAGCTGTGATGAGACCCTCCGATTCATAGTTTGGTCCGGCAAGAACCTTTCCCAAAGGTGAAATAATGACACTTCCGCCTTTGGAGACAGTAGGATCATGATGTTTCTCGTCTGCTATTTCATTAAACGCGTAATCAGGATGGTCAGGGAAATCTTTGCGCTTGCAGAGCTGGTGCGCCGACAACACGAAACATCCACCTTCAACCGCAATGTGAATCATCGATGCTTGCCATTCCAAAGAATAATCAGCAGTAGGTGCACAATAAATCTCAATTCCTGCGTGCCAAAACCCAAAAAATTTTAGGGAAACTTACATTAAAAGCTAGATATATATAGGACTCAATATGTGTCACATTTATATCGTAAAAGCTAACCTTTTGCGTACAATGCAGTTCTGTATAAGGGCATCCTATTTTCCCAGCAAATAGCAGCACCGATTTTGCCAATGGGAGTGTCGTAAACGGGGATGGTTGATCCGTCCCCTTGACCCCATATGCAACGTTCCAAAGATGTGGGCATGACTTTACGATGCTTACCCATGAACCGACCTTGAGGACTAAAGAAAAGGGCAGTGCAATAGAGTGTATACCCATCCTTCTCAATCGCTCCCATTACCAAGTGCACATTATGTTTTCCGGCCAGCTCAGCCAATCTATCTACTTCCGGGCCTGTACATTCATCACAAGAACCAAAAACAAATGTTCAAGAAAATAGTCATTTGTGACCTAAGTGTATATAACACTCACTAATACTTGTTCTAAACTAATTTCAACTCTAATAGAGACAAAAACAGAGAACTCGAAGACTCCAACTATATCCAACAACATAACCAAATAAAAATCATAGTCCAGCAACAACCATAAGTTGCCAAAGTAAAACATCAAAAACATATAATTTTGTAATAACGTAATCTCAATATATCATATATTTTTTTTTGTTGACAGGCAGACAAAAATTAATTAGATAACTATAACAGAGTACTTATCATATGTTGCCAAAAATATGAGTAACAGAGATATTTGAAGAGTACTTTATACACTGAAACCATATGGATCCGATCTTCCCGGATCATGAAATAATATTTGTATATTCTAATTTTTGGACCCGATAAGATTGGTGTCCTTTTATTTGGATTTCTTGATAAACACAAAATAATTGAGCACTTTTTGTTTGAAGTTATTGACTGGTAAAAAAATGTATTAAAATGTTTCATTTTATATATAAAATATAAGATAAGATGATGAAACATAGAATGGTCAATGAAGATATCATAAAGATAGAAGAAAGTAATAATATTACCAGGAACTTTGATAGCTGAAGCATGGTACTTGCGAAACTCATCACGACCGTCCTCGTTGTGCACTCCGACCGCTAGACCGAACCTAAACCCGCGAGGATAACCTCCGATGAATGCTTCCGGGAACAATACTAACTTGGCTCCTTGGCTTGCCGCTTCGATAATAAACTTCTCCGCCTTGTCTACAAATTCAAGAATATAACGTTTTATGTCCGGAAGATTTAGTCGGGTTCGTCTAGAAATATCCGAACCCGACTAATGGACAAAAAAAAGGGGAATGAAGAATTTATTGGTTATAAGTTTACCAAGAGTGGCAGGGGTATCGTTATAGACGGTGGAGGATTGGATGATGGTAGCTCGGACGATAGAGGATGGGGCAACACCGTCGACCGGAGTTGTGTTCTTGACGGTGGAGGATGAAGCAACGCCGTCGACCGGAGTTGTTGTGTTTTTGATGGTTGATATTTCTTCGGTAGTAGACATATTAACTTTATGTTTGTGTGTTTACGATGTGGTGACAATGAGAGAGACTTGTGAAGCAAATATATAGACTTTTTTGGTTTCTTTCTTTTGACAATTTTATATTCCTACTTGATATTGGTAACGACGTTCGAATTTTTTGAATACGTGGTGGAAATGCAATTAGGTAGGGCACTGTTTACGTGTTCTTTTGCTTACCAATGGGTTAATATGAAAGAAAGAAGAGACGTAAATGAGATCTTCTGCTTGATATGATATAATAGTATAATACTATACTCTTCTTTTTTGTTAATTTAAATTTAATTGTGGTAAAGTCTTGGTTTCAAGAGATATGGTCATCATCTATGCAAAGAGGTTACAAAAATTGATTTGATTGTCTATATTTTATTAAAGTACATTAATCTCTTAACCAAAAAAGAAGAAAAAAGTACATTAACCTTTTAATAAAACATTATGAGAAAGTTTTGAGTAATTGCCCAGAAGGTGGTGGGCTAGTGGTAGGGAGGCTTAAGAGAAATGGTGCAATTCCCACAATCTGGGTTCGATTCTCCACTTTGCTGTTAACACCATCTTTGTGGGAAGTCTGTCAGTTGGGCTTAATCCCAATTAGAATCCCAATTAGTTTACCTGGTAATCAGAAATGCAGGCGGCCTGATTATCCCCGGGCATTAGTCGGAAAGCGTTAATCTGGATCCAGGCGATGTTGTAGCCCAACACCTAGGTATTGGCGACGAGTCCACTTTGTAGCACCTCGGTGCGTTCCTCCCAGAGCTGACCGGATCAGCCGATCGGGTATATCAAAAAAAAAAAAAGTTTTGAGTAATCTTCCATTGTAGGAATCGTGCGAGTAAAGATAAAATACGAAAAAGTTATTATGTAAAATCGATAAAAGTGGATTTGCTGGCCGAGAAAGAATATGAGTCTAGGAAGGTGGTAGTCAGGGAGATACAATTATCCAAAATTTCCTTAAAATAAAATGTTTTGAGTCTTTTTTAAAAAAAATTCTATTATGAGTTATTTTTTTCAGAAATACTACAAATTTTTTTATTTTTCAAAAATATCACAAAAAAAAATACTTTTCAAGATGTAAATTCTTTTTTTTTTGGGTTTGCATTGACTATTTTAGATTTAAAGTATAGTTTCAGGGATAAAATTTAGTGTTTAAGATTTAAGATTTTTTTTAATGTTGAAAGTTTAGTTTTTGGTTTGTACTTTGTAGTACTTAAAAAAATATGGTTTTATTTTATTTTTTAAACATAAGCTAATAATAATATATTTGGAAACTTATTTTAGTGATATTTACAAGAATTGATTTGGATAACTCGTTGTTTTTAGGTTGATATTAATCTATATCCCTAGATAAGGGTATAATTCAGTCTAAAGCCATAATAAATTGCAAATTAGTTCTCTCTCTTTTAGTAGGTTGCAAAACACGAAATTGATCTTACAATACTATAAATTGTGTCGTAGAAGCAAAAGCATTAAATGCTTCAATTTTGTGTATCGAGGATAACAATGTTAGCATATGATACAATTTTAACGCGGTAACATAGATGTTAACATATAACTAAGTTAGAAGGGGGTGGTTATACATGATAAAAGAGTTAACTTATAACTAAGGTAGCATGATAAAAGAAATAATACCAAACGGATAGTAATATTGTTCATGACCAAACTGATGTATCTAAATAACTTTGGTTCTGTTTTAGTAACATTACATTCTAACCAACGATTCAGCTTTTTTATTGAGCTGAATTAGCAGATAACTTTTGTTTTATTTTATAATATTTTTAACATATTAACCTTTGATTTATCTCTCTAAGATTCATCTGAATTCCTCTTATGTCCTTATCGTATCAGTACTTCAGGTAAAACTAGGTTATCCACTAACAACCATATCAACATTATCAAATAATGTTATCCTTATCCTGCTAACTTAGTTGTGTATTAACTATTTTACCATGTATCACCACCCCGTTTTATCACTTTGGAGTCTCCCAAAAAGACACATCAATTTGGATTTCAATACCAAATTGAAGTGAGTTAGTAGAGTAATATTTTATTTTATAATATTTTTAACAAACTAATCACTAAATTATCTATTTCAGTTCGCTCTTCATGAATCTCCCAATCCCTTCAGATAAGACTTGAGTTATCAGGTAACAATTTTTCATGTTTTTATTTTCAAATCTTCGGTGAATATTTGTCAGATTCGATAGTATCATAGTGTCAATTAAATTTTATATCTTCTCGGTCTAAACTTTGCAATTACTCTTGTTCTTATTTATTACGTAAAACTTATGATTTTTTTTATTTTTAATGAGTCGTAATCTATCTGTTTTTTTTTTAAGCCTCGCCATGCTATTTGATAAGTTTCATGGTAAATTCGTAAGAGCATTTTTATCGGAGCCAACTTTTAAGGAGTCTTAGATTAAAAAAAATAGAAAATAAGCAAATAGTGGCCTGTGAGATTGCATTCGAATCTTGCCCAAAACTTAGGTCTTATGCCATATGGCGTATTAGGAATGGAGATTTTTTTTTTCTCTATCTCTCTCTATCTTTTTCTCTTCTCTGTTTTTTATTATAGCAATATACATTTATTAAGATATATTTTCACAAATACTCTGATAAAAATGCTCTAATACTTAATATTTGATTTCTTCCTTTAGTTTTCTTTACTCATTACCCTATCCTTCTATTAAAGTATCGCCATGGTATCTAATAATTTGTATAGGACCACTAATGAAAAGGACTTTTTTTTTTTGGTGGTCTTTATTTTAAACTGAATTTATGAAAGTCAAAAGTTTTGTAATTTCTTTCACTTTCAACATACATGTCAATAATACGAAATAACTACAAAGAACTTTGCTTTTTCTTTTTCTTTAAGGATCTGAATGGTTACACCAGTTAAGTTTAATAAATATATATGTGAACAGATTAAACCATTTTATATTTCCTATTCATAAATTATATCTAAATCAATGTGGACTTAACAATTTTTTTAAAAAAACTAATATATTTTTTGCACATAAATAAAGTTGGTTTGCATCAGTTTATTGTCCATTATAAGAAAGTGGACTAAACCATTGACAAATTGTTTCATTTTGACCATAATAACAATTAACACCCTAAACTTTTTCCAAATCACAACAAAAGAACGTTAGCACATCAATAAGCTCTGATGATGTATAATTTATAGGAAGCCGTACAATAATTGACAAAATAATAGGAACGTTCAGGGCAGTCCAAAGATTTTAAACACTATACTGTATTAGTTTACTCTGTCAAATTAACACTGTCAAAACTATCTTGATGCCTTAAAACAAAAGAGAGAAATGAATTTGAAACACTATAATATAGTATTAGTTTACCGAGAGAATCAAGACACAATTCAAGCCTAATACATTCACATATACATATAGGAAGAGATCTTGTCTAACTATGTTCTATTCTTTGTAAGGTTTATTTTTTTCTTTTATCGATGGTTCATCGCAACTTCGGTTACTTATAACATAAATTCGATTTATATGTTGAAAATACGATTTTAATTAACATATTTTGAGTTTATTAAAGAAATAAGTTTAAATAATATTTTTCAAAAAAAAAAAGGAGTAACTAATTCAGTTTGTTTTGTCAAATTTTTAACTAAAAGTTGTGTTGTTTTCACATTAGAATATAAACGATGGAATCAAATATTTGAGATTCAAAAATAAAAACACTTTATGGTTTATTCTAAATTATTCCTCAATTAAATTTCATAAGTCAATGATGAGTTAAAAGGCAAGTAGAAAAAGTTGTTTATAGATATGTCCCCAAAACTTTTAGGAGACCAAGAAATTACAGATTTCGATGACCTGATCTCTTGATTTAGTAGAGATCAAGAGACTGTTTGATCATGGATTCGTTGTGCACGTGATATGTGTGATATCAAATCAACGCGACAACGAATGATGTCTTTTTTGGTTTTGTTTTCTTTCAAAGTCTCCTAATGAAATTATTGTTTGTCTTTTTTCTTATTTTTTTTTTTTCATCAATTAATGTTTGTGTAATAGTTTTTGAAAAGAAAGATGTTTAGACCAAATCCTGAATATTAATCTTGCGTACTTGTGGTTCCCAACCCAACCAATAGTTAAGTTTAAAACATGTTTGGGTTCTTGTATAACAAATTAAGGCAAGCAAGGTGGTCCATTATTTGAAAGGTTTAAACCAAGAGGAAAGCAAACTATGCGAGTAACTATGAGATCGTTGGAACATTTTTGTTCTTTCTTTGATAAATAAATACTAATGAACTTTAAGAAGATGTTGATAAAAGTTTATAAGAAACAAGACTTGAAATTAAGCATAAGTAACATTACATATGGAAAACTTTACGAGGCCCATGCCAAGAGCCACAAGGAAGCTTTTCTACTGAATATGAGCATGATATTAACTAACAGGCCTTTTAGCATATGCATTCTCCAACTATACAGTTCCTCATCAACGGCTAAGCATTCTCTTTCACAATTGAGACTTGATGGGTAGCATGATGATGCGAGTTTAACAAGTTTAAGAACAATTTTTATTTAAATTTAATGGTTCTAATAAGTGAAGAAGAGAAAGTTGTACAAAGTTGTATAGTTTTAATTTTTGTCAATCACAAAAGTGTTACCCAAAATTTTTACTCTCTATTTTGTTTGTACAACTTTTATGTACCGCTCTTCTTTATAGTTTTACACTATTTTATAGAAACTTATCGTTCCATTTTATATATTTTGTACAGTTTTTGAGTATGTTACCAATCGGACCCAATATTAAATAATTTATATGTATTTAAATTGATATATGTGACGAGATCATAAAAGATTTAAAAATCGACTCGAAAAGTTAATCAGAATATCTCTTGAGTCATCAGGTCATTAGGTCGACATGATTCGACCGCGTATCACTTTACAATATCAAGATTATAATAATGTTCTTTTTACTCATCTTTCATCATATTATTAATTAAACTGCTAAAAAGTAAATTTCTAAAATTGCGTTATTAATTTTTGAAATTAGTTTTTCAATAATGTTTTGCTAAAGTTCAAAAATTAAAAATAGAAGAGTAACTTAATATTGCTACTAAAAAATATATTCATTATACTAGTATTAATTCAGATAATTTTTGAGTACTTATTTATTAGTATAAGAGTTAACTAGACCATTAGATTTATTTTCTAGTTATTTGATTAATATTCATAATTATTTGACGATATATTTTCAGTTAAAATCTTAATTATTTTGTTAGATTAGTCAAAAATTACAAAAGAAAAAAAAACAGCTATATTGAGATGTTACCATCTAGTTAAATTCAGCCATAAAACAATAAAAATACAGCTAAATTCAATAAGAACACTCGATTATCAATTTGTTAACTTTCTTTGTTTCTCTTAAACTTCAAAACTTTAGTACATTTTTATTAGTAATACCGAATATATGTATCTAAAACATTTTATATAAATAATTTTATTCTTAGTTTAATATGAGTGTCTAAAAGAGAAGATATTAAAATGTCTATAAAAGAGAACGACTGTCTACGATTTTAATTTAGTTTTAATTTTCTAAAAAAAAACATCGAACCCTTCCATCAATTCACCAATCGAGGTAGTCTTTTAAATAGAGAGAAAAACCAAAAAAACATACGGTGAGATGACAGCAGAAGTGGTCGAAGATGGTGGTGGTGAGCGGTGACGTCGATGGCTAATGACAACGGCAGCTATTGACGACACAAGAACTACGTCCATAAAATTGCACATCTTGTCGTGTAACTCACTAATTATAAATCCCTATATGTGGTTTGAATTCTCTGGTTTTGGTTAGCCCATCATTATCCTATCTGATTGATGTAGCCATTTAGCAATAGTTAAGTAATTTGTAGTGACTTTTCAAACTCACATTTAGACTTGACGGCCAAATTAAATAGTATATAGTCTTGACTTTATCAACATATAAATGAAAACATTATGGCACATCCGAGATTCAACACTCAAATTCGATAATAACATAATGGTACAATCTATAAATACAAGACGATAGAACCAATTGGTTTAATATCACACAACATAGATCTTACCATGTGTCTAGCATGGTGATCTCTTTTCATTATTGAAGAAAAACATAAACAAACCTTAAACATAAACATTAGAACATTTTAGAACTTGACTCCTACCATGATATAGATCTTGATTACTTGTTTGAGTCATCCTCAGCTTTCTCCACCTTAGTCATGAATGTAACCGTTTTCTTTGGGTGCTCATTTACGGTCAAGTGTAAAACATCTGGTCTCGAGTAATGTCCGACCGCATCGAAGTACAACTTGGCTCTTGCTACATCACCAAGATCTGTATGAGAAATAGAGCGTTATATATAGCCTTAAAAAATGATCAGTTCTTATATCCTTAGATGAATGTCGAAATATATATATATACCGAGATCAGCTGTAATGAGACCCTCTGATTCAAAGTTTGGTCCGGCAAGAACCTGTCCTAAAGGTGAAATAATGACACTTCCACCTTGGGAGACAATAGCATCATGTTCTTTGTAGTCTTCCCAGTCGGTAAACAAGTAATCAGGATGGTCAGGGAAGTCTTTACGGAGGCAGAACTGGCAAGCCGACAACACGAAACATCCACCTTCTAGCGCAATATGCATCATTGACGATTGCCATTCTTTTGAACCATCAGCAGTAGGTGCACAATAGATCTCAATGCCTTCGTGCCAAAATCGATAATCGTTAGAAAAAATCATACATCTAATGGTTTTTAATATGTGTCACAATACATTGCATTAAAAGCTGACCTTTAGCATACAAGGCAGTTCAATATAGGGGCATCCTATTTTCCCAGCAAATAGCAGCACCAATTTTGCCAATGGGAGTGTCGTAAACGGGGATGGTTGATCCGTCCCCTTGACCCCAAATGCAACGTTCCAAAGTTGTGGGCATGAGTTTACGGTGCTTACCCAAAAACTGACCTTGAGGACTAAAGAAAAGGGCTGTGCAATAGAGTGTATACCCATCCTTCTCTATCGCCCCCATTACCAAATGCACATTGTGTTTCCCGGCCAGCTCAGCCAATCTTTCTACTTCAGGACCTATAGATTCATTACAAGAACCAAGCAAGAAAGAGTCATTTTGTGTCCCAAGCTTTTGAGAGTGCTCAACTGAACTAGAGCTATCACACTCACTAATTGTATTGCAAATTAATTTCCATCAAACAGTGACAAAACACAGAGAACTCATATCAAACATTTTTGTCCTCAAAGTTATTTTTATTAGCTTAACTTTTTTCTGTGTTAAATAAAATCAACTGTCCATAATGAAATACAAAGGAGATATTTAATAAGAAAACAAAAATATATACAGAAGTAAACATATGTCCACACAAAAATTAAAAAAAAAACCAATAAAAAATCTCTATAATTTAATAAGAAATCTCCTGAATATACTAACATCATAAAATATTTCGTTGAAAAAATAGAAAAAAATAAATTAATTATTAATTATAACAGAGTAAAAAACATAAAGAATTATCATACAAACATATATGAAGAGTGAACTTGTACATTAAACAGATACTGAGATAAGTATCCGGTTTTGTCGGATCCTATATACAAATGGCTTTTAAGACCCGATAGGATTGGATCCAAGATCGGGTGGTGTATATGAACTACTAGGAAAAAAAAAAAACTCATGTACTGTTCTTGAAGATAAAACACAAAAATAATTGAGGTTTTTGTCCAAAGTTAATGATTGGTTAAAAAGAAAAGTTTTGTCGGATCATACCAGGAACCTTAATAGCAGAAGCATGATACTTGCGAAACTCATCACGGCCTTCCTCGTTATGAACTCCCGTAGCCAAACCAAACCTAAACCCTCGAGGATAACCTCCAATATAAGCCTCTGGGAACAACACAAGCTTAGCTCCTTTGCTTGCTGCCTCCACAACATACTTCTCAGCCTTGTCTGATCATTCTCATATCAGTCAGGTTTCGTCCTTTTCATTACACACCAAAAATTATAAAAAGAATGATACAAAAAATTTACCTAGAGTGGCAGGAGTATTGTTATACACGGTGGAAGCTTGAACGATGGTAACTCTAACGATGGAGGACGGGGCAACGCCATCAACGGGATCAGCTGTGTTCTTGACAGTTGACATTTCTTTTATCAACTCAAAACCTTTGTTTTACTTCAATGACAAGAGAGGCAATAATAGCTAGATATATATAGAGGGGGAGAGCTGTTTAGTGTGTGGTACTAGTTAGGTCGAGTTTTAATTACCTACTTGAGACGGTACTAAGGACACGATTTAACCAGTGGTGGGGAATGCAATGAGGTGGATGGACCAGTACTAGTACTAGTTTAGTTCACGTGTTTTTTCCTTACCAATGGTGTTTTTGTGTAAAGAAGAGAATTGAAATGGGATTCTCCGCCTTATACATTAATGTTTTGGTTTCGGTTTTTAAGGAAATATATTGTCATAGTTGGAAAGGAATTGTTTTACATGTCTTACTGTTTTCCTATGTATATAATTCCTTTTTTAGATGGTTATCTAATCTTTCTTGTTAAAGAGTCTCGTAACCTTATCTAAAAAGTTGAATGTAATACGGATTTGTAGGACTTTTTTCACTACCACTAGATTTTAAGTTTTAACACATGTTTCAATAATACGAAAAGACTGCAAGAAAAAAACACATCCTACAAGTACAAATCACGTGAAGGGGGACGTAAGAAATTACAAAATAATATAAAGGTTTATTTGAGGAACTCCAATGATTTCTCATTTACTATTGGGTTGATGATGAATTGATGATGTACTTATTTTTTTTTGGGATTCTTACAAATTTTGCCATTTTTTAGGATAAATTTTACGAATGTGCCATTTTTACTAAAATCTTGTGGATTTGCCATTTTTGGATTTTTAAAAATGTTTGTTTTTAAATTTTTTTGGTTAGAAAACGTAATATATAGTAAATACTAAACCCTTAAGACAATTAGAACCGACTAAACCCAAACATAACGAGTAAAACGCGTGTTTAATCATATTTTTCTAACTTAAAAAATGGCAAAATCAATAAGATTTTAAGCAAAACTAAAAATGCCAAGAAAAAAGTTCTTATTGAGTAATTAACTCTTTTTTTTTTTTACTTTTACACCGCCTAAAAGTAACACTTTCAAAACCATCTTGTCATCTTGATATATACCAATAACAAAAGAGAAAAGAGATTAGAAACACTAAATGGATTTCTTAGTGTTAATTATCAGATCTTAGGTTTTTTTAAAAAAAATTCTTTGGTAGATAAACATTTGGTGTGCTTTGTAACGATTTTATTACTATCTTACTTTTTAATTTCTTTGGTAGTTAAATATTTGGTGTGCTTTGTATAAATTAGCCGGGGCTAATTACACGTTCTCTAATA
Source organism: Capsella bursa-pastoris (assembly GCA_036452645.1). Lineage (NCBI taxonomy): Eukaryota > Viridiplantae > Streptophyta > Magnoliopsida > Brassicales > Brassicaceae > Capsella > Capsella bursa-pastoris. The sequence goes on along the minus strand of CP144195.1, from coordinate 13,351,056 downwards.
AAAATGAAATTGTTTAGCACTATAATGATTAGAGGTCCATTTTTTTTTAATTACATAGGTGAGTAATGCTTCCATATGTTATATAAATATTTAAATGGTAGTGACTGTAATCTTTATATTTGTATCTTACTTTAGCTATATTTAAAAACACATGGTTTAAAAATGTTTAATTAGTCAAACACAAAATATAATTGTTTGTTTGCAAGAAAGTTGTCGACCATATATAATGGACAAATAATGCATAATTTAGAGGCTAGGGTCGTGATCTTCCACTATATATGCGATCATCATGACATTTTCATATTGTATAGGTTCAGATTTTATGACATTTGGAAATTGGTTACTTGGCACAATCAAGTGTGCATGGTTCAAACTTCAAAGGATCAGTCTCTAATGTAACAACCCGCCCTGTTGGATTCCTTCCGCCATGTGGCAAACCCCGCCACATGGCATCCTTACAGCGCTGCAGCGCATCGACCCTAATTTCTCTCATGTGGGCCCAAACTGCGCAGCCCTCTGCTCGCAGTCTCCTTGGCCCACCAGGTAGGTTATTGGTGCGCCTGGCATTCCTTGAACCCAGGTCCTCACCCTTTAACAACCTTCCCACAAGACAAGCTGTTACCAATTGATCTGCAGTTCGATTGGTAACAGCTTGTCTTGTGGGAAGGTTGTTAAAGGGTGAGGACCTGGGTTCGAGGAACGCCAGGCGCACCAATAACCTACCTGGTGGGCCAGGGAGGCTGCAAGCAGAGGGCTGCGCAGTTTGGGCCCACAGGAGAGAGGTTAGGGTCGATGCGCTGCAGCGCTGTAAGGATGCCATGTGGCGGGGTTTGCCACATGGCGGAAGGAATCCCACAGGGCGGGTTGTTACATAAAAGTCGACTTTTAATTGTAACAACCCATCCCGGTGGGAACCCTGCCACATGGCACACCCCGCCACATGGCAGCTACAAGCGCTGCAGCGCATCGACCCTAACCTCTCTCATGTGGGCCCAAACTGCGCAGCCCTCTGCTCGCAGCCTCCCTGGCCCACCAGGTAGGTTATTGGTGCGCCTGGCGTTCCTCGAACCCAGGTCCTCACCCTTTAACAACCTTCCCACCGGACAAGCTGTTACCAATTGACGTTCGATTGGTAACAGCTTGTCCGGTGAGAAGGTTGTTAAAGGGTGAGGACCTGGGTTCGAGGAACGCCAGGCGCACCAATAACTTACCTGGTGGGCCAGGGAGGCTGCGAGCAGAGGGCTGCGCAGTTTGGGCCCACAGGAGAGAGGTTAGGATCGATGCGCTGCAGCGCTGTAAGAATGCCATGTGGCGGGGTTTGCCACATGGCGGAAGGAATCCCACAGGGCGGGTTGTTACACTAAACAATCCTTCACAATGTGGCTTTGCTCTTTTGGAATAGGGTCAACCAGACTTGTTTCCTTTATGTGATTTATGGTGACATGGCCTCGTTTCCTATCTTGGCTCAAATCTCCAACTCAAGCTAGTTGTATTTTTACTAGTATTCACACAACAGCTGAAGGATTGTTCAAAAATGTTATTCTTGGTTTGCATTGTTGACAGTAACTTAAGAAAAGAAAAAGTGACCAATAAATCAACTAAGTAAACATCTATAAAATTCACCAAACTAAACTATCTAGTCTAATATACACGCTTTTTATTAAGTTATTCATAAAAAAAAAGATATTGACATTGAGAAAATATAATTTTTTTACTGAGTTAAGATAATATATCTCAATAAAGCATATGATCGAACCCAAAAATTTTATCTTAAAAGATTAAGCACTTACAAGACCGCAAGTTGGTGCTTGGCTTGCTTGTAGTCATGGACGGCTTTGCACTGTATTGATAGTTTATCAAAGTTTCTAAATTTGATTGAATTAAAACAGTAACTGATATTTCTCTTGTGATATGAGAGAAATCCATAATTCATTAAAATTAGCTTCCAAAAGTTATCTACTAACAAACCAAACACAATTAAAAATATATCATTAATCAATTAAAATATTCATATAATGTAGTTTCACAATTAATAATATAAATGATTTAGAAAATTTTAGTAAAATTTAAAATTATAGTTCTCATATCATGTTTGTTTGATTTTTTGTTTTTTTTTTTTAAATTTCTATGAATAATCATATAATACAGAAAATTAATAACGATCTAAACAATAATTTCAACATATCTTGTAATTCAAATGTCTTAAACAAATATATATCCGTCAATTAATGAAGGAAATATATGTGTTTGACGGCCACATCAACTAAAAATTTTAGACAACAATTTAGAATCATATTATAAATAAAACTAACTTGAATATAAATTCGAGTAAGTTGAAAATTAACTTAATAAGTATCCAAATTTATTTATGGTTTAATTCATTTTTTAAGTAAAACCCAATAAATTTTAGACTTGTAAACTATAATATTTTTTTAAAATATCATTAATATAAATTGTACTATAATTTTATGAACATCAATATTAATATATTATTAAACCAGTATAAAGAATTGTCTAATTATATACTCTAATTTAATAAAGTGAGATTTGAGCAAAAGCAGTGACGTGGTAGTCATACGCAAATATTTCAGTACCCAAGTAACACCTGTGTAGAAAAAAAAAATACAAAAACAAAAACGCAGGTGTAAGTAAAAGTATAAGTGAGCAAAGCACTCGATCATCACCTTTGTATTGTCTTCTTCACGAGTCTTGTTCCCAATTCCCAAGACAATTGTTTTTTTTTTCTTTCTTCTTATGTGACTTCTCAGTTTCTCAGAAAGCCAAAGGAGAAAGAAAGACTCTCTTTGAGCCAAACATGGCAGCAGCTGCACCGGTTGAGCCGGCGGTGACGACGATGTTCCCTGGCTTCAAATTCTCTCCGACGGACATCGAGCTTATTACTTATTACTTGAAGAGGAAGATGGATGGTTTGGAGAGGTCTGTTGAGATTATACCTGAGGTTGAGATTTACAACTTCGAGCCTTGGGATTTACCTGGTTCGTTTTCTTTAACTTGATCTTGTTCTTCTTACATAGTTTAATTATCTTCTTGTTCTGTAAAAGTTTTGTTCAAGTTCGGTAGTTTAGGATTAGGTTATAGTTTCTTGTCGGAAGGACAAAAAACAAAGAATAGGTGTCTTACTATTTTGGGATTATGGGAATTTTGTTATAAAATACTACCACTAGCCTAGGTTGCTTAAAATGGATCTTTGGTCACAAATTTGCTATTGATTTTAGCATTTTTAGGGAAATATTCTTGTGGATTTCATTTAATCTTGAGTCGGCCCATGTGAACTTAGGTTGGTATGTCACATGTTGAAGTTTAGGTGACATGTTTGGTAAGTTTCATTCTCTTTAATTAGTACTACTGTTTTCTTGGGAATTTTGTATATGGTTGTGGACGTTTTATGGACTGTGAAGTTTACTTACTTATTACTTATGTTTCTATGTCCATGAATCCGGTTGAATCTCTAAGTCATGTAGTTAGTTTCTATGAGTTTTGTGGAATCAGTGTATCAGAGCAGAAGTTCAAGCGTTAAGGATATCGGATGTCAAAATTTATGACTATGGGTTACATTGTTTGATAACTGATTTGGTACAATGTTTTATTTTTATAGACTGATTTGTTAAAACCTAATTAATCAAGTGAGCAAAACCTTGGATATATTGGTTTGGGATGGGATGGCTTGGTTTGTGTTGGTACCTTGTTTGATAAACATTAGTTAAATGCATCAAAGTAATGAAAATATGGTTTGTGTTTCAACGTTTGCTTGATGTGTATACCTGATTTGCTCCTACTTGTAGTTATCTCTTTTGTGGGTTGAACTGCTACAAACTGCTCTTTCATTTGTAAGTATTGAGATGGAATGTAATTTTATATTTGCATAAACAAGTTCAGGCCTATGACAATTGAGGGACTTGTTGGGCTTTGTTCAACGAAATCTTCATGTCCATTGTCTGAGAGAAGTTTATGTTTCTTTTCTCGTCTTGAAAATAACAAGTTTTCCGATATGTTTTTTCGCAGATAAGTCCATTGTGAAATCCGACAGCGAATGGTTCTTCTTTTGTGCTCGTGGTAAGAAGTATCCCCACGGTTCACAGAACAGAAGAGCAACCAAGATGGGATATTGGAAAGCCACAGGGAAAGAATGTAATGTGAAGTCAGGTTCCGAGGTGATTGGAACTAAGAGAACGCTTGTATTTCACATTGGCCGTGCGCCAAAAGGCGGAAGGACCGAATGGCTTATGCATGAGTACTGCATGATTGGAGTGTCACTGGTAAACTATTTTCGGGTATTTTTGATGTTTTCTTCGCGCACAAATAGTATATCGAAACGACTAACTAGAAATTAGGATATTGTTATGTTTATTGAATTTCTCAAGTGTTATATAGGATGCTCTAGTTATTTGCCGACTTAGGAGGAATACTGAATTTCAAGGAGCTACAGTTCAGAAGTCACCACAGCCAAATACATTACCTGAAAAGCACGTAAACACGCAGAATGACGCTATCTCAGAAAGTATATCGGGTTGGGAAAATATGGTTGATTTTTACTTGTCAAGTGAGTCAGGGCACGAACTACTCAGTGAAATAGCTACATCTTCTCAATCTTCACAAAATCCACAGGTTGGTCTTCTTTTACTTAGTTCTATATATATATATATCACCTGTTTTACGGGTATATTGCGAGCTGACCAAATGGATAATGTCTAGAGATTCATGATCTCATTCCCATGATTTTTTTTCTATTTTAAGGTCCCTAGTGAAGAAGATTTCTATGCGGATATACTGAGGGATGAAATAGTAAAGCTAGATGATCCAGCGGTCTCCGGTAATACACTAATCAATGTGCCAAGGCTTCAATCAGAGTCCAACACCACAAGAGTACTGCCTTTACCAAACATGGTAGACATACAAATGCAATCATTGCTACAGAAACTGCCATTACAAAATGACACTGGAGAAGAGAACAACATATCCATGTCAAATTGCTTTATCGGTATCTACTCGATTAAGTCTATAAACCGAGCGCGATGGGACGTTGTAGCTTGGGTGCTGGTCATGATAGCCGTGTTGGTGTTTTATCTAGTGTGAGGTTTAATGAAAAGATCTTCTAGGCATTTTACTTGGTTCTGTTTTGATGTTGAGAGAAATGTTTTGTTACTTGTGTTAGGCTTAGCTAGTTTGTGGTATCATTCTCTCCATTATATATCTATTTATATTGTAGTGTCTATGCATACCGAGTGTCTATGTAGAAAGATGAACATTAGGCTCTCGAGAGATAAGTAATTCTGTTTCAGGCAGATTTTATATGTTTATAAATTCATCTTCAATCCATAAGAGCATTGTAGCACATATATATCTCATTTAACGTGTGAATACAACGTGATACTGTGCAGTGGTGCACCAGTCACTGGTGCTTATGTATGAACATGTCTCTTTCCGTTAGTCCCAAACATCTTCATCTTAGGTGTTTTGTATAACATCCCAGTCGCCACCTTTTTTGGTGAGCTTGGCGTCTTATTTTGGTTTGTGAGTTCATCCTATATCCCGAAACTAGTATGTATGTCGGAGAGGTTTTAAAGACTTGTTTACCAATTATACAAATCACTATATGATATTTGCTTATGTTTTGTCTTCACTCAGAAATTTATCCATTCTTGAAATTGTTCCAAAAACATGCTTACGCTTAAGCTTTAACGGTGAATTTCTAATGTAATGGTTAATCGAAAAAGTAAATGGTTAATCGAAAAAGTAAATGCATTTTAGTGTGGCTAATTATTTCAGCTTTTTACGTATGCACCACCATGGTAAACAAATATTACTCCCTCTGTTTCATTATAAGTGATGTTTTAGCCTTAAAAATTTGTTTCATTTTAAGTTATGTTTTCAATTTCTATGCAGGTATTAATGTATTTAATAAATTTTGACCAATTATATTATATATCATATTTTCTCATTGGTTGAATTCATTGTATTTAATGGAATTTTTATGGAAAAGAGAAAAATTATATGTTTTCTTAATATGTGTGTAATAACCTTAAACATCACTTAAAATGAAACAGAGGGAGTAGTATACAACGTTCTAGACAAGAAAATTAACCATTAATAATCGAAAAATATAATTCACTGACAAATGAAAAAAAAAAATTTGAATTATACAGTAGATTACAAAAATATTAAAATATAAGAAAAAGCCCAATTCTTCACTTCTCCTCTTTCCTTACCATTGATTTGCATTTGTTCTCTCTCAATAGAAAAAATGTTGTGCACAATAAAGACAACACATATATCCAAAAGGCTTGCACTCGAATACCAAATTTTGTACGCAACGCTTCTTACATACTATGCAAATTGGTCGAGAGTTGCCATCGTTGCCAACAACTTGAAGCTCATAATCTCTAGGTTTGATGATATGGTGGAGCTTCATGTAGAAAGTTTTCCCCAATAAACAATCGACATGAAGAGTAACTCTACAAGCGTCACATGTATAGAACCATGTCTTTGCGTCTAACTTTGATTCACATATTTCGCACCAGTATTGGCCACTTTCTGCTGTATCTTTTTCTCCGTAACACAAAGTGAGTGCATGCCTATCGTGCTTGTAGAATGCTAAAATTGGCAATGTAGCGCAACGAAGACCTAGAAAGGTCCTGCATTTCATACATTTTAGGTAATACCTTGAACATTTAATAGACTTACACCTTAGGCATTCTCCTCTGAGATAGGTAAAGAAGAGAGAGTGACGGTTACGTGGATGGCTTCCATGATTCAAAGGGTCTGGAAGAGAAGCGCACCCGATATCTAGTTGAAATTCACAACCTTCTTCACCGCATTCATATACGAAACCACCTCCTCTTCGGCTACAAACATTGCACCAGTATAGGCGTATGGAATATTTTCTGCTCAAGATCTCGATGGGATTACTAGCAACTGGATGGAGGACAAGTGGATGTTTGTGTAGATGGTGGTGCTTTTTACGAGGGAGGCATGCACATGTTTGGTGAAGAATATAATCGCACTCTACACAACTATAGAAATGGTCACCAGTTAATATATGAAGGGTGCATGCTTGGCATGACTTACTTTCATAAGAAGTAGACTTCTTCTCATGGATCTTTAGATAATGATCATGAGTGAAGTGTTCTATTGTCTCCTCATCGATCCGCACAAAGGGCTCGATATCTTCATCTGGTACTTCTGGTATTCCGTCAAGATCTTTCCCGTCCCACACGTATTTAGATGTTGCACATTTCGAGTGGACAGCATAAGAACACATCTTTTCACAAGAGTATTGGCCGTAGTTGACGTTGACAGTTTGATGACAAACTCCACAAAGAAAGTTACCGGAAGGAAGGGAGGACTTGTGAGAAAGACGGTGAGGATGACGGGTGATCTTGATGACACGTGGTAGCTTGATACATTTACGATGGACCATGTAGTTACAAGGGAGACAAGCATAGACACGATCATTCTTGTCACCGAGAGAAACCCCACAAGCATCGCAGGGCAAAGGGATCAGTCTAGAAAAGAGGGTAAGAGAATGGTCGTGGCTCTTCTCGTTTGTGATAGTGAGAGGTGGTGGCTCCGCCACGCAAGACAAATTCAGGTTGAATTTGCATATGGGACGATGATAATATTTATCTCCGAGGCGTCTACAACAACATTTGCATGTTTTATAGTTTCCTTTCATTTCATATAACTCAGAGGCATCATTTTCACTAGAATCATCTTCATCAAATGAAGTGGAACCATCTTCTTCAAGCTCATCAGATACAGGTGCGTCCTCGATATCTGAAGTTTCCGAGACGGTGTAGTGTACGCGACGTTTCATGACCAAAAATTTATGGAAATTTGGATCTTCAGAAGTAAGGGTAAGAGAGTGGATGGGGTGAGATGGATGCTTGATCTTCCACGGAAACTCGTGACATCCCCTGTGAAATTCCAAATCGCAAGAATCGCAATAGTAATGATACTTGCTGAACTTTGAGTGTTCGCCTTTGCACACGAAGCAAACAGAGAGGACAAGGTTAGATGATTCATATCGTCGAGTAAGACTATGTGGCTGAGCTGGATCCGAGAGGCGACATGTTGGTTTAGAACGAGAATACTTCAGTGGTTCCATGGGTCGGTAACCTTTCTTCGTTTATGCATGCCTTTCGTAGAACCTCCCGGAAGTGGTATGGCATGTTCTTTTTAAAGTCAACTATTCTCGTAAGTCTTATTTTTAATACGATACCAAATGGTTCCAGCTGTTCTAATTGTTATTTAAGAAGTATGACGAATATCAAATATGCAAGTTGTTGTTTTTTTTTTTTTCCATTAATCAAAGACCAACAACAACTTTATTATATTTTAGATTCTTTCTTAATTAAACAAAATAAGGTAGGAATCTTCGCTGAACGAGGCCGATGTTTACGTAAATTTTATTATTCGCTAGTTTTACGGTCTCCGGTACTACACTTAAAAAAATCTTTATTGGAAGCATTTTAGAATGCTCTTAGATGCAATATTGCTTCAGAAACTGCCATTACAAAATGACACTGGAGGAGAAGAGAACAACATATCCATGTCAAACTGCTTTATTGGTATCTACTCGATTAAGTCTATAAACCGAACGCTATGGGACGTTGTAGCTTGGGTGTTGGTCATGATAGCCATGTTGGTGTTTTATCTAGTGTGAGGTTAAATGGAAAAAATCTTCTAGGCATTTTACTTGGTTCTGTTTTGATGTTGAGAGAAATGTTTTGTTACTTGTATTAGGCTTAGCTAGTTTGTGGTATCATTCTCTCCATTAATTATATATCTATTTTATATTATTGTAGTGTCTATGTGCACCTAGTACATGAACATTAGGCTATCGAGAGATATGTAATTCTGTTTCAGGCAGATTTTATATCTTTATAAAAATTCATTTTCAACCCAACAAGAGCAATGCTATTGCATATATGTAGTCTCATTTAATGTGTGAATCCAATGTTATCTTGTGGTTATGTATGAATATCTCTTTCCACTAGTCCAAAACATCTTCTTCCTAAGTATTCTACGTTTTCTGAATTCTGACTTATGAGCTCTTTCTCAAAATCCAAATTAGTTTCTCATAGTCTAGCTTTTTGGTTGTGTACTACTTTCAACAACTTGGTACAGTGATCTTCTTGCCAAAAATATTTTATGATACATTTGCTTTGATATTCATTTTCTTTACATGAAAAAAGGCATTTGCCTTAGGCCTACTAAAATTATGCAGTTTTCATAATTAAATTGCATAGTTTCTGTATTTCCTGCCATCCAAGTCGCTTTCACTTTCATTCTCATACACTAGTTTTCCTGCCATCCAAGTCGCTTTCACTTTCATTCTCATACACTAGTTTTCCTGCCATCCAAGTCGCTTTCACTTTCATTCTCATACATATAATTAAATTGTGTAGTCTCATTAATTAAGTTGGTCTTTACATGAGTTCTCATTTTCAATATCTCCATCTTAGTGCCAAACATAAAACCCATATTTGTTAAATCATGCTAGTAAAAGTCATAAGAATCAGCTTGAGGCATTGTTTGCGATTGTGAATCATTAACATAATCGAAAGTTGGAGTTTTGAGCAGTTGGCACTCATTATCATATAGCAAGAACTCAATATTTTGATGGAAACCTACGTTTGTTGATTCTATAGGGAGGATACATGTCGTCTCTATCATAAAATGATCCTTGAAAATGTAGGCGAAGTGGTCAGGATTATCATTCTTGCACAAAGATAATAGTGGGTTAAACAAGTTGGTGTAGTCTATGGTTTACACTTACAATTATGCGGGAATTGAGTAAGATCCAATCCCGCTTTAGCAAAGAAAGGTGTGAGTACAGCTTTCCGATAATTGGAAAGATGGGTGGCAAAAATACTAAGTAAGCAAAAAAAATTATATTCATCTCAACTTGTAAACAGAGAGTGATGAATTCCCCCTCCATCAAACTAGGTTAAAAAATATTCTTCCACAAACTCGTTCACAAACCGGACTATTTCGAAAAACATAACATTTTACCTCTCAATTTGACCAATAAACACATCCAAATTTATGGAAACAACCAATTATTGAAAAATCCAAGTACATTATAAAAGCTAAATTCAGAAATTCACAAGGCAATTAACATAGCTACAAACAAAACAGCTTAAATGGGCATTATGTGAAACAAACCTCTTAACAAAATTGCAATTGTATAAATAAATTTGTAATTGATTCAAAATTTTCATTTTCTTATATTTTCTAAAGTGACAAATTCCAATTAGTTGCGATTTTGACTAGATAACAGCCATAGGACATGTGTATCTCATCAATACATAAACTTTTTATATATAGAATTTAAATATTTAGAATATTTTAGACATTCTATAAAGGTTAAATATCTTGAAAGTTTATAAAAGCTTAAATAAAGAACCAAAATTAACCGAATAAATATTTTAGATTTGGCCGCCTAAGAAATCAAGTTTCCTTCTCATTCGTAGTTAGATACATTGGCTAAAATTTTATACTCGGTGTGGGATATTATAACATACTTTTTGTATCAAGTGAATAATATACGCCTGTTTTCAAAAATTCAAATTTCAACATATGCAAAATTTTTATTTTTTTCTCAGAAATTCAAATCAGCAATAGAAAGAGTTGCAATGCCTTTGGACCTTAAAGCCCATTGCTTCCATGGAATTATCATAGTACTGCTAAATTTGATACTAATAAGATTGAAGGCCTCAGGGGTGTTATGTTACAACTCTCAGATCTAAAGGTAAATTACAAATAAGTTAAAAGATACGATCAATTTTGGCAAAAACAAAAAGAAGAAGAAAAATATTTCCTCAGCTTTTAGCCTTTTACACCTGCAAACATTAGTCCTATTCTTTGCGTATTCATCAGAACATTACCTGAGCTTTTACATTATTCTACTGACGCAAAATCTCATTTGGTGTTTTCTAATTGTCGAAACTGATCTCGAATTCGATTTTGTAAAGATCCCGTTCAATTTCACCATTAGAGACCCTGACGGTGGTGGTGGTTGATCATGAAGTTTGGCTATTCTTCTGGTCAAATTCGATTCGTAAGTTCAAGATCATCTTAATCGCTTCATTGGGTCTTTGTTTTTGTGGGTGCTGAGGAATGGGTTTGATTAAAAATCGAATTTTTGATCTTAGAGGTTGATAATGATGCCTTCTCTCTGCTAAGCCCTAGGTGATAGGTCTTAAATGTGTTATTAGTAGTTCAAATTGAATTTATGTGTGTTTTTTGAGTTGGTAGGCTTGTGAATAGTGTATAAAGATTATGAATTTGGCTAATTTCTTGGGTTTTTGTTGGGGGTAGGTGTTTTAAGCAACTGATATAGCAATGTCGAAGCCGATCTTGCTAGTGTTTCTGCTAGTTGTACTTATAGTGACCTCTCAGTTTGAATGGAGGCAACCGCTTGTTGAGGTAGATACAGCCACTAGCTTGTCTCAGAAACAGCAGCAGATTTCAGATAGGGAAGAAGCTGTCAAAGAGAAGGTACTGGTTTCTAACTCTTTCATGTGTTTCTCTGTGTTCCCCCTTTAGAAGATGAGCTAGATGTTGTAAACATCAGAAGATGTATGTAGAGGTTAACTTAGTGACCTGGTAATTAAGGTTGACTTAAGTATGTTTGTTGCTTGGTGTGATACTTTAAAAGTCATATTTTTTTACATTTGGTAAATCTGTTTTTAAGTCTTTTGTTTGTTGTCTTAGAAAATGTCTTCATTACCATGGGATTTGTTTTTTTTTGAATTGTCTTGATTCTTGGCATTGTTTACTTTAAATGTGACTTTCTCCAATTCTATATGTTTTCTTGGATTGGATTTTTTGTCTTTATGTCCGGAAATCTCAAATAAGAATTCTTAAACGGTGTTGAACTGTTTGGTTGGATCGCTTAATGGGGGTTTCTTTCGATTGCATAAGATAAATTGATAGAAGTGGAATATATAAAACGGGTATAACGTCTTTGATCTTACTTTGGAGTATCATAAAGATCCAATTGGATTTGATATTTTCAATGAGTAACCTTAGGTTTCCACCTAGTCCTGACCTCAATTTATTCTCTTTGTAGTCTACACCTTACCTTACTAATCTATTCTGAGGCAATCTTTTATTTATGTGGATCAGGAATGAGTAGCAAGGCTAGGATCACACATTTCATTTAGACTACTACTATGAAACTTGTAATAACTGCAAACCCAAGAGTTTAAATGAAGTCAGGTAGAACGATTAGGTAGCTTGTAGCTTTCAGGACTCAACATGATATGAGTTCCGGGCTTTTGCTTTTTACATCTTTATAGAACGCATTCCAAGTTAGTTTCAGATAATTGTTTACGTCCTCTGCTCGTAAGATGATTCTCACTTAGGTATTTTCAGTCACCATCTACAAAATTATGAGATCTAGTGTGTTTCTGTATCAGGCTCTGCGATTATTAATCTGTTGCTCTCAGGTGAAACGTCAAAATCTAACCGCAAAGTTCACTGTTTTTTTACAGATCATCATATCACAAGAGAGACATATCCAGAGGCTAAATGAGCTTGTGAGGACTCTTCAATTGCAGTTGCTGCGATGCAAGGGAGAGAACGAGACACAAAATGCCACAAAAAGCTATCATATAAACAAACAATTCATCGAGGTCGAACGGAAACAAATCCTAGAAGGCTAAAAACATTTCGAAATAACTGAAGAATCGGTATGTAAAACTTGTGAAAGTAAAACCACTCTTTAATTATTGTGTTGAGATGTTTGTATTGTAATAGTGTATCAATCTTTTGTGTTTTAAAGGATACATCACAATTCACACCTAGAATTAAAATCATCAGACTGATACATGATACACAAAACACCAATACAATTGTATAACCCTCTGACACAAACCAGTCTCTTCTCTTGCCACAAAGGCTTCCACAATCAAAAGATCAGACTCGAATTTGGAATGTATTGTCTAGAAGGAGGACTAAATGCTATAGCAACATAAAGTGTTGTTGACTATACAACACAAGTTGTCTTTACGACACGATTTACATACGCAACACACAAGACACTTGAAAAGTCCATCAACTTGAGACTTTCCCCTTTTGTAGTCTCAATACTCAAATTGACTTCAATAATAATATTATTGGATTATGATATTCTTTATAATATCTGCCACTTGTAGTTTTAAGCTGGATTAAGAATTTGTTTTTTCTAACTATTTTCTGTTTATTTAATACAAATAAAGAACAAAAAAAATACAAGTCTCTTTTTTTTATAAAGGCACTATTGTACTTGATTATAAAATTGGTACTACAAAAGTGACTTTGCATGTTTACAAATTTGTAGATATGTTTTTGTTTGTCTTTTATTTTTCAATCACACAAGTCAACCAAATAACTCAATTTGTATATGATTTTCATATTAAACAAAAAACAAACAAATTTTCTTTAATTAATTTTATTTAGGAAAGAAGACTTGAACCCATGTAAAATAGTGAATTAAACTATTTCCGTTACATAATATAAGGAAAATACATTGGTTCTGGATATGAATTATAAATTATAATTTATAATCTTCCCCTCGAAAATGGAAATTCACTGAATCCAATATATATATATATATATTAATATATACATTCCCTGTGTTCTATTTTACAAAATTGTTTTAGTGTGTATTTATTTTTTATTTAAAAAACTTGCAAAACAAATGAAAATTCCTCAAATATTTTTAAAAACGGGATAAAGAGTAACATTTACGAAATTTTATGTTTGCTACAACATATAATATATTCAATGTATAATAATAATAATTACAAATAAATAAAGGAATAATAATTTAATTTAATTATCAACCCCAATAGAGAGAGTGGCCAAGTTGGACCAATCGAGTCAAGTTACGTTACATAGAGAATCCAACTTGACGCGTTTCTCTCGTCTCCTTCCTCGCAACTCCTCTCACTCTGTTTCAACACATTTGATTTGACTTATATATAAATTCACAACACACACTCACTCTTATCCTCAAAAATCATAAACTCAAAAAATGTCGATCAACAAATCAAACATCATCATCACAACTCGCGAAGTCTGGGCAAATAATCTCGAATCAGAATTCGAACTAATCAGCTCAACCATCGATGATTACCCATTCATCTCAATGGACACTGAGTTCCCCGGCGTGATTTTCAAATCCGATCTCCGATTTACAAACCCTTCTGATCTCTACAGTCTTCTTAAATCCAACGTCGACGCGTTAGCCTTAATCCAAGTCGGTTTAACACTCTCCGACTCCGACGGTAACCTCCCGGGACAAGGACGGGAGAGGTTCATCTGGGAGTTTAATTTCAAAGACTTCGACGTGGCGCGTGACGCACACGCGCCTGATTCGGTCGAGTTGCTTCGTCGGCAAGGTATCGATTTCGAGCGGAACCGTCGCGACGGGGTTTGTTCGGAGAGGTTCGCGGAGCTGTTGATGTCTTCGGGGCTTGTTTGTAACGAAGATGTGAGCTGGGTGACGTTTCATAGCGCGTACGATTTCGGTTACTTGATGAAGATTCTCACGCGCCGGGAGTTGCCCGGAGCGTTGGGTGAGTTTAAGCGCGTGATGAGAGTTTTGTTTGGTGAGCGCGTGTATGATGTGAAGCATATGAGGAGGTTTTGTGAGAGGAAGTTGTATGGTGGTTTAGACCGGGTTGCGAGGACGCTTGATGTTAACCGGGCGGTTGGGAAATGTCATCAAGCCGGTTCGGATAGTTTGCTTACGTGGCATGCGTTTCAGAGGATGAGAGATTTGTATTTTGTTCAAGATGGGCCGGAGAAGCATGCTGGGGTTTTGTATGGGCTTGAAGTCTTTTAAGGGGTTTAAGTATTGATTTTTATTTTTTTCAAATTTAATTGATTAACTCAATTAATCAATGTAGCTAAATGTTATTTGGAAAGAAGAAATATATAAAGATAAATATCAGTCGAAATTCTTGAATCTTAGCAATTCTTTTTTTCATAGATTGAACGGTCAAAAATAAAATAAATTTAGCTACAATGATTGAACAAAATAAACACAAATAAATTAACTATAAATATTCAGTAATTGCTCCGTCCGCTTCGACTGAATGATATATTCAACCAAAATTTGGACTTAGTAGCGGGGGAGTTACTGAATATTTATAGTTAGTTTCATATATTTATTTTGTTTAAATATATACTTTTATATAATAAAATAGACCATTGAAATGTTATAATTATTTATTTATTATAATTTGATTTGATATTCTTAAAGAATATGAGAAAGATCATGGGATAAATAAGTACATATCTAACTTCATGGGATAAATATTATGAGAAACATCATGGGATATTTTTGGGTGGATTATGGAATAAATAAGTATCGAACTTCATGTTGTTTTTGGCATCAAAAACAAATGCTTCGTCGTTTTGTTTCATTAAAAACGACTACTCACTATTACACACATGAACCATAAGCGGAGGATAAATTCATTAACTGATTTGAAATCAAAGTGAACATATAATATTTTGGTATCAAACTTATCATATTAAATTATTATTAATCATTATAATTCTTGTCTCATCCTTATATGATTCTATTTTAGTGAAACAAATTCATATTATATATATAATAAAACAAAATTATATGAGTAGGCAATAAAAAAAAAAGTTATATGTTTATATTTGTAATTATTTTTTATGCTTTTGAACCGCTTATGATGTGACTTTTAAAAAAATTATAAATCGAAAACATTCATGGCCAATTATATTGAATACTTTTACCACTATTAACCCAAAAATTAATACATTGAAACTAAACACATTAATATTTATCACAACTCTACAATCTAATACATCGATAATCTGTAAAAACCACCGCCAATACAAGTTGGAAAGATAAGGACCAAACATGGGCATTAGGATGGGAAACGGTGGCGGAGGAGGCGGTGGTGGTCCGTACAGTCCTGCCATCAACGCGGTTCACTATACATTGAACGATTGGAGATGATTCTGTAACCAAATCCATAAACAAAATTTTATGCAATATTCCACATGTTAAATCATAGAATGAATAATCAAATACAGTCGTACAATTTTATATACTAAACAAAATGAATAAAAATACATTTTAAAATATCGTTCCGCGGTGTACTGGAGATTAAAATATAGTATTTTATATTAAACTTTACTAAAGGTATTAAATTACCTTATAATGCCATTACAAATATAAGTTTTAAGAACAAATTAATAAGTCATTATGGCTGAAAATGTCAATACTAATTTATACAATTTAATTAAGGGGGATTTTCACAGATAACTTTTTTAGGTTACTTTTTGTATAAATACCCCCTATTGATATCCATTTTCAAAAATACTCTATTCTATGTACAAAATGACTAAATTACCGCTACAAAAAATTTCTCATCAAAATTTTCGACAAATATTTTCTCGCAAAAAAACTTTTCCGTCATAATTCTGCAATTTCTTAACAAACCCTTTAAAAACCTTATAAATATTTTTAAAACCCTTCAAAATCATTTATAAACCCTTGTAATTTTTTTAAATGTCATCCAAAACCTTTAAAAACTTTAGTAAACCTTTGTAAATCATTTTATAATATTTATAAACACTTGTAAATCCCTTGAAACCCCTTATAACCGTGGTAAATCCTTTAATAAAATTTTTTGTAAGTTTCTAAAACCCTTTAAAAACCATTACAAATCTTTTAAAAACCATTTAAAAACTCTTGTAAATCCCTTTAAAAACCCTTGTAAATCCTTTGAAAGAGCCTTTAAAAATCCTCGTAAACCCTTTAAAAAATATTCTGTGATAATTTCTTTTGTAAAAACTAGTTTTTTGGCGGGAAAATTTTAGCGGGAAAGTTTTTTAGCGGAAAACTTTTGGCGAGAAAAGTTTTGGAAGGAATATTCTTTCAATTAGGGGTAAAAATCATTAAAATTTAAGAGAGGAAAAATTAAAATGGCAAAAAGAGGGTAGTTTTGCAAAAGGGTATGATAAAAAATTTATTAGAGAGAATTTTTCTTTAGTTAAATTATTAAAAAATACATTTTCAATTTTGAAATAAAAAAGAATAACCAATCAAAATGAACATATAAGATTTGAAATCTAACTTACCATATTAAATAATAATTAATTATTATAATTCTTCTCTCATCCTTATATGATTCCATATTTTGAAACAAATTCATATTATGAATATAATAAAATCAAAATTATATGTTTGTACTTCTAATTATTTGTTTGTGTTTTGATTATGTGACTTTCCTTTTTTTAATTATAAATCGAAAAACATTCATGACCAATTATATAGAATACTTTTACTAATATAAACCCAAAAAACAATATATTGAAACTAAACACATTAATATTTATCACAATTCTACGATCTAATACATGGACAATCTATGAAAACCACCACCAATAAAAGTCGGAAAACGAGGGCCAAACATAGGCATTATCATCGGAAACGGTGATGGAGGCGGCGGTGGTCCGTACCATCCCGCCATCAATGCAAGATCCATCTTCGGTTCCAAGCGCTTAAGACGATCCGAGATAATTCTATAGCCAAATCCGTAGACAAATCCTTCGGTTTCTTCTACAGTGTCGCAAATGTTAGCCATCTTAGAGAAAACCCTTGCTGTCAATTCACTATCAGAACCGGCGTGGTGAGCTGTACCAACCCGGTTAAGTCCCAACTCACGTGCTAAATTCTCTAAACCAAGTCGGTTAGAGAATCCTTCGTACCGACCAGCCATAGCTTTCAAATCGTAAACAGAGCCGAGGATCCTCGCCACCGCTTTAGCAAACCTAGATTGAGATTCCGGTAAAGCTTCTCCGGTGAAACACTTGAGTAGATAAGCGATGTCGTAAGATCCATGAAAAGTCACCCAAGTAATGTTCCTCGTCTGCTTCAGAATCCAAAACAGATCACAGAAAAAACCCTCGATTCCGATACCGTGTTCTCTAATCTTCTTCAGATCAAGACCGTTGCGTTTCAAGAACTCGATGGAGTTCTCGTTTCTCTTGTCTTGAGTCTCGTCGAAATCGGAGAAGTTAATCTCCCAAGTGCCACCGACTCTTCCGTTGTTGTCGAACAGAGTAAGACCTAACTGGATCAGTTTTGTTCTGTCTACGCTGTAACTCATGTCGATGTATCGTTGCTCGTCATGAGCGTTTTTTGAAGTGTCCCTCAAGCAACCTGGAAACTCAGTATCAAACGCGATGAATCGGTGGTTTCTTAGACAATCTTCGATCAAACTCATCTCTTCGTTACGATTCCATGCCCATACTTCACGACAAGGTTTAGCTCTGATCTCAGACATCGTGTTTTGTTTTTGGTTTGATCGAACGAGAAAGAGAGAAACAGTCAGTGGTGAAGGAGAAGAGAGGAGAAGAGAAGAGACAATAACAGAGAAGAATAAGGAAAGTAATGTAATGGAGACGTGGGACTCAAGCTTTATTTATAGAGTCTTTGTCCGCAAGAGTCTAGTATTTGCCTTTCTTTTTTTTTAATAATTACCAACAAAAGTAAAATAACAAGATTTTGGAAAAAGGAAAATTCCTTATTTTCAAGTTTGGAGATTTTATTTATTTTTACCGTTTTAATTTATTTTTCAGATAATTACATGAACTTTTCAGATATTTGTAATACCAATTTCCATTTTTATAAAACCAGGTTAAACGAATCCAGGAAGGTTCCAAACTTTTTTTTTTTTGTTATCAATGGAGATTTTCCTTATCAGCTTTTATGACATTTTAGACATTGTTATTATTATTATTATTTTTTCAATGTGTGTCATTACTTTTAGAGCCTTTGAGTGTCATTATACAGACAATGTTGCAAACTCAGATTTTTTTTTTGTCTAAAATTAAACAAGAATTACACCTATTTTTCAACATATTTCATCACTATTTTTCTTAATGTGATTACACCTATTTTTATACATATTTCATCACTAGGTATCTATCAATTGCAAACATTGAAGATTTCATAGACATCCAAAATTTTCCGATACAATTGATTTCCAAAACATTTTACTATTTTTTTTTTTGGAAACAAATATTGCTATCGAACAAACCATAAAAAGACATATTGTGTATATATATATATAATATAAATAGTTATAAACTAAGATATTGACAAATATATCTTTTAGATTTTTATCAATCTTCATACTTTTCCATAACCTTGATATGATCTATTTCATCTATATATGGATATAAGATAACATAAGATTATTTATGGATAAAAGATTTGAAAAGATTAGATTAGGAGATGAAAAAAAAAAGACATGGTTGTTTTTGAGTGCACAAACAACATCTAATTTCCTAAGCTTGATAAATTAGAATCAAATAATTCAAATTCTTACAGAATAATTCTTCAAAAATAGAAGATAAAGTAAAAAATAGTTTTTACTTATTAAATAAGTATTAATAAAGGATATATCGAGAAGACTCTGTTTTGACTAGAGTTTCCTGCCAGCTTTGAAGCGACACTTTATATCGAATAGAGCAGCAACAGATTGAGAGAACAATGAACCCCTAAATCTTTGTTAAAGTCTTCAGATCGTTTCTTTAATGTGTCGTGGCTCTTTACAGTCTAACCTTAACGTAGGAACATTAACACAACTCAAGCTATCAGACTTTTGGGTTTTGTCCTGACTCCTGAGTCCTGACCGTATCATCAAACTCGAGGCATGGCTGGTGTTTGTCTATCTATCTTTATATTAAAAACTCTCTATGTGACTAAGTGTTATAGATGAAGTATCTCGTGTAATGTTATGTTTATAAGTTTTCTGTTTTTAGATTCAATTTGTTTGGTTTTATTTTTGGACTTGAAGATATGGTGAAGTAGTTGATGCATGCAATCTCGTTCGACACAAGACAACTAGCAAATGAATCTCTAAGGGTTTATTTTTCATATAAGTTTCACTTTTGCTGTTGGTTAGACAAATTCTCGGTTAGTATATATGAATCTCTCTCTTGCACAATGGTGCTCATTGACTCTGATTTAGCCCTAGATAATCTTAATGGAGCTCAGATGTTAAGCAGCAAGAAGAGGATGAAGAAAAGTAATGGCAGAAGAGAGAGGCAAGTGGTGTTTTCCAACAATGATCAAATTGATCAATCCTTCTCCTTATGGTCGTTCTATTAATGGATAAGACAGCTGCAAAAAATTTTGTGGTGGAATGTGAAGCATTCAGAGTTATAAGGCATCACAACTTTGTGAAGTTGGTTACTGTTTTTTCCAGCGCTGACTTTGAAGAAATGATTTTAGAGCTCTAACTTCCGAGTTTAGGCCTAATGGAAACTTGGATACATGGCTTCACCCGGATCGAATAATCCGGTAATCGAATAATCGGCCGAACCGAACCGAAGAAAACTGAACCGTATCCGAAACAAAGTTTTTAAATGATTGAATGGTTGTAAAATTTCATATCCAAATTAACATGAACCAAACAGAACCAATAACCAAATGGTTAATCGAAATATCCAAGAGCCAAGAAGATATTCAAAAATAATACCCAAAATTATAATTATAAACTCAACAATATTAATTTTTAGACTCAAAGCAATCAAATAGTTTCAATAATTAACATATCCTAATATTGTTAGTTATATTAGTAAAAAAATATAGTATTTTTCAAAATCAAACCATGGATTCGTGTGTTTGAACAACAAAATCCAACTACTTCCGTGGAACCACTAGTACAAAACCCTAATCTTGATTCAGAATCTTCTCTGTCTTCTTGCGTTAGAGATCGATACAAAGGGAAAACGTCCAATTGAGGTGGAAGATATAAGTCGCAAGAAGATCAAAGCCCTTCGTGCTTTAGAAGTGGAACCAAATCACATGCTTCCACCGGAGTGGCTTAAGAACGTGATGAGGAGAGAAGAGAACAGCTACAATCCGAAGCTCATCTCAACGAGGCACGCCTCTCAGTCCCTTAAAGACACGTGAAAGATCCAGACTTCTTTGACACCGAAGGAAAAAATAATCATACATGAAACTGCGATGAAGACTCGTGACAAAGGATGCGAGTGTGGATTTGGTGGATCATGACATGAAGAAGCATGCATGGCCTTGAATTGACGAAATGAAAAATGAGTGTATTGGCCATAACCCTTTTTATATATTACTTAAGTCACATCACATCTTATAATGTGCAATGATCTTTCTCCACAATTATCATATAAAAATTAAAATAAAAGAAATGAGGATAAAATAACAAATTAAACAAAATATAAGTAAAACATAGATAAAGTATAGGCAATATAAAAGCAATAGACAAGAGAAAAAAATTGGTAACAAAAACTGTAGGTCAAATTTGAGATTAGAAGTGATTATTAATTACCAACTACAAAGAAGAAATATTATATGATGAAATACGGTAAAAACCTAATTTATTGTATTTCAAAATCGTATATGTTATATGTGAATGCAGTTATGTTATGTTTTGGTTTTGTCGTCCGAAATATTCATCTAAACATTTACAAAATATTTATGTAATTATTATTATTATTATTATTATTATTATTATTATTTTTTTTTTGAATGAATGTTAAATTATATTAATTATATTCAACCCAAAAAAAAGTCCTTGGTACATTATATGCATCCTTTTGCTGAAATAAAGTAAAAGAGATTGAAAAGAATTTTAAAATTTAGACTCTTGTTCTCACGATCTTGAATCAAACCAGATCTGTAACCCATCCTTCATCTTGTTGGCATTGAGAAGTTGAATAGAGGAAAGCTTATTACGAACTAAGCGATCCAAAAACTGAATGAGCTGTTCCGCTGGTCGAGGTTGTTCTTCGTGCCTACGCTTGTTTCTTTCAATCCAAAGAGTATGTACGGTAGCTTGAAACAAAAGTTTGAGAATGAACCTGGTTGTCCCTTTGATAGTGCATGTGGATAGGAGAGTCAAGATCTGCATAAACCGAGTCGAATAATGATTCCGAAATGCTCCCAAAGCCGAGAAGAGTAAGGACACTCAAAGAAAAGATGGTCCATTGTCTCCATCGGTGTTGAGTAGAAGCCGCAAGAAGTATTCACCCCTCTATTCCACATGACCATTCGATCACCCGTCATAATCCTGTTTTTCGCAGCAAGCCAGAGCATAAATGAGTACTTAGGAATAGAATCAGAGAACCAAATAGCCTTAGACCATGAGACCGTTGGCTTTGCTTCCCGAATTTGCAGCCACGTTTCCGAAGTTGAGAACTGAGGCTTGTACTTATTGTTTGAATGTCGCCATAAAGCGACGTCCCTCTCCCGGTTGTGGCCGCGTGATCTAATTTTCTCAAGCTCTGTTTCAATATTATTTAGTAGATCCGCTCTATGGTGACGTCTCCTATGAGAGGAGAGAGCTGAGGCCACAGTTACTGAAGAGGAGATCCCAAGAGCAATGAAACCGCGACCTCTTGTTATATCATATAATCGTCCAAGGGGACACCATTTATCAAACCAGAACGAGGTTTGTTTGCCACTTCGTATCTCCATCAAAGTAAACTCCTTGGCCTGAGATCTGTACTTTAGAAGTTTTTTCCACATCCAGCTTCCTTTACTCGTATTCTCACTCACCGACCTATTTATGTAATTATACAATTTATTAATACCTTTTGAGTTTGGTAAGCCGATTAACTTAAAAATATGGATTTACAATTGATATTATATTTGTTTCATCTCTACCTTACGTTTACTTTTTTTTTTTATATATACTAGGTTTTGAACCCACGCTACGCGTGGGTATATTTGATATATTTTGGTTAAAATTATTTATCATTGATGATTAATGAATTAACTATTCAAAACAAAGTCGTTCATCTAAACTCCTAAACTCGAAATTTGATGTCTTTCTTACCTTCTACCGTAACATATTTTTATATTTCCAGAATACCCATACTTAATTTCATAAACAAATAAATTAACTAACCAAGATATCGGTAAATAATAAACAAACAAAAAGCAAACAAATAAAGATATCAGATTGTGCTTTTTACCTTAGCAGAAGCATCCTCTGCCTAACATCAACTCCAATTACTTCATTAAAAGACTTTTTCAATCAAAGATTCCAATATAGTCAATACTCCTATTAAATAAAAACAAAAAACAAAAAGTTAGAATTGCACTAAACAATTAAAACACACCAAAATAATACAACAATATTAAAACACAATTATTACCTTGAATGGAACACAAAATCATAAACGGATGATAAGCAACTCAAATCATGGAAACAATTCAAAAAACGCAAATACAAAAAAAAATCATATTATCAAAAAATCTGAACTAAAAAAATCATCAGAACTACGAAACTAATATAACAAGATACTAATGTAAAGGTCTAGACTCTTTATTTATAGTTGAATTGTTAGGGCTAAGTGTCTTAATTATCCAACTCGATTTTACTTTTTAGAAATAGAAATTTACTGAAACACAATATTCACAATATATTTTGAAGTATTTTAATTTAAAAGTTTAATAAAAAATTAAGTATTTTCGTTTTTAATTTAATAAAAATTAAATTTTTATATTTTGATTAGTTTTATATCATTTATTTTTTATGAAAAAGAAATATTATATTTAGAAATATTTCCATGTCTTTAAAATATATCTTTTATTTCCATATATATATATATATTATTTGCCTTTTTACAAAAAATAAATCTTAACATAAAATTTGTCATAATTTAAAAAATGTTAAATATTGAGATGTCTAACCGTGATTCGTCGTTTAAAATCATATGTGGACGCCTTTAAAAGCTTATAGCTTCAACTTTTATATAGTATAGATTTCATGTTAGCAGATAGAAATATAAGTACAACAATTATCAACTAACATATATATCAAGTAAAAATAATTACTTTATCTAACTACATAT
Organism: Capsella bursa-pastoris; assembly: GCA_036452645.1. Classification (NCBI taxonomy): domain Eukaryota; kingdom Viridiplantae; phylum Streptophyta; class Magnoliopsida; order Brassicales; family Brassicaceae; genus Capsella; species Capsella bursa-pastoris. The sequence goes on along the minus strand of CP144195.1, from coordinate 13,327,146 downwards.
TACAAAGGAAAAAAAAAACTCAAAATTATTAATATTGCACATTAAAAAATAGGTAATAAATGAATCAAAATAAATTTTAACATAAAAAATAAATTAAAACAAAAATAGATATTTTAGGTTTACGTTATATCTTTATGAATGATGTATATGAAATAAAAATATTTTCTTAAATAATATTTCAAAGTTTTTGACATTAAATTTTTTTCTGTTAAATGTATACCATTGCCAACACCAATATATAAAATATTTAATTTTAATAGTTATCACCCATCATATAATTTTTACTTTTCCTTACTCAAACAAATTTAAATCCACATAAATGATACAAAAAATATTAATAAAAGAACATTTATGTTAAAACAAAATAAAAAAGTATAGTACTTTTGCACACGATATGTCAATGTATATTAAATTTACTAAGCTCAAAAATAATAAACAAAGATTACTAAGCTCAAAAATATATTAAGACTTTAGGGTTCACTCTATTATTCACTCTCTCTCTTTTCTAATTAATTAGAATTTTCCATCTAAGAATACCAAATGAAGGTTTCGATCTCAGAAAAATGGCTCACTCTGCTATTTCCATCTAAGAAAAATACTTGGGTTTATATCTTTGCAATTTCACCAATGACCAAGTCATTGGATAACTCCTCTCCGTCACCGAAGAGACTTCCAGAAAAAATAGCCTCAAGAAATGTAACATTTTGTCAAAAATATAATTGATCTTACTAATATTTTCTTAAATTTCTATAAAATTTTACATGAATTATGAATGGTAATTTTAGTCATTACTCAGTAGATAAACTTTCCTTTTTGGGATGTAATTCTCTGTTGCTATTTGCTGACGAAGACAATACCAAATGAAGGATTCAAGAGTGTGACTTAATTGCAACGTCACTAAAGTAACAACAAAACGTGGCAAGTAGTGTGAGTTGGTTTTGGGGGAGAATTTGAATCATTTTCTTTTTTCCTTTAAGCATCTCCAAAATTAAGCTTTGTTAAAGTTTTTTTCTTTCTTTGGAACAAAAAAAAAAGCTTTATAAAAGTTTAAAATTAAGAAAGCACTTTTTGTTATCCAGAACGAAATAATTAGCTTTTGCCAATGTAATTTTCTCTTATTTTAAATGAATTATAGATCTCATTTAAATAAAAAAAATTCCAAAGTAAAACAAATCATGCGTAGTGCACCATGAAGGTGTGCAAATGTCACATACATGACCACGATTTTCACCACTCACGTGTATTAAGTCATCAATATGTGCATGAGAACATAACTAATGTACCAAAGTGATAAAAAGAAATGTTCCATGAAGTTCAAGTTTCAATATAGTAATGTAACTTGGACAAGTAAAACTTTTCTCTCGTTTGTTTTTTTTCAATAATACGCAGAAGCTTAAACTATAAGATTTTTGTATCAGTTTTAGAATTGAGGATTTACAAAGTAGATTTACTTGGGAAGTTCGCATTGAGCTGAAAAAGAGAAGACAAAGGTCTTTTTAAGTTAGAAATTTAGTTGACTCCAAAGTTGCTTACTTAGTACCAAGTGAAGATATATATGATCTTGTCATGTACCCAAGAAACATGATCCAAAATTTGTGCAAAGGCCACCTCTTCAAAAACCAAGTTTTATTTCTTTCCCAAATTCAAGAAATACTCACAAACAATGCTGGAAAGGATTAGTCAATTTTTCTTGGTGAATGCCGGTAATTATAGTTATTAGACAATGGAGAAAATAAAATGATACTCAAGATGCAATTGTTTACTTACAAGAAATCTTGATTTACTTGTTTTTTTATTATATCTTAGATATATCTTTAAGTTGAATCGAAATATATATTTTAAAATCCCAAAAATGTACTATTAGTAGATAAACGAACATTCTTTAATCTAGTTATAATTTTATTATTTGTGAGATACATAAAAAAAACTTGTTATATTCACGTTTTATTATTTAGCGATTTGGTATTAACCGGAATCCCGTTTTCACAATGTAAAAGGCAAAAGTACTGTATACCTTCAAGGCCATAATTATGTTGAAATATTGGAAAAGCATATATGAATTTCACTAATGTTTTTTGAAAATATAATTGTATATTTCCAATGACCATATTTACATAAGATCATGTTTTTAATCAGTACAACCAAAAATACACTTTACCAAAATGCGTTTACTTATTTATTTTTTTATTTATATTTTGTATCAATTTGGCTTTATTATAATAAAAGAAAAAAAGGAAGAAACAGAAAACTTGCATGGAATGGACCTAGTAATTATTATGTTAAACTTAAATCCGAATAATACAAAATGCAAATACAAAAAAAATATAATTCTATATGAATAATAATATAATAACATTTCCAAGAATTTTACTTAACAAAAAAGCACAACAAAAGTGGTCTAGTCTCTCTAAAGAAATAATGATGATTCCTTTGCTTAAACGTCAACAGCACATCTCTGAACAAGCTGGTACTTTACAGCCGGACCGTCACCGGAAAAATGTCCGGCGAGTGTAATGTAAGCCGGACAATTGATGTGGAGGCGGTACCTACCGGAGATCCACGTTCCCACTTTCCATCTAACCCAACCGTCGATCTTGATATTCAAAAGCACCATCCCCGCCGTTAGATCTTGGCTCAATGCTGGTGAAAGGTATGGTGCCACCGGCACGGTTGTTCCATAAAGAAACGGCGACCATACCGTTACATCTAAGTGGCCTTGGTAACTCGCCGGCAATAAAGTCGCCAACGTTACCTTATAACAAGAAAATAGTTAATTAAAATCTCATACATTATGAAATATAAACTAATTATTCAAACCTCACATGCAAAATCAAGACTATTCTTATATTGTTTTAGACACAAGTTGAGATCGGTCTATTACCAAGATTTCGTCGGTCCATTGGTATTTGGTATTATATACTTTGTATTACATGAATCTTTATAATATAGAAACTATATTATTCGTCGGTACATTCTTTAGAACACTTTATTCTAGTAATAAGTTACCATTCTAATGTGAAACGCTAATCCAAACCGCTAAAATATACAATTAGAGTACCTGTTGGTTGCGGTAAGACGCGTAAATGTCAAGGCGATCATAGAAAATTCCGATCTTGTCATTAGGATTGCGAGAAGAGAGAGTGACCTGAAGATTAGAAGTGAGATAGTTTGGCTGAGAGATGTTGAACGCGTAAATTGTCGCGTCTTGAAGAACAAATCGCGGTCCGTGCGGGTGAAGAATCGCCCAAACCAAGAAAACAACAAAGAGAACAGCTGCAAGAAATCCAAGAACCACCGCTCCTATGCGTTTCCGCATTTTCTCATCTTCGTCGTGGTGATGCTCACATTCCTTCTCTGTCATTTTGGTTGTTGCGTTTAGCGTTTCGCCGCGGTTAAGGATTAGTGCGTTGCGTTGAGAGGCAGAGAAGTTGATGTTTTGTTATAGAGAAAGAAAGAAAAAAAAAGATAGAGAGTTACTATGGAGTTGAATGGTTTAGTAATACATATATAGTCGTAGAACAACCAGAGCAGAGCCTTTGTGATATGATAAAGTAATGTATATTAAAAAAAAATTATCATTGCAAATGCGAAAGCGTAAGTTTTTTTTTTTTTCTGCTCATTTTATAAATTTTTATATTGTCAACGATTATCATTATTAATTCATGAAAAAAACAATATTCTTGTACTTTAGTTTGTTCGCTTTTTAACTTTTATCTTTAATGCAAAATTAAGGAACATGTTTTTATTCCTATCAAAAATTTTGCAATTTTACCCTTCTAATGTGATAAGAAAGTTTATTTGTAGATTTGTAAATTAAAAAGCTTCAACCACTGTAAAGCACTTTTTGGAGTGGGTGAAGAATCTTCTTTCCGCAGCATCGTAGCAACATTGAGGCTGTTCGTTTCACCGGTACAAGTAGTTGCGGCTACGGCGGACGCGGGAAATAATGTTCGTTTGGTCACCGCTAGGAATTGCGTCATAATTCAGCGACAAACTTAGCGTTCTGTGACGAAAATTTTGAAACGCCAATTTTATTCAGCGCTGATAATCAAAATGTTGTGTTCATTTTGGAAATTAACAAAAACACCCTTGCTTTGTTCAATGTTTTACAACTCAAGCTAAACCTAATTTGGACATAACCTAAGAGAAGAAGAAGAACGAACGGCGAAGAAGAGAAGAAGACCTCCAGATTCGATTTCTCTGCTCCTTTGCTCTCATTTTTGTTATCTTGGTAAACTATTCTGGATCTTCTTCTATAATTTTCTCAATCTCTGTTTTAGTATGGATTGAGATTAGTTGATTGTGTTGTTTTGATGGCTTTTGCTTTGATGGATTGAGATTAGTTGATTGTGTTGCTTGTGTGGTTACAGACCTCAGATTTTATATCTGAAATATGTTCTAGAAACTAGACAGCAAGATCTTTCCATTGATATAATGATAGTCTTCTGGTTCCATTTGGTTTGATAGAAAATTGCTTTCAAAGTTGACTGTTCGTGGGGTTGTGTCAATCCAGTTAATGTGTTGGGGATTTGTTCATAACTTTTAATCCGGAAATCCAAATCAAGATCAATTTTTTCTTGTGGCTTTGTATGCTTGTTGTGAATCTTTCCACCAATTTTCATAATTTTTTATGTAAAAAAATAAAAGTGTAAAAAACACATTCCAGAAATAACCCAATTCAGCAATGCATAACCACTAGTTAAAGATTTGATTTTATGAAACTAAAGAGTTTGCAATGTAATTTTCACATTTACTAGTCGTTAAAATTTTGGTAGTGTCAAATGAAGTGGTAGCTTCACTATAACTTAATTACCTTTTGGAAGGGAAAATTGGCCAAAATCGACCCCTACTATTCTCCAGCAACCTTTTTATACCCAAACAATGACCCTAGGCAAAAACCAACCTCATATCTCAATAAATTCAAATTTCATACATGAACTCTATAGTTTTAGCGAAAACCAACAAAGCCCGAAACGGTGTTAATTCTCCGTCTAACGACGATGATTAAGCAGCCGACGTGGCAAATGACGAGGCTTCGGGGTAGCGTAGATATGACGCCGTTTTGGATTCTCGTTTGTGTTTAACAAAACTTAATTAAACGACGTCGTTTTCATTTGGGGGAAAATCCAAAATTAGGGATTTTGTTCTTGTAGTATCGAGAGAGAGAGAGAGAGATGATTCAGAGAAAGGAGAAGGAGAGAAATCGAAAGGTTGGTTGAGTGAAAGGTAAATCGAAACGAAGAGGAGGCGATTTGAATCGACTTCCAAGTTATAATAGGGTCTGTGAGGAGGCGATTTGAATGAGGTAAATATGAATCGACTTTTTTTGAACAATGAATCGATTTTGCATGATTGACTTGTTGTGGTTTTAATGTCAAATTATCTTATGCTTGTTGCAGTGTAATGGATGATATAACATTCAGTGTGTACCACGGTGGAAATTGGGTGATTAGTGAAGAAGGTGATGATGCTTATGTTGGTGGTGAGGTGCATGTTATTGAGTGTAAACCCGAAGATTTTTTTAACACATAGAGGACTGAATTGGCTGAGGCATCGTATAGGAAGAAGGTGTGGTATGCATTTCCTTTTGAAGAAAACAAGGAGCAAAAAGAAGTGTGTGAAATGGATCATAGTTTCAAGAAGATGTGTGAAGGGGCTCGTTGGGTTCGGGTTGTTAATGTTTTTCTCATTGCAACAGAAGCTTCTGAAGAAGATGAGGAGATTGATGGTGATATATGTGAGGAAGAACAGCGGGTTGAAAGATCTGTGGCTGACCAGCTTGAAGAAGATGATGAGGAGGAGTTTAACTATCATAATACTCCTCCTAATTCTGATGGTGAAGATGATGAGGAAAATTATGTGAGATGCAAAGCTGGAAGTGGTGAGCTGAAGATGGATAAAGTGTTTGACAACATAGAAGAGTTTAAAGAGGCTTTGGTGGATTATTCTTTGAAGAATGGATGTAATATTAAGTTAACACGGTGGGGGAAAGAGAAGTGTAGCGCAAAATGTGGAGTAGAAAATTGTGACATTTTGTGTGAATGGAGGATATATTGCTCATATGAGGAGCGACTAGGAAAGTTTCAGGTGAAGACATTTGAGAATGTTCACTCTTGCACTCCTTATGGGTATTGCAAGATATTGAAATCAAGAGTGATTGCTAAGTTGTTTTTGGATGAAATAAGGTCTGATCCTGAGTTTAAGCCTAAGGTTATGGAAGAGACAATTCTCAAAGAATACAATCTGATAGTCACAAGAGAGAAGTGTAGGAAAGCTAAGAAGATAGCATTAGACATCATCCAAAAAGAATATGAGGACCAGTTTTTTCGGCTCAATGACTATCGCACAGAGCTGCTACGGTCAGTTTAAGTTTTTAAGTTGAATATTTGTAGATTAGTGACTGTTTTATTGACATTTGATTCAATATTTTCTTATTTTCTAGTTCTAACCCGGGATCAACAGTGGAGTTAAACACAATTCTTGATGAAGAAGGATCAGAAATCTTCCACAGATTTTATGTTTGTTTTGCAAATCTTAGAAAGCAGTGGACGACATGGTGTCGGCCAATCTTTGGACTTGATGGATGTTTTCTCAAAAGTACTCTAAAAGGACAATTATTGGCAGCTGTTGGCAGCTGTTGGCAGAGATGCAAACAATGGTATGTATCCATTTGCTTGGGCCGTGGTGGATGTTGAGAATGAAGATAATTGGACATGGTTTATACAAAAACTCAAGGCAGATTGTGAAAATATTCAAGATGGTCAAGGGTATACAGTTATATCCGATAGGCAAAAGGTCAGTTGTATTTACTCATATTTTAAAATGGTCAACAATGCCATTGTATTAACTCAAAACTGTTGGTTTCAATTTTTTTAGGGTTTGCTAAATGCTGTTGAGAGAGAGTTGCCCAAGGTTGAACACAGAATGTGTGCAAGACACATATATGGCAACTTAAAGAAGGTTTTCCCTTGTCAGAGTGAGATGAAAGGTCTGTTTTGGAGTGTTGCTGAGAGTTACATAATGTCTGAGTATGAGGCTAATCTGGAAAGGGTTAAGGCGTATGACATGCGGCTGTTTGAAGCAATAATGCAGAAGAATCCGAAGAATTGCAGTCTTGCCTTCTTCACCCCTACAGCTTGTTGTAAAGATGTACACAATAACATGTCAGAATCATTCAACAATGCAATTGATCCGTCAAGGTATTTTCCTATGGTTGAGATGTTGGAAATAATCCGGAGAAGAGCTATGCAGCGTATTGAGTTGAGAAAGAAGAAAGCAGAATCCTGGAAAGGAAGATTCACCAAGAGAGCAACATAATACATAGCTGAGGAACAATGTAAGCTTAAATTCACCAAATATGTTTCAGGAGCATCTGAAGGCAAATGTGAAGTTCTTGATTGTGGGAAATCTGTGAACTTGAACATGGGAATGCGGACTTGTGCATGTCGAAAATGGGAGATGAGTGGGATTCCTTGCCGTCATGCATTAAGGATTATTGCGAAGAAGAAGCTCAACCCTGATGATTACACTTCGGAATGGTACTCTAATGCAAAGCAGGATCATATCTACTCTTACAACATTGAACCAGTTAATGGATTGCGGTTTTGGAGGAAATCTGGAGATGTGATTAAACCACCTCCTTATATGGTCGAAGAAATTCAGAACATGAAAGGAAGAAAACCTAAGCCGAAGAGGAAGAAAGGAAAGAATGAATCACCAACAAAGAAGAAGGCTTCAAGGAAGAGGAGGATTATGCATTGTGGGAGATGTGGAGAAGCTGGTCACAATGTAACCAAGTGCAGAAACATGGTTTTGGAGATGCATAAGAAAAAGAGAAACAACAAAACTCCAGGTCCAAGCGAGGATGGATATGAGTCGCAAGGTCAGCCAACACAAGAATAGAGTAGGTTGATTTGGTAGTGTTTTTTTTTTGTATGCAGCTGGTTGTTTGTTTTTGGATTGAAGGTGTAGCTAGCTGCAAAATATTCGGTTATTGGTTTTTTTTGGATTGTATAACTATTTCAGCTCTTAAATCTTCATTTTAAAATCTTAATACTCCTCAAATCTCTTCCATTACAACATGATCAATTAACTAACTTACAAAGACCCTGAAAACATGTCAACACAACCATTACAAAGACCTCAAAACATAAACATGTAAATCAAAATCATCACCACAGCACATCCGACCATATTCTTCAAGCTACGAAGCTCCATTTTGCACTCTCTTATCTCTTTTTCAACGACAACTTCACATACACGAGTTTCCATTTCGAGCGTTTCAATCTCTGATTCAAAGGCATTAAAACTCTTTTGTAATGTGATTGAATCTTCATCAACAGTATCCATTTTCAACTTCAAATCCTCAATTTCTTCCACCATACACTCATCAGTCCATTTAAAGGTGTGATACCATCGACTCTATAGCAAATCGAAACTGAATTCATTATTTTCAAACATAAACAAACTAGTTTATTAAATTCTGGGAACAATCATGATGATAATACCTCATCTGATCCATTAGGACAAGAGTGAAACAATCTTCCAGGGTTTTTAGTCGTCTTTGATGTGCCCATCCTCACTAGTTCACCACATCTGCATCTCCTTGGGAAACCTCTTCCTTGATCACCCATTTCGAATTCTCTCTTTCCCTTTCTCTGAATCGTCTCTCTCGACAAAAGAAGAACAAAATCCCTAATTTTGGATTTTCCCCCAAATGAAAACGACGTCGTTTGGTTGTGTTTTGTTAAACACAATCGAACAGCCAAATCGACGTCGTCTTGAAGCCTCGTCATTTGCCACGTCGGCTGCTTAATCATCGTCGTTAGACGGAGAATTAACATCGTTTCGGGCTTTGTTGGTTTTCGCTAAAACTATAGAGTTCAGGTATGAAATTTGAATTTATTGAGATATGAGGTTGGTTTTTGCCTAGGGTCATTGTTTGGGTATAAAAAGGTTGCTGGAGAATAGTAGGGGTCGATTTTGGCCAATTTTCCCCTTTTGGAAGGATATAACGAAGACTTAGTAAAGAGGTAATGTGGTGGGTGAGACGAAACATAAACATATGAAAATCTATTTATTTGGTGATCACGTCAATTTAGTTAGGAAAAATAAACTCAGCTTCAATATTCTATAATGGAAAGGAAATTTTTGATCTAGTCAAATAAATTTATTTACGTACAAGTAAAGAAATGTTTTTACTATTGAAATGAAATATTTTATCTAGTCAAACAAATTTAGTTACGTACAGATTTTTATGGATCACCTTACAAAAGATGTGTCACTAATAGCTAGCTAGAGTTTTCAATTATATATATATGTGTGTGTAGTGTGTGTGAATCTGTGATTCTACCAAGAAGCAAGATCAAGTTTTCAAGTTTCATTGGATAGAAAAATCAAAAATGTCGTCATTTAAATTTGCTATCTTTTGTATCACCATTCTTTTTCTTTCTAGTCTTTATGAAAGTACGTAAATCTTACATATACTTCTGTTCATTAATCATTTTTAAAGTATTTTTATTCATGTTCTTTCATAATCTTTTAAATAACTTATTCTTCATATATATGTTTAGGTACAAGAATGGAAGATTTTGAGGCAAGCAAGATAAAATTCCCACCATGCATGCCAAGGTTGCGATCACAATGTTATAACAAAAAAAGATGTTATTGTTGCGGCAATGTTTGTGCAGAAAACAAAGCAGCTTGTGAGTCTATACCTGGCTGTAAACCCTAAAGCTGAATCCATGATATCATCTCTTTCAAAGATTTAAGATTTATCTACTATGAGTGTTAATTTATATTTATAGTATCTGATTACTTTGAAGGTGTATGTGCAAATGTCAACAGCTACAGTTATGGCTATTCTTATTTTATTTCCAACGAACAATTCTCAAAACCTATTTTTCTCTAATCTATATTAACATTTTTGAAGTACCTTTTGGGTTATAACCTTTTATTTTATACTATTTTAATAATTAGATCCTTACAATTTGAATAAATAATATAACTTTAAGGTTAATTATGTAATTAAATCATAATAAAATGGCAAAATTAGATATCATTATTTATTAAAGGGAATTTGCACTTCATAAGCCCAGTTGACCGATTTATTAAATATCTACCTCTCATCTTTCATTATTTAACTCTCTATTTTGCAAGACGATTTAAACCCTATTAGCAAGTCGAAGAGAGTAGGCGCATCTTTGTAGAGAGAACACATAATAAGATCTTTGTGATTGATTTTTTCTTCCTCGATAAAATATAAAGAAAAATGGTTTTTGTATTTCAATTTATCCGATAATGAGTAAGTTAACATGCTAAAACTTAATTTATCAAATATTGAATAACTTAGCATACTAACTTAGCATGTTAACATAAATATTATCCATATAATAATTATCAGAGCCCATGTTGAGAATCATCATTATTTTTATTTTTGTTCCCAACACAAAATAGGGACTAGTGCGTAACTTCACATGCACAGAAGAAAGAGAACTAATTATAGTTTTATTGAGTTTTTATTTTTTTTGTTTTCAATTCTAACATGTCCACACTTTTAACAAGCCCTTTATCAAATTTAATAAAATTTCCTAAAATCTCTCCTTAATAAATCAACTATTTCTCCAATATCTTTATATGATTTAATTTGTTTTTAAAATTATATTATTATATAAAACATATGTATGATAAAAATATAACTTTTTTGCATATGTTGCAATTTTAATTTTTGAAAACGGATGTATATTACTCAAACAATACAAAAAATGTATGTACTAAAGTATTATTGATAATTGTGTAGCATGGGTTATGTTATGGAGCGGATTATATTTTATATAATTATGATTATAGATATTTTTACAGGTTGTCTATTATAGTAAAACTCACAAAATATTTTAATATGAAATTCGACTATTTAAACGAAACATGTTATGCCAACATCATTTCATTGTTTTGAATATTAGACTAATTTAATTATGTTGATCAAATTACCAATATATAAAAAAAATTGTCATGCAATATTTCACGGGTTAAATCATAGAATTAACAATCAAAATAAAGTAGGATAAGCTTTTTTTTCCAGCTTGTAGTACTATCTTATATACCAAACAAAATTAATAAAAAAACGTTTTAAAATATTGTTCCGCGGTATACCGAATGTTAAAATCTAGTTCTCTTTTAAAAACTGAAACTATATTAGTTTGCTATTTTTAAGCTTTGAAGAATATCTGCCACAACATAATGTAGCTAGGTAAAATACTTTGTAAAGTCTTATAATTTTTTTTTAAATGTATATTATAAAACTTTACAAACACTTGGATCGAGTCTCTAAGTAATGGTTATCATCAAAAAGGCATGCGAAAAAAATGCAACCCAGAAAACTAAACCAAACTAAACGGTAATAAATAATTTGGTTTGGTTATGGTTTAGCTGAAAAACTCATTTGGCTGTCATTTTTCTTAATTTTTTTTTTGTTTTGTTTAGGTTTGATTTGGTTAAAAACCATAAAATCTAATGTTTTTTTTTGGTTTTTGATAAAGATTGTGATAGTTGGACTTGTTATAAATGCTCATTGGTCACGTAATTGCACACAAGAAATTTCGATCATTGGGTGATTAGTGAAGTGATTAGTACCACGGAAGTGGATTAGTCATATTTATGAGGTTCATTGTCTATGATGGTGCTTAAGTTCATCGTCTTCAATCATTGTTGGATTGATAAAAAGTTTCTCATCATAATCAAACGACTCAAACCCATGGTCCAATGCTTTTTTCTAATTAGAATCAGAATCAGAAACAGAAAACATGAAGAAGAACAAAATAATCAACCAATAATCCCAGAGTCTGTATATACAATATTTTAGACACTTGACATCGATGATCAGTGGCTGTACTCTCAAAACTTCGAAAATGTTCTTTGAACACGAGTTTTTTTTTTTGTGAATTTTTTAGTGAGTGGCTTTATGAAAATATAAACTTTATAGTAAGATAAGTAACAAAAGAAGAGAGTTTGGTTGAAAATGCTTGTATGATATACTTTACCTTCATGATACATTTCTGGAGCTGCCACTGTTATTATTGATGTCCTCGATCATCATTCCTTTCAGACTCTTTGCCAACCAAATCGCTGTTTCTCTAGGCGAAACTTTGTTCTTCCCAAACGGTTGCAACACGATGGCTAGCTCTTCGAGCCTGCTCTGCTCGAGCAAATCCGCTGAAAGTTCCAGTAGACCTTCAAGCGCCTCTGCTCTCTGTCTGAACGACTTGATGTCCAACGTCTCTTTTACAGCTGGAGCAGGAGTTGTTTCCTCATCAGGCATGAATGAGTTGGGTCTGGTATCAGCTGGTGAAGAATCAGAGCAGGAGTTAAAGCTTTTTGTTTCTGAGTAATTGGTGATGGGATCTCGTTCTTCAGGACGGGTCTCAGTTCTTGAGTCTGGCTCTGAGATGACCGATATAGTGGTGGGTGATTCCGAGGGAGCGGGTACTTTTCTCACCTCCATTTCATCTCTCACAACGTTTATGAGTTTCCCCATGTCGACTGTCTGTACACCGACTTCAACACTTTCCATGACTGGTTGGTCACTCCCTACACGGTAACTGTTGTGGCGGATAACATGTATGAAATCATCAACAACTGGATGAGGATGGGAAGGATTGTCTTTATTCTCAAGAGCTGATTTCTGAGACACAATGCCTGTTTTGTTATCTGAGTGGGAACACACTTGGTGGGAGTTTGTTTTGTTATCTGAGTGGGAACTCACTTGGTGGCAGCTTGTTTTGTTATCAGAGTGGGAATTCATTTGGTGGGATGGCCCAACATGCAAAGGCATTGGTGCAGCTACGGGAATAGAGGAGACAAATTCTTTGACTGTGAATTTATCATCATTGTGGTGTCGTTGTGATGCGTTAGGCTCGTAGCTCTGTATTGTTGCAGGGCTATCATCTTTCTGTAGAGTGGCTTCTGGATGATGATAGGCAATGGTGTTTTGAACATCGGAAACAGTGTCAGGAATTTCGGTCAGCCGCATACTGGTGCTGTGTTCTTCTCTGCGGATCATCGTATCTAAGGAGATTTCTGGAAATGAAGATGAGTATTCACTGTGACAAGATCTTCTGTGGTCATCAGGAGTTGTATGTTCTGACATCTCAATATATGGGGTGGAAGCATCATCACACAGCTCAAACGCTTGCATGGACAACGAAGATGAGATAGAGTTGCTGCTTTCACTCTGCATTCCTTTGGAAGATCCGACAGAGGTTCTCTTCGGCTCCAGCGTAATCACAGGAGAAGTCTGGACACGAGACTGATGAGAATTAGTTTCAGACTCTGATGGAACAGATGGATGGAGCTTCATGGTGTCCTTGGCTGCCGTATTTGGAATATCTGCTACTAATTGTCTTGACTGCTGCGCTATTAAAGACGTTCTTCTTGGTAAAGGAGGAGGTGTTCTTTGCCTTCGCTTAGTTGACATTGCCTCTTCGGCCTCGTGTCTAGCAGCAGGAGAAGGTGAAAGTCTGTCGCTTCTAGGTTTAAGTTTTGGAGAAGAGTCAATCACTGGCATCTGCAACACGAATTTGTCAAACAAAATCCTTAGAATTTCAACAAAAGTTGGGAACTAGAGAGAGCGACAGAGAGAGAGTAAATACATGATGTTTTGGCGGGATTGATCCTGGATTCCTTGCGGAATCAGGAGCTAACTTGGAAGGTGGGATAGCCGTATTTACATTAGTCTTGGAGCCATGAGCAATGTCACCGAGTTTGGGAATCTTTGATGGAGTTTCAATATTATTCTTCTGCGTCGGAACACTAGAAGGTCTCCCTCGATTAGATCTCATGGGTGAACCATTTTCTCTAGCTTTCTCTTCTTTCAAAACCATCATGATGTTTCTGATAGTTTTTGGGTGCCTTGGTTGAATAATGTCTGGTCGCTGGTCACTGTGTACAGGCTTTAATATTCCATGGCCATCTGGTTTTGTTGCTGAAACACTCTGGACATTATCATTTTCGGCTGGTTGTTGCACATGCTCCAGGATGTCATCATCATCGATAGAAGCTAAATCTGTCTCAGTGACTTTATTACCATTACTTGGAACCACATAGCGGATATTTTTGTCACACACATAGAAGTTGTCTTTTTCACTTGAACTATTACTGTTCTGACTTTCAGCCATACTCCTCCGGCCCTCGCGAGAATTAAGAGGCTTTTCTGGAGTTATAGACGCTGCAGAAAGAGTTGGACGGTACTGCTCAACATATGGCTGCAAATATGGATGCTTCAAAATCTCGGAGGCCTGAACAGAAATTAAAGAAAAAATTATGACTAGTTAATTTCATTCTGAAGGATAAATTAAATTAAGCAGACAGTTTCTGATCCTAGAAAAATCATACGTTTGGCCGATACTCGGGGTTCTTCCTTAACATCCCCTTGATGAGTGCTTTTCTGCAATATCAAAACAAAACAAAAAGGAGAGAAATATTATTGTATCTTTGCCATGTTATAAATATATATAACAGTGTACAAATTTATAAAAGCTCATAGATTAGGGATGGTTTTAATGGATAAGGCAAAGTGTCAACTCAAGAAATATACAAGAACTGATTAAGCTTCAGATTAGAAAAAGAGTCTTACAAAGATGGTGAATAGCACGGAGGCAATGGGCCAATTGAGGAGCGATTAACCTTGCTTATAAGCCCTGCCATATCCTGAAACCATATATCACATCGAAACAAATGCCGTAAGGTACTTTGAAGAGATAAAATGCAGGGGAACCATCCATTAAGGTATAAACTTAAGGAAATTTTTTGACGATCTAAGTGAAATAAGAAACTTACAAAAGCCTTGAAAGCAGGCCGATACGCAGCCATCTCATATATACAACAGCCTGTTCAATAACATAGAGTGTTAGCTTCAATGGCAATAACAAAATTCTTCAGCGTCATAAGGATTGAGTTACATATACCTAGCGACCAAATATCTGATTTAAAACCATAAGGGATATCAGCAAGCAGTTCCGGGCACATGTAGTTTGGAGTTCCAACAACCTACATATAAAATTCCATGAATCATAAACACCAATGTCTATCACACTAAATGTTCAGAATCTCTGAGCAATCCTAAAAAAAATCATTATAAAGGACTTGTGTTATACAATGAGAGGTGTAAGACATGACTTTTATAAACCTTAGTAAGATATTATCACTTTTTGAGGTGGAATTTCTACTGTTCAACATCAAAGTTTGTTGGCATAACCCATGTCAAATGTGCTCAATTGCAAATGTGCCACAAATAAAAGCTGTATGCTTAGAAAGCCGCAACCTATTACTACCAGGACTAATTCGTTCTCCTACAACATCTTTTACATGCACAGATTACAGAGACTTTTACAACATACCGAGGAAGTTAGGTCATCCGCCTTCAAAGTTTTGGCAAGACCAAAGTCCCCTGCATACAACACAAAATGAAAAATATTATTTAAAAGTCCACTTACATTCTGTTGCAGGTCAAATTGGGTGGATAATAAATCAAAAACTTACCAAGCCGGACATCTTGATCTTTTGTAAGGAAAATGTTGGAACACTGGCAAGAACAGAATTCACAAATAAGTCCATAAAAAATCAGCATAACACAGCGATTCAGACAACTAGCTTTGCCATAGTTTTTACCTTTAGATCACGATGTAGAACATAGTTAGAATGAAGGTACTCAACAGCTAATAATAATTGAGTAAACCACTTGCAAAGTTTCTGCAAAAAAAAAAGAAGAAAAATCAAAATCGCCATGACTACTAATCAAATCAATCACTTAAATCCGATTTATTAGACAAACTCCAGGTGAAAAGTACCTCCTCAGGAAAATAAACGCCATTTGACTTTTTCATCAACTCAGCCCTGTAACCAAAACCATTACAGCACCAAATAGATTTTAACATATTCTTTGACTTCTGTGAACAAAACAACAAAAGAAGAAAAAAAGGACAACTTAACAACAAAATCTTCAGAGAAAATAAAACTCACATGTCTCCTCCTTCACAGTATCCAGTGACAATACAAACATAGCAACCCTGCATTTATCCAAATCAAGCTCACATCAAAAATAACTAAATCTACTTAACATCCATAACAAAAATCATAAAGTCCTGTAAAAACTTACTTTCTCAACCCAAGCTTCTTTAAACTCCACAATATAAGGATGCTGAACTCTCGCAATCAAAGCCATCTATAGAAAAATTTCACCAATTTTGTCAAAAACAAATTCAAAGAACTAAAAACATTTTCAAATTCAAATTGTAACCTCTTGATGAGCAGATCTCCGGCAACGTTCCGTTTGCCTAGCTAATCTGATCTTCTTCAAAACATACCTAAATCAAACCAATACAAAAAATCAAATTCAAAAACCTAAGGATCTATCTTCAAAGAAAGAATCTTAAAATCAGATACAATGGAGTTAAAATCTCAATTTACTTCTTTCTCTCAGCCTTATGATGAACTAAAATAGCAGCACCAAAAGCTCCTCTCCCGATCTGTTCCATAAGTTCATACTGATCCATTCGTGACTCCATTGCTCAACAACGAAACTTGAATCTACTCCGAGTCGATTCCAATTACTTACTTCTCTTCGACGTAATCTTAAGAACACTTTGTTTACCCTAACCTACACGCTTCGTTTTCCTCAGAGATTCGAAAACCGCTCGGTGTGTGTTTCAGCATTGAAGTCGAAACGCCGCGAAATCAAAATCAGATCCAAATTGTGGAAGAAGAAGAAGAAGCATACTGAATCTCTGATTCTGGATTCTTCGTCGTCTTCTTCGTCTCGTCTCTTTCTTCTTCTGTGTTTGAGTTCACTTGCAGAGTACGAATCTGGAAGAGAGAACAAACAAAAAAAAATGTGATTCAGAGTAAATTTTTGTTTATTTTTTTGTTGGTATAAGGAGAATAGATTAGGAGAGTAGTTAAGTCAATTTAAGTTAAGTTGGTAGTTAAAAGTAAATTAATCAACGTGTTTTCTTACTAATTTAAAATTTTGTTTATTACACCAATAATATAACTAGATTTAGTTTTTAAAAAGTTTCCATATAAATTTGCCTAAATCATATAAATAACTCTTTTTCAAAAGTAACATTTAAATTTGTGAATTTCCATATAAATTTAATAATAATGAGATTTATTAAATCATTAAAACACCATTTTGCCAAAAGTAACATAAACTTTAAAATTTATGGGACATTTTTTCAAGTTATCTATTGTAAAACAAGCTTCTATTTAAAATTAAATTAAATTATGGTAAATTAATTTACAATATGTAGTAATTCATTAATGAATTTTTTTGGGTCAAAATTCATTAATAAATAATTTTTATTTTCAGTTATGATCCATTTAATACTTTAAGATTGAGGGATTTTAACATCTTAGAGTACTTTAATACATTTAATCAACTTTGATCAAAACAATTAATATTGAATTTTACTTTAGATATATATATATATATATATATTTATATTGACATCAATAGTATTAAAAGAACAATTTTTTTTAAATGCTCAAATGGTGAGGATTTATTTGATTTAATTTTTTCATAGTGTTTTTATTTATTTTAGTCTTTATTTTTGCTGGTCATAACTCATAAGACAGATATATAGTGAAATAAATACACAATAATAATTGGGAGTGAGAGCCGACAAATCCAGCTGTTTTAATGGAAACGATACCTGCTTTATCTCCTTGTCCACAGTTTACTAATAATCACAATAATGATTTGGTAGTATTATTTTATTTTATTGATGACGTGGCCGATCCCTCAACGTGACAAAATCATTTTATAAAGTCTAAATAAATAAATATTCTCAAACCCAAAAAAAAAGTTTTATATAAATAAGAGCTTTTATAATCAGTTTTTTTTTTAGATCCTTCTCAGAATGTGATAGATCATAAACATATAGTTTGGTAGATATGTCAATGGTGATTGAAACCATATACCTAGTTTGTAGATATGTCAATGGTGATTGAAAACCTAAATTTTAGGATGTTTTGGGGTCAAAGTATTTGGGTTTGATAGCATTATAGCTTAATGCAAATTGATTCATGTGGGTTGTAGACTTGTAGCCTAATTATAGGTTAACTTTATACTTTTTATCATTCCATTCAACCTCATATATTAATTAGTTGTTTTATTTAGATAATTGTGTATAGATGATAAATAAAATTTAAATATTATAAAGAAATAATAAAATAGGAGAGAGATATTGAGAGATATTTTATGTATTACTTTTCAATGGTAGAAGGTTGTATTATAAATTTACAATTAAACAATAGGTGAGTTAAAATTTTATACCAGTTAATTGAAAAATTAAGAATACAACATCTATATATGTATAATTAGTTCTCTCTCATCAACTTATGTAAGTGGACAAAAATATCTTTTTGCATCTAACAAAGTATTTAGCGATATAATGATATAAGTATCGACGATACTGTTTATCAAATACATAAGTAAAATCATGTTATAAGTTAGATGAATAACTATTGAATTACTATGATAAATATATATATAAATATATACATATAAGTTTATAAATATATCGTGTTAAATTGTTTTGTATCGCGATAATTTATGATTTATGTGATAAATTTATATTTACCGTGTTAACTCATTTACTATACCATATACAAAACAATAATGAATTACATTTTAAAACCTACTATATAACTTTGAATGTCAACAATAGCAATAACATGTTAAGTAATATTATATAGAGCAATTCTTGGGTTCACCCTATTGTGAACCTTCTTGTTCACCTCTTATTACTCTAACCAATAAAAAAATAAAGTATAATGCCATGTCAAACAAAATTTAAAAATAAATAAAAAATAAAATCATAAAATCATATACACATAAACATTATTGTATGATTTGTATACACTAATTAATGTCTTTGACATTTGTAATTTTTTTGGAGGGAGCTAATTATATCATTTAAGTATTTGTGATGTATCTTTTGTTGACTTGTTCAAAACATTTTTGAAAAATCTATTAAGAACAAACAAAGTAGAAAAAGAGTAAAATTATATAAACGGTACGAGGTATATTCTCCTTTCTTTTGCTTCAAATTCACATATCATTGTTTATTTTTACAATCCAATATCTATTTCTCCTGGAAATCATATCTAAATATGTGGTAAATATTATCAAACAATTGATTTGTGAAAATAACATTTCCTAGTAAATGTCAACAAACCTGAGGACATAATAATCTTGAATCGGATTAATCTAAACAAAGCACAAAAAAACGTAAAATGAAAAGTTCAAAATTCATACTCTAATGTCTAATCCTGGTTTAGCAACTCTCTGGAAGACTGTGCTCGCTGCAACTCTAGCCTCAGCTTCACTTTTGAACTTCACACAAAGGTCATCCCTTCATTTTATTCTTCAGGTCCTACGCTGATATCTTTCTGAGATCAAACAAATGGCTTTCACTGGAGAGAGCTTTGATCGCGCTATATAGAAAAGGCACTCCTTCACCCATTTATGATATGTGATCATGTGGAACCATGCAGTGGAAACCACGTTGATGATGACTACACATGTTAAACAAAACTTCACATCTTCGAGAACACCGTGAAAGAAGTATTTCTAGCAACGCAATCACAAAATATTTTAATCTTAAATTAACGTTCATATAGTTATTATTTCAGCGTAAAAGAATCATTCTTCCTCCTTAACCAACAAATAATTGAATTTATCCTCTAACTTTTTTGGTCATTTTTAATGTTTGCATATGTTTTGCTTATGATTTGATCATGGTTTACTTATATAGCATCTATGTTGTATTGTATAATTTTAAAATACATGCATGTGATAACATCAATTAACCATATTTCACACTGAATGGTTTAAACAACCGAATACATATATATTAACTTATGGTATACTCATGAAGTTTTATGTCTACATATATAATCTCACTGAAATCAACAATTTATTTTTCATTCCTACTGAAATAGATAATATCTACTATATATTCTCATTGAAATAAAAATATAAAACAATAAGCTAATAAGTCGAGTATTTCTAGCTTATGGCTGGAAACGGTACCTATATGCGTGGAAACTTTTAATCACTATTCTATGCATGCAATTTATAATCTGATCATATTTAATTAAGAAATATAGAGTTATACTAAACGAATCAGCTATATATGTATAATGTATTTATCAGTTTTGTCATCGCCTTTGGCACCATAGCTTCAGACATCGATGATGATGTATTTAGGATTCAGTATTTACTATAATATATGTTTTTAGCAAAAAAGAAAAAGGTTTTTAAAAAAAATCAAAAATGACACATTTATAAAATTTGCTTTAGAAAATGGCATTTTCCGTAAGAATCCAAAATAATTCGTTCCAAAATTTAAAAGTGTTATTGGTTTATTGATTTGTTAATCCACATAGAGTTTGTGAATACTTATTATTTATGAAATCAAAATACATGGATTTTGAAATAACATGTTTAATTCTTGGATTTGAATCCTTCTATTTTACACTATTAAATCCTTTCAAACCCATTTAAAATATACTCCGGATTTTAAAATCCAAAAACATATCACTAAAACAATAACATATGATTTTAACTAGTATTAATAAATCATACAACCAATAACACATGATTTTGATAGTTATTATAAATTAATAATTGAATAACATGTGATTTTTGTTTGAATTTCCAAATACATCAAAATCAATGATCCAATAACCCCTAACTCCAATAACCCGTAACTCTCCAATCCAAAAACAATCGAAACGAGTCGTCTAGAAATGGTTTCTGCTTAAACTCAGACAATATTGGGCCTCCTACCCAAATTTAAAAGGCCCAATAATAAATCGAAACGAGTAAAAGAATCAGATGGGAAACACGGCCGGATCCTTCCGCCGTCGGCGACGTCGGTTCTGACGTCACTAAACACGTTAACCACACAATTAAGTTTTATTCCTCTTCCTTTAATCCTCCTCAATATATAATCTAGCTGTGTGTATGTACTTGAAATCGAAATTGGAGAACGAACATTCGAGAACCTTTCTAAAACATTTGATTTTGAATCGCGAAGATCATGGAAAGAACAGAATCTGAATCATCAAATGGGCGGAGAGTGGTGGTTATCGGCGGCGGAGTCGCCGGCTCTCTCACCTCTAAATTACTTCAGTTCGATTCCGATCTCACCCTCATCGATCCGTAAGCTTTAATTTTTTTTTTTTTTGTTTTGTCTTAATCTTGTGATTTGTTTTGTCTTAATCAAAGATTAATCCCTAATTAGGACTTAAATTAAATCTGATTAGTAGATGTGTTTGGTAATAATTAACAGGAAGGAGTATTTTGAGATCACTTGGGCAAGTTTAAGATCAATGGTGGAACCTTCATTTGCTGAAAGATCAGTGATAAACCACAAGAAGTATTTACAAAATGGTCGTGTTGTGACTTCTCCAGCTGTTAATATCACAGAGACTGATGTTGTAACTGCTGATGGGCTTGTCTTTGGTTATGACTATCTTGTGATTGCTACTGGTCACAATGATGTGCTTCCCAAAACTAGACAAGAGAAGCTTTCTCAATACCAAGCTGGTATGAATATGAATGATCTTACTTCTATTTGCATTTGGTTTTTCTTGTTTCTGTTTCTTGCATTATGTAAATGAAGCTCTGTGAATTAGGATGTAGAACTTTAGTCTGGTCTTTATTGATATTAAAATGGTATTTGAGTATCCGGGCATGGATTGTTCGGTTTATGTTTTTTCTTACAGTTGAATTGTGTGGTTGTAGAATATGAGAAGATTAAGTCCTCTGAGTCGATTCTGATTGTTGGTGGAGGCCCGTCGGGTGTGGAGCTTGCTGCGGAAATAGCTGTTGATTTCCCGGAGAAGAAGGTTACTATAGTACACAATGGACCGAGATTGCTCGAATTTGTTGGTCAAAAAGCTGCAGACAAGGCGTTTGATTGGATGAAATCAAAGAGAGTTGAAGTGATATTGAATCAAAGGGTTGATTTGAGTTCAGCTTCGGACGGAAATAAAACATACCGAACATCAGGAGGAGAAACGGTACACGCAGATTGCCACTTCCTCTGCACCGGAAAACCTTTGTCTTCACAATGGCTAAAAGAAACTGTTTTGAAAGATAACTTGGATGGCAAAGGAAGGCTGATCGTCGATGAGTACTTGAGAGTTAAGGGTCGCAAGAATGTATTCGCAATTGGAGATATTACTGATGTCCCGGTAAGTGCGTGATATTTAGTAATATCAGAAATGTTTTCTCTTTCTTTAGTTACTATAAATATATCAACTGAAATATATGATTCTTATAACAGGAGATGAAACAAGGCTACATTGCTGAGAAACACGCCTCTGTGGCTACAAAGAACATAAAGCTGTTGATGTCTGGTGGGAACGAGAAGAAGATGTCAACCTACAAGCCTGGTCCAGATATTGCCATAATATCTTTAGGAAGAAAAGAATCAGTGGCTCAGTTCCCATTCTTGACAGTCTCGGGTTGCATACCTGGTTTGATCAAATCTAAGGATCTGTTTGTAGGGAAGACGAGGAAGGCAAGAGGGCTGGATCCTAACCTTGTGGAGCCTTGAGTGATTGTGTTTATCGGATGATGAGATTTTTCTTGTGCTTGGTGTTTTGTTTCATCTCATGTTTGTTGTATGTTGATTCGGTCCACTCGGATTTTCAGAGTGGAGTGTTGTTAGCTTTTGTTGTAAAATATTGTGTTTGTTTCTTCAGCTTGGTTCGATTTACACCAAGCTGGGCAACTTTTTGGCAAAACTCTCATCGCTTTAAGAATTTTGTGTAAAGAGTCTGTTTTGATTTCTCATAAAAGGAACCAAAGTTGTTCAATTAGCCATAGCTTATGGAGCAATATAGCTCAGAAACCCCTAACAATGGTAACTATTAACTAATATATAAGTTGTTATTAGTTACTGATTAGAGGACTTGTATCTTGAGCTTGGAGGAAGCTGTTGGAAGCTTCAACAGATCCTCTTTGAGTTGCTTCTTTTTGGGGCCATCCATTGAAGCTGCAACATAAACTTGTAGCACTTCTAGACACTCCATTTTTAGTAAGAAATGGCTAAGGTGTTTCAGCTCGCTTTTATATCCTTGATACTTCATGATACGCAACATATTTATTTGGTTATTTCGGGGAATCCAAGTAAACCGATGCCGTCTACATGAGAAATAATCCAGACCCTGAAGCATCAAGATGAGAGAAAACTTTAACAATCATATATATATAAAGTAAGATTTGTTCATGGTTTGCTTCATACCGAGAGAACTAGAGTTTTAAGGTTTGGAGAACGACGCAACAGACATGGCAGAAGCGATTTCCAACCTTGTTCTTTACTCGAAAAAACTAAATCAACGAGGTTGTTGAACACGGGTAATCCACCTTTGCAGCATGCCGTAATCACCTGAAATACACACAATGCATGAATACTTCCCTGATTCTAACCACAAAGATGATGAAACTAACCTCGACAGCAGAAGAAGTCAAGTGAAGGGTCTTGACATTGCGTATCCCACTGATGAGATCTGTCACATCCGTGCCACTTTGCATATCCGCGCCATTTACCACCTCACGCTTGTAATCTCTAAAGAAACGAAGGTCCAATGTCGCTTTGGCAAGTGAATCCATGCGACATTGTGGAGATGGAGAATTACCCTTAAGATAACTAATGTAGTAGAAGTCGACAACATTAGGTGTGTCAAACAAATTCTTTCTAGAAAAATCATCACCATAACGATAACATGAATAAGAAACTGAGAGTTTCTTAATGGTTTTGCTGGATATGACTAATGGGAATTTTCGACGAGTCATGTAACCTTGTATGGTTAAGTCTTCAAGTGCAGGGCAAGCAGGTAGAAACACATCAGATAATTGATTGCCCTCAAACCAGATTGAATCAAGATTGAGAACCTTTAGTGCTGGGAGACATGTATCTGAAGGAACTCTTAGTAAGTTTAAAAATCTCAATGACAGCTTAACCAGTGTTGTGCTGGTGAAGACTTTGGATGGGATAGAAATACTCCAGAATAAATATGTGCATAGATGAAGCTCAGAGACACTGTGTTCCAGGGCATAACAAATCCAGCGGTCAATGTCACCTTTATCAAATTTATAATCGTTACAAAGTAAAAGTGAGAACTTGTTTATATTCACACCTCCTTGGATTTGCCAAGCCAATGTTCTATCCACAAAATCATTGAATCTCCTTTTCATAACTTCGCTAGTCTCATATTTATAACGTTTATTATTTCTCGGGTGACAAAAGATGTTACTGTCGAAGACAAAATTTTGAGTGGAAGCAAACAGAACCCTAAACCTCTTTGCCAGAACAGAGGTTGAAACAGCTTGTTTTGTCGGAAGGAAGGATAAGATTTGGACAAGAAGATCATCAGGAAGACTATCCATTGGTGAAACCTGATTCAACTGTTCGGCAGCTTCTTCTCCATGTCCCATATCAAGGTGCTTCAATATTTGTGTCTTTGCTAGTACCTAGGGTTTTTATTTAGCTCCGTCAAGACTCGAGATTTATCTCCAAAAGCTCATAGAATAGATGATTTTAATTTTCTAACTTTGGTTTTGTTATTCATATAATGTTTTTCGTAAAGGAGGGATTTCGTCTTCTGTTTTTTTATTTTTCCTTTATCTTTTTTTCACACAATCTCTTATTTAATTTAGAATTGCTTTAAAAAAAAGTTTACGAAATAGTTTTCACAAAAAAAAAAATAATAATTTACGAAATAGAAATTTATGTGGAAGAATCTGATTGGTTAAGGTGACTTGTGCTATAAAAATATATTAACCTAAACTCTTTATAGAGAGAAATCCTAATGTAGGGAGAGAAAAGAAAACGTGGAAACACTCCACAAGAGATTATAGACGAAATCTTGATAAAGCTTCCGATGAGTCGCTGGTGAGATTCAAAGCCGTATCAAGAGAATGGAGAGGAACAATAGAGTCAAAGTACTTCATAGAGAAACACAAACAGTATCAGAAATCTCTACAGTTAAGGCAAGTGAGAATTCTCATATTCTCTATAGAAAAAAGATACAATGGTCTTTCTCTAGAGACTATGTTAGTTTCTGCCAGTGGACTCGTCTTACATGTTCCTCCATGTCTTCTACCCATTAGGTCTTTTTACAAAATCACTGAGCCTTGTGATGGTTTTATTTGTATCTATACACATACCGAGAGAACCTGTTTAATTTCTCATAAAAGGAACCAAAGTTGTTGAATAAGACATAGCTTAATTATGGAGCAATTCAGCTCAGAAACACCTAACAATTATTGAAGACCAAATGAAACTTGCTAATTAATTATTGAAGACGGTAAGACAAATAATAACTTATGATGATGATCACATGACTTGTATCTTGAGCTTGGATGAAGCTGCGGGAAGCTTAAAAAGGTCCTCTGTGAGTTGCATCTTACTGTGGTTATTCATTTTAGCTGTAACATAAACTTTCACCACTTCAAGACATTCAAGTTTCAGTAAGAAATGACTAATGTGTTTCAGCTCCCTTGGATTTCCTTGAAACTTCATGATACTCAGCATCT
This sequence comes from Capsella bursa-pastoris, assembly GCA_036452645.1. NCBI lineage: Eukaryota > Viridiplantae > Streptophyta > Magnoliopsida > Brassicales > Brassicaceae > Capsella > Capsella bursa-pastoris. The sequence goes on along the minus strand of CP144195.1, from coordinate 13,301,537 downwards.
TTATTTGGTTGTTTGGAGGAATTCGAGTAAACTGATCGCGTCTACATTTGAAACTATCCAGACCCTGAAGCATCAAGAAGAGAGACTACTTTAGTGTCATGCCACACTCATATATACAAATAAAGCAAGACTTTTTTCATGGTTTGCATCATACCGAGAGAACCAGAGTTTTTAGGTTTGGAGCACGCTCTAGCAAAAGAGGCAGAAGCACTTTCCAACCTTGTTTTCTGCTCGAAAACACTAAATAAACAAGGTTGTTGAACATTGGTAGTTCGCCTTTGTAGCATAACGAAATCACCTGAAACACACACAAATAATATTTTCATGTTTCTAACCAAAAAAAATATGAAGACACCATATATGCACACAAGTACTGACCTCGGCAGTAGAAGAGGTTAAGTGAAGGGTCTTGACATTGCGTATACCACTGATGAGATCTGTCACATCCCCGCTCTTGTCATGGTAATATAAGAAATGAAGGTCCAATGTAGCTTTGGAAGTGAATCATCCAAGTGACATTGTGGAGATTCAAGCCCATGGTAATCAAAGTAGTAGAGGTCAACAACACTCGGTGTGTCAAGTTTAATAATGCAAGAACGATCAGCATAATGACTACAGTAAATGGTAACTGAGTTTCTTAATGCTTTTGCTGGATATGATGTACGAATGCCCTTGAATTCTCTTATAACGAATGGTTAAGTCTTCAAGTACAGGGCAAGCCGCGAGAATCTCATTTAATAATTCACAATCCCAAAACCAGTGTGATGCAAGGCTGAGAACCTTTAGGGATGGGAGATATGTATCCGAAGGAAGTCTTGGACAATGTTGGTTAGAAAATATGGTTCCCAATGACAACTTAACTATTGTTGTGCTGGTGAAGACTTTGGATGGGACAGAACACTCCAACCATGGAGATTTGATGAGTAGATGAAGCTCGGAGACACCATGTTCGAGGGCATTACATATCCAGCGGTCACCGTCAAGTATGTTATCTTGATGAGTATATCTAAGTTTGATTGAGACCTTCTTTACATTGTTACAGCCATGCAAAGCCAATATATGATCCACAAAATCATTGAAACTCTTTTCACTCAAATCTCTTAAAATTTCATTTTGTGGATCATATATTCAAAATGGAATTTTAAGTGATTTATAAAAAGTTTACAAATTCTGTGTTATTCAATCATGGATTTTAAAAAGTCTTATGAAATCCACTGTTATTGAACTAATCATTTTAAAATCCACCTTAAAATCCACTGTTATTGAAAACAGTTTGTGGATTTGATTTTAAATGATTTCAAAGGATTTCAGAGGATTTCAGGGAACTTCCTTAGTTAAAAATACAAGAATCCAAATCTCATAGTTTTAGGTGGGATTTGAAAGAATTTTACATAAATCATATGAAGTTCCCTAAAATCATCAAAATCTCAATAAAACTCAAATCTCTTAAAATGCTAGTTCCAATACACCCCCTAAGGGGGGGTGTATTCAAAATGAAATTTTAAGAGATTTGAGTTTTATTGAGATTTTAAATGATTTTGAGGATTTTAGGGAAGTTCATATGACTTTTGTAAATTCCTTTCAAATCTCACCAAAAACCATGGGATTTGGATTTCTGTATTTTTAACTAAGGAAATCCTCTCAAATCCTCTGAAATCCTTCAAAATCATTAAAAGCCAAATCCACAGATTGTTTTCAATAACAGTGGATTTTAAAGTGGATTTTGAAACCATTAGTTCAATAACAGTGGATTTGATGAGACTTTTTAAAATCCACGTTTGAATAACACTGGATTTATAAGTTATACACAAATCTCTTAAAATTCTTGTTTGAATACACCCCCCTTAAGTGTATTTGTAGCATATACACCACATACCAATGAAAATATATAGTATTGTCTTGGACTCTTGATCTTAAGATGGTGTGACCGTGTGAGTGACAAAAAAAATCACCTTCTGAATGAAGAAAAAGGCGATGAATAAGGTGGGAAGCTTCAAGAAACGGTGAGGATGAAACTGGATTTTTCACTAATCGGGCTAGGCTGTCGAGCAAAAAGGAAGAGATGTGATTGAAAACAGTCATGATCGTTAAAATAGCTTCAGTTTTTGCAAATTCAATAGTGGTGGTTTAGGGAAATTGAGTGGAGAATTGTGATATATATAGTGATTTGAAAAAGATAAGTTGATGAAAGTGATAATAGTGGGAAGTTTATATGAAGGTCGTGTAAAACAAAGAACCCTAGATCGTGGTCTTTTTTTCTCTTATAAAAATATATAAAAGATGAAAAATATTGCTGTAAATAAATTGGAGATGACACGTGTGTTAACTAAGAGTTCTCACAATTTCGTATAATTTTAAATTGGTTCATTTTTTATTTACTTTCCCCTTTCTACACGAACGGTTGTAAAAGTTTTTGTTTTTGTTTTTTTAATTAAAAATAAAATAAAATCTGATGTGGCTTGATATTATTGGACATGTGACTTGTGATTTATAGTATAAAGGATTAAGGCTAATAGAGATCATAAATTTAAAGGTTAATCTCTAATTTTTACTACTATCAAAATAAAATATGTTATTAAAAAATTTTTTGTTATTTTTTTGTTGCGTGCAGAGTTCTGTTCTATACATTCTTTAATTTTTAACTGTTTTTATTTACTGTTAATATAAATAAAAATAATATATTTTAACTGTTTGAATATTCATTTTGGTTCCCGATTATAAATAAGAAGACACTAAATTATATTTTTTTGTTTATTTGAACTAAGAAAAGGATAAAGAACCAAAAAAGACAATTCAACACCACAACGAAGAAATAAAAGGACAATGATGGCTTCTCTTCCATGGATGCATCAATGACTTGACAGATTTCACAAGTCCTCTTAACAAATCCCAAATTTTTCCATGTAAGTTGTTTCACAGCAAAACAATTTTTAACACTCCTCAATCACAAGATTTTGAAGAAGCCAAAAAAACACTCTTAACGACAAACTGAAATCTTTACAACACACTAACAGTCTGACATAGAACCTCAAATTAAGCTAAATATAAGTACACATTAATTAACTATAAAATATGAAAGTTGCTTTAAGAATTCAAGATCGACAAAGTGTTTAATTTGAGGAAATATAATAATATCCCACCATGGCACCATAGTAAATCATAAATCACTAATACATAAACCTACTATTTAATTTTAGGAAATATAATAACTTATGATGATGATCAGTGATCACATGACTTGTATCTCAAGCTTGGAGGAAGCTGTTGGAAGCTTCAACAAGTCCTCTTTGAGTTGCATCTTTTTGGAGTCATCCATTTCAGCTGCAACATAAACTTTCAACACTTCAAGACACTCCATCTTCAGTAAGAAATGTCTAATGTGTTTCACCTCGCTTGGTTTTCCATGACACTTCATGATACTCAGCATCTTTATTTGGTTATTCGAGGGAATTCGAGTAAACCAACGTCGTTTACATGTGAAACCATCTAGACCCTGAAGCATCGAGAAGAGAGACTACTTTAATGTCATGCCACAGTCATATATATATAGTAAAATGATTTTGCTCATGGTTTGTCTCATACCGAAAGAACTAGAGTTTTTAAGTTTGGAGAATGTTGTAGCAAAAGAGGTAGAAGCACTCTCCAACTTTGCTTTTCACTTGAAAACACTAAATCAACAAGGTTGTTGAACACTGGTAGTTCATCTTTGTAGCATACCGAAATCACCTGAAACACACACAAATAATATTTTTCTGTTTTTACCAAAAAAAAATGAAGAAAACATATATGAACACAAGTACTTACCTCGACAGTAGAAGAAGTTAAGTGCAGCGACTTGACATTGCGTATCCCACTGATGAGATCTGTCACATTCACTTGCTTGTAATCTTGCAAAAAATGAAGGTCCAATGTAGCTTTGGCATGTGAATCCAAGTGAAGTTGTGGAGATTCAATCCCAAGGTAATCAGAGTAGTAGAAGTCGACAACACTTGGGGTGTCAAGTGTAACAATGCAAGAACGGTTAGCAAAAGAGCTAGACTCAATTGTAACTGAGAGTTTCTTAATGCTTTTGCTGGATATGATGTGGCAACAATGTTTGTAACTTTCCTCATAAAGTGTGGTTAAGTCTTCAAGTACAGGACAAGCGGCGAGGAACTCATTTAATAATTTACAATCCCAAAACCTGATTGATTCAAGGCGGAGAACCTTTAGGGCAGGGAGATATGCATCAGAAGGAAGTCTTATTGGGAAAGGTCCCAATGACAGCTTAACCAATGTTGTGCTGGTGAAGACTTTGGATGGGATACAAGACTCTAACCTTAGAGTTTTAATAACTAGATGAAGCTCTGAGACGCCGTGTTCTAGGGCATTACATATCCAACGGTCAACGTCATGTTGATTATATTTACAAATAGTTCTCATAAGTTTGATTGAGAACTTCTTTATAGTGTTACAGCCATGCAAAGCCAATGTGTGATCCACAAAATCATTGAAACTCTTTTGAATGTCGTCATGACTGAAAAAATGTTTATAGTGCAAAAGGATGGAGTTGTCAAAGTGAAGATTAGGACTGAGAGCAAATAGAGTCCTCCACCTCTTGGAAAGAAGAGAGGTTGAAGCAGCTTCTTTCGTGGGAAGGAAGGACAAGATTTGAACAAGAAGATCATCAGGAAGACTATCCATTGAAGCCGGATTGATCAACTGTTCAGCAACTTCTTATTCTTCAGAGCTTTGAGTCTTTGTCGTTGATTTGCTGCTCGGCAAACTTAATTTACGATAATGGAGCTAGCTAGGTTTTTTTCTTAGTGTTTTACTTTTTTCTTAAAAGTTTCTATTTCCCTTTTTCTTAGAAGTTTATATTTCCTTTATTTTTAGTGTTTTACTTTTTTCTTAGAAGTCTAGAGAAAATACAAAGACTCTGAATTTTAAAAATATATGAACGTACCAATATGCATAGTTAGGGAATATATTCACAAGCATATATACGGACGTACCGTCACAAATATCAGAGTCTACGGAGGCCAAAGACGTTGATCTCGCCGGCACGAGAAGAACTACACGAAGTAGTGCTTCGGCAAAGCCATAAAACTTGAAGCTTTGAGGTTCGCATAACATAGACATAAGGGTTACTCCTACCAGGGTTCTCAAAAACGTAAGACAAAACCATAGCAACGATGGTGAATTACTTCTCAAATGGAGTCTTCGGCCACTGAGATTGTAATCATATTCTAAGGTTTGGCAAAAAAGCTTATTCTCTTCCTTAATCTAGTTAATCGAAAAGAGAAAATACTCTGTACGTATGTAAATATATATAATTGACATTGGAAATCTCGAAAGACATTGAGAAGTTTGTAAGTTTCTAATAATAGACATTGAACAAACTAAACAAGAAACTTAAAGACTTTGGCAACAGGTGACATTGATAAGGACAAAGAACTGAAGAAGCCTGACCGTTATACTTGAAGAAGACGTTATTTACTACTATAACATCAATTATTTAACCTACTACTTGGAGAATGCGTTACATAATTTATAAAGGAACCAAAGTTGTTCAATAAGTCATAGCATGGAGCAAATTTACCTCCCGAGACTCCTAGAACGTACAAAGTTGTTCAATAATAACTTAAGACTTGTATCTTGAGCTTGGATGAAGCTGCAGGAAGCTTCAACAGATTCTCTTTAAGTTGCATCTTATCCGCGTCGCCCATTGGAGCTGTAACATAAACTTTCACCATTTCAAGAAACTCCATATTCAGTAAGAAATATCCAAGGTGTTTCAGCTCTCTTGGATATCCTCGACACGTAATGATACTCAGCATCTTTATTTGGTTATTTGGAGGAATTTGAGTACATTTGAAACCATCCTGAAGCATCAAGAAGAGAGACTATTTTAATGTCATGCCACAGTCATATATACATATAAAGTATGATTTTGTTCATACCGAGAGAACAAGAGTTTTAAGGTTGGGAGAACGCTCAAGTAGAAGTGGCAGAAGCACTTTCCAACCTTGTTTTTTACTGAAAAACTCTAATTCAACAAGGTTGTTGAACACCGGTAATTCATCTTCGTAGCATGCAGAAATCACCTGAAACACATACACACAAATAATATTTTCTTGTTTCTAACCAAAAGATATAAAGAGACCATACACACAAGTACTAATCTCGACAGTAGAATAAGTTAAGTGAAGGGTCTTGACATTGCGTATCCCACTGATGAGATCTGTCACATCCGTGTTGTAATCTTGTCCGAAATGAAGGTCCAACGTAGCTTTGGCAAGTGAATCCAAGTGACATTGTGGAGATTTAGGCCCAAGATAATCAGAGTAGTAGAGTTCGACAACATTGTGTGTGTCAAGTTCAATAATGCTACAACAATCATCACTACTCGTAACCGAGAGTTTCTTAATGCTTTTGCTGGATATGATGTAGGAAGGTCCATTACAGCTTCCATAACATATGGTTAAGTCTTCAAGTGCAGGACAAGCAGCGAGAAACTCATTTAATATGTTACCACCCCAAAACAAGTTTGAATTAAGGAGGAGAACCTTTAGGTTAGGGAGACATATATCCAAAGGAAGTGTTGGGTTTGGGCAATGTTGGCTGCAAAAGTTTATTCCCAATGACAGCTTAACCAGTGTTGTGCTGGTGAAAATTCTGGATGGGAGAGATAACACCAACATTAGAGATTCAATGAGTAGATCGGAGACACCATGTTCGAGGGCATTACATATCCAGCGGTCAACGTCATGATGTTCATTATCTTTATAAGTATATCTTATAAATTTCACTGAGAACTTCTTTATAGTGTTACAGCCATGCAAAGCCAATGTGTGATCCACAAAATCACTGAAACTCTTTTGAACGTCTTCGGGTGTATGACTGGAAGTGAAACGACCATTTTTAAGGTGCAAAAAGATGGAGTTGTCAAAGTCAAGATTAGGACTCAAAGCAAAGAGAGTCCTCCATCTTTTGGAAAGAAGAGAGGTTGAAGCAGCTTCTTTTGTGGTAAGGAAGGACAAGATTCGAACAAGAAGATGATCAGGAAGACGATCTATTGGAGGAGGATTCATCATTTCAGCAACTTCTTCTTCTTCAAAGGTTTGAGTCTTTGTCCTTCATTTGCGGCTCGGTAGAGTTTAGGTGGTTTATAAAGCTAGGGTTTTATCTAAGCGTTTTACTTTTTTTTTTTCTTTTTTTTTTTCTCTTGTAATTGTTTTAGGGGGTGTTATTGGTTTGTGAGTTATATGATGTTTTAATGATTTTAGATGTTATGTAGAATCTATTGTTATTAAATCAAGATTTTTACTAAACTCTTTTAAAGTTTGGTGTTATTAATTATTGATTTGTAAAAAGTTATTTAAACTCTTGATAATTATGTGGTTATTGGATTGAGAGTTTTACAAAATTATTAAAAGTTCTGTGTTATTCAATTAAAACAAAATAATCCCTGACTGTTAATGAATTAAAAATTTATGTTATTGGTTTATGATTTTAAACTATTTTCTTTACAAAATAAAGTCATGAATAAAGTCATTAGCGTTTTACTTTTCCTTTTTGTTTTTGTTTTCTCTTGTAATTGTTTTATATTAAATCTCTTTTTTTATAAAGGCTAATAGCCTAATAGAGATCAGCTCAATTTGTTAATTTTTTTTAAAAAAGGTAAAAAAATTTAATCGTTTAACCTTGAGTTTTACTAGTTGAACACTTCAAATAACACATAACTTTTATATAAAAATTTAACATTATGGTCAATTAAATTTATTTTTTATGTAAGAATTTAATAGTGGAATGACAAAGCATTTCAAATTATCAACAATTAATTTCAACTTAATTAATTTATTAAATTATTCACATATTTTAAAACATTTTTTTAGTGAATTTAATTATGCTAGCACATTTTAATAAATGAGTGGTGGAACATTCGAAACTATCATTATGGTTATGAAATGATATTAACCTAGCATAGTAAGATATTTGATATACTTACGGGGAGTTATTGGTTTATGCATTTGTAAATCCACCTAGAATTTGTAAATCATTATTATTTATTAAATCAAAATACATGGATTTTGAAATAACATATTTTATCCTTGGATTTGAATCCTTCTATTTTACACTAATAAATCCTTTCAAATCCATTTAAAACATACTGCAGATTTTTAAATCCAAAAACAAATCACTAAACGAATAACATAGGATTTTAACTAGTATTTATAAATCATACAACTAACAACACAGGATTTTGATAGTTATTTTAAAATCAATGATTGAATAACATAGGATTTTTGTTTGGATTTCCAAATCCATCAAAATCAATGATCCAATAACCCCCCCCCCTTAATTTCGTGATGGAGAATTAAGATATTCAGTATAATTATTTTTGTGGTTGAGATTTGAGAACATCAACTTATTTGAGAATTAATTTTATAAGTGTGTATCCTTTTTTTTGAAGGATATATCATTCATTTTTTTTACATAAAATATATTTATACTACAATCCATTTTTAATATATTATATTATACATAAAAATAATTCTTAAAGATGAATTCACTCTCTTTTTTATTGGTCAACTTGCCATATTTATTAAATAACAAAATCTGAAGTTGTGTTAAGGTTAACAAAATAAACACAAATTTCTTGTAATGTATTAAAATATAATGTAGTCCTCATATCTTTCATATTCCATTTTGTAGTGTAACATATCAAAAAATTCCTATAAAAGTTTATCTATGATACAAATGACTTTCTATTTCTTCAATTTAATTTTAATTTGCAACATATTTGAAAACATTTACAACAGTAGTTTAAAGTTATGTTGGAAATTGTATTAGAATTAGCTGTTATGTTTATAGCACGAAATTGTGTGACATACTTATCATTATTCACCAATCATCTTTTTATACTAAGTCACTATCTTCATTTGTGTTTATGTCTCTTTAATTCATCAGTTTCGACGAATCTTGATGGTCGATCTCATGTTGCATTTGATAATTAATTATGATAGAAGCTTAAGTATCTTTGCAATATTATAATATAATAAATTAGCCTTGAAATTTTTTATTTGATATGTGACATACAAAAATAATTATATTATTTATGACTTAAACAATTTTAATGTATATTTATATAAAAATTATTGTATATTTTATTCTATTACTTTAAACCTATGCAATGCGTTGGATGCTTCCTAATAATTAAATACTTGGTGACTTTAAACCAAAAACTAAGTTTATCATAAATTTTTCAATATTCGGATCGACATGATAAGAGACCCAGATCGAATGTGAACCGAATGAGTGATAAGTTAGAAATCAATTAAATATGTGAACTATCAGGAGAGTCCAATCCGTTCACTATGCATGTCCTACAACAAATTGAAATATTTAGGTCCACCCACATGCATAAATAGTATGTCTTCATCTTGCCGTTACCCATAATTCCCTTTTGTATATTATTAGAATTAGTTAAGATAATAGTTTTTATTTTCTAAACCCGTTCCTTTTCCGTATCCGTTATTTCTTGTTTCGATATTTGAAATATTTAAGTAATTTGAAACTTACTTTTGCTTTTAAAATTTCATATTCCTGTATCATACTCGTCATTTGGTATTTGAAAGTTAAAATTGAATTTAAGTTTCCAAATTTTTTATATCGGCTTGTTTTTGATGAGAAATAGTTTGGATAAAATCATATATTTTTAATATAAATGACATCATTTACATATTTTTTTAAAACATTATATAGCATGTAGTTAACTAATTAAATTACCCGTTCTCTTTCCTTATCCGTTATTTCTTGTCCCGATTTTTGAAATATTTAAGTAATTTGAAAGTTACTTTTTGCTATTTAAATTTCATATTTTTGTATCACATCCGTCATTTGATATTTGAAACTTGAATTTGAATTTCAATTTTTTTATATCGTCTTGTTTTTGATGAGAAATAATTATATAATTTTTTTTTTGAATTACCCGTTTCCTTTTTGTATCCATTCTATCCTTCTAAGATACGATTATATTTTTATAAATGGCATCATTTACATATTTTTTAAAAAAACAACACTATATTGCCTGTAATTAACAACATTAAAAAACCAATACCGTTAATTATTAGGTTATAGAAACATATAGCCTGTAATTAGAGTATAATTTTCTATTTTGTATTACCACAAAATTTGAAGAAATGTAAGCAAAGAGTCACATTTATAAACTACAAACTTATCTCCGTTTTAACTTATCAATTTAAAACAAAAAATATATGATGATTTTTGTAACGCAAAATAAATATATTATCATATCCTAAGAGTTATACAAAATACAAATAACATAAACCACTTGAATAAAACCATCAAACCAAATAAAAATATTATAAATCAGATTTTATTAAATATTAAATTATTGTTTAAAAATATCTCAAAAATTTAAATATGTTACATATGAAAACTTTCAAATTTAATTGTCCACTTTTTTGGCAACAAAATTAATATGATCCATAAATATACATAGTTTCTGTTTTTTATTATTTATTTATTTTTAAAAAAATTGGTGTCTTTTATTCTGTTTGTTAACAGGGATAACTTTCATGACATTTTTTAAAAATTTGGGGGCTGTTTGGCTACAGCTTGTCCTTCCCAATTAATAGTATAGATGGCATAACCTCGTAAATTACTTCCAACTCCAATGTTTTTTTCAAAAATGATGCAAATAAGAATCTCTATATTAGTAAAAGAAAAGTACAAAAGTGAAACGGATCGGTCAAAATCGAAACTAAACCTAAAATATCCGAAATTTATGTATTGGATACTTTCAATTGGGTTCAAAATCCGGGTATGGATATAACCGATTAGGTATAAAGTATATTCTTAGAAAATAGTAATTTTATGTTAAAAAAATGGTAATCGATTAAGGGGGGGGTTATTGGGAGGTTAAGTAGATCCGATCCGAAAACCCGATCTGAACCCGAATTAATTACTGAAGAAAATTAGACAAACAATAACTTATAATTATGATGATGATGATGATCACATGACTTGTATCTTAAGGTTGGATGCGGGAAGCTTCAACAGATCCTCTTTGAGTTGTTTCTTTTTGAGGCCATTCACTGAAGCTGCAACATAAACTTGTAGCACTTCTAGACACTCCATTTTAAGTAAGAAATGTCTAATGTGTTTCAGCTCGCTTTTATATCCTTGATACTTCATGATACGCAACATATTTATTTGGTTATTTCGGGGAATCCAAGTAAACCGATGCCGTTTACATGGGAAGCAATCTAGACCCTGTAGCATCAAGATAAGAGACTAATTTTAACAATCATATATGTAAAAATAAGATTTGTTCATGGTTTGCTTAATACCTTGAGAACTAGAGTTTTAAGGTTTGGAGAACGACGCAACAGACATGGCAAAAGCGATTTCCAACTGTCTTCTTTACTCGAAAAATCTAAATCAACGAGGTTGTTGAATACCGGTAATCCACCTTTGCAGCATGTCAAAATCACCTGAAACAAACACAATGAATACTTCCCACTTATTTATTCAAAAAAAAAAAGAATACTTCCCTCGTTCTAGCCAAAAAGATGGAGAGAGAGACCAAGACAGTGAAACTAACCTCGACAGCAGAAGAAGTCAAGTGAAGGGTCTTTACATTGCTTATCCCACTAATGAGATCAGTCACATCCGTGCCACTTTGCATATCCGCACCATTTCGCCTTAGGAAACAAAGGTTCAATTTCGCCTTGGCAAGTGAATCCATGCGACATTGTGGAGATGGAGATTTACCACCAAGATAACTAAAGTAGTAGAAGTCAACCACATTAGGTGTGTCAAATAAAAATTTCCTAGAAAAATCATCACCATCATAATCACATGAATAAGAAACTGAGAGTTTCTTAATGGTTTTGTTGGATATGACGAATGGGAATTTTCGACTAGACGTGTAACCTTGTATGGTTAAGTCTTCAAGGGCAGGGCAAGCAGGTAGAAACACATCAGAAAATTCACTGTCCTCAAACCACATTGAATCAAGGATGAGAACCTTTAGTGCTGGGAGATATGTATCTGGAGGAACTGTTGGGAAGTTTAACAATCTTAATGACATCTTAACTAGTGTTGTACTGGTAAAGACTTTGGATGGAACAACAAAGCTCCAGAATACACTTAGTTTGGATAGATGAAGCTCAGAGACACCGTTTTCGAGGGCATAACATATCCAGCGGTTAATGTCACCTTCATCAACTTTATAATATTTACAAAGTTCAAGTGAGAACTTGTTTATATTCTTACCTCCTTGGATTTGCAAAGCCAATGTTCTGTCCACAAAATCATTGAATCTCTTTCGCATAACTTCGCTAGTCTCATATTTATATCGCTTATTGTTTCTCGGGTGACAAAAGAAGTAACTCTCGAAGGCAAAATTATGAGTGGAAGCAAACAGAACCCTCCACCTCTTTGCAAGAACAGAGGTTGAAACAGCTTGTTTTGTCGGAAGGAAGGATAAGATTTGGACAAGAAGATCATCAGGAAGACTATCCATTGGTGAAGCCGGATTCAATTGTTCAGCAACTTCTTCTCCATGTCCCATATCAACAAGCTTCAGTATTGTGTCTTTGTTGTTAGATTTGCTGCTCGGTAGGGTTTAGAAAAGTTTAGAAAAGTTTATAGGATGTATATATTGAGTTTATTGTAGAAATCTCTTAAGAGGATAAATTATGAGGTGTATTCAAAATGAAATTTTAAGAGATTTGAGTTTTATTGAGTTTAAAAATGATTTTGATTATTCTAGGGAAGTTTATATGACTTTTGTAAAAAAAATTCAAATCTCACCAAAAACCATGAAATTTGGATTTCTTTATTTTTTTAACAAAAGAAATCCTATCAAATCCTCTTAATCATTCAAATTCGTTAAAAGCCAAATTCACAAATTGTTTTCATTAACAATAGATTTTAAGGTGGATTTTAAAATCATTAGTTCAATAACAGTGGATTTCATGAGACTTTTTAAAATCCATGTTTCAATAACACTAGATTTATAAGTTCTACACAAATCTCTTAAAATTCTACTTGTATTTTGGGGATGGCTCATGTATTTATTTCTTTCTTTACTTTTTTTGTCACATGTCCATGGAAATTTTACTATTTAAATGTAAGGATTATCATATCAATTATAAATTTAAGGCTATATCTTACAAATTTTAAAGTTATCTTTATTTTATTATAAATTTAAGGATAATCTGTATTTTACTAAGGCTAATTTCTAATTGTATCTCTAATCACTTTTTATTCATAACTTTGTAAATTTATTTATTCAAAATGTAGTTGATGTTATAGTAGTAGACTATATATGTACCTCTATGTTTTGGTGACTTGTCAAATTTTAATATAACAACTGTTATTATAGGAAATTTATTTTCTTGTTTTAAATGTATTATACATAAAATGGTTTACTTTATTAATTAAATCAACTAATTAGAAAATATAATGACAAAAAAAAAACTAATTAGATAACATAGAAAAAGTATATATTTTATATTTACCTGTAATTGCTAATATATCTCAATTATATTCTATTAATTTATGTGTACATATTTAGTGAAAATTTACAACAGATTTAGGCCATATAATTTAATGATTTTTATATTCAATTTAATGTCTTAATTATAAATATAAAATTCATTTAAGATAATAAAAGATTGAAATATCTAGCTTTGATAATAAAAAAATTAAAATATCTAAATTTTATAATTTTTAATTATATTTAATGTGTGTTTGGCAATTGGTTTTAATAAATAGTATTCATAATTAAGTGTTTGGTGATAAGGATAATATAATTAAAAAAAAAGATTTTTGGGCTTGCCATATAAGCACTAAACTCTCTTTTAATATATAGAAAATGTGGAACACAAGAACAAAAAGGCTCACTTCATCATTTGACATAAGAACACAACGTATCCGGATACCATAAATTATATTCATTCAGACTTAGGTATGTTGACTATGTTGCTTCTCTTTTTGGTTTGTCTCTTTGTTGTGTGGTCTTCCAGATCTGGTTTGAATTTACACCCGAAAAAAACAATCTTAGATGTAGATATATATAGAATCCAAGCTTCAAATAACGCAATTAACATATTGTTGTCACCTGAAAAGGATCTTAGCATATTGTTTAAACCATTATTATTGGGGGTATCTTAGAATGTTAAGATACTCCGGTTTTTCAAGTAAAAAATCTTATATAAGATCTTTTCTTTGAAAAACCGGGGTATCTTAGCATTCTAAAATACCCCCAATAATAATGCCCTTAGGCAATCAGGTCACACATACCACTTTGTATCATTTCAGGGTCTTACCCTAAGACTCTTAGACTATCTCCACTAGGGAGATTTAAAGAGTTGCTAAAGTTCATAGTAGGCCTAAAAATATTAAAAAGTGTGAAAAAGGATCCATATAAAAAAGAAACGGTACTGTTTGAGGCAACTGAAGAAACGGTGCTTATTGTTTTTTTTTTAATGTAAATATTTTCTTTTTTATTAATTTAATAATACGTATATTAAACATTTAATTTTAAGCAATCATTAGTAGAAGTTTGAGTGGAAATGCTCTTAGGCAATCAGGTCACAAATACAACTTTGTATCAGTGATACCATCATGAAGGTTTCAATGGAAAAGACCAAATATGTACACTTTTATCTACATCCGAGCTCACACACATTGGCTAATGAACTACATCATAACCCAAAGATGTAAATAAAGAAACAATACATCATTCCAAATCATCTTTCAAGTTTGCCTTATTTCTAATTTCCATGGCCAAGTCATATATATAGAACAAAAAAGAAAACATTGTTTGAAAGTAAATTATACGTTAGAAAAAGGAAAAAAAAAACATATGTTTCATACAACATGCGTGTAGAAACATGCATGTTTCTTTAAGTAATTACACGGCCATAAACATCAATGTATCCTCAATATGCATAGATATGATCTTAAATCACTAGTGCTTCTTCCATGGATAAAGCTTCTTCTCAGGGATGTAGTAAACTCCATCTTTTCGAACCGAGTAACCACATACATAGCTAGGATAACACTTAGCAGATGTGTCTGGATGAACACTAACTGGGAAGTTAACAAACCCAAATGTAGAACGAAGATGGCAATGCGTAAACGTGTGCCTCTTCTTACCATCGTACTTAAACTCAACCACAACGTACCTGTCTCCTGGTTTGCTCTTCTTCCATACCTTATTACCACCTTTTGCGCATACAAAACCCGCGTTCCCATTCTTTACACCAGAAAGATCGTTGGAGATGACCATTCGTACAAGCGTATTTGGCCGTACCTTAAACTCTGTTTTGTAGTCTTTCTTGTGGTATGCACTTAACGAGTTTACCTCTAATGATAAGTATGAGATTTGCACAAGGACAAGGATAAGAACATTTGTAACTACGGTTTTGGGATTCATCTTTTTTTTTGTGTGTGTTGATGTTATTTGAGCTACCTTATCTTCAATGTTACAACTTTTGGGGTTTATATATTACATATGGAACGGTTTTTTTCCGTTAATATGTTATTGTTACTTAGTTGGTGTACTAAATAGAGAAATAACAACTCGAACGAAGGGTTCATTTGTTCACATATACATTTGTTTTTTTCTTTCTTTCTTCCTTGTTAGTACTAAAGAGGTGTAACAATCTACTAAAAATAGGAAATATAGTTTACCGTTTACGTTATATTAGTTACAGTTTTACAATTTTTTGCTAATATGAGAATGTGGTGTATTTATAGAAAATTTAGTTTTTTTTTCTAATATTGGTTTGGAAGCTTTTTTGGTATCTTCTATTCAGTTTTTTCTAATATTGGTTTGGAAGCTTTTTGGTATCTTGATGCCTAGCCATCTAGCCAAAGTTTGGTCACAAAACATTTATAATATATATATATATATATAAATATATTGGTAGCCAATTTGCTTTTCTTCGTCCATCTATTGGTTTTATTTTACATTTGTCTCTGTTTTTGCATCATCACCATACTCCTCAAAAGAGCTTTGTATGTGTATTTTTTTTGGGGAAAAAACTTAAAAAGTATCGGATATTTTTTTTATTTCAATGATTAATATATGGTATTTTTTGGTTAGAAGAATAATACTCATATTAATAAAAACGTGTAATTTATCCATAATATTTAATATTGTTATTTTCGTACTTACGATCTCTTAACAAAACAAATTTCAATTATATCGTTATCCATTTCTATTAATTGTTAATACATAAGTGGTTTGGAATTAATTTTTCCAACGACAAAAGACGAGGTATTCCTATTTTAAGTTTTTTTCCGTTTATATTTTCACACATTACATGGATGTTATGGTACAAATAGCCTCAAAGTCCAAAATATTTTACAAATAAACCAGTGGATGCATTCATCACTCTTAAAGTAATCATCGACTTGGGAAAAAAGCCTAAAAATTCGCCATTTATTTTTTTTTGGACGTTTAATACATGTACTTTTTTAGTTGGACTAAAAAACTTTGTTTATTTAAGTTTGTCATTAAAAATCTTAGTTTATTTAATTTTTGGTAAATTTCTACCCAAAACCTCAAACCAAAAATAAAATTCTAATTTTACCCCTACCATTTTAATTAATTATTAATGTTTAAATAATATGGTAGTAATTTTTAATTGAGTTATTTGCACGGAAGATAACTTATTACAAACATTTTACAGAATCAGTAACTTCCAGAAGTTGGAGCAATATATGGAAAATATTGTGCAAATTCACCCTTAAAAAGTTTCAATATTTTCTAAATTGCCATTCTAACTAAACACTTTCGAGTCTTCTTCCCAACATCACTCTCTCTCTCTCTCCGATCTGTTTCTCTCTTTTTCTCTTCTCTAGAATCCTATGAAATAAAATCTTCCATTCAATTGCTTCTCCAGAGATTAGAACATATATTGTGCCGTTAAATCTTCCATTCAATTGCTTCTCCATAGATTAGAACATATATTGTCCCTACGGCGGAGAAGCTATCTTTTTCCTTCTCCATTTCTCCGCTTCAAACGTTACTTCTATGTCTGTTTTCGAAAATCTATTTTCCTCAGATTCCGGATTAAGCTAGATTTAATTCATTCGCCGTTTTCCTTCTCGATTCCTCTCTGTCCGATCTGTTTTCGATTGTTCCAGATCCGATCTGCCGTTAATGGTTAAGCTGGACGCGATCTCCCGTTATACAAGGCCCTAACTTGTCCAACAAACGCTTGTACTTTTGGATTTAAAGACACTATGTAGGCTGTCCAAATCTACCCGGACATAATGTTAAACGAACCATGAAAAACGTCATAACGGGCCCTGTTGTACTTTTTCATATACTTTGCCATGAAACAACGGACTAATGAGCTTGACTGAGTATGCAAACGGATAGGTGTCCACAATGTGTTGATATATTCAAATTCTCTTCGCAGAAAATTTATTACCGAGTTGTCCAGTGTTATCTGTCCATCACTTCTTCCAGTTTCCTTGGATCAGGTTTTATAAAACTTTGTCCACCAGCGGCCGTACTGTTTGGCTCATTTTTTTGGACAAAAGTTTCCCCACCGCCTCCAACATTTAGAAGAACGCTATGATCGAACACACCATTCCCCGTACACATTACTCTAATTTGTGTGTCAGAATCAGATTCAGCAATCTTTTCCAAATCCTTCGAATCTCTTGTATCCATAATCTCATCAGCATTCGACACACCATGTTTTTCATCAAGGAAATTCGACCAGAACTCTTGGTCATATCCACGTGGCCTGACGTTGTCAAGAACAACCCTATCTCCTTCATAAGCATCAGGCTCATCTTCTTCATCAAACCAAAACGAATCTCTGTCATCATCTTCACATCTCTGTTTCTTGGCCCTTCCATCATTTTTAATTTTTTCTTCAACCTTTTCTAGTTCAGCCATGAATCCCTCATCTAACGGAGTGAGAACAACCCCCTCTGATCTTGAGACGTATTTTGACTTAGATCTCCCAGTTGATGTTTCTCCTATCACGGCCTCTGATCTTGAACGATTGATGCTCTACATTCTTCTAGTTCCATCCCATCGTGGACTGGAACCACTCTAGATACTTTGTTATTATCGACTTGGAACTTCCATTTTCCTCCTTGGCCACATCGCCATCTTCCGCAAATGACGATTGTGAATTCATCCATCAGTTTCTGGGCAGAAAATTCCGACCCGTCAGAATCCATTACACTATTTGTCATCAAAAACAATGATTGCGAGAGAACGAAAATGTTTACCTCTGGTTTTAGGGTTCCACTGATCGACGAATCCATCCCCAAATGTATTAAAAGCAAGAGTAAACCTAGATTTCAAACAAAGTCATTCCTAACTAACTTAGTTAGTTACTAACCGGCGTAACTAAACAAGCTGAGATTTATCGTTTGCTTTTTCTGGGCTAGAGTAGTCCTTTTTTGGACTAAACAGTTTAGTCTTTAGCAAAAGCTTATATTCTACCTTTTTTGGTATATTACAACATAAAAGTTACTTATCTTGTAAATCACCCTTTTTAATTTTCATTTTTGACTACTTATATTTAGGGTTTAGTGTTTAGGATTTAGAAATTAGTTTTGAATGTTAAAAATTATAGATTAATTTTTGCGGTATTTTTTAGAAGAAAACGTATTTTAGTAGTATTTTTGAAAAATAAAACTTAAAATGATATTTTGAAATAAAATTTATAATGGTATTTTTGGAAAAATACTTATTTTTTTTATTTTTGACAATTTCCCTTTTGTTTTACTACTACTATTTAGTTATAAAATAAATAAGAATAAAAATAAAATTTTAAAATACAAAGATTGCTTTAGTATTATTGGAGAATATAAAATTTGTAAGCAAAACTGATTTGAAATAAATTAAAAAGATTTGTAATGGATATAGATTTATTAAGTTGTAAGCAAAATTGATTTGAATTTTTTAATAATTTTTTTTGTATTTACATTTTCTTTAAACTTTTATAAATTGATTAGATTTTCTTTCTATTTTGTATTTTATATTTATAAATAAAATAATAATAGTAAACATAATATCAATAAAATTAATTTTGAGTTAAAATTTAATTTTTATCAAATAAAATTAAAAATTACTACAATATTATTTAAATATTAATAATTAATTCATATAATAGGGGTAAAATTAGAATTTTATTTTTTGTTTGAGATCGTGGATAGGAATTTACCAAAAAATTAATAAACGAAGGTTTTTAATGACAAACTTAAATAAACAAAGTTTTTTAGTCCAATTGAAAAAGTACATGTATTAAACGTCCAAAAAAATAATAGATGACGAATTTTTAGGCTTTTTCCCTAAATAGATTTGTGAATTGATTAACATATTTATTAATCAACGACATTAGATTTGTGAATCGATTAGGAGATTTAATAGTCCCAAATTTGAAAGTTGGAAATTTGCTTTAACATTTTTTCAATTGTGTTTTCAATTTTCCCAAATTATTATGTGTTTTGGATAGTTGTAGATACGGCCCACGTGCTTAAAGGCTCCAAGCCCAAAAGTAATCTAAAGAAAAGACGAAAGAGATAAACCCAAAATTGAGTTCTTCCCTAAAATAATCATAAGCATCAAATCCTTACCTCTCTGCAAATTCACTTGCGAAGAAGAAGAAGAAGAAAGAGGAAAACAAAAAGATTCCTCCTTTTTCTAGGCATTGCTTCTCTAATGCCAATTCCTGTATTGGGTTCTCTTCATGGTTGATTCTTCTCTCATTCCATCGCCATGGGAGCTCAGAAGAGCATCCACGCTGGTAGAGGTCATCATCACTCTTATCTCCTAAACCCATCTCTTTCGAATTTTGTATTGTTGGATCAAGATCAATGTAATAATCTGATGAAAATGGTAAAAGTCTGGAATTTGATTGTGGATTTAGCCATTCGTTTGGAGGGCTTTGGTTTGTTTCCATGTTTCTTCATTTCATTTGTATTTTAGATATGATTCATTTCATATGCATAGTTACGGTTTTGTGTGTGGGTGTGGCATGAGGATACATTGGTTTTTCTTTGTAAAGGAAACAGATTTTGCCACTTTTGTTATTAACCATCAGGTCTCACTTTTGACTGTAGTGTAAGATTTAAGATCGGATTGATTTGATATTTAGAGTGAAAAGTGTCAAGTTTTGATGTTCTTTCTAGAATGTTGTAGGATACATTGGTTTTTATTTGTAAAGGAAACAGCTTTTACCACTTTTGTTATTAACCATCATCAGGGTTAGGTGTCACTTTTGAATGTAGTGTTAGATTAAGAAGGATTGATTTGATATTTAGAGTGAAAGTGTCAAGTTTTGATGTTCTTACTAGAATGGTGTAGGATACATTGGTTGTTTGTAAAGGAATCACCTTTCAAACCTTTTTGTTACTAATCATCACGTCGGATAGGTTGTTGCTGTTGATTGTTTAATGTCGTGAAAGGTTGGATCGGATTAGTTTGATATGTGAGGTTTTTTTCATGAAGGGTTTTGGAGCAGTAGTGTAAATTTGTGAATTTCTTGTTTTGTTGATTGCAGCCAAGATTGATGTCAATGTGGATTTCACACACAAGCTTTGTACTTCTTTAATGTTTCCTGCTTTCAGGTTTGTTCCGATCATCCCTTTTTTTTAACTGTACTCACATTTTTAGCTGATAGTCATGAAACTGTACCTGCTTCTTCGAACGATACTTAAATTCAGTTTGTTGCTGTTTAAACAGGGATACTAGCAGTCCTCTTTCTCTAGTGATTGGCAGGCAAGTTCTGTCATTTATTGATACAAGTTACTGTTCTGATAGATAATATTGGCGTTTATACAAGCTGCAGAACTGAATTGGTTATACCTTTTTTTCCGATTTAATTGGGTTTGTTTGTTGCAGCCTCTGTATTAAACATCCAAATTTGTTTGGAGGTAGCGAGAAGCTTGATGTATCATGGGATAAAGGGCTGTATGATTCCAATGTACTGGTGGCTTTTAGGAGACCTAGACCTGAATGGCGACCACAACAGTGCTTCTTCATACAGGTACTCAATTTTTTATATTTTGTTCTGATACTGATCTATGAAGCTATCTTAGAAAGTGAATTTTCCATATTATGATATGTTGATACATTCAAATTTTCTTAATCTGGTACAGCATTCTCTTTCACCCGAGATAGGGGTACACGGCACTCCAGTTGACAATTTTTCTCGGTCAGGGAGTGGAGGTGTAAATCTGTCTAAATTGGCTGTTGGTTTAGATTTGAGCGAGCCAGCAAGTTCAAAGTGGAGCAGCACAACCAGTGTAAAGTTTGAGGTACCCGCACATTACCTTGTTCAGACATTGTAGAACAATAGTATTCTCTTTACTGTTTTGCTTCCGGGTAAAAGAATAATATTCTCCATTGGCGCAGCATGTGCGTCCAATTAACGATGACGGACGAGCGATAACCAGAGATCTGGACGGATTTCCTATAACATGCAGGTGATATTAAATATCTCTCTTGCCTTGATTTGATTCCTTAAGCTCTGGCGTTAAAGTGATATTTACATGGTATAGAATTCTTTGCTATGCAGTGGAAATACACATGACAGTATGGTAGTTTTAAAGCAAGAATCCCGGTTTGCAAAGGCTACCGACCAAGGTCTTTCTCATGTAAGAAACTCATTTCCTATTGCCAGTTTCAGTTTTGTTTCACAGTCTAGGCAAATTGCGTAGTTATTTGACACTAGTTTCTCAAATTTTCTTTTCTTTCATACTGGTTTCTCGCTTATTCAGTTCACCATGCAAATAGAACAAGGTATTCCGGTTGTGTCCAAGTGGCTTATCTTCAACCGTTTTAAATTTGTTGCATCAAAAGGTGTCAGGTTGGGACCAGCTTTCCTCTTAGCAAGGTACTGACAGAATCTTACATACTCTGTCTAAACAACCTACACATATAGATATCCTAATTTTGCTGTGATTCGTACCTCTTCTGTGACAGCTTGACAGGTGGTTCAATTGTAGGAGACATGGCACCTTATCAAGCATTTGCCATTGGTGGACTAGGCAGTGTTCGGGGATATGGTGAGGGTGCTGTTGGATCCGGACGGTCATGCCTTGTTTCTAATACAGAATTGGCGTTGCCTTTGGTACGTGGAGCTATTGCGTGATTTGGTCTTCAGAATCATCAAATAGTTTCTCCTGTTAAGCTTTCATTGAGCTTTGGTTCCTCTTGTGTACAGAACGAGATGACAGAAGGGACCATCTTCTTGGATTGTGGAACAGACCTAGGCTCAAGCCGCCTTGTCCCTGGTAAGTGCACTTTGCCTGCTTTGAACAAGAACAATAAAGAAGTTGTTGGGACATGAAAATGATAAAGCTGTTACGGAATTGGTTTCAGGAAACCCTTCGATGAGACAAGGGAAGCCGGGGTTTGGTTATGGATTCGGGTATGGGTTACGGTTCAAATCTCCATTGGGTCACCTTCAAGTTGACTATGCCATAAATGCTTTCAACCAGAAGACTCTTTACTTCGGTGTCACCAATCTTGCTTCATCAACATAGTCAATAGAATATACTTGCGTTTACTGTGTGATTAGAAACGCCACAAGATGAGGCAAACACAGCCCAAGGAGATGCTTATTAAAGAATTGACAGAGAATCTTGAGAACATATATGTAAATGAGGTGTTGTCATAGGAACTAGTCCTGCAATATTACAGGACTACAAGTTTAAAATTGTTTTGGTATATACAGCTACCAGAGTTTTGTCTGAAAGCTGAAGGCTTCATAGAGAAGAGAACACACATTTGATTTGATGGTGTTACAAATACACATCTATTGCTTTTCCATATCTGAATTTAGCTTAACCATCAGGTATGGTTATAAACTGAGACCGAAGTGGTTGAATTTGAACCAAACCAGATTTGCCCAGAATAGGGACATTCCAGTTCCTACCATAACCAATTCAGCAATTTCGTGTTACATTTTCATAAACCATTAGAGAGTCACCAAAGAGATTAAACTTACGTGGTACAAACAAACAAACAAATACATCTTCTCAAGAAGCTCAAAAGAAATTGTTAAACTGACTAGTAAGAGAGCTCTTAAGGTTCGAATACAAACCATAAAGAGAATACTGCTTAAGATTCTCAACTTCATACCACGAGTTAAGTACCGCCAAATGTTTATCAGTCCCGGAAAACGCAAGCTGGATCCCGAGACTACAGTCCACCGTACCTCCTCGACCTTTACAGCTCGGTGTCCTAATAGCACAGTCCTGCTTATTAAGACACACGAAATTCTGATTCCCCTTGCACGACGCACACCCGTCTCTCTTCCAATACAGATTTTGCAGCCTACCTTTCTGAAACTCCATCACCTTAAAAAAAACATAACAACATCATAAATCACAAACCCTCTTAACACAAAATCAGATTCTTTAACATTGACACCAAATAAAAGGCTTTTTTACCAAAGTAAAACTGGTTACGATGAATGTGCTATTCGCAATAAAAGCCGGTA
This sequence comes from Capsella bursa-pastoris, assembly GCA_036452645.1. Lineage (NCBI taxonomy): Eukaryota > Viridiplantae > Streptophyta > Magnoliopsida > Brassicales > Brassicaceae > Capsella > Capsella bursa-pastoris. The sequence goes on along the minus strand of CP144195.1, from coordinate 13,278,030 downwards.
TAGACCTCGCCGCGTACTTCCGACCCGCAAATGCCACCATATATCCACCATAGTTGTCCTGAAGTAGATTACAATCCATGTCAAATCATATAGAAACTTACTAATTTAAGCACATTTCCTTAAATGATTAGAATCAGTAATCACATTAAACCAAATCTCATACCATTTTTGGTTCCTTACTATAAGTAAACAAACATGAAACAAATCAAATTTAGTATAAAGTCAACACTAAAATCTTCAAAACAAACCAAAGTCAACACTAAATCTTCAAAACAAACCAAAGTCAACTAAAATTCACATTTTTCTAATAATTAACAATCTTAATCAGAGATTAATTCGATTTTTTATTATTTTGGGTTACCGGAAAAAAAGCGGAGGTGTTGATGGAGAGGAGAGAGATCTCATCGATCTTAGGACGGAAGAGAGAGAGCTGCGAATTCATGGCGGCGAGGGTAAGACGACGGTCACAGGGAGAGAGAAGAACTGTTTGATTAAGGAAAAAAGAAGGACGAGAAGAGAATGCGATTCCGAATGTGAATCCATCGGATCTTTGGATTCTGGTGTCGGAGCACGGTGAATAGATATGGTTAGTGTTTACACCACCACCGCCGCCGCCGTCTCCTCCGACGGCGTTGTGGAATGTTGTTAGAATCACGATGAGGAGGAGTGTTAGGGTTTGCGAAGAAGAAGACATTTTGAAAAATGGGATTTGGGGGAAGAGAGAGTGTTGTGTGAACTGAGTGACGAGTCTCTCTGTGGGTTTTCACGTTTTTCGCCACCGGAAAATTCCAAAAGTTTTTTTTTTTTTAAAGGGGAAAAAAAAATATTATCTTTTTGGTTTAAAGGTTTCATGCTTGTGTCTGTGATTGTGTGTGTATATACTTTTTTTTTCAAATTCATTGCTTTAAATAACTCTTTGGATATATATTGTAAAGATAAAAAAAAAAAAAAAAAGATTGTTATTTGTATTTGGTAAGGAGCCATGTGCAAACAACAAACATTTGTAGTTTTTCATCTAAATTGTAATATGGAACTTTAAAGCCCATAAAGTTTATTTTTTTTATAACTTTGCACTTTGTAGAGACTTTGAATCTTAAGTGATCTTTTTGTAGGTTCATTTTAAATTAACCAAAACTTTGTAGCAGTAATAGGCCCAAAACTTTTGAAGGCCCATTATTCAATTTACACTAAATTTTTTCACTTCTTTGGTTGTTTATAAAAATTTACATAAAATTCAAATTTCAAAATATTTGGATATTTATTTCAATTTAAGTAATAAGTTTTTAATTATTTCTGCTTTTTCTCATAAAAATATGCTTTATCGTCTATGTTTTATTTCTAGAACGGAAAATAGATGTTGAATTTGCGCATTTCGACCAATTTTATTTGAATCGGGGATGTTTGGTTGTCATCTACTTGATAATAGATTCTGAATTTGCGCATTTCAACCAATTCAACAAATCATATCATACAAGCCAGCCTCCTAATTGTTTTATCGGAAAATTAAACGTTGTTTAAGATGAACACAATAAATATGAGTTGCAATGTTTGAGTATTGGATGATGTAGCTGCTAAACCATTTACATACATATCACATAGGATAATTCTTTGTTTTTTCTGAAAAATTCTTGTGGAATCTCCAGATATGCTATAAAACCAAAAATAGGAGAATTCTTGGAGTTGTTTGCAAATCAAATACAGAAATATTAGTTACGGCGTATTTTCATCCCATTCTTTTGATGGTAAACAGTTAAAAATAAAACGCTAGTAAAAAAACAGTAAAAAGTGAAATCATATAACCAATAACACATGATTTTGATAGTTATTTTAAAATCAATGATTGAATAACATATGATTTTTGTTTAGATTTTCAAATCCATCAAAATCAATGATCTAATAACCCCCTTAGATATGCTATACAATATTCAGATAGATCATATAGTGTCTGAATATTTACATGTCTTAGATGTCTCATTATAAATTCACACTACTTACTTTTAATTTTTTTTTATTTATGATTTCTATTGATACATACAAAGAACTTACAAGTTTTGCATATTTTTGTGATCTATTATGGAAAGAGGGACATTAAGTTCGTGTGGCAATTGCTGGTGTATAAGGCAATTGCCTTAAAAACATACTTTTACTTGAAAAGATTAACTCCTACTCGTACATCTCAATTACCTTATATCCTATGTTATTGTGCTTATTATCATGTCATATTGCCAATTTTACTCACATATCACCAAAAAAGTTTTGTTCATAAAGAAAATTTACAAATATAATTTTCTCAAAAATAAGATATTTTCACGAAATTACATGTTCATTAGTATACAATTTTTTTATATATTTTTTTCCGTCTCCAACCAAATACTTAGTCTATAATTCTACATCATAATTCAAATGATTCATTTTTTTTATTTTGGCTAATGAAACCCTATTTAAACTTTCTTCTGTCAAAACTATGTTGAGAGCATTACATAAAAAAAACTTTATTTTTATAATTTGTTAGTATTATATTTCTTGTATATAACATTATTTCGATTTTATTATATAAACAAATGAAAATATCAAATAAATTTTATTATTTTAATATCTCTTGTTCTCTTATCCCAACTACTAATTTCCTTTCATTGGATCAGGAATGAAAATTTTATATACACTTTTTTATTGGAAAAAGAAATAGAGTAAAAGTTGTATATATATATATATATATATATTTTAAGGATAAAAAGAACCTTTACATCCGTTCATATGCTCATCATATTTACAAAATACAAACCTACTAGGAAATTCACAAAAACAACACTATTCACAAATATTATAGTTTTACCAAAAGTTATTATATCATTAACCGAATAAATAGTTTCTTACAAAACATATTAAATATCCATTGTCTAGATTCATAATCAAAATGAATTTTCTTCTACTTCTCCTAATATAACCCTAGTTCGGTCTTTACAGTGAATCAAACAACGATTCTTAAATCATGTTGAAAACATTAAAATAAAGACCTACATAAGTTTTATAAATTGCTTCTATAAAGCATTAAAAGTAATATTGATTATAGTTAAAAACAAAAAAAACAAAGCAAAATTTGTCATGAAAGGGTATTCACACACACAAAATGTGTTTTTTCTTGTTGGAAAAGAAATATAAATTAGTAAAAAAAAAAAGGAAAAAAAAAGAAAGTAATAAAAGGTTCTAGAGAGTTCCATCTCAACTCCACAAAACCTCGAACAAAAGCAAACGCAATTGAGCCCTCTTCATAAGAACAAGTCTTTCACAGAAACAACACAGCAGCCACATCAACCCAAACCAACAAACACATCTTCTTCGTCTCCGCCATCGAAAGAGAGGCTCTGTTCTCTCTCTCTCTCTCTTGATTCAATTTCTAGGGTTTTCGTAAGAACGGCGAGATAAGATGTTCGGCCGAGGACCCTCGAAGAAGAGCGACAACACTAAGTTCTACGAGATCTTAGGTGTTCCTAAGACCGCATCACCTGAAGATCTTAAGAAAGCTTACAAAAAAGCCGCTATCAAAAACCATCCTGATAAGGGTGGAGATCCCGAGAAGGTGAGATTTTGTTTTTATAGATCCCTTTTCGTTATCGATTTAGATTCTGTCGAATTCGATCTGGGTTTTGTTAGTTTGATTCGATTGTGTTCTTGTGAGTTTTGTTGTTTGAATTTCGATCCGATCTGGAAAAAAGTTTGAGTTTTTAGGTTTACTTAATTGAGATTTGATGTACTTAGGTGAGAATTATAGGTTTTGATGTTTTGTTTAAGCTTTGTCTTGAATCTAATGGATTGGGTTTGATTTGTGGTGATAATTGAGGGGTTAAAGTCTGTTGCTTTATGAAGTTATGGAGCGGATGAGTTTGGTTTGTGGTGTTATGTGTTAATTTGTGGGTTTGAGTGGAGTCTGATTCATGTTTGTAATTGCAGTTCAAGGAGTTAGCTCAAGCTTATGAAGTTCTTAGTGACCCGGAGAAGCGTGAGATTTATGACCAGTATGGAGAGGATGCACTCAAGGAAGGAATGGGTGGTGGAGGAGGTGGACATGATCCATTTGATATTTTCTCATCCTTCTTTGGTGGAAGCCCGTTTGGAGGTGAGTCTCGTGGATGTTGTCGTGCTCTTTGTTATCACAATTGAGAGTTTTCTCTTGGTTGAATCTGAATGATCTTTGTTTTTCATTAGGTGGTAGCAGCAGGGGAAGGAGGCAGAGGCGTGGTGAAGATGTTGTTCATCCCTTGAAGGTTTCTCTCGAGGATGTTTACCTTGGAACAATGAAGAAGCTCTCACTTTCTAGGAATACTCTCTGCTCCAAGTGTAACGGGTTAGTACTTTCTTCTTCTTCACTCTTTCACGTTTTCCTTTTTCTCTCTTTTGATGTATCTATATTACAACTATATCTGAGATTCCACTATTATGAATTAGCTGAAGTGATCCTTTATCTCAAAATGCTTCTTAGTGAATGCTTGTTTCATTGAAAAAAATAGTTCCAACTGTTTTGGACTCGAGATCCTGAAAAGGTTCTTAATTTTGTGATTGTTGTTGATTGTTGCAGAAAGGGTTCAAAATCTGGAGCCTCCTTGAAATGTGGTGGGTGTCAGGGTACAGGTATGAAGGTGTCAATTAGGCAGCTCGGACCTGGAATGATCCAGCAGATGCAGCATGCATGTAATGAATGCAAAGGAACAGGTGAGACCATCAATGATCGGGACAGGTGTCCACAATGCAAAGGAGACAAGGTTATTCCTGAGAAGAAGGTGCTTGAAGTGAATGTGGAGAAGGGAATGCAACACAGTCAGAAGATCACATTCGAAGGACAAGCAGATGAAGCGGTCTCTACCCTCAGCCATTTACTTTAGCTTTCATTACTATATGTCTTCTTTTCTCGTGACTAATCTTTTTTGTTTTATGTTTTTGTGTTGGAACAGCCCGACACTGTCACTGGAGATATAGTGTTTGTCCTTCAGCAGAAAGAGCATCCAAAGTTCAAGAGAAAGGGAGAAGACCTCTTTGTGGAGCACACACTTTCTTTAACGGAAGCTTTATGTGGCTTCCAATTTGTTCTAACTCACTTGGATGGCAGAAATCTCCTCATTAAATCTAACCCCGGGGAGGTCGTGAAACCTGGTACGTATTCCCAGATGCATTGTAATACTTCGATTGTACATTCATCTCTCTGATTGAAACGTGATCACTTATCTTGATGTGTTTGATATAGATTCATACAAGGCAATAAGCGATGAGGGGATGCCGATATACCAGAGGCCATTCATGAAGGGTAAGCTCTACATCCACTTCACAGTGGAGTTCCCGGACTCACTGAGCCCTGATCAGACCAAAGCACTGGAAGCTGTTCTGCCCAAGCCCTCAACAGCCCAGTTGAGCGACATGGAGATAGATGAATGCGAGGAGACAACTCTCCACGATGTCAACATCGAGGATGAGATGAGGAGGAAGGCACAAGCCCAAAGAGAGGCTTATGATGATGACGATGATGATGATGACCATCCAGGTGGTGCTCAAAGGGTGCAATGTGCCCAGCAGTAAGTAACAACCCCCTTTAGAGAGAGACTTTTCCCACATGGGTTTGGCTCCAACATTTGTCTTTTTCCTATTTCCATCATTCTAAATGTATTGGAGTCTCTTATGGAGTTTGGTACGGTTTAAGAATTTGCCCACTTCGGTGGAACACCCCAACTTGTTCTCTCTTTTCTGACTCTTAAAGATTAAGGCCTTATTCCAATTTTGTGTTTTTATTTTGATAATTAAATTTGTAGTAATTTTAATGTCTAAGAACATATATACTATGTTTTGTTCTATATTTTTGCTGGTTTGCAAGTTCGTCTCTAAGTTAAATACGCAAAACGTAATGCTCCGTAGTCTTATGATGTTCAGCTCTTAGTTTAATTGAACTGAGGAAATGGCATTTGGTATTTTAATACTCAGTACATTTACTTAGCATAACAATAATCTGATGGGTGATGTGGTGGCTACGTTAATGCCACGTTACCTCAGCCGTGACCACAATAGTTTTACCATTTATGGTTTTCGATTTCTTCTTATTCATGTAATTTGAAAACAAATAGAGAAGCAACATTGAACTATGGTGCCCTAGTTAACTAGGCTTGCTACTAAACCGAAATATTCAACCCAAATCGAACTGAACCGAACCGTTTTTGGTCATTTTGATTTGAGTCGGTTAATATCAGTAAATTGATCGAGAAAATAGGGAAATTCAATCCACACTATTTGATGGCGGTATTTTTATACCCAAACTACGATATCCGGCAAATAACAACATAAACTCACAGAAATTTCAAATTCTCAATCTAAACTATATGAAATCAGCCAAAATCAACATATATCGAAACGGTGTTAGTTAATCCTTTAACGGCGATGTGTCAGCCAATACCGTGGCAATGACGAAACATTAGAATTGAGTAATATGATGTCGTTTCGTGAGTATGGTTCTCAAATCAAAGAACTGCTTAATCAAACACTCATCAAATCTTCAATTTGAGAACCATGAACTCACAAACGACTTCGTTTTTCTCAACTTCGATGTCCGGTTACTGTCATGGTGTTGGCTGACTCATCGCCGTTAAGTTACCTTTTCAGTATATGTTGATTTTGGCTGTACTCATATAGTTTAGGTTCGAAATTTGAAATTTTTGTGAGTTTAGGTTGTTATTTGCAAGGATCGTAGTTTGAGTATAAAAATGCCGCCAACAAATAGTCCGGATTGATCTGTTTGTCACGGTTCACTACACCAAAAAGTTACCCAAATTTCCTTATTTAGTTTTTTTTTCTAACCAAAATAAACTAAATTAAATTATAACTACTAAAAATAAAAATAAAAATCTTTTAGAATACGAAAATGCATCAAAATTCTTTTTAATTTGATACTTTAATTGAACCAAACCAAATCTTTGTACGAATTATAAATATGTAACCGAATCGAATATCTTGATAACCAAACCAAAAATATTTCTCTCATGTTTGAGATCGACAGAGAAACAGAATTGATTTGTAAATAAGTATTTTCTTCGAGGATAAAATGCGTACAAATGAAGATAATCAAGTGACAAAAAAAAAAGAAAAAAAAGAAGATAATCAAGAAAAACAAATAACCAACTAAACCAAACAAGATCCTACTAACCAACATTAAACCGGATATTTGTAATTGTACTCTTTAACAATATCTGTGTCTATGCTATGGAGAACCGAGCTAGGTGATGAGCCACGTGCCTTAAACTCTTCAGCGCGTGCACCTAAGCTAAATTAAAAACATTAAATTATCAGAAAAGTCAAAAACAACTAAATAAAAAAAATCATTTCTCTGAAAAAATTTTAGAACCGTTGGATTTGTTCGGTCTGTACAGAAACCGTTTGATTCAGTTTCTTTGTCACAAATACTCTTTCTTCATCTCACTACCAAATTCTCCAGTTTCCATCTACAACACAATCAAAATCACTCATCCATGGCGATTTCTCAAGCTCAGCCTCTGCTTCTTCTCCTCATATCACTCTTCTTCTTACCTGCTTTACACGCTACTTCTTTCTCCTACTGCGGTTTGTGTTCTAAACCTCTCTTCTTCTATCAAATTAGGGGTTTTATAAATCGTTGCAGAACAAATCACTTCACTTTCCTTAAAAGTTTGAATCTTTATAGGATAATACTTCGAAAATTTTAAAACTTTGATTGCTGCTTTCAATTTGAGAGTGAACTTGGTTCTCTGATCTATTCAAGAAAACGTTTTGTGGGGTTTTTCAAGAAAGCTATCTATATGTTTTGACTCTTGAAGCATGTAATTATGTAACTATCTCACAATATTCAGATTTGAGATTATCAATTGTGTTGCTATGTGGAACTAAATGAGCTTTTCTCTGCTCAATTCAGCCAAAGTTTAATCCCAATTCTTCAATTTACATCCTTTGTTTGTTTCTGTTCGTTTGTATGTGTTGGAACTTGGAAGCTTTGCCATAAGAGAGACAGTTTCAGTGAATACTTAATTACAGTTTGTTCTCTTCTTGCTTATGTTTATTACAGCTTTAGCTATCTCTTAGAATACTTCAAGTGGCCTTATAGAAATTAGCCTCTTGTTTGCTGGAAAAATCTCAGTTTTCACATGTTTGTTTATTGGCATGATACTGTTCTGGTCTCTTGTTTCACTCGGTACTGTTCAGTCTGAATCTTGTTTGCTAACTGTTGTTGCTGACTATTTGTAGATAAGAAGCTCGATCCGGTGACGGTGACGGGTATCAAGATCTCTCCTGACCCTGTTGTGAGTGGTAAAGCCGCAACATTTAAGATCTTGGGTTCTACTGGTAAATATCTTCCTGCTTCCTTTACTTAAAGCTTCTACTTTATTATTGGAATGCTTTGAGTTTCAACATTTCTTGATTATAAATCTTGTGTGCTGATGTGCATAGGCGAAGACATATCTGGAGGAAAAGTAGTGATCAGCGTTTATTTATTCGGGATTCCTGTCCATACCGAAACTCATGACCTCTGCGATGAGACAGCCTGTCCGGTTGCACCAGGCAACTTTGTGCTTTCTCATTCCCAAACCCTCCCTTCAATTACACCGCCTGTAAGATTTTTCTTAACACTCTTGTTTATATTATACCTAGAAATCGATATACCAAAGTTATGTTTTAACATGTTGGGAATGTATGTTGACAGTGGTTTGAGATTACTTCCCTTCTGTCTCATTTCTTATTTGGTGTGAATCTTCAAATGCATCACCCTCTTAGTGTGGCTTCTCTGATCTAACAATATGTCTCTTTGAAACAGGGCACTTACACACTAAAGATGACGATAAAAGACAAGAATGGCGGAAGACTAACGTGCATCAGATTCAAATTCAAGATCGAATTAAGTTCCTCGGTCTTTGCTAGTTAAGTTTCATGGTGTAAATATGTTGCCGTGTTTGTGAATGAATCTCTCTCGTTTACTTTTGTGGTGTCCAAATAAAGAATCTGCTCTTTTGAGACTTGAGTTGATCTACATGAAACAAAGATTGAACATACCAATCTATCTGCTATGTCTAGCATCTTCTTTACTCGGAAAACCATCTTATCTTCGAACTCAAAACACAAAACTTATCTGTTCTTCCTATAAAACAAGCTATTTCAACTTCTCTTCTCTCCTAGAGGTAGAGGACCCTGTTTGCGTTCAGTCCTAATCTTGATTTAATATCAGAAAGAGATTCAGTGATTTTGTGGACAGTTCATTGGCTTTCCAAGATGGTAAACATATAGAGAACACTTAAACTTAAAACAAATGAAAGATGAACACCATCACAAGAATAAGAAAAAATGTTACACTCAGTATCATTGTCGAAGCGGCAGCTAAGAATCCATCTTTGATTGGAAAACTTGTTCATATCTCAACTAGAAATTATGTAAAGCACCAAATCAAACAGGTTCAAGAGATTAGGAATGAGACTGAAATAAATATAGCAAACCCACAAAATGTCATTATACCTGAAATAACAAGACAAGGTGTATCTAGTTGCGGCCTAATAATAATACCTTTCTTAGATTTGAAGCTCTGATATGTTAACCAGATACTTGAGACTGAATATAACTCTAACTTATAGCTTCACATTCAAGATCACATTTGGTTCCTTGGATTTTGCCTCGCAGTCTTAATCTTGTTCTTTAACTGTTGTCAGGTGTATAGGACATGTTGGTAGTGTACATTAACAGTTGTTTTAGATTACTTTTCTTTTGTCTCATTTCTTATATGATGAATCTTCTAATGCATCACCCTCTTAGAGTACGTGGCTTCTCTGATGTAGCAATGCATCTCTTTGGAACAGGGCAATTACACGCTAAATATGACGATAAGGCGGAAGACTAATGTGCATAAGCTTCAAATTCAAGATCACATAGACTAATGTGCATAAGCTTCAAATTCAAGATCACATAGACTAATGTGCATAAGCTTCAAATGCAAGATCACATTATGTTCCGCGGTCTTTGCTAATTAAATTATATGGTGTAAATATGAGATTGAACAAGAATTCAGAAACAAGTCATCGGAAGGTATCATTGTCTTTGCAAATCTTTCTCCTTTAATTACTTTTTTGGTTTCCAAACAAAAAAATCTCTCTTGAGACTTGAGTTGATCTACATGAAACAAAGAGTCACAAACCCAAGTTGAAATTTGAACGTAACCAAAAAATATAAAGACAGGACAAAACATCTCCTTTTATGGAAGCCAACACAAAGGAAGTTTTTTTCTTTCTTTCTTCCTGTTTCCCCCTAAAGAAAAACCCTACCGAAAGCAAAACTGTATTAAAAAAACCTAAAAGTTGACCAAAAACAAAATAACTCAAAATTGAACCACCAAGTCTGAAAACTTGCGGTTCGTTTAAGTCTTTGTAAACTCCTTTTTATTTAGTTTGCAGTTTGGAGAGAAAACTTAAAAGGTGAACCTTTAGGGTTTTTAGGGTTTGAATTGAACCTTAGAAAGCTTTGACCTTTAAGCTTGTATACTGTTTCTTAGACTTCTCTCTTTGTTTTCTTCATGTTTCAGGAACCACTAGGGGATGGGGTCTGTCTCTATAGATTGCGTGGCTTCAATGGATTGTCTTCCTGATGATCTTATTGCCCAAATCTTATCCTTGCTTCCCACGAAAGAAGCTGTTTCAACATCTGTTCTCTCCAAGAGGTGGAGAACTCTGTTTGCTCTGTGTCATAATCTTGACTTGGACAACTCCATCCTCGGGCAGCGACAAGATATTCGAAAAAGTTTCAGTGGTTTTGTGGACAGTTCATTAGCTATCCGAGGTGGTAGACAGATAAAGAAGTTCTCACTTAAATATACTAAAAGCAATGATCGCTGGATATGTAAGGCCCTCGAACACGGTGTCTCTGAGCTTCATCTACGCATAGTACCTAGATGTTCGGGGATTAATACTATTCCCTACAAAGTCTTCACCAGCACAACACTAGTTAAGCTGTCATTAGAGACAGGATTTTTCAGCAAAGGACTTCCTCCGGATGCATCTCTCCCAGCACTAAAGGTTCTCCTCCTTGATTTAATTTGGTTTGATGGTTATCAATTATTGAATGAGTTTCTCGCTGCTTGTCCTGCACTTGAAGACTTAACCATACGTTGTGATGGGCATTCGTACATCATATCCAGCAAAAGCATTAAGAAACTCTCAGTTACCATTAACCGTAGTACTTATTATGATGATAGTTCTAGCATTATTAAACTTGACACACCCAATGTTGTCGACCTCTACTACTCTGATTGTCCTCGGCCAAAAGTTCCATTATTTTGTAATTTAGATTCACTTGCCAAAGCTACATTGGACCTTCATTCATCAAAAAAACCCCATATGCAAAAGGACGCGGATTTGACAGATTTCATCAGTGGGATACGCAATGTAAAGACCCTTCACTTGACTTCTTCTGCTGTCGAGGTTAGTTTCACTGTCTTGGTCTCTCTTTATCTCTTCTTTAAAATATGGAAAACATTCTTTTTGTGTGTTTCAGGTTCTTTTGGCTTGCTGCAAAAGTGGACTACCTCTGTTCGAAAACCTCATTGAATTAGTATTTGCGAGTAAGAAAAAAGATTGGAGAATGTTTCTGCCGCTTCTGCTAGAGCGTTCTCCAAATCTAAAATCACTGGTTCTCTCGGTATATATAGCAAACCTTGAAACAAATCTTATTTATGCATATGAATGTGGCATGAAACTAAAGTAGCCTCTCCTCTTGTCTCTTGATGCTTTAGGATCTGCATTGTTACACACTTGGACGAAGAAAAGCGTTTATAGGGATTCAAATTCCCTCGAATAACCAAATAAAGAAGCTTAGGATCATGCAATATCATGGAAACGAGCTGAATCACATTGGCCATTTCTTACTGAAAATGAAGTGTCTTGAAGTGGTAAAAGTTTACCTTGCAGCTGAAGTGGATGACCTCAAAAAGATACAACTCACAGATGATCTATTGAAGCTCTCCACAGCTTCATCAAAGGTCAAGATCCAAGTCATGTGATCATGAAGTCTAACTATTATTTATGTCTTCAATATTTAATTAGTATACAAAATAAACTCAGTCTCAGGTGTAACATTCTTAGTTTTAAAGATCTTTTTTCTTTGTCTTGATTTGAATATAATTTAAAAGAAACTAAGCGCTTCCTCTGAAGTCCTCGATTCAAACCAAACTTGTGACCGGATGTAAGATAGCTTATGTCAAAAACAAGACGGTCCAAAAATTGAATGAGCTGATTCACTGGCATTGATTATTCTCCATGTCTGCGCTTGTTTCGTTCAATCTAAAGAGTATGTATTAAAAACAACTAATATAACGTCTTAAAAATTAAGAATTCACAAACAAAAACACTATCATTGTAATGTGTGACTTGATATCTGCACACCATCACAAGAATTTGGGTCCTAAGAAAAAATGTTACACTCAGTATTATTGTCAAAATGGCAGCTAAGAAGCTACCTTTTAATTGGAAAAACTTGTTCATATCTCAACTAGAAATTATGCAAAGCACCAAATCAAGAACTAGTAGAAGAATAGGAATATTGTGATTGAAAAAAAATGTAGCAAACCCACAAAATTTCATTATACCTGAATAATAAGACAGGTGTCTAGTTGTCTAATAATATTAATACCTTTCGTTAATCTGAAGCTGTGATATGTTAACCGTATCCGAAAAATCACATAAACAATAAGACAGAGGAAAAAACGAAGAAGAAGCAATATTATACAGTCTCTTGACCCATATGAAAATTTAAACCTAAACAAATATACAAAGGACATGTAAAGCAAGTCCTTCAAGTTTTTATTTTATTTTTGTTTTTTTCTCTGTTTTCCCCTAACCAAAAACCCTACCGAGAGCAAAAAAGAGTTGACCAAAAACAAAATAACTCAAAACTTGACCACCAAGTTTGTGACGTGGTTGAAAAGTTTCGGTTCGTTTAAGTCTTTGTAAACCTCGTTTTTTTTTGTTTTCATTTTAGAGAGACAGCTGAAACTTTAGGGTTTTTAGGGTTTGAACTGAACCTTTAGGGTTTTTAGGGTTTAGATTTGTCTTGAACGTAACTCTCTCTCTCCTTTTTAGGGTTTTTAGGGTCTGTCTCTATGGATTGCGTGACTTCAATGGATAGTCTTCCTGATTAGCTTCTTGTCCAAATCTTATCCTTCCTTCCCACTAAAGAAGCTGTTTCAACCTCTGCTCTCTCCAAGAGGTGGAGGACTCTGTTTGCTCTCATTCATAAACTTGACTTTAAATCATATAATGACGTTAAACGCTGCATCTGTGATGCCCTGGAACACGGTGTTTCCGAGCTTTATCTACTCACTGAACCTCTATTGTTTGTGTTTTCTATCCCATCCAAAGTCTTCACCAGAACAACACTGGTTAAGCTGTCATTGGGAGTTTTGGACTTCCTAATACTTCCTCCGGATACATCTCTCCCAGCGCTGAAGGTTCTCCTCTTTGATTCAATCTGGTTTTCGGGTTGTTACTCAATAAATAAGTTTCTCGCGGCTTGCCCTGCACTTGAAGACTTAACCATACGTTATACAAAATTTCAAGAAGATCCGTACATCATATCCAGCAAAAGCATTAAGAAACTCTCGGTTACCATTACGTCTAGTTCTTCTGATGATTGTTATAGCATTATTAAATTTGACACACCGAGTGTTGTCGACCTCTCCTGCTCTGATTTTCCTCGGCGTAAACTTCTATATTGTAATATAGATTCACTTGCCAAAGCTACATTGGACCTTCATTTCTTAGAGAATCAAAATGATGATGTGGATTTGACGAATCTCATCATTGAGATACGCAACGTCAAGACCCTTCACTTGACTTCTTCTGCTGTCGAGGTTAGTTTCAGCATATGGTATCTCTTTATCTCTTCCTTACAATCTTGAAAAACATTCTTTCTTTTTGTATCAGGTGATTTCAGTATGTTGCAATGGTGGACTACCTTTATTCAAAAACCTCACTGAATTAGTATTTTCGTGTAAAACAAATGCTTGGAAAAGGTTTCTGCCGCTTATGCTAGAGCGTTCTCCAAACCTAAAATCCCTGGTTCTCTCGGTATGAAGCCAACCTTTAATCAAACAAATCTTACTTTATCTATATGACTGTGAGCATGAAATTAAAGTAGCCTCTTCTCTTGTGTGTTGATGCTTTAGGATCTCCATTGTTACACATTTGGACAAAGAAGACATATGTTTTTTGAGATTCAAATTCCCTCGAATAACCAAATAAAGATGCTGCGTATTATGCAATATCATGGAAGTGCAAACGAGCTAAAACACATTAGCGGTTTCTTACGGAAAATGAAGTACCTTGAAGTGGTAAAAATCTACATTGCAGCTGAAGTGGATGACTTCAAAAAGATGCAACTTAGAGATGATCTGTTGAAGCTTTCCACAGCTTCGTCTAAGCTCAAGATACAAGTCACCTGATTAATTAGTAAGGTTCTTTGTTTTTAGTGATTTATGAATTTTATTATCTAGCGAATCATACAAACTAGAAAAATTAAACAATCTTGAAAGCACGGGTATCAAAATAAGAAGGAGAGAAGACACGAGTCTTCATTTTTCTAGTTTTATTTTTGTTCAATAATGTTGCCTAATAATAAATAATCTATACTATTAATTGGGAAGGACAACATGAAGCCAAACACCCCCCAATTTTTTTAAAAAATGTCATGAAAGTTAAACATGTTTCCAAACAGAATTAATGACAGCAAAAACAAAACAAAAACAAAAACAAAAACTATCTATATTTATGGAATCATAATAATCTTTTACCATAAAAGGTGGACAATTAAATTCAAAATTAAATATATGTAAACATATCTATTTTAAATATAAGTAAACATATATAATATTAATTTAATATTTTAATATAATTCCGAAATTAATAATTTATAAAGAATAAAATATAATAAAACAAAATCATCATATATCCAAACAAAAACAAACATAATATTTTTTAGAAAAAAAAAGATTAAAAAATATGTTAGCTCATGAAATAATCAACTAATCAAATTCTACATAGTATATATACATAACTGATCATATCATCAAATTTTCAAAAATTACATAATTTTAAAATATAAATAAAAATTTTATAATTAAATATATTTTTGCTAAAATCATGCGAACAAACATTTAGATCACATAAATTTCATATTTTCACATAAAAATATTCATACTCAAAATGAAATCTCACAATCATAGAACAAAAGATAAAAAAAAATTGAATTATAGAGAATATTTCTATTTTTTCTTTAATAAAATTATTATTCAGGAAATTAGAATTAATTCAATCACTCTAATAATTAGCACTTGACATAACTAATTGACAATTTAAAAAATGTTATTCCATTATTTTTTCCTAACTATAAAGCGATTCTACAAACTATCAAAAAAATAAAATTAAAAATCTATGTACATCATAATAGTTTGATCGTTATAAATTCATGATTCCATATATTTTGGTACCACTTTAACTACTAAACAAAACAATATACAATATTTTACATGTATATCATTAAAATTAATTCTCATAACAAACTAATGGAATTTTTCCTAAAATATCTATGTCATTAAGACATTAACTATAAAATAATAAATATTTCCTAAAAAATAGTTATCTACAAAATTTATCATTAATTCAAATTGTTAATGATTTTTTATTTGGTCAAACAGTAAGTTAATGATTATTCTATACTTCTTTTTTCTTATTAATTTCACACAATCTTAACAAAATAAATCTTCATCCAATGGCAATTAGCATATCATTACTATTTTCAAATATTAAATAATTTTTTTATCAAATCATAAACTACATTGAGATTATAAACATATAGAATTTCTATTAAGATTAAAACTAAATAACAAGTGGATATATCACATTTAAATGATTTTTACGACTTATTAACAATTTTTAAATAATAAATGGATTATATTTTTATGATTTAATCTAATTGAAAAAAATAAAATGTCAAACTGGTATGATATAAATGATATAATAAATAAATATCTACAAACATTATCTCACATATACGTACAATTTTGAACTATCCTTGATAAATATGAGATATAAATTTTTGGATAACCGGTTGAAAAAAAAAAGTTGGTAGTTATATTTAATTGACAGATAAATATAACTACCAACTTTTTTATAACTAGCAAAAAAAAGTGAACTGGTATTAAGATTTGAAGTAGTCATGTTTAGAAATCCAGATTTAACTTTCTGATTTAGGTTTTTAAGTTGTGTATATACTATACTGAATAAATATGATATTTTAGTTGTACATTAATGTAATTAATATCTCAACATAATATTGAATATATTAAGAACAAAATAATACATGATGTCTATAAATAAATATTAGCATAACTGTTTTTTTAACTAAAGTAAACTTAGCTAATATATATCCAAGATCTCATAATAAGCAACTAAAATACTGAAGATCTAGTTTATGTATACGATTTATCTACAAAATCATATGTAATATATATACTAGGGGATAACCACACAAATGACGTTTTCTCAAAAAATTAATAAATATATTATAGCTGTATTTAATTTTTAAATGTATCCTTAAGATAGTGTTTACTTTTCATATTGCAAGTGTTTAACAAATCAGATGTTTTCACTTTCAGACAGGTCTGGTCGCTTTGATTGGTTAATCTGCAACCGAATGCTAGATATTTTTCCGGTTTGAGTTTAGTGTTTTTATTTAACTAAATAATTTTATTGATTGAGAATTAATAGTATCATTGTACAATTGATCCAATAATCAAATCGGTGGAGAAACACGGTTACAAAGATAGTTGCAATCTAAACATCCTAGTTTTGCAAGAAGATGGGATGCCTTACTACATGATCGTTTGGAAAAAATGAAAGAGATATGGGTAAAGTAGCTTACCCAAAGCAAAATTGCATGGTAAATGCCTCCAATTGAAACATGATATAGTTTTCCATTAGGCATATCTATTAGATTTGCACAATCACTTTCAATATAAACCTCTCGGAAACCCTTTAACCAAACTAGTTGTACTGCAGCCAATAAGGCCTTAGCTTCACTCTCAAGTGGGGATGTAGAATTTGGTAGTAAAGAAGCACCCCGACACCTATTGTTGCCGTTATAGTCCCCTACAATCCATCCACAAGTTGTCCAGTGAGTAGTTGGATTGTAAGATGCATCAATATTACACTTAACTACATGAGCAGGTGGACTACTCCAAGTGTCTTGGATTAAGGGTATCGATACAAAATGTAGACTTAGTGGAGTTGCGGTTGTTGTAACGTTTCGACCGCCATCTCTCCAGTAGGACCCATGTTCACGAAAAACCCATGGGCCCACCTCTCTTAATGGACCTCACGTCCTCTCACTAAGCCCATGAACCAGTCAATATCCGACGGCCGGTTTGCTACGTTTGGGAGACTTACAAATTTGTTTACCGACCCTACAAATCACCACATGATATTTCTGTGTGTTTTGGCCTCACTCACACAGTTCCGACAACTACTTCCCAGAAGGTCACCCATCATTTGACTATTCCAGCATAATCATGCTTAACTGTGCAGTTCTCTCAGAACTGTTGACCGAAAAGATACGTACACTTTGGTGAGTTAGGTGGTCAAATCAATTCATTTAAACCTCTCTGCAAACTGGGGTCTCACAATTCTAAATAATTAATAAAAATATTTTTTAAAGCATTAATAAATATTAAATTCAAAAATTAATACCATAAGATAATATTAAATTCCTTAGTTGCTTTTTTCTTTTGGTCGTCTAGTAATTTACTTAATAATACTAATAATATGAGTAAGAACATTACTAAAACATTGATATTTTATAAAATAGTTTACCATAAGCTATGAGTACTTGTTTTGCAAAAATTGAAAAAATTATTTTATATTATTTTAAATTTATTATAATTATCCAGAATATCCTAATATGAGGTCGAATTTTTCTATCCAAATTATCCATATTTGGTATCCTTATTATTTAAATGAATTTATAAAAAGAAGCGTGGGGGTGTATTTTTGATATATAAAATATTTTAATTCGAGTTATGTAGCCGTTATTATCCAAATCTTTACCCAAAAGAAAGACAGAGAAGAAATTAAAGTCCCTGACGTGAGGCGAGCGGTGAGGGTAGCCATTGTGATAATTAAGGTGGTCCATGCAACGTGTATAGAGAATGCATATGCATGTTTATCTAATTATTATGGTGAGATCAAGTTATGTTTGTGGATGGGAAGAGACGAAGAGTAGACAAACTAGTATTTAAGCAAGCCTTGTTTCATCACCATTTCATCAAACTACAAAGGCAAAGCTTACATTTTGCTGTCAAACAATAAGAAAAAGATGGCAGGAAAAACTATGATTCTAAGTGTCCTCGTCCTGAGTTTGTTCATGGCACAAGTTCAAGTTGACGCCAGTTTTGGTGCCCTCCCCAGAAGCTGCTGTCCAAGCTCCACTGCTAGAAATATCTATAATATTTGTCGCTTAGGGTCAGTTTCCAAGTCAATATGTGCAGGCACCAGTGGCTGCCAACTTATAAATTCGGTGACATGTCCCAGCGGATATACATATGACATTCTCGAAACCACTGGTACGTAAACTGATTCATCTATACTAAATAATTGTGTTTTTGCTTTTAGGAACGTTGTTGTTTTGTTACAAGAGAGATCAAGGTTTCAGTTTCTCATGTCTTTTACTTTTTTCGTCGTAAGGTAATGCTGCTGATGAATACTGCAAGTTAGGGTGTGTTTCCTCTGTGTGCGGTGCTTTAACTACTCTTCAGAACTCTGGTACCACAAATTCCAAAACTCATTATCACTAACATCAAATTTTATCTTTATATTAACTGACGAATGAATAAACTGTTAAATTTATGTTTCGATGGCTAGATGCAAGTGAAATCGTGAATGGAGCCGTGAACAAATGTGTCAACGCATGTTCTACCGTGTGCACCAAAAGCTCGATGAATGCAGTTAAATCTGCCTAGATCATAACCATGAAAATACTACGTACGTTTGAGTGAAGGGGTGGTCATCTTTCAAAGTGTGATTTTTCATGTTTTTATAATAATTGTCATGTATGTGACAAAAATGTTAAAACTCTCGTGGTCGTTTGTGTATGTGCGAAGAAGGTTGTTCGATCTATAGATTGTAATATGCCTTCTACGTACGTACTTCTTAGTTTTCTACATAATGAATTATTTGTGTTCGTATTAATCTTCTGTCCTCATCCTTTTCATATGAGCTCTTTCTATTAGGAGCTCTTGTTTCTAAGTGTATATAATCTAAAAGCCTAAATTATATATCTTACAACTAACCTAACAATTAATCAAAGTCACACTCTAAAATAGTATTCTTCACCTTAACAGAAACTTATAAAATTCCATGTTGATATATGTTATTTTGAGCAATTAAATTTTACAACTTCTGTTTGTTTTGCTTTATTTTAAATATAATTACGTATTATAAATATAATTATGAACTGGATATACATACAATGAAAGTATAACTAACTATCATTTTTTTTTTAGAAGTATACAAGAGGATCTGCCACATTGTAAAGATAATCATTTTATTAATTATGAAGATGATCATTTTTGTCCCTGGATATTATGGTATATAATATATTTGGAAGGGTACGAATGCCAAAGTCTATGATCGATAATGTAGATATGAGCCCCTTCGATGAGTCGATGACGCACAGATGGAAGACCTCGGGTCTCCCACTGAGCCTTTGGCAGCAAGTAATCGATTACAAGGTCGCATAGGGAGACTACCTAATCTGTCCATGGGTTATCGCTGTTTTATAGATGGTTCTTGGAAAGATACATATATGTATACGGGTTTATGTTGGTTCTGTCAACATGCTCGAGACTCTTCGATAAGGATGGGAGCTTTAAATCTCCGTCGAAGCCTTTCTCCCCTCAATCAGAAGTAGAAGCGCTGGTGTGGGCGATGTGATGCATGATTGGACATGTCCACAAAGATGTAGTGTTTCTTACCGACTGTTCTGATTTGATGAAGATGGTGTTTTCTCCTACCGAGTGGCCGGTGTTCTCTATTTACATGGATGATATCAACATTGATAGGAAAGAATTCTCAACCTTTTCTTTATCTCTAATTATCCCAAGGAGTTTGAATGCTGATACTTTGGCACGCAAGGCTCGTACCAGTCCGCATCTAGTGAAGTATGTAAACGATTGTCCTCCAATTTGGCTCGTTTGAGCTAATTCTTAGTTTTTGTTGACAAAAAAAAAAAGAAGATGGTCATTTTACTTTTTCTTTATTTGACCAAATGTGGACAAAAATCTTGAGATAAAGTTTAATCTTTTTCACGAGGATCTGAAACATTAAATAAAAACTTAAAAAAGATTGATCTTATAAGAATTAATTTTTAATTAGTTCATGTGAATATTAGTACAAGTGTGTGATCTAAAAACTAAGCTGCAGCTGTTTATTTATTTGTTTTTGTTTTTTTTTCCAAGTAATTAGATTAGCATAAGCTTAATAGGACAGGTTAATTCTAGTTTCTCGTAATAAAAAAAAGATTATATATTCTGAGTCTTGATTATTGCTGTTTTAATTTTATAAAGTACTTTTTCTGACTCTTATATCACAAGATTAAAATATACAGTATAATTTCGATAAATTAATAATGTCGAGACCATAAAAATAATTAATTTATAGAGATATTTATTTATCTATAAATTAATAATTATTAATTAAGAGTCTCTTTCCTAACGTGGTAATCATTTTAAAATATATACATCGAATAATATATAACCATTATAATCAATATTTATTTAGAATCAACGGAAAAAACTACAACAACTATCAGGTATTGAATAAAACACTATAAATCTTTGATACATGAGCTCTAATAGAATTGAATTCTAAGAAAAAAACTGATACAAACTCAGTACAAACTATTATTATGATTCATTTTCCTCTCTCCAATTTCTCTATTTTCAAAGTTATATCTCTAACATCTTATGTTTATAGACACTACAAATGTCTGAAAATGCTGCAGGTGTCACAGTTGTAAGAACAAGTCATATAACATGACTTAATTCTTGTAGCTCGGCAAAAGATTAGAGCTCAAAAAACATGTGACATTTAGGTTAAGTTACATTGACAGAAGTTCATGGGATGGTGATGTATCTATAAGAAGATAAATTATACTGAGTTATAACTTGATTAACTTATGTTAGGACTAAAGGGTGCACATGCACATGCAAGAAGTCATCATGCTTGAAAAAATATTGCGAGTGTTAATCAGTAAGATAAGAAAAGAAAAGAAAGGGTGCACATGCAACAAGTCAGCATGCTTGAAAAAATACTGCTAGTGCAAGTGCAATCATTTTTTCATAAAACATTTCAAGTTCACAAGTGCAATCATTTTGTCAATTATGTATATTCTCATAAAACATTTCATCTTATTTGTGGAGTAAATATTATAATAATTCGTTCTCCAGTGATGAATAAAGTAAAAGTAAATAAATAAATAAAAGTTTCCTTTTCTACAACCTACCAAAATTATAATGATTTGTGGAGTGATGAAAAAAAAAACAAATAAATAAAATAAATAAAAAAATTCCTATTTTACAACCTACCAACCAAAAAAAAAAATTCCAAAACTGTTTTGCAGAAAAAAGGAAAAGACAAAAACATAGCGAAGTCTATAAATAGAAGGGTTTACGATGGATCTATCATGGAATCAAACATATCACACATAACTTGTTCATCTTTGTCTTGGATAACATAATCGATTGGTAAATTTCTCTCGATGGTCGTCCTTTCAAAGACATTTAAAATAGTGTATAATGAAAGTAAAACATACGCCGACGGTCTCAATGATGGAGTATCGTTTATACTAATTAAGGATCGTAGGAATCAAACGCATGTATAATGGTGCTCGTGGTCGTGAGTAGTACTGTCAATTGGTCCGTTCACCGACCATTGGACGTGTCCATACGGACAGATTTATTTATGGGCTTTTTCTGGACGGGCCAAAATGGACATGGGTCTAAAATGTGTCCACGTCCAATAAAGACCATGTCCAGATGGACATGTCCATGGACATCCTATTTTCATTCTTATTATTTTTCTTCTTAAAATCTGAATTGAAAAATGAATTTTTTATATTCTATATTTTATACTATTACTTTTTATTGAGACTTTAATTATGATTAACTAAAAATTAACCTATTAAGTTATCCAAAATTCTATATTTTCTATATTATTACTTTTAATTTTCTATACTATACTACTAGACTATACGACTCTTGACACCCTAGTTCAACAAACAAACATTGGCATGGAGAAAAACAACTATCTGATGTGTTATTTTTAGTACTATTTCAATTCACACACCAAGTGTTGTCGACCTCTATTTCTCTTGTTTTGCTGGTGATAATGCTTCATATTATACTATGAATTCACTTGCCAAGGCTACACTAGACCTTCATTTTGCAAGAGATAATTACCAGTCTTGGGGAAAGGTTGTGATGGATCTCATCAGTGAGATACGCAACGTCAAGACCCTTCACTTGACTTTTTCGGCTGTTGAGGTAAGTTTCATGTTTATGGTCTCTTGCCATCTTTATGTTTTAAAAAAAACAGGATAACATTATTTGTGTATGTGTGTGTTTTAGGTGATTTCTTTATTCTTCAAGTCGGGTGGACTTACCGGTGTTCAACAACCTCGCTGAGTTAGTGTTTTCGAGTAAGAAACGAGGTTGGATAGTGCTTCTGCCACTTCTGCTAGAGCTTTCTCCAAAACTAGCAACTCTGGTTCTCACGGTATGAAAAAAAAACCCTTTTTCTGATTGTTGCATGAATATAAAGTAGCTATACTTGATCCTCTTGATGTTTTCACGGTCTAGGTCGTTACACATTGAGAGCATGTCAGATTGTTTGGGTTCGAATTCCCTCGAATAACCAAATAAAGATGTTGCATATCATACAATATCAAGGAAGTGCAACAGAGCTGAAACACTTTAAGCCATTTCTTACTGCATATGAAGTGTCTTGAGTTGTGAAAGTCTACATTGCACGGACCAAAAAGATGCAACTCACCGAGGATATACTAAAGCTCCCAACAGCTTCATCTCAGGTCAAGATACAAGTCCTGTGATCATCATCCACAACTAAGTTACTTATCTTCAAAAATTGAACTGCAATACTCCTCTCGCGTGTTTGTTTTCGATATCTCAATACTCAATGCATTTGTATGAAACATTCATGGGTGCGTCATTTTGTTATAATTGAATGAATATGAGAAGTAAGGAAGTGATGTACTTCCCTTGATTCCATATATTAAAATATATAGAGCTTCTAACAAAATAAATGTCTTAATGTTTCATATTTCATACAGCAATCAGAATCTCCAACGTACGAGTCAAGTCACTTCTACTACTGAGAAACGTCAAGCAACCTCGTGGCTTCGTGAACCAAACCCAAAATATTCTCTACTTCTTCTTTAATCTTGCCTGATATGCCATTGTTATTCTTCTCCAGCGTCTGCAACGTATTCTCGACTCTCTCCATCATAGTTTTGTGCATATCTTTCGCTTTAAGCTCCTCTGCATTGAGCTCTTCTCTTACCATCAGCGCCTCTTCTTTTCTCAGCTCTGATTCAAAGACAAGCTGGTGAATCTCGATTATCATGTTTTGTATTTCAGACATGCCTTGTTCTTCCACCTCCTGAATAGTTTGCTTCTCTTGGATTGTGTTCTCCAATTCCATTTCTGATTTGGTTCTCGTCTTTGAACTCTTCTCTATCTCTGTTTCAATGGATTTGATCTCCTTCTCCAGTTTCAAGGACTTCTTGGACATGTCGTCAACTTCTTTTCTGATTGAAGCCAATTTCTCACAAGAAAGCTTCATCTCGGACTGGAGCTTTGTTTTCTCTTCCTCTGATTTCAGTAAATCTGTGGCTTTCCCTGTACGCAGAGTGTTTCGTTGAGGAGTATTGATCTTCTCAATGTTATCAATCGTGCAAAGAACCTTTTCTTCCTCGTGCCTCTTGTTCTCTTCATCCACTTTTATTTTCAGCATTACAATGTTACTCTTCAGCTCAGCCTCGGATTGTTGGATCTTGCCCATAGCTGCATCGATTTCTCTTTTGTAAGTACGGAGAACATCGAGTTTCTCAATTTTCTGGTTTAGATGATCGGAAGATGCGTTTACATGCGCCCTTGCCCGTTCTTCTCGCTGTTGAAAGTAAGCTGCAGATGATGCAAAGTTGGACAGTGAGCATCTGAGAGCCGCCAGCTTTTTCTCTGCAACTTCTTTTCTTGCATCAGTTTGATCAGAAACAGTTTTGATTGATTCTAGCTCATACTGGTGCTCCTTAACTTTGTCTTCGGCCTCTTTGCGTTCCTTTGACAGTTTGATGATGTCCAAAATATTTTCTTCAAGTGAAGAGAACACTCCAATGGTGTTGGCAGAGACTGAAAGCTTTTCCCGAGCCAGTTCAAGTTTCAGCCTTGCTGAGTTTAATTCTTCTGTAGACTTTTCAGAAGAATTGTTACATAGCTCCATTTCAGTATCAGAGGAGCAATTGGCACCATCACCATCAACTTCAATAGGCTTCTCTTGGTCAGGAGAAGAGAGCAGTCTTTTGAATTCATCCTTTTCCTTCATCGCATTTTCATACAGACTCATTAGCTTCTCGTTCTCATCATGCATCTCGCTAAGCTGATTCTCCAGGTTTCCTATCATTTTCTTCAGTTCTTCAGCTGCACTTTTCTCAACCTCCAGAGCAATTTCTGCACTGTTCTGAGCCTCAGCATTATTACTTGATGCATCTGTCTCAGTATTCACCAAAGCTCGGGAGCTGTTTTCTGCGGCTACTTGTTCATAAAGCTCTATAAGTTTGTTGTTGTCCTCGATCAAGACCTTAATTTTCTGGCGCAAATCATCATTTTCTTTTGACAACTTGATTGCTGTCTCGTGAGCTTCAGCTTCTCTTTGACTAACACATGCAATGGCTTGAACCATTGTTTTAACCTCTATCTGATCTTCATCACCAACCATGCCTGAGGATCTTATTCTTCCCTCAAGTTCCTTAGACAAATTGTCGATAAGCCTACAAGAGAAATCCAAAGAGATGAGCTGAGGCTTAATAATTGACCCTGAAACTAAAATGTATATTGTGTGCATTCAATTACTTTTGCAATCTCTCTTTTTCGTCAAGTGAAAAACTTAATGACTTCTGAAGAGATTCCATTTCTGCCCGGTTTTGAATAGCCTTCAGATTAGAAAAAGAAACAAAAAAATTAGAGAACTTAATGTCATAAACCCTTACTGAAAAGACAGACAGAAGGCAAGAATTACCTGCATCCGGAGGAATTCATTCTCGTCTTGGATCGACGAAAGTTTCTTTGATTCCTGATTCTGCAAAAAACGAAAAATCAAGATGCCAAAACATAGAGAAACAACACATTTGCATGGCAGAAATAACAGACTATGCGAAACAAGCCCTTACCTGGTTTGAGCAGAACATATTGCTGATGTTACCATCTTCTTTCACCATGGAGGAATCTGATTCGTGCATGAGTTTCCAGTCAAGAGCTTCTAGCAACTGTAGATAGATCCAAGTTACATGCTAATTCAAATCATAAGCAAACTTTCCACGTCTTGGAAGGACAGATAAATATACTCACCTTGGCTTGTAACGCTTGGATCTGTTGATTCAAGATATCCCGTTCACCTTCTTCACATTGTGATTTCAATCTGTATAGCAAGTTAAAGTTTAAACAACACAGAAGAATTGAATATTGCTTAGGGAGAAAACATAAATAATTTTCAAGGAGTCTTCTTGCCTTCGGATCTCTTCTTTCAGTCGCAAATTCTCTGTGGCAAATTTGGTAACTTCCTGATTTCTGTCAACTTGAGCACGTAGCACCTCAATCTCCTTCACAAGGTCACCCTTTTCTTTTTGCAGATGTGCTTCAACAGAGATCTTTCCTGAAGCTACACCTTGTAAACTCTTAATTGCTGAATCTCGGAGCTTTAACATCATCTTCAGCCCTCGTATTTCATCCTCTCTTTTCTTTTCCTGTTTGGAGACATTTTTATTAAATAAATTTCATCATCCGTTATCCTCTGATCTTCCACAGTACGTAAAGTTTCATGTGAGGAATCCAGGTCTAACTTACCAACTTCACTGAGGCCTCATTTTCCGCAGCCAATGCATGTATAGCAGCGTCCTTTTCCCTCTCTCTTCGGAAAGCACCAACAAGTGCAACTTCGTAGTCTTTTACCTACAGAGCCATGCAAAAGAAATGTAAAGAACAAGCCAAATGCTGAATGAAGATCAAGCAAATCAGTTTCAAACCTTAGACATCCTTTTGTGAGTTGTCAGAGGAGTGAATGATCCATTGAACCCATCCCACTTGAGAGACATTGGAGAAGCAGGGCAGCCCATTGAGACAGTGTCCATCTCCTGATTATCTCCTCCACCATTAACCATTCTTAGGCGGGATACTTCTTTCTGTAGAATATGATTTTGAACACTTAAAACAAGGTCGTAAGAAATAAAAGAAACAGTCTTTGTTGAAAGAAACTACCTTAAGTTGTTGAATTTGTAGCCGCATAGCAATAACATCTCCAGATGCATCTTCATTGACGATTGCCTGTTGGGTTTAACCAGATTAATTCAAACTTAGTGCACTATAATGGGTTTAACAAAATTGATCCATGACGTAGCAAACAATGACAGGAATAATTTCATTACATTGTTCTTAATAAGCTTGGCCCGCTGTGCAAACTTCAAGGTACTTAAAGTCTCCAACGAGCAACTGAGTAAGAGGGGAAAACATGCATTGCCAAGGACCATGAGATACAATCCAATAAATATTTGAGGGAGAAAGGTCTGGAATATCAAACAGACACAGAGTATCTAAATACCTGCTAGATGGGCTAATATTAGCAATTATTATTGTCTTTGAATTCCCTCCGAGGGAATCCTGTAAATATATAAGAGTGACATTCAATCAGTGCAATTAGGAGCGAGTACCACAATACAGGATTCATAGCTAAAATTTGCCATATGCTTGATAAATCATACTGAGATCTCATTATTTAAGAAGTTCTTTTACCTGAAGCAGAAATGTGAGCTTCGAATCTCGATAAGGAACATGGACTGATTTTCCATTGGAAACACTTACGAGATTCATGATCACAAGCCTGCAAAGTAAATGTGGGAAAAAATCATTAGAACAATATAACAAAGAACAAACTAGAATACTTGAGTTGTAGCTTGTGAAAGTTGTAATCTTACCCCAATGTTGAAAGAGACTTGTTGATGTTGGTTGCTTCTTTGAGGCGTTCACCTTCAGCTCCTGAACTCTTTTGCCTATATTCCAGATGTTAGCATAATAACTTGACAGAGAAAGGGTAGTCGAATTTTTAGTTATAGCTGATTTTACCTTTCAGATCCAGCTAAGTCAACAAGATTAAGCCGTGCAAAACGATGATGAGTTACACCTTGAGATACCCACTGATAGAAAACACAGGTCAGGTTAATTTTTAATTTGAGAAATTGATAAGATACAAACTACCAATTTCAGATTGCAAACTCACTTTGACAAGTAAAATGAAATTTGATTACCTTGCTTTCGATGATACATGTAAATACACTGTGGGATCGACTACTTGCACGATTCATATTAGTCGCAGCTACTTTCCTGTTTGCAGCACCCTACACATAAAAGTTGCATAAGAAAGCTATTATGGAATTAAACGAATGACATGAGCAAATTGTCAGCAAATTCTTGCATTATCTTTCCGAGTATAGAACGACAGAGCATCAAGCATGCACAGCAGTTAATAAAAGTCAAAGAAAAGATGTAAGTTCAAGAAAATAGTGTCACAAAAGCTTCTTCATGGACATTGACTAATTTTACTAAGAAAATTCAGAGTATAATTTTCCGTTACTTTCTTGAAACTTGAACATAGACAGAACAAATATTTCTTGAGAATTTTAAACTTTTATAGAATCACAGTTTTATAATTAGGAGAAGTAGTATGGAACAGGTCACAATCAGAAAAAAAAAAACTAGAAACGCAGACGAAGTGCACCTAATATTAATAGCTAAGAGAAGAAAAATGAATTACCAGCATCAATTGTTGAATCACGTCTCTGGCACTTGAGACTTCAATCTCCTTTAGATTTTCAACATGAATACCTTTCTTGTGGTCTTCCCTTAGCTGCAAAACAGGATGATTGGTTAATCCCACACAAAATACAACATTTAGATCAGAAGTTTCGATGATACATTTGGTATGTATACCTGTAAATTATAAGATGATGGTTCTAATAAATCAAGAATTTGCTCGTTGTATATCTCCAGAAATGAGCATCTACAAGTAAAGTGTAGCTTTTCCTCTTTGCGGACTTCTTTTTCCTGGTACAAAAAAGACAGATAAGTTAGCACAAAACGTTTTACAAAAAAAACATATCCATCCACAAAAACGCAAGGTAGTAAACCTTTTGGATCCTTGAGAACAAATACTCAAAAACTCTAGGTGTCATCCCGCAGTTGACACTGTGTCTACGCGTTCCTCCCTCGATATCTCCAAGCATAGTGTAAGTTTTCCCACTTCCAGTCTGCAAATTAAGAATACCATCAGACTAGAAACACTAGAAGTAAAATACAGATAAAACTCAGAGTCAGAGAAAGAAATAAACCGCACCTGGCCATAGGCAAACATACAGCTATTGTAACCAGCCACCACATTCTCCACCATAGGCACTCCAGCCACTTTAAACATCTGCTCCTGTAAGGTGAAATGAAAAAAAGCAAGCAGATTCAGGAACATTCTTGAGCTTCTAAACATGTATAAAGAACCACTGAAAACAAAAAAGGCAGTACCTGTGAAACATTCTCATCAGCAACGAGATCAAATGTGAAACGAGACTCTGGATTCCCAATCCAAGTAATTGCCTGTCCATTGTCTTGCCTTACACATTTGTTGTTGCCTTGTGTAGAAATCTCTGAACTACTAAGTGGCCGTGTTCTTATGATAACCTATTTACAACATTTGAATCAACAATTGAATAAACTTAGTTTTTCTTTCATCCTGCAAACTCAATAAAACTCCGATTTTGTACATTGTAAAACCCTAAAATATTCTCAAATTCAATTCGTCAATGTGAAGTACGAACATTAAGATTCATTGAAACCAGAAACGTATTAGCTACCAATTTAACCTAGAACACACTGCCTACAACACAGAAGCTAAGCGAAATCAAATCATCATCAATCTCCAAATTACCCAATACCAACGGATACAAAATATCGCACCTGAACATTGTGATCTTTCCAAAACGCGGGATCTTCGTTGAACTCAAAGCTTTGAGACCTCGAAATCTGAGCAGATCCAGCGCAAATCGCACCATCTTCTTCCAATTCAGACAAGCTTCGAACGGCGGAAGAGAAAACCAAAGACTGATGAGTTTGATTCTCCCTCGAGACGGTGTTAGCTTCCGGCGTACAAGGCACAGCGCGTAGAGACTCCGACGGAGCGGGACGGTCGTTGAATCCGAACCGGCGCTTGATGGCGCTAGCAGTCTCGGAGATAAACGGCATAGTCAATTGTGTTGGGCGATGAGAGAAGATGAGAATCACTGAGTCAGTGAGAGAGAGAGAGAGAGAGAAGAGAGAAATTTGAAATTTGGGTCTGAAGGGGGAAAGAGAGAGAGTAAAGGAAGCGTTGTGAAGAAGACGAGAGATTATGATCGGAGGGTGAAGGGAGCGTGTAAATGAACGGCTGAGATTGATTATAGTTTTTTGAAATTAATCGGAACGTTGGAGTTTGGGGCTTTATGACTTTTCTCAAACGTTGCGCTTCCACTATTTTTTAATTCATTAATAGGATTTTATATCGGTTATGATTGAACCAAACCGTGGATACTTAAACCGGGAATTGTACTCACTCATCAATGGTAAACTGTTAGATCTACTGAATTATGCCAATGTAAATAAAATACTAGCTAAGAGCATGTCTAACGCAAGGTTGTTAACTTGTTTCTTAGTAATAAAAGGTAAAAAAATAATTAATAATGATAATTAAATTAAGAAATGTATCTTAATTAAGATATTTAAAGATTGATTCTTATGCTAGGTGTTGGTATTTGAATAGTTTTCCTTTTATTCTGATTTCTTGAATCCGCCTATATGGCTATCAGACCAATTGTATTATGATTTTCACAATTATCAAATATAATTATATTTTTGACGAAAAAAAAAGAATAGTTTGAAGTTAGTAAAAATAATAAATAATAATCTTAAGAATTTTGAATTTAGAACTTTACCATTGGAAACATATATTTCTTTTCATCTTCATAAATTTTTTTAACTTCAAAACTTATAACCTTTGACTATAAGAACAAAATAGAACACAATTTAGTTTAATGATTACTTCTTTTTGGGATTTTAGAAAAAAAAAAAGAATTTACTTAAATAGAAACAAGGGAACCTTCATACATCAATCAAATAACAAAGTGAAAATATAACCTTGTGAAGAGAATAAGTCACTCTTCTCTTACAAAAGAGGAAGTGAAGTAGTGCTCCAATTATTTTCTTAAAAATAAAACAAAACAAAAGACCAATTAGTCATAAGACTTGATCTTTGAACTTTGGGTTTGGTTTCCTCCGGTCTAAACCCTAACCCCTAAACTCGTCATCAAAATCCAAGAAATCTTCTAGAATTATCACCATTACCATAAGTGGGTGCAGGACTTGGAGCAGGGGAGATACTAGGCTGTGAGACAATATCAATGAAAGCACCCAATGCCCAATTTAATGGTGTATTCTTCACTTTATTCGAAAATATGACTCTGCAAGAAAACCAAACTGTTTATAATTTTTTTCCTAAAATGGACGTTGATTACTCTAAATGTTCTTGAATTTGTGAGTAGCATTTACCTAGGAGTACCAAGTCTTTCAAACATTGAGATTATATACGCTGATGAGAAGCAATACCCACGCAAATATTCTAGGTCAGTTCCTTCGTATTCCTTTACCAGTTCGTCCCAATCTTTTCGACAAAACGCGTCCCCCTTATGCCTCAAGTCAGAATACCAAAATTTTTCATCTAACTGAAGAACTGATTCAAGTTTCAGAATAGAAACACAAAAGAACAATGTTCAAAAGATTATACCACAAAAAATTCAAACATAAATCTTAGTGTCATGAGATTATACCGTGCTGGTGAAGAAGAAACTTGCTGTAGCCAAAAAATCATTTCCTTTAAGCTTAGGTGTGTATGTTGATCCAATAGCACAATAACTAGATGTACACATATCTGTACTTATATTACCAAAACCACACTCTTTAAGGGATCAAGAAAATCAAGATAGATAAACAATATTCATATATATATATCAATATTTCACTTTTTACCGTTTTGTTCTTTCAAAAGTTCAAGTGTTTTGGTTTTGCAATCTGTGAAATCACCAGCAGCTTCAAGCTTTGTATATTCGCTTTCATCAGCTAGGAATACAGATAAATATTTGTTTTGATGATTTACGTATTTGTATCCTTTTGGAGTACAAGGGTCTTTAACCTTTTCGTCCCCAACAGCTGTATAGATTGAAGCACCATATGAGTTTGATGAGAGTTTCAATTGTCTTCACTAAAAATTGCAATATATATTATTAACTTTATAGAAACTTCAAATTCAGTGAGTAAGTTGATTATTTCTAAGGATTTGCCAGTAACTAACCTGAGTTTTGTAGTTTATCCATTAACCTTTTTATTGCTGCATCCTGCAAGTGGACAAATAAGTTAGTTTTTATTTTTGTTAAGTTACCAAACAGAACCCGAGCAACCGATCCAAACCCAAATCCGAAATTTTAAAATACTGGAACAGGTTCTAATCAAATTTCAAGATCTGAAAACCCAAATTCGAACCGAATCCAAATGGATACCCGAATACACCCACGTATAAATATATAATAATAATATTTATAGTTTTGATAAGCTAAATGCTCAAACTATTTAGATACCTATGAAACTACTGTTTTAGTAAATTTAATTGGGTAAAAAATTCGAGATTTTGATATAGTTTATATATTTTCAAATAGTTTGGGTAGATTTGGATACAAAAAATTTGAGTTTATAGAACTTCGGGTTATACGGATCTGGACCCAAAATATCCGATCCAAACTCGAAATTTAGAATACACAGCCCGAACATATCCTATATCCAAAAATCTAAAATACCCGATCCAAAACCCGAACGCCAAGGTACCCTACTAACATTTTTTCACAAAATCATCGATTATATTGTTACAAAATATGCTTTTCAAACAACTCCTTAAAAGCTAGAAAGATGAATCAAAGATAAATGCTCTAGTCTCAAAAGTTACCTTCCCAGAGTTGGGAAAACTGTGACTGTAGATATTGTACGGAACACTTCCATAGGTTTTGTTACGCGAATCCACATGAGACACAAGCTTATCACTCGACACAAATGTCACCTAAACAAATGCACAAACATTAAGTTTAGTATGGTTTTTTCAACCAAAAGTAGTATGGTTTTTTAAACCAGTTCTTGTATTGAGAACTTGCATCTAGGTTAATGCTGTTTTTTTATTAAATGCCAAAAAGATGTCTACAAATGATTAATTTTTAAGTCATTTTTAACAATTATTTCATTAAATAATCCTATATTATGAAATTATTTAAATGAAAAATAAGTTGAACAACGTTTTCTCGTCAAAATTAACGAAAACAAGATTATGCAGTTTATAGATAAAGTATGGCATGATTGTATATATATATATATTTATATCATATATATAACTTAATTTTTCAAGTTTAGTCATTAATGTCATGTTAAGTGTGTCGATTAGATTTAAACATATGTCAATTTTTATTTTGTTAATATATTAAAATATTAGCCCATTAGACTAAATGAATCGGAAATATGTTTTATTTTTATAATTTAAAGCTTGACATATTTATAGTTATTTGATCATATTTTTGAAAATATGTTTAAATAACAAATTTGGTTATATATATAGTTACACTAATGATAAACTTCTATATACATGTTAATTTTATTATGTTTTAAAAGTCTAAATATTTTGCATGTTACAAGAGACTAAACCAAACCTGCGCAGAAGCCCCACCGAGCTCAAGAATCCCTGTTGTTGGCGACTTATCATTTCCAAGCGAACCAAGTGCGTAATTAGCAATTACCCAAGCATATAAACCTTCATCAGATCCTGAAATAAAATTTCCAAATAATTTCCAAACACTTCAAAATTTTTTCATTTTCATTTTCGAATGATGATTGATTAATTCCAAAAAGACTAACCACTGATAACAGAAGCCCATTCGTTGCGAAAACTAAGTCCAGAAGCTCGAAGAACTTCTCTAGCAGCATTAAGAATGTTTTCTCGATCATCATAAGCAATCAATCTCATCCCAGCTGTCGCCATTAACCTAATGTCACTCCTGCTCCACATCAATTCAGGAATCTTTGCTTTGGCGAAGTCCACAAGGCCCTGCACTCTCGCCTTCGCTTCGTCCAGATCATTAGCAAACGTTGACAAACCATCTGGAATACTAAACGATTCATAGTTGAGACTTCCAAAATTGAAAACGGGTACCCCAAACTGATCAATGGAGTACTTGAACACATGTACTCGGGACCCTGAACTCCCGGCATCGATAATGACGCTGTACAAATTTCCGGATGGTGGAGCTGGAACTGGAGCTGGATTTAAATTGAGAAATAAGGACACTATCCCCAACGCTAGAGCCCCGGAAATGACGGTTGGGATGATAATCCGTTTCTAGTTTTGACGACAACAATGATGATTGGTGTTCAGTTAGAATCGGAGTCTTGAGTTCATCCTTCTCCGGATTCATTTTTTCAACCTAGAACAAGTATGAAATCTTTACATTAATATCATGGATCGGATATAAATGATTATACATAGAAATTTGGAAAATGATTAACTATAGTATATAAGATATATTCTATCCATTGTGAAATAGTTTTGAGTTGGAAACCAATTATCTAATAATTAATGTCGAAACCTTAGACAATCATTAACAATATCAATAAAGGCAATGAAGAAAAAGAAACAGAATTTAAGGAAAAGCAAAAAACCCTTAACCCAAACAGCTAAGACTTCTTCTTTTTGTATCTTCTTCTTACTCTACAATCTGACTCCTCTTTTATAATCAGAGGTTTATAAAAAGTGATGAAACGTGGGTCGTCAGAACATTATTGGCTAGTTTTCTATGTTGAAACTCTTGTAAATATTATTCGTATAGAATAATTCTAACAATAAATTTGTGATTAATCAAATGATTGTACGTACATTAGTTGGTTATATTTGGGTCACGTTCATACATGATATGGCCTGTAAGGAACATTAATTGAACTACGTAATTATGACTTCAATAAACTAATCTATAGTTCGGCAAAATCAATAAATACAATAAATAATAAAAATTAACAAAATTTAATTAAAAATATTAGATAAGATTTTTTTTAAATGAAATATATAGTAATATCACAAAAACCGTATATATAATATTCATGTATATAAATTAATTTGTTGATATACTTGATCGCAAAAAAAAAATTATTGATATACTTTTTGTGTTCCTCCAAATATTTCATAATATAATAAATTTTTAAGAGTTAAATATAAAATTTATATTTCTTAAACATATATGTATTTTTTGAAAATTACACTTACCAACCAAAAAACTCGTATATAAAGTTTTTCTGAAAGTATATATAAATTTATTTATCACAAAAATTATAAGATTAGAAAATGATAATTAACACTAATAATCTGATTATAAAAAAAAATAACAACCTTCTTAGCCTCCAAAAGAAAAAATAGTTATAAAAATTAATAATATATAGAAGAAAAATGAAAATATTAGGGAACAAGACATGAAAAAAAAATGATGATGAGCAGTATAGTAGGACTAACCAACATTTTAACGCGTACTTTTTATTTTTCTATTTGAGATGATTTGAGTTGATGATTTGCATAGTTTTTCAAAGATCTCAAAAGTTCAAATTAAGTGCCATATAAAAAAGGTAATAACTAATTGTTTTAAACAAAAATTAAAAAGTTAAAAAAGTGATAATGATTATGGTTATGACAAGAATAAAACTTCTCCAAGATATTTTAATTGTAATAATGTTTACAATTGCGTTAATTTTGTTGAAAATCTTAACCAAAAAGGTGGAAAGTTGAAAAACTGAAATAATTAGTATAATGTTTATCAATTGTAAAATAGTTTGCATATTTTTATGGCAACTAAAATGCTTGTGTATTTTTATGAAAAAATTAAATAAGTCACGTATTTGTTTAGGAATTTTCCTAATAATATTAATAAGTAACTTCTCGTTTTATATTTATCCATTCTCTATTTGTATATTCATATTTTTCTATTTCATTTATATTATTTATTTTTCTTTAAAGTTTAGTTTACTTTGTGAAATATTGTTTCTTTTAATAATATATAATAATATGAAAGTTTATGAATTAAATTTAGGTGTAATATTCATTGTTTTCACTTTTCATAAACAAGTTTTCTAGATCCCACATAATTTGATAGAATATGTTAGTAAAGAGAAAAATCTTCTATTATATGCATATAGTTTTTATACCTTTTTCGGCAAATCAAATATATTGATATTAAAAAGTGTTTATAAGATACAATAACATTTTTAAAAAACCGATTAAACAAATACAGGAAATTATTACAATTTTGATAAAAGAGTGGAGATTAATCATGCTATTTTTAGTTTTATAGGCTAACAGATCATAAGTAACAAAAATGGGAAGTGGACTACTAGTGCTTGCTAATTTACTGATAAAAAAAATTAGTACTGTTTTATGATAACACTTTTGATATATATATTAATGAATGTTTCGTAATAATAAAAATGTTGATGATTGCATTTACTAACAATAATAAACAAAAGTGGACTAGTAGTGCTTGCTAATTTATTAATAAGAAATAGAAAACAATATTTTAGTTTTCTTGGAGATATATGGTTTTAAAAAAGTAAAAAGTAGGTAATAATTAATTGTTGGCAAGAAAACTAAAAAACGAAGTAAAAAGTAATAACTATATATTATAGGTAATAACTAATTTTATATTTATCCAACACTTTTTTTATTTTTCTTTTTTTTTTTTATCTTAAGAGTTCAGATTTCTATGCTCGTACATGGTAGAATTATAACTACTTGCCAGCAGATTTTTCTATGGGCCTACACGACGGGTGACTTGCGAAATGCAATTATTTTTTGCACGAAATATTATCTGGGAGACGTTATCAAGTTTGCCTATATACAGTCACTAAATATGTTTCCGCTCGGGTAAGCAAAATAGATCAATACATTTCCATCAATTGTAACATTTTCGGTGGTTAGCTGTTAGTGAGGATGCATCTATTTTTATATATTTTTTTGTTGTATTTTTATTATTTATTTCTTTATATTTTAGTTTTTTTGTGTGTGAAATAATGTTGTTTATGACTTAACTTTATTTTTGATGTTAATTGATTTCCATTATATATAAATTATACCTACTCTAATATAAGAAATGGGAAGTGAATTATTAATTCTTGGTTTCCTGAATATATCTTGATAATAAAAATGTTGATTATTGTGTTTACTAAAAATAATAAATAGAAATGACTAGTGGTGTTTGTGAGATGTGTGCTATAATTGTCTAGAAAACATATTTTGATGTTATTTGAAGGTATCTTCTATTTAAAACCACTATATCATCGCTAAGGATAAAACTATACGAATAAGAATTATTTTCGTTTTTTAATTGGTGAGTTGTGTACATTATAACTTTCCATTTGATATTTTTCAAATAGGATTGTGTGTACTTGTTTTCTACTATTAATTACAAAATTAGGTGTATTTATTATGAAGAAGTTCACATTGCTTTACATATGATGTAACCAGAAAAGGCTCTAAGGCAACTTCTAAAAGGCCGGCCAAGGTAAACACCATGATGCAAAATCATATTGAAGGTTTGGGATGAATCTTAGTCCAATAAGGTCAACATGAACATACAAATCTTGACAAAACCATATATGTACTTTCAATAAATAAAACATCATTAAAGCTAATGAGCTTACACCTTTTCTACTCTGGAATCAAATTTGCGTAAGAGTTTTGTCTAAGAAACTATTTCTTTTACACCAATTCACTTACTCGTATTTGAATTTTGAACCAATATAGCTAGTGAAACTGAAAAAAACCGTGGCTGACCATCAATTACACAAGCAAAATGCACCACAGTTTTGTTATATATATGACTATAAACAAGTTAGAATATTATAATTGTCTAAAGGACCAATGGTGAATATTGAACATAGTAAGAACTTTTTATAAACGGCGAGAGTATCCAGAACCTCCACATTTCTTGCAAAAAATCAAACCTAGATAACATAAACAAAAACAAAACTAATCATATGTTTGTGTATTAAATAACTACTGTATTTAGCATCACATGAAAGGGTTTAAGAACATAGTTTAAGTAATTAAGCACCTGAACCTTTGCAGACTTTGCAATCAACCATGCCTGATTCCACCTTCATCTTCCCTTCTAGACAGAACACACATTTCGTACCGCCTTTTTCGAGCAAAACCCGTCAAACAAATGATGATTATAAACTCAATTAGACTCCAATATACTTGTGAAACTATACTTAAACATTACTCACTTCCATTGAACAATGCATAACATGAGTAATCAATCAAAAACAGAACCATGGTACAGAGTAAAACTAGTTTTGGTTTTTTTAAAGTGACTAAAGATTTGATACGTTACACAAACCATAATTCAAGAAAAGAGACAAGAGACATACCGTTTCCACCACATCTTTCACATGGCACTGGATCTCCCTGTAAAGATCAAAACCACAAAAAATTTCTCAAGTAATGAATGATTAAAGAAGAGAAAGATTCATAATGAGAGTTTCAAGAATCTCTTTACCTTGAAGCCAAGGAAGAGAGAAAGACCAATGGCTACAACGAGACTAATAGTGACAATGAATGTTTGTGTATCGATGAATCCTCCACCGCCATCGAAGCCGCTTCCACTTAGGAAGATGATTGAAGGGTGAATGATGAGATTAGCTGAAGATTGATGAACACTTGTCCTCCACTTGTTCTTGTTTCTATGGTGACTGATTAGTTCAGGTTTCGGAAAGAAGAGAAATTGTGGTGTTGGGTTTAACGAAGAAGATGAAAGAGTTGAAGAAGAAAGAAGTTGCAGAGAGATGAGAGGTCGAGTGGCCATGGATTCACTAGAAGGAAAAAAAACTCAGAGGATTATAGCAAAGAAGACATGTGGATGGAGAACAGAGAAAAAAAACAAAAAAAAGTATAGGTAAACTAATGGGCCTTCATTGGGCCTTGATTGGGCCTTGATTGGGCCTAATGGGCCTTAATTGGGCCTTCGAATATGGCTCGTTTCTTTGTTTACGATTAAAACCGATGAGTTATTATAAAAGCTCAGCTTCGTCTTCGTCGACTCAATTTCTAGGGTTTTGAAGAGTATCTCATTCGCCGTTTGTGTTTCCTCTGTGAGCAAATCGAAGAAATGGGTCACTCTAATGTGTGGAACTCGCATCCGAAGAAGTACGGACCTGGATCTCGAACTTGGTAATACATCTCTCTCTCTCTCAGATTTGATTTGGTTTCGAACACCATTCTCTGATGAATCTGATTTTGTAAGAGTTATGTTTTATGATCTATCGATCGAGACTTGTGAGATTTAGTTTTGATTGATTTGTGTATTGTGGTCGCTTGTGAGATTATTATGTGTTATGTATCTTAGCATTTAAAGTTTCTGACTTTGTGAATCTGCAAATTCTTGTTTTGTATGAACCTGATCGTATTGATTAGCTTATGTATGAGGATTGTTATATTTAGCTTATGTGTTATCTTTGACTTTGCAATTTTGCGTGTCTGTGTATTAATCTTGATTAGGTTGTTTATGAGATTGTTATATTTGATTTTTTCGCCTTTTTTACCTTTTGAGTTTAGCTTAAGTTGTTATATTTGACTTTGTAATTTTGTAAATTCTTGTTTGTATGAAGCTAATTGTTATACTTGACTTGCGTCTTCATCAATGTGATTGTAGTGATTAGCTTTGTGTATGAGATTGTTATACTTGACTTGCGTCTTCATCAATGTGATTGTAGTGATTAGCTTTGTGTATAAGATTGTTACATATGACTTGTGTTTTCATCAATGTGATTGTAGTGATTTGCTTTGTGTATGAGATTGTTATACTTGACTTATGTCTTCATCAATGTGAGATTGCTGTCTGTTATTATATGTAGCTGATTGTTGTGATTAGCTTGTGTATTAGATTGTTATACTTGGTTTCTGTCTTCATCAATGTGAGAATTGTTGTGTTGTTATATCTGGCATTTTAAGATACTGAGTTTGTGTTATGGTATTGTTGTGTGTATGTAGCCGTGTCTGCGGGAACTCTCACGGGCTGATCAGGAAGTATGGATTGAACTGTTGCAGACAGTGTTTCCGCAGCAACGCTAAGGAAATTGGATTCATCAAGGTAAATTTCAATGTCCATGAGTTGTGTTTTTGTTTCATTCCTGTTTCATAAGATGTTCATTCTTGGTTTTGTTTTCTTGTTTTGTGCAGTACCGTTAATGAGAGACCAAATTTCATGATGGATGCTTAGAATACACACTTGATGGTGGCATCCGATGGATTGGTTTTTGAAGCTCTTGTAGTTTTGATGTTTTACTTGGGAACCTTGTTAAAGTGAGTTGGTTAAGTTGTTGAATTGAACCTCTCATTAAGCTTATCTTGTTTGGATCAATGAAGTTTTAGTTAATCTCGTTTTATAAATCAATTCTTGATCAAGATCCATCCCCAGTTACTTTGTTTTTACTTGTTTTAAAGGTATTAGCCATTAGGTTACCACAAAATTATTTTGATGTTTTGCTTGGCAAGCGAATCAAAATTACAATGTAGATAGCCCTGTCTGAGCATAATCAGAGGCTAGTAAAGGTCGACGACACACCGTCACAGTTATAGCCATAGGTAACTGATGGAATGTATAGTTTTGTTCCGAATGAAAGCTTTACTAGTGTTGTAATGTGATCATGTTAAATGTTATCTTAATGTGAGTTAGCTATGAGCTTATCAGATAATCATGAAATCCTGATTGATGAGGCGGATATTTAGAATGCATGCACCGGCCACACTTATGAGGGTTATGAATAAGATGTTTCAAGAGTCTCTGAACAAGTTTGAGACACTGTTGTAACAAGAACCATCGCATGAAATTACTGACACATAAGCAACCCACATAGGCAAAGGGAAGACCCTCAAGAAAAAGACCAAACTAAGCAAATTTCGTAGCCTCAAGAGAGAAAAATCGGTAAACATGCTCTCAACCAGAACCTATGACAACATCAAACAAATTTAAGACAATAGACAAAAACTGAGAGTCGCTTTTACACTGCCACTACACTAACATCACAACCGCTCTAAATAATTACTAAGAGCCGCAACCGTGATCTCCGAACCACAATAGCTATGAACAGACCAGAGAGGCTTAGAATCATTTTTTTGGGATCATGATTCTCTTAGTTACTTAATTAAATGCAAAGACTAAAACGGTAATTATTACGACGTATTTCTTTAGACCATGATATAAACAAGGGAATTTTGTGGGCTATGTCCTCCTTAAAACTAAAAAGTGTAAAACTGCCATTTTCCCCAACTCCTTTAAAAACGTGCCATAATGGTTATTCTGTGCAGCCACGAATTGACGATTTTTCCCTCGCAGACAAAAAAAAAAAAAACGATAGACAAAATCAAAATAAAAAGACATCGCGTCCACAAGATCTGATCCACTACATCTAAGCCGCCATAACTAGTTCGAGTCTAGTCGACCAAAATTGGTTTGCCGAATCTTGTCCATCTACAAAAAAATGTATGGTCCATAGTGTAACCTTTGCTCAATCGTGGATAATATTTTCCATAAACGCATCACTTGTTTCATCATCTGGTTGGTCCGCCGAATGATGTCACCAGAATTGGTCCGCCGGTTTTTGTCAGTTGGAACACGTCTATCATAACTAGTTTTATTAGTCGAAGATGATTCGTCGGATCTGGTTTGCCACAACTAGTGTATCATTGGCAGATCAGATGTAGTAGCTCTGCTGGAACTCGTTATAGT
This sequence comes from Capsella bursa-pastoris, assembly GCA_036452645.1. Lineage (NCBI taxonomy): Eukaryota > Viridiplantae > Streptophyta > Magnoliopsida > Brassicales > Brassicaceae > Capsella > Capsella bursa-pastoris. The sequence continues at coordinate 13,236,732 of CP144195.1, read as the reverse complement.
TCGTCGGAACTGACTATGGTCCGCTTGAACTGGTCCGCCAGATCTGGTCTATCGGAACTCGTCTATTTGGTTTGTCGAAATTGGTCCGCCGAATCTGGTCTGCCATAACTAGTTATAGTTCACAAGAACTGACTGTGGTTTGCCGGAACTCGTCCGCTGGAGTTATGGTCTGTCGAAATTGGTCTATTGAATCTGGTCTGCCGAAACTGGTCTACGGAACTAATTATAGTTCACCGGAACTGGCTATGATCCGCCGGATCTGGTATGCCAGAATTCATCTGCTGGATCTGGTATGCTAGAATTCATCAGCCGGATCTGGTCCGCCGAAGTACGTCTGCCGGATTTGGTCCGTCGAAACTGTTTGTTGTTGGAAGAAGAAAAAGAAGATGAAGAAGAAGAGAGATATAGGCTCCGAATGGAGAGAGCGTATCAAGCATAACATATCAAGCGGCTCAAGCATATCAAGCAGAACAAAAGCGGATCAAGCAGATCTAGCGTATCAAATGCAGATCAAACTTTATTAATTTTTTATTTACTTTGAAATTATATTAATTATGAATTTGAATTATTTTCTTTTAAATCTTATATTGTAATTTATATATATCAAAATTTGTAGCATTAGTTATTATTATTCTTTAATATATATTTTAAAAGTTTAAATGTTATTAAAAATAAATATTTGAATGGTAAAATTAATTCAAGTATATTATATATTTACACAATACAAAATTATTTTATTTGATAATTGGTTACAAAATAAAATATTGGATATGAAAATACTATATAATTTCTTCAAAATTTGTAAGAAAAAGGCTAAAACTTAAAAATTTACTTTGATAATGAAATTGGAAACTTAATTTTTTTAGAAAATAAAAGAAAAAATCAGTCCATTTCAAAAACACTCCAAATCTCCGGCGTTTTTACTGTTCACTGTAAAATACAATTCTCTTTCTTATTTTTGATCTGCTAGCCGGACAAATATTTTTTAATAATATTTTCTTTTTTGAACTGCACTATATTTATTTTATCTTGCATGGAAATATATAGCACAGTACGTCTGTTTGAAAGGAGAACTGCTTTTTATCACCTTTCCATTCATAGCCATAATGAAAGAAAATTAAAAATTGGGTTTTGAATATTTCATTGATGAGAAGGCAAATATGTTTTTATTCATGAATGTTGTGGCAGACGGGCGAAGACTGAAGGGAAAATGGCAGCGAGTAAAAAATTGGGTACTGTACATGGCAGAATACATAATTTTCTCTGTAAACAAACAAAAGAAATGTGAAGCAAAAGTAGCATACTCAAATTACGTAACAAGACACTACGCATTCCTCATATGCTTTTTAATAGCATTAGTTCTTTCAACTGTTGTGAATAATTCTTCCAAGAAATAAATTAATTTATTGATGTAACTATGTTAAATCCATGTGCATGAATGGAGAATAATACTAATTAATTGAATTATAATATTATTTTTATTTGACAGTTGATATTAATATTTAATGTGTTGAGATTATCTTAGATATGATGTGTTTTCTTTTTGTTTACTAGATCTATAATGTAGATGTGAGACCATCATATGCGGAGATGTTTAAATAAATTTGTTTGGTGATCTATGTCACCAAAGTGTATTTATTTTTTCGGTCAAGTGTTATGGGAGAACTCTATGCTGGAGTGGTTGTTATTCAATCAAGATTTTATTAAACTCTTTTAAATTTTGGTGTTATTGGTTACTGATTTTTAAAAACTCATTTTAAATCTTTACAAATATGGGGTTATTGGATTCAAAATTATATAAAGTCATTAGAAGTTTTGAGTTATTCAATTAAAACATAAGAATCTTTGATTGTTAATAAATTAAATTATTATGTTATTGGTTTAGGATTTTAAATACTTTTCTTTACAAATTAAAGTCATGGAAAGTATTATCAAAATAGAGAGATTGTTGGAAAGACTTTACAAGATTATAGAAGTCAAGTCAACAAGATTACTAAAAAACTCTCTAACAATCTTTTAGATGATTTTATTTACATACAATCTATGATTTTTTAAAAGTCATCTAAATTCTTCATAAGTCACAAATCAATACCACCCCCTAATTATTAATGTATCCAATTTGTTTTAATACGTTTTTTTCGATAATCGTTATGATTCTATAAATGTAAGGTAAAAGGTGATTTGGTAGTATGATATTGAAAGTGCAAGAAGAAGATTAAAATTCACTAGAACCCGCATAAGAAATTTTCTTACCACAGAGATGTTAACTTCGCAATTGAATGAAGTATTGGTGAGCCAAAAAGACGATGATGTTCCAATGTAGGGCTCAATGGTTTCAGATATTAGCACTAAATCTACGGTGATGAAGCGGAAAAAAGGAGGAGTAAGGATAAGGACGGGAAGAAGAAAGCTAAGTTAGAGTAAAGATGAGATGATTGTGCAAAGTCAAATGGCAAATTAGTTATACTGGATTTGCAATGGTTTTACCGCCATGAAGATATAAAATTAAACATGTTGGAAAGTGGATGTTGAAAGATTCAAAGGAGATTTTCTTAAGTTTCTATCGTGAGGTTTTTGCTGAATCTGTGAAGCACAAATTTCAAGCGCATGTATCTTGTGTCTTTTGGGCCAAATTAAACAAGACACTTGTGTTTCATAGATTCAACAAACACTTTATCACGATGGAAGCTGAAGAAAATCTCCTTTAAGTGTTCATATTTCCCTTTTCAATAAAAATGTTTTATGATTATATATGCACGATGATAAAACCATTGGACCTCGAGCTTTGACATTCCATGTTTTTTATATTTTTAATAAAAAGATCTTGTCTAACACACAATAAAACTGATATTTAATTTTGTGTTATGATACTCTTATATGGAATAAAAAGTTTCATCCCATAATCATAAAGTAGTTGTTTTCGTTTATGTTGCTGGAGGGAAGTTTCTGGATATTCATTGGCGAATTAGAAACACGGATATTCAAGTGGTTGGGGAGTCTATGATGGCGGACTTGATTATTTTTGTTGTGGAGCTGTTTGACGTTTTTCTCGGTATTGTTTGACTTGGTTAATATCATACGCATTTGGATTGTCATCAAGGGCATTTCGCTTTTAAGAAGGAATAGTGAACGTTGGATTATCATGCTATGAGATCGACTTCCGGGAGCTTCATGACTATGGCCAGGCTAAGATGACCGAGAAGGGGTTTAAGGCCAAAATAGCGACGATTGTCACCCTAGAGAATGTTAGAGTGGTTGGGGTTGGTGATATATGGGTTGTTTAGGATTTTGAATATGTGTTTTAATTGTTGTAGGGTTTATCGCCGTCTTGGAATAGGAGACTATACATATATCAAAGGTTCTCAGTAATGGTTTTATTCGATCGAGTAGTTCACTATGGGGAGCCTAAGTAGTTTTTATGAACAAATAATCTATGAGTTTCCGCTTATATATGCATCTGTTACATGAGACTTAACCGAGTTACAATGAGATCAATTACACTTTATCATATATTGATGAGTTTTTGGTTAAAGTTAGTGGGGCTATTTGGTTTTTCAAGATAGATTTGGTAACGAATAATCATCAAATTCTGATTGATGAGGCAGATATTTGGAAGTCAGGTTTCTAAAAAATATATGGGAACTCGTTATGATACCAAGCCTTTTGCTTCCGGGATTGATTGAGTCTAAACTCCTAAATCGAATAACGAAACCTCGTCATTTTCCACAAATGTTTATTTTTGAGACACGGGTGTTACAAGCACCATCGCAGAAAATTAGTGACATGCGAGCAACCCACACAACCAAAGACAAGAACACCAAGAAAAAGGCCTACCAAAGAATACTTCATAGCATCAATCACCGGACTACACTTACGCCACAACTGCTCTGAATAGTTACTAATAGTAGCAACCGTGAGCTCTAAACCACAATACCCATGAACAAACTAGAGATGCTAAGTTTCCTTATTTTAGTTGGATCATTATTCTCTTAGTTTCTTAATTAAATGCAAAGAATAGAAAAACAATCACTACTACGTATTTTTTTACCATGATATAAGCAAATAAGAAAATATGTAGCAGAATTAACCTACTCAAATTACACATTCCTTATATGCTCTTTAATAGCATTACTTATTTTAAAGGCTGTGAATAATTCTTCAAATTAATTAATTAATTTATTGATGTTAATATGTTAAATTCATATGTGCATGAATGGAGAATAATCCTGGTTGAAATCTTCAGAAGACTAGAATGATTTATTACACTTGATAAAACTTTAAGAGTTATCTTATTTGATGAAAATTGTGGTGTCTATTTTCCATACTGACCATACAAGTTTCTCTTATTATAAATATACAGAAATCGATTGCTTGTTTAGATTGTGATAAGATATTTGCAGGATTCCTTGTGTTTTTATCTTTTTATACTCAAATGATATCTAACTTCTAATATACAAAGCGGTGAAATTACTTTTAGACATTAACTGAATTATAATATATTTTTATTAGACAATTGATAGTAATATTTAATGTGTTGAGATTATCTTAGATATGATGTGTTTTCTTTTTGTTTATAAGATCTATAGTGTAGATGTGAGATCATGGTTTGCAGATATGTTTAAATGAATTGATTTAGCCATCTACGTCACCAAAGTGGACTTATTTTTTCGGTCAAGTGTCCTCGGAGAACTCTAGAGTTAAGCGTGCCTATGTTGAGTAGTCGAAGGATGGGTGACCTTTCGGGAAGTAGTGGTTGGAACATGTGAGTGATTCCAAAACACAGCAAAAAATCATGTCGTGATTTGTAAGGTCGGTAAACAAAGTCTTCAACTCCTCAATCGAATAACGAAACCTCTTCATTTTTCACAAATGTTTACTTTTGAGATACGGGCGTTACAAGCACCATCGCAGAAAATTAGTGACATGCGAGCAACCCACACAACCAAAGGGAAAAACACCAAAAAAAAGTCAAACTAAGAAAACTTCATAGCCTCAAGAGACCAAAGTCAATAAACATGCTTGCGGCCATAGCCTATGAAAAAGAAAACAAATATACACCTAAGAAATTAATGAAAAAAGGGACTGCTCTAACACATGACTACACCAATATCACAACTACTCTGAATAGTTACTAATATCAGCAACCGTGAGCTCTAAACCGCAATACCCATGAACAAACTAGAGAGGCTAAGTTTCATTGTTTTTTTTGGATCATTATTCTCTTAGTTTCTTAATTAAATGCGAAGACTAGAAAAAAACTAGTATTACGTATTTTTTTTACCTTGATATAAGTAAATCAGAAAAATGTCTAGCACAAATAACCAACTCAAATTACGTAACAGGACACTACACATTCCTTATATGCTTTTAATAGCATTACTTATTCTAAATGCTGTGACGAATCTTCAAAAAAATTAATTAATCTATTGATGTTATTATGTGAAATTCATATGTGCATGAATAGAGAATAATCCTAGTTAAAAGATTCACAAGACTAGAATGATTTATTACACTTGATAAAACTTTAAGAGTTATCTTATTTGATGAAAATTGCAGTGTCTATTTTCCATACTAACTATACAAGTTTCTCTTATCGTATATTTAAAGAAATTGACCGCTTGTTTATATTGTGATAAGATATTTGCAGGATTCCTTGAGCTTTTACATTTTTATACTCAAATGATATCTATCTTCTAATATACAATGAGGTAAAATTACTTTTAGACGTTAATTGAAATATAATATTTTTTTTATTTGACAGTTGATAGTAATATTTAATGTGGTTAGATTATCTTAGATATGATGTGTTTTCTTTTTGTTTACAAGATCTATAGTGTAGATGTAAGACCATCGTTTGCGGAGATGTTTAGATAAATTGATTTGGCCATCTATGTCACCAAAGTGCATTTATTTTTCGGTCAAGTGTCATGCGAGAACTCTAGAGTTAAGAGTTCTTATGCTGGAGTAGTCGAAGGATGGGTGACCTTTCGGGAAGTGGTGGTTGGAACTATGTGAGTGAGTCCAAAACACAGCGAAAAATCATGTGGTGATTTGAAATGTCGGTAAACAAAGTCTTTAAGCCTCCCGGACGTAGCACATCGACTGTCGGATATGGATGGGTTCACGAGCATAGTGAGAGGATGTGAGTCCCATTAAGAGAGGTGGTCCCATAGGCTGAGAGTGAACATGGTGCCCACTGAGAGAGATGGCAGGCGGGGTGTTACAGTAGATACATTAACTTCAGAAATTTTATATGTTTTTTCATTATGTTAAATTTGGTTATAGACTACTTTAATATTCTTATCCTGCTATATTGACTAAGATGTTTTTTTTTTAAAACATTTTGTTCCAACACTTGAATTCATTTGAAAGGTTAAAAATAAAAAGATAATTGCTTGAGTATCCCATTTTAAGATGTTATCTTTTGACATCTCACATTAACCAAAATACATTGCACTTGCATGTACATGGTAAGTGACAATTCACATAAATAAAATATTTGTTGTAATTTAATTAGTCAAAGGGTAAAATGTGCTGTTGACAAATTTTTTATTTATTTCTTCATTTTCTTTTTATTTCCCTTATTTTTTTCTTCATTTAGGCATCTAGTAAAAAGGAAAAGAATATCACATAAATAATTTTTGAACTCACTGCTTATATATATAGTCTTTTACCTAGCCATTCATTTGCTAAGATAAGATTTATTCAAACCAAGAATCTTAGAAAAACATTTAAAACCCACTAGTCCAAAGAGATTAGGGTATGTATAAAAAGACAAGACGTATCCAAACATTGGTCAAGGTGGAGAAGAATCAGGTACACATCTAAGTTAGATACTAAAATTTAGATTTTTTTCATATTTTTCTACCACTCATAAATCATCTTTTATCTCGTCAAATTTCTTGTCACTAACTATTAATGTATCCAATTCGTTTTAATAAGTTTTTCTGATAATCATTATGATTCTTTAAACGTAAGGTAAAAAGTGATATGCTTGAAGAAACTCAAAATTCATTAGGACCCGCATAAGAAACTTTTTACCACAGAGATGTTAACCTCGCAATTGAATGAAGTAGGGATGAGCCAAAAACGGGAAGAAGAAAGCTCAGTTAGAGTGGAGATGAGAGGATTGTGCAAAGTCATAAGGCAAATTAGTTATAATGGATTTGCAATGGTTTTACCGCCGTGAAGATATAAACTTAAACATGTTGGAAAGTGGATGTTGAAAGATTCAAAGGAGATTTTCTAAAGTTTCTATCGTGAGGTTTTTGCTGAATCTGTGAAACACAAATTTCAAGCGCATGTATCTTGTGTCTTTGGGCCAAATTAAACAAGACACTTTCGTTTCATAGATTCAGCAAACACTTTATCACGATGAAAGCTGAAGAAAATCTCCTTTAAGTGTTCATATTTCCCTTTTCCATTAAAAATGTTTTATGATTATATATTCACGATGATAAAACCATTGGACCTCGAACTTTAACATTCCATGTTTTTAATATATTTTTACCAAAAGATCTTGTCTAACACATAATAAAAAATGATATTTAATATTGGGTTATGATAATCTTATATGGAATAGAAATTTTATCCCTCTTACTTTGATAATCATAAAGCAGTTGTTTTCGTTTATGTTGCTGGAGGGAAGTTTCTGGATATTCATTGGCGAGTTAGAAACACATATATTCAAGTGGTTGGGGAGTCTATGATGGCGGACTTGATTATTTTTGTTGTGGAGCTGTTTGACGTTATTCTGGGTATTGATTGACTTGGTTAATATCATACGCATTTGGATTGTCATCAAGGGCATCTCGCTTTTGAGAAGGAAGTGAAAGTTGGTATATCATACTATGAGATCGACTTCCAGGAGTTTTGTGATTCTAACCATGCTAAGATGACCGAGAAGGGTTTTAAGGCCAAAATGGCGACGATTGTCACCCCAGAGAATGTTAGAGTGGTTGGGGTTGGTGATATATAAGGTTGTTTAGGATTGGAATATGTGTTTTAATTTTTGTAGGGTTTATGGCCGTGTTGGAACTGGAGACTATATTGATATCAAAGGTTCTAGGTAAGGATTTTATTTGATCGAGTAGTTCACTATAGGGAGTCCAAGTAGTTTTTATGAACAAATAATATATGACTTTCCGCTTATATATGCATCGGTTATAGGAGACTTAACCGAGTTACAATGAGATCAATTACACTTTATCATATATTGATGAGTTTTTGGTTAAAGTTAGTGGGGCTATTTGGTTTTTCAAGATAGATTTGGTAACGAATAATCATCAAATTCTGATTGATGAGGCAGATATTTGGAAGTCAGGTTTCTAAAAAATATATGGGAACTCGTTATGATACCAAGCCTTTTGCTTCCGGGATTGATTGAGTCTAAACTCCTAAATCGAATAACGAAACCTCGTCATTTTCCACAAATGTTTATTTTTGAGACACGGGTGTTACAAGCACCATCGCAGAAAATTAGTGACATACGAGCAACCCACACAACCAAAGACAAGAACACCAAGAAAAAGGCCTACCAAAGAATACTTCATAGCATCAATCACCGGACTACACTTACGCCACAACTGCTCTGAATAGTTACTAATAGTAGCAACCGTGAGCTCTAAACCACAATACCCATGAACAAACTAGAGAGGCTAAATTTCATTGTTTTAGTTGGATCATTATTCTCTTAGTTTCTTAATTAAATGCAAAGACTAGAAAAACAATTACTACTACGTATTTTTTTACCATGATATAAGCAAATAAGAAAATGTGTAGCAGAATTAACCTACTCAAATTACTTAACATGACAGTACACATTCCTTATATGCTCTTTAATAGCATTACTTATTTTAAAGGCTGTGAATAATTCTTCAAATTAATTAATTAATTTATTGATGCTACGATGTTAAATTTATATGTGCATGAATGGAGAATAATCCTAGTTAAAAGATTCACAAGACGAGAATGATTTATTACACTTGATAAAACTTTAAGAGTTATCTTATTTGATGAAAACTGCAGTGTCTATCTTCCATACTAACTATACAAGTTTCTCCTATTGTATATTTAAAGATATCGACCGCTTGTTTATATTGTGATAAGATATATGCAGGATTCCTTGTGTTTTTATCTTCTTACACTCAAATGATATCTAACTTCTAATATACAAGGAGGTAAAATTACTTTTAGACGTTAATTGAATTATAATATTTTTTTTATTTGACAGTTGATAGTAATATTTAATGTGTTGAGATTATCTTAGATATAATGTTTTTTCTTTTTGTTTACAAGATCTATAGTGTAGATGTGAAACCATTTTTTGCGGAGATGTTTAAATAAATTGATTTGGCCATCTATGTCACCAAAGTACATTCATTTTTTCGGTCAAGTGTCCTCGGAGAACTCTAGTGTTAAGCGTGCCTATGTTGAGTAGTCGAAGGATGGGTGACCTTTCGGGAAGTGGTGGTTGGAACTATGTGAGTGAGTCCAAAACACAGCGAAAAATCATGTGGTGATTTGTAAGGTTGGTAAACAAAGTCTTAAACTCCTCAATCGAATAACAAAACCTCTTCATTTTTCACAAATGTTTACTTTTGAGACACGGGCGTTACAAGCACCATCGCAGAAAATTAGTGACATGCGAGCAACCCACACAACCAAAGGGAAGAACACCAAAAAAAGTCAAACTAAGCAAACTTCATAGCCTCAAGAGACCGAAGTCAATAAACATGCTTGCGGCCATAGCCTATGAAAAAGAAAACAAATCTACACTTAAGAAATTAAAGAAAAAAAGGACTGCTCTAACACCGGACTACACCAACATCACAACTACTCTGAATAGTTACTAATATCAGCAACCGTGAGCTCTAAACCGCAATACCCATGAACAAGCTAGAGAGGCTAAGTTTCATTGTTTTTGTTGGATCATTATTTTCTTAGTTTCTTAATTAAATGCGAAGACTAGAAAAAACTAGTATTACGTATTTTTTTACCTTGATATAAGTAAATCAGAAAAATGTCTAGCACAAATAACCTACTCAAATTACGTAACAGGACACTACACATTCCTTATATGCTTTTTAATAGCATTACTTATTTTAAATGCTGTGAAAAATCTTCACAAAAATTAATTAATTTATTGATGTTATTATGTTAAATTCATATGTGCATGATTAGAGAATAATCCTAGTTAAAAGATTCACAAGACTAGAATGATTTATTACACTTGATAAAACTTTAAGAGTTATCTTATTTGATGAAAATTGCAGTGTCTATTTTCCATACTAACTATACAAGTTTCTCTTATTGTATATTTAAGGAAATCAACCGCTCGTTTATATTGTGATAAGATATTTGCAGGATTCCTTGAGCTTTTAGCTTTTTCTACTCAAATGATATCTAGCTTCTAATATACAATGAGGTAAAATTACTTTTAGACGTTAATTGAAATATAATATTTTTTTTTATTTGACAGTTGATAGTAATATTTAATGTGGTTAGATTATCTTAGATATGATGTGTTTTCTTTTTGTTTACAAGATCTATAGTGTAGATGTGAGACCATCGTTTGCGGAGATGTTTAAATAAATTGATTTGGCCATCTATGTCACCAAAGTGCATTTATTTTTTCGGTCAAGTGTCCTCGGAGAACTCTAGAGTTAAGCGTGCCTATGTTGAGTAGTCGAAGGATGGGTGACCTTTCGGGAAGTGGTGGTTGGAACTATGTAAGTGAGTCCAAAACACAGCGAAAAATCATGTGGTGATTTGTAAGGTCGGTAAACAAAGTCTTTAAGCCTCCCGGACGTAGCAAATCGACTGTCAGATATGGATGTGTTCACGAGCCTAGTGAGAGGTTGTGAGTCCCATTAAGAGAGGTGGTCCCATAGGCTGAGAGTAAACATGGTGCCCACTGAGAGAGGTGTTTGGTGGGGAGTTACAGTAGATACATTAACTGAAAACATTTTATATGTTAGATTTTTCATTATGTTTAATTTTATCATAGACTGCTTTAGTATTCTAATCCTCTAATATTGACTAAGATGGTTTTTTTTTTTTTTTGTTCCAACACTCGAATTCCATTGAAAGGTAAAAAATATAAAGATAATTACTTGAGAATCTCATTTTAAGATGTTATCTTTTGACATCTCACATTAACCAAAATACATTGCACTTGCATGCACATGGTAAGTGACAATTCACATAAATGAAAAATTTGTTGTAATTTAATTAGTCAAAGGGTAAAATGTGCTCTTGATAAATTTCTTATTTATTTCTTCATTTTGCTTTGTCTTTCCCTTATTTTTCTTCATTTAGGCATCTATTCAAAAGGAAAAGAATATCACATAAATACTTTTTGAACTCACTCCTTATATATGTATTGTCTTTTACCTAGCCATTCATTTGCTAAGATAAGATTTATTCAAACCAGTTTATAAGAAACAATCTTTGAAAAGCATTTGAAAACCATTAGTCCACGGAGATTAGGCTATGTATAAAAAGACAATACATATCCAAACATTGGTCAAGGTGGAGAAGAATCAGGTACGCATCTAAGTTAGATACTAATAATTAGATTTTTTCATATTTTTCTACCACTCATAAATCATCTTTTATCTCGTCAAATGTCTTGTCACTAACTACTAATGTATCCAATTCGTTTTAATAAGTTTTTCTGATAATCATTATGATTCTTTAAACGTAAGGTAAAAAGTGATATGCTGGAAGAAACTCAAAATTCATTAGGACCCGCATAAGAAACTTTTTTACCACAGAGATGTTAACCTCGCAACTGAATGAAGTATGGATGAGCCAAAAAGATGATGATGTTTCAATGTCGAGGTCAAGGGTTTTAGATATTAGCACTAATTCTACGGTGCTGAAGCGGACAAAAAAGGAGGAGTAGGGATAAGGAAGGGAAGAAGAAAGCTAAGTTAGAGTAGAGATGAGAGGATTGTGCAAATTCAAATGGCAAATTAGTTATATTGGATTTGCAATGGTTTTACTACAGAGAAGATATAAAATTTAACATGTTGGAAAGTGGATGTTTAAAGATTCAAAGGAAATTTTCTAAAATTTCGATCGTGAGTTTTTTGCTGAATCTGTGAAGCACAAATTTCAAGCGCAAGTATGTTGTGTCTTTTGCGCCAAATTAAACAAGACACTTGCGTTTCATAGATTTAGCAAACACTTCAGCACAATGAAATCTGAAGAAAATCTCCTTTAAGTCTTTATATTTCCCTTTTCCATAAAATTATATCTTCCCATGATAAAACCATTGTACCTCGAGCTTTAACATTCCATCTTTATATATTTTTTACCAAAAGATCTTGTCTAACACACAATGAAAAATGAGATTCAGTTTTGTGTTATGATATCAACATAAAATCTTATATGTAATAGAAATTTTCATCCCTCTTACTTTGATAATCATAATGTAGTTATTTTCGTTGATGTTGCTGGAGGGAAGTTTCTGGATATTCATTGGCGAGTTAAAAACACGGATATTCAGGTGGTCGGGGAGTCTATGTTGGCGGACTTGATTATTTTTGTTGTGCAGCTGTATGACGTCATTCTTGGTATAGATTGACTTGGTTAATGTCATACGCATTTAGATTGTCATCAGGGGCATCTCGCTTTTGAGAAGTAAAAGTGAAGGTTGGTTTATCATGCTACAAGATCGACTTCCGGGAGTTTTGTGATTCTGGCCATGCTAAGATGACCGAGAAGGGTTTTAAGGCCAAAATGGCGACGATTGTCACCGTAAAGAATGTTAGAGTTGTTGGGGTTAGTGATATATGGGTTGTTTAGGATTTGAATATGTGTTTTAATTGTTGTAGGTTTATCGCCGTCTTGGAACTGGAGACTATACTGATATCAAAAGTTCTAGGTAAGAGTTTTATTTGATTGAGTAGTTCACTGTAGGGAGCCCCAGTAGTTTTATGAACAAATAATATATGAGTTTCCGCTTATATATGCATCGGTTACAGGAGACTTAACCGAGTTACAATGAGAACAATAACACTTTATCATAGATTGATGAGTTTTTGGTTAAACTGAGTGGGGCAACTTGGTTTTTCAAGATAGATTTGGTAACGAATAATCATCAAATTCTAATTGATGAGGCAGATATTTGGAAGTCAGCTTTCTAGAAATTATATGGGAACCTGTTATGATACCAACCCTTTTGCTTACGGGATTGATCGAGTCTAAACTTCTAAATCGAATAACAAAACCTCCTCATTTTTCACAAATGTTTATTTTTGAGACACGGGCGTTACAAGAAATATCACAGAAAATTAGTGACATGCTAGCAACCCACACAACCAAAGGCAAGAATACCAAGAAAAAGGCCTACCAAAGAATACTTCATAGCATCTAGAGACAGAAGTCGATAAAAATGCTTGCGGCCATAACCTATGAAAAAGGAAAAAAATCTTACACTTAAGAAATTAGAGAAAAAAGGACTGCTCTAACACCGGACTACATCAACGCCACAACTGCTCTGAATAGTTACTAATAGCAGAAACCGTGAGCTCTAAACGACAATACCCATGAACAAACTAGAGTCGCTAAGTTTCATTTTTTTGGTTGGATCATTATTCTCTTAGTTTTTTAATTAAATGCGAAGATTATAAAAAAAAATTATTATTACGTATTTTTTTACCATGATATAAACAAATCAGAGAATTGTGTAGCACAATTAACCTACTCAAATTACGTAACAGGCCACTACAAATTCCTTAAATGCTTTTTAATAGCATTACTTCTTTTAAATATTGTGAGTAATTCTTCAAGTAAATTAATTAATTTATTGATGTTACTATGTTAAATTCATATGTGCATGAATGGAAAATAATCCTACTTAAAAGATTCACAAACTAGAACGATTTATTACACTTGATAAAACTTTAAGAGTTATCTTATTTGATGAAAATTGCGGAGTCTAATTTCCATACTGACTATAAAAGTTTCTCTTATTGTATATTAATGTAACGCCCCGACCGCCATCTCTCCAGTGGGCCCACGTTAATTCTCAGCCCATGGGCCCACCTCTCTTAATGGGACTCGCATCCTTTCATTAGGCCCGTGAGCCCATACATAGATAGTTTTTATTTTATTTATTTCTTCATTTTGCTTTTATTTCCCATATTTAACTTCATGTAGGCATCTTGTAAAAATAAAAAGAATATCACATAAATATTTTTTGAACTCACTGCTTATATATGTATTGTCCTTTACCTAGCCATTCATTTGCTAACATAAGATTTATTTAAATCAGTTTAAAAGAAACAATCTTAGAAAAGCATTTAGAAACCATTAGTCCACATAGATTAGGATATGTATTAAAAGACAAGGCGTATCGAAACATTGGTCAAGGTGGAGAAGAATCAGGTACACATCTAAGTTTGATACTAATAATTATATTTTTTCACATTTTTCTAGCACTCATAAATCTTGTTTTATTTCTTTAATGTCCTGTCATTAATTTTTAATGTATCAAATTCGTTTTAATATGTATTTTCGATAAGTATTATGATTCTATAAATGTAAGGTAAAAAGTGAATTGGTAGTATGATATTGAAAGTACAGGAAGAAGCTCAAAATTCACTATGACCCGCATAAGAAAATTTTGTACCACAGAGATGTTAACTTCGCAACTGAATGAAGTAATGATGAGCCAAAAGGACGATGATGTTCCAATGTAGAGGTCAAGGGATTCATATATTAATACTAAATCTACGGATGAAGTGGACAAAAAAGGAAGAGTAAAGATAAGGAAGTGAAGAAGAAAGCTAAGTTAGAGTGCATATGAGAGGATTGTGCAAAGTCAAATTGCAAATTGGTTATACTTATTAGTGAGGGGAAAAAGATGAAAAATCATTACGAGACATTCGAGTGTCATGCCGTATGATATAGGCTAATAAGTTTTCTTTAGTTTTAAGATAATATTAATTATCAGAAGCTTTTGACTGTTGACAACAATTTTTTAAAATTCTATAAGAACATAAAAGAGTTACATTTATTACCACAAGTTTTTTAATTTGTAGATAATACTAAAACGATTTTCTTAGTGAAATAAAATTTATATTCCCTTTCTATATGTATAATAATTGTAGTACAATTTATATTAGATTTTTTTTTTCTTTTTTATGTTTTGTTTCGCGTAGGAGGACATAATGCTTTTGGCTTCTGGATACATAAATCAAAACAACTACATTGCGATCATCATGGTAAAAAGAAGAAAAGTTTTTTTTTTGTTTTGTTATAGTGATCTGATTTATTAGTTGTTCCTGTCATAGTTATAAATTAAATATGATTTTTCAATGATTTGATGAATATGATGTCTTTGTAAAATAAAAAGGGCTTGCGAAGCTAGATTTGCAATGGTTTTACCGTTGAAAATATATAAAATTAAACATGTTGGAAAGTGGATGTCTGAAGCAGTTTGTAAATTAACTAAAGATGGTGTACAGCTTTTTCGGGCGACTCAGAAATCATCCAAAACAGAGTCGTGCGACAGAAAATAAAAAAAGTAGAAGAAATTTAAAGATGAGGATTGTTTACTGATAGCAAGTCGCAATCGCTGCGAGCCTGCGATTATGCCCCGAACAGGGCCTATGCCAAACAATTTAAAGATAATTTGGATTAGGTACCGAACTAAAATTCTAAGTAGGCTCATATACGAACATCCTAATTTTAGGAATTTTAACCTTTGGCTTGTTGATATTTTCCTACAATGATATCAAAGACCTAATCTTTTTTTTCTTTCTCGTCATGTATAAACTCTTCAAAACTAACTTGACTCTTCTAAACGCTTGTAGGTTGAACAGATACAATATTGATAACCGTAGCATCACATTCTTTTTTTTAGTGTTATTAACTTCAAAACTTTGAAGAAAAAGTAGTAGGTTTTAGGGATATTTGCACCACTCAATAAATTTATTTTACATTATACGTATCTTCATTTATGCATGCGCATGTTTTCTTTTTTTTATAACAATCTAATATACGTAACACATACCAAAGGAACATCAATCCTCTTCTTATCCAATCAGCCCCCAATTTCTTTGGTGTTGGATGTTTTAAAGGCATTTAAGGCTACTACAAATGTCAAAATCCATAGAATCTGTCACAAACTAAGATCATTAACGATGTTTCCACTTTATTAGAGACAACAAAAGATATAACTTAGAACAGACATTGCGTATTAAGGTGAGCCATAAGCTAATGAAGTTCTTTTGTTCCATCCTACAATGTTAGTAGAAATATTAGAGAACAAGGAATAACCCAAATGAAAAAGCAGATCGATTAATTTAAAACGTCGTAACATAACAGTAACAAAACATAAGCACATAAGATTATTAGGACACTTCAACATAGGTACTTTCTTATAGTCAAGACTCTTCTTTACAGCCTCAATCGATTGATTGAAATCTAGGCTCATGAGAGTTTAGTTGAGGGTAGAGATTTATCGTTAAGGTTTCATATTATTTAACGAAGAAGTGAATCAAGAGGGTTGTGATTGATTTACGCATTTACGAACAGGTTGTATTTGTTTTCTTTTTCTAGTGAAATCGAAATATGGACGTAGTCAAAGTGAGTAGGAAAAACCGAACCTCGTTAACAAATTTTTGTGTCGTTATTTTTCTCATCGTTCGTTCATAGATATAGCCCAAATCTGCACTTTCATTTTTTTTATGTCTTATATATTTTTCCATTCCCATATTGTCTTTCCTTTTTCTTTTTCTTCCATAAAGAATTATTTTCCTCTTTCTAAATCAACTAAACAACAAGAGAGGGACACATGGTACATTTCAAATTACCAAGTTACACGTATCCCTTCACAATTTTTGAGTCTAGGGTATATGAAATCAAAGTGAGAGCTCTCCTACAGAACTTGTTTCTTTGAATCCGTGAATCACAATTTTTTAGTCTAGGGTATGTGAAATCGTGTGAGATTTGAAGTTTCAAATCCCTCGAGAGTCTCTTTATATTCTTTTTGGTTTAATCTTCTGATGAATCCTCTAATTTACCATGCAAGGAAGCCTATAGAGTTACATAAATGGTGTGGTTTGAGATTCTCAGCAAAGCTTGAGCAAAACGCATCTATTGTCTCCAACTCTGCTAGTGTTGCTTATACATCCCACGAGAGCCCTAATAATATTTTCTTCAATCTCTAATCTCATTGATTTATATCGCTGGAATAAAAATAATTTAAGATTGATCTCAAGGCTCTAGGACGAAGAAAAGGAAAAGGCAGATGACAAAGCTGAAGAAGTAGCTGAAAGAGTTGGGTAGTTCACTACAGGTGTTACAAGCACCATCACAGAAAATTAGTGACATTCAAGCAAACCACGGAGGCAAGGGCAAGAACCTCCAGACAAAGGCCAGACAAAGCAAACTTCATAGCCTCAAGATAAAAGTCCTTAAAAATCCCCGCGGCTTGAACCTACGACAACAATAAAAGTTACACTCAAGACAAGAGAAAAATAAAGCCACCAATACAGCCACAATCAAGCCTCATACGGACCGACAAAACAGGAGTCGCTCTAATAAGCGCCACTACTACTGAGAGCCGCAGTTGTATAGCTATAAACCACAAGAGCCAAGTTAGTTGAAGTGAATTGTGATATCTCAGTTTTAATGCTTTTAGGAGAAGTTTAAAAAATATATTCGATCACCTAAGTCACCAAAGTGTATTTATCTTTTCGGTCAAAGGACCTGAAAAACTTCACAAGTAAGCATTCTTATGTTAAAATAGTTATAGGATGAGTGACTTTTTGGGAAGTGATTGTCGGAGTTGTGCCAGTGAGGATAAAACACAGGGAAAATCACGTGGTGGTTTTTAGTATCAATAAACAAGCTTTTAAAGTCTCCCGAATGTACCAACTGACCATCAAATATGGATGGGCCCATTGACCTAGTGAGAGGATGTGAAACCCATTAAGAAAGGTAGGTCCATGGACCGGGAGATGACGGTTGGGGCGTTACAAAACTCGAATACTCCATTACACTTGATAAAACTTTGGAAGTTATCTTAGTGACTATTTTGGATAAAAATGCAGTTTCTCTTATTGTATATGAAGAACAGTCCATTCCTTGTTTATTTTTTCTTTATATACTCAAATGATGTGTCTTGTCTAATACAAAGAATTCAAATCATTTTTAGATTTTAAGTGAATTATAATATTTGTATTTAATACTTGAAAGTTGATAGTAATATTTAATGAGTTCAAATTATCTTAAATTTTATAAATTTTCTTTTGGTTTAAAAGATGTATATTGTAGATATATTAAACTTTCAATTTAGTATTTTATTTATAATTTCAAATATAATATATGTTAGATTTTTCCTTGAAAAAATAAAAAAAATTAGAACTTTTTCTATATTTCATTCTTAAATTTGATTGTAGACTAATTTATTATTGTGATGGTGTTATATTGTCTAACATGTTTTTTTCTGGTTTTTTGTTTTTTGGTGTGTGTTCAAACACTCATATTCCATTGAAAGGTAAAAAATAAAAACATAATTATCAGACTATCCAATTTTAGGAGGTTACTTTTTGCCAGCTCACATAAATAGATATACATTGCATGGTAATTGACAGTTCATATATATATATATATATATATATATATTAATTTAATTAATAAAAAGGGAAAAATGAGCTGTTGATAATTTTTCTTATATTTCTTTCTTCATATTGCTTTTTATTTCCCTTATCTTTCTTCTTTTGACCATCTAGTAAAAGGGAAAAAATATTACACATTTATTTTATGAATTGACTCCTTAAATATGTATTGTCATTTACCTGCTAGCATTCATTTGCAGAGATAAGATTTATTTAAACCAGTTTAAAAGGAACAAGCTCAGATAAACATTTCAGAAACCATTAGTGTAGAGAGATTAGGCTATATAATTGTTTGTTAAACAGAGCCAAGACATATCCAAACATCGGTCAGGGTGGAGAAGAATCAGGTACACATCTAAGTTATATATGGTTATGTTAATATCTAGATTTTGTTCTCGTATTGTTCTACCACTCATACATCATCTTTCATTTCATTAATGTATCATAGTTATTAATGTATCAAGTTGGTTTTAATACTTTTCTTTCGATAATCGTTATGATATTATAACTGTAGGGTGAAAAATGAATTAGTAGTATGATATTGAAAGTCTCGTAAGAAGCTCAAAATTCACTATGACTCGCATAAGAAAATTTTGGACCAGAGAGATGTTGACCCAACAACTGAATGAAGGGTGGATGAGTGAAATAGACGATGATGTTTCATTCTCGAGGTCAAGGGATTTAGATATTAGCACAAAATCTACAATGGTGAAGCAAACAAAGAGGGAGGAGAGTGGAGATGAGAAAGGGAAGAAGAAAGCAAAGTTAGCGTGGAGACCGGAGGATTCTGCAAAGTCAATCGGTAAATTGGTTAGGTGTACTGGTGTGGGAGAAAAGATGAAATACCATTATGAGAATTTCGAGTTTCATGGCATACGATATGGACTGGTACGTTTTGTTTTGTTTTAAGATTGACTGATGACAACAATTTCTTAGAATTTTTTAAGAAACAATAAAAGATATATTTATTACAATAATCTTCTTAATCTGTTCTATATGTATAATAATTATAGTACAATTTACATTAGGTTTTTTCCTTCTTATTTTTTGTTGTTTGTAGGAGGACACAGTGCTTTTGGCTCCAGAATACGTGAATCAAAAGAACTACATTGCAATCATCAAGGTAAACATAATGATAAGCTTTTTTAATATAATGATTTATAAGTTGTTCTTATCATAGTCAACAACTGGTATGATTTTTCAATGATTTGATGGATAGGATATTTTTGTAAAACAAAAAGATGGGGTTGTGATGTTGGAGGTGCAATGGTTTTACCGCCGAGAAGATATAGAAATAAAACATGCTGGAAAGTGGACATCTGGAGACTCAAGGGAGATTTTCTACAGTTTCCATTGTGATGAGGTATTTGCTGAATCTATGAAGCGCAAGTGTCTTGTGTATTTTGTGCCAGATGAGAAGGAAATTTCAAGACGCCTTCAACATTCCGACTTCATTGTGCAAAAGGTTTATGATATCATTAACAAAAAGCTGAGGAAGTTCTCTAGACTAAGTTTTGATGTGGATCAAAAGTTTGAGATTGATACTCTCGTGGCAAAGACGTTTTCGATAATTGGTGATCTTCCTGACATTAAGAAAGGAACAACGAGTAAGATTCCGAGGCGTAAAAGATCTGTTAGGGAAAGATGTGTCTTAAATGCTGGGATTAGGAATTCTAACAACATAATTGAGGTTGATATGCCTGGTTATAAGCCAGTTCAGGAGACGTTAGAGTTGCTACCAGCCAGTGATTTGGATCGTGGCAAGAGCTTAGTGGAGCTTTTAAAAGCACTAATTGCACACGTATGTTGTGCAAGTAAGGAGAAGCAAGTTGGTGATCCTGGCTTTATGCCACCTGATAATGTTACTCTTATGGTATTTGATCTTGAGGAGGCTTTATATGATTCTTTCCCAGATGATATACCAAAGTATAATTCTAAGTTGGAGCTTCTTGTTGAGAAACTACAGGTTAGTTTTGTTCCCTCCTTCCTCCATTTACTATTATGTTCTTGATTTGTTTTGGCATCCATGTGTTGATGGAAGTCATAGGCTTTGACAATGAATTATTCTATTCTAAAATATGAGACGTTATTTGATGGTAAAATGGTTTAACATAATCTATATAGTATGCTCGACACTAACATATCTTACTTTTTGTTTGAAGGACGCACGAGTACTAGCTAGAAGACTTCTCAATGGCGAATTAAAACCTGAACAAGTTATAAAGATGAAGGGCTATGAGCTAATAATGGTATGTAAATTCTACATGATTTATTTCAGTAAAACTAGAATGTTTATGTTATACCAATAGCACTCAACATGAATCTTAGTCACATCCTTATGTGATTTAGAGAAGTTTAAGTGACAAAGATTAACTACTTCTTTTTTTGATGATACATTATAAACAGGCCGACTTTGAACAACCATAATTGGTGGAAGATGGTGTTTCGTATTCAGAATTGTTGGGTCCAAAGATGCTCTTGAAGATTGAAGAAGATCATACCAACATTGTTCTTCTTCTTCAAGATATGATGCAGATCATGACTTCTTTTACAGACATATTATTATTATCTAAAACTCCAGCTTTGAAAGTATATTATTATCTACAACTCCAACTTTGAAAGTTTAAATGTTTTAAAAGAGTCATATTGGTTACATTTGCTGGCATGTATAAAACTGATGTATGGCTTTTATTTTTTTCGGTGTATGGATACTTTTCTTTAAACTCCATCCATTCTATAATAGGTGATGGTGATAGGGTATACTAAACATCTTGCTCTTCTTTTCTTAACGGTTAGAGAGAGTATTTTCCTTACAATTTCCTTTCAAGATCATGACTTCTATTTTCAAGACAGTTTATCTAAGAGGATATTAAATCTAGTATTTTGTTTAAGAGGATCTTCAGATCATGATCTTGGGATTTTCTGAGTTTAAATTGAATTTTAAGCGTTAGATCTTCAAATCCACCAAATTGTAAGCTTAAATGCCGATTTTTGCTCTTCCTCGCTCTTTGTGGCACATTCTCTATTGCTGTCTCATTACCGCAATTAAGATTCTATTGTTTCCTTCTTAGATCTTCACATTTCGTTGTGGCTTCGTCTCTAAACCTAGGGGAAGCTATTCTGATGCGCTAACAAAGCTTTTGCATTAAGCATCTTAAACTTCACCATACATCAAACCAAAACGAAGTTGCTTTGACATTTCAAATATCATCAACCTCATTAAAGTTTATTACAAGAGACCTATGTTTCAACAGTTTCGTCTACATTTATGAACCCATGTTAGCTAGTTGTCTCTCAGATTGACCAAAAGAACTATTGTCCAGTCAAGTATATATGAATCCACTTTAGTGTAGATACTAGATCCGCACACTTAGATATAAAATTATGCAGGCTAAAATCTCAATTAGAGCTCATCGTTTCTAAATGTTTTGACAACAACGTCTTTTGTAGTCAAAACATTTGGAAACACAAAATATAGATAAATTTTTTTTTTTTTTATTTGGCCTTTAAAATATTAAATTTATCTTGTGGATTTCCTTAAAAAATATACATATTACAATTTTTATTTTTATTATATTTTGACTCCGGTAAAAAATATATCTACATTCGTCACTATAGCTAGTTAGTCTTCTCTATAAACGTCTTTAGTAGTCAAAATACAGATAAAAGTGGATTCTACGAACATTTACAAACATCGTTTCTTCACTTGCATTTTTTTGGATTTGGAGGTTAAAGTTACAAAATAGCATAAAACCTCTTTTATATATATATTTTTTTTGTTTCTAAATGTTTTTGACTACTAAAGACGTTTGTAGAGAAGATTAACTAGCTATAGTGGCGAATGTAAAAGTATCTTTTACCGGAGTCAAAAATATAATTAAAATAATTACTTATTTCTTATAAATAAAAAAAATTATAAAATATATATTTTTGTAAAGGAAATCCACAAGATAATAGATATTAATCGTCAACACATGTGGACGAATAGAATCACAGACAGCAACAGTCTGTATTGGAGGCTGTAATAAACTAATCACCCTAACATTTATTATTATCCGTCTTCTTCTTCATTCTCCATGACCTTTTCTCAAAATCTGTAACTGAGTATATCAGATCAGATGAGGATACTAAACCTTATGGATACATATCTTTAAGAGAATATGAGAAAGACGATAGCTAAAGATTCATCATCAACCTTATGGGTATTCATATACCTAACCATTCTTGGTGTTGTCTGTGCTCAAACATGCTTGGAAACTGGTTACTTCAGACAAGAAAGTCTTTATGGTATTAACCATAGGCTTATACTCACTTCTCTTCCCACTACAGTCTCATCTCAAGACGGTTTCTACGCGTCTTCCGTTGGTCAAGATCCGGAGAAATCTTATGCTCTTGGTATGTGCATCCCTGGAGCTGACTCTAACCTATGTTCTGTTTGCGTCAAGGCTGCTTCTGATGGGTTGTTACAGAGCTGTCGTAATCATACCGAAGCGTTCTGGTGGCGTGGCGATAACGAGACGCTATGTTTTGTCCGATACTCTAACCGTTCTTTTGTTGGATCTTTGGATTTGGAGCCTTCGTTTGTTGTGAATAACTCGAGAGAATCAAAGGGTTTGAATTTGACTGAACTCGTTGATGATATGATAGCAACAGCGAGTTCTAATTCTTATGCGGCTGATTCAAAACCTTTGGGGGATTCTCAAGTTGTGTATGCATTGATGCAGTGTACTTCAGATATATCTTCAGAGGATTGTGAAACTTGTCTTCGCGGAAGCTTAAGCGAGTATCAGTCATGTTGCCTTGGGAAGCAAGGAGGTGTTGTTTCTCGACCAAGCTGTTATTTCCGGTGGGATCTTTATCCGTTTTCTGGTGCTTTTGGTAGAAATACTCTGTTTCCTCCATCTTCATCTCCACCGGTTAATCAGACAGATGATGGTAAGAACTTAATTTAAGACATTTTGTGATAATGTTTTTGGTTCTGTGTAACAACTGATGATTACGTTAAGGTTTGTGCAGATAAAACAATGATTTCGACTGGAAAAATTGCGGTTATTGTCTCTGTATCGTTTGTCTTTGCTGTCCTGGTTCTGTTTCTTGTATGCTTTTGTTTTTGGAGGAAGGGAAAATTACATAGAGGAACTGAAGATGGAAGTGAGTTTTGTGTTGTTCATCATATCATTGGTGGTTTATGTTTCTTTTTTTTCAAGAAATAGTCTCTAATAATATACTTGTGATTGTGTAGATGTCACGGCTTCAAGCTCAGTACAATTTGACTTTAAGACGATTGAAGCTGCGACAAATAAGTTTTCCGAGAGTAACAAGATTGGTCGAGGTGGTTTTGGTGAAGTTTACAAGGTGAAAATTTCTTTTACGGAATCAACTAGATTATCAGATTATATAGATTTTAAAGTTTCTTAACCTTAGCTATATACTGGTGATAGGGTATGTTTCCAGACGGGACAGAATTGGCTGTGAAAAGGTTGTCTAAAACATCGGGACAAGGCGATGAAGAGTTCAAGAACGAGGCTGTTCTTGTAGCCAAGCTTCAGCACCGGAATCTTGTTCGGCTACTAGGATTTTGTGTGGAAGGAGAAGAGAAACTACTCATTTACGAGTTTGTGCCCAACAAAAGCCTTGATTATTTCTTGTTTAGTAAGTTGCTGGTAACCAAAAACTTCTTTTATAATCTTACTTATTTTGGTAATGTTCGCAGTCTTGAGTATTGTTTTGTGCTTGTGCCTTTTCTTGTTTAGATCCAACAAAGCAACGTGAGTTGGATTGGACTAAAAGATTCAAAATTATTGGAGGGATTTGTCGAGGAATTCTTTATCTTCATCAAGATTCACGGCTCACTATTATACATCGAGACCTCAAAGCTAGTAACGTTCTCTTAGATTCTGATATGAACCCGAAAATCTCAGATTTTGGCATGGCAAGGATATTTCAAATAGATCAAACTCAAGCCAACACGAGACGGATCGTTGGGACCTAGTAGATTTCTACAGAATCAAATTAGTACATATAGTATAACATAGATTTTCTGCAAGTTAACTTAAATTTTAAATCTTGGTTTATATTGTTTTCCAGTGGTTATATGCCTCCAGAGTACGCGATGCGTGGACATTTCTCTGTGAAATCCGATGTATATAGCTTTGGAGTCTTAGTTCTTGAAATAATAAGTGGAAAGAGGAATAGCAGCTTCAGTAGGAGTGAAGGTGGCATTGACAATTTGGTCACATATGTGAGTTATATATAAATTCAAGTTTGCTTTAAGAAAGTTAAAATTTGAGATCACCAACTAAGTATGTGATCATAATCTCAGGCTTGGACACTTTGGAGAAATGGTTCGGCATTAGAACTAGTGGATGAGTCGTTGGAAGCTAATTATCCGAGGGCTCAAGCCATTAGATGCATACATATTGGTCTGTTATGTGTTCAAGAAGACCCTGCACACCGTCCCAATTTTTCAACAATCATCCTTATGCTTAATAGTAACACAATGTGTTTACCGGTGCCTCGACAGCCAGGATTTTTCTTACGGAGCAATCCTACTAATCGAAATCAAGAATCTATCGGTGAAGGATCAAGCAACTCTTGTTCTGTTGACAATGCAACCATTACTGATATATATCCTCGTTGAACGTTAGAACCAAATAGCTCTCTTCTTTCAAATTTTCATAGAGAATGTTTTTAAATATATTTATCAGCAATAGATGTGAATTCGATCTAGCCACTAACCCAAGATTCAATGTTATACTCACACTGAAAAGATATACTTAAGACGACTAAAACTATGTTCAAAACATCAATATGTTAAAAACCAAGAAAATTAAGAACACTAAAAGCCTAAAACTTTGTTTTAATCATCAATATAAAAACTAAAGGTTAATATTTGTAATAGAGGAAACAATAGAAAACATTTTCTAAGTGATGACTGAATTACATACACGACAAAAAGTAACAACCAATTTGAAAAAGTCCAAGTTTAACAGTTATGAGGCATCAACATCAAGAAGTGATAACACATCCAAATCAATATGTAATAGATAACGTTTGAATGTTTCATCAACCAAAATTGTATGGATAACATTACAGTCAAACACAAAAGACACAAGAGGTACGAAAATTAAGAGCATTACAATATTATACTAAATGCCATACAAGAATTTTCAACGAGGAAGAGTGATAGTGATGGATGATTCATCAATAGTAGACTGTGAGACATATCCTGCATTGGTGGTTTCTGATTCATCTTGATTAGGAAAGCTATATCCTGGTTGGTGTGGAATTGGTAAGCTCATTGTTCTACTATAAAGCATCATTACTATGGTTCCCATCGTTGGACGATCTGCGGGATCTTCTTGAACACATAGTAAGCCGATATGGATGCATCTTATAACTTCATCTTTCTCATAACTCTCTTTTATTGCTGGATCCGCCAATTCTTCGGCAGCTCCTTCTTTCCAAATTCTCCATGACTACATATATGAATTAAACCATAATGTTATTATTCATCATTAACGTTATGCAATATAGACTTAATAGTAATATAAGTTGGTCGTTTCTTACATATGAGGCTAAGTCGGAATCACCA
Organism: Capsella bursa-pastoris; assembly: GCA_036452645.1. NCBI lineage: Eukaryota > Viridiplantae > Streptophyta > Magnoliopsida > Brassicales > Brassicaceae > Capsella > Capsella bursa-pastoris. The sequence continues at coordinate 13,210,500 of CP144195.1, read as the reverse complement.
TCATTTTGGTTGAAGTTGTTATTCCTCTTGCCGGTTATAATCTCGAGAACTATAATTCCGAAGCTATAGACATCAGACTTCATAGAGAACTGTCCATGCATTGCATACTCCGGAGACATGTAACCACTGCAAATTCATTAAATTTAAAAAACCTTGATATATAACAAGGATTAGTATGTGAGACAAATCATTATCACTCACAAGGTTCCAACGATTCTGCTTGTATTAGATTGGGTTTGGTCCATCCCAAAAATCCTTGCCATCCCAAAATCTGCAATTTTCGGGTTCATATCCGCATCCAAGAGGATGTTACTGGCTTTTAGGTCACGATGTATGATCGTGAGCCGTGAATCTTGATGAAGATAAAGAACTCCTCGCGCTATCCCTCCAATAATCTTGTGTCGCGTTTTCCAGCTCAATTCACTTCTTTTTGTAGGATCTAATATCACCAACGAACGAATCTTTAGCTTTTCAAGATAGCTATAATATGAACTAAGAGACTAAAACAAAATGATAAAAAAAACCAACCGAATAGGAAGTAGTCGAGACTTTTGTTGGGGACAAACTCATAGACCAGTATCTTCTCTTCTCCTTCGACACAAAACCCGAGAAGCCGCACAAGATTCCTATGCTGAAGCTTTGCTACAAGAGTAGCCTCATTCTTGAACTCATCAACACCTTGTTCCGATGATTTTGATACTCTTCACAGCAACCTCTGTTCCATTAGGTAATATACCCTCATAAACATCACCAAATCCTCCTTGACCAAGCCTATTACTATCAGAGAATTTGTTTGTAGCTACTTCAATTGTCTTAAAATCAAACTGTAGTGACCCTGCACACATACACAACAATATTATCTTCATGAAACAATAATCTTACAAAATAGGAAATTTTTGTTTTTATGCTTACCATCATCAGAAGATGATGCTATACATGGTTATTCTTCTTCTTCTCACCTTATGTAACACAGTTGTTAACAATTTTTCCAAGACATACAAATTGTAAATCCAAAGTTGGCCACATATATGTTGGTTTCAGACATTTAGGAAGATCTTCATAAAAGTCAAGTTTGTTTTCCTAAAACATTATGAAATCTTTCTAAGTCTCTTTATTTTCGTTTTGTCCTAATTTATCATATACTACTCCAATAATAAGAGGTAATGCAGCACACACCCACCCATATTCCAACTTTAGGAAGGTATTCCAAAATTTCAAAGAATCTTCCTAAAATAATATGCTTCCTAAATATCTGAGAATCCTTCCTAATTTCCAAGGAATCCTTTGAATGAAAATATTGGCTTACTAGTTATATGCCCTAGAACAACACTTAATGGTCCCAATTTCAAATCCTTGTGGGAACATGTAAACTCTGTCTTTTTTTATTTTTTATAAATGAACACCTTCCTGATATGTGAGAAAGCCTTCCTAAATATCCTGAGAATCCTCCATGAATGTTTTGATTCAAACTCTTCTTATATGTTTACAGGTGAAAACATAGCTACCTAACAAAATATCCAAATCTTTCATTCCAAACCTTCCTAAATATGTTTTAAAACAAATTTTGTGGTGAAAACTGAAAACCATCCAAAATATCTTTGACATCCAAAATCCTACTGATAAAACAAAAACCATGTGAATACAAAGAAGCGTTAGAGCTATCCTAAACAACCTTACAGATATTCAATTTGTCCATCAACGTAATGTCATAAACTAAACAAATACACACATACAAAATAACACAATAATTTGCGAAAGATGAAACCGTAGTAAAGAAGCTAACCTTCAATATACAACAACAAGATCAAACAAACTACCTAAGAAAACTTAGAAACTTAATGCATTTTTACAGTGATACGTACACACCTAAACCTAAATCTCCAAATACAATCACACTTCCAAACATCAAACATCATTATAAGTTCCACCATACTCTTTGGTTTCGTCTTCTTCTACCTTTACACCCCTAAATCATTATACTTCCACCTTAGTCTCTCAGTCACTTCCTCCTCCGTGTCTGCACTACCACCACCACCATCGATCTGAAAACGTACCACGACCTTCTCATCAACCAAAGAAGCCGCCGCTAAACGCATCCACTTTAGACGTCTTCTCCAAATTGAACCTCCTCTTCACAGTGAATCCAAAGCGGTAGCGAGATTTCAGCGATGATAGATCGACGATGATACACCGACAACAACGATTCACCTCCGATTTAGATTGGATTGGGCTCGTCGGTGGTGCGAATGGTGGAGAATCGGCGGAGACGGAGGAGCGAGAGAGACATGGTGATTATAATGTCACGATTATGCTTTAGATGTGAGAGGTTATTGTTTTAAGAGAAATGTTTTTAAATACCATGAAAATAGGTATTTTTCCAAAAATACCATTACAAGCTTTATTTTCCAAAAATACCATTAAACTACATTTTTTCCAAAAATACCACTAAACCTAAATTAATAATTTTAACATTCAAAAAATTAATTTTTAAATCATATACACTAAACCTTACCCCAAAAAATTGTACCTTAAATATAAATAGTCAACCCAAACATTAAAAAAATAATTCTACACTTTCAACTTTTTACGTTTATAGTATTTTTGGAAAAATAAAACTTTTGTAGTATATTTGGAAATATAAACAAATTGTGATATTTTTGCAAGAATAACTAAAATTAAAATGATGGTATTTAAGGAAATTTCTCTTTATTTTGGTAAAATATAAAAAGATATCAACGAAGTCGTTGAATTGTAATGACGAAAGATTACTTTCCTAAGATAAACAGATCATGCTCGCCTCTACTATTGTTTTCAGATACTCATAATCTTCAAGTTTCATTTTTTTATAAACAATTCTTTAATTAGTTTCTTCTTCTTCTTCTTCTTCTTCCTTGAACTCCAAGTCTCAAGCTTGTTTCTTTGATTCTGCAAATTTCTCCTAAAAAAAACCAACAAAAATGGAAGGTGTTAGAAGAGCACAAGTGATTGATACTAAAAGGTGTTCAAAGCTGCGCGCGGAGCTTACGCCTTCACTCCGTGGCAGTCGCATATCTGAGCCTTTTTCTCCGGCCACCACTTGCTCCTCTCGGTTACAACCACCTATTCGATCCGATGGACCTTTCTCCGGTCTAATCATCTGTGTAACTGGTCTCTCTAAAGGTACTAATAAAACCTCTATAAATTAATACTCGATAAATTACTCGGTAATACTATTTCCAAAATCGGAGTATTTGTAATGAAATATAATCTAGTTTTTATGAATTGAGTATCAATTTTGTTGTATGCAGAAGCGAGAAAACAGGTTAAGGAAGCTACAGAGAGACTTGGTGGTGAATACAATTCTCTTTTGAGTTCTCTATGTACACATTTGGTTGTTCAGATATCCTTTTTTGACTTATATATATGTTACAATAGAATTTTTGAGTAAATCTTTAGAAATTATAAAGATGGAAGTTTATGTAGTTTTTGTGTTAGTTTTTCTTTAACATAAGAGGATTTTACAGTTTTGATGGACGCAAGTTTGAGCATGCTTTGAAACTTGGAAGAAGAGAGAGTTTGCATATTGTTACTCTTGGGTGGTTTGTGGACAGTGTCCGTAGAAATGGTGAGTATTAATTTAACCGAGTTTTCAATATCTTTGTTGATTCTTTATCATGAAGTCTCTATCAAACTAGTTGTGATTTGGTTGCAGTTAAGTTGAATGAGTCTTTTTACGCGGTCAAAAACCCCGAAGAGACTAAGGTGAACGCGGATAGATCAAACTCGGTATACAGAGTTGGAAAACTAAATAGAAGCAATCAAGAAACAGAGTTCACAGGAAGCAAGGACTTGGATATCTCAGGCTGTTCGGTTTTCATCGATCCTGATATTTCGGAGGAAGTAAGATGCCGGGTTAGTCCTCAACACCCTATGATACAAATGATTGAAGCAATGCATGTGGATCAACGGCTACATTCCAATTCTTGCAGGTTTCAAAGGTAACTGTTGAAGGAGGTGCCAAGCTTATGAGTCAATGGTTCGTTGGATGTAATGCAAGTCATGTTGTATGTGAAGCTGGTTCTGCTCTGAGGTATCTTGGTCACTCGAGCAACCTTGTTACAGTAAGCTAATGAGAGCTCAATTTCCATATCTTGTTGATATTGTGGCATATTATATGGTTATGTAAAATGGTAGCTATTTGCAGCCACTATGGCTTCAGAGGACGTTGGAAGAGAAACCAACACAAACTCTAGTTCGAATATCAAATGATTTGGCAAGAGATCTTAAGACAATGCTTGAGAAATTGGGGAAGGTATCTTCTAGTTCTCTTTACCCGTTGAAGAAGTCTTTTAATCGATCTTACGTTGTTGCCTTCTTACAGGATTCCCACACCGAATGTGTTCTTGAAGATAGTAATAAGACGACAACGCGAAAAGAAAGGCAGAAAATTGTGGAATCTGCCAAAAAGGCTGTCACAAATCGCCGCGCAAAGGCATTGCATCTCTTTCTATATTTCCATCTTCGGAAACCGAGCTATCGCTAAACAGGACTCTCTTTTCTTTGTTCTTTTCAAACAGATGGGAAAGACGCTGATTCAGCCATTAAATCTGAGCAGCCTTCTTGATTCTGTTAGCTGGACAATATCTGAACCAACCTCAACAGCTAATGTTATCATAGATAGTTTCAGCGCCAACGGCAACAAAGATATCGAAACAAAATCTTTATCCGCCTTCTTTGATGCTAAAAACAATGATTCTTTCACACATTCCATGAGACTTCTTACAAAAAGGTTCCCATGTTCTTCTTCATCTCTGTAATGAACTTGAGCTACCCTCTTAGGTATATAAAGCTCATGTTGTTTTGTGTTGTTGTCATGACAGTGAGAGAATGGAATTGGTATACAAAAACCATTTTATAACGTTACTTCTTCCAATAGATTGGTATGGTGAGATGGGACCTTCTTCAAGGTCGTACTTCAGTGAAACCGGCTTTACATGCCAGCAGATTCTCCAACACATCTATGAGTTTTATCAGGTAGCAATGTCCTCATATATTAGATGAGTGTCAAGATCTCGCTGAGCGAAACTCCTTTCAAAGTAATTTCTGCTTATGAACTGTCACAGGAAAACATGTCTGAGGAAGAAATCAAAGCAGCAATTCACACCAACTCAAGGCACAGTGAAAAGCTCCGAGCAGCAGACTCGGTGTTGAAAGATGGCAAGACTGTATTCAAACGTATTCAGTTTCTCGGTTCCCGGAATGGTTTCGAGATGCTTAAACGTGTTAGTAGCTTCAACTGCAGTAACATCTACGAGCTTATCATTAAGGCATAAATTAATGAGCAGATCAATTAGAGATTTACATACAAAACAATCTAAAAGTAGTCGACACACTAGACATTTCCAGATGAGTAATCTTTTTGACTGGATTCGAGTTTTTGACTTTTGCAAGATCGATCCTCGAAATCACTAAATGTGAATCATAAAGTCATAACTTGTTAATAGCCGAAATCAGTTTACTTTTGTATGGCTAGTATCTTGCTGCGTTCAAGCTCATAGAGCAGTTCCACGACTGCAGAGTCGAAGGAACTCTTCTTGTCAGGCCTAGCTTCTCCAGCATACATCACAGCCTCACGATTGGGTATCCGTAGCGTTATGGTTGATATGAAACTGCTGAAGCTAGTCCGCTTCTCATCGCCATCAGTGAATTCAAACGGAGTTCTGACCAGACACAAGAAAGTTATCAGTTTAAGACTGGTCAATACTCAGGAGAAACTGAACCAAAATAAGACACAATTGATGATGTATTCACCGCGATTTCTCTTCCGAGGTGTCGAAAGTAGGCATTGGCCAGAGATACTTCTTGCAGAACTCATGTAGAGTTCCACGAGGCCCACCTTTTTTCATGTTTATAGGTCCGATAACTGTAAATCATAAAATCATGAAATGCTTAATCCTGGAACCAAGAAAGAGAAGAAACTGTTAAGGTAAAAAAACAGTTTATGCACGCTCACCTGGAATCACTATACTCTGGATTTCGTTAGAATCTGGAGCCGGAGTTTCTCCGTCAAGATTAACATCCATGGAACTTTGATTATCCCCGATTGAAGTTTTACGTGAAATGTTTCTCTTCTGAGGAACCAAATAAAGTTTCAGAAAATTAAGACATTGTAAACACACCAACACACGCAAGTGGAAACATCAGAACATTTACCTCAAGTTGCCTAAGCAGATGTGAAGCTGCTTTTCCCAAGGCCAGTTTATTTGTCTGTTCAGATCCATCTCCAGTTAGAAGAACATCGTCCAGCTGCAACTGGATCGTGGCTTGTGCTTTGACACCATCATTTGAACATTTCACTCGGAAGAAATACCCAAGAGAGTCGCAAAGCTCATTGAGCTCTCGGTATGGAGGAAGCTGAAGTTTCTCTGGAGTAACAAGTGGAGAAAGCATCGGCTCAAAGACTCTCCACACTTGATCGAGATCTAACTTTGTATCTATCAGCAATGCTCCAGCGATACTCTCCACCAAGTCTCCAAGAGCCTAAACCAAAACAGACAAGTATGTCAACCTGTTTGTTCTCTTTGTAATCTGAAAATCTCAGGCAGGGACTTTGCAAGTATTTTTTTTTTTACCTTAGGCCCTTGTACTGAAGGGATTGATCTACCAGTCTCATCTGGCTTTGGAAATGACATCAGATACTCGTTTATTTGTGTCTCAAGAACCGAAGCACGACGTTGAAGGTGGCTATGCAGATTATTTTTCACTGCAACTTGTGCAAAATTTTCATTATTTACACATGCAGAACGAAGATCAGTCATCTCTCCAGGCCCAGTTTGTTCGTGGGTGTTAAAAAGGTGACGGGTGATTAGAAAATCAAGTACAGAATCGCCAAGAAACTCCAACCTCTGTTTGAGGAACAAAATGATAGCATGAGATTAGAAAACTAGGTGTGAGTTAACCAAATAATGCAGGGTTAAAATGATGAGTCGTACCTCGTATGAATAGGATTCATGAACAGAGGAGTGTGTGATAGCCTCTTTTAAAAGGAACTTGGCAGAGAATTCATGTTGGATCTTTCTCTCCAACTCTGTGAGCTTATCGTCTTTAGGTATGTAACACCGTAGAGAAGCTCTATTGATGGCTTCAGTGACTAGGTTTTGGTCAAAATCGACATCAACACCGAGCCATTTCATCATATGGAGAGAAGCAGTCAATCCACCGCTTACATAATAGGCACCAATCAGGGCCTCAGCACAATCTGATACAGATTTTGAAACTGTCCATCTATGACCCATGTCGCAAGCCTTCCCGATTTTGATAGTCATGTTTTCTGTGAAGAATTTTGGGTCCAATGGTACTTCTCTAGTTTCTACCCCACATTTGCAAGGAACTGGAAAAAGAGAAACTTGACCAGGTGCAGTCCAGCGACGAGGTTCAAATGCGCCATTTCTTATGTATCCCTATCAAACCAATCCCAATATAAAAGATATTTCATTAGTGTTCTGACTGATATAAGACATTACTTACAAAATATTAGAAGATACCTGTAGTTTGCGATTGGTTGCCACGCGATGAAGATTTGAGTTAGATATAATCGATTGCCTCTGCCGTGATAGTTGTCCCTCATCTTTGTCAGGATACTTAAGGAATAGATAGCAGCTCACAACATACTTCAAGACTGAATCCCCAAGCAGTTCCAATCGCTCCATGGAAAATGCTTCGGGGCATGTAAGTGTTGTAAGCGCTTCAAGAATCTGATTTATAAACCAATAAAAGAGTTAAATGACAGATATAGTATCATCTCTACATGACAGATAGTGTCAAAAACCATACCGATGTACTTGATATACTGAAGTTATCAATGCTACAATCAATCTCTTCCCTAAGCTGGCTGGCCAACATTAAAGACTCTAGGCGGTACATCACTGAGGGCAGCAAGTAGATTGATTTTACCACAGCACGAGGTACATCAATTCTGACCAAAAGCTCTGGAGGCAAATGCGCATGAATATTTGGTTTTTTCTTTCTAACAGTGCCAGCTTTTGGTTCTGTCTTCACAACCACTGTCCATTTAGATTGAAAAACACATCTTAGCACTCATACACTTAATATCCTGAGAACATACAAAATGTATCCATGTGTTAAACAATCAACTTACTCTCTTCATTGAAGTCGACTAAAAGGTTGTGTGCATGGTGACTCTGCTTCAACTTCATCAATGGCTGGTTCGGGTGCGCCAAAACTATCCCATACCTGATTAAATGAGAATATGAGACAACATTAACTAGAGAGCTATCATAAGTAGATTGAAAGAACATCCATAGCTACAATACTTACTTTTTGTTAAAATATTCTACATAAGTAGCATATTCTGATGAGACGTCACCCTCAAATGGGATCATAGCAGAAGAATCTGTTACCGCTTCAACTATAGAGTATATCCTTCCAGTATGAATTGCAATGACCACAAGTTCTTCAAGACTATTTTTATCAGACGAAGCATTGGCAAAATTAATCAGATTCATTTCTTCCTTTTTATCGCCAAGTAAGACTTCCTGACTGGATGATGTGTTGCACTGATTCTCATCACTAACCCGAAGATCAATAAGAGAATTTCTCTTCAAGAACTCAACTATCGAGGCACAGGAGTTGATAGCTGACCAATCAATTGTTGCACTCGAAGCTAGATCCTTTGTTTCAATTGGTAACAGTAGAAACATAAAGGAAGGGTGCCAAAGAGAACTTGTATCGGTTTGAAGCAAAAATTCTCTCTTTGTTCCCAATGACTTAGATCCAACAAATAAGTTTCCAAACATGCCATTAAAGAAAAACTGCTGAAAACACTTTGCTTTGACCATCTGCAGCCAAACCACAAAGAATAAAGACATTAAGTTCAGTTGCTCAAACCATGAAACAAGAAACTATATATATCCTATGGATCAGAGTTGGGTACCTCATCTTGACTCAAACGTATCTGGCCACAAGGTGAGACGGAAGCCTTCACAAGCTTCCTGACCAAGTAAAGGTCCATCTCAACTTTACCAACATCCTCAGCTAGGGTTGACTCAAGCAAAAGAGAGAAACTCGAGTATGCTTCCCCAGAAATATTACAACAGAAGTCAAACTTATAAGCCTGAAAGATGGCACCATCAATATTTTTTTCCCAGGTTCCTGACAATGCTTTTGCACAGGTTGTCCCATGCAACTCCTTACGTTTTTTTGAACCTGTCAAGAGAAAAAAACAAAGATGTATACATATATAAGCAAATTAAGACAAGCTCCATGACCTTAGACATAGACATATGATATGCATATGCTGGTGTTTGTGTCTGTTTGTCAATCAACAGCGGCTGATGAATGAAGTAAGACCAAATAACTGACAACAACTTATTGAGGAATAAAGAAAATAATAAAACCTACCTGCAGCCAATGAAGATGATTTACTTTTAGAAGAGGCAACGTTCACTTTGGCACTGGACTCTAAAATATTGTTATCCAATCGTAACTTCTTACATGCTAATAGCTCATTTCTGCTAGGAGGATCAATCATAGTCTGTGTGGCAGCTGCTTCCTCAGATACAGTTCTATTAGAATCCGGAATAACCATTGCCCCAGTCTCCTGCATGCCATGGCCACTTTTCACTGGAGGTGGACACGATTGTAAATTTGGAGCTTCAGGATCTCGAATTGGGACTTCTTTTCGCTTGAGATCATAAGAATGGTCTCTTTGTTTCGGGTTCCCCCTACAATAATTAGTAGTCAGAAATTGAGCTACAAAGGACCGCTCTGGATTGAATATTTGTTTTGTTAAACAAGATTGCCTCCTACCTTTCGAGAAATATGATAGACTTATGATTACTCTGTTTGGCATGTTCTTGAGAATGCGAGTCAAAGCAAACCATCCATGAGCAATTTGGAACCTGAAATCCCTCTTCAACCCCATCTTTGATAAATATAAGATTCACCTATATTCATTAAAAAGCTTTCAGAAAAGACAGAATAAAAGCAAATTTTCAACCTGTAAAATGTCTGACTGTGATGAAGAACATGCTAACCTTGTCAACATGAAATGAATCAGGGATTTTAATATGTGTTTTCTGTGCTGATGCATCGGTGGAGGAGTTGTTTCCGATTAAATACAGAACATTAATGTAAGCTAAAGAGCCTTCTTTCTTCACGAATCTTTCGATCACTTCGGCAGTTATAATTCTTTCAACTAAAACAAGGCACTGTTTTTGCTTATCACCCCTGCAAGCATCTTAAAATCATCAGAACAGATGGAGATTCTGTTACAATTTTGGGAGTTGGAAAAAACATTTTAGTTACCTAAATGAATCTACTAGATGGAAGAGATCTTTCAACTTTGGAGATACATGTCCGGAATTTACTGCTGACAGATGGTTTTGCTGCAAATCTACCAATTTCTTATCTTCTGTTAAATAACATAAACGAGGCACAGTGAAAAAAGATTAAATTATTGACTAAAGGTGACTCCTCAATGCAATATAGAGCTTTGAATACAGTACCTTGCTGCAAATACACCCCAATTGTGGATAAAATATCCTCAAGAAATTCCTTGCAAACCATTGAGTATTCTTTATAACTTTCACTTTCCTCTTTCGTGTCTGAGATTTTCTCCAAGCAGATTTCAGCTGCCTATCAGGAAAGCAAGATGCGAATAAACAAATTTTAATCAGTACAGCAGGTAGTGTTAGCGAAAAGAAATTAACTATGAGTAAGCAAATGATTAACCGGTATGTGCTAAAAAAAATACCAACTGCGCGCAAATCAGGCCAAGATTATCAAGACAATGCACAATCTCTCTGTAGTCGATGGAGAAACGCTTTTGATACATCTCAAACTTATTCTCCATGTTCAGCAAACTGCCTTCTTCCAACTCTTGAAGCCTTTTAAGAGAAGCATTAAACTGTAGAAAAAAAATACAGAATCTTCTTCAAGCATTCTGAAACATATAGGAAAGAGTCATGATCTCCATCTTGAGTGAGCATATAATATAATACCTTGTAGTGTGAAGTTTCCAACTTTTCTTTCAATTTCAAACTACAAAATGATGGTGGGTCATAAAATACTGGACCCTCTTTTACTGCTGTAGCAAAATTTTCCACCCTTTTCCGCTCTTCAGGATTAAAAATCTGAATTTAAAGTAAAAAGTTGCATAACAGTAATTTGTAAACAACATATACTTCTCTGTTACACAAAAACAAAGTACCTTCGAGTCCATGAGTCTCTCAAGTTCTGCTACTTGATCTGCATAGTTAGAGGGAGAGTAAACATTTTAGAGACGGCTAACAAAAGAGTTTATTTTACTCGCATGAGGATGAAACATTAAAACTAATTACAGAAATCAGAATCTTTGGTTTGAAATGCAGAGGATATAAGAAAGTTTTAATAGCTTGCCTTTTCTACTGACGGCTGACGCAGTAAATCCAAATATCTTCGGTTTGCTAGTGGATCCGTGGTAGAATTCCTTCATGAAAACAAGAAAGAATCCAGTGTATTGACAAATTATGGAAACTCTGTTTATGAGAAACTAATAGAGCTTATCACTACTGAGAAAACACACCTTCATTAACTTTGCATAGGGATGATTGCCGGTGGTGCGGTGGCATTCATCTATTATTATAAGACATACCATCTCTAGTTTCAGGAATGCACTTCTAAGGGCATCCAGTAATATTTGAGGAGTCATAACAAGAACCTGAACCAGACAAAAAAAGATGTCATTGCCGATACACTGATGACTTGGGTTTGACAACAGAAAATAAGTATGTGATTACTTAATGTGGTCAATATAGTCACAGATCTATCTCAACAGCTTGAGCAAAGAAGTTAAACCAACCCCAAAACTATAGGCAGCATATGTACTAACAAATTAGAATGGGCTTAACTAAACAGGTAACCAAACAAAGAATCAACCTCAAAGACCATCAATGACTCAAAATATTAGCATTCTCTGCTGATATGCTATATGCAAGAAAATGAAACGTCTATGCCAAAAAGAAGATTTGGCCGTGGCATGTGATATTCAAGAACTTCTGCATTTTTTCATTACCAGAGATAACAATGAGCTGGTCAAAGTGGATTGCAACATTATACTAGGAAGTCACTGGTTAGCAAAATAGATCCAAACCGAAACACAAACTTACATCATACTTGCTAACTTCCTCTTCCCAGCGTTGGGATGTCCATTTATCCACTCCTTTAGCTCCAAAGTAATCTTCAACCTTCAAATTCACATGTGCTCTGATCTCACAGCATTGCTAAAACCATACACAACATTCAAAACATGAGCTCCCAAGGCCTATCATTCACCAATATCATAGACTCAAACTGATCAAATCCAAAAGAACTATACAAAAATGTAAAGGACTTGCCTGTTTGACAAGATTTACAGTTGGGGCCAAGAAAATTATCAATCTTTTGGCTGTATCAGAAGAACCCATTGCTTTGATAAGCATCTTAATGATCTCTGACTTATCAGTTCCAGTCTCCAATACAGCAATTATGTTCCTTTCCTTTGCAACCTCATACACCTTCCACTCATAACTACTGCAAAAAAACAAACACAAACCCATAAGAAGAAAAAGAGTAAACTTTACTGCCTTGAAAGGAACTCAAAGGAAGACCCATAAACTCTCAACTCATAAAAAACTGCAAAAACACAAACCCATAAGAAAAAGGAGAAAACTTTACTGAATTATCACTAAACCCTTTGAAAGGAACTCAAAGGAAAGACCCATACACTATCAACTTATCACTACTGCAACAACAAAAAATGTAAACTTTACTGAATTATCCTAAAAGAACTTAAAGGAAAGACCCATAAGACCCTAAATCAAGTTAAAGGAGAGGAAGATGAAGATACCCATTAGAGTCAATCATCATAGGAGAAGAGAAAAATTCAAGATTTCGAGCTCCATCGATTTCAGAGAATTTCCTCTTCAGCGAATTGCTTCCTTCACCACCTCCTTGTTGTGATTCTTCCTCCATTTTCTCCGGCTCCAACGAAGAATGCATGACGAGCCAACGGAGATAAAGGAACACACTTTAAAGAGCAGAGTAGAGGAAATTTCGAATCTTTGGGGTTGATGGTTGAATCAGCTTCGACTTTAAAAGTGATTCTCTTCTCTTTTTCTGAACCAGCACTGCCACTGGTGTTAGACGAACATGAGTTTCGAATGTTTTAGTTTAATTTTTTTTTTTGTTTCAGTAAGAAAAAAAAATATTGCATCAAGAAGTTTAGTCAAACTAATATTAAATGTTTTGTTTTTACCTTTTACGGTTTTAAAAATTTTGGGTTTTCTCTTTCTTTAAATATTTAGAGGCCTCTAAAGCCCAATGGACTTGACCCATTTTAAGATTAGATAGCTTTTAGTCACTTTTCAATGAAGAATGTAGTAAGACTGTAAGAGTAGCTCCAACCATTTGAATACTAGGAGTTTTTTAGCTTAAATTAATAATACTTTGGAATAAAAATTTATTTTTGAATTAAATTTTGAGTGATAAAAAACAATAGACCAATAAAAAAATAATGGGTGAGAACCGGTTCTTACGTGGCCAAGAGAAGTAACGCTATTCGCTTTAATCGGCCCTTTCTTTTTTGCTTTTAATACTGGCTCATTTTTTCATTAGGCAACCCATTAAAAACTATCAGTGGAGATGGTCTAAATAACTTTATTTCTTTGAGCTACGAAATTTAATAATGGATAGACTCATATGACGAGAGAGCTAAAATATAGAGGAACGACTTAAATTTGTAAGATCATCTAATTTTAGTATTTTCGTTGTTCTTACAAAAGATGTTTTTTTACCATTTTCTACAAAAATTAAGAAAATGTGTAAATTTATGTTACACCGTTTGTTAATATGCTAAAACAGTTTCCATCCCTAGTTAAGAACATGAAAAATCAGGGATAAGATTAAGATGTGATTTCATCATCTACATTGAAAATAAAAACGATACGTTTTTATAATTAAAAATGGATATTATAAACAAAGGAAATATCATTTTCAACAAAAAAAAAATTGAACATATTTCATATTTAAATTTCTTTTCTTTTTTCTGGAGAGTCGGGGTTTTGGTCGGGTCAAGTTTTTTGTTAAGAAGTTGGTTTTTTAGTTTTGATTTTAGATTGCGATTTTTTTAGATTAGTTGAAACCGGCAAAACTAAACCACATGTAGCTTTAGTTCAAAAATAAAATTTGGTGTGGTTATTAATTAGATCGAGTTGAAAAGTATTGTGTTTACTGAGGCCCAAATTAACTTTATGCTGTTGAAATTACGTAGAATAATCAAAACCTCGTGTGAGGAGTATGTATAACTTGTGGCCATACATTGAGCCATAAACAATGAAACATAAGCTCTTCAGTTTCATGGCCACGGTAAGAAAAAATATTAGTAATAAATTAGCTTAATTAATAAGCATTAATCTATTCTTGCTAAAGAAATGAGCTTAATAAGCATTAATCATTACCACGTTTTAGTTAATATGCTCGTGTAGTGACTAGTGAATTCAAACTATATGTTTATACAGAGATTAATGGTAGAAGTTGGGGTCTGAAGAGTCGGTACAAGTCGATCTCGATGCTCATCAACATCATGAGTATGATCCATCCGTACGTTCTTTTGTTTAGAGGCGACTCTCATAGCTCCATGGTACTTTTAAAGACAAAAATAGCCAAAATATATATATATATATATATATATATATATATTACTCCTTTTCAAACAATGATAATTTATGTTACTAAATTTGAGAAAAAGAGTAATTTTTCACACTTTCACCATGACCATATGCAGCAGTGAGTAGTGCATTAGCTCGACGATGGTCCTCTTTCTTTTCGAGTTGGGAACGAAGCGATGGAAATATCTTCGATGCCAGTTTCCTGCGAGCATCCTACGAAGAAAATCAAAACATTATTCATTGCAACCTAATCTAGCTAGAGTTTTAGATTTAGAACATGAAATCTCATAAAAGTTTGAAAGTGATCAATATAGTACCCGGCTCGAATAACTAAATATCGGAGTAACAGAAATGTTAGATGCGACAAGTACTCCTGTCCATAGTGTATATCCTTGTCTCAACTAAGATAACAAAAAAAGACATAACAAATGTTTCAAATACTGATGGAGACAAAAGATTAGTATATGTATGTTTTTTTCTTACATCGGCAATGTCGTCTTGTGTATATAGAGAGGGTAATGAACTCGCTATAAACGCCTTGGTTCCTGTATCATTGAAGGGACATCATATCAACATGAGTTTTTGAATCTAACACAAAAACACAGTAATGAAACATCGATCATTCTTACCGGATGGAACATCTAGAGTTTGAATAAGTTCTACCATTGATTTTGCAGTTTGAATCAGTCCTACCGTTGATTTTGCATCCAAAAAAAGCCTTACCATATTATTCTGAACTAATTCTTGCAAGTGAGGAGTATCATATACCTACATTCATAGATTTAAGAAACAAAACTCAATCAGCTTTGATCAAGAATATATCAAAAAAACAAAAATTGAATTTAATGTTAAATTATATTCAAAAGAAAAATAACGTTTGTACAACTAGTGCAACATATAATCGAGTGCTAAAACATAGATTTTTTATAAAAAAATTGAGAAAAGAGGTTAACTACGAGATTGAAGCCAACGTTGAAATCCTAAAATACTATCAATTAAGCCATTCCTATAGGATACTTAAAGGTCAATTAAGAATTTGATAACCAAAAATACTAATTAACTCAATAGTTACAAACAGATTTCATTTTAGGCCTTAAGTCTTTTTTTACAAAAAATTTGGCTATTTCTCGATTTCACGATGCACTAGTTGTAAAAAAGATATTTTTTCTTTGAATATAATTTAACATTAGATTTATATATATATATATATATACAAACAGATTAATTGTGAATCTTCTATATATATAACTCATAGAGATAACAGTTAATCCTTGTATTGATTTTATGTTTAACCTGATGGAATATATATATATTAAAGTAACTTAACAAACCCTAAAATCTTCTAGTTTCACAGTTCTAGGTTTTTACTTTTTTCAGTTCTAGGGTTTCAAAGTAAACTAAAGTAGAGATTCACCTGAGCAGAACAACGATATCCTCTTTCGTCGTATTTAAGCACGGCCAAAGCTCCCAACAAGGTAGGATCAATCCCAATGATCCAGTGTGGCTTAAAAACCTCATGAACCACCTCATCAAAGAAATTGATCCTTTATCTAGACCTATATGGCAACTCCTCCTCAAGAGGAAACCACAAACTAACACCGGATTTCAAATTAAGAGATAAAAAGTGAATAATAATAAAAATATTTCTTGGTACTTCTAACTATGCTTTCGTTTCTTTATATTATATCTAACTCATTGTATTTTTTTTGCACATCCCGATATTCAAGACTAAATCAATTAATAGATATATAAGTTTAATAGACATATATTATAACTGAAAATAATATTTTTAAATATATATATATATGTTAGAAATTAGGAAAATTACAATAATCTACGTGAAACGGAATGAGTTTTTTATCATTCCGGCTATTCATTAATTTCACTTAATTATTGTTTCAATTCATTTAAGGGCTTATTCTTATACCCCATGCAATTTTATATATTGGAGAAAAACATATGATTCCAAAAAGCTACCTACAAAAGCAAAACAAACGGAAAAATAATAAAATTACATTGCATGTCCACATGCACGTTGGTGTATGCAATTATATTAGGTAAGGGATACCCTAGAATAATACTTTCATCAAAGTGGTCTCGAATGTGGTATTATTAAATGGCTCTAAGCCTTGGCAGCGAGTTTGGCGAGAAAACCAACAGCGATAGAGTTGATGTAAGTACAAGGCTCAGTGTACACTGAGGTCCATCGCAAATCTTGGAAGTTGTCTTGACGGTCAGGTCCTCCCAAGATGGCTCCGGTGAGCTCGTTAGCGTTAGGCTGGTTCTTGTTGTACCATTGGACGAAGCTCATTGGGCAACTTAGCGGTGCGTTGGCTTCATGCATGGGAACTGATGCTCCTCTGTGATGGGCTTGCTTTGGTGGGTTTGGTCCGAACCCAACCATGTATGATCTTCCTCTTGGGTTATGTCCTAGTAAGTAGTCAATCTGTGACATGCATACAAATAGATTAGGTATATATATATTCGAACACGTTATATGTCACAATGTTGTCTTTGTGTATGATTATATCTACCTGTTTCTTAGCAAAAGCCATGAGGTGTGTTGAATCGAATTGTTTGCTTCCGCAAGTGATCTTTTGGTTGTGATGCTTAAGTATATCAGCGTAGGCTGAGAACAAGAATGCCGTGGAGGTGACATATTGACTGTTGGCTCCATCTCTCAAGTGAATCATACCACCTAAAATATTTTGAATCAATCTCAATATCAAGTGTTGCAAATATTTATGTTATGTTAATGCATGGAGACAAGACCTGGGGTAGTGAAGACTTGGTGGTAAGGACTGTCAGGGAGATTAGAACAGATAAAACTATCAGCTTGTTGTTTGTATAGGTCAAGTCCTTTTGTACCTTCGAAGATCCACTGCATTTACATATAATTCATAAATAAATCGATTTCGACCGGGAAAAATAGAAAAACAAAACTTTGGATATATATATGTATGTGTGTGTGTGTTATATACCCTGACGATGAGGATCTGTGCACCAGCGTACTTAAGGTCCCAGCTGAATTCAGCAACGTAAGCACTAATGGCTTCGAATTTGAGGTAGCTAAGGTACATTTCCTTCCTTGTGGCCTTGTATAGCCATGTTGCCGCCCATATCAACTCATCCTTCACATTATTTGTCAAAATCAATTACAAGATATGTAAATTTTAATAGGAGATAGAAGTTAGAGATGAGATTTTACATTGTAACCGGAGTTAGAACAATAGAAGGGGCATTCTCCATCGTATGTACCCTTGTGGCTTTTGGCTAGCTTGAAAAGCTGAAATTGTGAGATATTGATCAAATCTTTAGTTCTTTTATAGAAAGAGAGTCTAACAAATATGTCATATGTCAAGTCTTTACTTCTTTTATATAAAGAGAGTCTAACAAAATAGTTTTTATTTTGAAAATTAACAAAATGTTTATGTAAACAAATATGCTAACTTAATAGGTTTACCAATTTGGCTTTGTTGAGGAGCCGGCGGGCATATTTGTGGTCGACATGGCGGAAAACGATGGAAGAAGCGGCGAATGCAGCTGCGGTTTCGGCCGCGATCTCTGTTCCAGGATTTTTATCGCTTATCTCCAACACCGTCCTTGGCGTTTGCATGTTCTCGGGCCTCGCCCAACACTGGTGGTCCGCGTTAGGATCACCAACCTATATGATCATATTCATAAGCAAAACCATTAATGGTAAGATGGTACATTCATTTTTTTAATGATGTGATTGCGAAATACCAAATTGATTTATTAGATTGAAAACCTGAACATATAGGCGGTTTTTACGGGAAGAACATTTGATGAAATAATCCGTGCCCCAACGGATAGCGGCACGAGCGTTTTCGAGCTCTCCCGTGGCTCGTAGTTCTTTCTCGTAGGCAATGGTAGACCAAGCCAGCGTTGTGATCGTAAACGCCATTGGAAGACCATACTTAACATTGTCTCCTGCGTCATAGTACCCTCCAGACAAATCCACCTATACATATACATAATTATCTCATTATATTTCTTGATTTCTATATGTATAACAATAAATATAAAGAACCCAAAACTTACATTTGCGAGTTTGCCATCGTCGAGAGCCGAGTCACCTCTCCATGGAACCCTATTGTTAGGAGGGAGCTTGCCTGATCTTTGAGCCTCCAAGAAGATAAGGGATTTGGTTAAGGCTTCTTTGTAGTTTATGAATGTACCATTCACACTCACAATGCTTATGATTCCATAGAGACACAACAATATGGCCCTAGTCGTCGCAACATTTCCTCTTCTTTCATTACCCATGATTTCAAACTTATGTTTTGTTATATAAAAAAAAAACAATTCAAACTCTTTATATAAGAGGTGAAACAAGAAATGGAAACTGATTTTTTTTTAATTTTTTTTTTTAACTTTCTTTTTGTGAAGTTTTGTTTTTTGTTTCAACAAAAAACGAAAAACAGTGGCATGCTTTTCGTTTTTTCTTGTTTTTTTTTTTTTGGTTTTTTTTTATATAATTTTGTTTTTTTTTGTTTTCGCTTTCTTCTACCTAAGATTTTATATATGTTTAAGCTGGCGGGAACGATTAGGGAGAACTTATAATAGAGTTTTATTAGAAGGTTAAGTATAGGTTTACTAATCTTGACTTAGATATTCACATCCATTGGTCTTTAATTGTTTATGTCTTATTTTTATCCCTGATTTTTTTTCTAATTTTTAAGATCCTAAAAAAAGATGATTGGATCTTTTCGTTTCTTTTGATTAATTTAGATCATACATTGTTCCTTCTTTGGATAATTGTATGGTTCGACGTAATTTAGTCTTTCGTTAGGAATTTTTTTCTAAAGAAAAGAACTATGAATAAACTTGAGACATTGTAGTTTCATCTCAAATTATTAAAAACTTGTTTGTGAGAAACTATATATTATATCATACACTCCTTTATAACTCTATTGATAATGTGTTGTATGATTTGGTGGATACTTGCATTATTATTAGGCTAATTGTAGAGAATGATTTGAGTTTTTTCATGTGTCCACATTAGTCAATTAAATTTTATTTTTGAACGATGTCACTTTAGCCTATTTATACATCAAGATAGTCTATATTCTATACTTAATAATATGCAGGTCTTTGAGATTTTCGGACCCCATAGATAAGGGTAAGGATATATTTAAATGATGATATTTTAGTAAATTCAAATATCATAAATAATTACAAATCATAACTATGAAATGGTAAAAACATAATCCCAGCAATAATTAAAAAAGGAAAAATAAATTAATATATTTCTCAAAAATATATAGCCTTCCAAATTTCAATAATTTCTTTTCGCTCAAAAAATTATATAAAAACCTTAATGTTGATTATTTTCTATGTGTTATATATGCTCCTTGGTATTTACAAAATAAGCGCATGACTGAACAAATTATTCTTTTTAAAAGAATAAATAATTATTATTTGATTTTGTTTTGGTTATTCTTTCTGCTCATATTATATTGTTATCGAACTTGAAATTTATATTAATTAGAAAATAAGCAAATCTCGAGAATACATGAGAAACAAAGAAAAACAAAGAGACTCATGATGAGTTCGGTGTTTCGCTAAAATGTCTGTCAACTTATTGTATTCTCTTTGATCCATATGAATTGACATTATGTAAACTTGTATCTCCAAGATTGTCCTTCAAAATAAACTATAACTTTTGAAACAAATTCTTTCTAATCAAAAAAAAAAAAAAAAAGTTTCTTTCTAATAGTCTAGTTAACGAAAAAGGAATGGATATAATTAATTAAGACAAAATCAAAATAATGTTTTTCTCATAAATGTTTTTGTTAATTATTTTATTAGATTAAACCAAACTTAATTATATAAATAAAACAAAACAGAAAAAAAATAGAAACATGCAAAATGTATAGTATTACAAGCTTCTAGAAGTGACTTTTACTATTAACATTTTACAGTTATATTTTTACCTATTACCCCTATTACAGCTCCAAATTACTTTTTAAAAAGCATGTGTGTTTTGTAATGGGCCAAAAAAGAGATCCACCATAAATGGGTATAAATAATTTTGATAGGAAAACCAAAAATGTGTAAAATGAGTAACGCCATATAGCAAGAAAGAAGTGAGTTGGCTTAGGATAAGTTCTAAACATATTACAATACTTATCTTCTCCTCTCTTTGTAATTACAAAGATTTTTATTCCTTTATTTTCCTTATCGGAGAAAACAAGGAGATCACATTAGACACGGTTTCGGAAACTCAAATATGTTATATATACAATCCCATATCTTCTCTTCTCTATGTATACAAAGATTTTTCACCTTTTCTATCGATTAAAGGATCATCATGAATAAGATCGCTAGAACCTTCACGGCGGATGATCAAGATTTTGCTTACTGGTCTTCGTCGTCGTCGTCGTCGTCTTCTGAATCGATCGGGATGGACAGTGATGTTGACGATGAAGGTGAAGAGAATCATGAGGTTGAGTCTTCTTATAAAGGTCCTCTTGATATGATGGAGTCTCTTGATGAAGTCTTGCCCATCAAGTAAGTGTTATGATTATGTTCTGTCTGATTGTTTTATAGAGTTTGTGTTCCGACCGAACATGGAACATGTGCGTTTCAGTTCTGTCTGAAACTTTATAATTGTTTTTGTCCGAACGTGGAATACGTTTTGTCTGAATTTTTAATATTGGCTTCATTTTTTAGGAGAAGTATATCAAAGTTTTACAAAGGGAAGTCGAAGTCGTTCATGAACTTAGCGGAGGCGGCGTCTTTTCCGGTGAAGGATTTAGCGAAACCGGAGAACGCTTATAGCCGTCGCCGGAGAAATCTTCTTAGTCATCGGGTATGTAGTCGTGGTGGGATCTCAAAGAAACATGTGAAGAGTGTTTTGACGGTGGCCGTGACGCCGATGAGTCAAAGAGAAAGAGAAGAAGACTCTTCTTCTTCTTCCTCTAATGGTGATGATGATGAATCTACTCCGACGACGAGGCAGTGTCGTAAGAATCACACGACGAAGCATAGGAAAGGGTGTTTTGGTAATTGTGTTCCCGTCGTTGTTGAGTCGCCGCGGTGCTATCAGACGGCGGCGGGTAGGAACATCCCAAATATTATTTGTTAAAACTTTAATATTTAATATCTATCTTTTTTTTTTATCAGACCTATTTATTTTCTTGTGTTATTGAGGGATTTTGTTACGAATTTTGATATTACTAATGTTACATCTCAGCTTTAATTATATTTATTAAGATGACAATTATAACTTCCTATATATCTGAAATATTCAACATTTTTATCCTTTTTTTTCTATTCAAAAACCAAATTGGTTTAAAGTATTAAAAAGAATCATTTATATGTAGTCAACAAAATTAAATGAGTTAAAGTGCAGCCAAAAATAATAATTAATGTTTAAGATTTGTTTTTTTTTTCTCATTCTTATCATGCTCCAAACCGTGAAGCCCACGGTTACGATTTCTTACAAAATTTTCACTAAACAAATCATTTAGAATGTAGTCAACAACTCAACATAAATTAAAAAGGGAGATTCTCAAAAACACCATGATTTCATGTTTTTGGGCCACAAATACCATCAGGCCCAAACATTTCCACACATACCATATTTCATTAAACAATATTCCCAAACTACCCCTCTGATTTCTATCACCCATTCAACAAAAAAAAACAAAAACCTAAAATCGATTTCTATCACCCGACGAACGTTTCCTCTCCTTCGCCGTCGCCGTCGCCGTTGCCATCAACGTCGCCATCGCCGGTGCCGTCGCCGTTGGGTTAGCAGTTGCCGTAGCCGTCGTTGCCTGAATCAGACGATTCAGACGATTCAAGTCTCTTCGAGACGATTCAATCCTCTTCACCGCCTCGCCGAGACTTCGCCTCCTCGCCGAGACTTCGCCTCATATTCATGTATCATCTTCTTCCTAAATCTTCTTTTTATTTTGTTGATTGTTACATTGTAGTTTTAGGGTTATGTTTTTGTGAATAGCATCATAGTAGCTATAGTTTTGTTGTAGAAATGCTAAAAACTTGTTTTTAAGAATGTCAGCCCGATTTTGTTAATCTTAGAATGTGAATGTGAATGTGACTGTGAACAAACACTTCATGAATGTCTCTATGAATGTGTGACTGATTTACTAGTTTAATTTTGATGAGTGTGTGAATTGATTTATGTTTTGAACCTTGTTTATCATTGTAAAACGATGTATCTGTTAAGGTTCTTTTGTCAAATTGTGTATCTGTTAAGATACTTTTCTTATGTCTACTGAGAACTTTCTTGAAACTATATTTGCTAATATGATTTACAATGAAAACCATCATGACAAAACTAAGTAATTATAGATCCTTAATTTCTGAATAAAATTCTAATTTAAAGCAGCTTGTTTCGTTTTTATGAATGTTAGCATGAGTGTAGAACTCAATTCATGTTAATTTAGCTTTGAATTGTTTCAAGTAGCTATGAATTGTTTCAAGTAAAGTCATGACCAGTCTTTAGGAAGTCATTTCTCTGTTTAAGATATGACAAGACTAGAGTTTGAATTGATATGTAATGCTAATACTAGAGTTTGAATTGATATGTATTGATAATGCTAGAGTTTTTTTTGAATCTATAAAGATTCTTTTGTGAAATTATGTATCTGTTAAGATACTTTTGTCAAATTATGTATCTGTTAAGATACTTTTTCTTATGTCTGCTGAGAACTTTCCTGAAAATGTATTTGCTAATATGATTTACAGTGAATAGTATCCTGACATAACTAAATAATGATAGATCCTTAGCTTCTGAATAGAATTCAAGTTTAAAGCAGCTTGTGAATACGATTCCAAGCTAGAGTTCTAAGTTCATAATTGTTAATCTAGTTTACACTAGAGTAGATAGTTTGATTGATTAGTGCAAGACCTTTCTATAGTTTGACTCGTGCTAATTATTGAGAACGGTATAATTTGAATCGTTCTATAGAATGTTAGATTTGAAATTGTCTGAGTTTACTTTGTGCTAGTTTAGACAGAGAAATGACAGCTGATACTTACATAAATTTGTGATTGTTTGATCTGTGATGATACAGTTTGTTTTGTGAATAACAGTTTGAATTTGTTTTGAGTGTTTTCATGTAAACGTCTTTGATTTGAACTGCAATAGTCTCTTTAATTAGACTTTTACTAGGCCAATCTGATTCTCTTGAAACACATATGTATGTAATATGATTCTCTTTGATGCAATCTGATTCTCTTGAAACAGTCTTTGCTTATATGATTTACCTTTTGAAATGTTTCATATAAATTCAGGAAGGTCATTTATACTTTATGATGACGATATCTGTCTTTTTGTTGCAGGAAATGGGAGATTCTTTCCCTACAGACATCAAGCTCCCTGAGCTTTGCTTCAAAATAGGAGATGAGCCGAGGTCAGAAGTCAAGATCAACCAATTCCCAAGCTATGAATTGGTTAAAGAAGTGAAGAGCATATTGTCACCCCAAGAGTTTCAGAGGATCAAAAGCACCTTCCTGGGACCAGTCTTGAAGATAATTGGAAGAGGGTTAATAATGTCTGGAAAGATGGTGCACTGTTTCCTGAGCAGAAGCTTGAAAGTTTCGAAGAATAATGAAATTTGGGTACACTTTGGTGGGCAGCCAATGAGATTCTCTATTAGAGAATTTCATATGGTAACAGGCTTGAAATGTTCAGAATGGGAGCAGAATGAAGATGCAGAGAAGATGATTTTTGATTGGGCTAACACAGACCAGGCACACACGTGTGAAGACGTGATCGAGATTCTGAGAAAAACTAATCGAGAGAACTTGGATGAAAGATTTTGTCTTGCTATGCTGATTCTTATAGAAGCCATATTTTTCCAGCGATACAAAGGAAACAAGTTCCCTGCCAAGAAGCTCAAGAAAGCTCAAGACATAGAAGTGATAATGAATCATCCTTGTTTTTTGTTTTCTTCAATCAAGAAGAATGTGCCATCCAATCTAGTAAAGAGTAAGTACGATCTCCATGGTTATCCTCTAGCATTGCATCTTTGGATTCTAGAATCAGTGCCTCTGCTACAATCTTCATTCAGCACACTCAGTGTCATAGAGAGTCCAGAAGCGTTTTTGTGTGAGAAATACACAAGCACTGCCAGTCCAACAATTGCTCAAGTGGAGAACATTGAAGGATTGAAACATGTAAGTTAATATCCAAGCCTTTCTTCGTAATTTTCAATTTGTAGATATTTGAGAAGGGTTTACTAAGAAAGATTTAAATTTGCAGCTGAAGGTGATTAGCATATTACCTTCAATACCTGGTGATGAAGAAGATTCAGTAGCTTTAGAGGACACTAACGATCAAGACTTGAACTTTTTAATGGAAGTTATTAACAAGGGCTACAAGCTGACAGTTGACGACTGGACTAAAGGCTGTTTGGATGTTGGTGCAGTGATGGAAGAAATAGCCATCATGTCGTATCAGTTACGAAACAAAGAGACCATAAAACCGTCTTCATCTGGTGAATCAATCATGGATAAGTTAGACAACTTATACAAGATTGTGCAAGAGGGATTCAGAACCACAAACACTCGCTTATCAAAGATAGAGGAACATCTAAGGATTCCCAAGTCTACAGATGATCAGGTAAAAAAATCGAAATCAAATTCGACATTACAAAGACTTTATTAGATGAGACTATTAACAGATTTGCATTTGGTGTTGTAGGATGAACAGCAAAATGATGGTGTGATCCCTCCAGATAACACTACTCATGATGAGTATGACCCCATGCATGTACCAGATCCAGTAATGACAGAGAATGATAATCAGGTGAAAGCAATTTATTCATAATTGTTTTTACTTTATTTACTAGTGAAACCGTTTTTAATTTAGTACTAAAGGTTCATGAAACTTGTAATTGCAGTGTGACACAGAGAATGATAAGCAGTACGAGACAGAGAATGAGTGTGATCCCATGCCTGCAACAAGTCCGTTGATGACTGAGAATGATAAGCAGGTGAAGGCAACTTAACCTTTAAAATATTTACTATATTTGCTAATGAAACTGTTCTTAATCTTGTACTAAACGTTCATGAAACTTGTAATTGCAGTGTGACACAGAGAAAGTTCAAGAGAAGAGAACAGAGAATGATACTGGGGAAGCCAACACACAAAATGAAGATGAGGATCAAAGCAACAACCAGAATGAAAATCGAGAGGTAAAAACATTCTCATCTAACATTCATATCATCATGAGTATTGATATCAGACTGATGCAGAAGACAATTATTGATTTGATTGTGTTAACAGTTTGATGCAGAAGACAGCTATTGCTTCCCATCTCCAACATAGTCGTTGTCACAAACTGTTCAACTTCTGGAAGAAGTTGAAGTCATGTATGAGAAGAAGTGGAGAAAGGGGATTGTGAGGATAATTTTTAAAGAAACTGTACAAGTGTTTATGTATGACTCAGAGGAGGAGCATATATTTGATAAAAAACACATACGGTTCTACAACAAAGAGAAGGTAAATTATGTATTTTCTTGTTGTGCATAATGTGTTAACTTGTGTTTTGTATTGTTGTTCATAATATTTTTGTTTTGACATTCACGCAGATTCCTCAACAAGACTCAACATCTAAACCCCCAACTCCAACAAATCAGAATCCTAATGAGGAAACACAACTTGAAAATTCAACTGCTGAGGTATGATCTGAATTTCATAAAGGTTTCTTAAATTCATAATTGCTTAAGTTTGATCTGAATCATAAAGTAAATTCACATTTGATCTGCAGTTTTATACTCCAGCTGAACCAAATGATCAGACACAAACAGAGGTGATAACAGAGAAGCTGGATCAATCAAATGAGGTAGATAAAAAATGTTCTTCTTAGACATTTCACAAGATTTAAACACATGTACATTCACGACTTATAAAATTATATGTGCAATATTTGAAGATGAATACAGATGAGGCAAATGAGGAGACTGAGGAGATCACTCAGAAGATGGATCCAGTTGATGAGGTATGATTCTCTTTCTATATTATATTTTATAACTTGTTTCAGGAATGTTTAGGATCCTCTTCATGATTATATACTAAAAGTATTGTATACAATGTAGGTAATAACCCGCATTATTGAGGAGACTAAGGAGACCACAGAGAAGATGGATCCAGTTGATGAGGTATGATTCTCTTTCTATATTTTATAACTTGTTTCAGGAATGTTTAGCATCCTCTTCATGATTATATACTAAAAGTTTTGTATTAAATGTAGGTGATAACCAGCATTGTTGAGGAGACTAAGGAGACTGAGGAGACCACTCAGAAGATGGATCCAGATAATAAAGATGGTGATGAAGAACAAGAGGGCAATCAGAGAGAAGAAGATGGTGAAAAGCCATCTTTTGATCTTGGTTGTTTCAGTTCGCCTGAGGTATATTTATGAAACTTAGAGATTCTTTTTGACTGTAATCTTTTGATAAGATATCGTTTGATTGTAATCCATAATTGATAATGATTTTGACATAATGGTTTCAGGAGAAAAAGAGGAAACGGGTTCAGAAATGCAAGGACAACAAGTTGAAAAAGAAACACAAAGTGGATGCAGAGAAGATGATGATAAGGCGGAGCCAGAGACTGACAACACCATCAATGCCGATAATATCACCATACCGAGCATCACGTAATCCAGCAACAACAACACTAAATCCAAGTATGAACCCATTTCTTTCTCCAACATTAGAAAACAACGAAGAAATGACTATTTGGAGGAATGCAAACATACAAACCGGGTTAGTTTAATCACTTATTACATGTTTGCTAATCATTAACTCGTTCAAATGAAAAATCAGTTGATTACTAGTAATTGCTTTGATCAATGCAGGAAGATCACTGATAGAGAACCATTAACGCCACATTGGTTAAGCGTAGTGGAAAAACCGGAGGCGCATCTTCAAGAAACGGTACGTTTCTTGAAAACCATATCTATTCAAAAGAAGTGTATAACGATTATCATGTACTATACCCTGACTAATATTGTTTGGATTTGAAAAATGCAGCATATTAACGCAGCAATGTTGGCGATTTGGTTCAAAAGGGAGCGAGACCCGGTGTACTTCCACAACAAAAGGCTGCCGAAGTCTATCTTTGTCAACACTGGTTTCCTTAGAGTCTTGATAGAGTGCTATACTAGCTTCAAGAAGGACAAACTCAAGACACATTACAAATTCCCAAAGAGACTGGTGGATACCATCAACGGGAAATCACCTTCGATTTGCAACCTTCAGGCGGCATGGCATGAAGTGGATAATTTCTATGGGATTGCATATTGCAAAGAAATCAACCAGCATATTGGCATCGAAGTGAGCTTCAGTGAAAGAAAAATCACGGTGTTTGATTGTAGAAGCGACAATTACAAAGCCGATATGATCAAGAGCCATGTCTTCCCATATGCAGGTATGCAAGTTCTAGTCTAGAGTTTGATCTGTGATGTTAAAGTTTGGTCTTGTTAAATGATTAGTTTGATCTGTGATGTTAGAGTTAAGTCTTGTGATGTTAGAGTTTGGTCTGTTATTTGTTATAGTTTGTGCTAATCAATGATAGAGTAACAGCCTGAGTTTGGTTTAGTTAGGTTTGTGAAAGGCATTCTGAGTTTGATGTGTTTGTGCTAATCAAAGAATGTTGTTTTGTTTGCAGAAATGATTCCTTATTTGTTAGCTTGGGGCAAAGGACCAAAGCCTGCTGATCTCAGTCCGTTTAAAGTCTCAACTCCAAAAAGATTTACTCGTCGCATCAAACATGATGGCAACTGTGCCATATTCTTATTGAAGTTGATCGAATGTCATGCAATGGGAGTTGAAGACATGATGAACAAGCTTGAAGAAGCGTTTACTGAAGATACAAGAGCCAGGATTGCATATGATATCTACAAGGAGATTATTGTGAAGGATGTTGATGTGTTTAGGGAATGAATCTTTGGTATTAGAGAATGAATAGTATGTATTTAACTACATTTTAGTATGGTTTGGTATGTTTTTAGTATCACTATTGTGTACGACTTGTTTCTGGTTCAGGTTCAGGTTCAAAAAAACATTTAGGAAGTAGTCATTAAGGATTCAGGAATATTTTAATGAAATTCATGATAGTCTTCATGAACAAAATTAATTAGAAAAATGTTTAAAATGATTACTACTTTGAGGAATCGAACCCGCATTACTAAGTCATAGTCAAAGAGTGTGTTACCAGTGAGCTAAGCTCTTCATTCGATTATATCATAACAATTCATATATATATACACAATTTAGAAATACAAAATTCCAATTTAGGAAACTAAACATTTATTTCAGGAAGATATATCTTTCATTTAGGAAACCATGAATGAAATTTATTAAGGTTTATATTCATGATGATTGGTTAGGATTCACTGAAGGTATGGGATTTAAAAATGAATTTTTAAATAATTAATCAATTATGAAATGATAACAATGTTTTAGGAAGTGTAGTGAGAATTTAACAAGGTTTTTATTTACAAGTGTAATCATTATTTACAAGTGTAATTAGAATTTAGGAAGGTTTAAATGTATTTAGGAGGAATGTAATGAACTTTAGGAAGGTTGATTCAACTAAGAATAAAATTTTATGAACAATTGACTGAAGAGAAAATATAATTAGGAAGAATATAATGAAGTTTAGGAAGAATGGAATGAAAATTAGGAAGAATATAATGAAGTTTATGAAGAGTGGAATGAAAATTTTGATTGAACTTATACTGATGTTTAGAGGGAAAGACTAAAATTTTAAATCATTTATGAAGGACTAAAATGATATTTAGGAAGATTTGTATTCATTTAGGTAGGCCTTAATTAAAAGTTAAATAATAATGGTAAAACAGACAACTCAAGTACTCGAACACCCTACCCCCAATGCTTTATGATAGAGTCTGTAACCAATTAGCCAAGCGTCTCATTCGTTTTTATAGTTCAAAAATAATATATATACGAGAATATTAACCCACTGACCGGAAAAATAATTTTTTTTATTATTGCAGATGTTGTGATTCGAACCCGGACCCACTACACATAGTGTAACAATGCATAACCATTAAGCCAAGCTTCTCATTCGTGTTAGGTACAACAATTAAACTAAATATAGGAAATAAAACGCACTAGATGATACACAAAAATTGTGGTCTTAGTTTGTAATCAATACCTGTCATAAGTGAATTAAATCTTAAATTTGAAAGAAGATTGAAGCAAACTAACAAAAAAAAGTCAAAAGAGGATGTAAATATAAATTCAGGACATATTATGTTTATTTATGAAGATTCTTAGTGCATTTAGGATTGCCTTCATAAAAGATCAGAATCAAATGAAAACAATGAAATTCAAATCGAGTATCACCTTCTTCAGTATAAAACTGAGACTAAAAACATAAAAAATTGAAATACACAATCTTCTTATCGTCTCAGCCACAATATCTGCAAAAAAAAAAAAACGCACATCAAACTCCTACGCTATGATAAACATTACTAAAACATGAAGCTTTAACATGAAGCTGTAACATGAAACTTAAACAGAGATGAATGTATACATAGTACCTTTACCAAAATAATCAGATTGCATTCCTACATGTGCTTTTGTTGTGTCCCCCTTGTCCACATCTACTGCATTTGTGACTTTGGGATTTTGAGCCTGGAACGCCAAACTCTCCCTTAGAGCGAATTCGCTTTTTTGGCGGTCTTCCACTACTAGGCTTACTCCCTGGAGGTGCACAGAAGAAATTGGTAATCAAATCAGGAAAAGTCCAATCCTTTACATCTCCATTTGGGTGTACACTCTCGGAATAAGCTTTCAGCCAAGTAGCATTCAAGTGACTATCATCAACAAACTCATTCTCGTCCCTACCAGACCGCTTTGCTGCAGCAATCGCATGGATGCACGGTATTTTGTCAATGTCAAAGACACAACAACTACACTGCCTTTTCCTTAAGTCAACAATAAACTTGTTCACATCATCTTTAACTTCGAATTCGTCTTCATCCACTTGGAAGACGTCAAGCTTCATCGCAGCTGAGAACCTTGAAACCAACGTCTGCACTACTTTAGGAGTGACTCGCTTATTGTGCTTAGCAGCAAGTGCACGTCTCTGGAGAAACCATTCAGTTAACGTTAACCTTATAGTCTCTAGAAGCGAAAGAACTGGCAGCTCCCGTGGTTCACTCAACAATGAATTGAAAGATTCAGCAATGTTAGTAGTCATTATATTGTAGCGATTTGAAGGAGCATAAGATCGAGCCCATTTTCTGAAATCTGCTTCTTCCAAATACTTAGCCAAATGCGGATTAGCAACTTGTATGTCTTTGAAATGTTTAGCAAACTCTACTTGAGTGTACGCATTGGCTGCAGATTCAACAAGTGGCAGATAGGATTGTCCTCTAAACTTCACTTTGATGTTGTTTCCAAGATGAAATCTGCATATACCATGGTGAGCAGCCGGATACAATTCTAAAAGTGCATTCGCAATTGATGGAGCACGATCAGAAACGAACACTAAATCCGCTGAATCAGGAATAATAGTTTGAAGACACCTGAAAAACCAACTCCAAGATTTGTCATTTTCAGAATCGACAATAGCAAAAGCTAATGGATATAGATGATAATCCCCATCTTGAGCTGTAGCTACAAGCAAAGTTCCCTTGAATTTTGCCTTCAGGAAGGTGCCATCAACAGCAATCACTCTACGCATCAAAGCAAACCCTCGGAGTGACTGGCCATACGCTACAAACACGTACCTGAATTTATTAGTCAAAGGATCAACGTCAAGATACAAAACTGATCCGGGATTTTTTTCCTTGGTCATAAACAGCCACTTTGCAATGTTGTGATAACTGTCTTCAGGAGTACCTCTAACCAAAAGTTCAGCTGCCTCTTTTACTCTCCAAGCCTTTTTGTAGTTTATGTGAACACCGTATGACATTCTAACCCTTTCTAAAATCTGTTTTGGCTTCAGTCCAGCCTTCTTCTCACCGTAATGACTACAAAGGAAAGAACCCAACAACTTTGCAGTAGCTTGACGGTGATTTGCATGCCTACATGTTGTATCACAGTTATGCTCATGAATGTAGTGCTTCACCTCAAAAAAATCAGAAGATTTCACCTTCGCTGCACGAAGTCTCCAGCTGCAAGTGACATCTAGACACCCCAAAATGAATCTAGTTTTGTCTGACCATAATGTCCTATACTCAAAATTCCACTCAATCGCCCACTTTCTCATCCTCATCACTAAAGCCTCTTTGTTAACGAAATGCTTTCCCACAAATATATGATCAGTCACTTGAGTGTGATGAGTATAGCCTATTGGAATACTTTGTTCAGCAGTTGACAAAGTATCACTTTGTAATTCTGAAACTGAGATTCCAATATCACTAGATTTCTGAAAATCCTACAAAAGAAGCACATATTGGCAAACATTTAAAGTTCTAAGAAGACTGTCATGAAACTGTTTTGGTTCTACATTGTAAACAAAATCAGTAACCTATACTAGCAAGCAGACCAACAAAGCAAAAAAGGGCAACAAATACATACCAGTATTTGATAAGAACACATATCATTCTACATAAAAAAAATTGGGAATGACTTCCTAACTAACATGATACCAGCTAAACATACAAATTCCTTCTTTTTAATTCATTCTAAAACATACAAAAACGAACTAGAACCTAGAATAAAACACTTTAAACACTAATGAAGATCATAAATCATGTTTGACTAAGAGATAGCCTACCTTTATTTGTGAAAAACCGGAGGAAGAAGATGCAAAACCTTTTAAAAGTAGCAAACTGTCTTTACATTGGTTGGTCTCTGAAAAATTATTCTCAATGTTGCTCTCAACATTCTCAATAGGCTGACACACCTACAAACATAAAAGAAAGTCAAGGAAGACACATAAGTACAAATGGTGCTTTTACTTTGCATTTAAGAAAACTTGATAGAATTTACTTACCGTAACACACAAACGGTTAAATTCAAAGTCTTCTTGAACCTTCTTGATAAAAGTATGAACTTGACGATCATTTCGCAAATACAAAGGTGGAGGATTTTTCATTTTCAAACTTGGAGAGAGTGCATAGCTAAGTTTTAACTCTGTGATCACACAATCTAGTCCGAAATCTTCTATTACCATCTCAGCCAAAGTTTTAAACGTCACATTCTCATCAACTTCACTAAGGGAACCTCCCTTATGCGAATCCAAAACAAAATCCCACCCCCCATTCACCTTTTGTTGCCACTCACCACAAACTGAATACAATTCTAACATTTCCACGAGTTTGAGCAAAAGCACCACCTAGGTTTCACAAAATCCAGCTTGATCGATTAGTTCTAAAATCCACAAACACAAACAACGATTGATTCAAATCCTGAAAACCACCTAATCGATTCCCGAATCCAACCTAATCAAATCCAAAAGCAAAAACAATCTCTACAAACTAATCACCTAACTTCGTGGTCACATAAACGAATCAAAGCACAAATCCAAACACAAACAAAGATTCTTCGCAAAAACACAAACACCTAAATCAGCAGCTAAACACACTAATGACACGATTCAACACCTAATCGAATCTAGAGCAACACCTAATCAAATCCACAACAACACCTAAACGAATCCAAAAGCAAACACGTAATCAAATCTAGAATCGAAGCTGAATTGATGATTTAAACACCTAATCGAAGCTTAAATATACAAAAGTAGTGAAGAGACGAACCTTACGGCGACGATGGAAGCTTGAAGAAGATCGTGAAACACAAACTCGCCGGCGGACACTACTTGGAAACTCACCGGCGTTCACAGCGAGCTCGTCGAGCTCGTCGCCGATGGTGTTACAAAGGCAAAATGTTTGAGTTTGTTGGGTTATAGAGAAGGGTGTTTTTTGTCTTTTTACTTTAAAACTAATGGTAATTGTGTCAAATTATGGAGTGTGTGGTATAAATGTAAGAAGAACTTAAATCATGGTAGATTAGGGAATTTCTCAATTAAAAATAATGTTGATAAGAAAAAAAAAATAACGAATTAATATGTGCTCAAATGAGATAATATTATAACGTTGACAAAAAACATAAAAAGAGATAATATTATAACTTTTAGTTACGATTTAAATATGAAAGTTTTAAAGTGTTCATCTTGAATCACCTTGTGTTAGGTTCTAAGCATAAACTCTTACATTTCAAGACAAAAGCGAGAAGGATGAGGATAGCAAGAAGACCACCAAAGGAGCCACAAAGCCTGTGAATCCAGTAAGGATCAAACCTGGTCAAGCTCTGGTCACTATATAGAGACAAAGCTATGGCCAAGATCAACAATAGCAGAGCCACAGAGAGCGTAAACACAAAGCTCAAAGACTCGTCTTCGGGTTCTTCATCTTCTTCTGATGAACTGTCTATGTAGAGTGGTGAGAGCACGGCTAGTACCGATAAGCTGATGGCTAAAAACTTCTTGGATATTGTAAACCTCGATCCTATTTCCATCAAGAAACCAAGAGAACCTTGTCTTCCTAATTCTTGTTTGTTGCTCAAGAGAACCAAGAGAACCTTGTCTTCCTAATTCTTGTTTATAGATGACTTTACAATGTCATTCTTGGGAAGGACTAGACTAAGTTTACGAGAAATTGGCTGAGAGAATTGAAGATATGTGTGAATAGAACAGTTTGGCTCAAACACAAGATATGTCTTGTAAATAAAGTATACGTATCTGACTTGTTTAGTGAGAACCTAACATACGTTTATGGTGTGAACCACTCAACATTAACAACTATACTTTAGGATCATATGCTTCTTCACTTTATGTCTCTTTTTATTCTGTTGAGATCTATAAAGATTAGTGAAGATACAGTAACTCTTCTACTTCTTTTTATATACTCATTGCTTTTTTTTCATTTTCATCATGTGCTTATGAAAATAACAAAATCAGAAGAATTCGATTAGTAACAAAAGTGCAATGAGCGAATAAGAGTTATGTTGGGCTTTTAATGGGCCTATGTGTGCTTCATCTAGAAGCTGCACATTGAAGGAGACAAAATCTTATAGACAAAAAAAAAGTGGTTATAAAAACAAAACAAACATGAATTTGGATCGTTACATACAAAAATTAAAGGTAATTACCCTAATTAACAGATCAAGTTAGAGTTTAAAAGAAAGATTAAAACCATAATTAACGATACTTGGGAGAAATTGATTTCTTCTTCATTGATAAATCCACTGATATCGATCATTAACTCTTCTTCTTCTTCGGTTAAGGAATGATCTGGAAGTGGAACTTGAAGGTTGTTGTTGTCGTTTTTAAGACAAAACACATTGTCCCAGCTTTGATCCTCATTGGTTATAGATTCTGTTTCGTGGAACAGAGTCATTCCATTACTCTCTGTTTCCCATAAAGATTCAACAAAATCGATATCATCCTTCACCACCAAGTAACGTGATTGATCTGATGATGATGACTAAAAAAATCTAGGGTTTTGATCATAACAAGGCTCACCACAGATGTTATCGAGGGAAGAAGATAAAGACGAGAAATTAGGGTTTTGTTCGAGAGAAGAGGAGCTAGGGTTTTGATCGGAATCAGAAACAGTTTGTGATTTTTCTTGCTTCTCAAGAAAAGCCATGAGATACTTCTTCGTTCTTATCATACGATCTTCGATCAAGTTTAACTCAGAGAGATCGTCACAATAACGGTAAAGATCAGGAGCTTCCCACCAAAACCCTAGCTTGGATTGTGGGTTAGTAGGAGACTTGCCGCTGAAGTAACAATCAGCAATTACAGAGGCAGGAGAGTAGCCGGAGAAAGAGTAAACAACATCGGAGTTCTCAGCCGGAGAAGTTACAAATACGGCGACGTTGGCTCCGGAGAGAAGAC
Organism: Capsella bursa-pastoris; assembly: GCA_036452645.1. Lineage (NCBI taxonomy): Eukaryota > Viridiplantae > Streptophyta > Magnoliopsida > Brassicales > Brassicaceae > Capsella > Capsella bursa-pastoris. Next base: position 13,174,932 of record CP144195.1, on the reverse strand, counting down.
AGAGATCAGCCGCTTTGGAGAAGAGAGTTTGACGGCGTTTGCTGCAAGCCACCGAGCGTTGTTGTTTAGTGTCGCGTTTCTTAATCTCGATCTTTCGCTTTGTTCCTCTTCTCATCTGATCAGATACGTTCGACAACATTATTAGGGTTTTTTTGTTTTCCTTAAAGAGACGATAAGAGAGAAATTAAAAGATAGAGAGAAACAGAGTGTAGAGAAAAGAGTAGAACAAAGTCATAATTATAGATTAGATTTCCTAATTCATGACTGAGTCAAACTTATAACTTTTCCTTTTTTTGTTTTTCCTCTTTCTCATATATATATGGTTTATATTATTATATATACTTAAGATGATGATATAAATATATAACTGTCATATCATTTTTTTTCTTTTAAAACTTATGTATATCTATTGATTTTAAAAATTGCTTAATTTTTTTAATAAATGGTGTTTCCTCTAATTAATAAATTTTGATTTTAAGAAATGATAATACCTCACTGAAAATAAAATTACAAAATATTGTTTTTCTATGTAAGAATTTATAGATGTTTTAAAAATCAACAATTAGCAAGATAAAAGAAATATATTAAAAACTCCAAATTTTTGGTGATCATGCATGATAAACCAGGGATGTCAAGTTGGTTGTTAATTAAACCAAACCAAATCAATCTATATCCATATAGATTCAATGTCTAATGGATAATGAATGAGTCAATCCTATTAATTTAGCAAATAGTTGGGATAAATCCATAACTCATTTTAATTACTGAATTAATGGAATAAATGAGTTGATCCATTTAATAATTTTCTTATAATTTGAATAAAAATTGCATTTTGTTTCACTCTTAATCTTCAAAACTATAGCCTATAGAGATGCAACGAAGCATAAATATAATTTGATTGGATAAAAATCAAGATATATAACTAAGCAAAAAATTAAATCTTACCATAAGAATATATAATAATTATGAGAGATATAATAATATCATAAGATTTCTCATTCACTAGTCAATGAGCTAATTAGAGTAAGTTTTCTCACCATTTCAATTGGAAGTGTTCTTCTAATGACATAATTGCAGCGACATCCATTCGTTAAAAAATGTAATTAATTCTAATTTCATCATATAACTCTTCTCTTTAGCTGCAAAACTCACAATATCTCTTATATATTAAAAGAGAAGTACATTTGTACTTTGGGCGGGTCAATTTAAATTTTTTAACCAGGATTCTTAAATTGGATCTTTGATAGGTTCAATTTAATTCACATAAATGTGTATTTTCAAATTAAATTCCATAACATATATTTGGGTAACTATAGTTATATTATTAATCTCCTCTCATCTTTATGTGACCTTATTTTTAGTTTATTATATTAAAATATATAATATAAATGTAAGGTAAAAATTCAATTTTTTTTACATATGTTGCAATTTAAAATTTTCAAAACGAACATATAGTACTCTGTTGACAAAAAAAGTATGTATAACGTTCCATCGGCTAAATATTTTTGACAATAGTTCAGATTATTATAAATAAGCCCAACATGCTTCAAATTACAAATGAGCAGTAAACTTGATTTATCAGACATCTAAATTATTTATTTTATGTGATATAATCTGGTTTTAAGGTTTGAACAAATTAAAACTTTTAAATAGCTTCAAATATGATAATAGTTAAAAAATTTAAAAGGTTCATATATATTATAATTATTAAAACTTTTAATTGGTTTAAATATTATAAATATATAAAAGAATAGATAATTTTACAACGGGTCAGAACGTATATCAGGACGTATATTAAATTATTAATAATTTTGCAACGGTCAGACCATGATTTAGACCACTTAAGTTTTACAACCAAATACCTTGTAATACCAAATTATATATATATATATATATATATATATATATATATATATATATATATATATATATATATATATTTTAAAATTATATAGAAAATTATTCACTTTTAGTGAATTACGGGTCCTAATTATAAAAAATTTGATTTAACAATATGTAACAACATTTCAAATATACTAAAAAAACAGTTACCTTATTTTTAGAAATCACATTTTTTAATACATTATACATGTATAAATTCTATTTTTTTGGTTAGTGTGCATGTATAAAATCTAAAAAGTATACTATATTTGTTAATTTTTCTCAAACCCTTACGATTTTAAACATATACCCTCTTTCAAAAACTATGTACACATTTACATACTCCTGAGCTACTTGCCACTAAAATAGTACCCTCAACTCCATCATTAAAGTTATTTTCAATGTTGCCTGTAATCTGAAGTATAAATTAACCAAATAATGAGTTAATTGTTAAAAAATATATGAATTGTTATTTTATCTTCGAACTGAGCTAACCCACGTAGCCAGTTCCGAATACAAAGCAGAGCTTGAACATTTCTTGGAAGGAGGCGGTTTCTGTAAGGGTTCAAAACCCGAGCGCCAATACTGAACGAGGACTCTGTTGCCACTGTGGTGATTGGTATGCTAAGCACATCACAAGCTAAAGTAGCCAAATCACCATATCGTTGCCCACTGCCTTTCCAATAACTTAAAACCTCCAAGTCTGTAAAAGACCTCAAATCTAGCCTTGGATCATCCAAATAATTTTCCAAATTCGACTTTGTGTTATCAGACCCAAGTTATATGCTCCTCTCAAGCTCCAAGACATCATGTATGAAGAAAACACTAATTAGACATATATGATGATTATGAATCATATTTTAAGATATGAAAGATAGATGGAGAAAAACAATTACATAATTTGGATCATCTTCTAGTGGTAATTCATTAAGAAGATCAAGTGGATTTTTGATGTTGAGAAAGTGGAAAAAGTCCAAGCCTTTTCCCTGTGGTCTTTATAAAGAACCTTCAAATTCTGCACAATAACTTCAACATTTTCTTCGGAAGTACTAGGATCCACTTTATGAAAAGCTGATTTCAGAATTTGCACTAAAATTGTAATTTACAATGAATACAAGCAAAGTAAATCGATGGATAAACAATATTATTTTACCTTCATCATCAACCTTGTAACCATGAATCCAAAAATATGTACAAAGCTTGGACGTTACTAGAAAGAAGTTGACTGTGATATTTATTTATCGCATGAGATCAAATACTAAAGGGAGATTCATAAGCTACAATGGTCATTGATATGTTAAGAACGTCCATTGCCATATACATTAATGCGCCGAATTTGTTTTTGTTTTCTTTCCGGTAATTCAAAATATACATCTTATTAGCTATATCTTAGTAATATGTAGTTTAATTTGTAATTAAGCTGCTTGTATGACATATTGGTCACAAGTTCGAATATGTGATTGTACATGTTATCATGTTTACTTTATTTTTCAATATTATTATATGTTTTTTATTTTTCTTAAATAAATTTACATGCCTTCAGTTCTAATTTATTTTTCTATCTTGAATTTGACTTAAAAATATTAATTCATATTTTTGAATTGCTTACTATGCATAAGTTCAATTGAAAAATATTAGTAAAACTAGTAAATGTGTAGACTTTAAAAGATGTTTGTTTTGTAGGTAATTTATCATTCTAGATTACAAATTTGTGTGATATAGTTAGAAAAATTGGTCTACCATGGTCTTATCCACTCCTCTTTTCTCAACCAATTGAGAACTTCCAAACACATGGTTTTTGAGGGATTCACCAGCAATGGACTCTATTTTCTCACAAGATGGAGGCTATACCATTTCTCTCTATTACCAATGACACCATGGTATAAACAAAGTTCGTAACGATTATATTGCCGGAGCTTACTCATTTCAAAAGTTTATATTATGGAATCATATAGTGATATATATATATATATATATATATATATATATATATTATATTATGGAATCAAAAGTTCAGTTCTCCCTTATTGTGTATTATAACTTTGTTTTTTTTTCACATACTAGACATCCTTATATTCTACTAAGTATATGCAGATATAATGATATAGATATGTAATATTAGATTACACCAATGTATATAAGAGTACAAATATACTGTTAACAATAAAATCAAATTTAAAATGAAAAATACTGGCATTACGATTCCTTATCAAAAATATAGTAAACTTCATTCATGATATATAAGTTGTTAGTAATTGGCCTAAATTAGTAAAAAAAATTAAGTTGCAAACCTAAAAAACAAAAACCAGAATGTTTTTTTTGGTCAAAATTTAAAAAGAGGTTTTGAAGGGCAAAATCGTCAATTTAAATATATCTATCTGTATAGCTCTGTGTGGAAGAATCTCTCATTTTATAAAGAAAAACATTTCACTCTTTCTCACGCGCTTCAAACTTTTCTCAGAAACTAACAAAAATTTTCTCGAGAAAAAAAATCTAAAGAACAAAAATGGCGGATCAGCTTACCGATGACCAGATCTCCGAGTTCAAGGAAGCTTTCAGCCTATTCGACAAGGACGGAGATGGTCTCTTCTTCTTCTTCTTCTTCTTCGTATCTCAGATCTCTTCTTCGTTTCGTTTTTTTTCTTCTTTGGTTTGCTTCTTCATCGTTTTCGTGGTTCTTAGCATTTGTTAGAATCTGTATCTGATCCTGAATTGAATGTGATTTAGAGGACGATCTCGTTTTGATTAGCTTCAGTATTTGCTTGTTTGCTCAAATCTCGAACGCGTTTTAGGGTTGCTTATGGCTGTTGATTTCAAATCGTGACATTGGAGATCGTTGCCTTGTTGTTTCTTTTGTGATTTGCTCTGATTCTGAACCAATCCTGTGACGAATCTTGCTAATTTTGATATGTACGATGAGGTTACTCACATAATTTAGTGGTCATTTGGGTTTGAATTTGAAATTGAATCAGGTAGATTGATCTGTACATGTTTCTACTCAAATCTGTTAAGGAAGAAGAAGTTCATAGTATCCATCTATGTAGTTGTGAATTATATTAGTTGAGAACTTGCAAAGCTCTGCTGCATTAGTCTTAGCATGGTGTACATCTTGTGGTGCTTATTGGTCATGGCATCATTCTTAGAACATGATGCATCTTGTGGCCTTTGATTAGAAAGAGGCTTGAAATGTTTCTTGGTGGATTGTGTGCAAGAAGTTTCATTGTTAACTTGGTACACTTTATTCGATCGTATCGTCATCTGATATATATATATACTGATTGGGTTAAGTAGTGGAATAAGAGTACTGTACAAAGAGCATTTTTTAAGTTGGTACAGCTATTTAGGATATTGACACATTACTTGTGATATTACATTTGGTTCTTCTTCTCCCTGATACTTGGAACTCTTGCACTCTGAAATCTGAAGTTGGCTTCAAAATTGGGTTGGTTTTGCAGGTTGTATCACCACAAAGGAGCTTGGGACAGTGATGAGATCACTTGGGCAGAACCCAACAGAAGCTGAGCTCCAGGACATGATCAACGAAGTTGATGCAGACGGGAACGGGACAATAGATTTCCCAGAGTTCCTGAACCTTATGGCACGGAAGATGAAAGACACTGATTCAGAAGAAGAGCTTAAGGAAGCATTCAGAGTTTTCGACAAGGACCAGAACGGTTTCATCTCCGCGGCTGAACTCCGCCATGTGATGACAAATCTTGGGGAGAAACTGACTGATGAGGAAGTCGATGAGATGATCAGAGAAGCTGATGTTGATGGTGATGGTCAGATCAACTACGAAGAGTTCGTTAAAGTCATGATGGCAAAGTGAGATTCTTCTTATCCCTCAAAAATCCCCAAGTCTGTTTTTTTTTCTTCTTCAAATCTTTAAAACTGAGAAAAGAAATTTATTAAACAAACGATACAGACAGATAAAGATTTGCTTCATTGTTTGTTTTGTTGTTTGGTCGTAATTTTTTTTTGGTTTGCTTCTTCTTTACTTGATTGCTTCCTTATTCGCTTCTTTGGTTTTGTCATGTGTCCGTGAAGTTTGAACTCATAAGTTGCTGCTTTAAGTCTCTTGACCCATTTGATGTTGTTCTATGTTTTCTTTTTTTTTTTTTTTTTATCTTTCTTGCTCTCTAAATTATTGCAGTTCATTAGAGATGGACTAATTTTTATAAACTGTAATTATGGGAGGGAAAAAAAAATTCTAACACAATATGGCAAAATCCAAGTTTAAAATTTGCTTCTGTTGATGTTAATTTGCCTCTGGTGGAATCTGAGTATCTCACCATCAAAAGAAGAAAATTAGAAAACTAAGTTAACTACACATATTTACATTTTCCCCCATTTAAATTATTACATTAGCTCTTTGAGTTTGATATTTGGAACTTATATATAATATACATCTATAGAAAAGTTTGTTTTATATGATTTTTTTTTTAATTTTATCAATTTATTTTGATTTTGGTTTACATCAATTTATTTTGATTGATTATAGATATAAATATTTCTTCAATTTTATTTAGTTTTCATCTACTTTAAAATATTTGACTATTTTATAGGGTTTTTTTCTGTTTATATAACTTGGATATTTTTCCTAGCTTTTCAAATATTTTATGCAAACATCAAATTTTATAATTACAACTTTTTCATTAGTAAATCAAAATTATATTTATTTGAATAACACCCTAAGTTTGTTTTCATATTAAAAAAATTTCATACAATCAAATTTCCTAATTTAATTTTCAACCTCATGAAACTTTTTATTTCTTAGTAAGAATGAATCTTTTTCTTAAATCACTTCATATAGTCAAAATTCTTTAATAAAAATGAAAGTATAATACTAAGGTTGAATTATAGATCTTCTATGTTTTGGTGAAGAACTAAAGAAACAAAAACATATTGGCGTTGTCCAATTCACTCATTTCAAAGAAACAAGAGACCAAACTATATACTCTTTCTGTATTCTTTCTTGTTCTCTCAGTCATGTTTGGGAATACGCAAGTAAAATGATAGAGAAGTTAAAGAAGAAGAAGAAGACGAAGAAGAAAAAGAAGCATACCAAAAATGCAAAAAGGAATGAGAAAGAAACGATCAGTCAGAAACCCGTAAAGCCCGAGTCGCGTCGCGTTTCCAGCTGTTTGAATCTCCTCTGCCACCGCTCTTCTTATTGCTCAATTTTATAGCTCACTGTTAAGAAAAAGAGGAAGATGGTTGAAAGCTAATAGTAGACAACTTGTATTATATAGGCTACATAAAATGTATAAAGAAAATATTGGTTGGTGGGTAGAAGACTAATGATCATGTAGTTTGATTCAAACCATTTAGTTTAGTCCCACGGAAAAAAAATCATTAAAACTAATAACACCAATATTACATAAATTCTTAGTCAAAAACCTAATAAAAATGGGTAAAATGCGTATCACGTTCATGAAACTCCGTAGAATTAAGAAAAATCATAGTACTTTAGCTAGAGGAATAAATGCAAGTACTAAGTAGAGGAATTGAAGCTAAGATATCCATGAAAGTGAGTTCATTTTTACAGCTTTAGAGTGTATTCAATCAAGCATTTGAAATAACAAATTTCGTTTATTTAATCATAATTTTAAAAGTCTTGCGACAAAATCTAGTGTTTTTGAAACAATGATTTAAAAACAATACTTCCAAACATTTTCAACATTGGGGTTTTAATATATCGTTGTTCTTTTTTTATAATTGCGCGACTCCAGTTACGACTCTTTTCTCGGCAAACCATATATTGTTATGATGAACATTTGAAAAGATAAAAATGTAAATTATAAAAATTCCTAACTAAAGTTTTGTTTTAATATGTTTTTAACTTTTATGTGCATCGTCTTCTCCGCAGATCTGAATCAATGGATTCAAAACCTACAACGACCACTACTTCAAAGTTATGACACCGATTGTATTGCTAATTAATTCGGCGACTCCAAAATCACGTAATTTAAATCGCAGCGAACGGAAGAAATGAGAGATTAAGAAAAAAAAAAGAAAAAGTAAATGTGTTTTTTTTTGGTTGTGTGTCGTCGTTGTTGCAACTCATTATCGAACATGTCCATAATGTGGTTTACCGGATTTTTGTAACTAAAAAAATACAATATTGAAATCTCATAGTTTTAATTAAAATTTCGGAGGATTTTATTACAATTTATAACAATTTCTCCAGATTCACCTTAAGTTATGTAAGAACCGATTCAACCTCAAAATATTCAAAAGATATGGTTGAATACAACTCCCTAAATTTACATGATATGATTTGGTGTATGAGTACATGAAATGCTTACAAGGAACCTCCATTGTGTAACAAGTGATTTCAATATAACGTAACGGTCATATAAATGCCATTAGCATCACCTCTCATGACTCTAAACGAGACATCGTCAACATAAGAACTTAACAATATTAGAACTTAACATTATCGACATCGTCAACATAAGAACTTAACAATACTAATAAAAATAACTTAAAAACTCAAATATAATGTGGGAAGTATCAAATGTAACATACAATTTTTCAAGAGCAAACCATTTTCTATAAGCATTACAAACTTGCGTATTTATTTTGGTTAGCTTACATAAGAAAGAGCGTTACGGTTTGAAGTATCAATAGCCATAGAAGAACTCGTGCACCTTAATGATCTGAGTGACTCGATCAATGATCTTAATCAGGTCGGGTAAAGATTTCGACATAGCGGGTCGGGTCAAACATTTACGAACCCAACACATTAGCTTGGGAGTATGATCCTCAACACTAAAACCACCAATTGTCTCCCAAGTATGGAACCAAGGGTAATAGGAGATAAGGACCAAGTCCACAATTGAAACGTTGTCGTTTCCACCTAAGTAGACCTTATCTCCAAGCTCTCTTTCTAACACTTTCAAGATCTCTATGAACTCTCGTTTTGCTTCTTCTTGTTCTTTGCCCTTCTTTGTCCATGTTCTTCTTCCGGCATCAAAAACCTAATTTTTTAATTTTATTCATTAATCCACACACTATACCAATCAATATAAAGTATTTAGTAGATCATATTTGTTATTTTGAAGTATCAACAAGAAGTTACATATACCAAAATGTTAAATTAACTACTAACAAAGAAATTAAGAATATGTAATAGTTAATTTAGGCTACAAAACTATCAATAAAGTAATAATTTTTATTAATAAATGAATATCTCTATAAATTAATAGATTTTCACGGTTTCAAAGTTATTAAGGTTTTACTGTTTAATAGTACCTTTTTGTCGATTAAATCAGCCCAAAATCTACACTGTGACTTCTGATAAGGATCAGAAGGTAGTAGCTGGAGAGTTTTATCATTTTTCCAGACCTCATTGATGTATTCAAGTATGTTATTGGACTCGCAAATCGGTTTACTATTGTGGATAAGAACCGGAATTTTCTTGTGGACCGGATTGGTTTGGAGCAACAGATCAGTCTTCTGACCAAACACATCTTCTTCCTTGTACTCGAACTTGATCTCTTTCTCCTCTAACGCCATGATGACTCTTGCTCCAAACATGCTTGGCCAGAAGTTCAACACCACCACTTCTTCTTCTGACATGTTTTTTTTTTTGTTCTGACCTTCAACTTTTCCTTTTGGGTTCAATGAACTTAGTGGAGAGAGCCCTTTGATGGCTTCGAAGTCTCCAGGCAATATATATGACTTTAACGTAAAAGTTAAACTATTAGAGGACAAATTAAATAATAGAGATTCTCAATACCTAACCTCGTTTGAAACGTTATGCATCTATACTATTAAAAGGGAAGCATTTTGTATAAGATGAACATAGTATATACAATTAAAATGAGTAAAACAGAATTTTTTTGTAAGTGTACCCAAACAGAATTAAAAACCAAAATGAAATAAAATGCAATCTCAACCATGTAGCCAAACAGAATTAAAGACAGCAAAATATATTTTTAGAAAACAAATCGGCTTTAAATACATAAAAAATCGAAATTAATAACTAACCAACATTCATGAAAATCATAATAAATTTGTTACCATAAAAGGTGGACTATTTAATTCGAAATTGTATATATCTATAGAGAATTTCTTAGATATACCCCTCTTGGGGTATCTCTTTTTAAAAATACCCCTATAGGGGAAGCATTTTTAAATATACCCTCTTAAAGATTTTTAAGACAATTTTACCCTCCTAAATGACCTAAACCTTTCTCTTCTCCTTTCTTCGCCGTTTCACCGTTTCGAAGCTTCACCGTCGTTGACTCTCGCCGTCGTCGACTCTCGCCGTCGTCTCTTCTCGGCATCGGCGTCGTCTCTTCTCGGCATCGCCGTCGTCTCTTCTCTCCATCGCCGTCGTCTCTTCTCGGCATCGCCTTCGTCTCTTCACCGTCGTTGACTCTCGCCGTCGTCTCTTCTCGGCATCGCCGTCGTCTCTTCTCTCAATCGCCGTCGTCTCTTCTCTGCATCCCCTTCGTCTCTTCTCTCTATCGCCTTCGTTTCTTAATTACATATTTCCTGGTTCGTTTCCCAGATCTGATCACTTCCTGGTTCGTTTCCCAGATCTGATCACTACTTGATTAGATCTCATCACTTTTTCAACCAATTTTGTTCTTCTTCGATGTACTTGTTGTTATCTGTTGTTGAATTTTGAAGGATTTTTTTCATTGTTGTTTCTATTCTTATACCTTTTAAAATCCATTTAAAATCCATTTAAACTCCTTATAATTGATTTACTTGATTAGATCTCATCACTTTTTCAACCAATTTTGTTCTTCTTCGATGTACTTGTTGTTATCTGTTGTTGAATTTTGAAGGATTTTTTTCATTGTTGTTTCTATTCTTATACCTTTTAAAATCCATTTAAAATCCTTATAATTGATTTACTTGATTAGATCTCATCACTTTTTCAACCAATTTTGTTCTTCTTCGATGTACTTGTTGTTATCTGTTGTTGAATTTTGAAGGATTTTTTCATTGTTGTTTCTATTCTTATACCTTTTAAAATCCATTTAAACTCCTTATAATTGATTTACTCACCACGTTTTCATCGTGAATTTGCTTTGTTTTCGCAGGACTTATTAGAGATGCTTGAACTGTATTCAGTTTGTGGATTATGGAAGTTGAAGCATAATATTAAATGGGAATTTGAAATTGATGATGAGAGGGGAGTTTCTTTGATTAGCATTGATGAGGGAACTAGTTTTAAGGATTTGGTCAAAATGCTTTATGAAGATTTTACAATTAATAATCAGAAACATTCTCTAAAGCTTAGTTTCCAATTGCCTTCTATGACTGCAACACTAGGTAGTCATCCAATTTTTATTAGAAATGATAGGCAACTGGCAACTTTTATGAGAATTTCTGCACAAACACAGAGTATTCATCTATGTGTTACTGTAGAGGATAATTGTGTCATAGTTGAGCAGGTATATTTTATTGATCACTTTCTTAATTTTGCTTATAAATCATTACAATCTTTAGTGACTGTAGTGAACTCTTTCTGTCTGTTACAACTCATTATAATCGTAGTGCCTGTTAACTTTTCAGGATCAAACTAGCTCATATCAGTTTGTTGCAAGCGATGTATCTTCTGCTTCTCATTCTCAGGTAAACCTCTTTTAAAAATACTGTTTAAAACTTTTGAAAACCTTATAAAAATCATTTAAAACCCTTTTAAAACATTATAAACAAGACAAGTTGTTCGAAAACTCATCTATTATTAGGATACTGAATTTGTACTTTCAGGTTCCAACAATGCCTAATCCTCCTGCTGCTACTTCTGGTCTTTTTACTTCCACTGAGGTACCTTATAAAAATCATTTAAAACCCTTTTAAAACATTATAAACATGACAAGTTGTTTTGTAAACAACATGGTTCTTATAAAGTCCTTATAAAACCCTTTTAAAAAAATTATATTAAAAATCGTATTAAAGGCTATTAAAAGCTTTTGTAATTTTGATGCCTAGATTTATTAGGATACTGAATTTGTACTTTCAGGTTCCGACAATGCCTAATCCTTTTGCTGCTACTGCTGGTCTTTTTATTTCCGCTGAGGAACCAAGAACGTCTACTATCATTAATCAGCAGCCGGTGATATGTAACCAAACAACTTCTTTTTTGGCTACTGATGTTTCTTGTCCAAATCGTACTCAGGTAATCTACTAATTTAGATAAGGTAAACTTATAATGTTTATAAGTTAGTTTGGAAACAACTTGGTTCTTGTAAAGTCCTTATAACAATCTTTTAAAATCCTTATAAACAGCTTTTAAAACCCTTTTAAAAATATATTAAAAATCATATAAAAGTCTTTTAAAAGCTTTTGTAATTTTAATGCATAGATGTATTAGGATACTGAATTTGTACTTTCAGGTTCCAACAATGCCTAATCCTCCTACTGCTACTTCTGGTCTTTTTACTTCCACTGAGGTACTTAGAACGTCTACTATCATTAATCAGCAGCCAGTTATATGTAACCAAACAACTTCTTTTGGGGCTACTGATGTTTCTTGTCCAAATAGTACTCAGGTAATCTACTACTTTAGAAAAACCCTTTTAAAAAAATATTGTTTCAAATCATTATTAAGTTAGTACGTCTTTATTTTTCAGGATCAAACTAGCTCATATCAGTTTGTTGCAAGCGATGTATCTTCTGCTTCTCATTCTCAGGTAAACCTCTTTTAAAAATACTGTTTAAAACTTTTGAAAACCTTATAAAAATCATTTAAAACCCTTTTAAAACATTATAAACAAGACAAGTTGTTTTGTAAACAACATGGTTCTTATAAAGTCCTTATAAAACCCTTTAAAAAAAATTCTATTAAAAATCGTATTAAAGGCTATTAAAAGCTTTTGTAATTTTAATGCCTAGATTTATTAGGATACTGTATTTGTACTTTCAGGTTCCGACAATGCCTAATCCTTTTGCTGGTCCAAATAGTACTCAGGTAATCTACTACTTTAGATAAGGTAACCTTATTATGTTTATAAGTTAGTTTGGAAACAACTTGGTTCTTGTAAAGTCCTTATAACAATCTTTTAAAATCCTTATAAACAGCTTTTAAAACCCTTTTAAAAATCTATTAAAAATCGTATAAAAGGCTTTTAAAAGCTTTTGTAATTTTAATGCATAGATGTATTAGGATACTGAATTTGTACTTTCAGGTTCCGACAATGCCCAATCCTCCTGCTCTACTTGATGTTGGTTCTTTGTTTTGCGGAAAGTTATTCAAAAGCAAAAAAGAAATGACTACTCAGCTGCGGATGTATGCGCTGAAAAACAGTTTTGAGTTTCAGACTAAGAAGTCGGACAACAAGAGATATGTTCTGAATTGCATTGATGAAAATTGCAATTGGAAGTTACGTGCTATTAGAGTTAAAGGATCAGATGGTTTTATCATTAGAAAATATATCAGTCTGCATAGTTGTGACTCTACATTAAGGAATGTAAATCATCGTCAAGCAGATGCAAAGACATTGGGTGGAATGGTTAGCAACCATTTTGAAGGAGGAAAGCTTCCACTCAGACCCAAGCAACTAATAGAAATCTTCAGAAAGGATCATGGAGTTGGGGTGTCGTACTCAAAAGCATGGAGAGCTCAAGAACATGCTACAGAAGTTGCTAGGGGGTTACCTTCTGATTCTTTTGAGGTTCTTCCTAAGTGGTTCCACATGGTAGCAATGAAGAATCCAGGCACTGTCACTTTTATCGAAGTAGATTCTGCTAATAAGTTTAAGTATGCTTTTCTTGCCTTTGGTGCATCTATTCGAGGTTTGAAGTTGATGAGGAAAGTCATTTCTATTGATGACGCCCATTTGAAATCAAAGTTTAAAGGGACTTTGCTTGCTGCTTCTGCTCAAGATGGGAACTTTAATCTATATCCTATTGCTTTTGCTGTTGTAGATTCTGAGAATGACGCATCGTGGAACTGGTTTTTGCGTTGTTTGAAGACCTTTATTCCAGACGAAAATGATCTGGTTTTTGTATCAGATCATGCAGCTTCAATTGAATCTGCTCTTGCAGCAAATTACCCCCAAGCTCATCATGCACTCTGCACTTTTCACTTGTAGAAAAACCTTGAAACAAACTTCAAAGGTTCTACACTTATTCCTGTCTTTTATGATGCTTCACGAGCCTACACAACACAGCTGTTTGAGTACCTCTTTACTCAAATATCCATAGCCGATGAAAAATTGGGAGCGTACCTTTGGCAAGTAGACGTTCGGAAATGGGCTCGTGCAATGTCGCCTTCAAATAGGTACAATATTATGACATCAAACTTGGCTGAGTCTGTGAATTCTTTGTTGAAAGAGACACGTGAGTACCCAGTTGTATGCTTGTTTGATACAATCCGCTCTATTATGACAAGATGGTTCCATGAACGACGAGAAGAGAGCTGTCGACATCCGTATGCAGTTACTTCAAACGTGTCACAGATTATGAATTCTTCATATAATGAATCTTCCCGCTGGCTTGAAGTCTGTCCAGTAAATCAAAATATATTTGAGGTTAAAGGAGGTGAACAATTGCATGTGGTGAATTCGGATGCTAGAAGTTGCACATGTCGTGTGTTTGATATCGACAGGTTCCCCTGCGCACACGCAATCGCTGCTGCAAAACATGTTAATCTCAACGAAAACATGTTTGTTGATGATTTTTATTCCACTGATAGGTAATAACAGGTTTTATAAGGTTTTTATAAGGTTTTTATAGGGTTTTTATAAGGTTTTATAAGGTTTTTATAAGGTTTTTATATGTTTTTTATACGTTTTTTTATAAGTGTTTGATAAGAAAGTTATATGATTACAGGTGGCGTTTATCATATTCGGAAAGCATTTACCCAGTAGGTGATATGACGTATTGGGAGATTCCAGAGACTATTTCTAATTTCGTTAGCCGGCCACCTTCAACTCGTATACCTAGTGGCAGGCGGAAGAAAAAGAGAATACGTTGTTCATGGGAGCATGGAAGGTCTACGACAAAAAAAAGGCATACAAATGCAGCAGGTGTGGCCAGTCTGGACACAACAAATCCAGTTGTGTAGCTGCTATCTAACTCCTTATTTAATTCATCTCGAATTTGTTATTCTTTAGACAATGTTTTACAAAGGTTAGTATCATATTTTATGATTATCATTTTTATAAGGTTTTTATAAAGTTTTATACTGCTTTTATGAGTACCATTTTGTATAAAGTTTTATGATTTTCATTTTCAATATGGTTTTTATAAGGTTTTTATAAGGTTTTTATAAGGTTTTTACAAGGGGTTTAACAATTTCCATTCCCTCAGCACCTTTGCAACATAGATATCATTAACCTTTTACTTCAAAATACTAGAAAAATGCAGCAGAATACAAAGAAACAGCAACCTACCAATGTACTAACACAATAAAGTGTTAAAGTTTCTTAACATTTCAAAGATCTTCAATAACATTTAACAAGTTGCAAATCACCAGAATAGCAGGTTTCCTAACTGATCCAACTTGATACTATGGTTGCGCCTTTAAAAAGCAATACCATTTCCTAACTGATCCACCCGAAAGAAAACTCAATCATAAGTATCTGTCCTTCTCCATCTGCAATAAAAAGAGTTCATGTTAGATAACAGTAAGATTGTAAACAAAAGTATCAAAAAGTTACATTACTGACCTTTAATGTTGAAAACATTCTGGTAGCAAGGTATTTCACTTGTGCAGTGGCATCAGTTGGCACTTTGTCAAGAGGTACAGCACTTAATGCCCATATCAACAATGCCAAAGGGAAACCTTTGACTTCATATTGGCCTCTCGCCCATGTAGTTGTATCCATCCTTCTGATACTTGTTGCTAAGACGTTGTAGGCTTCCTTTCCCCAAGCTAAAGAAGTATACGCCTCGAAATCGGATGCATTCTTAAGTCTTGACGCGGGGATACTCTGTGTGGAATTAAGCGTCATTAGTAGTTCCTCTGTAAGGATGACCGCTGCAAGACAAAGCTTCTCATCTTCTCCCGGCGGTGCCTCTGGGTTACCAAACAGATAAGCCTGCAATTTTTTCAGAGTCAAATCTTTTCGCTTTGTCCAGCTGTACGAGTCCCCTTTCCTCCTTTGATTTATATCAAGCTGTTCACATTGAATACCTGTGTTATATCAAACAACGAGGTTAGTGTTTTCAATATACTCAAAGAATTTGTACATACTTTTCAATACTTTAAAACCAAATGAAATCCTTGTAAAAACCTTATAAACAGCTTATAAAACCTTAGAAACCCTTAAAAATTCTTTTTAAAAGGCGTTTATGAACATTTTAAAAAGCTTCTAAACCCATTTTAAAAGCTTTTAAAACCTTTTTAAATCGTTACCTAACTGTTTTCAAATTGTATAAAACCATGTAAAAATCATTTAAAACACTTCTAAAACCAACCACTACAAATCGTAACCAAATATATATGAAATACCTGTTGACAGAAAAAATTCTCTCATGGAGAAACGTGTTGGCTGTGAAGCGATTCTGAACCACAAGTTGTTTCCTTTTGTCTTCAGCCTCCTCATCATAATATAATGAAATAGTTTGACCGAGAATTTGAGTCTTTTTGCTTCAATCTTGATGATATGTCCAAGGAAAGAATTTTGAAGCTTTTTGAACGATTCATCGCTCAAAACAGCTTTAACTTTTGGAACTAACCTCAAATCTGAATGTTGGATAATAGATGCTGAAATGTTTGGTTCAGAACCATCATCATAGATCCCTTTAGGTAGATCTATGATGTGCATTGAGTCATTGTTATCCATCTGCAAAATAATCAGAACTCTTAAGAACTCTTATAAGTCGCACAGGTTAAGTCTATGAGTTAGGTTCCTAATTTCCAGCATTACCTTTCACTATCTACCAACATAAAAATTGTATTTACTCCAAATTTTCATACCAAAACACTTAATTGCATCTTCAGAAACAGAGTTTAACTTGTGAATGTTAAGTAAGAAACTCAAAACTGGAAACAAGGCTCCACCTAAACAAGAAAAAAGTCTGAAAAAACTACCCATCAGCCTATACAAATGCCTCCATTTACCACTAACGTAATTAACTTTAAGACCAACTCTACACTTAAATCTACAAAAACTCAGATTCTCAAAAATTAGGTAAAAATTTAAAAAAATCAGATTCTAAAAAAACTCAGATTTTTAAAAATTAGGTAAAACCCTAAAATTGGAAATTGGAAATTATAGCAAACCTGTACAATGCTAGTCTCAAAAATCCCAAGGCGACGGCGACAGTGACCACAACTAACGACGGCGACAGTGAACTACAACTAACAACAACGAAACCAGGCGAACAAAGAGAGAAGCAGGCGAAGATTAAAAATGAAATCCAAGAGAGAACCAGGCGAAGATGAACAATGAAATCCCCAATTTCGGTGAAGAACAAGGAAGGAATTGGAACCACGGAGAAGAACGGTTGGGATCCAAAGAAAGAACAAAGAAGAACGAAGAAAAACGAAGAATACATTTACTAGTATAAAACCCTTATAAAGTTTCAGAATACAAATAAACCCTTATAACAACCTTTGTATTTCAAATTCATTTAAAACCCTTGTAAAGCTTTATTAGTGAATTCAAAATTGTTTACAAACCTTTTGTAAGAACCCTTGTATTTAAAACAAGGTTATAAACCGCGTAACACGCAATTATAGTTTTAGTATTGAAATAGCACGAGTATGATTGAAGTGTTATATTATATTTTTCTTGGAAATCCATTGAGAACTCTTTGTAAAGGTTTTAAAAGATGATTGAAGTGTTATAATATTTTCAACAAAGATAAATTTCAAATCGACATAGTTACCAAAAGTAATATAAAATATGTCCTAGCTCTCCATACACCACTCCTTAGCATAGTCATCCATAGTCCTACGCAAGGTAATGTGAATAACGTTAGAATACTGTTTTAAACTGTTGTAAAACCTACAATATCAAAAAAAAAACTCATACTAACCTATGTATTTCCTAATTCAGCAAATATGTCAACCGCGAGTTTCTTTCGGATATCTGCAATGGTGTGTTTCAGGAACTCGTCATTAGTCTTTTTAGATATTGCATAGCTTTCCATTAACTTTACCATGTACACACCACTATCTTCAATCTTGTTAATCTATATAAAAAAAACAAACTGAAAAGTCAACAGTATTTACATATAATATAACCTCAAAACCAAGACATTCTCAAAAAATATAAAAAAACTTATCAAAGCTTATAAAAACCATATAAAACCTTATAAACCATATAACAACCATATAAAAACCTTATTAAAACCTAATAAACTCTTGATAAACCTTATAAAAACTCTTTAAAACCTTCTAAATACCTTATAAAACACTATAAATCATTTTAAAACCTCGCAAGCCTTTTACTAATTACAAATATTACCTGTGTACAGTTGCCGGATAGGAGACTGACACGGAAAGGAGAGGAATTAAAAGGAGAGTCATCAGTCCTCTCTACCATTGGAAACTTCTTCTGTGCAATATATGGCATTGATCTAGCATACGCTTCGACCTGTTTTTTTTTCTGTTTATCACTGAAAAATGATGATGCATTGTCCCAGATATGGATTGATCTTGAGGCCAAATTAATCTCCAGTAGTGCAAATATGACTTTTGTGCGTTTCTCCTTAAACACCTTACTGAAACATTCATCTTCAAAGTTAAAGCCTTCTTTG
The DNA here is from genome assembly GCA_036452645.1 of Capsella bursa-pastoris. NCBI lineage: Eukaryota > Viridiplantae > Streptophyta > Magnoliopsida > Brassicales > Brassicaceae > Capsella > Capsella bursa-pastoris. The sequence continues at coordinate 13,156,374 of CP144195.1, read as the reverse complement.
TCGTCAATGAATATCGCGTAGGAATCATCAATCGCTTGAAGGAATTTTGAATCCACTAATGTCCCATCTTTTTGACATAAATATCAGGATGACTTTCTTTTCTTTGCTTATATAGCTGAACCGCTGCATCAATATGCTAAACTCAACAAAAACAAAATCAAAGTCAGATCAACAATATTAGAGAAAGCACTAAAACTATTGTAAGTTTTTTATAAGGCTTTTGTACGGTTTTTATACAGTTAGGTTCTCACAAATTTACATATAAGTCTTTTTAAACGGTTTTTATAATGTTCTCAAAAATAGTAAACTGAAAAGTCAATTCTAAAACTTATAAAAGCCTTATAAAAAACTTATAAAACAAATTAAAACTGTTAGAAAACTTACAGCTGCTGTTATTGATTTTCCTGGCGTCTCAAGTGTTGTGAACCACTTGGCATCAACTTTGTTACCTAGAATTGTTAGAGGCCTAAAAACGAACACAACATATTTACAGCTTTTAAAACACTTATAAACAACTAAACGGAATTCCATTTCTTTTTTTGTCAAATAAAACTGAAACTTACTTTGTTTTCCTTGAACTCTTCCATTTAGCCAATAGTTCTACCCGTGTTGTATAAACTTTTTCAAAGGGATGAACAATTGGGTGCCTTTTCTTCTCAGCCGTGTAAGGCCACTGAGTGTGAATTGATGGAGCATGGTTTCGTTCACTTTTCCTTTTTACTTCACCAACATTATCAGCTTTATTCTTCTTTCTTCGTGGCTGAACAAAATAAAGTACAAATCCAGCATTTTATCGATTTTCAATTGTAATAACTATTGTAATATTTTTAATTGCAAACTAACCATAGCTTTTGTTGTATCATCAACATCTTGATTGTCACTTGTTTTACGCTTCTTTTGCTGCAATGAACCAAACAAACACATTTGTAAAAACCATATAAAAACCATATAAAAACCTGATAAACTCTTGGTAAACATTATAAAATCTCCTTTAGGCCTTATAAGAACCTTATGAAAACAGGATAATAACTATATAAAAACCTTATAAAACCTTATAAAATAATTAAAGATCTGATACTAACCTCTTTTCTTTCAGAAACATTTCTTCAGCATTGTCTCCTTCTTTACACTTTTTCTGTAGATCAAACAAATTAATCATGCTTAGTGTAACTTCTTTAAAAATCATTATAGAACTTTATTAAAATGTTCTAAACATTTTAAAATGATTATAAACATTACATATATTATGACAATGCCTTATATAAGCTTCTAAATACTTGGCAAATCTTTTCAATAATCTCATAACATCCTTATAAAGAATAGAACACTAACCTGCTTTCTCTCTCTAACAACTTTCTTTTTACTGCTTCCTCACTTCTCTTGACTGTTTTTCTTATCCTTTCCGCTACCTTGACTTTCTTGAGAAAAGAGATTGAACTTTGGTGTAGAATGACTTGGAGTATTGGATTTATCCTTCAAACATAATCACTCTAAAATTTTACAAAAAAGGCTTTTAAAAGGAATTTATTATACTTATAAAAAAACTATATCATCATACCTTTGGTGTTCCTTCTTCTGCATTATCAGAATTGTCACTCTTTTCGGTATTTTCATCGTCGCCGGCATAACTTCCATCTTGGGTGTTTGCTTGACGAAATGAATCTTCAAAAGTGCTATTCACATTTTCATCAAAAACCCTATCTTCTTTCCCAGTATCTTCATGAGGATTACTTTGTCTAGCCTGCTACACAAAAATAAAGAACCAGGCTAAGTATCACAAATTTTCAAAAACCTTATTAAAAGCTATATAAAACCCTTATAAGCCTTTTAAAAACCATATAAAACCTTTAAAAATATATACTAACCTCTTCACTTTTATCTTTGTCTCCTTCAAGCTCGGACTGCAATAAGAAAAGTAAGAAATTATCATAGGAAACAACCCAAACTTTTTATTAATTAAAATTTACAAATATTTACCTCGTTATATGTTCCCATGTTGTTTCTGACTTTTAGAACCACTTCAAGTAGTTCTAATCTTCTGTTGAAGTCCGCAACCAGTTTAAGGATCTTGTCTAGTTTGGCAGAATCTGACAATTGCTGCCCCAACTCTGCCTCCGTAGAAATGTATTCAACAATTTTATTCCTCCAATCAATCTCCTTTAATCTGTAGCCTCTTACACCAAGTGTACAATATCTTCAAACTCTTTGTCGTCTACATGAGTTTCTTCTACTAGGTGTTTGTATTCTTCTGGATCTCCAATAATAGATTTGACCTCAATCTAGAAAAATAAATAACAAAGGTTTTTAAAGCTTTTTAAAATGGATTTACAATGGTTGTAAACCCTTATAAAACCCTTATAAAATCCTTATAAACACTTAAATAACTCCATAAAAATTCCTTTTAAAACATTTTTAAAACCCATATAAAACCATATAAAATTCATGCTCATCACCAAATAAAAAGTGTTATAAAAGGAACGAAAACTTACACAATCCGATGATTGAATGGCATCCACGATTTGATCTAATCTTGGAGTTGACGAAGATTCCCAGTTGGAATATAGAGGATAGACACAACTTAATGTGTTGTTGGATACAGCAAATGTCGCTCCAAAAAGAGGAACAACACTGAATGAACATATCAACAATGCCAAAGGGAAACCTTTGACTTCATATTGGCCTCTCGCCCACGTATTGGTATCCATCCTCTTTATATTTGCTTCTAAGACGTTGTAGGCTTCCTTTCCCCATGCCAAAGATGTATACGCCTCAAAATCGGATGCATGGTGAAGTCTTGAACTTGGGATCCTCTAGGAGGAATTAGGCGTCATCAAGAATGCTTCTATAAGGATGACAGCTGCAAGGCAAAGCTTTTCATCCTCTTCCATCGGCGCCTCTGTTTCCTCTGTTTTCTCCAAATCAGATATATCCTTTGGTTCAGAAAAAAGTAATCCTCCAATTTACTCAAGGTCAAATCTTTTCGCGATGTCCAACTGTAGGTTTCCTTAACAGGTTTTTTCCCCTTCCTACTTTGATCTGTATCAAGCTTTTCACAATGAATACATGTGTTATATTAAACAATGAGGTTAGTATTTTCAATCTACTAATAAAATTCTTTTATTTCACATTCGAATGATTTGGACATACCTCATAAAAAACTTATAAAAACCTTATAAAAACCTTATAAACAAGTTTTCAAAGAATTCGTTTATTTCACATTCGAATAATATGTACATACCTTATAAAAAACTTATAAAAACCTTATAGAAACCTTATAAAATCCTTATAAAAACCTTATAAAAACTCTTTAAAACTGGCAGAAATCAAACAAAGAGATAATATATATATGAAATACCTGTTGACAGAAAAAATTCTCTCATTGACAAACGTGTTGGTTGTGAAGCGATTCTGAACTACAAGTTGTTTCCTTTTGTTTTCAGCCTCCTCATCATAATGTAGTGAAATAGTTTGCCCTAGAATTTGAAGCTTTTTGAGGCAATCTTGATGATGTGTCCAAGGAAATAATCCTCAAGCTGCTTGAATGACTCGTCACTCAAAACAGCTTTAACTCTCCAAATCAGTTTAAAATCCGTATGTTGTATTATTGATGCTTGAGAGAATGGTTCACTTCCATCTTCATAAATACCGTTAGGTAGTAGAAGATAGTCAACTGGTTCACTGTTTTCCATCTGTTTATTAACATCAAAAACCCAAACATTAAACGCCAAATGTTTAAAAACCTTTTAAAATGCTTATGAGACTGCAGCTTTTGACGCATAAACCATTAAAATAGGGGTAGTTTTAAAAATGCTCTCCTTATAGGGGTATTTTTAAAAAGGGAATACCCAAAAGGGGTATTTTTAGAATTGTCCCATATCTATATAAACATATTTTAGTTTTTTCTAAAATTTCTACCTAATTTAAACTAATATATTCAAAATTTTATAATATTTAAATTATTAAAAGTTTAACCTTAATTGAAACTTTTAAAATATTTCGTAATTAAAAAGCTTTGAAATATTGTAATTTTTGAAAATTTACACATTTTCAAAAAATATTAAAAATATTGAATATTTAATAGGTACCAATATTATAATATTTCAACATAATGGAATGTTAAAAAATATTAGAAATACATAAAAATCCAAACAAATATTAAAATATAATAAATATTTAAGATCTATGGAGTTTAAAATTTTAGAACTATGTAAATATTTATAAAGTTTGGAGTTTAACATTCTATTAAAATATATAAATATAATTTACCGGTATTTTTTAACATTCTACAGTATTTTTTAACATTCTATTAAGTTGAAATATTTTCATATATTATAAATATTTAAACTACATGTAAGGTTAAAAATTTTGAAAATATTTAAAATCTATTTAAAATTTATAAGTTTAAGTATTATTATACTATTCAGTTTTTAATATCTTGAAGATAATTTATTTCCAATGGTTTTTAAAACTAACTTTTATTTTCAAAGATATACAAATTGTATATTTTTTTTTGAATACTTCTTAACAACATATATTTTTTAATATATATATGATGTAAATATAATTATATATTTCAGAGTTTTATGATATTTTAATAATACACGGGTTGGTTTGCGAAACTCATAATCATATGGTAGTATGGGTCATGATTTATATTTACGAATTTAATTTTCACGGGTTAGTCCATCAAAATATATATGAATGTGTATTTTTAATAATGTAATTTTATCAAATATTCTTTTACAGTTATACCAAACTCGTGCTGTAGCAGAAGTATTGAAATATAATCATGCACGTACGTGCGGGTCTATCACTAATTTAGTTCACATTTGATCCGGTTCCACCGTTACTAAAAATAAGAATTTCTTAGTGAAAGTATTATTATTTCAATCAAACATTCACAAATTGAATTAAAACGACACATCAAAGTCTGAGTTATAAATTTTATATGAAACAATTATATTTACGAATATAAATTCATACGTATGTACGGGTATGAATGTGATACATGAATTTTGGGTAAAAAGATAAATATTTATGGGAGCAATAATCAGTACTCAAAATCTCATTTGAATTCGTCAACTTTGGAAAGGGTAACTATCTATTTTGGATGATATATAATCAGAAAATTCTTTTTTTGAAACTTTAAATACCGAAACATAAAATGAGAGTATTATGTTCTAAATCTGTTATCAAGTCCCGTAAACATATATTATAGATTATAATTTTTTTTTCTTTTCGAGTTGCCTGTAATCCACGGGTTTTACAAATTCAAATGAGACAAATGCAGACATTGGTAATGTGGGTTTTATGGGATGAGTTGTTTACGGGTCAGAACATATTAAAACCGTTACGAGATGCATTTTTTCACCTTGACAATTTAAGTAATTCGATTTGAAAAGTTTGTTTTTTTGATGAATTTTATCTGATTTAACAGTTTATGGGTACAATTGATCTGGATCCGGCGTCATGTCAATCTGGATCCACCACCATGTCGATCCGGATCTATTAGTATACCAATCCAAATTATATGGTGAAATCACTATTATTGCAAAAATTCACAAATTAAATGAAATCCAACAAAAGTATATATAAGTATAGAAGATAAGTATAGGGTTTGGGATTTATCGATTTGTTGGAATAGAAGATAAGTATAGGGTTTGGGATTTATCGATTTGTTGGATAAGTTTTAAAATGTACAAACCTGAGCTAATTTCATGATTTTTATATGGAAAGTTAATAATTGTGTTAATTACATATTATTTCGAGGTTTGGCTGAATTATTGTAACGAGAACATCTAGCTCATCGTTACTTGATGGCTCAACTCATTCAATCCATAGTCATCGAGAACCAACATCACAAACTTTTCTTGTGTTCTTTCAACATCTATCTTCACAACTCTACACCCTCTATCGTTGGCGTTAGATACATATTTGTGTTTTTACCCAAGTACCAGAAGCAACAATTACCAGACACAACAATTAATTGAACCGGATGATCCATGTACGAAAGTGAAGAACAGAGGTGAAGAACTCAGGTGAAAAACAACATAGTGTAAAAAAAGAAAGAAAGAAAACGAGGGTTTGAAGAGGGCGACCTTTCGTATTTCCCTCGTTGATGACATGGAATGCTGACGTGGAATTATGCATTTGAAGTCGTAAGTCAGCCACCAAACAAATAAGTAACTCAGCCAAAATAAATCAGCCATCAACACAACTTAAATCAGCCACAACATGAAAAATATTTAAGTAATTACTAAAATGTTTTTGAAGATGAAAAACTCAGCCGTAACGTCAATAAGTCAGCCGTAACGTAAAATAAGTCAGCCGTAACTGGAAGCTATATGAGGAATAAATCTTTCGTCAATAAGTCAGCCGTAACATGGTTGAGTTTTCTGTTAAGTCAGCCAATTACGACTGAGTTATGTCTCTTAAACATAAGTCAGCCGTAACTACATTTGATAACTCAGCCGTTGTCGATAACTCAACCAACCGGATAAAGATAACTCAGCCGTGTCGAAGACATAACTCAGTCAAATTTCTGATAACTCAACCATCAGACTATAACTCAGCCGTAACGGTGGCTGAGTTTTTAGCCGTTTTCTCATAACTCAGCCAGATTTTTATAAGTCAGCCGTAACTGTTGGCTGAGTTATGATCTTAAGTCAGCCGTTGGTCCGAAACTCAGCCGTTGGCCCAGAACTCAGCCGTAACGTGACATAACTCAGCCGTAACGTACGTTATGGCTGAGTTATTGGAGACACGTGCCATTTTGTCTGACGTGGCGATGGCATTTTTCGTAATTAGTTATTTCCGATAACGTGTAAAAAAGGCACGCTGGTAATTAAAAAACATCTAAGGATAAAAAAAAAAAAGTTTTGGTGCATCATGGTCAAAACACCTAAAATATAGTCTATCTAAGTAATTCTCCCTTTAAACAATGGTATTTTAAAAATGAATAAAGGGGTATAATAATTAATTAGTCTTCTCGTAGTCTCTTTCAATTATAATTTTAGAGCATGTGGTTCAAACCCCAACGGGTGAGTCATGATCAAACATTAAGAAAATTTTATTGGATCCTCCTTTATTCCACAAGATGCTCTGCATCACAATATCTTCAACTCTGCAAATCATATTTTAACCAAAGAAAAATTTATCTTTTTACTCTTTAAAGGGTTTTCTTAGTTACCTTTCTAAGGTGTACTTCTTTTTCAGATCTTCCCATTGTTATTTTTCCTTTTGAAGAGACAAATTGAAGCATTCCACATAGCTCCTCTTGCAACCATCACCAATGCAGCAATATAAACAGCAATAGAGAAGGGTTATATAAAACCAGAGGTGAATTTAACTATAATCATTAACACATGGCAGATCATTGTTCAGAGAAATTTGCTAATCTCCTGAATCTTGAAATCAATAAGTTCTATCATGTGTACCTGTTAAAACATCGCTGCCACCACATCTGCAATCTCATCACAAGCCTAGCTCTAGAGCTGAAGTCATTATCATACAAACACTCCACATTGACCATCATCCCAAGGCTATATATATGAAGAGAGCAGAGTTTACCACTAAAAAGATTCAAGTACAATGCTATACCAAAGCTAGCTAGCAGAGTATCTAAGAGCCAAAAGAATCAATTCAAGACAACTACACCAAAAGAGTTTACCGTTAAATTCGACGTTCGCATTTAACAAGTTTATGATCAATAGATTTAAGTACATGTTTTCTATTATCAATTGAGGTTATGTAACAAAGAGCTAAAACTTGTTATCACATGGTATAGGTGATTCTCAAACTAATGGTAATACACTTATCAAACAAAATTGGATGAAAAGAGTATTTTTTTTTATTTAGTAAATCCATTTCCATGCTCTGTTCACAATCTCATCTTCTACAAACGGACGCAAGGACCACATCAGACTGTAAGTCTCTAGCTCACCAGATGATGACTTCAAACTAAGCGATCGCACAATCTTTTCCTGAAAAAGACACATTTCTCTTGAGTGAGTTTTAAGGTTTTGAAGATCAAGCATGAGAAGAAGGGTTTAAACTGCACACCTGCATCACATAGTTCTGCTTCATCATACTGTAAACTACTGCAATAAGTGTAGCGTACTCTGTAACTTCAGGTTCTTGAGAGAAATGCACAGTCTCGTTCTCCTGAAACAAACACATCCAAACTTCATTTTTATGCTCTGAAACCGTTTTCAAAGTTAGTTTGCCCGAGGACAGATTCTGTTGACATCTTACCTCATCACATGTTACTTGTCGCAACATCACTTGTGTCTTTATCTAGCTGTACGGAAAACTTTGTTGCAGTTTCAATTGCAAGGGTTGTTTCATTGGTGAGACGCTCGAGCTCAATTAACAAGCTTTTGGCTGCATTTTTCACATCTTATAGATTAAAAAGGCATAACTGCTTGCTTATACAAACAGATTATGTGGGAGTGAAGACATGAAACAGTAACTAGTGGTAAAAGAAGTTATAGAGACAGAGTAACAAATGTCGATAACTAGTAATACATTACCTTTAATTAGGTGGTCAGAAAGTCCTGATAGGGAAGTATGCACTAATTATTCCGGAATTTTTGTTTTCAGATAAGAAACGGAGGACCAAGTCAGGAAGAAGAATTGCATGAAAAAAGAAGTAATGTGTAAGCGGAAACGAAAACATGAAACATTTCATATAACTATGGAGACTTAGAGTTGATCAGTAACTTACAAGCTCTTGTGCTTTCTGCAGCATCATGAATGTTAATACATCCTGCTTCCATATATGATCTAAGCCGTCTTGTTTCATTGTTTTTCATAATGTTCTCGATTAACTTGGACGAAGTAACCATTGGAGGGCGTTGAAGAAAACCTGAAAGAATAGTAAATGTCATAAGAAACAATGTCATATAAAGATTGCAAATTTGCAAATCTACAGTGGAAATTATACAAAAGAAAACGTACCGAGTGCTTGCTGAAACCGTAGAAGAAAAGAGTTTGCAGCATTGCCTAGTTCTTCAAGCTCTGTGATTCTAATTATCAAATCACAATAACCAAGATTATAGATTCAAGATTCAGAGGTGCTAAAATAGAACGTATCTGAAATTGAAAGTACAATATAAGTAAGAGAAACCAAAGCAAAACAATTTTTACCCCGTCATAAATTCTTTGAAAATTTCGAAAATTTTCTTCTTCACTTGGTTTCTTGTTTCCATTTCTCTGCTAAAAGAACACATTGTAACATCGTGTCAAGCCAAAACCACAAGAAAAATTCAGAGACAACATTCGCTAAACTAGAATTTGGAAGCCGAAGTATCGATAATAATCCAATAAGACGATGAAAAGTCTCACCACTCAACATTGCTCATATACCAATACATATAGAAAGTCTGAAACAGAGAATAGAAACTGAATGTTGATCAGACTGAAAACTCTATCGATCTCATTATCTTCAAAGACGTTTAAATAGCCAAATACAAGAACTGAACTGCCTCGGAATAACAACACGAAACAAATAACACAACCCAACTACTCCTGGACCTTATTCCCACTACTACGATTCAGTCAAATGACGAATTCCAACAACACTAAAACTTAATTCATAACCTCGTTGACCTTAAATCAATCAAAATTCTCTGATCACTTCGTATCGTCACCGAACAGTAGACGGAGACGAGAAGCAAAGACACCAGTCGAGTCAATCGAAGCTTGATGAAGAAGTTCGCTCTTGATTTTATTCATACGATCCGTCAAACTCTCATGCTCCTTCTTGAGAACAGCCGTGTCTTCCTCCAGATCGTGGATTCGGTACTTCTGACTTACCGATCGGAAGCTCAGAAGCAAAATTCCAGTCATGGCGAAGAACTGGAAGAAGCTTTGCCTGTTTCTCTTCACATTCTCAATGAATCCAGAAGCTACGGCAGTTAACGCCTTCGCCGGATCTTTCCCGGTGAGTGGATCAACAGATCCCTGTGGCGCCGATGAAGCCATTTTGGGTTACTTTCCGATAAAACAAAAGAGGAATGTGAGAAATCCAACTTGCAGAAAGAGAGAGATAAAAGGGTTTTCGAAAAGTTTGGAAGGTTTTAAGAATATCTTTCTGAATGATGTAATTTAGTTATTAGTATTTGTCCACACATTCTTTTCTTCTTGTCAATATGAACTAACTACATAGAGAGAACTAATATATTAACCACTGATATATCAAAACACTAAAGCATAAATGCAAACAAAGAACTCTTATTTGCGGTCTGGTCCTATATATATATAACCAGCATATCAACAAACAAAACTACCAGGCAAGAAACTTGAAATCATGATGAAGACGAATTGAAAAACAAGAATCAACATCAACAGCTTACAATTGAACCCTAAAACAAAACTAGAAACCAGATTACCAAAAGCCAATTCACTCCCAATTATAAAAGAAAGCAAACAAGAGATGCAAACAGTTTCATCATCACTACAAAACTGAAACAAGAACTCCCAAAACATGATTAGAATCTGAAACATGTAACATGTGAGTAGTAGAGAAAGCCTTAGATCAGAGAATACAAATACAGAAACAGCATTACACATAACTCATTCCAATTTCAGAAACCATATTGAAGTCAAATGCATCAAGGTTAGTTTTATTGCAGGAGGATCAGCCTCATCTTTATATAGTTGAGCAAAACAAAGAGATGAGATCAAGAGGTTCTGCTTATAACAAGGCTTACCAGTTCTTAAGTACCAAAACCAAACATTATATTAATTAGTTAAACCAAACATCAGAAAGACATATAAAACTAACAACAAGAAAAGGGTTTTAAAAGAACTAACCAGAGGAGAAAAAGGGTTGCCTCAAATCTCCCCAAAGATTGCAACTTTGTGAGCAGAGAGACAGAGTAAAGAAAGTTCCAGATTGGGATCTACACAAGAGCAAAAAAAGCAACAGTTTAGAGTAGGTGGGACAAGTTGGATTTCATAAACAAGAACCTTTAGCAAAGGCATAAACTCATAAGGCAGTAATGACCAAAGAACAATACAGAATGAGAATCAAAGCAAAACAGTCATGAAACCACCTTCAAAGAAGAACCAACCAATCAAAGCAAAACAGTCATGAAACATAGAAGTATCCATGAACATTCAGAGCACAAGAAACGAAACCTGTGACAATACTATTTTCTAAACCAACCAATCTCGTTTTAAGATGATATACTAGGACAAGCAACCAATTCAAAGAATCTATTGAACCATTTTGTTCACATATTCTCATTTTTTACTTCCAAGAGTAGAGAGTAAATGTTCAATCTTCAATCTTCACGCTCCATTCAACTAACAATCAAATCTAAGAAACACCCACAACCAATTCATACCTTGAGATTAAGAATAAGAATATGAAATCAAAATATCGAATTTGCAAAGGAACACATACAGATTCGACGAGTTTGTGTTTTGACTTGAGAATCGAATACAGTGGCGGAGGAAGCAGCTTGTTTTTGACTTCGGAATCTCGAAATCGATGATTTTGAGAAGAACTCACTGATTCAGGAGGGGGTATTGGACAAAAGAATATGAGAGAATTTAATTGAATAGAATTTAAGTCATAATTTACAGATTTTTGAGTATTGTAAAAGATTCTGAAATCTTTCTTTACCATTCCACCGATTATATTTTGTAACAGTTTAATAGAAAAGAATAGAATTCTAATAGAATCAAAAAGAAATTGCCCTAACTCTCTCTCCCCTTATGGCCGCCGTCACTCTTCTTCCATCTATCCTCCACCACCACCACACAAAACACTTTTTTTTTTCTTTCTATTCTTATTCTTTGTATAGTTGCATATTTCTTAAACCATTATTCTTCATCCCTATGTACGCACATACTTCATCGATCTTGTATATTCCTTTCCCTCAATCTTAATTTCTCAAAAAAATCAAAACTTTCTCTCTTCCACCCAATTCTGCTTCTCCATTCATGCATGTCCTTGTGCTGCAACGTTTCAAAGTTTACATATTTGCTTTTCTTTTCCAAAGTTTCCGTTTCTTTCTGCAAAATTGTGAGATTGTTTTCACAAAATTCATCCAATCGTTCAGAAGCAGAGGGTTTCCAAAGGGGCCTGCGTATGATCCTCTCTTATTTCATCCAACAAATTTTTGTCTGTCGTTGAAAGAAACTATAATCAAAATCTCAAAGGTTGAAAGAGATACAGAGTTCGTCACGAGTAATTGCTTGGGTTTATGATATAAACTTTTTTTTTTTAATTAATCTATCCAAATCTCACCTTAAAAGCTCAGAATCTCTACTTCACATTTTACACTAACAATTCTCTTAAATTCTCGTTAAATGATGATGTTGAATAAAATTATATAACATCCAATAACACTTGAATTTAATAGAGTTAAAAAGTTAACAACTTGAATAACACTGGAATCTAAAATATTTTAAAAGAATTATTAAAATTCACTTTCCAATAACACAAGAATTTAAAAGAATCTATAATCTGTGTAATTGAATAACACAAGAATTCATCATTCTAATAATTTCTCTCACATTCCAGTGTCCAATACCCCCTCCACAATGTCGGAAACTCAGAATCAAAATCGATGAGGGGAAGGAACTGAAGAAGAAGGAAGGTTAGCTTAAACGCTCCGTTTCGGTTTAAACGACGCCGTTTCGGTTTAAACGAAGCCGTTTTGGCTTGAACGACGTCAGATTGGTTTAAACGAAACGACACCGTTTTTGGTTGAAACTACACCGTTTTGGTTGAAACGACGCCGTTTTGGTTGAAACGACGCCGTTTTTGGTTTAACAACTTATTTATTCAATTCGGTTTTTAGACTCTTGGTATATGTGTAGTCTGTAATGCAATCAATATACGACACAAAAAAGCATCCATATATAATAAGCTATAATCAAACTTTGTATATAGAAGCTACAAAGAATATTAAACCAAAAACAAAACATGGGTTTACTAGATGCAGCAATGAATTTCATAAGTGAAACAAAGGAAGATTCAGTACACACAAAGAAACATTAGTACACACATGATTGATGATTCAGTTGGAGCCATATAGAAAAAAAGAAAAGTTATATAGAAAAAAATTCTGTGTTGTGAAGTGTAGTTATATAGAAAAAAAAGAAAAGTTGTTTTTTTTTGAGTTATTATCTTATTAAAATATATATATATATATATATATACAAAACATAGATAAAACACATCAAAAGAATCGTGAACAACTTCTCACACAGATGTCATGTCTTTATCACAAAAAGACAAAAAAATAAATGAGCTGTTTACAGCTTTTTCGGTTTTGTTTAAAGAAAATTAAAAATGGTGAATGGTGTCTCGGTAACAGGAGATCTACATGCATGGGTCAACTACTATTTTTCTGTCTCCCCATTCAAAGCCTTAAAATCTTACACACAACAACCAAAGAGGGTGACCAGAGGAGAAGACTAACCAAAATCCGCAAAACCCACTTCGAAATCCACTTTTTTAAATAGTCTAAGACTGGGTACCCACACATTAAACTATTTGAGACATCACAACTTATTCTAAATAAGAACAAATAAATTTATATAACCGCAGTTTGCATGTTATTTATTTTGTCATTCAACCTCACTCGCCGCCGCTGGTTGTTATGGATCTGCAAACGCCAACATCTATGTTGAGATCGATAAGATTTTTTTTGTTTGGAATAAAGATCGATAAAATTATCTAAAGAAGACGAACCGATTTTGGCTAAAACATAGCACAAAATTGTCAGAATCCGTTTGGTTTCTTCTCGCATATAAATCTTGTGATTAGGGTTAGTTTTAGTTAATTTTCCCTTTTGTCAGATCTATTGATGAATTTATTATTTAGTTTAGATCTCTGAGATTTAACCTTTATGTAATCACTGTACAATTGATCTAGGATCAAAACAATGAGTTAAAACCTTTTTCATGTTTTTTTTTGTGAACCAAATACTTATATTAGAATAGTTCAAACTCCATTAAAGGAGGAGAAGTTACAAGAGGAAAATGCAGTCTTAAAGTCTTCTTCACACGATACATAAAGATACGAAACAAAGGGTCTTGGAGAAGATCCTTGATGGATCGTTGCCTTAAGTGAGTCTTTTATTAACCACCCCAAACTGCAACCATAAGTCTTAGGCAGCCACGTTGGGTTGGAGAAACAAGCAAAGGCCTCTCAAAGCGATTCTATCTTCTAAGATGATTGCTGGTTTGGTTGAGACCTTTCCACAAGCGCATCTACATCACCATAGAAACAAAAGCTAATAATCGGGACTAAGCCCATAGCCACAAAAAGAGTTAGAACAAATCTAACAACTACCTCAATACGAGGGAAATCAGAATCACCATTGGAGCGATCCGAGAGAAAGCTTGACACAACCAAATTCCCACCAAAGCCAGTTGAAACATTAGACTCCAAAGACTGTCTACAAACACGTCTTTTGATAAGAGACAATACAACCAATCTAGTTAAGCCTTGATCAAAACTGATACATAAAACATCCTCATATTGAGGTAATTGAAACCGATGAAACCTCATAAAGAGGGAACAGAGAACAAACATGAAGCAGTTTCTAGGCCATTGCACAACCAACAAGGAGATCCTAGAGACTATACCTTCAGACGTCATCAAAACGGAGAGGGAAATCCATGAGAGTCGTGGCTGCCAGCTGAAGGGAGAGCATATCTGGTGCATGGTACCAAAGACGACCAAGACGACTCCAAGACAAGAACTACATACAGTAGTAGAGGGACGAGGGGAGGCTAGCTTAGTGTCACTGGAGGACACGATATTCATGGCCAAACCCGACCAACCCAAAGCATTCCAAGCTAGCGCTGCATCGAGGCCGAGATGAGGCGAGAGGGACGGTGAAACAAACACCAGAGTATCTGAGAAGGTAAGTACAGGCGGAGAATCTGGCGGATCTGGAGGTTTTGGAGGGTTCGAAGGTGAAGGAGGGTTAAATGACTGTTCTAGGGAAGCTTCAGTCCGAGAGAGGCGAGAAGACTCGTCAGAAGAGGATGTGGAGGTCTCTGGAAACACACCAGAAGGACACCAGACATCTCACCGGAGAAGAACACGAACAAGACCGGAATAACACCGGAAAAACGCCTGACACGCCGGTAGGAATCGAAAGAGAAGAGGTCAGTTGCTGATCAAAGGAATGAAAACGCTAGAGGAGACTCGAGGAAACGCCATCGGGAAAGAAAAAAAGCTACAAGCGGCGGCTTAAACCTTTTTTACGTTATTTGCTTTCTCTTCGTTCCTAATCACATACAATGAATTGGATTGAGAACTGAGATTTCTTTGGTTGATCATATCAGATTTGATTCAACTGTATTAGTAAACATGGGGTCGAACTCAAAACCAATTGGCAATGAGTGGAGAGACTCATGTACTACATATATTGCCCCACAAATCATCCTTCTCTCGATGTGGGACTTTTACTCTAATACACCACTCACGCTCAGGAGTGGACATCTGAAGGGTGAAGTTTGTGGGACTGGACATCCACGGGTGAACCCACAATCGAGAGAAATTGAAACCATGAGCTCTATAACATATTAGTAAACATGAGGTCTAACTCAAAACCAATTGGCCATGAGTAAAAAGATCATGTACTAGGATTTGGAAAAGGAAAATCAAAATCAAAACTGATATTCAAATTTGACTAAGAAAAAAAGATCTCAGTTTTTTGTTTGAAATTAATTTCTCTAGTTGGAGTTGAATGAGTAACGAGGAGATGAAGAAGTCGAAGAAAGCTCAGAGATATGACTTTTTATTTTATTTTGTTAATTTTCATTTATTTTATATGTGTATATCTATGTCCATTTAGAATTTTTAAGAATAATCTTCATAGGCTCTGATGGTATTACGTTTCGTTAACAGCTTTTGAAGATTTGTGGGTTTAGGTCGAATTTCTTTTCTTCGTGTATGAAATTCAAATTTAATTTAAGTTTATGTAGTTATAGGTATACCAAAAAATTTATGTATGAATGCGAATATGGAGGAATATGACATTTTCCCGTATATAAGCATATGTCGAAGTTTCTCATCAAGTTGATTGAAAACACTGCTTTGTTATATTTTCAAAGTTCATTTGCGATAAGTTAAATAAGATTTATTGAACAAGAAAAAAAAACTACATCAGCTAATAATACATGATACTTTGGTGAACAAAGAAACCACGTATAATCCTAATTCTAACTAGAATAAGATATCATGCAACACACATGTAGGTTACATCAGCCATGGCTTTGAAACTTCAGGTGTCATTGACGAGCTTTGGCCTGGATGTTTTAGGATCAATTTCAACTCTGAGACCAATTTCACGGAGTTGAGGCACATCCACTGATCCTTGAATCTCCAAATCAGCAACCACTTCCTGGTTCTCCGGGTTCCCTTCCAGCAGATTTCTCACACACCACAAGCCCCATTCTCTCAAAAAAGGGTTCTCATCATCAGTCACACACTGTTGCAACATTAGGAAGAGCCCATCTCTCTCCCTGATCTCATCTTGTACCTCTTTCCTTCTGTACGCACAGTTCCCAATCACAGACACAATATCTCTCCTGAATCCTCTGTATGGACATGGTTTTAATGAAGAAGAACTAGGACTCTGGTTTAGAGCCCTCTTAATTGTTGTTGGAGGATCAAGTTTGCGAAGAAGATCAAGGAGGAGATGTATTAGTCCAGAGGACAAGAGCAATTCAACAGTATCAACTGAATCCTTATTGTCATTCTTGAGCTCTTCAAGGCTTCCTCCAGCGCAAGCATCCCTTATTGTTACGAGAGAGTAACCCATTACGTCTACTATAGTTGAACCCGTAGGAAGCTCGGATCTTTGGCTAGAAGCAAAATCAAAAACGGCAACAGATTGCTTGAATAATCCCAGAATGGAAGAAGTTGTATCCTTGGGGATTGACACTTTTCCTATCCGCTCATTTGCAATATCAGACACCATCCTCAGAAGAAAGGCTTGCTCTGATGTAAAAAACTTCTCATCTTCGTCATCCTTGTGACCAAGAACCAAATCAACTTTGTATAACTTGGAGAAGAGCTGAGGGAAACAATGGTCTTCAACACACATTCTCGATACCATTAACTTGAGCCAATAATCCTCCACAGACCCAACTACAACAAATAACAAAGATTTGGTTTATTTATTTTTTTGAATCAGGCAAGATTTGGGTTTTCAAAATGACAAAAAGTAATTTACCGGAAGATGAAGTCCGTATAGCCTCAGCGACGATGCTGAGCCCATCACTGCTGCAAACCTCTGAAGCAAGCTCCGAGCTTCCATCAAAGCAAGCATACAAAATCATACACAGAGGATCACAGGTTTCAAACCGCCTAATCTTAGCGATTGAGAAGAACCTCTCCGGGAAAAATCGCATCCACACATCTCTCTGACGTTTCTCGCAGAACAATACAACGTTCGCTAGAGCCTGCAACCCGAACCGAACAGTCTCGAAATCCGCGGTTTTCTCTGCAATCGCGGAATCAAGCAAGTCCGAGACGATAGCTGAACCGTCATGGTCGACGAAAGAGTTTTGATTCGAAACCTCGCCGGCGCAGAGGTTTCGGAGGACTTTCAGAGAGAGATTGAGATAGTGGCGGGAAGATGGGTAAGGAAGAATCTGAAGAAGACGAAGGATATAAGGAAGGATAGCCTTGGAAGCGAGATCAGAGCGGCCTGAATCAGTCTTAGAACACTCTTGAAGAAACTTCAAGCAATCTTCTAGAGAGTAGGATAAATCCGAAGCACGGAGCAGCGGCTGAAGCACCTCTTCCAGTACAGAAGCTTCCATTGATGACGTAAGAGAAGAAGAAGAAGCTCATGTACAAGACTTCTTAAAATGGGAGTTCCCGCACACACGGCTACATTCACACAACAATAAACATAATACAAACTCAGTATCTTAAAATGCCACAACAACAAACATAATACAACCAGCACATCAACAAACAAAACTACCACGCAAGAAACTTGAACCCTAAGAATCAACATCAACAGCTTACAATTGAACCCTAAAACAAAACTAGAAACCAGATTACCAAAAGCTAATTCACTCCCAATTATAAAAGAAAGCAAACAGTTTCATCATCACTACAAATCTGAAACAAGAACTCCCAAAACATGATTAGAATCTGAAACATGTAACATGTTATGTACTAGAGTAGTAGAGAAAGCCTTAGATCAGAGAATACAAATACGGAAACAGCATTACACATATTGAACAACTCTAAAAGCAGGAATACTAGAGAATGGAATCTGAAAGAAGAACTCTAAAACATCTGAAATTATTAGAATCCTACACACGAACATAATCATTGTAAACAAAAGCATAACCTATGAATGTTAAGAGAACTGAATCTGAAATAAGAGCTAGATAGAGAGTTAGTAAACATCAACCTAAAAGCTATGAACAAGCGTACAAAGTACACACACTTAGAAACACAGAGCAGAATCGAGTGTTCAGAATCTAAAACCCACTTTGTTGAAATCGACGATGTCAAGCTCAATCCTTGAACAACAATGGCGGAATTGAGACAAAGATCTTTGGCTTCACAACAAAGAGAAAACAACTGAATCAAAGAGAAACCCCCTTCAAAATCGATGATGACGAGCTCAAAATCAAACAGCAATCGAGTGTCTTGACTTCAGAATCGATGTCGGAATCACGAAGAACACACTGTGATCTGATGTCGGACAGGAAGAAGAAAGGAGAAGATTAGGTTTAATGTTTTGATACAACGACGTCGTTTAGGTGATAGGGGTTGAGAAAAATAAAACCCACGGGTACCCATAGTAAGTCTTAACAGGGTAAACCCGTATCGCTTATGGACGATGACGATGTTTATCGCTTATGGACGATGACGATGTTTATCGCTTATGGACGATGTTTTAAAAAGCGGTTTAGACGCTCCGACCGTTTAAACAACCGTTTAAACCGCCTAAAATTACATAGATTCTGTTTTTATAAATTTTAACTAAATATATTTATATTTATAAATTTTATTTTCATATATATATAATTTAAATTTTCATATGTTATTGAAAGAAAGTAAGGAAATGTTTTTATATTTGTTTATGATTTATTATTTTTATTTCTTTAACATATAGTTTTGCATAATTTTTTATCTATAATATCATAGGAGGTTATTGGGAGGTTGATTTTAAAAGAGTTTGTGGATTTCAAAAGTTTAGAGATTTTAAGATTCTCAAAAAAATTTGTAGATTCTAAAATAATGTTTACCCAGATTTTTAGAGTTTAATAGATTCTTCATATGATAGATTCTACAAATACTTATGATAATTGCAGTATTTTGAAAGTTGTTTTTAATGACTAAATATGTAAGGAATCATTAAACCAATAACACTAGAATTTGATAGAATTGGAAAATCAATAAATACTCAACTTTTTGAATAACAAAGGATTTTAAATAGAATTACAAAATACATACACCAATAACAAGAGATTTTATTAAGAATCTAAGAATCCATAGACCAATAACAATAGAATCTTAAACTCTAAAAATCTTTAAAAGTCTCTCCCAATAACTCCCCCACATATATATATATATATATATATATATATATATATATATAATGTTTTATGTTGTAAGCGCCTAAACCGTCTAGGGCCCGATTATGCGTTTTTAGGCACTAGGGGTTGGATTACCGCCTAGATACCGCCTCGTGCTTCCTTAAACATTAATTATGGGTATCCACCTGTTTTAAGCCAGTTTGTTTTTATGAATGAAATATATGTCCAAGTATCCTATTAAATAAAAGGGTTTCGGGTACCCGATGGGTTTTTACCCATTGTTAACATTCGTATCTTTAAGTGATGTTCGAAAAGGGAGTCTGGGAGGAATTTGCCAGTCCTAACTTGACTTGTAGGTCTAACTTAAAAACACACAGAAAGGTTGTCGAAGAGGATCGTATTCAAGGAACATTCAGTTCTAAGTCTTCTTAGACCACATCTACCAATGATACTTATTGAAGTGCTAAACCTATTTCATCTATTTAAAAAAAATCAAAATAAAAAGAAAAGAAAAGAGAGACACATTAAACAAGTATCTTTAGCAACTCAATAAGTACTTCAATGGGACACATGTCTATTACTCATTGATCAGAATTTTATTTAAAACTTAAATTTAAATATATAACTAAATTTATTAAAAATATTAATATAATATTTTAAAAAATCAAATTAGGTACCTCTACGACTGAAGATGCTCTTCTAACTGAAGATGCTCTTAGAATTCATGGGCAAGGATACTTACCCACAATTATTAAATTTAAGAGCTCGGTCCCTTGTCCTATCTCCCAAAGTCCCAAGCTTAAGCTTCTGCAGTCGAGAGGAGTTACAAGCTTTGAGCTTATGAGATCCTACTGAAAAATCTTGGAAATGAAAGGGACAAAAATTACCACTTACCAGCTTATACTATGATGTCTTCAAAGACATCACTATAGCGGATAAAAGTTCCACAGTCGGAGATTGAGCTCTTTCTACTTTGCTAAAGGGTGGTAAGAAGGAAGAATGTCATCAGAAATATAAGGGCACTTGGTGTGCCTTAGAAGTTGTTATTACCCTTGCTTATATCTGATGACAAAACTTATCTATGGAAAAAGAAGAGTTGAAGAAACCGTCAAGATGGTTCTTGGTAAGGGTCTTGATCCCACGAAAGCCTAAGACCAGCTCCATCGGTCAGAGCCTCAACATAAGTATATCATCTATATATAAATTTTATTTTAATATATTTTTGTTATATAATTTAAATTTAGTTCCTTTAAAAAAAACCAATAACAAACAGACAAGTGGTGTTAAAAAGGTTCTCGAAATATTTAACAGGTTCTCAAAAAAGAAATCCAGCAACCGTTTCTCACATCTCTCTCTTGCTTTTTACATTTTTTAATTTATTTAATTGAAGAGAAACTCAATTAAAAGTCTCCGATGGAGTTGCCCTAAGTTTGTCGAGCGGCTCTAAAAGTTATTTACAAAATGATAAGTTGAACAAACAACAGAAGAAGAGATCAATATTTACAAACCATCTTCAAACTTGTAGACATAATTTCTTGACACCCAAGAAACAAAACTTAACACATAACTAATCGAAACAATCAGAAGGCTTTTAGAAATTTTTGTTCTATCTTTTTTTTTTTTTTGTCATCAAATTTTTGTTCTATCTTATTTCTGATATTATGTAGAATTTAGATACCAACGTAACTCGTCATTATTAATTCACCAACGTAATAATGGCATTAGTACATAAAGATCTTGACATATAGATAAACACAAACCCCTAACATATAGCTCCTAAATCATATCATAATAGAGACTGAAACATTATTGACAAAACAAAAAAAACAAAAAAAAGATTGAAACATTACCAGAATAACCAGAATATCAAATTTTCATAAAGATATCTGAATTAAAAATATCTTATACTCCCTCCGTTTCTTTTTATTTTATTTTTAAGGTTCTTACACACAAATTAATAAAACATATAATTTCTTTAATTCCCATAAAATCATCATGAATTAAAATGAAATAATCCAATAAGAAAATATGATGTAATATATAATTTGTCAAAAATATTAAAAACATTTATTCTTTGTATAGAAAATTAAAAATCACTTAAAATGAAACAAATTTGTTTTGGCTAAAACATCAAATAAAAAGAAACAGAGGAAGTATTGATAATCACTAAATAATTACCATTTTTAAACATAAATTCCCCTTTCTTTTGTAAAATTTCTCGATTCATATGACTTTTCGTTTAATATTTCCTATTTAGATCAGCGTCTTTTCTCCTTATTAATTATAATTAATGGTTTTCTATATTATAAAATTTTGTTTTGATAATCGTGTTTTATGAGTAACAATTATATATGCTTAATTAACATTTATGTTACTATAATTTTTTTTGTTAGATTAAATTTTAATTTTCTTGTTAGTTATTATTTTTTAAACCTAATTTTGAAAACCATAACTTTATGTATGAAGATTGTTTCAAGCTTTAAACCTTTTAGGATCTTTGTAGGTTACGATTCACGAGAAGATCTTGCTTACAAAGTCTGTCATCACTCAATCACAAAAAGATCTTTAATCCCTGTTGAGATCATACCAATAGTTCAACAAGATCTTAGAAAGAAAGGTTTGTATTGGAGAGAAACAGGTCAGTTAGAGAGCACTGAATTCTCATTCTCTCGTTTCTTGATCCCTCATTTATCAGATTACCAAGATTGGGCTATGTTCATCAATTGCGATTTCCTCTACCTTGCTGATATTAAAGAACTCACTGATTTGATCAATGATGAATATGCAATTATGTGTGTTCAACATGATTACACACCTAAGGAGACAAGTAAGATGGATGGCGCGGTTCAAACTGTTTACCCGAGGAAGAACTGGTCTTCTATGGTGCTTTACAATTGTGGACATCCTAAGAACAAGACCTTGACACCTGAAGTTGTTAATACTCAGACAGGTGCCTTTCTCCATAGGTTCCAGTGGCTTGAGGATGAAGATATTGGGTCTATTCCTTTTGTGTGGAACTTTCTTGAAGGGCACAATGAAGTTGTTGAGAATGATCCAACCACTCAGCCTAAGGCGGTTCATTATACTCGAGGAGGGCCTTGGTTTGATGCTTGCAAGGATTGCGAGTTTGCGGATCTCTGGCTTAATGAATTGAAAGAGTACAACAAAGAGAACAAGAAAGAAGGTGACAACAAAAATTATAAAAGAAAGAAGTAAGAAGAAGTAAGAAGAAGAAGAAGAAGAAGAGGGATGTTACTATATATATGTTGTTACATTTTGGCTTTGTCACATTAGAATTGTGGAGTTTTATTTCATTCATTCGCAACAATAATACAAATAAGGTCATTATGGTATATAATAAGCTATTTCGTTTGTTTGTTTGTTTGTTGTTGTAGTACCTTTACTTGTATTTGAATTTTTAATTGCTCTTAAATTAAGCAATCTATACGTTTGTTTGTTGTTGTTCTACATGTACGCACCATTGAACAACCTATAGTTCTAGATTCATTTGCTAGTTATGAGCATAAAAACTATAGTACTAACTTGATCATGTCGTTACCACGTTATAAAAGTTGTCTGAGGGTCATTTTTTTTTTTTATAATTAAAAGGGAAGTTATATTATACTGATATATTTTTTTTATACTTATTTAAACAGAACATCAAGTAGCTTTGATAAAAATTATATTTATTAAGTTGGTCCGTTGAGGATACGTTTCCAAGCAATTTATTTTGTTAGATGGGTCGGATTTGGATTTGAGCGGTTGAAGTCGGACAATGCTCTGGAATGGTGCCAAAAAAATGTATAATTCTCGAATATTTATCGATGCGTAATTTTGACAGAATCACATTTTATAGTAGAATAATATACGTAAAATTAGTAGTTATTAGTTAGCATTTACTTCAAACCCTAATGTCTCATGCTAACTAATGCTAGTTATTAATTTATAATTAGTTAACAAGCATTCCTTTAGCTCTTCTCATTCACATCTCAAATTATGATAAAACATATCCAGGATAATTTTACGTCAAACCATCATACTTCAAGTGTGCGGAAGAAGAGCATTTTAAGCGCGACGACCCTTATTCATCCCACATACGCTTTCAAGAAAACAGTAGGGAAGCCAGTGAACGTTTTGGGTGTGGAGAAGAAGGGCATTTCTCGCGTGAATGCTCGACTTCGTCGAGAATAATAAGCACTTCATGGGGCAGTGACTCACGGCGTTTATGCTACAAATGTAAACGAAGAGGCCATTTCGGTTGTGAATGCCCCAATACCTCCCAGTACCAGGTAGTAGCTTTATCTCTCTCTTTCTCTACATTTGTTGCTTTGAGCTCTTCACTTCTTTTTCTTTCTCTCATATTATACATTTTTCTAAAGAATCTTTGATTTTATCTTTTTCAGGATAAATTGGATACATATCTAACAAGAAACTCCAACTTAATGCAGAGCATCGACCAATTAGTCAATGATTTCATTTGATTCCAATTATTATTATGTTTTTCTCTTTTATTCAGATTTGATTTACAACTATATATGTTCTAAGCTTAAATGTCAAACTAATTGTTTATAAACATGGCTCTAATCCTAGTACAATATGATTAAGCTGAGTTAATAATATTTCAATAGAGTATAGTAGCCATTGACAACAATAAGTTTATAAAATATTAGAGTATTAACGACAGATTAAATTCTGAAAAATACAACAAAATATAGTTGTAAGGTTTCTTTTTGACGACCATATTAGATAAAATTCTTGTAATTTATTGATTCAAAAAAATCCTAAAATAAATTTAACCATCCAAAACATAAACCAAAGTATTGAAAATACGAGAAACATAAATAGAATTCAAAACATAGTTAAGAAATAACAAATAGAAAAGATCCATGCAACTGTGTAGTTGAGTGAGCCTTTGATGATGAGCTTGGAATCTTGAGCTCTGCAACAGTCCACAAGTCTAACCATTAGACGATCCTTGAGCTCTGCCACTTTTGTAAGAAATAAGAAAAAATATTAGAAAATATCTAAAATAAATTATAGAAAATATAAAATGTAACAAAATAAACATACTTTGATGATTAGTAATTCACTGTATTGATGTCCTCTCGACATCATCATTAGCATCTTCCATTGTTTTTGGTTCTTCAAAATCAGCCTATGTTTCATCATCAAGAGTTTTAAGAAAATGCTAATCTTAATCACTTTTAACATGTCAAGATAAACACTAAGAGATATAAGACTAACATTCTAGTTTCATCAAAAGAAATTAGGTAAATTACCATGATTAGCTCGTAGCCCTGCATCTTTGTAACTTGTTCAGGTTTCAATTCGCCATTGAGAATTCTTTCAACTAATACTTGTGAGCTCTACAAACAAATAATAAGATATCACAATTAAAGAATCAAATCAAAAGTAAAGAAGAAAGAAATAAATAAAAGCTAAGTTCAATGGTCCTTACACAATTTCTAATGTTCTACAATCTTACTATAAAGCTTAATTAGCCACGGATCATGTAATATTATATAAGTATACCTACGAGATGTACGTATTTTAAAACATTTTATCATCCTAAAGAACCAATATTTAATATTTTTGAATAACATAATTGTCATCAACACATGCATGACAAAACAAAGCAAAAAGACTTAGTAAAAAAAATGAAGAGAAGAAGGAATTTAAGTTAAACTAACCTTGAATTTCTCAATTAGAAGCTCCAACTTGTAATTATACTTTGGTATATCATCTGCAAAAGAATCATATAAAGCCTCCTCAAGAGACAAGACCACCTGAACAACATTATCTGATGACACAAACTTAATACCATCTTCCTTCTCCTTACTTGCACAACATATGTGCTTAAGTAGTGCTTGCAAAAGCTCACTGACTCTCTTGTCACGGTCCAAATCACTGGCCGACTTATAAGCAAACAAATTAACCTCATTATTGTTTATAGAACTCACTATCTCAGCTTCTGAGACATCTCTTTTCCTTACAGATCTTTCACTCTTTGACACTATTGGGACTTTCTTAATGTCAGAGGAATCACCAATTCTTGAAATCGTCTTTGCCACGAGAGTGCTAATTTCAAACTTCTGATGCACATTAAAGCCTTCATCAGAGAGCTCCCTCAACTTATTATTGATATTGTCATAAACCTTTTGCACGATGAAGTCAGGAGGCTGAGTACGGTTTGAAGTTTGCTTATCATCTGGCACGAAATACACAAGACATTTGCTTCTCACAGATTGAGTAAATAGCTCATCCTTATGGAAACTGAAGAAAATTTCCTCCGAGTCTCCAGATTTACACTTTCCAGCATGTTTTATTTTAATATCTTCTTGGCGATAAAACCATTGCACCAAGATCTTCACAAATCCATCTTTTTTCTTAACATAAATATCCTGTTCAACAAACAATTGAAAAGATAAATTTTTATTTTTGATTGTGATATGAACAACATAAATATTATATATAAAAGAACCTTGTATCCCTTTACCTTGATCAATGCGACATAGTTGTTTTTCTGTGACTCATACGGAGCCAAAAGCACTGTGTCCTCCTACGAAAAAGAAAAGTAGAATCGAATGTAAATGTTACTACCAAAAAAATTAACAAACATAACATAAAATTTTGTAATCCCTAAAAACTAAATACCAAAATCTCAGAACAAAACAAAACTCACCAGACTATATTGGGTGCCACGAAACTGGAATGTCTCATAGTAACATTTACGATTTTCTCCTCCACCAGTAACTTTGATAAATTTGCCAACTGAATATGCACATATCTCTCGTGTCCATTCTATCTTTTCTTTCTTGTTCACTTGCTTAAGATCTTCAGTCTCATCTTTCTTTATCCGCTTCATCTCTGTTTCTTTCGCACTAAAATTTGAAAGCAATCGAACATCGTCTTTATTTTTTCTCATCAACACTTCATTCAATTGCTACAATAACATTTCATTGGTCCACAACTTTCATATGCAGATCAGAATAAAAATTTGAGATTTTTTAGAGATTTTAGATATCTTATTACAGATTTGTTTTTCACCTACAGTTATCGAATCATAAGGATTAATGAAAAAGTGTTAAAATCAGCATGATAAATGAATTACTAGTGACATAACATTTAATGAAATGAAAGATGATTTACTGGTATGAAATCTACTACTCGTTGTATATGGAGTAGGTATGGTAATCATATATAACTTAGATCACTCCTATAGTCACTAAAATGTGTACCTGATTTTTGGCTTCGGTTAACAAATAGATAGCCTAATCTCTGGAATAATAGCTTCTATGGTGCTCTTATGGGATGTGTTTCTCTTAGTTTGATTTCAATAATCTTTTCTCTACAGTTTTATATACAAGTTTGTATCAACAAATGAATATTACTAGGTAAAAGACAATACATATAAGGAATTATATCACACGGGAAACGTGTACTATTTTCTCACCGTTAATATAGACAACTAAAAGAAGAAAGATGAGGAGGTAAAAATAGGAAATGAAGAATAAGAAAAAAATAATATTATAAGAAGTCAACAATTCCTTTTTTTTTCCTTTTTATTAATTAAAATTAAAATGATTTAAAGATCTATGTAAACTGTCATTTATCATTTGTGCAAGTAAATTGTACGTATTTGGTTTATGTGACATGTGGTTTTTAATTAATTCGTTTTACATATGGTATGTGAAACACCCTGACCCGAATTCTCAATCCTCGCACATGACACATGGAAAATAATCTCACTGGAACCTAGGTATGTCAATTAGGGGTAAAGCATGCGGGCTAACCCGGCCTGGCCCATAAAATCATCTGGCTTGGGCTTAAATATATATGTTCTTTTAAATTAAGTTAGTTTTAATGAATATTGATAAGTTATTTAAAATTTTATGCATTCTTTTTATAGTATACCTTTAAGTATTGTTTTTTAAAAACTATTATGAACTTAGAAGTTGATTTTTTTTATCTGTAAGTAAAGCCTGAAAAAGCCTGAAAAGCCTTGTAGCCTTGTTAGGGCTGGGCAGGGCTTTGAAATATAGGCTCGGATATTTTTCAGGCTGGACCGGGCTCAAATATATGAGGGTTTCGGGCCAAGCCGGGCTGGGCCAGCCCGACTGACATGCCTACTAGAACTCGCTAATTTCAATGACAATTCCTCTTGCCCATAAAACCCTAAGTCTCCACAATTCTCACTTCCCATAAAAATAACCACAAAACCCAAGTAGCCCCATAAGGTAATCACCAAGGAATTAACCCATGAATTCCTCCTCATCCAACTTACCCATCACAAATCCGTAACAATCATCTCCTAGATGAGCCTAAGAATTTTCAATTACCTTGGATTAGGAACAAAATATTGGTAAGGAGCAAGACCACACACAACCAATGATGCTTCCCTCTCCTCTTCCACGCCACAACAACACAACTCTCCTCCCTAACATCCTCTTTTTCACTCATGGGTAGGAAAACAGCTGGGAGGGGAACCCCTAAATAGATTGAGACGTCCTCTTTTGATGGAGAATAGTTTAGGATTTGTGCGAAACCGTTAAAAAGAATACAAAACTGAGAACAAACCAAACCACAAACATAGTCGGAGTCACATTTTTGAGCGACACCCCTTGGTGTTGAGCAACACCCCTTGGTGTT
The DNA here is from genome assembly GCA_036452645.1 of Capsella bursa-pastoris. Classification (NCBI taxonomy): domain Eukaryota; kingdom Viridiplantae; phylum Streptophyta; class Magnoliopsida; order Brassicales; family Brassicaceae; genus Capsella; species Capsella bursa-pastoris. The sequence continues at coordinate 13,128,180 of CP144195.1, read as the reverse complement.
GAGCGACACCAAGCCCCTTAGCCGATTCTAATTTATGGGCATTAAATTTTTTCCCCTCTAACATAGATTCCTTATCAAATCTGATCACAAAGTCCATATGTAGAAACTTATCCCATCATTGTTACAACGGTCCACACACAAACCTGAGCCACTAATCACTTTAAGATCACGTACCTCGACAACACTTCCATGTTTTTTCTTAGCATGTCAATCGTTTAATCGACCTAGACAAGTCTATTCCATTTAAAAGCTATCTTAGAATCGCATACGTACGCTATAATACAAAACTGAAACACCTCAATTTGAATTCTCAATTCTTGCACATTACGCACGGAAAACGATCTCACTAGAATTCCATAAATTTCACGAGACAACCATCATTAATTACAAAAGCTTCCACGAGTTCAATCTAGATCCAACTAACCCAAACCATGCAACAACCAAAAATAGTCATACAAACGTACTTAACTTAACAAACGCCTCAACCATTTGCTAACTTTGACTCCTCCTCTACCGGACCACTTTGTAATCCGTCTGATCAAGACACTCGACTCACCCATCCCGGGGATCAATCTTCGTTTGATAGCGTATTCCAAACAAAACCTCTCATTCGTACATAGTTGAACAACCAATCAACCATACGCAACCGAGTAACAAGAGACATGTAGTGGACTACTCGATTCCTCTCTAGCCATGGACTTTGGCACCATCCGAGTCACCTTTTAAGCTTTAACCCTAAACTCTAGAGCTTGACCTTGGTGATATATTGTGTTTTTTTCGGTTTTAAGTCTTTCGTTTTTCTTTCAATTTATAAATTTAATGAGTCAAAGTGTGCTTTTAGAGTCTTTTAGTCCAGTAAAGCGTCTATACAGGTTTTAGGTTGCTTTGGAATAAAATGAGCCGCTTTGGAGATTCATTTATAAGTGTCAGATGTTTGGGATCAGATGGAAAACTTTACACTGTTAGATCTTTGTCATATTCTAACACAAGATGACGACAGATGTTATCTTTCATTTGCAAGTAATTTCAAGAAAATCTAACGGTGCATTCAAGAGTTACACCCGATTTCGTGAAGACAGGTCATTCTGACGAGTTGTTGAAGCTGATGCAGAATTGAAACCTGAGAGTACCAGACCGATCGGTCCACACCCGGGACCGATCGATTATATTTTATATTTTTCAGTTCTAAACATTGTTCTTTGCTTAAAAAACAATTTTGTGGAGAAGAATCCATCCTCTTTGACAATTTGGAGAAGATTTCTAAACCCTATTCTTATTTTAATCTATTCAATCATATTTTCTTTCATATCCTTTTTGTGTTATTCTCTGCAATATGTGTGAGTAGTTCTTCTATTGGGTTTTAGGGTTCTAAGTAGGAGATTCAATGATTCAATGATTTGATGGATTAGATGTCTTAGGGAATTCTTAATCTTTTGGTTCTTCAATTTACATGTTCTCAATGCGAGAATATGATTGATCACCCTGTTTTATAACTTAGGCTTTTATGTGTTTAAGAGATGTTCGATAAAATGTCTGAACGAAAGTAAATTGAGCATTGTATTTCTAACCTACGAGAGTTGATATTAGAATGTCTTGTGAACCAAATGAACTTGTTTGATAATGCGAATTTGGCTAGGAAATTACAAATGAGAGTTGAGTAATTGAATAGTTGAATTTAGTGATTAGTGTCTTGAGAGAGAATGAATCTAAATTTCTGTTCATGTTCAAGAATAGTTTTTCATGCTTGAATTCCTTATTGCTTTTATTTGCTATTCATTGATTCTCTGAAAATACCCTGGTATCCAATGTCTTTAATTAATAAGTTTAATCTCTTTTATTTGCATTTTTATTTGTAAAGAAAACCAAACAACAAATCTTTTACGTTTTAGCTAAGAACGAGTCTCGCAAGTCTTTAGTGTACCATTGCTGCTTGTGATTGTTCCCGCATATACTTTACTTCGGTTTAAGTTATCGGGTTAAATAACCGAGTAATCACTTGGTTATCCATCAACCAACACCTAACTCAACTGTCCATGAAAACTTCTATAAGACTTCATCTCAAACCGAGCTCGTTACCCAACCAACAATGCAACATGCAACTAATAAATAATTCATGATAAATATCCACATTAGTACCTTGTTAGTTCACAAACTAACCGTTTCAATCAGAAACACATTGTCATATATTATTTCTATAGTACTACATATCATCCCACTAAATTTTAGCTAGATCGTCCTTGAAACGTTGCCTCAAAAAACCCATCTTAGACTAGTTTATGCAGTCCCTCTAGAAGTGTTGGTAACGAGCGACACCAACCCTGATGTCATGACCAGGGGCTTCTCTTCAAGCTACTCTTAGCCATAAAAACCTAGCTCTCCATAATTCTCGCTTCTACATATAACCATAAAACCAAGTAGCCCCACAATGTGATAACCAAGGAAAAAAACCATGGATTCCTCCTAATAAAACTTACCAATAAAAATCTGTAACAATCATCCCCTAGATGAGCCTAAGAATTCCCACTTAACTTAGATTAGGGATGAAATCTTGGTAAGGGGCAAGACCACACACAACCAACGATGCTTCTCTCTCCTCCTCCACACCACAACAACACAACTTTCTTTCATTCTCGTCTCTATAACCTTCTTCTCTCCTCTCTAACATCCATGCATACCAAAATCTCTCTTATGCACTCTTGAACAGGAAAACGCCTGGGAAGAGAACCCCTAAATAAAAAATCACATAAAACTTGATATTGAACCAAATCAGCACCAAGCCCCTTAGCTGATTCTAATTCATGGGCGTTACAATTATCTCCCTGTAACATAGATTCATCATGAAATCTGAATACATAGTCCATATGTAAAAAAATTATTCCATCACTTTAGCAATGGTCCACGCACAAACCTGAGCCACTAATCACTCTGAGATCAAGTATCTCGACAACACTTCCATGCTTTTTCTTAGCATGTCTTGCGTCTAATCGAACTAGAAAATTCTATTTTCATTTCGATTCCTATCATAGAACCGTATACGCTCTAATACAAAACTGAAATACCTCGAACCGGATTCCCAATCCTCTTACATGTCGCATGAAAAACGATCTCTCTGAAACCACATTATTTTGACGACATAACCAACGTCAATTCAAATTCTTACAAAATCTTCCACAAGTACACTCTAGATCCAACTAACCCAAACCATGCATCGACCAAACATGGTCATACAAATGTACTTACCTTAACAAGCCCCTCAACCATTCATTGACTTTGATTCCTCCTGTACTTAACCACTTTGTAATCCGTCTGATCAAGCCACTCAACTCCACTTTTCAGAACAATTTTTGCATGACCGCGTATCCCAAAGACCACTTCATGTTGGGACAAGAGAGATGGGGTGGTATATATACTCGATTCCGCACCAGCCAAGGATTTTGCCTCTTCGATGAATCATATGAGTTACCACTTAGCTTTAACCCTACAAACTGGAGATAAATCTTGGTTCTTCATAAAAAAATACCTAACTCGATGATCCAAGGAAACTTTTGCATGACTATATCTCAAACCAAGCTCATTGGTCCAACTAAGAATACAACTTGCTACAAATCTCCATATTAATAAACGATTAGATCATAAACTAACCATTCAATTTAAAAACCCACTAATGGATATGGAGAATACCAAATTTCAGCCACAACTAGGAGTAGCCATCTTGGACAAGTTTGGGTAGTCTCTATGTAGGTGCTGGTGTCGACCGATACCAACCCTAATGTCACGACCTAAGCTTCTCTTCAAGATTTTCTTGGCCACGAAAACCCTAGCTCTAAACTGTACTCCATACGACTAAAAACAAAGCAGCCCAGAAGGCGACAACCAAGGAAAATGCCATGGATTCCACCTAATCCATCTTACCCATCCTAACAAATCATACCCTTGATAAGCCTAAGATCAGTCACTTATATTAGGTACGTAATCATAACACCAAGGTTAACCGGCGATGCTTCCCTATCCTCCTCCATGCCGTAACAGCAAGAATATCCGTCATCTCGTGATGCCTCGGTTTCAGGATATATGGTGTTGTATAAGAAGAGGTTTAAAAGAATTAATTTAGCCAACTATGTCACTAAAATATAATTATATTTTTGTTCAAAAATATGTAGAGAACACCAGAGTTAAGCGTGTTTATGCTAGATTTTTTGTAGGATGGGTGACATTCTAGGAAGTGGTTACTAGAACTGTATGAGTGAGGATAAAACATAGAAAAAGGTCATGTGGTGATTTGTAGGGTTTGTAACAAATATTTATAACTTCTGGGAAGTAGCACCAAGGGATCATATATTTTTTTTTATCCCTTGGGATGTTTATATTCAAAATACAAACTAAAGGAGTTCAGTAGAGTTATACACCTAGTGAGGATACGTTTTATCATAATTTGAGATGTGAATGAGAAGAGCTAAAGGAATGCTTGTTAACTAATTCTAAATTATATATATGAAAAAGATTTGAGATAGTGAATTGATCGTATCGTGGAACATCCTTGGTTCAGTGATCAAAAGGTATACATGTTTTTAATTTACAACATGTTTCAGTTTCAATTTTCAGATATATAGCACACTTTCTTGGAAATATATTCATGATAATGTCATTCTTAGAAATACAAGAAAGTTTTACATATAAATGATAAAATGAAAAATTTATCGGAGGGTATAGAGTCTATTAAACTTTTTCGCAAATTAACCGTTTTACGTGGTTACGAAGAGAGAGTTTGTCTTTGAGAGGGATGATGTTCATTGAAATGTGTAATCTGTATGAATAAAAGACTAGCACCATCGTCGATTTAACTTTAGGTACTATTGCGAAAACTTGAAATATCGTGAAGCCTTACAAGTTAGGCGTAGAAGAAAAGAAGAGCAGAGTGTCTAGTCAGAGCGACCTTTTACCCGCAGAGCAAGGTTTATACCACTAGACTAAAGAGATTTTTGAAAATTTAGAGCCAAAATGCTTTATAAAAGGAAAGGCCGCAAGCATATGTTTCATGGGCTTGGCGTTTGGGCCGGCTTTGTGTCTGGTTAATCTTATGTAGGTTTATTTAGTCTCTATGAATTCTCATATTAAGCATCAGCAACAACACCACAAATTTTAAAGAAGAATGTATTGACCAGTTACAGACAAAATGTATCATTCGTTTTGACAAGAAAGATATTATACCTTGAGTTTGAGTTAACAATTAGTAAATTATATTACATATAAACATTTGAACATTATTAATCATTCTTGTAATGAATTTTCACATTTCAACCTCACTACAAGGAGAAAGAGTAGTGAATGAATTTTTTTACCTCTTACTGGATTTGGGAAATGTAAGGTATGAACGTTAGAATCAATCCTACGAGCTGTACCAAGTTCAACACCAAGAACACCATCTCATCACCTGCGTGTGTATTGTTCAAAGAGAGATTAAAACACCGCCTTTTCGGATGAAATATTCGATGATGATCTGCGGGTTTCTAAACACGGCTATAATGTTTTTAAGTTAACATGAACTTGGGTGCCAAAATTTCACCTGGAAGGAAAGTAGCGTCTTGTCTCTTTTGCGCCGATGAGAATCTGCAGAGTTAACAAAACAAAGGAGAAATGAGAATTAGCAAAATACAAAAACAGTAGTTCAAGAAGAACAACGTTGAAGCTTGTATATATATCTTGTACTTGTTACTAGTATTTGCAAGAATGTGAGTGTGTTTTTTTCTGCTATAGTGTTACATAAAGATATCGAAATTTCCAAGAATACTTACAAGGCACCTCCACCGGCAGGGCCAAATGATTTGAAAACAGACATTGCAGTCATAGAAATGCCATTAGCAGCACCTCTCTGATTCTGAGGCTGAGATGTCATACCAAAGAAATTGAGTATAAGCCTAGGCAGTTGAAGTTACCGATGTACAAAAGAACGATAACTATAAAGGAAAAGAAAAGGGTGCGCCAATCGTAAGCCCGAGAACCATACCACAGCCTTGTTCAGCATGATAAACAGTCCAGTGACAAGAGAGATCTACACATATCAAGAAACTTATTTCAAATCTTGCTTACTGTTAAATAAGGATATATTAAGCACAAAAAAGCCTAAGGGTTATAACAAGAACTCACAGATAAAGCGTTTTTCAAGATAGATGCACAATTTATCACCAAATGTAGAGTCATTCCAGAAAGCAAAGCTATATAGGGGTAACAAGAAAGCAGCGGTAACCTGAACATCACAATGTAAAAAAAGTCAGCAAGACTCACTATAACAAACCAAAGAGCCATCATTCACAAATCAAGAAACTTCAACAACAGATTTACCGCGGAAAGACGTATAAGCACAAGAAGTCCGAGGGCCTTCTTTAAAGGTGGGTATACCAAAAGTTGAAACAACAGAAGCCCAAGTCCTGAAAATATGGTAACTCAAATCATGAGGAACATATCCAAGGGGAGATATGGATAGACAATAACAAACTAAAGAAACAGAGTTGTAAAACTATATACAAAACAATAGACCATGTAAGTTAAAATATAACATGCACCTGATATAGCTAAAACTTGGCCAACATCTTGGGATGAGAAACTCAATCCTCCATAGCTTCTATCACTAACTGCCCAAAGTGAGAAGATCTTGCAGAGGTATCAAGAAAAGGTTATATTCATAAACAAAATTTCCTCTCCAAAACATAAAAACTATACTGATACTCTCGACAGAGCACCAAAATTATCGATATCTTAAAGTAAAGCCGCGACGAATATTTGAAAGAGATGAACCTGTAAAACTATTTATGTCCTAGTAAAGAACCAACCAAAAAGCTACAATTTAAGATAATCACATGATTTTTGGTAATAGAATTGTAACTATATATCTTACCTCTGAGTAAGCTATCTCTTGGAGGGAGAAAACACAATATACAATGATGATAGCCATCAATGGAAGATTCCTTAGAAGACTAGGCTTACTAATTATCTTCTGGTCATCAAGTCCTTCTCCTCTGCTTTCATCATCCTTTAATCTTCCGTGTGCAATTCCACAACGAGTATGTAGTGTTTCCTGCATATAGTTGTGAGTTAACATTTTCAGTCTTAGCTTTATTTATATCATAATATGGTTAAGTGATACAACCCACTATAGCTCTGGAACTTCAAAAGAACTCATTTTATGATCACAGCATTGCAAAGACTTTATATCAAAGTACACTATCTTATTTATCATACTCACAGGAAGCCACCAGCAAGCGATGAAAACCCCAGTAGCATAGACTGATATAACTAAGCTCGGTAGAAAATATGGTAACCTGTTAAAGCACAACACCAAGCACCTATTGAGGAACCAAATTTTCTAGCATTTGAAAGAAAAGATGGAGAAAACAAAATAGTAAATGTACTATACCTCCCAAAAATTGAACTCTGGGAAAATATATTTGGGTACTTCTCTGCAGGCTAAACAAAACATGAAAACAGAAACCAAGTCAGCTAAGCAGAACAGAAAAGTCGAAAGTTCGATATGTTTACTGATCAAATTCTAGAGTTCAAGTGTACCTGAGCAAGATAGCCTCCAATAGCAGGACCTAGTATCAATCCTATACCTCTCGATGTACTTACCTGAGAAAATGCAACAGACCTATTTGTCCTCTAGATAGGCGGCAATAGCGACGTTTCGAAATACAAAAAATGTAGATAAAAGCCTTACAACAGAAAGACTAAGAGCGTTGTACTCTTCACTAACGACTTCTGAAGCATATGCCTGAAACATGGTAAAAGAACAAAGGAAACACCTTTAGTAAATGCAACATAGCAAAACCGAAGAAACCTTACACTTACGATGATCCTTCAAAGGACTAAGACATACCCTTATAACTCCAAGTAAACAATTGAAACAGCCAAGAAGAAATCTAAAGGAAATTGCAATCCAGAAACTTGTGCTTAGACCAAAGAGAGTATTGAATATGATCCTGAAAAAGAATCAAACAACTGATTTAAAAAATCTGCAAACAAGAAAAAAAAAGAATAATCTAAACTCTGATGAATCTGTACACTGAGAAAGTCCCAATAAGAATAATCGGTTTGCGACCATATCGATCGGCTAACTTCCCCCTGAAGATAGATGTCAAAGCTCTTCCAATCATGAATGATGATCCTAACAAAGTTATCAAGAAACATCAAGAACATCAAGAAACATCAAGAACCTTCCAAGATTATTGTTCAAGTAACAATAAATAGCCTTAGACTAGTACTCAAGAAACATCAAGAAAGCTTCCAAGATTAGTACTCAAGCAACAACAACAAATAGATTTAAGAAAAAAATAAAAATTACCAACAAAACCAGCATAGAAACCAATATCTTCTTCTTGTTTAGCAATACCAAAGTCTCTGATCTGCCACAAACACATATATACATTACACTAACCAAACTAGTCCAAAAGACACAATTTTGAAAGTGTTAACTAAAACTTACCATGAAATAAAGATATGGAAACAGAGAAGATATTGGTAAAGCTGAAATATACCAAAAAAAATCAAAAAAAATTTGGACATGAGTATGAATCACTTTGCACGTTTGTAAAAATTCCTAAAAGAGAAAAAATTGTTAACCAGTGCAAAGTGAGACAAGCCAGATGAAGGAGAGGTGTAAGTAAGGGACGCCTTGTTGTTGTTGCTTAGTTTGATCAATGATACAGCCAGGGCAAGCTTTGTTCTTCTCTAACAGGATGGTTCGTGACTCATCATCATCGGCCATGGTATTGGAACCACCGAGTCGGAGAAGTGTTATAATAATCCGTTGATTGATAATATTTTTCATGTAAATATGTTTTGGAAAAGTTTATATTCTTAAAGGGGCCAAGAAAAGCTGAAAAGATTCTAAAGAACCAAAATATCTCAGTGGGTGGATGTTGTTGTTTGTTTAATCCAAGTGGTACTACTACTACTAGTTCTTTTTTTTTTGGTCGTCTGGTAATATATATTATAGAAACAAGAGATACAATGTGGAATACTGCGAAAGTCGGCGGAAGATAAAAATTTCCCCGGAATCTAAAGCCCAAATAATAAAAATAAAATGAAATCAAGAGAAAGAAACAACAAAACATAAGAGATAATTCGAAAGAAGATGAACCCTTAAACTAAAAACAAAAGCAACAAGGCTAAAACCATAAAAAACACAATAGTTTCAAGAAGCAAGAAAAGCTTTTCTTTTGAAGAATTTGTAGAAGAGATTTACCAAGGATGCTCACAGCCAATCTGATGATAACATCAACCACCTCCTATCAATGTGAGAGTCAATCTCTTGAAACCATAACCAAAGACTTCTTAACCCGGCAAGCAAAACTCGAATACGCTTCTAGATACGACGACGACAACTACAGTGTCCCATAACGTCTAGATAGAAGTTTTTAAGCGCAATCAGATCTAAACAGATCTGCAAAACAAAGACAAGGAGCGAAGCCTAGCCTCTCGCACAAATCGAACTCAACCAAGTACGATAACTGATCAATCAAGCTATCAACCACAGCGAACCACAACAACGAGAAGAGCCAATTGCAAACAAAGAAGACTACCATATCTTCAAACAAAACGAAGCTTTTGCTTAGAAACAAAACAAAACTAGTAGTAATACTAGTAGTTTACAAATGAGAAGATTTTATGTAATTTTTATAAAAATAATCATAATCACAAAACATTTCAAGAAAATACTCACAAAAGTGATATTAAAATAAATACACAAAGGCAATAAAAATTGGCATATACCACTTTTCTATCTTAGCAAATATTTTTATTTAAAAGGTGAAATTGCCAAAAAAAAAAAAAAATCATTGGAAGATGGAGATTTGTCAAAAAATATTGAAGATTTTTATGTTTTTCTTAATAAAATGAGTAGACCTAATCAACAAGAGTGTTCGAAATCGGCTTAGCAGACTGACGAGTTTATCAGATCATGAAGGCGGATTACGCTACTACTGGTTTCAAACACATAATATTTAGTTCCAATTAAATTGAATTATTTCTTAATCAAATTGGAAAATATCAGTTTTCTTGATGCATTTGTTGTAGAATAGTTTTTTAGGAGTATGATTTTACATTTATACAAAAACAAATTGAAAATTGTTTACAATTAAACTTGATAAATCGTTTTTTCCATGACAAAATTTTTAAATTGGCGCAAAATGAAACTAGAACAGAAGAAGAAGTAGAATATGATCGATTAGTTTATAAAAGGAATCAATACATATCGGGTTGTAAAAATAAATTTTGAACCGACCCAAATTACCTTAATGACACAAGTAATCTTAATAAAATCAGTTTGAAAGTGTTTTAGAGAAATGAGTTTTTGGAAATCGAATGACAAAAAAGAAAGAATAAATTAGCACAAAATGTACTTAAAAAATGTATATATTGACGAAGATCAACAAAACCGGTTTATTTGATCAATGTACATAATGCACAATGAGAGAAATAACTATAGCGGCAATTAAAACGCACATAATTGCACCATAACACAAATCTGCATCCATCTCTTCTTTATGATAGCAACCTCTTCCTGTTGTCCATTTAGCTCCACATGTATAGCAAAACGAGTATCCACATCTATACATATCAAACCAAATATATAACACATTACGAAAACATAATCAGATTATTAGATATATATGCGATTTATAAGATAATTGTAGTGTGGTTACGAAACCTGCATGTTACATGGATGCATCCTTCTGAACGTTCGATCATGTGTTTGCATTTTCCACATTGACGCCACATCATCCGATTTGCTAGAAGTTTTAGTTTTTTATCTTCTGTTGTAAGATTTGTACCCATTAATCTCTTGTAATCGTTGCATGACATGTTATCGTGCCACGGAACTTTGCAATTGATGCAAAATGGCATAGTACATTTGACACAACCTTGTTTGATAGATTTAGAAAGTCCCGTGGCACGATAACACCAACCTTGAATGGTATATTTAGAAAGCTCGGTTTTCGACATTAAACTCGAGCAGTTAGTGTTCGGACAGTAAACTCTATCCGCCATAGGGATTGATTCCTCTTTGATCCTTTCTTCCCACATCTCTTGTAGTCTTGGTGTGATCAAAAGACTTGCACAACTACTAAGAGTTAGCATAGACTCGCATTGATAATAAGGACATCGCGGTACACCTCCTTCGAGTAGCTTAACTTCTATATATCGTTTAACACATTTCTTGCAGAACCTATGACTGCATAAGAAACCCGAAAATATATCCTCAGCTTTGAAATTATTATTGAAACAGATGAGGCAAGTCATAGACATACGTATGCTGATTTCATAATCTATTGCTTCCATTGCAAGTTTAGTAACAAAACTGGCTTGGTGATTCTGGTTAGTCACCATAACTGGTATGGTAGACCTGTCTGATGCGTTGCACATCATTCATTAACAAGGCTATATTATTTACCTCTGGTGCAGATCTTCCCATGACCTACATGTATTAAAAACAAGAATCAAATAATGTATATAATCATCATGTGAAACTTAACAGCCAAGGAAACACTTACCAATTCGAAAATATGATCATGATCACAACAGATCGAGAGATGAGTTATCCCCATACTCACGGCTTCGGTTAAACTGTGCTTCAATGCTATAAGCTCAGCCTCCAAATCTGTAATAACGTCCGAGCCATGAAGAGGTCCCTTCATCTGACACAAGAGATTCTCGTCTTGGTCTAAAATTGCTACACCAAATCCCGCCAATAACTCTGTCGTTTCGGCCTTGCTTACCAGACCCTTGAAGTAAAGCATGTACATGTCGGACGGTGAGGGTTTTAGGTCATGTGCTCGGACTAGAGTGCCTTCTTCCTCCATAGCTTTGTTATGAGAGTTGTCTATGAAGATTCTTTTTTTTATTTATACTTGTGAGAAGATGACATAATGCATAATTTAGTTAAAAATCAAGAATCTAGTGAAAATCTAAACTTGAAAACGAAAAAAACCTATAAAAAACCCTGAACCCTAATAAAAATAGGAAAACTATATTTTATATATATATATATATATATTTTATAACTTTAGTTAATATGGATAATTAAATGATAATTATTATTATCGTTATATATATATGTGTGTGTACCAATGATTCATATGTTTTTTTTTTTTAAACCAACGATTCATATATATAATAATTTATAAAATATATATATAACCTCACTACTTTGATCAGTAGAGATTTTTGCAAGGTGTACACATACTATATGCAATTTCCGTTTTGAAATCTAATAATCAAAGAAAATGTTGCTTAGGATTTTAATATTTTTTTTTTGTAAAAAAAGGGTTTTAATAAAGTTTAATAAGACATAAGGTGTATATTATATTGTATCTTATTATTGTTTAGTAAGATGATTTAAATATATGAAAGGGTTATAATCTGTTTCTGTTTGATTAGTTTAACAAATCTACGTATAACAAATTTAATTAAGTTGATATGATTTATTAATTGTAAAAAGTTTTCAAATCCCACATAAAATAACTCGGTTCTTCTGGCAGAACTAACTTCCGACCATACAAGACTTTGTAAGAGTAGTTTTGAGTTTTGAATCTTTTCTTAATCATAGATTGTTTTGTGGTTGGGATCTTTAGTATTGTATTCGTATGGGCCACGGTTGTTATTCTTGGTGGATTCGCTGCAAGTCTAGAGACTATGGACTTTTGGTTTGTTACTAATCTTCATTATGCTTTGACAATCTTCTACTCCCTAGTGCTCGTTGAGGCTCTTCTCTTTCTTGTTGGAAAAGTTTATTGAGAATATATGTCTCGAGAGATTTGGCATAGGCTCGGTGAGAAGATTCTTCTACGATGCCTAAATGGGAGCATAAATGACAGATTGAAGATGGATATGGTGGTTTTTGCCATGGAGCTTTTGGTGTCGAATACTCCTGATGAGCAGCTCACTGGAGTACAAATTCTTTGTATATTTTCAGCCAATCAAGACTATTCGGCTGGTACTTTACATAAGATTGGGATGAATATGAAGATCATAGAAAGGTTAGTAGAGATGTTGAATTATTGGAGAAACAAGAATCAAGAAGACGTGAGGGTTACATTACCTGGAGAGATTCTCTCAAGATTAGCAAGTAAGAAGCAAAACTCTCTGAGAGTTGTAGGCATCCCGGGAGCGATTGAGTCGATATCTTCTCTGTTAGAGAGCACGAGAGATTCTTATCAAGCCGCAGATAATATATGGACGTTGAACAATCTTGGATTACTGATTTTGAAAAGGCTAGCTCGGCATCATGATAACTGTGAGAAGATTGGGAAAAATAAAAGGGTTGATATCAAAGATCACTGAATTCACTTATGCTGAGACAAGGTTGTTGGAAGATTCAGATGTCGCGGTTGCGGAACTTTATAAGATATTGGCTGTGAAACTGTCTTTGGAGTTGTTAAAGAAACTGGTGAGCACAACGGGTGCAACGGGAAAGAACTTGAGGAAGATTATATCTGAGACTGTCTTCATACTGAGCAATATTAGAGGGAAACATTACAACATGGAAAGAGGCAACCTGAACTGTAGAAGCTCGGAGCAGAGATCTTGATATTTCTTGAATTTGAAGAAGGTGAAACCGAGAAAATTGGCGATACTGGTGGGGTTCTAAAGGGACTTCTCTGCCTATTCTTGAACAAAGAGTTTCCGGAGAATCAAAGTGGTGTGAGAGTCTTTGCTGGTGAGACTATAGCTATATTGGCTCAAGGAAGTAAAAGCATTTGCCAACGGATCTTGAGATCAAATGTTCTTGAGGGACTCGTTGAGGCATTGAACAACCTATTGATTTGGTTGAATGCAGCTTCTGATCTGTTCAATAAATAACATAAGGATACTATTACATTTGCAGGTGAAACAGTAAGTCCTCATGTTCTTGATCCAGGAGAAAAACTGATAGATTCATTACTCAATGAACCACCATCAGTCATCACCATTCATCACTAATGACATCTCTCGTCAATGCAGGTTCTTAAAGCAATACTGTCTGAAGAGAGCAAAACTCAAGAAGTTATGGTTGGATTAGCACCACATATTTTCAAGATAATGAGTCCCCAAGAACAGAGATGGTTGTTTAAAGAAGCGAGAGCAAGCGAGGAAGAACTAGCCGAGGCACTAGTCAATATTCTCAAGAGATATGAACAACCAAGTCCAAAGGTTCCAAGAATCAGGAGGTTTGCAATAGAGCTAACCATCGCGATGATGAAAGCTAATTCTAAAACAATCAACACTTTCCAAAACCTTGGGATGAAACATGACATAGAGTGTCTTCAAGACCACATATGAGCTTGAGAACTTTGACATATTCTCTGGCACAGTTGCTTTACCACGCCATGGCTCAACCATCAGTGAACTCATTGAAGAAGCAATTGAGTTATTACAAAGAGAAATTACAACTGATGAGAGTGAACTTACCTCAAAGAATGTATATTTTCTGTTGTAGCTTTGTGTTTCCTACCAACACAAAACAACTGATGTGACAAGCAAGAGCTTTATTTTGTATTTATTGTATTGATATCATATACTTGTATTATGTGATGTTTATTAGGCATTGCATAACTCAATATTATACATATAGCTAAATACTGCAAAATCCAAAACCAATTACACATATTATAGAATGTATAACAACTCATTCAAGTTACAATCTACCAACACACCAATACACTCCCAAGTTACCATCTACCAATACAATAATACAACACTGCATGTTTCCATCAGTCTTTGAAGCCTCTCATGTATTTTAACATGAACAAGGCACTATATAGATTTACAAACACTTGGTGCAGAGTTACTTACTTATATATATGTTATAAAATGGTGCACAGTTCTTACAAGGTCATCCCCATTCTTCTTTTCATAGATTCTTCAAGTGCAGTTGGTGTCGTAGCTCGCAAGACCTAGTAGTTCTGGTCCTTCCAATCTCAGGTTGTTCTCAAAGCTGTACCGATAAGCGGCTTTTGCGTTAGAAAACAAGCTTGTGTTAAGGGAATATGTTGGTTATGTAAAAAAAACAGAACTTACTTTTGCATAGGAATGTGTTCAAAAGGTCCTTCTACAGGGATTGTTCCACACAAATCATTGCTTGATACATCACTGCCAAAGAAAGCATATTTATATCAAGTGGCACAATGATGAGCAAACAGAAGTTGTACAGTGCTGGAATAGCTGAACTTACACAACTTTGAGGCTTAAAACAGCGGTTAGCTCTCTAGGAATTGGACCGGTCAATTGGTTTTCGTTAAGCCGCCTGTCATGTCGAGAAAGTTACTTTAGAAATTCATACCACAAAGACAGAAAGCAAAAGAAAAAAAAAAGACTAAGCAAGTAACAACTACTTACTAATGTATGCAACTACTACTAATAATACAAAACTTACAAAAAGACGAGTGACTTCAATTTCCCCAAAGAAGACGGGATCTTCCCGGTGAGATTGTTGCTGTACAGATCCAAGCTTATCAAACTCTTCAGATTCCCAAGTTCAGAAGGTATACTTCCTTGAATCTTGTTTTTGTAGAGTTCACTGTGTCAATTAGTAGAGAACAAAAATGTTAAAGGTACACAATATTCAATCACATAATGGGAAATTTTTTGCATTAGTAAAAGTTTAAGTCTTCAGAGATAATCAAAAATGTTAAAAGAGAGTGGTGATTACATACAGATATTGTAAATGTTCAAGCTTCCCAAGTTCAGCTACAAGATGTCCAGATAAGTTTGAATTCCCCAAATCCCTGCCAACAACAGATAGAATCAAAGCTTCAATCTTCAGAACATCATTGAGCAAATCATAAAAAGTATAAAACAGTTGAACAGAGGAACTGAAACTAAACAAGAAAGTGGATTCTTTTGTGGTAATAATGATTCTATAGTGCTCTGAATCTTAAGGAATCGAATTCAAGAAACCAAATTCAAAAGGCAAAACAGAGAGTAATGTTTTCGAATCAAATCAAGATTACAGTTAAAGATTCTATTAAGATCCTTTAATGGTCAGCTTCCACAAGAAATGAACTCAAGTAATCATCGAATCAAAAGGTGAGCTACAAAGATAGATAGAGAGAGAGAGGGAGAGGATCTTAATCTTACAATCTAGTGACTTGGCTGTGTTGATTACAAGTGACATGAAACCAAGTACAAGGATTAACAAGAGTTGGATCCCAGCTTTGAAGAACATGGTCTGGATCTGACAAGCTTTGGCGAAGCGAGTGAAGAGCGTCGCCTTCGGAGTTTGATTCCGTTAGACGAAGTAAAGCTAAAGTTAGGATCAGGGAAGCTACTAGGGAGAGCTCCCGTCGATTGTTTCTCGCCACCATTACTTCGTTGCCGGAGACAAAAACTAGGGTTTCGTGATCTTGAGTCTTGACTTATTCAAACCCTTTTACAAGTTCTCTGGTCTGAAGGAAGAATAAAAGAGAAACTAACCAGGCTTTTGTCTGAATTGTACTTTCTTTTTTCTACTTATTTTTAATTGAGTTTTTGTTCTGTCTTTTTTGTTTTTGTTTTTATTTATTTTAAAAATAATCATTCTGAATTCTGATTTTCTCAGTGCTCAAATTTTTCAAAAATTTGAAATTTACTTGTGGGAAAAAAACATATAAATAAGTAAAATTTAAGTTTGTAGTATTTTAGGAAAATACCATAAGAGAGCGGCATGTATTTTGATAATTTAAATTCTTATTTTAATACCAATAAGAAGATTATTTTTAAATATAGATAATATTGATTTAGATTTTTCATACTTATTAATGGTCAAGTACGTTACTTTCTCTTAGTCAAAACAGAAGACTTTGACCAAGTTGTATGAGTAATTTTTTATCAACAACTAATCGGTCAGTTTTCAGGAATATTATCGACGTAATATAAACAATTAGATCAGTACATAATATATATTGTATATGTAAGAAAATTATAATTTATATATTTTATATGTAAAACAAATTTTTAATATGTTATGTTATTTATAATTATTCTCGTAGTCTATAATAAGGATCATAATTTATTTTATCATATCAAACATTACAGTTAATTTATCGTTTGCAATAAATATTTTAAATTGTTATTTTAAAAATCTCAAATTAAATTATTTGTAATTTTTAATTTTTTATCTAAGATTTCCATGATATTTTTATAAATATTAAGTTCAATTATTTTTACATGTTCCAAATTAAAAGATTTATAAGTTTATTATTTTATATAAATAAATTGTAAATATTTAAATTGTTAGTTTTTTAAAAAAATTTGGTTAAAGTATTACTAAAATTATACATTTATATAAAGTTGGGTTATCAAAGTTAGTCATTAACAAGATCGTGATACGTGTTAATTGAAGTGATAAAATATTGACACGTGTCAGATAATTGGTGGTAATAAATTATATAAATTTTTTTTTAAAAGAGAATATTTTCAAAATAGAAAGAAAAAAAATAAATTCAGAAAATTTAACAGTTACTTAGTAGTAATCCTAAACAAAATAGGATAGTAATTATAAAATAAAATTATCAATAAAAATTATAAAAATTAGGTCTAAGACATAAAAAAAATTAACAAATAAAAAGAAAAATACAATAAGTTAGTCAACTATAAGTTAATCTTATTTCACCAAAAAAACTATAAGTTAATCTTAGGAAATATTTGCATTATCGTGAATATTATGTAATATTTAAATATTTTTATTCAGTAAGTTAATCTAAATAATTTAGTCATTAATGTGACATGTGTCAATTGTATCGATAAGATATTGACATGTGTAAATTTAAGATGTATTAAAATATTTTAAAATTAATTTTATAAATATATCATAGAAAATTCTACATAAATAATACAAATAAAAGTATATCTAATTATAATAGGTTTTTTTATGTTGAATCAAAAATTCTTATTATGTAAAACTTGGTTTTAGAGTTACTAACTCACGTGATTGTGATATATGTCAAGTAAATTATTATATGCCGGAATGTAACATATCTAATTTTATAAAAAATTAGGTAAAAATAGAAGTTACAAAAAAAAATATTCAGAAATTTTACTTATAATTAAATTATTAACCTAAGTTTTGGTTATGTCGGTTTGGGTTTATCAAAGAGATTAGGGTTTATTATTTACAGTAAAACAAGATTATATGTCGATTTTAGTTTATAAAGATGAATTAAAGTTTAGTTTTTACAACTAAACATGTTATATGGTTGCCTGGATTTATAAATGAGGATTATGGTTTAGATGGGAAAACGGGGAAAATCAACCCAAACTATTTCCCGAAGGTATTTTCATACCCAAACTCACGTACTCTGAATTTTACAACCCAAACCAGCTTTCAATTTAAATAACCAACCTGAACTATATCAAATTTTGTCGATTTCAACCTCGACGTTAACAATATCCTTGCCCATCTTGAAGATTTGGACAATCAAGCTTAAGTTTTTGTAAAAACCAAGAGAACTTAAGCTTAAGCTTAAACTTGATTGTCCAAATCTTCAAGAAAGGCAAGGATACTGTTAATGTAGATGTTGAAATCGACAAAATTTGATATAGTTCAGGTTGGTTATTTGAATTGAAAGCTAGTTTGGGTTGTAAAATTAAGAGTACGCGAGTTTGGGTATGAAAATACCTTCGGAGAATAGTTTGGGTTAATTTTCCCGTTTTCCCATGGTTTCGATTTTACAATTAAACAAGTTTTATGTCGATTTAGGTTTATAATTAAGGAGTAGAGTTCATATTACACAATTTATACAAGGTTATTTATCTGGTTCATTTTATAAAAGAGAATTAAGATTTAGATGGTACAATTAAACAAGAATATGGGTTTAAAAAAATAAATGTGTTTATTAAATGTTTTTACTCTTTTAAATATGTTATAATTTTTTATTTTCTTATTTATATCTAAATATAAGATGTTATTGTGCAATCTCATTGGCTAAAACAAGAATGGTGAATAAAAGAAAACTAAAAAGAGACATTATTAACTTAAAATAAGGATAGCAAAAGTCAATATAATTTGTCGTATAATGATTTCTAAAATATTTTTTTTTCTTTCAAATATGTAATTTTGTATACTTTTATATTTAAAATATTTCTTAATGCTTATCTCAACGACACTATTATTCATTTTTGGGATTGATGTTAATTTGTCAGAACTTTACCATCAAATTTTGTAATAATTAATAAATTTTAAGAAATAAAATAAATTGCAAAATAAATAAATATGGGAGAATATTTTTTAAAAAAAATGGAAGTTAGGAAATAACATTTTTTAGGATAATGATATAATCATGTTTAGGGTATAATACCTAAATTAATTTTTTAAAAGATTTGGTAATAGTAATATTATGAAAAATGGTGAATAGGTCACAATATTTTTGGTGATCGATAATTTAACATTACTATATTTTTATTATGAAAGTTTAATAACTATTTTTAAATATGTATTATACATAAATAATTATGTTCGAAAAAAATAATTTACTTTGGATATAACATTCTTACCATAAAATTTTAATTTTATTTTAGAAATAAATAACCCATTTATTAGATGGGCCATAATCTATATTAGAAAATATGATATTCAATTAATATTGATTAATTTATTTTGTTAATGTTATGATTTTCCAAATTTTAACACATGCAATATTTTTAGTACATACGTGAAATCATAAATTTTAACCCGCGTTTTTACGCGGGCCCTTATCTAGTTGTACATAAACTTAAGTTTGAAATTTTGACCCGTTATAATTTTTTTTTATAATTTAGAACAATTTATATTCGTTTTCAAAAATTCAAATTATAGCATATGCAGAAAAAATCTAATCTATATTTTTATTCTTATATAAATGATATGATGAGTTATTTGTTTTACAAATATATAATCATATAAAGATGAAAGCTGAAGTATAATAATTAATAAAAAAAATTAATATGATAAATTATATATCAAATGTTCTATGTTTATTTTGATTGGTCAATGATTTTAAATAATAATAATGTATTTTCGTTTTTACAATTTAGTATTTCACATTTTTATCCTAATTTATTATTATTAATTAATGGAGGAATTTTAAAAATATCTCTTTTCAAATACCACTGTTTGAAGATACTCCATTTTTAAACTTTATCAAAATAACCACTAAAAATGTTGAAATCTATCTAAAATGTGTGTAAATTTATAAATATACACACAAACTACCTTTGTATGTATAAAAGTTTATACAACTTTCATAAATACAATAAAAATAAGTTATAAAAACCTTTTAAGAACATTATAAACCCTTTTAAAAATCTTATAAAGCTTGTAAAAACGATTTAAAACCTTTTAAAACATTATAATATATTTGTATCAAATCTCCCAGTAGTAGTTCTTACATAGAAGTATCTTAAAACTTTATATTTTTTTGTCAACCATATAAAACTTTATGATTTTCATGGTTTAACAGGGGTATTTTTAAAAATGGATAGATAAAAAGGTATTTTAAAAAATGGGTATTTCTCAAAAATTCTCTTAATTCATTCTTTAAAACCGATATTTTTAATGGCATTTGAATTTAATTACGTACCATTAGTAAGGTTCTTTTATAATGTATTCACTTTTTAATAAAAAGGGATAAAAATATTTCTTTGAATAAAACTTTGAAAAATCTTAAGAAAATGGCCAATCCTTCGTAGTAAAAAGTTTGATAATTGAGCTAAAAATAATAATAACTCAATTATAAAGTATTCAATTTAGAATCCTTTTTAAGTATTATTTTAATGGGTACAGCATTTTAATGGAGAATATCTTTTCAAATTTTAAAACAAAAACTACAGCATTTTATATGTAAAATGACAAATTTTGTACAGATTTAAATTTAACATTTTTTAGTGTATATATATATATATATATACATATTTAATATCCGTTATAGTTATAGTTAACACAAAATAGTAAATTAAATTTCTATATATATATATATATATATATATATACATATTTAATAAGATAGTATCTAAAAATATTATAAAGTTTATCGTCTAATATTAACATGTTATCACGCACCAAGTAGGATATGAGATTAAGTTTACTGCTTCTTGCTTAAAAATCACATGAACCTTAAGCATGTTACAAAAAAAAAAAAAAAAAAAAAAAAAAAAAAAAAAACACATGAACCTTCAAAAGTTTATATTTATTACCCAAAACACGGTCAACAAGGCTTTGATATGTTTGTTTTGTTGTTTGTTATGATAGTTTAGTGGAGAAATACCTCACAAAAGTGTCTCAAAGATCTGGCTTACACTAATTATTCACAATGAATTCCTACAGTCTTCGAATTAATGATTTAAGAGTGGTAATTGGAATGAAATGAATATCTATTTTATGTGTTTTACAAAATCTGAACTAGGACAATAATATGTGAGTTTTAAAAAATCATGAATTAACATTGGAAAAATATGGTCATTCATTATTGTTTTCCAAAAATATATAGGAACATAAATGGTTGAATTTGTTAGTTATATAACAACTTATAACAATTAAATGTTTAATTAAAACTATAATATATTTTTATATTTAAAATAGAGATCTATTTTTGGTTATTTTTTCATTTTAAATAAGGTTATTTTCAGTTTACATATATATTAAAGTAAATATATTTTTGAGATCTCAAGTTTCTGGTATAGGTTTGGAATTCACCAAATCTTACTGATCAAAAGATGTCTAGAGTTGACAAGTTTTGTTGGTGAAAGATGTATGAAGGTAGCGAACTAGCGATGGAGATGAAGTTTACGACTGATTCCAAGATTGCACACGAACTAGAAAAGTTGAATCCTTAAGCAATCTTATCCGAAAATCAGTAGAAAAGAAGTGATTCCACACTTAGATTCCAAAAACAAGAACAATACAAAGACACAACTTTGTAAGAACAACAATCGTTTTTTAAGTCAATAATAATAGGCTCTTTAAAAACGGTCCGAAGAAGCTAAACAAGAAAAAAATCTTAAACTTTAAGGAATAGAGCCGTTTGTGACTTTATGAAAATATCGGCCAAATAAGGTGTGAGACCCCAGTTTGCGGAGAGACTTAAATGAACTGATTTGGCCCCCTATGTCACCAAATTGCACTTATCTTTTCGGTCAAAGGTCCTAAGAGAACTCCACAGTTAAGGGTGCTTATCCTGGAGTAGTCAAATGAAGGGTGACCTTTCGGGAAATGGTTGTCGGAACTGTGTGAGTGAGGCCAAAACACAACGAAAGATCATGTGGTGATTTGTAGGGTCGGTAAACAAGTATTTAAGCCTCCCAGACGTAGCAAACCGACCGTCGGATATTGATGGGCTCATGGGCCTAGTGAGAGGACATGAGGCCCATTAAGAGAGGTGGGCCCATGGGCTGGTGGTGAACATGGGGCCCACTGGAGAGATGGCGGTCGGGGCGTTACATAAAGAATGTCTTGTAGCTTGTACCTTGAGAGCATGAAAAGGTAGGTTTGGCTTCTTGGTACACTCAGGAACGTGTGTAGTCTTAAAACGCAGCAACATTGATAGAGAAAGAGTCGTTCGAGTTTTAATGCTCTTAATTTGAATGTGTCTACAAAAGGAAAGTAGAGGTGCAAGAGGATTCGCCTAATCCTCTGGATGCTGATGCATGGTGAGGCATCTAGTATAGTCTCTGATGGTAGAGAGGTTCTCAAGGTTGCCAAGCATAAGTTTCCAAGGAACCTAATAAGGAAAGTTCCATCTTAGGTAACATATGGCCCTCGGAAAAGGCTAAATGAGTAAGTTCTAACCCAAATCGAACCAGGGGTGATTTGGCTTGATCATTCAGCTCAATATGGTTGATTTTCTAGTGAATAGTAAATATGAGATGAAATGGACGAGTGGATTCTCCAAATTGCAGTTTAGCTTGCTAATGTACGTGACCGAGACTGATCTAATTGGAATCTCTCAAACTACCTCGATGATGGAAGAATGTTTCTCGTTTGTTCCTCATAAAACCCCATATTGTCAATGGATTTTAAATCCCAGCTTGAATAGCCGTGTAATTTGGTTGGTGGTTTGATACGCTTGCTCGTGGTATTGTGAAATTGGTGGTTGTGAAGCATCTTGATTTATGGTCGTTCGTCTTCAATTCTGGATCGATCAATCTTCTTAGAATGTGTGATTGGCTGATGAATCTTAAATTTGGTTAGATGAAAGTCTTCACTCGGTCGATCAACTTGGATTCGGCATGATCAGTATGGTACGCCGTGTTGGTTTGATGACTTTACTACTTGTTCGTATCTGATTCTGACTTGATGGATCACCTTTTTAAATCATCAACTTGTCGATGAATATTCCATATAGGTCGAGAAAAGTCTTCTTTATTTTGGTGGAAGTGAACAAGATCTGTCTAAAAGGTGTTGTTGACCATCTTCGATTTGGTCAATTGGTTTATGGTTCCTCTTGAACCATTAGTTTTCTTAGGATTGATTTTCTGATACATAATTAATCCTAGGCCTTGCACTTGATCAGAACTCCATTTTTGCCAAAAATCTTCTTTTTGATATGGTTTGGTTTGATAGATGGTTGAACTGGTTGGTCTGGTCAACACCGAGACTTGTTCAATTATGTTGTCTTCACTAGTTTAGGCTGATATTGCAAAGTACTTAAATAAATATTTGGGATAATGGTCAAGCTGTTGTGACGTTCTTTTCAATAAATAGAAACTTTATATTTACATTTTAGTCGGCATGTTTGTTTATGTTTCTGTTTATACATAGTGACGTATAGTTAAAGTGGTTAAAGATAGTTAAAGAGGTTAAAGAGGTTACACAACGTGATTATTTAATCCTTATGGATAGTTAAAGAGGTTGTTCGTTCTGAATAATACTTTTTTTTCATTTTAATTTTTTCGTTTTTCTTAGCAGTTTAAAAATTTAGTGAGTATTTGATTGGGAATTTATATTCTGTGCCACTTTTAAAACTCAAAAAAATTAAAACTATCACTTTTTATCAAGTATTTTCTGGAGTGCCATATTAGATGTTCAAAAAAACATAATTACCCTTGTCTATACAGCAAAGACTTCGCTTTTGGTTCAAAAAAATAAACATGATAGGACATGTTATCTGACAGCAAAAAAGTAGCATTTAATGGGGTTGATGTATGTTAATATCCATAGGATAATTGATTTAATGGATGATCTAGGTCTGATTTTCAATGGAGGACAAGTAAAAAAGAAATCTCGATGAGTATTAATAGAGGACAAGTAACAAAGAGATTTTCTGGAAGTGGTGGGTGCTGAAAAATAAGAAAAGCACATTTTCAGTTGTCCATTATTGGTGTCCTCTCCTATGTTGTCTCGTCATACGGTTGTCCATCATTGGTGTCATCTGCTATGTTGTCTATAGAGATCATAAAGATCAAAATTTGTCCATCAATAAATAGCAAATGGAAAGGACGAATGGTAGAACATCTCACAAAAATAGAAATGGTCCATCTCATAGTTTACCTGGGCTGGGGAGGATTGTCTATTGGACTAACTGATGGACAGCTTTTTTTTGTTTTGTTTTGTAGATCCGATCAACAATCTGTAGAATAAATGTTAGCGGACGACTTACGATGAAAAAAAAAACTCATGGACAAAATTTGGTATAGATCTGGTTTATAAAAACATACACTAGACGAATGGTAAAACATCTCACAAAATATAAAATGGTCCATTTCGTAGTTACATGGGCTAAGGAGGTTTCTCTATTGGACTAATTGATGGACAACTTTATTCTGTAGATCCGATAAACAATCTCTAGAATAAATGTCAGAGGACGACCTACGATGGACAAAAAAACTCATGGACACAATTTGGTATAGATATGGTCTATAAAAACATATATTGGACGAATGGTAGAACATCTCACAAAAATATAAATGGTCCATCTTATAGTTTACCTGGGCTGACGAGGATTGTCTCTTGAACTAACTAATGGATAACTTTGTTCTGTAGATCCGATGAACAATCTATAGAATAAATGTCAGCAGACAACTTTCGAAGGACAAAAAAAATCTCATGGACATAATTTGGTATAGATCTGGTCTGTAAAAACATACATTCACGGGGTCTGATGGACGACTCCACCTGCGTTATTTGAGAAATCAGCCGAAAACGGAGAAATTCTGGTTTGTGGTGATTCAGGACTGTCGCCTCCATGTTCACCGATGTCGATTGGAAACGTTGCGGGATGTGGTCAAGCATCCATCAGATCTGAAGTAGAAGGGGGTAGGATTAATTTGTGTGCAAATAACAGAGGTTTGAAAGAAGATGAACTTGAACTCAGGTTTGGGAGAACAGAAGCTTGGGAAAATATGAATCTGAAATGTCACACACAAAACTTTCTATCAAAAAAAAAAATTAAAATAATTTTTTTATGTTTAATTGTATAAACGCAAAAACTTTTTGTCAAGACACCAACAGTATCTCATCGGCTTTAGCAAGTTTCAGATGCTGGGGTAAAGCCGTCATTTGACGTTGCCTTTGTGGCAGGCTGGAAGACAAAGGGGAGATGTGGTAGTGGGAAAAAGTTTTGACACTGTTCATGCCATTGCCAACATTTTTTTCTATTTGATTTGTCCAGATTAAATAAATATGGCAACTCGATTAGTATCTATTTTTTCAGTTTATCGTGATTCCTCTGAAAAAATGAACCTTGACATTGTCTAAGTAGCAGCACTTAATTTTTACTTAGCGACGAACAAAAAAAAAAACATGAGAACATTTAGTGGCCTTAATGTGGTAAAGACTTTACAAACATCTTTCGACCT
Source organism: Capsella bursa-pastoris (assembly GCA_036452645.1). Taxonomy (NCBI): domain Eukaryota; kingdom Viridiplantae; phylum Streptophyta; class Magnoliopsida; order Brassicales; family Brassicaceae; genus Capsella; species Capsella bursa-pastoris. The sequence continues at coordinate 13,102,401 of CP144195.1, read as the reverse complement.
TTGTCAGTGTTCACGATTACAGTCATGTTTTATGAATTTATTCCACTGATATTTTGTTTTTTTTTTTTCACTTGTGAACGATTAAATATCCATTAAATCGATTTTTCCTTTTTCTTGTTTAGTAGTCAACATGTTGCTTTTCAAATATATTTATTGGAAAATAGAAAAATAAATTAACTTCAATGTAGAATACTAGAAGCATGGCCTATTTGTTTATATATATAGTTTAGTTTTCAGAACATAAAAATTCATGTGTCATCTTCAGTGTTCTGAAAAACAGTCTAGGCACTAGGCTTTCGACCAACTCCTAAACGACCGCTTGTACTGTCTAAAATTACATAGTTTATATTTTATAATTTTTTTGTTAAATACAACTCAAAAATTTTAAGTTTTATATCCATATTTAATTACATATGTTCATATGTTATTGATAGAAATTAAATAATTAGTTTTCTCTCATATTTGTTTAGAGAATTTTATTACTTTCATTTCTCTAACATTTAATTTTACATAATATTTATCTATAATATCATATAAATATAATGTTTTATATTCTAAACACCTAAACCGTATAAAATCGTCTAAGTTCCGATTAAACGTTTTAGGCGCCTAGATACCGTCTAGCGCTTTCTTGAACATTGATAATTTCCAAAACTGTATTAATTAATTTTTATATCAAAAATTTGTAACTAAAATGTCAGCTTTTTTTACAATACAAATATGTTAGATGTGTTGATGAAAAAAAAAACAATTTGGTTTTGTAATATTGATTCAGAATTAACTATAAGTAAAAACAAATATACAGTATATATGATTTTGATTTGGTTTTAACTCACTCTCGTTCATTTTTTTGTGTCTACTAAGTAATAAAGAGTCGTTATTTGAGAACCACAAACAAAGAATAACAACGTGAAGATAACCAAAAACAGCTGGAAGTTATGAAGACAGCCATGTGGTTGTTGCTTATCTAATTCGGTAAGCCAATGGTGCCTTCATTAATTTCAATCTATACCTAAAGTTTTTATTTTAATTTCTTCATATTGTAACTTTATTATTTATGCAAAAATGTTGTAATACTTTGACAAAAAAATGTAGTAATATATTTTATATTTGTCTTCTTTTCATATTCGCATGTGGTCTCTCTTTAATGCGTTCTAATGCTTTTTGACGCATCAACTGTCTACTATTCAAGAGTCAACTAATACACACACTAAGGTCGGTATAACACATATGAAAAAAAAAAAAAAAAAAAAAAACACATATGAAAGATTGAAAATTGATTTTGAGTTTGTAGTTCTATTTTCTTGGTTTCTAAATTTCAACTTCCAAATTTATCAAAATAAAAAAAGAAATTAAGTTAGTCTTTAAAAAAAAAATAGAAAATGTGAAGCAAAGAATATTACTTAAATCTTGATTGGATACCAATATACTTTTTTTTTCGTAAAACAAAAACCAAAAATCTTATCCTCTTTTTGTTTTTTAATATAAGATGTTTTAGAGAAAATATTTTTTTTTAATATTAATTTAGAAGAATTTTTGAGAAATACCCCTTTTGGTGTACCCCTTTTCAAAAATACCCCATTTATCTATCTATTTTAAAAAATATCCCTGTTTAAATATGAAAAGTTATAAAATTTTATATAGTTTATAAGGTACTTCTATATAAGAACTACTACTTGTAGTCTCGATACAAATATTTTATAATGTTTTAAAAGGTTTTAAATCGTTTTTATAAGTTTTATAAGGTTTTTAAATGGTTTTTAAAAGGATTTATAAAGTTTTTAAAAGGTTTTTATAAGTTATTTATACGCTATTTATGAAATATATATATATATATAATTTTATACATTTATAAAGGTAATTTGTGTGTATATTTATAAATCTACACACATATTTAAATAAATTTCAAAAAATTTAGTGGTTTTTTTGATAAAGTTTGAAATAGGGGTATTTAAAAAGTGGTATTTGAAAAGGGGTATTTTTCAAATTACTCCTTTATTCAATTATGTGATGTTTTCAAATTTTCATGCAAATTATAGATTAATACAATATTTCTTGGTTTGTTGAAATTTATCAAAGTCGATATTTCTTAATATACATATATTTAGTTAAAACATTTTAATTTATATTTTGTAATTAAATGAGTACATTTCTTTCAACACATGATTTCTTTGACGGATTTGATTTGGCCACCACCACTACTCATTTTATACACCACAACAAATTAATAAGCATTTGATGAAATAATGGAATTTAAAGAAACTATATTTTGTATATTCTCATATTAATATAGAAAAATAAAAATAAGAAAGAGTAGGTGGTAGTTATAAAACACGCATTAATGGCAACTAACAAAGTCCTTTAATATAGCTTTGTTTTCGCATCACAAGATTTTGATATTCACAATTCTTTAGTTTCTCTTATCTCTCAACTCAACTCAACAACAAGCAATGTCGAACGTTGTAGTAATCGCCGTCGTTGTTCTCATCGCAGCATCACTAAAAGGACATGTGTCAGCACAAATGATGGATATGTCTCCAACGTCAGGACCATCAGGAGCAGCACCAGACTGCATGACTAACCTAATGAACATGACAGGTTGTCTCTCGTACGTTACGGTCGGAGAAGGAGGAGGTGCGGCTAAGCCAGACAAGACTTGTTGTCCTGCACTAGCGGGGCTTGTGGAGAGCTCGCCCCAATGCTTATGTTACCTTCTCTCTGGAGACATTGCAGCTCAGTTGGGAGTTAAGATTGATAAGGCAAAGGCTCTTAAGCTTCCTGGAGTTTGTGGTGTTGTTACTCCTGATCCTTCACTTTGTTCTTGTACGTATATGATCTCCACCTTCATTTTACTTTTTTCTTTTAATTATGGAAGTTCTTATGCTAATACTCTTGCATGCAAATATAGTTATAATTAGATTAGACTATACTAATGCATATTTATGACGGAAATGGATAAATAACTCAAATTTATAAAATTACACTAATCTATTAGGAGAGATAGAAACTGAAGGAAAAATTTGACAAAATATTTAGTGATCTTTTGGAAAGCATGTAATGTTGAGTTCTATATTTTTTATGTTATTTTATTTACTATTATTGACCAAAGTATGAAGAAAAAAAAAAGTATGAAAATAAGATGTTCATTGTATATATTTTGATGGATATGTGATTTTAGGTTCTTAATTATTATATAAATCATAACTAATACTTACTTTTTTTGGGTGGAATTATAGAAAACGAAATAATGTGGATACATAAACTGAGAAATGAGAATCGAATTCTATACTCAGATCAACACAAGGGTCTTAACTCTTAAGAATGGATGGAATTATTCTTGTATATACATTTTACTAGTGTTGACAACTGAATATATATATTTTGTCTTAGTAATATTTGAATTTTATTAAAATTAATAATCAATAATAAAAATGTGATTTTATTTATTTATTGGGCGAGACATCTAACTTTACTACTCAACTACTCGCATATTTAGTACTTTTGTCGGTTGTCGGAAAAGTATCACATGTTTTTCTTCTTTCTGTCTTATTTTATTTCCCTTTCTTGATGTTAAAGTTACTAAATTACGAATTTATAAATAATCTACTATGAGCTCAGATTCTTAATTAACTATTGTTGCGTGTCTCAGAAGAAATGATTTTAGTAGTTCTAATTAATTTTCTGCTGTTGACAGTATTTGGAGTTCCAGTTGGAGCACCTGTAGCTATGGGCAACGAGGGAGCCTCCCCATCCTCTGCTCCAGGTCCAATGTCAGGTAAACAATGATTTTACTCTTCATTTTGCTTTTCGATTGTATTGTGGTTTGGTTTGGTTTGGTTTGGTTTATCCCGGATTTTTTTTTAATTTTAACTTGCTTCGATTTGGTTATGTTTAGTTTATTTTGGTTTGATTGGGTTCGATTCGGTTTGGTTTCATTCAATTTTTTTGGATTTGTTTTTAGTGCTTGCTTTGGTTCGGTTCTACCTAAAATTTTCGGATTTATTTATTTGGTTTGATTGGGTTCGGCTTGGTATGGTTCGTTCAAATTTTTCTGATTTATTTATTTCGGTTTCATTCGGTTTAGTTCTGTTCAAAATTTTTTTGAATATTTTTGCTTGCTTTGGTTTGTTTTTTTTTGGTCGAAAACTTTGATTTTGGTTCTGTTTATATATTTTCGGATATGTTTATCTTGGTTTAATTCGGTTCGGTTTGAAATTTTTTCGGATATATTTATTTTGGTTTGGTTCGGTTCGGTACTTTGTCTATTAAGTAATCGAAACTGGTTGAATTTTGTTTGGATAGGTTCAGCAGAATCACCGAGTGGATTAGCGTCGGGTCCTTCGGCTGCACGAAAAAGCAATGCACCAAGCATTGCAACTTATTCTCTTTTTCTCAACCTTATAATTTTCCCATTAGCTTTTGCATTCCATACCTATTGCTAATTTCATTATCTTCCTACCATTAACAACACTATTATTTTGTATTGTATTTTCTTAAAAGAGTATTGTTTCTTTTGTACGTTATGTTCTTGAATTTTTTTTACTTTACGGTATGTTCTTGGATTAGATTATTCTTCATTCATCATATTGAATAAAGATTGGTTTTTTCTATAACTAACTATAGTTAACAGAACCTAATCATATTCTAAGACTTGAAACCATGGTGTCTATGTTTCCCAATGCAAGGTTCTTCAATTTAGTCCCATATTGTACAATTTACAACGAGGGCCAAACATCAACACCACATAAGCTCATACTTACATTTAAGAACCAATACAATCAATTACATACACGTTCCATAACACAAGCAGGAAAAAAAGACAATGTAATATGTATGATGTTAACAGTAAATCTACAAATTATCATGTTTAGTCTCACAAATTCTTCTTTAAGACCAGAACAGAAGAAGTTAAGTACATAGTTATGCAGAAAATCTGATAAAAGAGATGGTTTCAATTTCACATCACTATGATTACCATATTCAGTTTCACATCACTATAAATAACATTATTTGTTACAAGTAAAACAAGCTCGTAAAATCTGATCAAATAACCAAAGTTGAAAGAGATCAAAACCATTTTTAAAACAGTACATTTAGACAGTATACTCGTTAATACCCAAACAAACAAATCTGTCAATAGCTACAAGCAATATTGGTTAATCGTGTTGAACTCTAAGTAAGCATAAGAGCAATAAGGTAGTAAGTATTACACTTTTTCATTCATACACCTACACGAAAGAGAGAGAGAGATAAAGAGACCTAGTTGTCACCTTCGTGAGTGCATTTTGCATTTTGTTTACACTTAACACACTCTTATTAGTAGTATACTTCTGATTATGTGTTTTTTGTTATATGTTCATATATTTGGTTTGATATGTATAGATGTGGATACTCGTTTTGCTACACATGTGGAGCTGAATGGACAAAGGAAAAAGGTTGCTGTCATAAAAAAGAGATGGATGCAAACTTACGTTGCATAGGTGTAATAGTTTTTAGCATTCTTGTAATTGTTTTCCTTGTAATTGCCAGTATAATTATTTTTCTCATTGTGCATTATGTACATTGATCAAATAAAATAAAACAACTTTAGCAATAGACAAAATCTCACATTAGTTAATGAATCAAAGACTAGATATATAGTAACCTTTTGGATAAAGATACATAAGTCAGAATCGTAACTGTGTTGTACTGGCCGAACCAACACCTTAATACCTGATCACAATGTAGAGCAATCTAAGACAAGTCATCGAGATCGAGGTCCACAAACAACACAACCACAACTACCTCGAACCTTACAGAATCCCTTCACATGTCTTGGCAAGAACAACCTCTACAACTCCAATTGAATGTAACTGGAAGTTTCAAAGAGGCGAATCTCAACGCATCTGAAAAGGAAAGAAAAAAAGGAGAAAGAGGCGGAGGACGGGAGGAGGAAGATAAACAAACATGAGTTATGTGTACAAACATCATAACCCTTTATTTCTAGTGCTTTCTTTGTCAGAATCCGGCGTTGACCAATGTTAACCAAAACTTTTTGAAAATATATTTTTGATAAATAACTGAAATTAATAAACTATTACATAATTTTATAAAACAATCTAACAATTTTTGGTCAACATTAGTCAACGCCAGATTCTGGCAAAGAAAACATCGGAAATAGATACTAGATAGTTTATGGTATTGTACACATAACTCATGTTTGTTTATGCATGTCCTTATGTAATGATAATATTTCATATTGTTTGCATGTGTGACCATGTGTTGGCGTATACTTTGTGTAGCTGACGATCATTTTTTCAAAAGAGAAGCTGGCAAGGAGACGTATGTGCTCCGCTAGTTTTTTCGTTGGAAAGGTTTAAAATTGTAGTTGTCCAGATTCTGAGCCACCACTTATCAGAAAGGAGAGGAGACATTAGGATAAGTTGCTAAAACAAAGTTGAGTAGAGGATCAACCCGTTAAGTAGAATTCCAAAGAAAGACTGTTGACAGCTAATGGAGACAGCTGATGAATATAATCAACTCTTTCTTCAACTTCAAGCTTTACAAGACTCTTTCCTTGTAACAATCTCTCCATGTCATGTGGTGTGACTAATATGATTGCAGCATATTATTTTGCTCCCCTCCTTGTTTGTTTACACATTGTAGTTCTGAGTCCAGGTGAAATGTTCTGCGTGAAAAAAAAAAACTATATTTTGTGTAACAATCAAAACGATACAAAAACAGATGTGCATATTGTGTTGTTGCTCAAAGATTTTTCTACAACTATTTCTTGCTAGAAAAATAGAGTTCTTGTTCTTGATCATAGATCTTAACAAATTGTCTCAAGAAAGTTAAGTTTATGTGTCTTATTTCTTTTGACCTCCATATCTATATTTACACCCAAAGAAATACTAATGAAAGAATGAAAAACTATACAAAATATATATATTAATTAACAATGATAGAAAGATTTATACATAACCTTATAAGTAATCATCTAGCAACCAAAAATAAACAGATTCATATGTTTAAAGTTTGAACTACTAATAGCAAATTAGTATTTAAAAATTATGAGTTTTGTTGTTTCTTGAAACGACGAGTCCTTCTCCTCCTCTTGTTAGAAAGATAGTCTTGTAAAGCTTGAAGTTGAAGAAAGAGTTGATTATATTCATCAGCTGTTCCAGTCTCATCTGCCAACACTTTACCACACCAATTACAAGACCTGCAACATCAAAATCACAAATATAAACAACTAAAAAGATAGAAACAAAACAAAGTGGTGAAAAGATAATGAAACATAAACATACTTGACAGAACCATTGGTTCCTTCACGACGGACAGGAGTTTTAACGCAGCAGTGACCACACCACATCCTTTCTTCTTCTTCTTCTTCTTCTTGACCGTTCCTTGCTTCTGAAGCCATCGTTCGTAACACAACAACAGAAAGAAACACTAGTTGTGAAAAGTAGTAAGGTAAGTTTGTTGTTGTTGTGTTTTGTTATATATATAGAGAGGAAGACAAATCTAAAGCTGATTGATTCCTTTTAGGATTTGGAAAGTTGTGTATGAAAAGGAAAGTTAGATTATGAGATGTTAGTTTTTTTTTTCTTTTAATAAGTGGATTTGATTTATATAGGGTTTTTGTTTAGGACCGACTTGGAGAGCAAGTAATTTAGTTTTTTTTTTTTTATTCCGACGGACACGAGTTTGATTATTTGAGCGTGACTTTGATGATGATGAGCGTGGTCAAATCTTTAAATTATAAGGAAAAGTAAAGACATGGGAAAAAGGGAAATTTAGGTAGCTTTGGGTACAAGTAATTTATAGAAATCTTAAATTTTGTAATATATTGTATTAAATAATTACAGTAGACTAATTGAGGTTTATTATTTATATGGGAAATTGAATCCTAAACCTGTATGTATATGACGGAAGTTAGAAATTATGGAAATTTGCAAAATTTATAATAAATAACTATTTTTATATAAATATCTCAAACTACATATATATAAATATATAAATAAGAGAAGAAAAATAAAATAAAAAACTATACTCCCTCGGTTTCATTTTAAATGATGTTTTAGCCAAATTTTTTTGTTTCATTATAAGTGATGTTTTCAATTTTCTATGCAAAAATTTAATGTATTAAATATTTTTTGACCAATCATATTTTCTTATTGGTTGAATTCATATTAGTTAATAGTGTTTTTATGGAAAATGGGTAAATTATATGTTTTATTAATTAGTGTGTTAAAACCTTAAACATCATTTAAATTGAAACAGAAAGAGTAGTAAACACGGAGAGTATGTATATTTTGGCTCATGCGTTAAATATAAAGGTTCTTGGTATGAAGTTAAAAAGTGAGAGATTCGGTTTTTCCGGATTGGAATGAAGTTTAGTAAGAGTTTCGGGTTTTCCAGATTGGGAAGGCGTTAAATAAGAGATTCGATTTTTTCCGATTGTATAATTGTTTTTATACTAGCTTGGTTACTATATTTTGGCTTTGTTAGCAAAACCTTTCTAAGGTTTTTTAGACTTTTGTTGTATTGACTTTGTGATGTTAATAATAATAATTCTCCAGCTTGACCAAAAAAGAACAAAAAAAATATGAATTTTGGAAGAGAAGAGTCATGTTTTCAAAATAGTCAGAATAAGTTAATTCCTGTATATAGTTAGATTACACTACCCTTTCATTGAGTAGCATATATGGGTAATAAAAAGATACATCGGTTAACCTTTTTACGAGTCATAAGGAGAAGATATAAAACAATGTACTTTGCTTTACAACAAACAAAAGGTGAAGCTCCTCTATGTGGTTCGCTGTCTTAGTCTTCGGCTGCTGGTCTCACCATTGTCAGAGAGTTGGCCCCAAACACTCTGAGACTTTCCTTCTCCGCTGCTACTTGTTTCGTCATAACCAGCTACCGCCTGTAGTAGCTCGGACTGGAGGTTTGGATAGTCATCCTTCAGATCTTCATAAGCTTTTGTCTGCAGAACAGCTATAGTTTCCAAGACAGCCATCAGAAAAAGAAAACTTACAGAAGATTTATATCAGCATAGTCTCGTAAAGCTGTATCATGATTGTACCTTGTAGGTTTTCAGCAGCGAATTTTAGGGAAACGGTTTTTAGTTCAGTTGCATTATATCTGTCTGATAAAGCTAATATCTTGGATACAGAGCTGATAGATATGCCTTTGCATATGTGAGATTCACACAATAATCTGAGCCTACTCAGATTGTATTTGTTCGCAGCTGCCAAAAGCTTTACGATCAGTGTCTCATCGATTTCAGACAGCTTTAATAGGTTAAATGAATGAGCCGTTACTGGTTCCACATCTCCCGCGAAAGAGTCTTTATACATGAAGTGTAACAAGGCCTGTATTACGTGAAACATTGCCATGGATAAAATACCGACAAATACTACACAGACGAGAAAATGATTAAGAGAAGACATAAAACTCGAAATTCGTACCTTGAAGACCTTAGGTTCCAAATCACTGATCACTACCTCATTGTTGTTCGCTTCCAGTATATTGTAAAACTTTGATCTGAAGAATGAAGATCGTGCAGCCAAAACCAATTTATGAGCTCGAAACTTCTCACCAGCAATGTCAAATTCGACATCCGAGCCTTCCAAAGTATCCAGCAACTTTCCAAAATCTGATCCAAGTTCTGAATCAGGGACATGTATAGAGTGTAACCGCGGACAGTGTATTTCCGAAGAAACAACTCCAATTGTACAATTGATTATCAAACAATCGTCTTTAAGGTAGTCAGATGTCTCAAGCAACGAACGTCTGAAGAAACGCTTGTATCCCCTATTCAAAATCCAAACAATAGAATCAAGAATTAGAGAGCTAAAAGGTAGCAGTACAAAAGATAATAGCAAAAAGAATGTTTAAACAATAAATCAGCCATTGAAGATACTGTAAACACTCAAAGCTGACGCCACCACACTAAAAATGAAATTTCAGTTAAGCACCTTAACAAGGTTATCTTAACAAAACTATGAAAGTTCAGGTAGCTTGCACACCTTAAAATTTATAGATTTCCCATAAGAACCACCCAAACCCTTTTCTTGTCCCCAATAATTTACACATATTCAAGATCAGAAATCGAACAAGAGACTAACATTATAAACGAGCAAGTCAAAAACTTTATCGAACCGAGTATAATATCTGAATTCGTCAAAACTGTATTAACATGAACTATCATCCACACATTGACAAACAGAGTTCATCTTCATGATTAAAAATCGAACAAGAGACCAACATTATAAAACGAGCAAGTCGAAAACTTTATCGAACCGAGTATAATAGCTGAATTCTTCAAAACTGTATTAACATGACCTATCATGCACACATTGACAAACAGAGTTCATCTTCATGATTAAAAATCGAACAAGAGACCAACATTATAAAACGAGCAAGTCGAAAACTTTATCGAACCGAGTATAATAGCTGAATTCTTCAGAACTGTATTAACATGACCTATCATGCACACATTGACAAACAGAGTTCATCTTCATGATTAAAAATCGAACAAGAGACCAACATTATAAAACGAGCAAGTCGAAAATTTTATCGAACCGAGTATAATAGCTGAATTCTTCAGAACTGTGTTAACATGAAACATCATGCACACATTGACAAACAGAGTTCAAACTTAGATCCTCCCTAACAGTACACAGCTGAGATGACAAGAGTAACATTCCAAAAACAATTCAAATTCAACAATCCATGAACAAGAATCAAGAATCAAGAATCAAGAATGAAGCCATACCACATACTTCCTTTATATTTAAGCGTATAAGGACCACCATCAAGTGAACGATCGAAATGGCTATGAACCTTATGATTCCCTTTACCACTTTGATCAACAAGGGCAAGCTCAAAAAGCGCTCTTACTTCAGTACCATCACTAGCGAGAGCGACGAACACAGAGACGTAAGAAGAGCTATCCTCTGAGTTTTTACCATCTGGGTAGACAAAGATTGTCCATTTATAACCTCCAACGGAGAAATTATCACTCGCTATGTGTTTCCCTACTCCAATCCCTTTAGCTAAACTGTATCCTTGAATCACGAATTGGTGCGATCCGTTTAGGGTTTGTGTCACTGACCTTGAGGTTGTTTGTGATTCGATTCGATCTGGGTTTGTGTTGGAGCTTGATGATCGGCTGGGTCTGGTCATTTGCCTTCTTGGGTATTTCGAATTTTGGGGAAAGTTGTGAAATTTCAGAGAATTCAAATCGTCGGAGGAGGAAAGGAGAAGAGGAAGAAGATGATGAGGCGGTGCGAGAAGGGTATAATGGTCATTTTACGATAGAAATTCCCAATTTTTAAGCTAGGGATTTGAAATCTTCTTCATCAATGTGGGAATCTCTTTAGAGACTCTCAGATTCGAGTTCAAGTTCAATGGATGTCTCTTTACCAATTGATAAATTATCCATTGATTCAAACACTGAGTAAATTTCGTAGCTTTCGTTTGATTTTGTGTGTTTGATCTGCTTGGATGTCTGAATTTATTTCGACTATTTTGTCTGAATCAGGGACAAGGCTTGTCTAGTAGTGCTAGTAGCGACTGGGAGTTTCAATCCTCCTACTTTTATGCATTTACGCATGTTTGGTGAGTTCTTACCATATGGCAATGATCTGTGGTTATTGTCTGAATTAGCTTTGTATATATTGGTTGAGGATATGAAAAGAAAGAACAGTAGAACTTATAGGTTTGTTCTCATGTATATGTTTGTTATTTCCCCATCAAACTGATAAGTTCTGTCTTTTTCGTCTTTAGAGCTTGCGAGAGATGCATTACACTCGAAGGGATTTCATGTTCTTGGAGGCTATATGTCTCCTGTTAATGATGCATACAAGAAGAAGGTATGATAACTTTTGAATCTCAGTTTCTTAGTTTTTTCTAAACCAATGCTAAAGTTCTTATGCTTACTGTTGTGTTTAATTTCATATCATTTGTGTAGGATCTTTTATCTGCAAAACATCGTTTAGAGATGTGTAATCTAGCTTGTCAAAGCTCTGACTTTGTAATGGTTGATCCATGGGAGGTACTATCTCATCTTTCGAAAAGTTTTTAATTAGTTCTCTTTAGAGGAACATAGCTTTGTTTACAAAACTTTTGGAAGTTGTTTTCTACAGGCATCTCAAAGCAGCTACCAACGAACTTTGGCGGTTTTATCAAGGGTCAAGACTTTCTTAACAATAGATCGACATGTACCCGAGGGTAAGACAACTGCAAAAATATGTGGGCATTTAGCATCTTCTATAGTTTATCTCAGTTACATTTTTGGATAATTGCTCGATCATCTCAATGGGGTTGTTTGCTATGTTTTGTGTGATACGCAAATGACAAACTCAAATTTATAATATGTGCTTTCTAATGCTAGAATCTCTCAAAGTTATGCTACTATGTGGCTCGGATTTACTGCAATCTTTCTGCACTCCCGGTGTTTGGATCCCTGAGCAGGTAAACCAATGATAGTATAACCAATGCAGCATTGTTATATAAACGGAGATTTGTTTTATCAATTCTACTCACAGTTATGCTTTTTTTCATTTTTGGGTATTTGAAGGTAAGAACTATTTGTCAAGACTATGGCATTGTGTGCATCCGTAGAGAAGGACAAGATGTTGAGAATATGATCTCTAGTGACAAAATCTTAAACGAAAGTAGTGTAAGTTTTACCGAGTTTTGATTTTTTGTATTCCCCTGTATCATTCAGTCAAATCAGTCTGATACGGTTTATTTTGTAGGATAATATCAGAATCGTCGACAATCTTGTTCCTAATCAGATTAGTTCGAGTAGATTAAGGTAGCGTGAGGTTCAATCTTTCGCAATAACATATCATTTACGCTAAAAAATGGTTCCTCTTGCTTAATACTCTGCTTCTTTCAGGCAATGCATTTCGCGAGGATTATCGGTTAAATACTTGACTGGAGATGGAGTAATAGATTATATCAGACAACATCAACTTTACACTGAGCTCACATGACAAAAGCTGAGAGAATATTACTTTATCATATCAATATTTCTACACAACCCATCAAATAAATGTGATAAACAGATGTAATCAGGTCAGATACATTTGTTGAATCATTGTATTTTAAGAATCATATTTACAGATAATGTTGAATCATATAATTGTGTGTTAGTGAGACTGATTGATTAATCTCTTCGCATATGTTAGGAAAAGTAGTGACTGTGGTGCTTTTTTATCGCTGTAATCAATTGATTAAGCTATTGGTATGTTTTTGAACAAAAGTAGTGACTGTGGTTTTTCATACCTGTGATTATAATATTCTAGGTGTTTTAAAAGTAGTGTGTAATGCAGTTGAAGGTAGAAGAAACATAGAATCAGTCTCAAATTGGCCAAGTCCCTTTTCGAATCAGTCTCACCAGAAAAGTTTTCGGGCTGTCTTTTTCTACACAATTTAAAGAATCTTGTGATGGAACATTCTGTGGCATTTCACCGTGGGAATATTCATTATTTTACCCCAATGCTTTTAGTTTTAAACATTCCTGCATTAGTGTAGTTTGTGAACTTTCTCTAGTAGTTTGATATTGTTTACCGATTTCAGTTATCCTGCTAAGCTGTTTGTGTTGGAAAGTCTATAGCTTGGCTCTTTATATGTGACGCGTTGCGTATTCGTGATTCTAACATTTTCATTTTTTAACTTAACAGTATAGCGGCACCTTTAAAGTTTGATACTCCCTCACCAATGACATTACATCCTTGATTCGAAAAGGTATCTACTCCTTTCTTTATTTGTCTTCATCAGCATGGCTTTGACTATATGGATTGGTCGGATAGATGCTAGATCTGAATTGGATGCTCTGCCCTTGTCAATCTTGTTGAGAATGTTTGCTTTTTAGCGGTTTGTGCAATCTTGAGCAGTGTGTAGAAAAGAACAAATGTTCCAGTGGCTAGTAATGATGATATGATATTTTGACCAAAAGATAAGTATTTGAATGCTGTCTTATGTAGTTCTATGTTTTGATTGTCAAAATCCAGTTGTATGTGGTAGATTCATAACTTCTTGTATGGTCTGTTGACTTGTTTGGTGGAAAAGACAGTAATTGAGGATGGGACTAGAAAATGAAATTTGTTGTTCAAGTGAAATAAGCGTTCATACACACACACCTTGTTGATATGCTGTTTCCAACATGGTATAATCAATGGATGCGAAATTGATCTTGTAGAGTTGATGATCTCTCTTTGTCTGAGTTAGTCTTTGTGAGTGAAAACTCTGCAACATGCTTTGTTTCTGAGATTATCCTCATTTCCTTATGAAAACATATGCTTCTTTATAACTCAGACCAAAGAAGCTACTGCATAGTCATATCTTTATTTTGTCCTAGTGACGCAGGGAAGCATAAACGTGCTCTGCAAATCTCACCTAAGAAATGTTTAAAAACACTGCAAGATCTATGACCAATCTTCTCAAAATGTTGTGTCTTACGTTTCTTATGTTTTGAGTTGTTTTTAACCAAACAATTAACTTTGCTGAATCCAGGTGTCCCATGGTTGTAACACCCGGAAGCAACAAAAGCAATGATCGAACCTGAGATTTTCAGGCCTTTCTCTTTATCTTGATTTAAGGTAAACTATACAACCCTTAAGGAAATCTTAGCTCAAAGGATGAATGAGAAATATTCTTGGCTTATTGTGACTATGGCTGATGTGCTGTCTCGGATACATATATGAATAGATAAGATTATTTGATTGCATATACATATATCAATAGTTCCATTCGTAAAGAATATACACAACACTGTAATCTGAAAAGTCTAAACATTACACTTCTAATGCACAGTGGCAAATGCAGTGTCAAAAGCACAGTGCCAAATGTGCAATAGAAAGCAGGATTTTGATCTATTGACATTAGTTTTATTTTTATCTATTGATTGAAATTTGAACCACATCGCAGGACTAGGAGCTTGTAGAGGAGTGCGTGAATAAGACAAAGAAGAAGAAAAAGAAAACTACATAACCCGTATTGAATTGTTCTTCTTCTCTTAAGACATTTCATATTTTGAATGGTTTGTTCTTATACACCATGGAATAATCCAGCTTAAATCCTACACTTTTCATGTTTGTCGTAGTTTTCGCAGACAGATCATCGTTGGAATGTTCCTTAGGCGAAGAGTCTTGGCAATCAAACTAGCAACCAGGATATGAACCACCAGCTACGAGCTTGTAACCGGCCAGGTTCCCTAACTGATTCCGCCTGTTAGGTTTTATCGGAGCTTAGATGACTAGTTAAGTTATAAGCATAACTGCGGCTTCTTTAATTGCTAATGAATGTTCAATACATTATTGTATCACTAACCAAAACATATATTAGATTTGAAGCATGAAACATTAAGGAAGAGTTTGGTCACATAAGTAAACATAGACATACATATCACAGAGCATGTGACCCAACAAGTTTTGTAAAACCAAAAGTAACAGCCATAGCTAACCATCCACCAATCAAGACCCTAAGCAACGACTTAACCAATGGTGCTTTCCCCAAAACCGCACCTAACCATCCAAACATCACCAAAGCCAACGTCACTGCAGCCACAATCACACCAATCCTAATTTTATACTCTTTCACAAACGCAGCCGCTAACAAAGGCACAATCCCTCCTAAACAAAACGCTAATGCAGACGCTGCAGCCGCTTGTGTCGGGCTAGGAAGCTTATCTTTCTCTCCCTGATCTCCTCCACCTCCGCTCTGATCTCTCTTCATCTGAGCCACTTCAATGTCGTACTGAGACTAAACAGAGACAAACTCTCCTATTGCCATGCTACAAGCTCCAGCCAGCCACTAAACCAGCAAAACCTGTGAAGAGCATGATCTTGACGTCTTGCTTGACCGTACCAACACCCATCATAAGTGAAGCCGTCGAGACAAGACCGTCGTTTGCACCAAGCACCGCGGCTCGTAGCCATTGAGCTCGTTTAGAGTAGTCAAAACCCTTTTCTTGATCATTCTCCATGTCCATGTTCACGTTGTTATGAGACTCGGCCATGGTTATATGAGTAAGACTAGAGAGTGTGGAGAACACACGTCTTGGATTGTGTTGTATTTATTGAGAAATTTTAAAATGTAGATTTTTAAAGTTAGTAATATTAATAATGTGAATAACAGAAATACTTATATTTTTTACTATGTTGGAAAACAAAAATGTGGACTAGAAAACATTCACCAGATTCTCTCGTATCTCTGATTTTAATTCTATTAAAACTTTTGAAGTTTTTACATACCAAAACAAAAAGGTTCATTAGTCACACAAAAAAAAAAAAAAAAAAATTGCAGTTATTATTCTTTTTCCTAAATTTATATGTATTCTTTTTTTTCTTTTAATAAATATTTTGTATTTTGTTGACTATCCAAATATGCAGTATTACAAAGATACTATTAACAATTTAATCTGAATAAATGTATAACCTCCAATTTTCATTTTTTTCTTTTGTTTATTTTTTTCATCTAATTTTCATTATTCATTATGTTTAATTCGTAAGGTGCTGAAAATAAATTAAAAATCTGATATAACTAAAAGCCTAAAACAAAAGGGCAGTTATATATTTTCACTAGGTAATATCCCGCGCCTATGCGCGGGTTATTATATAATAAGTTAAGTTAATTTTAATTTTAATTTTCAATATCATTGACAAAAAATATCGTTGATTAATAAAGATAAACTTCAATATCAATAACATTTTTACAATTTTATTTATTCAAATCATACATGCATATCTCTTGAATTTATTCATTTATTTATTGTTCAATTTTGATAGTAATTTGCTTTAGTATTTTTGAGCATTTTAGGTATAAAAAAATATTATTAATGATAAAAATGAAAATTTACTATAATGTTCAAAATGTTTTATTTAAGGTTTTTGTCATATAAACTAACACATAACCTAAAATATTTTGTAATTAAAATCTAAATTATTCTGAAAGTAACAAATTATATATATTTCCTATAACATCATATTTAAATGAAATCAAAAGTTTAAAACAATTACTAAAGAAAATATTTCTTTTTTAATCTCTTTATTATATTCCTCTTAATTTAAGTTATATTTCTAAGCTTAATTATAATTTTTCCATCCTTGTAGTACAAGATAGATAGAAAACTGAATATCAAATTATTTTTTATATAGAAAATCAAGTATAAGATTTGAAGTTAATAAAGATAGTAATGATATATATTATTATATGTTGAATCCCAAACTAAATATAATGATTGTGGTTCTAAAAATATATATTACATTTTTTTGGAGGAAGAGATAGTTAAGAACAATTGATTTGATAATTATATAACAAAAATGTTCTTTTGCTAAAAAAATACTTACTTTAAAAATTATATATACATGTGTATGTATGTGTAAAAAATAAACAAACATACAAAGTAAAGAATGAAGATAGATTTTTTAGCTTGATTTTCTCATTGTGCGATGGTAAAGACAATATTTTCGAAGCTCCATTGATAAAATAATTTTATTATAGCCGTAAAATATTATTATACATATGTATTATACACATTCAAAAATATAAGAAAATAATGGAGAAAGGAAGAAGTACATAAAAACAAAGAAGAAATAAATTTGGAAAAAGTAAAATATAGTTAAACCATATATATAATTAATCTCTTACAATGATATCTTAATTGAGTCTTCAACCAATGCAAGAAGCCAAGAACATTAAAAAAAAAAACAAAGAAAATATTTGGTATATGAGATATGGTGTAGGAGGATGTGAGGATGATTTTTATAGGCTAAGAAATGATGTAAGTTACATTTCTATGATAATTAAATTTGAGAAATTATTATATAATTTAAAGTGTGTTAATTGAAATTGAATAGAGAAAAAAATAGTTGAAAAGACTCAACCTGTTTTTTTTAATTCATTAATCCGTAGTCCAATATATACTATTTAACATAACCAAATTAACCCAACAATAAACCATTATGCACATGGGAAACATATTAAACCAACACCAATTAATCATAATATTAATTAACCAATCATTCAATAACCACAATTTACACAGCAGCCTAGCATGCCTCTAAACCAGGTTCCAACAACAATTAACATAATCATAAACATAACAACTGAGACCCTAGATCATCCTCCTCCTCATTGCCATGATTCCACGTCACACTTTACCTGCACCACAAACACAATGAGATGCGTGAGTATTATCACAAATACTCAGTGAAGCGATCCTCCCATCTACTAGGCTATACACACAAGCACTTAAGATCACAACCATACATCAACATTGTCACAAACAACCAAAACAGGCAAACAAAAACACAAATTACGCTCACAGAAAACTGGTGTCGGTCGACACCACAGACATCACCACCAAACTACATTGCGATCAACCGAATGGTATCGATCGACACCCGCCTGGTGTCGGTCGACACCCACACCCTGAAACGCATCCAACGACGATCTCAGCCACCAAAGAATCCTAATAGCACCATCACAACACCTCCCACGACGACACAACCCAATAACAGTCACACAAGGCCACACAAACACAAAGGATTTAATTCACACATCACATAAACACAAATCACTCAATCTTAACGCTTAGATAAACCATAGTCACACACTCATCTGTTATTTGGATTGGAAGGATGGACGAAACAGAGAAGAAGAACACTCCAGCAACCTCTCTTCACACCCACAACCACGAATCCCACTGATCCCTTGCTAGAACACTGGAAAACAGCCTCCAGAAACCTCTAACAAGCCTCACCTTAGCACCTTAGGATCCACCTTCACTCACAGCTCTCTCTTCTCTCTTTTAGAAAGCGACAAAACACCAAAAAGTGAAGAAGAAAGACGGCTGTTGTAGTTTAAGTCGACCTAGGGTTGCTCCCAAACCAAAATTGAGTCAAACCGACGATTTAAAAGCTAAACCGTCTAACCCAATTTTGTTGGTGTCGATCGACACCCAAAACTGGTGTTACAATAGTCAATTCACAATTTATGTAATTCCAGTTACAATTATAGTAGTAAAGTGTGGATTTAAAGTATGAATTAATGTATATAATTAATTGTGTTGCAATTTTTGTTAAATTAAAAATAAATATTATATTTTTAAAAAATAAATACTAAATGGACAATTAAGGAGAGAGTGAAACCTTACTTTTATATATATGATTTTCAGTTTGAAACTGATATGGTGGCGCCATGATCAAAGTCATGCATGTCCAATTTATATTATCTTATAAAGAGTTATTATTATTTTTGAAAGATCAAACTCAGAGTTTGATTTAAAACAATCTTTACTTTGAAAACTTAGAAATAAGCAAGAGGTTTTTACAAGTGTTAGATTTTTTTTTAAAATATCTTAAAGAAAATAAAACCTAATAGTGAGCTTATGGCATAATTTTTAATAAATACACATTTACTTATTCCATTATTTCATTTTTAATAAATGAATCATCATTTTTTTCTTTAAAGTAAATATAAACTAAAAATATATGAGCTTATAGTATTATCTCTTTAATTCTGGCTATCCAAACAAACAAGGATTTCTCGCTCCTTATAGATCATCAAGAAATCGAGTTGTGAGATATCATATGTCTCAATTTTTATTCTAGCCCTCCTCCTAGAAATAAACATGAATTATTCAACCAATGTCATGCATCATTACGTCATGTTATCGAGAGAACTTTTGGAGTTTGGAAGAAAAATTAGAGATTTTTTTATGATTTTCCAAGTTATAACATTAAAAAAAAAAATGGTAATGGTTACGGTGGGATTACATAATTTCATCAGGATTTCAAAATTTTCAGATTCTAATTTCGCAGATGTAATGACTAAGATAAATATAAACATCATAAGTAATATTGATGCAGCAGAGATAACATATAGAGAACATATGACACAAATAAGAGAAAACATTGCGAATATGATATGGGAAAATCAAAAATATTGATAATATATTTTTAATATGTTGTATTTTCTAATAATCAAACTCTTTAATTGAATTAAAAATATGTATGTAAGTAAACTAAATTCCTGTTTTTAATTATTTTGGGTATTTAAGGTTCATAAATGTATAAAAGGATTTATTTATTAATATAAAATAATATATAATTATACTAATTAGTAAGAAAATAATATGAAATACACACCACAAATATTTTTTCACCAACCAATTATTTTGAATCGCTTATTTTACAATAACCGTACTTGTCCCGCAAACAGTGGCGGAGGGAGAGAAAGATATTATGGGTGTCATATGACACCCATGAAATTATAATTTTCAGCTTAGGTTTTGTAAAATTAATTATTTAACACTTGTTTAAGAACCTTTTGACACCCTTCTCAAATTTTATTGACACCTCCAAATTTTGTTTTCGCCTCACTCAACTAAGTTTAAGCTATGAATATACTATTAATTTAGAAATCCATTGACAAGTATCTTATCGTTCTTATCATAATCTATTATTCTATAAGATAAAAAAATATGCAATTAATTTTCTCTATAATTTAAGATATTAACATTATTATTGAGGATTTTTTTTCTTGCATGTTGGCAATCTTTAAAAAAGTTTTTTTTTTTGGCTAAGCTTAACCTAGATAAAAAAGAATCTCTAACAATGATAGCATAATTACTTTAACGATATGAATCTCATTATTTTCTTAATTCACATATGAGTAGCCAGATTAAACAGTAGTGAATTTTTTTCTTTAATATAATCCTTTAAAATATATATTATGACCCCGTGATTAAATTTTCTAGCTCCGCCACTGCCCGCAAATATATTTATACTGCACTTATTGCACTTAAATCGTACCGCACTATCAAATCGCTAGTCGTGCACAACAAAAACCTGTCACCATTCCAACCCGAATCAAGTTTGCACTTTTTCAATCTCCATGATCTCATTTTGCATTAATAAATTAGCACTTTTGTTTCAAAATTATGTGTAAAAACAGACTTGTACATTCAAAATCATGGTTGATTTGGTTTAGTTTGTTTTGCGTGGAGTGGGAGAAGAACTTGGCCATAAATGACTTTTTGCATTGATCCAATGAGGTGATATGGATCCAGGAGGTAAAGTTTGTCGGAAAATTTTGAGCTTAAATCAATCCTCACTGACTCCGTTTATCTTTATAAGAAGAGATCAAACTCGTCAAGATGGTCTAGGAGATCCTCCATCAGCAGACTGTGAAATTTGTTGCCTTGGACCATAGAGATCAGACTGTTCTTGATTTCATAATTGTTATTTTGCACAGCTCTGGATACAAAACCCTTGTAATGACATTCACATATATATCTTCTTCTACTGTTAAAATATGTATAGTCTACTATGTTCTATATCGTGTTCTTTTATATTGATTCTCCTAAATATGTAACTATGTGTATTTTTCCAAAAGTATTATTTAATTTCTATTTAAAACAATACTATATACCAGTGTTATTATAAAGCTTTGTCAATCTTATTTTTCATATTTGTTTGTTTTTTGGGTAGGAATTTTCACTATTTGTTTTGTGTGTGTGTGTGATGTTCAGAATAATTATTTTTAATATGTTTTATTTCAAGTAATTTCACTCAAATATATACATTATTTTAATTTTTGAGAACTTGTTTAATATTTTCCCGTATATTGGACATACCTTCGTTTAACAATTTTCACCATTTTTCAATTTTTAAAAACGATAAATAACATAGATCACTCAGACTATTTTAATTATTTATATTATTTTAGAATTCTACATCATAATGTGGACCAAATCCATCTGCTTTTTAATCGGTATCATTAATTTATAATTTAACATTAACAAACATAGTCACAATTATTATATTATAATAATAATATACACCAAATTTTTAATGGATAACATCTTATTATATAAACCTTGGTTTTCAAAGTCAGCCATTTACAAGATCGTGACATGTGTCAATTATAAACGATAAGATGTTGACACGTGTCGATTCTAATTTTGTTAATATTTAGATAAAATAAAAATATTATTAACCCTATCGAAAAATAAATATTATAAAGAATTATAAATTAAAATATTTTTTAAAAATTAAACAAATAACCTAATTTCAGTTATGTCAATTTGGTTTATTAATATGATAGGGATTTAAAATTTATAATTAACAAGAATATATGTCGGTTTTTGTTTACAGAAGAGGATTAAGGTTTAAACTTTAATTTTAATATCAAAACAGGTTATTTGTTGGTTTGGATATGTAAATGATAAATGAGAATTACGCTTTATCTTTGTAAATTAAAATTTGGTTTAAGTTTAACAATTAAAATTTATTATATGCCGAAACTTGGTTTTTAAATTTACTAATTCACGTGATCATGATAAGTGTTAAACGAGATTATATGTCGCAATTTGGTTTTTAAATTTACTAACTCATGTGATTATGATAAGTGTCAAGTAAAACATAAGATGTCACAACATGTTATATCTAATTTTGTTAATATTAAGATAAAAATAGAATTTTTAAACAACATTAAAAACTAAAATATATAAAATAATTATAAAAATTAAAGAGAATTTTAAGAAATACCTCTTTTGGTGTACCCCTTTTCAAAAATACCCCCTTTATCTATCCATTTTCAAAAATATCCCTGTTTAAATATGAAAAATTATAAAGTTTTATATGGTTTATAAGGTACTTCTATATAATAACTACTACTTGGAAATTTGATACAAATATTTTATAATGTTTTAAAAGGTTTTAAATCGTTTTTACAAGTTTTATAAGGTTTTTAAATGGTTTTTAAAAGGGTTTATAAGGTTTTTAAAAGGTATTTATAAGTTATTTTACGCTATTTATGAAAGATATATAAAAATTTATACATATATAAAGGTAATTTGTGTGTATATTTATAAGTTTACACACATATTTGGATAAATTTCAACATTTTTAGTGGTTTTTTGATAAAGTTTGAAATAGGGGTATTTTTAAAAAGTGGTACTGGAAAAGGGTATTTTTGATAAATTAAAAAGTAAAAAAAAATTGATATTTATCAAAAAAATATGTGTAAGCTTATATATATAGACACAAATTATCTTTATATGTGTGTAAATTTATATCTATATTTCATAAATACCGTATAAATACCTTTTAAAAACCTTTTAAAAATTATTTTAAAACCATATACAAGAAACTTTGTAAACCTTATAAAAACCTTATAGAAGTCTTATAAATGTCGTTTAGAACCTTTTAAAACTTTATAAATATTTGTATTGAGTGTCTCAGTAGTAATGATGATCTAGATGTACCTTATAAACTATATAAAAGTTTACAATTTTTTTTCATATTTGAAAAGGGGTATTTTTAAAAAAGTATAGAAATTGGTGTATTTAAAAAGGGGTACACCAAAAGGGGTATTTCTCAAAAATTCTAATTCAACTATTAACCTAATTTTTGGTTTTGCCAGATGTAGGTTTTACAATTATAAGGGTTATATGTTGATTTAAGTTTACATATGCGCATTATAGTTTAGATTTTATAATTAAACGAGATTATTTATCAGTTTGGATTTATAAAAGAGGTGTGAGATTTAGGTTTTACAATTAAATAAGGTTATTTATCAGTTTGGGTTCATAAAGGAGAATTAGGATTTACATTTTACAAATAAAATAGATTTTGAGTAAACTAAATAAATAGTTTTATTCATGATTTTTATTTTATAATATGTTATATCTGTTTAATTTTAAATTTATGTATATTATGCCATTGAGTAATTTCATTGTCTAAAACATAAGGGTGAATAAAAGATTTTTGAAAATAATATTTTTAGCTTAAATCAAAGATAACAAAAGTTCATTATAATTCGTAATATAGTAATTTTAAAATATTGTTTTTAAAAAAAATATGTAGATTTTTATAATTCGTATTTGATAGATTTTTTAATGTTTTCCTCAACGATGCTATAATTTATTTTAGAATCTTTATGTTTATTTACGTTGTTTATATAAACTTATTTACAAATGACTATCTTTGTATTTAACATCATATTTTAGATTGATGTTAATTTGAAATAACTTTACCATCATATTAAATCATAATTAATTAATTTTCATAGTCAGAGAATGATTTTTCGAAAAATTTAAAGTTAAGAAATAACAATTTTTACAAAATGGTATAATCATGTTTTAGAGGATAATTGCTAAATTAAGATTTTTTAAAATATTTTAGCAATATTATGAATAATGATGAACAGCTCCCAAATAGCTCCCAAAATTTTTGTTGATTATTAGTTTGACACTACTAGATTTTTATAATTAACGTTTAATAACGAATTTTAAGATATATATATACACGTTTATTTGATACTTCAAACCAAATAAAATCTCTTTCCAAATGAAAATAATTTCTCTTATTTTTTCAAAAAAGAGATTTGGAAATTATTTTTTATAAGTTATAATAAATTTTAATTTTAATTTAATTTTAAATAAAGATAACCCGTCCATCGGACGGGTACTAAACTAGTGAATTATAATTTAACACCAAGGAATTAATAACCTATTATTATAATAAAAACCCCTCTACACTTTTGTGTTTTCTTACGTTTTCTTTATCCTAAATAACTATAATTCTTGAAAGTAATTTTTTCCATTAATTATATGGTAGCTTTCTAATTTTTACCATTAAGTATATGGTAGCTTTCTTTTTCTCCTATTTCTAGTCTTTTAAAAAACATGTACACATCTTTTTTATATGTTATGATAGAAATATCTAAATTTTAAATTTAAATATATTTATATAATTATCTAGAGAAATTGCTACCAATACCCTTTTTATGATACCCTCTTTTAAAAATACCCTCTTTTTTGTCATTTTCATTTTTGCCCTCTCTTAAATTCCAAAAATTTCCCGAAAAAAAAAATTTTACAAAATTTTCCCGCTAAATTGTTTTAAAGGTTTTACAAGATTTTTTAAAGGGTCTTTTAAAGGGTTTTTAAAGGGTTTACAAGGGTTTTTAAAGGGATTTACAAGAGTTTTTAAATGGGTTTTAAAAGATTTGTAATGGTTTTTAAAGGGTTTTAGAAGCTTACAAAGGTTTTTGAATGGTTTTTAAATGATTTACAATGGTTTTTAAAAGTTTTTATAAGTTTATAACAGTTTTAAAAGGATTTTTAAAAGATTTAAGAAAATTATTAGGATTTTTAAAGGTTTTTTAAAAGGATTTACAAGTGTTTTTAAAGGCATACAAGGATTTAAAAATGATTTTAAGAGGATTTACAAGGATTTTGAAAGATATTTATGATCGGCTCAAATTTGCCCTGAGCTACTCTCTCAATTAAGAGATCACTGTAGTACTTAGGGATCGAATCCACAGAGACTCAACGATTGCACAATAGATATTCGGTATTAAATTAAGCTAAGCAAGTTAAATTAAAGATTGGTTTTAAAACAATAATGAGGAAAATGCTAGGCTCAGGGATATTCTCAGGAAATTCAGAATTGCAAATAAATAATTGTCAGGATTTATAAAGCACCGTTCTTGAACTCAAATCACAAAAACATAATCAATCAACTTTCATTGCAAAGACTATCTATGTCTAGAACCCTAAATTCTAAATCTCTATGCAAATTTATAAGTTCAGACATGCATTTAATTCAGGTTTGATAAGTTCACAAAATCCCTAAACCAAATTTCTTTGCGAATAGGTATTTTGGTCATCTAGATTATTTTCAAGAAATCAATAACACTTTCGTGTCTACCAATTAACCTAAGATCATATTCTAGGTTGCTTTCACTACTCTAGAACAAATTAACCACAATCTAGATGAAGAACTCTATTGATTCAATCCTAACAATCTAAAAACCCAACAATTCATGAATTCCTTTGAAAACCCTAAATCTAACAAGAGATCTACTCAGACATGGTGAATGAAACAAACATCATGAATAAAATAGATATCATAAAAGAAAGTAATAGAAGAAGTAAAGGAGTTATGAATCTTCTCTGAAGGAGGTTTTAATTCTTCTCTCCTGGCTCTCTACAAATCGCTCTCTCAAAAATAATCAAGCTCTAGTCTTAACAAAACCCTAAAAACTCAATATATATGTCTTAATCACAAACTGGGCTTAATTGCAAATAAGAGAAACTTCTAGGCCGAATGTGCAAATCTTCTGAACTTCAATTAAGCGTGAAATTCAATTGCCGTCAGATATTGGTGTCGATCGACACCAGAAGTTGTGACGCTCGACACTCACACCAAATATGCTCTCCCGGTACGTTCCTTCGGCACATCTTCTCCAAATGCTCCCAAATGCTCCAAAAAGCTCCAATCCATGCCAAATAGCTCCTAATCCTGAAATGACTGCAAAAGACTCGAAAACACTATAAAAGCTCTATAAATAAGACTTATATCATAGCCAAAAACCCGTAAAAACCATGATATATCAATTTACAAAGATTTAAAAATAGTTTTAAGGATTTACAAAAGATTTTAAAGGGTTTTAGAAGTTTACAAAGGATTTTAAAGGGTTTACAAAAGTTTTTAAAGGTATTACAAGTTCTTTAAAATGGTTTTGATTTACAAGGGTTTTAAAAGGGTTTTAGAAGCTTACAAAAGTTTTTATTAAATGACTAGATTTCGAACCCACGCTATGCGTGGGTATATTCGATATAATTTTGTAAAAAGTATTTATTATTGACGATTAAACATCGTCCATCTAAACAAAAATTAAGTATTTTCGTTAATAAATTTAATAAAAATTCAATTATATATTTTGATTAGTTTTATATCATTTATTTATTATGAATTAGTTACAATTGCACTAAACAATCGCAACACGGCAAAACAGTTACAATTGCACTAAAACACAATTATAACCTCGAATGGAATCACACACTCATAAATGGGTGATAAGAAACTCGAATCATAGAAACAATTCAAAAAACGCTAATTACAAAGAAAATCATATTATCAAAATATGAAGGGGGAAATTCAAAAATACCCCTTTTCAAATATCACTTTTTAAAAATACCCCATTTTAAAATTTTATCAAAACACCACTAAAAATGTTGAAATTTATCCAAATATGTGTATAAACTTATAAATATACACACAAATTACCTTTATATATGTATAAAATTTTATATATCTTTCATAAATAGCATAAAATTATAAAAACCTTTTAAAAACCTTATAACTCCTTTTAAAAACCATTTAAAAACCTTATAAAACTTGTAAAACGATTTAAAACCTTTTAAAAAATTATAAAATATTTGATCTCCGAATAGTAGTTATTATATAGAAGTACCTTATAAACCATATAAAACTTTATAATAATTCATATTTAAACAGAGGTATTTTTGAAAATGGATAGATAAAGGGGTATTTTTGAAAAGGGGTACACCAAAAGGGGTATTTCTCAAAAATTCTCAAATATGAACTATACCAAAAAAAGATTTTTTTAAAAGAAAAGTCAGAAACTAATGGAACCAGATACTAATGTAGAGGGCAAGACTCTGTATTTATAGTTGAGTTGTTAGGGCTAACCGACATAATTATCCAACACGATTTTAATTTTTAAAATAGAAATTTACTCAAACATAATATTCACAATAAATTATTAGGTAATTTAATAAAAAATCATTATTTTCGTTTTTAAATTTAACAAAAATTAAAATTTTGCATTTTGATTAGTTTTATATCATTTATTTATTATGAAAATGAAATATTAAATTTAGAAATATTACCATATTTTAAAATATATCTTATTATTTTCCTTTTTACTAAAAAAACTTAATAAAGAAATAATATTAATTTAAAAATTGTTAAATATTGAGATGTCTAATCTTTATTGGTCGTTTAAAATCCCATGTGGACAGCTTTAGGAGCTTATAGCCTCAACTTTTATATAGTATAGATTTATCACAGTTATAAGGGGTTTAAAGGGATTTACAAGTGTTTATAAATGTTAAAAAATGATTTACAATGGTTTTAAAAGGTTTACTCAAGTTTTGAAAGGTTTTGGATGACTTTTAAAAGATTTACAAGGGTTTTTAAAGGATTTTTTAAGGGATTTAAAAATATTTACAAGGTTTTTTAAAAGGGTTTTTAAGGAATTGCGGAAAATTTTTGGCGGGAAATTTTTTGGCGGAAAAATTTTAGTCGGAAATTTTTGGCGGGAAAATTTGGTGGGAAATTTTTTGGACGGAATATTCCTTTTTGTTGGAAAGAATATTTCTTTCTTCATCATGGGTTATAATAAAGGAGGGTAATTTAGTCATTTTGTTCATTGAATAGGGTATTTTTGAAAATGGACACCTAGAGAGGGTATTTGTAGAAAAGTGTATCATAAAAAGGTTAGTTGTGCAAATCTCACTATAATCTATGTTTATATTTTACTTTGATAAATTTTCTGTTTTATTTCATTTCGTTTTTTATCTATATAGTTTAAGTTTAGATTATTGTCAATTCTTTTTTTAATAATATTTAAACCTTAAAAATGAGTGGATTAATTGATGCATCTATACTATTAACTAGATTTTGACTCGCGGTAAACCGCGGGATAAACATTTTCTTTGTAATTCATGTTTTTAAAACTTTATAGATTTTGTTGGAGTTTATTTAATAATTATCAAGATTGCATGATATGAATTTTACTAAATTGTTTAATTATACATGTTTTATATCGGTGATGTTAAAAAAATAGTAAAATGATCCGTATTGAACTGTGAGATTTATAATATTATAATTTTTTGGTATTATCAGCTCAAACATGTTCCTTCTTACAACTCGTCCCGTCATATAATATGTTGGAAGCATATTACAACATTTCTCGTCTTTTAACCCGTCATGTCATATAATCACAAAAAAAATAAGTCGATGTTAAAAACAATGGCATAGTCAATAATATTTTCGTATAAACCTTGTTTGTAAAGCTAAAATTTTAATAACACTTAAACTTATTAATATTTGGGAGATTTGCACAACTAACCTTTTTATGATACCCTTTTCTACAAGTACCCTCTCTAGGTGTCCATTTTCAAAAATATCCTCCTTTGTTATAACCCATGATGAAGAAAAGAATATTCTTTCCAACAAAAAGAATATTCCTTCCGAAAAATTTCCCGCCAAAAATTCCGACAAAAAATTTTCCCACCAAAAGAAATTTCCGCCAAAAATTTTCCGACAAAAAATTTCCCGCCAAATTTTTCCGCAATTCCTTAAAAACCTTGTAAATATTTATAAATCCCCTAAAAATCCTTTAAAACCCCTTGTAAATCTTTTAAAAGTCATCCAAAATCTTTCAAAACTTGAGTAAACCTTTTAAAACCATTGTAAATCATTTTATAACATTTATAAACACTTGTAAATCCCTTTAAACCCCTTATAACCGTGATAAATCATTTAATAAAAACTTTTGTATACTTCTAAAACCCTTTTAAAACCCTTGTAAATCCTTAAAATCATTTTAATGAACTTGTAATACCTTTAAAAACTTTTGTAAACCCTTCAAAAACCTTTGTAAACTTCTAAAACCCTTTAAAACTTCTTGTAAATCCTTTAAAACTATTTTTAAATCTTTGTATGCCTTTAAATACACTTTTAAATCCTTTTAAAAACACTTGTAAATCCTTTTAAAAAACCTTTAAAAATCCTTGTAAATTTTTAAAATCCTTTAAAAATCCTTGTAAATCCTTTTAAAACTGCTATAAACTTATAAAAACTTTTAAAAACCATTGTAAATCATTTAAAAACCATTTAAAAACCTTTGTAGGCTTCTAAAACCCTTTAAAAACCATTACAAATCTTTTTAAAACCATTTAAAAACTCTTGTAAATCCCTTTAAAAACCCTTGTAAACCCTTAAAAAGACCCTTTAAAAAATCTTGTAAACCCTTTAAAAAAATTTGGCGGGAAAATTTTGAAAAAATATTTTTTTTTGCGGGAAAATTTTTGCGGAAATTTTTTTGGCGGGAAAATTTTCTCGGAAACTTTTTTGGCGGGAAAATTTTGGCGGGAAAGTTTTTGGCGGGAAATTTTTTGGGGGAAAATTTTTGGAAGGAATATTTATTCCTTTGGGAAAGAATATTCTTTCAAATATGAGTAAAATGGCCATTAAAATTTAAGAGAGGGCAAAAATGAAAATAGTAAAAAAAAAAAGGTTATTTTTAAAAAAGGGTATCATAAAAAGGTTATTGGTATCAATTTCTCTTAATATTTAAACTTGTTCAAATATTAATCTATATGTAGCTATAGCTAAACAGCCCCCCCCCCCCCCCCAATTTTTGAAAAATATCAGGAAAGTTAAACACGTTTCCAAACAGAGTTAGTGACAGCAAAAAAATAAATAAATAAACAAAAACAATCTATATTTATGGAAATCATATAAATGTTTTAACATAAAAAGTAGAAAATTAAATTTAAAATTAAATATATGTAAACATATCTAATATTAATTTATTTTTTAAATTTCTAAAAAAATAATTTATATCGAATGAAATCTAATAAAACAAAATCATCTATATCTAAGAAAGATAAACACTATGTTAGCTTATGAATAATCAACTAATCAAATTCTACATAGTATATATACATAACTAATTATATCATCAAATTTTTAAAAATTATATAATTTTTTATAAAAAATTTAAAAAAATTAAACTAAAAACTTAAATAAATAAATACATAAATATATGTCTGCGAAAATCATGCGAATAAAAATTCTAGATCACATAAATCTCTTATTTTCACATGAGAAATATTCATATTCAAAAAGAAATATCGCAAATATAGCACAAAAAAATACAAAAAATTGAATTGTAGAGAATATTTCTGTTTTTCCTTTAAAGAAATACTATTCAGGAAATTAGAATAAATTCAATCACCATAATAATTAGCACTTGACATCACTAATTATTAATTAAAAAATATCATTCGATTCTTTTTTCCTAACTATAATGCGATTTCAAATCCACAAACTATCCAAAAATAAAATTAAAAATAGAAGTACAACATAATAGTTTGATCATTATAAATTCATGATTCCATATATTTTAGTACCACATTAACTACTAAATAAAAAATATACAATATTTTACATATATATCATTAAAGTTAATTCTCATAACAAAACTAATGTAATATTTCTTAAAATATCTATATCATTAATTCAATTAGTTAATGATTTTTTATTTGATCAAACAGTTAGTTAATGATTATTCCAAAGTTCTTTTTTCTTATTAATTTCCCACAATTTTTGATTAAATGTGTAATTGATTGATCAAGTGGAAAAATATGTACAAAAAAGTTTTAGAAGCAGATTACAAGGCAAGAAAAAAAAAGAGCGGCTCTGGAAGATATTCCGGAGGCGAGGCTTAGTGGTGTAACGGAGAGAAGTGATTATGTTCCGAATGAGCTTGTCGAGAAGGCATACCATTTGAGAAGTCGAGACGTATCCAGTTACATGAATCCTTGCGTTTCTTTCCCTCCATATGTGATAGATAGTGGTCTGAAAGAAGAGCTTGAGGAGAATGTCTTGGAGGGGGTCCTACGTCTTGTTGAGCAGCATAGCCAGCGAAAGCTCCCAATCTGGATAAGGGTGGTGACGTAGCAAAGCTCCCGCAAGCTCAGACCAAACCGTGAAAGAATAGGGGCAAGCAAAGAAAAGGCGATCTCTCGTCTCGTCTCGTTCCCCACAGAACACGCATGGTTGGACCATCCCCCATTGGCGCATACGTGCTCCCGTCGAGAGGCGATCTCGAATAGCTAACCAAGTGATGAAAGCGCACCTTGGGATTCCTTGCGGTAGCCACACTACATCACTCCAAACCATTTTTTGGTGATGTACCCGTAGCTGCTTCCACGTTAACCGCGAGGAGAAAGATTCTTTGAATTGGTCTGCCTCATGTCGCCAAAGAAACTTGTCGGGACCGAGATCAGTCCTGGGAATAGACTGAGCACATAAATGCTTTATTATCAGGACCATATGAGCCAACTGTGTGCGTCGAGATCGCCAACCATTATTTCCTACAGCATCTTTAACAATGGTATCAAGTGGAATTCCAAGCAGTCTAGGACCCGTCAAATCAATTACTCGCACCATTGGAAGCCATTGGTCTAGCCAGAAGGAAACCGATGCACCATCTCGTACCTCTGCCCGAATGTATGGCTTGATCTCATCCCGAAGTTTTAGTAGTTTCCGCCAAACCCAAGAGCCTAGCGTGGAATGAGGAGCTGGTCAAAAAGAACTCCCCCCCATCAATTGACGTTTCGAACACGCAACCCACAAAGACCTGGATAAACTGAATAACCGCCAAATAAAGCGATAGGCAAAAACCCTAGACACCTCCTTTAGCTTACGCAGGCCGACACCTCCCTTTGATTTGGGTCGACAAACATCGTCCCAAGCCACTTTTTCCCCCGAGGTGTTGTTTGGATTACCCGTCCAAAGGAAAGCGCTACAAAGACTCTGAATTCCTGAAAATCACCGAGAGGGGAGTTGATATATTGTGTTTTTATCGGTTGTAAGTCTTTTTATTCTGTTTTATTTTATAACTTTTATTGAGTCAAAGTGTTTTTAGAGTCTTTTAGTCCATTATAGTGACTTTATAAGTTGTAGGTTGCTTTAGAATAAAACGAGCTGTTTTGGGATGCAAAACACACATTTAGAGATGTAGAATCATGCAAAAGTGTCAGATGTTTGGGATCCGATGGACTACTTTCTACCGTTAGATCATTCTCATATTTTTACATAAGATGGAGACAGATGTTAGCTTTCATTTTCAAGTGGTTTCAAGGAAATCTAACGGTGCATTCAAAAGTTATACCCGATTTCGTGAAGACAGGTCATTCTGACGAGTAACTGAAGCAGATGCAGAGATTGGAAGCAGAGAGGCTCAGACCGATCGGTCCAATTGTAGACCGATCGGTCCATCTTCCTCTGGACGCGATAAAAGTTCCAGAACGTGGCAGACCGATCGGTCCACCACTTGGATTCGATCGGTCCACTTCCTAGACGCAGTTTTTGGCCCAGATTAGACCGGGAACACTCCTGAACCGACCCGACTCGTCTCCTATTGTTTTTATACCCTAGGCTCGTATTTTTAGCAGCTATCCTTCATATTTTTTCAGTTCAAAATATTTTTCTTTGCTTTCTAAACAATTTTTGGGAGAATAATTCATCCTCTTGACACTTAGAGAAGATTTCAAAACCCTTTCTTATTGTTTCTGTAATTTCATAATGTTTTCTTCATCTATGATTTTTGTTTTCTCTTTTGTTATGTCTGAGTAGTCTCTTAATTGGGTTTTAGGGTTCTAAGTATGAGAATTCAATGATTTGATGGATTAGATGTCTTAGGGAATTGTTAATCTTTAGGTTTTTCAATTTACATGTTCTCAATGCTAGAATAGGATTGATCACCCTGTTTTAGAACTTAAGCTTTTATTTGTTTCAGAGATGTTCGATAAAATGCCTGAATGAATGTAAATTGAGCATTGTATTTCTAACCTGCGAGAGTTGATGTTAGAATGCATTGTGAACCAAATGAACATGTTTGATAATGCGAATTTGGCTAAGAAATTACAAATGAGAGTTTAGTAATTGAATAGTTAAATTTAGTGATTAATGTCTTGAGAGATAATTAGTCTAAACTTCTGTTCATGTTCAAGAACGATTCTTCATGTTTGAATTCCTTATTGCTTTTATTTGTTATTCATTGATTCTCTGGAAATACCCTGCTGCCCAACACTTTAATTCATAAGTTTAATCTCATTTTATTTTTGCATTTTTATTTACAAGTTTTGAAAAACCAAACAAACAACTTTTCCACTTTAGCTAAGAACGAGTCTCACAAGTCTTTAGTGTAACCTTGCTCCTTGTGAAAGATCTCGCATATACTTTACTTTGGTTAAGTAATCGGGTTAAATACTCGAGTAATCAAGTTGGCGTCGCTGCTGGGGATCGAACCCGGGTCACCAGCGTGACAAGCGGGAATACTTACCACTATACTACAACTTGTGATACTAAGCACAAAAAACCGGATTTGCTGGAGATAACCGAAGAGATGAGCTGGAGCCGACCCGCATATGATAAATATTTACTTGCTAATGATTAAAGGCGAGACCGAATTTTATCTATGAGGGGACTGTAATCATGGGCTGTCATGGACCTTGTGGTTAAAGGCAGCCCTAAATAGCGGATAGGTAAAGTCTCCACTTTCATACCCAACTCCAACATTGCCGCTATGGTAGCGTGACGGTCTCTCCCTCCCACAAATATTGCGGATTTGCTCGCATTTATGTGGAGCCCCGACATTTTTGAGAAATCATCAAAGACTTTCAAAGTAGCCCCGAGAGAGAGGGGTGAGCTATTCGTGAAGACCAATATATCATCTGCAAAACTTAGGTAAGAGACGCAAACATGATCACAACGGGGATGCCGTCTGATGTGCCCGTTGGAAATTCCAAGATTAAGAAGCCGTGAAAGAATGTTCTGCACCATAACGAACAAATAAGGCGAGAGAGAGCAACCTTGACGGACACCTCTGGAACTGCCAAAGAAACCCTCAAGATCCCCATTCACAACCACTGAGAAATAAGCTGTAGTGACACAAGTTAAGATCCAATGAGTAAATAAGTTAGGAAATCCAGATGCTTGGAATATTGCCTCTATAAAAGGCCATTGGACCGTGTCAAAAACCTTAGATATATCAAACTTTATGGTACACCGGGGTGAGATGGTGTCTTTGTGATAGTCTTTCACCAGCTCTGTTGCCAAAAGAACATTCTCCACCAACAACCGTCCTTTGACAAAAGCACTCTGGTTAGGTGCAATAAAATCCGGTAGAACAGCCTGCAAACGATTCACTAGGATCTTAGATATAACCTTGTAGAGCACATTGCAGCAGGATATTGGCCAATAGTCGCAGATAGTGGCAGAGGTAGAGTCTAGGTTCTTTGGGATGAGAGCAAACAATGTAGCATTGACTATCTTTGGCATGAGACCATATGCAAAAAATGATTGTACCGCGACTACGAAGTCTGAGCCTATAATGCTCCAAGCAGCAATATAGAACTCCTTTGTGAAACCATCAGGCCCTGAGGCCTTGCCCGATGGGAGAGAAAGTAATGCTGTGCAGATGTCCTCTGCATTTACATTCGACGTTAACACGTTACACGTTTTCGCCGAACAGCGAAAATTAAGAATGGCAGCAAGATCAGCGGGAGGGATATGTATAAGATCTTCATCCTCTTGCTGGAGAAAAGTCCGAAAATGATGTGTTGCTTCAGCATTTATATCCTTTGGGTTGGTCAGTGTAGTGACCCTCACCCCGATCTAGTGGCCGGATGAAAAATCATCGATGAACGGGTGAGGAAAGAACTCCAAAAGACTTGGAAGAAGTAAATATGGTGATCGATCGAAGCATAATCGAAGAAAACACGGTTTCATCAAAAGATATGCGAAGGAACGTAGCCGGTGGAAGTGCACAACTCTCGCTCGCGTCGGCTGAAAGGGTTGCAAAGCCCGGACGCTTCGATCGGGCGCAGAGGGACGGCTGGTCTCGGGGATTCCGCCTTGCCCGTATCCCACCGCGGGAACCTCGGTCACTCGCGTTCGGCCATGCCCTCAGTAGCGTGTCCGGGTCGTCCCGTGGCTTGTCCGGCCATAGGACGGTTCGGGGGCGTTACAACGGTGGTATCAGAGCATGGTTGCGAGACCATATCGAAACGTGCTTTTCAAAACTGTTTTATCGAGTAAATGAGTCGCAAAAACATTTTAGATCCGGTTGTTTGTCTACTTGTTTTGCATATAGGGTTTTCTGTTTTTAGACCAAGTGTAGGCGCTTACTTGTTTGTCCGGTGCAGATATCTACAGGTGCATCTGGTTGTGGAAAGGGGTATGAGGGACGAAGGCCGATTCATGGAGAACCCGGCCATGTGTGTGGATTGCTGCCTGCCGATTTTGATAGTAGTAGCGCCTCGTTCAGCGTTACTCAAATCTTGAACCTCTTTGTTAAAATCGAAGTTGAGTCATCGGTGGAAACAGATCCATCGGAAGATCTTGAAGCCCCTATTGAAGTCAGAATTAATCAAGACGATAAGTCAGTTGAAGTAAACCAAAGAGCACCAAGTGAGATCGAGATCACGTTAGATGATCAAGGAAGAATTGTAGCAGTCCCGATCGGAGGATATGACCATGAAGATGCTGAAGCTGCCGATCAAATTCAGCACATCTTACTTGAGTTCATGGACTTGCCAGCTATGAACATCGACCCCGAAGCAGCAGCCTTGTGGGCCGAATTGATGGAAGAGCCAGCCGGAACATCCAACGAAGTTCTGATGGGGATGTTCCAATTGCCAAACGTAGAAGGAAATGACCGAGTAGCCGCCCAAGACGTAGACCCTATCGAAGAAGAAGTAGTTCCCGAACAGTTTGTCGATCCAGTTGCCGATGGAGATAATGGAGGATCGAGTGAAGACCGATCCAGTGAAGAAGAAGAGACGTCCGAGTCGTTCGAGTCTCTTACCCCCGAAGAAGAAGAAGAAGTGAAAGGAATCCTTGAAGTCATCGCAACCAGTTCAAGCGACCCGACCGTGATGACAGTCGAAGTTAGAAACCAACCATCCGACAGAAGTGAGCCAGCAGCCGCCGAGATCGAAACTGCATTGCCCGATCTTAATGACAGTGCACCCGAGCAGCCAGAAGAAGAACCGATCCAAAGGTTCAACCCAATGATGTTGGAAGCAGAATTAAGTAACGAAGCCTCGTTATATCGCCTAAGGAGAGTTGAAGAAGATCAGCCCCGAGACCGTTTAATGGAGATGATCGACCAGATGGTGACCGTAGGAGATCTTGTCGAGACAAGAGTCCGACTCGAAGGAGAGCCCAGCCGAAAGCGCCCAAGATTGACCGACGAGAGAGAAGGCCGTGTCCCACGCCTAGTGGAGTCACCAACAAGAGGAAGACCGAGAACGAGAGCATCCGCTCGAAAATCTGTAAGGAACTCTACATGGAACCATCGGACAGGTTTCATTCCTTGTGGTTCGTGTGGATCGATCGGCCACCGAACCGTAAACTGTCCCAGACTTGATGCCTCAATCCCACTGACGCCGTCATACGTCATGTGTTTCAACTGCCACGGTTATGGACATTACTCGTTTCATTGTCCATACCCGACTCCTAGAGGGCCGACTGCCGAAGCTGGACCATCGACGGCCGCACCCACCACATCAGTCCCGCCCGTTGTCCCACAACCGGAGCAGCATCTGCCACCGAGGAACTTCTGCTCTTGTGAAAAGTGCAAAAGTCTCCGCGACCAGTAAGGGAAGGGTAGTAAGTCTTTTTGTTAGGATTGGGCTAAGGGTAGCTTTCTTATCTATGTCTTCTCGACTAGATTCTGTAAATTTAGGAGCCTTGTTAGCTTGAACTTGTACAGCGGTGGTACTTGTAAAGCGTTGGATATTCTAAATGATTATTCAAGCTTTTCTTTTCAAGCCTTCTTAGCCAACCTTTCAACCAAAATCCGAGTAAGATACCCGAAACCCTCTCTTTTGTAGATGCATGCTAGGAGCCTTGAACCTTAGAACTTTCCTCGGAGAAGTTTCCTTGTTCTTTTTAGGCTAAGTGTTGGAGTCCTAGAAGTCTTGCTTGCTAGGTTTGCCTTGTGCTTGTTCGCTCGAGTCTAGATTGTTTTCTAGGTTGTTTGCTTAGATTGCTTGCTAGGATTGTCTTTGTCAAGTCCCGGTAGAGTCTTTGCTTTTTCTAAGAGTCGTTCTCTAGGATTGGCTGTGTAGCTTGCTAGGTTGAGAGTAGTGTTGCTTGTGCTTATTGTTTGCATTCTTTGTTTTAACAACAGGCCGAGAAGACTCACCGAGGCAAAAAGGCAAAAGGGCAAAAAGACAAAAAGGCAAAAAGGCAAAAATGCTAAGAGACCAAGACGACCGAAGGAGAAACCAAGAAATGACCGATCTCGACGACCGAAAGAGATCCGAGAATCAATCCATGCAACCAGTAGCCGAGACGAATCCATGAAAGAAGACCATAAGCGATCGAGAGAAATATCTAATGGGGCAAATAAAGGATAGCCAAATGCTAACAAGATTCAGTCGGGGAATCAAGTCGGAAAATACTAAGGAAATATCAGTCGGAAAAATTTTTAGTGAGTGAAGAAGGCATCGAAACTAAGTATGAAGAAGAAGCAAAATCTCAAGAAATCGAAGCCGAAGGAAGACCAAGGAAGAAAATCCAAGTTACATGATAAAAGCCGAAAGGGAGATCAAAATCTAAGTGATGGAGATCGAACTAAAGAAAGACCGAAGAAGATGATGGAAATCCGTTCCAACCCAAGACAAGAAGGAAGATGGAGTAAACGAAGAAGGCCGAGAAGAAAATTGTCGAAAACCAAAGGAGGTTACCGAAAGAAGACCAATGGCGGAGACCGTGAAGACCGGAAGACCCAAAAAGGAAAATACCTGAGAAGTTGAAGGCGTCAAACGAAGGAGTGAAGACCAACGATTGAATTCGAGGACGAATTCTTATAAGGAGGGGAGAATGTAGTGACCCTCACCCCGATCTAGTGGCCGGATGAAAAATCATCGATGAACGGGTGAGGAAAGAACTCCGAAAGACTTGGAAGAAGTAAATATGGTGATCGATCGAAGCATAATCGAAGAAAACACGGTTTGGTCGAAAGTTATGCGAAGGAACGTAGCCGGTGGAAGTGCACAACTCTCGCTCGCGTCGGCCGAAAGGGTTGCAAAGCCCGGACGCTTCGATCGGGCGAAGAGGGACGGCTGGTCTCGGACGCGCGCGACTCGGGGATTCCGCCTTGCCCGTATCCCACCGCGGGAACCTCGGTCACTCGCGTTCGGCCATGCCCTCAGTAGCGTGTCCGGGTCGTCCCGTGGCTTGTCCGGCCATAGGACGGTTCGGGGCGTTACAGTCAGGGTCTCACCAGTGGACGTGTCAAAGATCGGATGCTATTACGGAAGCATTGGCTTGAGACACCCGATGAAAGTAAGAATTGTTCTAGTCCGCACAGCATAACCAGGTTATGCATGATTTTTGTTGGGAAAATTTTTCTTCCAGGCGCGCCCATTTTTGCCAAGAATCCGACGTTTCAGAAAGAGCCTTGACATTATCTGAATTGGGATAAGCTTCAGCCGTGTGGTGAGGAAGATCATCAAACTTTGTGCGATTCAAAGCTCGAAGATGGAACTTTAAACTCTTGAGCTTCTGATGGAAAAGCGAGAGAGCAGCCCGACTGTGAAACAGAGAACCAGACGCAACCCATACATACGCCACAATAGGGAGAAAATCATGGTGGGAGGCCGTGTAGTTGAAGAATCTGAAAGGCTTTCGATGCTCTGCAGTTTCAGTAGAGAGCTTAATAACACACCGCAGATGATAAGAAATACCATTCGCCGACAAATCAACAAAGGAGTACGGGAAACACGTTAACCAAGCGGGAGTGACAAGTGCGCGGTCAATTTTCTTGCTAATGGGATTGGCGTCTTGATTATTTATCCATGTGAAATTGGGACCAGTGGCGTGGAGACCACATTTTAGAAATCACGCATTACAGCCTCGTTAAAACCGTAATCGGCAGCCCGTGAATGGTCTTGAAGTGAAAAAAACTTCATTGAAATCGCCAACAGTGATCCAGAGAGTGGATGAAAGGTTGAAAGATGAACTAAGGGAACAAAGATCCGTCTATAGCTCACGCCGCTCAAGCACCTGGTTTGAAGCGTATACAAAGGAGCATATCATAAGCTCGTCGGAATCCACAATACGAACAGAACAAGTGATGTGCTGAGAACTCTTTGTCAAAGGGGTGAGGATCACGTCATCAGAGGAGACAACCCAAATCCGGCCCAGTGGATGGTATTCATAGTTTGTGATAAAAGACCACCTCAGAAGTAAAGAGGTGAGAATCGATTGGGAATTTCCTTCTTTGACTCGAGTCTCAATAAAACTTCCAAAGAAAGGTCGCATTGCTCTGATCCAGTTTTTAACAACATTATGCTTGCGAGGCTGGTAGAAACCTCACATGTTGTAGGCGAAAAACAACGACATCACTTCTGTGAGGAAGCAAATTTAATTAGTTTCGACTCCTTGACACTGGCAATTGGTTTCGGAGGACCGGGAGACCTGCTTATGTGTTTCCTTGCCCCTAGCTTGTTCCCAAGTGGGCGTTTAAGAGCAAGGTTGATATTTGAATCTCCAATTGCAACGTTTTTATTTGTATCCTCCTCACCATCCGAGTCAGAGCTAATCAACTCCCCCTCCTCACATGTAGTAGCATTCAGAGGAGTGTTTTCCTCTACACCATCAAGTTTGCCATGATCTTCTTCAATGACACCGTTAAGCGCAGCAAAACCATTCAATGCGAGAACAGGCTCTGAAGTTTCCAGGGGGGCAGAATGAGCTGGGGAGCGATGGGGACTACGCCTCTGCACCACTGTCCAAGAGCTAGGTGGTGCTACATCCGCAGAGACGATTCTCTCACTACTTGGAACAGCCTGTGGAAGATCAGCCTTCGCTGCAACCGGAGCCGTCTGAGTACGCGTCAAGTCGGCGATCAATTCATTTTCTAGTTCGGTGACTGAACATTGCACGGTTTTGCTCCTGTGAGTCTCTATTTCGTTGAGCAATCCTTCATATTGTGCCCCCACTTAGAGCAAAGAGTGAAGTGTGGTGGAAGCCAAGGATATGAGACGGAGACCAAAACTTTATTCTCTGCCTCGTCCGGGAAACAGATGCGATCCTTTAACGGACGTTGTAGATTAACTTCAACCAAGATTCGAGCGACATCCAACCTTAAGCAACGCTCCGTGTTAGGGTGTAACTTCACAAACTTCCCCACTGTACTAGAGAGGAAACTGAGACCTTCAAGGGAGAAAAGGTTTGATGGGACACCTTGTAGTTCAACCCACAGTGGCATTGCGAATATATCAGGTGGGGCTCGGGCAATAGCTGGAGTCCATTTCATAATAACCAAATGTACATTTGATATGTGTCAGTATTTGCGCTGCAACACATGATCTCGAATCCAATCACTCTTAATACGGAATAGAACGGTAGTTTTGTTGATGAACTGCACATCAAGCTTCGACATTTTCTCTGTTACAGTCCAGATCCGATTCACCGTTGCGTGGATGGATCCAACATGCGGGGCATCACCCATAAAATAACCAACAACAAAAATCATCCATAATGGCGATGAGGTTTCACGAACAACAGCTGGGATCGTGACATTTGCAGCACCATTCTCCACTGAAAAACTAGGTTGAAAATCGGTAACATTTAAACATTTCATTTTGCCTTAGCAAGCCAAAAAGCACAGCAACCAGGTAGAGAGGACTAAGCAGATGAGGGGGCGAGGGGGGACGAGGATCCCACAGGAAGCGTGGATCCCATTGAAGCGGCAGACGGCTGCCGTGCAAAGGAAGGTGCACGACACAGGAGCCTTCAGAGAGCGGCTAGATTTATGCTATATATTAAATAATTCTTCATCCGTTGACCATTTGCATATCATTATTATCTGTATATATATCATTACTACTATCAAATATTAAATATTTTTTTTATCAAATTAAAAACTACATTTTGAGATTATAAACATATATAATTTCTATTAAGATTAAGACTAAATATTAAGTGGATATATCACATTTAAATCATTTTTAAGACTTATTACCAATTTTTAAATAATAAATGGATTATATTTTTATGATTTAATTTCTACAAATTTTAGTAAGTTTCCACAAATGAAATAAAAAAAATTGGTGAGTAGTTAAGAACAAAATCCTTAGCTATCTAATTGAAAACAAATTAAATGTCAAACTGATATAATAAATAAATATCTACAAATATTATCTCACACATACGTACAACCTGTTTTGAATAAACGGTTGGAATAAAAAAAAGTTGGTTGTTATATTTAACTCTCAAAATCTCAAAAAATTGAATAAAATTCAACTTTGGGATGTATAAGTCTTTACTTTTGGACGATTATATGAAATTTTACATATATTAAAATTAGATTTACTTACATGTAAATGGTATTATTTATTAAAAAATATAACCTTATAGGAATGGGTACGAGACGAAAACATATAATTAGCAAAACAAACATTATCTAAATTATTTCTCATAAAAGAAAAGCAAAACAGGATTAGATATAATGGTTACAAGACACGATCATAAAGTTAAATTCACTTTCAACTTTCAAATATTTTAAATTACTAAATTCAATTCCCACTTTCCTATTTATTTCAAATATTAAGACATAAAATAATGGGTACAAGAAGACAACTTATACTTTGGATAACAAACATTCTAGAAACAATTTTTTCATAAAATACATGATGAAAAATAAAGCTTACTACTTACGAGATGAGGTCTAAAAATTTGGATAGTTAAATTCAGTTTCAAGTTTCATAAATCAAAAACGGCTACAAGACGGGAACGCAAAATTTAAATAGCTAAATTCAATTTCAACTTTCCAATTTATTTAAAATATTTGAATAAATAACCGGTACATGAAGACAATGAGTAATTCAAAAAACTAAAAACCATTATCTAAATTATTCCTGATAAAATATAGGACGAGAATTTAAGATAACGGAACCTTTTGATAACGTGATTTGAAGCGTGACAGATGTAGACATACTATTTACTAATATAGATTTTTTTTTAACTCTTGGTTTATTATTTATTGCAAATTATGAGAATTGTTACAATGACGATTCTACTACCAACTTTTTTTGTCCGAATCTATTAAATTTACCACAAATAACACCCTTTTCTGACTACACATCCTTCTTCATGCGTAGAATCACGGCGAACGGTTCTAATTGTGCATTGTTATAGAACTCATGTAAGTTTGTCTCTTTAATCTGAAAATTAATAAATCAAATTAAATGGGCATCGAACCCCAGACCTCTGGGTGTAGAAGCTTTAAACAACCATTGGACCAAGGAGGCTTCCACTTACTAATATAGATTATGGATGATTTTTTCTTATATGGTTAAAAAATCTGAATTAGTTGCGAAGCATGCATAGCGGACGGGTTTGATCCGATTCAGGAAGTTTTAATGTTCTTTCATTTGTTTTTTCGCTTTGATAATTTATAAGTTTAATAGAAATTTAGCTGAGCACTAATCCGATTCTACTATACCCGGATCCGGTATCATGTCGATCTAAAATTTATTGTGAATCGATTATTATTTCAAACATTCACAAATGTCATAAAAAATAATTAATTCATATTTTTTAAATGTTACAACAAATGAATATACCTACCAATAAAGTTCCACACGCACGTGCGGGTCTAAATCTTTTTCCTATTTCTCTATATATTGTACTAAAAAATATGATCAAAAACGAGTAAGTTATTATTAAAACCACGGTTATGAGATGGAAAACATAACATATATACGACAGGACGGGACTAATTTTTCTCCCGAAATAGATCAACCACATTTTTGTTACTGTTTTATTTGTAGTTGTCTTTACTTATCGCAAAAAAAAAATCCGATAATTTTTTTTTATTTCAACCGAATAAAAAAAAAACACAATACTAAACTAATACAACTCTGGGTTATTTAATGTTAATAATATTCCTATAAATTATGTTTACAATCATGACCCCACACATATGTAATACATTGTAACAACCCATCCCGGTGGGAACCCTGCCACATGGCACACCCCGCCACATGGCAGCTACAAGCGCTGCAGCGCATCGACCCTAACCTCTCTCATGTGGGCCCAAACTCTGCATGTAGGCACTCTCCTGACCCACATGCCTTCCTGGCTCACCAGGTAGGTTATTGGTGCGCCTGGCGTTCCTCGAACCCAGGTCCTCACCCTTTAACAACCTTCCCACCGGACAAGCTTCTCTTTCTCTGCCTCTCCTCCTCCGGTTTGATCTCTCTTCATCTGAGCCTTCTCTATGTCGTACTGAGAGTAAACGGAGACAAACTCTCCTATAGCCATGCTACAAGCTCCGGCCACTAAACCAGCAAAACCGGTTAAGATCATGATCTTGACGTCTTGCTTGACTGCACCAACACCCATCATAAGTGAAGCTGTCGAGACAAGACCGTCGGTTGCACCAAGGACAGCTGCTCGTAGCCATTGAGCTCGTTTTGAGTAGTCAAAACCCTTTTCTTGATCTTTCTCCATGTCTAGGTTCATGTTGTTGTGAGACTCCATGGTTAGACTTAGATCTCTTTGTGTTTTGTTAAGTGAGAAAGACCGAAAATGTAAGTGTGGAGAACACACGCCTAGGTTGAGTTCTATTTATGGAGAGAGACTTTTTTTTTTTTTTTGTTAAATTTATGGAGAGAGACTTTGTATTGAGTATATTAAAATTATGTGATGGAGTTAACAACGACACTTAATGTGGTGGGGGCATAATCACCACTTAACATAAACAACTTTGACTATATTTGACACATTATTGAATATATTTCTCTGATGATACAGTAAAATCTCTATAAATTAATAATGTTGGGACTATGCTATTTTATTAATTTATAGTGATAATAATTTATCTATAAATTAATATTTATTATTTTATAGTGTAAATCAATAATTATTAATTTATAGTGGTATTTTTTAGTTTTAACTTTTTATAAAAAATATGCATTGACACACTTTTACAAAAATAAGACTATTCTAATAGATATTATAAATTATAGTTTAAAAATGAATATTATATTTAGAAACCAGAAATTTGACTATAAACTACAAATATTATAGATAAATTCACTTATACAAATGATATTCATAAATTCAAATGTATGATTAATAACCTCAATTGTTATATTTTAATATTATATATAAAAAATGAATATGATGCATATTTTAAAATTGAAAACATAAAGAAATTTTGGTTATTTTTATGACTTGTGATGGAGTATTTTACAAAATTAACATAAAATTTTTTATTGAGGTGAACTCTAG
This sequence comes from Capsella bursa-pastoris, assembly GCA_036452645.1. Classification (NCBI taxonomy): domain Eukaryota; kingdom Viridiplantae; phylum Streptophyta; class Magnoliopsida; order Brassicales; family Brassicaceae; genus Capsella; species Capsella bursa-pastoris. Next base: position 13,057,471 of record CP144195.1, on the reverse strand, counting down.
GAGAAAATTTATTTTTACTGAAATAAAATAAAACATATATTAATATATCTACATATATATATATAATGATTATTAATTTATGATATTATTAAGACTATATTTTACATGGGGATTTAAAAAAAAAATTATTGGGACTATATTATTGGGACTTAAATATTTTATTGGGACTATATTATTGGGACTAAAATATTTTATTGGGACTATATAAAACATATATTAATATCTCTACTTATATATATATATATATATATATACTGTACATCAATTTTTGTAAACCTTGGAATTGGAATTAAGCAAATAGGTTTGTAATAGTGTTTGCCCACTAGCTACGATTGCATGAAACGAATAAATGAAGTTTTAGAGACATAAATGAATTGGTAACGCCTGGTCTAGTTAACAATTCATTTCTTTATCTCTATCTTATTACAAGCTTTCATTAGTGATGATATATTTGTTTCGGCTAGTGTTACAAACAAGAAAATATAGCAAATTCCGACGATCATTTACGACGAAATAAGTAGTCGGAAAAATTCTGACAAAATTCTTTAAAGAAGAATCATGTGTACGAACTTGACAAATTTAGAAAGAGGTGACGAGAGTCACGAGAAATTCTCTTCTACTATGAACCGAGTTCCAACGTTGGCCTAAAGGCTAAAGCCACACTATAAGACTTACCAATGATGTATACAAGAGCTAGCGAAGTAAAGAGTGGTGTGATGATCGTATAACATTTGATCCAGCAACTAATAAAGTCGTGTGCAAGTGAAAAAAAACTTATTTAACATAATTAAACCTGTAAAAGCTTTGGTTATATTTTTATTAATATTATTAAGAGACAAAATAGATGGTTTGCTAAATTGGAAAGCACTGAGAAATAAATTAAAATATATATAGCAAAAGATAAAATAAGAGAAAAAGTTGATAAAATAATAAAAAGAAATAAGTGGGAGTGTGTGTTTAAATTTCACACTTCACGGCCATCGTCACCATCACTCATATATATGCATGCATACGTATTCGCCTACGTGCTCTCAACATATTACATGTAATTACTAATTTATGTATTTATTACACATGCATATATATATATATATATATATATGCATATGAATATTTTAAACTCTTTAATATATACATGATATTAAAGAATTTTAAAAAATAAATTCCCTTAGGGGGGTGTATTCAAAGTAGAATTTTAAGAGATTTGTGTAGAACTTATAAATCCACTGTTATTCAAACATGAATTTTAAAAAGTCTCATGAAATCCACTGTTATTCAACTAATGATTTCAAAATCCATCTTAAAATCCACTGTTATTCAACTAATGATTTCAAAATCCATCTTAAAATCCACTGTTATTGAAAACAATTTGTGGATTTGGCTTTTAATGATTTTGAAGGATTTCAGAGGATTTGGGAGGATTTCCTTAGTTAAAAATACAGAAATCCAAATCCCATAGTTTTTGGTGAGATTTGAAAGGATTTTACGAAAGTCATATTAACTTCCCTAAAATCATCAAAATCATTTAAAAACTCAATAAAACTCAAATCTCTTAAAATTCCATTTTGAATACACCCCTCTTAGATAGCATGTTTTAAGTTTTTCTTTTCCAAAAATACTATCATTTATTTTTTTCCAAAAATACCATCTTTTATTTTTTTCCAAAAATACCACAAAAGTTTTCTTTTTCCAAACATACCATAAACATAAAAAATAGAAATTTGAAAATGTAATTTTTTTTTATGCTTGGATTGACTATTTACATTTAAGATATAGTTTTTAGCGGTAGGGTTTAGTGTTTATGATTTATAAATTAGTTTTGAATCTTAAAAATTTAAGTTTTAGTTTTGTGGTATTTTTTGAAAAAATTGTAGTTTAGCGGTATTTTTTGGAAAATAAACTTCATAATGGTTCCAAAAATACCTATTTTTATGGTATTTAAGAGAATTCCCCATTTTAAAATCAGAAATTAATAACAAAACCCTTTAACAAAAAAAAAACAGAATTAGGTAACGATGTCATATATTATTTGTTGATTATCTACAAAAAAAAACAACATAACCTGGCAACAAGTACCAGAAAATACATTTAGCAATAGTAAATTAGGGATAAATTGAAGATACAATTCAACCGAGTTATTTACCTATAAAGAGTAAAATCCATTCAAATTTACCCATAAAGACTACAACTTGTTCGAGTTTTTTGAATATGGACTTTTTTCTTGGTATGCTTTTTTTTTTGTGGGTTTGGGTCGGACCGGATTTTTTAACCACATCCATACTTGAGCATATAATAAATTATCGGGAAAATGGCTAAAATCAATCAAGACTATTTGCTAGCAAGTTTTTTATATCCAAACTACGATACCTGCTAAATATCAACCTAAACTATATGAAATTAGCCAAAATCAATATACGTTGAAACAATGTTAGTTAACCGCTTAACGGTGACGAGTCAGCCGATACTGTGACAATGACGGGGCATCGAAGTTGAATAAAACGTGAGTTTAGGATTCTCGAATCGAAGAATCGTTAAGGCAAACGCTGTTGTTTTACTCAACTGTGATACCACATCACTGCTACGGTGTCGGCTGAGTTATGCCATTAAACGGTTAACTAACACCGTATCAACATATGTTGATTTTTTTTACTAATTTCATATAGTTTTTTTTGACATCATTACAAATTACAAATCTCTCTTTGAGAGGGACCGGGCTCGAACCCAGACCTGGTGAGAAGGCAACAGAGGTGAAAACCACTAGCCCACTTTCATATAGTTTAGATTGTGAATTTGAATTTTTAGTGAATTTTATGTTAATGTTTGTTGGATATCAAGTTTAAATATAAAGGCTTTGATTTGTAGCATGGGTTACCATGAGTTAAGATTGAGTTATGCTTATAACTCAAAAATGTTACCAATCATGTTTTGATTATAAAACTTTGAGTTAGAGTTAGAGTTTTGTTGAGTTATGTTTGACTTATGTTTTTGAGTTATCCTCGTTGTAAAATTATTATCTTAAAACATAATTCAACATCATTGAAATTTCTATGAGTTAAGATATGGTAAGTTGAGTTACCTATTTTTAATTAAAAAACGAAAATACAGTTATATATCAATAAAGAAATTATTCTTACTAATTTTATGTTATTTAATAAATTATCATAAATAGATTTAAAATTTCTTATATGTAGATAAAATTGTTTTAAATTTGTAATGTTACAAAACAACTAAGTAAATTTGTATATATTAAAATTCTTTTACTATTTACATTTTTAAAACCGCTAGTAAATTTGACAATTTCGGAATTTCCCAGAGGTTATCAACTTATATCATGTCTCTTATTACTTTTTTCAAAATATAGATAAAAATAAAAAGGTGACCAAAAAAAAAAAGATAAAAATAAAAATAAATATACATATTTCTTTTTTCTTTCTTCAGAAGCCATTGCCGTTGAAACCATTCCGGCAAGTTCTGTAAATTTGGGAGTGAGAGAGTGAGAGATACTAATAATGCCCGTAGTGGCGACGAGCCTCGTTTCGCTTCTGGAGAAGCTTAAAGTGGATGAGCCATACCTTCCTCCGCGAAATTGGGAATCTTTACCTTCCGCGACTAGCCGATTTCTTCCTCCAACTCCTGCTTCTGCTACTCCTTCGTCTTCTTCCTCTGTCTCTGTAAGTTTAGTGGCGAAAGAGCAACTTGCGCTGAGAGTATCTGTTTCTTTCTCTCATCTCTGTGGCTTGAATCCGATACCCTAATTGCGGATTTGGGATAAAGTATCAATTTTTGTGTGGGTTATTTAGGATCAATCTAGGGTTTTGGGTTTCTAATCGTAGTAAGCTATTGCTCGATATACATGAATTTGGGGGTGGCATAGTTATCTAGGGAAGATTACAATGTGGAGAAGCATTTACTTATAAGGTGAAGATGATCTAAGATGAGAACACTGTATTGTATTCAAGTGTTTAGATGAGATATGTATATAGTTCTTTCATAGTCTAGCTCTTTCCATCGAATAGCCGGTAATGAAGAGAAAAAATGTTTGTATATCATATGCGTAATTGAAACTACTTCTTTCTTATGTGTTGTTTCTTGTCATAGGAATCTAGCTTGGTCAGGTTGGCGTTGAATGCTCTGCAAGGTGTTGAGTCTTCTCTTATTAGTATAGAACAGCTCTCTTCTGCATTATGCTCTGAGCCAGCTGACAGGACCCTCCACAAAATTCCGAGCTTGTGGGATCGGTTGTCAAGCACTGATGCTTTGGGACAGATTCTTAGAAACATTGGCTGCTTTGGTTCTTTGGTCTTTTTTCTCCACAAGTTTGTAGACCATTTCACAAGCTTGAATTTGGATGTGGAAACGGATGATGAGGGACAGGGGAACTATAAAATTGGTGGAAATGAAGAAGATAATAACAAGATTTGCTATACTCTTGTTAATCAGGCTTTTGCTATTGCTGTCAGAAAGGTCCTAGAAGGCTATATATCTGGACTGGATACATTATGTGCATCTATAGAACTGAGGCGTTCATCAAACATTGTTGATGGGTCTGACCATGGTTCCTCTTGGTTAGGCTGCCTTACAAACGTCGTTCATCCAAAATTTACATTACTAGAAGTTTTTCTGCATACTACAGAGTTACGAACACAGATTGAAGCTCTAGCGAACATATGTGATTTGTATGATATAGCCCTATCTTATTGTACTTCTCCTTGGGAATGTCTGATTAAGGAAGCCACCACGCGATTTCAGGGGTTCTACAGAGGAAGCAACCTGCTTACTTACTTATATTCCCAACTACAGGTCAGGCTACGTTATGTTCCTCATTTAGTATCCGTCCTCATTTTTTCTCTAATGACGCACATAATTATCGATTAGTGTAGCATTTACTTTGTGTCATTAAAACTCTGCATATCTGTACTCTCTACTCTCTAGATTTTCCATTTTAGTGACTGATGTATACACATGTTCTAAAGAAATTTGAAAGAATATCAATACCTGGCATTTGAATAAATCTATGCACCTTGTGATGTGGATATGGTGATTATAGCTGCAAGTTATGCTTAAACGAAGTGATATACATAACCTGACTAGTCTGAACTCGCACTCTCTTAAGCTATATGTACTGAGGCAGGATCTTGTACAGTTAAATTTTGTTCTGACTATTTTTTCCCACATATCCTGTTGTAGGTTGGTGATCCTGCCCACAGTGCTATGCTTAAGTTTTTGTTCCTCAAAACATGTGAGCCATATTGTGAGTTTATAAGATCTTGGATATATAAAGCCGAACTTAATGATCCTTACAAGGAGTTCATTGTGGAATGTGTCAGTGAACCAACATCATTTTCTTGGAATAAGCCTGGCATCTCCCCATTGGAAACCGTGAGGGTAATATTCTCTTTGTGTTTACTGCATCTTTTATTTTAGTATCTTTAAACCATTGGTATCAGATTGCTTTCTTCTGCTGCACTGTAGGAGCGAGAAGGAAGGTTTGTTCCATGTTTCTTAAACGGCTTATTGGTACCGATACTAAGGGCTGGTCAACAGCTTCAAGTAATTACAAAACTTCTTGAACTGTGTAATCTTCCTGCATCTGGACACAAAAAATACACAGATCTTCTTCCCTGCTGGACGTATTATTCTACCACTAGTCCAGGGTGTCCATCTCCATTAGTTTTCAGTAAATTACATATAGAAGTGATGATAAAGAAAAGAGACGATTACTACAGAAGGATGCAGGAAAAACTTGGTGACTTTTCAAAAACGTTTGAACTGTTTCCTGGGCAGGTATCATGCATCCTTTGATTTTTATCTACCAATTTTTAGCGCTTGACCTCTTCTTTTTATTTCTGAGGCTTTGGTCGTTTTCGTTTATTTGTCTGATTGTACTCTCTCATTGCTATGCCAGTTCTAACTTCACTCGTGTTATAGGACATATGTGATTTTACTCTTGTGAAATCAAATTTTCCCTAGGTAATTTAATATCTTACTAATAGTTAATTGGAAACCTTGTTTGTGTATCCCAAATGACATCAAATGTCTAATTTCAATCCTACATTATAAACTATGATATCAAAATCAATATCATTGGGAGTCTCTCTCATACAGTAGCTTTCAGATGCATTGGTTAAACAAGACCTAAAAGTCCATGTACGTGCAAATCTTAAATGCATCCTCCATAGTCAGATTCAGTTTTGCGTTGCACTTACGGATTCCTTCATATTACACTATTCAGCTTTGTAGGAGCGTCTCATTCTCTGGTTTTATATAGGGACCTTTCTATGCTATCCTTTTTTTAATAACATATATTTGGATCATATGAGAAGTTAACTTCTTTTTAGTTCTATCCTGTACTGACATTTTAATTTTAGGTTTCTGGAGCAATATCTTTACCAATAATATCCTATGGCGATGGCAATGAAATTCAGAAAAGTTCTGTGTTCTTAACATTGGATGAGAGTTTACGAAGTCCTTCAACAGTAGCAATTGACTTGACGAGGTGTTTATCCTGATTCTATTTATCATTTACCCCCCAGCCTGCTGAACGTGAATTGATGACGTTTTCTTGGGATTTCAGGGATCAGAGTGATTCGTATTCTGATGATCAGAATATAGAAGACAGATGGTTTTCAGAGATAGATGCGTCATGCTCTTCTGAATGTTCATCGGCTAGGGATTCTTTCGAAGCATCCGATTTACTCCTTGATTCACAAAGTTCATTAGTGGGACCTCCAAAAAATTATTTATCCGCTCTACGTTTCTCTGTTGCCTCTGCTGGGACTTGTAATCAGAATCTGGTTCAGCATAGTGATTCTGGTTATATTGACAATAATTTTGTGAGGAAAAGTGAGAAGGCTGATACTAGTCGTCAGTTGATGAAAACTGAGCCAGAAGAGTCAGTTGAAGTATGTGAGGATGAAAAATTTAGGGGGCCTCTTTCTATTGAGTCATGGCCTCTTGGCGGATTACCTAGAAATCCATTTTGTGTTGATAAGAAGTCTGAGGAAGATTACAGAGAAGATCCACAAAATGTAACGGGAGCTAGGATGGAAGAGAGATATTTAATGAATATTGATGGAAGTAAACTATTATTAAACAACATTTCCACCAGTGGCAGTTGTCCAGAGCATGAAACAGAACATGAAAAAGACACAAAGGTAAATTACCCTTTCGAGGTGCTCAGTATGAATCCGTTACTGAGATGTGATTTTTTGTCCAAGCACGGAAACACAAGCAGGAGGGACCATGGAAAATCGTTGCATTGGTTTGATTTTTCTGCAGTAGATGACCCTTCAAAAACATGTATTGCCAGGATACCTGTAGGGTTCCCTATTGAATTTCACAAGGAATCTCATAGTTCTCGGATTGATAGAGAGTGTCATCGCCATGCCAACCAAGAATTTAGCATAGATAGGTTTCAGGTTGAAGAACCTAAAGTTTCTTGCAGTCATTTGTCTTCGGATTTAAAAGGCTGCGCTGAAGAAATATCAAATGCATTTGGTGGAGGTAGATGGGAGGGTATGCTTTGTAGATCAAACAACCCTGAAACCAGTGCATTTAGTGACTGCAGACATGGATCCTCTGCCACATTTGAATTGCCAATTGATTTTGTTATAGACAAATGTCTACTTCAGGAAATACATCTGCAGTATCCTTCTTGATACTTTCATTTGCTATACACATACATACTTTTAGGTTTATAATTTAACATTTCCCTGGCATTTCCTTTCTAGGGATGTTTTCTCATGATAACATGTTATCTTTCATATATCACTTTTTCCTTAACAGACAAAAGATATAATTTTGTAAGTAAGCTAGCTATCAAGCTGCTGGAAGAAGGATTTGGCTTGCAAGAACATCTGCTAGCTCTACGCAGGTATCATTTTATGGAACTAGCAGATTGGGCAGATGTATTTGTAGTGTCCCTTTGGCATCATGTAAGTCTGCTATTATTCTATTGTATTGTAATTATTTTTTGAACATCTCTTGATGATGCTTATATCTATCTTTTCTCATTTGGATTTCCAGAAATGGATTGTTACAGACGCAGATAAAAGAATTGCAGAAATCCAAGGGTTTCTAGAATCATCTATCCAGCGATCATCATGTGAACAAGACACTTGTAAAGATAGGTTATATTTGTACAAAGGACAGGGCACACTGCATCTCCCGGCATCAACCACTGGTATGGTCTTCCGCTTGCAAATTAATTACTACTTTGCGTGGTGTGTTTTAGTCATATACTGATGGGTTGAAATTTTCAGGAGTGCGATCCTTCGATTTCCTAAGGTTGGGTTATCGAGTGGACTGGCCAATCAGTATAATTTTAACATGCGATGCGCTGAAAGCCTATGCTGATGTATTTGGGTTTCTGGTTCAAGTGAAATTAGCAGCCTATGCAGTAACTGATGTCTGGTGTTCACTGAAGGTAAAGGTTTGACTTTGTTGATTCATTCCTTTTATTACATAGCACCCCTTAACATGAAATTTTGCTGCAATTTTCTATATTCTTCGTGGAAGATGTTATTTGAAAATTGTTTTTAATGGTCTGCCTATATTTCTTGTAGCACTATTTAGCTTCTGGGTTAATGGCACACTCACTGTACTGTCTTTTTAGGATTTAAGACATATGATGCATGAGAATAAAGAGAAGATATTGAAGCAAGAACTCCGGTGGTTGAACATATTGATAAAACTAAGGTAAATTTATAAATAAAGGTTTCACATTTTCATAAGTTCATGGTGACTCATTGAGCTAAGTATCTTTTAGGCAATTTGACTGCATGATTAGGTATGGTGATCATATTTCTTCTGGCCTGGCCATCTATAAGAGTAACAAAAGACATTGATACCACTCCATGCAATATCTGTGAAAATGCTAAACATCTTTTGACAAACATTCGTATTGTTTCTTCATGACTGTCTTGTATGATATGCACAATGTATCATTCAGATCATGGAGTCTCCATGTTCTCCTCTGTATCATTTGATGTCTTTCTTCTATGTGCCAGGCATCAGATCAACCATTTCGTAACAGCACTACAGCAATATGTTCATTCAGAATTGTCTCATGTATCATGGTCCAAGTTCCTTCATTCCCTTAAGCATAAGGTCTGGGCACACCTTACTCTCTACAGTCTATTTGGTCATAATATAAATATGCGTCTGTCATGGTTTGCTGAAATATTATGTTACCTAAAAGTAGGATTCTTTATGATTGTTAAGTATGAGTTCCTCAAACGAACTTTTGTAACTTTAGCTTATTGGCACTGTGTTAACCTCATTGCTTAGCTACTCTGAAACTAATGTGCATAGTGTATAACTTTATTGTGATTTCAGTGGTGGTTTATCTCTATTTGGTTTCCTGCATAAGAATAACACATCCCACCACATCTGGCTTTTTCAGGTCAAGGATATGATGGATCTTGAATCTCTGCATATGGCTTATCTAAGTGAAGCTCTGCGCATGTAAGTCATGTTTTGTATCGGTTTCAGAACCCATAATTCAGCCGTAAAGCAAAATTTTGCTTCCGACATTTTTTGGATCTATAATTTGACTGACCTAATATAATTATTCTCTTTGGAAATACATATTTTGATCTAACAGCCTGTTATCAAACCTTTGCAGATGTTTCCTCTCTGACGAAACACGAGTAATATCTAACATCATAAAGAACATCTTGCAATGCGCGCTGGACTTCCGGTCTTGTCTTCCCAGAGGCATGCAGAGTACAGGTCTAGTCCCAAACGATTCATGTACACAAACGCTAGGCATAAACACATCTCAGGTAAAGAGTGTATACATATCAAATCCATTTCTATAGTTTGTTGCGAGAGCAGATAGTTTATCTTTTCATTAAACAGGTGAAGGCGGTGAAGCAAAATTTTGACAAAGAGATGAAGGAGCTGCATAAGTGTCACATGAGATCACCAAAACATGGGAAATCTGGGCTAACTCGCTTCTGGGACTGCCTCAATTTCAACCTTTATTATTCAGATATCCTTCATGACTCTAACATCTTCGCTCTTATTCCTTAAGAAAACCACATTCTCTGACACTCTTGTGTGTTGTGTGTATTTTGTATAATATTTTAATTCCAATGCAGTTTCCCACACAAATAATTGAGCTTATCTTCACAATTATTTTTCTTGTCACTCTCATATTAAAAAAGTATATTCTATGTCAGCCATTTTTTTCGTAAACAACTACACTATTCGTGATTAAGACATCTTATTTATATTAAATTTTCTATTTTTATTAAAGATACTTTTTGTAGGCAGAGGAGGTGATGTAGAAGTGTACACATATGTACATACGACAAGGTAGACAAGTCAAAAGTCTCGATTTAGTGGTGACAGCGCTGTCCACTTTGGTGCCTTGAAGATCTCGAATCAGGGTTGGCAAATTATTTTTGCTTTTTATGTATGTGGACAAGGAACATTTCGTTTACACATTACTTACGTTAGATAAGTGATTACAGAGGCAGACAAAAAGAGAAAGAAAAAAAGAATGAGCTTGGTTTTCGCCATTAATGGCCAAAGGTTCGACCTTCAGCTCTCCTCTGTTGACCCATCAACAACTTTGTTAGAGTTCCTTCGTTATCAAACTCCTTTCAAGAGTGTCAAGCTCAGCTGTGGCGAAGGTGATTGCTTGTTTTATTATTCCTTCTTCTTATTCATTGTGGTTCTTTGTCTCATATAGTCATATTGTTGTTGTTTGGTTCAGGAGGATGTGGTGCTTGTATTGTTCTTCTTTCCAAGTACGATTCTGTTCTACAAAAAGTCGAAGATTTCACTCTCAGCTCTTGTCTTACCCTTCTCTGCAGCATAAATCATTGCAGCATTACGACTTCAGAAGGACTTGGGAACAGCAGAGACGGTTTCCACCCGGTTCACAAGCGAATATCCGGTTTCCACGCTTCTCAGTGTGGTTTCTGCACACCAGGAATGTGTGTTTCTCTCTTCTCTGCACTCCTAGACGCTGACAAGTCTCAATCTTCCGAGCTTACGGTTGTCGAAGCAGAGAAGGCTGTCTCGGGAAACTTATGTCGGTGCACTGGCTACCGTCCTATTGTTGATGCTTGCAAGAGCTTTGCTTCGGATGTTGACATTGAGGATCTTGGACTCAACTCTTTCTGTAAGAAAGGGGATAATGATTCTAATAAGATATTACCTCGATTTGATAGTGAGAAGAGTGTCTGTACATTTCCGGAGTTTCTCAAAGATGAGATTAAGTCTATGAATTCAGGAATATACAGATGGTGCAGTCCGGCGAGTGTTGAGGAACTCCAGAGCTTATTGGTAGATTACAAGGCTAATAGTAATGGAGTTTCTATGAAACTGGTTGCTGGTAACACAAGTGTGGGATACTATAAGGATGAACGAGAGCAGAATTATGACAAGTACATAGATATAACTCGAATCCCGCAGCTGAAAGAGATAAGAGAAAAACAGAATGGGGTTGAGATAGGATCAGTGGTAACAATCTCTAAAGTTATTGCTGCTTTGAAGGAGATTAAGGTCTCACCGGGAGTAGAGAAGATGTTTGGAAAACTTGCGACTCATATGGAAAAGATTGCGGCTAGATTTATCAGGAACTCAGGTAGCATTGGGGGAAACCTTGTCATGGCTCAGAAGAAACATTTTCCTTCTGACATGGCCACCATACTTCTTGCAGCTGGTGCATTTGTTAATGTAATGAGCTTGTCAAGAGGACTTGAAAATCTACCACTGGAAGAGTTTCTTCAGGGATCTCCTCTTGAGGCTCATGATCTGGTTGTGAGTATTGAAATTCCATTTTGGCATTCTGAAACAGACTCTGAATTGCTCTTTGAAACCTATCGAGCTGCACCACGTCCAAATGGAAGCGCTCTGGCTTACCTGAATGCTGCTTTCTTAGCTGAAGTGAAGGATACAATGGTAGTGAACTGTAGATTGGCTTTTGGGGCTTACGGGACCAAACATGCCATTAGGTGTAAGGAAATGGAAGATTTCCTGTCTGGTAAAGTAATCACTGATAAAGTTCTGTATGAGGCTATTACCTTACTTGGAAATGCCGTGGTGCCTGAAGACGGTACAAGCAATCCTGCTTACAGGTCAAGCTTGGCGCCAGGCTTCCTTTTCGAGTTCCTTCACACCTTAATAACTCATCATACTACAGATAAACCTTCATATGGTTATAACCTGGATCCACCAAAACCATTGCCAATATTTTCTTCTTCACAACATATTCCTATAAACAATGAATATAATCCGGTTGGTCAACCTGTTACTAAAGCTGGAGCTTCCCTTCAGGCTTCTGGTGAGGCTATTTATGTGGATGATATTCCATCTCCCACGAACTGCCTTTATGGAGCATTCATCTATAGCAAAAAGCCATATGCACGGATAATAGGTATTCATTTCAAGGAAAATTTGGTACCTCAAGGAGTTGTTGCAGTCATTTCTTGCAAGGATATTCCTAAAAATGGAAAAAATGTGGGTATGAAGACTGGATTAGGCTCCGATCACTTATTTGCAGAAGATTTCACCATTTCTGTAGGCGAATGCCTCGCCCTTGTGGTAAGTCCAATCCTATTTTTCTATTAGTTCAGTTGCATCACCAGCAGTTTTGACACCAATTTGTAAATTCAGGTTGCAGATACGCAGAGACATGCAGATGCTGCAGCAAATCTTGCAGTCGTTGAATATGAAACAGAGGATTTGGAACCACCAATCTTATCTGTAGAAGACGCGGTCAAGAAATCTAGTATGTTCGAAATTAACCCTTTCTTTTACCCACAACAAGTTGGTGACACATCAAAAGGAATGGCTGCAGCTGATCATCGCATTATCAGCTCGGAAGTATGTAATGTAGTCTGTCCTTCAAAAATTTTAAGGTAAATCTTTGATATATATGTTAATCTTTATTACTTTTGATGTGAAACAGATACGTCTTGGGTCACAATACTTCTTTTACATGGAGACGCAAACAGCTCTTGCAGTGCCAGATGAAGACAACTCAATTGTAGTATATAGTTCAAGTCAGACCCCTCAGTACGTACACACCTCTGTTGCTACTTGCCTAGGCATCCCTGAAAACAACGTACGTGTCATAACCAGACGTGTCGGTGGAGGTTTTGGAGGAAAAGCTGTCAAGTCAATGCCAGTAAGTTTTCACAAACTTTTCTCTCTTTTTTCCTCGCTTTCTGCAGGAAATGGACCAAAATCTCAAAGCCTTACACTGTCTCAGGTTGCAACAGCGTGCGCGGTTGCTGCTAATAAACTGCAGCGTCCTGTGAGGACTTATGTGAACCGCAAGACTGATATGATAATGACTGGTGGAAGGCATCCAATGAAGATAACGTACAATGTGGGATTCAAATCCACAGGGAAGATAACAGCTTTGGAGCTAGAGATACTAATTGATGCAGGGGCAACTCTTGGTTTTAGTACGTTTATTTCAACAAATATCATAGGGGCGCTAAAGAAGTACAACTGGGGAGCTTTATCTTTTGATATCAAACTTTGTAAAACAAATCTTCTAAGCAGAGCAATCATGAGATCCCCTGGGGACGTGCAAGGTACATATATCGCTGAAGCCATCATCGAAAATGTAGCGTCTAGCCTCTCCTTGGAGGTTGATACAATAAGAAAGATTAATATCCATACATATGAGAGCTTAGTTCTGTTCTACAAGGATAGTGCTGGTGAACCACATGAGTATACTTTATCTTCGATGTGGGATAAGGTTGGCGTATCTTCAAACTATGATGAGCGGGTTTCATTTGTCAGAGAGTTCAATGAGTCTAACATATGGAGAAAACGAGGGATATCTCGATTACCCATCATTTATCCAGTTTCCATGTTTGCAACTCCAGGGAGAGTAAGTGTTTTGAGCGATGGAACGATTGTTGTTGAGGTTGGTGGAATCGAGCTAGGACAAGGGCTATGGACAAAGGTGAAGCAGATGACTAGTTATGCTCTCGGTATGCTACAATGCGATGGAACAGAAGATCTTTTAGAGAAGATAAGAGTTATACAATCAGATACATTGAGCATGGTCCAAGGAAATTTCACAGGAGGTAGCACAACATCGGAGGGGAGCTGTGCAGCTATTCGTCTCTGCTGCGAAACCTTAGTCAAAAGATTGAAACCTTTAATGGAGAGATCGGGTGGTCCAATGAGCTGGAATAAGTTGATTTCTCAGGTATTCTTCCTTGATTTGCTGCTTATTATTTGTGCAACGAATTAAAGACTGAGCTTCTTGTTACATCCATACGCAGGCTTATGCTCAATCCGTGAACTTATCAGCTAGTGACTTGTATACTCCGGAAGACGTTCCCATGCGGTACCTTAACTATGGTACTGCTGTCAGCGAGGTAAACTTTGTTTGTTTTCCTATCCCAAAAATCTTGAAATTTGGATGAAGAAATGAAGTAACTTTGGTGCTTCATTGGTGTAAATAGGTTGAAGTAGACCTTGTGACGGGACAAACTACGGTTCTACAAACAGATATCGTATATGACTGTGGTAAAAGCCTCAATCCCGCTGTCGATTTAGGACAGGTAATATAAACAAAAGAAAAAGCACACAAAGCAAATGATTCTTTGTGTAATGTGTTTCGTGAGAATCTTCTTCAGATTGAAGAATCTTTCTGTTGATGTGTTTTGTGTATTTCTTCTTCAGATTGAAGGATCTTTTGTGCAAGGACTTGGGTTTTTCATGCTTGAAGAGTACATAACAGATTCAGAAGGACTGGTTTTGACAGACAGCACATGGACATACAAGATTCCGACCATTGACACCATTCCTAGAAAGTTCAACGTCGAAATACTAAACGGTGGATCCCATGAAAAACGCGTACTCTCTTCTAAAGGTCAGTCACTTGTTCCTTCACAAAAACGACTCAAAAACTTGCAATCAACATTTATGATCATATTGTTTGTGTAAATGCAGCCTCAGGAGAGCCTCCTTTGCTACTGGCAGCTTCCGTGCACTGTGCCACCAGACAGGCCGTTAAAGAAGCACGCAAACAGCTATGCATGTGGAAAGGTCAGGATGCTTCATCAGGTTCAATGTTTCAGTTGCCTGTTCCGGCTACAATGCCGGTTGTGAAGGAGCTATGCGGTCTAGATATCATTGAAAGCTATTTGGAGTGGAAACTACGCACAAACTCAAACTTGTGAGCAACAACAATTTTATCTATTAATTCTACATGAGCAGAAGTACTTGTTTCTTTTGCTCTGTTTCCTTCTTTCAAAGTACTTTATCTCTGGTCTCAATCTAGTCATTCATGATTTTGATGATTTAATAAGAAAACTGTTTTTGAGAGAACAAAACAAAAACCAGCCAATTTTTTATCAAATATATAAATGGTATAGCAATAATCCTTAATAACAAATACAAAATTCTCTTCAAAAGTTAAAATTAAAGAACAGAAATAACCAAAAAAACACTGAGCAATTGAGTGAGTAGGGGAAAGGAGGACTGAACAAAAACTAACTTTGTATGAAAAGAGAACAAAACAACAAGAAGCTGCCCCAAAGCCCAAATCAAAATACAAGAGGTATAGGGAAGCTACCTTCGATCCCAGCAAACACCATCAACCATAATAGATTCCAAGCTAGATCGTGTTCAGCTTTGACCTTGACCATATCAATTGATACTACCAACGTTCAGAGATCCCTCCATAGTCACTATAGTGTTGAGTTCTGCCATACCTTGATGGTGCAGGTTCATAACTGTGATTCTGATGATGATTATGCTGATGATGATGATGATGATGCTGATGCTGATGAGACTGCCACCTTGATGGTGGAGGACCCGAGAGATGCCTACTAGACTGAGATCCCGGGAAACGCTCACCAGGACTGAATGTTGACGATCTATAGTCATTACTCCTATGTCTAGTGGATGACCTAAGGTTATAACCCGATGGTGTAATGGGAGACTTTGGCCTACTCATCTTTCCTCTTTGGAAAGATTCTTCTTCCGGTTCCTCTATGATCCAACCGCCTCTGTGTTTTCGTTTCAATGGTGAAGTCTGGGGCGGTTCTTCTTCATGTGTTTTCTTCTTCTTCTTCTTAGTCTTCCCATTGGATACATGGGGAGTAGAATTGTGTTCCGGGGTTTCTTTATTTTTCTTGCGTGATTTATGTGATGTTGTAGATGTATCACGGTCCCTCTTAGAAACCTATATGTAGCAAAAAGGCTACGCTGTGAGTCTTTATAACATGAGAGAAAACAAAAGAAGCGAAGAGCTCAAAGCACCAAATGTAGTACCTGGGAGGAATTGGGGCATTCACGAGCGAAATGTCCTACTCTATTACAACTGTAGCATAAACTTGTTGAGTCTCTTCCATGTGAAGTACTTATGCTCGACGAATTAGGGCATTCACGAGCGAAATGCCCTTTTTCCCCACACCTAAAGCATTCACTGGCTTCCCTGTTGTTATCTGGAAAGCTTACACTGGAAGAGTTAGGGCAGTCACGCTTCAAATGCCCTTCTCCCCCACACTTATAGCATAATGGACTGACAGAATCATTTTCGTTGCTTTCATCATAGTGTCTACCACATGCCTACAGAGAATTGTTAATTAAGTAATAAGTTCTGCATCTTTATTTTAACTTAAATGAAAATAGATCAATTCTGTTTAGAGAGGGCAAACTCAATCGATGACAGTTTGGCTAATTAAAAATCAGATTCTCAATAACTTACCAGTCCGGTATGACCCTGTTGGCCACATCTGTAGCAAGATACAGCCCATGACGGTGATTTCCCAGGTTCAACACAACATAGATGGCCAAAGCTTTTACAGACATAGCATTGTATATCCTGATCAAAGTAAATACAGCAAGATAGCGTTACCATTCGATCTTCATTACAATCTAACTATAGTAAAGCAATCAGACACTCAAGAAAGGTAAAATCAGATGTCATAGAAGATATATCCTCAGGTTAAGGAAAGTCAGGAAACAAATAATAAAGCCAGACATAATCATAATACGTTTCTTTTCGTAAACAATCTCCTTTTCTATCCGAATTTTAAACAATAATTAGAAAATAACATAAGGTATAAGAAATAACCATAAGAAAAGTAATGAACGTCTCGAAAAAAAAGGCTACCTTCAAATCTTCCGGAGAGTACTCATACTTGCACAGAATCATGTCATGTCCATTGTCTCCACATCTTAAACAGAGAGCTCCTTTAGACCCGCTTTTGTACTTATTTGGACAATCTTTAGCTCGATGTCCAGTTTTTTTGCATATATAACAATCATGTCCCTGTGGAAATAAGCAAAGATGAACTCAGCAACCCTATGCAACAAAAGAGACTAGTCCTCAAACTTCTATGTCCTACCATCAAACTAAAAACCTCACCTTTGAACATTGCTTTGCACCATGTTCCAAACTCCCACATATAAAGCAAGGCTTTCTACGCTTAGAAGGAGTTGGACAATTGACAGTTATATGACCTTGCTCCCCACAACTATAACAACTCACCCAACCTGCATCAGGAGGGTCAAAGTATCTTGCTCCACGCTGAGATAACACAAGACCCCCCAACAATGGTCATCATCACAAAGATACATACTTTTTTGATACCCAAAAAGCAAAAGGGAGATAAAGGGCAGTGACTCAATCAACTCACAAGAAGCTTCTTCAAAACTAAATTGCTGACTGGTTCTTCAGTCTTTGGTTCAGCAGGTCCCTCAACCTCATCATCTTTATCTTCACCTTTTACTACATCCTTCTCCTCATCTTGGTCTTTCCAAACAATGGGCTGATACAATTTAGAATAAAATCAATAGGCATTAAACACAAGCATCAAACTTTCCAATTGCAAAAATGAAAGAACTAGTAATTTAAAGCTAGAGAAAGCAATTAAGACGACAATAACTGAAACTGTAATGAGAGAAGATATAGAAGAGAAACAATTCACACTTACAATTTCATTAGCAGCTTCTAACTTCTTCCTCTTCATCTTCTTAACCTTAGACGTTCCTCCATTAACCATCACAGTACTAACAACACCAGAATCAGAGAGATCCGAATCAACCTTGTTCCCAACATCACGCCTCGATAAAGCTTTCTCTAATATTTTCAAGCTAAGATCTTCATTAGCTTCATCATCATCTTCATCATCGTTGTCTTTAATGGCTATTGGATCTTCTCTGCCCTCGTCTTCTCCGTCATCAAAATCAAACTTTTCATTCCTCGGCATGCCTAAAGAATCAAAATTGCAAAACCCAAAATCTAGTTTCTACAGAAATCGAATTGAACGGTGTAATCGGCCTTAGTTTTTGTTATACGGCCGCCGGAGGAAGAAGATGATTAACAAAGTAGGGCTTTGAATAAGAGTGGTATCTTTCTTTATTTCATATTTAGTCCTCACTTCTTTTTAATTTATTTTACACATTCATCCTTTTTTTTTTTATATATATATTAACTAGGTAATGTCCCGCGCATATGCGCGGGTTGTTGTATATTTATTTAATTAATTTTAATTTATTTATTACTTATAAAAAATAGATTAAATAAATTTCAATACTTATGACATTTTTACATTTTATTTATTTAAATCATACAATAGAAGCATACATCCATATCTTTTGAATTTATTCGTTGATTAATTGTTCAATTTTGATAGTAATTTTCTTTAGTACTTTTAAGTATTTTTTGATAAAACAATAATATTGTTAATGATAAAAATAGGAATGATATTGGGAGAATTTAAAAAATACCCCTTTAAAAATACCACTTTTTAAATTTACCCCCTTTTCAAACTTTATCAAAACAACCACTAAAAATGCTGAAATTTATCCAAATATGTGTGTAAACTTATAAATATACACACAAATTACCTTTATTTGTGTATAAAATTTTATTTATTTCAATGTCTTACAAATTGGTTTGAATATAACAAAAAAATATTTTGTTAAAATAATTACATACTATGAAAATAAAATAAATATACATGAATATGTGAGAAAGAAAAAAACATGTAAAGTAAAACAATGAAGATAGGTTTGGAGAATGCTCTAGCAGAAGTGGTAGAAACACTCTCCAACCTCGTTTTTTACTCGAAAAGACTAAATCAACGAGGTTGTTGAACATTGGTAGTCCACCTTTGCAGCAAGCTGAAATCACCTGAAAAGACATACAAAGCTAAGAGAGTGTTTTTTTCATGTTGAAGGTGATGAGAGAGACCATACACTTAAGACACTGACCTCGACAGCAGAGGAAGCCAAATGAAGGGTCTTGACGTTGCGTACACCACGGATGAGATCTGTCACATCCATGTCAAATCGATTGTCCCTGTTAGGGAAACGAAAGTCTAGTGTAGCTTTGACAAGTGAATCCAAATTACAATGTGGAGAATGAGGCCGAGCACAATCAGAGTAGTGGAGGTCCACGATACTCGGTGTGTCAAGGGACTTAACGCCAGACGATTCCCTAAAAACATCACCGTCATAGACAACTGAGAGTCTCTTGATGGTTTTGCTGGATATGAACTCTCTACCGATAAGAAAATCAGAATGTATGGTTAAGTCGTCAAGTGCAGGGCAAATCTAAATGTTTCCATAAGTTTAAGTGACAATTTGTTTACATGGTTGCCGCCTTGGAAAGCCAAATTATCCAATGATCTGGTCACGAAATCCATGAAATTGTTCCCTCTTTCAATCATTGACGAGTTCCGAGGGTCGTAGTCATCAGGGTCGAGACTCTGCCAGCGGTCAAAGTTGTCAAAGTCGAGACTCTGCCGGAACCAGAACAAAGTCCTCCACCTCTTGGAGAGAACAGAGGTTGTCACAGCTTGTTTTGTAGGAAGTAAGGACAAGATTTGGACAAGAAGATCATTAGGAAGATGATCAATCGATGCCATAGACACAGAATCCATCCCTAGTGGCCTAAGTAACATTTTAGGGCTTTTTTCAATGGTGGAGGACGATGAAAGGTTGCTTCTATGGTACGGGATAATGGATCTCTCTCGGTAGAGTTTCCTTTTAAGTCATCTAGTAATTTCCTTTTTGGTAACGTTTGATAATGAATAGCTTTTAGTGAACTCCATTGTCCACGATAGTGAATATTTTCATGAACTTGTAAAACTAAAAACACATTTTAAGTTTGGATTCTGGCCACAGAGCTAAATCGATGACAAAGATGGTTCATACAAAACAAAGTAGCAAAGCTGCTTTACACCGTGAGACACACAGAAAGAAGAAAAAGGTCACAGACAAACGCTTTGTAACAGACTCAAGGGTGTTGGCTGCTGCAGCTGCTGCTTAGTGAAGGCTACGCATGATACCGTGTATGTATCCTCCGGTCATGATAAAAGACATGATTGATACGACTCCCGCAGGAAATATCTTCTTCGATCTCATGTATCGGGTTCCCATCACCCACGTTAATGCACCCGCCATCACTTTTTAAACAATCACAAACAACCCAGGTGTTAACAACTTTTAAGCAAATTGTTAACTACGATAAGGTATGACTACCAGATGTGAGGACATGACACGGAACTACTCTGTTATTGTATATGTTTTTACTTACCTACGCCTATGGTTGATGCAAGAACTGGTTTTGTTGGGAGCTGGGTGTACACATAGAGCAGAACAGCAGCTGTCAGTCCACCTGCAAGTAGTGATTTCTGGCTACCACTCTTCAGATAACCCATCAGTCCACCAACTGCATCAAAACCATGTTACAGTTCATTGGCATTTGAGCATCAACTCTCTAGGCAAATATAACATCAGTGTTCTTAAAATACGTTTCAGTATATCTATGAGTCCATGATAAAATCAGAGTTCAAATTCAGCTAATACAGATACAGACATAACTAATCTGGATTGTTAAACTCGTAGCGATTTGAAAGAAATTAGTAACATCGCCTCATAAATTGAATCTTAAACAGCCACCTCATAATTCGAACCTAAAGCTATCACAGTCACATCCAGAAACCTTTATTATTGCATCAAGTTAAGCAGAACTCAAGTAACATCTCCAATCTCTAGCAACTACGTAATAGCAATTATTCCTCTATCAACCTTGTTCTTCTCACAAATACCAATGAGTGTGCATCAACTTCTTAAAATCATCCAAAATACGGATTCCACTAAAACACCACACTTCAAGAATACAGATCAGTTTCTCATCCCCAACAAAGAACTGTGATGCTTTTGCTATCCCCTGACAAATCATGGTGGATCTACAAAACCCCAATTTTTCAAAGGTCTAAATGAAGAATCAGGTAAACCCCTAAACCCTAAAAGTTCCAAACAAATGACTAAGTTCTAATTCCTTAAACAAAACATGGATTCCACAAAGAAGGAACCAAGTATAAACCCAAGTATGGTTCAACAAATAGTAAAATTGAATCTCACCTCCAACAAGAAAAGCGTAACCAAGAGTCAACTTCTGGGACATAGACAAAGGCGTATTCTTCTTTCCATCACTCTCCTCCTCACCACCATCACCTTCGTCGTCATTCCCATCGCCGCCTCCACCACCGCCGCCGCCAAATTTATCACCCCCAATTCCACCACCACCACCTCCGTAATCGATCGTAGGCTCAACTTCAACAGCTTTGACTCCCGAACCAACGCAGTTAGCAGTAATCGTACCGATGATCGTCTTCTTCGAGTCAGAGGGAACTACAGCAGTAAGAGGAAGTCGTCGATGACCAGATGCGAACGCTAGAGGACGAAAACCATTGGAATTGAGGAATCTCACAGTTCGGATCGGTGAAGCAGTTGAGGTATTGAGTAGGAAGAGATTAGGTCTAACGTGAAGGAGAGAGGACTGTGCAGAGGAACTCAAAACCAAATCCGCCATTTTCTTCTTCTTCGCAAGCTTTTTCGTTTAACGACTAAAGTTTACTGATTGATTTGGTTTCAGAGAAAATCAACGAAGAACATTAATCAAAATGATGAACATAAACCGGCTGATTGGTCATGTTTGTAAACCGGTTTTTATTAGGTCTTTGGCAATCGGTAAATTCGGTCCGATTCATTCACGAAATTCATTTTTTTCTTTCAATATCTATACTATTAATTGAGAAGGTCAACAAAAAGCCAAACAGAGCGCCTTAATAAATTGTTTTTAATCAAATTTAAAATAAGACTTTAAGAAAACAAACTCATGAAAAAAAAAAAGAGTAAAAAATTGTTACACTTTCTTTTAAGTTTAAACTTTTCATCTAACAATATTAATACATGCGTCCAAAAAAAAAACATACGAGTAATGCATATAACAAAAACGCCACACAATAGTATAAGATTAGAATATCTCAATATGAAAAAATACAATCAAATACGAAGATGATATCATTTGCCTCTTGATGTTCTACTTTATATTTAGCCTCTTAACACTTTGCCACTAGTGCTGCTCTGGCTCAATACCAAATAAAAATTATGAAGAACCAATACCAATAAAAATTATGTCACACTCGTCCCTTCAATAGGTTTGTTTATGGTGTGTTATTTTGGGTCTTGATTGGGTTGTTTTTTGTTTAGTGGGCCTGTAGCTGGTAAGGGCGTTTTAGGCCTTGTATGAACCTTTATTTTTGTTGGAAATTTAAGTAAAAAAGAAATATATATATGACATATCCTAACCAAACGATATGTTAAATGAAAAAAAGAGTTTGAAGCCTTAAAAAGGATTACTTTCTCTCTCTTCTCTCACTAAAATCTTTTAGAGAGAGAAAGCTACCGTCCATATTTTCTTGCGTATTTTTCTTCGGTTTTTTGCTTCCGGCGAAGTCCAGTTTGTTATTCTCCGCCTAAGTGCTAGATTTTCTGAGCCTTTATGGCTATTTTCAAAGTTTTTGTTTTCTTTTTCTTCCCCTTTTTGTAGTTTTTGCTAAACCTCTTTGTGATAACGTGTCAAATGGATAACCCAACCCGACCCGACCTAAACCCACATGGGTTTGAGGTTTTAGTGGACGGGTTTAACCCGATCCATTTATTATTATGGGTTGAATATATATAACCAAACCCAATAATAAAAAACCCAATGGCTAAATAGGTTATACGGGTTACCCATTTATAGATAAAATACAGTAAATTAATTAATTTTAAATTTATAATATATTATATAAAATATAATTATAAAATCAACAATAGTTTTCTTGTGATAAAAAAACATTTAGGTATTAAAACAAAAAAATTTACATATACATATATAAATTTACATATATATAAGAAAATTTTACATATATTGAATATCATATATATATATATATATATATATAATATTGATTTTTAGTTAACCCATGGGTTACCCATAACCCTAATGGGTTTACCCCGATAAACCCATAAACCCGTTGGACAAACCCATCAAAACCCATTTATTTAAATGGGTTTAAAAACTTAACCCATACCCACTAACATAATAGACAAACAGGGTATACCCATGGGTAATTACCCATTTTAACACGCTGGCAGAAGCTGAGGGTTTATTTCAGAGTTTATGGATCTTTGATTGCTTGATTCCATTTACTAGGAGAGTAAATCCTCATACTTCCTACTCGTGGCCGTATGATCGGTGTTGGATGATGGTTTCTCCTTGGGTTTGTGAATCATAACGAGAGGAATTCGTGGTTGATGAAGAACAAATTAGGAGAGCGAAGTTTTGCGACTAATTTGATATCTCATCTTTTTGCGTTTTCCGGAGCTAAATGGATCTGAAGATTCAAGAGCCTCTGCTTTTTAATTCTCGGAGTAAGCTGCAAAAGGTTTTGGATGATTTTTGTAGTTAAAAGCTTAAATCCATCAAGATCTTGTGGTGAAAAGGTGATTTTATTCGCCGGATTTTTTTTAGATCTGATAGGATGTTCAACGCAGGTGGAAAGGCGATGTCGCTGCTTTTCCCCTGCATCTTTGTGTAATAACACTTGTCTAATACGTGTCTCATTCTAGATCTAGTTCCTGCTTTGTTTTATCATTTATTTAGGTTTAGATTTCGGTTTTTTTGTTACTCGGCTCCATTAAGTCACATATATATCTCTTGTAACTTTGTTGGTTTTTTAATCAATGAAGTTGTTGTTCTCAATGATTCTTTCCTACATTCTTGTTAAAGTTTTTGGTTTGTCTAAATAGATGTCCATTAATTTATGTATTGTCCACACATGTAGGTGCTCACATGGATGATTTAGTAGAAAGCGGCCAGTCAACCCGTCAATCTCGCCTCTTTGGCATGTCTACGGTCTCCCAACCTACTCCTACTCGGCATACGGTGGGTGATTCATAAGTTACAAAGAGTTTAATTTTTGATATCCTAAGATCGGGACGTCAGATCTACCATTTTCTTAACATTTTCTCTTCTAATTTCAGGCGTCGATTAAGGAAAGAGGTCAATCCTCCAACCCATATCCTCTAAATCCAAAGTATACCAACCGTCAACAATCAGTTAGTACTGGTTTTTGTAAAAAATAAAATTTTTGTTCTTCTTCTGATATATTTGGTCCACGAGTTATAAATATATAAATCGTATTCTATTCTCTTGATTTTTTTTTATTTCAGGCACGTTTAACGCCAGCCGGCCAAACTGCAAACCAAAATCCCCTCCTTCGAAGTACAAGAGCGGCGAACATCAGTTTCACCCCCGAGCAGGTACTATTTCTATCCACGCTCCAAATGTTGTCCATCATATATGTAATTATGTCCACTGCAATATTTTTGGTGTCTTATTGTCCATATAACTTATGTTATGTTCATATTTTTTTGTATCGATTACCTACTGCCCCGAGGAAGCCTCCATTAGTACTCTCCGTCAATGCAGTGGCCTTGAAATAGTACATGAATTGCTTCCAGAAAGGGTTTTTGCTACGGACCGGTACGTAGGGTCGGATTAATTCCTACTCAAAACCAGAATATTTGCTGAACATTGTGGATGTCCTTCATGATACGCTGGAGTTAAAAGCTATACGAAAACCCCCATTTGGTTCTGCAAGTCGTCTCTTTCCGGTAAACTTGTCCACAATATATTATGTTGTTCTCTGCATACACAGAAACAACAGGAAATATAGTTCGTATTTGGTTCCAAAGTCTAGAATGTGGATGACCTTGTCGATAAAATAATGTGTCATATGGCAACATGCGGTCTTTCGGGTAGGTAAATGGTTTCCTTTTGTCCCTCACATCTTCTACTAATTTCATTAAGGTAACATGTCTTTACTTTACTACGTCAATAGGATCAAACATTTCCAAAAGAACTCTATATGTCAGTATCTGAGTTGCAGCAAAATCAGCCACAAGAAATCCAAAGGGACGTTTCTCTGGGCACAATGTCTGAACCAGTGGACCTAAATGATATATGAAAATAGTTTGGTACATTACCAAGTGACGAAGATTAAAATCAAGTTAGTTTATATCTTTGTCCTGGTTTTATATGTTATCAATATTGTATTTTATATTTTACTAGGTAATGTCCCGCGCATATGCGCGGGTTGTTGTATATTTATTTAATTAATTTTAATTATATATTACTTATAAAAAATAGATTAAATAAATTTCAATGCTTATGACATTTTTACATTTTATTTATTTAAATCATACAATAGAAGCATACATCCATATCTTTTGAATTTATTCGTTGATTAATTGTTCAATTTTGATAGTAATTTTCTTTAGTACTTTTAAGTATTTTTTGATAAAACAATAATATTGTTAATGATAAAAATAGGAATGATATTGGGAGAATTTAAAAAATACAACTTTTTAAATTTACCCCCTTTTCAAACTTTATCAAAACAATCACTAAAAATGTTGAAATTTATCCAAATATGAGTGTAAACTTATAAATATACACACAAATTACCTTTATTTGTGTATAAAATTTTATTTATTTCAATGTCATCCAAACTGGTTTGAATATAACAAAACATTATTTGTAAAAATAATTACATACTTTGAAAATAAAATAAATATACATGAATATGTGAGAAAGAAAAAAACATCTAAAGTAAAACAATGAAGATTGTTTATTTAGCTTGATTTTCTTATGGTGCGATGGTCAGAAATCAATATTTTTGAATCTCATCGATAAAGTAATTTTCTTATAGCCATAAAATATTATTATACATATGTATTATACATTTAATAGTATAAAAACAATGAAAAAATGAAGAAATACATAAAATAAAGAAGAAATATAATTGAAAACAAAAGTTTTAACCAAATATATAATCAAGGTCTTACAATGATATCTTAATTGAGCTTTCAACCTATGCAAGAACATTAAAAATTAAACAAAGAAAATATTGAGAAATCAGATATGGTGGAGGAGGATGTAAAAATAAATATTTATAGGATAAAATATGATGTAAGTTACAATTCTAATATAATTAAATTAGAGGAGTTATAATTATATTTTATAGTGTGTTAATTGAAATTGAATGGAGGAAACAAATAGTCAATTGACAAGTTATATAATTTAAGTTACAATTTAACAGTAAAGTGTGGATTTCAAGTATGAATTAAAGTATATGACTAAATGTGTTAGATATTTGGTTTAATTAAAAATAAATATTATAATTAAAAAATAAATGTTAAATGTACCAATAAGGAGAGAGTGAAACTTTAAAAATTCCCAAAAAGTAATTTTATTTTTAATCTTTTTTATATTCCTCTTAATTTAAGTTATATTTCTAGGTTTAATTATATTTTTCATCCTTGTAGTATATATAATAGATAGAAAATGGAATATCAAATTGTTTTTTAGATAGGAAATCAAGTATAAAATTCAAAACAAATTATAATGTTCTTTGTATTATTTTGTTAAAAAGTTTATATAACAAAAAAATTATTTTGTTAAAAAATTACATACTTTTGAAAATAAATTAAATATACATGAATATGTGAGAAAGAAACAAACATCCAAAGTAAAAGAACGAAGATGGTTTCTTTAGCTTGATTATCTTATGGTGCGGTAGTCGGAAATTACTATTTTTGAATCTCATCAATAAAATAATTTCTTATCACCATAAAATATTATTATATATATGTATTACAATTAAAAATATTAAAACAATGAAAAAAATGAAGAAATACATAAAAACAAAAAATAAATAAAATTGAAAACAAAAGTTTAAACCAAAAATTTAATCAAACTCTTACAATGACATCTTAATTGAGTTTTCATCCCATGCAAGAACATTAAAAATAAAATAAATAAAATATTGAGGGTATCAGATATGGTGTAGAAAGATGTAAAAATGACTATTTATAGGGTAAGAAATGATGTAAGTTAAATTTTTAAAATAATTAAATTATAGGAGTCATAATTATAATTTATAGTGTGTTTAATGGAAATTCAATAAAGAAAATCATTAGTCTTTGATAATTTTCAGTTACATTTTAGTAGTAAAGTGTGGATTTCAAGTATGAACTAAAGTATATGATTAAATGTGTTAGATATTTGGTTTAATTAAAAATAAATATTATAATTAAAAAATAAATGCTAAATGGACCAATAAGGAGAGAGTGAAACCTTAAAAAATTTCCAAAGAATAATTTTATTTTTTAATTTGTTTTTATATTCCTCTTAATTTAAGCTATATCTCTTGGTTTAATTATATTTTTCATCGTTGTAGTATATATAATAGATAGAAAATTGAATATCAAATTGTTTTTTATATAGGAAATAAAATATAAAATTCAAAGTTAACAAAAATTATAATGTTCTTTATATTATTACATGTTGAATCACAAACTAAATATAATGATCATTATTCTTAAAAGAATGTCTTACAAATTGGTTTGATAATTATATAACAAAAAGTTTATTTTGTTAAAAAATTACATACTTTTGAAATTAAAATAAATATACATGAATATGTGAGAAAGAAACAAACTTACAAAGTAAAATAATGAAAATGGTTTCTTTAGTTTGATTTTCTTATAACCATAAAATATTATTATACATATGTATTACATTTAAAAATATAAAAAACAATGAAGACATAAAGAAATACATAAAAACATAAAATAAATAAAATTGAAAACAAAAGTTTAAACTAAATAATTAATCAAACTCTTACAATGATATTTTAAATGAGTTTTCACCTCATGCAAGAACTTCAAAAAAAATCAAAGAGAATAATGAAGATATGAGATATGGTAGAGAAGGATGTGAGAATGGCTATTTATAAGATAAGAAGTGATGTAAGTTACATTTTTAAAATAATTAAATTAGAGAAGTTATAATTATAATTTATAGTGTGTTTAATTGAAATTCAATAAAGAAAACCAATAGTCTTTGGAAATTTATATAATTTTCAGTTTCATTTTAGTAGTAAAGTGTGAATTTAAAGTATGAATTAATGTATATGATTAAATGTGTTTTTTTGGTTTAATTAAAAAATAAATATTATATTTTAAAAAATAAATACAAAATGGACCAATAAAGAGAGTGAAACCTTACTTTTATATATATGACTAGGTTATTAACCCGCGCTACGTGCGGGTATATTTGTATTGATTGTTTAAAATTTTTATAGATTTAGTAATCAATTAAATAGCGCAAGTATGTATTTATTGATTATTTAAAATTTGTTTAGACTTAGTAATCATTTATATATACATTGATAAATACTATGCAGAAATACTATAACATTTTAATTTTGATTTGTTCGAACATAAATGTTCGTTTATTTATATTTTGAGTATCATTTATGTTGTTTTAAAAACAATTTGTTAGTAAAGAGGAAAAAAATAAAACTATTTGTGATTAGTTAAATATTATTTTATTTTTTATTCGTGGAAAAAAAATAATACAAATTTTAAAGATTTAACTTCTAAGATTTCTTCATTTTAGTATCCGCAATTTTACTACTATTCATCTTTTCTGCTCACTTTATATTAGCTAGTATAGCTTTTTAAATATAATATTATGAACCATCTTTTCAGTATCTAAATTTAATAAATTCTATTTTGTACAACTATTACCTCTCATTGTTATATAATATATGATCATTAACAATACATTTTAGCACTTTTCATTTCTTCGAATCTAATCACAATCATAGTTTTATTTCAACCACTCTCAACCATTTCTACATTTGTATACTTTCTTTTAAAACTCACATTTTTCCAATATTCGTGTTAATATATATATGAATTTATGGTTTCACAAATTTTTTTAAATATATCATTTTTCTACCGTTTTGCAAGCACTCGTTTGTCATCATCTTTTATCCCCACAACCACATCTACCATTCAAGATTCTTCATTGTGGGATATTTATACTACATTATGAACTATAATTTGCCAAAACAATATTAAATATAAAATAAAAACATAAGAAGATAAACTATAAAATTTACATATCTTTTTTCTTTTCTAAAATATATATTTTGATAATGCGGATGTATTCAATATTCTGTTCATTCAATATTTTGTTACAAAATTTTGAATAGGAAATACTAATTTACAGTAGAGTTCTATCTAAAAATCTTCATAAAATAATTAAAATTTTCTAATTTAAAATGTAATCTATTTCTTGAAAAGTTTTCTTCATACAGGTGCACAAACTTAATAACTTTAGTGACACTAATATGGATTACGTTATGTATTCAAATTCTAACAAATGATTGAAGATGAAATATCAAACATTTTATTAATAATGATATTATTTTGACAACACAAATTTCTATTTCTCGTTTCTTTCATATATAGATGACTATTATGACTGAAGATTAATTATTAACAAATTTTAATTTATAATCAGTAATTTTTAATTTTTAATCAGTAATATGGTTATTATGGTCAAAGGGAGATAATATGAGAGATATTTTCAAATAAATCTTTTTGTATATGTATCAATAAATTATAGAAACTGAGAACTTTGCAAAATTTTATATTTAATATTTTCATATCTTTAAATATTTCTTTTATTTCCATATATAGTGTTAACATATAATTTTTATAAAGTTTTAATTTCTCTGATATATTTTGATATTTTCCTTTTTGAAAGTATCTTAAATATAGAAAAATTATTTTCGTTTATAAACTTAATTTAAGAAAAATAGTTAAAATTTAAAAATCTAATTAGGTTTATACCATTTATTTATTTTAAAAACGAAAAAATAATTCTTGAAATATTCCATATTTTCAGTTTTTTCTTATTCCCATATATGGTATTTATTTTTATTTTTACAAAAAAAAAATTGTTAATATTTTAAGAAAATAGTTAAATATTGAGATAGAAAATCCTGATTGGGCGTTTTAAATCACACGTGGATAGCTTTAGGAGCTAGTAAAAGAATAAAAAAAAGACATGATTATACAACAAATAGTGAAATCTAATTATACAATTAAAGAAACAAATATATTAATAAATAATAAAACATAAATAATAATTAAAAATATTGTTTTAAAAAATCAGATTGTGTTTTTTAACTTAGCATACATCTGCCTAACCTCATATTCAGTTCCTTCCCTTTTAGAATCAAAGACACCAATATATAAAGTATTCCTATTACAAAAAACAATTAAAAGGTTAGAATTGGACTAAATAATCAAAACAATATAATATTGTAACAAGATAATTAAAAAAGCAATCAAAACTGTACAATAACAACATAATTTTAAAAAAAAAAATACAGCAAA
The DNA here is from genome assembly GCA_036452645.1 of Capsella bursa-pastoris. Taxonomy (NCBI): domain Eukaryota; kingdom Viridiplantae; phylum Streptophyta; class Magnoliopsida; order Brassicales; family Brassicaceae; genus Capsella; species Capsella bursa-pastoris. The sequence continues at coordinate 13,026,880 of CP144195.1, read as the reverse complement.
TACAAAAATATCATATTATCAACAATATGAATTACAAAGAAAATAAATAATTAGAGCTACAACTTTAAGCCTATCAATTCATATATATTGTATTCTAGTGTGGTGGTGCAGACCCTATATTTATAGTTAAATTGTTAGGCTAATCTTTGGAAGTTTTACTTTTTAAAATTAGAAATTTACTCAAAAAGAAATATTTAAAATATTTTACATGCATCTTTTATTTCCATATATGGTATTTTTTTTTCTTTTTTACAAAAAATCTTAAAATAGAAAACAAATATAATTTCAAAATTGTAAATTAATGAGATGTCTAATCTCGATTGGTCGTTTAAAATCCTATGTGGACGGCTTTAGGAGCTTATAGCCTCAACTTTTATATAGTATAGATTTTAAATAAATTTCCACCAATAAGCCTTATAAAATTTGTTGAATGATATATGATTAAGTCCTTTCATTTTCTTTGTCATTTGATTATAACTTATAGTGTAATTAAATTTTGTATTGAATGATTGTCATAAACATTTATTTATTTATTTATTTTGTTGAATGGTATATGATTAAGTCCTTTTATTATCTTTGCCATTTGATTATAACTTATAGTGTAATTAAATTTTGTATTGAATGATTGTCATAAACATTTATTTATTTATTTATTTTAAAAAAAATTAAAGTCTTAAATATTTTTCCACCAATAAGGAGAGAGTGGAACCTTACTTTTATATATATGATTTCTTATGATGTTACGTAACGTAGTGTATATATATATTTTTTTTTCAACTTAATTTCATTGATTTTAAAAGAAGTACAGTGATCGAAGCCCGATTACATAAAATAAAAGGCCAACATAAACCCAATTTAAAACTAAAGAAGAGTTTAGAGTTTTTGTGAAACATGTAAAGACACATGTGCATAATTGGGAATTGGCTAGTGACTCATCACCTTCTTCTCCACCGAGCTGAGGCTGCCGATCGAAATCACCATCACCGCTGATCAAATTCGTCTTTATCCTCTAGTGATTTCAGAGGCAACTACTAGTCTCTCCGATCACCAACTCGAACACCTTTTGCTAATAATCACTGGAAATAATTGACTGGATTTTGCTTTGTTTACTGGAAATCTTCCACAGCTGATTAAAATCAAAACACTCATCAGAAAACTATCAAAACACGACAAGAACTCCAAATCTACATACTCAGTTTCAATCCACTACAACAACTTGAAATCAATCGACCAAAGTGAACCATCGCTTAATCTATTCCACTTGGGGGTAGCGAGGATTAATTTACCAACAATACAAACAAAAAACAAAATAACTAGTTAAAGAAAATTACATTAAAAACATATTTAATTATATTTCTCATTCTCAAATTTCTCTAAAAAAATAAAAAAAAAATAATATTATATAGGTTATAGATTCAATAGAACACAAATAGAGAGATTAAAATCTAAAGGCATAGGAGATCGGTTGATGATTCGCCTCGCTTCTCTTGGATTCTCCTCAAAGGCTTTCTCTTACTTCTCCTTTCGTGATTGAAAGTTTCAATTTTTATTTCTGGGTATCTTGCAGCAAAGTGGTTCCCTTCTGATTTCATTTCGTTGCTTTCAACCATTGCAATCGATTCTGAGTTCTGCAACTCTGATACAAGTCTCTCTATGTTTGCTGTAAATGATTGGTTTTTGAGTTAGGCGTTAGATTTGATTGTAAAGGTCAGATTTTTTTCTGAGATTTGGGAATTAGGTGTATAGTTTGATGGCAGGAAATGGAATGCCAACATTGGGTCGTGTAAAGGTTTGTGATTTAGCTCCTAGTGAAGGTCTACCATCTGATTCATATAAGTTAGCTGTGAGTACATTGTCTCAATCTCTAGCACAGTACTCTGCAGTCATTATTCAGTTTCCAACTAGTGATGGAGCTCTACTTAGATCTGGTCTTGATTCTGCTCGGCTCTATTTCCACCAGAGAGATTCATATCCAGCTTCTAATGATATGATTCATAGTAATGATTCGCGTGAATGGTGTAAGACCTCTGGTTACTATGCAGATCCTCAGTCTTGGCAAGAGTTTTACGAGTATAGACCTGGTTTGACTCCTGTTGAGGCTACTAATTCTATGGACTTCCCTCCTGCTGCTTTGCCTGATGTATTTGCTTTACTTGGAAAAGCTGCTCGTGTTGTTCTTGATGCTATTGGTTTTTATTTGAATTTGAGAAGTTGTCCGTTTACTGAGATTCTTGATAATGTTCCTTTGAGGAATAAGGAGGATCTTCCTCTGTGTTATCGGTTTGTTGTTATGGTAGGCCGTCGTTTCATGGAGCACAGCATCATAACTTAACTGAAGACGAGCAGCTTATCGGACCATGATCACCAGATAGACAAGAGTCTGATCTCGTTTGTGAAATCAGATAAGGCAGGGTTGCACATCAGGGACATGCATGGGCAATGGGTTTTAGTTGATATTGATCTTGGTCCTCAAGAGGCTGTTGTATTCCCGGGGCTAGCTCTTTACCAGGCTACAGCGGGGTATGTGAGTCCTGCAGTGCATAGAACAGATATAAACAGTATGCAAGGAAGTATAGAAGGGAGGTTTTCCTTGACCTTCAAACTCATGCCAAAATCAATGACCAATCTGAGTTGCTCAGAGATGACAGCAGCAGGTCATGGTGTTGAAGCTCAGTTTCAGCTCCCTGTTTCAGTCGATGACTTCATGCAGAGACCTCACTCAAATGATGAACTCTTTAACAGACAGACTTTGCAAAGCTTCAGCGTCCCTCAATCCCAGGATGGTATATGAGTTTACGTTTTTTAGTCTTGTAGCTTAATTTCCAGCTTTTTTCTTCCATAGTATTTTTCGTTCATTAGTTAATGTGATGTTAAGTTACTCAGTTTGATCAACAGTAGGTCCTTCCTTGGTACAGGGTCAATGAAACAGCTGAAAAAGCGGAGGAAGAGCGATTCCAGATGCAAACCACTACCACCATCAAAGAGGCTGAGATTAGAGGCACAGAGAGTTCTGAAGGAACGAGTTCAGGAGATTGCAGACAAAAAAGGAATCAAGCTCAGATTCTGCAACCTCAAGGAGTGCGAGAACAACCACAATGTAATGAACAGCCCTTGTGCTAATATAAAAAGGGAGATTGGGTGGCCGCACGGAGTTCCATTTGTTCATCCTCACGACCTCCCCAATAAAGCTAAAATCGGTTTCCTTGAGACATATGAACCAGGATGGTCTGAAACACATGACATGGAGCTGAGTCTTTCTGAAAACGCTCAGGGGAACCAACACGTGACTAACTGTAACCATTCTTTCACCCAATAACTCTTGGTCCTTGCACTGAAACTTAATTCCGAGGTTACCAGTTCATATATTTTGATTGCAGGAGATGAGACGATGAGCGTACCGGTTTTGGTCCCTTGTGTTACTTGACTGTTTCAGGTCAGTTTTCATCTATGGAACAGCAAGAGTAGATAAGCTCAAAACAGTCTATATGTTTAGAGAGCTTATGTTAATTTTTGTAAAGTCTCGCATGTGAGATGATGATGATGGAAGAGCTAGGATGATGATGTACTAGTCTCTCTTATGGTGTGTATGTATGGTGATTGGTTAAGGAATAAAGGCATCGATCTCTGTTTCTTAACAATAGGGATTTGTGAATTACTCTTATTATATGAATCATTGTACATCACTACATTGTGTCTTTGTTTAATATACAAGATCATAGCATAGACCAAAATTCTCATCTATGCACAAAACCATCTCATATGGTATTATTCAGTGATTTTCATGAATAAGATTTGAGTTCTTTTGATTGGAAATCGACTGATAATTAATCTAGTATTAGGTTAGAGCTTGGTCAGTGTGTGTTTCATAACATGAAGAATCATCATCCTAAATCATACATTACATAAAGCCGGAACACAGTTTTGTCTAACTTTATCCAACAAACAAACTAAAGCATGTCCGAGATCTCCTGACTGTTGTTTGACCATCTTAGCCAGCAAGATCCATCAACACCTCACGCCGAGAGCTGTGTAAAGCATCAGAGCATTTTGTGGACAAACAAATTGAAACTCACAGCCGTTCTGTCTTGCCTCATGGGAGCCGTAAAGAGAATCAACAAATTTCTCCTTCCAAAACTGTTACTTTCTTATCAGTTCCTTGGTGGTGACTGATCTTCAAATGGAAGTTCAATTTGCATTGCATTCCCGTAAAAGTCTTCCAAGTTGTAGAAGGTCCTTTGTGGAGGTAAGAATAAATGGATCACCACATCACCTGTAAGTATAACAATCAACATCAATTTTACATATCGAGTAGAGAGAGGCAAGATAGCAATGTAAGAAGAGACTCACCAAAATCCAACAATGTCCATGAATTTGGCTTTACATCTCCATTAGCAACTTTACCATACTTCTTCTCAGCTAGATCTCTCATCCTTGATCTGCATTCGCGGTTGATAATGAGAAAAGTCAGTTTCTTGGAAGAGGAATAAACATCATACCAGTCAGAAAAATCCAAACAGTTCTCTACCCAATTGCATCTAACTGAGGCCGGGAAAACGCAGTGGCTATGATGAAAAACCGAGTCCAGTAAACAAGAGGCTTCACAAAGAGAACCTTAATATCTCCAGCTTTCACATCACTCGCAACTTTAGCCAATTCAACAGCAACTGCAACAAACAGATAACAACAACAACAACATCAATATCAATATCACTTACACATTCTTTCAATTGCTAAAGCCAATAGCTTACATGCTAAACTCTCTGCATCATCATCAACCTCAGCAGTTGGAGACTTAACATCATCAGACTTGAACACAACCTTGCCATATTTATTGAACAATTCATCGAACATCTCATCTGTATCTTCACTCACATTCTACACAAGACAATGTTTACAGAGTAAAAAACCAACACAACTCAACTCAGACAAATCCATAACTAGTAAAGGTTGAAACTTAGTAACTAGACCAATCAAAGTTGCAATCTTTCATCAAATTTGTTAGCTCAGACAAATCCATAACTAGTAAAGGTTGAAACTTTCATCAATTTTTGTTAGCAAACAAACAAACAAACCTTGTAAAGTATCTTCCTTTGATATCAAATTGCAAATACAAAACCGAAGCAAAGGTTAGAATTTGAATGTACCGAGAGAAACCCATCTTCAGCTTCTTTCCCTACAGCAAATCTCCGTGAGGTACTGAGAGAAGAAGTGAAAATTTTGCCTCGGCAACAGCAATTATATGGTGACGAAGGAAGTGAGAATGAAGAAGAAGTCTTTCTGGGTATTTGAGAAGATGAAGCTGGTAATCGAAAATCTCCGGCAAAAAGAGCTCCGGCGACGGTGAGACCGGTGGAAGATGCCATTAAGTTGCGGCAAAGTTTCGAAAACTCTCTCTAGTCGTCGTCGAGAAGCGGATAAGATAATATAACCCAATAATAATCCTAAAACCCTTCGCTTCTCTCATTAAAAAAATAATTATATGATTACCTTTTATTATCAATTATATAAAGTTGGGTTTTTCAAAGGTAGTCATTAACAATATCGTGACACGTGTTAATTGAAGTGATAAGATGTTGACACGTATCAAATAATTAGTGGTAATAAATTATAAACTTTATATAATAAAATTGTTTTTTTAATTATTTTAAAAAAAAATATTTTCAAAAAGAAAGAAGAAAATAAAAATTCAAGAAATTTAACAGTTACTTAGTAGTAGTCCTAGAGGAAAAAGGATAGTAATTATAAAAGAAAATTATTAATAAAAATTATAAAAATTAGGTCCAAGGAATAAAAAATATTAACAAATAAAGAACAAAATATCAGAAGTTAGTGAACTATACGATAATCTTAGAAAATATTTGCATTATCGTGAATATTACGTAATATTTAAATATTTTTATTCAGTAAGTTAATCTAAATAAGTTCGTCATTAGTGTGATAATGTGTCAACTGTATCGATAAGATATTGATATGTGTAAATTAAAGATATTAAAATATTTTAAAATTAAATTTATAAACCTATCATAAAAGAAATTCTACATAAGTAATATATATATATATATATATAATTATACCTAATTATAATGGATTTTTTATGTTAATTCAGAAATTCTTATTATGTAAAACTTAGTTTTCAGAGTTACTAACTCACGTGATTGTGATATGTGTTAAGCAAAACATTAGATGCCGGAATGTGACACATCTATTTTGTAAAAAAAATTGATAATAATAGAAAATTACAAACAAAATTAAAATACTCAGAACTTTTTACTTATAACTAAATTATTAACCTAATTTTTAGTTATGTCGGTTTGGGTTTATCAAAGAGATTAGGTTTTAATATTTATAATTAAACAAGAATATATGTCGATTTTAGTTTATAAAGAAGGATTAAAGTTTAGTTTTTACAACTAAACATGTTATATGGTTGCCTGGATTTATAAATTAGGATTATGGTTTAGATTTTACAATTAAACAAGGGTTTATGTCGATTTAGGTTTACAAATAAGGAGTAGAGTTTCGATTATACAAGGTTATATAACTGTTTCAATTTATAAAAGAGATTTAAGATTTAGATGGTACAATTAAAAGAGATTATGGGATTAAACAAATAAATGTTTTTTAAATATTTTATAATTGTTACTTTTTAATTTATATTTAAATGTTGTTTAATTTTAAAAGAGAACTAAAAAGTGACATTACTAACTTAAAACAAGGATAACAAAAGTCAATATAATTCGTAGTATAATGATTTCAAAAATATTTTTTTTTCAAATTTGTAATTTTGTATACTTTCATATTTTTCTTTCTTAATGCTTATCTCAACGACACTATAACTCATTTTTTTGGATTGATGTTAATTTTTAGAGAATTTTTGAGAAATGCCCCTTTTTTATAATACCCCTCTTTTCTATCTATTTTCAAAAATACCCCTTTTCAAATATGAAAAATTATAAACTTTTATATGGTTGATAAGGTACATCAAGATCATCATTGCTACTGGGACACTAAATTCAAATATTTATAAGGTTTTAAAAGGCTCTAAACGGCATTTATAAGATTTTTATAAGGTTTTTAAAAGGTTTACAAATTTTTTTATAAGGTTTTTAAATAATTTTTTAAGGTTTGTAAAAGGTATTTATACGGTATTTATAAAATATATATGTAAATTTACACACATATAAAGATCATTTGTGTCTATAAATATAAGCTTACACATATATTTTTTTATAATTTTCAAATTTTATAGTGACTTTTTGATAAAATTAGAAAAATGGTATTTTTAAAAAGTGGTATTGGAAAAGGGTATTTTTGAAATTCCCCCTAATTTTTAAGAACTTTAGCATCAAATTTTGTAATAATAATTAGGAAAAAAGATGGCTAGCTACACCAACTATAGAGGAATGCTGGTCACATATACCAAATATCATATTGTACACTCAGCTACACGAACTAGACGTATTGCATGGCCACATGCATCAACTATACAACGTCATGTAGTTAACACCATAGACATAAAATTCTGGTACACCGGTCAACTGATTCTGGCGTTGACCGATGTTGACTCCGGCGTTGACCATTTTTGACCAAAAAAAATATTCAAAATTTTTTTTATATAATTTAATTTATACTTAAAAAAAACCTTTTATAATATATAAACCTTTTTAAAGTTTCAATATTTATGATATTTTAAACTTTTAAAAAGATTAAAAAGTATAATATTTTGAAACTTTAATAAATCTTAAAACTTTAAAAGTTTAAATATTTATAATATTTTGTACATTTAAAATTTTAGCTAATATAATTTTTTGAAGCCTTAAAACTTTTTTTTAATATATCTTTGGAAAACCAATTTTATAAAGTCTTGAATGGCAATAAATTAGATAAAAAAAAAAAAACTAAAATCCCAATGTACTTAAAATTGGATACTTTAGCCGATGTGGGACGTTGTACATACATTTTTTGGCAATCGAGTAATATATGTTTGTTTTGAAAAATTCAAATTGCAACATATGTTAAAAAAAATTGAATTTTTATTATACATTTGTATTGTATATTGTAATATAATAAATTAAAAATAAGATCAAATAGAAATGAAATAAAAATAATTATTATTTTTAAAATATTTTTGTAAGTAGTTAGAATAAGTTTAGGAAATTTGAAATTAGATATAGAAATAATATATTTGATCTTAACTATATTTATTACTAGCAGTTGACCCGCGCTGCGCGCGGGAGGTTTATAATTTTTTTGTTAATTTTTTATTCATATTGTAATATTTTATTTATTTTTTAATTGATTTTCAAAACATATTATAGTTATTTTATCTTGAATTATTATGTTTCAATATTTAAATTTGGATTAAAAGTATTTTCTTATTGATCATGTTATAAACTAATATTTCACTTTCAATTTTATTTTTTCCCTTTAAAATTTTATATATACAATTACATAAATGTTGTTTCTATTCTACCATAAATTTAAAATTTACTTACATTCTTAAACTCAGTAACACATATAAAATTTTAAACTATGATCAATTTAAAATGAAAGTTGAATTATATTAATACCACTAACTAATAAAAAATGAAAGTATTTCTTATTTAAAATTTCATTTATTAACATAATTTATTTTTATTTATATAAATTTTCTATTAATTAAATAAGTAGCATAAATATGCACTAAATGAATGTTTTAAATTTATTTTAATGTAAAAAAAATGTGGCTTAGGTGGATGCTTAGGTGGCATCATGAGAAGAGAGAAAAAGCTAACTTTATATATATAGATTCATGTGGAAATAGTAACAGTTCAAACTTCAGAGAAAATGTTACAAGTTACTGACATTTTCTAAGAATTATAAGGTTTGACCCTGTGGACAACGTTGTTATTGAGTATGTCAAGATAGAATAGACCATTATGTTCTACTTTATATTGGTCTATTATATATTAATTAAGTTAGGATAATATAGACCATTAGGCTCGTCTCTGCATTGCGTTCTCCACATTCTTTGGTTTCACTCTTTCATTTTATCTTATATATTATATTCATTGCGTTCTCTTTTCAAAATCTCTACTTTAGTTTAGGTTCTTATATAATAACTATTTGAGTGGAGGGATCCCTGCTCAACTCTCAAATCTGACAAACTTAGAGATTGTGTAAGCATTTTACATTGCACAATAACTTGGAGTTTATTCTCCAAGTAATTTGTATCGGGAGGTCTCTGATCTTCGTTTTGTTTGTTCTGCAGGTACCTATCCCACAAAAAAAATTATCAAAAACATTCCTTTTGCAATTGCTCATATTCCCAAACTGACATACTTGTAAGTCTTTGTGATAGATTGCTGAACTTTTTCTTTGTCTCTGATTTGCTTACTATGTAAGAGGAAATATGCATTCTCATGGGATCATGATGTTGATGAAACTAGGTACCTTGTTCACAACCAAATTTAGTGGGAGAATCCCATATGCTTTCTACAAGCACCCGTTCCTCAAAGAAATTTGTCTGGATTGGGAACAAACTAGTTTCCTTTTCAAGCAGACCGTAAAAACCTCTGACCAAAGCTTGTCTGCAGTATACTTTGGTGTTATGCTTTGAGGACATACCGAGCTGGTCTAAGTACCTAAAGTAAAAGAGTTTATATTTGTCAACTATAGAACTATGAAAAGTGGGTTTTGATTGTGTGATTTGTGTCTTACCAGAAGCTGTTAATGAATGTCTCAGAAAACTAGTTTTAGGATCCCCACTATTTGGTTTTGGAGTTGTAAGCACATATCCAACAGACCAAGCACATGGAAGAAAAGAGAAAGAGAGATGTAGCAGTTTCTATTTACCAAACTCCCAAGAGTCTATAGCATAACCCAAGATGTAGTATGAAAAATGTAGAGCTTGAACTTTGAAGGGATCATTCATGATAATATATATATCTGATGATCAAAATAAACCGATCAGAAAACAAAGACTGACCTTAGAAATCAGCTTCCATGAAGAAGACTCTTTGATTTATTGAACTGTGTGGGATTTTGCATTTAGCTAGCGTCTACACATTACACAATTCCTCTAAATTAGCGTATTAACACAAAATTCACAGTGCGATCTCAAACACACAGTATCATATCACTAATAAATATCTTCAACATCATCAAAACAAAGTCATCTTTGTCTTACATAAGTTATATAAGAAACTATTCTGAATGATCTATATATATAACATAGTCAAACTTAACCTTGGATATGTTTAGGGCATCATTATTGGGGGTATCTTAGAAAGCTAAGATACCCCCAATAATGATGGTCTTATTTCCCTGAACGCGAGCATTTACATGTTAGTTTCTTCTTTTTACACGCAGCCTCACATGTGTAACAGAAATCGTGTTTGCAATGCCTGCCATGAACAAAACACAGATTATTAAAGTCAAATCTAGATAAATATAAAACCTGTAGGCTCAATATGTCCAAATATACCATACCTGCAAGTCATTTGTATGCATCCGCCACCATGTTGAACGATGCTCTGACACTGAGGACACTTTTTCCATCCCTGTGTCTTCACAAAAGACTCCAAAAGCGCCGCGTCTGATTTCAGGTAAGACTCCGAGTTCTTGAACTCATCGCACGTCTTCTTGTGGTGCCATGGAACATGACACTTTTTGCAGAAAGACAAGCCGCACTCCTTGCAGTTCCGTGCTTCTGACAACTGCCGAGGATTATTATTGCCTAAGTGGCTGTTGAGTTCGAGGTCCGACATCAAAAAGGAACAACAAGGGTTGGGACAGTAGACTCTGTCTTTAACGGGGATGGCCTTCTCCTTCTTGCGTTGGATCATAATGGTAATAGCATTATCATCAGCAAAACCTCTGCAATCCTCTGGCACAAGATCGTTCTCGCAATCTGGATAAGGGCAGATTGCTGTGTTCCCTCGTAGGATTTGTTCAGATGAGAAGGGTTTCCTCATGCACGTAACGCAGATGCGGTGGAAGCATCCTTGCACCTCAAACTTATCATTAGGTGAAACGTTACCGTAGCAGACTAGACAAGTCTCATACTCGTTGTCTCCTTCAAACCATCTAGTTTGGGAAGATATAGCATCTCTTGCTAGCTTGATGACAGAAGTCATATCTCTCCTTACAGCAAGTGCCTGACAAGACGTGAATCTTGTCTGAAGAAGAAACACTTGCTTCAAAAGTTTTACTACAATGGACTCGTTCGGTGTAGCTTTACGAGTAACCTGTAAAAACATGAGAAGCGTGAATAACAAGATATTGGATTCTAGGGTAAAATTGAAGAAGAAAGAAACTTACGTAGCCCAAGATATTGGAAGAGTAGTCGTCACAGAAGTATTGGATACTTTCCACACCAAGTTCCAAGGCCCAATTCAATCCGTGAATGATGGCAGCTAGTTCCGCAGCTTCTGGGTGAGACAGCTTTTGGTTTCTCAGAGCTTTACTAGTCTCTAGGTTCGTGGTGTTATCGTGAGAGTTACAGAGGGACAAACCTAAACCAACGACCAGCATCATATCATCCTTAATAAGCTCTTCACTGACCAAACCCTTGGAGTTTAACCAAGGAATCAAGATCCTCCTGAGCGTCTTTGCTGACTTGATCCACACGTTTAAGATCATCCGCTGTGATTGCATCCGTTATCGCTACTTCCAAGTTGTTATTATCCATGGCCATTGAAAACAAAAAAACAAAACCTAAGTGGTTGGATTTTATATATATTATATATTCAAACAACACTCGGATCGGATGATACAAAATAAGAAACTAAGAGAAACCTAAACCTAGATATCTACCATCTTTAACAGATATAGATGTACAGTATCTGTTAGATGAATGAACTGAGAAAGAAAGGTTGTTACGCCGAAGAAGAAAAGTGATTCTCATTCATCTTTAATCGATTCAACGTGTACACGAAACCCTCTTATATAGGTAGAGAGTTTTAGTCACAATGACTAAACCGGGACTAAACCGGGAATGAAATAGACCCGGTTGCAGAGCTTTTAGTGAATATATCTGCTAGCTGTAGTTCTGTATTGACATGTAGAGTCTTCACGAGGCCACTGGTTTAGTTGTATACATACGAGTGACTTGTTTCAAGTACTTTGTCGTTTAGGTAATGATGTATTTGATGATGATCGACGATGAAAATATCACACTTTTGATCTGAGACTCTTGAAGTCAACATCGTTTAATTTGTCCCATTCTTTGAAATTAGAAGAATTGTTGAGTCATCTTATATATTGTCTAAATTTTTTTTTTTTTTTTTTTTTTTTTTTTTTTTTTTAATGATGTCAAATTCTACAATCTGATCAGACTTGGTAATTAATTTGGAGACACAAAGAAAGAAGCACTACTTTTGTAGACAGGTTCCTGGTACCAAACCGGAGAGTTCTGTGGCTGCAAAGGGGGATACATTGACTGTGAAAAGAAAACAAATGTGCTTCTTCTGCTAATTCACAATCTAGCTCCAAATGTGAGATCGCAAGATCTGTTGATGGTTCGAGCGTTAAAAAGCTGAGTGGTTCCTCTGTTGTTAAAATAGCAAAAGTGTTTATTACGTACTTTGACCATTACTGAATGTGAAGCTTTCAAGTTTTATCTTTGCATGTATTTTTCCTTACTCAAAAAACAGTTTTTACAAATCACGATGCAACAATCTTTCAAGAAGTATATAGGGAGGGATCAATAATACTCGCTATAGACTAATCTCTTTTCTCGTGATTCAAAGAACTTGAGGGTATTTACCTTTGAAGAAGTCTTATCAGACTGTTGTCTATAGATCGCTGCAGCCATTTTATTGTAGAGAGATCCATATTCATTGTCTGCAGCAACATGGCCAACAACAGTGAGCTCAAGATTTTTATATCTCTGAGCACCTTTTTCTCGGAAACAGTTAAAAGAAGGTTTTACCTGTGCGAAAAAGGCGCTGTACGGGTCAGTTAAAGCGGCTGAAGAAGTGTTAATGCAGTCTCTGTTAGCCATAGGAGGGGGAGGAACTAAACCTCCATAAGCATTGCCACTGACTCCCATTCCCATCCGCGCCATTGTTGCAAGCAATGACATCTGAAACTGTTGCTGTTGTTGTTGTTGTTGCTGCTGCTGTTGCTGTTGGATGCTGAGAACTGACTGTTGTGGCAAATTGGCTCTTAGGCTCATAAACTGAACTTGTGCTTGTAGCTGTTTCAGGTGCTCAATTACATCATCCAAGATCGATACCTTATCAGCCTGAAATATCCAAAAAAAACTCAGGTTTAATAAAGAAAGAGTCTTAAACTTAAAAGTGGATTCTTCTAGGATATAGATTTACCTTACTAGCAGTAGGAAGCAGCTTCTGAAGTGTTTTGATATAGGCATTTGGGCATCACATTATAGGTAAACTCCATTTTATGCTGTAAGTTTTTTAACAAACTCGTCTTCGCTTAAACAATTTTATTCAATATTTCTATGATCACAAATTTTATAATTTGAATGAATCTTATATCTATTATAACTTTTGCTTAATTATGATCTGGTTTTTCAGCAGTTTATTACGAAATACCTTTGGGAAAGTATAAGTTGTGTGATTAACATTTTTCTTTAATAATAGATATAAGCAAATATTTGATTGAAAACTGGGACTTGCCTTAGCAAGAGAAGGTTTGATAAAGGCTTTATTTTGATTTTCCCTGTCGTCATCTACTTTAGACACACAATATAATGAAATAACATGATGAGATAAATATGCATCCAGAGATCATTTGTGGTTTAGGGTGGAGAAGGGAGAAGAAAGTCATCCGTTGGCTAAAATTTTCAGGCGATGAAAATAGTAGTAGCTAATAAGCATGACCAAAATCTAACCTTAATCGTATTTTTAACAGTAATTGTATAAAACGGTTAAAAATTATAACCGTTAACCATAAAAATAATTCAGTCACGGTTATAAAAAATTAACCGTAACCGTATAAAATCGTTGGTTAACCGTACGGTTAAACCTTTAATAAAAATTATTTCATTAAAACAATATTTTAAATGGTTAAATGTGTAAACTAGTAACTCTAATCAACTCCACTACTCATTTCCATTAATCAAATCAAAAATAATTTAATTTAGATATTTGTAGGTTCATTACCATATTTATATATTTGTAGTTGTGTTTGATTAAACTAAAATCAATTCTTTAACTAATATACTATAAATATTTGAATCATATAATTACATATATGTCATATTGTAAATAAACATTATTTGATATGGTAAGAAAATATAAAATTTTGCCTATAATATTATTTATATCATAATCATCAAATAACCGTACCCGTATATAACTGTAACCGTTGTAACCGTATATATAAATGTTAATGTTATGGTTAAAGAAAATTTATAACCATAAGCAGTGGTTAATAAACTGTAACTCTGGTCATGCCTAGTAACTAAGACGTACACAAGAGAGAGTTAGATCATAAGATAAATGGCGACATAAGGAGTATAGTAAAAATTGAAGGATATTAGAGCAAACGATATAAAGAGAGCAGCCACGAGAAGACTTTAAGGCAGGTCAAAACCTCATTGAGTCATTTCATTGATTTGAAGTTAGTTTTCCTTAGGGCTTTTCTATTCAATCGTCTGATAAGATAATTTAGGGTACCTACGTTAATTGGCGGAGCAACTGTAATGATCAGATTCCACTACCAAAAAAGATACTAATTAAAGATATATAAACACATGAAACTAATTAAAGTCTATGTAGCTCATTTATTTTCGATAGAAAAATTCGTTGGAAGACATGTGTAATGTTCAAATTGTATTGCTCAAGTTGTCTACGTAAATTAAGTTTCTACATTGTAGTAAACTCTTAATATGTATGTGTAACAAAATAAAATCAAACTATTTGGATAGTATTGTCCAAATAAAAATTCAAATCAAATTATTAATTCTACTTAAAGAAAAACAATTATTATTAGAAATTTAACCCGCGCGTAGCGCGGAGAGTAACCTCTAGTATTAGAGTAATAAACATATCTAATTAAACGATTAAATTAATATTATGTAAAAAATCTAATTGTTTCGCGGTATACGTGGTTTAAATCATATAATTAACAATAATACACTTATACAACCTTAAATACTATATAAAGTGAGAAAAATAAAAAAATAAAGAGAAATTTTGACTAATGTTTTTTCCTTGATACCCTTTTGCAAAAATACTTTGTTTTCTGCGATTTTCATTTTACCCTCTTTTACACAATTACAATATGTTAAATTAATTTTAAGATTTTTTTTTAGATTTGGATTCTCTATTTTACATTTAGGATATAATTTTGAAAGGGTATGGTTTACTATTTGAAGTTTTATATTTAGAAATTAGTCATTTTGTATATTGAAAATAGACAACAAGAGAAGGTACTTTTGTAAAAGTGTACATAAAAAATTTATTTTTCCAAATATCCTGAAAATAAAAAACAACTAAAAAATTAAAATTTTTAGTTACTAATAACTTATCCTGCAATGTAGCAGTCAAAATCTAGTTTCGAGTATTTATGTAGGTCATGATCTATTTTACTAGGCTTTTAGCATATCTTGTGTATGTATACTTGGAAGAATTTGAAGTTGATGTGGGAAGGCCATCATTGCCCCCTCAATAGCCTAGTAATCTAATCCTAAGTTGATCAATAAATTAAAAGCGAGTGATTTAGTCAAATATTTTTGTGTTATTGACTACTTTATCAGTTTGTTCTAGTCTTTAAGTAAAATATTTTAGTTTTTGTTTGACTCATAGTTTTGAGGGTTTATTTTTCATAATGTCTTTTCCATTTTACATAATCTATTTAATTATTTTTTGACTGAGTTTATGACATTCTTATATGTTTTGATCACTTGTAGTCAATATTCTAGAGATTTTTTCTATAAGTGTTATTCAAATCTTTAGCCATTTCCTAATATATTTCCAAAGATATGTTATTCAAATATTTTAGTCATTTCCAGAATCTAGTTTTATTTTTTACTTTTTAAAGTTTGTGCATGTATCTTATATATATTGTATCAACATGTACATATAACCATTACACACATCACTTTTCATTTTGCAGATTTCATTTTGATTATATCATCAAAGATGTCGAAGACCACTATCATTGCTATCTTCATGGTAGTCCTTGTTCTAGGTTCGATTCACACTTTAACATTATATAACAAATATTTAACAGGTTCTTTTATTTTCATAACAAAATATTTGAGATTATGTTTATATATCTCTATTAGGGCTCGTCCCAAAGGAGACACAAGGACAAGAATTGTGTCATGAATATATTAATGGAGCAGTAGCATGTGAAGCACAACTATGTAGGGAGCTGTGTACTTGGAGGCACCCAGGTGGAAATGGAGCTTGTATGCCATCAAGCAAGCAATGTGTTTGCTCTTTTAGTTGCAATGCTTGATTTTTGTTTTTACTTTCTATAAACCACATATTCTCAATACTAATAATAAAATAATTAATTTTAATAGTTTTGATGTGTATGTGAAATATGATTTCAAATATTTGGCATGGTCTATAAATTGGTTATATAGCATATGTGTCCTAATTTATATGTTAAATATCGACTGGTCGATCAAGCATATATTTGCTGGAAATATATGATTGTCGAGTGCATAATTTTAGATTTTGTAGAACAGTTTCTTGAAGATCTAATAGAAATTTGAAATTTACAGTAGGATGTCCAAATGAACTTTCAATCATATTATTCTTCTTCTTAAAAGATATGTACAACGTATGGTAAAGATTTCTTCAAGAAAACAATGAATTCAGCTTGTTATAATGCCCCAACCGTTACCTCTTGTGATATGCCCTATGTCTACTCCCAGCCCATGGGCCTAACTTCCTTATTTGGTCTGCCTTGTGATCTCGTGGGCTTAACCCTATTCGACAATCGATTTGCTACTTCCCAGAAGCTATAAATATTTGTTACAAACCCTACAAATCACCACATGATCTTTTTCTATGTTTTATCCTCACTCGTACAGTTCTAATAATCACTTCCTAGAATGTCACCCATCCTACTAAAAATCTAGCATAAGCACACTTTACTCTGGTGTTCTCTAAATATCTTTGAACAAAAATATAATTATATTTTAATGACATAGTTGGCTAAATTAATTCTTTTAAACCTCTTCTTATACAACACCATATATCCTGAAACCGAGGTATCACGAGATGATGAATATTCATGCTGCTACGGCATGGAGGAGGATAGGGAAGCATCGCCGGTTATACATGCTGTTATGATTACATACCTAATATAAGTGACTGATCTTAGGCTTATCAAGGGTATGATTTGTTAGGATGGGTAAGATGGATTAGGTGATATCCATGGGATTTTTCCTTGGTTGTCGCCTTCTGGGGCTGCTTTGTTTTTAGTCGTATGGAGTACTGTTTAGAGCTAGGGTTTTTGTGGCCATGAAAATCTTGAAGAGAAGCTTAGGTCGTGACATTAGGGTTGGTATCGGTCGACACCATCACCTACATAGAGACTACCCAAACTTGTCCAAGATGGCTACTCCTAGCTGTGGCTGAAATTAGGTATTATTTATATCCATTAGTGGGTTTTTGAATTGAATGGTTGATATATCATGGTTTTTACGGGTTTTTAGCCATGATATAAGCCTTATTTATAGAGCTTTTATAGTGTTTTTGAGTCTTTTGCTGTCATTTCAGGATTAGGAGCTATTTAGCATGAATTGGAACTTTTTGGAGCATTTGGGAGCATTTGGAGAAGATGTGCCAAAGGAACGTAGCGGGAGAGCATATTTGGTGTGCATGTCGATCGACACAACTACTGGTGTCAATCGACACCAATATCTGACGGCAATTAAATTTCACGTCTAGTTGAAGTTTGGAAGATTTGCAGATCCGGCCCAGAAGTTTCTCTTATTTGCAATAAAGCCCAGTTGGTGGTTTAGACTTATATATTGAGTTTTTAGGGTTTTGTTAAGATTTACGCTTTATTCTATTGCAAAACTTTGAGAGCTTTTGGAGAGAGAAATCAGAACTCCCTGTAGAGAGAAGATTTCAATACTCCTTTGTTTCTCTATTCAGTTTCTTAATCTATATTATTCAGTTCATGATGTTTGTTTTTTACATGATGTCTGAGTAGTCTTCTTTGTTAGGGTTGGGGATTCTCATTAGGGATTTCATGACTTGTTAGGTAGATTTGTTAGATTAGGATTCACCATCTTAATTGTTCTTCACCATAGGTTGTTCTTAATGCTAGTTTTAGATTGATCACCTAAAGTCTAGATCTTAGGATAATTGATTTGACATGAGAGTGTGATTAATTACCTGAAAGAACCTAGGGTGAGCAAAATACTTCTTCGCAGAGAGATTTGGTTTAGGAATTTTGTGAAAATATCAAACTTGAATGTTAATGCTGGTTTAAAACTTTAGAATTTAGCAAAGAAATTTGGAGTTCTAGTTTTAAATTTAGATAATCATCGCAACGAAAGCTAGTAGATTTTACATTAGTGATTTGAGTTCAAGAACGGCGCCTAATTGAATCTTAATTTATTTAATCTATTTAATTTGATTGATTTCCTGAGAATCCTCGAGCCTAGTGTTTTCTCATATTGTTTTAAAAACCAATCTTTATTTTAAGTTGCTTTTTTTAATATTAAAATCTTTCTTGCTTAGCTTAAATTTAGTACCAAATATTTATTGTGTAATCTTTGCGTCTCTGTGGATTCGATCCCTAAGTACTACAGTGATCTCTTAATTAAGAGAGTAGCTCAGGGCAAATTTGAGCCGATCAAATTTTGAATGGTTAGTTTATGATCTAATCATTTATTAATATGGAGATTTGTAGCAAGTCGTATTCTTGGTTGGACCAATGAGCTCGGTTTGAGATATAGTCATGCAAAAGTTTCCTTGGATCATCGAGTTAGGTATTTTTTTGACGAAGAACCAAGACTTATCTCCAGAGTGTAGGGTTAAAGCTAAGTGGTGACTAATATGATTCATCGAAGAGGCAAAATCCTTGGCTGGTGTGAAATCGAGTATATATACCACCCCATCTCTCTTGTACCAACATGAAGTGGTCTTTGGGATACGCGGTCAAGCAAAAATTGTTCTGAAAAGTGGAGTTGAGTGGCTTGATCAGACGGATTACAAAGTGGTTCAGTAGAGGAGGAATCAAAGTCAATGAATGGTTGAGGGGCTTGTTAAGGTAAGTACATTTGTATGACCAAGTTTGGTCGATGCATGGTGTGGGGTAGTTGGATCTAGCGTGTACTTGTGGAAGCTTTTGTAAGAATTTGAATTGACGTTGGTTATGTCGTCAAAATAATGTAGTTTTCGAGAGATCGTTTTTCATGCGACATGTAAGAGGATTGGGAATCCGGTTCGAGGTGTTTCAGTTTTGTATTAGAGCGTATACGGTTCTATGATAGGAATCGAAATAAAAATAGAATTTTCGAGTTCGCAAGACATGCTAAGAAAAAGCATGGAAGTGTTGTCGAGATACTTGATCTCAGAGTGATTAGTGGCTCAGGTTTGTGCGTGAGCCGGATATGGTTTTGATTTGGTTCAATATCAACTTTTCTGTGGTTTTTTAAACTAATCTTTATAAAAGGAGGACGACTCAATCTATTTAAGGGTTCTCTTCCCATGCGTTTTCCTGTTCAAGAGTGCATAAGAGAGATTTTGGTATGCATGGATGTTAGAGAGGAGAGAAGAAGGTTACAGAGACGAGAATGAAAAAAATTTTGTGTTGTTGTGACGTGGAGGAGGATAGAGAAGCATTGTTGGTTGTGTGTGGTCTTGCCCCTTACCAAGATTTCGTCCCTAATCTAAGGTATGTGGGAATTCTTAGGCTCATCTAGGGAATGATTGTTACAAATTTTTTATTGGTAAGTTTTATTAGGAGGAATCTATGGTTTGTTTCCTTGGTTATCACATTGTGGGGCTACTTGGTTTTATCGTTATATGTAGAAGTGACAATTATGGAGAGCTAGGTTTTTATGGCTAAGAGTAGCTAGAAGAGAAGCCCATGGTCGTGACATCAGATTTGGTGTCGCTTGTTACCAACACTTATAGATGGAGTGCATAAACTAGTCTTAGATGGGATTTTAAGGCATCGTTTCAAGGACGATCTAGCTAAAATTTAGTGGGATGATATGTGGTACTATAGAAATAATATCCGACAGTGTGTTTCTGATTTAAACGGTTAGTTCGTGAACTAATAGAGTATTAATGTGGAGATTTTGCATGAATTGATTAGTTGCATGTTGCATTGTTGGTTGGGTAACGAGCTTGGTTTGAGATGAAGTCTTATAGAAGTTTTCATGGACAGTTGAGTTAGGTGTTGGTTGATGGATAATAATACGATCCTCCTAGAATCGACACTCTTGAAGTTGAGGGAAGGATAGGCTTTGCACCTAAGGGATCGGGGGACCTCTTAGACCAAAGGATGTGGAGCGAATGGTCGCACAAAGATTGTGGAAGAGCCTTTGATTTACCAAACTTAGACTTCACTAAGGATATTACACACCAAAGAAAGAACAAGAGAGAGTGATCTAACTTAGAAAGAGTTTTTGATAAAAGATTAGATGAGTTACAAATGAGAGATAGAGGGAGATTATATAGTAGAGGGGAATGAGAGAGAAGAAGAACAAGAGCATGCACAAGTGCCTTGGAAATACACAAGTGCCTTGGAAATACACTCATGCAAGTCCATGCACCAAGTCTTGAAAATAATAAAAACATTAAATGCAAGAATGAAGAGAAAAGATAGAAAATGAGCCAAGGCAAAGTGTTGGGCGTTGGACCCACGAATTTGGTTTGATAAAAAGCTTAGAAAGTGTTACTTAGGCCTCATTAAAAACCTTGTCAAGAAAACCCAATGTGACAAAATTTGACAAGGGAAAAAGAGTGCATAAGCAACACTTATCCCTTTACCGAACCCCTTGAGCCGTGATGATCATTGTGAAGATTTGAACTAGAACCATGGCGGTTTGATTAGCTTCTTTATAAGCACTTCCTCAACTACAAGCTCATCCTCGGGTATGAGATTCTCCTTGGGTATGAGCTGCTCCCTGGGTATGAGCTGCTCCCTGGGTATGAGCTGCTCCCTGGCTACGAGCTGCTTCTCTTCTACGGATTGTTCCTCGGCTACGAGCTTCAGGTTTTGTTCAGCGATAGTCATATCATGCCCTCCGTCTTGAAAATGATTTGTCCTCAAATCCGTTTCATCTGCAAGAAAAGGAGATAGATTAGAAACTTTGAAGCTTGTTCTTATATTGTACTTACCTCGAAGATCAATGTGATAGGAATTCTCATTGATCCATTTTGTAATGGTGATTGGTCCATAATCGATTTGATTAACGAAGTCCTTCATTATCCTTGACTTTGAATCCTTAACCTGCCTTACATTTGCTTTCACAAAAACTAGAGAAACCACATCAAATGTGCGATAGGAATAGATAAACAATCTCTTAAGATAATCAAACTCTTTGTCACAAATAAGAATGTGATTAGAACACCAAAAATCCTTAACAACTTTTAGAACAAGCAAACCTTTGCTAGTGAACGAATCAACCTTATAAACTTAGGAAAACATTTATCAATCATATGATCATTCAAGTTCGATTTACAAGGTTTCGTTGCAGTAATAGAGCCACACAACACGCCTTTAAACAAGTATTTCAAATCATGGCAAGTTTGAAACGAAGCACATTCAGTTTAGTACTAAGCAACTCAAACGTATTGCTACACAAAGACACTCTCAAAGATGAGCTAAATTCACGAAACTCATCAAACATCAAACTTTTTGGCTTAAAGAACTTTTCAAGCGTGAATGTCTCAAAAGTTGGAATTATTTTGTCAAAAACAGATTTTGAAACAAAAAATTCTTTCACATTTTCCAAACCAAAACGTTTTTCATTTTGAGCAGAAATCAACACACACAAATTAGAACTAGTCCTAACCAATTCAATTTCCTTACAGTGCTTTCTCGGGTAGTCACAAGGAAATGACATAGGAACATGTTTTGGCTCAAAGTTAGATGGTGGTTCCAATTCACGGCTCAATGACAAACTCCTTTGCGTTTTTCCTAGCGATGCTTCTTCATGAACCTCTGAAAAGGAAACAATGCTACTCGGTTTCTCCGGTTCAAAATTTGTTATTTTATCAAGCACAAAATCAGATTGGGAAGATGAAAGAGTACACTTAGCTTGCTACGAGGCGAGATTTTCCGTAATGTTGGTTTCACTTTGTTCTTCCTTTTTGCTTGAGAGTTGCTGATTTTGGACGGCTATGAGTGGTTCAATTTCTTCTCTCGCACATCTCGGCCTTCGGCTGCTCCGGTGAGATGAGTGACTAGTCGGGGAAATTTTATCAACCAGTTCCTTCTTCGGGGATGGACTATTCTGTTTCTTTCTATTTCACTCGCCCTCCGAGATGATATCTTGTTCTCCTGACACTTTTTCCTTTCTTTTGAGTAGTTCCTCGATCGGCTTAAACTTTTCGTCCATCATTTTGGAGAAAGCATCGATGAGGGCTTGGTTATTGGCACTTCTTCTCGAACGTGATGACTTGGATTTCTCTTCCCCTGCTATTGAAACAACACAAACCAGTCACTAGTTCAACGCAAAAAAAAAACATGAAAATTATGCCTAAAAACAGATGAATTCGATTTAACAAAATAAATTATGAAATCAAGTTCAAAAATTCTAGAAATAATTTTGCAAAATAATAGACACGTTCTAGTTTCCGAAACAGTTGAGTTTATAATTTTTGGATGAGTAAAAGATTTATGAAAATTCCGACAAAATGACAGAAAATCCAGAAACGCAAAAACTGACGAAAATTAAAACGAAAAATGGAATGGAATATGGATGAAGATTGAAATGAAATGATGAGATATGATAAGGATGATAGAGAACTCAACTTTTCAGAGTGTGCTCTGATACCACATAATATGATCCTCCTAGAATCGACACTTTTGAAGTTGAGGGAAGGATAGGTTTTGCACCTAAGGGATCGGGGGACCTCTTAGACCAAAGGATGTGAAGCGAATGGTCACAAAAAGGTTGTGGAAGAGCCTTTGATTTACCGAACTTGGACTTCACTAAAGATATTACACACCAAAGAAAGAACAAGAGAGATTGATCTAACTTAGAAAGAGTTTTTGATAAAAGATTAGATGAGTTACAAATGAGAGATAGAGGGAGATTATATAGTATAGGGGAATAAGAGAGAAGAAGAACAAGAGCATGCACAAGTGCCTTGGAAATACACGGGAAAAGGGTAAATTTCAACCCGTACTATTTCAAAAGTGTAAAATTCTACCTAGACAAATGAATCGGGTGTTTTTCAACCTGTACCCTCATATAATTCAAATTAACTACCTAAACTTTGAATCGTTAGCATAATCCTACATTGACTCAAACAGTGTTAGTCAACCGTTAAATATAGCCTAATCACCCGCCTAATCACTAGCCACATAAGATCCGATGTGGCTCTTCCTTTGGTTTCGAAGGTTTAAAACGACGTCGTTTCAATTTGGGGAAAAACTCTAACATTAGGTCTTCGATTTCATCTTCTTCCTCTGTATTTCATCTTCTTTGATTACATGCTTGTGTGGTAAATACAGAGCTCGAGGAAAGGGAATGGAAAATCAAAGAAGAGGCTTCCCTACGAGATGCCGATGTGGTGAACCTGTTGTAATGAAGACCTCGGGTACTCCTAAAAATCCGGGAAGATTGTTTCATGTATGTCCATTTCGAAAAGAAGGGGTAAGTGTGAATCTCAATTTCAATTGTGTGGTATAATTTGGTTGTGTCTACAAATAAAAGTCTGAAAATGTCACAGGATTGGACTCATACATTTAAATGGATTGATATGTATATGGTGGAAGAGATAGAAGACTTGACTGAAAAAGTGGACATAGTTGATGGAGCTTCAATGACATTGCAGAAAGGGCTCAATGCTTGTGAATCTGAGATTAATGTTCTTGCCATGGAGATGCGTGTTTGTGAGGCTAAGTTTGAGAACGAGATCCGAGAGATGAAACTACAACTAAGAAGCTTGAAGAACATTGTTGGGTTTATTTTGTTGATGATTATGTTCTTCAAGTTTATATATTGACTTAAGTGAGTGTAATTGTGGCTTTGTATGAGAGTAATTAGGAATTTGGATTTGTATGGGAGTGAGTAACTGTAGCTTCTGAGTTTGTAAGACTTGTGTTCTTGTTTCTTTGTATGAAAGGTAATGGAAAAAGATGAGACATTGCATTGCTGAAAACAAATCCTTGCCACAGTTATTGGTCGTAAATGTCATCAAAAAACAGACCATGTCATCAAAAAACAGACCATGTCATCAAAAAGAGAAACAGAAATGGTCTTAAATGTAAACAGAATTTGTCCTAAACATACTTCAATCTTCCAAGTTCTAGATCATATATTATTCTTGTGTTGGTTGACTTGGTCCTCCTTCATCTACCATTGGCATGGCTGACATGTTCTTCTTCTTCTTAGGTGGCTTGTACTTCTCTACTCCTGCATTTAGGCATTTAGCTGCATTATGTCCAGCAAAACTGCAACGACGACAATGCATGACTCTCCTCTCCCTACTAGCCTTTTTCTTTTTTGGAGACTCATGTTTCCCTTTCTTCCTTTTTGGCTTGGGGTTTCTTCCTTTCCTGTTTTCAAGTTCTTCAACCAGAATTGGAGGTGGCAATATCACATAACCTGTTTTATCCCAGAAACACATACCATTGACAGGCCGAATTGAGTTCCTGTAAATTTGTTGCTGTCTTGAATTGAGTAGCCAACTAGAGATGTAATCTTCATGATTAAGCTTCTTCTCTGCGATGATGCGTAATGCATGCCTACATGGAACTCCACTCATCTCCCATCTCCTACAGGCGCATGTCTTCATTCTAATGTTGACAGAGTAAGATGTACCTGACTCAAGGACTTCATTTCTACCATCAGATCCAGGAACTACTTTGCAGAACTTAAGCTTCTTCTGCTCTTCCTCTATCATTTCTTTTATTTTAGGAGGTATTCTACCCTGATGGTTGTCAGCTTTTGTCGTCCTCATGTCAATACGCACCATAGTTGTTCTCCTTATCGTCTCTAACATTTCTACCATTGGCATATACCTTGCAGGATCTATGGCATTGTTGAACGATTCTGAGATGTTATTATGAACATCTACACATGAGAAAGTAGGCTCGCAAAAGGCAAGACTGCAATTCCTTGGATTCTTCTCCATAATTGCTTCATATAGACGCATATCATAGCTCTTTACCAATTCTAAGTTTGCTTCATACTGTTGTGTAGTATAACTTTCAGCTACCTGCCAAAAGAGCTTCTTCATGTCACCTTGATGGGGAAACATCTTCTTTACGTTCCCATAGATGTGTCTAGCACACATTCTATGTTCAACATAAGGTAACTCTCTTTCCACTGCATTCAATAAGCCCTGTAAAAGCAAAACAAGAAACTTGTATACCTTTTGCCTATCAGATATACCAGTTTTTACAATAGATATGAGATTGTAGTTCTTCTCAATCTCCTCTTGCATCCGTCTTGGCCCATAATCAGGATTTGTTCTGATATCATCCAAAAACATCTTGCAAATCACAGGTGCTTTCAATATCTTGCAATAATTATCATTTGAGCAGCTGTGTTGATCTTCATAAGTCTTCACTTTCCACTTTCCAATGCACTCCTCCCAAGAACAGTAGATATACCATTTACACGGTTGTTTAGTCCCACACACAGCCGCTGACTTTTCTTTCCCCCATCTGCTTATCTTTATGTTGCAGATTTCCTTTAATGCATAAGCAACTAAAGCCTCTTTGAAGTCTTCCAAACTATCAAATACTTGATCTATAACCAGCACACCACTACCACGTTTGTATATCACCAAGTTCTCCTCTTCTTCTTCACCATCAGAGTTAGGAGGTGTGTTGTGATAATCGAAATTGTCTTCTTCATCAACAAAAGAATCTACATTTCTTTCAACCCGGATCTCTTCTTCACATGGCTCAGATGGTTCAATATCATTACGATGATCAGTTGAGTTCACCAAAAACAGATTGATGAGTTTTGTCCATATAGCCGCATCACACATCTTCTTGAAACTCACATCCGTAGAACTCAAAATTCTCCTTTCTTTATGCTCTTCAAAAGGAAGCTTATACCACATCTTCTGGCCATATAAATCCTCCCCCAACTCAGATGACAACTTGATGAAAATGTCCTCGGGTTTACATTCAATGGATATGTCTTCTCCAAAAACATAACCAACGTCTCCTACATAATTCTTCACACAATACCCTCCAAAATTCACAATGAATGTTGCATCATCTGCAAGGCTGTACACATAACATTTCACAAACATTTTAACCACAATTAACAAAAAAAATTGAAATCGCTACTTCTTAAATTTATAGAAATCAAGACCAAACCAAAACATGAATATAATGACATGACAATTGAACCAAAACATGAAACTACTTTCAGTCAAAACTTGGAATCGAGACAAACAACAAATACCTCATTGTCGATTCCGATTCTGGGTAAAGCTTCTGAGATTCTGAGTAACGATTCAGTTCCTTCTCACTGCTTCTGGGTAACGATTCAGTTCCTTCTCAATGCGACTCCAGTAATTCTCAATGATACTGGAGATTAATGTTTAAACATCTCTATCTCTACAAGGAAGAAGATGACAAGAAGAAGATGAAAGGAAGAAGATGAAATCGGGGAAGTGTTCGAAACCTAATTTTGATTTTTCCCCCAAATTGAAACGACGTCGTCTTGTTAAAGAAACAAAACTACGCCGTTTTGAGCCTTCGAAACCGAAGGAAGTGCCACATCAGATCTTATGTGGCTATATTTAACGGTTGACTAACACTGTTTGAGTCAATGTAGGATTTTGCTAACGATTCAAAGTTTAGGTAGTTAATTTGAATTATATGAGGGTTCAGGTTGAAAAACACACGATTCGTTTGTCTATGTAGAATTTTACACTTTTGAAATAGTACAGGTTGAAATTTACCCTTTTCCCGGAAATACACTCATGCAAGTCCATGCACCAAGTCTTGGAAATAACAAAAACATTAAATGCAAGAATGAAGAGAAAAGATAGAAAATGGGCCAAGGCAAAGTGTTGGGCCTTGGACCCACGAATTTGGTTTGATAAAAGGCTTAGAAAGTGTTACTTAGGCCTCATTAAAAACCTTGTCAAGAAAACCCAATGGGACAAAACTTGACAAGGGAAAAAGATTGCATAAGCAACAGTTATCCCTTTACGGAACCCCTTGAGCCGTGATGATCATTGTGAAGATTTGAACTAGAACCATGGCGGTTTGATTAGCTTCTTTATAAGCACTTCCTCAGCTACAAGCTCATCCTCGGGTATGAGATTCTCCTTAGGTACAAGCTGCTCCCTGGGTACGAGCTGCTCCCTGGCTACGAGCTGCTCCTCTTCTACGGATTGTTCCTCGGCTACGAGCTCTAGGTTTTGTTCGGCGATAGTCATATCAGATAACCAAATGATTACTTGGTTATTTAACCCGATAATTTAACCGAAGTAATGTATATGCGGGATCGATCACAAGGAGCAATGGTACACTAAAGACTTGCGAGACTCGTTCTTAGCTAAAACGGACAAGAATTTTATTTGGTTTTCAGTTTTGTAAATAAAAATGCAAATAAAAGAGATTAAACTTATGAATTAAAGACATTGATGAAAAACCTTTCTTGAACATGAACAGAAATTTAGATTAATTCTCTCTCAAGACATTAATCACTAAATTCAATTATTCAATTACTAAACTCTCATTTGTAATTTCCTAGCCAAATTCGCATTATCAAACAAGTTCATTTGGTTCACAAGACATTCTAACATCAACTCTCGTAGGTTAGAAGTACAATGCTCAACTTACATTCGTTCAGGCATTTTATCGAACATCTCTGAAACATATAAAAGCCTAAGTTCTAAAACAGGGTGATCAATCCTATTCTAGCATTGAGAACATGTAAACTGAAGAACCAAAAGATTAAGAATTCCCTAAGACATCTAATCCATCAAATCATTGAATCTCCTACTTAGAACCCTAAAATCCAATAGAAGAACTACTCACACATATTGCAGAGAATAACACAAAAGGATATGAAAGAAAACATGATTGAATAGATTAAAATAAGAATAGGGTTTAGAAATCTTCTCCAAATTGTCAAAGAGGATGGATTCTTCTCCCCAAAATTGTTTTGAAAGCAAAGAACAATGTTTAGAACTGAAAAATATGAAGGATAGCTGCTAAAAAGTCGAGCCTAGGGTATAAAAACAATAGGAGACGAGTTGGGTCTGTTTCGGATCGAATATGGGCCAAAATATGCGTCAGAGGTAAGGGATCGATCGGTCTCGGGTATGGACCGATCGGTCTGGCACTCTCAGGTTTCAATTCTGCATCAGCTTCAACAACTCGTCAGAATGACCTGTCTTCACGAAATCGGTTGTAACTCTTGAATGCACCGTTAGATTTCCTTGAAATCACTTGAAAATGAAAGCTAACATCTGTCTTCATCTTGTGTCAAAATATGACAAAGATCTAACGGTGTAAAGTTGTCCATCTGATCCCAAACATCTGACACTTATACATGAATCTCCAAAGCGGCTCATTTTATTCCAAAGCAACCTAAAACCTATATAGACGCTATACTGGACTAAAAGACTCTAACAACACACTTTGACTCAATTAAATTTATAAAATGAAAGAGAAAAGAAGGACTTAAAACGATAAAAACACAATATATCACCAAGGTCAAGCTCCAGAGTTTAGGGATAAAGCTAAAAAGGTGACTCGGATGGTGCTGAAGTCCATGGCTAGAGCGGAATCGAGTAGTCCACTCCATGTCTCTTGTTACTTGGTTGCGTAGGGTTGATTGGTTTTTCAACTATGTACCAATAAGAGGTTTTGTTTGGAATACGCTGTCAAGCGAAGCTTGATCCCCGGGATGGGTGAGTCAAGTGTTTTGATCAGACGGATTACAAAGTGGTCCGGTAGAGGAGGAGTCAAAGTTAGCAAATGGTTGAGGCGTTTGTTAAGTTAAGTACGCTTATATGACTATTTTTGGTTGTTGCATGGTTTGGGTTAGTTGGATCTAGATTGTACCCGTGGAAGCTTTTGTAATTAACGCCGACTGTCTCGTGAAATTTATGGAATTCTAGTGAGATCGTTTTCCGTGCGTAATGTGCGAGAATTGAGAATTCGAATTGAGGTGTTTCAGTTTTGTATTATAACGTATGCGATTCTAGGATAGATTTTAAATGGAATAGACTTGTCTAGGTTGATTAAACGATTGACATGCTAAGGAAAAACATGGAAGTGTTGTCGAGGTACTTGATCTTAAAGTGATTAGTGGCTCAGGTTTGTGTGTGGACCGTTGCAATAGTGATAGGATAAGTTTCTACATATGGACTTTGTGATCAGATTTGATGACAAATCTATGTTAGAGGGGAAAGATTTTAATGCCCATAAATTAGAATCAGTTAAGGGGCTTGGTGTCGCTCAACGCCAAGGGGTGTCGCTCAACATTGTGAGTCTGACTATGGTTGTGGTTTGGTTTGTTCTCTGTTTTGTGTGCTTTTTAACGGTTTCGCACAAATCCTAAACTATTCTCCATGAGAAGAGGACGTCTCAATCTATTTAGGGGTTCCCCTCCCAGCTGTTTTCCTACCCATGAGTGCAAAAGAGGATGTTAGGGAGGAGAGAAGATGGTTACAAAGGCTGGAATGAAGGAGAGTTGTGTTTTTGTGGCGTGGAAGAGGAGAGGGAAGCATCATTGGTTGTGTGTGGTCTTGCTCCTTACCAATATTTTTTTCCTAATCCAAGGTAATTGAGAATTCTTAGGCTCATCTAGGAGTGATTGTTACGGATTTGTGATGGGTAAGTTAGATTAGGAGGAATTCATGGGTTAATTCCTTGGTGATTGCCTTATGGGGCTACTTGGTTTTGTGGTTATTTTTATGGGAAGTGAGAATTGTGGAGACTTAGGGTTTTATGGGCAAGAGGAATTGTCTCGTTGAAATTAGCAGGTTCGAGTAGGCATGTCAATCGGGCTGGCCCAGCCCGGCTTGGCCCGAAACCCATAAAGCCCTCATATATTTGAGTCCGGCCCGGCCCAACCTGAAAAATATCCGAGCCTATATTTCAAAACCCGGCCCGGCCCTTACAAGGCTACAAGGCTTTTCAGGCTTTTCGGATTTTACTTACGGATAAAAAAAATCAACTTCTAATTTCATAATAGTTTTAAAAAAAAATACTTAAAGGTATACTATAAAAAGAATGCATCAAATTCTAAATAACTTATTAGTATTCATTAAAACTAACTTAATTTAAAAGAACAAATATATTTAAGCCCAAGCCCGATGATTTTCTGGGCCGGGTCGGGCTAGCCCGCAGGATTTAACCCTAATTGACATGCCTAGGTTCCAGTGAGAACATTTTCCATGTGTCATGTGCGAAGATTGAGAATTCGGGTCAGGGTGTTTCACATACCATATGTAAAACAAATTAATTAAAAACCACATGTCACATAAACCAAATACGTACAATATATTTGCACAAATGATAAATGACAGTTTACACAGATATTTAAACATTTAAATTTTAATTAATAAAAAGGAAAAAAAGGAATTGTTGACTCTTTATAATATGATTTTTTCTTATTCTTCATTTCCTATTTTCACCTCCTCATCTTTCTTCTTTTAGGTGTCTATATTAACGGTGAAAAAATAGTACACGTTTCCCGTGTGATATAATTCCTTATATGTATTGTCTTTTACCTAGTAATATTCATTTTTTGATACAAACTTGTATATAAAACTGCAGAGAAAAGATTATTGAAATCAAACTAAAAGAAACACACCCAGAAGAGCACCACAGAAGCTATTATTCCAGAGATTAGGCTATCTATTTGTTAACCGAAGCCAAACAATTCAAACACTGGTCAGCTGGTATAAAAATCAGGTACACATTTGAGTGACTATAGGAGAGATCTAAGTTATATATGATTACCATACCTACTCCATATGCAACGGGTACTAGATTTCATACCTGTATTTTCTTTCACTTGTAAATCATCTTTCATTTCATTAAATGTTATGTCACTAATAATTCATTTATCATGTTGATTTTAACACTTTTTCATTAATCCTTATGATTCGATAACTGTGGGTGAAAAACAAATCTGTAATAAGATATCTAAAATCTCTGAAAATCTCAAATTTTTATTCTGTCTGCATATGAAAGTTGTGGACCAATGAGATGTTATCGTAGCAATTGAATGAAGTATTGATGAGAAAAAATAAAGACGATGTTCGATTGCTTTCAAATTTTAGTGCGAAAGAAACAAAGATGAAGCGGATAAAGAAAGATGAGACTGAAGATAAGCAAGTGAACAAGAAAGAAAAGATAGAATGGAGACGAGAGATTTGTGCATATTCAGTTGGCAAATTTATCAAGGTTACTGGTGGAGGAGAAAATCGTAAATGTTACTATGAGACATTCCAGTTTCGTGGCACCCAATATAGTCTGGTGAGTTTTGTTTTGTTATAAGATTTTGGTACTTAGTTTTTAGGGATTGCAAATTTTTTTATCAATTTGTATGATAAAACTAACACGGTATTTGTAATGAAAAGATTATGTTATGTTTGTTAATTTTTTTGGTAGTAACATTTACATTAGATTGTACTCTTCTTTTTCGTAGGAGGACACAGTGCTTTTGGCTCCGTATGAGTCAAAGAAAACCAACTATATCGCATTGATCAAGGTAAAGGGATGCAAGGTTCTTTTATATATAAGATTTATGTTGTTCATATCACAATCAACAATAAAAATTTATCTTTTCAATTGTTTGTTGGACAGGATATTTATGTTAAGAAAAAAGATGGATTTGTGATCTTAGTGCAGTGGTTTTATCGCCAAGAAGATATTAAAATAAAACATGCTGGAAAGTGCGAATCTGGAGACTCGGAGGAAATTTTCTTCAGTTTTCATCAGGATGAGGTATTTGCTGAATCTGTGAGAAGCAAATGTCTTGTGTATTTCGTGCCAGATGACAAGCAAAGTTTAAACCATACTGAGCCTCCTGACTTCATCGTGCAAAAGGTTTATGATAATATCAATAAAAAGTTGAGGAAGTTCTCTGATAAAGGCTTTAATGTGCATCAAAAGTTTGAGATTAGCACTCTCGTGGCAAAGACGGTTTCAAGAACTGGTGATTCCTCTGACATTAAGAAAGTTCCAATGACTACGATGTCAAAGAGTGAAAGATCCGTAAGGAAAAGAGATGTCTCAGAAGCTGAGATAGTGACTTCTAAAAGCAATACTGAGGTTAATTTGTTTGCTTATAAGTCGGCCAGTGATTTGGACCGTGACAAAATAGTAGATGAGCTTTTGAAAGCACTACTTATGCACATATGTTGTGCAAGTAAGGAGAAGGAAGATGGTATTAAGTTTGTGTCACCGGATAATGTTGTTCAGGTGGTCTTTTCTCTTGAGGCGGCTTTATATGATTCTTTTGCAGATGATATACCAAAGTATAATTACAAGTTGGAGCTTCTAATCGAGAAATTCAAGGTTAGTTTAACTTAATTCCTTCTTTTCTTCATTTTTTTACTGTGTCTTTTTGCTCTGTTTTGTCATGCATGTGTTGATGCAAGCTCTAGGCTTTGACAATTATGTTATTCAACAATATAAAATATTGGCTCCTTTAGGAGTTGATCTAAAAAAATTAGTGATGATAAAATGTTTTAAAATACGTACATCTTGTAGGTATACTTGTATAATATTACATGTTCCAGCTAATTAAGCTTTATAGTAAGATTGTAGAACATTAGAAATTGTGTAAAGACCATTGAACTAAGCTTTTATTTATGTATTTATTTTTTACTTTTGTATTTGATTCTTGAGATTCTTTAATTGTGATACTTATTATTTGTTTGTAGAGCTCACAAGTATTAGTTGAAAAAATTCTCAATGGCGAATTGAAACCTGAACAAGTTACAAAGATGAAGGGCTACGAGCTAATCATGGTAATTTATCTAATTTCTTGTAATAAAACTATAATGGTAGTCTTATATCTCTTAGTGTTTATCTTGACATGTTAAAAGTGATTGAGATTAGCATTTTCTTAAAACTCTTGATGATGAAACATAGGCTGATTTTGAAGAACCAAAAACAGTGGAAGATGCTAATGATGGCGAGAGGACATCAACACAGTGAATTACTGATCATCAAAGTATGTTTATTTTGTTACATTTTATATTTTCTATAATTTATTTTAGTTATTTTCTAATAATTTTTCTTATCTCTTACAATAGCCTGATCAGCAAGGATCATCGAATGGGTTAAGTAAGACTTGTGAACTGTTGCAGAGCTCAAGATTCCAAGCTCATCATCAAAGGCTCACTCAACTACACAGTTGCATGGATCTTTTCTATTTGTTATTTCTGAACTATGTTTTTGAATTCTATTTATGTTTCTCCTATTTTCAATACTTTGGTTTATGTTTTGGATGGTTTAATTGATTTTAGGATTTTTTGAATCAAAATTATAAGAATTTTATCTGATAATAAGTATTTAATCCGTCGTTAATACTCGAAAGTTTTACAAAAATTATTGTTTTCATGAAGCTATACTCTATTGAACTATTATTAACTCAACTTAAAATTCCAACAGGGTTCATATATATTAGGATTGGAGCCATGTTTATTTAAGCTTAGAACATATATTTAGTTGTAAAACAAATCTGAATAAAAGAACAAATAATAACAATTGGACTCAAATGAAATCATTGACTAATTGGTCGATGCTCTGCATTAAGTTGGAGTTTCTTGTTAGATATGTATCCAATTTATCCTGAAAAGATAAAATCAAAGATTCTTTAGAAAAGTGAGTAATATGAGAGAAAGGAAAGAAGTGAAGAGCTCAAAGCAACAAATGTAGAGAAAGAGAGAGATAAAGCCTACCTGGTACTGGGAGGTATTGGGGCATTCACAAGCAAAATGGCCTCGTCGTTTACATTTGTAGCATAAACGCTGTGAGTCTCTGCCCCGTGAAGTGCTTATTATTCTCGACGAAGACGAGCATTCCCGAGAGAAATGCCCTTCTTCTCCACACCCAAAACGTTCACTAGCTTCCCTACTGTTTTCTTGAAAGCGTACGCGGGATGAATAAGGGCAGTCGCGCTTAAACTGCTCTTCTTCCTCACACTTGAAGTATGATGGTTTGACATAATCATTCTCATTGCTTTCATCGTAGTGTCTACCACATGCCTAGAGAGAAAATTATATTACTTAGATAGCTTTTTCTAACTAAAATGAATAGAGGTCATTCTGTTTAATTTATTCGACAGTGTGGCTCATTCAAAATCAGAATCCCAAAAACTTACCAGTCCGGTATGACCCAGTTGTCCACATCTGTAACAAGATACAGCCCATGACGGTGAATCACCAGGTTCGATACAACATAGATGGCCAAAGCTTTTACAGACATAGCATTGTATATCCTAGCCAAAGCATATGATCAGACAATGACAAAATAAGAATAGTTGTAAGAAAGAAATCTTAAGCAAAGTTACCTTCAAATCTTCTTGAGAGTACTCATACTTGCACAAAACCATGTCATGTCCAAAGTCTCCACATCTTAAACATACATCTTTAGACCTGCTTTTGTACTTATTCGGACAATCTTTAGCTCGATGTCCAACTTTTTTGCATATATAACAATCATGTCCCTGTGGAAATAAGCAAAAATTTACTCTAGCAATCCTATCCAACAAAAAAGACTAGTCCTGAAACTTCTTTGTCCTACCATCAAACTTAAAAACCACACCTTTAAACATTGCTTTGCACCATGTTCCAAACTCCCACATATAAAGCAAGGCTTTCTACGCTTTATAGGACTCTGACAATTGATAGTTATATGACCTTTCTCCCCACAACTATAACAACTCAACCAACCTGCCTGATCAGGAGGATCAAAGTATCTTGCTCCACGCTGAAATAACACAAGAACCCAACAATATAGTCATCATCACAGACAAGTTACACAGATTTAAGATATAAGAGTAACAAATTTCAATCAACTCACAAGAAGCTTGTTCATAACCAAATTGCTAAGTGTTGGTTCAGCAAATGTCTCAACCTCTTCATCTTTTACAATACCCTCCACCATGTTCACCTCTTCTTGGTCTTTCAACACAATGGGCTAAATCAAACAATCAAAAAGCATCAAACTTTGTTCTTTCCACACAATGGGCTAAATCAAACAATCAAAAAGCATCAAACTTTGTTCTTTCCACACAATGGGCTAAATCAAAAAATCAAAAAGCTTCAAACTTTCCAAAAATTTGACTAATCTAAAGCTATGATAGAGCAAGAGAAACGTTCATACTTACAATTTCATGAGCAGCTTCTAACTTCTTTCTCTTCTTCATCTTCTTACAACTCTCAGAGCTTTTAACCTTAAAAGTTCCTCCATTAACTATCCCAGTACTAACTACACCAGAATCAAGCTTGTTCCCAATGTCACGCCTCGATGAAGCTTTCTCTAATATATTCAAGCTAAGATCTTCGTTACCCTCCTCATCATCTGTTACTGAATCTTCTCTGTTCTCGTCTTCTCCGTCATCAATTACAAAGCTTTTACCTTTACGCTTCGGCATGACTAAGTGATTAAACCCTTAATTCCAAATTTCTAAACCTAGAAATCGGATTGAGCCAAAGTTTCGAATGATTTTGGTTCAGAAATTTTGATTTCTTTGTTCTTTTTGTTTTCAATGATACGGCGTAGGTTTATTTTTTTTTGGGTTGGTACTATATGGTTTAATTACAAGCAAATTTCAATTTGACAATAACCGGATAAGTCAAGTCTTAACCGGTTTACTATAACCAGATAATGTTTTTTTTTTTACCAACTAACCAGATAAATTTCAGACATGTTTTTTAGTCATGATTCTATGCAGATTTATTTAAACCATGTGTAATTAATTTTGTGATGAAACATTTTGTTACATTATAGTGTTTTATATGTCTTGTAGGTTGCAAATAGAGAGAGAGGGAAAGTCTCAGAAGCAAAAATTTTGATCAATAATGCCACACTTCTGTTTTGATACTTTATTTAAATGAAAATCAATACCAATGTTTAAAAAATCCTTGTTAAAAGTCGGATATTACCGATCCAAACACACTATCCGATTCATATTCAATTAAACAGATTATCATCTAATAATTTTTGGTTTTAACCAATTTAACATAAGTTGTAAAAATAAAAACAAGAATTAGAAACGTTAAAGTTAAAAAAGAGAATTAGAATCGCCTCTTCTCGATTTCTCCGACAACATCGACTCTGTCGAATTCGTTTCTTATTCACTTTCTTCGGCGACTGATCTCTTCCCATCCCCTCTACACGAAAATCGTCCAGGAATCGAAAGCACCGACTACGCTCATATGTGGTATATGTGGTCTCCCCGGAAACCGTCAAATGGTCTCCTCACTCTGATTATATAACATAAGGAATATATCATGGAGTTAGTAACCTAATTTGCTATTCTACTAGTTAGGTTTGATTAGATTTCGCCTGCTAAATTAAATTAGCACTGCGGTGTATTTCTACCGGAACGACTAGATCAACCTTCGAGGTTTATTTTAAAAAATCCTTTTTATATGTTTTATTGTCTCTCCTTTCTTCCCCACGGTCTTCACTGCTTTCAATTTTCTTCTTCTTTTCTTCAGTTGTTTGATTTCTCAGTTTCTTAAAAATAACAAAAAGCATTGCAAGTTAAGAACGTGCCTGAAAATGATATGTCTTGAAACTTTCCTTTTGAAATATGATGGGAGTGGTTAAGATAACATGAGATTCACACTACGTAGATGCATGTATTTACTCACCTAATCTTGATTTCAATTAACAAGAAGAAAATGTCTCTCTAAGTACCAAAAAGATCAAAGAAAAAAAAAGCAAAGGAAAAGAAAAGAACAAGTGTCTTTGGAGTCTGTCTTGGACTAGTTAGTGGTGCTAATAGGTAAGTAAAGCTATCTCTTTGAGATATGAGTTTACTTCTCATAGTCTTACAAATAAATATTGAGAGACCCACACATTAGAAAAGAGTCGTTGTAATACTCAAAAGGGTTAGTGGGGATGTCGACGCAAAGTATTAGTCAACCAACCAAAGCATATAAAAAGAAGAAGATCATATCTCACATGGGGCCTTTGTAATCCCCCTCAAAGCTTTAGCTTGACACTTTCTCTCATTTGTCTTTTGAAAATCAATGTATCTGGTTTTCTTACTCTTTTTCATTTTCTTTTATTTATATAATATATTATGGTTATTTCTATGATCGTATATTATATGTACAATAATATTGAATTTTTATCAAATTTTGTTGAGCAAAAATGACATGTTCATAGAATGACTTCTAGTTTTCTCATATTTTTTCTAATACATCTTTTGCTATTTTCTGCAATGGATTATAAACATATCGTAGGCTTAATCAAATTTGAACTAGTTATCAATTGATAAGAAAGATTTCAGTTTGTCACATACTAAATAGACCGTATGTCAATCGATCAAGTCGGACTCAAGTGAAACAAAAGCACCCGTTCAACGAACATGCATCTTTTTGTGACTATATATGCTACCTAAGATCGTTTAGTATATTGTCGATCCAATTCACGCAGAGAAAAATAAAATGTAACATTCTAATGTAACAAATTCAACCTAGCGAACTAATGGAGTGCACGGAAGTAATGACAATCAACTTAATCAATAGATCGATCCGAAAAATTGATAAAGACATGTTTTGAAGCCATCAAGAATTTGATAGATTTACGGAAAATATAAAATAAATAAAAAAAACTCTTATTTTTAATCAAATCTTAAAATCAACAATTGAACGAATTAGTTAACCATAAATAAACTAATAATATTTATATTTTATAAATAAAAATCTAGAACACCTAAATTTTTATTTTTATCAAAATAAGTTAAACGTAAAAACATAGATAAAATACAAAGAACTAATATTTATCCAAGATCAAAGTTGTATCACTAACGCATATTGCCACATCTACTTTATTTTCTACATAAATAAAATCTAAAAACGGTAATTTTGTGCATGAATGATTTCATAAAAAATGAAAAATTGGTTAATTATAGGCATCAATCTATACCCACTAGGTAGCCTTTTTATATATAGCTACTTCAGAATTGGTTCTCCTCAAAAGTCAAAACTATATACTTAACTTGGTATCTCCATCTTCTACCAAAATCTTCTGATCATGTTGTTTCTTCCCTTTCTCTGGTCAGGCCATTTGTATTAGAGTTAAAACATTGTATCCAATTTGTTTAATCGAAAACAATTTTTGTCAATGATGCAATAGTGTCGAAGATTTTGGACATTTGCAATATGCTTTTTATTATCTTTTGTTTATATTTTTTCTTCATATCTTAGATTTATACGAGCATTTTGACATGAAAGTTTGAAACTTTACAAGAGTAATGGAATCTGAGTAAGATAGTTAGGAAACTGATGTGTCAGATTGGGACCATCTTGTCGTTAACGATCGTTTTTGTTAGTCGACGACAACATGTGTTAATGTGTCATGTGCATGTGGAAAGGTTTTGTCTAGTTCCTTAACCTAATTAAGGACTATTGATCATTATAATAAAGTTTATTAATCGTTCTCTAACTCTAGAGTCGCAAATAAAATACCAAATTGTGATGATTGTGACTCTAGAGTTAAGTATGTCAAATTTGTTAAGTATGTCAATCAATTTGTTAAGTATGTCAAATTTGAGACTATATTTTGGTCGTAAAATGTAACTAATGGCAAATATATGATAATCTTTATGTTACATTTTATGGTATATTTATGACAGTAATTCCATAACTAATTGTGTCTTTTTCGTATTTAATTATGACGAATTGTTAACATTAGAAATCGTGACAATTGTTATTTTAATTTACTTGGATTTGAAACGATTTATTGTGATATATTAGAATTTATATTGCTTTTGTAACAATAAAATTCTTATAACAAAAATAATATTTATATTTTGTGACCGTTATAACGATAATAATATTTATTTTCTGTTATGACTTGTTCTTGTCTTTTTCTTTTTATATCCAAGTAGTACTTCATTGCATGCATCATCATAGGTTTTTTTTTATCAACCACATTAATTAAAATATTGTTTCATGATTGGTAATCCAACCATGAAAGAAAAATCGTTTACAAAAGAAACTTTCAAACGAAGTGATCTAGAAAAATGAGCAAAACAGTCAGCTTTTAAATTACAAGAACGCGAAATTTTAGTTAAAGAAAATAAGGATAAAGACTTACGTAACATAAGAAATTCATCTAAGAGAAAACTGGCCACTCTTGATAGTTTTACACCATCATCGTAGCTTTTACATCTAAATAGAGTGATATATATGCTTACGTTAAATTTCTTAAAAGTAAAACAAAAAAAAAAACAAAAAGCAGAACCACTACTACTGTGCTATTAATGGGTTGATGTCTATCACAAAAATTATTCTTTTAGTTAACTATAATTAACGCGCTACTCGTATTAGCCTTTACGTTATAGAACTCTAATTCAATATTTAAATTTCATCAAAGATGCTACGTAAGAACATTTAAATAAATTAATGAAATGCGACGTAAGCCTGAATATATAATGAACTCTAATGAAAAATCTAATAAATATTTTAATTCTTTCCACATTTTCGAATTTGT
Organism: Capsella bursa-pastoris; assembly: GCA_036452645.1. Classification (NCBI taxonomy): domain Eukaryota; kingdom Viridiplantae; phylum Streptophyta; class Magnoliopsida; order Brassicales; family Brassicaceae; genus Capsella; species Capsella bursa-pastoris. The sequence goes on along the minus strand of CP144195.1, from coordinate 12,987,094 downwards.
ATTGTCTAATCATTATAACTTTTTGTAACAAGAAGACCGAAAAAAATTATGTGAAGGTAAACAAAGCAAAGCCGTAATGGTTAAGGCAAATAAGCCACAAATGGACTAAACAAAATTTAAAGGCTTATGTGACCAATGGCTCCTAAAAGAGAACCCCAACGATAATGATATATACTAAATAGATATGTTACATCAAAATGTTTTTGCATGTCCTTGTGTTATAAAATAGTTATGTTTGTCTTTTTGGGTGGTTTGGTAAAAGTGATTACGACGATCGTCTTTTATTCCCAACCGTCCTTATCATGCCCTCATGCAAAAGCCAGACTAGCAAAGACTGTCGTGGACACATGAACGGCACTAACCTAATTAACACCACAACGTCACCTTCTCTTTAGTTGCTCACAACTGTCTTCACCTTGATGATTTTTTAGATTCTCATTTCTTCACCCAAATTAATAAGATTCACCTTTACATAATTGGGTTTGTATTCAACTTATAAATATATTCAATTTCATATATAAAGAGAGTTTAATATATGTGTAAACCAAAATTTAAATTTACAAAAAGGTGTAAATTTGTTTTTTTTAAATGTAATTTTAGTTCGATTTCTATATAAAAATGGTGCTCCGAATTATAATATATTATAAAATTTGTGACGAGTCAATTTTTCGGTGATTATATTTATTTTTTAATTATTCGGATAAATGCTAATTAAATAACATAAATCCATCAAAAATCTTATCCAAACTTTAATTACTTTGAATAACATAAATCTTATCCAAGTTTTTTTTCTCTCCCTTTTACTCTATTTCATTTTGCAACTAGTTAATAGTTTCCATGCTTTGAATTTTCAGTTTTACTGTTTATCTCTGTATGGATAAAAAGCACAATTTATTTGACTGATTAACTTTTCAACATACTACAGCCGATAAAACAATATAATAGACGTTTAATTGTTTTACTTTTATACATAGATTCTTTAACTCTATAATTTAAAATTTTAGGGTACAAAAGATAAACACAAGACACTAAAGTTTCTAATGCAAAAACATAAAATTTAAAACAATAGTATATATAAACATTATAATTTTTTATAAAGCAACCTTTAATTTTCCTTTATAAAGGAACATGATGCTAAACCTCTCTTCCTCCCTCTTCTTCTCCTCTCTCTTTGCCTCACACTTGAACAAGAAACATTAAAATGACATTCTTCATCGAAGACACTAATCTCATCATCAGCCACCTTCTTTACAAAACCGCGGTCGTCATCGCGGTTTTACGATGGATCTTCGCCTGTATCCTCCGTTACCGCTCTCAATCATCATCTGTTATTTCCGAACCAAAATCTTTTTCTCCTTCCGTTTCATCTCAAACCATTAAAGAAAGCCTATCCATAACAGCTTTCCGCCACGCGGTGGAAAGATCCCCCACCGCGTTGTCGTCGATTAGCGACACGTGCGCGGTGTGTCTAGGAGATTTAGAAGACGACGACGAGATAAGAGAGCTTAGGAACTGTACTCACGTGTTTCATCGTGATTGTATTGACCGGTGGGTTGATTATGAATGTCGAGGCGGCGGTTGCGGCGGGGATGATGATGATAACCACCGTACTTGTCCGCTTTGTCGAACGCCGTTGCTTCCGTCGTTCTCAGATTGTTCCACCGTTAATCAACCTAGCTGGGCTGTTGAACGACTCCTTTACCTCTTCGGCGATGATCTTCTTCCTTGAATTATTATTATTATTTTTTACTTTTTTACTTTTTTTACTTTCTTTTTTCTTAAACATTTTATTTCATTTTTTTTTAAGATCAATATTGTAGTTGGTGAATTGGGTAGATTAGTAGAAAATATATAAGAATGATGTCAATTATACAAAATCGAATCTATTTGATTTGATTGTATATATAAATGTTATAGTGATTCCAGTGTGTATTCTTTTTCTCAAATTAATGTCTAAAGTTGATTAATAAATTTTCTAATGATACGTTTTTCTAGAGTTTCATAATCGTGGAAATGTATATTTCATACTTGTGATGAGAACGAATGAAGCAAAACTAAACAAAAAAATTTCTCATATCTAAAAATCAAATCAAACTAAATTATATGTTTTGTATTATGTGTTTTTTTTAATGAATTGTTAAATTAATGTTTATAAATCAAGTAGAAAAGAGAAAGGAGTTATATAACAAAAAGATAGTGTATTTGGAAGTCGAAACAGAGCATACATTACTAGTTAATGCTTTTAAACTTGAACCGAGGTAATCTTGGATCGTCGAAAGACAGTGTAAAGGCAATACGATTTTGAATGTGTATCTATTAATATGATCAATGAGAAATGAGAAAAATGTCGTTTAATTGACGAAATTTCGAATTTAGGCCATTTAAACAACAAACTTTCTACGTGGCCATTTAAAACATAAACTTGTTGTTGATTTAGTTTTTATAACATCATATTTCGTTGACCGAGACAAAATGAACATCATATTCTCATCGTCGTTAACATAACACATGACATAACACGTCGTTTAAGGCTAAACAAAATCCTCAAATAAGAAATAAGGGGTTTGATTTTTGGATTACGACGCTTAAATCACAATTTGGGGATTTCTTTTTAGCCTTAAGCGACGTTGTTTCTCACTAACAAATATGAATTATCGATGACTAGCTCCTTTGTTAACGGATGTGTGGATATGATGTTCATTTTGGCTTGGTCAACGAAAGATGATGTTATAAAAACACAGTCAATGATAAGTTCATGTTTTGAATGGTCACATAGAAAGTTCGTGGTTTAAATGACCTAAATTTGAAAGTTCGTGAATTAAATGAAATTTGTCCTAATGAGGAATCATGTTGCACGTAGAGAGTTAATAACTTACTATGGTTTGTTAAATTTTTTTGCTAAAAATTTATACACATGTTTGAAATCAACGCGATCAGAATCATGGTATAAGAGGCACTTGAAATTTAATGTTTATAGAAATTTAAACTATCTAGAACAAATCATAGAAATGCGGGAGGAGAGTAGAGGGAACTCAAAGAGCGGAGGAACGAGCATCACCAGAGGAGGCGGTTCTTTGGATATCAAATTCACATTTTCTAAACACGAAGAAGTAATTTTTTAACAATGAGAGAATTTCTTTCACCAAATTGGAAAACCGTACAGATTGTGAACAAGATCACAATTTTGCTTTCGAGCTTATCTGTGCTCACTCAAGCGGGAGGGTGAGCGGTGCGAGCCTTAGTAATTAGAGATTCAATATTTTAAAGTATTTTTCAAAAAAGAAAGATTGGATTTCCAATATTTTAAAAGATTGGATTTCCAAAAGCCTGTCACTCCTTACTCGACATCTCGAACCATTAATCAAGACAGAAAGCTTGGCAAAGGAAATGTAGCAAAACGAGGGAAACCATAGGATTGAGAGTGAAACACACTTTAGTGATGAGACATTAAAATAAGGGTAAAAATCTATTTTATCTATCTTCGAATGTACACCCAATGGATTATTTGATCCATATTGATGAAGAAGACTGGCCTACCCAATGGATTATTTGATCCATATTGATGAAGAAGACTTGTCGTCGATGCTAGAATCAATGCACAAATCTACTCTAGTAAAGCCATGACCATCAGCCCATTTTTTCTCACTATGTTTGCTAACCAAGGATGCAACAAAGAGTAGAGAAGAAACATCATCTGCGGCGGCGACGTCTTTGTCAACGATTTTTGTTGTGTGACTATAAGAAATTAGAGTTTAATTTTTTTTTAATAATAGTTTTATTATATTCTCGTGGGTGAATAAAACACTTTAAAGCCCAAACTTTAAAGGGAAAAACCCAAAAATACTTGGTTTATCTTTTTGACGTTTAATACCTGAATTTTTTTTGATGGAAGAAAAGTACATATACTAATTAACATTTGTGATTTAATTCTTAAAAAATAAGTTTTTGTTATTTTCATACCCACATTTTCAAAACAAAAATAAAATTTCAATTTTACCACTACCATCTGAATTAATTATTAATGTTTAAATGAGTTAGCAATAATTTTTAATTTTATTTAATCAATTTATGTAAATAGAAATAAAATTTATTAAAAAATTTCAAATCAGTTTTGCTTACAAATTAATAGATCTATATTCATTACAATTTGTTTTAGGTTATTTCAAATCAGTTTTGCTTACAAATTTTATCTTCTCCAATAACCCTTAAGTAATCCTTATAGTTTTATATTTTTTTTAACTCTTTATTTATAAATAAATAATAGTAGTAAAACAAAATATCAATAAAAAGTACATTTTTAGTTAAAGTTTTTCTTTATCAAATAAAGAAATTATTTTTTTTGGTAGGAAAATAATTTAAACATCGATAATTAATTCACATACAGTAAGGATAAAATTATTCTTGATTTGAGATTGTGAGTATGAAAATAACAACAAATAATTGTTTGAAGACCAGAGTAGATTAAACCAAAATTCCCGGTTCAATTCAATTTAGGAAATAACCGGTTCAATTGGCTCAGGAGTGAGATCGATCGCTTTGAGTAATACGTACGAGACATTGTTTTATTCTTCTTCTTAACTATTTTCAATAGTTAGTAATAATTTTTTTTTTTGTTCAAATGGGAAATTAGATCTAGCTAGTGGCTCGTTACGCTGCTTCAGATCTCTCTCTCTTCGATCAAGCTTCTTGAGTCAAGGGGCACAAATCAAAACCAGAGAGAGCTAAGGCAATTCTCATATCTCACTTCTCTCTCGACTCCATCAACGATCTTTCTCGTCACGATCTGTTCGTAATTCGTTCGATTTTGCGGTATTGTGCCGACGAAAACTGCTGTTGAAGCTGAAGAAGACGACGACGAAGTGGAAGAGGAATAAGAAGGGTTAAAAATGGCGGCGGGTGGGTTTTTGACTCGAGCATTCGAGACGATGCTTAAGGAGTCTGGGGGAAAAAAGTATCCTGATCTCCAGAAAGCTATTCAAGCTTATCAAGGTTTAGATCTCAATTTCTCCCATTTTGACTCAAATCGTTGGTTCGGGGAGATTTCACACATTTGGAACACGATCATAGCCATGGTTTATCTGCTAGATGTATTTGACTTAACTGTGGTTGCCGCAAGTGTTGGTTTATTAGTGAACATTAGTGTGGCTTGATAGGATTAGGCTAAGGCTATGGATTTTTTTGGTTGTTGTCGATGCTTCGCTGAGACTTAGGCCTTAGATCAATTTCTGGCTTTTAGTTTGTATTTTGATAGTTGACTATTGACCTGTGAACAAAGATGCTACCTATCAGAATAGTTTGACTTTGTATTCGCTGGTTCGAGTAATATAACCTTTTTTGAAGACTTATAGGCGTCAATGACTCTCTGATTTATTGTACAAGAAAATTGGGTTGGGGAATTCGATAGCTTATGTGATTACAGAATGGTTTGCTTATTTCTACCTTAATTAAAGGGAAGTGTGGTCCATTATTACAAACTTTCTATTATCGTCTCTGGGGTATTGCTGCGGTTAAGCTGCATGTGCTACTTAGATTCTCAACTGTTCTGTGTCAATGAGGTGATATTAGTAGTATGAAGGATATTCACTCCCTGTTGTTATCCAGCAAGCAAAGAATTTTAAACAAGTCTTTCTTTGGTCAAGGCTTCTCTCTACATTATGTTTGGTTGTGCTCTAGTGTGGCATTTGGTCATATTGTCTTCATACTAAAGAAAACCATGGTGTTGATAACTTTTTTTCTGGTTCGCTAACTACTCAAGCTTTCATTTGTGATTATTATAGATGGTTCGAAGGTTGTTACGCAGGCTGCATCCTCGAGCATAGATGAGAGGTAATGACCAGTGTTCCATTTTCTGCTAGCGTTAGGATTAAGTTTTCTAGATAATTGATATTTACTTTGATTGTGTGTTATGTTTAATATCACCAAATCTTAAGGGGTTTCACATGTTAAGGTGGCCTATTCTGTCTGTCGTCCTGCCTTATACATATGGAAATAAGTTCAATAGTCTGATTCCTCAAGACTGACACTGATTTATATTTAACTTCAGTTCACAAGCTGAAGGTGGAGGTGAGGAAACTGGGGGAAAAACAGATGAACCGCAAAAAATCCCAAGTGCTGAAGTGGCTGAGCAGGCTAGCCAGTCAATAAGCGGGACTATAAATATTTCATTAGCAAATGCTGGACACACATTAGGGGGTGCAGAAGTGGAGCTTGTTCTGAAACCTCTACGCCTTGCATTTGAGACAAAGAACTTGAAAATATTTGATGCTGCTTTGGATTGTCTTCATGTATGTATTTGTTTTTCTAATTGCTTTGAGTATTGCTGGTCGTTTGCTCCATTAAATACCGTCGTTTTGAGATGTAATTCTGTACTCATGTAATGTATCTCCTGTCATTTAGTTGATGTGCTGTATATGTTTATAATTCTTTGTTTTTTTGCAACCAGAAACTCATTGCCTATGATCATTTGGAGGGGGATCCGGGTTTGGATGGCGGAAAAAATGCTGCACCTTTCACCGATATTCTGAACATGGTTTGCAGCTGTGTAGACAACTCATCACCAGACAGGTATGTACCTTTGTTTTTCAAATTTTTGACAATGGTTATACCAATTCTTAAAGTGGAAATTTTTATGCAGCACTGTACTCCAAGTGCTGAAGGTTCTCCTTACAGCTGTTGCTTCAGGAAAGTTCAAAGGTAAGCCTCTGATGTAAAAAGCTATGTTTTGTAAAATTTTAGAGGGCTGAACTGGTTTCTCAGTTTATTGTGATTGCAACAGCAAATTTTACTATTTTAATTTGTTATTGATGGCAGTGCATGGGGAACCGTTGCTGGGAGTTATTCGAGTTTGCTATAACATTGCTCTAAACAGGTGTGCTTTTCTCTCCTTTTGTCTGAAATTTTTCGTCACTCTAAGTGCAATCACTAAATGCAGAATTTTCATGTAGCAAGAGCCCAATAAACCAGGCAACTTCTAAAGCAATGTTGACTCAGATGATAAGCATAGTATTCAGGAGAATGGAGACTGACATTGTAAGTAATATTAATTTCTCTATTTTGGACATGTTTCACTGAATGCATGAAAAATTGAAAACAAAATAATTTTTGAATGGAGGCGCTGACTATTGAATGTATATGTAGGCTTCCGCATCATCCACAGTGTCTCAGGAAGAACATGTTTCAGGCGACAGTTCAAACCCTAAGAATGAAGAAATTACTGCAGCTGATGAAAATGAGAAAGAAATGACCTTAGGAGATGCACTGACTCAGGCAAAAGACACAACTCTTGCTTCTGTTGAAGAGCTGCATACCCTTGTAGGCGGTGCTGATATTAAGGTTGGTCTTCACCTTATATTTTAAACTTTTATCCATTGCCTTGAGTTGATTAGAGAAGTATTCTTCAAGCAAGAAGTGATGAAAGGATTTTGGAAAAAGGATAGAAATTCCTTAGAAGAAAAAGATTCGACATTGTTTTGTAGCGTTGTTTCTCTATATACATCTTTCATATCCTCGTTGTTGCTTCTGGATAAGTAGAAAAAAATTTCAGTTACTGGTCCTCGAGTGCGCTCAAAGTCTTTATAGAGTTTCCCTTTCTTATCAAATAATAGAAAAAAATAGAGAGATTGGAAGAAGTTCTCTAGGATATTTTTGTTGTTCTTTCTGATTGTTGGAAGACTCTTGTATATTGTGGTTCAAGAGTTGTGGTTTTTTGGACAATGAAATTCTTAAATATATGATCAGGGATTAGAAGCCGCCCTTGACAAAGCTGTGCATCTTGAAGATGGCAAGAAGATAAAACGGTATAGTTTATGCCACTCTCCTCAATTCTGAGTTTAAGATTTTGCTTTTCTGATCTATATACCGGTATGTCTTTTATGCCTATTTATGCTTGTGTATGTTTATGTGTTTGAGTATGTATCACACATACAGCTATATTATACATAAAACATTTGTATGTGGCTGAAAATCTACACATGGTCATATATACCTGTTTTGATTAGCGGATAATGTGTTAGACTTGTTCTTTCCATTGTAAGAGTCATGACTTTGTATTGAACTCATTTTACTTCTATAGGGGCATCGAGCTAGAGAGCATGAGTATTGGACAGCGTGATGCATTGCTAGTATTCCGTACCCTTTGCAAGGTTGGCTTTTTGAGGGTTCCATTTTTCTATCCTTGACTAGCTTATTTGTGGTGCTTCTGTGACATATTTTGTAAAAATTCTGTATCAGATGGGTATGAAAGAAGATAGTGATGAAGTCACAACCAAGACCCGTATATTGTCTCTTGAGCTTCTTCAGGTATTTTACATTGCTCTTGTAAATTTGTAACAAAAGACTCACTAGAGCATAATATATAAAGTGTTATTGCTCTGAAGTCAAATAGATGAGTGTAGACATGGTCGTTGTGACTGTGAACTTTCAAATTCCACATCATAGAAAATTATTTTTTTTCGTTTAAAGTCAAATAGAGGTGTGTGTGTGTATACATAATTGTTGTGACGGTTACCTTTCCACTGCTTCCTGCCTAAATGTTTGAGATATGCAGTAGGATTTACCCCCAAAACAGTTTCTGTGCATTCCTCAGAACTTTGATATTGTGAAAGAGCCGTATATATGTCTTTGACATCAGATTGTTATTTATGTTGTGTTTTCTCTAAAAGTCATTTCTGTTGGTTGAGTTTGACCAAATTTTCCGTAACAAATATGTTTGCAATATGCAGGGTATGCTAGAAGGAGTTAGTCATTCGTTTACAAAGAATTTTCACTTTATTGATTCAGTGAAAGCCTACCTCTCATATGCATTGTTGCGGGCATCAGTATCACAATCTCCTGTCATATTTCAGGTTTAATTCTCCATTTCATATATATATATATCTAGATTTATATTAGAATGATGTATCTGACTAGCATTTTATGTTCTGGCAGTATGCATCTGGTATCTTCTCCGTGCTTTTGCTGCGGTTCAGAGATAGTTTAAAAGTAAGCATGTGATGTCTCCAGTTTAGAATTTCTTCTTTGCGGGGATTGTTTCCTTTTACCTTATTTTTTTTGTATCCTAAAATTCATTTCCAGGGTGAAATTGGTATCTTTTTCCCCATCATCGTCTTACGATCACTAGACAGCTCCGAGTGTCCCAGTAACCAAAAGATGGGTGTTCTCAGGTAAAATATTATTCTGCAGTCAGATATATTTTACCTTGAATACGTCTCATAAGCAAGTGAATCTACTTTCCTTTTGCTTTGAATTTCATGGATTTGAATACTTTTTTATGCAGGATGCTTGAAAAAGTCTGTAAAGATCCTCAGATGCTTGTTGATGTGTATGTAAACTATGATTGTGATCTAGAGGCCCCAAACTTGTTTGAGCGCATGGTTTGCTCCATTTTCTTCTCTTTATATAATTACTGTGCGTCAAGAATGTGACTGATAGTTTTGGCTCACATAACATATTTTCGTCTCTTTTAGGTAACAACACTCTCTAAAATTGCTCAAGGGTCTCAAAGTGCTGATCCAAATCCTGCCATGGCTTCGCAGACAGCATCAGTAAAAGGTTCATCACTTCAGGTAGGAGTCATATCATGTTTTCTTTACTTATGTCCAGAAACTTAACTACTTAAATTGCTATGTATTATTTTGTCGATATCATAATCAATAAAAAACTGAAGGAACCAATTTCTTATAAATTTCTAGTGCCTGGTCAATGTACTCAAGTCACTAGTTGATTGGGAGAAACTAAGGAGAGAGGCCGAAAATAGTACAAGAAATGCAAACGAGGCCTCTGCTTCCGCTGGAGAGCCAATTGAAACCAAAACCAGGGAAGATGTCCCAAGCAACTTTGAGAAGGCTAAAGCTCATAAGTCCACAATGGAGGCTGCCATCTCCGAGGTTACTGTTCAATATTGTGAATGCTTGTCAGCAGTAGTGACATACTAATGCATGGATAATCATTTTGCAGTTCAACAGGAATTCAGTGAAGGGTGTCGAATATTTAATAGCAAACAAATTGGTCGAAAGGAATCCTGCTTCAGTTGCACAGTTTCTGAGAAGTACTCCAAGTCTGAGCAAGGTGGAACTATAGAACTATGCACAGTTATTTTCAGTATTTATAGGTGGGGTATAACTCTTTTTATATATAGGTTATGATTGGCGATTACTTGGGCCAACACGAGGAATTTCCTCTTGCGGTCATGCACGAATTTGTTGATTCAATGAAATTTTCAGAAATGAAGTTTCAGTCTGCTATTCGTGAATTTCTCAAAGGTTTTAGACTTCCAGGGGAGGCTCAAAAAATTGATCGCATTATGGAGAAGTTTGCAGAGAGGTAAGGACACCATGTATTATTCTCCCTTTTCTGAATCTAGTACAAATATTAAGCTTGCTAGTTATTTGTCAATTAGGTGATGAAAACCTATATTAAGTTATCTTATCCGTTTTTCCCCAGTTAAACTAACATTTTCTGTTCCACTGTTGTCTTTGAGTAGATATTGCGCAGATAATCCGGGTCTGTTCAAGAAAGCAGATACTGCCTATGTTCTAGCCTATGCAGTTATCATGTTGAATACAGATGCACATAATCCAATGGTTTGGCCGAAAATGTCAAAATCAGATTTCACACGTATAAATGTTACGAATGATCCTGAAGATTGCGCTCCAACTGAACTTCTGGAAGAGATCTATGATTCCATTGTACAAGAAGAAATTAAACTAAAAGATGATGACAGCAGCATGAAGAAGTTCAGCAGTCAAAGGCCAGGAGGAGAAGAAAGAGGTGGTCTTGTCAGCATTCTTAATCTGGGTTTGCCAAAAAGAATATCAGCAGCTGATGCTAAGTCTGAGACTGAGGATATTGTTAGGAAAACACAGGAAATTTTCCGGAAGGATGGAGTGAAAAGAGGAGTTTTTCACACTGTAAACCAAGTTGACATTATAAGGCCCATGGTGGAAGCTGTTGGATGGCCTTTGCTTGCTGCTTTCTCCGTTACAATGGAAGTAGGTGATAACAAACCAAGGATTCTTCTCTGCATGGAGGGATTTAAAGCTGGCATACATATTGCATTTGTTCTTGGAATGGATACAATGCGATATGCCTTTCTAACATCGCTTGTCAGGTAAACTTGCAACAGTTTGTTTCACATCCCCACTTATGTTTGATTGTTAAATATTTATTCAGGTTGCCTTGTGTATTGGCAATTTTTGTGAGGTATTGTGCCATTGCAGTGCAAGTTTTATTTGAATGGCGTGTTGACTATTTTTCCGTCCTTAGGTTCACTTTCTTGCATGCTCCTAAAGAAATGCGGAGCAAAAACGTTGAAGCACTGAGGATATTACTGTCTTTGTGTGACTCAGAACCTGATACCCTTCAAGATACTTGGAATGCAGTTTTAGAGTGTGTTTCTCGGCTAGAATTCATTATTTCTACTCCTGGAATTGCTGCAACAGTAATGCATGGGTCAAACCAGATATCCAGGGATGGTGTTGTTCAGTCATTGAAGGAATTAGCCGGGAGACCAGCTGAACAAGTTTTTGTAAACAGTGTGAAGCTGCCCAGTGAATCCGTTGTGGAATTCTTTACTGCTCTATGTGGTGTTTCAGCTGAAGAGCTGAAACAGTCTCCTGCCCGTGTTTTCAGCTTGCAGAAGCTTGTTGAGATCAGTTATTACAATATAGCTCGTATTCGCATGGTACACTTCTGATAGTCTTTTATCCTACTCGATGCATGGTTAATTATGATATTAAACATGTCACAACACATACCCTATCCTCGCACCTCATGCAAAGTATGGATACACTTAACATTAACAATAACACAAGCAGAGAGTAAATCGGAGAACTTTGTTACCTTTGCTGTTTATTCTGTTCTTAATTTGACTTATCTCTAGTGTGCATTGTTACAAGTTTTGGTGTTTGTTATAAAATGCTTCCTCACCCCTTGTCGAAGTAATATTGAAGGCCTGATAGATTATGTATCTTAGGCTATACATCCATTTTGATACTTATATTACATGCACATATTACTTATTTTGTTTGTTTTGTAACATATACCAGGTCTGGGCAAGAATTTGGTCTGTCCTTGCTGAACATTTTGTAGCTGCTGGTAGCCATCATGATGAAAAGATTGCAATGTATGCCATAGATTCTCTGAGACAGCTGGGGATGAAATATTTGGAACGTGCTGAGCTCACCAATTTCACTTTCCAAAATGATATTCTCAAACCTTTCGTTATTATTATGCGGAATACTCAAAGTCAGACCATAAGGAGCCTGATTGTTGACTGCATTGTTCAGGTTGCTTGCTTGGTCTTTTCTAAATTTGAAAATTAATATGTTTCATGGATTTTTTGTTATTCAGTAGTATGCAGCCATTTTTTCAGCAGCTAATCAGTATTTTATTTTTAGATGATAAAATCTAAAGTTGGAAGCATAAAATCGGGGTGGAGGAGTGTTTTTATGATATTTACAGCAGCTGCAGATGACGAAGTTGAATCGATAGTTGAAAAATCATTTGAGAACGTTGAGCAAGGTGACAAACTGTCCATCAAACTCTTGCACTTTTATCCTAGTTTTAGTATATTTTCTCACTCTTTCGTTCCGATAAATGTTTGTGTAACCACTAGTTTGTTTGCAGTTATTCTTGAACACTTTGACCAGGTGATTGGAGACTGCTTCATGGATTGCGTCAACTGTCTCATCAGGTTTGCCAATAACAAAGCTTCAGACCGTATAAGCCTGAAAGCTATTGCCCTTCTCAGAATATGTGAGGATCGGCTTGCAGAGGTATGTTTTCAAGCTACGTTTTGCCCTGATAATTCAGCGTTATACTCATCTATTATAACTTAAATCCTATGCCCCACTCTCCTTCCCATTCGTATCTATGTTTTGGGCTATCATTGAGCTCTCTCACTTCCTTTTGAGTTCTCCCACTGTAACTACATATGCTCATTTGCCTAGCATGTGATAATTCTCAGGGACTTATACCTGGTGGTGTTCTCAAACCTGTTGATACCAATGAGGATGAAACTTTTGATGTGACAGAGCATTACTGGTTTCCAATGCTTGCCGGTTTATCTGATCTGACTTCTGACTTTAGAGCCGAAGTTAGAAACTGTGCTCTGGAGGTGTTGTTTGATTTGCTGAATGAAAGGGGGAAAAAGTTCTCCACACCTTTCTGGGAGAGTATCTTCCATCGCATCTTGTTTCCAATTTTTGATCATGTGAGTCATGCTGGAAAGGAAAGCTTAATATCTTCTGGGGATGTAAAATTTCGTGAAACAAGCATTCATTCTCTTCAGCTCCTCTGCAATCTCTTCAATACGTTCTACAAGGTACTGATGAAGTTTTCTTCATTTGCTCCCTTTATGCTCATCTTGTCCATTTTACTCAATTAATTTTCATACTTGCTGCAGTACTTGTCATGTTTACTGCATAAAATCATACAGCTATTTTTTCATGACATATTATTGCATGCTGCAAATTTGACCGTCGAATTATTCACCTTTGGAGCAGGAAGTTTGTTTTATGCTGCCTCCACTTTTAAGTTTGCTCCTAGACTGTGCGAAGAGATCAGATCAGACAGTTGTTTCAATTTCTTTAGGAGCATTGGTTCACCTCATAGAGGTTGGAGGCCATCAATTTAGTGAGGGCGACTGGGATATGCTCTTAAAAAGCATAAGGTGACCATCTTTCATTACAAAATTTTATTTTCAATTGCTGTTATCTAACTTTTTCTTTCACTTGCCAGAGATGCATCATACACAACTCAACCGCTGGAGCTGTTGAATGCTTTGAGTTTAGACAATCCGACAAAGAACCTAGCTCTGACAGGAGATATAGAGGCCGATGCCTCTGATTCTCCACGGGTTGATCATAATCCGGACGATATTAAAGATAATGGGAAAGTTTCTGCCCAGGCATCTCCAAGGATTGGTACTCCTGGTGCTGATGGTTCTGAAGGTTATCACTTAACTTTGTAGAACTTTGGATTTATGCTTAAACAATTTACAAGATTGCCTTATGCTACTGCTGGAAAATAATTTCTTGTTATGTAGGACATGTTGGGCCTGATAAACTATCTGAAAGAAAATTGAATTTATACATGCCATGTTTTTTAACCTTTATTGTTTCCCATTTAAGGTCGTCCATCGTCATCTGGAAGGGCTCAAAAGGATGGGGATGATGTGAATCTGCAACGGAGCCAGACTTTTGGTCAAAGATTCATGGACAACTTGTTCCTTCGGAATCTCACATCTCAACCAAAAAGCTCTATTGCCGAAGTGTCTGTACCCTCTTCTCCATATAAGGTATTTTGCATGTGCACACTCCCTTGCTTTTTATCCATTTGATAAATCTTGCTAATTTACACTCTTCACTGGTCATTCCATTTTTTTTTCATAGATTTATTGTTTCTCCAAGTAATATGATAAATATGGAAATTTCTTAACTAATTACGTTCTTCTGTAGCATGAGGATCCTATAGAACCTGACAGCAGAGAAGAAGAGAGTCCAGCTCTAGGAACTATTAGAGGCAAATGCATTACACAATTACTACTACTCGGAGCTATCAACAGTATCCAGGTATTTTAATGTCTTCTCTGCATTGCTAGTATGGTCTTAAGCAGACACTATTATTCCTTCCAGAACACCTGATCCCCAGTAAGCTTTAGAGGACATGTGCCGGGTGTTTTGAACTGACAGTTGCATCTTTCCTGTTTGGTGTTAACTCTGCAGCAAAAATACTGGAGTAATCTGAAAACACCCCAGAAGATTGCGATTATGGACATCTTGTTCTCTTTCATAGAATTTGCTGCTTCCTACAATTCATATTCTAATCTTAGAACACGTATGAATCACATTCCCCTGGAGAGGTTGGTGACTGATCCTTATGGACTGAGTAATAGATATTTTTCCTCCTTACATAGAATTGTGATCTAATAATTATTTACAGGCCACCTTTAAACCTTCTCCGACAAGAGTTGGAAGGAACCACCATATATTTGGACGTTTTGCAAAAGACAACTTCTGGGCTTGCGGATGATACATCTAACACGGAAGACAAACTAGAAGGTGCAGCGGAAGAAAAATTGGTAACGTTCTGTGAACAAGTGCTGAAAGAAACATCTGAGCTGCAGTCCACTTTGGGTGAGACTACTAACATGGATGTTCATCGGGTACTGGAGCTGCGTTCTCCGGTGATTGTGAAGGTAAATACATCTTAATTGTTTACACATTTGTGAGTGAGACTATTTGTTAGAGGATACTTTTTCTAATTTCATTTTGTTTCAGGTTTTGGAAGGCATGTGCTTCATGAACAACACAATCTTCAGGAAACATATGAGAGAGTTCTACCCTCTACTGACGAGACTTGTCTGCTGCGAACAGGCAAGTTACTGAAGTCCTTAGTGCATCAGCTTTGGCTTAGTTTATCTTGTAGAGTCTAACTCAAATGAGTTTTTCTGCTGTTGCAGATGGACATACGAGGTGCATTAGCGAACCTATTCAAAGCACAATTGAAGCCACTTTTGCAACAGTAAATGATCTAATACGCCATGATTTTGTGTCAAGCTAAAACACTCTCAATGTGATTTTACTTCCCACAGTTTGGGTTGTTGTTTTTTTTTCTACATTGGAATGATTTTTTTTCTCCTGATTTGAGAGAGCACATCCCAAATGAAATTGCCATTTTCATACCGTAACAGTTCTTTTTTTCTTCGCGATTTCTTGTTCTCGATTTGTTATATTCGCGTCAAACTTAAAACCTCAAATTTTAAGATGTTATATTGGTTGATTCTTAGCAAGTTAGGATGCTGTTCGTAATCCTACTTTGCTCAGACTCACAGTACTGTTTGTTTCATAGACATCACAATGTGGACTTTTGAATGGTGCTATCACAGTTTATTAGTTTCGATCAAACACTGACTTCATCTTTTGTGAGTACACGATAGCAAAAATCATGAGTGTAACCAAGTGCTGTGAGTACACGATAGTAAAAATCATGAGAGTAACCAATTGCTAATAGCTCAATTGCAAAAGTCTAGAGGATGCCGGTTCGAGTAGCGCTTGTACGAGACCATATTATCTAGGTTTCGGATTTATAAATATTTAGTAACATGTTTTGAACCAACTCGTACGCGTCTACAACGTGTCAACGTATGCACTTGGTTGTTCACTGGCAATGCGATCCCCATTTTAGGCGTCTTAAAAGAGTGGCAGAATCAACTTTTGTATATGGTTTTAGTGTTTTATAAAATACTACACCTCTATTTTTTCTTTCATACTCAACAAAGTCCCAATAAAGATTACGCGTTGGGTAGAGAGTGGATTAAAGCTCAAAGAGACAAAGGAGATAAGAAGATGATGGTGCATGCACAAAAGCAAAAGCACCGATTTATAATTTACTTTGCATTTGCATGGCAAACTTGGAAAAGTGATCGTGCACATGCATGATGGCCTAACTAAAAGATTCAAAGTTAGTAAACGCGTTTTTGCTTTAATTTTTGGATTTCTATATTATTCTTTTGCTCAAAAAAGTCAAAACTAAAGATAATTTAGTATCATATTTTACTAAATTAACTAGTGATAAAGATCCAATTTGAATTCGGTTCGGACATAACCATCACTGGAATTGAGGTTAACTCCAAAATTTTATTTAAATTCGGTTCAGTTTTGGTTTCATTATCAAATTTAAAAAGCACAGTCTTTATTAATTAATTAAGTAGACGTTGAAAAATACAATTAGCAAAATCATAATAAGAAAAAAAACAGCAAAGAAAAAAAAGGGAAATCTCTATCATATACGTAATTTGCATGAAAGTGATTGCGGACATGATGCCCAAAAAAGGATTCAAAGTCATTTAACGCGTTTTTGTTTTGTTTCTTAATTAAATTTGTATAGTTTTCTTGTAAAATCTAGTGTAATTTATTTAGTATTAATAATTAAATAGTAAAGATTTTTGACAAAAACCTCGTAGTTGTCAGTTTGAATAACATTTGGGATGAAACTTTATAATCTGTTTTGGTCGCGAATATGAAAAAATGTATAAGTTTTGGACCAGAATTTTTTTGTTATGTAATCACTCAACTAGTTAAATAGTATTGACTGGTTCCAAACTTGAAGCCGGGTTATGTCGAGGCTGTAATAAAACAGAATTGAGGTTAAGGATCAGTGGCGGAGATAGAGCATAAGCATGTAGGTCAATTGACTCTGGTGAAATTGAAAATTTTTCTGATTTTTTAGGAAAAAAATTAAATTGACCTTTGTAAAATAACACATTTGACCCCTATAATTTTTTTTAATAACACGATTAACTTTTTGATTATTTTTTTGAGCCTCATGAACTGATTTCCTAGCTCCGCCACTGTTAAGGATGTTCTTCATTTTTGTACAACAAAACGTGCAAGTAGAAATAGAGAAATAACCTCCTCCATAATCTCCAAATCATTCTAGCGTTTGTCATCTTCAAAACCATGGACCTGAGATCATTAACACCATATATAACTGCGAGAAAACATCAAAGAAAGTTTAAAAAATTAATGGATCTCTGAATCAGAGGAAGTTATCTTATTATCTTTGTGTTTGCTTTCTTGTTTTTTATTCTAATTTTTGCTAAGAAACCAAGCTAATGGTTACCAAACTCGTTTCATTTCTATGACATTTACTAGCTTAGAAAAACAAAAAATGTGTGCATGAAGTAGCCAGTAAGTACTAAGTAGAGTAGCCTACGATAAATGACCAAAAGATTTGGATTTGAGACCCACCAATGAGACTTATAACAGTGTAACACAAGAAAAAAACAAGTGTGAGGCACCGACACATGACTCCACACAACTCTATTTTCCAATTTTAAAACCGACATTTTCTGTTGATGTCAAAAAAAAAAAAAAAAAAAAACCGACATTTCTGCTTTACATTTCTGAATCATCACATATAAGTGGTTCAAGTCTATAATTTTCTTTACAAGTTTTAGAAAATATATTCATATATTTATTTTTAGTGTTTGTGTATTGTATAATGCAAGATACAATATGTCAGCAAGATAATATTATCATTTTTAAATAGAAACAGTTATCATTTGCTCAATGGTGAGTACCGACGAGGATATTGGTTTGAGAGGAGACGTGTAGATAAAGGTTGTCTCAAAGTTACCTTCAAGGATCACATCTCACTTCGTTGTTGAATTCATTTTGATAACAATTGTTTCATTCAATCCATCACAAGGTTGGTCCCATTTGTCCACTTTTTTTTTATGCCACACCCAATTTGGTACATGTGTTTAGCTCTAGAGTAATAAATGAAGAGTTCATATTTTTTTCCCGAAAAATTTATATATTTCATTAAAATTAAAATAGTTTAGGTTAACAAATAAAATATTTTAAACAAATGGTCATGTGGAAAAAAAAGATAAGTAAAAATATGTAAGCATATATTATAATACAAAAAAATTGGTCTATCGTCTCGACCAAAGCGATGAAGGTAAATAAGGTAGACGAAACGATGAAGATTTTAAAATTTTTTAAAATTCGACTATATATGAGTCTGAACTTCGATTAACAGTCCCAAGCTATGATAAAAATTAATTTCATTTTCATTAAGTTTAATTAGGTTTGTTAAATTAAATATATAAAACTCTCAAAATATCAATAATCGTCCTAAAAATGTTTTCTAACTGGTGTGCTAGTCTGAATTGGATGATGATAGTGATAACACACATGATTAGGTTATATGTTTTAGTCAGACTTTTAAATCCAAAACGATAACATATTAACACAACAACAATAATGCTAACAATTACTAGGTTTTATATCATTGTAAGACTTTGTTCTCCTCAAAAGAGAAAAATTGTGCTTAACAAAATAATTGCATCCACAAGTCTGATCAGTAACGTTTTATAAAATCGTGTAGATTATGGTCTGACAAATTTTTTCAACAAATACAAAAGCCTCCTTAACATTTTGTTGATGTCCAAATCCAATAATTCTAGTTTAATTTCAACCATAACCAATAGTATAAAAAGCAAGGCTAGGTCATCTATTATTTTTCTTCCTTAGCCATTACCCTCTCTCTCTCTCTCTCTCACACACACACACACACCATCACACACCACACACCTCAACTCTTCAATTTGGTTCATTCATAGAGTGTTCGAGAGACACTCTTCAATTTCATCTATCTTTATAAGATCCTACTAGATTATGGCAAAGTTTCCACAAGTGGGAGCATCGATCTTGTTCCTCTTTCTTACCATAATCTCTCTATGTTCCGCTCACAAAGTGGTTTCTTCTAAAGGGTTGGTTCAAATAGAGTGTTTAAGAGTCCCTTCGTCTGAGTTCGCCGAAGCGGCCAAAACCGTCATTGATGCTATCAAGAAAGCCGGAGATATAGTCTCCAAGTTCGACAAAAAGATTGGGAAGTCGAGAGTTTCCAATGCTATTCTTGATTGTGTTGATCTTCTTGATTCTGCCGCTGAAGAGCTTTCTTGGATCGTCTCTGCCTGTCTAAACCCCAACGGTATTAATTTATATTTTTACACTTACTTGTCTTTTTTCTTTGTTTTGCATGCAAAATCGTGTTGCAAGCATTGAATCTTTAAAAATAATATAAAATACTAGTTATATAATTCTAAAAGATACAATGTTCAACAAGATTACGTACATAAACTGAAATACAAAGTTACAAATACCAATTTTCTTTCAACAACTTCTATTATTAATTTATTACAAAGGTTCTAGTAACCACAAACCAGAGAAACTTTGTTTACATGCAAAACAAAATGCGGTATAGTTCGTGCTAATTTATCCGTTTTAACATTAGTATTATACACTAAATATAAAATAAATTACAAATACCAATTATTCAAAAATAAATAAAAAGTTTAAAGTTTTAAAAAAATACGATATCTTGCATTTAGAGTTGTACTACTATTAAGTATTAATTAAGTCTATTTTTTATGTTATTTTTTTTTTACTCAGTAGTAGTACTGTTTAACTAGTAAAAGTAACATTACTAAAGTCCATTTATTAAGCATCAATTGACACGAACCAACCTTTTTGTTTTTACTTTTTTTTTAATGAAACAAACTGTTTGATAACTTTCAAGACTTTTGTTCTGCTGAATCGGATTCACAGAACTTTTTTTTGCTTTAAAGAAGAAAGTGATTTGGTATCTTATCGTCGGTGATTAATCTTCGACGTGGGTATAAAATCTTGAAAGTAAACCTTGAAATCTTGCATCTTTAAAGGATGAAAGATGAATAAAACGTCAGAAAAAAAAAAAACTTTGTTATAGATCTTGATATTCTAATATGAGTACAAAATGTATACGTCAGTAATTAATTACATTGTCGATTTTTAAATACTATAGTTTTATGTAGCCAACTCACATGCATGTGTTTCGAATTATTTGGGATTTTAGAAAAAAATAAAATAAAAGAACTTCCTTTATCAAAATTTATATACAAAAAGTACTGCACAATAAATTAAAAAATCTAATAAGTCTACCAAAACATAATTTAAAAATTAACTCTAAATTATTATCCGCTGATTAAATGCTATTATTATTGATTTTTTTTTTATCAATAATCTCAGTTAAAAAAATAATAACTGTAAAAAAAAATTATTATGTACGATAATGTAAGAAGTAAAATGTAAATGAATGGAATAGTAATGAAGTGCATCACACTGTCACTGTCAGGTAAAGACAACAGTACAGGGGACTTGGGTTCGGATCTACGGACATGGATAAGCGCCGCACTTTCTGACCAGGACACATGTCTCGACGGCTTCGAGGGGACAAATGGTTTTATCAGAAAAGTCGTGGCCGGTGGTCTTAACCGGGTCAGTTCAACAGTCCGAAATTTACTAACCATGGTTCACTCTCCTCCCTCTAAGCCCAAATCCAAGCCCATGAAAGCCCACACGACGTCCACAATTCATAGTGGCTTCAGTAAGTTTCCTTCATGGGTTAAACCCGGTGATCGGAAGTTGCTGCAAACTGATGGCTCACAAATGGCGGCTGACGCGGTTGTTGCCGCGGATGGGACCGGGAATTTCAAGACGATAGGTGACGCGGTGTTGGCCGCACCGGAGTATAGTAAGAAAAGATATGTGATACATGTGAAAGGAGGTGTATATGCGGAGAATGTGGAGATCAAAAAGAAGAAATGGAACATTATGATGGTTGGTGACGGCATTGATGTCACCGTGATCACCGGTAATCGGAGTTTTATCGATGGCTGGACTACTTTCCGATCTGCGACATTTGGTTAGTAAAAAAGATTTAAGCGTTTTTCACATAATTTATCTAGAAATTAATCTATCCAGTATACTAATCTAATCATATCAAGGATATAACCCAAAGTAAAACTAAATAAAACTTAGGACTTATATTTTCTATTTCAAAATATATTGCAATGTCAATTTATATAGTCGAACCAAAAATTGTAGTATTCTATCTTGCAAGGTTTCTTTTACTATTCAAGAAGATTTTGAATTGGTTATAAAATTTGTTTTGCAGCTGTGAGCGGTCGAGGATTTATTGCTCGTGATATAACATTCCAAAACACAGCCGGACCAGAAAAGCACCAAGCAGTCGCACTACGGTCGGATACAGATCTCGGGGTCTATTATCGATGCGCGATGAGAGGTTACCAAGATACTCTTTACGCCCACTCAATGCGTCAATTCTTTAGAGAATGCATTATAACAGGAACCGTAGACTTTATATTCGGAGACGCAACTGCCATATTCCAAAACTGCCAAATCAAAGCCAAACAAGGCCTACCAAACCAAAAGAACAGCATCGCGGCTCAAGGACGTAAAGATCCAAACGAACCAAGTGGATTCACAATCCAGTTCAGCAACATAACAGCTGATACCGATCTAGTTCCACACTTAAGTACCACCGCTACTTACTTGGGTCGACCGTGGAAGTTGTATTCTCGAACAGTGTTTATGCAAAACTACATAAGTGATGCACTTAGGCCGGAAGGATGGCTCGAATGGAACGGGGACTTTGCATTGGATACATTATATTATGGTGAGTATATGAATACCGGACCGGGGGCTAGTCTAGACCGCCGTGTTAAGTGGCCAGGATACCATGTATTGAATAACTCGACCGAGGCTAATAACTTTACGGTAGCTCAATTCATACAAGGGAACCTTTGGTTACCATCAACTGGTGTCACGTACATTGCTGGTCTAGGTTCGTAAACTAATCATGTTTGATTGTATGATCTATAGTATATATCTCTTCATATATCATTTCTATTATTCTATACAATTTATTATTTGTCTGGATGTTTTATATTTTGTATATGGTTTTGGTAATGATAATTGAACAACAAGTTGGATATTTTATTGAATGATGAATTATTTATTAATATTTAGTTCGTTTAATTAGATATATGGTAAATTGCTGTCAAAAAAAAAAAAAAAAACATTAGATATATGGTAAACTTTGGCTGATTAGTTAATTGGGGATGAATAAGAGAGGTCCTTTTTTTTTTTGTCATCAAATAAGAGAGGTCCCTATTAGAGGAAAAATACTTGGGTTCACCCCTAAAATGAACATATTTGTTCACCTCCTATTATTTTAACCAATAAAAATTTCACGTGATACCATGTTGCTTATGGAAACAAAATCTGTATACTTTTAGTAAAACATGTTTAAATATTATTTTAAGGTTTAGATTTTACAATTAAAAAAAATATATATCGGTTATATGTATACATATTTTGTTTCCATAATTTGTTTCGTTTTTATGATTTTAGTTTTTTTTTTTTTTAAATATTGTCTAACATGGCATAATACTCTTTTTTTATTGGTTAGAGTAATAAGAGATTAACAAGAAGGTTCACCATAGAGGTGAACCCAAGAATTGCTCCTATAAGATAACCCAAAAATTGTTCAAAAGAAAAAGAAAGTCATATATGTTGTAAACTATATCTCTATATAGATAATGAAAATCAAACCAAAACAAGAACAAAGAGGAAACAAAAACTAGAGAGAATAGAGAAATATCTTATCTTATTACCTTTCATATAAGCTTACACAAATAGTAGCTAAGGTCATCTATATATACTGCTACAAGATTATCCAAAGGGGATGTATGACCAAAGGGATGTATAGCCAAAGAGGATGTATGTCTAAAGGATGTATGTTTAAGGGAGATGTTTCCTTAGTGTTTAAGTAATGCATTTATCACATGTTTTATAACAATATATGATTAAATCATTTTTAATACATTTAATTGTTTGAAAATTAGTTTTTTTTAGAAAAAATATACGTGGAGAAAAAAACTATAATAAACTATATTTGCTTATCAATTGGATGTGTAGAAGTGTGGTTTACCACCCTCCCTTTAAACAACACGGTTCAAACAAAGACAAACCAGGGAAAAAAGTCAGAGAGTTCGTCCAACGACATAAGCCCGATAAGCTCAACACCGACCTACGAGAAAAAAAAGGAAAATATGTAACGATTCCGAAAAAAAAAAGAGGTAGACTTATCAAAAAATAAGGAAATAGAATATATCTTGAAACGAAAACATGCAAATCTCTGGCTATATATATAAGGAGGAGATCATCTGAACAAGAAAATACAAAGAGAGAAGTAGAGAAAGAGCAAGAGAGATATATCAAGATAAAGAAGTTGGACTCTTCTTCTTCGTGTGTGTGTTTCTTGTCTCTGAAGTACTTATGGGAGAACGCAAAAACCTAAACAAGTACTACTCGCCAGACTTTGATCCGAGCAAGATACCTCGACTCCGGAAACCGAAGAATCAGCAGAAAAAGATTAGGTTTATGCTTCCAGTACGTGTTCGATGCAACACATGTGGTAATTACATGTCAGAAGGCACCAAATTCAATCGCCGTGAGGAAGACGTCATCAACAAGACGCACGTAGGCATTGAAATATTTAGGTTTTACATCAAGTGCACAAACTGCTTGGCAGAGGTGACAATTAAGACCGATCCAAAGAACAATGGTTATACTGTCGAATCAGGTGCAACTAGTCTTTATAATGGACACGATCAGGTTAAAGAGGAGAAGGAAACTGAAGAAAACGCATTGGGGTCTTTAGAGAGGAGAAGTGTGGTATCTAAAAGAGAGATGGAAGTTATGACTACGCTTGATGAGCTTAAGTCTATGAAGTCTAGACGAGCCTCGGTGAGTGTAGAATCAATGCTTGAGGCTTTGAGTAGAAGAAGAAAACAAGAAGAAGAGAACGTGGAGGAAGAGTTGCTCATCAAGTCTATAAATTTTGGTAAGCGGATCACTAGGGTTGATGATGAAGAGGAAGACAAAAACTATGAGGTGTTTGATGAGAAGAAGAAGAAGAAGAAGAAGAAGAGTAATAAGAGACAAGATTTTGGTAAATCTCGAACAAGACAAATCTCGAACAAGACTGTTTGCATAATCCCCAAGAAGAATGTAAAGGGACTTGAATCTCTATGTCACACTTATGGTATCGACAGTGATGGGGACAAGTGAATCAGGTTATTTTTATAAATTTTTTTGTTTCATATATAATATTGGTTTTTAGTTGAATCGATTACCTTAATCAGATTTTTGTATTTTTCTTTTCTGCATGATCAAATCCTTGTCAAGCAAATCAAGAACATATTTGAAACTTACCAAACCGCTTGACTGACTCCAAATTACCCTGTCTCAAATTCCGCCTTCAGTGTATAGCTGAACTTGAAAGCTTTCTTGTAAGAACTGACATACAAGCAATTATATTCAAAAATCACATCAAAAAGTTTTTGTTTTTAGTGAAATCAGAAAGAAAATAAGCTCAAAAAGCTGAAGTACAATGAAAAAGCTGATTCAAATCTGTATTGAATGACCAGATCACGATGGTTAATCGAAGTCTTAATTACCATATAATGAGGTTTATAAAGCTCGCCAGGTGTTGTGGGTGTATGTATAAGCAATGTTACGGTTTAACAGTTTGTTAACTGATCACATCTTAGATACTGAAAAAACCTGATCTTGGTTAGACAGATTCTCTTTGAATTTATGTGATTTGATTAAGTAGGAAGCTGTGAAATACTGTAATTGCAGGACTTTACTATTATGACATAGCCAGAAAAAAACTATCGAGAGCTTGAAAAGGCCCTATTATAGCAAGAGCTCAGGCTCATAACAGGTTGATTTAGTGATCAGTTTTGAGCTTTAAGATCGAACTATCGAGAGCTTTTATTCTTTCTATCAGACCTTTTATGCCTTAGGACATTTTATAACAGCAAGACATTAGTGTCCTTAAAACTTGTAAACGTACTAAGGTTGGTGTTTCTTTACCTTTGTCTTGATCTCCATAACAGCTCTGTAACAGCTCATCTCATGGTATCTTCTTCTTGAATATCTGAGCGTGTATAACTAATCTTGATGATACTGCTGCATATGAACACTCAAACTCTAACAAAATAATGGATGATGTAGATTGTAAAACAGGCTGAATATTTGAGTGTCCTAAGAGATGAAAATTATGATAAGATCTTGGTACATCATCTGAGTTTCTTTTTTTCAGTATCAACATTCATCTTACTGTTAGACTTGGTCTCATATCTTTGGAAGGGTATTAACGATCACATTCACAAGAAAACAGAGATACAACAAACAAAGACGCGACCTCATGGATTCAAAGACAATTTTGTTGTGAAAGAATTAAAAAAGAGATTTTGTTGTGAAAAAATTAATATATATAAAGTTAGCTTTTTTTCTCTTCTCATAATGCCACCTAAGCATCCATCTAAGCCACATTTTTTTTACATTAAAATAAATTTAAAACATTCATTTAGTGCATATTTATGCTACTTATTTAATTAATAGAAAATTTATATAAATAAAAATAAATTATGTAAATAAATGAAATTTTAAATAAGAAATACTTTCATTTTTTATTAGTTAGTGGTATTAATATAATTCAACTTTCATTTTAAATTGATCATAGTTTAAAATTTTATATGTGTTACTGAGTTTAAGAATGTAAGTAAATTTTAAATTTATGGTAGAATAGAAACAACATTTATGTAATTGTATATATAAAATTTTAAAGGGAAAAAATAAAATTGAAAGTGAAATATTAGTTTATAACATGATCAATAAGAAAATACTTTTAATCCAAATTTAAATATTGAAACATAATAATTCAAGATAAAATAACTATAATATGTTTTGAAAATCAATTAAAAAAATAAAATATTACAATATGAATAAAAAATTAACAAAAAAATTATAAACCTCCCGCGCGCAGCGCGGGTCAACTGCTAGTGAATAATAAATTTTTTCGGAAAAGTGTGGAATGATTTTGCAGGAAAGAACATAGAAAACATTCACTTTCCCTCTCTAGCTAGCTGAAACGTTTAACAGTTTACTCAACGGATATTCTCATTTATTAGTCGGTCATTAAGCTTAAGCTATAACACTGATCCAATGGCATTTACCAAAAAAAGAAAAAAAATATTTGATCCAATGGCTATATGAACACTTGATGCAATCCTATATAATCTTGAAATCAGTTTGTTTGTCTCCATCCTGGAAATTGTCAAAAACCTAACTATGTATAAAGGTTTTCTTATTATCAAATGTCGGAGGCGAATGCCTTTTTATACAAACATGTGATATAACCTAAGTATTTAATTGTAATTACCAAACTATACATAAAGTCTAGGCTAATTACACAATATAGCACATCTCTCTTAATACCCCCCTCAAGTTGGAGTATGTAGATCACAAATACCCAGCTTGAGCAAAAACATATCAAACTCCTTTCGGCCAAGAGCCTTAGTGAGAATATCCGCAAGTTGTAGCTTCGTCGAAACATATTGTGGATCAACCACCCCTCGAACAATCTCATCACGTATAAAATGAACATCTTTCTTGACATGCTTTGTTCGTTCATGAAACACCGGATTACGACTGAGGTGAATTGCCGACTGATTATCACAATGAAGAGGAATAGGATACGTACAGTCAACACCAAGCGTCGTAAGCAGTTCCCGCAACCATAACAACTCACTAACGGTATCGGCCATAGCCCGATATTCAGCTTCAGTTGAAGATCGAGAGACCGTATCTTGTTTTCTTGTTTTCCAAGAAATAGGCGAACCACCTAATTGTATAAACCATGCGGTGAGAGAACGACTAGTAAGAGGACAAGTCGCATAGTCGGAATCACACCAAGCTGTCAAACGTAAGTCAGAATCAGCACTCAAGAAAATCCCTTGACCCGGACGACCCTTAAGATAACACACGGTCCGTACGGCCGCATCCCAATGCTCGGAACGAGGTTCATTCATAAACTGTGACAAAATATGAATGGCATAGGACAATTCCGGGCGAGTAACAACAAGATAAATTAACCGTCCAACTAACCGGCGATAGCGAGAAGGATCCGGTAAGAAATCACCAATCGCATGAGCCAACTTATGATTTTGTTCAATCGGGTGTGAAACTGGTCGAGCCCCAAGAAGACCCATCTCTGAAATAATATCGAGTATATACTTCCGTTGGCATAAGTACATGCCCGACGTATTCCGAGCAACCTCGATACCCAAAAAATATTTCAAAACTCCAAGATCCTTCATATGAAAACACGAACTCAAATATGCTTTAAATTCATCAATTAGAGCTTGTGAACTAGCCGAGATAATCAAGTCGTCAACATAGACCAAGACATGCAACCGAAGGGCTCCCGAAACATCACTCACAGTAAATAAGGAGTAATCCTCAATGGACTGAGTAAAACCATATTCGAGAAGAGCCTTGGAAAGCTTAGCGAACCAACACCGTGGAGCTTGTTTGAGTCCGTAGAGAGATTTATGCAAACGACACACTTGAGTCTTATCCTCATTACGAAAACCCGGAGGAAGACGAATAAACACTTCTTCCGTCAAATCACCATGAAGAAACGCGTTATGTACATCCATCTGATGTACCTCCCAATCACGGGATACCGAGACTTCTAAAAATGATCTCACCGTCACCATCTTACACACCGGCGCAAATGTGTCGTTGTAATCAATACCCTCCGTCTGGTTATTACCAAGGACCACCAAACGAGCTTTGTATCTCTCAAGAGAACCATCGGACCGATATTTTAATGTAAACACCCACTTACAGCCCAAGGCCTTCTTGCCTTTAGGGAGTGTCTCTACAGTAAAGGTTCCTTGCTCTTCAAGAGCCTCAATCTCACGTCGAACCGCGTCACGCCAATTTTCATCTTCAAAAGCTTCAGCATACGTGCGTGGAATAACTCCAGCCGTGATAGCCGCAAGAAACGCACGGTGATGATCTGAAAAATGTGAGCAATCAACATAGTCATGAATAGGGTACCACGACGAATCCAAAAAATCACTATCAGACCCAACATGGGTCGTACTAGTCGCATATCCTTGAAGACGAGTACTAGGAATTTTGGGACGACAGCCCTTCCCCATGGGAGGAGCATCGTGATCGGATGGAGAATCATCACCCTCAATAATCGAGTCAGAAGAAACAGAGCTGGAAGTATCTTCGTGAAAAGAAGCAATTGAACTCGTCGACGAATCCGTTTCCAAAGCATCGGGAACCAAAACAGGTTCGACAAGAGGAGGAAGGTCAGTCGGTGTCTCTGGAATCACCGGAGTCAGTGGTGCGAGGTCAGGACCAGGCGAAGGAATCACGCCAGGTTCGAGAGCAAAGTAGTCAGTATCGTCATGAGGAGACTGTCGCGAAGAAGAAGGAGAAGATACATCCAACGTCTTGGAAGAAAAAGGAAACTCGTGTTCAATAAAAACCACATCAAGCGAGGTAGAAATAACACCAGTATCCAAATTATAAACCTTCCAACCCTTCTTCCCAAATGGATAACCAATAAATACCGACCGAGTACTCCGGGAAGCAAACTTATCACCTCCATGCTTTTGGTTATGGACGTAACATAGACAACCAAAAACACGTAAATGTTTCAACGGTGGTGGACGTTGATATAACATTTCAAAAGGACTTTTGCCGTTTAACAATGGTGTAGGAGTGCGGTTAATCAAATAGCCAGCCGTTAAAACACAAAGACTCCAAAACTGAACCGGAAGTTGTCCTTGAAAACGTAGAGCCCGAGCAACATTTAAAATATGTCGATGCTTGCGTTCTACTCTACCATTTTGTTGTGGAGTTCCAACACACGAAGTCTCATGAATAATGCCGTGTTGTCTAAAAAAATCGGTAAGACACACAAATTCTGACCCATTATCACTCCGAATTTTCTTCACCTTTTGATCAAACTGCCGTTCAACAAGAGAAATAAAATTTCGTAGAGTAGACGGAGACTCAGTTTTGTTGGGTAACAAGTAAATCCATAAGGCACGTGAGTAGTCATCCAAAATAGTGAGAAAATACCGGGAACCACAAATCGACGTAGTCCGATACGGACCCCATAAATCACAATGAACTAACTCAAAAATCTCCGTTGTTTTATTAATGCTCAAAGGAAACGAATCACGAGATTGTTTTGCACGAATACAAACGTCACAAGTCTTAGAATCAAAACCACTATGAATACTAGAATCTGATAAATGCAACAACTCCATCGCCTTAGAAGCAGGATGACCAAAACGTCTATGCCACACATCACAAGACACCTTCTCCACAGCCCTTGTAGTATGTGCGACCTCAATGCCTCTAAAAAAATAAAGTCCATGCTGCGGTTCACCGGCTCCAATCACCATCTGAGTGATGCGGTCCTGAACAACACAAAGTCTATCAGTGATCTGAAAAATGCATCCCCTTTCTTTACACAACTGAGACACGGAGATAAGATGACATTGCAGCTCATCAACAAAAAAAACATTTTTCAGCTCGAGTTGAGACCCTAAGTGAACACTGCCTTGTTTTGTAGTCACGGTAAGACGTCCATCCGGTAATTTAATAAACATAGGAGCCATCTCCCGCACATCCAAGAGAAACTCAACACTACCAGTCATATGATTCGAAGCACCCGTATCAATAATCCAAGATTCGATAAAAAACTTACCCGAAAGATGCTCATGTGGTTCTCCTTTTCTCTCGCTGAGAACAGCACGTAACCTCTGCCAATCTGAATCACAAGTCATGAGCGATCTCGTGATGAGAGAGTGTGCTACTTATGTCCGGAGCTACCGTGAGTCGAATCCAAGACACCACCATAGCATTGTTAGCCCACCAGTCTTCAATATCGTCTGAGTCGTCAGCCGGTTTAAGAATAGAACCGTCAGCGAAACCAAACTTCTTCCTTGCTCGCAAAGCAAGTCGTATATTCATCGCCCATTCATCGTAATTAGAACCTCGGAGCTGCGGCTGTGAGATAACGGAGCCAGGATTATCACCAGACGATAAGTCATAAGGATCAATCCGTCGACGTGTTGATTCAACTCGCAACCGTGTCTCTTTTGTCACATATGAGGATTCCTCAGCCATCACGAGAGAAAGAGTAGATCGATTAGAACAGATCGAGTATACAAAGGTCAAAAAGAGAGATCAATCAAAATAGAAGTAACAAAGAGGATCGTAGAACCTAAAATCTTAGGTTTTGCTCTGATACCATGTCAAAAACCTAACTATGTATAAAGGTTTTCTTATTATCAAATGTCGGAGGCGAATGCCTTTTTATACAAACATGTGATATAACCTAAGTATTTAAATGTAATTACCAAATTATACATAAAGTCTAGGCTAATTACATAACATAGTATATCCCTCTTAATAGAAATTATTTAGGTTTTTGTAAGTAATCAAATTTAGCACAAGAACAAACAAATTCTTGAAATTTCAAAGTGATTCATAGCAATCGTGATGATGCCAATAACGGAGAGTGACAAGTTCCAAATTCAAATCGTACGTCGAGTGAACAAGTATAAGAAATTGTGTTAGGATATTGAAAGATAGGATCTTGACATATCATCGTATATTCTCGTATTTACTTCCTCTTGTATATTGATTAGGTCTAATGTGTTGTATATATATATTGACTAGCCGCTTTGGCATATGAAATACACAGAAACCTTCAATACGTTTTAAGGTTTATGACAAATTGAAGATGGAAAAAGAAAAAGACTTTGTTGAGAAAGAGTAAAGAACAAATCTATTCGGAAAAGTGAGGAATGATTTTTAGTTATTTCAGACCAAACTGAAAGCATATATATTTTTAGTAAGCTTCTTATTAAATAATAGTTTTGTATTATCATATGGTCTAATTTAAAAACCTTAAATATACATATATATGTTATTATTTTTATAATGTTGTGATATTTTCTTCAGACAACTATTGTCGAGAGATTCAAGACTATGCTGCAATGTTTGGTGTTTAGTTTTCAAAAATAATGGAGTTAAAGCGACAAGATTATGTGAGAATAATAAACTTTACCCTCAAACTTTCTTATAAACGATTATGTTGTTTTAGTTATAAGTATTTTTAAAAACTCTCGATAATGGTTTATATTTATTACAAGTTAAAACAAAAATAATTTTAAATAAATTAAAAATAAATTAATATAAATTATAATATATATATTTGAATATAATGGTAAATTAATTCAAGAAAATAAACGTTTGGTTACATCATATGCAAAAGTTGCTGAAAAAAATTAGAATCAAAGATTACATGAATCTACTAAAGTCCTCTTGATGCAAACCAAGCCCGTAAGCCTGCTTCGTACCTTTTATCTCCTTCTTTTTGAATGACTAAGAGTTTGTTCCGAACTTGTTTATCGAGCCAAGAGATGAGATTAGTTGCTGAGGTTGGCGGCTCTCCATGCTTCCTCCCATTACGCTCCCGCCATAGAGAGTGAATTGCTATTTGAAAACTGTAACGAATCAAGAAAGTTTGGATGCAATCCTCATAACGTTGTTGACTACTTCTTGCCAGGTCGTGGAGAAGTGGCGTTGGAGTAGTTGTTTAGCGAGGACAGTCCAGACTTCCGATGAGTAGCTGCAACTAAAAAACCAAATTATTAAAATATTAGCGCGGGTGTTTATCCAGTTAAACTTCAAAAAAATCATTATGCATTTAGATAATTCTATGTTTCTCCAAAATAAAAATCTCTACATTCTCCAAATTTACTGAAGAATAAAAGATGAAAGGGTAAAAATAACAAATCAAAACCCACGTTTCTAAAATAATCACGCTAATAACACCACTGACTCACACTTTATCATTTTCATCGAATCAATGATGATATTACTATCTTCATCAAACCATAAACTCATCCCTGAAATGAGCAAAAATTCACCAAGAATCGTGATTCGTGCCTGCGTCCACGTCTACATCGTGGAATTTTAGGGTTTCCATGGATCAAGGGACGATCAAGATCAAACCATCTGAGAAAACAAAAAGCAAGAAGAATACGGACGAGAAGATGAAGAAAGAAAGAGAGAAAGAAGAGAGATATCATCAGACTCAGATTGGTTTTTCCATTTAAGAAGGTGACTTTTATGTTTTCAGGTATCTTTAGCCGCAAGAAACCACTTGCCAGTGAAAACAGAGAACAGAGAGATGGTTCTACAGAGGTTACTAAAGCTGAAGATGAGACTTTTGCTGTTAAGAAAAAGAAGACGAAGAAGCTTAAATATGGAGAAGAGGAGCTGTGTCAGAAGAGAATACTAATAGGTGAAAGATGCAAACCGATGAACAAGTCAAGGGTTTTGCATTATGGTGGTGACTGTATCCTCCTACCCGAGCCATGACCCCTTCATGGTTGTATAAATACTAGTATAGTTTCAATTTCTTGTTGAGTCACTCATTAGAGGTTTGCTCCATCTTTGTAAATGTGTTCTAAAGTTTGCTTGCCTGTGGTGGATGGTGAAGTCTTGATGATGGCTTCAGACTTGGAACCATAACCCCACTTGCCTTCATCCTCATCAGTCGGTTCAGCTAGGTCATGTGTTTCGTGGACAGCCACTATACCGATCTGATACACATTGAACCTAAACCTTTGTCTCTCCATTGGCATGGTATACCAACAGTTTCTCCCATTTGTTAATACTCCAAAAGAATATCTAAGGATGTTTTTATTGGTATTGCTCCAGATTTGGATGCTCAAGAGAGAAAAAAAAAACGTAATTAAAATACAAAAAAAAAAAGACAATAGCTAATACTTAATAATAATAATTAGGAAGTAATTAATAGCATGGCGATTTTTTCTTATAAAAATATTTTTTTCTTATAAAAATCCCAAAAGGTCTTAACCTTTCTTCGTGTGTCTTCGTGTGTTTCTTGTCTCCTTGTATTTTTTTTTATTGTCTGAAGTTATGGGAGAACGCAAAAACCTAAACAAGTACTACTTGCCTGGTTTTGATCCGAGCAAGATACCTCGACTCGAGAAACCGAAGAACCAGCAGAAAAAGATTAGGTTTATGCTACCAGTACGTGTTCGATGCAACACATGTGGTGATTACATGTCTGAAGGCACCAAATTCAATTGCCGTGAAGAAGACGTTATCAACGAGACGTATCTAGGTAATAAAATCCATAGGTTCTACATAAAGTGCACAAGATGTTTGGCAGAAGTGGCAATTAAGACCGATCCAAAGAACAATGGTTATATTGTCGAATCAGGTGCTACTTGCCCTTATAATGGGCTTCAATATTTGTGTCGCACGTATGGCTACGACAGCGATGAGGACATGTGAATCAGTTTTTTTTTTTTTGATAATATTGATTTTTTTAGTTGAATCGGTTACGTTTAATTAGATTTTGTATTTTAATTACCCTTCTTAATTTTTTTTTCTTTTTAATCTTTTTTTCATTGATCAAAGGTGTAAGCATTGCTTTAAAATTACCATTTTTTTTATTATGTTGATATTGATCCTGTTGTGACGCACGGATGGTACCAAATCAATACAACACAATAATTAACTTTTTTTTTTTTTTTTTTTTTACATCTTTGGACTTTGAGGAAAGATTAGCCATATTTTGTTACGAAAATAATAATAAGAATTAATGACATTCACGATACCTAGATCTCTCCTTTTGTTTTTTATTAGTTGAAAATATTTGTTAAACATATAACATAGAAAATTGACATTATCAATGTAACGATTATATAGAAAATTAACTTATTGATATACGTACTGTATATACGGGAACATCTTTACATAAAATTTAGGCAAAATCTATATTGCTAAAAGAATGAAAATGTATTCCTACCAAAAAAAAAAAAGAATGAAAATGTATAATGTATCTATATTAACATTTTTGAAATATATTTTGGGTTATAACATTTTATTTTGTAATATTTGCATAACTAAAAATTTGTCATTTGAATAAATAACAAAATTTTAAGGTAAAATTTGTAATGAATCATAATAAAAGGTAAAGTTTGTAATTAACCATAATAAAAATGCAAAATAGGATATCTATATTTATTACATTTAATAAAATTTTCTAAAATATCTCCCTAATAAATCAAATATTTCCCAGTATTTTTATATGATATTATTTCTTTCCAAATTTATATTATTACATAAAACATATGGAATGTAATTTTTTCGCATATGTTGCAATTTAAATTTTAAAAATTAACGTATATTACTCAATCGATAGAAAAAATTAGATGTACAACGCCCCACATCGAGTAAAAAATTTTAGACAATGGTTAAGAACAATTATAAATACTTGGTTTTGAACACACCCTACGCGTGGGGGTTTTTGATATATTTTGTTGAAACTTATATACGACTTAAATATTATCTTCTAAAGAAAAATTACTATCAATGCAAAAATATTGTTTCAAATTCACCTGTTTTAAAAAATAATGAAATATCATTATTATTATAACTCAAATAAATCAAGGGAATCATGTATTAATCTTGTTTTCTTAAGACTCAATTGACTGTCAACACCTAAGTCTTCATATTTCTCGTCATATTCATCGTTTTTCGATTTTTCATATTCTTTCTCGTAATTTTCATTATCAATATTTCATGGTTGTTGTTATAATTACTTCATATAATTTTGGACCTCCACATATTTTAAACGAGATAAATATTCTTGATCGCTCTCCTATTTTTGACGATCTTAAAAGGACGAGCACCAAAAGTAAAGTATTTAGTCAACGGGAACGAGTATCATTTGGGTTACTATCTCACTGATGTAATTTATCATAAATGGGCTTCATTTATCCAATCGATTTCACTTTCACGAGGTGAGAAAATATTTTTATTTGCAACCAATCAAGAAGCTTGTCGTAAAGATGTCGAATGTGCTTTCGGAGTTTTGTAAGCTCGATTTGCGACTGTCAGAAATCTGGCTCTTATTTTGGATAAGGCAAAAATTAGAAATATTATGCGAGCTTGTATAATACTTCATTATATGATGATAGAACATGACCGAGATATTATACTCAGTTTGATGTCAACGAATTCGTAGAGGCGGGAACTGCCGGAAGCACACGGGTGGATTTCACATATTCTACTGAAATGCTTTCAAATCTCATTGATATGATGGCCACTACAACTCGAATTTGTGATCGAGCTATGCATGAACAATTGAAGTCGAATTTGGTCGAGCATATTTGGAATAAATTTTCCACAAAGCATGTTTAAAATAATTGTGCGTTATGTAATTGATGTTATAAATTGTATTTCATGTATGTTTTTAAATTTTTGAATTTGCAATAATTACTAATTTTTCTACAAATGAAAATCTATAATTTTTTTTTTTTTTAAATTTTTTAGAAGAACCTAAACTTAAGAACCTACCAATAAACACACATCGAACTAAAAAAACAATATACAAATCTTAAATTGTACACTTTTTAAATTTAATACTAAGATACACACGTAATATACTACTAATAATGATGCTTTTCGTACAAATGGTACTACTTGGTATAACTATTTATTACACGATATAGATTATAATGTGAGTTTTCTATTCTCTTTCAGGCCACAATGAATAAAAATCATCGAAAAATCATAATATATGATTATGGGAGATATTATGCAACAAAGGAAAATGAACGAAGATGAAATTCAAGAGATAAAGTTCATCAATCTCTTATAATGGAGACAGAGGAGGTCATTTATTATGCACTGATGAACAAGATATGTAGGAAGGCGAAGGTGGATGAAACTACGACTAAACTGAAATTGAGTTATGTTTCAGAATCAGTGGAGCATAAGTGACAATAATATATATTTGATGATGGTGATATGTGTTATATGGATATGAATGAAGATCATTTTGTAGTTTTGCATGTCGAAGTTGTATCTCTTGGATCTGCCATTGATCACAATGGCTATTGTAGATTATTGGTAGGGGTATCAAAATGAATTGAAGTTAATAGGTCAACCCAACCAAATCTAATTCATGAATCTAATGAGTTGGAATTTATGAATAATGGGTTAATAGGTTTAATGAGTTGGGTTGTAATGGTTTTGGTTAAAATGGTTTAGTAGATTATGCATAACCATACCAATAGAAAGTGAACAATTTAAATCAAATATATAAACCAAATATAATCAAATCAAATGTCTAAACGAATTTTAATAAAGCATATTTTAATTAAATCTCTTCCATCAATTTCTTCCCGAAAATACGGTCTCACAAGTTTTTCGCCAAAATCATGGTTTCACAATTTTCTCGCAAAATTATGGTTTCCCGCCAAAAACGTGATTTTGTAATTTTCCCGCCAAAAACGTGGTTTTGTAATTTTTCAGCAAAAAACATGATTTTGTAATTTTTCTCGACAAAAATGTGATTTTGTAATTTTGCTGCTAAAAATGTGATTTTATCATTTTTGCGAACAACGTGATGATTTTATAATTTTGCCACCAAAAACGTAATATCACAATTTTCCCGGAAAAATATGGTACCATTTCATTATTAATAATAATATATAATAAATTGATAGTATTTAATAATAATAAATTTAATACTCCATCTGTTCCAAATTATAAGACATTTTAGCTAAAAGCTCAAAGATTAAGAAAATGTTTAAACTAAATAAATATCATTTAATAATTATCTAAAAATAAAATTTAACCAATCATAAAAATACTGTAGAATTTAAAGAGTCAAAATACCAAAATGACATTAAAATATATCTAGAAATTTGTAAATCATCTTATAAATTGAAACAAAACAAAATTCCTTAAACATCTTAAATTATGGAACGGAAGGAGTATTTAATTATCATAGGTTCACCCATTTAATTATTAAAACTATCAAATAAATGGATTAGTGGGTTGATTCAAACCATTTAACAAATGAATTAGATCAATTCATAAACCAATTTAAGTCTAAACTGGATTATGAGTTGGTTTGGATTGTTGGTATGATTGAAGCTTCTAATTCAATCAAAGTATTCCGGTTTAGGAGAATGATTAAATGAACCAGGTATTGTTTCCGGTTTGGGACAACTGGAGTTGGTTATTGTGTTTGTCATGATACGACAGCGTTTTAATGGTCTTGATGCTTGCAGTGAAGATGCAGAGTTTAGTCGAGTGTGTGAAATCTTGTTGGAGCGTTTCTATTCTGTTAAAAGGTTGTTAAAAGAAGTTTAGTGTAAAGTCGGTGAGAGGAGAAGTGAGTATAAAATCTTTTGTTTTCTTGAGTTAGACCTAAAGATTATGCTTAAAACTTATAAGTCACTTCCAGTTTTGAGTCTTTTCTTGTAGCGATTCTTTGGTAAAGTGGAAAGCTAAGATAGAACATAGGCAACATTGGTCTTGTATTAGGCTAACCTTCATCTTGTAGCGATTCTTTGGTAAAGTGGAAAGCTAAGACAGAACATAGGCAACATTGGTCTTGTATTAGGCTAACCTTCATCTTGTAGCGATTCTTTGCTAAAGTGGAAAGCTTAGACAGAACATAGGCAACATTGGTCTTGTATTAGGCTAACCTTCATCTTGTAGCGACTCATGTCAGATGTAATTTTGTAAATTTGCTAAGGATCTCGTACCTTGTTAAGGATCTAACAAATATGAGTTTGTATGTGGATAATGGTCTATTAACATTTTTTTAACACTACCAAATCTTCAATGTCCAGCATGACTACATCATCTCCAGATGAATCTTCCCCTACATCACAAGAGGCTGGCGCAAGGGGAGTATCAAAGACTGATGAAGTTGATGTTAGTGTGCCAACTAATCATGCTTCTGTTACTAAGCCAACTAATCATGTTGCTGTTACTAAGCCAACTAATCATGCTGCTGTTACTAAGCCAACTAATCATGCTGCTGTTACTAAGCCAACTAATCTTGCTGCTGTTACTGTGCCAACTAATCATGTTGCTGTTACTAAGCCAACTAATCATGCTGCTGTTACTAAGCCAACTAATGTCTCTCAAAGAGGTGTGTCAAGGTTTTATGATTCAAGAGCAAAAGAAAGCACTAGAAAAGGGTTCAAAGAGAGGTTAGAGTATGGGAGAGGTGCAGTTATAGAGGCTGATATAGCTCACCACCGACATGTAGCTGAAGAGTATGTCAGATGTTTTAATCAGCCTCCATTTCAGTTTTATCGAATAGATAATAAACAGTGTGATAACAGTACCATGTCTTCAGTTTCCAACACAGTTTCATCATCTTCACTGGATAAAGAACATCCTGCTGATGTATTTGTACCAGCTCTTGTCTCTCAGAGAGGTTTGTCAAAGTTTTATGACTCAGTAGTGAAAGAAAGTAGTAGGAAAGGGTTCAAAGAGAGCTTAGAGTATGAGCAAGGTGAAGTTTCAGAGTCTGCTATGGCTCACTTTCGACGTGTCGCGGAGGAAAAATGTGCTCTACGAGTTTGGTTACTGGAAAATCAATCTACCACTTCTGTTAGGGACAACTCTTCCTGCTATAATAAGAAGAAAGCAGAGAAGCTGGACGAGAAAATCCAAAATTCTTATGGTCATGAACTGTTTGGAAAAGAAAAGCGTGCTGAAGTTTCTGAACCAGAAAAGGTAGTAGGTTTGTTCCCAGAGAAGTTAGCACATGAGAGGATGCGAAACACTGAGTCCCTGCAGATCTAGTGGAGAACATTGTCAATAAGCTTCCAGTAAAATCACTTTTGAGGTTTCAAGTTACTTGTAAGGGCTGGGGAACTCTCTTCAGAGAAAACAGATTCATCTATGCACATCTGGAAAGGAGCCACAAATACCCATCCTTTCTTCACGCAAGAGACTCTTCCCAAATATGGATGTTAGAAAACTTCGATCAATCTCCTTTATATTTTAAACTGTTTGATTTCCGAGGAGAACATATCAGCGGTATGTCAGCCTGTGATGGATTGATTTTGTTCTACACCTTTTCTCGCAAAATTGCAATCTGGAACCGCAACTTAGAGGTAACTGGATGGCTAGCCAATAGAGAGGATCTGTCCATCAATGACTGGTACAGCCTTGGACGCACGAGAGACATGATATACAAGGTCTTAAGATTCAATATTTTCGGTCGCTATGATGATGATGATTGTGTTGACTATACACCTGAAGCAGAGGTATATAATGTCAGTTCACGTAGGTGGAAATCTGTAGAGATGGCTGAAACTTGGAATCTGTATAGACACAAGTTTTTCGTGGTATCACTGCGAGGAAACTCTTTTTGGTTGGCTTACTGGTTTGAGAGCAACGAAGTATTTGTGCAGTCATTCAACTTTTCTACTGAGTTGTTTATACCGATAAGACTTCCTAGTGAAGTCTTGGGATGAGAGTACAGCAGGATAATCGTGTTTTCAGGGAAACAAAATCTCTCTCCTTTATCAAAAACACAGAGAATATACTGAGCTTTGGGTTACCAACAGAATTAGAGATGGGGATCAGGTTTCAGCTTGGAAGAAACTTTTCATCATCACTATTGCACATCCTCTCATTGATCATCCTTCAACATATTTCGCCAACCTAAACAAGATCATAATATTCTCAGAAGAGCTAACAGCAGATGATGATGATGTTCATATCCAATTGATGAAAATCTCACAAAGTGGGGTGGAACAAACAGAGGTACAAAGGTATAAACATTCACATAGTTGTGCCCCTTCAAAGAGCTGTGTTTACTTTCAAAGTCTGGTTCCTGTACCAGGTGAGTTTGATTTCAACAAACAGATCTAAGTATATGATTGTCATGTTCTGTTCTCATGCAAATGTTGTGTTCTTTCAGGATTCTAAGATGGGATAGGGTAGTTTGGATCAGTTCAGAGGTTTGGTAAGTTTCAAATATGTTCTTGAGAAGGATTTGTCTTTGTTTGTTGTATCTCTGTTTTCTTGTGAATGTGATCTTTAATACCCTTCCAAAGATATGAGACAGAGTCTAACAGTAAGATGAATGTTGATACTGAAGAAAAAGAAACTCAGATGATGTACCAAGATCTTATCATAAATTTCATCTCTCAGGACACTCAAATATTCAGCATGTTTTACAATCTACACCATCCATTAATTTGTTAGAGTTTGAGTGCTCATATGCAGCAGTATCATCAAGATTAGTTATCCACGGTCAGATATTCAAGAAGAAGATACCATGAGATGAGCTGTTACAGAGCTGTTATGGGGATCAAGACAAAGGTAAAGAAACACCAACCTTAGTACGTTTACAAGTTTTAAGGACACTAATGTCTTGCTGTTACAAAATGTCCTAAGGCATAAAAGGTCTGATAGAAAGAATAAAAGCTCTCGATAGTTCGATCTTAAAGCTCAAAACTGATCACTAAATCAACCTGTTATGACCCTGAGCTCTTGCTATAATAGGGCCTTTTCAAGCTCTCGATAGTTTTTTCTGGCTATGTCAAAATAGTAAAGTCCTGCAATTACAGTATTTCACAGCTTCCTACTTAATCAATTCAAAGAGAACCAAGATCAGGTATATCAGTATCTAAAATGTGATCAGTTAACAAACTGTTAAACCGTAACATTGCTTATACATACATACACCCACAACACCTGGCGAGCTTTATAAACCTCATTATATGGTAATTAAGACTTGTATCAACCATCATGATCTGGTCATTCAATACAGATTTGAATCAGCTTCTTCATTGTATTTCAGCTTTTTGAGTTTATTTTCTTTCTGATTTCACCAAAAACAAAAACTTTTTGATGTGATTTTTGAAGTTTGGAATATAATTGCTTGTATGTCAGTTCTTACAAGAAAGCTTTCATACACTGAAGGCAGAAGTTTGGAGTCAGTCAAGCGGTTTGGTAAGTTCCAAATATGTTCTTGATTTGCTTGACAAGGATTT
Organism: Capsella bursa-pastoris; assembly: GCA_036452645.1. NCBI lineage: Eukaryota > Viridiplantae > Streptophyta > Magnoliopsida > Brassicales > Brassicaceae > Capsella > Capsella bursa-pastoris. The sequence continues at coordinate 12,945,924 of CP144195.1, read as the reverse complement.
GATCATGCAGAAAAGAAAAATACAAAAATCTGATTAAGGTAATCGATTCAACTAAATCAAGGAGTATCAAGCAAAAAAAAAAATTTAAGCATGACTGATTCACTTGTCCTCATCACTGTCGATGCCATACGTGTGACATAGAGATTCAAGTCCCTTAACATTCTTCTTCGGGATTATGCAAACAGAAGAGATTTGTCCTCTTCGAGATTTACCAAAATCACGTCTCTTAAAACTCTTCTTCTTCTTCTTCTTCTCATCAAACACCTCATAGTTTTTGTCTTCCTCTTCATCATCAACCCTAGTGATCCGCTTACCAAATTTTATAGACTTAATGAGCAACTCTTCCTCCACGTTCTCTTCTTCTCGTTTTCTTCTTCTACTCAAAGCCTCAAGCATTGAGTCTACGCTCACCGAGGCTCGTCTAGAGTTCATAGACTTAACCTCATCAAGCGCAGCCATAACTTCCATCTCTCTTTTAGATACCACACTTCTCCTCTCTAAAGACTCCAATGCGTTTTCTTCAGTTTCCTTCTCCTCTTTAACCTGATCTTGTCCATTATAAAGACAAGTTGCACCTGATTCTACAGTATAACCATGGTTCTTTGGATCGGTCTTAACTGTCACCTCTGCCAAACATCTTGTGCACTTTATGTAAAACCTAAATATTTTAATGCCTACGTGCGTCTCGTTGATGACGTCTTCCTCACGGCAATTGAATTTAGTACCTTCCGACATGTAATTACCACATGTGTTGCATCGAACACGTACTGGAAGCATAAACCTAATCTTTTTCTGCTGGTTCTTCGGTTTCCGGAGTCGAGGTATCTTGCTCGGATCAAAATCTGGCGAAATATACTTGTTTAGGGTTTTGCGTTCTCCCATAAGTACTTCAGAGACAGAAACACACACGAAGAAGAAGAAAGAGTCCAACTTCTTTCTCTTACTCTTTCTCTACTTCTCTCTTTGTATTTTCTTGTTTAGATGATCCTTAAAGGTTAGGGCCTTAGGGGACGTCCTCCTAATATAGCCAGAGCTTCTATAGATATATTCTATTTTCTTATTCTTTGATAAGTCTACCTCTTTTTTTCCGAATCGTTACATATTTTCCTTTTTTCTCGTAGGTCGGTGTTGAGCTTATGTCGTTGGACCGAACTCTCTTGACTTTTTTCGCTGGTTAATCTTTGTTTGGACCGTGTTGTTAATGGGAGGGTGGTAAACCACACTTCTACACATCCAATTGAAAAACTTAGTGACCAGAAAAACACAAGTTAATAAGCAAATATAGTTTATTATAATTTTCTTCTCCACGTATATTTCTTCTCAAAAAGAAACTAATTTTTTAAACAACAAAATGTATTGAAAATGATTAATCATATATGACTTTCTTTTTCTTTTGAACAATTTTTGGGTTTTCTTATAGGAGCAATTTTTGAGTTCACCGTTCACCCATATGTGAACCTTATTGTTCACCTCTTATTACTATAACCAATAAAAATAAAGTATTATGCTATATCAGACAATATTATAAAAAAAAAAAACTAAAATCATAAAAACGAAACAAATTATGGAAACAAAATATGTATACATATAACCACTATTTTGTAAACCCAAACCGACATATAATTTCATTTTAATTGTAAAATCTGAATCCTAACCTCTTCCTTTATAAACCCAAACCAACATATAATTTTGTTTTAATTGTAAAATTTAAACCTTAAGCCCCATTTATAAACCAAACCGATATATAATTTTGTTTTAATTGTAAAATCTAAACCTTAAAATAATATTTAAACATGTTGTATTAAAAGTATACAGATGGTATGACGTGGTATAATACTCTATTTTTATTGGTTAAGATAGGTGAACGAATAGTTTATTTTAGGGGTGAACCCAAATATTTTTCCTCCTATAGGGACCTCTCTTATTCATCCCCAATTAACTAATCAGTCAAAGTTTACCATGTATCTAATTAAACGAACTAAATATTAGTAAATAATTCATCATTCAATACAATATCCAACTTGTTCAATTATCATTACCAAAACCATATACAAAAAATAAAACATCCAGAGAAATAATAATTTGTATAGAATAATAGAAGTGATATATGAAGAGATATATACTATTAATCATACAATCAAACATGATTAGTTTACGAACCTAGACCAGCAATATACGTGACACCAGTTGATGGTAACCAAAGGTTCCCTTGTATGAATTGAGCTACCGTAAAGTTATTAGCCTCGGTCGAATTATTCAATACATGGTATCCTGGCCACTTAACACGGCGGTCTAGACTAGCCCCCGGTCCGGTATTCATATACTCACCATAATATAATGTATCCAATGCAAAGTCCCCGCTCCATTCGAGCCATCCTTCCGGCCTAAGTGCATCACTTATGTAGTTTTGCATAAACACTGTTCGAGAATACAACTTCCACGGCCGACCCAAGTAAGTAGCGGTGGTACTTAAGTGTGGAACTAGATCGGTATCAGCCGTTATGTTGCTGAATTGGATTGTGAATCCAGTTGGTTCGTTTGGATCTTTACGTCCTTGAGCCGTGATGCTGTTCTTTTGGTTTGGTAGGCCTTGTTTGGCTTTGATTTGGCAGTTTTGGAATATGGCTGTTGCATCTCCGAATATAAAGTCTACGGTTCCTGTTATAATGCATTCTCTAAAGAATTGACGCATTGAGTGGGCGTAGAGAGTGTCTTGGTAACCTCTCATCGCGCACCGATAATAAACCCCGAGATCTGTATCCGACCGTAGTGCGACTGCTTGGTGCTTTTCCGGCCCGGCTGTGTTTTGGAACGTTATATCACGTGCAATAAATCCTCTACCGCTCACAGCTGCAAAACAAATTTTATAACCAATTCAAAATCTTCTTGAATAGTAAAAGAAATCTTGCAAGTTAGAATACTAAATTTTTTGGTTCCACCACATATAAATCTCAAGTTTTCTTTATTTTTACTTTGGGTTAAAATCATGATATGATTAGATAGTATACTTGATAGATTAATTACTAGATAAATTAGGTGACATAATGCTTAAATCTTTTCACTAACCAAAGGTAGCAGATCGGAAAGTAGTCCAGCCATCGACAAAACTCCGATTACCGGTGATCACGGTAACATCAATGCCGTCACCAACCATCATAATGTTCCATTTCTTCTTTTTGATCTCCACATTCTCCGCATATACACCTCCTTGCACATGTATCACATATCTTTTCTTGCTATATTCCGGTGCAGCCAACACCGCGTCACTTATCGTCTTGAAATTCCCAGTCCCATCCGCGGCAACAACCGCGTCAGCCGCCATTTGTGAGCCATCAGTTTGCAGCAACTTCCGATCACCGGGTTTAACCCATGAGGGAAACTTACTGAAGCCACTATGAATTGTGGTCATCGTATGGGCTTTCATGGGCTTGGATTTGGGCTTAGAGGGAGGAGAGTGAACCATGGTTAGTAAATTTCGGACTGTTGAACTGACCCGGTTAAGACCACCGGCCACGACTTTTCTGATAAAACCATTAGTCCCCTCGAAGCCGTCGAGACATGTGTCCTGGTCAGAAAGTGCGGCGCTTATCCATGTCCGTAGATCCGAACCCAAGTCCCCTGTGCTGTTGTCTTTACCTGACAGTGACAGTGTAATGTACTTCATTATTATTCGATTTATTTACATTTTACATCTTACATAATCGGATATAACAAAATGTTTTTACTTGTCCAAAAAAAAAAAAAAAATGTTTTTACAATTTTTTTTTAACTGAGATTGTGGATAAAAAAAGAACAATTCTTGGGTTCATCCCTAGGGGTGAACTAATCTCATTCACCCCCTCTAAGTTAACCAATCAAAATTAGCCATGTCATCCAATTAAATAAATTAAAATAAGTTATATTATTAAATCCAAAAAGAAATTAATTTGTTTAATTACAAAATTAAAATTCTAACCACTATTTTATTAACTCAAACTTAAACATAATTTTGTTTATTTATAAAATCTAAACCCTACAATACTAATTTATCAACCCAAACCAAAATATAATCTTGTTTAATTACAAAATCTAAACTCTAACCACTATTTTATCAACCCAAACCAAAATATAATTTCGTTTCATTACAAAATCTAAACCCTAACCACTATTTTATCAACCCAAACCGAAATATAATTTTGTTTATTTAGAAAATCTAAACCCTAACCACTATTTTATAAACCCAAACCAAAAAATAAATTCATCTATTTATAAAATCTAAACCCTAACCATTATTTTATAAACCCAAACCGAATAAAATTTCCTTAATAAAAATCCTACAGAATTTGTTTCCTTAATTTGTTTTATTTTATAATTTTAATTTTAATTTATTTTTAAATAGAAAATGACATGGCACATTATTGTATTTTAATTGGCTAATTAAGAGAGGGTGAATGAGAAAGGTTCACCCCTCATTCAACCCCTCTAATCTAACCAATCAAATACAATAATGTGCCATGTCATTTTCTATTTAAAAATAAATTAAAATTAAAATTATACAATAATGAGATAGGTTCACCCCTAGGGGTGAACCCAAGAATTGTTCATATAAGAGCAATACTTGGTTCACCCATGAACCTCCTCATTCACCCCTTATTAGATTAACCAATTAGAATAAACTAATTTGTCACATCATGATATATATATATATAAATAAATCAAAACTAAAATCATTAAAACAAAATAGATTATAGAAATAAAATCTGTATAATATAACTACTCTTTTATAAACCCAAACCGAAATATAATTTCGTTTAATTACAAAATCTAAACCCTAACCACTATTTTATCAACCCAAACCGAAATATAATTTCTTTTAATTAAAAAATCTAAACCCTAACCACTATTTTATCAACCCAAACCGAAATATAATTTGGTTTTAATTACAAAATCTAAACCCTAACCACTATTTTGTCAACTCAAACCGAAATATGATTTTGTTTAATTACAAAATCTAAACTCTAACCACTATGTGAACCCAAACTAAAATTAATTTTGTTTATGGATAAAATCTAAACCCTAACCAATCTTTTATAAACCCAAACCGAAATATATAATTTACTTAATAAAAATCCTACAGAATATCTTTCCATAATCTATTATGTTTTAATGATTTTAGTTTTGATTTATTTTTATATATAGTATGACGTGGCAAAATATTGCATTTTAATTGGTTAATTTAATAGGGGTGAATGAGCAGGTTCACCCCTAAGGGTGAACCCAAGTATTTTTTATAAAAAAATCAATAATAATAGCATTTAATCAGCGGATATTAATATAGAGTTTGAAATTATTTTGTATGTTTCTTGTTAAATTTATTTTTAAATTATGTTTTGGTAGACTTATTAGATTTTTTAATTTATTGTGTAGTACTTTTTGTATATAAATTTTGATAAAGGAAGTTCTTTTATTTTTTTTTCTAAAATCCCAAATAATTTCAAACACATGCATGTGAGTTGGCCACATAAACTATAGTATTTAAAAATCGACAATGTAATTAATTACGGACGTATACATTTTGTACTCTTTTTTTTCTTTTTTTTTTCTGACGTTTATATTCATCTTCCATCCTTTAAAGGTGCAAGATTTCAAGGTTTACTTTCAAGATTCTATACCCACGTAGAAGATTAATCACCGACGATAAGATACCAAATCACTTTCTTCTTTAAAGCAAAAAAAAAAAGTTCTGCGAATCCGATTCAGCAGAAGAAAAAGCTTGAAATTTATCAAATATTTTGTTTCATTGAAAAAAAAAAGTTGGTTCATGTCAATTGATGCTTGATAAATGGACTTTAGTAATGTTACTACTACTGAGTCAAAAAAAAAATTAACATAAAAAATAGACTTAATTAATACTTAATAGTAGTAAAACTACTAAAATTCTAAATGCAAGTTATCGTGATTTTTTAAAACTTAAAACTTTTTTATTTATTTTTGAATATATAATTGGTATTTATAATTTATTTTATATTTACTGTAACGTAATATTAATGTTAAAACGGATAAATTAGCACGAATTGCTCATGATACCGCGTTTTGTTTTGTATGTAAACAAAGTTTCTCTGGTTTGGTGCTCGAACCTTTGTTATAATTGAAGTTGGAAAAAGAATATTGATATTTGTAACTTTGTATTTCAGTTTATGTAATCTTGTTGAACATTATGTCTTTCCAAATTATATAACTCTCTTTTTATATTATCTACTTGCAACACAATTTTGCATGCAAAACAAAAAAAAAGACTAGTAAGTGTAAACATATAAATTAATACCGTTGGGGTTTAGACAGGCAGAGACGATCCAAGAAAGCTCTTCAGCGGCAGAATCAAGAAGATCAACACAATCAAGAATCGCATTGGAAACTCTCGACTTCCCAATTTTTTTGTCGAATTTGGAAACTATTTCTCCCGCTTTCTTGATAGCATCAATGACGGTTTTGGCCGCTTCGGCGAACTCTGACGAGGGGACTCTTAAACACTCCATTTGAACCAACCCTTTAGAAGAAACCACTTTGTGAGCGGAACATAGAGATATGGTAAGGAAGAGGAACAAGATCGATGCTCCCACTTGGCAAAACTTTGCCATAATCTAGTAGGATCTTATAAAGATAGATGAAATTGAAGAGTGTCTCTCGAACACTCTACGAATGAACCAAATTGAAGAGTTGAGGTGAGTGGTGTGTGATGTTATTTATTTGTGTGTGTGTGTGTGTGAGAGAGAGAGAGAGAGAGAGAGAGAGGGTAATGGCTAAGGAAGAAAAAGAAGATGACCTAGCCTTGCTTTTTATACTATTGGTTAAATGGTTGAAATTAAACTAGAATTATTGGATTTGGACAGCAACAAAATGTTAAAGAGGCTTTTGTATTTGTTGAAAATTTTGTCAGACCATAATCTACACGATTTTATAAAACGTTACTGATCAGACTTGTGGATGCAATTGTTTTGTTAAGCAAAAGTTTTCTCTTTAGAGGAGAACAAAGTACAATTATATAAAACCTAGTGATTGTTAGCATTATTGTTGTTGTGTTATCGTTTTGGATTTAAAAGTCTGACTAAAACATATAACCTAATCATGTGTGTTATCACTATCATTATGTAATCATCATCCCAATTTAAACTAGCACACCAGTTAGAAAACATTTTGTAGGACGATTATTGATCATTTTGAAAGTTTTATATATTTAATTTAACAAACATAGTTTATTAAACTTAATGAAAATGAAATTATTTTTATCATAGCTTCAGACTGTTATTCGAAGTTCAAACTCATATATAGTCGAATTTTGAGGAATTTTAAAATCTTCATCGTTTCGTCTACCTTTTTTAGTTTCAACGCTTTGATCCCTGTGATAGACCAAAATTTCTTTATTATAATATATGCTTCTATATTTTTACTTTTTTTTGCCATAAGACCATTTGTTTAAAATATTTTATTTATTAACCTAAACTATTTTAATTTTAATGAAATATATAAATTTTTCGGGAAAAAAATATATAAATTCTCCATTTATTACTCTAGAGCTAAACACATGTACCAAATTGGGTGTGGCATAAAAAAAAATGTGGACAATTGGGACCAACCTTGTGATGAATTGAATGAAACAATTGTTATCAAAATGAATTCAAAAACGATGTGAGATGTGATCCTTGAAGGAAACTTGGGACAACCTTTATCTACACGTCTCCTCTCAAACCAATATCCTCGTCGGTACTCAGCATTGATCAAATGATAACTGTTTCTATTTAAAAATGATAATACTATCTTGCTGACATACTGTAACTTGCATTATACAATACACAAACACTAAAAATAATTATATGAATATATTTTCTAAAACTTTTATAGAAGATTATAGACTTTAACCACTAATATGTGATGATTGAAACACTAATAAACAAGGAACGGCACCGTCGGCACTTATGTGATTCTAGCACTTGTCAGGTTTGTAAGGGTGGGAAGAGTCCATCCTACATACCCTCCGGGACTGTCCGGCCATGTCCGGGGTTTGGAGAAGATTGGTACCGCCAAGGAAGCTATATCTAATGGTAAATGTCGAGATCGGGTGCGTTTTATTAAGATATATCTAAAGAAGTCTCGGATGGTCATAAGAGTCTTCGAGGGCGGCGTAGTGGGGTTGTAAGTGAGGAGAGGATGATTGCATGGAAACCACCACATGATGACTGGTTTAAGGTGAATACCGACGGCGCATCGCGGAGGAATCCCGGGTTAGCAACAGCGGGAGGAGTCTTACGGGATGCGGACGGGAATTGGTGTGGTGGCTTCTCCTTTAATATTGGGATTTGTACGGCTCCGTTAGCAGAATTGTGGGGAGTTTACTATGGGCTCTATATGGCTTGGGAGAAAGGTATTACACGGCTGGAGTTGGATGTGGATTCGGAATTGGTGGTTGGTTTTTTAACGACATGTATCGAGGATTCTCATCCGTTGTCATTCCTAGTACGTTTGTGCTATGGCTTCTTATCGAAGGACTGGATAGTCCGTATTTCTCACGTGTATAGGGAAGCTAATCGTCTAGCGGATGGATTGGCTAACTATGCGTTTTTTTTGTCTTTCGGTTTGCATATGTTTATGTCTTGCCCAAAGGATGTTAGTTTTATTTTATTTGAGGATGGTATCGGTTTTGCACACCCGCGTCTTGTTCGAGTTTAATTTTTTTCTGCTTTAATAATACATAGGGGGATTTTTCCCCTCTCTTTCAACAAAAAAAAAAAAAACACTAATTAAGAGCATAATTGAAATTTCAGAGATGATGTTAGAATTCAAAATGTTTTTGGATCAAATTTTAATGTAGTGTACTCTTCCGCCTAGATGGAGCACAAGACCATAGCTAAATAAATTTCAATGGTGGTAATTTTAAGTTATGTAGTGATTACAACCATGAAATTTTTTAGGGTTACTTCTAAAAACTGTGAAATTTATTCCACTTGAGACAATTTATTGTAATATTATTGTTTACGTATACGTACATTTTGTTTTCTAAAATATATCACCAATATTTATCGTATTGTATAGTTTGATTCTCTAATTTATATCATTTTTATTTCTTTTGCCTAATATTAACAAAAAACTAGCAACAAAAAAAAAGCAAGAAGAGAGCATATGAATTAAAACATATAAACATGAATACATAAAATTCTCTAATTTATATGTTTATATGTTTCTTTTAGAGCATGAATACACTAAAATTCTCTAATTTATATGTTTTTTGAGGTCTGGTCTTGAGATAGTCAGTCTACATTTTTTGGAATGTCTTGCCTAATTTATGTATGAGAAACTAACAAATAATTTGGGTAGGTTGAAGTCTACATTATGTAGCCTTGTATCTCAATAATTAAAAAGCTAGGATTTTCTCCGGGTCTATTTTTTATATAAATCATTTAATTTTAAATGGGTTAAAATAATAATATAGGGTGCAAATGGTTGCACAATTTAAGAGGTTGAAGAAGTTGAAAACTATTATTCAGCCAATTTTCACCATTTGAGTTGAAGAGGTTGAAAAAATTGTTCAACCCATTCAACCTAAAAAACTGAAAAACTAAACTATTTATAAAGAAAAAATGTTCAACTTGTTCATCCACAATTCTGGAGATGAATGAGTTGAATAATATTCAACCTAATTTTATTCAACTTAATATTTCCAACTTATTCAATTTTGTGCAACCATTTGTAGCCATAATTGATTTTTTTGGTTTAACTAATAAATGTTACGATGTTATATATTCGTTTTGTTTTTTTGCAAAATTTACCCCGTAGTAAAAAATTTATTGTAATATAAATGTTACGGTATATTACCCCGTAATAACTTTTTTTTGGTTTATATTTTTTTGTAATAACCATAATATTATCATATCTTCAATATATAGTAACATTTTTTTGGATTAAGATAATAATCAATGAGGATCAGATAAAATTTACAACCAATCTGGAATACATATTTACGAAATCAACCTTAATGATTTGAGATTAGTAGTGTTTAAAACATTAGGTTTTAAAGAAATTATTACCAAAAATGCTTTTAGCACAAAATATATTTCAAAAAGTATATATAGATGATAGTTTCTTTAGAAAACATAAATAAAAATATGAAAGATAATGAAAACAAACAAGGTTCGAATCTTAAGTCACCAAAATACTATAAGGGTAACATTGAGGAATTATGTTAGTAAATAGCTAGTTATTCATATACTGTATAAATATATAATGATATCCTTTTTACACATTTAAAAAAAATTAGAAATCATAAATTTTTCACTAGTTTTTTTTTTCCACAACCACAAATAGAAAAGCTTCCAAATATATTAATGTGTCGTTGATTTTGTAAGAAAATTGAAATTGTCTTTTTCTCGTAAAAATAGAGAAAGAGAAAGCAGAAATGTCGGTTTTGAAATATATAATGATATCCTTAAAGGTTAGACGTCCTCGAGATTAGCTTCTATATATGTTTTACTTTTCTGAGATATATTCTATTTCCTTATTCTTTGATAAGTCTATCTCTTTGTTCGGAATCGTTACATATTTTCCTTTTTCTCGAAGGTTATTTTTTTAATGTTTTAAGATTGTATAACTCTTTTTATTGTCAATTTTGATAGACTTTTTTATAGCCAAATTTTTTTAATTTAAATTGTATTTATTTTAGTATTTAAGATTAATGTACAATTGTATTTTAATTGTTAACTAGTGATGGACCCACACGTACGTGCGGGGTTATTTTTGCAAAACTACGATTTTTTATGTAGATGCGATTTTGGTAAAAGTTTGTTATATGAGTTTATTTGACAAACTATACATAAGCATACAGTTACTTAATATAGTTTTAAAATAATTAAAATGAAAATGTTAAGTGATATTACGTGTTTATTTTTTAAACTAATCAAAACATTTCTAACTGTTTTCTTAGAGATGTTAAATCGGATTTGGAGTTGGCTTTAGTTTGAATTATTTTATGTATAGTTTGGAATGAGAAACCCGTCCCGTCCCTTCCTGTCTCGTCCCGACCCGTCCCTTCCCATCTCGTCCCAACCCGTCTCATCCCGACCTGTCCCGTCCCAACCCGTCTCGTCACGTCCAGTTCGGACCCGTCCTGTCCGTATTGTCCTCTATCCATCATATATTTATGTCCCACAATCGTTTCTTTCTAAAAACATAATCATTTGCCAATGTTTATTATAAAAAACTTTGTAAGAGATTTAGACGTAATACCCGTATTCTTCGTTTAAATATTTATTTTTATCACATTAATAAAAATCTAATTATAAATCTAAGTGACATGCTACCACCATTTTCATTCATAAGGCACTGCCTCTAATCCGAGCATACACAACCCTTGTTCAATTTTTAATGTTATTGATCGTTCAATTCCATCTTTATTTCCCGTTACTTTTTTCAATTCATATATTCAAGTTTAACCTTTTTATTTCCTAGAGATTTAGGTATTTCTATTTTTTTTTTAATTCATGGGTTTATTGTAGTTTTGCTGACTTAGCTCTCAGCGTTTTGTTTGTTTCCCTTTTAATTGTATATGAGTATCTTTATATACGATATAATATAATAATGAATTACAAAAATAATTGACTTCTTTATTCTTAGTATTATATATTTAGTTCATCCATATTGGTTATGTTTCTTTGTTTTAAATATTTTAACTATTATTGAACATACTTTAATTTTTTTTAATTTTCACTTAGAACATTTTTATGCTAGATGATGTAAACAAAATTACATATAAAACTGAAAGCGTTAATTAATTTTAACTGTAACATGTTCTAATACTTTTGTATGAAAATATATGCTTACATTCCGTTCGGATCTCTTTCCATCTCGTTCCCATCTTGTATAATATTTTTACTCTTGTTGCATAAGATTAAAATCATTTTGCATAAAGTGATCACACAATCATGTATTAATTTGATTAAAAATAAAATAATGTGTTTAATGCAATAAAATAATTCATTTTTATTATTTTTGCTAGATATAATATTTATTTATAATACGGTTGAAAAATATATTTTATTTTATACAATTAAAATTTGGATTAGTGACATATATATTCAAAATAATGAAATCAGCCCTTTTTGTTGAATAAATTATTTTAAGACTTTATATTGTTTTGAATATAATTATATCAGTTGTACCTATATATGTGGGATAATGTTTTCAGATATTTATAGTATATCATTTATAGTTTGGATTCATCCCAGTTTGACATTTAGTTTGGTTTCAGTTAGATAGTAAAGGAAATATTTCTTACTTTATAAATTTAGTAGATAACCACTTTTAGGAAAATTTTCTTATTTTATAATTAATGTATATATGTTTTAGGGAATATTCCATTAGTTTGTTATGAGAATTAACTTTAATAATGATATATATGTAAAATATTGTCAACTTTTTTAGTTTTGTAGTTAATGAGGTACCAAAATATATATGAAATCTTGAATTTATAACGATCAAACTATTACGATGTAATTAAAATTTTATTTTTTATTTTTGGATAGTTTGTAGATTTGAAATCGCATTATAGTTAGGAAAAATAATAATCGAATTCAATATTTTTCTAATTATGGAATAGTTATTTCAAGTGTTAGTTATTAGGGTGATTGAATTAATTCTTTATTTCTGAATAATTTTTAAAAATTGGATTTTGGTTTTTCTTTTTTAAGGAAAAACGGAAATATCTCATATCTAATCAATATATTTCATATTCTTTTATTTTTTGTGCTAAATTTTATGTAAAAATAAGAGATTTTATGTGATATATAATTTTCGCATGATTTTAGCCAACAAAATTTTAATTATTGATTTAATTAAGATTTTTTATTCAAATATTTTTAACTATTTTTTTAAGATTATAATTTTAAAATTTTGATGATATAATTAATTATGCTGTATATTTCTCCACATTTTATGATATGTATTTTATAATCAAACATATTTTTTCATTTTTATTTTTCTTAAATAGAAATTATTGTTTTAAAAAAATATTCTAAAATATATAACTAATATTAAATCTTTTTATATATGTTTAATTTCGAATTTAACTGTCCATTTTTAATGGTAACAAAATTTAAAATGATTTCCATAAATATATATATATTGTTTTTTTAATTAAATTATATTTTTTGCTGTTTTTTAGTGTGTTTGGCTATAGGTTTGAGATTGTATATTTTGTAATGTTTTTTTTTTCAAGTTTTTTTGGCAACACTTGCAAAAAGTGCTCCCCTTTTAATAGTATAGATTCTATAATTTAATACCGCTAGACAATAATTTTTTTTTATAATTGTAATTTAATGAATTTCGTTAAATATGTATAATAAACATACATGTCAATGATAGGAAATAAAAATTTTATTTTATTTAACAACGCTAATTAGGATTTTTTTTGGAGGGAATTTCAAAAATACCCCTTTTCCAATACTACTTTTTAAAAATACCCCTCTTTCTAATTTTTCAAAAAGTTACTATAAAATTTGAAATTTATCAAAACCATATGTGTAAATTTATATTTATAGACACAAATTATCTTTATATGTATGTAAATTTATATATATATATATATATATATATATTTCATAAATACCGTATAAATACCTTTTAAAAACCTTTTAAAAATCATTTAAAAACCTTATAAAAACTGTATAAACCTTTTAAAAACCTTATAAAAACATTATAAATACCGTTTAGAACCTTTTAAAACCTTATAAATATTTGGATTTAGTCTCCCAGTAGTAATGATGATCTCGATGTACCTTATTAACCATATAAAAGTTTATAATTTTTCATATTTGAAAAGGGGTATTTTTGAAAATGGATAGAAAAGAGGGGTATTTTTAAAAAGGGGTATTTCTCAAAAAAAAAAAAAAATTTTGACATCCGATAATTTGGATTGTTAATTCTCTATATTAGTTTACAATATTTATATCTGGAGTATTTTAGGGATTTATTTATGCTATTTATTATTCCAAAAACATTGTTGTAGCGAAACCAATATTATTTTTGTAGCCATGCATCTTCAATTGGATACTACATATTGGATATTATATTTTCAGTGGTTACAAAATAATATTATCTTCATTATTATTTTATAAAACACGATTTAAAGATTTTTTTAACAAAATATTACATAATTAAGTTTATTTTTAATTAGTTACTAATTGCATCTTAAATTAGATATTACATTTACTGATTCATGATTTTGAGTAAAGAAATCATGATAATTATTATTCATATCAGATTTCATTAGTTGTAAATTTGTATCTACAATAAATATTTTGGTTACCATTTTCTTTCTTAAAAATATGAATAAATTTTAATTGATTCCAAGTTTTTAAATAAATAAATTCAATAAGAAATTTTTAAAAAAAATTAACAACATTACAGTTGATTCGACTCAACAATATACATTATTTAATTTACAAAAAGAAAAGTTAAAATATTTGATGATACTATAACATTTTTGGAGAATGTGTAAGACATATCACATCGGTTAAATATTTTGGACAATGGTTTCAAATCATTATAAACATATCCAATATGCTTCTAACTATGAATGAGTATGAAATTTAAGTTATCGGGCTTTCAATTTTAAAAATTTTGTTTGGATTAATAAAGAAATTTATTTGAGCAATTAAAATTTTTCAAAGTTTCAAAATATTATAAGTATTAAAGTTTTTAAAAGTTTAAAATATTTTGATATTGAAACCTTTAAAATATTCAAATATAATAAAAAAATATATATAGGAATATTTAAAATATGAGAAACATGTAAAAATATTTTTGCAACAGGTCAGAACATGAGACACACCACTTAAGATTTACAATTTAATACTTTGTTATACCAAAAATAAATAATGTGAAATTTTTTTCAAATTTACGGGTTTTAATGAACATAATTAAATCAAATTTTAACAATGGTACATACAAAGTCCCATTAACATACTATTCAAATATTGATTAAATCGAATTTATAATACGTGTAAGTTTTACTGATAACTATATTATGTATCAAACTATATAAATCACACTAATTCACGGTTTATTTTGTTAACTCATAATTATATAGTAGCGAGTAATCAATAATATTTTTACGAATGTAATCTGTTACAAATTGGTCATTCAAAACATATATCCGTTATAGACATGTATGATTTACCATAATCAACTCCATTTATTTAACACAACTTCATGCACTAACCATACTCGCTACTGTTTTTGGATAATATTCAATACAAACTTATTAGAAAAATTAGTTACAAAAATAGCAAATTCATAATATAAAAATGATATAATTGTAAAGAAAACAAATCTTAAAATATATTTCTATCACTTAGTAAATTAAAACATATTAATAATAGTCCCATAACTTTCCTCCGCGTTGTAGCGCGGGTCCGATTCTAGTAAAGTGTAGTAAAAATGATTAATCATAATTGGTACAAGGGAATGATTCTCAAACATGATTTCATTGCTTGGGTGGCCACAAGACAAAGACTACTCAAATGAATTTTTCGCATATTTTCTTTGATTGTGCTTTCTCTAGTAAGATCTTGTCTTACTTTACATCTCAAGCTCATGTTTCATCTCCACTTATTTGAAAATAGGCTTAGATGGATGAAACAATTATTTGATTTGGAGGGAAAGGAATTGCAGGCTTGACTCTCAATCATCTTGATCTCCAACTACGCTAATGTTGGACATAAAGAACACTATCAGGTGTCCTCTTAGGGAGCACAAAGGAATCTATCTTCATCAGACTCCTATTTATCAATTTGGTTTGAAGTCTTTCATTCTCAAGTATGGTAAGTTGTTTTTTCTTTTTTCTCATCTAGCGGTTTCTTGTAGACCTGGGCATGAAGCGGATAACCAAAAAATATGTGGTATTTGTGATCGCTTCGTTTCGATCGAATATATGATCTTATGATTTGCTTCAACTAGAAAATTTTTGGATATAAAATATATCGTGATATTTGCGAATTATTTGCTTCGAGCCATCTCAAATTTTTTTTTCTATAGAAAAAATTAAAAACATATTGTACATGAAGTAACCGCTAGATGCCTAGTTGGTTAAGCCTAGTTGCCTTGTCTTTTGTATAAGAGTTCGTCCTCTTACAGGGTTTTTCCTCTTTGTTTCCTTTCCTTTTTGCTTTCATGTTATGTTTCCGGGAATTTCTAATTGTTTGCCGGTTTTGTTTCCCTCTTTTGGGCCTTTAGATTCTGGGGATATTTTTGTTTTCCGCCGACTTAAGTTGTTGTTCACCGTGTATCCTACTAATCTTATCATTATTATCAGATGACAAAAAAAAAAAATTACTTGTCTAGAACTTTGATTTTGAACCTGGTACTATAGCTTGATCAAAGAGAGAGAAATCGACACCTTCTTTAAAAGTCTCTTAGAACAGTAACATCACATGAGGATGTTTTTGTTCTTTAGTTTTTGCGCTTTGTCTGTAGAATTGTTGAAAGACGAATCCTTTAATTAAAAAGATGTGACAAAATTACAAAACATCTCTCTCTCTGTCTGAGCAATTAATCTGAGTTGTGTTGTTTGCTGTTAAGTGTTAATACTCTATTTTAATTACATAAAAAATCCTCTCTTGCCATATAGTTTAATGGTGTAGATTGATTAATTCACCTCTGCTTGATTTTTGTGTTACGATGTGAACAACCACAAACACTGTAGACTATTATTGTCTCCTTTTAAAAACTCTTTACGAAACTGGTGAAAAATGTTCGTGTGCCCAAACTCAGTCTCTGTTTTCTATCTTAGGTTTGATTGATTTAGCTTTTTAGTTATGTCTGATCTCACCAACACCAAAAAAAGAAACTAAATTTGCCCAGATATTTTACAATAACCATTTTGTTTAGTCTCATTATCAAAAGATTCATACCAAAAAAAAAAAAAAAATCTCATCATCAAACATAACTAGAAGAAAATCTCTATGATGTTCCTTCCATTCTCTCTTTTTTTTCTAATTATTTCTTACTCAAATCTTATTATCAAATATGGATTAAATCAGCTGTCAATGATTTTGCAATTACTTTTGTTTAATTTTAAGTAGATTCTTCCATTGAGTTTAGACTTTCGAAGATACAAACACAGTACTAGGTTGATCTTATTTTATTATTTAACCTTTTGGGTCCAAATGAATCTTCACACATGTTAGATGATCTTATCAGTTCTACACTTTGTCGAAATGAGAAAAAAAATCAAATCTAAACATAATAATAATAATAATAGTGTAGAGAGTGTAGACATATAAATGTCTATGCACACACATCATTCTATATCACCACCGTCGTACAAAACACAACAACAGCGAAATGAACGGAGCAATGCTACCGGAAACTAAACGCGGCGTTTTAAAACCGCACATCATGTTGTTTCCATATCCAGCACAAGGCCACTTGCTTTCTCTTCTAGACTTAACCCATCAACTCTGTCTTCGTGGCTTCACAGTCTCCATCATCGTCACTCCTAAAAACATTCCTTACCTCTCTTCTCTTCTCTTTGCTCATCCATCCGCCGTCTCCGTCATCACTTTACCTTTCCCTCCGCATCCTTTGATCCCTTCCGGCGTTGAAAACGTTAAAGACATCGGTGGTCATGGAAACCCTCTGATAATGGCTTCTCTTCGTCAGCTTCGAGAGCCTGTCGTCCGCTGGTTAAGTTCTCATCCTAATCCTCCCGTCGCTCTCATCTCTGATTTCTTTCTTGGATGGACTAAAGATCTTGGTATTCCTCGCTTTGCCTTTTTCAGCTCTGGAGCATTCTTAGCTTCAATTCTCCATTTTGTTTCCGACAAGGTTCATGTCTTTCAATCAACTGAGCCTGTCTGTTTGTCGGATCTTCCTGGTTCCCCTGTTTTCAAAACAGAGCATCTCCCTTGGTTAATCCCCCAGTCTCCATCATCGCAAGATTTTGAAAGTTTTAAAGACAGCACCATGAATTTTTCGAGCTATGGTTGTATATTCAATTCTTGTGAGTGTTTGGAAGAGGAGTACATGGAGTATGTGAAGCATAACGTGAGTGAGAACCGAGTTTACGGTGTTGGTCCTCTTTCTTCAATCGGGTTACGTAGGGAAGATTCTGATTCCGGTGTAGATGCAAAGGCGTTGTTGAGTTGGCTCGATGGATGTCCAGACGGATCTGTGCTTTACATCTGCTTCGGAAGTCAAAAAGTTTTGACCAAAGAGCAGTGTGATGCTGTGGCACTTGGTCTTGAAAAGAGTATGACCCGGTTCGTTTGGGTGGTTAAGAAAGATCCGATACCCGATGGGTTCGAGGATCGGGTGGCAGGTCGAGGAATGGTTGTTAGAGGATGGGCTCCTCAAGTGGTTATGTTGAATCACGTAGCGGTTGGTGGGTTCTTAAGCCATTGTGGATGGAACTCGGTGTTGGAAGCAATGGCTAGTGGAAAAATGATCTTGACTTGGCCCATGGAAGCAGACCAGTTTGTAGATGCGAGGTTGCTAGTGGAGTATATGGGTGTGGCTGTTACTGTATGTGATGGGGGTAAGACTGTGCCTGACCCGCATGAGTTGAGTCGGATCATAGCTGAAACAATGGGTGAGCGCGGACACGAGATGCATGCTCGGGCTAAGGAGATGGGACAGAAGACACATGCGGCAACTAGAGTAGGAGGAAGCTCTACTCAAGATTTTGAAAGACTTGTCAAAGAATTGAGTTCTCTCCATGAAGATATGATTCTCAAAGACTATAGCCATTGATTTATTTAGTTTTTTAGTCTCTTACTTAATTCTGCGATTAGCAACAGGATTGAGTTTTTGTCACAAGAAAAGACAAAAAAAATTCTCAATTAATATATTGGGAAAACTCCCCAAAAAAAAAGTTGACTTATTTAATACTAGATTCGGACCCGCACGTACGTGCGGGATTGATTTCAAAAATTTGGTTTGCTATTACGTTTGCAATATATTACGTTTTACGGTGTTATGTTTATAAATGTAATTATATTAGGAATAATATTTAAATTCATAATCCGAACTCGTACCAGTTCAGTATTTGTTTGTTATTAATTCAGTTTAGACAATAAAAATGATAGGATTTGGTTTTGTTATCAACTACATTAAAAAAAAAAGTAAAAGAAAAGTGGTTTGTTTATTTTGGGACGGGAAGCCGTCTCGTCTCGTTCTTTCCTAGTTATGTCATGTTTTTCTATCTTATAACCATGGTTTTAATAATAATTTACCTATTTGAGATAGTAAATTTTAGTCCAACAAATAAAAAACAGGTCAATGATTGAGACTTATTTGTAGATATATTTATTTCGTATAACATTTGTAACATAAACATATATTGGTTTATTTTTATCAAGTTTATGAATGTTTGAATTAATAGTATTTGTTTCATAATAAACTTTGGATCGACAGGATAGCAGATCCATATTGAATGTGAACCAAATCAGTAATCAACTTAATTTCTGTTAAACCCGTGAACTATCAAACCGGATGAAAACAAAGAAAAAATAATTAAAACTTCCCTTCATGAATTACCAAAATATATTTTTCATGCAGGTCAAACCCTTCCGCTATGCATGCTATGGAACATATTAAAATAATTTTAACCCGTAAAAGATCTATTATGCATAATTTGCATTAGTAAACGGTATATGTCTTACTTGAGTTCCCGTTAAACTAAATTATTGTCTCTTATTTTATTAAGAATAATTTAGATAATAACTTTTATTTTCTGAATTACTATTCTCTCTCCGAACCCATTATCTCATGTAGTATATATTAAAAAATAGTAGGTCCACATATATCATGCTTGAATTTACGTTACCCAAAATTCTCGTTACTCCTAATTTTCCTCCTGCATTTTATAAGGAATAGTTCAGATAATGGTTTTAATTTTTGAAATTATATATTTCATTTCTGTAGCCGTAATTTCGTGGAATAATATTTGCAATAAAAAAAGAAAGTTGAAATTAAATTAAGCTAAAAAAATTTCATGTTCATGTATCATACCAATTATTTGATATTTGAAAGTTGAAACTGAATTTAACTATCCAAATATCCACATTTTTGTTTCCTCAGTTTTAATGTCTCCATGTAGTAGTTATAGTACGTATTAATTATATGTAATGTTGATTTTATCATTTTATGTTAATAGAACCAAAAAAGAGTAAAACACAATAAAAAAAGAATCTGAATCTATCACGGTTTTCTTATGTTGTTTGTCTTTAATATTATTAAACGCTAATTGCCCGCAAAGAATGTTTGATTACAAAGTTATTTTCTGTTAAAATGACATTATATTTCTCTTTTATAAAGATATCTTGAAATATATTACAATTTTCTAAATTATTTATTTCTAATTACACCATATTGAACGTTTATTACAAATAAATATTCTTTTAAAAAATGACATTATATTGTTTCTGTTTTTTAGGGATTCTTAAATATATTTATTTATGTTAAAATGATTAGCATCTATATTTTAGAATCAATATTTAATGGTTTATATAATTTAATTATCCAATTACCTAAAATTACGTACTAATTTTATTTTAAATTTTTATCATAATTTATTAACATCTAACAATCTATATTTTAGGAACAAACATTTAATGGGTTTAGATATTTTTATAATTCAGTTACCTTAATAAACGTTCTAATTTCAAAATTCAAGTTAAATTATTCTATTTGTTATAACTAAAATGATATGTTTTACACCTTTTAATTGTATACACCATGCTCATCTTATACAAAATGCTTCCTTTTAATAGTGTAGATTTATTATTTTCATATATTTAGTTGTTAATGTTTGGTAAGTACTCGATTTTCGAAATTGTTAGTTATGATTTTCTGGTTTAGGAAAAAACGTTAATCGTGATTTGATTAATTTTATTTAAAGCAAGCAAAATTTAAATAGATGATATTGGATTAGGAAATGAACATTATTAGTGATTAGATTTATTTTATTGATTTACCAAATTTGATTCATTGAAATCGGTTTCGTATGATAGTTGTTGTGTATTGTGTAGTGTGTATTTAGAAAATGATTAACTGCTTGCTTTATTATTTTCGAAATTGTTTGCTATATTTTCGAATTTTCGAAATTTTTTGCTATATTTTAGGAATGCATCTTTAAACATTAGTCGATGAATCCAAACTAATGAATAAATTGTTTGCTATATTTTAGGAATGTATTTTAAAGAGTAATTATATTATTTAATCTTCTCTAAAATTTCCGTTGATGAAGGTGCATTAAATTTTATGAGTTTAATTTGTTTCTATAATTGTTTCTATAATAAAGGGATTCGGTTATGATGGTGTCGAATTAAATTTTATCAGCTTAATTTGTTTCTATAATTTTTTCGATAATTAAGGGATTCGGTTATGTAGTTTATTTACATCGGTTATGTTTTATTGGTTTTGTTTTACTTTTTTTTTATTGTATAAACTATGATTGACTTATACAAAATGCTTCCCTTTTAATAGTATAGATTTGCTAGAAAAATATATAAACTTTTTTCGTTGCCAGAAAAATACGCAAAACTAATTTATATATGAGAAAATTACGTGAAACATTTTGACTTTCCAGTTTCCCACATATTATGGTCACAATTTTCAACGAAACTAACACAATAGTAAACATTGTTACTATTACAATTCGTGAAGAAGTTTCGTCCTTAGTCATAATCATAACAATATCTTTTTTTTTTTTTTTTGATATTTTAGATTTATCTTCAATCTTTTTTTCTCATAGATAAGCTTTTGCTATGATTAGAAACTTAGGAAAAATGAAAAATAGACAAACAATGTTTATGATTGTGTTAGTTTCGTTGAAAATCGTTACCATGATATGTGGAAAACTGGAAAATCGAAATAGTTCACGTATTTTTATCATCTATAAATTAGTATGCGTATTTTTCTGGCAACAAAAAAAGTTCATGTATTTTTTTGGCAAATATTAAATAAGTCATGTTTTTTTGGAAATTTTCCCTTAATATATTTATAACTCTATGTATTTTAGTTTTACATTAATATATTAATATATAAACCTAAATCGACATATAATCTCGTTTAATTGTAGAATATAAGCCATAATTCTTATTTATAACCTAAACCAACATTTAATTCGTTTAATTGTAAAATCTTAACCTTAATCCTTATTTATAAACCAAATCTGGCATATAATTTTGTTTAATTATTAATATTTTAACCCTAAACTCTTTGATAAACTCAAAAAAACCTTTACTTCTCCTTCTATTCCTCTTAATCTCTCCTTTCTTCCCGCCGCTGCGATTAAAAATACATGATTTTGGAGTCGGCCATATTAATTAATGACACAATCTATGCTATAAATTTGAAGTAACGATTGTTGCAGGTTTTGAATCCATTGATTTGGATATGCGGAGAAGAAGATGCACACAAAAAAAGTAAATTTTTAATTAGGATTTTGGAATTTACATTTTTACGCTTTGAAATGCTTACAATAACAAGATATGGTTTGCCGAGAAAAGAGTCACAAGTGAAGTCGTGCGATTCTGTAAAAAAATAGAGCCATAAACATGTAAATTATATGTAGATATAATAATTGTTTTCTTCATTATTTAAACTACTACGCTAAAAAAAAATTATTACACGTTTCTAAATCTCAGATCTATAATTTACCATGTGTTGTAAATGTCTAACTTTGAAAACCAAGGTTTATTGAATAAGATGGTATTTATTGAAGAAAAAAAACTTTAATTTTCAATATATATTTTGTGTGTTTGAGTTTTCATACATGATATATGATATATGGAACTAATACAACAAAAAGAAAACATTACTTGTCTTCTTTTTTCTTTCGACAAAAACATTACTTATCTTAGAACTATGATTTTTACCCTGATAATGTCTATATTCACATGGTAGTGTATGGTACTATATCGCATGATCAAAGAAAGAAGAAATCAACACCTTCTTTAAAAGTCTCTTAGAGCAGGACAGTAATGTTCTTTCATATTTGCGCTTTGTCTGAAGAAGTACTGAAAGACGAATCCTTTAATTAAACGATGTGAATAATTACAAAAACATCTCTTTGTCGGAGGAGTTAATCTAAGTGTTATGTGTTTTTGCTTGTTAACACTCTTATGTTAATTACAAAAATTCACGCTTGCCCTATAGATTTAATTCACCTCTGTTTGATTACTTTTTGTGTTCCGATGTGAAACAAACACAAACACTGTAGAGACTATTATTATAGTTCTTTAAAAAAAAAAAACAATCTTTATTGTTCTTGAGATTTTTTTCTAATTTTAATCTTTTTTGTGTTGTGTGATCTTACTACTATCTCATTCTCATCAACAAAGTTGCTTCCTTTATCACGGTCTAATCAAGATTCAAGAAATTTTTGGGAATGGGCCTCTCCTTCTTCTAAGTTTCCCCTTTTTCCCAATAACTTTTCTGGGTTTCCTCGATTTCACCTCTCAGAGTTGGAAATTAGGGTTTTTTGTTTGTTTTCTTGGTTAGGGTTGATTCAAGGTCGAGAGTAATCTTTTTTGCTTTTTGACTCAGATTTATTCGTGCCGCTTTGAACACCACTAGTGAGGTTCTTGAAAGAACTTATTCGTTTGAGTTTTCTTTTGTTGAATTGGTCTCTATAGTTGTTGTCTCTTCTGGTTTCGTAGAGAGTTTGAGAAGTTTTTGTTATGCTTTGAATGATGTTTCATGGTCAAGGGTTTTCGAGAAACCGTTGTAATGTTGTGGCAGTTGTGTCTGGAGATAGTAATAACCAGAAAGATGAAGCTCCTCTTCATCTACCCAAGTACCCTTTTCCAGATCTCTCTTCTTCAGGGCGACTCAAGGTAAAAGGACTTTTGAAATCTTCTTTTCTAATTCTCTTTTAATCCTCATAAATGGTTTGCTAGATTGTTGTTTAAAAGTTGGAACCTTTAGTAAGATTGGACAATGTTGAACTAAGTTGGTTCTGGTTATGTATATAGGGAGTTGTAGCTATAGGTTATATTTGCTTGAATGGCTTCAGAAATTAGTAGACTTGAAGGGAGAATCTTGGTTTTAGTGAATTTTGTGGAGATGTTTAAGTATTTGGTGTATGCTTTGTCATCGAATGATTTGCCAATTTGTTAGTTGAAAGTGGGAACCTTTAGTAAGATTGAACAATGTTGAACTAAGTTGGTTCTCGTTATGTATATAGGGGCTTGTTAGCTGGCAAGAGTTGTAGCTATAGGTTATATTTGCTTAATGGGTTCAGAAATTAGTAGACTTGAAGGGAGAATCTTTGGTTTTAGTGAATTTTGTGGAGATGTTTGAGCATTTAGTGTATGTTTTGTCGTGTTGTAGTTTCAGGTACTGAATAATCCTACGACAGAGGAGTTCCAGGTTGCTGTGAACTCTTCTGCAACGGATTTTGTGTACTTGCAAGGGGAGCAGAGTGGAGATAGTGATGAAGTTGGTCCCTTAGTGTTGGGATATGCTGATTTTTCTACTCCTGATGCTTTGGTTGCTCTGTTTGGTTCCACATTACCAACAACGGTAGGTGTATTTGTTGTTTAACATTGCCCTCTTTTGTTATGGATTTCCTTTTACCAGCTGAAGTTAGTTTAAAGTCACTAAGATTTTTCTTAATAAATTGATGTTAGTCTCTTGATGATTCGCTTAGAAGGCTTTATAGAGTTTGCTCTACATTAATGTTAAGACACTTTTCATAAGAAGAACCATAATGTCTTCCCTGGTAAAGTTTCGGTTAAGAAGAACCATAATGTCTTCCCTGGTAAAGTTTCGGTTTCTAATAGTCCCTAGTGAGATATTAATATGCCTTGGTTTCATATTGTTCTATTCAGGTTTACCTTGAGCTCCCAAATGGTGAAGAACTAGCTCAAGCACTCTACTCTAAGGTACACCTTTCTTGATAAGCACATTGCACTTCTGTTCCTTTCCTGTTTAGTACGTTTTCTTCTTAGTACCTCTTTGTTTCTCTATTTCAACTATGGTTTACATTAAGATTCTTTGAAAGGAAGAAACAACATATAGAAGCCCTTTGAATAAATTGCTAAATTTGATAGTACATTATGTTAAGTATTTTTCTTTTGGTGCTTTGGTTCTGCAGGGTGTTCAATATGTTATTTACTGGAAAAATGCCTTTACGAAATATGCAGCCTGCCATTTTCGCCATGCTTTGTTTTCAGTCATACAGAGGTAATTCTTTACCTAAGCACCTGCAATTTGGGATAAGCCTTAATTTTAGCTTGATTACATCTACTAATATATTCTTTTCCCCCGTAGTCTACAAATTTAGTTGACTGTGCTATGTTCTCTGGCAATGCAGTTCGTGCAGTGATACATGGGATGTATTTCATGTCGCGGAGGCATCTTTCCGACTGTATTGTACGAGTGACAGTACTAACCTTCCTTCAAACAGCAACCGTAAAATGAATTATGAGATGGGACCCTGCTTGCTTGGAGAGCCTCCAAAGATTGACGTGGTTTCACCAGAAGCTGATGAACTAGAAGAGGAAAATTCATTAGAAAGCCTCCCATCAATAAAGATATATGATGAAGATGTTACCGTGAGATTCCTTTTGTGTGGACCACCATGCACACAGGTGGGTTTTGTTGGCCTTCTTGCACATTTTATGACGCTTGGCTTATTTTTTTGGGCTATCCTCAGTTCCCAAGCTGGTTCTCTATTTCAGGATACATTTTTGCTGGGATCTTTGGTGGATGGACTTAACGCTCTCTTGAGAATAGAGGTGAGTAACTTGTTAGTTTACAGTTTAATTTTTTCTTTATTAGTGGGCATACTAAAATGTGTCCAATGAAAGAAAAAAAAGTAATAATATATGAATCTATATGTCTTTAGTCATTTAAAAATAACTTTATCATTTCGTTGTTCCAGATGCGAGGAAGTAAGCTCCATAACCGTTCTAGGTATGTAGTTTATATGGCCAAATGATATGTTGTGCATCCCTTTAATAATCATAAGATTAACCATCTTTGATTTTGTGCCTATGGAGTTAGTTGAAAGACTTATTTTGCCTATCAAAATTAAAAATGCAGTGCTCCAGCACCTCCTCTTCAAGCAGGAACATTTACTCGTGGTGTAGTGACCATGCGGTGTGATATCTCGACCTGTTCTTCAGCACACATATCAATGCTGGTGTCTGGAAATGCGCAGACCTGTTTCAGTGATCAGGCAAGGGATTATTATCTTTTAAAATATGAGCTCTTCTCTGCATACATGTGCAATGGGGTTTATTATTAATCTCCTTTATAATAACAGCTTTTGGAAAATCACATAAAACATGAGGTGATTGAGAAGATTCAACTAGTCCATTCAGTGGTAAACTCAGAAGAAACAAAACGGGTTTTCTCTGAGCCTCGGAGATCTGCCTCAATAGCTTGTGGAGCAAGTGTGTGTGAAGTTTCAATGCAAGTCCCGACATGGGCTCTGCAGGTAAATATTCTCTTTCTCTGCTCAATTTAGATTTCTTGTAGATAGTAACCTCTCGTCCAATCATTTATCATGCACCTTGTTGCCAAGTTTCTCAACAATTTAGTTAGTAAGAGAAGTCATGAGAATTTTATATGAATAAGCTTGTTATGAAAATGCAACGAACATTATTACCTCCACTCTCTACGTATGATGCTTTGACATGTTAGGTGGTAACATCCAGATAGCCATGTGATTCACATTCTTTGCGACCTTCTGGATTTTTCTTGCTTAATATGTAGCTAAGAAAGAGTTACTCTGCTTTTATGTAGGTCTTAAGGCAGCTAGCACCTGATGTGTCATACCGCAGTTTGGTTATCCTTGGAGTAGCGAGCATTCAGGGGTTATCTGTTGCTTCCTTTGAAAAAGATGATGCAGAACGTTTACTTTTCTTCTGTGGCCAACAGATCAATGATAATTCAAATCTTGATGCTCTTCTATCCAAAATTCCTCATTGGTTAACGCCTCCCTTACCAACCAGAAAAAGATCCGAGCCATGCAGAGAAAGTAAGGTACTGTTTCGGATACCACAGGTTAAAACTTCTTCTATACAGAATATTAATTTGGAAGCATCTTTGTTTACAAGCTAGACTCTTTGATTTCAATTCTAATCAGGGATAAGTTTTGTGTCTATGCTTCTACCAAATTATCATTGTCTTCATGTAGATACTGATATGACGCTGTGTAAATATATACATTCAGGAAATTGAAAACGGAGGACCTACATCAAAGAAAATCAATGTGGCTGCTCTGAGACCGATACCTCACACCCGTCGACATAAGATGATACCTTTTTCTGGGTACTCTGAAATTGGAAGATTTGATGGTGACAACACCAAAGGAAGCTTGCCTTTGCCTCCAAAGCATGGTGCATCAGGTGGTACTCCGGTAACTCACCGTAAAGCTTTTTCTGGTTCGTACCAGAGAAAGCAAATCATCTCACTAAACCCTTTGCCTCTCAAGAAACACGACTGTGGAAGAGCTCATATTCAGATTTGTTCAGAGGTTTGCCTTATTATCCTTGTGATGAATAATAGTTTGAACTTAAAAACACTTTTCTTTGGGGCTTATACTGATGCTGTCTCGATATGTAGGAGGAATTTCTAAGGGATGTGATGCAGTTTTTATTAATACGAGGACATAGCCGTCTTGTTCCTCCAGGAGGGCTAGCAGAGTTTCCAGATGCTGTACTCAACTCAAAACGGCTTGATCTGTTCAACTTGTATAGAGAGGTAGTTAAACAGTGGTTTGATTTTGATCAACCGAGGCAGCTAGCATTACATTTGGTGAGCTAAAAATGAGAGTTATTGCAGGTTGTATCACGGGGAGGGTTCCATGTAGGAAATGGGATCAACTGGAAGGGACAAGTTTTCTCAAAGATGCGGAACCACACACTCACAAACAGAATGACTGTAAATGACTCTAAACTCACACCTTAATTTGGTTTTTGAAATTCAATGCTGTCTTAAATCTAACTATGGATTTATTATGACAGGGAGTGGGAAATACGTTGAAGAGACACTATGAGACGTATCTACTGGAGTATGAGTATGCTCATGATGATGTAGATGGAGAGTGTTGCTTAATATGTCGCAGGTACATTAAGAACCTTCCTTCTTTCTCTTGCTTGAGAACAATACATGTTATTAATAACGCATTGGTTTTTGGTTGCAACAGTAGCACGGCTGGTGACTGGGTGAACTGTGGATCGTGTGGAGAGTGGGCTCATTTCGGATGTGATAGAAGACCCGGCCTCGGGGCCTTTAAGGTAAGCAAACGAACACACACTAGTTACTATATCAATTGTTTGTGTGTCGTTACTGATTTTAACATATGACATGACAGGATTATGCGAAAACGGATGGGTTGGAATATGTATGCCCAAATTGTAGCGTCTCTAATTATAGAAAGAAGTCTCAGAAGACCTCTAATGGTGGCTTGCTTGTCCCTTAGCTTCACGTTTCATTTTTTAAGTTTATTTTTTCTTTGAAAACCAATGATTGATTGATTCCTCCTCTGATATTTCACGTGTTTTTCGCAATGCAAGTTTTTTCTATTCATTCTTATGAAGAGTTTTTAAATGATAGATTGCAAACAAAAGAAACATGATAATGGAAAGAAACAATATGAAAGTCGTGGACAGAATTTAAAAGTTGAAATGAAATTTTAACTTAACAAGTTTGAACCAACCAAGCTAATGTATCCCTCAATTCTGATGTCATTGTATTCGCCATACCTATCTTATATGTAAATTGCAAGAGACTTCAATAGTATTATGCTAGACCATGGTTACCAAGGTCCAATGCTACTCACTTTGGAAGACGGTGAACCTAGAGTCTCTTTTCTATTATCCGGGACCATTCACGGAAGGAAGTCAGCATCTGAGTTATTTAGAAGATAACGGCAATGGCTTCCGAATCGTGAGCCTTTGTGCTCGTCCATCTTGCATCCTCCCTCTTCAGGGGTTGGGAGTGTTTACACTTCAGGTGCAAGTTGGGGGTAGCAAGAGCTATCAAATTCTGAGAAGTTTTTGGAGTAATTGCATTAAAAAGCAGCTGTAGGCTTGTCAAAAGGTACCCTTTTGCTGGACCGGTTGGTCTTCTATCGAGTGGACACTCTATTTTTTGGATTTTTAGAATCACAATCCCTTACCCATTGCTTTGTATCATCAGCTACTTTGTTTGTTGTTTCTTTGTCCTGGTTCTAATGTTAGGTCTAGGTTCTTGTTAGACTCTTCCTACTGGAGAGTTGCACGATTCTGACTTAATGAAATGGGTTTTGGTTGGCAAAACAAAAGGACAAATAGAACCGCAAATTATATATGATGCAACTCTAAGACAAGATTTAAAAATGTAAGCAAGCTTTGGAAAACTAAATATAATCCTAAAAGGTTCATAGTTTCGATTTTCGTGCAACAAACGTTTGGTTTTTGAGAGAAACAATATATGTACATGTACATTTGAATAGTTTCAAACTTATGAAACGAATTTGGGAAACGTTTATATACAAAGAGTAGTTTGTAATGCGAATGGAGACTACGGGCGTAAACCTGCGTAGAGATCCCTGAGGGCAGTGTACAACGGTTCAGCTGCCTTTGGTTGATCGACCATCCCAAGTAGAATGTCCGATGTGGATAGGTATGGATCGCCATAGAACTTTACATTCATGTCCCTTCTTGTTGCCACCACATTTCCTTCTAGAGATACTCCCACGAATGCCCCTGTTCATACCACACAACTTATCTCAGGTTCTAGATTTACACAACATACCTAGACTAGACTATTTTGGATGAGACTATACAATTTCCTCTGTAATATTAGTAAGGAGCTACGAGTCTACTAGACAAATCATAGATAATGAGAAAAGTGAAAGCTGAGGCATGAAGTTGAGATGGTAAAAACCTTTGCTACGGCTGTAAGTATAGCATACGCCAGAGCCTCTGTCACCAGCTCGAAGGTCAGCCTCCAACACTCTCCCTATAGGTCCTGCAGCTGCACTGCATCCCGCACCTAGAGAGAAGTGCATTCTGCTGCAGAACGCCTTCACCGCTTTCACATCATGCATCACTATTATGAAATCCATCAACTCACCTCCAATCTGACAAAAGAGTACAAAAGTTATTATGTGGTTTCTTCTACGTGTAACTCACAAGTACGAGTTGTATGGAAAAGATAGAGTTTACCTGAGCACCCCATCCCAAACCTACTGACAGTATCGCAGATGGAGCAGACCATGACCCGTCTGATCTCCGAGATATTACCAGACCAGTCCCGAGTTTGTACGACAGTAAAGCCCCAACCTTAGCAACTGTTATGATTGCCAAACCTTTAGCTCGACTAAGAACTGCATGTGGTATGGATTTCTCAGGGTCTAGTGTTGCTACCTGTGTATTTTGTTAACTGATTAAGCAGACATTTATGATCATGAAAGGTTACTCATTTCTCTACTTGAAGATCTTAGTCAGCATTAATATGTACTTTGAAAAACAAATTTGGATAAAAAATCAAACCTGGCAGTAACCTCTCAGCGTAATAGATGCCTTGTATATCTCATCTTCCATGGAAAGACCAACGGGGAGATTCAACCATCCTCTTGAGCAAGTCCAATCCACAACATCATGCTTTGCAACTTGCACAGCATTACTAATAGAGTTAATGAGAACACCTTGCAAAGGATCAAGCCTTTCGTAGCAAGAATCACAAACTCTCTGAGGATTCCTTTCCCGAAACCGACTAGGCATTAAACACCTCCCTTTTGAACAGTTCCTACAAAACACCCCTCCGCAGAACCGACAATGATGTCTCCCACATGTAATTGCAGTAAAAGGAGAAGAACACTGCATACAAGTAGTAGTCGAACTATCAGGCAACCACTCAGGAGGTTCCGCTTCAAGCAAATCCTTGTAAACACTATAATTAATCCCACTCGGTTCAAGAAGAGGCGGAGCACTCGGTATGTAAACAGACGAATGAACAAAAGTATCTCCGTTCTTGCCAGAGCCGAGAAACGAAACATTCGAAGAAGCGACTTTCTGATCTAACGAACCATTCAAGTCCTTGTTCCTCCCAGTAACAATAGCAATCAAACCAGTCAAAACGTTTTTCAAATTCACTTCAGGTGTCTCATTTCTTTGAATCGGATTCGTCGTAGAGAGCTCATCAGCTGAATCATATCCACCATCAACAAAATCTCCAGAGTCTATAATTGGATAATCAGAATCTTTTTTTTTAGAGATTGATTCAATAACAGGCCATTTAGGTCCATCTACATAACCATCATCATCATAACCACCATCATCATCATCATCATAATCATCATACTTGAATTTGATGTTCTCTTTGCCGTTGAGTGTAGCCATGGCTTAGAAATTAAAAAACAAAAATATCTGCAAAAGAATCAAAACCCAGATCACAAAGTTTCATACAAACTCCATAACTATTGAAAACCCTAATAAAGCTTTTGATTTTGAATTCTAAGGTTATTCGAATCGAATATTACAAAATCACGAGAATCGTGGATCAGATTTATAAGATTAAAACACGAACCTGTGTGCTTTTGAAGGTGAAGATGCAAATCAGGAGAAGAGAATTCGCAATTTCGATTTTATGGGATTGATTTGAGGAAGAAGAAGAAGAAGATAAAAGGTAGAAGAAAGCAAGAACACGGCGCCTCGGTTTTGAGGGGAATATTTTATTTATTTTATTTTAATAATAAATATACGAAACCATATATTTCGGATTGGTAAGCAAGTCATTAGACGGATTCTTACGTATTTAGTTGGGCCAATTGGGCCTTGGGCCTTTTTGTTATTGTTTTTTTTGGTGAGGAAAGAAATATGGCCTTTTTGTTATTTTATTCGGTGAATAAATGTTGTTGTTTGTAAAGGAAAACTAGGTTCGGACCCGCAAGTACGTGCGGGATTAATTTTGAAAATTAAGTTTGTTATCAAATTTGTAATATGTTATATATGTGTGTGGTCATGTTTGTAAACATAATTTTTAGAAATATTATTAACATTTGTAATCCAACCTTGTATCGGGGACGTATTCGATTATTTAAAATTCGGTTTACATAAAAAGAACTAATTGGATTTCTTTTTCCTATAAGTAAATACAACTACATATAAAAAAATAGTAAGAGAAATGTAGTTCTTATTTCAGAATAGAAAGTCTATCAAGTCATGTCTCATATATGTCATGTTTTTCCATAATCGTGGTTTCAAAAATAACTTACAACAAATAGAGAATTAAGTAAAAGATTTAGACTCGCACATACGTGTGGGGTTTTATTGGTAGGTATATTTATTTGTTGTAGCATTTATAAGACAAAATTATAATTAATTAATTAATTTTATCAAGTTTTTGAATGTTCGAAATAATAATTGATCAATGATAGCGGATCCGGATCGAGTGTGAATTGGATTAGTGATCAGCTAAAATTCTATTAAACTTGTGAACTATCAAACTGAATAAAAAATGAAAGAACATTAAAACTTTTTGAATCAAATTTTCAAATATAGTTGTCACGCATGTCAACCCCGTCTGCTATGTACGCTTCATAGCTGATTAGAATATTTTAAACCTAGAAGAAGAACTTCTTCATAATCCATATTAATAAATATTACGTCTACACCTGTCATGCGTGAACACCCGTTATCCAAAAGTCTTGTTATCTTAAATTCTTGTCTCGTATTTTATCATGAATAGTTTAGATAATGGATTTTATTTTTAGAGTTACTCATTATCTTGCTGTACCCGTTATTTTATATTCGAATATCTTAAATAAATAGAAAAGTTGAAATTGAATTTAGATATTTAAATTTTACTTTCTCGCATAGTAGCAATTTTTTGATATTTGAAACTTGAAATTGAATTTAGCTATCAAATTTGATGACTTCGTCTCATAAGCAGTAACTTTTTTTTTTCTTCCTGAATTTTATGAAAAAATGTTTATATAATGTTTTGTTATCCGAAGTATACGTTGTCTTCATGTATCCCGCTATTTCATGTCTTGCTATTTTGAAATAAATAGGAAAGTAGAAATCGAATTAGCAATCTAAATTTCATGTCTCTCTATAGTAATGGTTATTTTATTTTTGAAAGTTGAAATTGATTTTAACTCTATGATCTTTTCTCGTAACCATTATATCTTTTTTTATGAGAATTAATTTAGATAGTGTTTGTTTTTTGGATTATATGTTTTTGTCTCGTACCCATTCCTATAAGTATATACATATTTTCTAATAAATAACACCATTTACATGTTATTAAATAAATAACACCTATAGTCACCCAAAAGTAGAGATTTATACGTCCCAAAACTGATATTTATTCAATTTTTTTGAGATTTTAAGAATTGAATTTAACTACCATTCTTTTTATTCTAACCCGTTATCCAAAATTTATATCTCATATCTTTCAAAGAGAGTTCGAAATTGTACGTATATGTGGAATAATGTTTTTAGATATTTATTTAGTATATCATTTATAGTTTTGGAATCATACCACTTTGACATTTAGTTTGGTTTTAGTTAGATAGCTAATGATTTTTTTCTTAACTACTTGATTTTGATATTTTTATTTTTTGAAAATTACTAAAAAAACTCGTGAAACTAAATCATAAAAAATATATTCCATTTATTACTTAAAATTTGTTAATACTTAATAAGAAGTAAAAATTATTTAAATGTAATATATCCACTTATTATTTAGTTTGATATATATATTTTATTTTATAATCTAAAAATGCAGTTTAAGATCTGATAAAATTATTAATTAATATTTCATAATAGTATTGATATGAAAATTGTCTATGGATTTAGATTTAACTAATTATTTGATTTAAAAAAATCATAAACTAATTGAAGTATAAATTTCATAGATTTTTTTTGGTAGAATATAAATTTCATAGATAACTATTGTTTTGGAAATATTTCTTATTTTATAGTTAATGATATAGATATTTTAGGAAGTTTTCTATTAGTATGTTATGAGAATTCACTTTGATATATATAATATTCTCAAATATTTTGATTTAGTAATATATGGAATGTTGAATTTATAAAGATCAAACTATTAAGATGTAATTGAACTTTTTAATTTTATTTTTGGATATTTTGTACATTTGGAAATCCTATTATATTTAGGAAAAAAAATCGAATTTGATATATTTTTTTTTTAATTTTTGATTGATTATGTTAAATGCTAATTATTAGGGTAATTAAATTAATTCTTAATTCCTGAGTGATAAATAAAAATTGGATTTTGATTTTTTCTATAAGGAAAAAACGGAATTATATCTTATTTAATCCATATATTTTATTTTTAATTTTTTTTGTGCTATATTTGCGAGATTTTTTTTTCAATATAAAGATTTTAATGTGAAGATAAGAGATTTTCTGTGATATAGACTGTTTCACATGATTTTAGCAAACAAATTTTTAATTACTTATTTATTTAAGATTTTTATCTAAGAATTTATATTCTTTGTTTAAGATTATATAGTTTTTAAAAGTATGGTGAAATAATCAATTATGTTGTATATGTCACATTTTATAATCTTTATTTCATAATATAGCATATTTGTTTTTATTTTGATTTCTTATATATATGATCATTTCTTATATTGGATTTTATTAAATATATATTATTGTTTTGAAATATAATAATATGTATATAATAAAATTAAAAATGTTTACATATGTTCAATTTTGAATTTAACTGTCCATTTTTTATGGTAACAATATTTGTTTGATTTCCATAAATATAGACCATTTTTTTTATTTATTTAATTAAAAAAATTTGCTGTCTTTTAATTTGTTTGGCAACTGGTTTGGAATTTCATAAAATTTAATATATTTTTTTCAAGTCTGTTTGGCAACCTAGATTAGTGATCCCCTTTTAATAGTTTAGATTTATAAATGTCACTTAAGTAGATTAAATCTTGATTTGTAATTTTATATATGATTTTGAAAGATTTATTAATACTGAAACAAATATATATATAATAGATTTTTAAAATCCATATATTTTTAGTTTATTAGATATATTTTTATTTGATATTTTAGGATATTTTTTTTATTTTAATTAATAATATTAATATGGTGAATAAATTTTTTGTTTGAAACTTTTTTTTAATAATATGTTGTATTTTATTGGCTTATTTTTTGTTAAAATCAATTATCTATGTGGGTGTGTCATTTTTGGGCAGAATACATGCTTATCTTCTTTGTTTCGCTATATTTTTATCGAACAAGTTTTAATTGGTAAATTAATAATTTCAAGAATTTGTCAAATACTTTTTTGTAAAACATGGTTTTGTATTTTATTGTGTTTGGATAGTCATGCTTTTTTCTTTTTGAAAAAGGGCGAGAGTCCATCTATTAACATTGTATTTTGTTCTTTTCAATATTTCTTAATATTTTTATCAAATTGTACTTGACTAAATGAATTCAGAAAATAATAAAACTAATTAACATAATTTAACAAAGATGATACTAAGTCAAAGAGGTGGTTAGTTTGTAAGCCTAAGAGAGAATATTTAAAGAAGATTGATTTACATGGTTTCTTTTTGGGTCCATGCATGACAATAAAAATTACATTCCACGTTTTTGTTTTCAATGATATAATTCACAACCAAACATGTACCTTATATATTAGAAAGCACCTTCATAAAAAAAAAAATTTCAGTACATTTTGTATCATGCCGCTTATGTATAAAGTTGATCACTTGTAAAAAATATTTTTTTTTTCAAAATGTCACTAAAATGAATCTTATTCCAAAATTTTATGCAATTTTGAAAATATTATTACAGTATGTTATTGTTTTCAAAATATAAACTAAATTCAAAAATAAATCTTAAACTCTAAAATAAATATGAAATTCTAAAACTAAACCCTAAATCCAAACCAAAACTCATAAATTATATCCTTAAAAATAAGTTTTAGTTTTGTGATGGTATTTTTGAGAAGAAGAAAACTAATTTAGTGGTATTTTAGGATACATTCTTTTAAAAGTTAATTTTTTCGGATCGAAAAGGTTATATAAATCTATAATAAGAATTTATATGTTACCAAAATTTATTTTATAGATAAAAAAAGAAATTTATTCATTTAATTGGTGCAACAATATGCGTAACATGTATCCACAAATTTATATCAAATATATATTAGATATTAATTAACTAGCTGCATGAAAACGTAAATACCAAATTCTAAAGGGGATTTCTGTTAAATACCACTAAAATTGTTATTTTTACAAAAAATACCAATATGAAGTTTATTTTCCAAAAATACCATAAAATACAATTTTTTTAAAAAATACCACAAAACTAAAACTTAAAATTTTAACATTGAAAACTAATTTCTAAATCCTAAATCTAAACCCTACCCCTAAAAACTATACCCTAAATGTAAATAGTCAATCCAAACATAAAAAAACAAAATCTACACTTTCAAAATTAAATTTTTTATGTTTATGATCTTTTTGGAAAATAAACTTTTGTGGTTTTTTTGGAAAAATAAAATAAAAATCTTATTATATAAAGTTGGGTTTTCAAAGTTAGTCATTAACAAGATCGTGACAAGTGTTAATTGAAATGATAAGATGTTGACACGTGTCAGATAATTAGTAGTAAGAAATTATATAAATTAATTTTCAAAAAAAAAAAGAATATTTTCAAAATAGAAAGAAGAAAATAAAATTCAGAAAATTTAAGAATTACTTAGTAGTAATCCTAAAAAAAATTTACGATGTATTAAAATATTTTAAAATTAATTTTGACAAGTGTTAATTGAAGTGATAAGATGTTGACACGTGTCAGATAATTAGTGGTAAGAAATTACATAAATTAGTTTTCAAAAAAAAGAATATTTTCAAAATAGAAAGCAGAAAATAAAATTCAGAAAATTTAAGAATTACTTAGTAGTAATCCTAAAAAAAATTTACGATGTATTAAAATATTTTAAAATTAATTTTATAAATCTATCATAAAAAATTCTACATAAGTAATACACATAAAAGTATACCTAATTATAATGGGTTTTTTTTATGTTAAATCAAAAATTCTTATTATGTAAAACTTGGTTTCAGAGTTACTAACTCACGTGATTGTGATATATGTCAAGTAAAATATTAGATGCCGGAATGTGACACATCTAATTTTGTAAAAAATTAGATAAAAATAGAAATTACAAAAAAAAATATTCAGAATTTTTACTTATAATTAAATTATTAACCTAAGTTTTGGTTATGTCGGTTTGGGTTTATCAAAGAGATTAGGGTTTATTATTTACAGTAAAACGAGATTATATGTCGATTTTAGTTTATAAAGAAGAATTAAAGTTTAGTTTTTACAACTAAACATGTTATATGGTTGCCTGGATTTATAAATGAGGATTATGGTTTAGATTTTACAATTAAACAAGTTTTATGTCGATTTAGGTTTATAAATAAGGAGTAGAGTTCAGATTACACAATTTATACAAGGTTATTTATCTGGTTCATTTTATAAAAGAGAATTAAGATTTAGATGGTACAATTAAACGAGAATATGGGTTTAACAAAATAAATGTGTTAAATGTTTTTGCTTTTTTAATATGTTATAATTTTTTACTTTTTAATTTATATTTAAATATAAGATGTTATAGTTCAATCTCATTGGCTAAAACAAGAAGGGTGAATAAAAGATAACTAAAAAAAGACATTATTAACTTAAAATAAGGATAGCAAAAGTCAATATAATTTGTCGTATAATGATTTATAAAATATTTTTTCTTTCAAATATGTAATTTTTTATACTTTCATATTTAAAATATTTTTTAATGTTTATCTCAACGACACTATAATTCATTTTTTCGGATTGATGTTAATTTGTCAGAACTTTACCATCAAATTTTGTAATAATTAAAAAATTTTTAAGAAATAAAATAAATTACAAAATAAATAAATATGTGAGAATAGTTTTTAAAAAATTGGAAGTTAGGAAATAACATTTTTTAGGATAATGGTATAATCATGTTTAGGGTAATAGTAATATTATGAAAATGGTGAATAGCTCACAATATTTTGGTGATCGTTAATTTAACATTACTAGATTTTTATAATGAACGTTTAATAACTATTTTTAAATATGTATGATACATAAATAATTATGTTCAAAAAAAAACAATTTACTTCTTAAAAAATTATCTTTTTGAATACTTTGGATATAACATTCTTACAATAAAATTTTAATTTTAATTTTATTTTAGAAATAAATAACCCATTTATTAGACGGGCCATAATCTATATTAGAAAATATGATATTCAATTAATATTGATTAATTTATTTTGTTAATGTTATGATTTTCCAAATTTTAACACATGCAATATTTTTAGTACATACGTGAAATCATAAATTTTAACCCGCGTTTTTTACGCGGACCGTTATCTAGTTATGGTATATTTGGAACAAAAAAAAATAAATTATGGTATCTAAGTGTATTTCACAAATAAGCCTTCTCTCGAACCTTTGAGAGAGAGAATAGCCAGATCTTATTTTTTCTCTTTTCTCTTCCGATTATATTATTAGCCTTCTTAATCTTGTTTATAGATTAGGTTTTTTCGGTTTCCGACTTTTGCTCGAATTAAAATAATTCCAGACTTTAGTTAAGTTTGGATCTAAACACTTTACAAGTGTTTATTTTGGCTCCTTTTGCTATGGATGAATCTCTCTCGTCATACTGTTTGCTTGACTCCTCTCTTATGTTGGAATAATATCTTCGTCGTCATGCTTTAAGTGGACATATTTAGGTCTTAGGCGGAGCCTCCCTCTAGGAGAATTGGTTAAGAAGATGAAGATTTGAAAAAGTCTTTGCATAAATTAAAGACGAAAGCGGTGGAGATTATCTAGTTTAGCAGCGGCGAGATCTGTAAAAGAGTTCCAGTGATGAAATATCAAAGCCGCACGGCAGAGCTGAGACAGATCGTGGATCTTGACGGCACCGTTTGTGTTACTCACTTCTTCTTGTGTGTTTAACATTTGTCATCACGTGGCACCTTTTTCTTAATCTTATCTCTTATAGTTAGGGTTAAGCTGTGTTTTAATATAATCCTTTATATAGTAAAAGAGAAGTACAAAAAATTTCTCGGGTCGGGTTTAAAAAAAAATTAACCCGGAATTTCCAATCGGATATTCAATTGGTTTTTCTGATTTTAATAAATATACCCGAATAAAAAGAGTGAAAATAGACCATAAATTCGGCCCTATTGGAAAGAAGATGAAGTTTAGTTAAACATTAATTAAGCATTAAAGTTATAAAAAAACAGTTATTCCATGAAACAATATATTCCCAAAATTAAGGAAACTATATTAATTAACGAGACATGCATATATTTGTGATTTATTCTTAATAATTTTGAAATCTTATTAAGTACTATCCAAAAATATTCTAACTAAAATATCTTAATGGTTAAGATTGAATCCTCTATTTAAATATGAATATTTAAAATATGTCAATATGTTAATTTCCCTTAAAACAAGTATTTAAAGAATTTAATAGGAAATATATGCAAGAAATATACGCTCATAAATATTGTTGAATTTCAAATTTTAATTAGGAAAAAAATCAGAAAACTACATTTTAACTATGTTTGACGAGAAGACTAATAATATAACTAACCTTAAGTTGGGAGAGC
Source organism: Capsella bursa-pastoris (assembly GCA_036452645.1). Taxonomy (NCBI): domain Eukaryota; kingdom Viridiplantae; phylum Streptophyta; class Magnoliopsida; order Brassicales; family Brassicaceae; genus Capsella; species Capsella bursa-pastoris. The sequence continues at coordinate 12,906,239 of CP144195.1, read as the reverse complement.
TCATGCTACACCATACTGTACTATTTTTTTCATCTCATGGTATCCATTTTTGTTAATATTGACCTGCCATGATAATATGAAACGTACCAATCTAAGTTTTATTATAATATAAAACATTATAGACCAATATGAAAATAAAATTACTTTTTTTTTATTCTCATTATTATGTTTGTTTTGAGAGATGAGGCCCATTTATGGGTCTTTTAATATTTAAAAACGATTTATTCATGTTTATTAATTAGCAAAAATAATAATAACCATCGGAAAAACAATCCATAATAACTTTCACATAATTACAATTACAAAAACAAATAAAACAATTAAAAACAAATAATTACAATATACTATACTCGGTTACCGTAATTTGATAAATTACAAATTCAGCGTGGAAAACAAATAGTAGTGAAAATATTACACTGCATTTGTTAATGTTTACGAGTTTAAAAACTACATAATACAATATATTTTTTAAATTTTCTTTAATCTCTAACTACTTTTTACATGTACTTCTTAACAACAAAAAAAAATTATACAAAGCTAACTAACACCAACAATCCATTATTTTATAATGGCATTTAGATTAAAACCAAAAAAAAAAAAATCGGCAATTTTCTCCTGGGCTGTAGCGCGGGTCCGAATCTAGTTAAGGTTGTAAATGGAGGAGATTAGGCTTGTATGTTCATCACTTTGTAATGCCCATTAGGCTTTCAATGGATATATTGGCCCACAAAAAAAAAGGTGTATTTCTCAAATTAAACTTATCTATTGTTGAAGATAGAATATAATTTTTTAATAGTTTTGCTTCTTAGATGATATTTGAGATAATGGAAAACATTAAAGAATCAAGCAAGCAATAGATAGCTTGCAAAACACGAAATCAGATTGAAACAAATTTTATCAGTTCTTGTTCGGATTAAGCAATTATATTATGTAATCATGTAGGTCGGCTATAAATAAAGTCAACGGAGAACATCTTTGGGAAAATCAAATTTGAAATTTAGGTAACCATATGACATCTTCACATGTTTCTATTTATAATAAATGGAAAATAACTTCACAGAAAAGAGTTGAACATCTCAATGACACACATAAATATGAGTTTAAATGACTCAACTGAAAAGACAAAAAAATTGGCAGGAAACACGAATTTTGACAAGATTGAAGTCCATTAATGAATTATATTTTTTGATAGTATATGTTTTTGGTTTATGTGGATTCAACAACTAAACCAACTTCATTCACTTGGTTACATTTTCTTTTGGATGTAATATGGAAAAAGGTTGGTTACATTTTCTGTTTTAATTACAGCACAATCATTAGAATATTTATATGTTTTGTTCGATAATTAAAAAAAAAACATAATTCTATTTAAAATAAATAATTTTAGCTACCTAATATTCTGCTATCAACAATTCTTAAAACTGGAGTATTAGAAAATAGAAAATAACTAGTTTGTGTATATTTTTATAAATTTACACATATAGTTGAACAAATATCAGATTTTTTTAGTGGTTTAGTCAATCATGCTTGTTCTTTACCTTTAGGTTTTCATTCTTTAGATACGGCTGAGAGTGTTGTTGAGTCGATTGTTGAAAATGATATTCGAGGAGCTGTGTTTCTGAGAAACATCCGTATGTAATACATTTTTAGCTTCTTTTAAATAAATTGCAAGAAGACATTGTTTCTTTGTTTTCGACCAAAAAGAATATCAGATTTTTAGTGGCGTTTTTCTATAAACTTTAGAAAACGGTATTTTTGAAAGATGCTATTAGAAAAAAGTTTTTTTTAAAAAAATCTTCTCTAACATTGTAAGCTATAATTACTATTTAGTTATAATTACTAAATGGTATTATTGTGTGTATTTGACTTTAACCTAACGATTTAGCGTTATTGTTTCGTCTTTATTTTTGTTTGTTTCAGGCCGGTCATACGAATATTTAAATCTGATCATACAGAAAGTTCGAGTAAATTAATGGGAAAGTCCAACTATTTTGATACATATGATATAAAAATACTTGTGGTTTAATGGTCTGATGACCAAAATAAAAATTTATGTATGTTAAAGCTAGTGGAGAAGCAAATATGATATGAAAGAGTTTAACTCAAGTAAGATGAATCTGAGAGACATTGACAAATGTATGAAAGTAGTAAACAACGAATGTGCTGGAAGATTCTATTCTCTTTTTTTTTTTAATTAAATTTGATGAGATTTTGAGAATCTGATTTTATAGAAGAAAATGCGATAGAACATATCCACGAAAAGCGAGTTGGACGCAAGTCTATTTTACTGATCATATTTTGTAATATAAAGTTTGGTTTTCAAAATTAATAACTTATGGGATATTTTTTACTATCTCTGTTGTAACTAAATTTGTTTAGATTTTAAAAATCCGATTTTATAGAAGAAAGTGCGATAAAACCTATCGAGGAAACACTAGTTGGATGCAACGCAAGTCTCCCAAGTTATTGAAACCTTTGAATCCTTAAAACTCATCTAGAGCATAAATGTATTGTTTTGGTAAAAGAGACAAGAAGGCATATCATAAAAATGTAGGATTTGATTGGTAAGCTTTATATTTTTTTATAACGATTCAAAATATGTATACCCTTTTGATTGTACCAATTATCAAATACGAATAACAGAAAAAATTAGAGATAACACTGTCTAGTTTATTTATTACTCTCTAATGAAATTTTTTCTATTATTCTTTTTACATATAAAATGTACTATAAACAGAAACCCTAACTCTAAGAGCTAGAGATTGGTGTCATCTTGTATAAATTAAACAAATCGAACCGATTCAAAACCAAACCAAAATTATACAATATTTAAATAATTCATATATTTCAGAAGTTGGAATCGAGAAGCGAAAAATATTCAGGGTATCGGAGAAAAACGAGAAATACAATACATATCTATTATTATAAAATAGCTATTATTTTAAAATTAAATAATCAATAATACACGAAATGCTAAAAATTAACCCAATAAAACAAAAAAAATAGCCAAAATTATATAAAATACTTGAATGCATTGTAAACAACTAAACCAAATTTTTTTTTTTTGGGTACCCATATGCATTCTATATTCTAAAGTCAAAAGAATTGAGATCAATATGAATTAATTCTCCCACATATATACAATGTTCAGTTTTTGTTTGGTTCAGTAAGTTATTACATCATATCTAGAAACTAAAATTTTGGATAATATAGAAATGGATAAATTTTTTTAAAAAAAACTAAATTAAAATAGTAAAAACATGCTTCAGTTAAATAAGAAAAAAAAAAAGTAAACGTGAAACTTAGGAAAAAATAAAAATAATTATATAGTAACAACTGTGTTTGTCAAAAGTGCAGCTCTTCCATTGGTGTCCATACAGCTGTAAACTCAAGCTCGCTTTGTTCACGAGATTTTTCATTAACCAAATTAAAAATAAAATAAAAATACACTTATATATATATATATATATATATAAATAATTGACCAAACCAAATAAATAAATAAATAAAAAATCAGAAAATTGTGGTTTTCATCAGCACCTTCTTCTTCTTCTTCCTCTCGATCCAATCCTTGCCAAAACAATTTCTCGAGAAAATCAAATAAAAACAAACACCTCTCTTCATCTTCTTCTTCTTCTTCGTCAGAGAAAAGCTTCTCTCACGTTTACGAATTCGATTCATTCTGTTGTGGTTGCATCATCTCTTTCACCTACGTCACAGCTGATTTATGTAAATCCGAGCTTCGTTTTCTAATCATTTGCGTACACTTCCTGAGTGATAATGATGATGATGATGATGATGATGATGATGATGATGATTCTGTGATCTGTTTCCGCCGTCGCTCTTCTCTAGCTCTGTATTTTTGGGAACAATTTCTCTGGATTCGGAAGAATCTGTGTTGGTTTGTGGCTGTATACGAAATTAACCACGGCTCGTTTCGTTGGATAATGCTGTTTTTGTTTCGTGGAGGTTTGATTTGGTTACGTTTTATTCCGGAACTTTGATCTGGTGAATGCTCCGCCGATAATTATTTAATTTTCCCTGAGCCAGCGGCTCGGGGAGAGAGAGATCTGTTAAAAGTTCCAAAGAGATTATCGACGAGCGTTTTAGAAGTTTTTTAAGCTATGTCATCAATGGAAGATGGCGGTTTGGGCTCATCTCGACCACATTCTCATAACGCTTCTATGCAGGAATTCAAACTCTTCGAGACTCAATCGGTAAATCACTACTCCCACTTTTTCAATTTGGGATCAGTAGCTGATTGTATGAGATTTTGATTTGTGTTGAGTTGTTAATTCTTGTGATTTGTCTCTGAGAACTCTTATCATGATAATTTGCAGAACTTTTAGGGATCAGTAGTAATGGTAGTTTGTGTGAGATTTTGATTTGTGTTGAGTTGTTAAGTCATTATAGTGTGTTTCTTGGTATAAATGTGCTGCTCATGGATGCGTTTCTCTAAGGAAACTTATCATGATACTATTTGCAGAACTTTTACATGATTGGTTGGGATGGAAGTGGAGTTTATAGAGTACTGAAGATTGATCGTCTTGATCCATCTGAGCTTAACATTAGTCAAGATTCGACTCTTTACACAAAGAAAGAATGCTATGAGTTGTTGAAACGGATACACGAAGGGAACAAGGCTACGGGTGGGCTGAAACTTGTGACTCTTTGTTATGGTATCATTGGTATGTGTTTGTCTCTAGTTTGTTCAGGTCTGTCTATTTTTGTGTTTACTTTGAGCTTGTTCTTATATTTTTAACCTACTATATTCTCTCAGGCTTCATTAAATTCTTGGGACCGTACTACATGCTGCTTATAACTGAAAGAAGACAAATAGGTGAAGTTTTTGGTCACAGCGTCTACGCTGTATCAAAGAGCGAGATAGTTGGGTTACAAAATTTTACTGTACAGTGCAACGTTGCTAATTCAAGAGATGAAAACAGGTTATTGAGATTTCTTGTGTTATGTTTTGTTATTTATTTTTGGAATGTTGCTAAAAATAAAGATTCATCCTTTCCACATTTTAATGATCTGAAGTCATCTAACCCTTATCTTTTCTTATGTGGTGTTTCCAATTTGGTGATGAACAGATACAAGAGACTCTTGTGTATGGTGGACCTTACTAAAGATTTCTTTTTCAGCTATTCTTATAATATAATGAGAAGTTACCAGAAGAATATATGCAATTACGAGACTGGGCATGTTCTCTATGAGAAAATGTTTGTCTGGAATGAGTTCTTGACTAGGGGAATCCGACATCATCTTCAGAATACCCTGTGGACTGTAGCATTGGTGTATGGTTTCTTTAAGCAGGTGAGAATTGTATGTTTTCTGACAGCTCAATGCTAGAAGAAAAGTTCAAAATGCATATCTTCTCTTTATTTGACAATAATTACCCATTACCTGAGTCCTGCAGTGTCTTGTTTTATCATTTCTTTATTGCACCAAAGGCCTAGTCAGAAGCTTTCTGTTTCACATACAGATTTCTGTCATATTATATCAATTATGCACTGTTGTTGTGCTAGTTCAGTTATATGTAGTTATGGTATACTGGCATCTTAAATCTCAAACACCTGGATACTCAAGAACCATGCCTCATTTTGCATGTAGGCCTCTCTTTCTGAATCTGGCCGGGATTTTAAGATCACCCTTATTGCTAGGCGCTCCCGTCATAATGCTGGAACCAGGTAATCATTTTCTTTCACTCCCTAGTCAGGCAATTTAGGTTCTGTGTTAAGCATGTATTCACACTGCAAGGTGTGCCTCCTGAGACTACGTGTAAACTTTTCCAAAAAAAACTGCATAGTGAGTCATATCTGGATATCTAGAGCTTTGTACAATACCCGATAATAAGAGATGAAAACTAAAGATCATATTTGAAATATTACCACTATTCATTGATACCCTTCTTACCTTCTTGTAATATTCTCTTAACATTAGGTACTTGAAGCGAGGAGTAAACATAAATGGCAATGTTGCCAATGATGTCGAGACCGAGCAGATAGTGTCCGAAGATGTTCCTGAAGACCACCCAATGCAAGTGAGTTCTGTTGTGCAGAATCGTGGCTCAATCCCACTTTTTTGGTCACAAGAAACCTCACGACTGAATCTAAAGCCGGACATAGTCTGTAAGTTTTGTGGCACTAGAATTTCTGCACTGCTCCCACTCTGTCTCTCCTTTCTATCTTCTCTGTTTGACTGCTTTCTATCAAGTGCAGTGTCAAAAATGGAACCAAACTATGAGGCGACTAGACTTCACTTTGATAACCTTGTAGAACGATATGGAAATCCCATCATCATTCTGAACTTGATCAAGGTGAGTTGCCTAATCCACCTAGTATCTCACTTGCTGTCATCATTTTATCTTATGCATCCATACCTCATCGTTCCTTTTTTATTTCACAATCAATAGACGAAAGAGAAGAGACCTAGAGAGTCAATCCTCCGGGAAGAGTTTGTTAAGGCAATTGACTTTATAAACAAAGATTTACCTGAGGAAGATCGTCTGCGATTTCTTCACTGGGACCTGCACAAACACTTTCGGAGGTATCTGTTGTATACACCCTTGTGTTCCAGCTGCTAGAATCATGTGAAAGTCTTTTAATATATTTGTAGATTATAAGCAGTTTTCTGTTTTCTCTCCTTCCAGCAAAACAACAAATGTCTTGGCGCTCCTCGGCAAAGTAGCTGCATGTGCATTGATTCTAACAGGTTTATTTTACTATCAAGTTTCACCAGCTATGAAGATTGAGGGTTACATGAGCTTGTCTTCTTCTTCTGAGTAAGTCCTCTAGCTTGACTTCTTCCATCACTTCTTTATAAAATTCTTTTGTCCAACTTATATTTTGTGGTGTCTCAATTTCCTGTTCTTCAAATTTGATTTAAGATGAACCTTGTAACATAAATTATTGTATTTTCTTCTTAGTGATGATATTTCTGATATGGTCATTGATTATCATCAGTTTGTAAATTTATTTTAAATGAGTAATAGCATTAACGGCAGGCTGGTAGGGATGATGTAATATAAATAGATTTTATATGATCTTTTTGTAAACAGATAATGTTACCGTTCTGCTGTTTAAAAATTGCAGTGCTGACACTGGGGATATATCTCCACACACTAGTTCTGATGATGATAATGAGGATCATGATAGCCTTGAGAAGAAATCTAGTAGGAGTAAGAATATTGCTTATGAAAATTGTGATGTCAAGCCACCCAGGCTTCAGAGTGGCGTTCTTAGGACCAATTGCATTGATTGCCTTGATCGCACAAATGTAGCACAATATGCATATGGTTGGGCTGCTCTTGGGCAGCAGATTCATATATTAGGAATTAGAGATGTACCAGCCATAGAACTTGATGATCCCTTGGCTACTTCGTTAATGGGATTGTATGAGAGAATGGGCGACACACTAGCTCATCAGTATGGCGGATCCGCAGCCCACAACAAGGTAATGCTTATTTATTTTACTCTGAAATTCACAGAAACATCAATTTGGTGTGTCTTGTTCATAGAGTTTTGTAATATATCTCTTGCCAGAAACAATGGGTGATATGGTTCTTAATTTTGTAATTTGATTTGAATAATATTTAGAACCATCGGTGATTCTTGGTTGAGTAATGTCTAGGACCAAAACAAACATCTCAAGTTAACATTTTGAGCATTATTATGTGGATGCATAATGTTGATTCCTAGAATGTTTTGTGGGCAATAGGTTTTCAGCGAGAGAAGAGGCCAGTGGAGAGCAGCAACTCAGTCACAAGAGTTCTTGAGAACTCTGCAACGATATTATAATAACGCCTATATGGATGTAGATAAACAAGACGCCATTAATATGTAAGCTACTTTCTCTCTCTCGTTCTCTCTGGAAACATATTCGTGTTGAATGCTTTTTCAGGTTTGTTACTTTTCTATATGCAGATTTCTTGGCACGTTTCAGCCTGAACAGGGAATGCCAACAATCTGGGAGTTACGATCAAATTCCCTCTCTAATGGACGAAATGGACAGATGGGCATAGGGGAAGATGAAAGGTAGCTTCTGACTATTCAAACATGAATCTGGTGCCAGCTATTTTATAAATCTCATACTTAATTAAGGTTTGAAGTGTTCAATTCTCTCCTTTAGACATACTTCAGTGATTAAGGAGTCCTATGGTTTCTAATATATTCTAGACCTTATCGAGGTGTCTGCTTCAGGATATTTGAGATGGATAGGTTCAAATTCATTTGATATCAAAATGTCATTCTCTAATATAACTTCCATGATATTTTTCCTATTCCATGGAAGACCAAACTATTTGGACAAGTGAAATTTTCTTAGTTGGGAAAATGGATTCATGAGAAATGACAACTGGTTTGGTCACTGCATTAAGCTGAATTCTAGAAATTTAAGCTGCTGATAGAAATTATTTAGGGATCTATTTTTTCTTTTTCTTTTTTTGATGTTTATGACGTACTTTTTTCTCTCAAAATGTGAAACCTTAATAGTCATGTTTCGTCAGTATCTTGAGCTCGTCGTATAATGCTTTCAGGTTTCTTGTGAAAAGGTGCTTATCAGATAGAAATTTTCTCCATGAAAGTTGCGCTCCGCTATCAGCCATGAGTAGCAATCATGAAAGCATGCCACAAAAAGGTTTCTCTGCGCCATTACAGCATGTGAGCCATAGTCTTCCAGAGTCATCATCTGATATACCAGTTTCTAATGATGTAGCATTATCAAGGTTTGTTTAATCACTCTTACATCTTATTCTGAGTGGAGATAAGATTATATATTTTTTCACTGTTAGGATTTGTCTTAGTTATGGTAGTTGAACTTATTTTGATAGGTATGCAGTAATTTCTGTTTTAAGCGTCCATTTCATGTTTTGGGCGTTATAATTTTGCTGGGAGAAGATATTTTTTTAAATAACTTTTATTAATATGAAGGAGCTCATGTGGTCTTTGGCAGTTGTCTTGGCTCTTCATGGAATCAAATAATTAACCTTAACACATTTGTTTCATTCAGTGAGTTGTAGTAGGTTAAACTGACTTTTCCAGCCATGATTTCTATGTAGGTGTACTCCTTCGATGCCTAGGAAACAGCTCTTCGGAGATGTGCAAAAGGTTCATCGTTTTGGTAGCGACCAAGTTTACTTTGGTGGGGAGGAAGACATGTCTAGTGTCTCCAATTTTGTTGATATTGAGTGGCTTTCATCATCAGAAAATTGCGAGAACATTCTATTTGACAGGTAACAAATATCATGCTTTAAAGAGCATAGATAATCAGAAGTGGGAAATACTACTAAAGCTTTTAACGCAGGAGCTTGAAATTGTTAGCTAGTTGAAATTTCCAAAAAACCAGTCAACTATATACAAACCAACTGTTCAAAACCCAAATCGAAGGGACATGACTGAATTGATTAGTCTCACTGATTACTACTACACTCAGTTAACTTTTGATAAAATATAAGCTGATGATAACTTGTGGTTTCTCTAGATATATAAATATTAAGATGCACTTTACTTTTAGCTGTCAAATATGGTTGTCTTGATAAATCATGTTACTTTTGGCAGGTCGTCAGCGCTTACAAGAAATTTGACAGCAGAGACGTCTTCAACAGAAAATATCACCAATGGAGAAGGACAATCTGCACCAACTAGAAGTGAAAGTGGGTCAAGCAGTAGTAAGGTCAGTAGCCTCCCAATTCAACTAAGCTCTTTCTCCATTATTGGCTTCGGTCACAATGAATTTGGTGGGTTTTCGTTCTTCCACGAATGTGTTGATGATGTTTTAGACTAATTATTAGTTCTCCCATATGAATTCTTGGTTAATCATTTAATCAAATAGATTATAAGGGACGTATAAGATGAGTTCAACGGATGTAACCAGGATCTAATTGACAGATAAGTTACAAGTAGAGAACTTGTTTTTACTCCCTTTGTTTACTTGAAATGATGAAACCAATATGTAATGCTTCTGAATCAAGTCGATCTGTAGAAGGTAAAAGAATATTCAAGTGTGAGTGATCTCTCATGTGTTAGTTTCACAACTGCACTTTGATTGCTTAATCTTTTAGAAGATTAGAAACTGTTTTTGCTTATGTGCAAAACTGTATTAATCGGCAGGGAAAGGAACCGATGGGAACAAAGAATCGGGAGGACTTTCCAGATAGCTTTAAAGAATGGGTAGCATACGGTGAAGCACTCTGCCACTGAGTCCAAAACCTTAGGAACACGGAAAGGTACAAAAGAGTAGTATAATACTGAATATAGCTGAAAACGTTTGTGTTGCAGAAAAATTTCATCTTTCTTTTGAAACTTTCTTTTTTTTTCCCCCTAATTTGTTTCAAAGCCGTTTGTATATAGTGTAATGTTTATATATACAAATCTTGTACGATTTGTGTTAAAATTATTTGTAGGTAATCGTAATCGTAATCCCTTCTTTTATTGCTTTCTTGGTGTATCTGTAATGTTTTGAAGACAAACACCTGCGTTATATATTGCGTTCGTGTTTTCTGAAAGTGAGTTAGTGAGTGACTAACTTGATTTGGTTGGACATTGGGCGTGTTCTTTTATTAGTCGCCCAACTAGCGACAACAAAAATTAAAGGCTGTGTTCTTTCTTCTCCATCGTTACCGTAAAAAAACTGAAGCTTTTATTTGTCGTCGCGTTGATCGTTGTGTCGCTGGAGTCGTTTTCTGCCATCAAAATAGTGAAATGCCAATGCTGGTCGTGCGACTGTTAAAAAGAACACGCCCAATTTCGAAACAGGTCCAAGTGTGTTAATTACCAACGCGATTTATATACCAGAAATGCAAAATGTTGTGCTGCTATGCCGATATCTTAAGTGGCCCGTTATATCAAGTAACAGAGAAAACATTTCCCAATTAGATAGGATCATATTGTTAGGATTTTGAAAAGAGAGTATCACAGATCGTGTGACTCACCCTCTCGCTCTATCTAGCATCAAAAGACTAAAGTTGAACGATTTACAAAAAGAGAAATGTAGCCGTGTTGGATTATATCAGCTCAGCTATAACAACAACTAGAGATGCAACAAGTTGGATATGAAGTTCCATCCCATCATCCATGGCTTCTTATCTGAAGGAGAAGCAAAGTTGAGCTCAAACATTTCTTTTCTTATGGTCTCACCCGAGTCACAGAACCCGACAAGCTTAGCAACGATCTCCGCGCTCTCTCTCACGTGCTGCATGTTGTGAGGATCTGTCCAGAGTTTGTTGATGAACTGATGCCTCCTCTGTTTTCCCACTGGTGGGATATCCCATTTCAGGTACAGCATCTCTCTTTCCTCTGCTCCAAGCTTTGTGTTTACTCGTTTCGCCAAGTAGTCTCTCTCCTGCTTCAAAGCTCTAATGCTAAACCACCAAAGACAGACATATCCTTGTGAAAAACGTTGGACTTATAGAATCCAAGAAAAGGAAGGTCAAGTAAAGCTCTTGTGTTACCTTGATGCTACGTAGGTTGCTGGTTCGTCCCCAAGTAATGCAGGACTCGCATTCCCAAGCTCGGCCATGTGCTGTTCGAGCCATGTCAGCCTCCGGAGCTCAACTTCCATGTAGATTTGATCAGCTGGGTCTCCTTTGAATAACATGTAGAATTGTGTCCTGTGGATGATTGAGATGTGGCACAGATGCCATAACATTATGATTTGCTTTCTCTGCTCGTCAAAACACAAGGGCCAATCCATCTGAGATTCATCGGTTGCATCGAACTCTGAAGCAGCACCCGTCTCGTTTGCCTCCATTTCTAACACCTAACATGCACAAAATTTTAAGTTACTTAATTTCCTGGATCTGAGAATAATAGAAAAAATTGCCTTCTCAAGGCGAATATGAACAAATTAGAACATGAATGAGCACAAGTGACAAGTTTAAACTGACCTGGCAAACAAGAAGCTGTTTCTGGTATTGAAGCTTCGCCACACGTTCTTTCAATCCAGTAACATAATCTTTAATGTTACGTATATTCTCTTCGGCAGCATTCTTAAACATGCGATTCATTCTCTTAACATCGACTGAATTTGCTTGTCGTGATACAGGAGTTCCTTCCCTTGACGGTGTTCGATTGCGGTTATCACCCTTCTTTGGTGGAGTAGCTCCAAAAGACACTGAGGTTGAAGTAGCAGAAACAACATTGCTCTCAGGAGCCTTATTTTCAGTTCCAGAAGACGAATGAGGTGAACATGGTGCCCGGATCATATGCTGTATGTTAGGACTATTACTTAAGCCGAAGGGAAGAACTCTCTTCTTTTTTACCTGGGTCCTAAAATCTGGAGTCTGTTCATCTGTCTGATATGACGAGACAAGCATGTCAATGGTGTTCTGAACAGTCTCAAGCTTTTTCTCCATAGCTGCAATTTCTTGAGAATTCAACCGGGTTATTTCTTCCTTCAGGTTAGCTTTATCACCAACTACAATTTCCTCGGTTAAAAGGTTGCTCTTCTGCATGTCCCGGATTTCTAACAGCATTTTTGCAACTTTTTCTGCAGCTTGTTGATCACCCAGTTTATGGGATGTCACTTCTTTATGAATTAGCTCCAGTGCTTGGTTTGCTTCCTCACCCAACTTTTTTTGATGCTTTTCAAGCAAACGAATTTCTTGGACTAGCGCTGTTGGATCTGCTGAAGTTAAAGACTGCCTCATATTATCCTTTCTCCTACCACGAGTTGTTCTGCGGCTTTTCGAAGCAGAATTGCTTGGAATGGACTCCTCTTCAGTACGGTAGGAGAGACACCTTGCCACTTGAGAAATAGGTTCACACTCATTTGACCCCTGAAACCAATTATATAAGCATGTGTGTGCATAAGGTTTAAGATATCCCAAAAACATTTGGTATCTCATATTAGCGCACATACCTTCAGCTCCTTTGCTTTTCTTTCTAGATCAAGTTCAGATTGTGCAATGTCTCTCTGACGCTTTAGCTCTTTCATTTCGGATTCCATCTGAACATTAATTTAATTGCAAGTGATGAATTAATGAATAATTGGAAGTGCTATATCTATAAATTCAAGATGTTTTTGATAATAAGGAATAAGGGACTTTTTAGTCTGTGAAGTTCACATTTCAAATATACCAGAAGAGATAGTTAAAGATGTAGATCCTAGTTCTTAAAGTCCTGGTCCATACCTGCTGGATTTTCATCTCTTTCTCAATTAATAGAGACTTCAAGCAGGTAGATGAACTGGAATCCGGGCTTCTTAACTCTGACTCGAGTTTGGCTACTTTTTGCTGCAGATGTTTCAGCAACTTTTTGTCTGAGACAACCTATAACAGAACTCACATCCCTAAAATGAGGACCAGCAGAAGGGTATATTTTATATTTAGACCATTTTGTTTTTCATCAAACACAAAGAAGTTTGAAGCAAAAGGAGTAATGTTAGTGGGTGGGGGCGAACAAGAAGGCTTTCTAAATATATCTCACTACATCTTTACAGGTAAACCGGATCGATGCAATTTGTATCTTAATTCATGGAAAGAGCAGAATAGCTATGTAGTCAGATTAACCTTCAAAGATTGATCAGTTTCTACAATTCTTTCATCCTAATGCTAGATAATTGCATATGCTCTATATAAGATGATTGCTACTCACGAACGAAAGCACATTTGCAAGGAAAGGCCAAAGACAAGCGATAGAATGCCCTACATGGCTACATCTAAGCTCTACATACCTACATGGCTACATCTAAGCTCTACATAGTCATCCTGTTTCTGCAAAACAAATGACCACTACAAACAGCTAACTCAGTGACGTACCATGTTTACTTTAGCGCAGTTGGTGACTTCCTTCGCACTCATGGCAAAAGAGAGTGTCTTTTTTGTCTGTTCAACGTGGCTCAGTGCTGGGCTAATTGTACATATAATTGCTGTTCTAGCATTCCCGCCAAGTGAATTTTGCAAAATCCTTGTCAGCTTTGAGTCTCTATAAGGTACATGATCACTTCTTCTCCCAGAACTACAACCAAAATAACAGAAATAATACAGAACCTTAAGTTTGGCATTTCCAATCTATGCTAGCACTTCAAAGCAAGGTTTACAGCGATAAAAGATGTTAATATTTTGCTAATATCTGAAAATTCCCTACCGGTGAAAATGTTCATCAAGCTAAAAGGTAATCTAGACATACCCAAAGATAATCATAGTGCTCAAACTATTGTACTTTCTGACCTCAGTTTTCTGATCACTGTAGTAAGTGTCAACAAACTACGGTTAATATGGCTTCCTTCTTTCAATCTTAGACCATCTGCGTTTGTTTGACAAGCACGTTCGCTTCCGGCAAGATCAACAAGATTCTGCACCAATGAAATTGTCTTAAATACCAAGTGAAGCTTCAACCCAAAGATAATAAATTGACGTACCAGGGTTGCCATGAAAGACTGCACACAGCCTGCTATTTCCCTGAGACTGCTCTGGATGGTCTGGATATCAAAAGCAGAGAACATGAGAAATTGTGGAAAGTACTGTCTAATCGGTACTGCTTCTCCGTGTCAAACAAATTAAAGAAATAGAGTATTAGTTCAATTATGAGGATAGATCATACCAGACGAATAATCTGATGCGATCTTGAACTTTTGTCATTCAAAGCAGTTTCACCTACTTGCCGTTGATCTGTAAAATCAAATGGAAACTTTCATAACATGAAAGAAAAGGATGATATCATGTTAATGACACAATATTTCATTCACATAGTTCTGAGGCTTTGCTAAACATATGTACCTAGAATGCTACCATCATCAAATGCATAAAAAGAGACAAAACATCTGAACAGGTGATATGAAGAATTACCTTCACAAATGCTAATTAAATGCTGTAAATGTTGCCTGCTTTCTACCACTTCCTCCACCAGATTTTCCACAATGGTTCCTTTCTGCAATATAGACAACATTCTTATAGCCGAGATAGTATATGTCTCTTGTCACACTTGACTTAGTGTTTCCAACCCTTTACATACCTCTGGATCATCTAACAGTCGAAGGGGCCCAGTATCACGATTTAAAAGGTCAACCACGGTCTCGTTATAGATCTCTAAAGCAGATACTTTCAAGACAAACCTCCTTTCTTGAGTCTGCATGGATTTCAATTGATCCATGGGTTTAGAAGAGAACATATCACCTCGAAACTTAAACAATAACTAGGAACCATCATTTTGGTCACTCACTTTTCTTATATGCTCGTATATATCTTTAACAACACTTTCAGTAACCCCTCTCATTGTAAACGTCTTGCCACTGCTGGTTTGACCATAAGCAAAAATAGTTGCTGCAATGAATAAAGACAAGAGTTCACTTATCCATATAATGCATAGATAGCTAAAGCTTGACTAAAAGCAAGATATCTTTAGATGTTCAGATTTGAGATATCTGTTTAGTTACCGTTGGTTCCTGCTAATGCAGATAGTGCAACGTCCCTAGAACCACCTTCATAGACCTCTTGAGTTGCACAGGTTGGCTCAAAAACTTTATCTACAAGTCCAAAGAAGCAAATCAGCTATATAACAAAAAATAAGAATCAAGAAACCACAAATAAGAAAATTGAGATTCTACTCAAATACCGAATGAGTATTTCGTTGCAGCCCTCTCAGGATTATGATTCTTAAAAACAATAGTCTGATCATCAGGACATTCCCATGCAATGAGATCATATTTGGCTTGTTCCCTCCAATTCAATGGTCTCATCCGAACAGTCACAAGAATCTTCTCCTCTGTAACTTTGGAACCACCAGGTGTATAAGGATTATTAACCCTATCTATCTTACTCAACGGTGTTCTCGGAGGTCCCATCATCTTCTTCTACACACAAATTCGAAAACCAAAATTAGAAACTCCTAAACAAAACTACTCTGCATCTACAATCAATTCAACCTAATCAATCAACGACCCAAGATCTTCTTCGAAAAATCAGTAATCGTAACTGTTAGATTTACTCAGAATCCATCTATGGAAACTGGAATCAAACGCGTACACGAGAATCCAACATAACAGTCACCTGAAATCGAATCCAGAATAGGAAAGAAGAAAGAAACTAGAAATCGAAAGAAGAATCACTTACATTACAGAGGCGAAGAGAGTTTAACAGTCGGAGGAAGAAAACGCGGCGGTCGGCGACGGACGGATGAAATCGCCGGCGTAATCTTAGAGTCGGAGCCGGAAAAAACTCAAATCGACGGGAAGATTGAGAAGATGATTAGGGATTTGGATTTCGCAGAGGAGAAATCGAAACGAAGAGATGTGTAACGGAAACTATCTTCTTGATGCTTTCTTCTTCTTCTTCTTCTTCTTCTTCTTCACTTTCTTTTTTAAATTCTATTTTTTTTTTCTTTTTTGCTTCTTCCCGTTCTCTGCGCACACCTGAAATATTTTGAAATTTTGAACGGTCAAAGATCGAGGGTTGTTAATGTGACACGTGTACGATTGTGATTTTCATATCGGAAATAGTAATACTCTCTCACTTAATACATTATAAATTTTTTACGTTGGAAGGAGAATTTTAGTCGTAAGAGCATGATTATTGGTAAGCTTTTAGGTTTTAATTTTAGTATTAGTTTATTAGTAAAATTGAAAAAGTAAAAGATAAGAGTTATATTTTGGATTTTAGTTTTGAGATGTGATTATTGATAGACTCTTAATTTATTATTTTTAAAACAAAAAAGAAAAATTATTTAAAAATTTGGTTTTGATTGTCTTTACAGGGTTATACTTGTAGAATATGGAAGAAGGTGAATTGTATATCTGACCAAATTTCATATTTGGTTTTTGGTTTCGTTATTGTATTTCTGAAACCAAATTTCATATAATTGTATTTGTAAAGTACAATTGCCCAGAACATGTGTTGTTTTTGGTTTCGTTATTTCATATTTAAAACCACAAATACAAATTCCTGAAAAATAAAAATGCCCAAAACGTGTGTTGATTTTTTTCCCTTTTTTTCTTCTTCTTCGGCCACTCACACACTAACACGTGTTCGTCTCTTAGGCTTAAACTGACCTCTTAATTAAGATACGTCTTTTACCATTTTGCATCATTAATCATTAAATTCCATAAAATACCTAAGAAACATTTAAGGACCCCCCCCCTTATTATGGTCTAAAGATGGCCTTATACCATCTCCAATGGTTTTTGCTATTTTTTCCTCTATTATAGAGGAACTCTATAATAGAGGTGACTTTTGCTCCAATGGTTTCCTCTATTTTTTCCTCTATAATAGAATATTCCAAATAGATTCTTTTAAAATTTTAATATTAACACCATCTATTTATAAAAGTTGCAAATTAACCCATTTACTTTAACTTTTATAAAATTTTAATAAAATAATTACTTTTATAAAAGATTTTTTCCTTCAATAAAAATAAAATCTATTATTTATATATATTAACTTTTGCAAATGGTAGTCTCAAATTTTAGAATATATATTTATATTAAAACCTTTAAAATATTTTATATTATTATTAGTTATTAAATATATTTATTTTATTTATTTTGGTTATAAATAAAAGAAGTTTGAGATTAAAAGGACTATTTTGCAAGAAAATAGTTCACCTCTATTTATAGAGGAAAAAATAGAGTTCCTCTATATATAGAGATAAAAATAGCAATCTCTATAATAGAGGTGGATATAGAGGTGGGTTGGAGTAAAATTTGTTATAAAATAGAGTTTAGAGAAAGAAATAGAGGTGGGTTGGAGATGCTCTTAGTAATACTCTTGTTATTTTCTTTTATTAAGCGTTGTTTGTATTTCAAAAAAAAATATAAATTAAATCATTGAGAGCTTCTCCACTGGTAAGCCTTTTAGGGGTACTTATCAAATTTGTGGGCCTGTAATAAATGGGAAAAGATTGAGGAGGGCCCAAAACGAAGAAGATCGTTTCTGCTTCAGGTAACTGAAGAAACGATTAAGGACCGTAACGTGGCATGCTGTCATTGGATGTTGAAAATAGAAGGAAAAAAAAACAAAAAGAAACAAAAGAAAATAAAACATTCATCGGGTTTTATTTTTGCTGTCTCTCTTTCTCTCTCTCTCGCTAGGTTTCTCGAAGAGGTTAATCAAATTTTTTTGATCTCGATCTGTTTAATTTGAGAGAAGAAATGGCAAAGAAACTGGTCATTGACCGCCCTGATCACCAGCTCAATCGAGTTTAGTCACCATATACGAGTTCAGGCGACCAAATCAGAGAGAAGCTTGAAGCAAATCGAAGATTGGGTTGAAACAAATCGGAGTGTTTGGTGTAAGATTGCTCAAATCTCCTTCTCATGGTGTGATTCTATCTATTTTCGTTTGTAGATCGACATGAAATAGGGTTGAATTGTGATTTAGTGTTAGAAAATTTAGGGGTTTTTCATGTTAGCACAATTAGGGTTCTTTGAATAAATAATCAGACTTTTCTTCGTTCTAATTCATGATTGAAGTCGATTTTAGCCATAGTTTCTCTGTTTATGTTATGATTATTTAATTTTTGGTTGTATGTTAGAGCAACTCCACTCAAGGTCCAACTCATGGGTACTTAACATTAATTACCTAATTAAACTCTAATTAAAATAAAAAAATCAATTAGCAATGTTAAAGAAAAAAAGGCTTCCACTAGAGGAACTTAATGAAGGGTACTTAAACATTATTATAATATATTTAATTCAAATTTAAATGAATAAATGATTCAAATTAACAATAAAAATATAAAATTACATAGATTATATTAAAAAGAAAGATAAAGATTTTACATAATTCAGAAATTAGAAACATATTATACAAAATTGGAAAAATTTAAATTATATATATTACATTTGAAAGAAAGAAACATATTTTACATAATTCATAATTGGAAACATATGATACAAAATAGGAAAAATTAAAATGACATATATTACATTTGAAATAAAGAAACATATTTTACATAATTCATAATTAGAAACATATTATACAAAAATTTAAAAAGACATACATAAATTGCAATAGAGTAAATGAGAATTGAGAAAAGAAACGAACTTCGTTCTATTGTTGGGACGCGCCGGATTTTTGCCAAAGATGCTCAACCAAGTCTTTTTTTAGATGTTCATGCATTTTCGTATCACGGACGTCATTTCGAATGCCCATCATATTAGTGAGATTGGATGGCCTATCTGTAGAATAGGATAAGTCCACATGAGAAGTTCCGCTTCCTTCTCTTTTTTTTTTCACTTAAAATCTCATTGATAAACTTAAAAGGAAATACATGGTAGGATACATATGCCCAAACAAGGGAAACTAAAGCCAGCAGACGACATACATGTCTCTGGAGTCAAAGCCGGAGGAAGACTAGATTTCCCCGGAATCTAAGACCAAACAAAAGAGGAATACAACACAAATCTTTAAAGCAGGAATAGCTAACGATCAAAACCTAACACTTAACCACAAAAGCAACTCGACTTAAACCGAAAAGCTAATAGAATCCAAGAAAGCAAAAAGACCTCTTCTTAGCAAGAAACTAGTGAATGAGAGTTACCAAGGATGCCTATGGCCAATCTGAAAATGATAACCTCTACCTCTTCCTATCACAATGAGAGCCAAACTCTCGAAACCAAGAACCAAGACTTCATGATCCGCCAAGCAAGACACATAAATGGAGAACAAATATGCTTCGCTTCCGGATACGGCGACGACGATTACAACGTCAAACAACACCAGTTGCCACCTAGTTAGAAGTCTTCAAACGCTAACAGACCTCACAGATCTCGCAAGCAAAGACAAGGAGAGAAGTCAAACCCCTCGATTCACACCATCCTCAGAAACGACTCTCAACAACCAACACTAAGAAGACGGACTGCAAACTAAGGAAACTAAGCCCAAATTCAGAGAAATCGAAGCTCCTGCTAGAAAAGGGAACAAACCAGCAAGGGATTGAAGGCTGAGTTGAGAGAACAACAAAAAAAGCAAAGGCCAAGGCTGGACTGACTAGATCACGTCCAAACTCCAGACTCCACTGGTGGCATAAAAAACAAACATCATTACAGATCTAGGATGAGGAGCAAAAGGCGTTTTTACACAAACCGCAACACAGATCTGATAGATCCATAATCATCCTCTTTGCTGGCTCCACCAAAACAACTAGCTCTGACCACACGACCGCTCCCGTTGAAATCCCCGAACCGTTGCACAAACAAAACCATATCCCACAGCTCAAAGACCACACAAAGACAAACCTTAAACTAGGCATAGAACTAACTACGAAATCAGAGAGGGAGACCAGAGCCAGTGCTAAAAAAGCCACCGCACTCTGGTCTCGGAACTAAAAAATTTTTGGTCGACGGCGGCTAGGTTTGAAGAGTTCTCGCGAGAGAGAAAAGGGAGGGGGGAGGGTTACCGATCTTATCAATGTTCCGCTTCCTTCTCATTTCCTCATATATCAATACATTTGCATGGACTCTAAATTAATTATTTAGCTCAAAAAGGGCACTAGTAATGTCGAATATATTAAACTAAAACAATTGAGGTAGTGCATTTTAATATACGATCCAATACAATAAAAGGTCACCACATGAAAGGTGGCAGACTTTATACTACACACCAATTGCAATAGTCTGCCACCTGAATATAAACTCCTCCTGTTTTCCCAAGGCCATAACATTGTTCTCAGATGGATTGAGTTCTGCCAACTTGGGCTTTGCAACCTCTACCTTGACTTCCCTTTTACTGTTATCTTCCTTTCTCACCTTGTCTCTTTGACCATCATCATATCTATCATTGTGTCTCCTATCTTTTTCATCTATAACTCCATTGTCCCTCCGACTCCTATCCTTCCTTTCAGTTTCTCTACATCAACTTCCGTTCTCATTACAATTCAAACTAATCAATGACTAACCTCTTTGCATGTGATCTTGTCGCAACTTCTTTCTCACTTTTGATGAATCGTTAGAGCAACTGGTTTCTTCTTTCTTGGCTTTGTTTTTCACCTTCTTGATGCTTTTTGTGCTCCCATTGTTTTGTTCTGTTATTTTCAACTTCTCTTCTTCTTCTTCTTCTTCTTCATATATGTTGATCATCATCTTCTTCTTCCCATCACAATCCTTTAAAACACATAGACACAGATAAGTTAACCTCAAAGTAAGACTTTCTGTTTCATTTTTTAGAACTCAAAATTTTAGTATATGTAGTTAAAGAAACAGAGGTACATACGAACCTTGGTCTCTCTATCAAACTTTCTTTTCTTGAAATTTCCAGTCACGGTCTTCGTTTCTATAGCTTCTTTAAAATCAGAAACCTGACATCACACAAACATATAAATATGCATCTCAATTATATATATGACATAACTTACCAAACCAGTTAAGACATCAAGATTAAGCAAACATAGTGACTCTTGAATTGATTGTGAATTGTGAATCTTTGAGAACACTCTAGAGATTAACCCAGATTAAGATCCAACATAATATTAACATAATCCAATTTGGAAACAACAACCCATAAAATCACTATACTCACAAACATACCAAAAACCCTAATTCGATTTCATGCATCCGTTTTGAATCAAACCACACAAGAAAAAAAAATCCCAAAATCAAATCTTTTGTTTACCAAATCAGACATAATCAACACTTACAAGAAACAAAGAAGAAGATTCGAATTCAAAGGAAGCATTAGACTAACCGGATCTGCAGGTTCAACTTCGCCGGATTCATATTGAATCTTGTTTCTGCTTTTATTCGCTTGAAGGAGAGAAAGAAACGAGAGAGTCGGGGAAGAAGAAAAAAAAATGGGAGAAATAATAATTTTTTCCCTTTTCTATTTTCCTCATCTTCCAATCAAAATGAGCCACATGGCGGTACTTAAGCGATTCTTCCGTCACCTGAATAAGCAACGTTTCTTTGTTTTATAGGGCCTTCTTCTTTGTTTTGGATTAACTCCCCCCCAATGGAGCTGGTCTAAGGCCATCTTTATAGCTATATTCGATCGGGCCTTACACTAATATTAAAAGCCTAGAAATTGAAAACAATACAATGGGAAGGACCATCCGGATGCTACCCAAGATCTTTTCCGACTCGCTTCTTACGCAACATGGCACACGTTGATAGGTTAAGAAAATAATAAAACGAAACGATTAAATTTTTTCTGTTTTGTCAAAAAAAAAAAGTCCCAAATCGAAAATTCTCTCTCGAACCCTAGATGGAGAGATTGAATCGAGCAACGATTTCTTCTCTGTTAAACGACGATTGAGAGATCGTGAGAGCTTGAAACGATTGAGAGATCTTGAGAGAATGATCTCTCTCTGTCAAAGAAAACGATTGAGAGAAGGATCTCGTCTTCTTCTCCGTCATGTCTCACCATGATGTCCGTGTTGTGGTAGCGTCTTTTCCGTCCAGTCCGTCTCGTCGTCACTGTCTTGTGGATCTCGTCCTTATCCTCCTCAGCGTCTCAGCTGTGGTGTGTCTCCATCCCCAAATCGATTATACTAAGGTACATGCAAGTCTCTTCTCTTCCTTCTTCTACCTTCTTTTGTAAAGAGTTCCTTCTTTGGCTTAATTTACTTACCTAGATGCATGTAAAGTTTTGTCTTGTTCATTCACATAAATATTGCCTTGGATAGTTAGATCTGTCGAGTTCGTTATTGTATGGGTTTGTTTAATCTCGAGTCAAAACTTCATATGTGTTATCCTGATATGTAGTTCTACTTTGGAGTCCTCGAATAACAACAATTTGTCAGTTCTACAAGTTATCAGTGGTAGTGTTAAGATCTGTTGGTTATAAGTATTTTAAAAGAGTATTTGTATGTGTTCTTGGTTTGATATTTGGTATGGGAGTCCCTTCTGAATATGATTTCCAACTCGATGTAACGATTACTTTGTTGTGTTATGTTAGAAGAAATAAGTTAAGAAATGATATGTATAGAAAGTTATATGAAAATAAACATCAACCTTAACATCTGATTCATTTGTGGACATTATGCATTTGATTTATGTGGAAAGATTAACCTTTATGCATATGATTATAGTAAACCTTAACTCTTGTTGTTTCCTTTGTTTGTGAGGATTGAAGTTGAGGATAGCAAGGATAACTCAATCGGATTATCAGCAAAATTTACTCCAAACTTAAAGGTATGTCACACAATCCATTTAGTTCATAGTTATGAAATGTACTTTGCATTTATAGGCATTAGATTTTGTGTCTTTTGGCATTGTAACATTTCAGGATATGCCGTTATAACTATTAGATTTTCTTGAATGCGAAGTTGATAAAGTTAAATAGTTGTGTATTGCTTAGTCAATGTGTATTGTCTGAAATGTTAATTGTTCTTCCTTCCATAACTAGCTCACAGATCTGTTAGGCTCAATATATCTAACCTTTTATCATCTAAAAGCCTAGAAGCCTAAAATTGTACTGTCTGGAATGTAGTATCTTCTTGATAATTCTACCTGGATATTGTACTTTGATTGTCTTGCTTGTTAATTCTACCTGGATATTGAACTTTGATTGTCTTGATAGTTCTGAAATTTGTTTCCATTTATATCTCTTAGCTTTGTTTTGTTGTTACACAACCACTTTATCTTGTTTCAGATAGATTACAAATTACACTTTCAAGAGAGCAATCTTCAATGCTTTCTGACATTTGTTTGCCTTTAAACTTAAACTTTTGAAGTTAACTTGTTACAACAAGATTTGTAATTACTCTTAAACTAAACGCTATTCTATGATTTCTGAACTATAAAGAACTAGAAAACATTAAGTCTTTCCAAGATAACTATTTAGTTAATGAGAATTGAAAGTGATTTGATGTTTCTAGGTAAATGTTAGCTTTGAATTTACTCTATTAACTCAATAAGGCAAAGGCTCTTTATGAACTTTGTTTTAATTAACTTTTTTCATCTACCTTCTTTCTGGATTTGATCCTCTTTTAGTTATTCTCCTTCTTTCATCTCTCTTTTATCATATCTCGCCTATCATCTCTCTCTTATCTTCTCTCTTTATTAACTCTCTTCTTTCATCTATCTGTTACCACTTATATTCTTCCATCTCTCAGCTTTATCCTTTAAATCATTCTTTCCAATGGATTCAAATCATAATCCGTATGGGGGGTCTCTTGGATACTTTAGCCTCAACAACTTCCCTTATGACAGCTTCTCTTAGAATGTGAACTTTGGGTCTTCTCAAGCCCCCCAATTCCCTGGTTATAGTCAACAACCTACTCCTGCCAGCCAAAACCCTTCTTAACCCACCCAAAACCCTTCTCAAGCCACCCAAATGCTAATAGGGAGAGAAGGCGATGGACCAGCTTAGATGATCTAGTGTTGATAAGCGTTGGTTAAACACATCCAAGGATGTCATTGTGGGTAATGACCAAAGGTCAGGCACCTTCTGGAAGAGGATTTCTGACTCCTATTCAGCATCTTAACATGTATTGAATGGTGCTGAACCTAGGCTGCCTGACCATTGCAAGCAAAGGTGGGGAAGAATCATCAAAGAGGTTAGTCATTTCTGTGGAGCATTTGCAACTGCTGAGGGTGAAAAAGCAAGTGGAATGAAAGATGAATGATACTTACGACCTCTTCCTTGTGAGCCATGTCAATAACTGTATGTTATTGTTATTGCAGGTACTTCACTTGTGAGAATGTATCAGATGGAAATATGCATGTCCATAAATGGTGGGATGTGGCAGTGATGGAAGAGATTAGAGAAAGGGCCAGAGTTTATGCAGTGGACCTTAAAGAGCACAAAGAACAAGAGAGTATAACTGAAGAGAAGATTGTTAAGCTTGAGAAGCTTGTTGCTGAATTGTAGAAGAGTAAGCTTGTAGTGGGATATGAGTTGCTTATTGGTGGCACCATAACTGTATTCGTCTTGTTTCTGTCAATACTTCTGTATTGTAGGTCAGATTATGTTTGAGAAAATATCATGATTCTTGTAATAGAAATGGTTGGTTATTCGGATGATAAGGTTGGATATTTGTATATCACATGAGTTTGTTCTCATGTGTCACGGGAAGTGTCTGATTGAAATGTTGTTGTTGTGGTTCTATTTTTTTCCTCATTTGTTGTTTTATATGTCACAAGACTTTGTTTAATATATTACATGACTTTGTTTTACTGATCACAAAACTTCTTTATAAAAGAAGGAAACCTATCCCCAACTCACAATCGCTTATCACATCTCTTTCCATACAATCGTATATCACATTTCTTTCCTTCATCAACATACAAATTTTTTCTTTCAAATTAAACCATTTACCAACAAATAAATCTCTTCCAAAACTCAACCAACATTTTCTCTTATTTTCACTAAAATTACATATTCTACAAACACAACAATCGTCTCTTATTTTCTCTACATTAACATCTTCCACAACCACATAATGACTTCCTCTTCCAACAATTTTCATTATCATTATAACTCAAATAATGATGATGATTTTGACAAATATTAGCAAGACCTATTTGATAATCAAGTAGATGCGACATTAGAAGATATACTGCCGGAAAGAAAAAAATGTACATATATCGAAAGAAATCGGGAAGAAGGCCACGAACGTTTGGGGAACGATTATTTTAGTGATAATCCTAATTACCTGGAGAGGCTATTTCGACGACGATTTCGAATGAACAAACCATTGTTCCTGCGTATTGTCAATCGCCTCTCTACAGAAGTTCCATATTTTCAACCGAAAAAGATGCAACATTCCGAAATGGTATATCACCGCTCCAACAATGTACTGCAGCAATTCGACTATTAGCATACATCGGTGGGACAGACACGGTTGACGAATATATACATCTTGGTGAAACGACGGCTCGTAAGTGTTTGGAACATTTTGTCGTGGGAATTGTTGATTTGTTTGGCGATGAATACCTAAGGCAGCCTATGGAAGAGGATCTCCAAAGGCTATCCTATATTGGAAAACAACATGGTTTTCCATGGATGGTTGGCAGAATCGATTGCATGCATTGGGGGTGGAAAAATTGTCTAACCGCATAGAAAGGTATGTATTCTCGAGGTACTGGAAAACCAACTATTGTTTTGGAGACGGTTGCTTCACAAAATCTCTGGATATGGCACGCGTTTTTTGGAGCACCAGGTACTTGTAACGATTTAAATGTTCTTGATCAATCACCCGTATTTAATGACATTATACAAGGTCAAGCTCCCCAAACAAACTACTATGTCAACGGAAGGGATTATAACATGATTTATTATCTTATAGATGGTATTTACCCTGACTGGGCGACATTTATTCAATCCATCTGAGTACGACAAAGCCCGAAACATTCTTTGTTTGCAAAACGTCAAGAATCTGCACGGAAAGATGTTGAGCATGCATTTGGAGTCCTCCAAGCAAGATTCGCCATGGTTAAGAATCCATGTCTTTTATGGGAAAAAGGCTAAATAGCATATATTATGAGAGCATGTCTCATACTCCATAATATTATTGTCGAAGATGAACGACATTCATGCACTCTCTTTAACGAACAAGAATTCCAAGAAGGTGCCCCGGATCTTACGTTTTCAAACAATATGGCGACAAATCTCGACGGTATAGGTGATCGCGCAGAAGAATACGTGATAAACAAGCACATCACCAATTGAAAGAGGATTTGATTGAGAATATATTGACTAAATTTGGACATCTTCCAAATGATTAAAAGCTTTATAAACTTTGTATTAATTTCATAAAATGTTTTGTGCTTGAATTAATATGTTTCTATTTATTAATGTTTGTCATTTTAATGTTTATGTTTCTATCTTTGTGTTTCTCATTTTTATCTTAATTGTTTTTAAAAAATATAATTTTGAATTGTATTTTCTTTATATTTTAATTTTCAAATATGTTTTATGTTTATTTTTATAAGTTTTCAATTTATTAATAATTTATTAAATTTAAAAAATAAATAACATATTTACATTATTATATTATTAAAATATTAAGATACTACAAGTTCAACCAATAATCACCATTTAATCAAAAGTTCTTAAATTACTCTTTAACATTATTAATATACATATATTACTCTAAGATACATCCTCAAAAATATACCTATAAAGATGCTCTAACAAGCTATTTTAACCACAAGAATATGATATTGTGTGTATTATATATTTATATCCAATTTAACTATATTATAATTGATATCATAATTTGTAAATAGAATCATAACCTTGTTAGTGAATTAATGTGTGGATTGCGTAGACGATATGGATTAAAATTGAATTATACATACCAAAATATAAAGAAACGGTGACCTGTTTTTATATATTTTACTAGGGGATAATCTGGGCTACGCCCGGTTTGTGTGTTTTCAAATTTTATTTTTTAATTTTATTTTGTCTTTGTAAATTTATTTTTTCTTGCAAACATATTTATATATGTGGGTAATTTTTTTGCTCGAGTATTTTTAATGTTTTTAATTTTGCTAAATTGTTAATGTCTATTTAAAAATACGTAAATATATTTCTATTATTTTATAAAACCTTTTTTGAATAGGATTAATAATATGTGGTTTGGTATTGGAAGAAGTATAGGTTTTTCTAAGATTGCATTGAAGTATATAATGTGATATGTAAGAATAAGAAGTCTATGTGTGACCAATAAGAAAAATATCTCTATTTTTTTGTAGTATAATTAGAGATTTGTTGTCCTACATATTGGACAATTTTGTTTTGTAGACAGCCATGTATGTAATTATACATTCATGGTGATAGATGTGGTTACATTTGAAGGTGTTGGTACCATCTCGTCCTTCGAATGTTTCAAGGCAGATAGTGCACTCTTCATTTTCTTCATATGTGGTTGGTAGTCTTTTGGAAATTTCCAGCTCCCCAATAAGTAGATCAGTGTCTATTCTGGAATTAGCATATAAGGTGGAATCTATTACTATGAAATATATATGAATAGTCCTACTTCTTTGAAGTTGTGTCATATGAACTGCATTGAGGAATAGGAGGAACATTGTTGTCATTCTTGTAGCCATGTTCTCTTGAATCTCTTGAGAAGTTAGAAGGTATTGGAGGTTGGATATCAAAGTTGGCCACATAGGTCCCCCACCGTTTGGATTGTAAGGTATTTGTAAGGTGATGTTGTGTGGAGCAACATGTGGTCTTCTAAAAGTGAAGATTATTTCATTGGATCTTTCCACAGTAGAATTGAAAGTTTAGTATGGAAAAGTAGATAAAAAATTTCGGATATCTCTCATTTTCTTTAATCTTTGTTTGCTCTACGCCTAGAAGTATTTTTTTTTATGTGTCTATATATATATTTGGGAAATGGTCCTTTCGAGTCCTCTTTATTTGTTACAGGTTTAGTTTTGAATTTACATCGTATATCCTTTCGTATTTCTTTATTTGAGTTACTTATCATTTAGTTCATAATATTGAATGATTCTTATTAATATCATTAAGGCAATAAAGTTCATTTTGTTTGACTGTTGTAAGAGCCACAAAGGTAAGGTATATGTTTTTTTGGTGTAGGTAGAGCCCACTTGATGCTTTTTTTTTGTATGGTAATTTAGTTACGGGTCAAAGCCCAATCTATTTGTAAGATTCAATAGGCTTTTAACGTTTTAGATCCAATATGTGAGGGATCCTTCCTCTTCTTGAACGTCCGAGTTAAACTTCTTAATGGTTCATTACGTGTAGCATTTATTTTTGAATGTAAATGCCCACGTTCTTCTCTACGTTCAGAAGTTTAATTTTAAGGGTGAGTTGGAGACGTAGTACATTCTTTAAACATAATTATAAAACTAGTACAAACACTATTTACAATTAGAAAACTAATCCATTTTCACTATTTGCTACTATTTCAATGAAATTTAAGCACTTAGATAAACAGAATATTTACGAGTATGCCCTTAAAGATGTATCTGTACATTTTACTAAGTGTACGGATGTACAAAAATAATTTTTTGTACAATAATAAAAATACCACTTAATATCATCCGTACAGTGTATTACTGTAGAAATATATGTAAATATGCATATTTTGGTATACTATAATAGCTGTACGGATAAAAATGTATATTTTTTATACATTCGTACACTTAGCCAACTATATGGATACGTCTGTACATCCAATTATATGTTCATATGAGGCTGTACACATACTAAACTGTACAAAATACGTCTGTACACATTAAACAGTACAGATAAATATATATATATATATATATAGAGAGAAATATATTTAAAATTTATCAAGCAAAATGCATATCAAATTATAGAGAAAACATGGATTTTTGTGTATCATAAAAGTTTAATGAAAAAAGAATACAAAATCAAATATTTAAGTTATTAGATTAATGGGGTAAAGAATACTAAAAGAACAAAAAAAAACCAAATCGAACATAATTGCCCTCATTTGTCTTTTTTTTCATTTTATTTTCCTACCTCACATCTTCTCTATCTCACAATGTAGGGTCCACCGACTATTTTCATAATAATAAATAGTATATGTACTAGTTTACATATATATTTCCAAAAACGTACTAATTCTCCAATTAATCCTAATTTTAATGGATTTTTAGTGTGTGAGTGGGTTTCATATTAATATTACCAGAATTAAATAGTCAATTCATATTCACATATGTGATGAAAATGAGGCGTTGTTGAGAAATGAATTATTTAAAATATGTTCATAATTCTTCAATAAATCAATTTGTTAAGTTAAAAATATATCTGACGCCGGACACAAAACATGAGATAATGGCTTATATCGAGAAGAAGAAAAAGAAAAAGAAGGTACGAAACTAAACTACTCATTTAAAACACCCTCTTCTTTAAAGATTGTTCAAGTTTGAGTTTATGTTTTGGTTTTCTTTTCAGTTCTTTGGATTCTGAAAGACTTGATGATGCCTCAAGACTTTGAAGGAACTTGGAAATATATAAATCCATGTTTGCTATATAAATATATACGTGAAGAGTATTTCAAGTTTAAAAAATGTGGAAATGTGCTTTCTATAAATGTGGTTCTGTTGTTTGTCTCTGGAAAAATCTGAAAGCTTTTGTTTACCACTCACCATTCTTTCAAACTTAATTTGTAACGTATTAAAACAAAAATATATATGCTATAAAAATTATATATAAAGTTATTGGTCATATACTTTAAATACCCATAGTTCAACAATGTTGAAAAAAAAACTTAGAATTCTCTACAACCAGAAGCTGGTGTTACTCTGTGGTTGGTTTCTTTATGGATTCTTTGCTATCTTGGAGCTTGTAAACGCGGAAAATCGCTAGATTTGTATCACCGACAAACCCAAAAGTTGAAATATATAAGAAACAACACTCCTCTTTTACTCCTTGATGACCATTAGCACCAGAAAATTGAAATATATAAGAAACAACACTCCTTTTTTACTCCTTGATCACCATTAACACTAAGTTCTATTGCGTTTCCTTGGGTTTCTGGTGGGGAAGTAGTAATTGCTGGAAGTTTATTGGTATAACTTCACCATAAGGGTGTGAAATGTCAGTATCCAAGATAGGATGAGTTTATTTCACCCAAATAAACTTAGCTGACAAAATGTTATATTATAATTAAATTAGGGACTACAATTATAATTAACATAATCATTACTCGGCATGTTAAGGGATTGCTTCTTCTTACTCGTCATATTCACCAACCACTAGTGGTGTTATCGCCGGCGTTCTGCAAAAGTATCACAGGAAGTTGCAAAGACAAAACCTTGATCCAGACGCCTTTGTTGTCGCCTCCAACGATGGGACCTTAGCTTTCCATTCGATGAACTCGCTTGTGTCTCAATCGGCGAGTTATGGGTACTCTAAACTTCAGGATGTTATGATGGCTGAACCTGAGAGAGTGGTTAGGGCAACATGATGGCCCTTCTTGAGATGTATGTATGGTCGGTGAGGAAAGGAGATTTTATATGGTTAATTTTTGAAATTGATAATGGTTGTAGAGGTAGTGGTCATTAAATTAGAGATTTTTTTTTTTGGCTCAACATCAACTATTCATTCACCAATTCGATATTACAATTCATTTGACCTCGACAATTTTCACTCAAATACAATGATTTAGTCTAGTATCGCCCTGAAACACTAGCGGATCCAACGCTACCCGACTACGAATCATTGTATCTTTTCCACCACACCGAGATGAACCACACCACGACTCTGTGTTGAATCATCTCTTAAACCACCTAAATTGACCCTATTGACACGAGAACAATTACTTGCACAGAGAAGACCAAAGTCTAAACTGAATTACAAATCAAACTAAACTATTAGTCCCTTATGATCGGAATGTAGAGCTTGTCTCAATAGCAACATCACCCGGAAGCGCATTATCAGAAAGACGTGGGTTTCCCGACATTTATCGTTCCGGTCTTAAACCAAAAAACGGACAACACGTCTGACGGAACCGACCAAGAGGCGCAAAACAATCAGCATAGCCATAGACATCTCCAAATTATCCAAGCAGTACTCGTATACTTATCACCTAATGATTAGAGTGAAGCACGGATTAGTATACCTTCACCTCCCGGTGCGTTTCCGGAATGCCAACATCGCATCTGCCTTGCTGCCTTGTTTCTTAGCCGGACTGAAACCAGAGAGTTGAGGAAACTCTCAAGAACAGTGGCTTTGAGGACGTCCTCAAATCTCCGCCACCGACGATCACAGAAACCTCCGTCACCATGAAGCTACAAAGTAGGCCGCACGGAGAGGGAAGCGAGCCGAGATCTCCCTCTGTAGCGTCAGCCGCCGCACTGTCACGACGCAATATATGTGCTACTCCTATGCAGCACACAAGAGGATAAGCACGAGTCACCTACTACTACAACTAAAAGACAAAAGCAAAGAAGGGAAAGCACAGCCCTCTCACACCGCCGGCAAAAGCCTTGGGCGGCGGAGACGCAGCATATCTGAAGCGAGGAGCTCTAGGGTTTTCGGACGGCGGAGGCGAGAGAGAGATTTTCTTGTTACTCTCTCAAGATTTTGGTTTTTATTAAATTAGAGAATTAGAGAATGAAGAAGACGAAGTGGAAATATTTAATGATTACTGTTTTATTTGAATATGAATCGTGATGAATATGAATCGTGAGGGTGGGAGAGGTGAGGGTGGGAAGTGGAAGACGATGAGAGAGATGGTGAGAAAGTAGGTTTTTTTTTCTTAGATTAGTTGGGCCACGAGAATGCATTGGTCATTTGGGTTTTGCTTCAGGAAAAGAAATATAAGGGTCCATTAACACTATTATGTATATAGAATATTAAGTGGTTAAGGATCCATATCAAATCCATTAACACATCAACAACAACATCAAGCTTATGTAGTTAGGTTTAGTTTGAAGAAGTCAATAGATGACGTGGCATCCTCTAAAATGATTTAGAAAAGCTGATGTTACTTGCTTTAGGAGCCTCAAATAACCCCTTTTAGCTGATGTGGGATGATTTAGTTCATCCCATGATATTATTATCTTGAAACTCGTTTGGATACATATACCTCAAAAATATTTTTCTTAAATGGTTTTCAACTAATAAATATTAGATTTAAAAGTTCTTTTGTACTATTTTTTCAACAAAATTCAACAAAGATGAAAACGATGACAAAAGAGCAACATTTTTTTACAAAAATAATGTTAAATTATATTCAAGAAAAAATAAGCGTTTTTACAATTAGTGCGATGGAAATTTGAAAACACTTAAATTTGAAAAGAAATGTTTAATACTTAGACCAGCTCCAGTGTTGAGCAATGGCAAAAGGTACTTAAATACATTAATTTAAAGTTTTAATAATAAATTATTATTTTTTATCTAAATTTAAATAATTAAAAAATAAAGTATTCAATTAAATTGTGACATGTGTAAGCAATCATATAAGTACCATTCCTTCAAATACTACAATAGGCACTGATACTTAACTGTTTATTATTTTATTGTTTTTTTTCTTCAAGCACTAACCTAAAATCCTCAAGTGGAGATGCCCTTAGATTGTAGAAGCGAACCAAAACTGAAATCCCTTGTCATAACGTCCATCGCCCATGAGTTTAATAGATGAGAATCGGTTTCGCATTTGCTTCCTAATCAAATCAATTGGGCATGTTTCGTTGTTAGGGGCCTTTCTGTGTCGCCGTCCGTTCCTCTTTCTCCAAATATTATAAATTGCAGTTTGAAACAAGTACCTCGCCATGAAGCTATCAAGCCGGTTCGACCATGGTCCGCTAGCTGTGTTGATAAGAGTTTGCCAATTTGTTGAGTTACGAGATTTGTAGATTTTTTTGCCATTGCCTCCCAAACCTTTGCTGTGAACACACAAGAGAAGAAGAGATGATCTCTTGATTCAATGCTATTATGACAGTATCCGAAAATACATGTCGCACCATTGAACCAACTCTGCATATGATCCCCTGTCGAGAGGCGATTGCAGGCAGCTAACCATACACAAAAAGAGAACTTCTGTGTAGCATGGGGAAACTAAACTCCATTTTACCACTAAACCACGTGAGTGAAAGAGCGAATGGAGTTCCAAGTGCCTTTGGTCGAGAACTTTGTTCTGAAAAGATCGCTATTTCCTTTCCAGAGAAACACATATGTGTCCTCTTGTCCGAGGCGTTTTTGGCTTCAAGTTCCTCCTCAATCTGATTTAGCACATTATTTCAATGTCGCCTATTACGACGATGCTCCCAAGCCTCTGCGACTGTATTGTGTTTACTTATCCCTCTATCAATGGTACCTCTACTCCCCACGATATCCATTTGAATGACCATAGGCGACCAGTTGTCAAACCAAAAAGAGGTATTCTTCCCATTCCTTACCACAACTTTACACAACGGCTTAGCTAGTGCTCTGAATTTGAGGAGCTTCCTCCACATACAAGAGCCTTTGCTTGTTGAATCATTGACCGACCATATCGTATCTTGCTTAAGCAAGTAAATCTTAATCTAGTTCACCCACAACGAGTTCTCTGCTGAAACAATTCTCCAAATCAACTTTAGACAACACACATCATTTGCCTCTTTTAAAGATCTTAAACCCAACCCACCTTTTCTCTTTGGTTTGCAAATATCCTCCCAAGCAATTTTTGCTTTGTGTGTGTTCAATTCAGGCCCGGACCAAAGAAAAGTAGAGCATTATTTATCAACTTCACGAAGACACTCTCTCGGTAATCAGAAGGCAGCAAACCAAAAATTACAAATACTCCATAATACTGAGCATGTCAAATTAAGACGACCTGCAAAAGATAGATAACAGGTAGTCCAAGAGGCTATCCTCTTCTTAAGCTGCTCAAGAAGTGGAGTGTAATATGTGGGAGTGAACCTTTTAGTAAGGAGACGGAGACCCATAAGCCGCACCGTAAGCTTTCCAACATCAAACCAAAACCTAGCTTTGATCACGTTCGGATCTACACTAGTTTGTCCCGCCAAATATATAGTGCATTTCTCCATGTTGATATTAAGACCCGAGATTTTAGCAAAGGCGTCGAAAACGGAGACAATGCCATCAATAGAACGGATTTAACCATCCGAGAACACCATAAGATCGTCAGCAAAGCTTAGTACCTAAATGCGTCAAGCCTAGGTTTTGAGATCGAGGAGATAGTCAAAACGCTTAGCATCTACAACTATATTTAACATCTTCAAGAGGACATCCATACTAATGACGAAAAGGTAAGGAGATAGAGAACATTCTTGCAGTAATCCCCATGAGCTTTAAAAGAAAACCCGCGAGCTCTCCATTAACCTGAACAAAAAGGAGATGGTTGTCACACACAATATAATCAATTGAATGTAGCTTGGGCGAAATCCAGAGCTATTAAAACATTCTTTAGAAAACTTCATTGAACAGAGTCGAAAGCCTTCGAGATATCAAATCTTGTGGCATAGCGGACGGAGATAGAGTCCTTGTGATAATCTTTAACAAGCTCCGTTGCAAGAAGCAAAGTCTTTATTAATAACATGTCTTCAACAAAAGCAGATTGATTTCTAGAGATGGACTTTGGAAGGAGCAGCTTTAGCCTATTGGCTATAATCTTTGATATGCAGCAGGAGATGGGATCATAGTCCTTCATCTCACTCGCCTCTGGTTTTTTCGGAATGAGAGCCAAAATTGTTGAGTTTACCCCTTTGGAAGAAAACCCTTCTCAAAAAAAGATGTCACTGCTAGCACAAATTATGTGGCGACATATCATTTGGCATGGAGAAGAGGACAGCCCGCACCTCCTCTATGGTAACCGGCGTTGTTAACTACGCTTTATCGTTCTCAGAACAACGAAAAGGGAGAAAACCTTGCAACTCCTCCACAATGGCTCCCTCAAAATCATTTGGGATAAGTTGAAGAAACTCCTGAAAGAATCTCACAGCCTCTTCTTTAATTTCCCCTGCATCGGATATCACCGAACTGTCCTGCTTATGAATTTCTTGGATTGAGTTTTGGGCTGCTCTCGCCATTACAGCTCTGTGGAAAGCTTTATTGTTCTGATCACCAACCTGAAACTAATGCAACTTAGATCATTGTTTGAGAAACTTTTCTTCGAGATTTGCAACCTAATCCCATATGAGTTTTGATGCTTTCTTAGTCTCCATATTCGCCAAAAAATGTCTGGATAGATTAGCCTCTTGCTTTTGACAAAGAACAGCATAAGCTTCACGAGAATTTGAGACCAATTTCCTCATGGAATCCTTGGTGAGCTTCCGGATTTGTGGCTTAAGGCTTTCAGCTTTTTGGTAAACCGAAATAGAGATGATGTAGACATAAAAATAGGCTCTGTGTTCTTCCAGTACTCCTCCACCATCTGTTTAAACTCATCCAACTCAGCTACTGCATTTATAAATTTAAACTGCTTCATACCCTTCACCATGTTACCAGCAGATAAATTAAAATTTATCCGGCATCTTAAGTGGTCCGAATACGCTCCTGCTTCGAACACACTATAAGCATGCAGAAAGCTTTGATTCCAATTATCATTCACCTAGACACGATCCAATTTTTTGAAAATAGGATTTGATTCTCTCTTATTACTCCATGTGAATAGCGGTCCATGAGAAGAAAAATCCGAGAGAGCGCAATAATTCACCAAAGTTAGAAAAAAGGATGATCATCCACTCTAGAATGCTCTACTGAATCAAAAGTCTCATTAATATCCCAAAGCATTATCCATGGCTTACTTCATATGATCGAGGAGTCATGATGGTCACTTAACTCCTCCCACAAACTCTTTCTTTCATTCACAAAATTTGAAGTATATACAAAAGAGCAAAAAAACTCCTGTTCCTGGTTATCAAGCTTCACAT
Organism: Capsella bursa-pastoris; assembly: GCA_036452645.1. Lineage (NCBI taxonomy): Eukaryota > Viridiplantae > Streptophyta > Magnoliopsida > Brassicales > Brassicaceae > Capsella > Capsella bursa-pastoris. Next base: position 12,870,047 of record CP144195.1, on the reverse strand, counting down.
AACACGTTATAAGTTGGCCACCTTTATAGAAAGGAGTGAGCCGTACATTCCTCCTCGACACCACCCATAGATAACCTCCTCTATTGAACTCACAGTTATGCATAATTCACCAATCTTTAAATATATGTTCTCCCAACCACTCTGAATTTTCCTCTTTCACCTGTGTCTCAATAACACAACCAAACTGAAAATTCTGATCCTTGACCCACTTCTTTATTACGGAAGGTTTATTAGATTTGTTTAGACCGCGCACATTCCAAAAGAAACCCGACATTAATGATGATTGGAGAGAGGCCTTTTACTCTGATCTTTAGGAATATTCCTGGTTGATTGAGCAGAAGCCTTTTGAAGAACTTTGTAAGCTGTTTTGGAATCACGAGGAAGTGATGGCCTCGTAGCCAATGGCTTGACATGAATCAGACCCTCCTTCTTTTTAACCAATGGTGCTTACGTGTCATCTGCCTCAGTAACGGTATCCTCCTATTCATGGTCACTAAGAACATAGTAGGCATTGGAAAGGAGTGAAACCTCACCCGGTTCCATTTCGTGTTGTGTTTTCCCCGGACTGCAACCCATTTTTGGTGTGATCAAAACATGAGTTTCCTCCATGTTAAGGTTCTGATGTTCTTCATTATCCCTAGCAGTTGTCTCAGGTGACAACTCCTCGTTTACGGGGAACACAGTGACTTCAATAGCTGGTGGAGAGAGAATTTCCGGTTGTGAGCACTCTTTGCTAGAATCAGAAGTTTGAGTAGAGATAATCCTCCCGGGAGAGATCTCTTTGGCGTGAACCAAACAAGTATCCCTCAAGTGCCCCCATTTGTTACATCCACTACACCTCGGTGGTAACCATGGATAAGAGAAAATAATGACTGCGTCCAGCTCAACTTCTTCCTCACCCGTTATAACAAACTCAGTAGGTAAATCTCTTGTTAGATCAGCTTCCACCAAGATTTGAGCTTCATCAAAACTTGTAGAAGCCTCTGTTTTCGGTTGCAACCTAACTTGATTGATTTCATCGCTGGCTGGCTCTCTTCAGCAAAAGGAGATCATTTTGATACCACCATTGGAATATTCATGATATTTCACATGCCTCTGTTGAGGATCCTTCTCCTCATATATTGATTCATTGCGAACACGAAATTTGATTGTGGTTTCATTTAATTCGTAGACATCAATCAGAGTAGATGTATCTTCTAGGCGCCAGATCGTATTCACAATCATGTGAATCTTCCCCACATGTGGAGCCTTAGTGCTTAAAAACTTACCAATTAAGAAATCTTCCCACAGTGGTTTTGCCCCAATCAAAACATCCTTTGGAACAACCACCCTTGATTTCCCATCTACTTCCTTTAAAACAAAAGTTTGCTGAATGAAAACGTGCTAACGAGCCACTTTGACCCATCATCTCTTCTCAATAGTTGCATCAGTACCTCCCTGATCAGTCGTACACACGATAGCAGAACATGAAACATCCCCTTTCTCCAAAACTTCCTGACGCATAAGGATACACGACGTTGAGGCAAGCCTCTTTTCCGGCGTCGAAGTCTCCCCCGAACATGGAGGAGCCGCCGGATACTGTAAAATACTTGCCTAAAACGTCAAACCTAGAATCACCTTTTTTGACCCTCCACGTCAGTAAGAGTGTTTTCAAAAATAAACTCCATAAAAAAAGAGCAACCATTCCTTAGGCTTAGCAACGATCGTTGTTCTCCCCGGGGTATTGGCGCTTAGGCTTAGTGGCGAGAGTTGTTCTCCCCGGAGTATTGGCTCTAATTGGTAACATGAGTTACCATGAGTTAAGATTGTGTTATGCTTTTAACTCAAAAATATTATCAATTATGTTTTGATTTTAAATATTTGAGTCAGAGTATGAGTTTTGTTGAGTTATGTTTGACTTATATTTTTGAGTTTATCCCTTTTGTAAAATTGTTAAATCAAAGCATTACTCAAAATCATAGAAATTTTCATGTATTAAGATGTGGTAAGTTGAGCTACCTGTTTTTTTAATTAAAAAAACGAAAAATACAGTTATATAATACAAGAATTGTTATTTTTTTTCTTTTAATTCATATATCAACAAAAAAACATTCTTACTAATTTCATTTTATTTAATAATTTCCCTGAAATAGTTTTAAAAGTTTTTGTATTTTGCCAAAGAGAATTTTTGAGAAATAGCCCTTTAAGTGTACTCCTTTTCAAAAATACCCCTTTATCAAACAATTTTAAAAAATACCAATATGAAAAATTATAAAGTTTTATATGGTTTATAAGGTACTTCTATATAATAACTACTACTTGGAGATTCGATACAAATATTTTATAACATTTTAAAATATTTATAAGGTACTTCTATATAATAACTACTACTTGGAGATTCGATACAAATATTTTATAACGTTTTAAAATGTTTTATAACGTTTTATCAAGTTTTATAAGTTTTCTAAAAGGTTTTTAAAAGGATTTTAAAGGTTTTTAAATGATTTTTATAAGTTATTTTTACGCTATATATGAAAGAAATCTATAATTTTATACACATACAAAGGTAATTTGTGTATATATATATATATAAGCTTACACACATATTTGGATAAATTTCAATATTTTTAGTGTTTTTTTAGATAAAGTTTGTAAATTGGGTATTTTTAAAAAAGTGGTATTTGAAAAGGGTATTTTAGAAATTTCCACTATGACAAATTAATTTTATTTTCATTTTAATTGAAAATAATCATAAATCTAAATATGACAAAATTGTGAATATCATGGAATGTATGTAATTATTTTTAAAAAAAATTTCATAGTTACAAATAAATTAATTAATCTTTATATTAAATTATTTTATTAATAATATATATTAAATTATGTAATTTTATAATTTCAATAAATGTATTAACTATTAATACTTAATAATTATAATTATCAATTAGTTAAATTAAATTTATTTAAATAATATATTCTTTTTTTGGCAAAAAGCAAATAAATTGATATCAGAAATTGTTTACATGATACATAAACATTTCAAAACAATTGTTTACGCAAATATAGAAAATTATTACAACTTTGATGAAAGAGTGGAGAGTAACCATGCTATTTTTAGACTTATAGACTAACAGATCATATATGTTATACATCCCTTTCATACACTTTTTATTGGCTAACAGCATATAGCTGAAACTAGGCATGACCACGGTTACGGTTAATACGGTTATGGTTAATTAACCACCGGTTAACGGTTATAATTTTTTTATCCATAACCTTAATCATTATATATACGGTTAAGACGGTTAAGGTTATATACGTTTACAGTTAATTACGGTTACGGTTAGATACGGTTACGGTTATTTGATGATTATTATAATATTAATATTGGAGATAAAATTTTATGAAATATTATTTATTTTACAAGTAAAAAATATATGTGATTTCAATTATTTATAGTGAATTAGTTAAATCTGGGTATTGTATACAGTTATAATATAATTTATTTTAAGGATTTAAATATGCGGTTAACCGAGCGTTTAACCGTACGGTTAACCGACGATTAATTACGGTTAATTACGGTTACGGTTAATTAACGGTTACGGTTATTATTATTTTTTAACCGTAACTAATTTACTTGTACGGTTAACGGTTACAATTTTTAACCGTTTTATACGGTTACGGTTGATAAGCGGTTCGGTTACGGTTAGAAATACGGTTAAGGTTAGCTTTCGGTCATGTCTAGCTGAAACTCCAAAATGCTATTGGCAAAACTTTAGTTAAAAGAAAAAAAGAAATTATTGCTTGAAATGAATATGGAATTTGTCTTCTGAAGATTGGTAGAGCATGCCATATCCGCCAACAACGTTGCCAGTTGATGATTATGATTTTTGGGTTCATAGTCACTAAGGCTCCGAATGGAGAGAGCATATTAGGCAAAGTGGATCAAGCGTTTCAAGCAGATCAAGTGGAACAAGTGCATATCAAGCGTTTTTTGTAGAACAATTGCAAATCAAACGAATTTAACAGTTTAAAATGTATATTTGAATGGTGAAAACAGATAAAACGATTGATAATCAAAAATATAATAATAAAAAACTGTTGCTTTAAATTTCAGTTAATATTTTATAATTTTTTATACATATTATAGTAATATTGAACTTGTATAACATTACTTAGTGGTTTTTTTTGGAAAATATATATAAGAAATGTAATAAAACTTATGACAAGTTAGTACAAATAAATTAAGTTCTTAAAACTTCTATCATTTATTTTTATTTTTAAATCAAATAAAAAGAAAAAGGAAATGGAAAGCTGTAAAAAAACAAAGAAGGACAAAAAATAATAAAAAATAAGTAAAAGACAGATACGCTTGTACCACATCTAAATTGGTGAAGTACTACTGTAGATAACAGATCTTTGTTTTTGCTCATGTAATTAAACTGCATGTAATTCAGTAATATTTTATTAATTTAAAAATTGAACTGCTCAGGCACTAAAACTGTCTTTTATCAGCACTTCTATTCACAACCTAAGATTCTTGTGCCTTCCTTGAAAAATCTTTGTAGTCCTTTTACCCATGTATGTATCCGATACTACCAAAAAGAATTTTAAGATATTTTCAACAAGATAGAGCATTGGTAAAATATCATCGAACCCTTGCACGTCTCATTAGAGTCAACGGTGTAACTGGAACAAAGACTAATCCCTTGAATCTAATATATTCCAGTAAAACCAAAATACCAATCATGTGATATGTGTGGTTCATGTCTCAATTCATACCAAAGATAAAATTGAGAACAATAGTGTTGAACTCTTATGAAAAAAGAAGGGGTTTCTACCCAATGAAAGCAATCGTCACCATCATCATCAAGAAAAGTCATTATCCTAACTTTGAAATAAATTACTCCAATGTTCAAATAAATAAACAACAAAACGGAGGTTTTTAAGCAGGGGAGGAGATGACATCACCATCACTGGATTTCATCAACTTCTTCACGAAAAACATAGACAAAGTCTTACCCGCTGAGAAGAAATAATACCAATGTTTAGTGATGCAATATGACTGGAATTTTATCTCCCAGTCTTCTAACCCAAAATTTGATACGCATGGATCCCATATCTGGGACTGAAAATCGTTTCCCAATTTGATAAAACTCACGAGGGAGTTAACTATTTGACTATGGTGATGAGGAACGATTTCAATCGTCTACCTAAGGAAACCGCCAGGAACGATATTCAGCGGAAAGGCGGCGACACTACTCCGGACATCTTGCCGGATTGTTATCGGATTATAACTCTCGCAAATGGAGAGAAGGACAATAAACCGAATGACTGGAATCAACCATCGAATTTTGAACACCATTGGGCAGTGTTATTGGAAACCTAAATCTATGCAAAAAAAAAAAGAAGTAGCCGACCAATGCCAGAGAAGCCGACGCCGGCCGGTAGCGATAGAGAAAACGGAAAGTTTTTTGAAGAGTCGCTTTTAGAGAGAGAATAGAGAGAAAAAACAGTCTACCTCTTTATTTAAATAATATATACTGCAACATCTACATCAAAAGTGTCACCAGTCAATGATTTTACTAACAAGGGTTTCGCACTGGAGAATTCTATTGCTTTAGCCAATGTTTAGGTTGGTATGTCGACTGAACTGGTCAACAAAAAGTAAAATTTCATCTTCATGAGACTTTTTGTAACACCCGTGTTTGGAAAAATAGGTGGTGTCGATTGACACCAACATTTTTCAGTTCAGCCGGTCGATTTAATTGCAAAATTGAATTAGGTTGGTTTGGGTTAACCCTCAGGTATGTGTTTAAAAGAGAAAACTCGACCCTAGTATTATTCAGCCGCTTTTGTGTGTTTACTAGAGAGTGAAAAGTTTCTAAATTTTCTTGTGAGGTTTTGTGGGTTTGGTTTAAGGTAAGGGAGATTTTGTGGCTGTGGTGTTAGGAGTGTTCTGTGCTGCCTTTGATTGTGTTGTTTCGTCACTTTTCATTCCATTTCAAAGGTGAGGGCATGACCACGGCTTATCTAAGAAGTTTTGATTCATGTTTTGGTGATTCTATGATTGATAATTGATTTCTTTGCTTGTATGCTTGTTTTATGTGTTTTGAGGCCTTTCTAAGTGCCTTTTGGAGAGTCTTAACCGGCCAAGGAGGGCCAGGAGAAGGAGATCCATCGATGAGAAGCGACTGGAGTTATGGTTTCCGGTTTTGGTGAAACTCGAAATCAGTGGTGGGTGTCAATCGACACCAACATTTTGTGTCGCAAGGATAGTCGTGAGTGATGATCGACAGTGGATGTCGATCGACACTAGTCGTCTGTTGTGTGATTTTGCCTGAATGTGATTTGATGTTACTTGTGTGTTATAGTCCAGTAGCTGGGATGAGTGGTTCAATAAGTATTCTAGAATACTTATGCATCTCTTTCTGTTATGCATGTAAAAGGAAAGTGGGACTGTGGAATCAAGATAAAGAGAGAGGAATGATCAAGGGGCTCGTTGAGTTACGATGGATTTTGCTTATGTAAGTGATTCTTCTCTCGATTTTGCTTATGTAAGTGATTCTTCTCTCGATTTCTCAAATAACTGATTTTGCTAATTGATATATCATGATTTTTACGGGTTTTTGGCCATGATATAAGTCTTATTTATAAAGCTTTTATAGTGTTTTTGAGTCCTTTTGAGTCATTTCAGGATTAGGAGCTATTTGGCATGGATTGGAGCTTACTGGAGCATTTGGGAGCATTTGGAGAAGATGTGCCGAAAGAAGATACCGGGAGAGCATATTTGGTGTGAGTGTCGAGCGTCACAACTTCTGGTGTCGATCGACACCAATATCTGACGGCAATTGAATTTCACGCTTAATTGAAGTTCAGAAGATTTGCAGATTCGGCCCAGAAGTTTCCCTTATTTGCAATTAAGCCCAGTTCGTGGTTAAGACATATATATTGAGTTTTTAGGGTTTTGTTAAGACTTAAGCTTTATTATTTTTGAGAGAGAGATTTGTAGAGAGCCAGGAGAGAAGAATCAAAACCTCCTTCAGAGAAGATTCAGAACTCCTTTACTTCTTCTATTACTTTCTTTTATGATATCTATTTTATTCATGATGTTTGTTTCATTCACCATGTCTGAGTAGATCTCTTGTTAGGTTTAGGGTTTTCAAAGGAATTCATGAATTGCTAGGTTGTTAGATTGTTAGGATTGAATCAATAGAGTTCTTCATCTAGATTGTGGTTAATTTGTTCTAGAGTAGTGAAAGCAACCTAGAATCTGATCTTAGGTTAATTGGTAGACACGAAAGTGTTATTGATTTCCTGAAAATAATCTAGATGAGCAAAATACCTATTCGCAAAGAGATTTGGTTTAGGGATTTTGTGAACTTATTAACCCTAATTAAATGCATGTCTGAACTTATAAATTTGCAAAGAGAATTGGAATTTAGGGTTCTAGACATAGATAGTCTTTGCAACGAAAGTTGATTGATTATGCTTTTGTGATTTGAGTTCAAGAACGGTGCTTTAGAAATCCTGACAATTATTTATTTGCAATTCTGAATTTGCTGAGAATATTCCTAGGCCTAACGTTTCCTCATTATTGTTTAAAAACCAATCGTTAATTTAATTTGTTGTTTTTATTTAATTTAAAACCTGCTTGCTTAGCTTAATTTAATACCAAATATTTATTGTGTAATCTTTTAGTCTCTGTGGATTCGATTTTTAAGTACTACAGTGATCTCTTAATTGAGAGAGTAGCTCAGGGCAAATTTGAGCCGATCACTAATGGGTGTTAAACGTGCTCTGACTCTCTCTCTCTCTAACGACACAAAAGGAGATCTAACAAAACCATTTTTTTCATTGTCTTTTATGAGCCGCTTCATCGTCTCTTACGGGCCGTTTCATCGTCGAATTTGGGATCCCGGTATAGCAAATTTACAGAGAATAAACGAATTAATGCAAGAAGAGATCTTGAGCATCACCATTAATATTTGAAGACTATGGTGTTTCTTCCATGAGAAGATAGCCAATAACGACAATCTCATAATTTTGAAATTGATTCTAGAGAGGGAAAGTAACAGATTTAGTAATCTGTTGGCGAGTAAAGCTTCAATATCGAAAGCATTATGGAAATTTATTTCTTTATCGTTCTTTTTATTCATTCGTTATGTATTTATAGATATGTATTTTGATTTTCTTGGTGTATATATACTAATCAACTCTTGTATAAGTTTCTGAATCAATAAATGAAAAGATGTGTTAAAAAAAAACTAATTTTGCTTATTGTTTTTAATCCATAATGAAGCCACAATAGCATCTTCCATCTCTATACTAGTGAAAGAGAAGTACAAAATTGAATACGGATCGGATCAAAATTTAAATTTAACATGAATTTAACAATTAGATACTTCAAAATAGGATATTTAATAGGATACTTCATATCTAAATTATTTTTGTTTGACCATATTATATTATGTAATACAAATGTAGAATAAAAATTCAATTTTTTTTAATATGTTGTCATTTGAATTTTTCAAAACGGATATATATTACTCAATTGACAAAAAAACATATTATAATAAATTCATTAAGGATAAAATTTTATTAAAATGAAGTTTGGATATCTAAAACGGGTTGGTTAAATATTATATGTTTAAAAATTTTAAAAATTTAAAATATTAAAAATTTAAAATATTATAATTTAAAATAGTAAATATTCAAAATATTATATTTTTTAAGTGTTTAAAATTTTTTAAATATAAAATATTTAATCCCTTAAATTATTCGAATAAATAAAATTTATAGAATATTTTAAAGAAAAAGATGGTTGGCTATACCAACTATAGAAGAATGCATGGTCATACATGTCAAGTATCCTATTGTACACTCAGCTATACGAACTAGATGTATTACATGGCTACATGCATCAACTATACAATGTCATGTAGTCAACACCATAGACATAAAATTCTGGTACACCGGTCAACTGACTCTGGCATTGACCGTTTGTTTACCAAAAAAATATTCCAAAATTTCTTTTATATAATTTTATTTATACTGTTAAGAAAACTAGAAACAATAATTAAATTATAATGAATTGTTATGGTTTTGTATAATTAAAAAAATAAAATCTTAGGAAGAAAATTGTAACAATGATTTTTGTATTTAAGTTAATCACATAATAAGTTAATGGTTTTGATTGACAATGTGAAAATAAACAATTTCCTTACTAATTCATAAGATTTTTCCAGTTTTAATATAGATTCTAGTATCTTGAATTATTTTACTATTAGTTTAGCTCTAAATTTTTAAAATAACTGATTATAATAAGAATGAATACATTAAAGATATAAACAAAACTAGTGTTTAGATATTGAATATATAAAAGAAATCAATTTTTTTATTAATTTTTTTATGGTTTTGTTTAATGAAAAAGATATAATCTTAGGAAGAAAATTGCTATGATGATTTTGTATTTAAAAAAATTAAATAATAATTTAATGTTTTTTATTAACAATGTAAAAATAAGTAATTCCCTTACTAATTCACATATTTTTTCTAGTTTTAATCTAGATTTTAATTTAGTTGAATTTAAAAATACCCCTTTTCAAATACCACTTTTTAAAAATACCCCCTTTTCAAACTTTATCAAAAAAACCATAAAAAATATTGAAATCTATCCAAATATATGTGTAAGCTTATAAATATACACACATACTACCTTTGTATGTGTATAAAATTTTATATAACTTTCATAAATACCGTAAAAATAACTTGATAAAAACCTTTTAAAAATCTTATAAAACTCGTAAAAATGATTAAAAACCTTTTAGACCATATAAACTTTATAATTTTTTATATTTAAATAGGGGTATTTTTGAAAATGGATAGATAAGGGGGATATTCTTAAAAAGGGGTACACCAAAAGGGGTATTTCTCAAAAATTCTCTTTTAATTTCTTGAATTATTTTACTATCTTGAATTTATCTAGTTTTCATTTAGATTTTAATATCTTGAATTAAATACAAATTTATCGTCATCATTTTCTTCCTAAGATTATATTTTTTTTTAATTATACAAAACTATAAACAATTCAATATAAAATAATTATTGTTTTTAGTTTTTAACCGTATAAATAAAATTATATATTAAATATTTTGGAATATTTTTTTTGGTTAACAAACGGTCAACGCTAGTGTCAACATCGGCAACGCTATAGTGAATTGACTGGTGTACCAGAATTTTATGTCTATAGTGTTGACTACATGACGTCGTATAGGTTATGCATGTGGCCATGTAATACATCTAGTTCGTGTAGCTGAGTGTACAATAGAATATTTGGCATGTATGACCATGCATTCTTTTACAATTGGTGTAGCCCGCCATATTTTTTCCTATTTTAAATATTAGAAACGGGTCTGAATAGTTTTGCAACATGTTAGAATATGATACACACCACTTAAGTTTTACAACTAAATATTGTGTAATACCAAATATTGCATAAAATAATTTCAAATTATATGCAAAAATTTTCATTTTATGGGTCTTAAATAACATAACTAAATCAAATTTTGACAATGGTACATACATACAATTTCTTATTAACTCAAATATTGATTAAATCAAATTTATAATACGAATAAGTTTTATTGATAAACTATATTATGTATCAAACTATGTAAATAGTAAATCATAGGTAATTCACGGGTTGTTTTTTTTTTTCTTTTTTGATCACCCAATTTCTTATCATTACTTAAACGTTTACAAAGAAAGAAGAAAAAGCCTCCTTAGCCAGCGCATCCGCAACGATATTGTTTGAGCAAGACACAAAAGAACAGATAAAGGAAGAGAAGATAGAGGAGCTAATAAAGATAACAACAAGGACTCCATGAACCTCAGAGAGATGATATTTGGAGGATATAGCCTTAGCTAGAACTTGGCAATCAGTCTTTAAGGAAATAGCCTAAATCCCGAAGTCCAAAGCCATGCTTAGCGCTGAACGGATAGCTAAACTTTCCGCAACTAAAGGGGAAGACACAGACTCGCAACAAATTGAGTGTCTTGAATCACAATCCCTACCGGGGAAAGAGAAAGTCCAACCTAACCCCGAAACCTGACTTGCTTGACTCCAAGCTTTGTCGGTATGGACAAGACCTCACAAATCCATAGCTTGGGGGAGAGACAGCCGCCTCCCCACACACAACCCCGGGAGGGTCTTCTGCGCACTTTGCCACTCACGGGCATCAGTGATTGACTTCAATAAGGTTTCCACCGCCGAGAACAATCTAGAGTTGAACGGCTTCTGGTTCCTGCAAATCCAAATGTTCCAGCAAATCCAGGAGTAAAGAGGGCCCTTACCAAGACCAGAGGGCGGCATAATGGAGCGTTTTCTAAGCCATTGGAGGCCTTGGAGAACATTGGAGAAGGCATGCATGGCCTCCACGCCTTGGTAGGGAGCAAGGCACCAGATTTTTTTCGCAGAAACACAATTGAAAAGAAGGTGACAAACTGATTCAAGTTCTCTGCAATGAATGCAGGAAGGGTCAAGTGGCATGCCTCTCGAAACAAGCTGAACTCCAACCGGCAACGCCCCAACTAGGGCTTTCCACCATGGAGCCAGATTTTTAGTTGAGCCTTTATTCCTGAGGGTGTTTTCTTAGAGAAAAACACTGATGACTTCTTCTTGTTAATGAGCTGGCCTGAAGACTTCTCATACTTCTTGAGGATTCACAGGAACTCTTTGTAGTCTTTTTCCTTGGCTCTGCAGAAGAAGAGAGTATCATATGTGAACAAAAGATGATTGATTTTAGGGCTCTTCCTTGCAACTCTGATTCCCAGAATTCTGCCCGCATCCTGAGACTTCAGGCAGAGTCTAGAGAGAACCTCACTACACAAAATAAAAAGATAAGGAGAGAGAGGGCCTCCTTGTTTGATACCTCTGGTAGGAGTCACAGTACCCATGGGAGTGCCCTTGATGACGAAAGAATATGAAACCGAAGTGATGCCATGCATAACCCACCCTGTCCATCTTTCACTGAAACCAAATCTAGCAAGGACTGACCTTAAGAAAGACCATTCCATCCTGTCATAGGCCTTTGTCATATCGGTTGAGATTACTATTGAGCAGTGCTTTCTCGTCTCTGATGTTTTCAGGAAGTGAAGAGTCTCGTGGGTGATCAGCACATTATCTAAGATAATCCTTCCTGGTACAAACGCATATTGGTTCTCACATACTAACTTGGGAAGAATTGGCTTCAGTCATGCCGTTATTATCTTGGAGAAGATCTTGTAATAGACATTGCATAAGGCAATTGGTCTATAATCAAAAGTTTTCTTTGGCCCTTGTCCTTTTGGGATCAGGCAGAAGTGAGTTTCATAGAAGGTCCTGGGCATAATCCCTGAAGAAAAGAACCTTTGAATCTCAGTCACAATCTCCTCTCCTACTGCTTCCCAGTTTGATTGAAAAAAGCTTGTCGAAAACCCATTCGGATCCGGCGCATTATCCGGATGGATATCAAATAGTCCTTCTTTGATTTCCGTTGCTGAGGGGATTGCTTCCAACCCCGCATTTGTCTCTGCTGAGATGCAAAGCTTTATGGCTTCATCCACTATCCTCCTGATGTCCACAAGAACTGATGGTTCTGAAGTGAACAGAGATTGGTAGAAGGAAGATATTACACTAGCAATCTGATCCACTTCAAAGACCGGAGATCCCTCTTCAGTTTTCATGATCGACAGATTGTTTACACTTCTTCTTCCCCAGGTGGCTGCGTGGAAGTATCCAGAATTTCTATCTCCTAACTGAAGCCAATGCTGGCGGCTTCTCTGCTTCCAAAACTCTTCTTCTGCTGCATAAGCTGCCGAGAGCTCAGAGTTAATCTTCTTTATTTGCTCCTCCATGTTAATCTCGCTAACCATGGTTACTTCCATTTCATCTTTCTTTGCCTCAATTTTAATTTGACTATTCTGATGCTTCTCTTTATTCCAACGGATTAGAGCTCTACGCACATTGATAAGTCTTCGATGCACATCAAGTCTCTCCACTTCAGGCAAGGTATCCGACACGAGCTGCTTCACTTCCTCATTGTCTCTCAGTCGACGATCATATCTAAAAATGCCTTGTTTTTTCTTCTTCTCCGGATCAAACAAAATCACAAGAGGACGGTGGTCTGAACCCTCAAACTTTAAGTATTCACTTCTTCCATTGGGGAATGCTTCAGTCCAAGCGCTATTTCCCAGAGCTCTATCAAGTCTACACTTCACCACGTGTGAGTGTCTAACTCCCCTCCAAGAAGAGGGTTACTTGAACATTTGAGATCAAAGAGATCACTCTCGGAAAGGAACGAGCGAAAGTCGATAAAAGATCCCTCAGGTCTTGGAGGGCCTCCCTCCTTCTCTGAGTTATCAATAATTTCATTAAATTTGCCCGTTAAGAACCAAGGGTTCTCTCTGGATTGATCCAAATCAGTAAGACCATTCCAAACTTGTTTTCTATTAGATTGATCCGGGTCCTCATACACAAAAGAAGCAAAAACGGATTGCCCTTTGACTTTAATTTTGGTATCAATGAAATTCAAGCAACTAGCTAATATCTCCACTTCCAGCTCTTGCTTCCAAAATAAAGCTAGCCCTCCCCCTCCATGTCCCTGAGGGGATACTAGCCAAGAATTGCTGAAATTAAGTCCCTCCAATTTCTAAAGTACTACTTCATTAGTATTTTTGGTTTCCATCAGAAAGATAAGATCAGGGAGAAATTTTTTGTGGATCTCCTTCAGCCTGCGAACTGTCATAGGGTTCGCCGAACCTTGACAGTTCCAACTGACCATTTTTTCGGGGGCCGGTTTAGTTGAAACCGGAAATCCATCTGCCCTGAAGCTTGTCCCCTCCCTCTTTCTGCTGAGTTCTCAAGGGAATTAGCACGGCTAGGAGTTCTAGGAGTATTTCCTGAAGTGGATCCTGATTGTTGCCCGGAGCTTCGTCTGCTTCCTTCCCCTCTCTCTTGACCGTCATCCATAAACAATCTACGGTAAGGGGAGGGTTGAGGCTTGCGAAGCTTTCTCTTCTTGCTATACTTCCTACCAGAATATTTGGGCTAGGTTTTCTACCTCGAGGGCGCCCAGGTTTCTTCTTTCCTGTAACTCTTTTCTTTCCCCTAGCAGTTCCTTCTGTGGCGTTAAGAGGTCCTAGTCTTTGGGAGAGAGGGTTCCTTTCTTGGCTTGGAACAGCCCGGGGGGGGATTCACAGGCTAGGGCAGTAGCTGGGATAGGTTGAGCACCCCTGACCATTTGTTCTGCTGTTTCCACAAATTCTCCTTGCTCTTCAGCCAGTCGAACTCTCTCTCTGCGTGCAGCTCTCTCTGTGGGATCAGGACAGTTTGCATACTATATCATAACCTCCCTCAACTGTCCCATAGCCTCTTCCATAGCTTCTGCATGAATAGGAGCTGGGGCTGGTTCATTTCTTCTCGCTGATGTTCCTTCTCCAAAAGATCTTCTCGATTTTGATGAGCAAAGGGAAGCTGCACCGTGATGGGAAGCAGAAGCTTCCACCCGTTGTTCTCTTTGCCTGGATTCTTCTTTTCCTCTCCCTGGGGATAAAGAACCTCTTCTATGAAACTCTCTTCGACTCCTCTGCCCTTCCGGGAAGTCTTCTCTACAGCTTTAAGAATGAGACTGACTTTTCCCAGAATCATCCCTCCTATAACTTATGTGGTTATCCGCTTCATTTCTATGGTTTCTCCTCTGGGGGAATGAAGGCGCATCCCCTCCAGACTTCGATCTTTGGGTACTGATATGATATATGTCCTCATGGGGCCGACCTCTTCCTGAGTTAAAGGCTTCTCCCCTCTTCATGGTCCCTTCGTTTAGCCTGAGTAGTTTCTTCCCTTCGTTCTGGCTCTATGGGGAGACCTCGAAATTCCTTTCCAGAGCTCCTTTTATTCATTTCCCTTCTTGCAGGGCAATCCTTTTCTTCGTGGTCCAGAAGGTAGCACAGTTTGTAGTGTTTTTGGAGCTTGTCATAGACTAGCTCTGCTTCCACTTCATTCCCGTCATCAAACTCCACGATGGTTTTTTTTTAATTAGGGGTTTTAGCCCATTCACCACAATTTGCATCCTGAAGTAGGTGGGAGGGACCTCTGCTTTTTCCAGATGAACAACATTTCGGGCAATTGACTGTAGAATTTCTTCCGACCAGAGATGAACTGGGATACCCTGAACGTATATCCAAAAGGGGATCTGAGATGGGAATGATTTCGAGGTTGTCGGTTCCCACCTTTGAAGGATAATAATCCATTGAGAGAAATGAAAAGGCTGATTTTCCAGAGCTTTGAGCAAGTCTGGTTCCGAAGCGAACTGAAGTTGGAAAAGTCCCTGACCCAAATCGGAACCAATTTAGCGAGAGGACAGCTTCCAGTGGTCCGCTAGGAACGGAATCAGTGACCATATTCTCTGCGCTGACTGGTTCGTGACTCTTCCGATGACCGTGAGAGAATGCTTCCTTAACAGTTCCGAGTTGTTAAAAGCGGGAGCTTTGACTCATGGGATTGTTGGGGGTCTTGGAATATCTGCAGCTTCCTTGCCTTTATCCTCATATGGGATACGACGAAACATCTTGCATGGTGACACCACAATCTTCAAAGAGAAAGCTTAGGTGAGCGTTCCACCTGAGAAAGTTCTTTGCTTGCTGTGAGAAAAGATCTTCGAGATACAGCCATAGAATCTCGAGAAAAGGAAAACATGACTCGAGCTTAAGCGAGGGTTAGACTTGTCAGATTTAAAGGGTAAGCTTTCAAGAAAATCGCACACTGCGAACCAGCCCACCGAGCCTCAACACACCACTTCATCCCCTCCACTGAAAGCTCTTTGTCACTAGCAGCCGCTGAAACTAAAGGGGAACCATATATAGCACAAGAGAGACCACCGGAGCCACCGCAAGAAACCAGATCTAAGGTTTAGGACTGGGAAGTTTTGTTGAAACCAGATCTAAGGTTTAGCGAGTTATGAACAATATTTTTACGAATGCAATCCGTTACGGGTTGGTCTTTCAAAATATATATCGTGAGTATGTAAGTTTTATGAATGCAAATTTTTATAACTTTTACATATTTTTTTACAAAATTGGTCAAACTAAATTATTTATCAATAAATATTTATTCGTGTTGTTAAAATTTAACCGTTTTTTTCTTCTACTATATCAAACCTCATTATGTAATTATTTACTTGCTTTTTCTACTATTATATTCAAAATCATTAAACAAAAGATTCATTGTAATCAACTGTATTGTAATGAAATAAAAATGTAATATATTATAAATCGTTAAAAGTCGTACGTATATGTAAAATATTCTTCCGCGCTGATCCGATCCTAGTAACCGTTCATTTTAGAATACTATACTTTCGAAACTCATTATAATTTTCAACTAATTAATATAGAATAATTTATTTTTTCACATTATTTTTTTACGAAACTGAACGAAGAAGAAACAAAACAAGAAGTTTCCTTCTAATATATTTTACCGAGCGAAGCTCATTATGGCATAATTACTTTTTTTTTTCTTTCTTTTCGATAATTAAATCATCTAGTCAAATGAAACCCTATAATGGCGGTGAATTTCAACAAATATTACTTTACCAATTATACTTTCCCATATTTTAAATATGTGTGTGCTTCCTTTTATGACTTTTGTAAGAAATTCATATACTATTCTAGAAATAAAGAAACTTCGTGTGTTTTTTTCATGAGGTTATTTTCTTGCTTTAAGATGTTAATTCATTTAGGGTCAATACGTAAGAAAGTTGCAAAAATGAGAATGTGTTGTTGACTGGCTGCTAAAACCTAAGATATATACATAGTCCAAAAAATTAGACTAACACCATGAAATAGAAAGCAAGATTAGTACACAATCGAATTAGTATACACGTACGCTCCACTATCCCAATTATTCCAATAGAAAGAGCTAAGATTAGTACAATATCTATATTGCATTTTGAATATGTTTATTGCTGACTTAGGAAGGATTAGGACACGTTTAAAATGATGGATTGAATTTGCTTCATTACGTTTTTTTTTTTTTTTTCTTTTCCAGCTTCATTACGTTTATTTTAAGGAATCATTAGTTTGTGTTTCAAAAAAAAAAAAAAAGGAATCATTAGTTTAATATAGAATATGATACATATTATTGTATATTAAATTAAATTTTTGTTTCTTAGCGCGTAGAGAGTTGCAGCCACCAAACATTGCACTGAGTAAACAATATAATTCATAATTAAAATGATATGGAATAATGAAAACACTAAGAACATTTCCATTTTGGTATTTAAAAAATTAGTCATTCCACTAAAATAATAATAAATGAAAAAAATGAGAAAGATTGTTATTTAAGAATCTATTATCTCTTAATTAAACAAGAGAATTTTTGAGAAATACATTTTTTGGTGTATCCTTTTTCACCCCTTTTATCTATCCATTTTTAAAAATACTCCTGATTAAATATGAAAATTTACAAAGTTTTATATGGTTTATAGGTACTTCTAGATACTAACTACTACTGGGAGATTCGATCCAAATAATTTATAAGATTTTAAAAGGTTTAAATCGTTTTTACAAGATTTACTAGGTTTTTAAAAGAGTTTTAAAAGTTTTATAAGGTTTCATAAGATATTTATACGGTATTTATGAAAGATATATAAACTTGTACACACATATAAAGGTAATTTGGGTATATATTTATAAGTTTACACATATTTGGATAAATTTCAACATTTTTAACGTCTTTTATAAAGTTTGAAAAATAAGTATTTTTAAAAGTGGTATTTGAAAAAGGATATTTGTGAAATTTCCCCATTAAACAAAGCATGTCACACATATCATTTATTTATTGTTTTTTAAAAATATAAACTTAATTAAATAACTCTATGCCACTAGTTTTTTTTTATTGTTACATATTAATGAGAGTTTCTGACCAGATAGAGATGATTTAAGAGAATTTTTGAGAAATGCCCCTTTTGGTGTACCCCTTTTTAAAAATACATTTTTTCTATTCATTTTCAAAAATACCCTTTTTCAAATATGAAAAATTATAAACTTTTATATGGTTGATAAGGTACGTAGAGATCATCATTACTACTGGGAGACTAAATCCAAATATTTATAAGGTTTTAAAAGGTTATAAACGGCATTTATAACATTTTTATAAGGTTTATAAGGTATTTAAAAGTTTACAAAGTTTTTATAAGGTTTTTAAATGATTTTTAAAACGTTTTTAAAAGGTATTTATATGGTATTTATGAAATATATATGTAAATTTACACACATATAAAGATAATTTGTGTCTATAAATATAACTTTACACATATGGTTTTGATAAATTTCAAATTTTATTGTGACTTTTTGATAAAATTAGAAAGAGGGGTATTTTTTAAAAGTGTTATTGGAAAAAGGATGTTTTTGAAATTCCCCGATGATTTAATTATAAAAAGAAACCTTGGAACGTTATTTATTTAGAAAAAGAACAAAAAAGAATAGTTTGATAATCAAATGGTTGACATGGTCATAACTAAGGTGGAGGAAGAAAAGAGGTTCACGAAAAAGTCTATAATATTGTCTACAAAGCAAGACTCCAAAAAGAACCAATAAGATTGGAGTTCAAAGCAAAGGGATGAAGCTACAAGTGCATATCCTATGAACTTATACATAGTAGTCGAACTTTGAAATAGCAGCCAAACCTACACTTATATGTCTATAAATACATAAGTGTTTATTCAAACCAAATCATAATATCCCACAATCAAAGTTTGTATCTCCTCAAGTAAACGATACATTGCTTTTATTGTTCTATAAAGATACAAATGGAGAGCCTAAAGTCACCTATTCAACCTCCGACCTATGGAAACTTAGTCACGATCCTCAGCATCGACGGTGGTGGAATTCGCGGGATAATCCCTGCCGTTATCCTCGGTTTTCTCGAATCCGAACTTCAGGTTAATATAAATGTTCTACCTAACTATGAATCATATCTATAACATTAGTCTTTCGTATGACATTAAACTCTCAATGTAACAGAAATTGGATGGACAAGAAGCAAGGCTTGCGGACTACTTTGATGTAATGGCAGGAACAAGCACTGGTGGTCTAGTGACAGCTATGCTCAGTGCTCCTAACAAGGAAGGCCGACCATTGTTTGCGGCCTCTGAGATTAAACAATTTTATCTCGAGAACTGTCCAAAGATCTTCCCTCAAAATCATTTCCCATTATCGGCCGCGAAAAACCTTGTCAAGTCCTTGAGTGGTCCTAAATATGACGGTGAATACCTTCATCAACTTATCCATGCCAAATTAGGTGATACAAGGTTGAATCAAACACTTACCAACGTCGTCATTCCAACTTTTGATATCAAGCATCTTCAACCTATGATATTTAGTAGTTACGAGGTTTGTTTAGCTAATTCTTTTGTGTATGTGAAGTTATGTTATACCAAATTTAAAAACTTTGTTGTAACGTAGGTGACTATATCTCTATCTTATAGGTAAAAAACAATCCACTCAAGAATGCAACACTCGCTGACATTGCCATCTCAACTTCAGCAGCACCTACATACTTGCCAGCCCATTTCTTCACAACTCAAGATGCAACCGGAAACGTTAGAGAATACAATCTTATCAATGGCGGAGTTGCAGCTAATAACCCGGTAAAGTTCCAAAAATATATATACCATAGAGATCATATCATTGTCACACAATCCTAGTAGGGTTTCTATTTTGATAATTATCAACATATATATGTAGAAGTCATGAATAATATGTCACATATTTGTTATATGTTACATATAGGCTTTGGTAGCCATTGGGGAGGTGACAAAGGAGATAACAAGAGGGAGCAGTGATTTTTTCCCAATAAGGCCAAATGATTACGGAAGGTTTCTTGTGCTTTCGCTTGGAACCGGAAACCGCAAAACCGAAGAGAAATTCAATGCAAAAGAAGTAGCTGGTTGGGGAGTGTTGAGTTGGTTAACACACGATAACTCTACACCTCTCATTGATGTTTTCACGCACGCTAGCTCCGATATGGTTGATTTCCATCTCTCTTGCGTTTTTCGAGCTCTTCATTCGGGAGCCAACTATATTCGCATCCAGGTATATATCGAAATGATCAGTTCATTAACCTTTTCTGCCTTCATAATTTCTAAGATAGACATATTGTTCCAATATATATAGGATGATACATTAACCGGAGATGCTGCTTCTGTTGATATCGCTACGGTCGAGAATTTGGACAATCTTGCAAAGATAGGAGATGAACTACTAAAGAAACCAGTTTCTATAGTCAATCTAGACTCGGGTTGTAATGAAAGTGCTTATCATATGACCAATGAAAAGGCTCTTATCAAGTAGGTGATCAAAGTTTTACATTTGATAACTTTATATATCGATCCATTCGTATATGTTTTGCTTATATAGATTCAAAATTTTGGCTTGTGAAGGTTTGCAGGAATACTCTCAAAAGAAAAGAAGATACGAGACATGCGATCTCCAAATGGAAAAGCCTCAATTAGGATGTAAAAGAGATCATTATAAGATTCTTTTAATTTATTTATTGTTGTTGTTTGGTTTTCTTTTCACTAATGCACGTTTTGTTTATTACTTTATAAAAGATTGTGGCCATTTATTTACATTTGTATAAAGTCAATGGGAAATGTTAAATAATGTTTTATATCTTTGTACTTTTAAATTACAGTTATAAAATTTTTATTATCAAGTTTAACTGAACATTTTTAGTTTGGGTTAGTCCAGTCTTTATATATATTATCAATTTTTATTTTATTTTTCCTAAAAAAATGTCTATATTCTCCTCAACCAGTTTATCCATATATTATGAATTCACGCCCTATAATTTATAGAGGAACAATTTCGAAGTTAATTTCAGCTGAAATTAAAAACACTATTTTACTTGTGATAAAAACAAAAATTCGTAGAATTTTGTATAATTCTTCGTTTGCTTCTTTTTCTAAAATTCTTAGGAAAGTTAATTCTTAATGAGTATGAAATCCCACCATACTCAGTTCAAACAGCAGTTAATTAACAACAATATACATGATTTGAAAATGCATAGAGACTAAAAATTAACTACAGAAGAAGTGTAACACTTTGAGCTCGTTTTATTGTTGGGCCTTTAACTAATTAAACCTGCTGCATGCAGTCAAACCCATCTCCTAAAAGCTTTTACTACGTACGCTTTGTTCTTTTGTTTCTACAAGTTTATTTGAACTTCTACTTTGAAAACAACTAACAAGTCTGATCGAGACTGAGACTACTTCTCTTTCTCCTTGCCTAAGTTTTATCTCTCTCGAGTCACTTATCTCTAAAATCTCTTTATTTCCTCTCCTTCAAAGCTCGTGAGTCGCGGCGAATCTCCCTCCCTTTACGCTTAGTCTCTCTCCTTATTGTTCTTTGTTTCCTTTCTCGGCTTGATCTCCTTCTCTCTCTCATCTTTCATATCTTAGGATTTTGCCAAACTTTGACTAAAAAAAAAAACCCAAATACAAGACACTTTTGTTTCCTCATATATGGCTTGCTTCCTCATCATACTTAATAAAGGACACTTTGTTTTTTGATTAATAATATATAGTGTTCTTACAATAAATGGTAAAGTGATAGCTTATAAAGACTAAGAGTGTAAAAAAAAAAAAGAGGGATCGAGAACATAAATCAACATAAATTCAATCAACGTACGGTTTTATTGATATGGTCTTTAATTATTGCTTGATTCTGGGCCAAGTAAAGAAAAATGTGACGTTCCTTGCATCTAGATATATACTAGATAGTGTAGGGAGAGGAGGCCATGAATTCTTGGAAGCCGCTTATAATCTTACGTGTAAAAGGTATTCATTATACTTAATTAACTACAAGAGAACAGGCATTTAACGATTACCGTATGCGAGACGATGTGACGACTATATGACGACTACATGAACATAGTCGTCTAATAGTCGTAACAGAGCGACTAAAAATAACAGTCGTAACGTTAGTCGGTAAGTAATGACTATACAACGACAAAACAATCGGGGAAAAATTTTAGTCGTAAGATAGTCGCTATATACTGACTAACTTTACGACTAAAGACTATAGTCGTAACTTTAGCGACTATATTTATGACTATATGATTTAGTGGTAATGTTAGCGACAATTTTACGACTCCAGCGGCGAGTCGTATATTTAGTCGGTCAATAGTCGTTAAGTCGTCGTTGTCGGTGGTTATAAAAACGTGTTTTCGTTGGGGTTGGTGTACCTAACTGAGGTGACTATATACTTAGTCGCTAAAATAGTCGTATAATGGTCGCTAGTTAGTCACCTATATTGCCTATATAAGCAAACTCCACTCACTTCTCCTCTTCACTCATTCACACAACAATTAATCAAAGAGAAAAAAAAACGAGAGTAGGAAGAAAAAACGTGAGTAAAAAAAAATAGTTGTATTTTTAATATTCTTGTAATGGCGGGTAATTACAATTACGGTGGTAATTATCGGGAGTGGATGTACAAGAGATTCGATGAAATTACGGGGAATTTCTCAGCAGAATTTGAAGCGAGGGTGGAGCAATTCTTGACGTTTGCTAATAGCCAGCCTATAGTACAAAGTAACGGTGGTAAGTTTTACTGTCCTTGTAGTGGTTGCAAGAATGAAAAATTTATCTCGGGTAGAAGGGTTATGAGTCATTTGTTTAGTAAAGGATTTATGCTAGATTATTATGTTTGGTATAAGCATGGAGAAGAAATAAATATGGATATAGGAACGAGCTATAATGATAGGACGTTTATAAGTGAGAGTCATGAAGAAGTCGGTAATGTAGTAGAAGATCCATATGTGGATATGGTGAATGATGCATTTCGTTATAACGTGGGTAATTTTGATGATAACTATCATCATGATGGTAGTTATCAGAATGTTGAAGAACCAGTACATAACCATTCAAAGAAGTTTTATGACTTGTTAGAAGGTGCAAAAAATCCATTGTATGATGGTTGTCGTCAAGGTCACTCAAAATTATCCTTAGCTGCCCAAGTCATGCAAAAGAAGGCGGAGCATAATATGAGTGAAAAGTTAATGGACTCGGTTTGCCAAATTTTAACGGATTATTTACCAGAAGAAAACCAGTCAACCGTCTCACATTACGAGTCAGAAAAGTTGATGCGAAATTTAGGCCTCCCATATCATACAATTGATGTTTGTATTAACAATTGTATGATTTTGTGTAAAGAAGACCAAAAAGAAGAGAAATGTTTGTTTTGTGGTGCACAAAGATGGAAGCCAAAGGATGATCGACGGAGAACAAAAGTGCCATATAGACGTATGTGGTATCTTCCTATTGCTGACAGATTAAAGAGAATGTAATATGATCTCCCTAGGATAGAACTCCGATGAAGGCTGAAGACAGGTGATAGGCGACATGAGTTTGTTGATGATGATGGGCGATGAACGTGAGTGATGATATGAGAAGATTGAATGATGAAACAATGGTTTGATGGAGATAGATGTTTAGGTGGTTGTATGGATTGTAACAATGAAGAGTTTCTGAATCACAAAGTGTATAGAAACCCGGAAATCTAGAACGCATTCAAGAATTCGAATTGAGAGAAAAAGTGTGACAATACTTGTTCATACAACTTCTTCGCTAAAGGAGAAAAGAGGCGTAGCTTTGGGTTTTAAATACCCTAGGGCACGACACTCTAAACAACAAGAAGTGCAAAACCAAAACAACAAGACGTTTTAAGGAAATAAGAAAAACAGCAAAATGTCTCGACACCCTGTAGTAGTACAGAAGTCGGCTGAACTAGTACAGACGCTTGACGACCTGTAGTAGTACAGAAGTCGGCTGAACTAGTACAGAAGTACATTATTCCCCCTTTGGTAATGACTTCTAGATAACTCGACGTAGTGATCCATTTGCCTCATTAAAAACCATGCTGAGAAAACCCATTGGGACAAAACTCAGCTATGGGAAAAAGAGTACAAACTTCTCACCTAAGTTACCTAGTCCTCATTACCGGGTGAAGTCTTCAGGTTAGATATGTTGAAGACTTGGATCCTTGGTAGGTTGAATGACCCGTCAACTATGAGTGAGTGTGCTTCCTTGGCCATCTCCTTAGCTCTTGAATGAGTGATCCTTCCCACCATCTCCGATTTCTCTGTAGCCTCTGGCTCCGTGCTGGCCACGATCATATCAGAATGTATCAGAGCCACAAGACTGCAGCTTCAATGAGATGGCATGCAGAGCACCAGTCAAAGGAGGGAGAGTTGAATCATCCTTCAGATGCGGCGGAGTGGAGAAATTTCCAAGAGCTAAATCCTCGGTTTGCTGAAGAACCCGTAACGTTTATCGTGGCTTATATATTGATGGGTTCAATCCATTCGAGATGTCTCGTAATCATTCGTTGTCGCCTGTGATCTTGACTCCTTTTAATTTACCCCTAGGTATGTGCATGAAAGAAGAGTACTTATTTCTTACTATTTTGAATTCTGGGCCACATCATCCACGAGCTAGTCTCGATATCTTCTTTGGCCTTTTATTGACAAGTTAAAAGAGTTGTGGTCTACTGGAGTTGATGCGTACGATGTGTCTTTGAATCAAAATTTTAATCTAAAGGCTGCGTTGATGTGGACAATAAGCGACTTTCCGGCATATAGCATGTTATCAAGGGGGATCACACACGGTAAATTATCTTGTCCAATTTATATGGAAAGTACCAAGTCTTTTATCTACCTAATGGAAGGAAGACGTCTTGGTTTGACAGCCACCGAAGATTTCTTCCTCATGGTCATCCATTAAGAAGGAACAAAAAAGACTTCCTTAAAGGAAGAGACGCTTCTAACGAGTATCCACCTCCGTCTTTGACTGGTGAGCAAGTTTATTACGAGCGGTTGGATGGTGTAAATCCACCAAGAACCAAGGACGTCGGTGGTAACGGTCATGAAAAGAAGATGCATGGCTATGGGAAGGAACATAACTGGCACAAGGAAAGCATATTATGGGAGTTGTCTTACTGGAAGGATTTGAATCTTCGACATAATATTGATGTCATGCATACGGAGAAGAACTTTTTGGACAACATCATGAACACTCTTATAAGGGTGAAAGGTAAATCAAAAGACAACATCATGTCAAGATTGGATATTGCAAAATTCTGTGATCGGCCACACTTACATCTTGGTAATAAGGGTGAAGCTCCATTCCCAGTTTATACATTGACAGAAGAAGCGAAAATAAGCTTATTGGAGTGTGTGAAACATGCGGTTAAATTTCCCGATGGTTATTCGTCTGACTTGGCAAGTTGTGTTGATATGGACAATGGCAAGTTTTCAGGCATGAAGAGTCATGATTGTCATGTTTTTATGGAGCGACTACTTCCATTTATATATGCAGAACTCCTAGATCGAAACGTTCACCTTTCATTATCAGGTACTACTAACTTTAACTTATAAATATGTTTATCTATATATATATATATATATATATATATGAGATGAGTCAATTTGGATATATTGATTTTGCAGGGGTGGGAGCATTTTTCAAGTACTTATGCTCGAGAACTTTGCAGAAAAGTCACCTTCAAATTTTAAAACAAAACATTATTTTGATCCTATGCAATTTAGAAAAGATCTTCTCACCTTCATTTTTTGATGTCATGGAGCACTTACCTATACATCTTTCCTACAAAGCCGAATTGGGAGGCCCTGTTCAATATAGGTGGATGTATCCTTTTGAAAGGGTTTTCAAAAAGTTGAGTCATATATCAATGATGAGATTTCGTATTTCTCGTAGCATTACTTTGCCGATCATATACAAACAAAATCAAGGTACTACTAAATTTATGCATATATATGAATTGCATACATGCATGTATAGTAGCCTATTTTTTAATTCACTTATTTTGATCAGGTTAGCAAGATTTGATGAAAGTCAAGTCCCTGTTTATCATTTCCCTGGAGTACTTAATATATTTACTCACGTCGGTCGTTCAAGTGGAGAAATGCATGAAGTATGGCTTTTAGAGAAAGACTACCAATGCGCACATGCATATGTCTTACGAAATTGTGACTACTTTCAACCAATTGAGAGGTATAATTTACCACTAACTTACATTTTAATCTGACCTCTACTACAACCAATGTTGCTTTAATTATGTGTAGTGTGTTCGAGGATTGTCTTTCTACAAAATATCCAGGGTTGACTGAGAAAGAACTATCCAAGAAAAGAGCAGAAGAATATCATTCTTGGGTGAAAGATTATGTATGTCTATACAATTTCTTACCTAATGCATTCATTTATTCTATGTCACTTATTTATCCCTAAATGCAGGTGACATACTGGAACGCCACGAATCCATTTCCTACTTGGGTTCAAGATATCGTGCATGGACCTTTGAACAAAGTCAAAACTTGGCCAATGTATTTTACAAGAGGCTATTTGTTTCATACGCAAAATCATGGCGCTGGACGGAAGACATGTAACTATGTTGTGTGTGTAAGAGTGAAAATTACACGGATGCATCTGATGATGCAGATTTCTATGGGAACTTAACCGATATCATGGAACTTGAGTATGAAGGAATGGTGAACTTGAGAATCACACTTTTTAAGTGTAAATGGTATGACCCTGTTATTGGTAGAGGAACTCGAAGAAGCAATGGTGGCGTTGTAGACGTGCTTTCATCGAGAAAATACAACAAATATATGAACTCTTTAAACTTTAAACTATGTGTATTATGTGTAAGATACTTGAATGAAAGATACTTGAATGTTGAATCAATTTTCTTTGGGTTTCGCTTTTGTTCTCAATGTATTGGTTTTTGGTTTTGGTATTGCTTTTCAGGTCAATTTGGGTAATTAAAATTAGGAAATAAACTGTTTCTTTCTGTATATATTTTTAGTCACCAAATAGTCGTCTATTTAGTCGCCAATTCGTCTCGATAAAGTCACAATTTTACCGACTATATAGTGACTATTATATTGTCTTCACAAGTTTAGTCGCTTTATAGTCGCTCAATATAGTCGCCAAATAGTCGCTAAATTAGTACGACTAAACACTGACTATGTCCATTATTGCGGTTTGGTTAATCGTAAATTAGTCGCATATTAGTCACAAATATTTATGACTAACTAACGACAATCTTACGACTATACTGTTCTTATTCGATATAGTCGTAATATTAGTTGTTATTTGGCGACTAAATTTACGACTACAATATTTAGCGACTGTCAAATCACAACTACACGTTTAGTCGTTAATTAGTCGTAATCCAACGTTTAGCGACTATTTGGTGACTAAAACTGTAGTCGCTAAATGGATGTTTTCTTGTAGTATATATATAATTATAGGTCATACGAGAAAGAGCCATCGTACACTCTCTTGTCCAAATATGGTTATATAGTTTAGCCTTGGTGAACTAATCAAGTTAAGGAGACAAAACTCGATTTTCTCTCTCTCAAAAGAGGAAATTGACTTCCTTTGCATCCCACCTCCGGCTTCTCTCACGGCGTCGGAATCCACTCCCTCTCTTGCCTTTAGGCCCTCCCCTCCTTATGGGGAAGCAAAAGAAGCCAATGAAACTTGGGCCAGAGCCTGTCTCTCCCCCAGCCACCGTTCCCTCCTCTTCAGTCGCGTCCCCATCGTCTCTGGTCGCGAATGAAGCTTTGGTCTCTAGTTCTCAGCCGCTTCCTCAAGCGTCTCACTCAATTAATGCCTCAGCTCAGGTCCATGGATCAAGCTCAGCCATTTTAGAGACAAATGTTGGTGGGGCTTCAGATCTAGGTCAAACCCCCATTCCTCGCGTGGATGAAGAAATTCAAGGATCTCCTGACTCAAGCTCCCCAATTAGTCCGATTGTAAACGCCTCAACCTCCGTCCCAGTGACAAGCTCAGCCGTTGTTGATACCCTCGTCGCAGCCGAGAAGAATTCAAATATAATCGCCTCCGTCCAAGTTTCACTCCCTGTTGCAGGCACAGATCAGGCGGATGCTGATGTCCCTAAATGTATTACCAGTTCCGAATCAATGGTTGAACCACTCGCTTCAGACGCGTCAGTCCCAGTAGCTTCCAACGAGTGGGTCGGGCTATTTAAAGGCTCTTCTAGGAAGCTCTCCAAGAAAGGCACGCCATTCATTCTCCCCAATGGTAAAGCGTGTGTTAAAATTCCCAATTCTGTCATCGAGAAGCATCAGAAATATCGGTCAATTCTACTCTGACCCACCCCCGCAATCCCTTGTTCACACAATAGTTAACGGGTTTTGGAGTCGCCAATTCAGAGACATTGATGTATCGAAGATGGAGGGAAACGCTTTCTCTTCCGTATCACTAATGTTCAGACCCATCATCGTGTGCTGAACTAGAGGCTGTGGAAGATTGACGGACAAACCATGTTTGTTGCTGACTGGGAACCGGGTATGGTTCCAGTGAAACCGGAGTTGACAAGTGCCCCAATCTGGTTGGAATTAAGAAACGTCCCTCTGCAGTTCTTCAATGAGGAGGGTCTTGAGCACATTGTAGGTCTGGTAGGGCACCCGGATTTCCTTCACCCGGACACGAAAGACAAATCTAACCTAGAGGTCGCAAAAGTCTTCACTTTCATTGATCCTCGCAAACCACTTCCCGAAGCAGTCAATGTTCAGCTTGCTTCTAGAGAGATTAGAAGAGTGATTGTCTCTAGCCCTTGGATGCCTCCAATTTGTCCCCATTGCAGGGAGATTGGCCATACTCTGCAAGACGGCACCCATCACCTGCAAGAATTGTAACTCCACAAGTCATTCTGCTGCTTCCTGTCCTCGTATTAAAGGCAACGGTGCAAGGAAACCGCAGGCTGCGAAGCAACCTCGGCCTCAGATCGTTCCAACGGCTTCTATGGATGAACTCGCTCTGGTTACTCCTACCCTTTCTAAGATTGCTCCAAAGGGTCTTCCTCTTGCCTTAAAGGATCCCCATCCTCCCTCAATTGTTCCTCTATCTCGCCACTCAATGCTTGTTATTGGAGAGCACAGCAGTTCTAGCGCAACTCAGAAAAACAAAGGAATAGAGGCTGAGTTTTCAGATAAGTCTTCCCAAAGGGTTTCTGACGCTGACTCAGACTCCTCTGATGTCAACTCTAGTGAAGAGGAGGATCATGATTGCTTGCCCAAGGAGGATCATGAATATTTGCAAGTTGTTTCAAACAAGAATCTGCGAAACTCCAAGGGCTTTGGCCCCAAACCCCAATATTTTTTATGTATAGTGACATTTTATGTTGGAACGTCCGTGGATTCAATAAGCGATCCCATAGAAGCGGTTTAAAGAAATGGCTAAGGAATAATCAACCCCTTTTTGGTAGTATTATTGAGACACACGTCAAGCAAGTGAAGATGGGAAAGTTTTTAAATGCTCTTCTGCCTGGCTGGTCTCATTCGGATAATTACTCTTTTTCAAACTTAAGGAAAAATTTGGATCTTTTGGCATCCTAGTGTGAAGGTGAAGGTTTTGGCTAATTCTCTGCAAATGATCACTGCTGAGGTGCAATTCCCTGATTCTCCAACAGTGTTTATCGTCTCTTATGTCTATGCTTCTAATGAAATTTCATTACGAAGTGAGTTGTGGCTTGAGATTTGTTCTCTGGCTACTGATTCCAGATTAGTGGGTCTTCCTTGGATGCTTCTAGGTGACTTTAACCTTTGTCCTGCTGAACACTCTTCTCCCCCGAGTCTCAATACGGATCGCCCAACTAGAGAGTTTCCAGACGCATTGCAGCAAGCTTCTATATTTGATCTCACTTTCAGAGGTTGCTCTTTCACTTAGTGGAACAAAAGAAGTGTAAACCCAGTTGCAAAGAAGCTTGATAGGATTCTCGTGAATAATGATTGGCTAGCTGCTTTCCCTCTCTCCACGGGTTTCTTTGGTTCCCCAGATTTTTCAGATCACTCTCCCAGCTCTCTTTCCCTTTCTTCTGGTCACCCGAGACAGAAGAAGCCCTTCAAGTTTTACAATTATCTCCTGAAGAACCCTGGTTTTCTACCCCTTATCGGTTTTGCCTGGTTCTCCATCAATGTTGCAGGCTCTGATATGTTCAGACTGTCTTATAAGCTTAAAGCTATCAAAGTGGTGGTCAAGGAGTTTAGTAAAGAGAACTACTCAGACCTTGAGAAGAGAGTTGTTGAAGCTAGTGAAGCTCTCTCTGATATTCAATGCTTGCTTCTTGTGAATCCTTCTGAGTCCTTGGCAGCCTTAGAGCTGGAAGCTACTAGGAAGTGGGTTATTTTGTCAGAAGCAGAGGAGTCTTTCTTCTGTCAGAGATCACGGAACTCATGGTTGGCTGATGGGGAAAAAAACTCAGCTTTCTTTCATCGCATGGCTTCCTCGCGTCAAGCTGCAAATCACATTCTTTTCCTGGTGGATGCAAGTGGAGGTTGTATTGAGTCGCAACAAGGAATCCAAAACCATTGCATCGAGTTCTTCAAAGATCTTTTGGGTAGTGAAGTGGCCGAGCCTGTATACCTTCAGGATGACATCACTTCTCTCTTAGGCTTCTCTTGTTCTGAGGCTCAAAGGGACCAATTTGCTGCTCTCTTCACAGCGGAGGAAATAAAATCGGCTTTCTTTTCCCTTCCAAGGAATAAAACCTGCGGCCCAAATGGTTATTCAGCCGAGTTTTTCATGTCATGTTGGAGTGTAGTTGGGGCAGAGGCTTGCGCAACAGTCTCTGAATTCTTCTCTTATGGCACTCTTCTCAAGCAATGGAATGCTACTTCATTAGTTCTCATCCCAAAATCCCATACTGCTTCGAGGGTTGTTGACTTCAGACCGATCTCCTGCCTGAATACGGCGTACAAGGTTATTTCTAAGATGTTGGCCTCTCGTCTACAGTCGCTCTTGCCGTCTGTGATATCTCCTGAGCAATCTGCATTCTTGTCCGGTTGTCTTTTGTCAGAGAATGTGTTTATGGCCTCTAAGATTATTCACGGCTACAACAGATCCAACATCTCCTCTAGAGCCATGTTAAAAGTTGACCTCAGGAAAGCTTTCGACTCAGTCTGATGGGATTTTGTTCTCTCCTCTCTGAAAGCTTTAGATCTGCCAGCGAGATTCATTGGGTGGATCAAGGAATGCATTTGCACCCCCTGGACGACTTTGCTGGTTGGTCTGGTCTCCAAATGAATAGGGATAAAACAACGCTCTATCATGTAGACTTGTCAACGATGGAAGCTTCAGCTATTTCAAATTATGGCTTCCCGCTTGGCTCGCTTCCCGTGAGATATCTAGGTCTCCCCCTAATGTGCAGAAAGCTTAGACTGAATGAGTACTTCCCTTTGATAGACAAGATCTCAAACAAAATTAGATCCTGGTCAGTGAAGTCTCTCTCTTTTGCTAGAAGAAAGCAACTAATATCTTATGTCATTTTCGGGACCGTGAATTTCGGGATGTCTTCTTTCATGCTCCCCAAAGGTCGCTGTGTTCTAGCTTTTCGTGGTCTGGTTCAGGGGATATACACGGCAAAGCAAAGGTAGCATGGTCCACGGTCTGTCTTCCCAAGAGTGAGGGAGGGCTGAGGATAAGGAAATTATCGGATTGGAACACGACTCTGTGCCTCAAGCTCATCTGGCTTCTGTTCTCTAAGAGTGGTTCCTTGTGGGTTGCTTGGCAGAACTTCCAGCACAAGCTTAGCACTATCAGTCTTTGCAGAATCAAACCAAAAGTAAGCGACTCTTGGCTGTGGAGAAGTATCTTAAAGCTAAGGGAGTTTGCTGAAAAGTTTATCAAGTGCACTATTGGTAATGGGTCGGCAGCCTGGTTTTGGTTCGACAACTAGACTCCTTTTGGGCCTTTGATCAAGTATCTAGGGGAAGATGGGCCTCGCACTCTAAGAATTCCCATCGATGCCAAAGTCTTCTCTGTTTACGACTTGCAGGGGTGGAAACTGCAGCCGCCTAGATCTGACAAAGCTCTTGCGCTGCAAGTTCACTTATCCACCGTTCCTCTCCCAAATGCTTTGGATGAGGAGGACAGCTTTGACTGGGCGATTGATGGTAAGATTTGTGGTGGTTATAATGCAGGAAAAACATGGGACGCTCTTCGCCTAAGGAGCACTCTTAAAACCTGGGCGTCGACTGTTTGGTTTAAAGGATCCACGGCTCGCCATGCGTTTAATAAGTGGATTGCAAATTTGGATAGGCTCCCCACCATGACCATGCTTGCTTCCTGGGGATTGCAGGTCCAAACAAACTGTTTCCTCTGTTCCTCTTCAAGTGAAACGAGGGCCCATCTGTTTTTTGATTGCTCCTACACAAAGGTAATTTGGTCGTTTATCTTTTCTAAGCTACAAATCACCAACCCGTGTTTGAGAAGTTGGGACGAGTTGTTGGAGTGGGCTGCAGCGAGGCATACTTTTTGTCCCCAAACTTTGCGGCTTCTCATTGTTCACGCTCTGGTTTACACTATCTGGAGACAGAGAAATAACCTAATGCATAATCAGGTCACCATTCCGCCAACTCTGCTCTGCAAAGACATAAACTGGCAAATCAAAAACTCGATCACGGCAAGGGCTCACATGAAGAAATTCAAGACCCTCATGCCTTTGTGGCTTCGATGAAAAGATCTTTTTGTTTCCTTATATAAGTCTGTCCTTGATTATTGTTCCTTGGTTTTTCATCTTTTTTTTACAAGGTTCAATCCCTTAGTCTTACATCTTTTGTAACACTAAACACTCATTTCTAATGATATTTACGGTTTAGCAAAAAAAAAAAAACTAAACAAGTTTGAAAATATGCTGAAAAAGGCGTGTTGATTATTTAAATCATAGTTTGGCTCAAATCATTCTCTTTCAAATACTTGGTTTCCAGAAAATTATCTTATCCTAAGCCATTTGTTAGAGTGGATGTTGCTTTGGATAAGTCTTTTCCTTATTATTGTTTGGTCCAATGATCCAAGTGAATTCTTACCCGTACAACTTATATCAATGTATGATGCTGATGACCTCATCATATTTGAATTTAAAATTTGGGAATACCAAACCAAATGTTACAAATAGACATTGAAACCCACAAACAAAACAACAGATTATACAATATAGTTTTGTTCTTCTTGTATTACCATTTCTGATCTTAAACAAAAACGTCTATTGAGCCGTCAGAACAAGAGTAACAACAAGTATACGACGTGCGGTAGCTAAAAGTGAGTGAGTAGTAGCCTAAATCTATCTAAGCCCACAGGTTAATCCACCACTATGTTCCTAAACTAAGCCCTCCACTGCATATGCCCACAAATGACTGGATAAAATTATTTGAATCCATTTGACTAAACTAAATATATCGACCAAATTAAAATATCAAAAAAGATGAAAAACTTAGCTTGTTCGTTGTCTTAAAACCGTTGTTTTGTCTGCCCATAGTTTTACTGGCATTATTTTCTTATGTTTACTCATTACTTTAATGACAATTTGACACTATGATTACAATTAATAATAGTGATTAAGCTTCTTGGCTTATAAAGTTACTTTATAGGCATCATATCATTATTATATATAAAACCAATGAAAGCAAATGTATGTCTTACACGCAGTACTATCAATAACCAGTAGAATTCATTTCCTGTGGATTTAGATTAGATTGGGCCAACTACTCACAATTTTATTATTAGTTAAAAAAACCAAATTGTAATTTCTAAGCAAAACCAAGTTGCTGCATATACAAAAGAGAGAACTAGTAGTATAAAAAGATCCATCAAAGCTCTCTTCACATTTCACATTTCTCATTCTCTTCTTCAATATTATCATTTGTCTCACAGATTTGGATTATATAAAGTGATATAAACTTCAATTGTATCATCTTTGCATTCCAGTGACCTTCTTCGCCAGTGACATTTCATAGCATTTTAAAGGTAATTCACTTTTTCATAATG
This sequence comes from Capsella bursa-pastoris, assembly GCA_036452645.1. Lineage (NCBI taxonomy): Eukaryota > Viridiplantae > Streptophyta > Magnoliopsida > Brassicales > Brassicaceae > Capsella > Capsella bursa-pastoris. Next base: position 12,836,160 of record CP144195.1, on the reverse strand, counting down.
CAGTATAAACAATGTGATATTTTAAGGTTTTATAATTTTATCAGTCTTGTTCATGGCAGTTATTTGCTAAGATGCGAGACTTTAAAATGAAAAGATAAGTTAGTAGAAAACAATGATATATGTCGGTTTGAGTTTATAATAAAAATTAGACTTTAAATTTTATAATTGGAGATTATGTTGGTTTGAATTTATAAGAAATATTATCGTTAGATTTTACAATTAAAGGAATTCATATCTCGTTTTGGGTTTTTACAAGCACATTAATGTTTAGATTTTAAGTTAAACGGGTTTAGAATATTTATATATATATATATATATATATATATATATATATATAATTTAGTGGTTTTTGGGATTTTTTCTTTTCTTATCTAGCAAAACATAAAATAAATAAGTATAGTTATAGAATTACATATTCTGACATTTTTAGGACACATGTAACATCATCACTTAGCCTAAATAAATCTTTTTAACTTTTTTTGTTGATTGGTGGTAATTAAGAAGGAATTAAGGCTTTTTAGTGTTGTCGGGAATATGCTTTGAAAGATTCTTTGATAATCTCATTTATTTATTTTTAGGATAAGAAGAATAAAAATAGCATTGTCATATAAAAGTATGCAACAAACACATTATAAAATGGACAATGTTCTTTAATTACTTTAAGCATATTATTCCAATTAATTTTTTTTTAACTTTGTCGCAAAATGATATTTCTTTTTTTAGTAAAATTTTTTGTCTTCAATATTTTTACTAGAGTTATACCGGTTAATAAAATATAAATATATATTTTTGTTACTTTTATGAATCAACAATAAATGTTAGATTTTATATACGAAATATTTCTTGTTGATCATGGAGTAAACATATACTATTGTCTTCCTGGATGGATGTGATAATATAATTATCAAATTTATTCTGTTAATTTCCATGGATGTTTTACAAGTAATATAACATTAAGGAAAATATCTCTGTGTTTGGAGTCCAAGCAAATTAAATAACGTCAAATCAATTAGAGAAAATAATTAAATTTAAATCAATCTTTAATTATAGTTTAATACTATTCTTTAAGATTTCATCACTGTATAAATTCTAAATCTCTATTGAGAGATCAACTTCATTTCTCACTCTTTCTACTCTCTACTTCACTTCAGGTTCCTTTCAATTAGCTCACTACTTTATAATTGTTATTACATTTGCTTTAATATTTTTTTTTCGTTTCTTAATTTTGATTTTCAAAGAATAAAGCTTTATTGATTTGATAAGAGTAAAGAAAAAACTTCTGTTTTATTTTTCTTTTCTTTTTTCAATTTATTTTAGAATTAAAACGAATTCTTATCTTTTTTTTTATCACCATTTTAAAATTCTCAAAACAGAAAACTAAAAACCAACAAATTCGGTAGTTTGTTGGTTTTTAGTTTTCTGTTTTGAGAATTTTAAAATGGTGATAAAAAAAAAAAGAATTCGTAAATTTTCAGAGAATTTTCCAACAAATTCTTATATCCAACAAAATAAAACCAACAAATTCTTATATCCTAAATTTTCAGAGAATATTTTTTGCAGAGAATTTTCCAGCTGTATGGAAAAATAAAAATCTATTTAATTTTATTTTCTGCGAAAAAAATAATTTCTAGATTTGGTTTACTTTCATATATTAAATATTTTGAGAATCCATAATCACCACCGCTGCTTGAATTGGATAAAGATGATTCTCTCAATATTTTATGTTTTATATTAAAAAAAATGATCATTTTAACTTTTAAAAGTTATGATAATTTCTGATTGTATTAAATAAAAAAGCAAGAAAAATCTGACTTTATATTTACTTTTTTTCTTGAGCTTTTGTTATATAAGTCATAATCAGTTTCTTCTAAAATTAAGACAAACATTGAATTAATCTCTCTCCATTATCTTTTATTACATTTCTTCATCATCTTCTTTCTCTGCAGCTTCAAGAACTCTTTTGATTTGTGTTTGAAATGGCAAACGCGGAACGTGTACTAACGCGCGTCCACAGCCAACGAGAACGTTTGGATGAAACGCTTGTTGCTCAAAAAAACGAAGTCCTTGCTTTGCTCTCAAGGTAAAACATCACAACCTAAACCTAAATACTCTGTTTCTTAACTAACTTGTCTTGTAAGATAAAAAAACTCTAAAAATGCTCTGTTTCTTTAGGGTTGAAGCCAAAGGTAAAGGCATTCTACAACACCACCAGATCATTGCTGAGTTTGAGGAAATGCCTGTAGAAACACAGAAGAAGCTACAAGGTGGAGCTTTCTTCGAAATCCTCCGATCAACTCAGGAAGCAATTGTGTTGCCACCATTGGTTGCTTTAGCTGTAAGACCAAGACCTGGAGTTTGGGAGTACATAAGAGTTAACGTTCATGATCTTGTCGTTGATGAGCTTCAAGCTTCTGAGTATCTTCACTTCAAGGAAGATCTCGTCAATGGAATGTATGTTTTCACCTTTTCATTTCTTCTTTCTCTACTCTCTTAAACTCAAGTTATGTTATAAATCAATCGCAGTAAGAATGGTAGCTTCACTTTCGAGCTTGACTTTGAGCCGTTTAATGCGGCTTTCCCTCGTCCTACGCTCAACAAGTACATTGGAGATGGTGTTGAGTTCCTCAATCGTCATCTCTCGGCTAAGCTCTTTCATGACAGGGAGAGCTTACATCCTCTGCTCAAGTTTCTTCGCCTCCATTCCCATGAGGGCAAGGTTTGATCCATACCTCTCTCTCCTCTCCGTTTTGTCTGAATAAAAAAAGTTGAATCGTTTTGTCTTTGCATCTGTGTAGACTCTGATGCTTAACGATAGGATCCAGAACCTAAACACATTGCAACATAATCTGAGGAAAGCAGAGGAGTATCTTATGGAGCTTACTCCTGAGACACTATACTCGGAGTTTGAACACAAGTTCCAGGAGATTGGTCTGGAGAGAGGTTGGGGAGACACCGCGGAGCGTGTCCTTGACATGATCCGTCTTCTTCTTGACCTTCTTGAAGCACCTGATCCTTGCACTCTTGAAAATTTCCTTGGAAGGATCCCAATGGTTTTCAACGTTGTGATCCTCTCTCCTCATGGATACTTTGCTCAAGACAATGTTCTTGGTTACCCCGACACTGGTGGTCAGGTTAGTAATGACACACTTTGAATCATTCTTTCTTCATTCTTCATCCCTTGGTGTTTCTTTAAACTTGTACATACTTGCAGGTTGTTTACATTCTTGATCAAGTCCGTGCTCTCGAAATAGAGATGCTTCAACGTATTAAACAACAAGGACTCAACATCACTCCAAGAATCCTGATTGTAAGATTTGTTTCTGCTTTGATTATTCTTCTTGTGTCCTATGAGAAGATGTGTAAAATTCTCTTTCTTATGTTTTCACAGATCACTCGGCTTCTTCCTGATGCAACAGGAACCACTTGTGGTCAGCGTCTAGAGAAAGTGTACGGATCTCAGTATTGTGATATTCTTCGTGTGCCTTTCAGAACAGAGAAAGGAATCGTTCGTAAATGGATCTCAAGGTTTGAGGTCTGGCCTTATCTAGAGACTTACACTGAGGTATAAATCATTTAACTTCTTGTTAAAACATGGTTTATGTCTTGTCTCATATGACTCAAAATTATGAATATGTCATTGTTTTTTTCACAGGATGTTGCAGCTGAAATCTCCAAAGAGTTGCAAGGGAAGCCTGACTTAATTATTGGAAATTACAGTGATGGTAACCTTGTTGCCTCCTTGTTGGCACACAAGCTTGGTGTTACTCAGGTTTGCTTCTTGTTACTATTCATAGCCATTGAAACGTATTGTCTTGTTCTGAAGCTAAGAATGTTTTGGTTTCTTTATTGTACAGTGCACCATAGCTCATGCTTTAGAGAAGACTAAGTACCCGGATTCTGATATCTACTGGAAGAAACTCGACGATAAGTATCACTTCTCTTGCCAGTTCACGGCTGATCTTATCGCCATGAACCATACTGATTTCATCATCACAAGTACTTTCCAAGAAATTGCTGGAAGGTAAAGAGAGAAGTCGACTCAAGTCTTATGAAAACAATAACTTCCCTATATATGAGTTTTAATAACTTTTTTTTTTTGCAGCAAGGACACTGTTGGTCAGTACGAGAGCCACACAGCTTTCACACTTCCAGGGCTGTACCGTGTGGTTCACGGTATTGATGTGTTTGATCCAAAGTTCAACATTGTGTCTCCTGGTGCGGATATGAGCATCTACTTCGCGTACACTGAGGAGAAGCGTAGATTAACTGCATTCCATCAAGAGATTGATGAGCTTCTCTACAGTGATGTTGAGAATGAGGAGCATCTGTAAGCTTTTGATATGACTCATGTTAATTTTTTAGTGCGTTTAATGAACATAGAGAAGAACTAACCTTTTTATTTATATTTAAAAACAGATGTGTGCTTAAGGACAAGAAGAAACCGATCTTGTTCACCATGGCTAGGCTTGACCGTGTAAAGAACTTATCAGGTCTTGTTGAGTGGTACGGTAAGAACACTCGCTTGCGCGAACTGGTGAACTTGGTCGTTGTGGGTGGAGACAGGAGGAAAGAGTCACAGGACAATGAAGAGAAGGCAGAGATGAAGAAAATGTATGACCTGATTAAGGAATATAACCTTAATGGTCAATTCAGATGGATCTCCTCACAGATGAACCGAGTGAGAAACGGTGAGCTTTACCGTTACATCTGTGATACTAAAGGTGCATTTGTGCAACCTGCTTTGTATGAAGCCTTTGGTTTGACTGTTGTTGAGGCTATGACATGTGGGTTACCAACTTTTGCTACTTGTAATGGTGGTCCTGCTGAGATCATTGAGCATGGCAAATCTGGTTTCCACATTGATCCATACCATGGTGACCAGGCGGCTGAGACTCTTGCTGATTTCTTCACCAAGTGTAAGCAGGACCCATCTCATTGGGACCAAATCTCATTGGGAGGACTTCAGAGGATCCAGGAGAAGTAAGTATAAACTATACAAGTCTTGTCTTGTAGATTCAACCTAAAGTTTGAAATCTTTTAACCATCTTCTTGTGGGTTCTTGTAGATATACTTGGCAAATATACTCACAGAGGCTCTTGACATTGACTGGTGTATATGGCTTCTGGAAACATGTCTCAAATCTTGACCGTCTTGAGAGTCGCCGGTACCTTGAGATGTTCTACGCACTTAAGTACCGTCCACTGGTATATACATGTCTAGTCTGACCACATTGTGTTAGACCCTTCTTAGTGTTGTCTCTGGTTCGGTAGTATTTAACAACACCTTATTGTCTTGTAGGCTCAAGCTGTTCCTCTTGCTCAGGAGTAGTGCAACAAGAGTTTGAAGACCAAGATTTGTCAACTAAACAATAAAGATTTATATCTCATTATGTGTGTCAACGGCTTCTTTGTTATATTTCACTCATGTCATTTTGTTTTCTTTTTTCATTTTCTGAATTGCAATAAAATTTTGATTATTGAGACTATCGAGTATACATTATTACTTATGATGGACTTGGATCTATCTCTCACATTGATTTAACCACACAAATATTATGGTTGGCTCTTCACATGCATAGTTACACCATAATATAACCATATGTAATTACATTGAGTTCTTGACCATTAAATCCTCCAATCTTAAACAATCATCTCTAATCTTCCTTTGGAAAAAAAAGCAAAGGAGAAGTAGAAGAGAAAAAAAATAATCAAGAAAAAAGTACAAAGAGAAACTGATTTTAAAATTACCATTGGGAGTCATCAGCCCTAGTATCAGTTTCAAAGGGAATGTGGTCATAGAAGATGAAAAGAAGAATTTTATATAAAAATGATGATATTATTTACTTTTCTGTTTCTATTGGATCTCCAGCTGCAAAACAAAGAAAAAGAAAACTAATAAGACCTCCAAAAATATAAAAATAAGTCCTCATCACTGATTTTGTGTATGTGTTTAAAATTCCTTAACTCCTTAAGTCATATATAACAACATGCTTTTTAACTATAATCTTACATTGTTAATTTTTCTGTGTGTTAAGAAATATGTAGATTTTTGAGTTAAAAGAGTAAAGAAGAAGAGGTCATTACCCGAGGTTTCATCTTTAGGATGGTTCTCAATGCAATTAAGTAAGTATTTGAAAGTTTCCACCTCACATGGTATGGTTAACGCGCTGCTATGATCAAATCCATATTCTTCCTCAGCTTTCTCGAGTAAGACCTTGAACAAAGAGTGGCTAAGAAAGTTTGTAGGTATGATAAATCTTCGGAGCTCGGGTCCAACATAAACAGCCAAGTACCCTTTAGGGACATCATGTGGTGACTCCGGGCTAGGGCAAGTAGTTTCCTCATCCGAGTCACAAGTCTTCAATTCCAATAACCTCTTGTCGATCATAGGTGAAATGATGGCTGTGTGCTTTCTTGCCCCCAACTCGCCATCATATGACTTTGAACCTATTGTGACAGTTTGCCATTTTTGAAGAATCTCCTTTAGTCTCACAATCTGCTTGATCCCGGTTAACTTTGTCCCATTGTGTTCATCCATTTTTTCCTTTCAAGGATATATATAAAATCTCCCTAGGCAAGCTGCATTTTAAATCCACAAACATAATTAAACCAAAAAAAGTATCATAATCGAACCAAGTTAATATCTTCTAAGCTAACTCCATTAGACGATGTTTATTGGTGAGCTCTTAAGGGTAAGATTTTGTTAAGAAGAGATCGAAAACCAATTATATGATCCTTCAGGACGAATATTTAGACACAACAACCTTAAAACCTCTTTAAAACATATATCGATAACTTTAATCATTCATAATCGGTATCTAAGAATGTCGACATAGCTAAAACAAAGAATTTTAAGTTAATTGTGATAGATCTCAAAAAACATGCTGTCTAGAAAGGGCACAAACACAAAAATAAAATCTAAACATGGAGTAGCTAAGAGTTTTTACATTAATCCCCTTACAATTTCTTCTATATTTTTTTTCTCTAGTTCCCATTAATCCAAAATTGTCGAGCAAAATATTAACAAGACGAATGCAAAATCACTTAATGATAATTTTCCATACCCATTTGTGACAATTACATACCAGAAGAGGAAACTGAAATGAAACGCTCCTAGACGACAGGAAGAGGAAACCCCATGCAAATAAAAAGTTTTAGCAGCTTCGAATTTTTTTTTTTTCAAGGTTTTTTTGTATTGGATGATGACAAGAGAGGTTTCAAGCAACAGAACATAATTTTCTTATTTTGGATTTTGTATTTTCGTTGGTTTTTTTTTTTGTCATAACAAATTGTTTTGTTGGCATTGCCGTCACTTTCGCATGTAACTGTTTCTAATTCTAGATTTAATATTAGATTTTTCAAATTAATGTATTACTCGTTATCAAATATACAGTTAGCCATGACCAAAATCTAACCTTAACCATATTTCTAACCATAATCGAACCGTTTTTCAACCGTAACCGTATAAAACTGTTTAAAACCATAACCGTCAACCATAAAAATATATCAGTCAAGGTTATACAAAAATATTAACTGTAACCGTTATCAACCGTAACCGCATAAAACCGTTGGTTAACCGTACCGTTAACCATATATTAACCGTACGGCTGAAACTTGAATTATAATTATTTCATTAAAATAATGTTTTAAATGGTTAAATGTGTCAACTACTAGCTGTAATCCACTCCACTACTCATTTCCATTAATCAAATCAAAAATATTTTAATTTAAACATTTGTAGGTTCATAACCATTAATTTATATATTTGTAGTTATCTATCTATACTATTAAAAGGGAATCATTTTGTATAAGATAGGCATAGTATATACAATTAAAATGAGTAAAACAGAATTAAAAACCAAAATAAAATAAAATGCAATCTCAATCATGTAGCCAAACAAAATCAAAGAGAACAAAATATATTTTTGGAAAAAAATCAGCTTTAAATACATAAAAATCAAAACTAATAACTAACCAACATTCATGGAAATCATAATAAATTAGTTACCATAAAAGGTGGACTATTTAATTCGAAATTGTATATATCTATATAAACATATTTTAGTTTTTTCTATAATTATCTATGCTATTAAAATGAAAGCATTTTGTATAAGATGGGTATAGTATATACAATTAAAATGAGTAAAACAGAATTAAAAACCAAAATAAAATAAAATGCAATCTCAACCATGTAGCCAAACAGAATCAAAGACAGCAAAATATATTTTTGGAAAAAAATCAGCTTTAAATACATAAAAAATCAAAACTAATAACTAACCAACATGCATGAAAATCATAATAAATTAGTTACCATAAAAGGTGGACTATTTAATTCGAAATTGTATATATCTATATAAACATATTTTAGTTTTTTCTAAAATTTCTACCTTATTTAAACTAATATATTCAAAATGTTATAATATTTAAATTATTAAAAGTTTAACCTTAATTGAAAATTTTAAATTATTTAGTAATTAAAAAGCTATAAAATAATATAATTTTTAAAAATTTACACGTTTTTTAAAAATATTAAAAATATTGAATATTTAATAGATTCCAATATTATAATATTTCAATTTAATAGAATGTTAAAAAATATTAGAAATACATAAAACTCCAAACAAATATTAAAATATTATAGATATTTAATATCTATGGAGTTTAAAATTTTTGAACTATGTAAATATTTATAAAGTTTGGAGTTTAACATTCTATTTAAATATATAAATATTTATAACAGTATTTTTTAACATTCTATTAAGTTGAAATATTTTCATATATTATAATATTTAAACTACATGTAAAGTTTAAAATTTTAGAAATATTTAAAATCTATTTAAAATTTATAAGTTTAAGTATTATTATATTATTAAATTTTTAATATCTTGAAGATAATTTATTTCCAATTGTTTTTAAAACTAACTTTTATTTTCAAAGTTATACAATTTCTATAATTTTTTAAAAATACTTCTTAACAACATATTTGTTTTTAAGAAAATCAAATCTAACAATCAACATATATATATATATATATATATATATATATATATGTGATGTAAATATAATTATATATTTCAGAGTTTTATGATATTTTAATAATACATGGGTTGGTTTGCGAAACTTAAAATCATATGGTAGTATGGGTCATGATTTATATTTACGAATTCAATTTTCACGGGTTAGTCCATCAAAATATATATGAATGTATATTTTTAATAATGTAATTTTATCAAATATTTTTTTACAGTTATACCAAACTCGTGCTGTAGCAGAAGTATTGAAATACTATCATGCACGTATGTGCGAGTCCATCACTAATTTAGTTCACATTTGATCCGGATCCACCGTTACTAAAAATACGAATTTCTTAGTAAAACAATTATTATTTCAATCAAACATTCACAAATTGAATGAAAACGACACATCAAAGTCTGAGTTATAAATTTTATATGAAACAATTATATTTACGAATATAAATTCATACATATGTATGGGTATGAATGTGATACATGAATTTTGGGTAAAAAGATAAATATTTATGGGAGCAATATTCAGTACTCAAAATCTCATTTGAATTCGTCAACTTTGGAAAGGGTAACTATCTATTTTGGATGATATATATATATATATATATTATATGATTTCAGAAAATTCACTTTTTGAAACTTTAAATATCGAAACATAAAATGAGAGTATTATGTTCTAAATCTATTATCAAGTCTCATAAACATATATTATAGATTATAATTTTTTTTTCTTTTGGAGTTGCCTGTTATCCACGGGTTTTACAAATTCAAATGAGACAAATGCAGACATTGGTCATGTGGGTTTTACAGGTCAGAACATATTAAAACCATTACGAGATGCATTTTTCCACCTTGACAATTTAAGTAATTCGTTTTGATTTTTTTTTTGATGAATTTTATCTGATTTAACAGTTTATGGGTTTACAATTGATCCGGATCCTGCATTATGTCAATCCGGATCCACCGCCATGTCGATCCGAATCTATTAGCATACCAATCTAAATTATATGGTGAAATCACTATTATTGCAAAAAACTCACAAATTGAATGAAATCCAACAAAAGTAAATATAAGTAATAAATACTATATTAAAAATTTCTATTAAAATATAAGTAATAAATACTATATTAAAAATCATCTAGTGTTTGATTAAACAAAAATCATTTATTTAACTAATGTACTATAAATAATTGAATCATATAATTACATATATTTCATATTGTAAATAAACATGATTTGATATGGTAAGAAAATATTACATTTTGCCTATAATAATATTTATATCATAATCATCAAATAACCGTAACCGTATATAACCATTACCAGATTTAACCGTAACCGTATATAACCGTTACCAGATTTAACTGTAACCGTATATAACCGTAACCGTTGTAACCGTATATATAAAGATTAAGGTTATGGTTATAGAAAATTTAAAACCTTAACCGGTGGTTAATAAATCGTAACCGTGATAACCGTAACCGTGGTCATGCCTATATATTGTTCCTAATATACCCAAGAGAAGAACCAAACTATGATATTTTTGCATTCTACTGAATATATCAACTTTTCTTCCATATGTTTATTGGGAAAAATGTTAAAATAATCTCGAACTTTCAAATTCGGAACGATTTAATCTCGAGCGTTCAAGAAGACAAGAAGTCATTTTAATCACAAAATTTATGTTGAATTTTCCATATAATTGTTAACTTTTGTTGACTTTGCCGATTTAAGCACGACGTTTTTTCTCTCTTAAAATTGTGAAACATGGTTAATTACTATCCGTGAGCTGCTTCCGTTTATCCTAAACGACCATCTATTTTAAACCACAAAATAACGTCCTTTAAGAAATTAAAGAAATGCAATCCCAAATCGATTCCCAATTTACAAATGGGAAAAATGTCATTAAATATATGAACCGATTCATTAACGCCAATTAAATCATGAACTTCTAGGCAGACCATTTAAATCATATATGGACATTGACTTACCGTTTTAAACACGAAACCAAAGTTGACCAAGCCGAAAACATCATGTCGTTAAGTCTGTAAACGGAGCAATTAACTAGCGTTAGTTAGGCGTTAATCTTTCTCTGTTAGAGCAAAACGACGTCGTTTGAGCACTGGTTCGTTTATAACGAACAAAATCAAAAATCCCCAATTCATAATATCATAAACCCTAATTTCAATTTCGATTTCAAAATCTCCCTCAAACTCTCCATCTCTGAAAATCGATTTCATTTTCTCCCTCAAACTCTCCGTCTCTCATACACTCTTATAAACATGAGTTACAAAGTTGGACAACCAAGTGGTGGAAATGGAGTTCGTGGGCGTGGGTTTCCTTCGAAGTGTCACTGTGGGTTGGACGTCGTCATCTACACATCGAGCACGAAAGAGAACCCAGGAAGACCTTTCTTCGGATGCCCAAGCAAAAGAGATGTAAATTTTATTTTGTTTTGAGTATGTATTTAGTTTGTTTTGTTGATAGATATTGTTCGATTGTAAATGTAGGACCATTTCTTTAAATGGGTCGAAGATTCTGTGTATGAAGAGGTTGTAGATGACTAGCCTTCCTTGCACTCATCACTTTGGTTTTCGCCTTTGCACACTGGTCTAGAGTCACTTCCAAGTTGTATTCCCTCTTAATCTCAGCACACATTTCATATTTTGTGATCTTCGGATTCAGTCTCAACCGTTCCTCAAACAAAAATGCAATAGTAGACCTCTTCAACATCTTCGAATAGCCAGACCTAACACATATATGCTCATTGACATAAACTTTTATTTGCATCTTGTATTTACTCTTCTCATATGAACAATAGACTCTCCATGGACACTTAACACCATCTTCATCAACATAGCAACATGTCGCTCCAACTAGCAATGCTTGAGACCTATAGAGTTTGATGTGATACCTCTTCAGAGATTACATCAACACTACAAGCTTGAAGTCTTCTGGAGTGTTTGAGTTTTTCCTAAATACTAGTAAACCATCTGGATCGTTAACATCAAAACGAGTTGGTGGCACGTTATCTCTGTCTTCTCCTTCAACCTCGCCTTCATCGTCAGATGACAAAGGATCTGGAATCTTCTCGTCGTCCCATTGATGTGACTGGATTTTACTCATTTTAGCACTATTTTAAGCATTGTTTTGTCATTCTAGGTCTAATTACTTTATCATTTATGCATATTTTCCTTTTTTTGCTTCACTTGTAGAATCTAGGCCTTGCATTGCATGCATTGTAATTTTTGTGCATAAACAGGTGTTTACCCATTGGAAAAGAAGCAGTGGAATCGACCGAGTATAGATGTTGCATCCGATCGAGAATGAGGATCCGAGCAGTGGAATCGATCGAGTGTTCGAGTGATCCAGAGAAGCAATCGTCCAACCATTCGATCGACCCATCCAACCAAACCGATCAACCCATCCGACGACCAAACCGATCGAGTGCACGACCGAGCAGACCGATCAAGCACCATTAAATCGACTTTCTATTTTGTCTGCTAGTGATTTAGGGCTACCTAAACTTACTATAAAAAGGCTCTTTGCCTAATGACTTGGTATCTCGAGTTGTATTAGGTTTTTTTCTTCATTTTCCTCTAGAATTTCCAGAATCTTGTAATCATCATATCTTTTAATCTATTGAGTATTTGGTGTTAGTTCTTTGTATTATTTTGATTATATCTTTTAGATCTATCTAATTATGCATGATTTAGAGATTTTTGGGTTTATGTTCTTGATGATGAATCTCAGATCTGAGTAGATTCATTAGGTTTTGGGGATGAGTTAGATGTGTAGGTGGAGAACTTTAGGTAGCTAGGTTGCCCATAGGTAGAAATGTTTATATTTCCTTCTGGATTAGTGTATATAATACTAATCCCATTCTGATCAAATGGTGATTAGCTTTCAGGCTTCCACGCCCGAGAGGTGTTCGATGGAATGTCTGATAATCTAATACCAGAGAATTTCATGTCTAGCCTAAGAGATTCATTGTCTAGAGTGTTATTTGACATTAATGAGATGAGTCTTACTGCCTATTTATTTCATGTTTCATCAAGCAGAAGTTGAGATTAGGAAGTGATTTGAGTTTGATAGCCTTTGTCAAGAGATTGAGCTGGTTAGCTTATGAGCTTGTTGTCTAGGAAACATCACTGTTTCTGTTTGATTGATTTAGCAACTAGTGAACTGAAAGATCTCCACTGAAGTCACCATCTCATCCCCAGAACCTCCATTTAATTGATTGATTTACCTTGCTTAATTAATGTTCTTGCATTTCTAGTTCACTACATGTTATTGTTTCTGTAGTTTCATTTCTGTTTTAGTTTAATGTTGTCTTTTGCTTAGCTCTTGCTTGTTTTCAGTTCGGTAGGTGATAGTTTAAAACCTTTCTTGTTTAGCTAAACTTGTTAAACATTGATTGCATCTAAACTGCTTGCACACGTTCTTATGGATCGATAAAGTCCTTTATACTACAATTATATGGGGGATTGATACGGTTACCATCAGAAACGTGTTATCAATTTGGCGCCGCTGCCATTTGGACGTTTAAGTTGTTCTAGTTTGGATTTCAATTTAGCAAGATTAAGTTCTCTATCACTTTCACTTTGAATACTGATTTGGTATGCTTGTCTGTCTTGTTTTTCAGATACCACTCGACCAGTGCACTCGACCACATCATCCGAGCACTACACTCGACCTGCCAATCGATAGCACTGATCGAGCTCCTTATCGAGTTCGTTTATGCAAACAAGGTCTAACAGCAGTCAGAATCTTCTCCAGTATCTCGATAAGATTCACATACTTCCTAAAGCTTTGAGATAGCAGAGAGATCATGTAAGAGAGGAAACAACAATCGTTGAGATAGATACTCAACAGAATGCGAATCCAAGGCGTGCAACACGCATAGGTGCAGGAGATGCTCCTAATAGCCATGTATAAAGGTCCGCGATAGTGCCTCCATCAGTCTAAAATAATAATTTCGAAATCAAGAATAGCCTCATATCCATGGTACAGAGCAATAACTTCCATGGATTTTCGATGGAAGACCCATTGGACCACTTGGACGAGTTCGATCGCCTTTGTGGATTAACAAAGATCAATGGAGTGAGTGAAGACGGATTCAAACTTCGTCTCTTTCCTTTCTCACTCGGGGACAAGGCTCACCAATGGGAAAAAGGTTTGCTTGCTGGTTCTATTACCACTTGGGAGGAGTGTAAGCGTGCTTTCTTGTCCAAGTTCTTTTCAAACTCCTGCACAGCCCGTCTTAGGAATGAAATCTCAAGCTTCGCGCAGAAGAACAGCGAGACGTTGTGCGAGGCATGGGAAAGGTTCAAGGGATACCAATCTCAATGCCCACACCATGGGTTCACTAAGGAATCCCTTCTAAGCACACTATACAAGGGAGTGCTTCCTAAGATCCGCATGTTGCTCGATACCGCAAGCCATGGAAACTTCCTAAACACCGATGTGGATGAAGGATGGGAGCTGGTTGAGAACCTTGCCCAATCTGATGGGAATTACAATGAGGAGTATGATAGACCTAATAGGAGAAGCTCCGACCATGAAGAGAAGTATAAGAAGGACTTCAAGTCCTTGAGTGATAAGATTGATAGGATACTCATGGCATAGCAAAAGGCTGTTCACTTTGTTTCCGAAGAAGAGCAATTCCAAGAAGAAGGGGAAGGCGATGGTACAGAGGAGGTTAGTTACTTGAATCAAGGAGGATTTCAAAAAGGTTTCACAAACTACAAGGTGAACCCAAACCTCTCCTACAGAAGCACAAACGTAGCAAATCCTCAAGACCAAGTCTACCCGCAACAACAACATCAAGCTCAGAACAAGCCTTTTGTTCCCTTCAATCAACAACAAGGATTTGTCCCCTAACAACAATTCCAGCAAGTTTACTCCGCACCTCCACCGGGTTTTTAACCGCAGCAAATGGCATCACCACATAATATTGACTTGAAGATAATGATTCAGCAAATGGTACAAAGGCAAGCTACATTCGCCCTTGAGACATCGGAGAAGCTAGTTGCAATTCAGAGCCAAATGACATCGAATTACAATGACCTAAATCTGAAATGGGATGCGATATCCATCCGTGTTACATCATTAGAAGGAAGAGTAACCTCCACTTCTTCTGGTCAGCTACCATAAAATCAACCCCAAAGAGTTTGCTTCTGCCCATGCCATTACTTTGCAGTTCCCTGAGGACAGTGAAGATCAAGTTGGGGGGGGGATTTTTGCAATCGAACAGGCTACCCGACCAATCAATCGACCAGCAGATCGAGTGCCCAGTCGAGTGCCTTCCAACACTCCTCAAACAGTTGCATCTCAGGTTAAGGCTCCAATTTTCAGAGAACCACTGCAATTTCCAGGAAGATTCAAGGCAGAGATCAAGGAAATATACAACAAGATCCTTGATTCTCTGACTGGGGGTGAACAGGTAGCTGCTCTAGTTGAAGCCTTTGCTCATTATCCAACCTACAAAGTTATTCTAAAAGAGGTTCTTCTCGAGAGGATTCATAAGAAGAGTACAGAGAATGAGGGTTCTCAAGAGATCACCACTGTTAACACACCACCCAAGCTTGAAGACTCAGGAGATGAATCCGATCAAACAAGTGATGAATCCGATCGAGCATGCTGTGTGTTTGAACGAATGTGTGTTATATATTCTAACGAACCTTTTCGTCCCATAAGAGATGATAGTCCAGAACCTTCATCCCGAAGGCCATTGCTTTATCCAGAGGAGCACAAGGCCGAAATCAAAGAAGAATATAACAGGATCCTTGACTCTCTAACTGGGAATGAGCAGCTGAAGGCCTTGGTTGATGCTTTTGCTAATATCCCCTCCTATAGGGAAATTCTTAAGGAAGTGTTGCTCGAAAGAATGCAACAGAACAAGGGATGGAACTCACTTACTCAAGGTCCAAATTTTTCACACTACCTTGTTCGATCAGATCGACAATCTTCAATGAATCCCTTTGCGATTCAGGAGCCTCAGTCAGCCTTATGTCTGTTTCTATAGCACAACGAATGGGGTACATGAAGTTCACGCCTTGTAGCCTAACAATTGTAATGGCATATAGGAGTTTGAGGCAGCATATAGAAGTACTAGATGAGGAACGAGGACGGAGATCAACATGGCAGATCCATATCGAACTACGATGATTGGAACCGAAGAAACCTTGTCCTCCTCTCCCACCTACACAAAACTCTAGGTTATCAAAACTCTTAAGAAGGAATTGATGAGACTTGCAACTACTATTCATGAGATGGATAAGCAAGTTGTGGGACTGAAAAAGAGGAACCAAATCCTAACTTCAAGGAAGGCCAAGAAGGTTCTGAGCTTCAAAAAGCGTAATGTTATGCGGAACAGGTCTCAAGTTCATTGGTCATTGATGTTGGGGAGGATCACCGAGTCTCTCCACGAGTCTATTCCAGCTTAAGGATCTTGCAAAGTCAAGCTTAGTGACTTTAAACAAGCTCACCTGGGAGGAAGTCCCAGTGGTATCCTTGTAAATAGATCTTTACTTTTTAATGTTAATTTCTTTTGCTTGTTTATTTGTGTTTCAGGAACTGGTCTAAGTGTGAATTGTGGGTTGGGAGGTTGAAATCAATCCAATTAAGGCTGCAATTCGATCTGCTAGAGTGTTCGGGACTTGTCTTGCCCTTAAAAGTTCAATCCGATCCAGCCCATACCACGAATCCGGTCGAGCAACACGGTCGGATCGAGTCCATTAAGGGCCCATGCATAATCGAGTGAGTTGTGAACAGTGCCATTTTGAGTCCATTAAAAGCCCATCCGATTTGTAGCTCGACCCGACATGTGACCCGGCCGAACCGTTGCCTTGCCTGTTTCCGTACCCGAGTTCGCTCTATCACTTTCTTTTGGCCACAAACTCGATTCTTCTTCCCCAAAGAGCAAAGAGCAGCCGTTTTCACCCACTCCACTTCCATAGTTGCGATTTTCAAAGCTTCAAACCCATAGAATTGCTAAGTTTGTTTCTCTTTTCTCTATTTCTTCTCTAGTTTCTGGGTTAAGAACTTCAATTCCATTCTCGTCTTCTTCTTTAAGCCAAAATCGAGTTCAAACTCTTAAGAAACTTTCAAGAACTCGATTTTGGTACTAACCCACTGAATTTTAGCTTTGAGTTTCATAGTTTCAGGGGGAAGAGTGAAGAAGAACCAAGAGAAGAAGAAGGTTAAGAAGAGCTCTCACAATCGATCTTCTAGGGCTGAAATCGAGTTTGAATCTTCATCCCAAGCTCAAGAACAAGGTTTCATATCAATGGAAATTGATGGAGAAGAACTCGTAGCAACTCGTTCGGCCACTCGACCGACTAATCGGACTGCACGATCGAGTGCTCGGTCGAGCACCTCATCACGGTCTGCAAAGAAGAAAATCGAGTTTGAACAGCTTGATGGTGATGATTCTGATGATGAACTAGATGATGCGAGAGCAAGTGTTGAGTTTTAAGGGGAAGAGAGCATATCTCATTGGGAAAAAGACCTGCTCGAGAGCATGTGGTTGATGAAACTGAGAAAGAGGTTGAAGAAGTGAAACCAATGTAGGGGAAGAAAGAGTTAGCTCCTGAAGAACTCTACAAAATCTTCAAGGAGATGAAGGTTTCGGGAAATCGTTTCCTACATAAGGAGACAATGGTTCAGTTGGAAACAGAAAAGTTTGAGGAGGAAACTTGCCAGTTCTTGAGTTCTCTACAAGTGCACTTCTATGATGATTTTGCTGAAAGGTTTGTGGAGGATGGTTTAGGCTTTATCACATTCACGGTTAGAGGTCCAGAGAACAGGCTCTCATTCAAGGAGATCAACACACTTTATGGGTTTAAGACTGGTCCAGGGATAAACCAGGCTCTCATGCTCACAAAAAGATCAATCTTCTTCAAAGGTGGAACAAGTTTCAAGATGAGACAATCAAGGCATTGAAGAAGTTAGTTAAGGACATGGAAGCTCAGATTAAGGACTTACAAAAGAAGGTTAGTTGCTCCTCTTCTCCAACAAAACCTCCTCCTGCAGCTGCACCATTCTTCATGCCCAGGATTTACTCCACACATGGAGCCCCAAGGCTTGATCTCCCAACCCTACCCAGACCTTCATTCGATACAAGGAGAAGTCTGTTCAGAAGAAGCTCAGCTACAGAATCCGATCGAGTGCAACAAGAGCTCCGGTCCGAGCTAGAATCAGAAGATGCATAAGAGCAGTCACTCGATTACCTGCCCGACCAAGCATCCGACCAGGCGATCGAGCAGCAGGTCGATTACTCGACCGAGTACACGGTGGAAGAACCAGTTGATCCGATGCACTGCTCCATAATCGCAGAGAACATCCCGGGCTACACCTATGACCAGATGAGCCAAGCTATGGGCTCTTACTTCTTCAACCCATGAGGTACACACCTTCTCTATATCATTGTTTATACCGTTGCATTTCATTTAGATTTTCTGTTGTTTAGATCCTAGATCATTCTCCTTTCTTTTGTTACACAGGGACTGTGTAATTTAAGTTTGGGGGAGGGTCTAGGATAGCATCTAATCATGTTTTCTGTGATTCTTATTTTCGAATTTTTAGCATGTAGTCTTGCATTCATCTATGTGCATCAAAAACCCTTAAAAACTGAAAATTTTCAGAAAAATCTAAAAAAAACAGAGTGATCATATAGTTGCATTTGCATATTAGTCTTGCTTTAGGATGTTGCATTTAGGATCATTGCATTTGCATAGGGGATTAGGATGATTATAACCAAAAGAACTTGTTGTTTCATTAGACTTAGAATCAATGCCCTCGTCTATAGTTGTCTAATGTAATCATATGAGCTTGAATTGAGACCGCATCATTCTTTATCGCATGATTTAAATTCTAGTCTAAACTAAAACTTGCTTTGATATGATGCCATTCCTTATTTATTAGAACCTTAATTTGAATTGATAATTATCTGGTTGTTATTTGTTTCAAACTCATGGATACCTTGTATACATACTTAATCTTCTTTCCCTCTTTTTACCACCCTTTTGTTGATCCAAGTGGCTGGTCATAACCTTCACCAGTTAACCACACCCTGAAAGCCTTAACCTTTCTTTCAAGCCTTGTATTTGATTCTGAGTGGAAGGCCTATTTTATGGATTGAGCTTTAAGAGAACGTGTTAGTTTTGAGATGACAGGAATAGGATCTTGAGTAGTTCTGATTTGCATTTTTCGGATCAGATAGGACTAGGATGGATTCTACTTGGATTTTGGGATTTGTTGGAATGGTTAAAAATAAAAAGAAAGAAATGAAAAGGGAATGAGTTGAGTCTTTAGTAGAGTAAAAGTTTCAGAAAAGTTCAAAGGTTCTAGTAAAAGATGTGTGGGGAATGCAAAGTATAGAAAAGTGGTTCTGGATTTTAAAAACAAGAAAGAAAAAGATAAGAATAGCAAAAAGCTTTGATGTATTAAAAATTAAGAAGAAAGAGAACCATAGTGTTTATTAAGAAAACCCCATATCCACTAATTATTCATAAGAAACTCTCCTAAAGCTTAGAAGAAAAACAGAAAATGGGATAAAAAGAGTTAAAAGGGTAGAATAGGACCATATGGGTTTAGACATTTCGGATATCACTTGGGGCCTTTGTTTATGTATGTAGTCTTTGCTTGCCCTCAAGCAAAGAAAAAAGAAACAAAGTGGAAGAGAGGTTTGAAAATGGGGTCTCAGAACCTGTAACTTGCAAGATAGAGCAGTTAAAATCAATGTCCTGGTTGCTAAGTCTTTGATGTATGCTGAGAGAACTTTACTTAACGACTTTAGACAAACTCATCAAATCCGAAACTGATTCTATCCCTTGATCTACACATGCATTCAAATCATTCATTCCTTTTAACATTCATTACTCAAGTATATGAATCTGGTTGTGCGAGGCTTAACAAACTCACTTGGCTAAGCAGAAAAAGGTTTTGAGAATCATGAGGGTTTAAACAATTTCAGGACAAGGATCTCTCAATGAATGGATTGAGCTTTAGGGAGAATGCTAAAGGTAAGGACCAACAAATGCATACATGAATAAAACCTTGACTACCCAATGGTTCCCAAGTGCTTACTCCTAATCATCTAAACCCGGATGATCCCTATGTCTATCCTTCAACATCAATCCCATTTTTTTTTTTCTTTTTGCCTTAGGAGAAGTTTCTTATCAATTCTAGTGGATAGGGGATTTCTTCTTAACTATGGTTCTGTTTTCTTCTTACGTTATAAGATATCAAAACTTTTTCTCTTTCTTAACATCCCAGAACCATTTTCTGTATATCATGCTAACCCCACAAAAATCAATCACTAGAGTATAAACTTCTAGAAAACATTCTCCTCCTAAGGACAAAACTTTTTCTGTTTCTCTTCTTTCTTTCCACAATCATTCCAATCCCAAACCCAAGTAAGAATCCCGACCTAGTCCTATCTGATTTGAAAGTGAAAATCAGAACTACTCAAGATTTTAATCCTGTCGGCTCAAACCTAACACGTTCTCCTCAAGCATAATCCGGTAAAAGACCTACCACTCAAAAATTATCAATTGGCTTGAAAGAAAAGGATAGGCTGTGGGTGTGGCAAAGTGATCAAAAGAAAGATCAGCTACTTGGATCAACAAGAGTGGTGAAAGGAGGAAGATGATCCAAATATGAATATGGTGACCATGAGCATGCAAGCAAAACACAACCAGATATTTGCAAGTCAAGATTAAGTTCTTATAAGGTAAGGAATGAGATCATATCACAACATGTTTCAACCGAGTTCAAGAATGCTCTTCATGAATTCCAAGTTTGTTTCAGACTTACTTCAAGTTCAATCATCATGCATCAAAAAGCTAACAACCAGGGCATTGATCTCAACTAGTGAATCATAGCAAATCAACAAGGTGTAAATCATCATCGCCCCCTATGCTAATGCAACAGTCCTACATGAAACAGTCTAGACTCAATCCTAGTATGCAAATGCAAGCTACATGATCACTCTGTTTTTAAAGATTTTTTTCTGAAAATTTTCAAATTTTTAGGGGTTTTCAATGCACATATATGAATGCAAATTATATGCTAAAAATTCAAAATAAGAAAAGAGAACACAACATCAAATATAATCCCAAACCCTCCCCCAAACTTAAATTACACAGTCCCTTGTGTAATAAAAATTTGAGAGTTGGTTTGAGAATCAAACAAACAAAAGTATGAAAATGCAATGGTATATACAGATGAAAGTTTGGAGTGGTACCTTACTGAAAATAGCAATCCAGGTATTGAGTCATGGACTCGCTTGTATAAGCACCTGGTGCAGGCTGCGCAGGAGGAGCCTCTGTTGGTGGCTCAACGTTCTGCTCGTCAGCATCCGCAGTGAGGTCTTGGAAATGATACGCACCTGGATCAACAGTCAGGTCCTCAATGTGATCCTCGGCTTGATCCATGGTCAGATCCTCAACATGATGCTCCTCTGACAAGTGTGATGAACTGGCTTTTGCCTTCCGTCTCGCTGCCTTCTTCTTTTTCCGTTTCTCCTTCTTTTTGCTAGCCCTAAGCTCAGGGGAGGACTGTCTCAGAGGAGAAGAAGAAACATTATGCTCTCTATACTCATAGGCGGAATGACGTGATGGAGAAGGAGTTCTGTAGCGTGCTGGGACATCACTCGTGGACAAACGGCGCTGAACTGGTCTAGCATCCTGCGGAGTAGTGTCTGCAAATGCTGTGGTGGTGGAGGCGCAGCTAAACTTACTCATGAAGCTCTTCATCTTCGACTTCATAGACCTTATGGCCTTGTCCTGCAGCATGTTCCACTTCTGTAGGGTACTGATACGCTTGTGAGCCTCTACCAAACTCTTGCCTTGTCTGGGCGCTGTGTAGTCCTTGAAGTGGTACTTCTCTGGTCTATACTCATCTGAATCCTCTTCCATCTGATCATCCTCTCTCTCAGATACGTCCATCGCTTCCTCACCATCTGTTGTGTAGAGAGCCTCTGCGGGAGGTGTAAACTCAATGTTGCTGCCTTCGAGTATCCTAGTGAAAGCAATACAAGGAAGCAGAAATCGCGCGTCACCAAGTACGGGGTGAGTGAAGTAATACATATACAACCCGTTGCGTTTCTCCCAATGCAACCATTGAGCTTGCCTCAAGTTTTGAATGTCGATGAATCTCGGTGCAATAGGCTCTGAACTCAGCGGGACGCTACAAGCTTCCAAGATGACTGTCACCAACCCTCCCATACACATAACTCCTTGAGTTCTGCAGCTACTCAGTTTCACTACCCAAGTTCTGTAAGTGAGTAGCTGGTGCAACAGAGTGAACGAGGGGGATGTATCAGTCGTATCACCTCGCAGTAGTGACCCATCTGCTGCTGTTAACAAGAGATCTTTGAGTGCAAGATCAATCATCTCCAGCTCCCCGTTGATCAGTGTCCCTATTGTCTCTCTCGCGAAGAAAACATTTGCAATTGATCGATGGAAGTATCGGATAACTGGACTTCTGATGTGGTTGCTCTTGGTCCTAGATGAAGCAAACTTCTTATCATTCCCAATCGTTTCCCAAAGAGCTAACAATTCATCCCTATCAATCCTTTGCCCAGTCCCTGTTCCATTAGGGAATCCAAACAAACCCTCCATCTCTCTGATGGTCAGGACATACTCTTGATCATGGATAGTGAAGGTGATGTATCCCAATCCTCCATCTGACTCTATGTCCGGATCATCCTCATAAAGATGTATGGCAAGCGTACAGAGGAACTGAATTGTCTCCTCTCGGTATACGTTTCGAGGACTAGTCATGAGGGTGCTGAGATGACAATGCTCAAACATATACTCGACATCACTCGAGATAGCCAGCTCATCCATCGTCTGCTGGCAAGGATACCTCGTGCCCTGAAACTCATGCTGCTGAAACAGCTTGTAATACTCTCCCGGGGCTAACCACTTCTCTGTCTTCTTCTTCTGCACTGACTTGCGAGCTGGGACAGGTGGATGCTCTTCAAGCTCATAATCACTGTCATCATCCTGCAGCTCCATTGGTTTCTTACCCGAAGACTTTGCTTTGCTTCTTGCCTGAGAAGGACCAACACCAGACGCTCTCTCATATGCAGCTTTCTTCTTCTCCATATAAACCTTAGACATAGACTGAGGAGAGGCACGCTCTGTTGGTTTACAACCATACTTCTCACGCATTTCATGTAACAAATCTCTTGACATTGTGAAACTGAAACAATTGGAACTCAAAACTAAAAATTATCTTGTTAGTGTTCCAAAAATCAAGAAAAATATGCGAAAGAAAGGAGTGGAGATACAAACGCTTATCACTTTTGGTCGAGTGAGCGAATGAGTGCACGGTCGAGTGAGTGCTCAACGAGTGGCTTCTTCGGTCGGGTGACGCTTATCGAGTGAGTGAAACGGTGGCGCGTCGAGTGGGTGCTCGAGTGAGGAGAGAAACGAGTGGTGGTGAAATTCAAGCGCGTCGAGTGGGCTGAGACGTGTGAAGCTTTGTTAGCTCGAGTGAGGCTGCCGAGTGAATCTCGTGGGAGTGGAGTGAAGTACGTCGGGTGAGCTTAGCCGAGTGGGAGAAGATGGATCGAGTGAGCCTTGGTCTGCTGCTCAAGTAGACGGTGATGGACTCCGGTCGAGTGAGCAACACGCGCCAAGTAAAAGAAGTGACGACGGTCGAGTGGCTCCCGTCGAGTGAGAGAGAGATGAGAGAAAAAAAAAATGTGATGAAATCGAGTGAAAGGAGTGAATCGAGTGGGTGAGATGATAGAGTGAGGTGAAGATAGAATTTGAGTGGTTGTAGATCGAGTGAGTGTTTGGTCGAGTGCATTTTCTATTTTTTTTTTTTTTCGTCTCATACTCGATTCTACATATGCACCTCACTCTGTTTTTAACTCTTCTGATACTCTTTGCATTACTCCATCTATCTGGATTCCTGACCAACAGAAAACTAAAAACAAAAATTAAAAACACAAAAAAAAAATCCTAAGCAATATGTACAGGGATACCTTTGGGACTTCCTCCCAAGTGAGCTTGTTTAAAGTCACTAAGCTTGACTTTTATGCCTTTTAGGCTTTGGGAGGCTCATAGAGAGGTATGGAGGACCCCTCTGGTGTTTCTTGATCAGCTAGGTAACGCTTGACACGTTAACCGTTCACAGTGAACTCGCTGCCATCCTTGTTCAGGAGAGTGATCGCACCGAATGGCAAAACATCCTTGATTTCAAATGGTCCAGACCATCTAGACTTGAGCTTTCCAGGAAACAGCTTAAGTCTGGAATTAAACAGCAAGATGTGATCTCCAGCCTTAAGCTCCTTGACAACAATCCTCTTGTCATGGAAAGCTTTGGTTCTCTCTTTGTAGATTTTGGAACTTTCAAAAGCATCAAGTCTGATTTCCTCAAGTTCATGGATGTCAAGAACTCTCTTTGTCTGGGCTGCATCAATGTCAAAGTTCAGAAGTTTGATAGCCCAAAGCGCCTTATACTCAATCTCCACAGGGAGATGACATGCTTTACCATACACCAACTGAAAAGGCGTCCGTCCTATTGGTGTCTTGAAAGCTGTTCTGTACGCCCATAGAGTATCATCTAACTTGGTAGACCAATCTTTTTTCGAAGCCCCAACAACTCTTGACAAGATTCCTTTTATCTGCTTGTTAGAGACCTCAACTTGTCCACATGTATGGGGATGGTAGGCTGTAGACACCTTATGCTTCACACCATACTTCTTCAACATGGTTTCAAAAACTTTGTTGATGAAGTGTGTACAACCATCACTGATCACTGCTCTTGGTACTCCATACCTGGGAAAGATGATGCTCTTAAACAGTTTCAGAACAACCTTGTGATCATTGGTGGGACTTGCAATGGCTTCAACCCATTTTGAAACATAATCAACTGCAACCAGAATGTAGACGTTGCCATTTGATGGAGGGTTGAACGGTCCCATGAAATCAATTCCCCAAACATCAAAAATTTCTACTTCCAAAATCGGGTTCTGAGGCATCTCATTCCTTCTGTTGATGTTACCCATCCTCTGGCAAGCATCACACTTGGTGATGAAACTGTGTGTATCCTTGAACAACGTTGGCCACCAAAGGCCTGCTTGCAGAACCTTCTGAACTGTTTTGAATGTAGCGAAGTGTCCTCCATATGCGGATCCATGACAGTGCTCAAGCACTCCCTGCACTTCCCCTTCTGCTATGCATCTCCTAAACAGCCCATCTGAACCCCTCTTGTACAAGTAAGGTTCATCCCAGAAGTAGTGGTTGACATCTCTGAAAAACTTCTTTTTCCTATAAGGATCCATGTCTGCAGGAATCTCTCCACAGACCTTGTAGTTAACCACATCCGCATACCAGGGCATACTCTCTGAATTGACTGCTAGACATTGAAGCTCCTTCATAGCCATTCCTGTTTGATGCATCTTCTTGCATATCTCGATGACCATAAGATGTTCTTCAGGCATAGAGTCATCAATAGGGATTGGATCTTCTATTCTCATTCTGGACAGGTGATCAGCAACGCCGTTCTCTATCCCCTTCTTGTCAACAATCTCCATATCAAACTCCTGGAGTAGAAGTATCCATCTCAGCAGTCTTGGTTTGGTATCCTTCTTGGAGTATATATGCCTAAGCGCAGCATGGTCTGTGTAGACTACCACTTTTGATCCCACCAAGTAACTTCTGAATTTCTCAAACGCAAAGACTACAGCTAAGAGCTCTTTCTCTGTTGTTGCATACCTCCCTTGTGTCTCATCAAGGGTTCTGCTCGCATAATAGATGACATGCAGCTTCTTCTCTATTCGTTGCCCCAACACAGCCCCTACTGCATAATCTGAGGCATCACACATTATCTCAAAAAGATGATCCCAGTCTGGAGCTTGTACTATTGGTGCTGAGACTAACGCTTCCTTGATCTTGTTGAAAGCTTCCAGACAGCTCTCATCAACGACAAACTCGACCTCCTTGCACAGTAGTCTTGTAAGGGGTCTTGCAATTTTTGAGAAGTCCTTGATGAATCTTCTGTAAAACCCAGCATGCCCAAGGAAACTCCTTATATCCTTGACTGACTTGGGAGGCTGCAACTGCACCATGACCTCAATCTTTGCTTTATCAACCTCAATCCCCTTCTCTGATACCTTGTGTCCCAACACTATCCCTTCGTTCACCATGAAGTGACACTTCTCCCAGTTAAGCACCAGGCTTGTCTCCTCACATCTTGCTAATACCCTGCAGAGATTCAACAAACATGAGGAGAAGGAGGAGCCATACACGAAAAAATCATCCATGAATACCTCCACCATCTCCTCTATCAAATCCGAGAATATAGAGGTCATACACCTCTGAAATGTTGCAGGTGCATTACACAAACCAAAAGGCATGCGTCTGTAGGCAAATGTGCCATATGGACAAGTGAACGTAGTCTTTTCCTGATCATTTGGGTGGATAGGGATTTGGAAAAATCCGCTATACCCATCAAGGAAACAGTAGTAGGGATGATTGGCTAATCGTTCTAACATTTGATCAATGAAAGGAAGCGGGAAATGATCTTTCCTAGATGCAGCATTCAGTTTTCTGTAATCAATGCACATCCTATGGCCAGTGATAGTCCTAGTGGGGATCAATTCATCTTTTTCATTTTTTATCACTGTAATTCCTTCTTTCTTAGGTACGCAATGTACCGGGGATACCCAAGTACTATCAGAGATAGGATCGATAACCCCAGCATTCAACAGTTTAAGAATTTCTTTTTTCACAACTTCCTTAAGGTTAGGATTCAATCTCCTTTGAGGTTCAATACTAGAGTATGACTCATTTTCCAGATTAATCCTATGCATGCAGAGACTAGGTGAGATCCCCTTGATATCATCTAAGGAATAACCTATGGCCCTTCTATATTTTCTAAGCTAAGTGACTAGCAACTCTAATTCCTCATTACTCAAGCTAGCATTCACAAAGACAGGATAAGTAGAGTTGGATCCAAGGAATACATACCTCAGTCCTGAGGGTAGCGGTTTGAGATCAACCTTGGGAGCTTTTAACTCTGACCAGTCATCATCAGCCGCATTGATAGGATCAACAGCTGGGTGAGTGATCGGGCTGCCACTGATTTCTTCCTCTACTGAGCATACCTCCTTGACAGACTCATCCAATTCTTCAAAACGTTCTGAATCCTCAGTTACCTTGTAGGTATCCAGTAACGTTTCGTAGACCTTTGTCTCAGCATGAAGAAATCCATCTGATCCATTCTTTGTCAAAGCTGTCTTGAGATGATCCTCCTCAGCAAGTTCCTCTAAAAGTTCATCAGCTAGCTGATCCATCTCCTCTATCCAGAACACCTTGCCATCGATTGTTGGTTTCTTCATAGACTCCTTGATGTCAAATGTCATCTTGAAATCCTCTCCCAAGCATAGGTCTATCTTTCCCTTCTTAACATCTATGATAGCTCCAGCAGTGGCTAGGAATGGTCTTCCAAGAATCAGGGGATCCTTAGGCTCTTCATCCATTTCCAAAACAACAAAATCTGTAGGGACTTCAACAACACCAATCCTTATTGGTAAGTCTTCCAAGAGTCCATGCGGGAGCCTCACTGATCTGTCAGCTAGAATGAGAGATATGTTGCATGCCTTGTATCTTGTGAATCCTAAACGCTTAGCCACAGACAACGGCATTAGACTCACAGAAGCTCCAAGATCACATAAGCATCTGCTGAAAGATAGGGGGCCTATTGAGCAGGGTAAAGTGAAGGATCAAGGATCCTTAAGCTTCAAGAGGGTGATCTTCTTTTGGATAATGGCACTGCATTCATGACTCAATATCACCATGCCCTGGACTTCTTTTGTTCTCTCCATAACCAAATCTTTGAGGAACTTCTGATAAGGAGGGACAAGTGCGAATGCATCCAGCAATGGCATTCTCAACTCAATCTCTCTCAATTGCTTTTCAAATAAAGCCTTATACTTCTCAGCTTGCTGCTTTTTGAATCGTCCTGGAAATGGTAGAGGTGGTTTGTATGGTGGGGGAACATATCTCGCAGGCTTATCCTTGGATGCTGCAGGTGTTTCAGCATGTTTCTCAACAGGTTGAGGAGCTTCTTCAGGTACGACTTCTGGTTCTTCCAAAGGAACAACCAGGTCTTCATTCTGACATACATCCTCCCCTTCCAAGTCTTCACTGTCCTCAGTGACTACAACAGGTCCTTGCCTGGGAGGCAAGTTTTTACCGCTCCTCAGCGTGATGGCATGAGCAAACTCCTTAGGATTCTGAACAGCTTTTCCTGGGAGTTGGCCAGGCTTGGGGGCAGAAGTAGAAGCAGTTTTGCCCTCCATATACTTGATCTTGGAATTCAGAGTCTCAATCTTCATGTTCAGATCATTGTATGAGCAGTCCAATCTCTGAGTCAGCTCAGCAAACTTCTTAGCATTTTCCATGGAGCCACTTGCTTGTCCCTGTAGGAGTTGCTGAAGCATGTTTTTCATGTCATGGTCTGGTGCTTAAGGAGGCGGAGCGTGTTGAGGTTGGTCCTGCTGGAGGTTGGTAACCTTGCTGAAATTGTTGTTTGGGCACATAACCTTGGTTGTAGGGCACAAATGGTTTGTTCTGCCCTTGCTGCTGCTGCTGTGGAGGTGGATAGATCTGATCCTGGGGATTTGCAACATTGGTGCTCCTATAAGACAGATTGGGATTCTGCTTATAGGGGTTGTATCCCTTGTTGTATCCATCTTGGTTCTGGACATAACTTATTTCTTCAGATTGTTCTCCCTCCCCATCCAGAAGCTGGTAAGGGTCGTCTTCAGAGACGAAATGAATGTTCCTCTGCTGGCTCATCAAGAGTTTGTCCAGCTTATCATTCACAGCTTTCATCTCCTTCTTGTACTTCTCATCAAGATCGGTGCTTGCCCTGATGGTTCTATCATAATCTTCATTGTAGTTGCCATCAGACTGGGATAGATTTTCAACAAGCTCCCAACCATCATTGACGTCCTTGTTCAGAAAGTTGCCATTGCTGGCAGTGTCAAGTAACATCCGGATCTTTGGGAGAACGCCCCGGTATAGAGTACTGAGGAGAGACTCCTTGGTGAATCCATGGTGGGGGCACTGAGACTGATAACTTTTGAAGCGCTCCCAGGCTTCACAAAGCGTTTCTCCATTCTTCTGAGTGAACCCAGAGATCTCGTTGCGCAGACGTGCAGTTCTGGAGTTGGAGAAAAACTTGGCAAGAAATGATTGCTTGCATTGATCCCAGGATGTGATAGATCCTGGAGGAAGAGTTTTCTCCCATTGATGAGCTTTGTCACCCCTCCCATTGATGAGCTTTGTCACCCAGAGAGAATGGAAAGAGACGTAACTTGAAACCGTCCTCACTGACCCCATTGATCTTGGTGAGACTGCAGAGACGATCAAACTCATCGAGGTGATCCAGGGGGTCTTCCATAGGCAGACCATGAAATTTATTCTGCTGGACCATGGAGATCAGACCACTCTTGATCTCAAAGTTGTTGTTCTGCACAGCTGGAGGCACAATACCCTGACGATGGGTATGGTTGCGTGGAGCATCACCAGCTCCAATCCGTGTAGGTGCCCGTGGAGGAGGTGGTTGTTCATGGTTTTCCATCTCAACTGGTTGTGGTGTAACTCTGTTGCGTTGCTGTCTTGATGCAGGTACCAAGCGATCAATACGGTCAGAGGGCTGGAGTAAGTTCTCTGTGCCTTGCGACCGTGTGTGCATACAACTCAAATCAACTTAGCTCGCGAGACGGTTGAGTGTGTCGGTCGAGTAGGAGCAGATGAGCAAGAGTAGTACCTGAATCAATAGACAAACAGAAAGAACAGAGTGAGTAACTGTAGTGAATGTTGAATAAAAACTTGATCTTAGCAAGTCTGAAATCTCAAATGTAATAAACAAACACCCAAATGGCAGCGGCGCCAAAATTGATACTAGGATTTTACTACCAATTACCCTAGAGTACTATCATGTCATTGCAGTACAATAGGTATCAATCCAATCAGGTGTGATGCTAGCAATCAAGATATATCAGAAATGATTAAGTCAAGCAAGCGTAAATGACTTTTGGTTTTCAGTGATCCTAAGTGAACATGTTAAACATGCGATAAATGTAAGGCTGTAAAACATAGACTACCATGCATAAGCTAAAACGTAACGATTATTGATACTTGGCAAGAAAACAAAACAGAACAAGTAAATAACAAGAGAATTAAACAGAAAGCACAAATGATTTTAAGATCCCGAGGATGAGGTTATTGATGTAGGTGGAGTATGCTAATCTACTTCGAGTGTTTATCAAACTGCAAACATTCTAAATCCCTAGACAATGAACTTCTAATACTAGTCAATCCAATCTCTTGGCAGAAACTATCAAGTTTACAACACTTCTTAATCTCAATTCTCAGTGATGAAACATGTAGTAAACAGGCATAAAGAAACAGCTCATTCATGTCAATAAACATCTTAGACAACCAATCTCTTGGGCTAAGCGTGTAAATCTCTGGCACTAAATGGTTCAGGCATTTCAAGGAAGTATATAGTACCATATTATATGCAAATATACTATAATTCTCATTTTTTATTCGTTTAAGACATATTCTTTCATTTATATTTATGTATTGTTTTATTTTTTTATAAAAATAAATAAAAATCGTATATAGAAACTGAAAAAAAAAACAGTTAGTTGTATTGCTAGTAGTGGTCGTCTTTGTCCTATTGCCATAACCATTTTGGACAAAACCTCTTCAAGATACTCACAATGGTCTCTATATATGTTGTTTGATCCATACACACAACTGTCTTATCGCTCCTCTTTTCTCTTATCCTAATCCCAACAATGTCTCCTTCAATTTCTCATCGTCACTGTTTCCTCTTAACTTACATCACCTTTAAGCTTCTTCTCCACCTCTCCTTTCTCCTTCTTCATCTTTACCTCATACTTCTTCGCTGCCTAAAGCATCTTTGTCACATTAACCACCGTCTCCACATACCTTTTATGCTTCTCATTAAGTATTTCATACAAGAATTATAATCAATTTAGTATTTTTGAATTCACTCTCTTTGATCTCTTTGATCATACCTAGTATGTTTCATTTGTCATTGTAATCTTCTCCTTAAGCAATACTTGTTCCTCTAAATCCTTAGCTTATCTTCTCTTATTTTCACCTTCTTTCTCTATAACACTTGTTCGGTTACTTATCTATCAAGCTCTCTATCTCCACTCTTTTCATCTCTACTTCATTGCGTAAAGTCTCTACAGTTTCTTCCAGAATTACAATCGTAGATTCCCTCGATGCAACATCTTTACCAGTTTCTTGCATTATCTTTTCTTTCTCCTCCGTATTGTACTCTTCCAACATATCTCAGGCTTAGTTGTAATCATCTTTTAGCTTTTTTATTATTGCTTTTCCAAACAAACCGTATATCTAATGTGCTCTCGGTTCAGCGTCTTGTATGCAGCTTCTTGCTCTAAGAACGCTTTATGCACATCGTTAATCTAATAGAAAGTATTTATAAGAACTTAAGATGTCTATGATTTAGGGATTGTTTTTTTATGATTGCCAGTAACACACAAAAGAAGAAAATTTATATTTATAAAAGACACGACTCTCACCTTCTTTCTCTATAACACTTGTTCGGTTACTTATCCATCAAGCTCTCTATCTCCTCTCTTTTCATCTCTACTTCATTTCGTAAAGTCTGTACAGTTTCTTCCAGAATTACAATTGTGGATTCCCTCGATGCAACATTTTTACCAGTCTCTTGCATTATCTTTTCTTTCTCCTCTTTATTGTACTCTTCCAACATCTCTCAGGTTTTGTTGTAATCATCTTTTAGCTTCTTTATTATTGCTTTTCTAAACAAACCGTATATCTAATTGTGCTCTCGGTTCAGCGTCTTGTATGCAGCTTCTTGCTTTAACAACGCTTTATGCACATCGTTTATCTAATAGAAAGTATTTATAAGAACTTAAGATGTGTATGATTTAGGGATTGTTTTTTTATGATTGCCAGTAACACACAAAAGAAGAAAATTTATATTTTTAAAAGACACGACTCACCTTTATCACAACTAATATTCAAAAGTTTACCTTTATATGACGTAAGAAATATAGTTAATCTAGGGTTTACATTTTTATTTAATATTATATACTTAGATTGTAAGTTTCATATATTCCATATATTATTTTTCAGTAATTTTATATTTCCATTTTTCAATATCTTTTTTTTTCTTTTTTATTAATATTTTTGTATATGAAATATTATATTTAAAAATGTTAATTAATGAGATAGAAAAAATGTTAATCAATGAGATGGCTAACGACGATTGGTCGTTTAAAATCCTATGTGGACGGCTTTAAAAGCTTATAGCCTCAACTTTTATATAGTATAGATTGGTTATATATTTATCGATTGGCCCAATCTATACTATATAAAAGTTGAGGCTATAAGCTCCTAAAGCCGTCCACATAGGATTTTAAACGACCAATCGAGATTAGACATCTCATTAATTTACAATTTTGAAATTATATTTGTTTTCTATTTTAAGATTTTTTGTAAAAAAGAAAAAAAATACCATATATGGAAATAAAAGATGCTTGTAAAATATTTTAAATATTTCTTTTGAGTAAATTTCTAATTTTAAAAAGTAAAACTTCCAAAGATTAGCCTAACAATTTAACTATAAATATAGGGTCCGCACCACCACACTAGAATACAATATATATGAATTGATATGCTTGAAGTTGTAGCTCTAATTATTTATTTTCTTTGTAATTCATATTGTTGATAATATGATATTTTTGTATTTGCTGTATTGTTTTTTTTTAAATTATGTTGTTATTGTACAGTTTTGATTGCTTTTTTAATTATCTTGTTACAATATTATATTGTTTTGATTATTTAGTCCAATTCTAACCTTTTAATTGTTTTTTTGTAATAGGAATACTTTATATATTGGTGTCTTTGATTCTAAAAGGGAAAGAACTGAATATGAGGTTAGGGAGATGTATGCTAAGTTAAAAACCACAATCTGATTTTTTAAAACAATATTTTTAATTATTATTTATGTTTTATTATTTATTAATATATTTGTTTCTTTAATTGTATAATTAGATTTCACTATTTGTTGTATAATCATGTCTTTTTTTTATTCTTTTACTAGCTCCTAAAGCTATCCACGTGTGATTTAAAACGTCCAATCAGGATTTTCTATCTCAATATTTAACTATTTTCTTAAAATATTAACAATTTTTTTTTTGTAAAAATAAAAATAAATACCATATATGGGAATAAGAAAAAACTGAAAATATGGAATATTTCAAGAATTATTTTTTCGTTTTTAAAATAAATAAATGGTATAAACCTAATTAGATTTTTAAATTTTAACTATTTTTCTTAAATTAAGTTTATAAACGAAAATAATTTTTCTATATTTAAGATACTTTCAAAAAGGAAAATATCAAAATATATCAGAGAAATTAAAACTTTATAAAAATTATATGTTAACATTTTTAAGACTTTTGTATAAAAGAAAAACTATATATGGAAATAAAAGAAATATTTAAAGATATGAAAAATATTAAATATAAAATTTTGCAAAGTTCTCAGTTTCTATAATTTATTGATACATATACAAAAAGATTTATTTGAAAATATCTCTCATATTATCTCCCTTTGACCATAATAACCATATTACTGATTAAAAATTAAAAATTACTGATTATAAATTAAAATTTGTTAATAATTAATCTTCAGTCATAATAGTCATCTATATATGAAAGAAACGAGAAATGGAAATTTGTGTTGTCAAAATAATATCATTATTAATAAAATGTTTGATATTTCATCTTCAATCATTTGTTAGAATTTGAATACATAACGTAATCCATATTAGTGTCACTAAAGTTATTAAGTTTGTGCACCTGTATGAAGAAAACTTTTCAAGAAATAGATTACATTTTAAATTAGAAAATTTTAATTATTTTATGAAGATTTTTAGATAGAACTCTACTGTAAATTAGTATTTCCTATTCAAAATTTTGTAACAAAATATTGAATGAACAGAATATTGAATACATCCGCATTATCAAAATATATATTTTAGAAAAGAAAAAAGATATGTAAATTTTATAGTTTATCTTCTTATGTTTTTATTTTATATTTAATATTGTTTTGGCAAATTATAGTTCATAATGTACTATAAATATCCCACAATGAAGAATCTTGAATGGTAGATGTGGTTGTGGGGATAAAAGATGATGACAAACGAGTGCTTGCAAAACGGTAGAAAAATGATATATTTAAAAAAATTTGTGAAACCATAAATTCATATATATATTAACACGAATATTGGAAAAATGTGAGTTTTAAAAGAAAGTATACAAATGTAGAAATGGTTGAGAGTGGTTGAAATAAAACTATGATTGTGATTAGATTCGAAGAAATGAAAAGTGCTAAAATGTATTGTTAATGATCATATATTATATAACAATGAGAGGTAGTAGTTGTACAAAATAGAATTTATTAAATTTAGATACTGAAAAGATGGTTCATAATATTATATTTAAAAAGCTATACTAGCTAATATAAAGTGAGCAGAAAAGATGAATAGTAGTAAAATTGCGGATACTAAAATGAAGAAATCTTAGAAGTTAAATCTTTAAAATTTGTATTATTTTTTTTTCCACGAATAAAAAATAAAATAATATTTAACTAATCACAAATAGTTTTATTCTTTTTCCTCTTTACTAACAAATTGTTTTTAAAACAACATAAATGATACTCAAAATATAAATAAACGAACATTTATGTTCGAACAAATCAAAATTAAAATGTTATAGTATTTCTACATGGTATTTATCAATGTATATATAAATGATTACTAAGTCTAAATAAATTTTGCCGGAAAATAATCTTTCGCCAGCTTCGTACTACGAGGTGCAGAAACTTGTAGCTGGACTTGGGTTGCCATATCAAGTGATAGATGTGTGTAGTGATAATTGTATAATTTATTGGAGAGAAAATTCAGGTCGCACTTCATGTTGGTTTTGTCGTAAACCTTGGTATCAGGACACAAGTGGAAGAGTTCCTATACCATATAAAAGAATGTGGTATTTACCGTTGGCTGGGAGGTTGAAAAGATTGTATTAATCAGAGCGTACAACAAGATCAATGAGATGGCATGCAGAACATACATCAGATGGTATAATTGCGCACCCATCAGATGCAGAAGCGTGGAAATATTTTCAATCAGTCTATCCTGGCTTTGCGTAGGAGCCAAGGAACGTTTATCTTGGTTTGTCTACAGATGGTTTTAATCTTTTTTGGAAACACGGGAGGCAATATTCGTTGTGGCCAGTTATCGCGACACCTTATAATTTGCCGCCATCTCTGTGTATGAAATGAGATTTCTTTTTCCTCACCATTCTTGTTCCTGGTCCTGATCATCCGAAGAAAGCACTTGATGTTTTTTTGCAGCCATTGATTTATGAGTTACAAATGTTATGGGAACTTGGTGTGGAAGCGTTCGATGTTTCAGTGAACCAAAATTTCAACATGCGGGCGATGCTTATGTGGACTATAATTGATTTTCCAGCCTATGGTATGTTATCTGGATGGACCACGCATGGACGGTTATCTTTTCTATATTTTCAAGATAACACCAATGCGTTTCAGTTGAAATACGAACGTAAAACGTGTTGGTTTGATTGTCACAGACGATGGCTCCCAGAAGATCATCCTTATCGTAGGAGCACCATATTATTTAGAAAGAACAGGCAAGTCTTTGATGGTCCACCTCCGGAGTATTCTGGTAAGGACAATTTGACTCAGTTAAGAGATTTTGGTGCCGAGCATACATCGGTTTGCGGTGGTAATGGGCATGATACCGTTGATGGATATGGTGATCATCACAACTGGCACAAGTTTAGTATCTTCTATTTATTGCCATATTGGAAGGACCTTTTGCTGAAGCACAATCTTGATGTCATGCACACGGAGAAGAACTTTTTCGATAATCTCATGAACACAATCTTGATGTCATGTCTTAGCACTTGGCGGTCCCATTCAATATCGATGGATGTATCCTTTCGATCGTTACATAGGCACTCTTAAGAAGAAAGTAAAAAATTTGGCAAGAGTCAAAGGTTCTGTTGTAGCACAAAGCATCAACAAAGAAACCTCACACTTCTCTGAATATTATTTTTCGAAACACGTCCAACCAAAGTTTTTGTTTGTTTAGGAAATTTTTTTAGTTTTACTTAATTATTTATTTTAAACAATTTATTATAAGTTTTTTGTTTGTTTAGGAAATTCCTTTAACCAAAGGTCGTAGACCCGGATTAGGAGGTGTAAGAAGTACAAGATGTCAACATGGTCAATCCATTTCTTGTTTGTAGGACATTTGTTTGGATTCTTGCCATCGAACGTATCAAAATATCGCTCGGGAAACTTCCACTTCTTGTCTGTATCAAATTTTTTGTAATCATGTGGCCACTGATTCACAAACCAAGGATCAAAGAAAGCAATCCAATCTGTCGTATAGGGGGATGGCTTTTGCAGCGATCTTTTCGTAAACATATGCATTGCTGCTGAGATGTGCTGCAGGAGTACGGTCGGGACTGAGGACACTCTGGTGGCCATCTTTCTTTAGGAGTGAAGAGCCGGTAATAAAAATTGACAACGGAACTGTCAGGTTCCTTATCCCTGAAACAATGGGATCATGATAGCTAGCAGTTACCAATAAGAGCTTCAAACTAAACATTATAAACATTTCAATAATGCTGGTGGAATTCCAGCTTTATATAGTGCTGATGACGGCTCAATCATGGTGTCTGTAATGGTTGATATATCCTGGACTTTTGAAGACACAGTTGATCCCCAATTTTGGGAATTTTTTAAAATAACTAAGAAAAGTTCCTAATTTTTGGATTTTTGTGATGATCAGATATCTCTGATAGGGTTTTGCTGGGCACTTTCTTTGGAGGTTCGTTGTAAACAATAGTTAAATCAATCTCTATTTGACCCGACAATCCTTCGATTATCCCGTCTATTAAGCCGAGTGAATTACACAATGATGACTCCAACTCTACAAGTTTTAGCCCCAACTCTTCAATCATCAATTGCAGTCTACCATTCGCATATCTATCCTCCAAGTGGTCGAGTCGTTGGTTTCATGGGAGTTCTTGCATATTTTTACTTTTTTTCTTACCACTGACAAACGGTATAGCCTCAACAAAATCATCATCACTTTCCCTCTTCTCTCTCTTTAGTACGGCCACATCATCCCATTCACTTACGTCAACTGATCCATGAATATTATCATATAATAGATTATCAAGTTTCAGTGTGTCACCTTCCCCTTCACCGTAGACTGATTTCTCTGAGGACCATTCTAGATATATCGCTTCAAGAGGTTTTGCTACTAGATGCTTCACTTGAAGCTACACTTGAAAATCAAAAAGATTTTCTCATTAGGGTTATTGTACTCAACTTTATCATTTCAGAAATTTAAAAATTGGGATCTCCATTGTTCATCAATTTGTTCCCAGCTAATAAAGCTTTAACTTCTTTCTGAGGCCTCCCTCCTCTCCAACTAAGAAACGGTATATATGATACCTCTCTTCGATTCTCATAAGTTGACCCCAACACTTTAATACTCTCATATGCCCATATAAGCAAAACATGAACACAACCATTGAGACTATATGATTCGTTATGAAAACTGACAGTTTTTATAGAATCCACAAATGACTTGAATCTATCCTACCCCATTGAAAACTCTCAAAAGAAGCATCATTCAACACCTTCTTCGCATATTCATAGGGAATCCCACTATTCCTTGCTATTCCTAGTACTCTAACATGAACAATAAATAGCCTTGCAATCATTTTCCTCAAATTAGCACTCCATGTTCTGCATTTTCTCAACCCTGCTGCTAGCTCATTCCAGTTTGGTCCAAGACATGAATCTAGTTCTAGTGTAGCCCATAATTCACTCTGCTCCTCCACACACTCAGCATCGAGATCAATTTCATCACAGTTCATCCCTGTTATCTCTGCATATTCATTCAATGAGAACCTCAACGGAATACCCTCAAGCAAGCACCATACCTCAGTTTTCAGGCCTATTGCCAATTGATTTGTGAGAAGATAGTGAACAGTTTTCGAACACCAAACGTAGTCACTGTCAGCAAGCTTCAAATACAATCCAACTTGAGAATTATTGGCTATTTCAAGATAAACCTCATTACCAACATAATCCTTCATCATCCCGAAATCTGACAAACTACACTTGTGATTCATGCTTCTTTTTTGTATAGGTGACTTCCCTTCCGAATATAATCTCCTTGGATACCTCCTCTGTTTCACCTCCATCACTCTGCAAATTAAATTCAAATAACAAATTCACATTTTCTCTTCAAAAAATTACTGACACTCGCCCAACACCAAAACTCTATTTGCTTTACCATAAACAATTACAGAGAGATTGAAAGACGACGCACAAAGATACAATAATAGAGAAAACATCAAACTATGGAACAGAGAATTATGCATTGATTCTAGACCGTCCAAACACTTCAATAAACCAAGAAACAAATTCATTTACCAGAAACACAAATACTCGCTAAAAGAAGAAAAATTAACCTCTACAACTAGACGCCGCACAGTAGACAAGATTATATAAAAGGATAGACGAACCTCCGCCGTCGCAACTTACTGTTCAACCTCTGACTCCTTTGCAACCAACCCACGGCCTACGCCGGCGGTCACTAAGCCGGCGATGAGTTTCTTCAATCGACTAAGCCAAACCGTAATCCTTCGATTGTGTTCTCCACCGATTGTGTTCTCCCAATTGAAAATCAAAAACAATTACGCTCAGCTTTCAAAAACCTTAACGCTCAGCTCAGCTTTCAAAAACAAATTTTTTTTTTCAATGGCACAATCGTAGATTAAAGTTGTACCCATGGTTTATAAGTAAACACCACACTATTCTATGTTGTTTTAGTAAGCCAAAATTCACCTACGTTATTAGATTAATTACGCAACTTTTCTAAGTTATTATGGGTAATTACCCTTAAAAATTTTGGGGTGAATATAAGGGTCCACGGATGTTCGCAAGATTTTTCTTTTCCTGTCGACGGCTATAAAAAATTTAGAATTTTTTTATAATGTGAAAATAATAAGTTGGTTCATAAATAAATTGATATGGGGTAATTTCTTTGGTATTTAAGATCAATAACCAATAATCAAGATCTGATACCGGCTTAACATAATAATCAGCCAGCAACCTAAGCAGTAGTTAGTGAGGCATCATCCCATGAACTTGGCTATACATAAAAGCCTTACTTAGTGATGAGATTATGACCAATCCACTTGAACCACACAAAGACTAGGAGCTACTTGAAGCCGAGAACACACGTCAACCAAACTCGCCAGTTTCAGAACAGTCGTCCATTCTCAAACCGGCCACTAAACAGTTCAATCCCGGCACCAATCCGCAGAAACCCACCATTTTTGGAACCATCGGGCATTCGTAAACCGGCACCCATTCGCACAAACCTGCATGTTTTGGAACCACCGACCACGAAGAACAGCTTGTACCGGAGGAAGCATTGATCGTCCTGGCGGGTCCTTTAATAAGATCAAGATCTAAGAAGTTCAACCAAGCCATAAATGGACTTCTAAAGGAGCTAAACAAGACTCAAGAAGATGCCGTTCAATCCTCACTCATAGTGATCGCGGCTCAAGAGGTTCGGTAAAGGGTTAAGTGTTGCTTATGTACTCTTTTTCCCTTGTCAAGTTTTGTCCCAATGGGTTTTCTTGACAACGTTTTTAATGAGGTCTAAGTAACATTTTCAAGCCTCTTTATCAACCAATTTGTAGTCCAAGGCCCATTCACAAAACCTTGGCCCATTTTTTCTTTTCTCTTCGAACTTTGCATTTATTACTTTTGTTATTTCGAAGACTCTTTGCATGAGCTTCCAAGACACTTGTGCATGCATGCTCTTGCATGTTTTTCTTCGCTTTCTTCCTCTCCTTCGTCCCCCTTCTCTATATAAACCCCATGTATCTCTCATTTGCTAACCATCAAACATTTTAATCAAAAACTCTCTCTTTACTTGTTTTATCCGAAAAGTGTGTAATATCTTTTCAACTTGTTTTCTTCTTTCTGTGTAATATCTAAGTTGGTTTAAAGCTTGTAGTCTAAGAGTTTCTCATCACTCTTGGAAGTATATCTCGTCATCATCGTCTTTCCGCTGTTTTGTTCAAGATCTATCCATCATTCACCATCAATCTCGCCACTTCCCATTCAAAACCAGCAAAGTGGTCCTTGGAGCATAGATCCACGTCGTGGAGTCTATCACTTAGGATCCCACACCTCAACCATTCATTCTTGGACACATAAACTCACACATCCAAAACTAATACCTGAAGCATCCGTGTACACCACATAGACTCCATCTGTTTTGGTAACGCCAAGACCAGTGTACTCATCAACATCTCATTTAGATTTGTGAACCCTTCCTTACACTCCAAAGGCCACACAAAAGGAAAATTCTTTGCTATCAACTAAGTTATTGGTTGAGCCATACTCGCAAAACCTTTAACGAAACTTTGGTAGTACCCTGCCAACCCAAGAACACTCCAGATCTCGGTGGCATTTTGCGGTCTAGGCTAATCCTTGATAGCCTCGATCTTCTTCAGATCCACAGAAACTCCCTTAGTAGAAACAATGTGACCCAAAAATCCAATCTCTCTTTACCAAACACTGCACTTTCTCAACTTAGCGAACAACTTATTCTCCCTCAGCTTCTTTCAAAATTGGCCTCAACTGCAACTCGTGCTCTTAGGGACTCTAAGTGTACACCATGAGTCCACGAAGATAATAAACTCCCGGAACATGCTGCTCACCCGCTTCATATATGTCGATGGTGCTTTCGTCAATCCAAAAGGCATCACCATAAACTCATAATGTTCATACCTTGTCTTGAAAGATGTCTTACGGATATCTGCTTCGTCGATAGACAATATCTGATGATACCCTGACGCCAAATCTATCTTGGAGAACCACGTATCTCCCCTCAAATGGTGCAATAGCTCATCGTGATGAATGGTACTTATTATTTACCTCACCCCTTGTAGACCAACCTCCACCCTGGCCGCTCAAAATAGACTCTTCCCTGGTGACAATCTACCTGAAATTTGTACCGATCTAGCCAATTCATACTTGGAATAACATCGTACAGTTATATAGGGCTAATGTTCATGTCTGCTAACATCGACTCCCCTACAATCAGAACATCCACACCCCTAGCCCATCCATATACTGCTAACAACTCGCCTCATGCGACTTTAACGACCCCAAAATGCTCGTCGGGGCTCTCCCTGGATATTTCTGCTCACCGCACACTCCGGGGTGATGACCAATGCGTTGCTCCGGAATCAAACAACATGTAGAATGGAAACCCGAACCCAATACAATCCATACACAAACCCTCATACTATGAATCCGACCCCAAAAATAATAGCATAACATACCAAAACAACATAATTAAACCAAAACTGAGTCTTAGAAATTAACCATGAGATCGGTTAACAGTACTTGGTCCGAGTGAGGAATTCGGGGATTTGGGAATGGATTCTAATGGAAACATGGAGATTTTCAAAGCTTAATCGTGTTAGTACAGGTATGGTTTGGTTAAGTAAACTAGTAAACATGTGGAAACCAAGCTTGGGGTAATTAGATCTCGAATTTTTGTTTCGGATGAAATTATGTTTAGAAATTTTATTTTGGGAGGAACTAGGAATCAAAACTTTTTCGGGAATATATACATCGGGGTCAAAGTGCGGGATCTATCTAACTTGATACGATAGTTCTCAAAGGAAATAACTCGTTTCCCAGTTGATTAGTGATAATTTATGTTTAAGTTATTTTCAATGTGTAAATCATGTTGTTCTCTAATTACTAATGAAACAAATTTACATTAAACAAAAAAAAATTAGGGTTTTATACAAAAAAAAACAAAAAAAAAACAAAAAAAACTTTACACTACAAGTAAACAGGGCAAATTTTCCGAGGGTAAAAATCTCTCGGAAATTTCTGACGGGTTTCCGAAAGTTTTCCGACAAATTTTCAAGGAATTTCTGACGAAAATACGGTTCTCGGAAATCCCTTGGAAAATTGGAAATCCGACGGAAATCTCTCAATAATTTCCAAGGGGAAAACGTCCGTCAAATATTTCTCATAAATTTAACTACATTTCTGACGGATTTTTGAGGGTAAACGACCGTAGTTTTATACCAAGAGATTTCCGAGGGATTATTGAGAACTTTCTTCGCATATAGCCGTTGCAAATAGATCTGTTGAATTTGCCTGTTGCAATTTTAAAATCCCTTGGAAACCTCTTGAAAATCCCTTGAAAATCTGTCGGAATTTTTGCCTTTATAAACTCAAATGAGATTCATTTGTTTGGAAAACGAAAATAGATACAATACTAACAAAAAATGTCTTATTCATATCCTTATGGTTATTTTCGTTCATGGATGGATAAACCTAGATACAATGAAGAGACGGTCAAACTTACAAAAGAGTTCAAAGAAAAGGTCTTAGGCAATTCTTGTTATTCGCATCAAACCAAAGCATAGCGATAGAAACAGGTACTATTTCTTGTCCTTGTCCAAATTGTCGGAATTATAGAATTCTTGAGGTATCAATAGTAAGGAAGCACTTGTCTAAGCATGGATTTATGCTGTGTTATAAGATATGGTTTTCGCATAGAGAAAGTGAATCAATGGTAGATTATGGTAGTATTAGTCAAAATTATATTCCGGATAGCGTAGAGGAACCATCAAGGGAAGTAGATTTAGGTACATTTCAGATGGTGAATGATGCATTTAGGGAAAATCCCCCCTCAATAAGTCAGGATGAAGATAGAGTAGAGCAACCAAATTTATAAGCCCGAAGATTCTTTGATATGTTAGATGCGGAAAATATGTCATTATACGATGGTTGTTAGAATGGTCATTCACCGTTATCAGATGCAACTAGGTTGATGGGAATAAAGACGAATTGGAATTTATCAGAGGGTTGTGTGGATGCAATTACTGATTTTGTGAAATAAATTTTGCCGGAAAATAATCTTTCGCCAGCTTCGTACTACGAGGTGCAGAAACTTGTAGCTGGACTTGGGTTGCCATATCAAGTGATAGATGTGTGTAGTGATAATTGTATAATTTATTGGAGAGAAAATTCAGGTCGCACTTCATGTTGGTTTTGTCGTAAACCTTGGTATCAGGACACAAGTGGAAGAGTTCCTATACCATATAAAAGAATGTGGTATTTACCGTTGGCTGGGAGGTTGAAAAGATTGTATTAATCAGAGCGTA
This sequence comes from Capsella bursa-pastoris, assembly GCA_036452645.1. Lineage (NCBI taxonomy): Eukaryota > Viridiplantae > Streptophyta > Magnoliopsida > Brassicales > Brassicaceae > Capsella > Capsella bursa-pastoris. The sequence goes on along the minus strand of CP144195.1, from coordinate 12,792,742 downwards.
CAACAAGATCAATGAGATGGCATGCAGAACATACATCAGATGGTATAATTGCGCACCCATCAGATGCAGAAGCGTGGAAATATTTTCAATCAGTCTATCCTGGCTTTGCGTAGGAGCCAAGGAACGTTTATCTTGGTTTGTCTACAGATGGTTTTAATCTTTTTTGGAAACACGGGAGGCAATATTCGTTGTGGCCAGTTATCGCGACACCTTATAATTTGCCGCCATCTCTGTGTATGAAATGAGATTTCTTTTTCCTCACCATTCTTGTTCCTGGTCCTGATCATCCGAAGAAAGCACTTGATGTTTTTTTGCAGCCATTGATTTATGAGTTACAAATGTTATGGGAACTTGGTGTGGAAGCGTTCGATGTTTCAATGAACCAAAATTTCAACATGCGGGCGATGCTTATGTGGACTATAATTGATTTTCCAGCCTATGGTATGTTATCTGGATGGACCACGCATGGACGGTTATCTTTTCTATATTTTCAAGATAACACCAATGCGTTTCAGTTGAAATACGAACGTAAAACGTGTTGGTTTGATTGTCACAGACGATGGCTCCCAGAAGATCATCCTTATCGTAGGAGCACCATATTATTTAGAAAGAACAGGCAAGTCTTTGATGGTCCACCTCCGGAGTATTCTGGTAAGGACAATTTGACTCAGTTAAGAGATTTTGGTGCCGAGCATACATCGGTTTGCGGTGGTAATGGGCATGATACCGTTGATGGATATGGTGATCATCACAACTGGCACAAGTTTAGTATCTTCTATTTATTGCCATATTGGAAGGACCTTTTGCTGAAGCACAATCTTGATGTCATGCACACGGAGAAGAACTTTTTCGATAATCTCATGAACACAATCTTGATGTCATGTCTTAGCACTTGGCGGTCCCGTTCAATATCGATGGATGTATCCTTTCGAGCGTTACATGGGCACTCTTAAGAAGAAAGTAAAAAATTTGGCAAGAGTCGAAGGTTCTATTGTAGCACAATGCATCAACGAAGAAACTTCACACTTCTCAGAATATTATTTTCCGAAACACGTCCAACCAAAGTTTTTGTTTGTTTAGGAAATTTTTTTAGTTTTACTTAATTATTTATTTTAAACAATTTATTATAAGTTTTTTGTTTGTTTAGGAAATTCCTTTAACCAAAGGTCGTAGACCCGGATTAGGAGGTCTTGTGTCACAAGACAAGAGTATCTCTTCGACATTTCCCCGAGACAGTGAACTTATTCAACAAATTCAAGATCTTAACCGTATCATAAAAGAAAAAGATGAGGCGGTCGAAGAGTTGAAGCAACAAAATTTCAAAATTACGGAACAATTCACCGAGACTCCAACGACACTCTCCCAACTTCAAAGTTTCATTTCTTCCAAATTCCCGAGACAATTCCCGCCTCCCTAAAACTATTTACTTTTTTTTTTTTGAAAACCATTGTAATTTTGTGGTTATTGTTGTTTATTTGGATATTTTAATTTTAGTTTTTTGGATTTTTATTTATTGTTTAAAATTTATATTTTCATAATGAAAATTAGAAATGTGCTAAAACCTCCGTCGTCGTCCGGATGCCCTCGGAAATTCAGGTACTCGGTAAGTCCTTGGAAATACACTTTCGGAAATGCCTTAGAATCATGTCTCTTGGAAATCCCTCAGAAATAAAAGTCCCTTGGAAATCTTTGGTAATCCCTCGGAAACTTAACGTCCTTGGAAATCCCATGGAAAGTTCACGTACTTGGAAATCCCTCGAAAATTTCAGACAATTTTCCGAGGACAATTTATTTCAGACGAGCGATTTCTGAAGACTTTTTTCTCGGAAACCCGTAAGAAATAGTTGTTTCCGAGGGCTTACCGATGATTTTGTCCCTCAGAAATAGACTGTTTTCTTGTAATGCTAAATCGTCGATCATTTTTGCAATTTTATCTTTCAGTTTCCAAAAATACAGTTTAATCTTATAAATGAACGAGTAAGTCGCCGGCTCTAACAAAATTTTAAGTCCCAATACAATTCTAAACTTAATTATGCTTAAACTTTTTCATTTTTTCTTGTTTTTTCACTAAGGTTTTGATTAAGAATAACATTAGATATATTAATGGAGATAGTCTAAAGTCAATAATAATACGCTATAACTCTTTGACGTATCTTCTAAACATTTCTACAATCACTTATCTTTTTTAAAAAAAAAATCAAAACTAACATGGAGATTGGGACTCCTCATCGTTAGATATTCGATTTAATATTTTCAAATTTTAATTGTGCGACAAATTAAATATTACGTATTATTGTTAAGGTCACATGATTAACGTATTATTTTAAGTTCACATGATTAATGTATATATTCCTTGGAAATTAAAAGATAGAATTGTAAGAAATAACGACTTGGAAAGTTTTTTACACAAAATTGTTTACATTATACATATTTTTTTTTTCAGTTTAGATTTTTAAATTATAAAACATTTACGAACTCCTCATCATGTACGTGTACACATGATGACTGTTAAACCAAAATTATCCTGATTAATTTCAACAGCCATTGCGAAATGACATACCTTGAGCATAATTATATATCTCAACACACAATAATTCCTACCTAAAAACATCAGGATGTGTTACCTCTCCTTTGTGTCATTATCTATTCGTGTAATTATAGTTACCAATCAAATAATTAGGTGAGACTTAGATAATTAATTTCAATCCCTTTTGTAATTTCTTGTATACATACTTTTCCTGCACACACAAACATTTTCCACTAAATTTCCAAGCAAACCACCCAAAACAGTTTTCTACTTAATTATTTTTACTTAAAAACAAAATCTCCAAAACAAATTAAAATGTAAAATTTTATTTGGTAAGAAAAAGAAAAAAAATAGTATGTAAGTTTCTCTTTGTATATGTTTTTTTTCTCTTCTTTAAATTATATTTTGTCCTCAATAGGTGAATTGAGAAAAAAATAATGAATAACTCCAATAAATAAATAAATTAACCTTTCATTAGTTAAAAATAAAATGATAATATTCTTTTTCATTGGTAATGAAAAAGCTAATATATTTTAAACTAAATAAGAAAATAATAATAATAATAATAATAAAAATAAACATTGCATGCAGTGAGATCCATAGAGGACCAATAAGCTCACAACACGTGTGTAGTTTCATAAACACATGCTGAAACTGAAACCAGCCGGCAAAACTTGAGGGGAACATACGATAGTGTCAAGAGTTCAGTTTCTGACCAAACACGTGTCGGAAACATAAAGACAAGAATAATATGAGATTATGAGAATAAGATTTAGGGCATCTTTCTTCACAACAAGCATCTTCGGTCTTGATCCTAAGCATATACGAAAGATCCACCGTTCAACTTGTCAAGATCCAATGGCTCAGCATCTATCTCTCTCTTCAGATCCATAAATCAACTAGACTTGATTCATCCAACGGCTCAGATTCAATCTCTCTCCATACTAATCCACTTTATATATAACCAACCAAACTGACTCAATCTTCTTAAGGATATAACAAAAACATTTTCAGAAATGGCGACTTTGGATTCTCCGTTAGAGGTTTTGGCTTTCGACTACGTCTTTAACAATCTCTGGACATGGATAGCCGTCGTGACGGCCGCCGTTAGTTTCTGGCGTATCCGAGCCACCACCACCACAACAACAGTGATCAGAGACAATGGTTTCATAGATGACTCTCCACGTGAGCCACCATTGCCACAAGCGACGAAGGCTCCTAGGGTTAAGGTAACAGAGACGAAACCTCCTAGGGTTAAGGTAACAGATACAGGAGATTGGAGTTTGTTGTTGTGTAATGACGGAGTCACGAAGGGGAAGTTAACGGTGTACTACGAGGAAGAGATTGAGAGAGAGAGAGATGAAGATGACCGAGAGATAACGGACGTTAAGTATGATGGAAGTGAGAGTGGAGAGTGGTGGGAGAAATGGGAGAGAGTTGTGAAGATGAGAAACGGAGATGAAGGTTGGTACCGTTACGTGGATTTAACGGTGATTAACGGGAGTGTTGTGAGGTTGTGGGATGCTACTAATGGAGTACGTAATGGTGGTTGAGTTAGTGTGGAGCGTAAGGAGTGCTTTGGTTGAGACATGTTGGGGAAGAAAAGTTATAATTTTCTAATTTGAGCATGATTATTATGATTTATTGAACCTTTTTTTGGTTTAAAGTCTAATTTTTGGTGTAATTTGTATATATATTTTAGTGGTATAACTATATATGATTGTTGAATAAGATGAACAAGTTCACTTTCAATTAAAGATCCAGATTCGTATATGCCACACTAGCTAGTTTTAACATTACAAAGCATATCAAGGGAGAAAAGGAGATAACGAAACTAGTCCTCGGACTTCGATTATTTCGGTTTGATTATTTTAGTTTTTTTGGATTTTTTGAGTTTTGAATTTTTTTTTTGTTATTTCGTTCCAAAAGGATAACCGAAATTTAGTTTTTATTAAAAAAATTTGGGTTTTCAGTTATTTTGGGATAATTTTAAGTTTTTTCAGCTTTTCGATTTTCTTTCAAATATTTTGATTATTTCGGGTAATTTGGTTATCTTAGGGATAAATTTCAGTTATGTAGTTAGAAAACTAAAAATTGGTTAATCGATAACCGAACTGCAATAACCAAATTATTTCAGTTTCCCAGAAAATTGTTTTTTTTTTCTGCCAATCGGTTTAGAACTAAGAACCGAACCCGAACCACACACCCAAAATTTCGGTTACGTTCAGGTTTAGATTTTTATCCCAGGAGTAAATGAAATTATTACACATGAAAACATATTTTCTAATAGCTCACGTAACTCAGTCAATCGAGTTCAAAGGATGTCAAGTGGGTAAGTTTGCTATGGGCAAAATGTAATCGTATCGAAAAGTCTATTGGATGGTGATTATTATTAATTCAAACCATTTATCAAAGACTTATTAATCTTTGACTTGGAAATTTTGTGGATGTGCAATATATTGTTGTCATGCTAATTAAGAGAAACACGTTAATCATGAAGTCGATCTTTATCTTTTTATTTTTATTTTTTTGAGTATTCAAATAGGTTTTGGGCCGAAACCCATATATCTCCTCTGGCACGAGACCAAAACATGTATATGGTCTCGTCCCAAGCACTACTCGAACCGGCAACTTCTAAGTTTTTGCCAGAGATCTTTATCTTAGCAAATCAAAGAGAAAAAAAAAAGTATATATATCAAACGACATGCCAAGAAGAGCTTTACAAGAAATGTAGTAGTAAGACACTGATTGAGCATTCACTAATTGATGCGTCAAAGATATATATGTATATATAATCGTAGTCTTGGTATCAGAAAGAAAAAAATTATAATGATCATGATAGATTGTATGAAAACATAACTTGCGCAATTTAAATCAAGTATTGTGAAATAGAAGAAAAAATATTAAGAAAAAAAAATTGTGACATCGTGTCCCAACTTTCCCATCCCATGAATCCATGATCCATTTTCTTCGCCAACGATCATTTTCCAAAAAATTATATAAATATATGTCTCCATATTTGTTTGTCATCGTTGTGTCACCCTCATGAGTTATTAGTGTTAGAAATGCAATATCTCGTCCTGCTCCATTTTAGATTTCTAGGTTCAAAAAAATTTCAGATTTTCCTCCTCTTTATCTTCTTTTGAATCATTTGAGTTCATCTTCGTATTTATTCACATCTAGCCCTGCTATGGAAGAATATATTTTGAGTCGTTTTGTGCATATATATCTCAGAGGAGAGAAGCATATTCAAAGTTCCTATATGAAAGGTGAGATGTTAATTTTGGGTGACCGGGACTTTATCATTGCGTAGATTTCAAATTTTCACTTCTATGTTTTCATAGTTTATTACTGATTTAACCGTGTGTTTAGTTGTTGTAAGGACTAGAACACGTATGCAACATATATGAAGGACAAAGAGATAAAGGTATTGTTTACTAGAGAACATCTTGAGGAAACAGAGGACCTGAAGTGCAACACAAGGAACCTAAAACAGTGCAGAAGATGTAGAGACAACAAAAGGGAGCACGTGACTTACATATGCTGTCTAATTAGTACAACAAAGCGGATTTGGTGGATGGAAAAGCACGTGCAACCAAGAGGTGGCGTGTGTTAGGAAGAAAGCAGTGATCAGAAGTCAAACGATGTAAAAGGAGCTTCTGTTGGTCTACTGGACAATAGAAGGTCTCAGGATAAGGAACATGGCTATAAAAGAATAAGAAGCTTTTCGCTTTAGGGTTAGCACTTTAGAGTTTTGTAAAGTGTGGTTGTTGTTTGTAGAATAGTTTGAAGTTCTTGTGGGTTTTATTGGTGAGTGAATAAAGAATGTGTGCAGCTGTTGTTGTACGGTAAGTTGGGTAGCTTTAGCATCTGACCAGGTACAAATGACTGGTGGTGAGTTTGTAGTTAATTGGTTCAAACATGTATTTAAGAGTGTTTGAGAAGAAACTAATATACGCTTTCAGTGGTGTTCGTAGTTCTTATTTATCTTCTGTGCACGAGTTATATTTTAACAATTGGAATCAGAGCTAACAACTGATCTGAGGTGTTTTAATCTCGAACATGTTTAGATCTTGGGAATGGAACTGAACACAGATGGTGTTGTCTCAAGTAAGAGCATCATACTTGGTACTAAGAGATATGGCTACTGGAAAGTCAGAGTGACGCAGCTCATTAGAGGGCAAGGTAAAGATGCTTGGACTGCTGTTGAAGAAGGATGGGAACCTCCATACGAGACGACTGAAGAAGGAACAAAGATATTGATAACATGTTTCTGGTATCAATCACCCAGTATAATTGTAGTATAAAGGGTTTTATCGATCAATAAGGACTCGTTCAAGGAGTTTAAATGCAATCAATGTTTAACAAGTTAAGCCAAGCATAAAAGGTTTTAAACTACCAACTACTGAATTGAAAACAAGGAAGAGCTAAGCAAAAGACAACATTAAACTAAAAAAGAAATGAAACTACAGAATCAATAACATGCAGTGAACTAGAAATGCAAGAACATAAATGAAGCAAGGTAAATCAATCAATTAAAGGGAGGTTCTGGGGATGAGATGGTGACTTCACTGGAGATCTTTAAGTTCACTATGTTGCTAAATCAATCAACACTAACAATGATGTTTCCTAGACAACAAGCTCATAAGCTAACCAGTTCAATCTCTTGACAAAGGCTATCAAATTCAAATCACTTCCTAATCTCAACTTCTGGTTGATGAAACATGAAATGAATAGGCATTAAGACTCAGCTCATTAATGTCAAATAACACTCTAGACAACCAATCTCTTGGGCTAGACATGGAATTCTCTAATATTATATTATCCGGCATTCCATCGAACACCTCTCGGGCGTGGAAACCTGAAAGCTAATCACCATTTGATCAGAATAGGATTAGTGTTATATACGCTAATCCAGAAGGAAATCTAAACATTTCTACCTATGGGCAAACTAGCTACCTAATGTTCTCCACCTACACATCTAACTCATCCCCAAAACCTAATGAATCTACTCAGATCTGAGATTCATCATCAAGAACACAAACCCATAAATCTCTAAATCATGCATAACTAGATAGATCTAGGAAAGATAAGCAAAATAATACAAAGAAGCAACACCAAATACTCAATAGATCCAAAGATATGAAGTTTACAAGATTCTGGAAATTCTAGAGCAAAATGAAGAAAAACCCTAATACAACTCGATTCTTCAGTCATTAGGCAAAGAGCCTTTTTATAGCAAGTTTAGGTAGCCCTAAAACACTAGCAGACAAAATAGAAAGTCGGTTTAATGGTGCTCGATCGGCCTGGTCGGTCGTGCACTCGATCGGTCTGGTCGGATGGCTCGATCGGATGCTTGGTCGATTGCTTCTCTGGTTCACTCGAACACTCGATTGTTTCCACTGCTCGGATCCTTATGCTCGATTGGATGAAACATTTACACTTGGTCGATTCGTCATGATTTGCTTCTTTTCCAATGGGTAAACACCTGTTTATGCACAAAAACTACAATGCATGCAATGCAAGGCCTAGATTCTACAAGTGAAGCAAAACAAGGCAAATATGCATAAAAGATCAAGTGATGAGACCTATAATGACAAAACAATACATAAAAATAGTATTAAAAAGAGTAAAATCTAGACACATAAACTCTCCCAAACTTATTCTTTGCTTGGCTTTAAGCAAATTCAAAGTAGGAAGAGATGTTTAAAGGTGAGGGTTCAGAACCAATACTTGTTGCTAAAGTAGCTAAAATCAATGTCCTTGTCTATAGCTCTAGAATACTTTAGCCATACTTATCTCAACACAAGATTTCATCAGTCATAGAACCTAGGCAAACATTCAAATCAACCATTCGTTTTAACATTCTATAAGTAGTAACCATGAATCAGATGTAAAGTGAATGCAAACTCATTTGGCTAGGTATGAAAAAGTTCAAGAGACAAGGAGTGTCTCCTTTAGAGATGGTTTAAACGTTTAAGTATAGGGATCTCTCAAAGAACAAGATTGAGATTTTGGGAGAATGCTAAAGGCAAGGACCAATAAATGCATACATGAATAACATCTTAACTACCCAAAATCCCCAAGTGGTATCCTAAATGTCTAAACCCATATGGTCATATTCTACCCTTTTAACTCTTTGTATCCCATATGGTCATATTCTAAGTCTTAGGAGAGTTTCTTATGATAAACTAGTGGATAGGGGGTTGTCTTAATAATCACTATGGTTCTCTTTCTTCTTATTACTTAAGACATCAAAGCTTTTTGCTATTGTCATCATTTTTTTTCTTTCCATTAAATTCCAGAACCATCTCTCTATACTTTGCATTCCCACACATCTTTCACTAGAACTTTTGAACTTTTCTGAAACTTTTACTCTCCTAAAGACTCAACTCATTCCCTCTTCATTTCTTTCTCTTTCTTTTCCACCATTCCAACAAATCCCAAAACCCAAGTAGAATCCATCCTAGTCCTATCCGATCCGAAAGATGCAAATCAGAACTACTCAAGATCCTATTCCTGTCGGCACAAACCTAACACGTTCTCTTAAAGCTTAATCCAAAAAATAGGCCTTCCACTCAGAATCAAATACAAGGCTTGAAGGAAAGGTTAAGGTTTTCAGGGTGTGGTTAACTGGTCAAGGTTATGACCAGCTACTTGGATCAACAAAAGGGTGGTAAAAAGAGGGGAAGAAGATCCAAGTATGTATACAAGGTATGCATGAGTTTGAAACAAATCAGAACCAGATAATTATCAATTCAAATTAAGGTTCTAATAAGTAAGGAATGACATCATATCAAAGCAAGCTTCAGTTTAGACTAGAATTCAGATAATGCGATCAAAGAATGATGCGGTCTCAATTCAAGCTCATACAATTGCATTAAACAACTATGGACGAGGGCATTGATTTTAAGTCTAATGAAACAGCAAGTTCTTTTGGTTATAATCATCCTAATCCCCTATGCAAATGCAATGATCCTAAATGCAACATCCTAAAGCAAGACGAATATGCAAATGCAACTATATGATCACTTTGATGTTTTAAAGATTTTTCTGAATTTTTTTCAAAATTTAGGGTTTTTGATGCACATAAATGAATGCAAGACTAAATGCTAAAAATTCGAAAATAAGAATCACAGAAAACATGATTAGATGCTATCCTAGACCCTCCCCCAAACTTAAATTACACAGTCCCTGTGTAATAAAAGAAAGGAGAATGATCTAGGATCTAAACGACAAAAAATCTAAATGAAATGCAACGGTATAAACAATGATATAGAGAAGGTGTGTACCTCATGGGTTGAAAAAGTAAGAGCTCATAGCTTGGCTCATCTAGTCATAGGTGTAGCCCGGGATGTTCTCCGCTTCGATGGTCTAGTGCATCGGATTGACTGGTTCTTCCACCGTGTACTCGGTTGAGTAATCGACCTACTGCTCGAGGGCTTGGTCGGATGCTTGATCGGGCATGTAATCGAGTGACTGCTCTTGTGCATCCTCAGATTCAGGCTCGGAACAGAGCTCTTGTTGCACTCGATCAGATGTTGTGTCTACTCGATCGAATTCATAATTTTGGTCGATCGGAGTCACCCTTAAATCTACTAATTCCTGAAACTAAAATGAACAACCAAAACACACAAATGCAACCCTAAACTTTATACATAAGGATACTGATGCGGACATCAAAACCAGAATAAACCGGGAGCAAACCAGTCCATACACCAAACCGATTCACATGGAGCATTTTGGAGAATGCTTGCCAATATGGAGTGCTGAACAAGCTCAAGGCCTAGGGTTAATTATTCACCAGCAAATTAACCCTAAGAAGACCAATGGTTCAGGAGAAATCATTTACCAAGAAACTGATTCGACGATGGTACATCCTCACGTACGAGCTGAAGTACTCCCAGACGGACCTGAAGTACTCGGTGACGAACCTGAGGTAGTACAAGACCAGATGAAGTTATTCCAAGAAGTTTTTCTTGTACCACGTAATGGTGTGTATGGACATTTGAATTGGAGCCTAGAAGACACTTTACACCATTCAAGGCCCATATCACACAAGAGTTGGTGCACCTCATCTCACATGATCTTTATGAAGGTTAAAATGGATGTTTCCTTAAATGGCACATTCCAAATATTCCCATGGCGACCTGGAGAGTTTCCATATCACTAAGAAGCTTCATTACACCTTCTAGGATGCACACACCACACTTGATCAGGAGGATCAATTCTGAGCTCTACTTACCTTATTTGGACCCGTTTGGCATCAACACACAACAGCTCCTTCATTCTTTGTTTGTGTGCGTGTTTAAAGATCTTTCTACCATCAAGAAGCTCCCAAGACACTCAACATATCCCCCAAAACCGTCCAGATATAAGCCCAATCTTATATCACCTCTATGGCCAAGGATTCCACCATAAAAACTCCAACGGCTAGTTTTTGATCACATATCTTATTTCTTTGTTTAGATTTTAGAATGTTGTACTCAGCCATATATAAGCTGATCATTAGTCACATTGTAAAAACACCCCCTTGATCATTTTAAAGTAATAGCAAAGTTTCTTCTTGTCAAAGTTCAAGTCTTTGTCATTGTTCTTCTTTAGTTCTTTGTGAGTGAGTCACTTAGATCTTTAGAAACCTGCGGATTAAGTTTGTTGTGTGATTCAACAACCTTCATTCGTCCATTGATCGAGTGAGTCGATTATCCCACTGATTGAGCGAGTCAATCACCTGAACTATCCCCTGAACCACCCCTTGATTCACGAGAGAGTGCTTCTGGCCAGCTCGTGAATTCCACCTTCCGCAAGCTAAGCTTGGAATCTCTTGATCATCAAGTGATCTAAAGTTTGGAGTGATTCCAATCTTGCATCATCTGGTATCAGAACTTCAAAAGTTCCTATCCAAGGTTGTTTCTTTTCAACCTATATTTCTTGTTATTTTGCTTTTTTTTTTGTTAATTATTTTTATTTTATCCAAAAAAAAAAACTAAAAATTTCGTTTCTTGCTTTATTCTTATAGATTCGCTTCAGTATCTTGTTTCAAAAAAAAAAATCACTATTTGCCTTAGTTTATTATTTATTTTGTTTTATTAATAGAAAAACCATAAAAATCATATTTCTTTTATTTTAAAATTAATTTTCGTAATTTTATTTTTATAAAATCAGAAAATAAAAATAAAAATTGTTTTTCCATTTTGCTATTTGAAATTTTCGAATTTATTTAAAGCAAAAAATATATATTTCCATATTTCTTTTTTTTACCATTTATTTGTTATTTCTTTTTTTTTTTGTTTTATCTTTTCTTGATACGTTCTTAATCTTTTTCTCTTTCTTTTGTTTTGTGCAAGAGAATATTGAAAGATTGTAGTCATGGAAGACTATTCAGAAGAATAATCAAGTCACTATGAGTCTAGTCTCAATGGATTTGAACATGATGAATTAAGCCATAATTGGTCTGATGAAGAAGCTAACTACGATGAACCACCATGACCTGGAGATGAATGCTCTTATTCTGAGTTTGAGACTGAACCGGAGCCACCAGATCATTCCCTAGAGGCCACCGGCCACCAAGATTGGTACAACGAAGAGTACGATCAAGCGAATGAAGCTGAACAATTCCATGGAGATGATTTATGGCGTGGAGATGATGTTACTAAAATCAGGAATGAAGAGGAGTCATGTTGTGAGGAGACTGATTCTCAGATCAATCAAGAAAAAGAAGACCTACATCATGAGGAAGAAGAGAGACCATGGTGTGAGATACCTTACTCCGACCATGAGGAAGATTACCGAGGAGAAATTGAATCTCAATTCAGTTTAGAAGAATGTCAATCAAGTCTTGGTTATAATTCAGAACTTGAAGAAGATTTTGATGACGAGCATGAAGCCGTAAGTGAGGCTGGAAGAGATAATTCAGAAGGAGAGTTTGTCAAAGAAGATGAAGAAGTAAGCAAGGTTGTAAGAGATGAGTCCCTTTACATTAATTTTGCAGGCCATCACCAAGGTCCATAAGCATATCTGCGTTGGCAACAAGAGATGGAAAATTGGTTATCATCTAATCAAATTCCAAAGGAGGAGAAGACGGTTTATGCGGAGGATACCTTAACCGAGGATGCGTTTAGGCGTTGGGAACAAGATGCATACATTCGTCTTGAATATGATGAACTAGAAGCTTCTTGGGAAGAAATGAAGCAACTTCTGTATAAAGGGTTCGTGGAGGATGAAAGCGACATGCGTCAATACAATTTACGCATCTACACTAATCCCGAGCCAAGAAGATGAATCCTAGCAACTCCGAAGTCTACACCTAAGAGAGCTTTAATCCCCAAGCCAAAGATGACGACTACAACTACTCTAAAGGAGAAGAATGAGTCTAAGTTAGCAGCTAATACAAGGAAAGATGAGACAAATTCAAACCCTCGAATTATTGCTACAAACCCGAGTGTAATTTCATTGCGTGACTCACAAGGCAAAGGAACTCAAGGTAAGTCTTCTAATCTTCGTAAGTTAAAAAAGTGATATGTTATAGGTGTCATAAGAGAGGACATTTTGCTGCAAATTTTTCAACTAGAAAAGTAGGAAGGTTAAAAATTATAGAGTTTAAACCGAATGCTAGTCTAGCTACAACAAGGTTAAAAAATTCAAGTTCTTGTACGATACACTTGCTCTTGTCAAAGAATGTTGATTCAGGTCAGACTATGGAGCACAAGGATAAAGAAGTTGAAAGAATTATGAGCATTGAGAAGCAACCATTAGAACTACTAGTAAGTGGAACTTATAACCTTATTCGATATTGCAATAATTCCACCATTCATCGTTACTTTATCTTTTCTGTTTTTAATAATTCAACTTCAAGTATAATGCACTTGATTTTATTGTCAAGTCTCGAGAAAGATACAGGAACCATAGAAGCATACAATCGCCATCAAGAAACTACATCCAAAAGGAGTTTAAATTTGGAGAAAACGGAGAAACTAGCAAGGCGTGATAACATGCACTCATATTCAAAGCTTAGATCGTGTTTCTCAGCCACTAAAGAAGAAGAAGATGTTGACTTCAACAATATCATGCTGAGAGAAGAACCACGTGATGCACTACGCATAGCCAAGCTACAACAATACTAAGGTAAGACCCTACACTCCAAAAATCGAATGAAGGCTAACTTGCTTTCTCTTGGTGCAAATTGTACAGTTTCGAGGTCGAAACTTTTTCAAGAGAGAGGGTATGATGCGGACATCAACACCATAATAAACCGGGAGCAAACCAGTCCACCCACCAAACCGATTCACATGGAGCTTTTTGAAGAATGCTTGCCTATATGGAGTGCTGAACAAGCTCAAGGCCTAGGGTTAATTATTCACCAGCAAATTAACCCTAAGAAGACCAATGGTTCAGGAGGAATCATTTATCAAGCAATTGATTCGACGATGGTACATCCTGACGTACGAGCTGAAGTCTCCCGGACGGACCTGAAGTACTCGCTGACGAAACTGAAGTAGTACAAGACCATATGAAGTTATTCAAAGAAGTTTTTCTTGTAACACGTAATGGTGTGTATGGACATTTGAATTGGAGCCTAGAAGACACTTTACACCATTCAAGGCCCATATCACACAAGAGTTGGTGCACCTAATCTCACATGATCTTTACGAAGCTTAAAATGGATGTTTCCTTAAATGGCACATTCCAAATATTCCCATGGCGACCTGGAGAGTTTCCATATCACTAAGAAGCTTCATTACACCATCTAGGATGCACCACACCACACTTGATCAGGAGGATCAATGCTGAGCTCTACTTACCTTATTTGGACCCGTTTGGCATCAACACACAACATCTCCTTCATTCTTTGTTTTTGTGCGTGTTTAAGGATCTTTCTACCATCAAGAAGCTCCCAAGACACTCAACATATCCCCCAAAATCGTCCAGATATAAGCCCAATCATATATCACCTCTATGGCCAAGGATTCCACCATAAAGACTCCAACGGCTAGTTTTTAATCACATATCTTATTTCTTTGTTTAGATTTTAGAATGTTGTACTCAGCGTTATATAAGCTGATCATTAGTCACATTGTAAAAACACCCCTTGATCATTTTAAAGTAATAACAAAGTTTCTTCTTGTCAAAGTTCAAGTCTTTGTCATTGTTCTTCTTTAGTTCTTTGTGAGTGAGTCGCTTAGATCTTTAGAAACCTGTGTATTAAGTTTGTTGTGTGATTCAACAACCTTCATTCGTCCATTGATCGAGTGAGTCGATTATCCCACTGATTGAGCGAGTCAATCACCTGAACTATCCCCTGAACCACCCCTTGATACACGAGAGAGTGCTTCTGGCCAGCTCGTGAATTCCACCTTTCGCAAGCTAAGCTTGGAATCTCTTGATCATCAAGTGATCTAAAGTTTGGAGTGATTCCAATCTTGCATCATCTGGTATCAGAACTTCAAAAGCTCCTATCCAAGGTTGTTTCTTTTCAACCTATATTTCTTGTTATTCTGCATTTTTTTTTGTTAATTATTTTAATTTAAAAAAAAAAAAACTAAAATTTTGTTTCTTGCTTTATTCTTATAGATTCGGTTCAGTACCTTGTTTCAAAAAAAAAAAAAATACTATTTGCCTTAGTTTATTATTTATTTTGTTTTAATAATAGAAAAAACAATAACAATCATATTTCTTTTATTTTAAAATTAATTTTTGTAATTTTATTTTTATAAAATCAGAAAATAAAAATAAAAATTGTTTTTCCATTTTGCTATTTTAAATTTTCGAATTTATTTGAAGCAAAAAAAATATATATTTCAATATTCCTTTTTATACCATTTATTTGTTATTAATTTTTTTTTTTTTTATCTCTGCTTGATACATTCTTAATCTTTTTCTCTTTCTTTTGTTTTTTGCAAGAGAATATTGAAAGATTATAGTCATGGAAGACTATTCAGAAGAAGAAGCAAGTCACTATGAGTCTAGTCTCAATGGATTCGAACACGGCGAATTAAGCCATAATTGGTCTGATGAAGAAGCTAACTACGAGGCACCACAATGGCCTGGAGATGAATGCTCTAATTCTGAGTTTGAGACTGAACCGGAGCCGCTAGATCATTCCCTAGAGGCCATCGGCCACCAAGATTGGTACAACGAAGAGTACGATCAAGCGAGTGAAGCTGAAAAATTCCATGGAGATGATTCATGGCGTGGAGATGATGTTACTCAAATCAGCAATGAAGAGGAGTCATGTTGTGAGGAGACTGATTCTCAATCAAGAAAAAGAAGACCTACATCATGAGGAAGAAGAGAGACCATGGTGTGAGATACCTTACTCCGACCATGAGGAAGATTACCGAGGAGAAATTGAATCTCAATTCAGTTTAGAAGAATATGAATCAAGTCTTGGTTATAATTCAGAAGTTGAAGAAGATTTTGATGACGAGCATGAAGCCGTAAGTGAGGCTGGAAGAGATGATTCAGAAGGAGAGTTTGTCAAAGAAGATGAAGAAGTAAGCGAGGCTGTAAGAGATGAGTCCCTTTACATTAATTTTGCAGGCCATCACCAAGGTCCAGAAGCATATTTGCATTGGCAACAAGACATGGAAAATTGGTTATCATCTAATCAAATTCCAGAGGAGGAGAAGACGGTTTATGCGGAGGATACCTTAACCGAGGATGCGGTTAGGCGTTGGGAACAAGATGCATACATTCGTCTTGAATATGATGAACTAGAAGCTTCTTGGGAAGAAATGAAGCAACTTCTGTATAAAGAGTTCGTGGAGGATGAAAGCGACATGCGTCAATACAATTGACGCATCCACACTAATCCGGAGCCAAGAAGATGGATCCTAGCAACTCCGAAGTCTACACCTAAGAGAGCTTTAATCCCCAAGCCAAAGATGACGACTACAACTACTCTGAAGGAGAAGAGTGAGTCTAAGTTAGCAGCTAATACAAGGAAAGATGACACAAATTCAAACCCTCGAATTATTGCTACAAACCCGAGTGCAATTTCATTGCGTGACTCACAAGGCAAAGGAACTCAAGGTAAGTCTTCTAATCTTTGTAAGTTAAGAAAAAGTGATATGTTATAGGTGTCATAAGAGAGGACATTTTGCTGCAAATTGTTCAACTAGAAAAGTAGGAAGGTTAAAAACTATAGAGTTTAAACCGAATGCTAGTCTAGCTACAACAAGCTTAAAAAATTCAAGTTCTTGTGTGATACACTTGCTCTTATCAAAGAATGTTGATTCAGGTCAGACTATGGAGCACAAGAATAAAGAAGTTGAAAGAATTATGAGCATTGAGAAGCAACCATTAGAACTACTAGTAAGTGGAACTTATAACCTTATTCGATATTGCAATAATTCCACCATTCATCGTTACTTTATCTTTTCTGTTTTTAATAATTCAACTTCAAGTATAATGCACTTGATTTTATTGTCAAGTTTCGAGAAAGATACAGGAACCATAGAAGCATACAGTGGCCATCAAGAAACTACATCCAAAAGGAGTTTAAATTTGGAGAAAACGGAGAAACTAGCAAGGCGTGATAATATGCACCCATATTCAAAGCTTAGATCGTGTTTCTCAGCCACTAAAGAAGAAGAAGATGTTGACTTCAACAATATCATGCTGAGAGAAGAACCACCCGATGCACTACGCATAGCCAAGCTACAACAATACTAAGGTAAGACCCTACACTCCAAAAATCAAATGAAGGCTAACTTGCTTTCTCTTGCTGCAGATTGTAGAGTTTCGAGGTCGAAACTTTTTCAAGAGAGAGGGTATGATGCGGACATCAAAACCATAATAAACCGGGAGCAAACCAGTCTACCCACCAAACCGATTCACATGGAGCATTTTGGAGAATGCTTGCCTATATGGAGTGCTGAACAAGCTCAAGGCCTAGGGTTAATTATTCACCAGCAAATTAACCCTAAGAAGACCAATGGTTCAGGAGGAATCATTTACCAAGCAACTGATTCGACGATGGTACATCCTGACGTACGAGCTAAAGTAATCCCAAACGGACCTGAAGTACTCGCTGACGAACCTGAAGTAGTACAAGACCAGATGAATTTATTCAAAGAAGTTTTTCTTGTACCACGTAATGGTGTGTATGGACATTTGAATTGGAGCCTAGAAGACACTTTACACCATTCAAGGCCCATATCACACAAGAGTTGGTGCACCTCATCTCACATGATCTTTACGAAGCTTAAAATGGATGTTTCCTTAAATGGCACATTCCAAATATTCCCATGGCGACCTGGAGAGTTTCCATATCACTAAGAAGCTACATTACACCCTCTAGGATGCACCACACCACCCTTGATCAGGAGGATCAATTCTGAGCTCTACTTACCTTATTTGGACCCGTTTGGCATCAACACACAACAGCTCCTTCATTCTTTGTTTTTGTGCGTGTTTAAGGATCTTTCTACCATCAAGAAGCTCCCATGACACTCAACATATCCCCCAAAACCGTCCAGATATAAGCCCAATCATATATCACCTATATGGCCAAGGATTCCACCATAAAGACTCCAACGGCTAGTTTTTGATCACATATCTTATTTCTTTGTTTAGATTTTAGAATGTTGTACTCAGCCTTATATAAACTGATCATTAGTCACATTGTAAAAACACCCCTTGATCATTTTAAAGTAATAACAAAGTTTCTTCTTGTCAAAGTTCAAGTCTTTTTCATTGTTCTTCTTTAGTTCTTTGTGAGTGAGTCGCTTAGATCTTTAGAAACCTGTGGATTAAGTTTGTTGTGTGATTCAACAACCTTCATTCGTCCATTGATCGAGTGAGTCGATTATCCCACTGATTGAGCGAGTCATTCACCTGAACTATCCCCTGAACCACCCCTTGATACACAAGAGAGTGCTTCTGGCCAGCTCGTGAATTCCACCTTTCGCAAGCTAAGCTTGGAATCTCTTGATCATCAAGTGATCTAAAGTTTGGAGTGATTCCAATCTTGCATCATCTGGTATCAGAACTTCAAAAGCTCCTATCCAAGGTTGTTTCTTTTCAACCTATATTTCTTGTTATTTTGCTTTTTTTTTTGTTAATTATTTTTATTTTATCCAAAAAAAAAAACTAAAAATTTCGTTTCTTGCTTTATTCTTATAGATTCGCTTCAGTATCTTGTTTCAAAAAAAAAATCACTATATGCCTTAGTTTATTATTTATTTTGTTTTATTAATAGAAAAACCATAAAAATCATATTTCTTTTATTTTAAAATTAATTTTCGTAATTTTATTTTTATAAAATCAGAAAATAAAAATAAAAATTGTTTTTCCATTTTGCTATTTGAAATTTTCGAATTTATTTGAAGCAAAAAATATATATTTCCATATTTCCTTTTTTTACCATTTATTTGTTATTTTTTTTTTGTTTTATCTTTGCTTGTTACGTTCTTAATCTTTTTCTCTTTCTTTTGTTTTTTTGCAAGAGAATATTGAAAGATTGTAGTCATGGAAGACTATTCAGAAGAAGAAGCAAGTCACTATGAGTCTAGTCTCAATGGATTCGAACACGACGAATTAAGCCATAATTGGTCTGATGAAGAAGCTAACTACGAGGCACCACCATGGCCTGGAGATGAATGCTCTAATTCTGAGTTTGAGACTGAACCGGAGCCGCTAGATCATTCCCTAGAGGCCACCGGCCACCAAGATTGGTACAACGAAGAGTACGATCAAGCGAGTGAAGCTGAACAATTCCATGGAGATGATTCATGGCGTGGAGATGATGTTACTCAAATCAGCAATGAAGAGGAGTCATGTTGTGAGGAGACGGATTCTCAGTTCAGTCAAGAAAAAGAAGACCTCCATCATGAGGAAGAAAAGAGACCATGGTGTGAGATACCTTACTCCGACCATGAGGAAGATTACCAAGGAGAAACTGAATCTCAATTCAGTTTAGAAGAATATGAATCAAGTTTTGGTAATAATTCAGAAGTTGAAGAAGAGTTTGATGAAAAGCACGAAGCCGTAAGTGAGGTGGGAAGAGATGATTCAGAATGACAACTTATCTAAGAAGATGAATAAGTAAATGAGGCTGGAAGAGAATCCCTTTACATTAATTGTGCAGGCCATCACCAAGGTCGAGAAGCATATTTGCGATGGGAACAAGACATGGAAGATTGGTTATCATCTAATCAAATTCCAGAGGAGGAGAAGACGGCTTATGCGGAAGATACCTTAACCGAGGATGCGTTTAGGCGTTGGGAACAAGATGCATACATTCGTCTTGAATATGATGAACTAGAAGCTTCTTGGGAAGAAATGAAGCAACTTCTGTATAAAGAGTTCGTGGAGGATGAAAGCGACATGCGTCAATACAATTGACGCATCCACACTAATCCGGAGCCAAGAAGATGGATCCTAGCAACTCCGAAGTCTACACCTAAGAGAGCTTTAATCCCCAAGCCAAAGATGACGACTACAACTACTCTGAAGGAGAAGAGTGAGTCTAAGTTAGCAGCTAATACAAGGAAAGATGAGACAAATTCAAACCCTCGAATTATTGCTACAAACCCGAGTGCAATTTCATTGCGTGACTCACAAGGCAAAGGAACTCAAGGTAAGTCTTCTAATCTTTGTAAGTTAAGAAAAAGTGATATGTTATAGGTGTCATAAGAGAGGACATTTTGCTGCAAATTGTTCAACTAGAAAAGTAGGAAGGTTAAAAACTATAGAGTTTAAACCGAATGCTAGTCTAGCTACAACAAGCTTAAAAAATTCAAGTTCTTGTGTGATACACTTGCTCTTATCAAAGAATGTTGATTCAGGTCAGACTATGGAGCACAAGAATAAAGAAGTTGAAAGAATTATGAGCATTGAGAAGCAACCATTAGAACTACTAGTAAGTGGAACTTATAACCTTATTCGATATTGCAATAATTCCACCATTCATCGTTACTTTATCTTTTCTGTTTTTAATAATTCAACTTCAAGTATAATGCACTTGATTTTATTGTCAAGTTTCGAGAAAGATACAGGAACCATAGAAGCATACAGTGGCCATCAAGAAACTACATCCAAAAGGAGTTTAAATTTGGAGAAAACGGAGAAACTAGCAAGGCGTGATAACATGCACCCATATTCAAAGCTTAGATCGTGTTTCTCAGCCACTAAAGAAGAAGAAGATGTTGACTTCAACAATATCATGCTGAGA
Source organism: Capsella bursa-pastoris (assembly GCA_036452645.1). Lineage (NCBI taxonomy): Eukaryota > Viridiplantae > Streptophyta > Magnoliopsida > Brassicales > Brassicaceae > Capsella > Capsella bursa-pastoris. Next base: position 12,772,040 of record CP144195.1, on the reverse strand, counting down.
GAAGAACCACCCGATGCACTACGCATAGCCAAGCTACAACAATACTAAGGTAAGACCCTACACTCCAAAAATCAAATGAAGGCTAACTTGCTTTCTCTTGCTGCAGATTGTAGAGTTTCGAGGTCGAAACTTTTTCAAGAGAGAGGGTATGATGCGGACATCAAAACCATAATAAACCGGGAGCAAACCAGTCTACCCACCAAACCGATTCACATGGAGCATTTTGGAGAATGCTTGCCTATATGGAGTGCTGAACAAGCTCAAGGCCTAGGGTTAATTATTCACCAGCAAATTAACCCTAAGAAGACCAATGGTTCAGGAGGAATCATTTACCAAGCAACTGATTCGACGATGGTACATCCTGACGTACGAGCTAAAGTAATCCCAAACGGACCTGAAGTACTCGCTGACGAACCTGAAGTAGTACAAGACCAGATGAATTTATTCAAAGAAGTTTTTCTTGTACCACGTAATGGTGTGTATGGACATTTGAATTGGAGCCTAGAAGACACTTTACACCATTCAAGGCCCATATCACACAAGAGTTGGTGCACCTCATCTCACATGATCTTTACGAAGCTTAAAATGGATGTTTCCTTAAATGGCACATTCCAAATATTCCCATGGCGACCTGTAGAGTTTCCATATCACTAAGAAGCTACATTACACCCTCTAGGATGCACCACACCACCCTTGATCAGGAGGATCAATTCTGAGCTCTACTTACCTTATTTGGACCCGTTTGGCATCAACACACAACAGCTCCTTCATTCTTTGTTTTTGTGCGTGTTTAAGGATCTTTCTACCATCAAGAAGCTCCCATGACACTCAACATATCCCCCAAAACCGTCCAGATATAAGCCCAATCATATATCACCTATATGGCCAAGGAATCCACCATTAAGACTCCAACGGCTAGTTTTTGATCACATATCTTATTTCTTTGTTTAGATTTTAGAATGTTGTACTCAGCCTTATATAAACTGATCATTAGTCACATTGTAAAAACACCCCTTGATCATTTTAAAGTAATAACAAAGTTTCTTCTTGTCAAAGTTCAAGTCTTTGTCATTGTTCTTCTTTAGTTCTTTGTGAGTGAGTCGCTTAGATCTTTAGAAACCTGTGTATTAAGTTTGTTGTGTGATTCAACAACCTTCATTCGTCCATTGATCGAGTGAGTCGATTATCCCACTGATTGAGCGAGTCAATCACCTGAACTATCCCCTGAACCACCCCTTGATACACGAGAGAGTGCTTCTGGCCAGCTCGTGAATTCCACCTTTCGCAAACTAAGCTTGGAATCTCTTGATCATCAAGTGATCTAAAGTTTGGAGTGATTCCAATCTTGCATCATCTAGTATCAGAGCTTTAAAAGCTCCTATTCAAGGTTGTTTCTTTTCAACCCATAGTTCTTGTTATTTTGCTTTTTTTGTTAATTATATTTATTTTATAAAAAAAAAAACTAAAAATTTTGTTTCTTGCTTTATTCTTATAGAGTCGCTTCAGTACCTTGCTCCAAAAATAAATAAATTATTATTTGCCGTATTTTATTATTTATTTTGTTTTATTAATAGAAAAAACCATAAAAATCATATTTCTTTTATTTTAAAATTAATTTTCGTAATTTTATTTTACAAAATCAGAAAATAAAAATAAATTTTTTTTTTCCATTTTGGTATTTGAAATTTTCGAATTTATTTGAAGCAAAACCTTTTTTTTTACCATTTATTTGTTATTTTCTTTTTTTTTGTTTTATCTTTACTTGATACGTTCTTAATCTTTTTCTCTTTCTTTTGTTTTGTGCAAGAGAATATTGAAAATTGTAGTCATGGAAGACTATTCAGAAGAAGAAGCAAGTCACTATGAGTCTAGTCTCAATGGATTCGAACACGACGAATTAAGCCATAATTGGTCTGATGAAGAAGCTAACCACGATGCACCATCATGGCCTGGAGATGAATGCTCTAGTTCTGAGTTTGAGACTGAACCGGAGCCACCAGATCATTCCCTAGAGGCCACGGCCACCAAGATTGGTACAACGAAGAGTACGATCAAGCGAGTGAAGCTGAACAATTCCATGGAGATGAGTCATGGCGTGGAGATGATGTTACTCAAATCAGCAATGAAGAGGAGTCATGTTGTGAGGAGACTGATTCTTAGATCAACCAAGAAAAAGAAGACCTACATCATGAGGAAGAAGAGAGTGATCATGAATTAGTCCAGCGAATACATTTTCACTATCAAATCGATTAGGTACTCGAGCATGGCAATCAATTGGGTTGGTCGAGTGTCTCGATCGTTTGCCTGGTCAAGTGGTACCTGAAAATCAAGACAGACAAGCAAACCAAATCAGTATTTAAAGTAAAAGTAATATAGACCTTAATCTTGCTAAATTGAAATCCAAATTAGAACAACTTAAACGTCGAAATGGCAGCGACACCAAATTGAGGACATGTTTCTGATGGTAATGGTATCAATCACCCAATATAATTGGAGTATAAAGGGCTTTATCGATTCATAAGGACTCGTGCAATCAGTTTAAATGCAATCAATGTTTAACAAGTTAAGCCAAGAATAAAAGGTTTTAAACTACCAACTACAAAATTGAAAACAAGGAAGAGCTAAGCAAAAGACAACATTAAACTAAAAAAGAAATGAAACTACAGAATCAATAACATGCAGTGAACTAAAAATGCAAGAAGAGCACGGCTACCTCATAACCTTCTAGGACATCCTCCACATTTACACAATAAAGAGTGGCCGAACTAGAGGTACCTTCTATCTCAGCCCGCTGGCCGGGTTCCGAGTCTTTGACGACTTCCCCGACAAGGACAAACAGTACCGAAGCGGCTATTTCTTCTTCCCGGTGAACCCTGATACCTTTGGTGATCTGCAGGAGCTGCTTGTCCCGCACTGGTCTCAGAAACCTGGTAGAACTGCGAGGAGATTCGAAAAATTCTTGCGATCATCTATCAGCTCGGGGTACTAACTCGTTTTCTCTTTTCTTCTTTTTAGCTTCCCTTGACCGCGGGCCATTGTCTCAAACCTTCGCGGACTACTTCCTCACGTTCTGCGGTGCTGAAACTGCCTGGGACTCCTTCACCTGCCCTAGGATCCGTGAGGCCGGCGCCCGCATCCGTACTCGGTTCCTTACTATCTCTTCTCCTCAGTCCGCCCCTCCCAAGATGAACTACCGCAAAGAGAGGGCTCACAAGAAAAATATGGAACTGAAAGAGAAGGAGCTAAAGAAGAAAATGGCTGCCGCGCTGACGGACACCACGGCCAAAGTTTCCTCGAAGGAGAAGTCCTCCAGTTCGGTCGCTCCCCCGGAAGACAAGGGCCGCGAGGTGATCACTCTTCCCGACAGCGACCTTAGCGCCGAATCCCCCGCTGCTCGCTCAGCTCCTGAAGAGGGCCAGGCCAGTGGGCCAAAAAAGCGGAAAGCCGCAGAACCTGCGCGCCCGGTACGTGCGAGCTCCAAGCCCCGAACTGAGGAGAAGCACGTTGAGACCCCCGCTTCGAAGGGCTCTTTGCCCGCGGCCCCGAGTCCTGCTGACCCGAAATCAACTCCGAGGCGCGAACTCCCGAGTAACCTACTTACTGACAGCTCACTTTTAATATGCAATCAACCCTGGACTAACATTAAGGCCTCATTTTTATCTCCGCCAAAATCCCTGGCCGACATGATGCGGAGCTTCAGCCGCCCCGGAGCTCGGGTTCCTGCCTTCAAGGATATGTCTGTGAACAACCGGGAGGACTACTTCCGCTTTGCCGAGAAGGTTGGCGAGGTGAGCCTACTTTCCCTTACTTTGCATGTGGTTACGCTTCCACCTTTGCCAATACCTTCTTCTCTTTGGCAGATGCTATTTGATTTTAACAGCTCGGTGGCTCATTACGAAGAGCAGCTCTTCGCCAGCCCCTCAGCCACCGAAATAGGAGTTCTGCAAGCTCGGATCTCCGACTTAGAGAAGGAGGTGAAGAAGCACAAATCCATGGAGGCCTCCACCCGGGCTGAGGTGGAAAAGGCGGCGAAATTCAACAAGAAGCTCAAAACCGTCGAGCTTGATCTTCAGATCGCCGAATCCTCACTGGAGACTTGTCAAGACAAGCTAAAGCTGGCTGGGGAACTGTACCTGCAGGCGACCACCGCTGAAACAGAGGCGAAGAAGGAGCTCAAGGAGATCAAACTCAGAAATCAGCTCCTGGAAGCAGGGAACAGCTCCGAGATGGAGAGGGTACGAAGAGAGGAGCGGAGGAAAACGTGAGCCGAGCTTCGAGAAACGATCGACAAGATCGGGTCGCATCTCGAGGATCATGACCGCTTACTCCCCCACGCAATCCGAGCCGCTGAGATCACCGCCAACCGGATGTTGGTAGAGGAGATCAAGAAGGGCGAGATCGCCGACCTGAAGGAGGAGCTCGAAACCTTAAAAGCCGACGAGCAGGCTGCTCGTCTTGAGGTTGAAAAGGTAAAGGACTTAACGTTTGACCCTACATCGTATACTGCTCTATTGGCAGATACTTCCCCCGAACTCAGACCTGATCCAGCTCCTGCTCCCCTTATGATCGAGGAGCCTACTTCTGACCCCCCTGTTGTACCGAACCAGGAACTGGAGGCAATCCAGCCGGGCCTTAGCAAGGAGGTAAATGCTTTTATGAACCCCGGGGGTGATGAAACACTTGTGGGCGACGCGACTGGCACTCCCTTGGCTTGCTCCGAAGACCCTGCTGCAGACTCCGGATTTACCTAACTTTCTGTTCGGGGTTGTACTGGTCTTTAGACCCCCCTTTTGTTTATTGCTATTATTACTTTTGTGTTCGGTTACTTTTTATTTTACGAACTTCTTGAGACTTATGCTCGGGTGTTTTTGACCACGGAGGTCGCACCTTTTAATTGCTTTAATGTCTGCTAAGTTTGCTTTATGCTGCTTTTAAGTTGAGGAAACGATTTATTACCACTCTCTTTTTAAAAGAACTTAATACTATTAGCTGGACTCGACTAATCGAGCTGCCTACGTACCCAAAAGGGGATCAAGCACACCGTAGTTCAATTACAAGTGTTTTGTTACTATAGACTCTTTTTTAAAAGGTGTAGAATCACTTTAGACGCAAGGCATTCCACGACCTGGGGACTTTCTTCTCGGACAGTTCCTCCAGGCGGTAAACCCCATTGCGTACCTCGGCGATAACTCTGTAAGGGACCTCCCAATTCACGCCAAGTTTTCCGGCGTTAAGCTCTCTTGTATTTTCATAGACTTTTCTTAGCACGAGATCGCCCACGTTGAGATCACGACCCCGAACTCTTGAGTTATAATACTTCGCGATCGTGCTCTGATAATGCTGTAAATGAACTAAAGCCCAATCGCGTTTCTCCTCGATGAAATCGAGGGCATCCCGAAGGGATTCCTCATTCTCTATGGGCATTGTGGGGTTCATGGTTGCCCGGACTCCTGGTACAACAAGCTCGGCCGGGACCATTGCCTCCGTCCCATACACCAAAGAAAAAGGCGTTTCATGTGTTGCCCGCCGAGGCGTGGTTTGGATTGCCCATAACACGCCTTGTAGTTCCTCGGCCCACCGACCCTTCTATGAATCCAACCTCTTCTTTAGGTAAGCCAATACTACTTTATTCATAGCTTTGGCCTGGCCGTTCCCCTGCGGGTAGAGGGGTGTGGACTTGCTCAACTGGATCTTTCAGTGGGCGCAAAAAGCTTCGAACTGGCTTGATACGAACTACGACCCATTATCAGTCACTATTTCGTACGGAAGTCCGTGACGGCAAATCACGTCCTTCCATACGAACTGCTGGATCTGAGAACTCGTTACGGCGGAATACGCAGCCGCCTCCACCCATTTGGAAAAGTAATCAGTGAGGACCAACATTAATCTCACCCCCCTTGTCGATTTATGCAACGGCCCTACTATGCTCATTGACCACCTCATGAACGGATAGGGAGCTGAGGTTGACGACATGAGTTCCGAGGGCTGATGAATAGTGGGGGTGTTTTTTTGGCACTTCTCACATTTTCTTACAAACTCCTCGTAGTCCGCTTTCATCGTCGGCCAAAAGAAACCGTATCGCTTGACTTTGATTACCAGTATTCGGGCTCCTGCATGATCCCCATTGGGCCCATCATGGATTGACCGCATCACTATCCCCGGCGACTTACCAGCGATGTAAGTTAAGTAAGGACCCCCAACGCTGCGACGGAGACGCCCTCGTTGTGTAGGCAGAATCGGGCCGATATAGTTCTAACCTTCCGAGCTTGCCACTTGTCCTGGGGTAGCTTACCTCCCCTTAGGTAAGCTAGGATGGGGGCTCTCCAGTCCGCCTCTTGGTCCTCCTCTGGGAGCTCTGAGAGACCTTCTGGCCTTCTCTCCCAAGGTTCCTTACCGTGGGGGAACCGGGCTGCTGGAGTCTTAGCCGATGCTTCAAAGTTCTCCTCACCTGTGAGAACTGGGAGATCTTCCGGCGTTGAAGCGTTCCCTTGAGGTTCGACAGCCTTGGTGGGGACGACGGGTAGCTCGTGCACTATTTCCCCCCTATCAAGCCGACGTTGCATTGACCTCGTAAGGATGTTTACCTCGCTCAAGCAAACGCTAGGGTGCTCCAGGACTTCCACCGGGATAATCCGTGTGAAGGCGGGATCCGAGGTCGAGGCAAGGGACGCCAACGAATCGGCAGCCGAGTTCTCGCCCTAGGAATTTTTATCAACTCGAACTGCTTAAATCGCCCGGCTAGTTCCTTCGCCATGGCTAAGTAGGCTCCCATGCGCCCGTCTTTTGCCTCGTACTCCCCCGAGAACTGACTCGCCACAAGTTGTGAGTCGCAGAAGGCACGAAGACGATGGACTCCAATTCCTACGGCCAACCGAAGTCCCGCTAGCAGTGCTTCATACTCAGCTTCGTTATTCGAGGCGTCGAACGCTAATCTAAATGACTGCTCAATCACCTCGTTAGTGGGTGCGCGTAGCCTCACTCCGACACCACTGCCGTGTTTGGATGAGGCCCTGTCAACGTGTAGCGTCCACGGAACTTCCTCTTCACCTTTTTCTCTGGCAATCGGTAGTTTGATCAGGAAGTCGGTGAGCACCTGTGATTTGGCGGCAGTTCGGGCTCGGAACTCTAGGTCATACTCGTTGAGCTCGATTGCCCATTTCGCCATCCGCCCAGATTGGCTCGGACTGTGAAGAATAGTTCGCAATGGCTGCGAGGTTAGAATCACAATCGTGTGCGACTGAAAATTTGGCCGAAGTTTCCTAGCCGAGGTGACCACGGCCAAAGCTAACTTCTCCATCATAGGGTAGCGAGCTTCAGCTCCTATGAAGGTTTTACTTATGTAGAATACCGGCCTTTGTTCCCCCCTTTCTTCCTTTACCAGTATTCTGCTCACGGCGTGCTCGGATACCGCGACGTACAGAAACAGGGGTTCCCCAAGCTCGGGCTTGGCCAGAACAGGAGGGTTAGACAAATATTGCTTGAGCTGCCCGAATGCTCCTTCACACTGCTCGTCCCACCGGAAGTTCTTGTTGCCTTTCCAGAGGAGTTCGAAAAAGGGTAAGCACTTATCTATTGGACCTCGAGACGAATCTATTTAGAGCCGCAACCCTCCCATTCAGGCGCTAAACTTCACGGAGGTTCCGTGGTGAAGTCATTGACAGAAAGGCCTTTATCTGCCTAGGATTCGCCTCAATCCCCCTTTCGATCACAATATAACCTAGGAATTCTCCCGAGGGGACCGCGAATGTGCATTTGGTTGGGTTTAACTTCATGCCGAATTTGTTGAGGATCGAAAAACACTCCTCGAGATGTCCGACGTGCTGGTTGGATTTCATCGACTTCACCAACATATCGTCAATGTAAACTTCCATAGTTTTTCCTAACAGCTCGGCGAACATCCTGTTCACCAACCGTTGGTAGGTAGCTCCAGCATTTTTTAACCCAAACGGCATCATTTTGTAGCAAAATGTCCCCCGATCCGTGGTAAAAGATGTCTTTTCTTGGTCGTCGGGATGCATCATGATTTGGTTGTATCCCGAAAAAGCGTTCATGAATGTTAATAGTTCGTGCCCCGAAGTGGACTCCACCTACCGGTCGATATGCGAAAGGGGGAAACTATCCTTAGGGCAAGCTTTGTTTAGATCAATGAAATCAACACAGACCCGTGACTTGCCATTCTTCTTTATGACTACCACCGTGTTTGCTAGCCACTTCGGGTACTGGACTTCCCGGATAAGGCCCGCCTCGAGCAAGCGGTCCACTTCGGCGTTCACCACTTCAGCCCGCTCCTTTCCCAACTTTCTACGCTTCTGCCGAACTAGCTTGAAAGTGGGGTTGACATTGAGTTCATGAGATATCACGTCGGTGCTGATACCAACCATTTCCTTCACTTCCCATGCAAAAGTTGACTTATTCCTACGTAAGAAGCTAATCAGCTCCTCCTTAAGTTTTGGGGGCAAGCCTGCCCCAATTTTTACCTTCTGGTCGGGGAACAACTCATTCAATTGGATTTTTTCGTAGAGGTCGCCGCTCAGCTTGCTCCTCATCGGGTTCTTGGCGACCACGAGCTGTGGTTGCTATTGGACCAATAGCTTGTGCCCAGCCAGATAACAACTTCTAGCCGTACGCTGACTGCCAAGTATCTCACGGACTCCGTTAGGTGTTGTAAACTTGACGCACTGGTGGTAAGTGGATGAACTGCCTTCATCTGATGCAACTACAGAGTCCCTAAAATGGCGTTATAGGCCGCTGGTCGGTCGAAGACGGTGAACTCTTCCATCTTGGACAACCCTTGCACGACAACCGGGAGAGTTATTATACCCAAGGACATCGAGGTCTCGCTGGTGAATGATACCAAGGGAGCCGGAGGTCCGACGATATGACTCCTGTTGATACCCATCCTTGTGAGAGTATCCAGGAAGATCAGATCTACCGAACTTCCCGTATCGACCAGTATCCTGCACACCTCGTGGTTCGCCACGTCCAGGGTTATGATTAGCGCGTCGTCGTGAGGGGAGTCTAGGTCCTCTATCTCTTTCTCCGAGAAAGTTATCTCGGGGTAGACTTCGCACGTCTTCTGCCTCTTCGGGGTTGACTCATTTAGTTTCCTCTGGTGATCTTTTATGGACCTTATAGAATTCCGAAATATCCTGGACCCGCCCATGATCACGTTGATACGTTTCTTCGTTCCCTGGGGGATCTCTTCGATAAGTGCCTTTGTGTTTTTGGTCGGGGGGAGCTCCTCCTCCTCTGGAGCCACTTCAGCTACGAGCTGAACTGCATTTTGTGCCTGGTCGAGCTCGTCAATTGTTATATCTGGCATTCCTCCGCTCATGAATCTCTCTGCGAGCAGGTGCATGAGCTTCTTGCAGTTCCGGGTAGCGTGTCCGGCCACCTTGTGGAGTTCGCAGAAGGAATCGTCTTCCTGCTCCTCCAGGGTCCATTTATTGCTGGGTAAGGCCCCATTCCTACCTCGCGGTCTGAACCCCTGTTTCGAAGGTGCGCCCTTCGGACCTCCCGTCTGGTGGTCTACTGCGAAAGTACCCGGCCCCGGTCGCTGACCCTGCGAGTTCCGCCTGGCCCCTTGATCGAAGTTCGGCTTGGGAGTTCGTTTGTATTTCTTGGCGAGTGCGGCCTTCTCCTCCTCTGCTACGATCCAGTTCGATGCTCGATGGAGGGCGTCCTGGATACTAGAGGGGCGATTAACCGTCAACTCCTCGTTGAGTCGGGACTCGTGCCACAGGCTATTTTTGAGGGCGGATAACGCCGCCGAATTGGAGAGTCCGGGAATCTGGACCATTATTTCCTTGAACTTGGTGATGTAAGACCGGAGTGAGTCATTCGGTCCCTGACTCAAATTCCACAACTGGGCGTCGGTCACACCCACTCCTATGAAACTCGAATATTGCTTCACGAACGTGGTAGATTGCTTCTCTGGTTCACTAGAACACTCGATCGTTTCCACTGCTCGGATCCTTATGCTCGATCGGATACAACATCTACACTTGGTCGATTCATCCTGATTTGCTTCTTTTCCAAGGCCTAAATTCTACAAGTGAAGCAAAATAAGGCAAATATGCATAAAATATCAAGTGATGAGACTTAACAATGCATAAAACTAGTGCTAAATTGAGTAAAATCCAGACACATCAGATATCTAAACCCAAAGCTAGATGGACAACGGATGAGAAAATTCTGTCCAAGTTCAATGCTAGGGCTATGAATGCTATTTTCAGTGGAGTGGATGAAGATGAGTTTAAGCTCATTCAAGGTTGCAAGTCAGATAAACAAGCATGGGAAATTCTCCAACAATCTCATGAGGGGACCTCGAATGTGAAAAGAACAAAGTTAGACAACTTAGCAACTCAGTTTGGGTATCTTAAGATGGAACCAGATGAATCTATACTTAAGTTTAGCTCAATGATCAGAGGATAAAAAACTTTAAAGAAGCTTCTTAGATGTTTTCCTGCTAAATATGCAGCTCATAAAGCTGTTATGAGGGTGGCTGGAACACAAAATCTATTACATTTGCTGAACTAGTAGGTCTACAGAATTCTGAAGAGATGGAAGTTGATGCTCACAAGACAAAGACGTCAAAGTCTAATGCCTTTCAAGGTGAACAAGAGAGTGATAAGTTTCAGGAGATAAAGGATAGCATGTCACTATTGGCCATAAACTTTGGCAAGGCGTTAAAGCGGGTAGAAAGAAGTCAACCTACTGATTCAGGAAGATGGAATAACAGTGACAAATATAAGTCTGGAGGAAGGCAATTTAGATTTGAAAATGACGATGGTGGAAGGAAGAAAGAATTTCATTGTTTTAAATGTGGTGGTTATGGTCACATAAAACCTTAGTGTCCTCTTACAAAGAGAAAAGAAATCAAGTGTCAAGAATGCAGGACACACAAAGTTTGAATGTCCTAACAAGAATAGAGCAAAAGAAAAATCTCTTCTAAGCTTCAGTGATTCAGACTCAGATGAACTGCTAAACTTTGTTACCTTCATAGCTGATACATAATCTGAAACTGTCCATCCAAACAAAGACTCTGAAAGTGATAAGGACCTCAATCCCAAGGAAGAGTACCAAACCTTGTATGACAGTTGGGTGAAACTGAGGAGTGATAAATTGATCTTATAAAAGAAAATCTCTCCTTAGAGGCAAAACTCGAAACTCTAAAGTGAGAAGCTAAAGAAGAAGATCGAAAACTTCTCATGAGTTCAAATCTAGTTGCTCAGAAACTTCAGAGGAATCTGGAGTTCATTCAAGCTGAATATCTGAAAAAAAGGGATAAGGTTGTTCGATTTGAGAATGAATTGAATGAAAAGCACAAACATATCAGAATGCTGAATACATGAATCTGGACAAGATTTTGTCAATGGGAAGGACAAACTCTCAAAACCATGGTCTCGGGTATCACAGTAGAAGCTGCAATGATAATCAGAAAGACACTAAGAACATCAACTTAGTCAGTGGTGGTCATCTGAAAGAGACATTATCTACAGACCTGTTTTCTGGAAACAAGATTAGAAGAACTAAAGTTTTCAGCAAGTATCAAATTATGGGTCACTACTACAAGTGGATACTGCTGCAATAATTTCCATAGGATGGATCACTGCTACAAGTTCTGAGACAAGGTTCAACTACTTTGGGGTCTGAATCGTTGTCATATCGAACCCACTCAGTTTTGCTCTATCTGGATCAAGAAAAAGGATCTGTATGGAGATCTCAAGAAAGATATTTCAGAGTTAACAGCCGTGAAATTGTATGAAGTAGAAGAGGGTTTGTATGTTAAAGTGTATGATCTTGCTCAACTCAGAAAAGAAAACTCAATGTAGCTGGTCTGTTATTGATCCAAGGTGGTGTACTGAAGCTGCTCAAGTTGCTCTCACCTCAACTACTCAAACTGAAGAATTTTCATGGTACTTTAACAGTGGTTGCTCTCGACATATGACATGTGATGCTTATGTTCATAAAGATTACTCTACTATTTCTGGAGGAAGAGTGACTTTTGGAGATGGTGCAAAAGGAATTATCAAAGGCAAAAGGAGAATTGACAGAACAAATCAACTAAATCTATCAAACGTCTATCTGGTTGAAGAGCTTTAGGCTAATCTTATTAGCATAAGCCAACTGTGTGATGATGATCTTAGTGTTACCTTCACTAAAAAGGATTGTAATGCTTTAGATGAAGGGGGTAAAAGAGTGCTAAAGAGAATGAGATCCAGCAACAACTGTTACATGTGGGATAATTCAGGAACATTCATGACAGCAACGGTCTCAAAAGTGGATATGTGGCATCAGCGTCTTGGGCATGTCAATACACAAAGCTTGATCAAGATTGTTAATGCTGAAGTATTCAGAGGAATACCAAAGTTACAAGGAAAAAGTAAAAGTGTGTGTGGAGCATGTAGCAAAGGGAAACATATCAAGGTTCAACCAAAAAAGGTTGCTGAAATAATCTCATAGAGAATTTTAGAGCTTGTTCACATGGATCTCATGGGACCAGTTCAAACTAAAAGTTTAAATGGTAAGAGATACACATTTGTCTTGGTGGATGACTTTTCAAGGTTCTCATGGGTTCGCTTCTTAAGAGAAAAATCTGAAGCTATTGAGAGTTTTAAGATTCTTGCTCTTCAACTCCAAACTGAAATGGGTAGCATCATTCATACTCGAAGTGACCATGGAGGAGAATTTTAGAATTAAGAGTTCACCAAATTCTGTAGTATTTATGGAATCAGACATCAGTTCTCTGCTCATAGAACTTCTCAGCAGAATGGCATTGTTGAAAGGAAATATAGGACGCTTCAAGAAATGGCAGGAGCTATGATTCATGGAACAATGTGTCTCCGAGATTTTGGGCTGAAACCATAAACACTGCTTCCTACATCATCAAAAGTGTTTATGTGAAACAGGGAAGTAATACAAAACCATATGAGATTTGGAAAGGTAAGATACCAAACCTATGTTACTTTCATACGTTTTGATGTAGTTGCTATATTCTGAACAACAAGGATCATTTGGGAAAGTTTGATGCAAGAAGTGATGAAGGGATATTCATGGGGTATGCAACAAATAGTATGACATATAGAGTTTACAACAAAAGACTGAAGAGAGTTGAAGAATCCGTGAATGTTGTGTTTGTTGACAAGAGTCCTACATAACTGTTTCATGTGGCTCAGGATGATGAGAATGTTTAGAAGACTGAAATTGTGAATGAGTATGAACCTCCTCAAGGTCAAGCTATAGATGACAAGAAGATGTCTGAGGGAGAATCTCAAGATATTGAAACGCCAGAGGAGTCCAAATCAACTTCAGGGAAATGCTGCAACATTCTTGCTTTGTGTCAACAACAGAACCTAAAGACATCTTAACAGCTCTGGAAGATGAATTCTGGTTTAGTGTGTGCCTGAAGAAATAAACTAGTTCAGCCGTCACGATGTTTGGGATCTTGTTCTAAGACCTCCAAATGTGAACATTGTGGGGACCAAGTGGATTTTCAAAAACAAGATTGATGAAGATGGAACTGTAACAAGAAATCGTGCTCGATTAGTAGCTCAAAGATATTCTCAAATCGAAGGGATTGATTATGATGAAACATTTGCACCTGCTGCAAGATTGGAATCAATTCGTCTTCTCTGTGGAATTTTATGCATCTTTCATATCTAACTCTACCAGATGGATGTGAAGAGTGCATTTCTAAATGGGGTCATTCAGGAAGAAGTGTTTGTGTCTCAGCCAAAAGGTTTTAAGGATCCAAAGTTTCCTGATCATATTTACAAACTCAAGAACGCTCTATATGGTCTGAAGCAAGCACCACGTACTTGGTATGAACGGCTGACATTATTCCACATTGAGATGGGGTTCAAGAGAGGAAGTGTAGACAAAACCTTGTTTATTCTGCAAGTGGACAGAGAAATGCTGATTGTGAAAATCTATGTTGATGACATAGTTTGTGGAAGCACTCAACAACATCTCGTGAACCTGTTTTTGAAAGCTATGACTCAAGAGTTTGAAATGAGCATAGTCGGTGAGATGAACTACTTCTTGGGTCTTCAAATAAAATAGACCGCAGATAGAATTCATATCTTTCAAGGAATATATGCAAAGAGTCTTATTCAACGGTTAGGGATGCAAACTAGCAAAACTGCTAGAACACCGATGAGCATGACCACTATGTTATCAAAGGATGAGAGTGGAGATTCATTTGATGAGAAGCTCTACAGAGCTATGATTGGAAGGCTACTATATTTGACAGCAAGTAGATATGATCTCTGCTTAAGTGTTGGTGTGTGTTCTCGATACCAGGCGAATCCAAAGCATCTCACTTTAATGCAGTCAAACATATTCTGAAGTATGACAAAGGTACAACTGATAAAGGGTTATTTTACACTAACCAAACTAATCAGAATTTAGTTGGTTTTTGTGATTCAGATTGGGCAAGAAACCTAGATGACCGAAGGAGTACTTCTGGTGGGTGTTTCTTTTTGGGGAACAATTTGATTTCATGGCATAGTAAGAAACAAGCGTGTGTGACTCCATCAACTGCTGAAGTAGAGTATATTGCAATGGGAAGCTGTTGTACTCAACTTCTATGGATGAAACATATGCTAGGTGACTATGTTATGGATTCTGAAACCTTTGCTATCTACTGTGATAACACATGTGCCATCAATATTTCAAAGAATCCAGTTCAACATACTCGTTTTAAGCATATTGACATACGGCACCATTTCATTCGTGATCTTGTTGAAAATAAAACTGTTGAAATCACCCATGTTACTTCTGAACAACAGCTAGCTGATATCTTCACTAAACCCTTGGATTTGGACACTTTTGTGCATATACAAAAGTCCATCGGTTTATGTGAACACTAATGCTCAGCTTGATTAAAAGTGCTGCAACAGATTCTCTGTACAAAGAAGAAGAACTTCTATCTTTTACTTATATTAAACTTAAAACTCTTGCTAGCTAATCTTTCAGGTGATAAATTATCTCTCTCGAGTTCCAAATTGAGGAGGTTCCAGGTGTTGTGAAAAAACCAGAGGGAAAACTAAAAAAAAAGGAATTAAACAAAAAAATCTTGAAAAGAAATAGAATAAAGTGTTCTTTATAGGAAAGAGATTGATGTTCTATCTCTTTGTTTTGGTTCACAAAAATTACAGAGTTCTATTCTTTGCCTACCTGGAATCTGTTGCTTTTACTTCTTCTAAAACGACTGAGGTGCTAATTTGTCATTGGAATGTACATCATGTAAATTTGTTGCTAAAATTACTCAGTCTAGCTTGTTTGTCTTAGATGGAAATGGTGGTGTGAATTACTGGTTTCTATATACGGCAAGTTCTGTGTCTATTAAGTGGGTGCTCTCTGTCAATTATGTTCATATTGTTGTTTAAAACAAAAAGGGAGAAACGAATTTTTTTGTTTATGATCTGTGTAGGATTAGGGCATGTGTTATCGGTTTTTTTTTGGCATGAGGCTTCCATGAATTGTTAATGGGCTGAGTATCTGCAATTTATTTTCGGCCTAGTGTGGTTTTAATGTGTGTGTTGAGTATTACAGTTGTCTCTCGAGAACCACGCCTACAAGCTACGAAAGCAAGCTCAACACGCCAGTTTCGTCTCTTTAAGCACCTGGACCTTTCACTTTCTTGGAACTTAAACCACTCTGATCTACTTTAGCTCTCACTCTCCTATTTTATTTCAACTTCTCTCTTTTGGCTGGTTCTATGGGGTCTGTTCCAAAAATGTCAACTAGATCTATTCGTGGTGCTGTTTCTTCCGCTGCAACTCCGTCTATGTCAGCACCTATGCCTCCCCTTCCTCGAATCACTCCGAAAATCGAACCTGGTCTCACTGTCTCAAAGAAGACCAAGGGAAAGGCAGTCAACACAACCCAGAGAAAGAAACACTGCCAGTCGGCCTCCTCTTCTCGTGCTAACCCTAGAATTCCTGCTCCTCCCTTACGATGTCTCACTCGGCGTTCATGTGTCTGCTTAGCTCCTATATGTGACACGGATGTTGAAGACGCTCATCTTACCTAACATGTCTTTGGCGATGACAACCACCCTCTCAATGATGATGATGTTGTGGAAATCACACCTCTAGTGTTCCTCTCTCGCTATCAAGAGAACCGTCGGCTGATCTCTGTACGCAACTATCCCGAGCTCCGTCTCCCTACCCGAGCTCCGTTCAACCAACTGTTTATCTCTCAAGATGCTGCCTCCTCGTATAAAATCATCAGTGGTCGCTCATTCAATGAAATGAGGTTTCTCGCTCTCGAAGGAGGAAATACCTTGGAAGCTCAACAAATACTGACTAGGCCTGGCCTCCTACCTATTGTCACTGAAATCGACAGTCTTGGTTGCAATGTTGTGAAAGAATTCTATGCCAATATGCCAGATGCTGAGAGGAATCTTGATGAGGAACAACTCAGGGTTTTTGTTCATCGTTCAATGTATGACTTCTCTCCCACAATCATCAACCAGTTCTTTCAACTTCCAAACCACATCAATGCTCTGAATATGCCACTCCTTCACACCTCAGAGTGCATTGACGAAGTGGCCTGTGTTCAGTCGGATGGTCGAGTTCATGCATGGAAGGATCTGTCCACTCTAGCCTTCAGCAAAACTGTCTCGCTTCTGAACAAAATCTGCTGCTTCGATTGGATGCCAATTGTCATCGTTTGTTGAGTGATTCAACATCCTTCATTCGTCCATTGATCGAGTGAGTTGATTATCCCACTGATTAAGGGAGTTAATCACCTGAGCTATCCCATGTACTACCACCTGATTCACGAGAGAGTGCTTCAGAGCCAGTTCATGAATTTCACCTTCCGCAAGCTAAGCTTGGAAATTCTTGATCATCAAGTGATCTAAAGTTGGAGTGATTTCAATCTTGTATCAGGAAAGAACCTAAATGTAGGCACCAAGCTAGACACAGGAGCCTCAGTCTTCTTCACCAAGGAGGTGAATGCATTCTCAAAAGTTGTAGAGACATAACTGAGTATCCCTTGGTTCCAAATATCATCCAATAGAACAATTTCTCTAGAAAATGTAAGGATAAAATAAGCTTGAATGATGAAGGAGAAGTTCTTAACCATTTCAGTGAGAAGAATTTTATATTTAAGGAACAAGAATGAGAGAGATTGGGAGAGAAGATGTATAGTAACCAAGAATAGAAAAGAGAGAGAGTTACTCTTC
The DNA here is from genome assembly GCA_036452645.1 of Capsella bursa-pastoris. Classification (NCBI taxonomy): domain Eukaryota; kingdom Viridiplantae; phylum Streptophyta; class Magnoliopsida; order Brassicales; family Brassicaceae; genus Capsella; species Capsella bursa-pastoris. The sequence continues at coordinate 12,754,843 of CP144195.1, read as the reverse complement.
TTACTTCATTAGGGTTTACAACCACACATATATGTAGGTGTGATAAGCTTACAAGGAAAGCTAATGATATAAATAAATCTATTTTTTTTCCTTAACATCACCCGTATGTATAGGATAGACCAATGAAGAGACGAGTCTAATGGTGTATACTATCATAACATAGTCAGTATTGAATAGACCAATGTAAAGTAGAACATAATGGTATATTCTATCTTGACATACTCAATACTCCCCCTCAAGCTTAGCTATAGAGATTAGCCCTGGGCAATCGGGTACCCAATCGGTGTTCGGTTCCACCCAAACGGGTTTCGGGTAAATCGGTATTAGACATATAGATACCATTCGGTATTTTACAATAAATTCGGTTCGGTTCGGTTAGTAACTGGCCGGGTTCGGGTCGGTTCTCTACTCCAATTCAAAATCCGAATTGTACAAAAAAAAATTTGGGTTAGGATTGGTTCGGTTATTTTTAGTAACCAAAGTATCCAAATAACCGATTCAAACCCGATATAAACGATTCAAACCCTATATAATCGATTAAAAATAAAAATAACCAGCTAATTAACCAAAAATAACCGATTAAATAACCAAAACAAGAACTTAATAACCGATAAGTAGCATAACTTTAACCAAAACAACAACTTAAGAACTTAAATTTAACTATAAGTTTAACATAGTTTAACAACTCATGAAAACATATACTTGTTTGCTTAGAAGATCGGGTATAATCGGGGGCCCATATTAACTTAAGGTAAAATCCGAACCGGACCGAAGTCCATTTTACCCTGCCATCGAAACCCATTCGGTAATTTCAGCGGAACCGTACCCGAACCGATACTGGGTTTTTTGCCCAGGCCTAATAGAGGTAACGAGAGCTAAGTTTGGACACCCGTAGACCACCACCTCAGTAAAAAACCTTAACATAGAAAAACCACTTGGGAGAAATCTATGTTAAGGGAAAAAGAGTATGATGTCTACGAATAGAGGTCATGAGCTTAAGGGCGTGTAAGATCTACAAGTCCAAGTTTGTAATGGATATGATTGTAAACTTGGGAACTTGCAGCCTTGGTGAAGATGTCCGCCAATTGATCTTCACTTCTAGTATAGCATGGAAGAATGACCCCTTCTTGAATCTTTTCTTAGACTTTCATGAAAGACCAAGCTTGTAGCTATATGATTAGCGACTTGATTGTCATAGTGCATGGTCATTAGCTTTGTTGTCTCAATGTCAAGGTCTTTAAGAAGAGCTTTAAACCAAGTGAGCTCATTTGTGAGTTTTTTCATGGCCTTATACTCTGTTTCCGCACTTGAACATGAGACCAACTTTTTCTTCTTGGACTTCCAAGTGACTAAGTTTCCACCAACGAATGTGCAATAACCAGTTGTTGATATTCTTGTCTCGGTATCTCCGGCATAATCCGCATCACAATAGCCAACTATCTCGATCTAACTGTTCCTCTGTCCAACCGTAGCATCTCCTTGTGTGTCGGGTGAAGTTCGTCGGTTAGGTAAGGTTGGGCGACGTTTACAGTAGGTATTGGGTCTTCAAGGGGAAGACAGTTGGGGGTGTTTCTCTTCTCTGGGAACAGTGGTGTGGCTACATCTCCCATATGATGCAATTGTGGCTTCTCTTTTGAAGATAGAGGAACATCTAGATCTAGCCACGACGGTCGTGGTGGAGTTTCTCTGGTTTAGGCCGCCCAATGGAAGCTGCGGTTTGCAGCAGAAGTCGGTGGGGGATAGGAAGGGTTGTTTCTTAGTCTTTGTGGTTAACCGGTGTTCTTTTAGTTCATCTGGGCTTTCGTGGGTTTAACTTTTGGTGCTAATAAAATATAGGTGTGTTGCAGGTCTTGAACTTTGAGTGCTTATGAATATAGGTGTGTTGCAGGTCTTGAACTTTGAGTGCTTATGAATATAGATGTGTGTTGTAAATGAACTTTGAGTGCTTATGAAGATAACTGTGTGTGGTAGAGAACCACGACGTGTGCCCTGTTGGGGTTTGTAAACTGTTGGCGCAGAGGAGGTGAAACCACGACCAGAGGAAGCATTTTTGTTTCGAATTTTTCTTCAAGTCATGGAGGATAGCCAATTAATTTTAAACAATTGTCAGTAATGTGACAAGGATGCCCACAGTGAGAGCAAATTCGATTATCATAGGAACCTCTATTTGCCGTGGAAGATTGAGAATGTGAAGTGGTCTGAACAGCAAAGCTAACACTATCTTATTCGATTATCATAGGAACCTCATTATTTCAGTCTAGCGACTTAAAGACTTAGATTCCTCATCTTGAGTCAATATATTATACGCTTCCTCAAGAGAAGGAAGTGGTGTATGCGAAAGAATAGCAAAATTGACTACTCCAAAAACAGAATCATCGAGGCCCATGAGGAATTGATGGAGTTTATCTTCTTCACGTTCCTTTCGGACTTCTTCCATTATTTTAGCTTGTTGATAATCAGCAAGACTTCTCCACAGTTTGGACAGCTTACCGTAGTATGTTTCAATGGCCAATCCTTGTTGACGACAGTTAGCTAACTCTTATTTAAGATGTTGAACTCGTTGGCCATATTTAACTCCAAAACGTTTTTGAACATGTGTCCAAAGCTAATGAGAGTCATCAAGGTGAGACATCGAGGTGGAGATGCTGTCGTCAATGGTGAGCTTCATCCATGAGACAACAAGTGCATTGTTGGCACTCCAATCTTTGAAATCAGGGTCACTCTCAACACGTTGTGAAATAGAACCATCTGCAAATCCAAACTTTTTTCTTGCTTTCAAAGCCAAACGCAAATGTGTGGACCATTCATCGTAGTTAGGACCATAGAGTAAGGTTTTGGAGATGAGAGTGCCAGGGTTATCACCAGATGTAAGATCATATGGTGAGATCGTTCAACGTGTTTCAGTACGATGAGGAGAGTTTTCAGATTCTGATTCAGAAGCTATAGCTAAAAAGAGAGGAATAGAATAAAAAAATTTGATCACTTCAGCCGAAGATAGAGACCACAAGAACAAACAAAAAACAACTTTTTAGTAGTTAGGTTTGATGCTGATACCATGTCAAGAAACATATGAAGTTGTAAAAGAGGTTTCTTATTGATTACTGTGGCCATAGAATGGCTTTATATACACATGTACTTAGACATGATTAACCTATACAAACCGTCATATATGTTAAGAGGCTTTATAGCCCAATAATGTTTTAAAAAAGAAATAAATAAGGTAAAGTTCGCATTTACGTTGGGTTGAAAAGCGGCATGAGCAAAAAAAGTGAAGTCCCTATTTAATTGACGTTGAAACATCAAAAAGTGACGTTGCATTTTAGACGTTATATTTAACGTCAGTTTTTTAAATGAAGCAAAAATAGTTAAAGCCACCGCATAATACGTCGGTTATCAAACTGACCGGATATTATAAGAGTCACTTTATAAACGACGTTAGCTTATATTAGGACCGAAATTAAAACCCTTTTTTTTTATTGTGAGCTAAGTCAAAACCATATACTACTTTTAATGATTGTTCAACCTACACGTCGTCTTCAATGCTCTATTAGATACTCTTTTATTTTGTTTTTTCAACAATGTTTTGGATGTCTCTACGAAAATTATATAATATTAAGAAAAAGGCGGAAATATATAGCTTGCTGAGCCCGCCATTGCGCAAATATTTGGTCATTTTATTGTTTCGTATTTTCTTATATAAGAGCTTTTAATTTTCTAACAAATTTTAAGAACCCTCTAATAGTAATGCTCTGAAACTATCATTAACTAACCAAAAACGTCGGTTATACTTTACTTCGGTTAACTTATCAGGTTAAATACTCGAGTAATCAAGTTAGCGCCGCTGCCGGGGAGCAATTGCGTTACCTAAAGATTTAGGATTAGTTTTTAGTCTAGAGCATTTTTTATTACAGTTATTAATTATCACTTTCGTTCTCTCTGTGGTGTTTTCAGGTGTATGACCCGTAGTGAAGGCTCATCACATCTCGCAGAATACCAAGCTGATATTGGAAAGTTTGAGAGAGCAAACAGAAAGAAAAAGTCAGCACAAGCACAAGCAAGAGTTTTTAAAATGGCTGAAGACGGTCAACATAATCGGTTTCAAGAACTTCCTCAGATACCTCCTGCTGGGAACGCTGCTATTGTACAAGCTGCTGCATAAGCTGCTGCGCAAGTTGAAGCTGCTCGTTTAGCAGCACATAACCAAAGACTTGTACCTGTTTAGCAAACGTTAAGGGATCATGATACCCCTAATGCTGAACATTATCGGGACAGATTCCAGTATCCTCCTATTCCCAGGAACGATTTTGAGATCAAAACTGGGTTGGTATCTCTAATGAAGCAGAATCAGTTCCACAGTCTCGCCTCAGAGAATCCGGTCTACCATTTGGATAACTTTGAGGATGTGTGCAGCACAATAAAGATGAATTGGGTGCCGGATGATTCTATCAAGTGCATGCTGTTCATATTCTCACCGTTGGTTCATGTCGTTGAATTTTGATAATCTGTGAAGTTGGGAGGACTACAAAGCTGTTTTCTTAACACAGTACTTCACCCAATCCAGAACAGCCCTTCTGAGGAATAAGATCACTACCTTTCAGCAAGGTGGTACAGAGTATTTCCATGATGCTTGGGAGAGATTCAAAGACTACTACGAGGAGTGTCCTCATCATGGCTTTCCACATGCCACGCTTATCAACACGTTCTACAGAGGATGTGATAAAGTTTACAGGATGGCACTAGATAGTGGTAGTGGTGGTAAGTTTTTGACCAAGTCTGATACAGAAGCTGAGTTGTTGATTGAAAATCTTGCGGGTAGAAACATCAGCCAGGATATTGATTATGACAGGTCGCAAAGAGGCTGTGGAGGTGAATCGAAACAGATTGCTGAGTTGACAGCCAAGGTTGAGCAACTTCTTCAGAGAGATCAGAGGATGGTTAACTACTGTGATGATAGTGGTGAAGCTCAAGTATACCAAGAGTTCAGTGGAGACGGTTCAGAAGATTTTCAGGCTGAGTTGAACTACGTCAATAACTTTCAGGGTAACTATCAGAATAAGGGGTTCAATCAGAACTACAAGAGTCATCCTAACCTCTCCTACAGAAGCACTAATGTGGAGAATCCGCATGATCAAATGTATCCAGCGCAGATGGGATCTTAGGGTCAGCAGTTTCAGCCTAAGACTTTTCCACGAGGGAATGGAAAGTTTAGCAACAAGGTGTTTGTACCTAAACCACAGGTCGCTGGTCAAGGTGGTTTTCAGCAAAAACCCCAGTTCAATAACTTCCAAGGAGGTTACCAAGCACCTGGAAACACCTCTTCAGGAGATAACGAGATGAAACAGATGATGCAACAGATTCTTGAGGGCCAAAAAAAGAATGCAGCTGATATCAGTGTCAAAGTTGATAGCATGTACAATGATCTCCATGGGAGTTCACATGTTAAGATGCTTGAGAATTAAGTAGCCCAGACAGCATCTGCTTCTACAAGGCCAATAGGAGTTCTTCCTAGTAAACCAGTAGCGAACCCGAAGGACTACAACGATAGTAAGGAGTATGCCCAAGCCATCTCGCTGAAGAGTGGTAAACATCTCAATCCAATTCTGGAGAAGGAGAAGGCGATAGCAATCTCTAATGACTCAGAAATGGATATTGCTGGGGAGAAATATGTTGCTAAACCACTGGTTGAAGAAGTAGAAGCTGAGAAGGAGGTTCCAGAGAAAAGAGAGACTGAAAATGCTGCAACACCCCCTTATGTGCCTAAGCTGCCTTTTCCAGGCCGCTTGAGGAAGATTCAGAGAGAAAAAGAGTATGCTCGGTTTGATGAGATTATGAAGGAGCTTCAAGTTAAGCTTTCATTCCTTGAGATGGTATGAATGTTCCTACCTATAGGAAACATTTAAAAGACATTCTGACTAACAAGAAGAATCTTGAAGAAGGAGCTGTGTTGATTAGTCATGAGTGTAGTGTTATTCTCCAGAATATTGTGCCTAAGAGATGGAAGATCCTGGCAGTTTTGTGTTGCCTGGTAGGATTGGAGAACACACCTTTGAGAGATGTCTCTGTGATTTGGGAGCAGGAGTGAGTTTGATGCCATACTCGGTTTCGAAAAGATTTAGGCTCACTAATTTTACCCCAACCAAGATGTTTTTGATACTTGCTGATCGCTCTGTGCGTTTTCCTGTTGGAGTAGCTGAGGATGTGCATGTACGGGTTGAAAATTTCTATATTCCAATAGATTTTGTCATCATTGAGCTTGATGAGGAGCCAAGAGACCCACTCATTCTTGGTAGACCATTCCTAAACACTGTTGGAGCCTTGATAGATGTGAGGAAGAGCAAGATTAAACTTCATATTGGTGATTTTGTCCAAGAGTTTAACATGGAGAGGGTGATATCTAAGCCCACCAATTGAAGGGCAAACATTATGGGTTGATATAATAGATGAGCTAGCTGATGAGCTCCTTGAGGAGTTGAGTATAGATGATCCTCTTCAGATTGCCATTGTTAAGAAAGAAGATCAGTTTGGGTATCTTGGTGAAGCAACTACTGGGTTTGCTAAGCTGCTGGATTCTGCGCCACCAATGAGTAAAGAGGTAGAAATTTCGGAGCTTGAGTTAACTAAGGGAGAGAAAGTTGCAGACCCAAGAACAAACGACTACGATGATTAAAGCGAGCTGAAAGCTCCAAAAGTGGAACTCAAACCACTTCCTACTGGGCTAAGGTACGCGTTTCTTGGAATTTCTCTTACCGTGTGTAATTAATGCTGAGTTGAACAATGTGGAGAGTGCCTTGTTGTTGTGTGAATTGAGAAAGTATAGAAAAAACCTTGAGCTATTCTCTTGATGATATCACAGGCATCTCTCCCACTCTATGTATGCACATGATATATCTAGAAGATGAATCAATGACTTCTGTAGAACATCAGAGACGATTAAACCCCAGAGATGTTGTAAAGAAAGAGATAATGAAACTTCTAGATGCGGGTGTTATCTATCCTATCTCTGATAGTATTTGGGTGAGCCCGGTCCATGTTGTGCCTAAGAAAGGCGGTGTCACTGTGATTAAAAATGAAAAGAATGAACTAATACCAACAAGAACTGGCACATGACACCGTATGTGCATTGATTATCAAAAACTTAACTCTGCAACCTGTAAAGATCATTTTCCACTACCCTTTATTGATCAAATGCTTGAATGACTGTCAAATCATCCATATTACTGCTTTCTTGACGGGTATTCGGGATTTTTTCAAATCCCGATCCATCCCGATGATCAAGAGAAAACCACCTTTACTTGTCCTTATGGTACTTTTGCGTATCATAGAATGCCTTTTGGATTATGTAATGCCCCTGTTACTTTTCAGCGTTGCATGATGTCTATCTTTAGTGATATGATTGAGGACTTTATAGAAGTTTTTATGGATGATTTTTCTGTGCATGGTATGTCTTTTGATGCTTGTTTGTTTAATCTATGCAGGGTACTTCAGCGTTGCAAGGACAAACACTTGGTCTTAAACCTGGAGAAGTGTCATTTCATTGTGCGTGATGGCATTGTACTTGGACACAGGATTTCAGAAAAGGGTATTGAGGTTGACAGAGCTAAGATTGAAGTCATGATGAGTATGCAGCCACTGAATTCTGTGAAAGGAGTCATGAGCTTTCTGGGACATGCTGGGTTCTACAGGAGGTTCATCAAAGATTTTTTCAAGATTGCTAGACCTCTCACACAGTTGTTGTGCAAGGAACAGAAGTTTGAGTTCAATGAGAGCTTTCTACAGGCATTCAAAACAATTTAAGAGTCTTTGGTGAGTGCTCCCATTGTGCAACCACCAGATTGGAGCTGCCTTTTGAGGTGATGTGTGATGCCAGTGACTATGCTGTGGGCGCTGTTTTGGGACAGCGAAAAGATAAGAAATTGCATGCTATTTACTACGCCAGTCGCACTCTTGATGGAGCACAAGTAAATTATGCCACCACAGAGAAGGAGCTCCTTAAAATTGTGTTTGCTTTTAAGAAATTTACATCATATCTGATTGGGTCTAAAGTCATTGTTCACGCGGATCATGCTGCTTTGAGATACTTGTTGTCTAAAAAAGATGCCATGCCGAGATTATTAAGATGGATATTCTTGCTGCACAAGTTTGACTTGGAGATCAAAGGCAAGAAAGGTTTTGAGAATGGGGTAGCTGATAACTTGTCAAGACTAAGAGTTGAGGAAGAGATCCCTATGAGAGATACCCTTCTAAGAGAAGAGCTAGCATCAATTCAAGACTGTTACATTGCTGAAGTGGAGAGAGCATACACAAACACACTTGAGCTCATGACACTACACACTGGGGAGAGTAATATGCCGTTGTATGCTGATTTTGCTAATTACTTGTCTTGTGATGTTCCACCTCCTGATTTCACTGGTTACACAAAAAGAAGTTTTTGAGAGATGTTCGGCATTACTACTGGGACGATCCCTATCTATACAAGAAGTGTGCTAACAACCTTTCAGAAGATGTATTCCATAGAGTGAAGTTGATAGCATCATTCACCATTGTCACGCCTTAGATTATGCAGGACACTCTAAGCTGGTTTTTGGTGGCCTACTTTGTTCAGAGACGCTCATGGGTTTGTTGCATGGTGTGATGCTTGCCAGTGCAAAGGTAATATCAGCAAGAGAAATGAAATGCCTCCGAATTTCATTCTCGAGATGGAGGTGTTTGACGTGTGGGGAATTGACTTCATGGGTCCTTTTCCATCATCCTATCGGAATGAGTATATCTTGGTTGCTGTAGATTATGTTTCTAAATGGGTTGAGGCCATAGACAGTCCAAAGAATGATGCTACAGTGGTGCTTAAAATGTTTAAGAAGATCATCATTCCAAGATTCGGGGTTCCAAGAGTGGTGATTAGTGATGGAGGAAAACATTTCAATAATAAAGTTTTTGCAAACTTGTTGGTGAAGCATGGTGTTAAGCACAAGGTTACCACGCCTTATCATCCTCAAAAATGTGGCCAAGTGGAACTTTCAAACTGGGAGATTAAGGGGATCCTGGAGAAAATTGTCGGTAAATCTAGAAAAGACTGGGCTGCAAAGCTCGATGATGCTCTTTGGGCATATAGAACCGCCTTCAAAACTCCCATTGGAACTACACCGTTCAACCTCATCTATTGGAATTCATGTCATTTACCAAGTAGAGTTGGAGTACAAAGCACTGTGGGCAACAAAATTGATGAACTTCGACATTAAGCCTGCAGCAGAGCGACGTTTGGTTCAGCTTAATGAGTTAGATGAGATTCTTTGAATGCTTATGAGAGCTCTCGTATCTACAAAGAGAGAACCAAAGCTCTACATGACAAGAAGATAATCTTGAAGAAGTTCACTGAAGGTGATAAGGTGCTCCTATTCAACTCTAGGCTTAAGCTATTCCCTGGAAAACTTCGTCCAAGATGGTCTGGTCCTTTCATCATTAAGGAAGTAAGGCCTAATAATTATGTGGTGCTTTTGAGTAACGACGGTGAACCATTTGCTGCAAATGGACAGAGACTGAAACCGTATCTTGCGGAGTCCAATTCTGAAGAGGTCACTATTGTTCCAGTTACGGACCCCAATCTAGTTTGAGAGCTCATTACAGTCAAGCTAAAGACCTTAAACAAGCGCTTTGTGGGAGGCAACCCACCACGTATCTTGTATATATTTTGGTTTTATTGTTTTCAACCTTATTTTTTCATCTTTCTGCATTGATTTCACTCTGATGGGAGTGACGGATTGATCAATCCAACTCTAGACCGATCTATAAAGTGTTTCATGCTGCTTTTTAGTTTTCTATGTGCAGGAAGAGGGGATCGATCAGTCCCTGTAGTGGACCGATCAATCAAACTGGTTCTGGAAAACCATGAGGCAACAACCAATCGGTCGTTCATCGACGCAGGATCCGTAGAGTCGGATTGATCGGTCCTTCTGGGGATCGATCGATCGATTCCGTCGTGCCAGATTAGAGGGAAAAGGACGGTTCGATCGTTCCGTCGGACCGATCGGTCGAAAGCGTCGTGCCAGACTAGGGGGAAAAGGACCGATCGGTCGTTTCATCGGACCGATCAGTCCTAGGATAGTTTTCAAACCAAAATCGAGAAAAAATCGACATTGAACCAAGTGTTCCGTTGACACTAAGTGTTTGGTAGCGCTGAGCTCGGTCGAAGTTCATCCCACTAGATGCAGAGACATTGTTTCAGACCATAGGCCTTGGGAACGCCTGGAAGCTCGAACACTTCACTTACCCCAAATTAGTGAAGGAGTTCTTAGCCACATATTATATTCGTTACAATGATCCTCAAGACCCCGTGGCGAGTGAGGGAACGCTCACATTCTTCTTGAACAAGAAGCACTTTTCTATGTCACTCTTTGAGTTTTGTGAGGTCTATGGGTTTCCCAAGGGAGACGATATTTGTTTCCAACGTTTTAATACAAAAGACTCAATTGATTTCTGGGGTTTGATTGGTCGGGGGCCGTACACGTCCCAGGGCGCGAAGATTACTACCATTCGCAATCTAATCCTCCGTATTTGTGTCAAGATCATCAACAATGTTATCTTCTTCAAAGCTAAGTCGGGAACAGTTCGGGATGATGAGCTATAGATGCTCTTTCATGGAGTTCGACATCTGTTGGACGAATTTAACGTCCCCATTACGCTTACAGTGAACTATGCAGCCATTCTGTGCGAGATGTTTGTGAAAGTGAAGCCCAACCCTCCTAAGCAGCTGTTCATGGGTACCTTTCTGACTCCCTTGTTCATTCACTGTGGTATTGATTTATCTACCACATAAGTGAATGAGAATATAGTGCAAGTGGATATCGACTACATGATGGATTGCCATATTCTAGTCAAGCGATATGTTTACATGTTTTGGGATCTTGAAGGCCTATCATTGTACTGTAACCTCTCTAATCCACCTATCACTGTACTTCTCTCTCGGGAGAATGTGGTGTTTTCCTCTATTATGCACAGCTGATTCCCAACCCTGCTCAGACTGCTCCTCTAGTACCTACTCGACGCAGAGGATCTACACGAGTTTCCCAGCCTACACAGGCAGCAGTGGCTAGTGGTGATGAGATCAACGAGAAGGAGCCCGCACATGAGTATTCTTCTCAGCCCCACAGACTCCTCCCTCATAGTCCTAGACGATATCGGCTACAGCCTACACCTACACCTCCACCTGGAGATATGTCTGCACAGTTGTAGTGGGTTGTTGAGTCTCAGAAGACTAACAACTCTATGATGCGCCGGATGTGGAGAGTGATGATGAAGATTCGAACTTGTTCTTGTACTTCGAGTTCACCTACACAGGGTGAGGATACAGAGGATGACGGTTCTGAGGCTTCAGGAGATCAGAGCTCAGCAGACGCAGACGAAGAAACCACATAAGCTCACAGCACACCTGGACTAGCCAACCCCCAGAAGCATAATGAGGATGTTACTGGCCCGAGTGGTACAGCTGCACATTTTGCAGACGTCCGTCTCAACAGAAGCAAAAGAGAGCCAGGCCATGCGCACAGCTCTAGTGAGAGTCCACCACATCACCTTTGAGCAGCGTAACACCTACTATTTCCCTTGTTATATACCATTTTATTTTCATTATTTTGCTTTTCTTTGAGTCAGTTCGACGCTTCTCTTGTACTTATTCTCACACCGAGACGGTGTGAAGTAAGTCTGGGGGAGGTGTCATTGGTCTATTGATGCAGTTTGCTTTTCTTATGTTTCATTTGGATGTTTTCTTGAGTCTGTTAGTTTGTTCTATCAAGTCAAATCGTGTCTGTTTTATTGAATCAAAATGCTGTATGAGAACTATGAGCTTTTCTCAGGGAATTGCACCTTGCTTGATTTTGTTGAAGGTTGATGAGAAAAGAACACACTAGTGATTAGGAAATATTATATAGACTCTCATGAAGATTACAATAATAGTTACATATGTTTATATAGGGAGGAGATGCTAAACCTAAATGATATAGTTCCTTAATATACATAAGTACATAAATGAGATAATTATGAGAAATATATTCAAAGATATTCTAACTTATTCTACACACTTCTATACGCCCCCTCAATCTCAAGAAAGTGATGAAACAAAAGTGGAGTTAATGGCTTGAGATTGATCTTGGTGGAATGGTAGAACGGGTAAGGTGACGGAGCTCATATGTGCTTGAACAAACGCAGCTAAACTTGCTTTCGTTGGAAGCCGTTTCTTGATTTGATACGATCGCCGGATGTTTTTTTTTCATATAAAAATAATAATAATAAAGAAAGAAAGAAAAAAAAATTTGAAAAAGAAACTCTTGCCTTAAAAACGTGAAAACAATTTTTTTTTTTTTTTTATGGCTTGATTCAGATGTTTATCCGAAGCATGAGTTAGTGTTTTTTTTTTTTAAGATTCAGATTCAGAGGTTCATGATGAACTTGAATAAAAATAAAAATAAAAAAGCATTTTGTTGAAAATCGCAGTCCCCAATTCATCTCTGTATGAATCGCAGACCACGACTTTGTCCCAACGCCTCTTTGGACCATAAATCAATAACAAGACATAAACATAACACATAGATTTAACGAGTTCCCCTCTGCGTGAGGGTACATCTCGTGTGGGAACCTTCTCCCACAAACATCCACTATCAATCAGTTAGGTTTACACAACGCTCTAATAAGCGCTTACACTATGTTTCATATACAAAGCTTAGAGAGCAACAACAAAGAAACCTGAAGAAGAAAACCTATGTAGACACACATGTTCACTGTCTTAGATGCTTTTCTTCTTCCTCTCTCTCTGTCTCTGATTCAACTCTCCCTTCCATCTATCACCACATAAACACCTCACTGAACCTCCACGAAACAGCTCCACCTTTGTCTCTCATCAAAGTGTCATGAAGACACCTTAAACCTAGACTAGGTCATGTTCAGCTTTTAGCCCTCGGCCCCAGCCTAGCTAGTGCTCCTTTCTCTGGGTTCAGAGGACTGCTGTGTTGGTATATGGTTTAGCACCAACGACATAACCACATTTAACCGGATAAGAACCGGACGGTTATACCAGCTAGATCTCCATTCAAATATGGGCCATTGGGCCACGACCCAATAGGTCGCCGACGTAGCGTGGAGGGCAAGTTCCTAATCAGAATAGGTTTAGATTTCCTAATAATATTAGGAAATAACATCTTGTAATTCATATAAATAGGGGGGTTTGTCCCCTATTTGCGGTATCGAAACATTAATACAAAAAGGCACAATTCTCTCATATCCACAAAATTTTTCTCTTTTTCTAACAAACCCTAATCGAAACCCTAGTTCTTTATCTCCAAAGTTCTTCATCTTCTAAATCTTGTAAACCTGATCATCTTTCAATCGGATCTATCCAAACCCCGGTTAGATCCCCTTGTGAATCATGTTTCCACAATTGGCGCCGTCTGTGGGGACCCGATCATAAGAAAACCTTTTTCTACCTCACACCTCGATCTTCCTTACGGTTAACATGTCTCCTCCTTCTGAGGTTACACCTTCTAACCCGATCAATGGCGAAAACCTCATCTCCGGAAATCTCGAAGAGCACGATCCTGATCAGCCCACAATCGACAATCCGACTATAGCACCCCAAGAACGCAACGTCGATACTTCAGGAGCCGACTCGAACGGATTACCAAGAGACGACGGTCAAGAAAGTCCTGAGGATAACCCGACGAGACCCGCTGCTACGGATCCTGCCGCAGCATCGACACAGTTCGTCCCTATCGGAGAGTTCAAAGAAATCTTCCAAACAATGTCAAAAGAAATCTTTGATCGACTCGATCAAATCGAACGACGAATCGATGAGGTCGCCTCGCTCGCCCCAGCTGTGCAGCCACAAACTTCTCGCGCCGAGCAACCTCTCCAGCGGAATCTTAATCCGGAAGTCTCGGTTATCCCTTATAATCAAGTTGGCGGTTTCATTCGACGTAACGATACTCCTCGATCTAACCCAACTGGTGGGCAAAATTCAGTCGCTGTCATGACTCCATCCAGCCAGGTCGCTGCCGTTTCCGAGCCAGGTCGCAATCACGAACTCGATGACATACACGCTCGACTTAGCCTTCTCGGTTCTCAAGTCCATCGCGCTATCAGTTCGGCACCTGAGATCGACCGGATGTTCGAAGAAACCCAACGAACTCCATTCACAGCAAGAATAAAGCAAACCAAGATACCACAAGTCAAGTTGAAGTTGCCAATCTATGAGGGTAACAAAGATCCTAAGCACTTCATGACTTCCTTCATGGCCGTAGCCTCTAAAGATCATTTTTCCGAAGAAGAACGAGATATTGGTTATTGCAAACTATTCGTCGAAAGCCTATCTGGAAACGCTTTGAGTTGGTTTTCACGTTTGGAACCAAACTCAGTTGACAATTTCGCCCAACTTTCCACTAATTTCCTCAAGTACTATCGCCGAGCTTTGGTGCACCATACAAGAGGAAGACGAGACTTTAAACCAATATCTCACAAAGTTCAAAAATGTTCTTTCCAAAATAACCATTCCAGACGATGCTGCCATGGCCGCCTTCGAAAAAGGGTTGATACCCAATTCGCCCGCGCGAAACGATCTAACAATCAGAGTCCCTAAAGACCTGGACGACGCTTTATAGCGCGTCTCTCGTTTCGCCCGCGTCGAAGAGGAAGCTCTCAAATTGGCATCGAGAACGAATCGTTCAAAAACAGCCAAAGAGCGTGGTCGTGACGAATATTGCGAGCCTCGAAAACATTATGATCCCAAAGACACCAAAAACGGTCTGATAAACACTGTCGCAGAGAAAGGCGATCAGAAACAGACTTCGGCTAAAGACCTCTATTGCACTTTCCACTGCGTCTCCGGCCACTCAACTGAGGAATGCAAACATCTTTCTAACTTCCTTCTCGAAAAATACAAGTCTGGCGAAGTAGAAGCAATTTTTCAACCGAAGGAATTTCGCGGTAAAAGGAATCGCCAGGGTCGTGGCGGAGGCAGAGGCACTAACGGGCGAGGCGGTAGAGGCCCACGCAACAATAATCAGGGATCTCGCCAGGAGAATCGAGATCTCGTCACTAATGACGAATATGACGAAGACCATCAAAGTCCAACACGCTACAACCAAGAAGAGGAACATCAAGAAGACGATCTCCCTGGTCCTCCCAAATGGATACGCGGACAACAACCAGAACGCCCGAATTCGCCAACACGCGGTCGAATCACCATGATACTCACCGTGCCCGACGACTGCAACGACTCCGTAAGAGCCCTCAAAAAATGCGCGCGTCAGATCTGCACGATCCTAACACTCGATGATGATACGACAACTACCGATCCCATCACATTCACACCAGAGGACGCCAAGGGAATCCACCATCCTCATAACGATGCCCTCGTCGTCATGGGCGAATTCGACGTTGAACGAGTCCTGATTGATACTGGCAATTCTGTCAACGTTATCTCTCTTCAAACCCTTGCCCAAATGGGAATATCAGAGCAACAAATCAAACCAAATCCCCGTACACTCACGGGATATGATGGAATTACTAAACTATCCCAAGGCGACTTCAAACTCCCTGTCAGGGCATTAAAGCCCCCCCGATCTATAATGCCATACTAGGATCTCCATGGTTATATTCCATGAAAGTTGTTCCCTCGACCTATCATCTCTGCGTCAAGTTTCCAACCGCTGCAGGAATTCATACCCTATTCAGCGACCAGAAGATGGCTAGAACGTGCTGTATCATCGAGAAGAAACAACGAAAGGATGATTTCGCATAGCAATTACAGGACGGAGAATATACCCCTATTCTCCAACAAACAGGACACGATCTGATCAAATCTCCGGAATGCAAAATCATCCAAGTCTGTATCGATGACCTAGATCCCTCTCGCACGGTCGGGATAGGTGCCGGTGCCTCTCTAGACGATGACATTAAAGGCGAATTGATCACTTTCCTTAAAACTCGATCGACCACCTTTGCCTGGTCGACCAAGGACATGGTTGGAGTCGATCCTAATGTAACATGTCATACTCTCAACAACGATCCCACGTTTAAACCTATCCGCCAGAAATGACGGCGACTCGGTTCAGAACGTGCAAAGGCCGTACAAGATGAGGTCGAACGACTTCTCAAAGCTGGATTGATCATGGAAGTTCAATACCCCGAGTGGTTAGCAAACCCCGTCGTTGTCAAAAAGAAAAACGGAAAATGGCGGGTTTGCGTCGATTTCACCGACCTGAACAAAGCATGCCCAAAGGACTGCTTCCCGCTCCCACACATAGATCGCCTGGTTGAGGCAACAGCCGGAAATCAGCTTCTCTCTTTCATGGATGCCTTTTCCGGATACAATCAGATTATGATGCCTTTTTCGGATACAATCAGCCGGAGATCGCCTTTAACGACCTTAAACAATACTTGACCAGCCAACCAATCCTCGTCAAACCTGAAGACGGGGAAACATTGTATCTCTACGTCTCAGTTTCAACCTCGGCTATAAGCGGCATCCTCGTCCGAGATGATCGCGACGACCAAAAGCCTGTATTTTACACGAGCAAATCTTTGAATGATGCAGAAACCCGCTATCCTACCTTAGAAAAGCTTGCTTTGGCCGTCGTTACTGCCGCTCGAAAGCTACGACCATATTTTCAATCACATGCCATCGTGGTTTATACCGATCAGCCCCTGCGAACCATCCTTCATAGTCCTGTCCAGTCAGGTCGAATGGCGAAATGGGCTATCGAACTCAGTGAATATGACATTGAATATCGCTCTCGCCCCTGCTTAAAATCACAAGTGCTCGCCGACTTCATCACCGAACTCTCGCCAGAACTCCTCGACGATCTACCGATAATAGAGAATTGGGTCCTGTACGTCGACAGTTCATCTTGTAAACACGGATCCGGGGTGGGCATACTCCTCAAATCACCAACTGGCGAAATTCTCCAACAAAGTCTCAAACTCGGATTTAAAGCATCAAACAATGAGACGGAAAATGAAGCTCTATTGGCCGGACTTCGCCTGGCAAAAGGAATCAACGTCCAACATATCCAGGTCTACTGTGATTCTCAACTAGTCGTCAGCCAATTCAGCGGGGAGTATGATGCTAAAAGCGATCGAATGATCGCCTATCAACGCTTGGTTCGAACGCTGGCTAGCGAGTTCGCCACTTTCAATTTGTCAAAAATTCCACGAAGCGACAACTACACGGCCGATGCCCTTGTAGCCCTAGCGTCATGTTCCGACCCGGACCTGCGCCGAACCATTCCTATCGAAAAGATCGAATTTCCAAGTATAGACCTTATCAACCCCGTCTCAGTCATACTCGACGAATCAGAGCCAATGAAGGTCGACATTGACCTAGTCGATCCAACTTCAGTAACCATCCCGTCCGATTGGCAGACAGCAATCAAACTCTATATTTCTGATGGAACACTCCTTGATGATCGATGGCAAGCACGTCGCCTCAAAGCACGAGCATCACACTACGTCCTTGACAACAGCAGATTATATCGATGCACATCCGCCGGCACCCTCCTAACCTGTGTCGATCGTGATGAAGCAGATCGAATAATGCAAGAGGTCCACCAAGGAGAAAGAGGAAACCACACTGGCGGACTATCTCTCGCATTAAAAATAAAAAAAGACGGACACTATTGGCCCACCATGCTTGCCCACTGTGCTTCCTTTACCGCCAAGTGCGAACCATGCCAGCGACACGCACCCATGAAACATATTCCTCCTGAACAACTAAGCGCAGTCACCGCCCCTTACCCCTTCATGAGATGGGCAATGGACCTGGTCGGACGCCTCCCTTTATGAAGGCGAAAGCGTTTCCTACTCGTCCTCACCGATTTCTTCACTAAGTTGATCGAGGCCGATGCCTTTTTCGAAGAAAAATCCATCGACGTAACCAATTTCATCTGGAAAAACATCATCTGCCGACACGGACTGCCTTACGAGATCCACACGGACAACGGATCCCAATTCACATCCGCAGCCACCAGGCAATTCCTGGCTAAATGGGCAATACGGCTGAGCACCTCAACACCCTGATACCCCCAGGGAAACGGCCAAGCCGAGGCATCCAACAAAACTATCCTTGACGGCATCAAAAAACGTTGAGGTCGTCGAAAAGGTCTTTGGGCCGATCAGTTGGATGGCGTCCTATGGTCTTATAGAACAACCCCAAAGCGAGCTACCGGTTTCTCCCAGTTCGTTCTCGCATACGGAGTGGAAGCAATGGCTCCATCAGAGGCAGGTTGCCCCACACTCCGCCGAAAGATGATGATCCAACATCCGGAATTAAACGACAAAATGCTCTACGATCAGCTCGACTTCGCCGAAGAACTACGCGATCAAGCCATAATACGGATTCAAAATTATCAAAATGCGGCCGCAACATTCTACAACAAGTCGATTCGCGAAAGACGGTTTGATGAAGGCGATCTCGTACTGCGCGAAGTATTCGAAAACACCAAAGAGGTTAACGCCAGAAAACTCGGAGCACATTGGGAGGGACCACACATCGTCTCGAAGGTAGTTCGCCCGAGCGTATACGAGCTAACCACGCTAGAAGAAAAACAAATCCCGAACGCTTGGAACGCCTCCCATTTAAAAAAGTATTACTACTAAGTCTGAAATTCGACTATAAAACATGTACATGTGAACTACGATCGGCTTGATCCTCGAAAGGGGTACGTAGGCAACCAATTACTTGATGCAGCTGTTATTCTAAATAAATATAAAAAGGCAAAGAGATAAAAGGGGAATCCCGTTGTTATAACACAATGTTACAACGTAGTATCGACCTTCATAACAAATTTACATAAAATTCTTACGTATCTTGTACTACCTTCAATACAACGACCATTCTATGAACCGATTGCACAAACGCCATCAGCCATATAAAAAATAAAAAAAAAACAGAAACCCTAATGGGAAGAAAGTCGCCTATAATCAGGGACCTCCATCCTTAGGGATCATCCATAACGATCCTCGGAAAAAGATCTAGATCGCCGTCCTCCAGTCGAGGTAGCCATGCCCTCGCCTCTTCCACCACCCAGTGAGCGCGAGCGTCCATGGCGGTCCTAAGAGCCTTCTGCGGAACTCGTTCCCCCTCCCTTACCATCCTTACCAAAAAGGCCTCCGCCCCTTCTACCTGCGACTTTTGACGCCGAACTTCCTTTAATCGGTAATACGCCAATAGATAGTCGAAGAGACGAGCTATCCTTGACTAAAGGGCCTCTATTTCTCCCCGGCGCTCCGGACTAACTAAACCCAAGTCGTCCAGCGGGTTAAGATCATCACCACCCAACGGAGGAACGTTCACTCGCGCAGATGATCAACAACATCCTGGCCAGATGATCGCCTCCTCTTGATAAATACATCACAATCATGATCAAACAAATAAACCCAACAGCACAACTATCATAAAAAGCCGGACCTAGAGGATCTAAGTGATCAAATCCGCCCTTAAATCTATTTCACGCCAACCAATTAGCCGAACCCAGAGGTTATTTCGCATATGAAGGGGATAAACCGAGCCCAGAGTATATTCTCGTACTCCGCCTAAGCACACTACTGCTTGGAGTTAAAAAACTCCATTTACGGAGCCCAGAGTTATCTCCTAACCAATCATTACGTTCGTTCGATTATGATGCGTAAGCCGGGAGACGTCCCGCAACTCATAATAAATCAGAATAAACCGAACTCACATCTTTATTTAAAACAAAAAACAAGCACAAAGCTCCTACATACACGAAATGATCTTACAAGAACATCTCACTCGAAAATTACATTATGAAGCTAACCAAAAAAATATAAATCATCAAATTGAACGCCTACTACGAGCATCTCCTTCGTGTCCTCTCGTAGGCGATCTGGCATCTGCCAGAGCAACTGCATCCCAGTACAATCCCAATCCTCAGGGTCGATCTCTAGCGCCCTCGCCTTCTGCTCGATCTCATCCAGGCGCGTCGTCGTTTTTCTACGCTTCGAATTCAACTCCTCAGTCTCTTTTTTCAGATCGTCAAGACGAGCATCGATCCTCCTCTTTTTCAGCCGATAATACTGTAGATCTCGGCATTCGTCCCAATGCAATGCCCCGATCTGCATAGATCACGAAAGAAGTGAGTTCACGACCCGTCAATAGAAGACGAACAAAAATAAAGAATTTTGAGCCATATGAATACCTCATCCACAAACGATTGCGCAGCCTGGACATCTTTGTCGCTGACCGAAGGACGAAGGAAGAATGGTTTTACCGACCCAGGAATGAAATCAGGACACTCGATAATTCTCGGGATCCTGCCATTCCGCGACCCTGAGCTCCCGTCTCTGGCTAGATCGTCGCAATAAGCAACCAAACACGATGGCATAGCCGCAATCCTATAAAACTCATTTGTGATCCACTCTCTCGGGTGCGACTCCAACAGATCGATCCTGCGCATGATGTCAGACCTCGTCGCTGAAGGACAAAAACAGACGAAAAGAACCTTTCTAGACGATCTCTCTAGCGATTCGAAACTTGGAACAAGAAAGTTCTCGGAACCCTAATATTCGGGTAAAAAGGCATTCCTCTCTCGATCGCTTCAGCATCGGAGAACGTTGGGACATCAACGCCAGCATTACACGATATATAGGAATTTGAGGTCGAAAGAGTAGAATTCACCATGATAGGATTTCCGATAAGCAAGAAACGACCTCAGAAGGGGTATTTATAGGCAAAACGGACTGTTGTTTTCCGAAAAGCAATAGAAACCATCTATCATGCAAATAAACGAAATCCAAAACCAAATGGATCAACCGAAAATTGCATCAAATTAAAAAAGAGGAACCGGTCCAAATATTACAATAAAGGCCTGGGCCCAAAACTAGTTCACAACAAAAAGAAAGGGGGGAATCGGATCTAGGAGGTAGCTTCCGTGTTGTTATCCAGATCGCCTTCTGTCGTAGAAAGATTGGCTCGGAAGAGATCTGCGTTTGATCCATGCGGGTCCCGAATTGACTCCGGGGGATTGTCATCCTTCGGAAGCCCATAACCGAGTTGGTCCGGAGACATCTGCAAGTTGAGATCCGAAGCTTTGAGAAACGACATCTTGTCGTACTCCCCTTGCAGATGCCTCTTCAAACCTACTATCTCCGCCATTTTCTTCTCAGGAATGACAACCCCCGCCTTTACCAGATCCTTGGCAGTCTCGTGAATACCAATAGACTGATTGAGCAGATCTTCGTGAGGACGAGCTCTCTCCCCCTGTTCGGTCAGATAGGCTCTGACTCGGTCCAGACGACCTTGCGCCTTGATCCTTGTCCTCTCGACCTTCTCCCAGCGATCTCTCCGAAACCTTCTCGTTTTGGACGCAAGCTTACCGCAGACGTCATCCAGATCGCTCTGCGTCTTCTTCCGATCCTCCTCGGCGGACGCGGCCACTACCGTCAGATCTGCCACATTCTTCCTCTCCACTTCTTAATCCTTCTCCAAGGAAGCTACCTTCGCCGCCAAGTCCTTAATCTTCACCCTACCGTCTTCATAGCAGTTTTTCATTTTATCAAAAACTTGCTCCGACGTCGCGTGACTCACATCCCGAACGTGGTATTTGAAGAGCAGGGCGTTGGTATGGGCAACCATCTGCGTAATGGCGGACGTTTGGCAAATGATAAAATCAACGTCATAATCTAGCCCACAATTTAGACAGGGTGAATAAACAAAAAACAGGAGACTACCTCGGTGAAGGATTGGGCCATCCTCAAATAATCATCCTTAAAGAGCATTTCCTCCGGTGGAGGATGGACCGTGGAAGAAATCTTGATATTTCGGCACAAATGCGCCGACGCCAGCGAGTTCGTCGAAAGCGGACCTTCCCCGAAATAGTCGAAAGCGAACTTGTCAGTCTTCTCGTTCTGCCGAATTGCCCTAAAAGGCTCAAGGAACCGCTCGTCGGTATCTAGGCCAGCATCAGACGCCGACCTCTTGCGGCTCTGATCGCCCTCTGAGGCAGCCTATCCCTTCCCCTTATCTTTCTTCTTCTTCTTTCTCCCCTCCTACTGCGCCCCTGCAGGAACAATCTCAGCAGCCCTCGGCTCAGCGCTAGGAGCGGATTCTTCGACCAGGACAGGTGCCGCGGTCTCATCAGGGATGTTGACCTCGTCATGGTTATCCTCCGTCGGACCCTCAGGGACATCTTCCGCTTCAGGGGCAATTGGAACTAAGATCGACAATGTCTCAGTTTCCTCCTGATCGGCCTCAGAGGCGACCTGCGAATCCTGGCTGAACTCACGCAGGACTTCGGCGATGTTCGGAAAAAGTCTCCTTCCTTGCTCCATTGCTCTCTCTACTCTCTGCCGAGAAAAATATTTCCGCTCACGATTTGGACCCCTCAAAAGAGCGTTTTTCACAGCTTGAATTTATGCGGTCAAGGGTCCGTAGGATGCAGGGCGAGCTGAAATAATGAAAAGGAAGGTCAGGTCAGTCCTAACGAAATTTTCCAAAACACGTAAAACACAACCTACCAGGTTTTTCGTTGCATTCTCTCCTACGCCCAGTCATCGGGTTCTCCATTGAATGATTGTCGACCCGGACGTAGAAATACTTCTTTCCCCAGTCAGGAAAGTTACTTGTTTTCTTCCCGAATATTATGTCTCGGGGCCATGTTCACTACCCACGTTCCGGCCACCTTTGATTGCTTCAAGGTAGTCATGACCTCAAAGAGACGTACTCCAACGCGGCATCCGACCTCGGCGGCTATCGTCAGAACGCCAGTGATGTTACACACTCCAGCTGGCGTAAATTGACAGATCGCCAAGTTTCGGCGATGAGCATACAAGCTCAGCAGCGACGGGATCAGAAAGCAGAGGTGACAGTCTCTGAAATACGCCTCGTACAGGCATATCTACCCCTTAGGAGGATTCCATGGGCGCTGGTTTGGACGCGGGATTATGTACGTCACCCCCTTGTTCGCCTGACCGCACACATTCAGCGTCGCTCTAACTGTGGCTTCATCACTCCTTGTTGGATTCCCTCCGATTCGCCCATGAAAGTCGAGAGTGGGACTGATGTCCTCCTCGAAGATATTGAGAGGAACGAAGCCATCTCCTGCAACTGGCGACCTGTTTATGGATCTTGACGATCTGCTCGACAGGCCAGCGGTTAAATCGCTTGACCTAGGAGCATTTCCAGAGCTGCAGCGATTGACGCGACCTATTGTGCCGGACGATGGATGCCCCTGGCTCACGACGTTTCCGCCTCATCAACTAGTCTACTCACCGATGGAACCTGAATCTCTCTCCTCGGCGGCATCTTGGGTAGAAAAGTATGGAACGAAAAAACGCGATAGCAATGAATAAATAACGAAGAAGGATCAGGAGCGGAGCAAGATTACCTTATTGACGGGATGGAAGTAAATGAGAGAAGTCGAAGACAGCAATCTGGTATATATAGCCGAAAGAGATAGGCGACAAACCCTATGAAGAGCAATGATGACCTAGACGCCGCTTCGTTTTCCGAACTGACGTGCCGCACCACAGGAATTCTCCACGTGTCGAAATCGATGGAATTCCGCTAAATATAACCGTTCGATGCTATTCCGGGTTAAATGTAGATACCCTTTCAAAGTTTTGAGATTCGAATAAACATTCGATTTCAAAGACTGGGGGGGGACTTCTTGTTGGTACATGGTTTAGCACCAACGACATAACCACATTTAACCGGATAAGAACCAGACGGTTATACCAGCTAGATCTCCATACAAATATGGGCCATTGGGCCACGACCCAATAGGTCGCCGACGTAGCGTGGAGGGCAAGTTCCTAATCAGAATAGGTTTAGATTTCCTAATAATATTAGGAAATAACATCTTGTAATTCATATAAATAAGGGGGTTTGTCTCCTATTTGCGGTATCGAAACATTAATACAAAAAGGCACAATTCTCTCATATCCACAAAATTTCTCTCTCTTTCTAACAAACCCTAATCGAAACCCTAGTTCTTCATCTCCAAGGTTCTTCATCTTCTAAATCTTGTAAACCTGATCATCTTTCAATCGGATCTATCCAAACCTCGGTTAGATCCCATTGTGAATCCTGTTTCCACATGCTGCATGCTCTCTGCACAACGCCATGCGCATGCTCTCAGCACTGTGCCTTGCGTTATGCCTTGCGGCTACAACTAGTCTCCAGCCTCTAGCATCCAGTGTTTAGCATTTAGCATACCTGTTTCTTCAACCCTAGTTTCCCTTATATAGTGAAACCCTAGTGCTTATGTCGGTTTACTCTTGCAGCATACACAACTCGGACCCTGTATGGGCTACACACCAGTATAGGCCCAATTTATGGTTCAGACCAAATAAGCCCATATGAAGCAAACATACAACAATCTCCACCTTTTGCTTCATTTGATCCACCTCATAAAATCCTCACGTGTTGATGCTTTCTTGAAGATAAGAAAACAAAAAAAATTGTCTTCTCCTGTAGAACATATAGCTTCTAATGATCCTTGTATTCGTCGACCTTAGGAGTTTTCAACTTCATCGTAGAAATTTCAAGAGATTCGCGACTCTCACTATATCTTCCTTATCCTGATGACTATAATCCCACTTGTAGACGAACTCTGACCACTCGACCCGACAACTGAAGAAACCTTTATCAACCTGATTCCTTGATAGTAAATACATAACACAATCAACCATTGAATGTTTCGTTGTGTTATCCAATGTTATCCTCTAACATTGCTCAGAAATTCCCAAGACCTATCGAATACTTAGACTGTCTCATGACTGTCCCAATGTTCAAACTTTCTGAATTTCTGTTTGTGAAGGCTACAGCTTCAGCCTTGTTCTTGACAGCTTCTCTGAGTAACATACAATGCTCTTCAGCTGTCCCAACAAGTTCATGTAACTCCTTACACGAATTATCTTCTTCAAGCTTGTTTCTCCTGGTCTTAGAAACACTTATGAAGCCCTTACTAGATTCCCTTGTTCCTCAAAACAGCTTCACCTAGAACCAGAACTAACACTTCTACTTCTTCTGATTCCCCTGCAGTTAACACCTGACTTTCTTGTGGAACCTTGGTCTTGAGAAACCTTTTAGAACCAGTAAACCCTGAGATATGAACCTCTCAGAACAAACGATTACAACAATCACACAACCTCTTCCATGGTTTCTGATGAACACCACAGACCTATTATCATGATTGTATATAATCTGATTCCTTCTACAACCGGATTCACTTGGTCGACCTTTGGTTCCCCTCATGTGCACTTAACATAAACAAACTCTCTTAAATCCCATGCAGAACACATGAATCATACCTGCTTCAAACCTGAAACAATCCTTGATTCATCTTGAAAAACAATCTAAACCCAATGCATTACTCATGAGATTTAGATTACATCCCATCTGTTCAACCGACTGACTTATGAACCCAACTTGTACGATCTGACAATACAAACTCTTGTTCAAACTCATGTCAAAACAGATGTCTAACCAGCAGCTTCTGAGCCTCTGCTAGTCTCCTTGTAACAGCCTTTAATGCTTCACTCTAGAATCCCTGAAGCCACATACTTGCTGTAAACATAACCCTGCAATAGCTCTTCACTTATGCAGACATTACCAAGAAGAAACTTGGTACCACCATCATACCTTTTCTCACCATTCATTAATACCGACTTGACATGTCTTCACCATTGATGAATCCTCACTTAACCTCCGTGTAAGTGACTTTCCTGAGAAACTTAATGATGCAACTAGACCTACTAGTCTTCTACTAGCCTTGTCTATCATAACATGCATCTTTAACCACCAGAGATCTACTTGAATCTTCCCCTCATACTCACAAACCTCCTTTATAAGTGTCATCTTGTCACCAACAACACTTAAACTTCTTGCAATTGAATCCACCAGATCATCTCTATAGATACAAACAGGCGAACCAAAAATTTTCATTTTCTGATTCTCTTTCCAATGCAAAACCTAACCCCAGTCACTTTGCACAAGCCTTGTAGATTCTTGCACTTACTCGCAAACTCTTGCACAGTCCTGCAACGTCTACAAAAGTCTTCTAAAGCTTTTAAGTCACCATGAAGAACAAACTCCACCTTGACAACAAAAAACTCATTGGCTGCAACTTCGACTCTTGGTACTCTGTGCATTTACATAATTCTGTAAACCTACATCAATTGTAGTCCTTTCAAATTTCTGACAAGCCGATCCATTTTACTGAGACTTAACCATTCACCCAACACTCATCAAGACTGGCCACTTCAACATAAATTGCTTGGTCCATCTTCATACTCATCTGAATCTTATACACAACTTGTTGACTTAACAACCCTTTTACACACAAATTAAACTCTTAAAGCGTCCCTTAAAAACATAAATTTGTGACTTCTTGCAGCTGTACCTTCAACCATTCTTGAACACCATTACACAAACTTTCAACAGCTAAATCAAACAAGATACAATCTTGACTTTCTAGTAGTTGAAAACGTCTACATCCTTGTGTTCTTCCAGTGTCTAGATTCCTTAACTTAAACAGTTTCGAGTATTTAGAAGCTTCAAAACAAAGCATCGCATATACCTTGTGATTGCAGCGGAACACTGAATGCTCGTTTTGATAAATTTGAGCCTTTTGGATCATTCTTCGATTTTCTCTTCACAGCCATGTGCTAATCACCTTAACACATGCATCCATGAACCTTAATCAAATACTGCAGATAACTCCACCTTAAACCAACCCCATAATTGATTTAGCCTTCGATCAAGAATATTTTCATGATCATGAGTCTTCTACAACAGTCTATGGATCCTCCTTGTATGCTTACAGCGTCATGCCTGAGTCTATGAATTCCTCAACCTGGCTCTGATACCACTTGTTGAAAATCGCAGTCCCCAATTCATCTCTGTATGAATCGCAGACCACGACTTTGTCCCAACGCCTCTTTGGACCATAAATCAATAACAAGACATAAACATAACACAGAGATTTAACGAGTTCCCCTCTGCGTGAGGGTACATCTCGTGTGGGAACCTTCTCCCACAAACATCCACTATCAATCAGTTAGGTTTACACAACGCTCTAACAAGCGCTTACACTATGTTTCATATACAAAGCTTAGAGAGCAACAACAAAGAAACCTGAAGAAGAAAACATATGTAGACACACATGTTCACTGTCTTCCTCTCTCTCTGTCTCTGATTCAACTCTCCCTTCCATGTATCACCACATAAACACCTCACTGAACCTCCACGAAACAGCTCCACCTTTGTCTCTCATCAAAGTGTCATGAAGACACCTTAAACCTAGACTAGGTCTTGTTCAGCTTTTAGCCCTCGGCCCCAACCTAGCTACTGCTCCTTTCTCTGGGTTCAGAGGACTGCTGCATGCTCTCTGCACAACGCCATGCGCATGCTCTCAGCACTGCGCCTTGCGGCTACAACTAGTCTACAACCTCTAGCATCCAGCGTTTAGCATTTAGCATACCTGTTTCTTCAACCCTAGTTTCCCTTATATAGTGAAACCCTAGTGCTTATGTCGGTTTACTCTTGCAGCATACACAACTCGGACCCTGTATGGGCTACACACTAGTATAGGCCCAATTTATGGTTCAGACCAAATAAGCCCATATGAAGCAAACATACAACACATTTGTAGCTTAGATTCAGAGGTCTATGTCATAGACTTGAATGAAGAGAAACACGATGGCTTAGATTCAGAGGTTCATGATGAACTTGAATGGAAAAAGTACTTGGCTTAACAAAAACAACAATAAAAGAAAACGAGTTTGACTGTTAGATCAAAACTCGGGAGGAAACCTGCTCTGATACCATGTTGAAGGTTGATGAGAGAAGAACACACTAGTGATTAGGAAATATTATATTGACTCTCATGAAGATTACAATAATAGTTACATATGTTTATATAGGGAGGAGATGCTAAACCTAAATGATATAGTTCCCTAATATACATAAATACATAAATGAGATAATTATGAGAAATATATTCAAAGATATTCTAACTTATTCTACACACTTCTATAGATTTTGTTGCCTTGGGACCATTTAGTTTTGTTTAAGGATAACTTGGAATTTCAGGAAAATTCATGACTAGATCACTCGTATAATCCCTCACTTCGAAATTTGGATGATTTGAGCTTAACCTTGCTTATTTGAACTTATTCTTGACTTGTTATATCTCACTTAGGGGGTTGGTAATCATGTAATGGATCATACATTCAGAGTTTAATCCGCGTTATTTTACCACTGTTTGTAAACTCTAAATGGCTAGACTCATCTTTAGTATAGTACCACACCTTTAGCCCTATTCATGCTTCATACCACATGCATTCTTATGTTATTGTCATCATGTACATTTATGTGCAAAAACTACGGAGTATACAGACCGACATAGCTTTCCTTTAATTAGGATTGTAATTGTAGTTGTTTGGGATGATTGACATTGAGTTCTTGTGGTTATATTGTTATATCTATGAGCATGTGCTGTGAGCGATCATGATTGAGTTTTGTTGATGCAGTTTGTGAGACGAGAACCGGTTCCACTCCCCCGCTAAAAAAAATAATAGAAAAAAGAGCAAAAAATAAAAATAAAAATAAAAATAAAAAATGAAAGAAAGATCGGGAAAGGAGAAAGCATGGAACCGGAAAAGGCGATATATCTTTGGTTTTACTTGAAAGCACCTTTGGTTTTTGAATTCGATACTTATGATTTTTTTGGGATTTGATGTGGTTAGGATGATCCGAGTTAGAAGGAAGTTATGTACCTCCCAATTGGTCTGTGTCTCACTGTGATTTTGCATAATGATTTGCATCCGTTCATATTACTGCTGAACCTTAAACACTTAAGCCACCTAAGACAGCTTTTACACCTAGACCATAACGTGTTCGATATCCCCTTTGTAAGAGTGTACGAAACTGCTAATGAATGTTAAAAGGTTAAGTTATCTAATTCTGAAGTTCTTTGTTATTTAGGGGTCTCATGATGTCATGGTGAAGTACATTATTGTACGGTTTGATATGAACTTTGTGATAGTGGTTTGCAGGCAACTGATTAAGAGCATGATCCCAAAAGAATATGTGAGTTATCGCGTTTTCAAACCTCTTCTCTTGGTTAAGATTTTTTTTTTGCTTGAAGGCAAGCAAGAACCTAAGTCGGGGGGAGTTGATATATACAGTGTTTTTAGAGTCTTTCACCCTTTTTTTATGTCCATTTTGAGTCGTTTGTCGTGTTTTAGTCCGTCCATCGTGTCTTTCGAGTCGTGTTTTGAGTCTTGAGCAGGAGATAAGCAGTTGGAGCGGAATTGGCGTGTTTTGGACCTGTATCGGGCAAGGAAATGGAACATTTTCTGATGTAGAGCATGGACCGATCGGTCCATCACCAGACCGATCGATCCAAACGGACGACACATTCCAGGAGCGCAACGATCGATCAATCCCCACATTGGATCGATTGATCCACTCGTCCGGACCTGATCAGACCACAGAGATCGTTCGGTCCTCACCTTGGACCGATCGATCCATTTACCCGGACAAGACCAGGAGCAAAACGACCGATCGGTCCATCTTTCAGACCGATCGGTCCATCTTTCAGACCGATCGGTCCAAATCAATTTCGGTTTCTTTAACCGGAATTAATTGCTGTTTTCTTCTGTAATGGGTATTAAAAGCCAAAAATACTTGTTTTTCATTCTACGCTTTTCTTTACAGCAGTTTTCTGAGTTTTAGACTTGTGAGCAACATCTAAGATAGAGATTGATCCTCTTTGACAATTTGGAGAAGATTTCTAAACCTTTTTTTATTCCAATCTATTGAATCATGTTTCCTTCAAAATCTATTTGCTTTGTTTCAATTGTTATGTCTGAGTAGTCTCTTAATTGAGTTTTAGGGTTCCAAGTAGGAGAATTCAATGATTTGATAGATTAGATGTATTAGGGAATTCTTAATCTTTGGGTTCTTCAATTTACATGTTCTCAATGCTAGAATAGGATTGATCACCCTGTTTTAGAGCTTAGGCTTTTATTTGTTTCAAAGATGTTCGATAAAATACCTGAATGAATGTAAATTGAGCATTGTATTTCTAACTTGTGATAGTTGATGTTAGAATGCTTTGTGAACCAAATGAACATGTTTGATAATGTGAATTTAACTAGGACATTACAAATGAAAGTTTAGTAATTGAATAGTTAAATTTAGTGATTAATGTTTTGAGAGAGAATTAGTCTAAACTTCTGTTCATGTTCAAGAATGATTCTTCATGTTAGAATTCCTTATTACTTTTATTTGTTATTCATTGATTCTCTAAAAATACTCTGCTGCCCAATGTCTTTTATTCATAAGTTTAATCACAGTTTCTTTTTGCATTTTTATTTACAAACTGAAAAACCAAACAACAAGTCTTTTCCGCTTTAGCTAAACACGAGTCTCACAAGACTTTAGTGTACCATTGCTCCTTTTGATCGATCCCGCATATACTTTACTTCGGTTAAGTTATCGGATTAAATACTCGAGTAATCAACTACCTTCCCAACTGAATTATCGATTTCAAACCTACACAAAACAACAAAGGTTAGTAGCTCATTTATAATCTTTTCATTGTATTTAAAATTGAATAAATAACTTTTACAAAACTTACCAAACTGTTTTCGGAGGACGTTTAGGGTCTTATTTTGTTAGTCCAACCCTTCCTGGGCTTGCAAGAAGCTCATCGAGTGTCAACTAGCCCATTTCGTAATGGGCTCTAGCTCAAGATGGAGAAGGAGCATGAGCTGGAGAAGGAGCATGAGCTGAGGCTCGAGCTGGACGTGGAGAAGGAGCATAAGCTGGGGCTCGAGTTCGAGGTGGAGAAGAAGCATGAGTTGGTGACTGTTCAGTCTCTGGAACCAGTGTGAAAGTTGGTGACAGTGATAGAGACCGTGAAGTTGGGGCAGCAGTAGACTCTGAAGTCGTAGCATCACTATGACGTGTTTATTTGCTACTCCAAACTGTGAATAATGACCCTTTCTATTCATCTACAATTATAAACGTCACTTGTAAGCAAATATTCTAAGTATATAAAAATACTTTCAACAAAAGGAACTTGAATTGACCAAATGAACAAGACAATAAAAACAAATGAACTAACCAAGACAATGAAAACAAATGAACTAACCAAGACACTGAAACCAAATAAAATAACCAAGAACAATACTAAGGGAAAAGTACTCACAATTGAAATGCAATTTTACATTAGAAAAAATTAGATACTCTATAATCTCCAACTATAAACATGTCGAAGCTTCAATTTGTATCATGAGTCAAGAAAAAACTTCTGAACATAGTAATTAAATCACTTCAATACCCAAGCATCAGAAAAACAGAAATTTCCATATCCGATCTGCATAGATCACGAAAGAAGTGAGTTCACGACCCGTCAATAGAAGACGAACAAAAATAAAGAATTTTGAGCCATATGAATACCTCATCCACAAACGATTGCGCAGCCTGGACATCTTTGTCGCTGGCCGAAGGACGAAGGAAGAATGGTTTTACCGACCCAGGAATGAAATCAGGACACTCGATAATTCCCGGGATCCTGCCATTCCGCGACCCTGAGCTCCCGTCTCTGGCTAGATCGTCGCAATAAGCAACCAAACACGATGGCATAGCCGCAATCCTATAAAACTCATTTGTGATCCACTCTCTCGGGTGCGACTCCAACAGATCGATCCTGCGCATAATGTCAGACCTCGTCGCTGAAGGACAAAAACAGACGAAAAGAACCTTTCTAGACGATCTCTCTAGCGATTCGAAACATGGAACAAGAAAGTTCTCGGAACCCTAATATTCGGGTAAAAAGGCATTCCTCTCTCGATCGCTTCAGCATCGGAGAACGTTGGGACATCAACGCCAGCATTACACGATATATAGGAATTTGAGGTCGAAAGAGTAGAATTCACCATGATAGGATTTCCGATAAGCAAGAAACGACCTCAGAAGGGGTATTTATAGGCAAAACGGACTGTTGTTTTCCGAAAAGCAATAGAAACCATCTATCATGCAAATAAACGAAATCCAAAACCAAATGGATCAACCGAAAATTGCATCAAATTAAAAGAGAGGAACCGGTCCAAATATTACAATAAAGGCCTGGGCCCAAAACTAGTTCACAACAAAAAGAAAGGGGGGAATCGGATCTAGGAGGTAGCTTCCGTGTTGTTATCCAGATCGCCTTCTGTCGTAGAAAGATTGGCTCGGAAGAGATCTGCGTTTGATCCATGCGGGTCCCGAATTGACTCCGGGGGATTGTCATCCTTCGGAAGCCCATAACCAAGTTGGTCCGGAGACATCTGCAAGTCGAGATCCGAAGCTTTGAGAAACGACATCTTGTCGTACTCCCCTTGCAGATGCCTCTTCAAACCTACTATCTCCGCCATTTTCTTCTCAGGAATGACAACCCCCGCCTTTACCAGATCCTTGGCAGTCTCGTGAATACCAATAGACTGATTGAGCAGATCTTCGTGAGGGCGAGCTCTCTCCCCCTGTTCGGTCAGATAGGCTCTGACTCGGTCCAGACGACCTTGCGCCTTGATCCTTGTCCTCTCGACCTTCTCCCAGCGATCTCTCCGAAACCTTCTCGTTTTGGACGCAAGCTTACCGCAGACGTCATCCAGATCGTTCTGCGTCTTCTTCCGATCCTCCTCGGCGGACGCGGCCACTACCGTCAGATCTGCCACATTCTTCCTCTCCACTTCTTAATCCTTCTCCAAGGAAGCTACCTTCGCCGCCAAGTCCTTAATCTTCACCCTACCGTCTTCATAGCAGTTTTTCATTTTATCAAAAACTTGCTCCGACGTCGCGTGACTCACATCCCGAACGTGGTATTTGAAGAGCAGGGCGTTGGTATGGGCAACCATCTGCGTAATGGCGGACGTTTGGCAAATGATAAAATCAACGTCATAATCTAGCCCACAATTTAGACAGGGTGAATAAACAAAAAACAGGAGACTACCTCGGTGAAGGATTGGGCCATCCTCAAATAATCATCCTTAAAGAGCATTTCCTCCGGTGGAGGATGGACCGTGGAAGAAATCTTGATATTTCGGCACAAATGCGCCGACGCCAGCGAGTTCGTCGAAAGCGGACCTTCCCCGAAATAGTCGAAAGCGAACTTGTCAGTCTTCTCGTTCTGCCGAATTGCCCTAAAAGGCTCAAGGAACCGCTCGTCGGTATCTAGGCCAGCATCAGACGCCGACCTCTTGCGGCTCTGATCGCCCTCTGAGGCAGCCTATCCCTTCCCCTTATATTTCTTCTTCTTCTTTCTCCCCTCCTGCTGCGCCCCTGCAGGAACAATCTCAGCAGCCCTCGGCTCAGTACTAGGAGCGGATTCTTCGACCAGGACAGTTGCCGCGGTCTCATCAGGGATGTTGACCTCGTCATGGTTATCCTCCGTCGGACCCTCAGGGACATCTTCCGCTTCAGGGGCAATTGGAACTAAGATCGACAATGTCTCAGTTTCCTCCTGATCGGCCTCAGAGACGACCTGCGAATCCTGGCTGAACTCACGCAGGACTTCGGCGATGTTCGGAAAAAGTCTCCTTCCTTGCTCCATTGCTCTCTCTACTCTCTGCCGAGAAAAATATTTCCGCTCACGATTTGGACCCCTCAAAAGAGCGTTTTTCACAGCTTGAATTTATGCGGTCAAGGGTCCGTAGGATGCAGGGCGAGATGAAATAATGAAAAGAAAGGTCAGGTCAGTCCTAACGAAATTTTCCAAAACACGTAAAACACAACCTACCAGGTTTTTCGTTGCATTCTCTCCTACGCCCAGTCATCGGGTTCTCCATTGAATGATTGTCGACCCGGACGTAGAAATACTTCTTTCCCCAGTCAGGAAAGTTACTTGTTTTCTTCCCGAATATTATGTCTCGGGGCCATGTTCACTACCCACGTTCCGGCCACCTTTGATTGCTTCAAGGTAGTCATGACCTCAAAGAGACGTACTCCAACGCGGCATCCGACCTCGGCGGCTATCGTCAGAACGCCAGTGATGTTACACACTCCAGCTGGCGTAAATTGACAGATCGCCAAGTTTTGGCGATGAGCATACAAGCTCAGCAGCGACGGGATCAGAAAGCAGAGGTGACAGTCTCTGAAATACTCCTCGTACAGGCATATCTACCCCTTAGGAGGATTCCATGGGCGCTCGTTTGGACGCGGGATTATGTACGTCACCCCCTTGTTCGCCTGACCGCACACATTCAGCGTCGCTCTAACTGTGGCTTCATCACTCCTTGTTGGATTCCCTCCGATTCGCCCATGAAAGTCGAGAGTGGGACTGATGTCCTCCTCGAAGATATTGAGAGGAACGAAGCCATCTCCTGCAACTGGCGACCTGTTTATGGATCTTGACGATCTGCTCGACAGGCCAGCGGTTAAATCGCTTGAACTAGGAGCATTTCCAGAGCTGCAGCGATTGACGCGACCTATTGTGCCGGACGATGGATGCCCCTGGCTCACGACGTTTCCGCCTCATCAACTAGTCTTCTCACCGATGGAACCTGAATCTCTCTCCTCGGCGGCATCTTGGGTAGAAAAGTATGGAACGAAAAAACGCGATAGCAGTGAATAAATAACGAAGAAGGATCAGGAGCGGAGCAAGATTACCTTATTGACGGGATGGAAGTAAATGAGAGAAGTCGAAGACAGCAATCTGGTATATATAGCCGAAAGAGATAGGCGACAAACCCTATGAAGAGCAATGATGACCTAGACGCCGCTTCGTTTTCCGAACAGACGTGCCGCACCACAGGAATTCTCCACGTGTCGAAATCGATGGAATTCCGCTAAATATAACCGTTCGATGCTATTCCGGGTTAAATGTAGATACCCTTTCAAAGTTATGTGGCATACCTGTTTCTTCAACCCTAGTTTCCCTTATATAGTGAAACCCTAGTGCTTATGTCGGTTTACTCTTGCAGCATACACAACTCGGACCCTGTATGGGCTACACACCAGTATAGGCCCAATTTATGGTTCAGACCAAATAAGCCCATATGAAGCAAACATACAACAATCTCCACCTTTTGCTTCATTTGATCCACCTCATAAAATCCTCACGTGTTGATGCTTTCTTGAAGATAAGAAAACAAAAAAAATTGTCTTCTCCTGTAGAACATATAGCTTCAAATGATCCTTGTATTCGTCGACCTTAGGAGTTTTCAACTTCATCGTAGAAATTTCAAGAGATTCGCGACTCTCTCTATATCTTCCTTATCCTGATGACTATAATCCCACTTGTAGACGAACTCTGACCACTCGACCTGACAACTGAAGAAACCTTTATCAACCTGATTCCTTGATAGTAAATACATAACACAATCAACCATTGAATGTTTCGTTGTGTTATCCAATGTTATCCTCTAACATTGCTCAGAAATTCCCAAGACCTATCGAATACTTAGACTGTCTCATGACTGTCCCAATGTTCAAACTTTCTGAATTTCTGTTTGTGAAGGCTACAGCTTCAGCCTTGTTCTTGACAGCTTCTCTGAGTAACATACAATGCTCTTCAGCTGTCCCAACAAGTTCATGTAACTCCTTACACGAATTATCTTCTTCAAGCTTGTTTCTCCTGGTCTTAGAAACACTTATGAAGCCCTTACTAGATTCCCTTGTTCCTCAAAACAGCTTCACCTAGAACCAGAACTAACACTTCTACTTCTTCTGATTCCCCTGCAGTTAACACCTGACTTTCTTGTGGAACCTTGGTCTTGAGAAACCTTTTAGAACCAGTAAACCCTGAGATATGAACCTCTTAGAACAAACGATTACAACAATCACACAACCTCTTCCATGGTTTCTGATGAACACCACAGACCTATTATCATGATTGTATATAATCTGATTCCTTCTACAACCGGATTCACTTGGTCGACCTTTGGTTCCCCTCATGTGCACTTAACATAAACAAACTCTCTTAAATCCCATGCAGAACACATGAATCATACCTCTTCAAACCTGAAACAATCCTTATTCATCTTGAAAAACAATCTAAACCCAATGCATTACTCATGAGATTTAGATTACATCCCATCTGTTCAACCGACTGACTTATGAACCCAACTTGTACGATCTGACAATACAAACTCTTGTTCAAACTCATGTCAAAACAGATGTCTAACCAGCAGCTTCTGAGCCTCTGCTAGTCTCCTTGTAACAGCCTTTAATGCTTCACTCTAGAATCCCTGAAGCCACATACTTGCTGTAAACATAACCCTGCAATAGCTCTTCACTTATGCAGACATTACCAAGAAGAAACTTGGTACCACCATCATACCTTTTCTCACCATTCATTAATACCAACTTGACATGTCTTCACCATTGATGAATCCTCACTTAACCTCCGTGTAAGTGACTTTCCTGAGAAACTTAATGATGCAACTAGACCTACTAGTCTTCTACTAGCCTTGTCTATCATAACATGCATCTTTAACCACCAGAGATCTACTTGAATCTTCCCCTCATACTCACAAACCTCCTTTATAAGTGTCATCTTGTCACCAACAACACTTAAACTTCTTGCAATTGAAATCTTATAGAAAATTTATCCACCAGATCATCTCTATAGATACAAACAGGCGAACCAAAAATTTTCATTTTCTGATTCTCTTTCCAATGCAAAACCTAACCCCAGTCACTTTGCACAAGCCTTGTAGATTCTTGCACTTACTCGCAAACTCTTGCACAGTCCTGCAATGTCTACAAAAGTCTTCTAAAGCTTTTAAGTCACCATGAAGAACAAACTCCACCTTGACAACAAAAAACTCATTGGCTGCAACTTCGACTCTTGGTACTCTGTGCATTTACATAATTCTGTAAACCTACATCAATTGTAGTCCTTTCAAATTTCTGACAAGCCGATCCATTTTACTGAGACTTAACCATTCACCCAACACTCATCAAGACTGGCCACTTCAACATAAATTGCTTGGTCCATCTTCATACTCATCTGAATCTTATACACAACTTGTTGACTTAACAACCCTTTTACACACAAATTAAACTCTTAAAGCGTCCCTTAAAAACATAAATTTGTGACTTCTTGCAGCTGTACCTTCAACCATTCTTGAACACCACTACACAAACTTTCAACAGTTAAATCAAACAAGATACAATCTTGACTTTCTAGTAGTTGAAAACGTCTACATCCTTGTGTTCTTCCAGTGTCTAGATTCCTTAACTTAAACAGTTTCGAGTATTTAGAAGCTTCAAAACAAAGCATCGCATATACCTTGTGATTGCAGCGGAAAACTGAATGCTCGTTTTGATAAATTTGAGCCTTTTGGATCATTCTTCGATTTTCTCTTCACAGCCATGTGCTAATCACCTTAACACATGCATCCATGAACCTTAATCAAATACTGCAGATAACTCCACCTTAAACCAACCCCATAATTGATTTAGCCTTCGATCAAGAATATTTTCATGATCATGAGTCTTCTACAACAGTCTATGGATCCTCCTTGTATGCTTACAACGTCATGCCTGAGTCTATGAATTCCTCAACCTGGCTCTGATACCACTTGTTGAAAATCGCAGTCCCCAATTCATCTCTGTATGAATCGCAGACCACGACTTTGTCCCAACGCCTCTTTGGACCATAAATCAATAACAAGACATAAACATAACACAGAGATTTAACGAGTTCCCCTCTGCGTGAGGGTACATCTCGTGTGGGAACCTTCTCCCACAAACATCCACTATCAATCAGTTAGGTTTACACAACGCTCTAACAAGCGCTTACACTATGTTTCATATACAAAGCTTAGAGAGCAACAACAAAGAAACCTGAAGAAGAAAACATATGTAGACACACATGTTCACTGTCTTAGATGCTTTTCTTCTTCCTCTCTCTCTGTCTCTGATTCAACTCTCCCTTCCATGTATCACCACATAAACACCTCACTGAACCTCCACGAAACAGCTCCACCTTTGTCTCTCATCAAAGTGTCATGAAGACACCTTAAACCTAGACTAGGTCTTGTTCAGCTTTTAGCCCTCGGCCCCAACCTAGCTACTGCTCCTTTCTCTGGGTTCAGAGGACTGCTGCATGCTCTCTGCACAACGCCATGCGCATGCTCTCAGCACTGCGCCTTGCGGCTACAACTAGTCTACAACCTCTAGCATCCAGCGTTTAGCATTTAGCATACCTGTTTCTTCAACCCTAGTTTCCCTTATATAGTGAAACCCTAGTGCTTATGTCGGTTTACTCTTGCAGCATACACAACTCGGACCCTGTATGGGCTACACACCAGTATAGGCCCAATTTATGGTTCAGACCAAATAAGCCCATATGAAGCAAACATACAACACATTTGTAGCTTAGATTCAGAGGTCTATGTCATAGACTTGAATGAAGAGAAACACGATGGCTTAGATTCAGAGGTTCATGATGAACTTGAATGGAAAAAGTACTTGGCTTAACAAAAACAACAATAAAAGAAAACGAGTTTGACTGTTAGATCAAAACTCGGGAGGAAACCTGCTCTGATACCATGTTGAAGGTTGATGAGAGAAGAACACACTAGTGATTAGGAAATATTATATTGACTCTCATGAAGATTACAATAATAGTTACATATGTTTATATAGGGAGGAGATGCTAAACCTAAATGATATAGTTCCCTAATATACATAAATACATAAATGAGATAATTATGAGAAATATATTCAAAGATATTCTAACTTATTCTACACACTTCTATAGATTTTGTTGCCTTGGGACCATTTAGTTTTGTTTAAGGATAACTTGGAATTTCAGGAAAATTCATGACTAGATCACTCGTATAATCCCTCACTTCGAAATTTGGATGATTTGAGCTTAACCTTGCTTATTTGAACTTATTCTTGACTTGTTATATCTCACTTAGGGGGTTGGTAATCATGTAATGGATCATACATTCAGAGTTTAATCCGCGTTATTTTACCACTGTTTGTAAACTCTAAATGGCTAGACTCATCTTTAGTATAGTACCACACCTTTAGCCCTATTCATGCTTCATACCACATGCATTCTTATGTTATTGTCATCATGTACATTTATGTGCAAAAACTACGGAGTATACAGACCGACATAGCTTTCCTTTAATTAGGATTGTAATTGTAGTTGTTTGGGATGATTGACATTGAGTTCTTGTGGTTATATTGTTATATCTATGAGCATGTGCTGTGAGCGATCATGATTGAGTTTTGTTGATGCAGTTTGTGAGACGAGAACCGGTTCCACTCCCCCGCTAAAAAAAATAATAGAAAAAAGAGCAAAAAATAAAAATAAAAATAAAAATAAAAAATGAAAGAAAGATCGGGAAAGGAGAAAGCATGGAACCGGAAAAGGCGATATATCTTTGGTTTTACTTGAAAGCACCTTTGGTTTTTGAATTCGATACTTATGATTTTTTTGGGATTTGATGTGGTTAGGATGATCCGAGTTAGAAGGAAGTTATGTACCTCCCAATTGGTCTGTGTCTCACTGTGATTTTGCATAATGATTTGCATCCGTTCATATTACTGCTGAACCTTAAACACTTAAGCCACCTAAGACAGCTTTTACACCTAGACCATAACGTGTTCGATATCCCCTTTGTAAGAGTGCACGAAACTGCTAATGAATGTTAAAAGGTTAAGTTATCTAATTCTGAAGTTCTTTGTTATTTAGGGGTCTCATGATGTCATGGTGAAGTACATTATTGTACGGTTTGATATGAACTTTGTGATAGTGGTTTGCAGGCAACTGATTAAGAGCATGATCCCAAAAGAATATGTGAGTTATCGCGTTTTCAAACCTCTTCTCTTGGTTAAGATTTTTTTTTTGCTTGAAGGCAAGCAAGAACCTAAGTCGGGGGGAGTTGATATATACAGTGTTTTTAGAGTCTTTCACCCTTTTTTTATGTCCATTTTGAGTCGTTTGTCGTGTTTTAGTCCGTCCATCGTGTCTTTCGAGTCGTGTTTTGAGTCTTGAGCAGGAGATAAGCAGTTGGAGCGGAATTGGCGTGTTTTGGACCTGTATCGGGCAAGGAAATGGAACATTTTCTGATGTAGAGCATGGACCGATCGGTCCATCACCAGACCGATCGATCCAAACGGACGACACATTCCAGGAGCGCAACGATCGATCAATCCCCACATTGGATCGATTGATCCACTCGTCCGGACCTGATCAGACCACAGAGATCGTTCGGTCCTCACCTTGGACCGATCGATCCATTTACCCGGACAAGACCAGGAGCAAAACGACCGATCGGTCCATCTTTCAGACCGATCGGTCCATCTTTCAGACCGATCGGTCCAAATCAATTTCGGTTTCTTTAACCGGAATTAATTGCTGTTTTCTTCTGTAATGGGTATTAAAAGCCAAAAATACTTGTTTTTCATTCTACGCTTTTCTTTACAGCAGTTTTCTGAGTTTTAGACTTGTGAGCAACATCTAAGATAGAGATTGATCCTCTTTGACAATTTGGAGAAGATTTCTAAACCTTTTTTTATTCCAATCTATTGAATCATGTTTCCTTCAAAATCTATTTGCTTTGTTTCAATTGTTATGTCTGAGTAGTCTCTTAATTGAGTTTTAGGGTTCCAAGTAGGAGAATTCAATGATTTGATAGATTAGATGTATTAGGGAATTCTTAATCTTTGGGTTCTTCAATTTACATGTTCTCAATGCTAGAATAGGATTGATCACCCTGTTTTAGAGCTTAGGCTTTTATTTGTTTCAAAGATGTTCGATAAAATACCTGAATGAATGTAAATTGAGCATTGTATTTCTAACTTGTGATAGTTGATGTTAGAATGCTTTGTGAACCAAATGAACATGTTTGATAATGTGAATTTAACTAGGACATTACAAATGAAAGTTTAGTAATTGAATAGTTAAATTTAGTGATTAATGTTTTGAGAGAGAATTAGTCTAAACTTCTGTTCATGTTCAAGAATGATTCTTCATGTTAGAATTCCTTATTACTTTTATTTGTTATTCATTGATTCTCTAAAAATACTCTGCTGCCCAATGTCTTTTATTCATAAGTTTAATCACAGTTTCTTTTTGCATTTTTATTTACAAACTGAAAAACCAAACAACAAGTCTTTTCCGCTTTAGCTAAACACGAGTCTCACAAGACTTTAGTGTACCATTGCTCCTTTTGATCGATCCCGCATATACTTTACTTCGGTTAAGTTATCGGATTAAATACTCGAGTAATCAACTACCTTCCCAACTGAATTATCGATTTCAAACCTACACAAAACAACAAAGGTTAGTAGCTCATTTATAATCTTTTCATTGTATTTAAAATTGAATAAATAACTTTTACAAAACTTACCAAACTGTTTTCGGAGGACGTTTAGGGTCTTATTTTGTTAGTCCAACCCTTCCTGGGCTTGCAAGAAGCTCATCGAGTGTCAACTAGCCCATTTCGTAATGGGCTCTAGCTCAAGATGGAGAAGGAGCATGAGCTGGAGAAGGAGCATGAGCTGAGGCTCGAGCTGGACGTGGAGAAGGAGCATAAGCTGGGGCTCGAGTTCGAGGTGGAGAAGAAGCATGAGTTGGTGACTGTTCAGTCTCTGGAACCAGTGTGAAAGTTGGTGACAGTGATAGAGACCGTGAAGTTGGGGCAGCAGTAGACTCTGAAGTCGTAGCATCACTATGACGTGTTTATTTGCTACTCCAAACTGTGAATAATGACCCTTTCTATTCATCTACAATTATAAACGTCACTTGTAAGCAAATATTCTAAGTATATAAAAATACTTTCAACAAAAGGAACTTGAATTGACCAAATGAACAAGACAATAAAAACAAATGAACTAACCAAGACAATGAAAACAAATGAACTAACCAAGACACTGAAACCAAATAAAATAACCAAGAACAATACTAAGGGAAAAGTACTCACAATTGAAATGCAATTTTACATTAGAAAAAATTAGATACTCTATAATCTCCAACTATAAACATGTCGAAGCTTTAATTTGTATCATGAGTCAAGAAAAAACTTCTGAACATAGTAATTAAATCACTTCAATACCCAAGCATCAGAAAAACAGAAATTTCCATATCCGATCTGCATAGATCACGAAAGAAGTGAGTTCACGACCCGTCAATAGAAGACGAACAAAAATAAAGAATTTTGAGCCATATGAATACCTCATCCACAAACGATTGCGCAGCCTGGACATCTTTGTCGCTGGCCGAAGGACGAAGGAAGAATGGTTTTACCGACCCAGGAATGAAATCAGGACACTCGATAATTCCCGGGATCCTGCCATTCCGCGACCCTGAGCTCCCGTCTCTGGCTAGATCGTCGCAATAAGCAACCAAACACGATGGCATAGCCGCAATCCTATAAAACTCATTTGTGATCCACTCTCTCGGGTGCGACTCCAACAGATCGATCCTGCGCATGATGTCAGACCTCGTCGCTGAAGGACAAAAACAGACGAACAGAACCTTTCTAGACGATCTCTCTAGCGATTCGAAACTTGGAACAAGAAAGTTCTCGGAACCCTAATATTCGGGTAAAAAGGCATTCCTCTCTCGATCGCTTCAGCATCGGAGAACGTTGGGACATCAACGCCAGCATTACACGATATATAGGAATTTGAGGTCGAAAGAGTAGAATTCACCATGATAGGATTTCCGATAAGCAAGAAACGACCTCAGAAGGGGTATTTATAGGCAAAACGGACTGTTGTTTTCCGAAAAGCAATAGAAACCATCTATCATGCAAATAAACGAAATCCAAAACCAAATGGATCAACCGAAAATTGCATCAAATTAAAAGAGAAGAACCGGTCCAAATATTACAATAAAGGCCTGGGCCCAAAACTAGTTCACAACAAAAAGAAAGGGGGGAATCGGATCTAGGAGGTAGCTTCCGTGTTGTTATCCAGATCGCCTTCTGTCGTAGAAAGATTGGCTCGGAAGAGATCTGCGTTTGATCCATGCGGGTCCCGAATTGACTCCGGGGGATTGTCATCCTTCGGAAGCCCATAACCGAGTTGGTCCGGAGACATCTGCAAGTTGAGATCCGAAGCTTTGAGAAACGACATCTTGTCGTACTCCCCTTGCAGATGCCTCTTCAAACCTACTATCTCCGCCATTTTCTTCTCAGGAATGACAACCCCCGCCTTTACCAGATCCTTGGCAGTCTCGTGAA
Organism: Capsella bursa-pastoris; assembly: GCA_036452645.1. Taxonomy (NCBI): domain Eukaryota; kingdom Viridiplantae; phylum Streptophyta; class Magnoliopsida; order Brassicales; family Brassicaceae; genus Capsella; species Capsella bursa-pastoris. Next base: position 12,711,643 of record CP144195.1, on the reverse strand, counting down.
TACCAATAGACTGATTGAGCAGATCTTCGTGAGGGCGAGCTCTCTCCCCCTGTTCGGTCAGATAGGCTCTGACTCGGTCCAGACGACCTTGCGCCTTGATCCTTGTCCTCTCGACCTTCTCCCAGCGATCTCTCCGAAACCTTCTCGTTTTGGACGCAAGCTTACCGCAGACGTCATCCAGATCGCTCTGCGTCTTCTTCCGATCCTCCTCGGCGGACGCGGCCACTACCGTCAGATCTGCCACATTCTTCCTCTCCACTTCTTAATCTTTCTCCAAGGAAGCTACCTTCGCCGCCAAGTCCTTAATCTTCACCCTACCGTCTTCATAGCAGTTTTTCATTTTATCAAAAACTTGCTCCGACGTCGCGTGACTCACATCCCGAACGTGGTATTTGAAGAGCAGGGCGTTGGTATGGGCAACCATCTGCGTAATGGCGGACGTTTGGCAAATGATAAAATCAACGTCATAATCTAGCCCACAATTTAGACAGGGTGAATAAACAAAAAACAGGAGACTACCTCGGTGAAGGATTGGGCCATCCTCAAATAATCATCCTTAAAGAGCATTTCCTCCGGTGGAGGATGGACCGTGGAAGAAATCTTGATATTTCGGCACAAATGCGCCGACGCCAGCGAGTTCGTCGAAAGCGGACCTTCCCCGAAATAGTCGAAAGCGAACTTGTCAGTCTTCTCGTTCTGCCGAATTGCCCTAAAAGGCTCAAGGAACCGCTCGTCGGTATCTAGGCCAGCATCAGACGCCGACCTCTTGCGGCTCTGATCGCCCTCTGAGGCAGCCTATCCCTTCCCCTTATCTTTCTTCTTCTTCTTTCTCCCCTCCTGCTGCGCCCCTACAGGAACAATCTCAGCAGCCCTCGGCTCAGCGCTAGGAGCGGATTCTTCGACCAGGACAGGTGCGGCGGTCTCATCAGGGATGTTGACCTCGTCATGGTTATCCTCCGTCGGACCCTCAGGGACATCTTCCGCTTCAGGGGCAATTGGAACTAAGATCGACAATGTCTCAGTTTCCTCCTGATCGGCCTCAGAGGCGACCTGCGAATCCTGGCTGAACTCACGCAGGACTTCGGCGATGTTCGGAAAAAGTCTCCTTCCTTGCTCCATTGCTCTCTCTACTCTCTGCCGAGAAAAATATTTCCGCTCACGATTTGGACCCCTCAAAAGAGCGTTTTTCACAGCTTGAATTTATGCGGTCAAGGGTCCGTAGGATGCAGGGCGAGCTGAAATAATGAAAAGAAAGGTCAGGTCAGTCCTAACGAAATTTTCCAAAACACGTAAAACACAACCTACCAGGTTTTTCGTTGCATTCTCTCCTACGCCCAGTCATCGGGTTCTCCATTGAATGATTGTCGATCCGGACGTAGAAATACTTCTTTCCCCAGTCAGGAAAGTTACCCCCTTGTTCGCCTGACCGCACACATTCAGCGTCGCTCTAACTGTGGCTTCATCACTCCTTGTTGGATTCCTTCCGATTCGCCCATGAAAGTCGAGAGTGGGACTGATGTCCTCCTCGAAGATATTGAGAGGAACGAAGCCATCTCCTGCAACTGGCGACCTGTTTATGGATCTTGACGATCTGCTCGACAGGCCAGCGGTTAAATCGCTTGACCTAGGAGCATTTCCAGAGCTGCAGCGATTGACGCGACCTATTGTGCCGGACGATGGATGCCCCTGGCTCACGACGTTTTCGCCTCATCAACTAGTCTTCTCACCGATGGAACCTGAATCTCTCTCCTCGGCGGCATCTTGGGTAGAAAAGTTTGGAACGAAAAAACGCGATAGCAGTGAATAAATAACGAAGAAGGATCAGGAGCGGAGCAAGATTACCTTATTGACGGGATGGAAGTAAATGAGAGAAGTCGAAGACAGCAATCTGGTATATATAGCCGAAAGAGATAGGCGACGAACCCTATGAAGAGCAATGATGACCTAGACGCCGCTTCGTTTTCCGAACTGACGTGCCGCACCACAGGAATTCTCCACGTGTCGAAATCGATGGAATTCTGCTAAATATAACCGTTCGATGCTATTCCGGGTTAAATGTAGATACCCTTTCAAAGTTATGTGGCATACCTGTTTCTTCAACCCTAGTTTCCCTTATATAGTGAAACCCTAGTGCTTATGTCGGTTTACTCTTGCAGCATACACAACTCGGACCCTGTATGGGCTACACACCAGTATAGGCCCAATTTATGGTTCAGACCAAATAAGCCCATATGAAGCAAACATACAACAATCTCCACCTTTTGCTTCATTTGATCCACCTCATAAAATCCTCACGTGTTGATGCTTTCTTGAAGATAAGAAAACAAAAAAAATTGTCTTCTCCTGTAGAACATATAGCTTCTAATGATCCTTGTATTCGTCGACCTTAGGAGTTTTCAACTTCATCGTAGAAATTTCAAGAGATTCGCGACTCTCTCTATATCTTCCTTATCCTGATGACTATAATCCCACTTGTAGACGAACTCTGACCACTCGACCCGACAACTGAAGAAACCTTTATCAACCTGATTCCTTGATAGTAAATACATAACACAATCAACCATTGAATGTTTCGTTGTGTTATCCAATGTTATCCTCTAACATTGCTCAGAAATTCCCAAGACCTATCGAATACTTAGACTGTCTCATGACTGTCCCAATGTTCAAACTTTCTGAATTTCTGTTTGTGAAGGCTACAGCTTCAGCCTTGTTCTTGACAGCTTCTCTGAGTAACATACAATGCTCTTCAGCTGTCCCAACAAGTTCATGTAACTCCTTACACGAATTATCTTCTTCAAGCTTGTTTCTCCTGGTCTTAGAAACACTTATGAAGCCCTTAGTAGATTCCCTTGTTCCTCAAAACAGCTTCACCTAGAACCAGAACTAACACTTCTACTTCTTCTGATTCCCCTGCAGTTAACACCTGACTTTCTTGTGGAACCTTGGTCTTGAGAAACCTTTTAGAACCAGTAAACCCTGAGATATGAACCTCTCAGAACAAACGATTACAACAATCACACAACCTCTTCCATGGTTTCTGATGAACACCACAGACCTATTATCATGATTGTATATAATCTGATTCCTTCTACAACCGGATTCACTTGGTCGACCTTTGGTTCCCCTCATGTGCACTTAACATAAACAAACTCTCTTAAATCCCATGCAGAACACATGAATCATACCTGCTTCAAACCTGAAACAATCCTTGATTCATCTTGAAAAACAATCTAAACCCAATGCATTACTCATGAGATTTAGATTACATCCCATCTGTTCAACCGACTGACTTATGAACCCAACTTGTACGATCTGACAATACAAACTCTTGTTCAAACTCATGTCAAAACAGATGTCTAACCAGCAGCTTCTGAGCCTCTGCTAGTCTCCTTGTAACAGCCTTTAATGCTTCACTCTAGAATCCCTGAAGCCACATACTTGCTGTAAACATAACCCTGCAATAGCTCTTCACTTATGCAGACATTACCAAGAAGAAACTTGGTACCACCATCATACCTTTTCTCACCATTCATTAATACCAACTTGACATGTCTTCACCATTGATGAATCCTCACTTAACCTCCGTGTAAGTGACTTTCCTGAGAAACTTAATGATGCAACTAGACCTACTAGTCTTCTACTAGCCTTGTCTATCATAACATGCATCTTTAACCACCAGAGATCTACTTGAATCTTCCCCTCATACTCACAAACCTCCTTTATAAGTGTCATCTTGTCACCAACAACACTTAAACTTCTTGCAATTGAAATCTTATAGAAAATTTATCCACCAGATCATCTCTATAGATACAAACAGGCGAACCAAAAATTTTCATTTTCTGATTCTCTTTCCAATGCAAAACCTAACCCCAGTCACTTTGCACAAGCCTTGTAGATTCTTGCACTTACTCGCAAACTCTTGCACAGTCCTGCAACGTCTACAAAAGTCTTCTAAAGCTTTTAAGTCACCATGAAGAACAAACTCCACCTTGACAACAAAAAACTCATTGGCTGCAACTTCGACTCTTGGTACTCTGTGCATTTACATAATTCTGTAAACCTACATCAATTGTAGTCCTTTCAAATTTCTGACAAGCCGATCCATTTTACTGAGACTTAACCATTCACCCAACACTCATCAAGACTGGCCACTTCAACATAAATTGCTTGGTCCATCTTCATACTCATCTGAATCTTATACACAACTTGTTGACTTAACAACCCTTTTACACACAAATTAAACTCTTAAAGCGTCCCTTCAAAACATAAATTTGTGACTTCTTGCAGCTGTACCTTCAACCATTCTTGAACACCACTACACAAACTTTCAACAGCTAAATCAAACAAGATAGAATCTTGACTTTCTAGTAGTTGAAAACGTCTACATCCTTGTGTTCTTCCAGTGTCTAGATTCCTTAACTTAAACAGTTTCGAGTATTTAGAAGCTTCAAAACAAAGCATCGCATATACCTTGTGATTGCAGCGGAAAACTGAATGCTCGTTTTGATAAATTTGAGCCTTTGGATCATTCTTCGATTTTCTCTTCACAGCCATGTGCTAATCACCTTAACACATGCATCCATGAACCTTAATCAAATACTGCAGATAACTCCACCTTAAACCAACCCCATAATTGATTTAGCCTTCGATCAAGAATATTTTCATGATCATGAGTCTTCTACAACAGTCTATGGATCCTCATTGTATGCTTACAGCGTCATGCCTGAGTCTATGAATTCCTCAACCTGGCTCTGATACCACTTGTTGAAAATCGCAGTCCCCAATTCATCTCTGTATGAATCGCAGACCACGACTTTGTCCCAACGCCTCTTTGGACCATAAATCAATAACAAGACATAAACATAACACAGAGATTTAACGAGTTCCCCTCTGCGTGAGGGTACATCTCGTGTGGGAACCTTCTCCCACAAACATCCACTATCAATCAGTTAGGTTTACACAACGCTCTAACAAGCGCTTACACTATGTTTCATATACAAAGCTTAGAGAGCAACAACAAAGAAACCTGAAGAAGAAAACATATGTAGACACACATGTTCACTGTCTTAGATGCTTTTCTTCTTCCTCTCTCTCTGTCTCTGATTCAACTCTCCCTTCCATGTATCACCACATAAACACCTCACTGAACCTCCACGAAACAGCTCCACCTTTGTCTCTCATCAAAGTGTCATGAAGACACCTTAAACCTAGACTAGGTCTTGTTCAGCTTTTAGCCCTCGGCCCCAACCTAGCTACTGCTCCTTTCTCTGGGTTCAGAGGACTGCTGCATGCTCTCTGCACAACGCCATGCGCATGCTCTCAGCACTGCGCCTTGCAGCTACAACTAGTCTACAACCTCTAGCATCCAGCGTTTAGCATTTAGCATACCTGTTTCTTCAACCCTAGTTTCCCTTATATAGTGAAACCCTAGTGCTTATGTCGGTTTACTCTTGCAGCATACACAACTCGGACCCTGTATGGGCTACACACCAGTATAGGCCCAATTTATGGTTCAGACCAAATAAGCCCATATGAAGCAAACATACAACACATTTGTAGCTTAGATTCAGAGGTCTATGTCATAGACTTGAATGAAGAGAAACACGATGGCTTAGATTCAGAGGTTCATGATGAACTTGAATGGAAAAAGTACTTGGCTTAACAAAAACAACAATAAAAGAAAACGAGTTTGACTGTTAGATCAAAACTCGGGAGGAAACCTGCTCTGATACCATGTTGAAGGTTGATGAGAGAAGAACACACTAGTGATTAGGAAATATTATATTGACTCTCATGAAGATTACAATAATAGTTACATATGTTTATATAGGGAGGAGATGCTAAACCTAAATGATATAGTTCCCTAATATACATAAATACATAAATGAGATAATTATGAGAAATATATTCAAAGATATTCTAACTTATTCTACACACTTCTATAGATTTTGTTGCCTTGGGACCATTTAGTTTTGTTTAAGGATAACTTGGAATTTCAGGAAAATTCATGACTAGATCACTCGTATAATCCCTCACTTCGAAATTTGGATGATTTGAGCTTAACCTTGCTTATTTGAACTTATTCTTGACTTGTTATATCTCACTTAGGGGGTTGGTAATCATGTAATGGATCATACATTCAGAGTTTAATCCGCGTTATTTTACCACTGTTTGTAAACTCTAAATGGCTAGACTCATCTTTAGTATAGTACCACACCTTTAGCCCTATTCATGCTTTATACCACATGCATTCTTATGTTATTGTCATCATGTACATTTATGTGCAAAAACTACGGAGTATACAGACCGACATAGCTTTCCTTTAATTAGGATTGTAATTGTAGTTGTTTGGGATGATTGACATTGAGTTCTTGTGGTTATATTGTTATATCTATGAGCATGTGCTGTGAGCGATCATGATTGAGTTTTGTTGATGCAGTTTGTGAGACGAGAACCGGTTCCACTCCCCCGCTAAAAAAAATAATAGAAAAAAGAGCAAAAAATAAAAATAAAAATAAAAATAAAAAATGAAAGAAAGATCGGGAAAGGAGAAAGCATGGAACCGGAAAAGGCGATATATCTTTGGTTTTACTTGAAAGCACCTTTGGTTTTTGAATTCGATACTTATGATTTTTTTGGGATTTTATGTGGTTAGGATGATCCGAGTTAGAAGGAAGTTATGTACCTCCCAATTGGTCTGTGTCTCACTGTGATTTTGCATAATGATTTGCATCCGTTCATATTACTGCTGAACCTTAAACACTTAAGCCACCTAAGACAGCTTTTACACCTAGACCATAACGTGTTCGATATCCCCTTTGTAAGAGTGCACGAAACTGCTAATGAATGTTAAAAGGTTAAGTTATCTAATTCTGAAGTTCTTTGTTATTTAGGGGTCTCATGATGTCATGGTGAAGTACATTATTGTACGGTTTGATATGAACTTTGTGATAGTGGTTTGCAGGCAACTGATTAAGAGCATGATCCCAAAAGAATATGTGAGTTATCGCGTTTTCAAACCTCTTCTCTTGGTTAAGATTTTTTTTTTGCTTGAAGGCAAGCAAGAACCTAAGTCGGGGGGAGTTGATATATACAGTGTTTTTAGAGTCTTTCACCCTTTTTTATGTCCATTTTGAGTCGTTTGTCGTGTTTTAGTCCGTCCATCGTGTCTTTCGAGTCGTGTTTTGAGTCTTGAGCAGGAGATAAGCAGTTGGAGCGGAATTGGCGTGTTTTGGACCTGTATCAGGCAAGGAAATGGAACATTTGCTGATGTAGAGCATGGATCGATCGGTCCATCACCAGACCGATCGATCCAAACGGACGACACATTCCAGGAGCGCAACGATCGATCAATCCCCACATTGGATCGATTGATCCACTCGTCCGGACCTGATCAGACCACAGAGATCGTTCGGTCCTCACCTTGGACCGATCGATCCATTTACCCGGACAAGACCAGGAGCAAAACGACCGATCGGTCCATCTTTCAGACCGATCGGTCCAAATCAATTTCGGTTTCTTTAACCGGAATTAATTGCTGTTTTCTTCTGTAATGGGTATTAAAAGCCAAAAATACTTGTTTTTCATTCTACGCTTTTCTTTACAGCAGTTTTCTGAGTTTTAGACTTGTGAGCAACATCTAAGATAGAGATTGATCCTCTTTGACAATTTGGAGAAGATTTCTAAACCTTTTTTTATTCTAATCTATTGAATCATGTTTCCTTCAAAATCTATTTGCTTTGTTTCAATTGTTATGTCTGAGTAGTCTCTTAATTGAGTTTTAGGGTTCCAAGTAGGAGAATTCAATGATTTGATAGATTAGATGTATTAGGGAATTCTTAATCTTTGGGTTCTTCAATTTACATGTTCTCAATGCTAGAATAGGATTGATCACCCTGTTTTAGAGGTTAGGCTTTTATTTGTTTCAAAGATGTTCGATAAAATACCTGAATGAATGTAAATTGAGCATTGTATTTCTAACTTGTGATAGTTGATGTTAGAATGCTTTGTGAACCAAATGAACATGTTTGATAATGTGAATTTAACTAGGAAATTACAAATGAAAGTTTAGTAATTGAATAGTTAAATTTAGTGATTAATGTTTTGAGAGAGAATTAGTCTAAACTTCTGTTCATGTTCAAGAATGATTCTTCATGTTAGAATTCCTTATTACTTTTATTTGTTATTCATTGATTCTCTAAAAATACTCTGCTGCCCAATGTCTTTTATTCATAAGTTTAATCAGAGTTTCTTTTTGCATTTTTATTTACAAACTGAAAAACCAAACAACAAGTCTTTTCCGCTTTAGCTAAACACGAGTCTCACAAGACTTTAGTGTACCATTGCTCCTTTTGATCGATCCCGCATATACTTTACTTCGGTTAAGTTATCGGATTAAATACTCGAGTAATCAACTACCTTCCCAACTGAATTATCGATTTCAAACCTACACAAAACAACAAAGGTTAGTAGCTCATTTATAATCTTTTCATTGTATTTAAAATTGAATAAATAACTTTTACAAAACTTACCAAACTGTTTTCGGAGGACGTTTAGGGTCTTATTTTGTTAGTCCAACCCTTCCTGGGCTTGCAAGAAGCTCATCGAGTGTCAACTAGCCCATTTCGTAATGGGCTCTAGCTCAAGATGGAGAAGGAGCATGAGCTGGAGAAGGAGCATGAGCTGAGGCTCGAGCTGGACGTGGAGAAGGAGCATAAGCTGGGGCTCGAGTTCGAGGTGGAGAAGAAGCATGAGTTGGTGACTGTTCAGTCTCTGGAACCAGTGTGAAAGTTGGTGACAGTGATAGAGACCGTGAAGTTGGGGCAGCAGTAGACTCTGAAGTCGTAGCATCACTATGACGTGTTTATTTGCTACTCCAAACTGTGAATAATGACCCTTTCTATTCATCTACAATTATAAACGTCACTTGTAAGCAAATATTCTAAGTATATAAAAATACTTTCAACAAAAGGAACTTGAATTGACCAAATGAACAAGACAATAAAAACAAATGAACTAACCAAGACAATGAAAACAAATGAACTAACCAAGACACTGAAACCAAATAAAATAACCAAGAACAATACTAAGGGAAAAGTACTCACAATTGAAATGCAATTTTACATTAGAAAAAATTAGATACTCTATAATCTCCAACTATAAACATGTCGAAGCTTTAATTTGTATCATGAGTCAAGAAAAAACTTCTGAACATAGTAATTAAATCACTTCAATACCCAAGCATCAGAAAAACAGAAATTTCCATATCCAACTAAAAACACCATCGATTAAAAACTGTTAGTTGAGTAAGTTTTTCTTTACATACAGTATATACAAAGTGAAACAAACAGAGGTCTAAGTACCAAAAAAGCTAAAAATTTCTAAAATCCATATATAGGTGCATATAAAACAGAGGCCAAAGTACCAAGTACCAAAAGTTTCAGAGTCATATAGACAAGTGAATATGAAACAGAGGTTTAAGTACCAAATCATAGAAACAAACAGAGATCTTAAGTATGAAAGAAACAAACAGAGGCCAGAAGTATGATAGAAACTAACAGAGACCCTAAGTATCTCTATTAGCAGAACTCAAGTGAGTATAAAAACCCTAAGTATCAATTCACACACCGATTCAAACACCTTTCAGTTCAGGGACTCAAGGGTTTGCCAACTAGAAACAATAGAAACAGAAAGATATGAGAGACGAAGAGAGACACGAGAGAAGGAAAAGGGGGAGTTTGGAGAGACGATTGAAGAACAAAAAGAAAAGGAAAATTGGGGAAAATAAGAAAATGGGTTATTAGGCTTAAGGTTTCGTAAATATTATCAAGGGGTTTCCAAAATATTTTACCAATAATTTGGCCAATTATTTAGAACGCGTGTTTTCCTGCAGTATTTTGAAAACATACAATCCTCGCAAGCGCGTCGCAAAAAAAAAAAATAACGAAAATTAATAATTGCGACAAAATCGCGAGATATCGTCGCAAATTCCTCATTTAATTTAAAAAGATTATGTTAAGAATAAAAGCATAATTTTGAGAGTTTTTGGTTTTGCGAGGACTTTGCAAGGATTCGACGCAAAGCCAAAGCTATTGGGTCGCAAAATAGAATAAAAAAGTGTCTAAATATAGATTTCCTTATTGATAATGATCAAATTAATGTGTATATACTATATAATATGTCTTAATGAATGGTTGTATTGAAGAAAAAAAGTTATTTATGTTTTTGAGTTCTTAAGTATAAGATAATATGTGAATAAGGAACATATGTGTATCAAGAACATGTTTTAAAAAAATTCAAACTTTATTAAACATAATATAAAAGATACAATCATACTAATCTTAACATTCTTCATCATCATAACTATCATTTGATTCTGAGTTTTCATCAAACTCATCATTGACGTTATCTTCGACTTCAGCGTAATCTAACATATCATAAAATTGTCGAACATCTAAATTAGGTTTCTCAGTTGTTGTTTCATGATATGCATCTTTGACCATATCCTCAAATCTATTATGACTTTGTTCCTTGTAATCAAACTGATGATGCTCGAAATTAATAGGAGGTTCCTCTACTTGTTGAAAGCTAGTATTACTAGACGATGCAACCACCATATTTCCTTCACCATGCCAAAACCATACATAATAATTTGGCATAAATCCTGTATTATATATATGCTTTCCAACTTTCTTGATAGAAAAAAACTGCCATTTTTGCACTTTCGACATGGACAATGCGTATTACCGGTTTCTTGCGTCAATAACATCTGATATGCGTTCTCCAAGAATTCTTCTAGCCCATCTACAAATTCCGATGTCACCACTCCGTTGGAATCTCTATGCTTATACATCCATTCCCGTCGAATAAAAAATCTCGTGAGACACTATCTCCAAGATTATAAAAACAAATTATTTTAAGAGAGTATTTTAAAATCGTTTCATTGGTAAGGAGAAACGTGATGCGTCGCTGTTGCGTGTCATTCATGCGTCGCAAAAAAGTCGATAGCCTATTTTAAAAGCGTGATGCACCTACCACTACATTTTGTCTCAAGTTCCTCGCAAATTACCTACAAAGAATTTGACGCTAATTCGTTGCTAATTTGTTTCGATGTTGCGACAAATCATATATTTCCTCGCAGCGTCGTCTCAAAAATGACAGAAACATGCTTCGAGTTTGCAACGAAGCGATACCTAGCAAATTTACGTGGAATTTGCGACTAATGTATATCGGTAGCTACCCCTGAGTTGCTACGCAAAATTTCCACGCAAATGGCGTGCTTTCTAACTCCCAAAGCTATGAACAAGTACATGAATTTCTAATTCTCATCCAAATACACATATCTTCTCGTACCTTGATTAATAGTCTCTAACATGTACAAATAACAAGGGAGCATCTTGTAGCTTTCTTCCGCGCTACCATGCATATCACAACCGACTTTTAAGTTTCCCTCTCAATGCCGTGGAGTATGATACACTCACACCTAATTTGGTCTTCATAAGTTCCATGATTATATTGGGACGTGGAGTTTCCATTTGTCCTGGATAATCATCATGCAAAAGAGATGCAACTAATTCCAGAGTGTCGTGCCTCTTACTGTTGCTTGAACATTGACTCGCCCGAGAGCAACTATGCATCTTATTGTGCCGGCGGATGGAGAAAATCTCAGCCTCTGGAAGTACTACAGCTCGTAAACCCCAAGTATATCCTTCTTTAGAACATTTTAACACATAACGCACCTTATCCGACTTCACAAGTGTAAAACTAAAATAGTTAGCAAACGAAGCTCTATCCACCACTTCTTGCAATGCCTTCTTGTTTAGGAATTCTTGAAATTTACTCAAAGTCAAACCCTCTTCCCATGGCTCTGTAAACTTAGAAGGTTTACAAGAGGTGGTGGGTCGACATATTCTTTGTCTACGTATAGAACAATTGTGTTAGGTGCGACAACCTCATCATCTCTTATCTGCTTGTTTTGATAATTCATACAAACAGAACTTTGGTCCGCTCTAACACCCTCATCATAATCATCATCATCAAGCACTTGCTCAGGCGCTTAAGAGACCTTTTTGACATCCACAAACAACATACATCTTCGCTTCTCATGATCAACAAACGTTAGATACACATACACATCCTCATCGTCAACAAGCTTACAGTTTTCCATCTCCCTCAACAGCGGATAGTACCTCAAATCCAATCTAACGTGCCTCTCGACATATCCAAGCTTCGTGTTTATCATTCCTTTTAGCATCAACAATGTTATATCACTCGCTTTTGTCTTGAACATAATACTATACATCCGAACTTCGCACTTAAAATGTATGCTAATGTTTACGCTCATGGTATCGAGCTAAAAAAAATCCCAAAAACTCAATTAGTAATGCTACTAGTTGTACTGCATTAATACCCTAAGTATCTCTATTAGCAGATCTCAAGTGAGTATAAAAACCCTAAGTATCAATTCACTCACCGATTCAAACACCTTTCAGTTCAGGGACTCAAGGGTTTGCCAACTAGAAACAATAGAAACAGAAAGATATGAGAGACGAAGAGAGACACGAGAGAAGGAAAAGGGGGAATTTAGAGAGACGATTGAAGAACAAAAAGAAAAGGAAAATTGGGGAAAATAAGAAAATGGGTTATTAGGCTTAAGGTTTAATAAATATTATCAAGGGGTTTCCAAAATATTTTACCAATAATTTGGCCAATTATTTAGAGCGCGTGTTTTCCTGCAGTATTTTGAAAACATACAATCCTCGCAAGCGCGTCGCAAAAAAAAAATAACGAAAATTAATAATTGCGACAAAATCGCGAGATATCGTCGCAAATTCCTCGTTTAATTATAAAAAAATATGTTCAGAATAAAAGCATAATTTTGAGAGTTTTTGGTTTTGCGAGGACTTTGCAAGGAGTCGACGCAAAGCCAAAGCTATTGCGTTGCAAAATAGAATAAAAAAGTGTCTAAATAAAGATTTCCTAATTGATAATGATCAAATTAATGTGTATATACTATATAATATGTCTTAATGAATGGTTGTATTGAGGAAAAAAAAGTTATTTATGTTTTTGAGTTCTTAAGTATAAGATAATATGTGAATAAGGAACATATGTGTATCATAAGATCATGTTTTAAAAAAAATCAAACTTTATTAAACATAATATAAAAGATACAATCATACTAATCTTAACTTTCTTCATCATCATAACTATCATTTGATTCTGAGTTTTAATCAAACTCATCATTGACGTTATCTTCGACTTCAGCGTAATCTAACATATCATAAAATTGTCGAACATCTAAATTAGGTTTCTCAGTTGTTGTTTCATGATATGCATCGTTGACCATATCCTCAAATCTATTATGACTTTGTTCCTTGTAATCAAACTGATGATGCTCGAAATTAATAGGAGGTTCCTCTACTTGTTGAAAGCTAGTATTACTAGACGATGCAACCACCATATTTCCTTCACCATGCCAAAACCATACATAATAATTTGGCATAAATCCTGTATTATATATATGCTTTCCAACTTTCTTGATAGAAAAAACTGCCATTTTTGCACTTTCGACATGGACAATGCGTATTACCGGTTTCTTGCGTCAATAACATCTGATATGCGTTTTCCAAGAATTCTTCTAGCCCATCTACAAATTCCGATGTCACCACTCCGTTGGAATCTCTATGCTTATACATCCATTCCCGTCGAATTAAAAATCTCGTGAGACACTATCTCCAAGACTATAAAAACAAATTATTTTAAGAGAGTATTTTAAAATCGTTTCATTGGTAAGGAGAAACGTGATGCGTCGCTGTTGCGTGTCATTCATGCGTCGCAAAAAAGTCGATAGCCTATTTTAAAAGCGTGATGCACCTACCACTACATTTTGTCTCAAGTTCCTCGCAAATTACCTACAAAGAATTTGACGCTAATTCGTTGCTAATTTGTTTCGATGTTGCAACAAATCATATATTTCCTCGCAGCGTCGTCTCAAAAATGACAGAAACATGCTTCGAGTTTGCAACGAAGCGATACCTAGCAAATTTACGTGGAATTTGCGACTAATGTATATCGGTAGCTACCCCTGAGTTGCCACGCAAAATTTTCACGCAAATGGCGTGCTTTCTAACTCCCAAAGCTATGAACAAGTACATGAATTTCTAATTCTCATCCAAATACACATATCTTCTCGTACCTTGAGCATCTTGTAGCTTTCTTCCGCGCTACCATGCATATCACAACCGACTTTTAAGTTTCCCTCTCAATGCCGTGGAGTATGATACACTCACACCTAATTTGGTCTTCATAAGTTCCATGATTATATTGGGACGTGGAGTTTCCATTTGTCCTGGATAATCACCATGCAAAAGAGATGCAACTAATTCCAGAGTGTCGTGCCTCTTACTGTTGCTTGAACATTGACTCGCCCGAGAGCAACTATGCATCTTATTGTGCCGGCGGATGGAGAAAATCTCAGCCTCTGGAAGTACTACAGCTCGTAAACCCCAAGTATATCCTTCTTTAGAACATTTTAACACATAACGCACCTTATCCGACTTCACAAGTGTAAAACTAAAATAGTTAGCAAACGAAGCTCTATCCACCACTTCTTGTAATGCCTTCTTGTTTAGGAATTCTTGAAATTTACTCAAAGTCAAACCCTCTTCCCATGGCTCTGTAAACTTAGAAGGTTTACAAGAGGTGGTGGGTCGACATATTCTTTGTCTACGTATAGAACAATTGTGTTAGGTGCGACAACCTCATCATCTCTTATTTGCTTGTTTTGATAATTCATACAAACAGAACTTTGGTCCGCTCTAACACCCTCATCATAATCATCATCATCAAGCACTTGCTCAGGCGCTTAAGAGACCTTTTTGACATCCACAAACAACATACATCTTCGCTTCTCATGATCAACAAACGTTAGATACACATACACATCCTCATCGTCAACAAGCTTACAGTTTTCCATCTCCCTCAACAGCGGATAGTACCTCAAATCAAATCTAACGTGCCTCTCGACATATCCAAGCTTCGTGTTTATCATTCCTTTTAGCATCAACAATGTTATATCACTCGCTTTTGTCTTGAACATAATACTATACATCCGACCTTCGCACTTAAAATGTATGCTAATGTTTACGCTCATGGTATCGAGCTAAAAAAAATCCCAAAAACTCAATTAGTAATGCTACTAGTTGTACTGCATTAATACCCTAAGTATCTCTATTAGCAGATCTCAAGTGAGTATAAAAACCCTAAGTATCAATTCACTCACCGATTCAAACACCTTTCAGTTCAGGGACTCAAGGGTTTGCCAACTAGAAAAAATAGAAACAGAAAGATATGAGAGACGAAGAGAGACACGAGAGAAGGAAAAGGGGGAATTTGGAGAGACGATTGAAGAACAAAAAGAAAAGGAAAATTGGGGAAAATAAGAAAATGGGTTAGTAGGCTTAAGGTTTCGTAAATATTATCAAGGGTTTTCCAAAATATTTTACCAATAATTTGGCCAATTATTTAGTGTGCGTGTTTTCCCGCAGTATTTTGAAAACATACAATCCTCGCAAGCGCGTCGCAAAAAACATTAATAATAACGAAATTAATAATTGCGACAAAATCGCGAGATATCGTCGCAAATTCCTCGTTTAATTATAAAAAAATATGTTCAGAATAAAAGCATAATTTTGAGAGTTTTTGGTTTTGCGAGGACTTTGCAAGGAGTCGACGCAAAGCCAAAGCTATTGCGTTGCAAAATAGAATAAAAAAGTGTCTAAATAAAGATTTCCTAATTGATAATGATCAAATTAATGTGTATATACTATATAATATGTCTTAATGAATGGTTGTATTGAGGAAAAAAAAGTTATTTATGTTTTTGAGTTCTTAAGTATAAGATAATATGTGAATAAGGAACATATGTGTATCATAAGATCATGTTTAAAAAAAATCAAACTTTATTAAACATAATATAAAAGATACAATCATACTAATCTTAACTTTCTTCATCATCATAACTATCATTTGATTCTGAGTTTTAATCAAACTCATCATTGACGTTATCTTCGACTTCAGCGTAATCTAACATATCATAACATTGTCGAACATCTAAATTAGGTTTCTCAGTTGTTGTTTCATGATATGCATCGTTGACCATATCCTCAAATCTATTATGACTTTGTTCCTTGTAATCAAACTGATGGTGCTCGAAATTAATAGGAGGTTCCTCTACTTGTTGAAAGCTAGTATTACTAGACGATGCAACCACCATATTTCCCTCACCATGCCAAAACCATACATAATAATTTGGCATAAATCCTGTATTATATATATGCTTTCCAACTTTCTTGATAGAAAAAAACTGACCATTTTTGCACTTTCGACATGGACAATGCGTATTACCGGTTTCTTGCGTCAATAACATCTGATATGCGTTCTCCAAGAATTCTTTTAGCCCATCTACAAATTCCAATGTCACCACTCGGTTGGAATCTCTATGCTTATACATCCATTCCCGTCGAATAAAAAATCTCGTGAGACACTATCTCCAAGACTATAAAAACAAATTATTTTAAGAGAGTATTTCAAAATCGTTTCATTGGTAAGAAGAAACGTGATGCGTCGCTGTTGCGTGTCATTCATGCGTCGCAAAAAAGTCGATAGCCTATTTTAAAAATGTGATGCACCTACCACTACATTTTGTCTCAAGTTCCTCGCAAATTACCTACAAAGAATTTGACGCTAATTCGTTGATAATTTTCTTCGATGTTGCGAAGAATCATATATTTCCTCGCAGCGTCGTCTCATAAATGACAGAAACATGCTTCAAGTTTGCAACGAAGCGATACCTAGCAAATTTGCGTGGAATTTTCGACTAATGTATATCGGTAGCTACCCCTGAGTTGCCACGAAAAATTTCCACGCAAATGGCGTGCTTTCTAACTCCCAAAGCTATGAACAAGTACATGAATTTCTAATTCTCATCCAAATACACATATCTTCTCATACCTTGATTAATAGTCTCTAACATGTACAAATAACAAGGGAGCATCTTGTAGCTTTCTTCCGCGCTACCATGCATATCACAAACGACTTTTAAGTTTCCCTCTCAATGCCGTGGAGTATGATACACTCACACCTAATTTCGTCTTCATAAGTTCCATGATAATTTTGGGACGTGGAGTTTCCATCTGTCCTGGATAATCACCATGCAAAAGAGATGCAACTAATTCCAGAGTGTCGTGCCTCTTACTGTTGCTTGAACATTGACTCGCCCGAGAGCAACTATGCATCTTATTGTGCCGGCGGATGGAGAAAATCTCAGCCTCTGGAAGTACTACAGCTCGTAAACTCCAAGTATATCCTTCTTTAGAACATTTTGACACATAACACACCTTATCCGACTTCACAAGTGTAAAACTAAAATAGTTAGCAAACGAAGCTCTATCCACCACTTCTTGCAATGCCTTCTTGTTTAGGAGTTCTTGAAATTTACTCAAAGTCAAACCCTCTTCCCATGGCTCTGTAAACTTAGAAGGTTTACAAGAGGTGGTGGGTCGACATATTCTTTGTCTACGTATAGAACAATTGTGTTAGGTGCGACAACCTCATCATCTCTTATCTGCTTGTTTTGATAATTCATACAAACAGAACTTTGGTCCACTCTAACACCCTCATCATAATCATCATCATCAAGCACTTGCTCAAGCGCTTAAGAAACCTTTTTGACATCCACAAACAACATACATCTTCGCTTCTCATGATCAACAAACGTTAGATACACATACACATCCCCATCGTCAACAAGCTTACAGTTTTCCATCTCCCTCAACAGCGGATAGTACCTCAAATCCAATCTAACATGCCTTTCAACATATCCAAGCTTCTTGTTTATCCTTCTTTTTAGCATCAACAATGTTATATCACTCGCTTTTGTCTTGAACATAACACTATACATCCGACCTTTGCACTTAAAATGTATGCAAATGTTTTCGCTCATTGTATCATGCCAAAAAAAATCCAAAATACTCAATCAGTAATACTACTAGTTGTACTGCATTAATATGTATTACAAGTCTTATTAGTTTTACCGTTATACTAACTTGTATATCCTTAATAGTCCAATAAGGATGAACAAATACAATCCGCAAAAACTCCACTTCGTACCATCGAGTTATGAATTTAACAATGGGAAAAAATGGGATGAATAATTGTATTACCTCAGTTGTTCGGTTCTCCTTTGCCTATTGAGGATTCTGATTTTGATAGGGAGTGTGTAAAAAGAGGAGGTCGTGGATCCAGATCGTGGTTGAAAGAAAGAGGAAGATAAAGATTTTTCGTGGCGTTCACTTTTTTTTTCTTTTTTTTTTAATGTAAATTAATAAAATAATAAGGGGTAAAATATGAGAATAAATTGGTCAATATGCTGTCAAAGGTTGTTAAGAACATTGAATAGTATGTTTGTATAAAGACTTTGGTCAAAGGGCACAAGAGAATTTGGTCTTAGAAAAGGATATAGAAGATGAATTTTTTTTTTAAAAGGACATGAGAGATAATTACTCGGGAATTTCTCTAAAAGTTAGATGGAGTTTTGCAATTTTTGATAGAGCTATAAGGACATGGGAGATGAAAACTCTCCTTGCTCTCTGCCCAAACAAACACCCATTCTCCTTGTTTTCTATAATTCGTCATCATTTTAACTTTAGGTAACCTAACCCCTGCCTCTTGCTTTTCACTCACTCTGAATCTGTTTCCGTTTTTGGTTTTTCTGGTATATATGTGTTAAACCTATATCTCTGAAGTTCGTTTCAGATTTATTTTTCGTGTTCCGTGATAACTGTTTTTTCACCTTTTTGGTATCAATCTCCCAGTATAATTTTAGTATAAAGAGCTTTATCGATCCAAATGGAAGATGTGTAAACTGTCGGGATTGCAACATAAGTAAACAAGTCAAGCCAACTAAAAAGAGAGTTTAAGTAACCAAACTACAAAACTACTAAACTTGAAGCAAATGTAACTAAAGCAAGCATGAACAATGTATAAATTATAGCAACAAAAGCTAAGCATGTAGGGGCTATAGAAACAAAAATTTTAAGCAAGGTAAAGCAATATATTAAAAATAAGTTCCAAGGATGGGAGTAATTGATTTCAGTGAAGAAACTCATGTCACTAGGCTACTCAATAACACAAAATTAAGCTAGTCCCTGGACAGTGAACTCATAAGCTAGCCAGTCCAGTGTCTTGGCAGAGACTATCAAGCTTATATTACTTCCTAATCTCAACTATCGTTGATGAAACATGAAATAAGTAGGCATTAAACAACAGTTCATTATTGTCAGAATACATTCTATTCAACCAATGTCTTGGGCCTTGACACATAAATCCCAGGCATTAGAGGATCGGACATTTCATCGAGCACCTTTCGGGCGTGAAAGTCTGGGATCTAATCTCCAAATGATCAGCAAGGGATTAGCATTATAGACACTAATCTAGAAGGGAAATTAAAGCAGATCTACTCTATAGCAGCCTAAAATTAGTTCAGATAGGTCAATTCGAGCACCTAATCAAGCTGCTACTTGAGCTGGTGGTCGAGTGCTTGGTCGATTAGGTGGTTGAGTTGCTTCCCAACGGTTCCAGTCTTCAAACTAGATGTATATGTGCTCACTAAAACAGGCATAACACTTGCACCATAACTCGGATTGGCCTCAAATAACCACCAATAGAAGATAACTCAATTCCCTATAACTTTCATGAAGAACTTGGGAGCTAAATCCCCATGTAACATCCTCGTCCGAGTTGATATTCTTACTTCCCTAGTCTTTAGTCAAATATTAAGTCCGGATATACGTACTCGATCGGATCCTTCTTCGACACTTGGTCGGATATATATGTTTTCTCCTTTTTCATTTTGGAAAACACCTGTTTTGACATGAAAACTACAATGCATCCAATGCAAGGCCTACACTCTACAATTGAAGCAAAACAAAGGAAATATGCACAAATGATCAAGTAATGAGACTTAAAATGACAGAAAAATGTCTTAAAACTAGTACTAAAACGAGTAAAATCTAGACACATCATTATGAGTTCATGATTTTATCGATTATGATTAATTAATATTGGGTTTGGTTGGTGAGTTGACAATTTTAATCTTCCCCAGGTATCTCTGTCCTAGCGCGTGAATTTAGTGTTTGAGTTGAGGATTGATCAGAAATAATATAATGGACTTTGATTATGATGATCAAGAATTCAAGATAATCCAAAAGAGGTTACCAAAACCCGCAGATTTTCAGCTTGTTGTGCTGGAAAGTCCAAATTTAAACCCAAACCCTTGTGGGATTCTGTTACTCTGACCAAAACTGAGCACGATGGTCCTTATAAAGTTGAACCTGAGGTCTATATTGGCTATGTTAAAATGGAGATTGATTCTAAACTCATTAAGGAACCTGAGAAAACAGAACATGAGTTTATGGAAGTAGATCAGATTCCACTAGCAGAGGAGGAAGAAGAAGAAGACGTTGTTGTTCGTGAAATTTACGTTTTCTTCAATCCATCGATTGAGGCCAACACTAAGGTTGGTACACCTTCCTTCACCCATTAGCTTTGATTATTCAGGAAAGTTTGATTTTTTTGCTGATTGTTTTGATTTCTCAATGATGTCAGCTTTATACAATATCCTCTTAGACCCTCTTGGCGTCCATACAAAACGGATGAACGATGCGATCAAGTGAGTCTTCTCATTAGTTTGTTTTATTACAATTGCTCTCTGCCTTTTTGTTATTCTAAATCTAATCACTTTGTTTATTTATGTGTCTTATGGTTAGAGTGAATCCTTCTACTTCCCAGGTGGAAGTTGATTTGTCTATGGATATCCATTTGAGGAACTATGATTCCAAGTTTGGAAGTAAAATAAATCTGACTAAGCACGTTAGGTTTTTTTCTTTTTCCAAGCTTAGATTTTAGGCATTGATCTTTAAATGCAACTTATTTTTATTTGTGTTATTATGGTGTTGTTATTTATTTAGACATTGACAACGACATGGAAGCAACCTCCTACAGTGGATTATGCTATTGGGGTTCTTTCAGGTGATAAGGTATATATTCTTCCCACCTTTCTTGCTAGTCTTGTTCGAAAGTGAGATAACTTAATTAAATTGGGCTTTGCTTGACTTTGTAGTTACACGTGAATCATGTTCATGCTGTTGCACAGCTCAGACCGTCTATCTTGTATTTTTCATCCGAAAAGAAACAAGCAGAAGCTCCAGAAGAATCAGTCAGAACATCTGAAAAACTGGTACGCAAGAAAATTACAAAATCACATTTTGGCGAGAAAATTATAAAATCACGTTTTTTGATTGCAAAATAAAAAATCACGTTTTTGGCGGGAAAATATGAAGTCATGTTTTTTACGGATAAATTATAAAATCACGTTTTTTGGCGGGAAATGATAAAATCATGTTTTTGGCGGGAAAATTACAAAATCATGTTTTCGCGGAAACATGGCTAAATCATGTTTTGGCAGAAAAATTGGGAAACCGTGTCTTTGTTGAGAAAGTTATGAGACGTTTTTTTGGCGGGAAATTTTGGGTTGTGAAAGATTTATGGAAGATATCTAATTAAATGAAGTTTGTGGTTTAATAAAATCGGTTTAGACCATTTTGTTATAATTGGTTTATATATTTGATTTAGATGTTTCATTTCTATTGGTTTGGTTATGGATAACCCACTAAACCATTTCAACCCAAACCATTACAACCCAAATCATTAAATTCATTAACTCATTAAACTCATTAATCCATTAATATCAAAATTTCCAACTCATTAGACCCATTAATTTCAACCCATTTTGACATCCATATCTACATATATTCTAAGAAAGCTGAATATGAGTGTGCATATATATAGTTCATAATATATATATATATATATATATATATATATATATATATATATACTAGATGTTAACCCGCGGTACACCGCGGGACAATTTTTTTTTAACTAATTTTTTTTTAATTTTGAAGTTATATTTGTTAATTTGATAGATAAGTTGTATTTTTTGTTTGTTTTGTTTTATATTTAAATTTGTACAATTGTATTTTGATTGTTTATTTTATAATTTAACACGTGGACCGCGAATCAATCAAACTTTTACATAATTCTAATTTAATCATCTTAATTAAATATGTATAATATTTAAAACAATGAATTGATGATGACATAACATCTTTTAGTTCAAGTTATTTGATTTTAGACTAAAATATTTTGTATGTAAACAACTCATAAATATATATATATATATATACTCAAACTAATCTATCACATGACCATGAACATTGAAATTTTTCTTTTACATTTTCAAAAATTATACTATTTTTGTAATAGTATTATAATATTTAAGTATTTTTTTTTTAAAAACACTCCATTTTATAAGTTCATGTAAAAACTCCATTTTATAATTTCATGTAAAAATAAATCACATGACCCGTGACTTGTGGTTACAAAAATAATACTATTTTCATAATTATTTTATAAATCATTATAAAATATGGGTAAATGATTGTAAATTATTTAACGAATATGGGTAAATTATTTTCCGATTTTATGCAAGATCGTGTTTAATATATTCTTTAATTTTCTATATACGTTTTTTTGGTCAAAATTATATTTAATTCAGCATACCATAAATGTAGGTTTAATATAGATTTTATACACATTTTGAATTTAAATTTAAAAACGATTTTTAGAATATTAAATTATTACTTTTAAAAACAAAAAATTGATTCAGGAAAATTAAAAAAATTAAGAGAGATACTGTATGAATCAATTTTGTTTGGCGATTTTATAGCCATATTATTTTAGGAATATCAAAAATATTATAGAGAGATTTTAGGAGATTTTATGTATTTATAATTTTATTTTCAAAAACAATTAATATCAATGGTATTCTTTGTAAATACTGTTGAAACCCAGGATTTATTTTCTAACTTGCTCCACAAATGTTAATATATATATATATATATATATATATATATATATATATATATATATATCTATATGCATTTTGTGAACTTTATCAAAATTGTTTTTTTTTTTTGAATGAGCGAGTCTAAAGCTGAACATACCAAATTAAAAAAAAAAACAAGAAATTGTGAAAACCATATATTTTCGGAATTTAAGGATGTACATAACTTAGAATAGATATGTTTGAAGGAGAGGAAACCCTCAACCTTCTATAAATAATTAGTGAACTTCGTTCTTTCTTACTATAAAAATAAAATAAATATAAATTTATACCATCTAAGATGAGGAAATCATCTCTAATCCTTTTAACCATTCTAGCTATCTTCCTCATTCTCGGAGAAGGTTTGTATTTGCAATTGGATCATTTTATTATATGGTCTATGATCATTCTAAATGAACCTTTCTAAATAGCACATATATAAATAATATCAATTAAACTTTGAAATATTGTATTTGTTTTAAAATTATATTTTTAATTAATATGCACAAAGGTTCTTAAAACAGCTAATTTCACAAGATTTGATATTTTATCTAACAATGATAGGAGTCGTGGGGGTTGATAAAAAAAGAAGAAGCAACCGGTGTATTACAATAGATGTTAATGGAAAATGTATTCCCAAAGACTGTCAAGCTGCATGTCAGCAGAAGCTTAAAAAGGCCAAATTTGTAGGGGAGGGCTTTTGTCAGATTGAATGCACATGCTGTTTTTTCACATAAAAATTCAATACTGTTTTAATAATACAAGACCTACAATAATGTAGTAAATATATGTAACTGTTTGTGGTCCTATGGTTTGTACTAGTTTTATTATCATCGTATTATCATATAGATTCGAGTTGTATGTGAAAACTAACATAAGTGAAAGCAAGAGTATTTAGAATGGGTCACTGCAAAGGCACAATAATCACAATATCATAGAATCCCTATATTAGTTAGAGAGAAGTGCAAAAGTGAAATGGGCTAGGTCAATTTACAAATTTACTCGAAATTGATAACATGGATACTTAGATTTTTGGATCTTAATTTGGGTATCGGTATAACCCATTAATGAATAACTAGGTTCGGACCCTCACGTACGTGCGGGATTAATTTCAAATACTAAATTCGTTATCAACTTTGTAATATATTACTTATGTGTGAGTCATGATTGTAAACATAATTTTTAGGAATATTATTAACATTCATAACCCAAAATTGTTCTGGTTTAGTACTTTTTTTTAATCGGCTTAGATAAAAAGAATTATTGGATTTTTTTTTTTGCGTTAAGTAAAGGCAACTACATATAAAATAGTAAGAAAAATGTGGTTGATCTTTTTCAGGACAAAAAAAAATTCATCCCGTCCTGTCGCATATATGTTATGTTTTCCATCTCATAACCGTGGTTTTAGTAATAACTAACTCATTTTTGATCATATATTTTAGTACAACATATAGAGAAATAGGCTTAAATAAAAAGAATTATTGGATTTTTTTTTTGCGTTAAGTAAAGACAACTACATATAAAATAGTAAGAAAAATGTGGTTGATCTTTTTCAGGACAAAAAAAATTCATCCCGTCCTGTCACATATATGTTATGTTTTCCATCTCATAATTGTGGTTTTAGTAATAACTAACTCGTTTTTGATCATATATTTTAGTACAACATATAAAGACATAGGTAAAAGATTTAGAACCGTACGTGCATGTGGGGTTTTATTGGTAGGTATATTCATTTGTTGTAGCATTTATAAGATATTAATTAATTATGTTTTATCAAGTTTGTGAATGTTTGAAACAATAATCGATTCACCATAAATTTTAGATCGACATGATAGCGGATTCAGATATAGTATGAATCGGATTAGTGATCAGCTAAATTTCTACTAAACTTATGAATTATCAAACCAAAAAAATGAAAGAACATTAAAACTTCCTGAACCGGATTTTCAAATATAGTTTTCACTACCGCTATGCATTATTCGCTACTAATTCATATATTTTAACCCTATAAGAAAAATCATCCATAATCTATATTAGTAAACAGTTTTTCTACATCTGTCACTCTTCAATTCACTTTATCAAAATGTCTCGTTATCTTAAATTCTCGTCCTGTATTTTATCAGGAATAGTTTAGATAATTGTTTTTATCTTTTTGAATTACTCATTATCTTCCCGTACCCGTTATTTATCCAAATATTTTTAAATAAATTGGAAAGTTGAAATTGGATTTAACTATTGAATATTGTAACCGTTTTATGATATCTGAAACTTGAAACTGAATTTAGCCATCCAAATTTTATGATCTCGTAAGTAGTAAGCTTTATTTTTCATCCTGTATTTTATGAAAAAAAAAATTTATATAATGTTTTGTTATCCGAAGTATAAGTTGTGTTCTTGTACCCATTATTTCAAGTCTCAATATTGAAATAAATAGGAAAAGTGGAAACTGAATAGTTTTATATTTGAAATTTGAAAGTGAATTTAACTTTATGATCGTTACTCGTAACCATTATATCTAATCATGTTTTTTTTTTTTTGAGAAATAATTTAGATACTTTTTGTTTTGCGAACTATATATTCCTGTCTCGTACCCATTCCTATAAGTTTATATTTTTTAATAAATAACATCATTTACATGTAACTAACTATAATTTTAATCTATGTAAAATTTCATATAATCGTCCAAAAGTTGAGACTTATACGTCCCAAAGTTGATTTTTGTTCAGTTTTGAGATTTTGAGAATCAAATATAACTACCAACATTTTTTATTCCAACCGGTTAGCCAAAATTTATATTTCATACTAGTCAAGGATAGTTCGAAATTGTACGTATATGTCTGATAATGTTTGTAGATACCATTTTTGAGGCAATATTTCTTATTTTATAGTTAATGATATAAATATTCTAGGAAACATTCCATTAGTTTGTTATGAAAATTAACTTTGATGATGTATATGTAAAATATTATATACTTTTTTGATTTAGTAGTTAATGTGGTACTAAAATATATGGAATAATGAATTTATAACTATGAATCTATTATGATGTACTTAGATTTTTAATTTTATTTTTGGATGGTTTGGAGATTTGAAATCACATTATGTTAGGAAGAAATAATCGAATAATGTTTTTTTAATTGTCAATTAGTTATGTCAAGTGCTAATTATTAGGGTAATTAAATTAAATCTAATTTCCTGAATAATAATTTTGTTAAAGCAAAAATGGAAATATTCTCTATAATTCAAATTTTTGTATTTTTGTGCTATATTTGCAAGATTGCTTTTTGGATATGAATATTTTTGATGTGAAAATAAGATATTTATGTGATCTAGAATGTTTGTGTGCATGATTTTAGCAGACAAA
This sequence comes from Capsella bursa-pastoris, assembly GCA_036452645.1. Lineage (NCBI taxonomy): Eukaryota > Viridiplantae > Streptophyta > Magnoliopsida > Brassicales > Brassicaceae > Capsella > Capsella bursa-pastoris. The sequence goes on along the minus strand of CP144195.1, from coordinate 12,685,274 downwards.
CATTTAATTATTGATTTATTTAAAATTTTTCTTTATTTTTTAAAATTATATAATTTTAAAAATTTTGATGATATAATCAGTTATGTATATATACTATGTAAAATTTAATTAATTGATTATTTCATAAGCTAACATATTTTTTTATCTTTTTATTTTCCCTAAAAAATATAATCTTTTTTTCTTTGATATATGATGATTTTTTTATAAGATTTCATTCGATATAAATTATTTTTCCAAAATATATTACAAAAATATTAGATATGTTAACATATATTTAATTGATAATTTTACATATATTTAAAATTATTTTTACATATATTTAAAATTATTTAAAGGTGAATTCAATTTTCCACTTTTTATGGTAAACAATTAATATAATTTCCATATTTATAGTTGCTTTTTTTTTTTTTTTTTTTGCTATCACTAATTCTGTTTGGAAAAATGTTTAATTTTCCTGAATTTTTTTTTTAATTTTGGGGCTGTTTGGCTACAACTTATGACCCCCAATTAATATAAGCTGTAAAAAGCGTGTGATAAAAAATGATGGAGAGAGGCGATGGCGATAAGCTAGGGTTTGGTGAAAACGGTACGGATATGATGTATACAGGGGAGAAGGGGCGACCACAAGGGGATCCACCGGATACTTGTGGCTCGTGGGCGCAGCGTATAGTAGGGTCTATGGCTGGTGGGCAGATGCAGCCGAAGGTAGTGTTGGACAAACAGTTTGTCCAGGAGAGGATACGGCTGGAGTTTCCATATGGGGAAGAGGGGGAGCCAGTGGTTTCGATAGGGAAAGAAGTGCTAGATGTTATGAACGGATTGTGGAAACAGTGTATGATTGTGAAAGCTTTGGGGAGGAGTATCCCACTCTTGATGTTGACTCGAAAGCTGAAAGAGATGTGGAAGCCTAAAGGTGCGATGCATGTTCTAGATTTGCCAAGACGGTTCTTTATGGTGCGGTTTGAATCTGAGGATGAGTATTTGTCGGCGCTCACAGGAGGACCATGGAAGGCATTGGGGGCCCCTCTGTGGATTCGATTATCGAATATTCCGGTGAATTTTTACCAAGAGGCTATTTTGATGGGGATAGCTCGGGTTTAGGGAAGCCACTTAGAGTAGACCTTAACAGGTTACATTTCGAAAGGGCTCGCTTCGCAAGGGTGTGTGTGGAAGTGGACCTAAGGAAGGCACTAAAGGGAACGATTGTGATGAATGAGGAACATTACTTTGTGCTATACGAAGGGTTAAGTAACATTTTCTCAGGATGCGGTTTGTTTGGGCATATGATACATTCATGTCCTTGTCAAGTGGTAGAGAAGACGGTGACGCCTAACCGCGTCCAAAGAAATGTGGTTGCGGAGCAAGCAATATTACAACAGAATGAGGGTTTTACTGAGGTGTGTAGGGATTGCCGAAGCGGAACACCACCGCAACAAATTGTGGTGTTCAGAGCTTGAGAACCGGAGAAGGAGACGGGGCGAACTCTCCAGGAGATTCCACAAAAGAAAACTGCAAATATTGCGGTGGCAAATAAGTTCAAGGCATTAATGGTATCGGTATAACCCATTAAGTCTGATAATACACTGGATATTAGGGAACACAATATTCGGACGGAGTCAAATAAGGAAAACGAATATGTCGACCATTCGCTGCGAGAGGAGAAGGGTAAGCAGCAAGCTAGGGTTAGTCGAGTGAGCTCGGGATTGTCTAAGGGCCAAGTGGGCCGCGGGATGGTAAGGTTCATAAGAATCAGGGAATGATTGTTGGGCCTAAATTAAAACATACTCGGCCCAACAAACCTGGACGAGGCTTAGTTTTTGGACCACGTATGGAGGAGTGAGTTATGAGTTCGAGTGATAAGCGCCTACAAGTGGAGTCGGAGAGTGTTGGTCGTCCAGGAGGTGTGTTTATGGCTGGTGGTGAGGTTGGTTTAATTGGACTTGGTAACAGTGGCCATAATGGGGAGGCATCGATTATTATCCGGTTATCTGGGGAGGATGCTCATGAGCCGACAACAGTGGATGTGCGGATTGGGTTGTCTGACCAAGGGACAGATGATCAACGAGCATAACATGATTCCCCGGCGGTTCCTTCAATCTATTGGAATATACTCATGAATTGTATATTTTGGAATTTTTGGGGGGCAAATAAACCCAATTTTCGTTGCTCGATTCGGTATATGTTGAAGAGATTCAATACTGATATGTTGGCAGTGTTTAAGACACACGCGGGAGGGGATAATACGACTCGTATTGTTCAAGCGCTTGGCTTTGAGAATTCGTTTCGAGTGGATGCAATTGGGCAATGTGGAGGTTGTGGTTACTTCGGAGATCGAGTATTGGTAATGTGGTGGTTGTGAAAGCATCAGACCAATTCATTCATGCCAAGATTGACAATGGTATCGAGGTGATAAATGTGATAGTGGTGTATGCCGCGCCGACTGTGAGCAGATGAAGTGGACTTTGGGGAGAGCTTCATGATACTATGCAAGGCGTGGTAGGCCCGATTATTATCGGAGGTGGCTTTAATACTATTGTAAGACTTGATGAACGAACTGGAGGGAATGGGAGACTCTCAACAGATTCTTTGGCTTTTCGTGAGTGGATTAATGAAGAGTCTCTTATTGATTTGGGGTTTAAAGGGAACAAATTTACATGGAAGAGAGGCAAGGTGACACAGAACTATGTTGCGAAGCGGTTGGACAGAGTGATGTGTTGTGCAGAGGCCAGACTTAAGTGGCTAGACCATGCTCCTCTTTATCTACAGATGACGCCGGTAGTGCATCGGGATCCGATTCGACGTCCTTTTCGGTTTGAGGCTGCATGGTTGAGTCATAAGAGCTTCCGAGCACTTTTACAGACGTCTTGGCGATGTGATCTATCTACTCCGGAAGCGCTATCTATGTTGCAGACTAGCTTAAAAAAGTGGAACAAGGAGGTTTTGGGTGACTTTAATCGACAAAAATAGAGCTTGTTGAAGGAGATCACGCATGTGCAGGGGATTCTTGATAGTACACAAACGAATGAGTTATTGGCCAAAGAAGAAGAGTTGGTGCGTGAGCTTGAGATGGTGCTTGAGCAGGAAGAAACTCTTTGGTTTTAGAAATCGCGGGAGAAGTGGATTTCCTTAGGGGACCGTAACACGAGCTACTTTCATACTTCAACAGTAATTAGACGGAGACGGAACCGGATTGAATCATTGCGGAATGATGCTGGCACTTGGCTGAAGGAATCGCAGGAGCTTGAACAGTTGGCGGTTACATATTATCAACGATTGTACTCGATGGAAGATGTTGAGCCGGTGGTGGAGGGGTTATCTCGTGATGGTTTCCAGCGACTCGAACGGGATGAGCATGAGTTTTTAAATAGGCCAATTCTTGCTAGTGAAGTTGCGGAAGCTATAAAGAGCATGGGCCCATATAAGACCCCAGGCCCAGATGGTTTTCAGCCTGTTTTTATCATAAGTGTTGGGATACTGTGGGGGAATTAGTCATCAAGTTTGTGCTCGAATTCTTTGTGTCTGGTAAGTTACCTCCTAATTTGAATGATGCGCTGGTGGTGTTACTTCCAAAGGTGAGTAAACCGGAGAGAATTACTCAGTTTTGTCCCATCAGTCTGTGTAACGTGCTCTTTAAAACTATTACGAAGGTGATGGTTCTTAGGCGGAAGAAGGTGATAGCCAAGTTGATAGGATCTGCTCAGTCCAGTTTCATTCCAGGGAGGCTGAGTACTGACAACATTGTCATCGTGCTAGAAGCCGTTCATTATATGAGGCGGAAGAAAGGTCACAAAGGTTGGATGTTGTTAAAGCTGGATTTAGAAAAAGCTTATGATAGGATACGTTGGGACTTTTTGGAGGATACTTTAACGGCAGCAGGTTTATCACCGGATTGGGTTAGTCGAGTTATGGAGTATGTTTCGGGTCCATCTATGAATATTTCTAGGAATATTTCTGTTCCTAGAACGGCTTTGTCATTTGATTGACCATGCCATTATAGAGAAGGAATGAAAGCCAATCCGCTTATCCAATAGAGGTCTGCTTCTCTCACATATTTGTTTTGCGGACGATTTGATTCTTTTTGCTGAGGCTTCTGTGGCTCAAATCAAAGTTATACGGCGAGTATTGGAAAGATTTTGTGTTGCGTCGGGAGAGAATGTGAGCCTAGAGAAATCGAAGATTTATTTTTTGAATAATGTGTCAAGAGATTTGAAAAGACACATTTCTGAGGAGAGTGGGATTAAGTCGACCACTGATTTGGGGAAATATCTAGTTATCCATGTTCTACATAAGAGAATAAATAAAGCAACTTTTGGAGATGTCTTGGAGAGAGTCTCTTCCAAGTTGGCTGGTTGGTAAGAGCGTTGCATGAGCATGGCGGGTAGGGTAACACTCACGAAGGCAGTTTTGGCAGCTATCTCGATCCACACAATGAGTATCATAGCCTTATCTAAGGCATTGTTAGATGAGCTCGAGAAGGTGTCAAGGTCATTTATTTGGGGTAGCACACAAGAGAAACGGAAGCAACATCTTATTTCTTGGGACAGAGTTTGTACTTCAAAACAAGATGGGGGCCTTGGCATTAAAAGACTTCAGGAGATGAACATGGCGTTACTTGCAAAGGTTGGTTGGCGTTTACTTCATGATCATGGAAGTCTATGGTCGAGAAATGTACGGACCAAGTATAAAGTTGAGGATGTTCACAATCTTTCTTGGACAATAAAGAAGAGTCGGTGGTCTTCGACTTGGAAAAGTGTGGTAGTTGGTTTACGTGAGGTGATCCTCCCCATTCATAGTTGGGTTCTGGGAAGTGGACGAGAGATTCGATTTTGGAAAGATAGGTGGTTGTTGCATAAACCGTTGAACGTTCTGACGGCAGGACTTGTTTCGGCTAATCGAGAGAATGAACTTGTTAAAGATCTATGGCGGGAAGGGGTTGGGTGGTTGTTTGGGCGTATGTACCCTTATATGCCCGAAGACATGAGTTTACGGCTGCGGTCTATAGTTTTGGACAATGTCACAGGGGCTATGAATCTGTTATCTTGGGGAGGAAGTCCGGATGGTCGTTTCACGGTGAAATCTGCTTACCGCATGCTAATGAGCGATGAGACGCCGACACAAAACATGGGAGCTTTTTGAAGCAAAATATGGACTGTTGTGGTCCCAGAAAGAGTCTGGACGTTTCAGAGCGTTATAGAAGACATCTTTGTAGTTCTTCGATATGTTCAGTGTGTAAGGGTGGAGAAGAGACAATTTTGCATATTTTGCGGGACTGTCCGGCTATGGCCGGTCTCTAGCAGCGAGTCATTCCGGCTAGAAGACATCGGTTGTTTTTTGCATCATCTTTGCTCGAATGGCTTTATGAAAATCTTGGCGGGGATAGAGACTCGGGTACACACTCATGAGCTACTATGTTTGGGATGGCGGTGTGGTGGGGCTGGAAATGGCGATGCGGGAACGTGTTTGGTCACAACAGGAAATGTCGGGACCGGGTTAAGTTTATTAAAGAGTTGAAGGAGGAGGTGTTAAAGGCGAATGATGCCAATCAGAGTCCGGTTGCTAGACCAGCACGTATGGAGCGTATGATAGCATGGTCGCCGCCGAGTGATAGGTGGGTAAAGGTTAATACAGATGGAGCATCGCGTGGAAATCCATGGTTTGCGACAGCAGGTGGTGCTATACGGGATGAGGCTGGTAGATGGATTGTCGGTTTTGCGTTACATATTGGTATTTGTTCGGCTCCGTTGGCGGAATTATGGGGGGGGGGTTTATTATGGTTTGAATTTGTCTTGGTCTAAAAATTTTACTCGGGTGGAGTTGGAGGTTGATTCGGAGATAGTAGTGGCGATTCTTAAGACGGGGATTAGTGATTCGCACCCTCTATCTTTCTTGGTACGTTTGTGCCATGGCTTTATATCAAGGGACTGGATTGTCCGGATATCTCACGTGTATAGGGAAGCTAATCGTCTCAGATATGGATTAGCTAACTATGCTTTCACTTTAGCACTGGGTTTTCATTTGCTGGAGAATGCTCCTACTTGTGTTGTTTCTATACTTGCGGAGGATGCTCGAGGACATGAACTGCCTCGTCGGGTTTGCGTCTAGTTATTAGTTTCTTATTTTTGGGAGTTTTACTCCCATTGTATCACCAAAAAAATGTCCCCAATTAATAGTATAGATTTCGAAAAGATTGCAAAATAAATATTCCAGTATTTTTGGAAATTTTTTAACTATAAATAATACATTTCTATATTGTATGAAACTATATTAATTACAAATAAGAAACTCCAATATTTTAGGAAACTACATAAATAGTTAAGTACAAAAGATCTGAATCTTTAACAAAGATTGTAATTATTAAATTTAGAGATTTATACACTTTTTAAAGATAATTTGTTAGAAATATCCCTTTTAAAAAAATACCCCTCTTTTTGCCATTTTAATTTGGGTTGGCGGTTTTTTTCCGGGAAATTGCATTGTATATACCCAGATAAAGTTTTAATTCACTATATGTTAAAGATAATTTCATAATTAGTTTTGCTTCTTCTGGAAAATTTTAACCCTAAAACCATGAGTTAGCTGATAACTGAGTTAGCTGATAACTGAGTTAGCACGATTAATATAATTATACATTTAAATAATAATGTATTATCTTAACAAATAAATTATCTTTAATAAGGAAACAAAATATGTATACCTTTAATAAAACATGGTTAAATATATTTTTGAGGTTTAGATTTTATAATTAAAACAAAATTATATATCGGTTTGGGTTTATAAATGGGGCTTAGGGTTTAGATTTTACAATTAAAACAAAATTATATGTCGGTTTGGGTTTATAAAGGAGTGGTTAGGGTTTAGATTTTACAATTAAAACAAAATTATATATCGGTTTGGGTTGATAAAATAGTGGTTAGGGTTTAGATTTTACAATTAAAACGAAATTATATATCGGTTTGGGTTTATAAATGGGGCTTAGGGTTTAGATTTTACAATTAAAACAAAATTATATGTTAGTTTGGGTTTATAAAGGAGTGGTTAGGGTTTAGATTTTACAATTAAAACGAAATTATATATCAGTTTGGGTTGATAAAATAGTGGTAGGGTTTAGATTTTACAATTAAAACGAAATTATATATCAGTTTGGGTTGATAAAATAGTGGTTAGAGTTTAGATTTTACAATTAAAATGAAATTATATATCGGTTTGGGTTGATCAAATAGTGGTTATATGTGTACATATTTTGTTTCCATAATTTGTTTCTATAAATTATATATCGGTTTGGGTTGATCAAATAGTGGTATAGTAAATGAGTTAACACGGTAAATATAAACTTATCACATAAATCATAAATTATCGCGATACAAAACAATTTAACACGATATATTTATAAACTTATATGTATATATATATTGTTATCATGGTAATTCAATAGTTATTCATCTAACTTATAACATGATTTTACTTATGTATTTGATAAACAGTATTGTCGATACTTATATCATTATCTCGTTAAATAATTTGTTAGATGGAAAAGGTTATTTTTGTCCAATTATACAAATTGATGAGAGAGAACTAATTATACATTTAACAAAGCTATATTCTTAATTTGTTGGTCAACTGAGTATAGAAATTTAATTCACCCTTTTTTTCCTCCTCTACTTGTAGCATTCTCACCTTTTCTACACAAACTTTGTGTCTCTTAAAATATCAACATTAAAAACTTTTTCCTTCGTAAAACTACACAGACTAATATTTTGGTTCATAAAACTACATATCTAATCGATTAATGACTTAGGATGCTTAAACCGTTTTTAACCATAATAGCCTTTACTACTATCGTAATTTTACTAAGAACGCAACAACAACGTCGTTTTTCATTTTTTAAAACAAAAATTGATTTGGGGGTTTAGGTTTTGTTCTTCATCGGCTTGAGCATCAAATTTCCAGAAAAAACCATGAGCTTCACATCACAAAGGAACGTCCCTTCTGAGAAACTTTCTCAATCAAGTTTGACATCTGAAAAGATTCACTCATTACTCCATTGCCAAAGCTTTCAAGTCCTAACCCAACTATAGACTCCCATGGCCGACTGTAACACCCCGATCGCCATCTCTCCAGTAGGTCCCATGTTTACCACCAGCCCATGGGCCCACCTCTCTTAGTGGGTCTCACATCGTCTCACTAGGCCCATGAGCCCATCAATATCCGACGTCTGGTTTGCTACGTCCGGGAGGCTTAAAAACTTGTTTACCGACCCTACAAATCACCACATGATCTTTCCCTGTGTTTTGCCCTCACTAATACAGTTCCGACAACCACTTCTCGGAAGGCCACCCATCCTTTGACTACTCTAGCATAAGCACGCTTAATTGTGGAGTTCTCTTAGGACCTTTGACCGAAAAAATAACTGCACTTTGGTAACATAGGTGGCCAAATCAATTCATTTAAACCTCTCCGCAACCGGGGTCTCACACTGACGGCGATTCTTCTTCTCCGACCATGAGGGATCACAATTCGCAAAAACCAAAACCCACTACTCCGATTCCAATTCCCAGTCCAAATCCCAATCCTTCAACACCACCACCACCGCCTCAACAACATTCACATAAACCGCAAGTTGCTGCTCTTGTTCATCCTATTCGGTCATATCCTCCTCCGTCTTGTTGTGTATGGAATTAAAGGACCAAGTTGTGAATGTATTTAGGAATATTTGTAGTGTGAGATTTTAGGGATTTGGAGGTTTAATATTCTGAAATTATGTTAAGGTGGTCACGTACTCACATTGGTAGGTTTTTGAGGTTTTTGATATAGAGTATGTCAGATTTTTCGAAGCTTGAGTCTATACATGGATTTGGTGTTCAATCTTGTTTTGATTTATGTTGGAGAGCCTAGATTTTGTATAAAATTGTTTTGAGCCAAAGCCTTTGCCTTTGCTCTTGTTAAAGAACCTTCTACTTTCTCCGTAATGAGTAGATTAGAGAAATAGCCTAAGCTTATAGAACAAGAAGATTGAAAGCAAGCTTCCCTTTAACCCAAGCCTCTCTTAGATAATTAGGTTGTTGGAAGTTAATTCTTATTGATGATTTTGAGAGTCTTATGTAGACTCTTACAAACCGACTTAAGCATTGTGAAATAAGTAAAGTATCTAAATCTTAGTTTAGCATAAAAAGGAAATACTTAAAAGAACTATGATGCGTTCTAAACAATGATATATCTTGTATCAAAAGATGGACTTAGATCTTACCATGTTTAAAAACCTCAAGACAAATTGCAGTTTAGTGTAGAAATCTTTGTGCTTTTACATTGTTGTGATTAGCCCTGGGCGTTCGGTTTAATCGGTTTATTTGGGTCGGGTTATTTGGTTAGGGAGAATTTCGGTTTCTAAAAATTTTCACCGAATAGACCCGAAATTAAATTCGGGTCGGAACTCGTGTTATTCGGTTGGTTATTGGCAAAAAATTAAATTTCGAAACTGAACCGATTTTTTTTTCTTTGGTTTATTCGGTTTTTATTTCGGTTTGCATATTTACAAAAGAAAAAACTAATCTATTACAAATCTAAATCTAATAAAAAGCTCATTACTAATACAATAAAAAGCCCAAAAGACAATTAAAAAAACCCAACAAACAATTAATAGCCCGGCCCAATAAAATGTTGAGTTTTTACAAAGATCTGAGCTGCCGCTTTATCGGCTGCGGCTGCGGCTCCGGTGATAGTGACGGCAATCTCCGACCGTCCTAGTTCAGCTTCAACTGATCTGGCCTTGGATGAGGAAGATGACTTTCTCGCATTCTCACTAAAACAAGAGAGAAAACATATTCACCTATATCAAAATAATCACCAAGTATAAGATCTACAATTCAAAAAAAATGAGACTATGAAAAAAACAAGTAATACCAATAATCAAACTTGAAGACAAACCTCACGTAGGTAACTACATCGAAAACGGACTAAGTTGAGGGAGATTTTTGGGTGTAGTTGCCACTGTTGAGTATAGATCAAAGCTTATGATTTAGTATAAACAAAAAAATGAAGAGAGCATGAGGAGAAAGATCAAGATGTAAAAGAGTTTAGAAACGAAGGAAGGAGGAGAAAAAGGAAAATCATAAGGAGAGGAGATAGAAAAAGAAGGATCGTGATGGAGAGGAGATGTTTTTTTTTAGGATTGATGTAATGAATTAGATCTAGGGTTTTAAGCTTTTATATCATGTTACACTTAACCGAATAAACCAATCGGTAATTGGATACCGAACGGAGAAAACCAAACTCCGAATTCTGAAATTAATTTTGCCGATCGGTTTATCATTGTTCTTTCTTTCATTGTCGAAAACCGAATGTTTTGGTTTAATCGGTTTATACCAAATGCCCAGCGCTAGTTGTGATGCTTGAGTTTTTTTAAGACATTTGAGGATTAGTTTAATTAGTGAGTAAAATGAGAAAATGAAGGTAATTTGCAGTTGTAGATGATCCTGCATGTGTTATTCTCCAATTCAGATGAGCTTTTTATCCAACTATATTCCCAATACAAAACCCTAAATTGTTAAATTCCCAATTTTAGCTACAATATCGATCTCCAACATCAAAACTAGAACCCTAAATTGTAAAACCCCATACATAAACACTGAAAGTACACAATTTAAAACTCTAATCTGAACCCAAAATGACGATATCACTTACATGAACGAGAACCCATACAATAAATCCAAAATTCCCAAATCAAATCGACGGTAACCATGACGATGATGATGTCGATGATGATGATGACCCATACTCAAAACGGCAACAACGGCGACAATAACGTCTGAAGACGACGACGACACATCGACGAAGACGAGACGACGGCGAGATCCCTCTAAGCCGAAGACGAGATCGAAGAAGAGAGTTTGACGGTGGTGTTACCATTGCGGTAAATCCGGAGATAACCCTCTTCTAGAACAAAATCCGGGCTATGCAGTCCAAAGTCCATAATGTTACGAGTGCGGCGCCCGACGTGGACCGGGTTATTAAAGACTCCAAGAAAACTCTATTTTCACCTCGGATCTCGATGGCCCGACTCAAAGACACTCGGAAAGTTAAATTCCAGAGCTACAAGGGGAAGGGGGATCCCAAGGTTCACCTCCAAACATTCCTACTTACGGCGAGCCGGGTGGACCTCGAGCCGCATGAAGAAGATGCCGGGTACTGCAAACTTTTCGCAGAAACTCTCCAAGGACCAGCTCTCCGCTAGTTCCCTTCGTTGAATGAAGGGTCGGTGAATGGTTTCACCCAGTTCTCGACCACTTTCATCAAGCAGTACTCCAGCTTTATCGGAGTAGGGGTAACTGACGCCCAACTGCGGAATCTCAGCTAGGGGCCTAACGACTCACTCCGTTCAAATGTCAACAAATTCAAGGAAATAATGGTGCAAATACCGGGGCTCTCCGACTCCGTTGCCTTGTCTGCCCTTACGAACAGGCTCTAGCACGAATCTTGATTCAGAGAGGAGTTTACGGTCAACAGACCTTATAATATTCAGGACGCCCAGCATCGAGCTGCCTCGGCTAATGTTCCTCGTCCAAAGAATGGAGCTTTCCCAAACAACAAATGGGTGCGCGAGCAACCCAGTCCGAAGGACAAAGATTCGTATTGCGAGCTTCACAAGCTAGGAGGGCACTCAACCTGGAATTGCAAGAAGCTCATGCACCTACTCGCGGAACGATTCATTAATGGGGGGATGTCAGAGATAACCATAGAAGAGCTGGACCAAGCACCAACCGAAGTCTCTACTGATATGTGTACGGAGGACGAAGACGAAGCTCCCCCAGCTAAAAAATCTAAAACCCCCTTGATCTAGGAATTACCGCAGGAATCTAAAATAAGGATCGACGTTAGAATGGGAGGGTCCTGAATATTTCGGAACTCCATTCGAGCCATTAAGGATCACCAGAGAAAGGACACGTTGACCAGAATGGGCGTTGGCAGGAATCACTTAGTCGGGCCACCAGCACCCCTGGTCTCGTTTACCTGCGAAACGTCGATGTCCTTGGCAACCATCGTACTTCCGGTTTCCGCTCAGGGAGTCTCCAAGATGGTGGAATTCATAGTGTTCGACCGACCCGCGGCCTATAATGCAATATTGGGAACCCCTTGGTTACACCAAATGAAGGTCGTCCCCTCAACTTAACCAATGCATGTAGTCCACCACCCCAGAGGGACTTCGGGAGATCTTGGAGAGTCAACGCACATTGAGAAGTTGTTATTTGGCGGGGCACAAGCTGCTGGTGCAATAGCAACCACAGCTAGAGGTGGCTAAAAATCCAGTAAGGAACAAGCTGAAGGGCGACTTCTACGAGGAAATCCACATAAATGAGAAATTCCCGGATCATGGGATCAAAATTGGAATTGGTTTAATAGCCAAAGTCCGAAGTGATCTGGTCACCTTTCTTAGAGAAAATAACGCGACGTTTGCCTGGAACGTAAGTGAGATGACCGTCAGAAGCATCGACGTCATTTCCCACAAGCTTAATGTACACACGTCCTTCAAACCTGTTAAACAGAAGCGAAGAAAGCTGGGGTCTAGGAGAGCTGATATTTTTAGTGCCGAAGTAGATCGCCTTCTCAAGGCTGGCCTGATCCGCGAACTCCAGTACCCCGAGTGGCTGGCAAATACGGTGGTGGTCATGAAGAAGAACGGGAAGTCCAGGGTATGCGTGGACTTCACCGATCTCAACAAGGCATGCCCGAAGGATAGTTTTCCTCTTCCTCATATTGATAGGTTGGTGGAGTCTACCTCAGGCCATGAGCTGTTAACCTTCATGGACGCATTCTCCGGGTATAATCAGATACTGATGAATCCGGAGGATCAGGAGAAGACAGCATTCATAACAGATCGGGGAACGTACTGCTACAAAGTGATGCCTTTTGGGCTGAAGAACGCGGGCGCAACATATCAGCGTCTGGTGAATAGAATGTTCTCCGACCTATTAGGGAAGACGATGGAGGTCTATATCGATGATATGCTGGTAAAGTCCATGGACGCTAGTTCTCATGTCGGACATCTCCGGGATTGTTTCGCAATCCTCAATAAGTTCGGGATGAAGCTGAATTCGTCAAAGTGCACCTTTGGGGTACCGTTCGGAGAGTTCCTGAGGTATATAGCTACAGAGAGGGGAATCTAGGCTAACCCAAGGCAAATAAAGGCTTTTTGTCTATGGGTTCGCCGAATAACGTAAAGGAAGTGCAGCGGCCCTTAATAGGTTTATTTCCTGATCGACGAACAAATGCTTACCATTCTTCCAGCTCTTGTGAAAAGGAAGCAAAAACGTCGCTTGGAATGAGCAATACCTATCTAACCCTCCCGTGTTGGCTAAACCGGAGCTGGGGGAACCACTCTTCCTCTATGTCGCGCTCTCGAACCATGCCGTCAGCGGAGTATTAGTTCGGGAAGAGAGGGGAGAGCAAAGGCTAGTTTTTTATTTTAGCAAAACATTCACGGGAGCTGAAGCCCGTTATCTGATGATGGAGAAGTTGGCGCTCGCCGTGATAACGTCGGCTAGGAAGCTTAGGCCCTATTTCCAATCCCACACAGTGGTGGTTCTTACGTCTTAGCCGCTTCGGACCATACTTCATAGCCCAAGTCAGTCCGGTCGAATGGCGAAGTGGGCAATCGAATTAAGTGAATACGATTTGGAATTTCGAGCTCGAACGGCGGCGAAATCCCAGGTGCTAGCAGATTTTCTAATCGAGTTATCTTTGGAGGATCTTCGGAAAGGGAACAACATGAATACACCATGGGCGTTGAACGTCGATGGGGCCTCATCCAAACATGGGAGTGGGATAAGAATCCGATTACGATCACCCACAAACGAGGTGTTTGAGCAGTCGTTCCGGCTTTCTTTTGACGCCTCTAACAACGAAGCAGAGTATGAGTCTTTGCTGGCCGGACTCCACCTGGCCTTAGGAATTAGTGTACAACGGCTGTACGCATTTTGCGACTCCCACTTGGTTGTAAGCCAACTGTCAGGGGAGTACGAGGCGAAGGACGAGCGTATGGGGGCTTACCTGGCCCTAGCCAGGGAATTGGTTTCTAAGTTCCACCAGTTCGAGCTGAGTAAGAGTCCTAGGGCCGAGAACTCGGCCACGGATTCTTTAGCGTCTCTGGCCTCAACGTCGGACCCAACCACTACTAGAGTTATCCCAGTAGAAATGCTCGAGCACTCGAGTATTCACCCCGAAAGGTTTGAAGTAAACGTGCTCACATGATCCATGCAACGCCGTCTAGATCGGGGGAACCCTCGATCGAACTCCCGGTAGTTAAACGAGCTAGAAGGTCGCGTGTACAGAGCCCAGAGGGGGAGGCTTCTGCTCCTCGGGAGAGGACCGAGTCCAAAGCGGATATCAGAGCGATCTCGGAAGGCCCTGGCGAGCTTGGGATGACGGGGGACGCGAACGGCGGTTCCTGACCCCTAAGCTCGGGGGAAGATTGGAGAACTCCTATCCTGGATTATTTGCGGAAGGGTGAACGGCCCAAAAGCAAATGGCAAGCTCGAAAGGTTAAGGTTGTTAGCGCGAGTTTTTGTTTACATAACGACGGCTTGCTCCGGAGAAGCATATGAGGTCCTTATCTAACATGTGTAGCCGGTGAAGGCCCTGGTATTTTGCTGAGAACAATCCACAACGGTCCGAATGGCAATCATTCCGGAGCGAGAACATTGGCTTTTAAGATTAAGCGGCAAAGACTCTTCTGGCCAACAATGCTGGCGGACTGCGAAGCGTACGTTTGGAAATGTGACAAATGCCAAAGACATGCTCCTACAATCCATCAGCCTTCCGAGCTGTTGTCTTCCATCTCCTCCCCATATCCGTTCATGAGGTGGTCTATGGATATAGTAGGACCACTCCATACTTTAACCAGGGGTGTGAGGTTCCTGTTGGTACTTACTGACTACTTCTCCAAATGGGTAGAGGCAGCAGCGTACTCCACCATCAGGGGGGCGTAAGTCAAGCAATTCGTATGAAGAGAAATCGTTTGTCGACACGGAGTTCCTTACGAAATTGTAACGGACAACGGGTCCTAGTTCATATCCCAACAATTCGAGGCATTTTGCGCACGGCTGAAAATAAGACTTAGCAAGTCTACTCCGCGGTACCCACAGGGGACAGGCGGAGGCGATGAACAAGGTAATCATATGTAACTTAAAGAACCGCCTCGATTTGCACAAGGGTCAATGGGCAGAAGAGCTGCAAGGGGTTTTATGGGCAATCCGAACAACCCCTCGGCGATCAACTAAGGAGTCACCATACGCACTTGTATATGGAGTGGACTCGAAGTACTTGGAGTTCGAGTAACGCTTAACCCGGGGATGAGTTCTAAGAATGATGAATATCTAAGAAACTCTTTAGACGTTATTAACAAAAGACGACACCAAGCTATGATTCGTTTGCAGCATTATCAGGACGCCATAGCTCATTATTATAACGCCGGAAAGCTGGGTGTTAATTGGGAGGGGCCTTACAAAATAACTTCCGAAGTAAAGAACCGAGCATTCTTTGTAATCGAACTACGGTTGGCTTGATCCCAAATTTTGAACTTGTATTTTACCTTAAAAAAAAAAGAGCATTCTTTGTAATCGAACTACGGTTGGCTTTATCCCAAATTTTGTGCGGGTACGTAGGCAGCCTATTCAAATAAGGTCCAGCTCGTATTTTTAATAAAAATTAAAAAGCTATACTAAGTATAAATCCGCAAAGCTCAGCCAAACTAATTTCTATTTAAGTTATGCTAAGTACAAGTTTGCAAAACACGAGATGATATAAGCACAAGAAGACTAAACAAAAGGTATCATTCAAAAGCGCAATAGGCTAAGTAAAGCATCATAAATGGGTGAGACCACCGAGGTCAAAAACACCCTTAATAAAGCGAAACATAAAATCAAGCAGAATAAAGTATAATGTCTAGAAAATAAGTGACAAAAGGGGGGTCAAAGACCACAATAACCCTGATTAGTTCAACTCGCCGGCTTCCGAGCTCGGGGGAGGCTCGATAGCTTTAGTCACCTCGGGGGCCTTCAGTTTGGCGCCTTTGAGAGCTGGTAGCTAGCATCCCTTCGGTTGCACCGGGCCATGCGCGCTCGATGTCCGGAGTCGAGACATTGGCAGAAGTTAGTTTTTGGTACATCTTTTGCGCTTTGGAGGGCAGCAATCTCATCCCTTTTCAGGGTTTCGAGCTCGGTCTGCAGGTCGGCGATTTCACCCGACTCTATCTGTAATTTCAGCAGCGCAGATGGTGGCAGGAACTAAGCGGTTATGATCGTTAAGAAAGACGTGCACGCCATCTGCGGCTTCCCAAAGCTGGGCCCGGGTCTTCCTCCGTTTGTCACGACGAGCCTTTTCTATCTCCGAGCGGAATCCAACTTCCAACGCTTGGATCCTGAACCTTTAGTTCGTCGAGTTCCTTTTGTGCGAGCCTCTCTGCCTCAGCGGCCTGGAGGTACAGCTCGCCGGATTTCGTGTGCTTGTCTCGGGAATCCTCCAGGGAGGCCTCAGCAATAAGCAGTTCGGACTCCACCAGTTTCAGGCGGGAATTGAATTTCTTCGCCTTCTCCAACTCGAGGTTGTTGGCCGCTTCGGCAGCAGTGAGGCGCTTTACCCGTTTCTCCAGCTCTAATATCTGAGATAGTAGTTCCTTAACCTCACCAGCATTAGGGTTGGAGAGCATTTGGTATTCGTAGTTTGCAATGGAGCTAGTGAACTCAATAAGGCTCTGCATGAAAGGTAGAAGTTTAGTCAGGAATTCTAAAGTTTCTCGCAGCCTTAGACTCGATGTGAGCGACTATTACCTCCATGACGGCGGAAACTGCGCATCATGTTCGCAAGCGACTTTGGGGGAGATGCAAGAATAATGGTTAGTAACACGCTGAAAGCAGAAAGAAAGATCACAACTGCTTAGCTCCGAGGGGAAGGTACCTGGTAACTCGCGTCGGGATTCACCTTTCTGTCCAACGGCAGGGTGGGAGGATTAGCTCCTTTCGAACTGGCTTCAGTTCGTTTCCCTGTGTCACCCGTGCGAGGGCGAGAGGTCTCCCAAGATTTCGGAGTTGAGTCCGGAGCCTTCCTCTTCTTGGAGGATTCGTTCACTTATTTCCTCACTTGGGCACTAACAGGAGTAGGGGGCTCGGAGCTCGTATCCCCCAAAGCTGATGTGGAGTCGAGCAAAACCACTACCAAGCGGCCCCGGGATTCAGGTCGGGCAGCGGAGCAAGAACTTTTCTCCTTCGCAGGAGCCTTCGATTTACCCTCGGCAAGGGTAGTGGCCATCAGTTTTTTAGTTCCTTCTCCCGAAGTTTGGTTTGCTTCTTATAGGCTCTCTCCTCTCGGTAATTCATGTTGCGAGCAGTACGGGCTATGGAGAACTGGTGACGAGGGAACTAGTACGGATGCGGGCTCCGGACTCCCGAATTCGGTGGGAAGAGAAGGAGTCCCAAGGGGTCTGGCTGTCGCATAAGCTTATGAAGCAGTCCGCGAAGGTGCGAGATAAAGAACCTGGTTCTAGGGTAGCTGAGAGCATATAAAAAGTGTAGGTTAGAATTTGGAGAAATACGCGAAGTAAAAGAACAAAAAAGGAAAAAAACAACGAGGCAGTTCGGTTCCCCTCCGCAGTTCTACCAATTTTGGGGGACCACTTGGGAATGAATAAATCCGTCAGCTCGCCGACGGGGAATAGCCACTTCGCCAATTGTCGTCTTTCTAGGGTAAGTCTTCCATGACCAGGAATCCGGCGAGCTGACTGAGATAGAAGGTCCCTCTAGTTCTCCCTCCCTTTATGGTGTACAGGTGGAGGACATCCTGAAACGTCAGGATATAGCCGTGCTCCTCCGCTAAGGTCTGGAGGCAGAGGATGGTACACATGAAGTTTGGGCATAGTTGTGGAAGTGAAATACCCAAGGCGTACATCGCTTTTATTAGGAGTTCCGGCAGCGGGAAATAGAGCTTGCAGTTGGAGAACATAACCTCGTAGGCACAACAGTATCCCTCCGGGGGGTCCTCCGGTGACTGATCGCCCGTGGGAGCCAGAATCTTGGTGCTAGAAGGGAGGCCGCAAAGGAAGCGAACGCCTATAAACCAAACTGTCTCGGAATAGTATCCTCGATTGGCTGGCTCAGTTGTTTAGGTGGAGACATCATGCGCAGTGGTATTTGCCGATGAAAGATCCTAGGCTAACGTGTAGCTATTCCGACGAGCGGCAGAGTAAGCAGGGAAGGAAGAAATCGTAGCCAGACAAAGAGTAAAATATGAAAAAGAGCGAAAGAAGAGAAAACTCGGGTTAAGGAGGTGCCGTACCTTTTATAGCCGCCTCGTCCTTTGTAGCGTAATGATGGCCTAGGGAAACGAGGGGGCGCGGTAAGCCAAAAAGGCAACCGCAAATCAAGGAAAATCAATCATGAGGATTGGAGGATCTTGGTTCCCAAAAACGATGTTGCATTAAAGTCTCCCGAACTGAAATCACTCCGAAAGACTTGGGAGGCAAACTGTGGACACCAGGATCGGCACCTCGCAAATGGTCGGGCTCTACGCGGCCAAGGCCCAGTAAAGATGAATCCCAACTGAGTCAGAAGGCCCGTTAATAATCAAACTGGGAGCTGGAAGAAAGAGCAATTAAGGGGAGATCATAACCGGCAAACTAATGAGTCAACGGGGCCATAATGGAGATCGCGGGATATCCGGAACGGAGATCGCGCCTCGTCTTGAGCGTCTTAGGACCTGTATATAAAGGGAATGAGGGATCATTTGTAAGGGGTCGAAAAAATTACTATCAATAAGAACTAGAACTTTTAATCTTTACATTTGTACTTAAATACCGCTTTCAGTTCGAGTTCAGGCAGGTGAATCAGTTCCCACCTTAGTACATTCTAGAACCTCAGGTGGAATCAGCTCCCACGGTGATCAATCCTATTCTAGCATTGAGAACATCTAAATTAAAGAACCCAAAGATTAAGAATTCCCTAAGACATCTAATACATAAAATCATTGAATCTTCTAATTAGAACCCTAAAACCCAATTAAGAGACTACTCAGACACAACAATTGAAACAAAGCAAATAGACATTGAAGAAAACATGATTCAATAGATTAAATGAGAATAAGGTTTAGAAATCTTCTCCAAATTGTCAACGAGGATGAATCTCGATCCCAAGTGTTGCTTACAAGTGAAAAACTCGGAAAACTGCTGTAAAGAAAGTGTAGAATGAAACAATAGGTCTTTTGGGTTTTAATACCCATTACAGAAAAATAGCAATTAGATCAGGTTTAGGAAACCGAATTTGGTCGTCGGACAGGTGGACCAATCGGTCCGATGTTGGACCAATCAATTTTCTTGTTTCTAATCTGGTCCGGGCGAGTGGATCGATTGATCCAAGGTGGGGATCAATCGATCTTTTTGCTCCTAGAATGTGTCGTCGGTTTGGATCGATCAGTCTGACATTGGACCGATTGATCTTGGCTCTGCAACTGCTAATCTTGCACTTCCTTGCCCAAAACTGGTCCAAAATGCGTCAATTCCGCTCCAACTGCTTAGCTCTTGCTCATGACTCAAAACACAACTCGAAAGACAAGAAAGACGGACAAAAACATGATAAACGACTCAAAATAGACATAAAAGGAAGGGTGAAAGACTCTAAAACACTATATATCAGAAAACACAACACAACAACTTACTGTGGAATCTCATTAAAGGCTCAAAGAGGATGATACTAGGTCTCCATGCTCACTCAATTGACTAACAAATCATAATCAATTATAGCATGCTACCACCAAGCATAACGAAACGGTTCACATCATGCACCACGTAACTAGAAAATAATTCACCAATTATATTCCTAAACCATTCGACATATCAATCATCAAACCATGAAATTCAAAAACTATCCACAACAACCATTCAACCATGCCTAAAATCGTAAGGGCTATGATTCTAAATTAAAAAGACCCGACCCTTTTTAAAAAAGAAATCATTAATTAATAGTTTCTTACATACTAATTAACCTAACCGAATTAAACCAACAATTTCATCATGCACAGCGAAAACATATTAACGCACTCCACTTAATCATAACTAGTTTTTACATTGTGGTACATCACGGGGCCAGTATTTAATGTGTCTCTCTTATATATAAAGTTAACTTTTTCTCTCTTCTCCTTAAGCCACATCATCATCCACCTCATTTTATTATTTAATTTTAAAAATTAATTATACCATTTTATCATTTAATTTTAATATTTAAACCTATGTAAATAAGTTTTTCAAAAATGAATATGAAAGGTCTTTTTTATATTATACATTATAAAACTAAAAAAGATAATTGATTAAAAGTTAAAAAACTTACTAATTATCGATTATACTAACAAATATATAAATAATAGATTATAGTTTTTAGTGAATGTTTAAAATATATATATGATTATATTTACACAATGTAAACCTAAATATAATGGGATTTAACGGGAATAGAGCAAAAAGTAAGAAATTTTGAGAATATAAATCTATCTAATTTATGTCTCAAAAAATTTTCTAACATAAATGAGATAGGTCGGACCGAAACATGAATTCTCATTTTTTATAAACATATAAAAAGGTAAAAATAAAAATAATATTTCTTTAAAAGTTTCCAATATGAATTTAACTATTTTTTTCCAATACAACACATATGTTAAACTAATAAACAAAATAAAAAACTTAACTATATTTCATAAAATTGAAAATTAAAATAAAAAACATTATTAAATGAAATAAACTAAATATAAAGTAAATTATACTAATATGTTAAATTTAAAAATTGTTCCATATGAAAAAACAAAAAAAATATATAAAACATAAAATCAGAAAAATATATAATAGTATATAAATGATCATTACGAGATATAAAGTACGACAAATCCAAAAAAGGAAAACGTAAAACAAAAAATAATAAATTATGACAATATATAAAGAGATAATGTAAACAATTAAAAATATAACAATCCGCCCGAAACCCACAAATCATGTTCAAATTTTATGCCAACATATAAAAGGGCCCAAAATATTAACATCTAGATCTATATTTGGTAAAAACCCTAATAGCACACGTTTCTCAATGATTCTCAACCGCACTTCCATTTACGCTCACACTTCGACTTATATTATACACACTTAGGGGGGGTTATTGGTTTATGGATTTGTAAATCCACCTAGAATTTATAAATCCTTATTATTTATAAAATCAAAATACATGGATTTTGAAATAACATGTTTTATCCTTGGATTTGAATCATTCTATTTTACTCTATCAAATCCTTTCAAATTCATTTAAAACATACTACGGATTTTAAAATCCAAAAACAAATCATTAAACGAATAACATAGGATTTTAACTAGTATTTATAAATCATACAACCAATAACACAGGACTTTGATAGTTATTTTAAAATCAATGATTGAATAACATAGGATTTTTGTTTGGATTTCCAAATCCATCAAAATCAATGATCCAATAACCCCCCCTTAATTTCTCAACAACTAATGAAGCTAGAACTCAATAGTTTTTCTATACAAATACAATTTAAGTTTAAAAAAAAAGTAAAGTATGGTATAGTGAAAAAAATAAGTAGCAAATAAAATACGAACTAATTACTCATAAACAACATAATAAACTCCCGCGCGTAGCGCGGGCAACCGACTAGTATATATATAAAGTTAGTTTTTTCTCTCTTCTCATGATGCCACCTAAGCATCCACCTAAGCCACATTTTTGTTTAAACATTAAAATAAATTTAAAACATTCATTTAGTGCATATTTATGCTACTTATTTAATTAATAGAAAATTTATATAAATAAAAATAAATTATGTAAATAAATGAAATGTTAAATAAGAAATACTTTCATTTTTTATTAGTTAGTGGTAATAATATAATTCAACTTTCATTTTAAATTGATCATAGTTTAAAATTTTAAATGTGTTACTGAGTTTAAGAATGTAAGTAAATTTTAAATTTATGGTAGAATAAAAACAACATTTATGTAATTGTATATATAAAATTTTAAAGGGGAAAAATAAAACTGAAAGTGAAATATTAGTTTATAACATGATCAAAAAGAAAATGCTTTTAGTCCAAATTTAAATATTGAAAGATAATAATTCAAGAGAAAATAACTATAATATGTTTTGAAAATCAATTAAAAACAAATAAAATATCATAATATGAATAAAAAATTATAAACCTCCCGCGTAGCGCGGATCAACTGCTAGTATATGAATAAAATACAAATGTATTTACAAAATCTTCGTGTCCAAATTACACATTAATAGGATTTAACCCATAGCAAACTACAGACAAGTATTTTTTACTTTTATATATAAATTTTTTGATTTAGCATTATAAAATGATTGAGTACGATATTCAAATTTATAGTTATTCATTTTATTTATATAGTGACTACCAAATGGCAAAAGTTGTCATCTTGAATCAAAATTTACTATTTAATTAGTTCCTCTAACTATCAAGATAAAACTTGAAAACGACTTTGAACGTAATTTATTAAAAATAATCAAAGTAACGATTTCATCAAAGTATCTAAAAGAATAATACAAATGAAGATAGTACAAACGTGAAGGGGTAAAGACTAATTCATGTTCACAACGGAAAGATAAGAAATAATTTAATTTGATCCTTCCAAACATATCTGATTATTTTTATTTTTATCTGCTTCTTCGGGGTTAATTAAGCACAACCATTTGTTAAAACAATCTATGGATACAAAGGTAAATTAGAAAAAATGTTTTCAAATGGGTAATAGGATTATATGAATGATAATTAGATAAGAATATTAACTGCAATATAGGTTTCGTTGTCACATAAACTTTTGCAATGACTTGCCTACAACAGAAAAACATAAAACCAGAGTAGAATCAAGCAAGGGACTTGTATGGTAAAAAAAAATTGTGAAAGCAATTAACATATCTGAAGTCAACGTACGTTAACTTTGTAAGGATGGACATCTCTTGGGTATTTTGTTTTTACCTACTGAAAATGAAGCTATTTATAGTGGTATAATAAAGAGTGTATTGTAAAAATAGGCATTATTGGGGAGCTAACTTCATTTTTAGGCATCTTAACAATCATAGCATAAATAAAAGGGAGAAACTAACTGTACATGACAATCTTAACCCTCATTTTCTCAGAGCAATTAACCAAGTGATTATACTAAACAAATGTAATTAATAAAAATGAGGTTTAGAGGTAATAATGTAAGTAGACAGTATATTATCCACGTAAATAAAAGAAATAATCATATGGTTAACAGTTAACACTACTTCATATTTTCAAAGAGAGATCTAAATTCTAAGTTTAGTGGTTACAAAATCGATATAGAGACTATAACCTTGTTTTTAGTATACATAACTATGTCATTTAAAAATTGATTATAATATACATAAAGTTTCAAAATAAATTATTACTAAACCCTAGGTTGAAGGACTAATCAACCCAAGTAAATCCTATAACATACCAATTTCTGTTACGTATCCAACAATATGGTATTTATATGCTTATGTACATAACTCTTTTAATATATATATGTAACACTCTTATTATAGGTTAAGGGACTACTAAACCCAAATATTTATAATTAAAATAATTACATGAGACTAATTAAGATAATAAATTATAATATTTGAACATGCTACGAAGATAACATACAGAGAATACATGATTAAAGTAATTATAATATGCATATCGTTTTCTAAAAATTATCACTAAACCCTACGTTTAAGGGTTAATCAACCCCAAAAAAATCTATAACATATCCATTTCTATTATCCAACAATGCAATATTAAATATATGTTTATGTATCTAACTCTTTTATTAGCTAGCTGAACTAATGAATTTATATGTGAAAATCGTTAGATTTGTGTTGGACCGATACAAGAGTTGTGAAAGCAAAACGATGGCGACTGTGTGCAATAGCTTTGTGGGGACGACGATACTCACACTCTATTCTTTTATTAAAAACCCCAAAATATTTAGAGGTCAATTAATTCAGATTATGAGTTAATAATAGTTTAAGAAATAGTTAATAAAACGTGAGAGTAAGACAGTAATTGTAACAAACTGAAGTACTTCATTGTGAAGTTTGGTGGGCATTGTGCTTGAATTCGAAAGGCATCGACGTTTCATTACTTTTTCTGTAAATAACTCTATAATAAAATGAAGCATATAACAAATAAATCTATAAACATATCTCGTCAGTTGGAAGAGGCTTAAAACCAAGCATCCATCCCTCGAAGAGAATAACCTGGAGAAAATTAAACATTTTTTTTAGTGGACTTGTATCCTTTTTAACTTTGAAGAGAAACACCGTAAGAGGTCCTTCAACTTCAGGCCACGTTGATGAATCAGCTATGTTACCTCTCCCACTATGAGCAGACTGCAGCCAAGTAAGAAAATATAGAGAAGTTAAGAACAGGTTCCTCTGTTGGCGTTATATGTTTTGTGATACAAAGTGATGAAGCAGAGAATATAATATCAAGATCTCTGGCAGAAGCTTAGAGGTCGCCGGTTCGAGTAGCGCTTGGGACGAAACCATATAATATGCTTTGGGTTTCAGGCCTGAGGAGATGTATGGGCTTTGGTCTAGAACCTCTTTGATTATACAAAAAACAAAGAATATAATATCAAGATGTGACTCACCTTATCATACCTAGGTGATAAAGTTTAGAAGATTTGATATTGTTTTGCGAATATTCTGTAGAGGAATTTGGTATTGTTTATGGAAATCTAAATTATAGTTACTATTTTCAGTTTTTAAGTTTACTCAATCTTAGCCATTTAGACGACAATTGTGTAAATAATATCACGAATCAAATCAAATAAATTTAAGATTGTAGCCTTAGTAGTTACTCCTATGCTCATTTATAGAAACAAATAAATATTAGAGAATCGTATTGATTATTACATTTATCATATTACATTTATCATTCACTATTTTAACATTTAACATTTAGCAATTTATTCGATTATAAAATAGTAAACTAGGGGAGTAGCTGTTCTTCTGGGTTTGGACTGGCGTGATCTTCTGGGTTTGAGTTATATATCCAGTAGCTGTTCTTGTGGTTATCTTCTATATGCCGCTGTTGTGGAGTGGTTGTGGTCTATTGTTGAGTTTTTGCCCAGCCCTTGCTTGTCTCTTCGACTTTTCTCTCCTCTTCTCAACCCTTGTTTCCCGGATGGTTCGTTCTCTTACTAAGCAGAGGCTTCGTGTTGATTGTAGATTTGCTAGTCTTATAAGTGTGCAGTTGGCTTTTCCTTGTTTGGTCGCTGTGGTTGGTAACTATCTCTTTCCATCTTGGTGCTCTTTCGAGTTCGAGATTAGGCGAGTGGTTAGGCTTCTC
The DNA here is from genome assembly GCA_036452645.1 of Capsella bursa-pastoris. Lineage (NCBI taxonomy): Eukaryota > Viridiplantae > Streptophyta > Magnoliopsida > Brassicales > Brassicaceae > Capsella > Capsella bursa-pastoris. Next base: position 12,659,872 of record CP144195.1, on the reverse strand, counting down.
TCCTTGTACTTGCATTGCAGATCTGTTTAGATCTGATCGCGTTTTGAGGCTTCTACCTAGACATTATTGGATGCAGCAGTCGTCGTCGTCGCATCCGGAAGTGTGTTAGAGGTTTTTCAAGTTGTCTTTGCTTGCCGGGTTATGAAGTCCTTGGTTATGGTTTCAAGAGATCAGCTCTCATCGTGATAGGAGGTGGTAGATGTTATCTTGCGGTTGGCCGTGGGCATCCTTGGTAAATCTCAGCCACTTGTGCTTCCTTTGAAGAGTTTAACTTGCTTCTTTTAGACTTGTATGTTTTAGTAAGGTTTAAGCCTCTTTTAAGGGTTCGTTCTCTTTCATTTTAGGTTTGAGTTTGTCTGTTTTGTATTTTTATGCTTTTTGTTTCCCTTCTATCGGGCTTTGACTCCGGAGAAATCTCGTTTTCTGCCGGCATTGACTCCGAGGACTTTTAGTTCGTCCGTCTGCTTTAGCTTCCCTTATTTGGGCTTTGTAATTTACCTTGGTGTGAAACCAAGTTCATCAATATAATTTCAGTTGACAAAAAAAAAATGTAAACTAGGGGATAACCCGTTCTACTGCAGGGATGACATATGTACGAAAAGTTAATATATAAATTATAATTGTATTTTATTCTAAAATATATATATTTATTTTAGATTGTGTTTATTTCTCATATTGTAAGTATTTGATAAATAAGATGTTTTCACTTCCGAACTGTACTGGCCGGTTTGATTGGATCATCTGCGACCAGGAACTGGATATTTTTCCGTTTTCGGCTTAGTGCAAATAACCGGTAATCTTATGACTGAAAAACTATAAAAACTGTCGTTAACCCACGACCATATGAACCAATTGGACCGGTCAGATTTTAGAAATCATTATATTTTTATTCTTTCTCAAACGATAATACATACGATTAAAATTGGTTACTATTGGTGATGGGTTTCGACGATCAAAGCCCATTAACGGCATGCCCAATCTGAGCGGGCAGGTTTGTGTGAAAAGGCCATGGAGTCAACTATTAGCCGAGAAAGCAGGAAGATCAAGCAGGGATAGAGATGGTTACAGGGAAAGAAAGAGAAGATATAGGATGTTAGTTCCATTTATAAGATATAATGTAATAGTATAAATAAAGAGTTGGTAGATCGACAATAGCATGTAACTAAAAATAGAGAGAATACAGAACATTTAGTCTACTTTCTGCTCGATTCCGATATTCAATTGATCCACTTTTGCGAGTCTAGCCTAAAGTCCCCTTTTGATCTTCTCATTTACTTTCTTAATAATGTGAGTGGTTTTTACCACCCACAGTTACCCTAAACTCTTGATGTATTATTAGTGTTCTTTTGGTTTTATTTGAATTTTCAAAATTTAAACAATTTATTATTATTATTAGACTACATATTTTGTTTAACATGATATGGTTATTTTTTATTTTTCTATTTATAAAACTGCATAATCTATATAAAAATAAATAAAACTTTTAATCAATTGATTGTGGTTGAACCTGGTTAGCCTAGTGACCCGATGACCCAGTAGGTAATCCGGTTTAAAATCCTATTTGAGTTCAAAACATTAATGTAATGTTTTTGAATTGGACATGTATAATTTGTTTGTATGTTATTGTGTAACTGAATATATATATTTTTTTAAAAATATCTTTAGAAAAATTTAGTAGACTAATATTTAATGTTTCACCTCAAATATTTAAACTAAATACTCTAAAGTTTCAATATTTTTAATACTTTAAAAAAATTTTAAAATTAAATATTTTAATATTTTGAAACTTTTTGAAAGTTTTAATTTGCTCAAATAAAGAACAGAATTAAACGGAATAAAATTTTTAAATTTTGGACGCTTGAGAAATCAAGCTTCTTGTTTATTTTTAGGTTGAAGTATATAAGTCTTATAATGATTATGAACCATTTTCTAACATTTTCTAGCCGATGTGGGACGTTTTACGTATCCCTTTTGTTTTATCAATTGAGATATATATGTCCATTTAAAAAAAAAATCAAATTACAACATATGCAGAAAAAAATCTAATATTTTTTTAACACATCTAATTTTATTTATTCATATTTTGAATGTAATACAGTAAAGAAAATATAAACATGATCCTAAGAATGTGAAAGGAGGATAATAATTATTTTTAATATATTATATTAAATTAGATAGAGATATTTTATGAAAATCAAAACTAAATATGGAAATGATATAATATGCTGGAGAAATATCTAATTAATTATTCATACCCAAAGATCCGATATCCGAGTAAGTATATTTTATTTCATTTGAAAACATTAGTCTAAATTTTTTGTGTACTTCAGCTTTAATAGTATAGATATCCATCAAATGAAATCGGGTTTGAAATTGATTAACATAACCGACCCGATTTGTTAATTGACATGATTAAACTTAATTTTGATAATTAGCAACATATTTTGATAATTAACAACGTAAGCTATACACACAAGCATATTGACCCGATCTAACATGCATCAAATTAACCAAAACAAACAAACCATGCATAAAAAGACACGAATTACTCGCTGTCCAGATATTGGAGTCGACCGACACAGACTCCAGGTTGGTGTCGACCGACACAGACTCCAAGTTGGTGTCGACCGACACAGACTCCAATTTTGTGTCGAGCGACACCAATTCTGCATAAACATTGAAATCGTCTCTCAACTCTGCAAAGAACGAATTCATCCCCTCCAATGCTCCAGCCATGAGCGTTAACACTCAAACATGCAATAACAGCAACCAAACACACAGACATGGCCACACAAAACAATTGCAGCCACCCAAATCAATCAAACACACATCAAAAGGGTTAAACATGCTCAGATCAACCATGGTCATGCACTCACCTTGATATGAATTGAAAGGAGGGACGAAACAGACAGGAGAGGAAATAGCAAGAACAATACCCTCCTTGCACCACCAGCCATGAATCCAACCCTCTCTTTGCCAAAACTCACAAGGACCAGCCACAAAAACCTCTAGAAATCCTCAGAAGCCTCTCCCTAAGCTTTAGGAACAACCAACTCACAACTCTCTCTCTCTCTCTCTCTCTCTCTCTCTCTCTCTAAAACCTTTTAAAAATCATTTAAAAACCATATAAAAACTTTGTAAACCTTTTAAAAATGTTATAAAAGCATTACAAATGCCGTTTAGAACCTTTTAAAACTTTATAAATATTCAGATTGAGTCTTCAGGTAGTAATGATGATTTAGATGTACTTTATAAACTATATAGAAGTTTACAATTTTTCATATTTGAAAAAGAGTATTTTTGAAAATAGATAGAAAAGGGGGGTATTTTAAAAAAGGAGTACACCAAAAATGGCATTTCTCAAAAATTCTCTAGATTATATTTTCAAACAAGATTTTGATATCTTTTACTAGTTTATATAATTTAGTTATATACTAGATCAGTACACGAGCTATAGCACGGTTATATTTTTTTAAAACCTAATTTTATGTAATTTATATTTTAAAACAATGTTTTGGTATGTTATGTTAATTATAGGTATTATCACCATATGTTATAAAGATCATAATTCGTTTTATTATATAAAACATTATAGTTAACTCGTCGCTTGCAAATAAATATATTATAATATCTGTTTTAAACATTTAAGTAAATTTAGTTTTACATGTTCCAAATTAAAAGATTTAAAATTTATTGTTGTATAAAAATTATACATTATACTTAAATTCTGACCCGTTGCTTTTTATAATTTTCTGCTGAAGTATTACTAAAATTATACATTATATATAAACTTAAGTTTGACTTTTTGACTGTTATGATTTTTCTTTATAAATAGAAAATTTTATATTTGTTTTCAATAATTCAAATCATGGCATACGCAGAAAAAATGATATAATGAGTTATTAGTTTTGCAAATATATAATCATATAAAGATAAATGGTGAAGTATATCAAATCTTCTATGTTTATTTTGATTGGTCATTCAATTAAAATAATAATAATAATTTATTATCGTTTTTATAATTTAATTAAATTGAATAAATTAGTATCTCACATTTTTATCCTTAATGAATATTATTAATTCATTCGTTAAAACCTATATTTCTAATGGCATCTGAATGTAATTACATATCTATATTTATGATGTAGGGGATTTCTTCATTTTTATAATTTAACTAAATTAATATTTCACTTTTTATCCTTAATGATTATTATTAATTCATTCATTAAAATGATATTTGTAATAGCATTTGAATTTAATTAGATACCATTTGTGATGTTCCTTTTTAATGAAGACAGGATCATATGATATAATTTCAATAATGTATGTCCTACAACAAGACTTGAATGTCATTATAAGACATAATTTTCTAAATTAGTTTTTAAATAGTGAGATTTTATATGATGAGTAATTTAATATATGATATACTTCTTGTTTTAATGTACTTAATTTTTTGAATTATTTCATATTACGTTGACATATTATGGTCTCTAATACACAACATGAAATTTAGAGAATACGCACAAAATAACTACAGATTGAAAAAAAAAATAACCATGGTGTCATAATGCATTCTCTCTCTTTAATTGTAATTATTCTTATACCCATTTTTAAATATTACATTTTATTTTCCAAAATTACATACAACACTTACATGATTATGTTTCTCTATCTCTATCTTTTATCTAGACACAAACTTTCTTTCTCTCTTGTGTCTCTTTCTCATCTGTTCTCTCTCTCATCATTTCTCTCTCTCATGTTCAATTATGTAACATGTTATTTCTTCGAACTACACAAGATATAAGTAAGAATATTTTTTAACACGTTACTTTCTTATATAACACATTATTTAGTTTAATTTTTACATATAACACGCTATTATTTATGTTGATATGTCATTCTTTCAAAAACATGGTAATTGTTTTTCAAATTACAGGATAATTCTTTTAGATGATACATTATTTTAATTTCATTCATGTCATTTCTTAAAACACCATGATTTTTTTTTATCTTTTCCTTGATTTATGTTTGCCTATCTTCTCCACATCATCTCCTCTATCATCACCCCTATCTTCCAATTTCCAACTCCCATGTTCTCTTTCACTATGTCATGATATTTTTATTGAATTACATGTTTTTTTCAAAAAATTACAGTACGCTATTGTATCTTTGCTTTTTGTTTGAGGGCAATTTTGATTTTTTTACCTATATCAAAAGAGTTAGTTACCTAAATTTTCTTACTTACGGCTATTTACTTAAATCTTTTTAGATCCATAGTCATCTCCTAATATTGCTCTAAAATTTATATACAGCTAGTTTTCGCTATGGTGATTTATTCTGAAATCTTGGAGATAATTTGTTTTCAAAGTTGCTCTCATTACGCCCATAGTTTTGATCGCTTAACTAACCATGATCTAATTAAAAACTAAGTTGATGTTTTGCGTAGACACTAATGTTTTTCTTACATGTTAATCTCGGAACCAAAAAGGAAATAACCACTGCATATTATCAAATGAGATCATTGGTGGTTTTGGAAAGTTTTCAGCAAAGCAATATGAGTTTTTTTTCATCGTGTACTATTCCTAATTGGGAGATAAGCCACCAAACTCTGTTCACGTAACTGTGTCTTTCTTATTTATTTTTTTCTCTTTCTTTGTTTTCTTAAATCTCTAACAAATTTTTATCCAAAAAATTATCCTAATATGATATTAATCTTAAGAACATTTTTTTTCAATCCATAGAAACCATTTTTGATATACAGTATTCTCATATCTCATTAACGCTAAAGGTTAACCAAAAATGGCAAATGTTGGAAGTAAAAGAGTGTTTTTTATTTACGTCGAACTTTTGATACTATCTATACAAAAACCAATATCTCAGCTTGCTGCAAAAGCAACAATTTTGAATCTCACCATTCCCATTTTATGTGTATAGCAAAGCTAGATAGACAAGAACTCAATAGAAACATAACTCATCAATGGAAAAATTCCTCTTTGCGGAGTGCAAATACAATTTAATGCGACTGTGAACTATGGTCTGCTTTGGTTTCCACATTCTTTTTTGTATGTACAAACTCCAATGTTGTTGAGGCACCAACCAAACCCATGTCTGTTATTGGTCAGATCTCGTAGTCTATATCTGTTGCATTCTGGGAATCAGACTGCTTCACCAACCGTTCCTGCTCATCATACCGATCAAGGTTCTCACACGGAGCCGGGAAGATTGTGCCTATCACACGCCCTTCAACGTATGCACACTGGAAGATGTGCTTTTTCTTGTATGTTATCCCTACTGACATGTCCCTGAAGGTAACATTTTTTACAGGAATCTCTTTGCTTCCTTGGATACGCACAGGTACACGTACTCCCTGACCGTAAATGCCTGTGTAGTTTATGTTCTCGAGTACCGGGAAGGCTTGAGGATTGAATCCACCGTCTGGGTGCTCGTTGTAGTCTGTTTTAATGACGATGCCAACTCTCAATTCATCCAATGTGACATTCCGGAATGTTATATCTCGGACATACCCACCTCGTCCTGGTGCAGTTTTAATCCTAACTCCACGCCGGGAGCTCCAAATTAGAATGTTCTCGACTGTGATATTCGAGACTCCACCAGACATCTCACTTCCTATTGATATACCAGCGCTGTTTTCGCACAGAGGGTTTAGGTACAGGTCGATTATTAAATCAACATTGATAAGGGAAAGCAATTATATCTTACCTAACCATGGAGCGGATGGTGAGGTTGCGGATGAGTATGTTCTTTGAAGGTCGTCCATAGGTAGTTCCATACTGGTCCCAACCGCTCTTTATTGCAATTCCATCATCCCCAACGCTGATATATGAGTTCTCGATTAACATGTCCTCACACGAATCTGATGGACAACAAAAAGATACAGCCACCATTACAGTATGTACACAAATCGCCCAAGCCTATACTCAGATTTGATTTTCTATCAGCAAGATTATATGAAACGCACCATTAGGTACCATTAGGGACTATATACTTATAAGCAACACTTGGATACAATGCAAGGAGCTATGTCTCTCTTCAGCGTACCAAAATTTACATAAATTAGTTGCTAGAATCATTGTTGCAAGTTGGCAACTCATAATGTTCATACTTTTGTTTCATTGATTAGGGGCCTAGTGTTTATTTTTGCTAACTAAACCTATTCTGCAGCTTTTGCCGACATCAATGTTTCCGTTGGCTTGTTATACGCATTACATACAATCAGGGATTCAATTCTGTTGTTAATTATCTAAGCAACGTCCAGTGCAAAGTGGAAATTACTTACCAGGATCGATACCATCAGTGTTTGGGGCTTCAAACACAGGCGCCAAAATAGTCATGTTTGTGATTGTGACATTTTTGCAGTCATATGGGTGAAGTGTCCAAAAGGGAGAATCACGCAAAGTGATGTTGGCAAAAACAACGTCACTGGACCACATTATCTGCACCAGTGGTCCTCTCGTGTGGTTAAGCAGTTTTTGGCGATACTTCTTCCACCACGTTTGCCCCTGCCCATTGATGCTGCCGTTATTCCCTGCAATCCATTATTGATTTAGCTAATAATCAAACAGTTGACAGAACAAGCTCTAAGGTTTGACAAAGAAAAAACAGAATATTAGCCACATAAGTTAATTAATATGAGTGAACAGACAAAAAGGCTTTGATTATCTAATACATGAACTTAGTCAATTCTTGCCCCGAGACTACACTTAAAGCCTTTGTCCACTCCCAGCTAAGAGAGACATAATAACTTTCAACAGCTTATAGAGATATCATGTTTAGATTTCGCTTTTTCCAGGAAGTGCCTAATCTCAATTCAACTAGACCTTAAATAGTAGAGTTGTGATTCTTCATCTAAGTGGCCTTAAAACGTTAAACACCTCATTTTAGCCACTACCTAAAAAGCTTAACGAAAATAGTGCAGTGCACGGCATATTCTTAACAATCATTAAATTAAGACAAAATTGCATGAATCCACAAAAAGAGTCACATACCAAACTCCGTTAATACGAGAGATAACAATTTTACAAATCAACTGACGGACCTGTGACAACAACATCTCTGAGATTCTGTCCATGAATGAAACTTCCATAACGAGGTCCAGGATGCTCTCTTCCATAGCCATATGAAGGTAAAGGTGGAAGCAAAGGCCAATACTTTTCATCCTAAATATGTTTAACATGAAAAATAATGTTATTAATAATAACAAAAGAAGACAGAAGCTGCCTCAAGTTAAGCTTCTGGGACTCTATAAGACCAATTCAATAGTGAACCAAATGATGAAATAAATCAATGGAACTCTAGCTGAGCTACGAAAACAGGCAACCTCAAGCTACCCTCTCTCTCTCTCTCTCCATTTAACTTGCAACTTCCAAGTCTCTAAGCAAAATCAATAGTAGTAATAAACCATTCCAAAAACTAAAAAGATCCAAAGAAAGGTAGAATTTGTCTCAGTGTTAAAAGTCATCAAAATCTTCATAGATTCCCAAAAAAAATCTAATTTTTCAATAAACCCATTTCAGAGTAACAATCTCTGCATATAAAAAACCACATCTTTGCCTAAACTATGAAAATTAGAAAACCCTAAAACTCATCACAAACATATAGATCACACTTGAAAATTACAGAGGCAGAGCAAAGACGAACCTGAAGAGCAAGAATCTCAGCATCCTGATGAAGAAAAAGCGTCATGTAACTAGTGAGATTAAACGGAGCAGTGAGCCACCTACCAGGAGGAACATTAAGCTGTCCACCTCCTTTCTTAGAAAACTTCGAGATCTTATAAATAGCTTTCTCAAAAGCCTCAGTGTTAACTGTAACACCATCACCAACAGCACCAAAGTCCGTAAGATTGAAAGATACAGGTCTGAGCTTGGGAAACCCTCCGGCTGCGGCGGCGGTTGAAGACCACCGGAAAAAGGAGAAACCAGTACCGACGTTGTAGAGATTTGTCGAAATGCCGCCGAATTGCCAGATGAATAAGGAAGCGAAAGTGGCGATCCAGAAAACAGTGACGAGAGACTTGTGGGAAGAGAGGAATCGTCTCGGTAAGGGATCTACCATGATGGGTTTGTGAGATTCAGAACATTTGGAGGATTTTTAGATTCGGAAGAGATTTGTTGGATTGGATTGGGTGAGATGTTATGAGTCAGGATTTGTTGTGTGTGTGTTGCGAGATTTGAGTGAATCTTAAGGGAAACACAAACTTTGTGTGTTTGATTTGTTTGTTGAAACTAACGTCTCGGGGTCTCGGACTCTCAAAGAAAGCGATTGAGTGAGAGAGAAGTGTAATCAAACCGAAATAGAAATAGAAAACGTTGAACCGAAATCAAACCGAGTCTTAATCGATTTTATTATAAACCGTTTCATTATATTATTACTCTCTCTGGTTTACAAAGAATGTCATTATAGAGTTTTATTTTTGTTTCACAAAAATATCATTTTGTATTTTTCATGCATTTTTAAGACTAAATTTCTTAATTTTACCCTTAAACTAAAAATAATTAAACAATTTAACATTTACTAAATACGTGCATATATGTATAATTTGATTTTCTCTTAATTTATATGAAATGTGTCAAAGTGACACTCTTTGTGAAACATAGAGACTATAAAATAGCAAAATGTTAGATTATGTTGTTATTGGTTGGTAATGTTTTGCTTACATTTATTGTAAAATTTGTTGTTATTGGTTTAATGAATTTTAAATTTCATCCAAATCTCTTGTTATTCAAGTTTGTTTTATAATGATTGATTTTGTATTCTAGTTAAAGTTTTTGTTATTAGTTTATGATTCTCTACAATCTTACTCACAAAAACACAACTTCATGTTATCTCAAATTAGCCCTCAGCAATCGGGTTTCGGTTCTACCCAATCGGGTTTCAGGTAAATTGGGTATTAGACATATGGATACCAATCGGTATCTTACAATAAATTTGGTTCTGTTCGGTTAGTAATTGGCCGGGTTCGGGTCGGTTCTCTACTCCAATTCAAAATCCAAAGTGTACCGCAATTTTTTCGGGTTATGATCGGTTTAGTTATTTTCAGTAACCAAAGTATTCAAATAACCGATTCAAACCCGATATAACCGATTAAAATTAGAACTAACCAACTAATCAACCAAAAATAACCGATTAAATAACCAAAGCAAGAACTTAATAACCGATAAGTAGCATAACTTAAACCAAAACAACAACTTAAGAAGTTAAGTTTAACCATAAGTTTAACATAGTTTAACAACTCATGAAAACGGTTTAAAAAAAAACAACTCATGAAAACATAACAAAAGATTGATCAAGTTCATGAGCTTAATAACTCAAGTAGCCGATGAAAAAATGGGAACAATGAAGAAGCATCGTTTTGGTATGTCAAAGTAAAGAACTTATAGTGTTAGGGTATCATAACCCAAACACATTATTTTATAACACACTTCAAAACTCAAACCAAATTATGGCAGAGTCCGGAGGTGGATGCAAGCTTTTTTTTTTTTTTGCTAAATATCTCTTAGAGTGGTTGTTTGAAAATTTGGAAAGAGATTAGGATTGGCCCACTCAATTCAGCTTGAGAGATTGGTGGATACAGAAATGGAGATGCGGTAATGTTTTTGGAATTTTTGGAAAATGTAGGAATAGAGTGAAGTTTTTGAGGGAGTTGTCAAAGGAGGTCAGGAACGCGCACATAGTAAATGAAGGTAAGGTTCAGGGCGGGGTAAGAGTCAAAAGGATGATTTCATGGTCAAAACCGTGTGAAGGATGGGTGAAGAGAAATACTTATGGTGCGTCTCATGGTAATCATGGTCCAGCCTCAACGAGGGTGGTATTTGGGATGGGGATGGGTCTTGGCTGGGAGGGTTTCAGTTATTTATGGTAATTAAAGAGAGGCTAATCGTCTAGCAGATTAGTGAGCAAACTATGCTTTTTCTTTAGATCTAGGGTTGCATTTATTTGATTTTTATCTGGATGTGGTTAGCCCGATTATGTTAGAGGATGGTGATAGAATTGCGTTTCCATGTCGAATTTGAATATAATTTTGATTGTTTATTTATATAGAGGAGACTTTTCGTTCACCGAAAAAAACTCAAAACCAAATTATAGACAAATATTGCTATTTATAGAAGGAATCCTTAACATTTTTTAAAAAAAAATACTCAATGTAGAATATGATGTTATTAATCAAGCACGGCTTTTTTGAAAAATTTCATTTGTTTATGAAACAAACCAACCAATTTTTTTTAAGCCACAACATAATTAAATATTCCCATAAATATTTAATTCCATTCAGACTAATAATTCTAACAATAAGATAACCATAAAAAAATCCAGCAATTATATCATGCTTGGAAACAGTGTGTTAAAATATGGTTTGTACGGCCGTATATACACTATATGGTGGGGAATCGTCTATTATAGCTATAAAATGGTTCAATATGGTAAAAGCTACACGGTCCATAATATGGCGCATATATATCATATATACGGTAAATTCCGCATATACGGCGTTTTTTCGAAAAACCAAAACCAAAAACTATTCATTTTTATTTTAATAATTTGAGTTATTTTATAAAACAAATTTACTAGTTTTGCTGAAGTAAATTAATTATGAAAAACAATTATCATCATTTTCTATTATTTACATACGTATTAGTTATTCAGAATATTTATAATGTTTTGTAAAAGTGAAAATTTGAAATATTTTGGTATTCATGTGTAGGATTGATCAAGTTTTTTTTAATATATATATATATATATGTTTGTTTTTTATTTAAATTCTATATAGATATCTTAACATTGTTATGTCAACATATAAGTATATATCCACCGTATAGTCCAGCATAAACAGCTGTAAATACGTCTACGCTCTACGCTGTTATGTCCTATGACTAGTGTATATCATATTTTTAAAACACTGCTTTTAAATCAAGGTTCCAAATGTGAAAAAAAAATACTAAAATAACATAAATAATAAGATAACACCAACAATAAGAAAAAGAGAGTGTAGATCATCCTCTCTTAGTTGCCATGATTCCATGCGGTAAGAAAAAATATGCATAAGTATTATCACAAATACTTAAATAAAACCGTCTTCTCATTTACATGTTATACAAGAAAATTATGAACACAATTAAGAATCAAACCAAACAACCAAACAACCAAACCAAGCAACAACAGGCACGAGACTACATGATCACCCAAAAACTCAACTTTGATAGTGTCAACCGATACCCACTCTTGGTGTTGATTGACGTCGACTAACACATCACCTCGGATATGAGCTGGTGTCAGTTGACCCACCTTCAACACAAGCGCGCGGTTCCGTTTCTTGTCAGCCTCTGACGATGGATCCTCCACCACCTTGTTCTTTCATCGAAAACTGAGACTACAAGAAAACACGCGTATTGCGAGTGAATTTTGCTAGGGAAGAAATACCTAGCAAATTTGCGATGACATTACTAGGACTTTGCGAGTACACTGACGCACCTCGTAGCTCCCTCGCAACTGTGCTAGGACAAAATGCCTCGCAAAATTGCAACAACTTTGCAACCACTTTGCTAGGTAGTCAACATCCGTCGCAAAATACTAGCTAATTTGCGAGAAATTAACTAGGCAAAAATTTTAAAAATGTTAGACACAAACTTATTAAATGATAATACAGATGTTGGTTGCAACTGCCTAGCAAAATCCCTAGCAAGTTCGTAGCAAAGTTAGGCCAAAACATTTTAAATGACTTTAACACAGTTGTCGGGATATAGTTCAAACTTGAGTTGGAAATTGTGAGACAAGATTCTTTTCCCTCGCAAATGCCAGGCAATTCTCTAGCAAATCCGTAACGAAAGTTAGGCGAAAAAATTTAAATGACTTTGACATTGTTGTCGGGATATAGTTTGCACTTTTGTTGGAAACTGTGAGACAACACTTTTTTCCCTTGCAAGGTCCTCGCAAATTTCCCTAGCAAATCCGTAGCATCTATTTTTTTGCCTATAAATAGTAAATGCATGATGAACTGAATTCATAACTCAAAACATTTACAAAACACAAAGCTATTCTAAAGAGAAAAAGTCCTCCAAAGTGTAAGCCATTTGAAACAATGGCTGGAAGCGGGGAGCATGAGATATACGCAATACGACGATGGATGTACAATCATAGAGATCCGGCGACCGGTGATGTGACGAGGGAATTTTGCGATGGTTTACGGGGGTTCATGTATCAAGTAACAAACCAACCTTTATGTCCATGTCGTAAGTGCCTAAACAAAAAATATTTGGAGTTTAATCTAGTGAAGAAACATCTTTATAATAGAGGGTTTATGCTTAACTATTATGTATGGTTTCGTCATGGAGAGGGTTGTAGCGATAACGCTGGAAGTAGTATGCATTATGTTGTTGGTCAACCTAGTAATTATGAAAATTATGGGCATCAAGAATATGATCAATTTGGTTTTCATGGGTTTAACCACGAAAATAGATTCCATGATATGGTTAATGATGCATTTCCTGAAAGTAATCCTGCATTTGCTGAGAATAGTACAGAAGAACCCAACGTAGATGCAAAACTGTTTTATGATATGTTAGATGCTGCAAATCAACCTATATACGATGGACGTAGAGAAGGGCATTCTAAGTTATCATTGGCATCTAGGATGATGACAATTAAAGCTGATAATAACTTAAGTGAAATTTGCATGGATTCATGGGCTGAGTTAATTAAAGAACATTTTCCATAAGATAATTTATCGGCTGAGAATTACTATGAAATCCAAAAGTTGGTTTCAAGTCTTGGGTTACCATATGAAATAATTGATGTATGCGTTGACTACTGCATGATTTTTTGGAAAGATGATGAAAAGCTGCAGGAATGTTGGTTTTGCGGGAAGCCGAGATATAAGGATACTCAAGGAAAGACCAAGTTCCATAAAAACGTATGTGGTACTTGTCAATCACTGATAGATTAAAACGCTTATACCAATCAAAGAGGACTGCAGCAGCAATGAGATGGCATGCAGAACATTCCACTGCAAATGGAAAATTTACACATCCCTCTGATGCAAAAGCATGGAAACATTTTCAAACGGTATATCCTGACTTTGCTCAAGAGTGTAGGAATGTTTATCTTGGTTTGTGTACAAATGGATTTAGCCCATTCGATATGTCTGGGAGGCAATATTCTTTGTGGCCTGTTATCTTAACGCCATACAATCTTCCTCCAGATAGGTGTATGCAAAGGAAATTTCTATGGTTATTTTAGTGTCAGGGCCTAAGCATCCGAAGCGAGCTCTCGATATATTCTTGCAACCTCTGATTCATGAGCTGAAGCAATTGTGGTATGAAGGGGTTCAAAAGTTTTATTACCCGAATAAACAAAACTTCAATATGCGGGCAGTGCTAATGTGGACGATTAGTGACTTTCCTGCATACGGAATGTTATCTGGGTGGACAACTCATGGATGATTATCATGTCCATATTGTATGGAGCGAGCTGATGTGTTTCAGTTGAAGAATGAACGAAAACCATGTTGGTTTTATTGTCATCGTCGGTTTCTTCCTCTGCATCATCCGTACCGAAAAAACAAGAAGTGGTTTAGAAAGAATAAAGTTGTGCGTGTTCCTCCACCAACCCATGTTTATGGCAGTTATTTGTTTGAACAGATCGATTATTATGGTACTCAGGAGACATGTAAAGTTGGAGGTAATTAGCACACCCCAGCGAATATGCCATATGGATACACCTGCACTCACAATTGGCACAAACAATGTATTTTCTGGAGGCTTCCGTATTGGAAATAGATCTCCTCTTGAGGCACAACCTGGATGTGATGCATATCGAGAAAAAAGTTTTTGATAATATCATTAAAACAATTTTGAATGTTCATGGTAAAACAAAGGATAATATGAAGTCAAGGTTGGACTTGGTGGAAATATGTGTAAGGGTCGAGTTACATCTTACGAGAAATGGAAAAATGCCAGTATCCAACTTTCGATTGACCGCAGATGCTAAGAAGGCGTTGTTCGAGTGGATTACATCAGAAGTGAAGTTCCAAGATGGATATGTTTCAAAATTTTCTAGATGTGTAGAGAAAGGCAAAAAATTCTCAGGTATGAAAAGCCACAGTTGTCATGTCTTCATGCAGCGGTTACTGCCATTTGTATTTCTTGAGCTTCTGCCAACACATGTTCATGAAGCTATTGCAGGTAATAATAGTATACTTAATTAATTCTTTTATGTACTAGTGATATTTTTTACGTATGATTAATTAATTATATTATTTGATTGACTAATTACATAACTTTCGTAGGTATCAGAGCATTTTTCAGGGACCTATGCACCCGAACATTATCTTAGGACGGCATTCAGTAGTTAGATGATAATATCCCGGTGTGGATTTGCAACTTGGAGAAAATATTTCCACCTTCATTTCTTTATGTGATGGAACATCTCCCAATCCATCTACCACATGAAGCAGCTCTTGGTGGGCTTGTGCAATTTTGATGGATGTATCCGTTTGAGCGGTTTATGAAATCTCTGAAAGGAAAGGCGAAAAATCTTGCAAGAGTTGAGGGATCGATAGTCGCTGGAAGTCTAACAGAGGAAACTTCCCATTTTACATCATATTGCTTTAGCCCTACCGTAAGAACAAAAAAAAACTCATCCTCGACGATATGACGACGGAGGTGTTGCACCAACCTATAACGTTCCTGATGTCCCGGATGTCTTCGCACAGATAGGAAGACTTGTTGGAAAGTTGTAAGAAGTTTGGAGGGAAGATCATGCCTATTGTGGAGCAGCTCACAATTACATCTTGCGTAATTTGGATTACATCCAACCTTTCGAGGGGTATAAAATTTGAATTTAATTTCATATTGATTTTTTTTTTGTATTTAAACTTATTCATGAACATTGAACTAATAACTTAACATAATTTTGAGTGTAGGATATTTGATTCGCAGATCTGTGAAGCCTTTCCCAATTTAGAAGATAAAGATTATGAATCTTACAAGGACCGCGATTTTGCTGGATGGTTGAAGTATTATGTAAGTATAGTAATGTAACCATATATATACATGACTTTTACATACTAATATAACAATGCATGATATATTTACATGAATTTGAATAGGTTCAAAATGGATGTGGAAATGAACCCTTGCCTCTTTGGTTGCATGAGATCGTTCAAGAACCAAGGATCGAAGATCACTACGGTTCCGATGTATTTTACTCGCGGTTATACATTTCATACGTACACACATGGAATCCGAAGAGCTACAACAAATTACAGAATCTCAGTTAAAGCTGGTGATAGCGAATTCTATGGTATTTTGCAACAAATATTGTAAGTTGAATACCCAGGACTTTTGAATCTTAAATGCATACTTTTCAAGTGTGATTAGTATGATCCAAATATGGGTCGAGGCATGCAAGCAAATAACTTGGGGGTCCTCGATGTTAACGCAAACAGAACCTATGCAAGATTTGATCCTTTCATCTTAGCATCACAAGCAGGACAAGTGAGCTTTCTATCCTATCCCCGTTTGCGGAAAAGACGTGAAATGTGGTTCTACAACAAGAAAGAGCGGGTGAAGTCTCTATACCAAATATATCAACAGATGAAGTTATCTACATTGATCGGGAAAATAGGGAAGTTGAGGACGTCAATGATGGTTTTGAAGAGGAGGAAGAGGTTGACGAATTTGATGAATCTGATGATGGTATAGAATCTGCTGAGGAAAATGAAATGTCTAGTGATGAAGAAAATGAATATGATGATCAATAAGTGTTTTTGTTTGTTAAAATGTATTTGTGTTATTAATAAGTGTATTATCTTTAAAAAAAAAACAAATTATAAAGTTTTGAATAAGTGTTTTTGTTTAATTAGTGACTTGAATAAGTGATGCAAAAAATGAATATGATGATTAATTAGTGTTTTTGTTTGTTAAGAAGTATATGTGTTTTTTTTTTAAAACAAATTTAAACATTTGTGAGGGAAGTGCTACGTTTTATTAGGTGCAGGAACTTACGAGGTGCTATTAAATAATGGTCTTTAATAGTGCAGGGGCCTAATGGGCTTATTGGAGGCCCATTAGGCCGTGATGGCCTAGTTTTTCCCTAGCAATATTGCTAGTGATATGCGAGTGATATTATAAAATAATTGGTTATCAATTTTGCGAGGGATATGCTAGTGGTTCTTATAATGTCCTTGCAAATTTTCTAGGTATTTGCGACGTATTAAAATGTCTATATATACTGCGATGCCTTCGTTTGAGCAAAGCTCAAACCTAGCCGCACAAACCCTTGTCTCTTCGTCTTCTCTTCTTCTCCGACTTGCCTTTGTGTTTTCCGATTTCATCTTCTCCGGTTAACCTAGCCGCATCGGCTTTACCCTAATCTTCTTCTTCTCCTCTGGTTTCTCCGATTAACCTAGCCGCATCGCCTTAACCCTAATCTTCTTCTTCTCCTTTGGTTTCTCCGATTAACTTAGCCGCATAGCCTTAACCCTAATCTTCTTCTTCTCCTCTGTTCTCTCTGTCTTCTCCAATCGACATAGCCGCATAATTATGTTTTCTCCCCAAAGTTGATTTATGCAAGGTATTATCCTTAATCCCTTTATCTCTCGCTTAAATCGTGTAAGTTTTTATGTTCAATTGATACTTTTTGATGTTTGTTCTTTCGTGTTTATGCTTGCAGATGTTTTCTGGCAACAATTACACCAAGTTTCTCTCTCAGCAAGGAATGCAAATGCCGAGTCCTAGGAACAGTTCGCATGGCGCCACATCAGGGGTCGGAGGCCATTCAAGGCGTGAAAATCGCGATTCTGAAACCCAGCCTTCCACTAGAAGTTCTCCTCCCATCGGGTTCCATCCGGCCATGGGAACGCCTCAACCCACTTGTTCTCCTTTGACACCCACCAGTTCAAGAGAAGAGTCATCATCTGGACGGCTAAACAATCTTACATCAGATGATTTACTCGTGAGTCCTGGTCGTGCACACTTAAAGAAATTAGATCTGAAGTGTCCTCCGGGAACTCTTTGGTAAGTACTTGAAATCTCTTTCAATATAAGTTAGATTTTGTTAGAGTAATTTCATAATTATCTGTGTTGTAATTGAAATCTCTTTCAATATTAGTTAGATTTTGTTAGAGTAATAACATAATTCTCTGTGTTGTGGTTTTCTTTTGCAGGTTTGACGATGATCCTTGTGTTGCTACTACTGTCCGAAGTATCTTTGAAAGAGATTTCTAAGAACCTCATGCCAATTGGTCACAGATTACAAATACAGTCCTTAAACGGTGGTTTGAAACCTTTGCTGTAAGTTAAACTTGTTTAGATGTGTGTTTACATTCGTTATAGGTAGCAAAAAAGTTCTGATTATTTATTTGTTTCTATGGAAGCAAACATACAACTGGGATCGAGAAATTAACCCGAGAGTTACGGTTGAATTTGAAAAGAAGTTGAAGGACCGAATGAGTGACCAAGTGAGTAGATGGAAGGCAAAGTGGAGGGCAAAGGGTGATGAGGAAATGCCGCATTGGCTTGATCCAACAGTCTGGGCTGGGCTTGTTCGGTATTGGAGTGATCCTAAAACTGAAGCTAAGAGTATCAATAGTCGGAATGCTCGATATTATGATACAGATGGCACTGGTATATATAAACACCGCTCTGGCCAGACATCTTTTAAAGCCCGTGCTCGAAAACATGTAAGTTTTCTTTCTCCTTTTCCTCTGATTACTTAATCTTGTTTGTCCAAGTTCAATGGCTGATCAATATTATCTCCTTTAGTCTGAGAAAACAGGTGAGACAACTCCTGATTTGCTTGTTGGCCTAGAAGGGACCCATCGCAAACCAGATGGGTCTTTTGTTGATGGCAAGTCAGAGTCTGTCTACAAGGAAGCTCAGTTGAGGATAAAAGAGATGGAGTCTCAGCTTTTTTCAGGGGAGAACATGCCTATTTCTTTTCCAGGATTGCCGGTTTATGTAAAAACAAGATATTTGCCGAGGTACCACTCAAAGTTAATTACTCTCTCGTTTTCTTCCATGTGTATTGTATATTCTGTTTTGTCTATGTTTGAGTTTGCCATGTATTGTTTTCTAGTATTGTTTGTCTCAATTTCTCTTTGTATTGATGTCTAGTATTGTTTGTCTCAATGTTGTCTAGTATTGTTTGTCTCTTCTGTATTGTTGTTTATTAGTAGGTTGTTTGTTAGTAGGTTGTTTGCTAGAAGCAATTGTGTTTTGTCTTGTTAGAAAGACTTCTTGTTATGAGCCAAAGCTCTTGCTTTTGCTCTTGTTAGTGGACCCTCTACTTTCTCCGTAATGACTAGTTTAGAAAGAATAACCTAAGCTTAGAGAAGAAGATTGAAAGCAAGCTTCCCTTTAACCCAAGCCTCTGTTAGAGAATTAGGTTAATTGTTGGAAGTTGAATTATTATTGATGTTTAGAGACCTATTTATAGATCTCATTACAACCGACTAAACCCTCAATTAAAAGTAAAAATACCAAAACCAAGTTCTAATAATAAAAGAAGAACTAACAAAACCCAATATTGATAAAACCAAAACACCAAACCTATAACACGTATCATTACTCCCTCCGTCGATTAGGAGCTTGTACTCAAGCTCCAGCTCTGGGTTATCCCTCCAAGTCCTCCGCTTCGAATTGTTCATCTTCCTGATTATCCCCATCCCTCACTAGCTGAATGTGAAACAAGACCGGTTGACACTTGTGTCCCGGTGTATAATACTCTTCGCAGTTGAAACAAAGTCCTTTTGCCTTTCTTTCTGCCATTTCAGGTATTGTTAGTTTCTTCCAAACCTCTTTATGTTGTTTTTGCTTGGTTTGAGGATACTCTTTTTCGTCCCCAACTTGAGCTACTTGGTTTCCAGTGGACCTTGGCGTAGAAAAAGAGGTTGTGTATCGGGTTGATGGAGCTGAATGTCCTCCAAACGTTCGCACTCGACTATCTCCAGCTATCTTATATTCATTATCCCTCGCATACTCCATGGCTTCAAAAATTGTCTCAGGCCGTAAATACTCCACTTCCTTGCGCAAGCTATCTGTTAAACCCGCACAAAACTGCCACAATTGTTGGGCTCCCGATAACCTTGTTTGTCTTCCCAAGCACTCTTCAAACAAGTTGCAATACTCATCCACTGTTCTTGTATGCCGTAAGTTACACAACTCTCCAATAGGGTTTACTGCATCTGCTTTCCCGAATCTGCTTTTACAAATCTTCTTGAACTCGATCCAACTAAGCTTGTTAGTAACCAGCCTTCTTAACTTGTTGTTCCAGTGATATGCTTGACCTGTTAGCACAAATGTGGCCTGACGAACCCGAGCATCATCATGGTAAATTCTTTGGTCTTGAAAATAATCCTCACACTTCTGTAACCATTCCACCGCGTTTGTAGTCCCATCATAAGGTGGGAACTCTATCCTTGCTGGGGGTAGTGTGAAGCCACCATTTTTTTCCCCTTTAAATTCATCTTCTCCTCCACTTCCCATGTCTCCTCTCCCACGGAAATTTCCTGCCCCGTTCTTGGAGTAAGTTTCATCACCAATTGGTCTTACAGGCCAATATCCTCCACCATCTGCTCTTCGATGACCTCTCTCAGTACCCACCGAACGCACCGGCCATGGTCCGCTGGAATAAGGATTTTTCTTTTCACCTCTAGTCATGCCTTCAGTTCCATGATATGTACCCCAGTTCTGAATGCCTTTTGACTTTGATACATACTCTTTCTCTCCTAGTGTGTGAGTCTCTTTAACAGCTGGAGACAATGCCTCTAAGTTCAAAATTTTTGAATTTTTTTCCAGAGCTTGTACTCTCTCTAATCCCATCCTTTTCGTTGTGACTATCACCAACAAGAGCCTTAGGTGAATCACGTTCTTCTTCTTTCCCAGCTGTGACCGATTCGAACACGGTTAATGTTGTTGCTAGGGCTGCTTGCTGAACCTTTGAAGCCTCTTGAAGTTCACCGATCCTGGCTTGTATTGGTGATAGCTTCTCGTTGAACTCTTTCCTCATGGCTGCGAACTCAGTTTTCTGTTCATCCATGGCTGTCTTATGCTCATCCAGAGTCTGCAAGATTTGTTTGAGAATTGTTGCGATATCATCAGAGTCTCCCATTGAATCAGATGGCTCTGATACCAAATTGTTATGAGCCAAAGCTCTTGCTTTTGCTCTTGTTAGTGGACCCTCTACTTTCTCCGTAATGACTAGTTTAGAAAGAATAACCTAAGCTTAGAGAAGAAGATTGAAAGCAAGCTTCCCTTTAACCCAAGCCTCTCTTAGAGAATTAGGTTAATTGTTGGAAGTTGAATTATTATTGATGTTTAGAGACCTATTTATAGATCTCTTTACAACCGACTAAACCCTCAATTAAAAGTAAAAATACGAAAACCAAGTTCTAATAATAAAAGAAGAACTAACAAAACCCAATATTGATAAAACCAAAACACCAAACCTATAACACGTATCACTTCTCAATTTTGTTTTGTATAACTCACTTTATATGTTTTGTTGGCAGGTTGCTCCAAAGAAGAAGAACATAATATATGGAGTTGGTTCTTTGCAATCTGAAGCGTCTTCAGCCCATACTAGTGCACCTCCTGCTCCAACTGATGATGATCCGATGGTGTTTAAAGCAAAGCTAGCAGCAACAGAAGCTCTTCTTCAGCAGAGTAATGAGAAGGTAAATTTCTTGCAAGCTTATTTTGATTACTTTGCTGAGAAGGATCCAGAGTTTGCTGCAAGGTTTCGATCTGGAAACCAAGCTGAGACGACAGAGCCAAATTAGACTGGGGCTGACATGACAAACCAGACTGGGGCTGCCACTGCATTTGACCTTGGAACCTCCTCTGCCATGGACATTAACTTGAACTCTTGATATGATGAACCTTTGTTTTTTTTTCATGGTTGTAAAATTGTAAACCTAAGCCTATAATTTTTATCATAATTCAATTTCTAATTTCTATATTTCATAATTCAATTTCTAATTTCAATTAGCTTCGTAGCATAAATGAATAATCTGGTCTAATTTTAAACTAATTGCAAGGAACAAAACAAAAAATATGCGAGGGAAGGATGACAAAAAAAAATATGCGAGGGAATTGCAAGACAAGAAAATTGCAAGTAAATTGCTACCAATATGGCCCTCGCAATTTGCTACGACATTTGCGAGGCAGAAACACCTCGCAAAAAGTGCGAGTAAAGTGCTTGTCCGTGTTTCCTCGCAAATTGCTAGGGATATTGCGAGATACGTAATCCCTTGCAACATGTGCGAGGGAGTTGCAAGGGTTTTTATTTGCGAGTCACGATTTGCGAGGGAATGACGTTTCTTGCAATTCCCTTGCGAAAGACCTATTGCGAGGGGCGAGGGATACGCTAGGTATTTTTCCCTCGCAATAAGAGTGTTTTCTTGTAGTGAACACAAGCATGTCCACACAAGGAAATCAATCAAAACAAAGCCAGAAAGCACATCTAATCAATCCATGCACTCACCTAAATCAAGAAGGATTCTAGACACATAACAGCAAAAACAACACCACTACAACCCCTTCTCTGACGCCCTAACAACTACTGCTCTCTTCTTCTTCTCTTACCAGCACCAACCTAAACACTTCTCATTTGCTCTAAGGCCACCCAACGCGAGCTCTCTCTCCCTATCTCATGATAGCAAAACCTCTTTCTCTTTATATTATTCTTTGGTCATGGCTCCTTGGCTTCTGATGATATTCCACGAAGATCCTTTAGGCAATGTATGTTTATAGGTAGAGTCCAAAGAGTCGATCGGTTTAGGGGTTTTAGGGATAAACTTGTTTTTCATGTTAAGTGCAGGGTAAGGCCTTCAGAAAAATATGACCGGTCCTTTGTGAAGGCTCGACATCATGTCACTTGAGCTGTGACCGGTCCCTAAGGCAGCTTCACACTGGTCATACGCCTTATGACAAGTCTTGGGGACGTCTTTTTCAATTGGGTGTAAAAATCAGTTTCGTAACTCGTATAGAATTGATTCTTCTTCTAGGATTATTTTTAGTCTTCTTGATTTCCACAGAGTCCAAGATCTCCAACGGAGGCCAACTTAATGTTGTCTATTTGGCCTTAAATCTGTAAAATCTACTTGAATCCTAAACTACTTGATAATCGCCCTTTAAGTCTTGAAATTACATCAAATGCTTCCTAAAACATATGAAAACAATAGCTAAGATAGTTAAAAACATGATGTAATTAGTAGTGATTTGTGCAGAATCTCTATCCAGCTCTAGTATTTACATTATTGGATCATTCAACTACTTTTGATATCGGAAAAAAAGAAACTAGTATATTTCCATTGTACATTTCGTAAAAACCCATCATAAACAACACAAAACATGGACTTATATACATCAAAGTTCCTTGAAGAATTAAATCTACTAAGATGATTACATAACTTAATTTTGACAAAGAAAAATGGAGAAAGTGAAAAGAAAAAAAAACTATGAAACAACAAAAAGTTGTTCCGCTCTTTGCCTCTTCCTAATGAACACACAAAAGAAAGAAATGAATTTTTTTGTTACCAAAAAATATCTCCTTGTTGTTTCAGTTGAGCTAGAGGAAAATAATGTTTCATTCTCTATTTACGCAACATACCATTTTCCTCATGTGTTTGTTTATCTACAGATTCCAAAGGCTGCGTTTGCATTGCTGAATCTCCTCAAAGTGTTACTCGTTCTATCCTTCTAACAATCTCCTTCATGTTATTTCTTTCGTTAGGGTTACTTGCAATACAAGCAGCCCCAATCCGCAACAATTCCACCATTTGTTGCATTGAATCAGTATTACTTGCTAACTCTGGATCAATAAGCTCTTCTTCTTTATGTTGCGCGATTGAAGATTGTACCCATTCGACTATATCCGTCCCTCCTTTACCGTTATTTAGGTATTGAGAAGGGAATTTTCCTGTCATGACCTCAAGAAGGATGATTCCGAGGCAATAAACGTCTGATTTTGGGGATATTTGCTGGTTTTGTACGAATTCGGGGGATTTAAACGCGAACAAAGCCTGCGAGGCGTTATTTGGCTGAAGAAGTGGTAGGAAAGCGTAATCGCTAATCAATGGCTCATAGGTTTCACTTAGAAGAACATTGCTTGATTTGAGATTTCCATGTGGGAGATCGTACGACGCAAACTCCTCATGTAAAAAGTTCATTCCTCGTGCCACTCCTTGTATGATCTTCAACCTTATTGTCCAAGTTAGCTCTGAATGATAAACCCCACGATCTCCTAAAAAATTTCAAATGATATAAAAATGTGTCACAACAAATATAAAGATACGCGTCTAAATCAATCAAGAAAAGTTTAAAGATGTAGTAGTACCATGCAAAACATAGAGTAGACTACTTTTAGGCATATATTCAGAGACAACAAGCTTCTCTTCACGACGGTAATGATAAGCTAGAGGGGTAAGAACGTTAGGATGTCGAAGTTTCCCGAACCGTTGCATTTCAATATCAAATGCATCTCGAGCAAGTTTATTCATATCCCTAATCCTCTTCACAACTACAGATAGTCCGTTAGCCATCACTGCCTTATAGGCCGATCCAAGGCTACCATTTCCTAGCACCTCGGCTGCAGCCTTCATAAGATCAGGTAAACCAAAAGAGCCTTTCTCATTGTTGACCATTATAATGTCTCCCATGCTGCCTCCTCCTGGACCACCTCCTCCACCTTTACCGTGCGATGAACCTTTCTTAGAGGAACCATCCGCGTTGCTCCTCTTCTTGCTTGACTCGATAGGCTTCTTTATTGAGTCTGGTACACGGACTTCCACGCTTTCTTGATCGCTAAGATGATCTTTGCCGAGCATTCGAAACTCGGGCTGTCTCTTTTTCTTCAATCTAGTTATAATTGCCACCAAAATCAAGAATAATACAAGAAACAAAATAACCATAAAGATAGCTTTCTTCGTGACATCATTGTTCTCTCCTGTTGATGAAGGTTGCTCCTCACATTTTGTATTTAGAGGTGGTCCGCAAAGCTTTTGATTCCCTTCAAACTTCATTTGTAGATTTTTCCTCTCAGCAATGCTCTTTGGGATCTCTCCTTCTAGGTTATTATTGGAGAGGTCAAGAGATTTTAAAATCTTGTTTCCTTCTGTAAGAGGAGGTATCTCTCCAGAGAACTGGTTTCCTTGCATGTGAAGCTCCTCAAGACCTGAGAGTTGCATCAAAGAAGCAGGGATTTTTCCAGATAATCGGTTGTTATCGAGAAAAACTCGCTTGAGCTGTGGGGTTTCCTTGAAGAAATCATCAGAAATCTCACCAGAAAAGCTATTGTTTGAGAGCAATAGTGATTTTAAGCCAGGCAGCTTGTAGAAAAGAGGGAGTGGACCTGAGAGAAGATTGTTGTCAAGCCTGATCGTCCTTAGATTCGGAAGATCTTTTAAATCCTCGACATTGATGGTCCCCGAGAGACCGAGTCGGGTAACGTGAATGCCCGAGACTGTTTGACCCTTTTGGCAATAGATCCCAAACCATTTTCCATTGCATGGATCGGTTCCTGTTCTCCATGAATTCAAATCTCCTTTAGTTATATTCACCGAGCTTTTGAACCGCACGAGCGGTTTAGATTCACTAATGTGTTGCAAAGAAGGGGTGAATGAGATACAAAAGAGGATGAAGCAAATAAATAGAACAGCAGTCATGGGTTAATGAGAAGTAGAGGAGATGATGCTACTCGTGTTGTTGTTTTGGTCTTGCCTAACAATCTAATAACGACGATAATGTTAAAAATTATGATGTATGGAGTTGTTTCTTCGTCTAGGAATGTTGTTTTGATTGGATTTTGTTTATGATTCAACAGCTTGGACATTGTTTTTGAGCATCTGCGAGGAAAGAGAGACATATTTTCTTGTCTTTGAGGGGGGTTAGCTTGTAAAGTTTAGGCTTCCACTTTCCAAAAATAGATTTTAATGATTTTTACTAAATTAAAGATTGTTTATTTTCTTTTTCTTTTAAAATTATAATAAATTGAGAGCTCAGAGACTTTCTTGGAGAATTTCTTACGACCATGGTTTTTTTTAAGGTTTTGACCTTGTTTCGACCACAATTATCGGGTTTTTTTTTTGTGTGCGTACGTCAAGTAATACTTTAAATATAAATCATCTTTATTGTTATCGATGTTTTTAATACAAGTTGTAGATTTCACATAATCATATGAGTTTGTTAGAAAACATAAATGGAAATATTATTTTTTCTTTGCTACATTCTAAATTTTAGTTTAATTTGAATTAACTAGATTTATTTTCTATAAAAGCTAAAAAAAAGCATGAACAAGACATTACGGTCATATTAAACTCAGTTATTAAATAGGTGTTTTTTTTTTACATATAGTAACCTTTCACACTCTTTCTAATCTTAGATTATCATTGATATTTTAAAAATCCAAATATCCATTTTTATGCTGATGAAGATAGTTGATGAATGTTATTTTTACAAGTGAATACATTTACACTTTAACAAATTTTAGTGTCTAATTCATTCTGTTATCATCTCTTCATAAATATTATTTTTCCAACAAAATATTATTCTTCAAGATTCCTAATATATTTAATATAATTATAGAGCTTTTACAACGTTCAAGCTGGTCTTTCAAACATTCCAAATCGAGCATTTGTAAACATTCCAAATCCACCAAATCCTCGGGTAAATTATTTACATATTAGATTTCTAAATACAAGATATTCTGATAATAATCTAATGCAAAAAAAACCCATAACCTAATGTCATATAACACTCGCATATTACCACCAAGCTACGTTTACATGTTCATCGATTAGTGTAAAAAAATTGTATATATCTTATATAATAAATTAAGGTTTTCTCTAAACACATGCTTTAAGAAATTGGCAAGTGACACTCCTCATTTTGACATGTGTCATTTTTTTTGGTCAACAATAGTAAGATTAACTCAAAAAAACCAATTGTCGGGACATTTGTTTACATATTTTATTGGATGAGGATTGGTACGAACCTTGCATGCCAGAGAGTCCGCTTTTGCATTCAAATTTCTTGGTATAAGAGAAAAAAAAAGTTAAAAATTTTTTCCTATCAGCTGCGATATCATCTAAGTAAACAGAGAACGTTGGCCACTCGGAGGGCGAAGACACCATTTTCACCATGTCTGAATAGTCGGTAAAAAACACCACGTCTCAGTGGTCATGGCCAATCATGCATCTCATCACACCAAAGCTTCTATTTCTGAGAGGAGAGGAGAAAAACTTTGTCGGAGATTTTATGATCCCATTGTAGAAGAATCCTCGTCTTGCTGTATGATAAAATGCTCAAGAAGCACATCCAAACGCCAAAATTATTTTTTGACAATCAGTTAAATGCCTTAGTTGTAAAGACAGATCCACATGGGACCTGTTACTCAAAGCTGGTCTCGGGAATTGGGAGGGTATCTAAGAGTCCGTCCAAACAGAGATGGTATCTCCCGATCCAACCCGTTTAATAAGCCCTCCAATAACTCGTGTTAGCCCTGAGACCATCTATCCGAGATCCGTGATCCGATCCGGGATCTGTTGCGATCCGCTCCGAAAAACCGGATATCCGGATAGGACAGAGCCGGATCCGGATAGTGAAATAACGGATCCAGCCGGATACAAATAGTGGAAAATTTTAGCTCGGATATCCGGATCCGACATTTTTAATATTTTAATAATATTTTTAATAATATTTATTATTATTTATACTATATAAAAATGTTTATGAGTAAAATTTATTCCCCCATTTTTTTCTTTTTATCATTGATTTTATAACTAGGGATCAAACTAAAATAATTTGAGATATAGCATAATATAATATTTGTTTTATGTTTGTTGTACCATATAGTTTTATAGTTTTAAAATGTCACTAAAAATCAGATAAAAATATAAAAAACTCCACGGTTTCTTTGCATTTTCCTAAATCCACAAGGGAAGATCAAGTACTAGATTATTTAAAAACACCATGGTCATACAAATGGTAAACTCTTAGTTTTGAAAAATTAGGGAAAAGATTTGATACTTTAACAAGTTTGTGTCTTTATGTTTACAATTAATTTGTACATGCAGCTTGAGGTTGAAGATTTATACCTTTTATGCAGACAAGATAACATGTGATAGAGTTACCCTTTCTAACGATGTGTGGAACATCAAAACAATGATTTCTATTTTGCAGAGTCCTTGTATTTGCTTAGTCAGATTGAAAAATTAAAAATTAAAATATTAATCCAAAATTCTTTTTAGTTTATTTCTCACATCTACCCAACATATGATTCTAGAAACCAGAGAAAAGATAGAGTTTCCTATCTCAACTTATATATATGTTACCATCATGTACTAGATGATTAGAAGATAAGGAGGGCTTTATGAGCTGCCTCCTTGCGAGGCGATTTTTCTAGCAAAGTCCGATGAACCATATGAAACGATTAACTTATCCACAAAAACCTTAAGAAGTTTGTTTCGAGAGAAAACGACCTCCTCTCAATTCAAGTTTTGTCTACTGAGAGTATACACCGAAATAAGGGTTAGTTAAATTTGTATACTCATGAGACTAAAGAATTAAGAGCAAGGGCATCGATTAGGATTGGTTTTGGTCCCAAAAAAAAGGTTTAATTCTTTTTTTTTTAGATTTAAAAAAAAAACAAAAACAAAAAGGTAACAAATTGCGGGTCGCCACGTGTCAGTGGGGCCCGCGAATAGAGAAAAGCAAGGCAAAGGACCGTCCCGTTTCTACGTATGTCCTTCAATTTTTTTTTTGATTTAATTTTGAGAAAAGAAATAGGTGGGACTTTGGCTATGTATGGTGATGTACATGGTCTAAGACTATATACATGGTCTAAGACTATATACATGGTTTTTATATAATTAGTTATCTCTCCCCAATTTATATAATTGGAAGGTAATGTCCTTCTACTTGAAAACAAATTTATTTACCGCTATAATAAAATAAATGTCGATGTTTTAATTATTTATCGGGTTAACTTCAAATATTATTTACATTATATGATAAATATACATGTATCGTGTTAACTTCAAATACTATTCGTTTGCTAACTTGATTATTTTGATAAAAAATCAAATAAAAGATATATACATGATTATCAACTATTATAATAACACTAGAAAATGTTTATAAGATTTTCATAACTAAATATATAAAAAATTATAATATATAAACTGTTTCCCATAAAATTGTTCTCATCATCTATCTTCCATATTTTCACATTTTGTCAAATACAAAACATCTAAATATGTGTTCTAGTGAACCAATTAACAAAATATTACATTTGTTATTCATATTTTATAATCGTTCATATAAGATTTGAATTAACTCGGTAATTTGATTGTTAACCAACTTGAATCCCAACAAAAAGTAAAATAATCACAACCGCATGAATCTAAACACCGTCGTCGTGCTTTAGTCTTTGTGTTTTCTTGGATGTCATCTCAATTATGACCATCATATATGAAATCTTCACAGTCGGTATTATCATCACCACCACCATGGATAAAACCATCGCTAACACTGCACCTCTTTTCTTTCCAATCATCACCACATTGGAAATATCATCATCCACATCACCGTTTTGTTTATAATTTTCCCATCATTTCTCCACTATTTCTTACTTTTGCTATTTTTTACATCATATATTATTTATTAAATATGTATAGTTATCTGATAAGTTTATATATTATTATTAATTTTTTTTTTGAATTACCACGATAACATATTTTATGTATCTATAAGTTTATGTTTATTGTGCTAACTCAGTTATCAGCTAACTAAAGACTCCAGGGCTAAAGTTTTCCAAAAAAAGCATGCCAAATTATGAAAAAAAGAATGCCATAGAGTTAATTAAAACTTCTTTTGTGTGTATACAGTGTTATTTCCCCCGAAATAATATAAGAGTTTGTAATTTAAAAAAAAAAATTCTAATTATATATATGATTGAAGAGATGACTTTTTTTTAGAGTGACAAAAGTGTGCTTATATTAAAAAATGCTTTAAATTTGATGTTAGCATTCCATCATGAACAACCCTAATCTATACATACATTTTTGAAGTACATTTCGTGCTGAAATCATTTTATGCAATTGATTTCCCAAAAACCCAATGTCTTTAACACTATTTATCTCAAATCATTGGGTTAATTCTATAAATATGTATTATAGTTTGGTTCAAAATTAAAATTTACAACTGAAAATCACAAAACGGATCCTCATTTATTATTATCTTAATCAAAATTGAAAACAATATTACTATATATCGAAGATATGATAATATTTCAGTTGTCACCAAAAAAAATAAAAACCAATAAAATTTCGATTACGGATATTTCTATATCTTCATAAAAATATGGACCTACAATATACCACACGGTAAATTTTAGTATGAAAACATAAACTTAACAGTAAAAAAAAATCGATCCTCCAAATACAATTAAAGAGTACCTTTGAGCCTTGTCATATGCTTTACTAGAGAGCAAGTGTTTAGAATACTATAATTAGTGAATGGCTTTTTGAACAAATTTTTCATTCTAGTGTTTCTTTCAAGCCAAATTATGTAGATGACAGTTTCAACTCAAAGTACATAATCTAAATCGATCCATGAGAAGTGTGTATGCCACGTGGCAATTGTTAAAAAAAAATAAACAAAAAAACCGGGAAACTTCCTCAGCACTAAATCAAAAAAAAAAAAAATCTCGAAAGCAAAACAATTTCACAAACACGTAGCGTAGATCAATCGAGAGAGAGAGAGAGAGAGAGAGAGAGAGAGAGAGAGAGAGAGCACTAAAACTATGAAGAGAAGCTCGATTCAGGTCGTATCTCTTGACGAACAAGACGAAGAAGATGATGATTTCTTACTAGAACTCGCCGCAATTGAAGCTGAAGCGGCGGCGAAACGCCCTAGGGTTTCTACACCGGAGGGACCATACATGGCGGCTTTAAAAGGAAGCAAAAGCGAGCAATGGCAGCTGAGTCCGTTAAATCCCGAATCTAAATCACGCGGTGTCGCTGTTTCCACCGGCGGCGATTTTCAAAGAGGCGTCGCCGGTGAACTGGATTTTCCGGAGAAGAGTTGTCCCTGTGGAGTAGGTCTTTGTTTGGTTCTTACTTCAAATACACAGAAAAATCCAGGTCGCAAATTCTACAAGTGTCCCAATAGAGAGGTTTGTTTTTTTTTGCTTCCTAAGTGTTTGATTAAATGCCTGTGAGAAAATAATGTTACAATGTTTCATCACTAGGAGAACGGAGGTTGTGGGTTTTTCCAGTGGTGTGATGCGGTTCAGTCTTCTGGAACTAGTCATAGTTATGGAAACACTAATGATTCTAAGTTCCCGGATCATCAATGTCCATGTGGTGCTGGTTTGTGCCGTGTTCTTACTGCTAAAACAGGGGAAAACGTTGGCCGTCAGTTTTATCGCTGTCCTGTTTTTGAGGTCTGTTTATCAATTTGTTCCATGGTTGGTTGTGGTATTATCTATTATCAGCTTAGCCATGACTTTGCAATCTTTTGTACACTTTGTGATTTGTGCTTCTGGATTGTGGTTTAGTGAGCCCTATTGCTGCGTTTCTGATAGAGCTCTGGTACTAGTTCTGTCTGATATGTGCTGAGTCTTGTTTTTTTTTCACTTTATGTTATCTCTGGTTGCAATG
The DNA here is from genome assembly GCA_036452645.1 of Capsella bursa-pastoris. Lineage (NCBI taxonomy): Eukaryota > Viridiplantae > Streptophyta > Magnoliopsida > Brassicales > Brassicaceae > Capsella > Capsella bursa-pastoris. The sequence continues at coordinate 12,628,194 of CP144195.1, read as the reverse complement.
TACTCGATTTCAAGTATTCTGATAAATGTATGTGCACTTCAAGAGTTTGTTAGATAAGCTGAAATGGTGATCAGGAGTTTATAGATCAAGAGTTTGAAACATAAAATTATTGGTTCGCTGTCTTTCTGGTAGAGCTCTGATACTGGTTCTCTCTTATAAGTGCTGCCTCTTGTTTTTCACTCTATGTTATCTCTGGTTGCAAACTTGCAATGATAACCAAGTTTTTTCGGTTTCAAGTATACTGATAAATTTATGTGCACTTCAAGAGTTTATTGATAAACTGAAATGGTGATCCGGAGCTTTATTTTTCCTTGTTTGAAACACAAATGTTTGCAAATTGAAAGTCAGTTCATAGGTTCTTTCCGCACATTTAGTGCCAAGAACCATCTCTGGAATAAGTGAAACAATTGAATTCCCAATCTATATTTTGCAGATTAAGTGAACTATTGAATTACAAATCTTTATATTGCACGATGGTTGATGTAGTATGTTGCGTTAGCTCTAAGTGTATGTTCCATTTTTAATGGCTTCCTCTTAATGGCAGGGCTCTTGTGGTTTCTTCAAATGGTGCAATGATGATTCAGTCAGTGCCTCTACGACATATAGTGTTACCAATAACAGCAACATAGGTGAATCGGATACCAGAGGATATCAAACTTCAAAAACGGGCACACCCTGCTATAAATGTGGAAAAGAAGGACACTGGGCAAGAGACTGCACTGTTCAGTCTGGCAATCCGTTGCCCGAAACGGGGCAACTAAAGTCTACATCTGCAACTGGAGATTGCTATAAATGCGGAAAGCAAGGTCACTGGGCGAGAGACTGCACTGTTCAGTCTGGCAATCTGTTGCCCGAAACAGGGCAACTAAAGTCTACATCTGCAACTGGAGATTGCTATAAATGCGGAAAGCAAGGTCACTGGGCGAGAGACTGCACTGCACAATCTGGTAATCTGACGTATGAACCAGGGCAAGTGAAGTCCTCCTCTTCAAGTGTAGAATGTTACAAATGCGGGAAGCATGGACATTGGGCGAGAGACTGCACCGGTCAGTCTGGTAATCAACAGTTTCAATCAGGCCAAGTAAAGTTAACATCTCCATCCACAGCTGGAGATTGTTACAAATGCGGAAAACCAGGCCACTGGGCGAGAGACTGCACCGGTCAATCTGGTAATCAACAGTTTCAATCAGGGCAAGCAAAGTCCACATCATCAGCTAGAGATTGTTACAAATGTGGAAAACCAGGACATTGGGCAAGAGATTGCACAAAGGCTGCTTAAACCATAAAGCACTCCAGACAAAAGACAGGCAGTATTAGGTTAGGCTTTCTCGTTTTGATCTGTCTTATACAAATCTTAAGGTCTCACTTAACATAGCTAACCACAACATTGTCATGGCTAATGGACCATCGTTGTAGCTCTGTCTTCAATCTTATGATTTTTTTTTTTTTTCCTTACTTTTTCTTAGAAGCTTTTGAATTAAATAAATACTAATCTGTTAAATCATAATTGGCTGTTATATCATTTTATTTGGTTGAAATGTCATCCTCTAAATGTTATATCAATAAAAATAAGGTCTCATAAATTCATAATTATCGAATAATAATATAATTTTTTTTTTGCACAATATGTAAGAAGTAAAAATATTTTTTCCGAGTTTACTTGACGCCATGTTTCTTTTTCTTTATTGGTCAAAATGATAAAAAAAAAGAATTATGTATTAAATAAAACAAAGTGTGTAAAATAAGAATTATGTATGTCATAAAAACTGAAAATTGCAGGAAACAAATTTGCTTTCCCCTACAACACGTAAGAAAAGGGACAGAGAAGATTTAAGTTGTTAGAATAAATCGGTAGATTCCAGATTTAGCATATGTAACGCTTACTCATATCCATTTCGCTTTATCTTATCATGTTCTGATTTTTTTCCATTTATGGCTAACCAAACAAATCAAAACCTCATTTCTTTTTCTTCAGAATCAAAACTATAGATTGGTCGATTTAAGATTGTGCAATGCCCACTTTGCTTCAAACAGCTCCAATGTCTGTGTCTGAATCCTCCTCCGCTTCATCACGGTCTTCTTTGGTTTTCGCTTACTACGTTACTGGCCATGGCTTTGGTCATGCCACTCGTGTTGTCGAGGTTAGAGTTCTTGATATTATTTGCCTGAGATTATATAAGTCATAGCATTCTTGATCCCTTAAAATTTATCTTTCTCTTTGTTATGTAATGGCCTAAGGTGGTTCGGCATCTGATATCGTCTGGACATCAAGTTCATGTTGTCTCTGCTGCTCCAGAGTTTGTTTTTACCATGGAGGTTCACTCACCCAATCTCTTTATCCGGAAGGTAACTAGTAATTTCATAGAAATATTTGTTCTGAGTTTCATTCTGATACATCCAAAGATGATCTTTCATTTAAGAAAAAAAAAATGTATGGAGGTGGTGTTAGGTACTGTTGGATAGTGGATCTGTACAAGCTGATGCTTTAACCGTAGATCGTCGTGCTTCCTTGGAGAAGGTCTCTTTCAGTCGTCTCTCTTAGATGTTTCATCTTTCTCATTTAGACCATTGGGGGACTAGCTGAATCAATCTTTTTCGTCAAATTTGCAGTATTGCGAGATTGCAGTTGAACCTCGAGACTCTATTTTAGACACTGAGGTTGAGTGGCTAAAGTCTATCAAAGCCAACCTTGTGGTAATTCAGAAATGCATTGAGTATAATGCTGTATATTTCTAATTTCTTGAGTATGTGGCTTCTAAATTAAATAAAAAAATATTTGTCCCATCAGGTCTCAGATGTTGTCCCCATCGCTTGTCGTGCTGCAGCAGATGCCGGAATCCGCTCTGTTTGCGTCACCAACTTCAGGTCAGTGAAATTTCTAGGCTGATTTACTGGTAGAATGGCTAGGTATTTTATGGTACATTAGATACATATCAAGAAACTTAGTTTTCTCATAACTTTAAATTGTAATCATTGCAGTTGGGATTTCATATATACAGAATATGTAATGGCAGCGGGACATCATCACCGATCCATTGTTTGGCAGGTAAACTCTTTTATTGATACAATAAGCTTAAAATCTATTTTCTCTATTCATCGATAATAATTTCTGCAGATAGCTGAGGATTATTCGCACTGCGAGTTTCTGATACGCCTCCCTGGATACTGTCCTAGTAAGTTATACTTATACATATATTTTCCAGTAATGTCTGTATAACATACCAAAACAAACCCAATCTTGTTCTTCTACAGTGCCTGCTTTCCATGATGTTATTGATATTCCCCTTGTTGTGAGGCCATTGCATAAATCCAGACAAGAGGTTGGTTTTCATCAGTGTTCTTGATAACGGACATGTCTTTTGTCAGATTTAACCAGAGTCCATTCACATTTCAGGTGAGGAGAGAGCTTGGAGTTCCAGACAATATGAAACTTCTCCTCTTTAACTTTGGTGGGCAAGTAAGCAAATTCTCTTATAGCTTTTAATCTCAATATTCAAATTTGAGTTCTTTGTTTACAATATATATTGCTGTTGTGATTTGCAGCCCACTGGTTGGACACTGAAGGAGGAATTTCTACCAGCTGGTTGGTTATGCCTGGTAATATCGAGATTCCATTATTCATTCTGGTATTGTTGATTGATTTTTAATTAAGATAAAAAATGATAATTCTTTGTCATATATAGGTATGTGGAGCTTCTGCTAAACAAGAGCTTCCCCCTAATTTCATAGCACTTCCAAAAGATGTTTACACTCCTGATGTTATTGCTGCTTCGGACTGCATGCTCGGTATCATTTATGAGTCTTTTACTATAACATTGTGCTTCTGATTATCTAATTCACGGCTAATAATGTGAAGAAACTTCAGGAAAAATTGGATATGGAACTGTGAGTGAAGCACTTGCATACAAGTTACGGTTCATATTTGTGCGACGGGATTATTTCAATGAAGAACCATTCTTGAGAAAGATGCTTGAGGTTATAATATACACAGTCTGCATGTATGTTTTGTTTAAATATATCGGTTCTCTTGAAAATTCTTCTATCTTGCATTATAGTACTACCAAGGTGGAGTTGAAATGATCAGAAGAGATCTTCTGGCTGGATGTTGGGCGCCTTATCTCGAGCGTGCAGTTACATTGAAACCATGTTACGATGGAGGCATTGATGGTGGTGAGGTAGACTGTGCAAACTCTTCATATTAGCAGACCATTCCTTCTTGTACTGTATTATGATAGTAGCTCAATTTTTCCTCTTGATGATGTCATTGCTCCTGGTTGTTTCTAAATTCAGGTGGCAGCTAAAATACTGACGGACACAGCAATGGGGAAGAAGTGTTCCAAACTCAATGTTAGTGATACAAGCAAGAAAATATTATCGAGACTTTAGATTCTTATAGGTGAAAATCATATTAGTTTGTGATTCATTTGTAACACCAATCAGTATCCACCTTGATAATGTAGCTTAGCGGGGCGAGGAGACTAAGGGATGCAATAATATTAGGCTTCCAGCTACAAAGAGCTCCAGGAAGAGATCTTTCAGTTCCCGAATGGTATCAAGTCTCTGGAAACGAAGCTGGGATTCCTTCGGTTGATCAGACGCAGAAGTCTTCCAAGTGTGTTTCCTTGTGGATTTGTAATTTTTTAAATGTTACTTAATTGGTGGATTGACTCACCTTTTATGTGTTTTATTAACAGGTTTGTAGAAGGCTTTGAAATTCTTCATGGAGATCACCTTGGCCTTTCTGATACAATTGGTTTCTTGGATAGTTTGGCAACATTAGCTAAAATAGGAGGCCATCATCAAGAAAGAGAGCATTTGGCTGCTGCCGCACTTTTCAACTGGGAGGTTTGTTCCATAATAGGATTAATGAAGTTTGTGTGTTTTTAGAGACTGATAGTGTGTGTTGCCATTCAGGAAGATATTGTTGTTGCGAGAGCACCCGGTAGACTTGATGTAATGGGAGGCATTGCTGATTACTCTGGAAGTCTTGTCTTGCTGGTTAGTTCCATCTTCAAGATTGATCTTTTATTGGCATTAGTTATGCATCTTGTAACAGAAGAGTGTTTTCTGTTATTGGTTAGATGCCTACGAGAGAGGCATGTCATGCCGCTGTGCAGAGGAATCATCCTAGTAAACAGAAACTCTGGAAGCATGCTGAAGCACGACATCATTTAAGAGACACTCCCATACTTGAAATTGTATGTTCTTCTCTATACTCTCTAACTCAACATTGTTTTTCTCTATAACGTTTTTTGAACTTTCAGGTTTCATTTGGATCTGAACTGAGCAACAGAGGGCCAACTTTTGATATGGACTTGTCTGATTTTATGGAAGAGGATGGGAAACCAATATCCTATGAGAAAGCCTACCATTACTTTTCCCGAGATCCGTCTCAGAAGTTGGTTCATCTCTTTCTCCCCATTTTCAGATACGTTATCATAAAGTTATGAGATATAACATTGAGTCCTTTTCTAGGTGGGCGGCATATGTTGCAGGTACAATTCTGGTACTAATGAGGGAGATGGGTGTTCGATTTGAAGACAGCATAAGCATACTGGTAAGAAAACTTTATATTTAATTTCATGAACTGCATTGTATCTAACTCAGTTAAATACACGTTTACAGGTTTCTTCAACAGTTCCTGAAGGCAAAGGGGTGTCTTCATCTGCTTCAGTTGAAGTTGCTACCATGTCTGCTGTCGCTGCTGCTCACGGTTAGTACAATTTGTCCGCAACAACTAATTAGGGAGTAGATGATTCATTGAGCTGAATGTGCAGGGCTTGAAATATCTCCGCGAGATGTGGCTTTGCTTTGCCAAAAGGTGGAGAATTATGTTGTTGGAGCACCTTGTGGAGTGATGGATCAGATGGCTTCTGCTTGTGGAGAAGCTAACAAGCTTCTTGCTATGATCTGTCAGGTACTCTCTCTCTTCATTTCCTTCAAAAAGATGATTCTTCTTATAAGACTAATAACCGGGTTCCTACTTGCTGCAGCCAGCTGAGATACTAGGCCTTGTTGAAATACCATCTCACATTCGATTTTGGGGAATCGATTCTGGAATACGACACAGGTGCTGTATACATTCTTTGTTTAGAAAATGCAAGTGAGAGTTTTACATTTTATTCTTAACACATTCGATACGCTGCAGCGTTGGTGGTTCAGACTATGGTTCTGTGAGGATAGGAGCTTTTATTGGTAAGACAATGATAAAATCTTTTGCATCTTCTTTTGCTAAATCCAACTCAGAAGAGGCTGAAGAGGAGAGCTCAGAGTTGATTGAATCCGATGCTTCGTTGGATTACTTATGCAACCTTTCACCTCATAGGTACTATAAATACCTCTATGTATATAACATCCGTGTTACACAATTTGACCATATTCAATATTTTGCAGATTTCAAGCTCTCTACGCAAGTAAGCTCCCACAGTCTATCACTGGAGAAGAATTCATCGAAAAGTATAATGATCACGGGGATTCTGTCACAACCATTGACAGAAAAGGTACATACGACATAATGGCCCCAACGAGTCATCCAATTTATGAGAATTTCCGCGTCCAGGTGAACGAATCTAATTGTATATATAAATTCATTTTGATGATGTTAACTTACAGCTAAATCTAATTGTAAGTAAGAAGAATGATCACTCTCTCTCTTTCTCTCAGGCTTTCAAAGCATTGTTGACAGCAACTCCTTCAGAAGAACAGGTCATAGGTCTTGGGGAGCTTATGTATCAGGTAAATCAATAGTTTTACAAACCAAACGATGTTCTTGTGATCGAGTTTCCGCTACTGAGTTAACCGTTAATCACATTGCTTACTTGGCAGTACCACGATAGCTACAGCGCGTGTGGGATTGGCTCTGATGGAACAGACAGATTAGTGAAATTAGTGCAGAATATGGAGAATTTGAAAAGCTTTAAAACCGAGAACGGGACTCTCTACGGGGCCAAGATCACTGGAGGTGGCAGCGGTGGTACGGTTTGCGTTATTGAGAAAAGTAGTTTGAGAAGCAGTGAACAGATTCTTCAGGTCAAAAGAATCAAAACTTTGATTGATCACATGATTCTTTGAGATAGAAACAAAACGTTAACTAAAGATGTGTTCTCATGAATTTGCAGATTCAGAGAAAGTACAAAGAAGCAACAGGGTTTATGCCTTATGTGTTTGAAGGTTCATCTCCAGGAGCTGGCAAGTTTGGATATTTGAAGATACGCAAGAACTCTGCTCCTACTTCTACTTGATTGTTTACTTTCGAGACAATTATAATGTGTCACTAAGTAATGATGTCAACTAAAAAAAGGCTAATTCTTGCATCAACTTTGCTATACACGAAATTATATGGCAAATTAAATTTTAATCGTGTTTAACTAGTTTTCTAGAGTAAAAGATCTAAAAAAATATGTTATTAACATTTTAAATAAATAAACTAAAAATAAAGTTTTGGTATAAAATATGAATTTCTTAATATTATTTGTGTTAAACTATGTAATTTAATTTTCTAGAGGATTCATTTACTATGCATTTGTTAAATTTTCTATGTAAGCAATTAAAAGATAAATTATACCCAAAATGTAAAAAAGTCAACCCAAACCTTAGAAAAAAATCCTAGGAAATTACTGAAAATATTATAATTTTGTTAATTAGTACAATTTTTGTAAATTTATGGAGTGTGTGTTATTATGGAAAACGACAAAAATCAACTCAAACTCTTCACCGAACGCGTTTTCCTACCCAAACTCAAAGACCCTGTATTTTGCAACCCAAACTGGTTAAAAATTCAAATAATCAACCTAAACCATATCGAATTTGGTCGATTTCGTCCTCTGGTGTTAACTTGGCTTTTAACGGTGATGAATCAACCAACCTGTGGTGCAAACATGGAAACGAGATCCATTAAACGACATTGTTTTGTTCAGTTTTGAGTGTTTTTGGGAGAATAGAGAGAACTGAACAAAAGGATGCCGTTTAACAAATCTCGTTGCCAAGTATGCACCACGGGTCGGCTGACTCGACACCGTTAAAACATATTTTGGTGTTATTTGAGGGAAAAATGGTTTTTTCATACCTGGACAATTGCACTGTATTGAATTCATACATCTAACTATCCATTGTGCCTAAAAATACATTAATCTTAAAATAATTTGAATCCCAAACCTAAACTTTAATTTTTGTAGTTTAGTTAACAAAAATATATTATATCTTCTTCAGTCTTTCTTCTTCTTCTCCCCAACCATCGTTCCTCATAGCCATCTCAAATAAATCAGATCTAAGAGGGATTTTAAGACTTAGTTATTCATTAAATTCGACTTCAAAACTCGAATTGCTTCCAAATTAGAGTTGATTTTGAAAGTATACAAGTTTTGTGAGTATACCCAAAGACAAATCGTTTGTAGAACAATTAATTATGAGTGGATCTCGTCAAATCTAGCTTCACAAAAAATACAATAGAACACATAAACATTTTAGGGTTTATTAAATCTCTGAACAACTGTGTAGGAAGAAGAAGAAGAAGAGTGAAGAAAATTTAAAAATTTGAGGTTTACATATTTCGGCGATGGTTGGGAAGAAGAACAAGAGTGAGTAAAGAAGATATAATCAATATTTTTTCATTAAACCACAATAATTAGCCATGGTCGAATGGGTAGAGAGAGGTTGGTGGTGTTTTAAACTTTGCGAGCTCGAACCTAGCATGCTGCAATTTTTTGTTTTTATTCAAACGACTAAAACGCCGTCGTTTTGATCTCTTATGCATACACGTGGCTTCCAGTCATATTGACCAAACGGGAAGTTAATAGAGTTAAGCAATAAACACGTTTTGGTATATTAAGACACAAAAATTGAAGTTTAGGTTTGTAATTCAAATTATTTTAAAGTTAATGTATTTTTAGACACAATGGATAGTTAGATGTATGAATTCAACACAGTGCAATTGTCCAAATATGAAAAAGCCTTTTTCCGTTATTTGAGGGTATTTTTTTTTTAATAAATTCAAAAAATGATTTTTTAGAATAAAAATATAGTTTTGGTATAAAATATGAAAATTTTAATATAATTTTTATTTTTTTGTAACAAACCAATAAACTAATTACTTTGTCAGACAATGTGATTCTTTTGTTAATTTTTTTTTCAAAATAATTGGTTTACTAAATTTTCAAAGATATCAAATTGGCCCAAACCCCAAAAGAAATAGAAAAATTAGTTTATTCCAAATCAGGAATTGGAATTGAAAAACTTATAAATCCCTCTCCTCTCTCGATTCTCAATTTATTCAGAATTTTCACGTTTCTAGGGTTTCCCAAATCCTCCGTAACTAATTTTTCAATTCCGATCAACGAGAGAGAGATCAATGACTACTCTCGACTCCGACGTTCCTATGACCCCCGCCGGTGAAGCCTCCAGCAGCACCGTTCCGTCGAAGAAATCGAAACGCTTTGAAATCAAGAAGTGGAGCGCCGTCTCTCTTTGGGCTTGGGGTATGAATCAACGAATCAAACCCTAATTCTTCTCAGATACGTCTCGCTTTTTTGCTTCTTCTTAGGGTTTTGTGTTTGATTCGCTCTTGTTTGATTTCGCAGATATCGTTGTTGATAACTGTGCAATCTGTAGGAATCACATCATGGATCTGTGTAAGCTTTTGAGATATGTAACTTTGGTTTTTTGAATCAGTATTGATGGATACTTTTATGCTTACTTCTTTGTTATGGTTTTGGTGATTGTTTAGGTATTGAATGTCAAGCTAATCAGGCTAGTGCTACCAGCGAAGAATGTACTGTTGCTTGGGGTAAGTTTCTTCAGTTCTTTCTGTAGTTATATTGAATGCTGAATCTGTTTGAATCCAGATTTTGGTTGTAGCTTTGTATATTTGTAAAACCCACTTACCCTGTATCTTTGGGTTACTTATCTTTGTGTTTGCAGTGAGCACTTCAGTAGTTTAGTTGAATAGGTTTGTTAACAGTGACTAGTATAGAAGAGAGGCAAGTTTTTGTTTCTGAATAGAGTTAGGTTAGCTTTTGTCTGCTACTTGGTTTCATTTGTGGTTGTTCTCTCAATCTCTGTTTAATCTGCTGGTTGAATGTTTTGACTTTTTAGTTGTTTCATATTTGGTAGTGCTTCATCTAGTTGGTAGTGCTTCATCCAGTTTGTAGTCCTTACCTTTTTTGAATGTGATGAGAATGTATTTACTTAAAAACATGGAACTTTGTGCTGTAATTGTTACATTCCTCATGAGTATTTATGAGTTGGTGCTTATACGATATTAGTATTGCTCTCTTTTTTTCTTGCTTTGTGGGTGATTGTGAGATTTTGCTTGTGCGAAATTTGTTATTATATGGTCAACATAGGAAAGATTAGCAGACAAGAACTTTTTTGTATGCTCTTGGTTCTCTGATGAGAACGGTTTTGGATCAATTACATTCTGTATATGTTTCTCCATTTCAAGCTTGAAACTGAGACTGATAGTTTCTTTATCCTCATTACCTCTGTATCACTTCTTTATAGTAGAACTAACTTTTAGCCCATTGCTGAGTTAAATTACTGTGGAAGATAACATATATCAACTAGATATATTTCTGCAAATTGTTGCTGTTTTTGCATTAGGTAATAGCAGGAGTTATCTTGGTTATGATGTGTCTCATGTATCTGGATTTATAGTGTTAGCCATGTTGGATTGAGTCATCATATACCCACAATTGGTCAATATATGCTTATACATGAAAAGTCGACATCTCTAGGTTTAACGTCTAATATCGTGACATTGTTTGACTTGTAGGTGTCTGCAACCATGCCTTTCACTTCCACTGTATCAGCAGATGGCTCAAGACTCGTCAAGTGTGTCCATTGGGTATGTTTTTTTTTTTCTCTAATCTACAAGCTCATCTTACTCGTCAATTTCCTCTTTCTCATTGTTTTTTCTTCTTGCTCTGTTTTTAACAGATAACAGCGAGTGGGAATTCCAGAAATATGGTCACTAAAGCTACAGCTCGCATCACTGGTTTCCTTTGGTTGCCGTATATGATTCTCTATGACTTGCAGTTTTCTCTTAAATTTGCCTGAATCTGTTGAGATGTCTTTGAACAATTGTGTGCTCAATGAAACCTTTGTTGTTAAAAGACCATCTCCGACCCAAACTAAGTTTCAATTATTAAATACATTAACTCCATTCTTTTGGCTACAAGTATGATCTCCTTTTGGCGACTCTTCATGATTCTTCTGCTAATGCGAAATATAGAGTAACAGAATTAGTTTGCAATTCTAAATTGACTAATCTGATTAACTTAGAAAGCCAGAGATAAGTTTTTCAACTTTTGGTATATATGAAAATCTTAGAAAAATTTAGAAATTAGTTCTTAACGTGTTCATTCATACAGATTCATGTGAGTCTAAAATAGCTCTGGACATTTGGATATCTGTTCGGATGTTCGGATATAGAGATATAGAATTCGAGCTGGTATTTTATAATATCGGGTCGGATTTGGATCGGATGCTTTCGGGGTCGATTAATTTTGGATATATCCGAAACATGATTTTGGCGCCGAATATCCAAAGATTTTGATGATTTAATATCCGAAATAGATAGCAATATCTGAAGTTTTTGATCTTATCCGGAATACTCAACATTCATAATTTTACCAAAAATTATTCAACACACATACTTTGAAATGAAAATACCAAAGAATGTTGAAGTCCTAAATATATGAAAGAGTAAAATTGAATGTAAGTGATTAAGTCAAAAGTCTTAAAGATATAAACAGTAGACAAAGCTAATGACATCTTACAAAACATCTTTCATTAGTTCCACACTTCACAAACCTCAAATTCAGTTAGGGATATAGGGTTTATACTTTATATATGATCGGATAAGTTCGGATATCCGTTCGGGTTTGGGTACGAACTCTAATAAAATTCAAAATTCATATCTAAACATTTAAATCGAGCCGAATTCGGAGTCCACATTAACGGAGCTAAGTCAATAATAAAGGGTGCTGACTCAAACTCTGTATGTGTGATGATGTGGCACAGTCTTCCATGAACGACATCGTTTTGCTTCTTTCGCTTAGTGAAAAAAATGTCGAAAAGCCAAGTCGAACCCAAGTTCTCATTCAAGTTTAGCATATGACATAACCAGTTGATCCCACAACCATATTCGAAATAATGGCCTTGATTGGTAGCAGTTGTAGGTTCTTTCCACAACACTTTTTTGGTCCACTTCACTTTTTTGACATCAATCGTACTTTACATTTATTTTTCAAGTCTACAATCACTTTCATTTATTTTTCTTTTATGTAGAAATGTTAAAAGGTACAGCCATAAGCTTCGGGTTGTCGAAAATTTTATTTAAGTTATTTATAAAAAACATTGATAAGAAACTCTAGCATAATATATATACCTTTTGTCGTCTTTCTTACGAGACAAAAAAAAGCAACAGCATCAATTAAAAAGGTAGATAACTCTCTGCATCTCTTCTTTTGTGTGTATAACCAATGATTTATTTTTCTTACAAGTTACATTGTTTTAAAATATTTTTGGTCAAACACTATGTTATCGATCTATACAGACAAATCCAGTTAAATAACTATTGCAAATCTGTTTCAAACCATATGAATATCTCAATATAAAAAATTGTTACTTATTCATATCATAAAATTGTTAATTACGACTGTTATGTTTGTAGATATGACAAACAACAAAGCAACTTCTCCTCAAAGAGAGGTAAATATATTTTTATGCTTATATTTGATTAAAAACTAGTATTGAAATATCTTTGTTTTGTGTCATAGATTATTACTAAGTGGCCAGATAGTGTTTCTCGAATATTCATAGAGTTATTTCTAGCTCAACTTGATAAAGAAAAATTGGGTAGACAAGTCTTTCACAAGAGAAGGAAAATAAAGTGTGAGCAAATGCTTTAAAGAAGCTACCAGATTTAATTTGCCATGGAAAAATTTCGGAAATCATCTAATTAACTTGAAGACCTGGTATGACTGTTATCGCCGAATCTCCAATAAGCCTGGAATATCTGTGGATCATAGTACTAGTTTAACAACCGCCGACAAAGAATGGTGGGATGCTCTAATACAAGTAAGCATTTCACTATATATTAATATATTTTAATCCTTTTAGAATTTTAAAATATAAATATTGGTATATAGTATACCAATCTATGAATATTAAAAATCTAGAAAACTAAGGTGGCTAAACGATTTCGTAAGAGAGGTTTAACAAATAAAGACCTCTTGGAAAGATTGTTTGGTGGAACCCATATTGGAGTTGAAGATGGGTGGTTAGTTGGAAATGGTCATGATGTATATCGTCCTCAACATACAAATGATAATTGACGACAATTTGATATGAACACACCATATGTTGGCTAGGATCCAGCTGTGTTTTTATCTACTCCACCAGATGAACAACATCAGAACACATAGTCAACACAAGGCACTATCAATCCACCTGAAGAAACAGAGTGTTTGAAGGACCAACAGAGCAGAACGTGAAGATGTTCAGAAAAGCCTATAGAACCAAGATGCCACGCTGGCACGGTGCTGACAACGCAACACTTCGATCGTGATGAGAAGCAGCACGTTTGGTACCTGGCGTTGGTAACAAAGTCAAAGGGTTGGAGTGACAGCCACAGTAAAAGAGTGGAAAGCTGTCAGGCTAAAAAAGTGGTTGGTGTCGCCTAGATTGAAGCTAGGAGAACCTACTTGTACAGTGAAGCTGCGCAGTGTCCGCTGGATAAAGAGAGGAGCTGCGAGCTGTTTTGTTGCCTATATAAGAAGAGAGTGTTCTTCTAATTAGGGTTAGCACTTTTGAGAGGAAAAAGTGTGAGAGTTCTTTGTTGTTCGAGTCTGAGATTTCGACGAAGGCTTGTGTGGGTTCATCTGGTGAGCTGTTGCTGTGCATGTAAGTTGGGTAGATTAGGAATCGATCAGGGGTTTTGAACGCCGAACGTCTGGAAATACCAATGATTAACTCGATTAGTTGCGGTTAATAATTCACGAAAAAAGATCATATCGAGTTTTTCGCGGAGCCCTTCCGGAAGAGTGCAACTTAATTCTTGTTGCAACCCTTGGATATAATTGGCATCGATAATGCCATTAAAAAAGTCATAACTTTCGGCTGGTATACAAACCGTTCCAGCTACATAAAATGGATGGTTTAAAACATCACATTCAGATATAGCTGGAAATGGTATTCCAGGAAAGACATCCTGATTAAGATTCAGACCCGTACGACCTGATTTCATAGAACTAAGTAATTGTGATAATGTGATGGGCATCTTTGTTTTTTTGAATTAAGAGGCAAGGAGGAATACCGCTTTAGAATTGGCTATCAGTAATGGAGATCACATTGGTGGGAATATAGGCCGATACGTCTCCAGCTTGTGTTTCAATGACGGGTAAGGCGGTCAAGCTACCTGCACCTGTCTGGTCCGATCGTTTAGCCGCTCTTTCTAAGAGACGGGAATGTAAATAGAAAACATCGCCTGGGAAAGCCTCACGGCCTGGTGGTCGGCGTAACAATAATGACATTTGTCGATATGCCACCGCCTGTTTACTAAGATCATCATGTCGGCAGGAGATGTCGGCAAAGAAGAGGAAGGCGCGCAGAAGGTAGGTAATAGATCTCACACTGAACGTGACCGAGTCCACCCAACCGTACACGATCCTTGAGTCAAGTATGCGAATGAAAAAGAAGGAGTAATTCGAGCAGGAAGAAGAAAGGCTGACGCTGCAGCTTCAACTTTCGCTGCAAAAGACAGGGATGGGGGAGTTTCAAAGCCATTATTATAACAGACTACTTTCCCTTTCATATCTTTATGCGGCTTCTCAACTAAAGGGCTCCGCTCCACTACCACTCATAAGGTTCCGCCACTACAATAGGGCCCAGTCATAAGAGAAATCGAGAGCTTTATCCTGGCTCAGGCAAACGGAACTACCTTAGGTCTCGCTGGGAACCCAGCTCAGGAACCTAAACCACAGTGCTTTCTTAAGGAGTTGCCGAGTCCTACCTCGCTATCAAAGATACTAACTGAGGAACTCACCTATGACCCAAGGGAAGAGCCTAGAAGAAGGTTTCTCACGTTGATCGTCACCCCTGGGTCTAAGAGACCCCCAGTCTCACCGGGATCGAATCGGGCTCACCTCGGATCAGGAACAGCTACAATATACGCCTCTACTCCGCCTACTTCTTGTGCCGACTTCGACTGCCTTATTTCGAGTGAAGAGTAAGGGGTGGTAGGCTTAGTAGGGCTCGAACCTACAATATAACCGTTATGAGCGGTATGTTTCAACCAATTAAACTATAAGCCCCTACGGATCTCTACATGCAATTTGCTCACTTCGGGAAGAGCGGACGCAAGCAAAGGGGAGGCCTTTGCTCTATCTGCTTCTTCCTCTTCCCAGGAATGCCCAATTAGATAAAATAATGATTTTCTTATTGTTTATAGATAGATAATCTTATATATCTATTATTTAGAATAATAAGAAAATAAAGCAAGCGGTCTTTTCGCGACTAAAACTGCCGGTACGCTTTCCGGCTCGCAACGACTCAAACGGGCGGGGGCTCTCTATTTGCTTGCAATGCCGCCTGTTCGCGTTTAGTTAAAAGTAGAAGTAGAGAGCGCCCTTTTCCCCACACTTAAAAAAAGTCTAAAAGTCTAAAGTACATAAAAAGTAAGAAAGAAAAACTTAGTTACGGGAACATCCAACAGAACCTTGTGAATAATTGTCGATGAAAATAACATAGTACTTCAAACCTTGAACAGAGGAGAGGTAACTGGGGCAGGTCCCAATAAGTAAGAGTTCATCCGTTCTCAAGGAAGTAAAGCTTGATAACTAGAGCTAGAGAAGGGTAGTCTGCTGCTCTTTGCAATCTGACAGAATTCAGAAATTCCAGAGACTTCTCTTTATTTATAGACTTCCACCTATACTATAGCGAGATGGATTTCCCACAACAGAATCAGAGCTTCTTTTCTTGCTTCCAACCGTTCGCTCTCTCTTCTATATCTATATAGAAAAGGAAGTGAACCAGTTCCTAATCAGAGTCTTGCTTCGCCTGTCGACTCACTCTCTTTAGAACAGATTTCAAGAGATGCCGGCTCCTTCAACTATAAAGAAATCCGATTAGTCTTGCTGGCAGCTAGGTTATAGAATAAGGATAGCTCACAAGCTTAAGGAGGCTTCATACGTCGATAAACAGAGAGAGTCACAGAAGCTCCGCTGATTGAAAGATGCGCTCTGGACATAATGTCTAAGGTGAGATTCCTTCTTTGGTTATTATCAGAATATGGAATCACGTAGTGTAACCTTGTTCTAGGGAAAATCTTATCTAAAAGGGTGGTGAGAAAGGAAGGAATTAGAACAAGATTGGTTGATCGAAAGGAAAGAACAACATCCAAAGTACGATATCGAGCTACTAAAGCTGGTTTGTTCTCAATCAAGGCAGAAAGCAAGAAACCCATCCAGCTAGGAGGAAAGCAAATCAAGCTATGGAGACCAACAACATCTCGAGAAAGAGGGAAAAGCTCAGCTATATATAGAATTCCTCCGGCATTTCCTTGGCGGATAACTAGAAGTTGAAATCTCATTTTCCATGTTATCTTATAAGTCCTTTCATGCTATTTATGTTCAATCGCTCTGCTCGCGGAGAGCCCGACCAACTTCTGCTCCAGTCTTCTCATTCATTGCCGATCTTTCTTCTTCCTAAGAATTTACCTATATGAGAGTGAGGAATCAAAACCAAGACTCCCACTTGAGAATCTAGGATAGAAACAAAGGAAAAGCGAAAGTATGCGAGTATGTGTACAAGCACACCGTGATAAGGCCTTAACTCTGAATTCCATAAGTGTTGGTAGCCAGCCCAGACAAAAAAAGCTATTAGGTTAGGTGCCAGGTGTCAGGTGGGATCTAGAAAAACTCAAAATTAATAGGGCAATTCGCCCAATAATAAAGATGTGAGGTAAAGAGGTCTTCTGCACTACCACTAGTAGTCAACTTCAGAGACCACTAGGCAAGTAAAAAGAATTAATTATGCCGATGATCTGATCTGAGTTGGTCTAGTAGCGCCCTGGTAGCCATTCTGGTATCGAGAGGTTCTTGGAAAGAAGAAAGCTTAGCAAAGTAACCGAAGCACACCAGTTGAAGTGAGGATCGAGAATTCTTCAAAGCGATGCTAATAACCAGACTAGTGTAAGAGACAGAAGACCTCTGTTATCTATCAGTGTGTTGCAAAGATCTTTGAGAATTGATCTAGATGGGAAATCTCATTTACCAAGAAGTCAGTCAGGAAGAAGGGGAGAGTATGGCTAAGCCTCTTTGAGGAGAGTGAGTCGATTGAGGCTAGCTGGTTAGCCCTTTCCGTCAAGGGCATTTTATTCCTTAGCACACCCTAGCGCAACAACTCTTGATCGATTCAAGTGTCCTAGATTTCCTTCTTCAGCACACCCCCTTGATTCCATCTTCACCGGCTAATTACTTTACTAGAAAATCCCAAAACCGGTTTAAGGTCCTTAGTATCTCCAAAAAAGAAGGGTTAGGACAGATAGAGGAAGAGCAGCAGATCGGAGCTTATTTGTTTGCATCAAACAGGTTGCTGTGGGAAAGTCGAATTGGAAAGAGAGGCTAGCCAGGACTGATGAGGATCTTGGGAGGAAGATTGTCTAGACTTGGAGTGTGCTACCACTAAGGTTAACCAGATAAGAGAGTTCTCACCTAACAAGCAAGTGCTAGTAGCTAACAGTAATAGGAATTCAAGTAAGTAAGACTCCACTATTAACTGGAAACAAGGAATGACCAGCTTCAGAGGGATCCAGCACAGATTACTATTAAACCAGTTGGATAACAGATAACAAGGGAATAGCCCAGTCAGGCAACTTCTCCCTCTGTGCAGCATTTGCTTCGACAGATTGAGGGGGTCGTAGATCAGGCAACAGCAGATAAATCTATTGAATGTCCATCAGCCGTAAAAGAAGGGCAGGGCACCCCAGGGGCTCATCTTCTAACTATAGGGAAAAGAAGAACAAGATAGACTGTAAGACAGAAACGGAAAGAGTATGCGCGGACTAGGTTGAGAATCTCTGCGAGGCAGCACACCGGTATAAGATAGTTTAAGAATTTAGCTCAGTGTGCTGCATCAATGATCTTCTTATTGGAAAGCTGAAGATCAAGGCACCATGTTCGGGTGGGTCAACTCCTCCAAGTAGCCCTAACGAAGTAACCCTTCAGGGCCAACGGAGTAGCCCTGGCGTAGCAACCCCCTGTGGGCCTGAGGGTTGAGGGTATCTGTCATACGTGGAAGAAGAAGAACAATAAGACTCGGAAACCGTAGTGACCTTCGGAACTGTGAGTGACCTTCGTTCGAGATGCAGTATGAACTCGGAAGACTTGCTTCGCTAGCACCGTATGGGATAAATCTTCATATGGAGGAGAAGGAAGACTGAGGAACTGCACATGCGGCGTCCTTGCGAAGTAACCCCCAACGAAGTAGTCCCCACTGGGATTGAGGGTTCGGCTTGTTGCGTGCTTCGCCATGAGTATGAAGAGTTGCTTCGCTTTTTAAAACCGTATGTGAACCCCAAGGGTGTGCTAGATGATGAGGGGTGAGGGGATGGGGTTCCTGCACTCTATGGAAAATGTACTTTTGTAATAGTAAAAGATTTCAATTCTCAAAATTTGATAGAGTTGGTGATTATGAGTGGAGGGAAGTACGGCTAGGACCTTTGGCCAAGTAAAGGATCAACCAAAGTCGACGAGTTGGTTTGTGATTATTGGGTTTTCGAAGAGAGGGTTTTTGTAATCATGAGTTGGTGGTCGATCGTCAGTAGATTCTGAGTTGAGTATGGTTTGGATATAAGATAAGGATCAAGCAATAAGGCGACATTCAACTGTCATTTAATCTTGGACGAATTAAATTCCAACTAATTCGGTAGAATCTAGAATAGTGAGATGGAAGACCCCTCTCCTTATCAGTTTCCTATGGACCTTCGACTAGATCACACGAGCTACTCCCACCTTGTTCAACTGTGTGATTTGTCGTTTTCCGAGATTCGGTTTCTTCTTTTTTCTTGATCCGAGGTAAGGTGCTTTTTTTGATCGATCAACAAGTAATTTAAAAGGATAAGGCTGTGATTTACCTAGTGAATCAACAAGATCGAAACACACCAATCGATCAAATCATTTTTGAAAAACTTGTACATCGTCTGATGTAGCCTTTTGCTTCGCGATATTCAAGTTTGGGCTTTTGCTTCGCGATATTCAAGTTTGGGTTTTTGCTTCGCGATATTCAACTATGCCTATATGAGAGATTGAGTTCACGACAATCAATTCCAAGTAATCATGTCAGTAGAATTGAGAAAGATGAGTCGAGTATGGATCTCCCCTCGGACAAGTACCAAGCAAGATCCACTGTCATGTAATGATTTCACTAATATAGAAGAAGTGGAAATCTTGTATATAGAAGAAACCAAATTATGTCAATAGAATCGAGAAAGATGAGTGGAGTATCGAGTTGAGCTTGGATCACTCCTCTCCTTATCAGTCTCCTTCCTCTAGCGCAGCAAAGCAGCCCGAAGCACTTTCTTTCTCTAGCGCAGCAGATAGGTCGCCCATACCCTTTGCCCATTGGTGTGCTGCTTCATTCCTAGCGAAGCAAGTGTGGTTCTCTCTGGTTCCGTAGTCCTTTTACTCTGAATGATATTAGGTTGGATTTGACTTAAAGGCTGTTCCTGAAGGCCGAAAAAAAGAGAGACTTCTGGGCTCGCAATAAAGCTAAGGTCCTGATCGAGCAACTAGTCGTCCTATCTATCCACCTCTCCAAATACAATATCTTGAGTACCTATGATGGTGACCACATCTGCTGGCATGTGATGTTTGGACATAGAATCGAGTCCTTGTGAATGGGCAGAGCCGGGTGCTCTTATTTTACGACGGTAGGGACGATTGCTTCCATTACTGACCAGAAAGACACCAAATTCTCCTTTAGGTGCTTCAACTGCGGTATAGGTAGAAGAAGCTGGTACTGAAAAACCTTATGTATAAAGTTCGAATCCCCAACTTGATTAACGGGCATTTTCGGGGACTAGCCCTATTCTCCCCGACCAGAACGACTAAGATCAAAAAGGCCATCATTGGGGCAAACAATGCAATAGCTTCGGTTAGAGCAAAGCAAAAAAAATGGCATAACCAAATGATTGTTTAGCCAATGATGGATTTCGCGCCACAGAATGGATCAAAGAACTGAAGACGTTTCCAATACCGACAGCAGCTCCCGCTGAAGCAATTGTAGCAGCTCCGACACCTATTGATTTTGCACCTTCTAACATCTCAGGTTGAGAATTCTACTCACGCTTTCTTATTTTCTTTTGTCGAAAGCGCCAAAAGAAAATAAGAATCAAAATGATAGCAAGCGAAAGAATACCCATCAGAATCCAAACCGAATTTACTTCTTCAAGTGGAGTTGGTATCTCCATCATTTTGAGATAATAATTAAAACATCGCGCTTCATATTGTGCCGGAAAGTCAATATTCATCTTCATTGGAACCTTTTGGTAGTAGTCGTGACCAACAGCCGTAGCCATCAGCTGTCGGCTCCTTGGTAAGGCGAGAGCTTCAAGCCCGATTTCTGGTGGCACGCCCCCCACACAAGCACCACCCAACTCAGGGGGGACGGGGAAAGCTAGAGGCCCAAAACCTTCGACCCATCTTTCTAAATCTAAATGGGGGTGCCCGGAGCACCTCATCTTGTCATTTCGTCGTTGCTCATTCCCGTTCGGCCGAAGTGTTTGGCCTTTCCTTCTCCGCGCCCGCTCACGCTTCGCTGACCTATCGCGTGCTAAAAAGAGGAAAGTACAAAAGAATAGTAAACAGAGCACACCGCAGAAAGATTCTAAATATGAGAAGTCCCCCTTGGATTCGAGAAGACGGAAATGAAGAACGGGAACGAAAAAAAATAAGGCCTTTCTAGCTCTAGTTTCGGATGAGCTTCTCCCAATTATGTCTGGTAATAGAATAGGGCGACTTGCTCTGACCAAGACTCCACTTTTTGCTCCGTCCATGGAGCGTATGATTTTCCTTGAATGTAGATAGACCAAAAGAGGGAATGAAGAGATAGGAATAGGAATTATAGTACCATTGGAAGAAGGGGCACCCGTGGGAACATCTCTACTGACGAACCATTTCAATAGTACGGGTGCTGCCGTGCCACAAGGCACGACCATAAAAATAATAAAAAAGAAAAAGTTATGTAGTTGGACCATCTGCTCTATCCGTTCGAGTTTGGCTTCTCTAAAGAAGAGAAGGCGCTCAAAATGAAAATGTTCGCAAGGCATACCGAAAGGATACCAATGAAGCCGACCGTTAATGACTAGTTTGAACACCAGGAGCGGAAGGAGGGACTTGAACCCTCAACCTTAGCCTTGGCAAGGCTATGCTCTACCATTAAGCTATTTCCGCCAGCTACGGTAGTGGCGAAGCACTACTGAGCAATTCACGTATTACTTGATACGGACGACTTCCGTTTTTCCGCCGGACCACGGCTCTTGACCTCCGATCGAGCTACGAGCACGAGTAGGTAGGCGGCATCTGTCTTTTTTTTTTTAAGTTGAGTCATTTCCTTTCCTAAGACGTCTCCTCTTATTCTACGATAATCCAAGCAGCTGCTGCCCGAGTCCGCTCGGAACCAGTCGATTCCTGAGCCTGGACTCAAGGTCTCTCCTACCTGCGAGTTTGCTGCGAATGCTGCGAGTAAATACATGAACGAGACGAGTGAGTTAGTCTCCGAGCGAATCCGGCGGGTCTTTCAAACATCCAAGTTGCCACTTTTCAGCTACTTGGAATGCATGAGACCCCTGCATTTAGGAATCTTAGGTTACCTCCAGCCTTCTGAAGCGAGTTGACTTTCTGTTGACCTTATATTATATCTGTCTACCTTATATAATAATGAATATGAAAGGAAAGCACTAACTCCTGAGCTTGGGCAAAGTTGGCTAATCGATTTAGACTATTATAATAGAATAATCAATCCGCGACTTTGGAAACCCTTTCTTCATTCGTTTGACGGGAAAGGAGAAACCATTTCTTCATTCGTTTGGCGGGAAAGGAGAAACCATTTCTTCATTCATTGGCGAGAAAGCATTTCGTGCCTTCGTCCTAGGCTCGGCTACTTCTTTCTCAAATAAGACAAAGATTGCACTAGACCTTGAGCCCGGGAAGACCGCTACTAGCCCTTTACTCTATTGGATTGATTTGGCCGAGACCCGGTTTCTCCTTCCTAGAAACCTGAAAATGCAATCCGCGAACGACTGCTTTCTTCCTTGTTAGCCTAATATCTTACTCTCGGACTACATTTGTCTAAGAGCAGTTGAGGAATCTGCAACTGAAAGAAAGGAATCATGGAATCTGAACCCAAGGTTCAAAAAAGGGGAAAGAACTACGGAAAAGGGTCTATCACGTTAATCGTCACCCACTTACGCTCCCAAGCCATTTCTGGAATTGAACTTCCTCAGAACAGCTACAATGCTTTGAATTCCTTTGTGCTTTCACGAACAAGCCGAATAACCTTCTATTTCGAAAGAGGCATTCTGATACCATTCACCCATAGATGATATTGAGAATTCAGGTTGAAAGCCCATCAACTTAACGCTATCTGGGGCCATTCAGAAATTCTAATCCACGAAAGGAGCCATCACCGGACTCGAGCCGGGAGAACCTTTGAACAATACTGGCTGCCTTTGCTCGTTGACGACTAGCCTTTGTTCTTTGACCGAGATGTCGACCTGATCACTTTTCTAAAATTTCAGCAACAAACAATAAGAAATAGTAGAGCCTTCAACGGGACATTCGAACGCAACAAAGGGTTTCTTGACCGCCTTTGAACGATAACTCGATAATAGAAGACTTTCTTCGTCGACTTACTCGCTCGCATGACAGCATTTAGTGGTCTCTTCACTGGCTTAGGCTATATTGGGGAACGCTCGGCTACAAGATTGAAAAGACCGATATGATAGCTCCACGGCCGGAGCCGATACTTCTCTCTCAAACCATTACCTTTCCCCGCCACATTCTTTTTTGACGGAAAGACGATTCAGGAGGATCCAGCTAGGCTGAAAGCGGAGGATTCTTTCTTTACCTGTGCCCCGGACCCAAGCTCGGTTGAAGGCAAGGAATTCTTTCTAGACTGACACGCAAGCTAGGCTGAAAGCAACCCGGGTTACAGCAATGGGGATTCTCTCTTCTATTAGAAATGATATTATATTGGTGACTACTCCCTTCAGATTGAAGATTTGAAAGATAACACGCCCACCGCCGGATACTCTTCACGTGCTGATACCTATATTGGATTGGTGAACAACCCTGGAGTTTAGGACATTTGAAACTATAGAAAGACCTTAGCCGCTTTTATGATATAGTCCTGAAGACCTAACTCTAAGAAATGACCTACTAACTCATCGACAAAGAAAGGACTTCGCCTTATTCAACAAAGGGATCAAAGGAACTCATCTGTCCCTCCAAACGGAAATCTTGGTTTTGTAATTTGATCTCTGACAAAGGGAGAGGGAAAGAAAGACCAATCTGTATCTTTGAAAGAAAAAGATTCTCAGAAACGCTACCACCGAACATTGACTTACTCGGCATCTTCGGATTCAAGCATTTCGTTCGTTCGTTGGCGCAAAAGCCTCGTTTGGCGGGAAAGCCTCGTTTGGCGGGAAAGCCTCGTTTGGCGGGAAAGCATTCATTCGTTTGCGGGAAAGCAAAAGCGTTAAGCATTGACTTCCTAAAGCGACTTCTTAGCGTGCTTCAACAGCGCCCAGATAATGCCTTGACCGGAGCCGGAGGGAGACCTAAATAGAAGAACGACCTCGCAGTGGCAACATAGCCCATCCTCAACTCATACCTCAGATTTTGAACCATACTTTGAGTCCTCAAACTTTGAGATGGACTGGACCAACACTCTTCTTTGAGATGGAATTCCCACCACTCTTATTTGACATGAACTGTAACGCTACTCTTTCAAAGATACCTAACAACCTTAGGTGGCATTGATCACTCTTCCTTCCCAATCCCTCCATTTAGAATTGCAAACATCCCAACTTCCAGAGCTACCTATGAGCCAAGGGCGGAGGGAGATATATTAGACTGATCAACTTCAAACAAAACGACCTTCCTGGACTCGCTTTCATCTCCTTATTTGAAACGACTCAAATAATTGAGTGGGCATTGGGAGCCTTATTTAATGGTGGATTCTCCTGAGCTATGAATGTCTCTGAAATCGTGATGTCAAAAAGGAATGATGTGCGATTATTAACTTGCTTCCTTCCCTCTAATTTTCATGCAGTAGTTGAATTTTTGCACTCTTACCTGGATGCGATTTTCCGCCTTGAATAGATGGAGGTAGAGGGAGAGTCGATTTGGTAAGTTGGTTTGGTAAGCCAGCCCCTTCAACAAGGGATTTCAATGGCAACAAACCGCTCCCCAGGATGAGGCAAAGAATGGGGTGGGGGGGACTTCCAGTTGTTCGAGCAAGCAAATGGCTAGCAGGGCCGAGGAAGCACAATGAACGGGACGACAGAAGTTCAACAAGACCGGAGATAGATGTTCTTCTTCCCTGAGAAAAATTCTCTATTTATTAGCGAGTTTCGCCGTACAATCCGGCTGAAATGAATGGAATGAGGAACCGGGAAATCACTATAGTTGTGGGAATTCGTCGGATGTAACTCATCCGGAAGTGCTGGTTCGAATCCAGCTCGTGACAAAGCCTGGGTCATATGGTATGGAACAATCTTTTGATTATGAAGCGCCCGCTAAAGAAGAAATACTTAAGTGTGGTAGGAGGGAGCTAGGAGTCTTCCATTCATGCCCAGACTCGGATGCTAGAGAATAGTCTGGAATGCTCTCTTTCTATCTATGCCGCATCTTCCATGAACGAAACCAAGAGGGAAAGCAGAGAAAGCATTAGTCCATTTGTAGTTCCGGCACTCTGTATGTGCTGCTATGATAGTAAACTCTTCCTGCTCTCTTAAGTTAAGGATGTTCGTGACCTAATAGGAGTGACTGTAGTCAAGCAAGCAGAAGGTTACAAGCATGTACTTTTATCCGCAAAGAGATGGGATTGATGCTCAGCTAAGGAATCCCCTACTAATCGAAAGAGGGAGATCAAAAGTGTCTATTCAATATTCCAAGGTGCGAAGGGTCGATGTAATTGAGAAAGAAGCGCTCTAGCTCTCACTTGAAGTACAGGAAGGATAATGACTCGGAATGAAAGGCGATAGGGGACGTACCCTAAGGAAGCAAGAAGGGAGGATTTTCTTTACTTTACCGCTATACCTTTCTTTCACGAGTGAACCCGGGCACGAGCCTACCTTGTAAGAACTAAAGAATGGGTACCTAGGGAATGAACCGAGTTAGAGGCGTATGCTTCCTTGACCGATAGTTTGAGTTTGTGGAACAAGTTGTAGAGATCCCATACTTTCTAGTACTTGTGGAGAATCCCAGTAAGAAATAGCTTGAGTTGTTAGTGGAAGTGACCTAGACATATTTCTATTTATAGGTCCTAGCCCTTTTCTTCCGCTAGGTAAGTTGGGAAGTCCAACATAAGGCAGGTCAATTACATCGAACCTCAATTTCATCGAGCCTTGCTTAGTCGGCCTATGGTTGATAGTGAACAGCAGATATGCTACATCAAGCACTCACTTTCTGTCTATTGGCCTTAGAACACTCCTTCTTATGTTGTTTTCAATGAAGGGGAAGTGATTCCTGAGTTCCTTTACACAGGGTTTGAATTAAATTAAGTAAGTTTTGTCTACATCTTCTCTGCAATTACATCAGGAAAGAAAGCAGATATTGATGCTGAATGCACTTAAAAAATCCCATGTCTGAATGCCTTAAACTTCGATTCCAAAGAAAGCAGATTTAGACTGCCAACGATCTGACGATAGAGAGTCTTCACCTTGTGGACCTGCTTTCGCCTAATGGTAATCTTTGTCTTTCCTTCTGTCTTTCGGGGATGGGATTGGGTGTCCGAGTCCTGATAACTAAGTAGATGTCTCACAGGCGAAGGATTAGGCGTCTTTGTACTCACGAAGCAGGTCTACAGCTTTCTGTTTTACCTCAGGTGGTAGAGATTTTCCCACCTGGACAACTTTGCCAGAGTTTGAATTGGGGAACGAACGATCTAAGTAAGGAGGTAGCTCCAGGAAGGTAGTTCTTTGACCCAGTTCAGTGAGACGCTCCGCAAATGTTGAAAGAATAAGCGATGACATTTGTATGGTCTTGCTGTTGATGGTACCTAAAAATGGGGTGCTGCCCAAACTGAGCTAACTACAGGTCCGAATATACTGCGATCACCCAGACCTTTCTAATACTGAATCTAATAGTGAAAGAAATCCTGTATAAGAAATTTCTTACTAAATGTGCTTGCTTCCGTCTTCAGTTCAGAAGAATGTTCCATTGATTGGACCATACCCATTAGCCTAGCGACTGCTTAAGATAAGAAGGCAAGAACAGTGGAAGACCGGATAGACACAAAAAAAAAAAAGAGAAAAAGAGTTCAGCCGCTTGACCTGCGAGGAATTCAAGAAATCATAGGCGCGGAAGGCCAATGAACATCGGCTTCAGACCTTACCTTAGACGTACCCTACTTCCTAAAAATGAACGTAGAGATGATCTAATCTCTGGACTGGAGCCCCGGCTTTCTATTTTCCAGCTTAATAAAGATAAAGATGGAAGCTGTTCCCGCCTTACCTCTAACTTTCCTTAGTAGACACTGTATTCATTTACTAAATAAAGTAATTTCACTACTGGACTCCGCTCGCTTTCTATAGATAAGAGTTGAATACACTGAAACTACTCAAAAGTATGCTTACCCGGGATAACTATAACTAGTAACTAAAAGTAATAAGCTTTTCTCCTTTCAGGAGTAGGTATGCGGTCAAGCCTGTTGGATTCGTTTCGTTAACATGATTCCTCGAAAATTCATTATTTGATTCTTGATCTTTCGATCGTAGCGCGAAGACATGACCTCCTTCTGGTAGCATCATCGCAATCACATCTCGGTTGGATTATCTGAAGTGAAGAAGTATACTAGAAATAGCTTTTCTTTGTCTTTGTTTGATTTGTTATGTTTGCATGTATGTGTATGGTATGGGCGCAGCTCCTAGTGTAAAATGTTTACTACTTAATGCTATGCTATGCTAATAGTTGAATTTAGAAAGACGAATTCGTAAAAATGAAAATTTATGTGAAGTATCAAACCTCTATGTTTTGGATTCTGATCCATCTCTTTCAAGTACTACTTTTTTTAGTGCCTCTGTTATTGCAGATTCTCACACTTGGCATAACAGGCTAGGCCATCCTTCTTCTTCTAAAACTGCTATCCTTTCAGATTTACTCCCTACTCATAAGAATAAAAAGGTCAATCAGACCATTTGTAAAATCTGTCCTTTGGCTAAACAAAACACTTACCTTTTAAATCTCATAATAACATTTGTGATGAACCTTTTGATCTGATTCACATTGACATTTTGGGCCCTTTTTCAGTTGAAACCTCAGAACAGAAGGTTTTCGATATTTTTGAACCATAGTGGATGATCATTCAAGGGCTACTTGGGTCTATCTTCTCAAAAGTCAAAGTGAGGTTCTCACTGTCTTCCCAGGGTTTCTAAGGCTCATAGAAACTCAATACAAAAGGGTAGCCAAAGCTGTTAGAGCCGATAATGCTCATGAACTAAAATTTCACACTCTTTTTCAAGAAAAATGCATTCTTTCTTATCATTCTTGCCCTGAAACTCCTGAACAAAATTCTGTTGTTGAGAGGTAACCCAAAGATTCATTCCTTTGTTCACAACAACTGCCCGCAAGATGTTTCTCTCTACGTTGGATGATCGAACTTCTTAGTGTTAAGCAAAGCACTATCAACAAAAATTCGTCGTGAAGATCAGCTCTCCTCAATAGTCAGATAGGATCTTAGACACCGGGGACCGGCTTCGCGGGATCACCTTAAAGGACCTGATCCACTCATGGCGAAACTTATTTGGGCGGTGTTTTATTGATCCGATTTATCACTTGAATGAGTCAACCATCATTTCTTTTCTTACTAAATTCAACTATGTATTCTGATTAAAGAGCTTATTCTCTTGATTCATGTCCACCTTGCCCCTGGTAACTTAAGGATGAGTTTAGAAATTAGAAAGGATTGGACTGCAGATTTAGAAAGAGAATGGGGAGCCCTCATCAATGAATTAATGAGTTTCTTCGCCCTCTCTTGGTGATAGTAGCTCTTCATCAGCTTATAGTAGGAGCTGAGCTCTTCCGCTAGCTTACTAGCTCTGGTAGTCAGGCTCTTCGGTCAATAGTTCTACTGGAAACAGCTTCTTGTATCACTGCTTTTTCATTTTTTTTAATGCTTATACTTTCTGTAAAGATCTCAATGACCGCTTAATTCATCTTTCCTTTCCCGCTCCTGAATGAAAAGTGGTTTTTTTTATTCCTACGGTCTTGGCGTGATCTCTGAAACTGAAATTCGACTGAAAAGTTACCAATAGAATAGGCTTTAGAGTAGCTCTTTCCAAATAGGTCGAGTAGCCATTTCTAGAAATAGAATGAATTAAAAGGAGCCAAATAGTTGGGATTCACACGCACAGCCTTATCCTATGAGTCTGCCTATGCTACGCGCCTGCCTTTGAGAGCCTTTCCGCTGGTTCCCTTCGTGGCGTCATTGAACCTCGTTAGCATTTCGAAAAGAATTGGAGGCTCAAAACGAATGGTCAAAGGAATTGATGATTCGTGTTTAGTCTCCGATCTTCGCCTAGTCTTAGAACCTGCACTGTAGAGAGGCGCTGCGCTGCCCTCTTTCTGCCGCTCTCCTCCCAGATGTAGGTCTTCCCGGAAGTGAGAACACTGCTGCCCAACTTATAACCCGGTCACTCCCCGTCTTCATCCTAGACGCCACTGGTACTATTCATCTATACTATATATGGATGACTCCTGCTTTCTCCCCAATGGAATGATCAGGACCCTAAAGAGGGATCGTCTCACTCCAACTAGAATAAAGATGAGCTAGTTAGCGCTGGAGTTTTCTTGCTTCTTCGCCTCTGGATAGTAGTTTGAATGAATCTTTGATACTGGGATTAACTCTTGAAGGAAAGATCTTCCACTCCTACGCTTTCAAGCGATTTGGATTCCAAGACGATAGATAGTTCGGTTATGAAAAAGAGGGATCGAGCAGGACGAAGTCAACCCGGAAAGAAAGTCGGATAATATAAAAGGTCATCCGTCTCATTCTAAGCGCAAAATTCTTTTTTTCAGAGAAAGAAGAGCCCATCAGTTCTCACTCTTCTTTACCAGTCAGTTCTCGGGTCTATAACAAAGCAGTCACAGTGTGTCATCTTCTTGCGTGGAAGTGAGTCCTCCATTAATGGTATCAATGCCTGTCCCCCCTTATCCCTGTCTATTGGGCTTCACGCTAGCCCCCATTTCGATCAAGAAGAAACTTCCCAGTCCCAAGTGAGAAAGTGAGAATAGTCAGATGATCCCATCTCATAGATAATTGGCTGTCCCGGAAAGAGAGGAAGTGATGAATATAGAAGATCTAGCTCTCATTCCTACAGAATAGATGACATCAGAAGGAAAGATCAGTCGATAGAATAGAATCCGAGGATTTGCTTGGATTTGTCCGCTTTTCATCTCCCCCGGTTTACGCTTCCAGGTTCTCACATTTGGTTCTCGGAAAAGAACAATTGAATTCGGATGTGATTTGACTTCTTCCCTGATGATCTTGTCGGCCCTATCTATTCTGAAAAAGAAGCATTCCAGAATAAAAAAGAAGAAAGGTCTCGACGAGCATTAACTAGTTGATGAGGTCTCAACGAGCGACTGAAAGGAGAGGAGAAAAAAAGCTGCTAGAAAGAAAGTGAGCGTAGGAATGAGAGCTAGATCTTCTATATTCATCACTTCCTCTCTTTGCGCCTTCTATTATTGATGTTGTCACTACCTCAACTTAACCTCAGAATCAGATTGAACGTCAACGAGAAGCGTCAGTCAAACAAGCTTGTAAAAGAGTTGTTTGAAGATTTTCTAATAAAACTCAGTTTGGAGTTATTTGTGGTATCTCTGTAGTACTTTCAAGGTTCTAGTTATTTCAATTGGTAGCAGAGCGGGAAACCGATCTGTGAGACTCTCTAGTCTCCAAACAGGTTAGATCCTGAACTATGGAACCTACTACTTATGGCGTGGGAACAAGTAAGAACATCATTCTGGATACAAGAAGATATGGTTACTGGAAAGTTAGGATGACACAACTCATTAGAGGTCAAGGCGAGGACGCATGGACTGCAGTAGAAGAAGGTTGGGAACCTCCGTTCGAGTTGACAGAAGAAGGAGCAAAGATTCCAAAACCAAAGTCCAGATGGACATTTGATGAGAAAAATCTGTCAAAGTTCAATGCCAGAGCAATGAATGCCATTTTCAGCGGTGTGGATGAGGATGAATTCAAACTCATTCAAGGGTGCAAGTCAGCTAAACAAGCGTGGGATACTCTTCATAAATCTCATGAAGGTACGTCTAGTGTTAAAAGAACTAGATTAGATCACCTAGCTACTCAGTTTGAGCATCTTCAGATGGAATCAGATGAAACTATTGTGAAATTTAGCTCAAAAATAAGTGCAATAGCAAATGAAGCTGAAGTTCTGGGAAAGACTTATAAAGATCAAAAACTTGTGAAGAAACTGTTGAGGTGTCTGCCTTCAAAGTTTGCTGCTCATAAGGCTGTGATGAGAGTGGCTGGTAATACGGATTCTATGAGTTTTGTGGATTTGGTTGGTATTCTAAAGTCTGAAGAAATGGAAGCTGATGAAGACAAAGTGAATGCTCAGAAAAATATTGTTCATCAAGCAGAGGTAGAGGTTAATCAATTTCAAGAGATCAAGGATAGTATGTCTCTTTTGGCAAGGAATTTTGGAAAGGCTCTAAAAAATGTTGAAAAGAACAACAATAGAGATGGAAGACGCTGGGATAACAGAGGAGGAGGAAATTCTGGTGGAAAGTTTCTCTCTTCAGAGAATGAAGGCTCGAAAAAAAGAAGAGAAATTCAATGCTATGAGTGTGGTGGTTTTGGTCACGTCAAATTAGAGTGTCCTGTTACAAAAAGAAAAGAGCTCAAGTGTTCAGAGTGCAAAGGAATGGGTCATGTCAAATCAGAATGCCCTAACAAGAACAAAATCACTGAAAGATCTTTCTTGAGCCTCAGTGAGTCTGAAACAGATGAAGATGATCCTCTAAGCCTTGTTGTCTTTACAGCCAAAATAGACGAACTGCAAGATTCAGACACTGATTCAGATAGTAACGATGAAGTGAATCCCAAAAAGGAATACATAACGCTCTATGACAGTTGGATGCAACTGAGTCAAGATAAGCTCAACCTTCTGGAAGAAAAGCTGAGTCTTGAAGCTAAAATCACAAATGCTTATGAAGAAAAAAACCGTCCTCCCACTCCTACTCTGAGTTCAGACAAGTGTACTAAGGATCTGTTCAAGAAAGCTGAAGAACTTCACAAATATCTCAACAAAGAAAGGGAAAGAGCAACCATGTTAGAACGAGAGCTGAACGACAAACATAAGCATATCAGAATGTTGAACAGTGCATCTGGTGACTTGAATAACATTCTGAAAAGGCTAGAGCATAAAGGATTAGGATATCAAGAAGATCAAGATCGGTGTAACAAAACTCCTCTGAGGTTCACTAGCGGTGGTATGCTAGAAGGAGAAACGGTGGGTAATCAACAGTCTGACTCTGAGATGTTGGAGAAACCCAGCACTGTAAAGAGAAAGGAAAACACTTAGATTTACTCAACGAGAAGAAGGTCCCACAAAAGGTTTTACGAATGTGGTCACTGTGGAAGAAAAGGTCATCAAAGAAGCAGATGTTATAAGTGTAAGGAAAGAGTCTGTCTGCTGTGGAGTCTGAACAGAGGCTACTTGGAACCAACTTAGTTCTGTCATATGTGGGTTTCAAAGAAAGACCTATATGAAGACATGCAGGGAGAAATATCTAACAAACGACTTCATGACATGTATGAGGCAGAAGAGGCAGTTTACAACAGTTCTGGAAGTGGAATCGTTGTAGAACATCTGAAGAAGAAGTCAGGAGACATCCACGACTTGAACTGCAATTTGACCATTGCAGAACCCACAGCAGCTGCTATGCATGCCCATGTTGCTTACACCTCTACTGTGACTCCGGATGGTAATTCTTGGTACTTTGATAGTGGGTGTTCTAGACACATGACTGGAGATCGAACTACTCTTGACAACTACTCAAGTGTGTCAAGTGGAAAAGTTACTTTTGGAGATGGTGGTAAGGGTAACATAAGAGGAAAAGGTCTGATTGACAAGTCAAATCAACCTCATTTGGAGAATGTCTACTTTGTTGAAGGATTAAAAGCTAATTTAATTAGCATCAGTCAGCTCTGCGATGATGGTTTGAAAGTGTCTTTTACCAAGATTAACTGTAGTGCTTGTGATGAGAATGAGAATGAAGTGCTTTCAGGTGTGCGGTCAGAAAACAACTGCTATATGTGGAAGAAGTCTGAAACGTGTCTTTCTGCAACAACTTCTAAATTGGATCTGTGGCATAGACGTCTAGGCCATATCAACACTCAGAGTTTGATCAAGATTGTAAATGCAGAAGTATTTAGAGGAATACCCAAGTTGGAAGGGAAATCTGATGCAGTGTGTGATGCATGCAGCAAAGGAAAGCAAATCAAAGTTCAACACAAGAAAACAGCTGATATTGGAACAAGAAAAATCCTTGAGCTTGTCCACATGGATCTCATGGTACCAATGCAAACAGAAAGCCTGAATGGGAAGAGGTATGCCTTTGTACTAGTTGATGACTTTTCAAGGTACACCTGGGTTAGATTTTTGAGAGAAAAATCAGAAGCTGTTGAAAGCTTTAGGATTCTGGCTCTTCAGTTGCAGACTGAAAAGGGAAGCATTGTTCAAATCCGAAGTGATCATGGTGGTGAGTTCCAGAATGAGGAGTTCGAAAAATTATGTAACTTACAAGGCATTAGACATCAATATTCTGCCCCAAGAACGCCACAACAGAATGGAATTGTAGAAATGAAAAACAGAACTCTTCAAGAAATGGCAAGAGCAATGATTCATGGAAACAATGTGTCACCAAGGTTTTGGGCTGAAGCTATTAACACAGCTTGCTATATCATCAATCGTGTCTATGTCAAACCAAAGACGAGCACTACTCCATACGAAATCTGGAAAGGAAAGACACTAAATTTGTGCTATTTTCATACATTTGGGTGCATCTGTTATATTCTGAATGATAAAGATCATCTTGGAAAATTTGATGCAAGAAGTGATGAAGGGATTTTTCTGGGATATGCAACAAACAGCATGGCTTACAGAGTGTATAATAAACTCCTTAAGAGAGTAGAGGAATCGGTCAATGTTGTGTTTGATGACAGAAGTCCAACATAGCTGTTCCCAGTTGCTCAAGACGATGAAACTCCTAATGAGAAGGCTAATCAGGAAAAACCAGAAGAAGAACCAGAAAAGGATGAGTAATGTTGATCATGGTGAGACATCAGAAACGGTGGATACAACTACAAACACACCTCTAAAAGTCCCAAGGAATCACTCGGAAACGGATGTTATTGGTCAGTTGGGAGGTAATCGAACTACCCGTGGAGTTCAGATAAACTTCAGAGAAATGCTTCAACATTCGTGCTTTGTCTCAGTTATGGAACCAAAAGATGTGTTTGCTGCTCTTGAGGATGAATTTTGGTTCTCAGCCTGTCATGAAGAGATAAACCAGTTTACCCGACATGATGTGTGGAATCTTGTTCCAAGACCTACTCATGTAAATGTTGTGGGAACAAAATGGATTTTCAAGAACAAAATTGATGAAAATGGTAATGTCACAAGGAATCGAGCAAGGCTGGTTGCTCAAGGATACTCACAGGTGGAAGGAGTAGACTTTGATGAGACATTTGCTCCTGTAGCTCGTCTGGAATCTAATCGCCTACTTCTTGGTATGGCATGCCTCTTAAACATTAAGATGTTCCAAATGGATGTGAAGAGTGCATTTCTAAATGGGTTGATTCAAGAAGAAGTGTACGTATCTCAACCTAAAGGATTTGAAGATCCAAACTTTCCAGATCACGTCTACAAACGGAAGAAGGCTCTTTATGGACTAAAGCAAGCTCCTCGTGCTTGGTATGAACGTCTGACTGAGTTTCTCGTTGACAATGGGTTCAAGCGAGGGAGTGTTGACAAAACTCTGTTTGTCTATGAAGAGGGTGTGGACATTCTTATAGTCCAAATATATGTTGATGATATTGTGTTTGGAAGCACAAGAAGGGAATTGGTGAATACCTTTGTGAAGGTTATGACGAAGGAATTTGAGATGAGTATGGTAGGAGAAATGAACTACTTCCTGGGTTTGCAGATCAAACAGACTGATGATGGAATTCATATATCCCAAGGAAACTATGCTAAGAGCTTGATTCAAAGATTTGGAATGCAAACAAGCAAGACGTCAAAACGCCTATGAGCTCCACTGTGAAATTGTCCAAAGATGAATCAGGACAAAAAGTTGATGAAAAACTCTATCGTGCTATGATTGGAAGTCTGCTGTATCTCACTACAAGCAGACCTGACCTATGCTTCAGCGTGGGAGTCTGTGCAAGATATCAAGCTGACCCAAGATTATCTCATTTGAACGCTGTCAAGAGGATCATCAAATATGTGAAAGGTACCACTGACCGAGGATTGTATTATACTAAGCAAACTAATCCGAATCTTGCTGGTTTTTGTGATTCTGATTGGGCAGGTAATCTAGATGATAGAAGAAGTACCTTAGGTGGATGTTTCTTCCTAGGAAATAACCTCATTTCCTGGCACAGTAAAAAACAAAGTTGTGTAACGATGTCAACAGCTGAAGCAGAATACATTGCCCTGGGAAGCTGCTGCACACAGTTAATGTGGATGAAACAAATGCTATCTGACTATGGTATTGTTTCCTCAACCTTATTTGTGTACTGTGACAACATGAGTGCTATAAACATTTCAAAAAATCCTGTCCAACACTCTCGTACAAAACACATTGAGATTAGACATCATTTTGTTAGAGAACTTGTTGAAAACAAAGTGATAGAAATCTCACATGTCTCTTCAGAGAAACAACTTGCTGATATTTTCACTAAACCGTTAGATTTAAACAGTTTTGTAAATCTGCAAAAATCTATTGGTTTGTGTGATCACTAATGAATCTTGTCTTAAGGCTTATGCAACAGGTTCGTTGAAACGGTTGTCAAAGAGTTCTATGCAAATCTTCCAGAGGCTGAAGGAGGTGATTATGATGTTCTTAAAGTCTTTGTTCGAGGCTCTATGTATGAGTTTTCACCTTCTCTCATCAATTGCCTCTTCCAACTGCCGAATGAACCGTATCCTCTGAACATGCCTCAACTCCATGCGTATCAAGGTCTTGAGGTTGTTGTTGCACTACTTACCGATGGTCAAGTTTCAACTGTTGCAGAAGTGTCTACAGCTCTTCTTGGTGATGTCATGTCCGTTCTTCACCAAATCAGCTGTTACAATTGGATGCCTTCTACGAATCATCATGTTCTATCCTCTGACAGATGTATTCTTCTCTACTTAGTTGCAAAAGGCCGGCCTTTAAACTTCGGGAAGCTCGTGTTTGACGAAATTCGCTCATGTGCATTTCACTCTGCTGCTGACTCTTCGACTACTCGGTTGATCTTGCCCAATCTGATTGATCAGCTATTACGTTTTCAGCGGGTTGTTCCCTCTTTGACTGGTGATATTTTGTCCTCTGCTCCTACGAAGTTTAAAACCCCGAAAGTGGATGTGCCTACAGCTGGTCCCTCATTGACATTAGCTACTGATCTTGCTCATCTGGCTCACTCTGCTACGACCATCATGCAACGTTTCTCAAGTAAGTCCTTCTTGCTCATATTACATTACTCTGTTTAAAGCTTGTTTTTATATGAGTCTGTGCACTCAAGCAGGGGGAGAATATGTTGATGTTTGTGCTCGTAAGTGTAAGGAGCACACAGAAAGCGACAAGGATGATGCTGCAGATAGTGACTAGTTTGATCAGTAGATCTTCTGTTTAGGGGGAGTAGTGATTTATGTTTTAGAAATTATCTCTGTTCAATCGTGTTGAGAACTTGTGGTTGCTTTTCATGTTGTATGTGCTGAACCTTATCTCCTTACTCTAATTTTCACTAAATCGATTGGAACAAATTTGTGTGCTTTGTATTGCCATTGCTGCTTGTGTTGTTATGTTCCTGTGCAGGTAGCTTGAGGCACATACTCAGATAAAAAGGGGGAGATTGAAGAAACAGAGTGTTTGAAGGACCAACAGAGCAGAACGTGAAGATGTTCAGAAAAGCCTATAGAACCAAGATGCCACGCTGGCACGGTGTTGACAGCGCAACACTTCGATCGTGATGAGAAGCAGCACGTTTGGTACCTGGCGTTGGTAACAAAGTCAAAGGGTTGGAGTGACAGCCACAGTAAAAGAGTGGAAAGCTGTCAGGCTAAAAAGGTGGTTGGTGTCGCCTAGATTGAAGCTAGGAGAACCTACTTGTACAGTGAAGCTGCGCAGTGTCCGCTGGATAAAGAGAGAAGCTGCGAGCTGTTTTGTTGCCTACATAAGAAGAGAGTGTTCTTCTAATTAGGGTTAGCACTTTTGAGAGGAAAAAGTGTGAGAGTTCTTTGTTGTTCGAGTCTGAGATTTCGACGAAGGCTTGTGTGGGTTCATCTGGTGAGTGAACAAACGAGAGAGCATAGCTGTTGCTGTGCATGTAAGTTGGGTAGATTAGGAATCGATCAGGGGCAAATCACAGTGTGTGATGTTGCATAAAGCTGATCAAACAAGCTTGTAAAAGAGTTGTTTGAAGATTTTCTAATAAAATTCAGTTTGGAGTTATTTGTGGTATCTCTGTAGTACTTTCAAGGTTCTAGTTATTTCACCACCTTCTAATGAATGCTCACATTCTGATCAGCGTATTAATCCTACTACATCAAGACCGGACGAGGTACAACATTGTCACAACAAGAAAGCTCGTGGTATCACCTATGGCGCCACATAATTTTGTACGGAATCAAGCATACCAGATCCCAAATTTGACGTTAATTGGGGGATAGATGGTGATCAACAACCTATTTTAGCTGATGAAGAAGAAATATTGGAACAAGACGTGACTGGTTCGAGGCAATATATGGAAGGGATTTCGCAATGAAATTGCAATGAGTTTATCAAATGCTAATAGGTAGATGTGAGAATGGTGTGTTTGCATGTTATAAGTGATTATTTTAAGATGGTGTGTTTTCATGGTATAAGTGTATATTTATTAATTACTATTTGTTTGTATAATAACTACAAGAATTTATAACATACACCTGATAGTTACCATATATTTTCATTTTATTAAAATGATAGCTGTATTAAGGGAGAGCAACTCAATTTTTATTGCACTTTTGCATTTCTCCCAATCAGGCATTTGTTGGCATTCTGATACAAACCTTAGATATGGATCATCATTTTCATGAATTTATCACTTTAGATACTAAAAATATAATATTCCATTTTCATCATCGATTTCATTTCTAGCCAACAATATTCCATCTTGGGCTTAGTTAATGGAAATCTAATATTTTTTTGTATCGTCAAGGGGATTTTCCTCTTTATTTGGTTCTTTTTGAAACTTTTCATTTTCATCTGCCATTTTCTTTCTCTTTTTCTTTCGGGTATTTTTATTTTTAGATCCCATTGGCCTCGCACGCTTCAGTTAAACTTTAGGTTCATTGACTTTGCTTCCATCGAATTCCTCTCTAGGAATTTCAACTCTTGATGGTGCATTTGGAGCGGGGATATATGACTTTGTCACCCTTTTGTATTTGTGAACGCATCACGTAATTGATTTGCCAAATTTTGTAGATGAATAATTTGTCACACTTAAAGGTACCCAAAATATTAACTCACACTCTCTGCTCTGTTCTCTTCTTTAGAAAGCAACAAAAGACTCTAAAATGAGGAATACGGCGCACCCCTTAACCTTTAAGTTGACCTAGGTCTTCTTCAAACCAATCCTCAATTGAACCGACGATATAAAACTTAAACCGTCAAACCAAAAATTATTGGTGTCGATAGACACCACCCGGTTTTCCAGACACGGGTGTTACATGTATTAACTTACACTTTTGTAATCCTGAAAGATTTAGCAATTCATGTTTGGTTTTTTGGTAAGATCACATATTTCTGGTGATCAAACCTATATTTGAGAGAGATCCAAAGATCTACAGATTTTCTCTCTTGATGTTTTCATTTTTTAAAACTATCGTGTAAATGGTGACGCAAAAACATCATGGTTTTTGCTTTTTTGTCTTCTAACTCTTGTTCCGATGGATCGAGGGTTTTAAGAAGCCCATTTCCTTTTAGATATATTTTTGCATCTAATGCCCGTGTCATATAATTCTTTCTGCAGATAACAACGGCCGCGAATTCAAGCTTTGTCATGTTCGACATGATATTTATATAAATAATTAAATAATTTGTTAAGTATAAATTTTGTAAAAACTTTTGAAAATATTTTGAAAATCTTTTTTAATAATAAAAAAAGATGCTTAGTAATTTAATAATTTATAATAGTAACAATTATTTAGGAGGCATAACTTTCCATATGATTGTTAATGAAGCATTTTTTTCAAGGATTAAGGAGCAGAGCCTTCTATTATGATCCGAATATATAGATCTGAAAATGTAATTGAGGAGGCAGAGCCTAGCATTATGATGAAAGAGTATAGATGTATATGATATAGGAGGCAGAGCCTACCATTATGATCAAAGAGTATAGATCTATATGATCGAGGAGGCAGAGCCTACCATTATGATCAAAGAGTATAGATCTATATGATCATAGATGCAAAGCCTAGCATTAAGATCAAAGAGTATATAACTATATGATTGTAGAGGCAGATACTAGCATTATGATTAAATCATGCAGATCTATATAATTAAGGAAGCATAGCCTATTATAATATAAATAATATATAATAATATGTATATACAGTATATACTTTAAATAATACATAATAATATGTATATATACACTTTAAATAATTATAACATAATTTAAATGCTATCTCGATAGGAAGTCGCTCGTGCTTAAACTGCTAGCAGATCGGGAGTCGTTCGTGCTGATAAATATAATTATATTTTGTTAACATTATACAAGAAATATTGCACATAAAATATAATACATGAAATAAATACAAAATAATACATGAAAATGACATAAACTTCTAATATCCAGTATTTTTATCTTCCCATAATTTATTTGCAATATATTCTATGATGTTTGCCATTAGATATCCATCATCTACATCTGCTGCTTCCATATCATCTTGATGTTATTTAATTTAAATTATTATTTATCAAGAGCAACTCAGCAAGATCAATGAGAGAGAGAGAGAGGCGATTAGCGTTTGTCGTTTAGAGTGTGTGTCTTGTGTCGATAGAGAAAGAGGGATTGTGCTGAGATAGGCCGAGACCAAACCCAATCAATTTGGCTCGGATGCCCAAATGAAAGAGAGTCACTCATGCTTAGCTAATTAGTCGTTATATTTAGCGACTACATAAACAGTTGCAAAATGTAGTGGCTATTTTGCGACTATGTGAATCATTCTCAAAATGTTGACGTTTTGGCGACTAAATTGTTTTCGTTGGTGTTAAGTGACAAGACAGTGGCCATTCAGTCGCAATATCTAACGAATACATTTTCAGTCGCTAATTAGCTTTTTTCTTGTAGTATATAGAATGAAAAATTAAGAATATAACATCAGTTTTTCATTAATTAGTTCTCTTCCCTAAATTTTTATAATGAAAAAATCTCTATTGGATTAAAATGATAACAAAATAGAGATATAAATAAGTTTATGAATATATCATGTTAAAATATATTGTATCGTGAAAAATTATATTTATGTGATACATTTATATTTACCGTGTTAATTCATTTATTATATCACATACAAAAAAAATAATGAATCTTCTTTCAATATTTTCTTCAACTGAAGAAAATAATTGAAGAACCATAAACATTACAAAACGGATTAGATCATATTGTATCGCAATACATTACATGTTATATGGTAAACTCATAAAATTATCGTGTAAATTCTTTTATTATGTTATTCATAATTGTTGTGTTAAATAAATTATCACGTTAATTAATTTATTATCGTGTTAAACCATACCGTTGAAATTAAAAATAACGAACATATAAAAATTATAGATATTTATTTTGTTATACTACTAAAAGATTTGACAAACGTAAAAGGTCTTTATGGTCCAATTTCCACTAGTAAGAAAGAGAACTAATTTAAAAAAAAAACTATGGTTGTATAGTTAATATTTTGGTTTTTTTTTGTATATATAGTGGTAATACCCTAATATTTTATCTAATCTTTTAACCAAAATTAATAAGCCAGAAAACTAGATTAACTTGTTGTGGTTAAAGATATAGCAATGATGTATGAATAGGAGGCAAACCCATCTATATTAACATTTTTCAGCAACTTTTTGAGATAAATCCTGGAGTTTTAAAACTATTTACTACTAGATTGTGTACCCGCGCAACATTTTAATTTTTAAAACCTCTTTTATCAATATTAACCTTTGAGCATAACTATAATCATTTAAATTTTAAAAGATAAAAGCTATATAATTAAACACTAAACTAAATTTTTTAAACGATATACAACATATATATTGTTGGCGATAGTGTTTTTTTGACAAATGAATAATTTAATATTATTACATGGTAATAAATATTACTTAAAAAGATTTGCGAGAAGAGTAAAATGGCATTGACGACCAGCTCATGATCCTAACTGTAGATATCATTTACGATTATATGTTAATACAAATATAACACCGTTCTATATATAACACAAATTTACCGAGCGTCATATACATGATTAAGTCTAAAATACATATATAATATCATGTCGCTAGAGTAGGTTTAGCGAACTTGCTTTATCCATCGAAAAAGGTACAATGTGGTAAACGTGAACTCTCGACCAAGTCATGAATGTGTCTATCTTATCTCATTTCTATAACTAACGGTTAAGTCCGACTTTGAATTTAGTAGTATTTCTTGAGTTTTAGAAAAACTCACTTCATTTCACACAATAAATGAGATCTCAAATATTTCAAAATTTAGTCATATACATTATCTTTTTAAGTTATAGT
This sequence comes from Capsella bursa-pastoris, assembly GCA_036452645.1. Lineage (NCBI taxonomy): Eukaryota > Viridiplantae > Streptophyta > Magnoliopsida > Brassicales > Brassicaceae > Capsella > Capsella bursa-pastoris. The sequence continues at coordinate 12,586,906 of CP144195.1, read as the reverse complement.
CATTTTATATTCAATCGCTTTTAACTACTTATTCTTTTGTGATCTTCAACAATGCACTTGTTACCTCTCAACATCTAATTTATTTACCCCTTTTATTAACTCTCATATAATATATATTGAAGTGTGAGTTGATTTTAAGACATATGATACCAATTTCTTCCTTAAAAATAATCCATTTTGGGTTAAAAGCATTTGATTCAAATGATGGGATATCAAACTTGTTTTTCTTTTTGATTATGTTAGAAATTTATAGTTCTACTTGAGAATATATACGTAAACTTTCTTTTTGAGATATGCTACACAAATTACATAAAAATATGCATAATAATGTTTTTATAATTTTTATATTTTTAATAGAATTTCACGGCATAAAGTGTGACCTTTCAAATATTTTTGTCTTAAAGTATTTTAAACTAAGTTTAGTAATCTTTTGTTTTTAGTTAAAATTTAACAATAGATAAAAAATATGTAATATTTTTTATGCTTCACTTTAAATCGGAACTGGACTAAGTTTCTGAATTCTGATAAGCTGAAGTGGAAACGACATAAACTCGTAGAAAAAAGAACGTAACTGAGAGACAACCTAAACTTATTAACTTATTTGGGTTTATATTATATTGGGTTAATCATGTGTACCTTTTAATGTCATAGAAAATAAACCCAATTTGGATATAAAAGGGTTGGAGCTTAAATTACAAAGAGAAAATTATTAATACTGCCATGTACAGTGACCAAACTCTTAAGGAATGCCATTTCTATAAATCTCTTCTCCCGCCTGCCACAAGAGCCATGTAAAAAGACCAACATATCCCTGGATGAAATGGGCTGCTCTGTCTCGTGACTGTTCAAATTTTTTTTCATTATCTCTTTCCCTTCTTCATCTTCTTTTTCTTCTTCCAACAACAAACAATTCCAGCAGACCATATTTGACGGACGAACTCCGACGGACCAGATTCGACAGACCAGATTCGACAGACCAGATCTGACGGACCAGTTTCGACAGACCAGATCCGGCGGACCATAGCAATTCTGGTCCAGATTCGGCAGACCAGATCCGACGGACTAGTTCCGACCGACCATAACTCCAGCGGACGAGTTCTGGCAGACCACAGTCGGTTCTGATGAACTATAACCAGTTCAAGCAGACCAGATTCGACGGACCAGTTTCGACCAACCAGGAAGACGAGTTCCGATAGACCAGATCTGGCGGACGAGTTCCGATAGACCAGATCTGGCGGACGAGTTCAGGCGGACCATAGTCAGTTCCTACGAAATTTAACCAGCTCCGGCAGAGCAGATTCGGCGGACCAGATAGACCAGTTACGATAGACTAGTTGTGGCAAACCAGATCCGGCGAATCATTTTCCGGTGGACAAAAACTAGTTATGATAGACTTGTTCTAGGTGACAAAATCTGGCGGACCAGTTATGGTGACCTGATTCGGCGATGGACAATACACTTTTCTGTAGATGGACAAGATTCGGCAGATCAGATGTAATGGACTAGATCTTGTGGACGAGAACTTTTTTTTTTTTTTTGTCTATCGTTTTTTTGTCTCTGCTCCTTCACCACCCACAACTTCCACAAAATTTCTCTACTTGTCCTCCATTAGCACCCACCAATTTGTACAGATCTGGTTTACATTGTGCCCCTAAATAAATCAAAACTTTATTTGTGTCATTCTATAGAACGTCCACAGTGGACACGCATCGGAGTTAGAGGACACGCATTAGAGTTGTCTCTTGAATTCTGTCAAAGTGAGTTTTCTATGGACCACATCTACTTTATATATTTTGTCCATCATATATTACTTACTTGTCCATTATTTCTGACATGGTCCATTACCCACAGGATATTAGGCTACAACCCAGCAATTAATGGCTATTGCTGCCAACATAAAAAGCAAAATTTCACTCTGCAATGCCAAGGGCAAAATCATCATTGTAACTCTCTTTGTGGCATGATTTGAAAGAAGCTTTTGTTAATGGCAGTTTCAGAAAATTGAGTTTCCAAACCGGCATTCTAAACAAATTAACAGGCCAAAAGACACTAAAATGATACACAAAAAAATATGGGTTTAGATTATTTGTTGGGCTTGACACAAAAAAATATGGGTTTAAATATGCTGATGTGGATAGCTTTAGAGGGAGAGAGAACTCTCCCATTATATATATAGATTCATGCCACTAGCATTAACTATATATTTAATAAACATATAATCAATATTTATCATTTTCTTAAAATCTCTCCAATAATGATTTAATATCATTAACTTTATATGATATTTTATTTTTTTTAGAAAATATTTTATTAAATTAAACCTATGAAATAATAAATATACAATTTTTTCACATATGTTGCAATTTGAAAATTTTAAACGGACTTATATTACTTAATTGATTTTTTAAAAAGTATATGTATAATGTCTCACATCACATAGAAAATTTTAGACAATGTTCCAAAACCATTTATGAATTAAGACTAATATGCTTCCTACTACGAATACGAATGAGCAAGAAGTTTGATTTCTCAGCCGTCCAAATTTAAAAGTTTTATTCGGTTTAATCCGGTTTTTTTATTTGAGTAAATTAGAATTTTTCAACAAAATTTCAAAATAATTTACTATAAAATTTAAAATATAATCAATAATGAAACTTTTTTTTTGTCAACAGCTTTCATAAAAAGACTCAATTGAACCAAGAGGTGGGAACATTGTTTACATAGAGACAAAGTAGCAGACAAAGTAATCTTTCTTAAGGAAAATATTATAAAAGATATATATAGGAAGTGAATGTAAACAAATATCTATACTATTAAAAGGGAAGCATTTTGAATAAGACAATCATAGTTTATACAATCAAAAAAACCATCTATGATTATAAGAAAATAATTAAATAATTCCGTCAATATAGAAAATATCAAAACCAAACAAAAAGATTCCTATAATCCCATATTTAGTGATCGACAATTTAAATTCAATTTCAAACACAAAACAAAACCATTATGATTATAAGAAAATAATTAAATAATTCCGTCAATATAGAAAATATCAAAACCAAACTAAAAGATTCCTATAATCCCATAGTTAATGATCGACAATTTAAATTCAATTTCAAACACATTAAACAAAACCATTATGATTATAAGAAAATAATTAAATAATTCCGTCAATATAAAAAATATCAAAACCAAACTAAAAAATTCCTATAATCCCATAGTTAGTGATGGACAATTTAAATATGTTTTCAAACACATTAAACAATCCCGTCAATATAGAAACAATATAAACCAAACTAAAACAAGATTTCTATAATCCCATAATTATAGAAACAAATTAAATTACATTCCTATGATAAAGCAACCAATATATCAGTTTCCTAAAATATAGCATTCAATAAATTAAAATATTGTTTAATCTACTGATATATTACTTTCGATTACCCCACTATAACAAATTATACTCATTTGTTTCATCGACTAATGTTTCCAAACAAATTATTATCATCAAATTTAAATATTAGGAAAAATAAAAAGAAAAACAATTATTGTTAGATTAGGAAATAATCGACTGATCAAATTCTACATAGCATAAAATGTGGAGAAATATACAACATACTTAATAATATCATCAATTTTTTCAAAATTATATAATCTTAAAAAACAATTACATTTTATGTAAATTTAAAACTTATATAATCTTAAAAACAAATTATATCTTATGTAAACCCAAATTTGTAGTCAAACACCCTTAAAAACATATCTATCCTATATTGTTTTTAAAAAGTTTAGATATTTAAGTTGTCAAAATCTTTTGTTTGGATCTTCCCAACTAAAAAAATCAATATAAAAAAATCTATAAAAAAAATTGTACATATATAACAGCTTAATCAATAAAATACTAACCATATTTGAGATCTTTTAAATATTTAGCAATACAAAACTTCAGAATCCTGTACTTTGGGACGATTAATTCTGTACTTTGGGACGATTATTTTAAAATTTCCAAGTATTTTTTTAATAGCATGTATATGGTGTTATTTATAAAACAAATCTAATCTTATTGGAAATAATGGGTACGAGACGAGAGCCGGTAATTCAAAAAAATAAAATATTATCCAAACTATTTTCATAAAAACCATAATGAGAAATAAAAGTAACGAAAGGAGATCATAAAATCAAGAAACTAAATTCAATTTCAATTTTCAAATATCAAATAACATGTATGATACATGAACATGAAATTTGAATTGTTAAATTTAGTTTTAACTTTTCAATTTTATTTCAAATATCGGAACATGAAATAACAGGTATGGGTAATTTGAAACATAAAAAATATCATCTAAACTATTCATGATAGAATATGGGACGAAAATTTTGAGTAACGTGAATTTAAGAAGAACATATGGAGACATACTATTTACTAATATGGATTACAGGAAATGTATTTTTTGCGGGTTAAAATATTTTAATCTGTATTGGGTTAAAAATATTTTGAGTGTGGAACATGCATAGCGGACGTGTTTGATCACGTTAACAAATATATTTAGTCCATCCGGGACCAGATGTTTATTTTTATGTTTGATAGCTCACGGTTCACAGTCAATCTTGATCCACTATCATGTCGATCCGACATTCACAAAAGCAAACCAATATTAGTTTATGTTATAAATGCTATAGCAAATAAATATATCTACAAATAAACCCTACATTTATGTGTAAGTCTAAATCGTTGACCCATTTTCTTATATGTTTGACTAAAATATACAATCTCAAATGGGTAAATAATTAAAATGCTTATGGGATGGAAAAACATGACATATTAGGACGCACGGGACAAAATTTATGTCCCGAAATTGACAAACCACATTTCTTTTACTATTTTTTAAAGGTACAACTGTCTTTAATAAAACCAAATTGTATCGTTCTTTTTGTTTAACCTAATTTAAAAACAAATCAAATATTGAATTGGTACGGTTTTAGATTATAAATGTTAATAACATTCCTAAAATTTACGTTTACAAACATAATCCCGTACGTACATAATATATTTCAAAATTTAATAACAAATTTTGTTTTGAAATCAACCCCGCACGTACGTGCGGGTCATCATCTAGTAAATAGTTTAAAACTAAAACACATGCATTTGTCCATGTAATAATACTTATGGGTCACTGACTCATTTATTACATAAATGAATAAAGAAGGAATGACATGTATATCAATCTGTTCGTATTGTACAATACGTACCACAAATTTAAAATGCATCGTTGGCATAAGATCATTATTTCGAGTATAGAAATAGTTGATATATTATTCCCTTGTGGTGAATATAATAAAATAAATTGAAAAAGATTAACCCAAAAATCGTTTTTCCTTTCTTTCTAAAACACCTAATCAAATTTTCAATGCCAAGTTTTTAATCAATTTCTTTCAATATGTTTATAAGACATGTAAGTCATTCAAATTTTATATGACATATATTTTCGAACATAAATAATTTATTAATTTTCATTTTGAATTTCCTTACACGCAACCAATATTTGAATAGCCATTAGAATATTAAATAATATAAATATTTTTGGATTCTTAATTAGACAAATACAACGTCGATCTCTCGTACTTTATATAAATACTGGATAGTTTTATAAATTTTTCTTTCACAAAAAAAAAACAAACAATGTTTTAAATTTTTTTTATACATGACCATTTTTTCTTGTAATATCTGCCATGTCATAACTAGGTAGTAAGTGGTTAGAGCATCCTTAATACTGATATCTTAGGTGGATTAAAATTTAAATTAAATCAATAAACATACTTATTTAGTAAGATAACATATCTTACCCATTGATTTATATCTTGCATAAGATATGGTATCTTACTAATTAAGCATATTTATTTATTTAATTTAAATCTAAATTCACCTAAGATATCACTTAAGATATCAGCATTAAGGATGCTCTTAGAATATAGTTGACGACTGATCTGGATGACCCTAAATAATTTGTGAGGTACTCATGGGGAAAACGGGAAAAATCAACCCAAACTATTTCCCGAAGGTATTTTCATACTCAAACTCGCGTACTCTAAATTTTACAACCCAAACCAGCTTTAAATTCAAATAACCAACCTGAACTATATCAAATTTTGTTAATTTCAACCTCGACGTTAACAGTATCCCTGCCCATCTTGAAGATTTGGACAATTAAGCTTAAGCCTAAGCTTAATTTCTCTTAGTTTTTACAGAAGCTTAAGCTTGATTGTCCAAATCTTCAAGATGGGCAGGGATACTGTTAACGTCGAGGTTGAAATCGACAAAATTTGATGTGGTTCAGGTTGGTTATTTGAATTGAAAGCTGGTTTGGGTTGTAAAATTCAGAGTACGCGAGTTTGGGTATGAAAATACCTTCGGGAAATAGTTTGAGTTGATTTTCCCCGTTTTCCCGGTACTCATGGTATTTTGACATGTTTTTAAGAGGAAAATGAACAAGATCTCAAGCTAATAGTCTTCTTGATAAAATATTTCAGAATCTAATTACATTTTTTGAGCTTAATTATAAAATGGAATAAGTGGCAATTTAATACATTTTTATAATTATAAAATTGATACACTCACTAATTACAATAAGAACCCCCCCCCTCCGTACTTCTAATTTTTGTCTTCAATGATATGTCATTGTGTCTCTCTTTTCGCATACCCTCATTTTTTTTGTTTATCCGGGATTTTTTATATATTTTACGTTGCCCTTGAATCTAATAATTAAAATTATCCATCAATTGGTTCACCAAAAAAAAAAATCCATCAATAAAAAATATTTCAAAAAATTTAGATATATTATATCTATATTTTTTTCTCTATAATTTGACATGAATTTTGTTTAATGAATTCAAAAATATTACATGTACATTTTTACGCGTACAGTTCATTGAGTATATAGTTGTATATACTCAATATAGTTCTATATGTACCATTTTTAAGTGTAAAATCTGCAATTTTTCATGGGCATATACCTAAACTTGGATTCCATTTTTTGTCTTTAAGTGACAATGAAAATGGAGAAGCTCATTATGGAACAAACGCATGTCTTATAATAATACAATCTACATTTGGAATAATTATCAAAATCGCAAACAATATAAAAAAATTTGGATTCTCAATTAGACAAACACAACGTGGATGTTTAATTGATTCATTGTTAATCTAAATGTTGGATAAAAAATTTCGAATTGTTTCTTAACAAACAAACAAACAAAAAGTTTACATATTATTTGTTTAATTTGTTATATATACTGGCGTATTACAAATGGGCATATATTAGATAGATATAGCTAGGCATGACTATGGTTATAGTTAATGCGGTTACGGTTTATTAACCACAGGTTAACGATCATTTTCTTTAACCATAACCTTAATTATTATATATATGGTTAAGACGATTACGGTTATATACGGTTACACTTAATTATGGTTACAGTTAATTACGGTTACGGTTAAATACAGTTACGGTTATTTGATGATTATAATATAGTTAACATCATAGTTTGAATTTTATATTTTCTTACTTTTATAATAAAATTTTAAATGATGATATATTCAAATAATATTTATTTTAAAATATGAAATATATTTAATTATATAGTTCAAATATTTTATAGTAAATTAGTTAAATCAATGAACTTTATTTAATCAAACAAGCTTACAAATTATTAAATTAATGGTCATAAGGCTATAAAATAACTAAATTAATTTATCTTTTCCATTTGATTAATGAAAATAAGTAATATAGTGGATTAAATTTACTAGTTAACACATTAAACCATTTAAGATACTATTTCAATGAGATAATTTATTTTTAAAATTTAACCGTACGGTTAATTATGCGGTTAATAATAAGGTTAACCAACTGTTTTGATACGGTTATGGTTGATAACGGTTACGGTTACCAACCGTAAGTGATTTATTTTTACGGTTATCGGTTACGGTTTTTAACAATATTACACGGTTAAAGTTTGGTAACGGTTAAAGAACAGTCCAATTACTGTTAGAAATACGGTTAAGGTTAAGTTTTTGTCGTACCTAGGTATAGCCAGTGATAATCAAACTCTGACAGTTCCTAACAAGAGTAACTCCAAATATTGTCATCCTCATCCTCCATATCTTCATTTCAGTGATTTGAAACTTCGTTTTTTCTTTTCTTTCTCTTGCGAGCAATGTTTTTGTAAACTAAGACGAAGCGATACAAGTTTTATAGGACGTTTTGAGATCATACACCAGCCGTTTATAAACAAACATCTTTGCAACAAATTATAATCTGTCTTATTTTTATAAATCTTTCCAATGTAGCAATAACATGTCCAAACTTACATTAATATTGTAATCATCTTCTTCTTGTAGTATGATTTCATAGCTCTATATGATGGTCGATGGAGTACATGTAACGCCCGTGTCTGGAAATCCGGGTGGTGTTGATCGACACCAAGGATGGGTGTCGATCGACACTAGTAATTTTTGGATTCGACGGTTTAAGTTTTAAATCGTCGGCTCAATTGGGTTTGGTTTGGGGGAAACCTAGGGTGAATTAATGGCTTAAAGGTGCGCTGTAGTCTTTGGTCGCTTTGTGAAGGTTGAGAGAAAACAGAGAGTGAGTGTGTTTTTTTTGGTGCCTTTGAGTGAGTTTTTGGAGAGATCAAAGCTTGTTCTTGGTGGTTTAAGGCTAGTAGAGGCTATTTCCGTGCTGTGTGGTGTTAGGAGAAGCAGATTTTCCTTGTTCTTCCATGTTTTTGTTGCTGTTCAATCTTGTTAAAGGTGAGTGCATGGCCAAGCCTTATCTAAGCATGTTTGATCATTGTTTTGGGTGTTTTGATGATTGTTTGATTGATTTCTCTTCAGGTGTGGGAGCACGGATCACAGGGTGGCGAGCTCCCCAAAGAAGGGCGAGCCGTGGGTGGATACATGTGTCTGTTACCACTGTAGAGAGACGGGGCACATCAAGACGAGGTGTCCTAAGATGCAGCAGATAGCGGTAGCAGAGGTGCAATCGGTGATGCAGCCAGTGGTGCAGCAGTCGGGAGGGCAGCCTTTGGCTCAATTGGGAGTACCGCCGGTGATCGAGGGATCACGGGGTTACTACCGTGGAAACAGGAGAGCCAAGCACTGGACGGCCGATCACAGGTTTAGTTATGTTTCCTTCTGTTGTTTTAGAATATGTTTTCTTTTCTTGTGATTTTGTTGTGGGCGGTCTTAGTGAAAAGGATTTGTGTAGGGACACTGTTGGTGGGCAGATTCTTGTCCCACGTGATGTTTGATTCTGGAGCTACAAATAGTTTCATTACCCTGGAGTACACGGCGAGTGGTAACATCCGTGGAGATGTTGGTTATTTTGGAGCCGTTAGAGTCGCATGAGGTGCGTTCTTAGCGGTTCAAGGACGGGCTGGTGGTGTGGATGTGCAGATTGCTGGAGAGTCGATGTACATTAGTCCGGTGGAGTTGTAAGATGTTATTCTGGACATGGATTGGTTGGATCGGCATAGAGTTCATATGGATTGTCACCGAGGGAGAGTCTACTTTGAGCGGCCCAGACCGAAGTTGTACTATCAGAGTGTGAGACTGATTTCGGGGAGTCTAGTGATTTCGGCATTGCAGGGAGAGAAAATGATTCGAAAGGGGCGGGAGGCCAACTTGGCGACGATTGTAATGCTAAAAATTGTTGGAGAGGTAGCGGTGGATAAGATCCGGGTGGTCCAGGAGTTCGAAGATGTGTTTCAGTCGTTGAAGGGGTTACCACCATCTCGGTATGATCCCTTCACGATTGAGTTAGAGTCCGGGACAACGTCGTTGTCTAAGGCCCCGGATGGCTTCAGCGGAGATGGCTGAGCTGAAGAAGCTGTTGGAGGATCTGCTGGGTAAGGGTTTCACTGTGGGGAGCACCAGTGTTGTTTGTTAAGAAAAAAGATGGGAGTTTCCAGCTGTGTATCGATTACTGGGGACATTCGAGTCACGGTGAAGAATAAGTATTCTCTACCGCGGATTGACGAATTATTGGATTAGTTGAGGGGAGCTACGTGATTCTCTAAGATTGATTTGGCGTCGAGGTACCATCAAATTTCTATCGAGGAGGCGGATATCTGTAAGACGACGTTCAGGATGAGGTATGGGCATTATGAGTTCGTGGTGATGTCTTCGGGTTGACTAATGCACCAGCGGTGTTTATGAGGTTGATGAACAGCGTGTTCCAAGCGTTTCTGGATGAGTTTCTTATCATTTTCATCGACGATATTCTGATGTATTCTAAGAGTCCTGAGTAGCATGAGGGACACTTGTGGGTAGCGTTGGAGAAGTTGCGGGAGCAGAAGCTATATGATAAGCTTAGCAAGTGCAGTTTTTGGCAGAGAGAGATGAGTTTTCTGGGTCGTCTTGTGTCTGTAGAGGGAGTTTATGTGGATCCAGAGAAGATCCAGGCCATCAGGGATTAGCCTAGACTGTAGAATGCCACGGAGATTCAGAGTTTTCTGGGATTGGCAAGTTACTACCGACGGTTTGTGAAGGGCTTTGCCAGCACAGCTCAGCCGATGACCAAGCTGACGGGGAAGGATGTTCCTTTCGTGTGGACTCCTGAGTGTGAGCAGGGTTTTGCTAAGCTCAAGGAGATGTTGACGAGTACGCCGGTATTGGCTTTACCGGAGCAGGGGGAGCCGTATGTGGTGTACACAGATGCTTCGGGAGTTGGTTTGGGTTGTGTGTTAATGCAGCATGGTAAAGTGATTGCTTATGCTTCGCGGCAGTTGCGGAAGCATGAGGGCAGCTATCCTACTCATGATTTGGAGATGGCAGCGGTAGTCTTTGCTCTGAAGGTCTGGAGATCTTATCTGTATGGGGCGAAGGTTCAAGTGTTTACAGATCATAAGAGTCTGAAGTACATATTCACGCACCCTGAGTTGAACTTGAGGCAGAAGTGTTGGATGGAGTTGGTTGGAGACTATAATCTGAAGATAGCCTACCATCCCGGTAAGGCTAATCTGGTTGGAAATACTCTGAGCAGGAAGCGGGCGCTCGAGGGTAGGATATGAAGACCTTGGTGGGAGAACTTAGCACTTTGCGGTTGTGTGCTAGGGTTAGAAGCAGCTAACCGAGCAGATCTTCTGACAAAAGTTCGAGCGGCTCAAGAGAAGGATGCGGGGCTGGTTAATGCTTCTAAGAATACTGAGTCTGAGTATCAGGTGGCAGCCAATGGGCGGGTTTGTGTGCCCAAGGATGAAGATTTGAGACGGGATATCTTGAGCGAGGCTCATGCGAGCATGATGTACAAAGATCTGAAGAGGTACTATCATGGGTTAGGATGAAGAAGGACGTGGCTAAGTGGGTATTTGAGTGTGATGTGTGTCAGCTAGTGAAGGCTGAACATCAGGTGCCAAGTGGACTAATGTGGACTCTTCCCATTCCAGAGTGGAAGTAGGATATGATCACGATGGATTTTGTGGTGGGTTTGCCAATGTCTCGGTTCAAGAATGCCATTTGGATTATTGTGGACCGTTTGACCAAGTCTGCACATTTCTTGGCTATCAAGAAGACTGATGGAGGGGCAGTTTTAGCTAAGAAATATGTGCAGGAGATTGTGAGACTTCATGGAGTACCGGCTAGTATTGTGTCATACCAAGATTCGAAGTTCACTTCTGCGTTCTGGAGAGCTTTCCAGAAGGAGATGGGCACTAAGGCGCATATAAGTACGGTTTACCATCCTCAGACAGACGGGCAGTCTGAGCGGACCATTCAGACACTTGAGGATCTGTTGAGGATGTGTGTGTTGGATTGGGGTGGTCAGTGGGCAGATCACTTGAGTTTGGTGAAGTTTGCCTATAATAATAGCTACCAAGCGAGTATTGGGATGGATCCTTATGAGGCGATGTATGGAAGGTCATGACGGACACCTCTATGTTGGACTCAAGTGGGGGAGATGAGCATTTATGGTGCAGATTTTGTTAATGAGACTTTAGAAAAGATTCGGGTTCTGAAGTTGAACATGAATGAGGTGCAGGATCGGCATAAGTGTTATGCTGATAAGTAGCGCAAGGAGTTGGAGTTTGAGGTTGGAGATATGGTGTATCTCAAGATGGCGATGTTGCGTGGTCCTAATAGGTCCCTTGCCGCGACTAAGCTAAGTCCGAGGTTTATGGGTCCTTTCAGAATTGTGGAGCGGGTTGGACCGGTGGCTTATCAGTTGGAGTTACCTGAGGTTATGCATGCATTTCATAAGGTGTTCTATGTGTCGATGCTGAAGAAGTGTCTTCATAAGGATGATGAGGTGTTGGCTAAGATTCCGGCAGATCTTCAGCCTAGCATGACTTTAGAGGCGAGACCGGTGAGGGTTCTCGAGAGGCGGGTAAAGGAACTTCGGCGTAAGAAGATTCCTTTGATGAGAGTCCAGTGGGACTGTGATGGAGTCTTGGAGGAGACTTGGGAGCCAGTGGCCAGGATGAAGGCAAGGTTCCGGAAGTGGTTTGACAAGCAGGTCGAGGAGTAGACCGTTGGCTTGTTTTGTTTTGAGTTTGTTATTGGTTGTATCTCGGTTGTATTTTCATTTTGGTGTAATGATTATGACATTTGAGATTAATAAGATGAGTATTTCTTGGATTTGACTTATTGTGTCATGTGTAAGAGAAATATGTGAGAGTTTCTAAAAATAAATAGTGTCGGGTTTGACGGTTCTATTTTTAGAAAGTTTTGGGATTGTGGTAGATGCTATAAGGGAACCACATGAGGTATATCTGATCGAGAGATATGCTCGGGGGCGTTTAAACTTATTTGCTCGGATATGATGTGATGGCCTCGGATGACGATTCGAGAGCACGCTTAAGGGTGACGACACGAGAGCGAGCGTGAGACTTCTAGGATACCGTAGCTTGAAGGCTGGTGGTCTAATAGTGAGTCGGTACGACTTGAAGGTTGCAACCTGAGAGCGGGGGAGTGGTGAGATTTCTTGGATACCGTAGTCTAAGGCTGAGGCTTGAGAACGAGCCAGTATAATTCATGAGTTGCGACCTGTGAACGGGGGAGGTGGGTGTGTATGAGAAAATAGGGTCTTGAACGTGAGTATATTGGATTAGATTGGTGCCTCAGAGAGGTCAGTGGTGGGCTGACGGACGGTGTTGAAGGATTCGAGGACGAATTCATGTTAGTGGGGGAGAATTGTAACGCCCGTGTCTAGAAATCTGAGTGGGGTCGATCGACACCAAGGATAGGTGTCGATCGACACTAGTAAATTTTGGATTCGATGGTTTAAGTTTTATATCGTCGGTTCAATTGGGTTTGGTTTGGAGCAAACCTAGGGCGACTTAAATGCTTAAAGGTGCGCCGTTTTTCTCATTTGAGAGTCTTTGGTCGCTTTGTGAAGGTTGAGAGAAAACAGAGAGTGAATTTGTTTCTTTTGGTGCCTTTGAGTGAGTTTTTGGAGAGATCAAAGCTTGTTCTTGGTGGTTTAAGGCTAGTAGAGGCTAGATCAGTGCTGTGTGATGTTAGGATAGGCAGATCTTCCTTGTTCTTCCCTGTTTTCGTTGCTGTTCAATCTTGTAAAAGGTGAGTGCATGACCAAGGCTTATCTAAGCATGTTTGATCATTGTTTTGGGTGTTTTGATGATTGTTTGATTGATTTCTTTGCTTGTTTGGCTGTTTATGTGATGAATGATCCCTGTGAAACCCTTTGGAGACTCGCTCATATCATGTAGGTGATTTAGAGAGGAGATCCAATGAGAAACGCAGCTGGAGCGTCTGCAGAGAGTCGGTGTCGATCGACACCAGTAGTGGGTGTCGCTCGACACCAACGTTTTGTTTCGCGAGGATAGCTGCAACTCACGAATGGAGTGTCTTAGTCCGATATCGATCGACACCCAAAATAATATTATTGAATTGTTTGGTTAATGGAATTGTTTTTGTTAGATTTTGGTTAAGTTTTCTGCTGGTTAATTGTCGATTGGTCTGGTTTAATTGTTGTAACTAATTGGAGTTTGTTTAGTTGGTTGATTTAAATAGGTTAATATGGTTTGCATGTCATAAAAAAAAAAATTGGATGGTTTTCGGTACATATCCATAAATTGACCAACGATATATATCATCATATAAGTTTAATTAATAGTTTATATTGTAGAGGACCCAAAGATTTAATGAGTCGGGCCTTCTCTGCTAGTAATCTCAAAACCGGGCACGTGACATTGATGCAACAAGTATTAAATTAATGTCTTCGTTGTTGTAATTAGTAAATTGATTTCAGTGATGAATAAATTTTTATTTAAAAATGATGAGAGATTACAAAAGCAAGCCTCTAGCAATAGCTTGATTTGTCTTGAAATCAGTAGTTTCATAAACCGGAAGCTCTTTTAAGTACCGTCCCATACCGATCCTGTAACTATCGAGCTCGAACAGATCAGAACTTGAGTAACTCCAAACATCATCCTCATCTTCGTTACCTTCGTCTCTGTTACTTGTCACATAATCCTTCAAACCTATCTTTCTTGTGACACAAGTCAACTCAGTTTGATGAACTTTGGTCTTAATCTCTTCTTTCAGCGACGTCACTACTCTTTCGATACTCTTCTTAGCAATACGTTCTGAGATCGGTTTTTGAGTATAGTCTCTGCAGTCTCCATCAATGGTTACTCTAACGGGATAGAATCTGATGGACCTTTCCAACTTCTTGCAGCAGTTGTTGTTGTTGGTTTTATGTTTTATTCGACTGAAGCAAGATCTTGGAGAAGAAGACTTCACGTCGGTGGTCTTACCGACAGAACAAAGCTTCACTTTCTTGGCGTTAGATTGGAAGATCGAGTTGAGGAAACTAGTAAGACGAGCTCCAGGAGACAAAAGCTGCTTTGATTTCTTTAGCTCCTCATGCATCTTCACGGCTTTAACCTTTTTATCATCACCTGATTTATTGCCTTGCTCCACAAACTTACTCGGTCTTCGTTTTGTTCGATATGATTCTGCCTCAGAAGATGAAAAAGCAGAGGAATCAGAGGTGTTAGTGGTTGTGGTGCTACTTCTGGCGTAAAGCCAGTGTTCTTCATCCATGATTGCTCTTCGAAGAGTTGTGAGCTTATCATCTTTCTTGGTTGGTGATGGTGATGATGTTGATGATGAAGATACATTTTCGTCGTTGTTGCTATTGATGGTTCCTCCTCTTAGGTCACTTTGAAGGCCGTCTGATTCATCGATAGAACGATATATAGAATCAAGAATAGAGGAAGAGAAAGAAGGTGTTCGTTTTTTCTGAGGAAAAGCCATGAGAGAGCAGAGATCTCAAAGGGATCAATTGATAACAGAGTATTTATAGAGAGATAACAGCTCAACTGTGTTTTTGTCTGCTAAGAGAATATCAAAACCTGACAAGACATGTTTATTAGCAGTGTAAATGAATAAGAGTACTAGCTTGTAATATTAGGATTAATATATAGTTTGAAAAAGCTGTGAATTGTGTGGCAATAGTGATTAGGGCTTGTGGAGAGAAGACAAAGGAGAGTGGAGATGTCTGTGGGAAGAAGACAAAAGCTGGTCAAGTGAGCAGACACGCTTTGTGGTGTTTTGTTTCTGAGAGACTTCCTCATCAGACACATGAGGAGAGAGAGACAGATATGTATATTAATGCGTGCGGGCAATTATTAGAAGCAATTGGGAGTGTGTGATACTGTTACCTCTTTTATTTTTATTTTTATATACATTTATCTATTTTCTTGTCAATGGATGGGTTTTACACTTTGTTTTTAAATTTCGGGTTTATGTTCTTTTTCGATATGGTTTTGTTATGTTTGTAGCTTATGATACTCTTAGCCTTTTGGGAGAAATTTCTATTTCTGCTAGCTTAGACTCCGATAACATTTTCATTGTTCGTCGGCTTAAGTTTCCTCTTTTGAGCTTTGTATTTCACTCATGTATTCCATCTAAGTTTTAATAAAATTCCAGTTGACAAAAAAATGATGTGTTTTACGTTATCACTTTTCTTCTTCTTCTAAACACATTTAAGTTAAGGGTGAATTGGCAAAATAGACAGATTTTTTTATAAATGGAGCTACTCTTAGGTTTTTAGACAGTTTACTATTCCTAATTGGTATAACTTTGTTGTGACTACTCCACTAATATAACTTATATATATATATATATATATATATATATTACAATTATTTACACACATATATATATGTTATAGTGTTTTTGACTAGTTTGGCTTTGCTGTTGTAATCTTACTTTGGTTTTAGTTGAGAATAATAATACTCTAATTAACAAAAAAAAAAATTAAGTATGGGAAAAATGTCATAAAAATCCCGAACTTTCAAATTTGGGACGATTAAATCCTGAAATTTAAAGAAGTCATTTTAATTACAAAGTTTTGTTGACTTCACTTATTTAAGCATGACATTTAATTTTTCTTAAAAATTTGAAGATGTGGTTAACTATATGTGAGCTGCTTCTGATTAGCCTAAATGACCATGTTTTCTTCCTCCATGGGTCCGCGCTATGGAAACAATTCAACAAGAAGTAAAGAGAATTTGTGGATTTTTCTAGGGTTAGGGAGTTCGATTTGTGAATTATGAATCGATTTTGGGATTTAGTTTCTTCAGTTTGTTAAATGACATTCAGTTTGTTAAATGACATCGTTTTGTGATTTGAAACGGAAGCAACTCACGTATAGTTAATCCCGTCTTTGCAATTTTAAGAGAAACTAAACGTCGTGTATAAATCGACTAAGTCAACAAAACTTAGCTATTTTATGGAAAAGTCAACAAAACTTTGTGATTAAAATGACTTCTTTAAAGTTCGGGATTAAATCACCCCAAATTTGAAAGTTCGGGAATTTTATGACATTTTTTCCAATTCAGTATATGGTAAATGAACAAATATTCTATGATTTTTTTTTTCTTTTCGTAAAGGCTTCGTAATATTATTCATGAGTTTTGGTTATACAGAATAGTACATTTTATTTTATGTAACACAATTAGATTTTTTATTATTATTAGTTTTGTGGGTTACACTTTGAAATTTCTTATATTTGAATTGGGTTTTCAATTTGGTTTCTTTAGGTTTTGTATCGGATTGATGTCATAAACAAATGATAAACCAAGAAATTTGTATTATGGATTTCGATATGGGAACTGAAGTTGCGATATGGGGCTTGAGGCTTCGAACTTTAAAAATGGGTGGAAACTGGAGTTTAACTTTCATTTTAAGTGGACTGAGATCGAGATAAAAATGTGTGTGGTTGTGATGCTATATGAAAGTTAATGAGGGGACACAAATCGTTTTCCCTCTAATTTTTTATTTTTACTTTGAGAAACTTTTGCGGTTTTTGTAAATTTAATCATTTTTTGTGTATTTCACTTATAAAAACACAAATGAAACTATATTAATATTCTCGTCGAATAGTAAATATATAAGATTATAAAATGTAAATAGTAAATAAAATAGAAATCTAGTAATTATTTTGTAACTAAATTAACATTACAGAAAAGTTTCCCATTGCAGCATGGGATACTCTCTAGTTTATTCTTATAAGCAGATTACATTTTCTGGTTTTTGTGTATTTACTTACAAAGAAAAAAAAATACAATGATAAATATTTTTTTCACTTATTATTTAATGTGAAATAACTTATATTGTTACTATCCACAATTAGCTACTCGATATTCTCATCTTGGCCTACAGACAAGAAATAGTGGTGAGTAATAAACTACTAAGTGAGTGAATCTTTTCCGTCCCCTTAAAAATACGATGACACAAATTCTAACTTTAAACCACAATCATCAACCACTCAAAAATTGACACTAGAATCATATAGTCCACATCACTATGCACATCTATAACACATAAAATTCATTAGTAAGAGTTTCACATCACTATTCACAACATACAAAATTCATTCTTGCCACTAGCAAGATTTCCAAATCAATAACAAATTTGATTATAGAACATATACTTTTACTGGGTACGTTAACCAATTATTGAGCTACAACAAACCAGTCAATTTATTGCAAACCATATTCACTATTCATCATCCAAAGATGGTAATCACATAGGTAACATCTATGAACTTCTTTCAGTTAATTACTTGGGAAGGAATTTTGGCGATGGCATTTGCTGTATGTAGGACTTTAGCAATCCCATTGTCGATTTGCCATTTATGTCCACTCGAAAAGACAATATAAGCCTTTATCTTGCTTTGCTTTTTGTATTTGAAATTTATTTTTTTTAGAAAAAAAATTAAAAAACTATTATACCATCTCTAGTAGAGTATTTTAGACAGTTACACTTTGTTATTATAATAATAAATATAAAAAAGTAGTAGAGAGAGAAAGGAACGTTACTCAACACTTGTCTATCATCTATTGGTTCGTTTATTAAAAAAATAAAAACAAAAATATATAATTAAAATATAATTATTTAATTGGTTTTGGGAAATTGTGGGTGTGTCACCAGTGGAGATGCTCTTAGCCGTCGTCTCTCTTGGTGGATGGAACAACACGAAGCTTTTGGATTTATGTCGTTTTCCTTCTAAATTTATGTCGATTACTTTGGGAGAGAGGTTTACTACAGTAGATGAAATCCGGGGTAAAGAATACAAACCCCTGTTGCAATTTGTTTCCCACCATCACAATTTGATTTTGGGTCAGCAACAATGGCTCTGTCTATTTACTAGATTCTCCTCCTTGGGTTTTGCATGTCCTGGCCGTCGCAAATTTCCAGCATGATTTAGGTTCTGATACCCATTGCTCGCTTTGTGTTGTCTCAATTTCGATAGGTTTCTGAGTTGCTGTCTGGTTGGATACCCATTTATCGCTGTTGTTGTCTCCATTTTGATAGGTTTTCGCCCATTACATAGCTTTCAATTTGTTTCTTGCTCCTGTAATTGCTTAATGATTTGTTGATTAATATATTATGCTCAATTTTCCGTCTTTTATGCAGCTTTTGTTCTTCACAAATGGATTCACTTGGGATTGACGGCTCACCCGTTTCTCAGCCAGGTTCAGCAGTACCCTTTTTGCCTATTTTATAGTTTTGTTTATGTTATTACTGTCCTAACCTGTGCATTACGCGTGATATTCTTCCCTACTTGGTTTCTGCTTCCATCCAAGAATTGATGGTAGTTTTGTATGTAGTTGATGGTGTTTCGCATGAATGTTTAGTTTAGTTTTGCTGACGTTTCCTGTTCTTAAGTTTTACTCACCTGATGCACTAAGTTCTCTTTCCTTTATATCTATTAGGTGTACCCTGACTCCCCGTCTTAAACTCGTCTTGTTTGCTTTCATTGTCTTCTTCCTTCTGTATACTCATTTTAACTTCTTCTTGCGCTTTAGTTGCCTCACGCCGTCCATGTTGTTTTATGCTTGGGTTGCCTATCATCCGTGTTTTTAGGGTTTAGCTACCTTTCCTGGTTACCGTCGTTGTTGTTTTATGCTTAGGTTGCCTATCATATGTGTATTTAGGGATTAGCTAAATACGTATGCACTGATTGCTTTCTTTGCACTGTCCCATTTTAGTGTCTCAGCCCCTACCAACAATTTATTTTTCCGTTCTGCCTAGGCTTGCTACTCGACCAGATCTTCGCAGCAAATTGTTATCCTAGCCATGCAATCTGCATTAACTGTTCCTCCAATCATAAATATTTCATAGACGTTTTGCAGATTCTTGAATGCTTGCCAAAGTTGGAAAAATTGTTGGCATCTCCACTTGGTTCTTTGTTTTTATTGCCAGTTTGTCAATGTTCTTTGTCTGTTCAGTTGGTCCATCAACTGTTGTGTAGGCAGCTTCATACATCTAACCCTGAAGAATGTTGATTCGTGTTTGGTGGACAGCCTTTGCGTTTCTCGTTGTCTGAATTCAATGAGGTTATTGGATTGTCGTGTTTTCCTTTCACTGCGCAAGCTGAACTTTCTGCAAAAAAAATCCATGTTGATGGTAGCTCTCCATATTGGTACACACTAATTGGTGGTACACTTGGTTCTGTAACGGTAAAGGCCCTCGTCACTCAGTTGAAGGTAGAGCCGCATATGCCATCATGGCGCAAGTTTCAGATAGCTCTTGTTGTCATTGTTGAAGGAATTATGCTCTGGCGGAACCAACCTGTTAAACCATCTGTTGAGATACTTGAAATGGTTAAAGATACCCTTGGGGCCGCCACTCATTCCAGCGCTTGCTTTGAATGGTTAAGCATGGTGTCTATATTGAAGATACCTCTTCACTTACTAGGAAGCTTAAAGAATCATCACTTGATGTCCATGGTTTCCCTCTTGCTCTCCAGTTGTTTGCTTTTTAAGTAATACCATCATTGGTTACATATCTCCCTCATTGTCAAGATCGTCGTACCTTCTTGGACAACCGTATCTCATGCCTTCCTAAGAGCAAATCATGCCATTGCTCTAACATCCTCTGTGTTGAAACTGATCCAGAGGTGATTTTCCCTCCATCGCCCATCAGTATTCTCTTTACTTACTTATGCTTTCTCTAACCTTTTTCCACGTGTACTATGTAGCTATCTCTTGTGCGTCCAGCTCTTCGTGCGCTTCCATGTCCCTCAGACAAGGATGAAGACCCAAGAGTTGTACACCTGGAGAGGCTTCTTTTCTCGGGCTTTACCTTCTTAGCAATACACTAGTCTGGTGGGGATTCATCTTGGCCTTCACTGTATTATTCTAGGAAACGAAAAAATGTTATATCACCCTCTCAAAATTCCACTTCTGGGCAACACCACGTTAGCTCTATATTAAAACCCTGTTCAAGCTGTGCGCCGGCCACACACTGCTGATGTTAGTGCCATCGTTGAAACCAAACTCCGAGATTTTAAGATTTCACTACTAGTTAAGGTCAGTGATCTTTTACCGAACACACATCATACAAGTAAATACGCACCATGTAATATTAATGTTTCTTCTCCCTTTACTAGAGGCATTGCTCCCTCAGCAGCTAGAGTAATACGCTCTAGATGTGCTGGTATGCGTATGAAATTATTGTCTGTGTGTTCTTCTAGCCACATTTCCTCTACATCCCTTCATCATGAAGACTCATCTTCTCTTCACAGTCTCCATCTCAGTAAACAAAATTTGCTTTCTCGCACAAAGCCACTTCCTTTGCTTATTCTCACATCCTCTGAAAGTTCGCTCGCCTCTCCTCTAGAAAATGAAAATAACGAACCTACGGTAATGCCTTTCTTTCAAACTGAATCTTGTTTCCCAGCCTTTTTTTCTTCCCTGTAGCATATTTAATGTTGTGTTTACTATTTTCTTCACTTGTTTTGGCCTCCTAGGGTTGTAAACCTTTGGTCCCCGGTAGAAAAGCTCCTTATACTTGTATTCCTTCCTCTAGTACCCTCACCCATCTCGGCACTTGTACAGAGATGTCAAAGAAAAAGGTCTGTTTTCCTACATTTTACTGTTTTTACATCACATACACACTCTCTTCCTCACTCCTACACTGGGAAACCATTTAACTGGTTTTGACATAAAATACCATGTCTCTGATTTTCTTTGATACAAAAAGTTGCTGCTTCTACCTCGTCTGCAATTCAACGTCCTACACAGCATTTACTTCCCTCTTCCGTGACATCTCATAAGGCAGTTACCGGTGTAGCTTCACAATTCTTCTCTTCAACTGCTTCATCCACTCATGAGGTATGTTATTCTTACTAATTCCTTGTCCCTTCCTGCGTACTGTTGTATTCCTATGAATACGCTGTTGTAATTGTTATTTGGTTCAGATTATCCCAAATGAAGTTACATCTCATGCCAGCCCGCATGCCATTAATATATCTTTAGATAATTCAAACGTGGGTTCTGCAAATACATTTGTGATTCCTCCTCCTCAACATAGTGCATTGGTTTCAACTTTAACCTCACCAAAGGCAAGTTTCAGAAAGAACAAACATCTGGTTTTCACCCAAAACTCTGAATTGTCTCCATAGTTTCAGCATTATGGGTCTGCAATGAATCTGCGTAGTCGGCAAATTCCCTAACAATCTGAAGTTGCAGCTAATGCTATTGACTTCCTTTGCAAAATTTCGCACATCGCTCTCAAATGGCAAACATAGGTCTCAGATGCCTCTCCCAAACTTCTGTTATTCATACCTTGTTCATTATCCTATCTCCTTATCCATCTGATCGACTCAAATTTCCCTGAGCTACTCTCTCAATTAAGAGATCACTTTTAGGGATCAAATCCACAGAGACTCAAAGATTACACAATAAATATTCGATTTCAAATTAAGCTAAACAAAGAACGTTTTAAATTAAAAACAGCAAATATAGAAGTTTAAAAATCAATGGAAGAAAAGCTAGGCTTAAGGATTCTCAGAAAATCAATCAAATTAAATAATTAAATAAATTAGGATTCAGATTAAGCGCGGTTCTTGAACTCTAAACACAAAGGTAAAATCTACCAGCTTTTTTTGCGATGATTATCTAAGCATAAAACTAGAATTTCAAATCTCTTTACAAATTCTAAAGGATTAAACTAGCATTAAAGTTCAAGTTTGATTCATTCAAAAAATCTGTAAACCAAATCTCTTTGCGAATAAGTATTTTGCTCACCATCGATTCTTTCAGGTAATTAATCACACTTTCATGTCAAACCAATTATCCTTAGATCTAGGTTCTAGGTGATCAATCTGGAGCTAGAATTAAGAACAACCTATGGTGAAGAATAATTAAGGTTATGAATCCTAATCTAACAAATCTACTAGCAAGTCATGAAATCTCTAATGAGAATCCCCAACCCTAACAAAGAAACCACTCAGACATCATGTAAGAAACAAGCATCATGAAATGAATAATATAGATTAAGAAATAGAGTAAAGAAGTAAAGGAGTTCAAAATCTCCTGTCTACAATGAGTTATGATCTCTCTCTCCAAAAGCTCTCTAGCCAAATTTCTCAAAGGTTGCACTACAATAAAGCTTCTCTCTGGGAAAACCCTAAAACTCAATATATATGTTTAAACCACAAAGTGGGCTTAATTGAAAATAAGGAAAACTTCTAGACTGAATCTACAAATCTTCCAAACTTCAACTAGAAGCGAAATTCAATAGCCGTCATATATTGGTGTCGATCGACACACACACCAAATATGCTATCCAAGTGCGTTTCTTCAGCCCAGCTTCTCCATTTCCTCCAATGTGCTCTAAAATTTCCAAATAAGTCCAAAACATACTTAAACCTGAAAAGACTCTAAAAGACTCCGAAATACAATAAAAGCTCTATAAATAAGACTTATATCATGGCCAAAAACCAGCAAAAACCATGGTATATCACCATCCACCTTAAATGTAGGGAATTCTATATTAACGGTCATTTGTACACATCTAAATTTTTCATTGACCTTTACACACCGCAGCATTGAGTTTCTAGCATGGTTTGCATTGTCATTCTCACCAACCATTTCCTGCACACTATATTTTATTCCTTCTAACTATTTTCTCCCAACGTTTTCTTATTTGGTGTAGCACATCGATCTCATGGTTACATTTGTAAGGATGAAACATGGAACTTGCCTTAGCGGCCGCCGAATAACGATTGTCGACTCCCTGTTTTCAAACATGATGAGTAATACGTTTTTGAGTTTCAATCAATCTCTCACTCCACAGACCTTTGACTTTAACTGATGTACCTTCTCCTTGACCCTTCATCTGCGTTTACCTTCAACCACCTTTCTGAACTACCACGGAATAAACGTGGCAGCGACTGCGGCCCGTTAGCCCTCAAATTTATTGAGCTGCACTCCCATGAACTTATCAGGCACTGCAACAAATTATCAACTCCACATTTGACATCATAAGAATGAGTTACGCTTATGACATGTATGCAGAGTTTGCTAAGAAGAGTTAATAGATTACTTATTTTCCCTTTTCTATTTGCTCTCTACAGAAAATAAAAACATTATTAACACTCCCTACTTTGTCTCTGTTTCTTTACTACATTCTTGCCTACATGTTCTACATTGTCTGTGCAGTCGTCATTAACAATTAGTTGAGAGTTCTTTATTTTACTGCTCCTTGTGTCAGTTCAACAGTCTTCACCACCTTCCTAATATTTGACTCCTTTTTTTTATAGTACCAACATTTACAACCCATTACTTACACCTCTTGCTGTTTAAAAAATTATTTTCTTACCATTACCTATCCAACGCCTATCTACATTTACCTATCTTCCTCATTCAATTGGCTATATATCAGCTTTTCCTTCCCAAAAGGAACATTATTCACATTTAAATCGCACGTCAACGGAAAACCTTGAATCTAGTATCGCACTTGATATTGCTTGCCGAGTTGGTGAGCAGTTGTTTACTGATCTACGTGGTATGCTCTATGCCAGAAAATACTATCGCAGTCTCGCCTTACATCCATCAGACCTTCGTCATGCTTCCCTTCAAAACCTATTGACTTATGCTTCACGTATTAACATTTCCTCTATTTACCGGCCTTTTTCCTATGATTTGCAGCTAAGAATCCAACGGCCACCAATCTAGAGAGCATTAGGCTAGTTGTGAAAGAAGGTCGGGCTGAAGTTGGGCTACAGCTGTTATGCAGCATTGGTGACTCTCCTCCTCATGCATCACTTGCAAGAGGATTGCTACAACTTTGTCTTGGTTTTTGTGCTGGGTCCATTGCAATAATAGATTGTTTGGTTGTTGCAGTTGGTACATTTACTGTAGCTAATGCTATTGGCAGTCAAGTCTTCCGACATATTCTTCAAATCAGCCTGGTTGAGGTGCGTTCTCATGTGAACTACACATGGCACTATGTTGACATCCCTGACTGTCTTTCAGGCGGTTGCCAGATTGACAACCGTTGTCCTACGCTCTTCTTTTACTGGTTTTATGTAATGTATTTACTGCTATGTTAACATAGATCACTTCTTCCTCCTCCCTTGCCAAAATTCGGTTGTTGTCCCTACTTTTGTCGTTTTGTGTTATGTATTTCACTTCTAAGTTAACATTAAATCACTTCTTCGTCCTCCCTGCTAACTATAATATGTTTGTTACTTTACTCTTGTTACGCTACATTGTAGGTCTCGTTCAGACACTCAATTATGTCTTTCGTGTCTTTCATATATGTCGTTTTTGTTATATATGGTTATTTTTTTAAGCAAAACAAGCACGCAAAATGTCACTTTATCTTACTCACTTTCACTTTTAACTACTTTTTCAGCAGCACATATTAAATTTGACCAATTTATCACTTAGCCGTCCCGTTAATTACTGGCTCAATATATTACGCTCATATACCTTTCCCCTATATAAAGCTACCCCTCTATAGGTTACACTCTACTAAATCAATCGCTCATCCCTAATAATGAACAACATTTCCCACCCCCTGCTTTTTGATATTGTCAGAAGAGTTGGCCGTTGTGGCTTTCGTGAATTGGCCGCCTTCATAGCTGCAGGTCCAGAAACTATGGCCCTTGTCTTTGATTCCACTGTCCTGTGGAAGGTCGAGCTGGATGAGTTTCTCTTTGTCACCCGACTCGCAACTGCGGCTTCTCCATACCGTTTATTTTTCCTCCACTTCTTAGCCAGTGATAACATCACTGCCCAATACGTTAAAGGTTTGCGGTTAGCTGTGGAAACAGGTCCTTCATAGCAATCTATAGATATGAATGGCACCGCAGCTCCCCATATCATATATGCTCGTTTTGCTCTTGGCATCTTACTTGTTTGTTGTGGTATGTTTGACCAAGGTATGCAAGTCATGGATTCTTTCTATGCCCGTATGTCAGTCTCTGAGGAAGCGATAGGGATAGTTGAGAAAATGTTGTCACAAGTCCGTGAGATGGAAGTCCCGAGAGTAGGATGACACGATTGAACTTTCTGCTTTGGAGGATGTCTCCCGCATTGTTACTTAAATGACTACGCTTTCCTACATCTGTTTCAGATATGCTTTGTGTACATGTATGCAAGGCGCTTTCAGGAAATATGCTAGAGGGGCAAACTCAAAAAAAAAAAAAACTGTATGCTGATACTTTCTACTATTTGTTATCCCTATGCATGTGTGTGCTTTATAAAGTTAGTTATCGTCTATATTCACCTAAACGCTTCGTTTCCATATATGGTACTATATATTATCTCTATGTGTTTGTGTACTTTATAAAGTAAGTTATCCTCTACCCTTTCTTAAATGCTTTGTTTCCATGCATGCAACACTTGTAAGTCTTACGGTTTAATGAAAATATTTATTTTCCTTCTTCCCTACTGCACTATAAAGTTGCCTTAAGTCTCATATTGAATAACAACTAACAGCATTAGCGATTACCAAAAAGCATCATTACTAGTATAGTGTGATCCTACAAGTTAAGGCACATACACTTGCTTGCTTCTTGATGCAGCCAGGGCATGGCAATAAGGAATTTTAAGCTTCTGAAATTGCAAACATGTGCATGTCTTCTTCCGATGTTAACATAGTAACTCATCTACCCAAAAGAGACTTGAAAACTCTATCAGTATACTGGCTTTACAGCCAAGCCTACATAATCCTTGTGATGTCATAATAGAAGCTTGTTAACATTTGGAGTTATAAGCTATTTAAACTTACAAAGTTTTTCCCTTTCGCGCGTCTAATTTAAAACCATTCCATCAACTTGGTTCTGATAGACTCAACCATAGTAACAATTGGTAGTTCAAGAAATTTGGCAACTGCAGCATTAAGAGCTTCAACAATGTTGCTACTCATAATATTATACCGTTTAGCTTCACAAATGCTTGTGTCCAATGAACAAGTGGAATTGCGTCAATATAAGCTGCACAATTTTTGTTTCTAATTACAATCTCATCATACCATTCTATGAACTCGCCTTGTTTAAATGCATGCAGCTTTACCTACCAGATTTTAAGCCCCAATTCAGGAAACTTAGCCCTCACATTCCTCTCAATATGAACTGCACATGCACAATGAAAAGCTCGTGGATACACATTGCGTACACCAGCATATATGGACCTGTGCCTATAAGAAATCAGCACTAAATCTTCTTCATCAGGAATAATGGAGGTCAGTTGTTTGAAAAACCAGTTCCATGCCAATTTATTCATTGAGTCAATAATTGAAAAGGCAATTGGGAAAAATTGAAAATTTGCCTCTTGCATGCTTGCTGCGATAAGAACACTCTTGAACCTGGTCTTAGTTATAGTCCCATCAACAAGAACAACCTTTCTGATGAATTTAATCCCTGCAATGCTTGCTCCCAGGGCGAAAAACAAATACTTGAACTGCTTTGGGCCTGAACGTCCACCACTATATTCTAAGGTATATAGAGTACCTGCATTTTCCTTTTTAAGCAAATGCATGTAGATAGCCAGCATTTGATAGCTTCATTGTTCCATGCCACAACTTTTCATAACCACAACTTCTTTTGCATACCATGCCTTCATATACGTGATAGAAACCTTAAGTTTTGACTGGAAAATATATGGGATGTCAATTGCCCTTGGTCCAGGTAAATCGTTTGAATACTTTTCTTTTAAGACTTCAGCTATCAGTTTTGTAGATGCTTGTTTCTCATATTCTGACCTAGCCGTTATTGAGCAAGTGTGGATTAGTGTTGCTATTTTGGTTTCAAAATTGCTTGAATAAGGAGAGACTACATGACCAAATACTCTCCATCGACAATGCTGATCAACACAAACACAGATCAACCTCTTTGTATCATAATTGGTTAACTTTAAGTGGAACAATCTCTTTATGGCATATATAACTAATTTATTCTGCATAGCTATCTTATCTTTAAACACACGGCCAATATATATAGCATCTTCTTCTGCAGATTATATCGCATACCCACTGGATCTTTGTACTTTCATCAAAGCACTTGTTTAGAACTAGCAAACCATCGTAGGCTTTGTTGTCCTCAGCAAACACAACATTACGATGAATTCTTGCAATAGGCTCTCCTACTATAGGTGAAATAACAGTTGCTTCTTTAGTTGCAGTTGCAGTAACTACACCTTCACTGCCCCAACCAACCCAAAACTGATGATTATTTCAATTGTTGTTGTCAAGAACATCTGAACCACTATGTGCAACGTTGTCCTCAAAAGACAAATTAGGTTCCCTTGGTCTTGTAGTGTAGGTTAGAGCAGCCGCACCTATGTCCTCTTCACCAACAGGCGCTTCAGATACATCTGCCATTGTGGCTTTTCAGGGATCTACAACCTCGAAGAAAATGTTAGGAAATTCAAAAGGACATTGTTTGTCAAATATGGTATCCCAGTCATGATCACCAACATCCTCATCCCACCCTGAGCTAACAACACCATCAGTGAAACTATCTCCACACTGAGTACCCACATGATCGTCTTCACTCTCCAAACTTTTCTATGTACCCTTGCAATTAGCTCATTCTTTCTCACGTTTCTCAACTTCTTCTACTTGATTTAGAATTTTTTTCATCTTCGTTAGACATAGAATCTTCAGATATCTCTGGTGCATTGCTGTCCCTTGATTTGGGAGACAGTGAGGGTTTAGCAGCATCAGCAAGATTTATAATCCCACTAGTATTAGTGCAATCCCAAACATCCAATGCCTCGTCATTTTCATTATTTCTCTTACTTATTTTTGAAGGAGTTGACTATGGAACATAGAGCATTCTAATTGCCCCATCTTCACAATTAACATCATTGACAGGAAATATATCTCTCCTAAGGCCACCCATTCTATTACCATCATTGGTATGTGGCCCTGCTGATCCTGCCTGATGCACCCTCATCCTTGCAAACATAGGTGTGTCTTGAACAGTTGATGGATCTTGGCCTTTTTCAACAGTACCACATTGTTTTCTCATACCCGGACCAACATCCTCAGCACTTTGCAGTTCTAGAGACAATAACAAGTTTAAATGAACAACCCCTTCTTTAAGTGCAAGACAATTCCTCACACTCATATTGCTTGTCATAATTACAGGAGGTCGTCTATTCATAAAGAACACTGACATTTGATAAGGAAACCAATAACTTAATTTCGGTTTCAAGGTCATACCACCAAGCTCAAATTCTTCATGCACAATACATATCAATTGTTCATAACTCATATCAGCAGACATAGATATGCAACGTGCATAACATTCTTTTGCAAGAATAATATCCCATATCCCATATCTTAGCATTCCCAACTCCCAGCAATAACAACGACTGGGATTTCAGATCCCTACACAGAACAGACATATCCATATGTTTAGAAGTATATAATATTCAATACAAATAAGCATTCTAACACATTAAAAACCAGGAGAAGCAGGACGAAAAAGTAGAGAATTAAACAGAGCTTGATGCTTCTTAGGCTAAATGTTAAGAAGTATAGACATAAGCGTAGACATGAGTACACCAAAGTAAACTTCTAAGGTCAATATACAACACAATCTTAAGATGCAGATTGTAGAGGAAGGACGACAGAGCACAGACAGTAACCAAACTTAACGCTTCTAACCCGTGAACCACTTTTATAGAGGACTTAAAACTCATAACATAGCTACTCAACCTATCTATAGATAGTGTTCGTACCTTTTTAAATTTATCGCTTGCTTACAATCATTTTTCTTCTTTTTGAGAACCATTCTTACGAATGTGGCACACGAAAATTCTTTCTTTCGATATATCCACAGAAAGACAACTCCTTTCTTATGCTATCCAACACAATACCTTTTATTAAATCCACTATATAGCAAAACCCTATGAAATGTGAAGCACAAAAAATCTACCCTAGTTACAGTAGAAAACATCATATCGATAAGCAGAACCACCACTTGTAAAAGGAAAAAATATTTCAAACTGTCTCGATCCCGCTTAATGGCTGAAGGGCGTTTTTGTCTTTTTGTAGCTCATTAATGGCAGATCCAAAAGGCCTGCTCAAAATTGGCAGATGTAAAATATTAGGCCCACAAAGTGGCAGATTCTGCAATAATCCTATTTTTTATCCATTTGGCGTATAGTTTGTTTTTTTTTTTCATTGTTATTTAAGTTATGAAGAGATCAGGAGCTTAAAAGTTTTGGTGTTCATATATTCCTTGTTTTTAGGTTTGATCTTATCGCCATGAGGAAATATAGGATCGAACCACTGTCATTTTACATTATTTTTTATTTTGTTTAATAAAGAAGATGAGAGCTCATCTCAAAACTTAGCTCTACCTTTACGTTCTAGCTAGCCAAGAAAGATGGAGAAGAGTTGTCTGGCCCTTTTGGATTTACAATTCTATGTACCTTGATATCTAAGTTACGTAAAATGAAATAGAAGGGAGTGTATTAGTTTACCTGAATCATCACAAGATGGTTTTAAAGGTTGTTACCATTAAAGAGATTATTAACATCATGCATTGTCCAACCATTGTGCTTTAACGACATATGGATATTGATACTTAAAACTCCTTACACTCATTCTGATGGCGCAAGACATATGAAAATGTTAATTTTACTCATGGGAGCTAGCTGTGATGGTTCACCATCTTGATCATATCTAGAATAAAAGAAAACCCAAAACCAAAAACAAGTAAAATGCTAAACAAGAAATATTACAATAATATGACGAGATTGAGAAGCGTTACACAAGAGATTCGTCCTCAAGTGAAAAGGAAAATGCATGCATCCTTTACTTTTAATGGGGGATTAGCAAATTAAGTTGCAAAAGCCATAACCAATAAGGCCAAATTCTTTACATATTTATTAGGTTACTCTTAATTAAGAAGGAGGAACCTTTTCTTGTTTATTTTAAATCATATGTTCTAGTTTATAAAGATTATAGAATAAAACTAACCTTTGTATGCATGAGATATGTTGGGTTGTTCGTCATTCAGGAGATCCCTTAGCTTCCTACAAAACGCGAATGCAGTTGATTAAATTGTGCATCGTTAGTATCAAACGAGAATGTATTCATTTCAAATAAGCTTTGGTTAGTTGTGAAGATCTTGATCAAGCGGTTACATCTCAGTTTTTGGCTTTTAACAATCTTCGAGAAGTTTTTGTCATTGGATCTGATACTAAGATATCTTTGTCTATTTCCTGTCTTTCTTATGCAAGAAACATGTGTTGTTTTTACTGACTGACTTAGCCCAATATGTTTTGCTACAACTAGGTAAAGTCATACTAACCTTCGTGACATGTTCATCTCTCTTTCTTGAGAACTTGGAGAGATTCTAAGATTGCATCGTATCAAAAACTGTTGGATATGACTTGAATTGGATTAGGCCTATGAGTTTACGCCCATGATTTAGGCTCAATCAGTTTAGGTCAATTAGGGTTGTTATCTATAAATACTCTTTCTAACCATAGCCTCCATGTATTCTGAAACTTGTGTTCTCCCCAGTAATGAAATTTCCCTTTGCCCGTGGATGTAGCCAACAGCAAGTGTTGGTGAACCACGTTAAATCTGTGTCTTTTATCTTATGCTTTTATCATCTTACTCACATATGTTATAACAAAAACAAACAACATAATGCAATTCAATCGATCAATAAAGTAGCATACATGAACTTATTATAAGTTGCATAAACTAAATTGATCATAACCGAATATAAATAGAGGTAGAGAAATACACAACTTCATTACACCTCTAATCAAGTTTTAGTTAAGAATTTCAATCAAAATCAAGACCTTATTATGACCAATCATGTCATAAATTAACCAACTCCCAAGCAAATCTTCGTGGTAGAAAAGAAAATGAAAAGTCAGTTCAAGTCAAACGAATCTTGAAATACTTTTAATAAAGAAATCTCCCTAAATATAACAAAAGAATTACAAAGAAGACTTGACATCTAAGCTACGTTGCTACTGCAAGCCTGCAACAGTTAGTCCATATATAAGAAGTAAAGGGAATTATAAAGGAGTGTATTAGTGTACCTGAATCATCCTAGGATTGTCTATAAGGTTGTTGCCAAGACAGGGAGTAGCATAGTACACTGTCCAACCATTTTTATAGATATTAATCCTTTAAAAAAAAAAATCATTCTCTGCCAACATGAATCATAATAAAATGTGATAATCGCTCTTAGCTCTTTAAAATATATCCAAAGCACAAGTAAAAGCAAAAGCTATTAAGGTAACTCTAAACGACCTTCGTTGGCCATCTCTTTGAGAAAAATAGGTTGCATACGTCTTGTTCTTCTAGTAATCTATCTTCTGGAAAAATAGGATTCAAAAGCTCTAACTTAAATGTTAAATTTCCTGAAAGATGGTACCCATTTCCTTCCAAGCTCAACTGTTTCAGAAAGGGATTCAGAAATTAATAAGCATAGCTGAACGATCATGTGAACCAAATAACACAATTTTTCCCAGTGGTTGGTCCACAACAAGAATTAAGACAACAAGTTTTGCTATTACAAGATGAGGCTCTTATATTGTGTCCACCATATACTACCAAACACACCCATGAAATCTAGCTGTGATGGTTCATCATCTTGATCATATCTACGGTAAAAGGAGACAAAAACCAAAACAAATCAAATAAAATTAGACAAAAAACACTACACAAGTTATAATTCTCAGACCCACTAACCAGAGTCGCACATTGCACAACCAAATTTGATCAAATAACATGTCTACATAGAGATAGAGAAAATGTTGTTCTTTACCAAAACAAATTGCACACATTTAGTGGCTTGCATCTCACAGAGTCTAGTAACATTTCCAAATCAAACCTGAATTCATATATGTTACCAAAGAGATGAGATGGGAATAGAAATTTTATGGGAATTGTAATCCTCACCATATTATCCACGCATGGATAGGTTGAACCAAACATAAAACAATCATGAGCTCGACAATGTTATTGAAGGACTCCAAATAGAAGCAATATTTGTTCATACCTATCATGCTCAATTGAAACATGATTTCTTCATATTGGTTTTTGCATTTTTGTTTGAGTGAGTAATCCTCACACCTCGACCTTATGCATTCTGCATCCAAAAAAAAAACGCATGTTTATTTTCTCCAAACAACTAGGATGAGCCAAATTGGGAGAGTAAAACTAAGTAAATATATTGAAACTTATAACATGTGACTCAAATAGCTCCTTTTCAAATAAAGTGTAGTTTTTAATGTACAAAATCATAAATTCATTGAATAGTTTACATGTAACAAACCTGTAATAAGAAAACACAGAATCTGAGGCCAAGGTAAAAGCATATAATTAGAAATTGTGCAAGGACAAATTAATTTGTAAGACATTATATACAATGTCGTTGCCGAGCTCACGTGGCTACGCAACCTTTATCTTGAGATGAGTCTTCCTCTCCAAAAGCATCCATTGTGTTTTGTGACATTTTCAGTGCAATTTTTCTCTTCTCGAATCTCATTCAGTATCAGCGGACAAAAGTATATTGAGATTGATATAAATTTTTTCCGGGAACGTGTAGCTCTTGGTCACATATGTTAAAGGGACAGGGCACCAAGGTTTTGAACTAAAAACTCGAGTTGAAGGAGGAAAGTCTGAAACTACGGGGGAGATTCATAATCTTTTGTTGGAGTACTTACCTTCCTACCTTCATCGAGTATGGTGAGCACTTGATTTGTGTTATAGATTTATGTCCCAGTACAAGAATGATTGGATCGACAAATTCAATCAAAAAGGGGGAGATTGTAAGTGCATGCTTCAGTGGAGACTGAACAAAAATAAAAGTGTTTAGATTTCAGAATTGCTGGAACAATATCAAAGATGTTTTAATGAGACGAAATATTGAAGAAGCATTAACTATTGACGTGGACTGTGTGATATAATAATGGAAATATTGTTAGTTGTTGTAGAGGATTCGTGCAACCAAAGATCTACAATATTTGGAAGATATGTTAAATCAAGAAAAAAAGGAAAACCGTTATTATCAGGTAAGGCAAACCTAGAAGATCTCTTAACCCACGAACATAAAAGGGCTTGAGGAGATGCTTCTGAGGTTTAGCCGTTTGTGAGAGAAGAATTCGTTCATAGGTTATTATATTTTAGAGAGTACGAGTTTACTCTTGACAGTGAGAAAAAGAAAAAAATAATAAACAAGTTGTGTATATTGTCTCTTCTTTTGTTTAGGTTAGAAATAGTTTTGGCCTCAAGCTAAGAGGGTGTTCTTAGCTTGTGAGTAACTCCAATTAAGAGTGTGTAATCATCTTAGTTGGAGTTACTCACAGCCTAGGAACACCCTCTTAGCTTGAAGCCACAACTATTTCTAACCTAAAGAAAAGAAGAGACAATACACGACTTGTTTTCTACGTTATTTCTCTCTTTTTCTCACCGTCAAGAGTAAACTCTTACTCTCTAAAATAGAAGAACCTATGAAAGAATTCTTCTCTCAAAAACGGCTAAACCTCAGAAGCATCTCATCAATCCCTTTTATATTTGTGGGTTAAGAGATCTTCTAGGTTTGCCTTACCAGATTATATCGGTTTTCCTTTTTAATTGATTTAACCATATCTTCCAAATCTTCTAGATCTTTCGTTGCACGAATCCTATACAAAAACTAACAATATCTCCAATAGTAAATCACACATGGTCCACGTCATCAATTAATGCTTCTTCAATATTTCATCTCACTAAAACAGCTTCGATCTTGTTCCAGCAATTCTGAAATCTCAACACTTTTATTTTTGTACAGTCTCCACTGGTGCATGAACTTACAATATCAAGGTTTTTCAAGTTCCATCTTCCCATCAGTTAGCTGACATTTTTACAAAAGGGCTTCCTACACATATTCATATGGTAAGATGTTTAAATGCAAGAAGACATTACCACAACTACTACCGATTCCACATCCGTTTCCCTGAATTCAAGTTCACGTCTTCTGGATTCAACCTCCACTTTTAGTTTATTCAGTTGTTTTGTACAGTCCTCAAACATGACAGCTTCTTTTTTCTCTAGCTGTTTCAGTGACTGGTTCTATTGTTCTACTGTTGAGAGAATATAAAATTACAGCCTCCATTCCAAGGTAAAACTACGAAACAATATCTAAAGTGGGAAGAAATTAACCAAGGCTCTCCTCTTTCCCACTCAACCACTTTTGCCTCAATTGATTTGTACTGACATTCTTAAACATGCATCTAGACTTGTGAATTTTGCCTTGTTCCTGAAAAGAGTATGCTTAGATAACTACTAAATAACTGCATGTGCACGATTGATAACAACCAAAAGTTATGATATTACCATAATACCGTTGCTTAATTTAGCTCTTCGGAAATAGTCTTGGTTCCATTCTTCCAGTTCTAACTTCAAAATGATTGTTCTTGCTTTTATAAGTTGAATTGAGGGACGGGTTTGGGCCGATGACACCATAGAAACTTGCAAAGAAAAATTAGAATGTAAGGCATAATATACGAGTGTCAAGTCTACACATGGCAAGAAAATTATAATAGTTTTAAAATTTTTTAAAAAAATCTTTATATATGTATGTTTTTATTCTCTTACAATTCTTTAGCAATTTTAAAATAGTATTTTTTTCTATTCTCTATCCATTCTTTAGCAATTTTTGTTTATATACATATCAGAATAATATTTTCTATTTTTAAAATTATTAAAATTTATAATTTTAACTTACTTATCATTTTATATTTTAATTTTTTAACTCTTTTAAAAATTGTTTCTATTAGCAATAATTTAATTTATATTTCTATTTTATCATATTATCATTTTATCATTATTGTGTTAGTTACTAAGTAAAAACAAATATATAATAAAGATTGATAAAATAAAAATAATAATTAAAGTGCATCCAATTGTTAAAAAAAATACTCTTTTGAATTATAAAAGAAAATATTTATAGATTCTTAATTTCATAAAGATGTTATTTAAGTTTCCAGTGTGATTTTTAATAAATAATACTCCATAGGTTTGTTTTAAGTGTCATTTAGAGATAAATTATTACTTTACTAGATTTAGTACCCGCGCGTTGCGCGGGATTTTCATTTAAAATATTTTATATGAATATAAATCTTTGAGCATAATTATAATTATTCAAAATTTTTAAAGGATAAATCTTAGAAATTAAACATTAAACTTATTTTTAAGTAATATACAACATATATATTGTTGACGGGGTAACAAAGATCATTTGAGAAATTTGCGCGAATAATCAACGACATTGACGACCAGCTCATGATCTTTTATCACGAAAAGAGTTTATTTCTTATTCATATCCATAAAAACATATCTTTAAAAAAATTCCACGTTAATTATCGACAGGTGTTGACCTAATTGGATTTCATTTCTGATTAAATGATGATATGAATATCACACCGTTCTATATAAAATATGAATATACATAGCCTCATAAACACTATTTAATGTAAAGATACATATATAATATCATGTTAAAAGAATAGGTTTTGCGAGCTTGCTTTATCCATCAAAGAAAGTGCATTGCAGTATTAGAGAATTCTCGATCAAATCATGTATGTGCCTATTTTATCTCACTTTCTATAACTAACGGTTAAGCCTGACTTTGAATGTAATAATGTATGTCTTGAATTTTTCTAAACATTATTTGTTTTAGTGTAAAGATACATATATAATATCATGTCAAAAGAATAGGTCATTTCTTGTAATTGCTTTTAACTACCAATTCATTTGTCATTTCGGTTCTATGATGCATTTGTTGCCTCTCGACATCTAGTTTGTTTTTTCACCTTCTATTGACTCATATAATATAAATTGAAGTGTGAATTGATTTTCAAAACATATCATAACTTTTTCTTTCTTAATTATAGACTTTATCTTTTAGATATGCTACAAAAATTACATATCACTTCTCTTTTAACGACTTATATATCACTTTCTATATATTTTACAGTAAAATTCAAGAATAATGTGATCATTATTTATTTATTATTCTATAAGATTAATGATAATGTCTTAATTTTTTTAATATAATTTCACGACATAAAGTGTGACCTTTCAAATATCTCCGTCTTAAAGGGTTGTAAATTGAACTTAGTAATCTTGTATTTTTCTTTAAAAGTAAAAACATACAATTACAAAAATGTTATATTATTCTACCATGCATTTAAAATTTACTTCAAACTCATTAACACATTTTAAAATGTTATATTATTTTAAATGGTTTTTCTGTTAAGAGTTTGGATCATATTATTATTACAAATGCAATTTTCATAGTATTGGTTTTAAACTGTTACTATTTTTAATTTTATTATATTTTATTTATTTTGTTTTTTAATTTTTATTTATTACCATGAAAAGAAATTCTATGTTAAAATTATGTAAAATTCGTTTTTTTATTTATCTATAATCTCATTTTATTATTTACAAATAACATATAATGCATTAAATGAATATTTCATTTTTTATTTAATATAAAATAAATAATATTGTTTATGTAGATGCTTAGGTGGACACTCTAAATGGAGAGAGAATTCTCCTATTATATATATAGAATCTAAATATGATGTTACATACAAATATAGTCATTTGTAATTAAGTTTATATAAACAACGCAAATAAACATAAAGAATTTAAAATAAATATAGCATCGTTAAGGAAAAAATTAAAAATCTTTCAAATACAAATTATGAAAACTACATATGTTTTGGAAAATATTTTAAAATTACTATATTACGAATTATATTGAACTTTTGTTATATTTAATTTAAGCTAAAAAAATTATTTTCGAAAATCTTTTATTTACCCTTATGTTTTAGACAATGAAATTGCTCAACGGCATAAACATTCACACATAAATTAAAAATTAAAAAAATATAACATATCATAAAATCATGAATAAAAATATTTATTTAGTTAAACTCATAATCTATTTTATTTGTAAAATGTAAATCCTAATTTTCCTTTATGAACCCAAACTGATAAATAACCTTGTTTCATTGTAAAAAACCTAAATCCCACTCCTCTTTTATAAACCTAAACCGATAAATAATCTCGTTTAATTATAAAATCTAAACTTTAATGCGCATTTATAAACCCAAACCAACATATAACCCTAATAATTGTAAAACCTAAGTCTTAATCCTTATTTATAGGCAAAAACAACATATAATATTGTTTAGTCGTAAACCCTAATCTCTTTGTTAAATCCCAACCGGCAAAACCAAAAATTAGGTTAATAATTTAATTTTTTTTGATTAAAAAGTTTGAATATATAATTATTTTATTTTTAATGTTGTTTTAAAATTCTATTTTATCTTAATATTAATAAAATTAGATATAACATGTTGCGACATCTTATGTTTTACTTGACACTTATCATGATCACGTAAGTTAGTAACTTTAAAAACCAAGTTTCAACATATAATCTCGTTTAATTATTAAACTTAAACCATAATATTTATTTACAAAAATAGACCATAATTCTCATTTATCATTTATATACCCAAACCAACAAATAACCTGTTTTAATTGTAAAATTAAAGTTTAAACCTTAATCCTCTTCTGTAAACAAAAACTGACATATATTCTCTTTTAATTATAAATTTTAAATCCTTATCCTATTAATAAACCAAATTGACATAACTGAAATTATGTTATTTATTTAATTTAATTAATAATTTTTAATATATAATTCTTTATAATATTTATTTTATATATTTTCTTTTTCGATAGGGTTAATAATATTTCTATTTTATCTAAATATTAACAAAATTAGAATCAACACGTATCAACATCCTATCGTTTATAATTAACACATGTTATGATCTTGTTAATGGCTGACTTTGAAAACCAAGCTTTTAAAGTTTTGTATGCATATTTGTATGTAAAAAGTATCTAAATCATATATATAAAAGTAAGGTTTCACTCTCTCCTTATTGGTGGAAAAATTTTTAAGGCTTTATTTTAAAAAAAAAAAAATAATAAATAAATATTTATGACAATCAATCAATACAAAATTTAATTACACTATAAGTTATAATCAAATGGCAAAGAAAATGAAAGGACTTAATCATATATCATTCAACAAAATAAATAAATAAATAAATGTTTATGACAATCATTCAATACAAAATTTAATTACACTATAAGTTATAATCAAATGGCAAAGAAAATGAAAGGACTTAATCATATATCATACAACAAATTTTATAAGGCTTATTGGTGGAAAATTATTTAAAATCATATATATAAAAGTAAGGTTTCACTCTCTTTATTGTTCCATTTTGTATTTATTTTTTAAAATATAATATTTATTTTTAATTAACCAAAAAAAAATATTTAATCATACACATTAATTCATACTTTAAATTCACACTTTACTAATAAAATGAAACTGAAAATTATATAAATTTCCAAAGAATATTGGTTTTCTTTATTGAATTCCAATTAAACACACTATAACTTATAATTATAACTCCTCTAATTTAATTATTTTAAAAATGTAACTTACATCACTTCTTATTATAAATAGCTATTCTCACATCTTTCTCTACCATATCTCATATCTTCATTATTCTCTTTGTTTTTTTTTTTAAAGTTCTTGCATGGGGTGAAAACTCATTTAAAATATCATTGTAAGAGTTTGATTAATTATTTAGTTTAAACTTTTGTTTTCAATTTTATTTATTTTTTGTTTTTATGTATTTCTTTATGTCTTCATTGTTTTTTATATTTTTAAATGTAATACATATGTATAATAATATTTTATGGTTTAAAGAAAATCAAGCTAAAGAAACCATCTTCATTATTTTACATTGGATGTTTGTTTCTTTCTCACATATTCATGTATATTTATTTTAATTTCAAAAGTATGTAATTTTTTAACAAAATAAATGTTTTGTTATATAATTATCAAACCAATTTGTAAGACATTCTTTTAAGAATAATGATCCTTATATTTAGTTTGTGATTCAACATGTAATAATATAAACAACATTATAATTTTTGTTAACTTTGAATTTTATACTTGACTTCCTATATAAAAAACAATTTGATATTCAATTTTCTATCTATTATATATACTACAACGATGAAAAATATAATTAAACCTAGAGATATAGCTTAAATTAAGAGGAATATAAAAACAAGTTAAAAAATAAAATTATTCTTTGGGAATTTTTTAAGGTTTTTCCTTATTGGTCCATTTAGCATTTATTTTTTAATTATAATATTTATTTTTAATTAAACCAAATATCTAACACATTTAGTCATATACTTTAATTCATACTTGAAATCCACGCTTTACTATTAAATTGTAACTTAAATTATATAACCTTTCAATTGACAATT
Source organism: Capsella bursa-pastoris (assembly GCA_036452645.1). Classification (NCBI taxonomy): domain Eukaryota; kingdom Viridiplantae; phylum Streptophyta; class Magnoliopsida; order Brassicales; family Brassicaceae; genus Capsella; species Capsella bursa-pastoris. The sequence goes on along the minus strand of CP144195.1, from coordinate 12,546,750 downwards.
TGTTTCTTCCATTCAATTTCAATTAACACATTATAAAATATAATTATAACTCCTCTAATTTAATTATTTTAGAATTATAACTTATATCATATTTTATCGGGAAAATTGGAAATAAGAGACATATTTCCAAAACTTTGTCTATCTACACCTTTATTTGAAAAGTTTGGTCATATAGGTTTAATAATAACTAAAAATCAATTATACCCTCAATTTTACAGAAAATTAAATAAAAAAATTATAACTTCCTAACCTATTTACAAAATTAAATTAGAAACCTCCTAACTATAAACTTCTAATTGGAAAAGACACTTTTACAAATTTTTTGTTATAGTAATACAATAAAACCTCTATAAATTAATAATTTTTGGACCAATATTTTTTTATTAATTTAAAGTGATATTAATTTATTTATGAATTTATATATAATATATTTTCCTGGAAATTTAATAATTATTCATTTATAGTGGTATTTTAATTGTTAAAAGTTTGTCAAAATATAAATAGAGCCATTTTTACAAAAAAATATTAGTTTTGTAGATATTATTTAATAGTTTGGTATTGAATTTTATATTTAGAAAACAAATTTGATAAGAAATTACAAATATTATAGATAAATTCACTTATACATTATGATATATTTTAACATTCTACAAATCTAAAAAAAAATGAATATGATACATATTTAGAAGTTGAAAACATAAAAAGTTTGGTTATTTTAGTGACATGTTATGGAGTATATTACACGATTGTAGTTTAAAAATATAACATAATTTTTTTTATAAGGATTTTTAATTGACAATTTCACTCACATATTGCTAGTTCTTTGGTGATCCTTAAGCCTATATATCTTTTTTTCTCTTTTGATAGTTTTTTTTTCTTGATTAAAACTTTAGGAAATTGATGATATGAAATGATGTTTATATTTTGGAAGAATACATCTTTACATTAGGTTATTATAAGGAAAATGATTTTATGTGATTCTTATTTCTAAAGTAATTAGAATACGCATAATCTGAATCATATATTAGATTCTTAATTACTTTATTTACGTTCCTAATTTTTTGATTTTGTTTCCATATTTATGAAATTATAATTTTTCTAGAATATACATTCTGAAATGTTGTAGGATATATATTCTACAACTTTCAGAACATGTAATAAAACGTAGGATACATATTCTGAATTTTGTAGAACGTAGAATAAATGTACAATATGTATTCTGAATTTCGCAGATTTGTATCCTGAAACTTTTAGAATATGCTTCAAATTCTAAAATTCGTAGAACATGTACAAACTGGTAGAATGGATAATCTAAATTTTTCAGAACATGTAAAAATGGTAGAATGCATATTCTAAGTTTTTTAGAAATAAGAAAACGTATTCTAAACTTTTCAGAACAAAAATAAATTTCATAAAAACTATTATTTTTCAAAAAAATTGAAAAGCATATTCTTCAAACATAACCCATAATGAACTATTAACATTATTTTCTAATTTATAACTTTTAAAAATGCCTAAAATTTGATTTTTATGATAGTAGGGGTAGTTTAGCCTTTTTTGACAATTTCAAAAAAATGTACATATGGACAAAAGTTTGAAAAAATGTCTCTTATTTCCAATTTTCCCTATTTTATCCTATAAATACTCATTTTTACATGGGAGATTCTCAAAAATAGGACTCATTTAAGTTTTTGTTCCAAAAATAGCACACATTCTCGACTATTCCAAATCTAGCACAAATTTTTTTATATCTTTAATATAAAAAATTAATAATAAAATTAAAACAATAACCTCTCACATCTAAAGCATAATCGTGACATTATAATCACCATGTCTCTCTCGCTCCTCCGTCTCCGCCGATTCTCCACCATTCGCACCACCGACGAGCCCAATCCAATCTAAATCGGAGGTGAATCGTTGTTGTCGGTGTATCATCGTCGATCTATCATCGCTGAAATCTCGCTACCGCTTTGGATTCACTGTGAAGAGGAGGTTCAATTTGGAGAAGACGTCTAAAGTGGATGCGTTTAGCGGCGGCTTCTTTGGTTGATGAGAAGGTCGTGGTACGTTTTCAGATCGATGGTGGTGGTGGTAGTGCAGACACGGAGGAGGAAGTGACTGAGAGACTAAGGTGGAAGTATAATGATTTAGGGGTGTAAAGGTAGAAGAAGACGAAACCAGAGTATGGTGGAACTTATAATGATGTTTGATGTTTGGAAGTGTGATTGTATTTGGAGATTTAGGTTTAGGTGTGTACGTATCACTGTAAAAATGCATTAAGTTTCTAAGTTTTCTTAGGTAGTTTGTTTGATCTTGTTGTTGTATATTGAAGGTTAGCTTCTTTACTACGGTTTCATCTTTCGCAAATTATTGTGTTATTTTGTATGTGTGTATTTGTTTAGTTTATGACATTACGTTGATGGACAAATTGAATATCTGTAAGGTTGTTTAGGATAGCTCTAACGCTTCTTTGTATTCACATGGTTTTTGTTTTATCAGTAGGATTTTGGATGTCAAAGATATTTTGGATAGTTTTCAGTTTTCACCACAAAATTTGTTTTAAAACATATTTAGGAAGGTTTGGAATGAAAGATTTGGATATTTTGTTAGGTAGCTATGTTTTCACCTGTAAACATATAAGAAGAGTTTGAATCAAAACATTCATGGAGGATTCTCAGGATATTTAGGAAGGCTTTCTCACATATCAGGAAGGTGTTCATTTATAAAAAATAAAAAAAGACAGAGTTTACATGTTCCCACAAGGATTTGAAATTGGGACCATTAAGTGTTGTTCTAGGGCATATAACTAGTAAGCCAATATTTTCATTCAAAGGATTCCTTGGAAATTAGGAAGGATTCTCAGATATTTAGGAAGCATATTATTTTAGGAAGATTCTTTGAAATTTTGGAATACCTTCCTAAAGTTGGAATATGGGTGGGTGTGTGCTGCATTACCTCTTATTATTGGAGTAGTATATGATAAATTAGGACAAAACGAAAATAAAGAGACTTAGAAAGATTTCATAATGTTTTAGGAAAACAAACTTGACTTTTATGAAGATCTTCCTAAATGTCTGAAACCAACATATATGTGGCCAACTTTGGATTTACAATTTGTATGTCTTGGAAAAATTGTTAACAACTGTGTTACATAAGGTGAGAAGAAGAAGAATAACCATGTATAGCATCATCTTTTGATTTATTGGCTTATTTAAAAATCTCTTCTATTTAGAAAGAAGAATCAAAAGAAGTGTTAAGAAACTAAATAGAAGTCTTAATCGTATCAATCCTTCTAATCTCCATCTCCTTACGAAGCCTCGCTGTGTCCTTTGCAAACTCCATCTTCTTCTTCTCCATTACCGCAACTCTATCACCAAACACTCCAATCACCGCTGCCATGGCTCTCGCTCTTTTCCTCCGCCTCTTACCACCATCTCCATCGTTGTTGTTCCACTTCGTCTTCGATGATCTCTCTTTTTCTCCTTATGACAAGATTCCTTCACCAATTCCAGAAAATCTATAAACTATACAAGGTATTCTCGGTAGGTAATTAATACTCTTAGATTTGCTCTGTCTCTCATCATCTTCATTGTCTAGGTATTGATTATTCGAATTCGGAACACGGCAATCTGTTCCCAGTGGGTTGATTTGAGAGGACCACAGCCAATTTGCATACCATTTCTCTTTGTATGATTCGATTAGGAGGAGAGTCTCGTCGTGATACTAGAGTAAAAGTTGGGTTTTTGTTGCGACGCCGGAGGTTGTAACAGCTTAAGCGATGAATTACGGTGAATCGAATAAGCAAATCGTTCCCAGAAACGAAGATCTTAGATGAAGACTCACCACAAAGCGTCGCCGGAAAAATCTATTATCGTGAGTTTGATTTAGTATATATTGATTTTTTGTATTTAAGAATTAAACACACAATATTTATAAATGGTATATTTGGAAAATTTAAACGTGTGTGCTAACTTAGGAAGAAAAACCTAGAGTAGTGGTATCCTAGGGTATTTCTCTTTTTATATCCTCCTCCACCATATATGATATTCTCAATATTTTCTTTGTTTAATTTTTAATGTTCTTGCATGGGTTGAAAGCTCAATGATATCATTGTAAGAGCTTGATTATATATTTGGTTAAAACTTTTGTTTTCAATTATATTTCTTCTTTATTTTATGTACTTTTTCATTTTTTCATTGTTTTCTATACTATTAAATATATAATACATATGTATAATAATATTTTATGGCTATAAGGAAATTACTTTATCGATGGGATTCAAAAATATTGATTTCTGACCATCGCACCATGAGAAAATCAAGCTAAATAAACCATCTTCATTGTTTTACTTTATATGTTTTTTTCTTTCTCACAAATTCATGTATATTTATTTTATTTTCAAAGTATGTAATTATTTTAACAAAATAATTTTTGGTTATATTCAAACCAATTTGTAAGACATTGAAACAAATAAAATTTTATACACAAATAAAGGTAATTTGTGTGTATATTTATAAGTTTACACACATATATGGATAAATTTTAACATTTTTAGTGGTTGTTTTGATAAAGTTTGAAAAGGGGGTAAATTTAAAAAGTGGTATTTTTAAAAGGGTATTTTTTAAATTCTCCCAATATCATTCCTATTTTTATTATTAACAATATTATTGTTTTATCAAAAAATACTTAAAAACACTAAAGAAAATTACTATCAAAATTGAACAATTAATCAACGAATAAATTCAAAAAATGGATGTATACTTCTATTGTATGATTTAAATAAATAAAATATAAAAATTTCATAAACATTAAAATTTATTTAATTTATTTTTTATAAATAATAAATAAATTAAAATAATTAAATAAATATACAACAACCCGAGCATATGCACGGAACATTATCTAGTAATATATAAATTTCGAAATTAGTAAACGAGCTTGGGTTCTTGGGCCTTTTGCTACATATTGGGTTGTATTATGATCCGACCCGGACCCAAACTCCCAAATACTTTGACCAAAAACAAAGACTTTAGTGAATACAAAACAAGATCGGGTCTTGTCACGGTCCACGGCGCAGCTATTTCTTCGTCTTCTTCCATTATTTTATTTCCAACACCACCATCTCTCTGAGAATCTTCTCTTAGATCGAGCGAGACCATGGAAGGAGGAGCTGCGGTTTACAATCCTCGAACTGTTGAAGAGGTTTTCAAGGATTTCAAAGGTCGTCGTGCTGCCATTGTTAAAGCTCTCACCACCGGTAAAATCAATTTCACTATCTTCTCTGACCTTTTTTTCTAGAATTTTCGTTGGGTTTTAAGCTTCTAGTGATGGATTTTTCTCCGATCTGAGTTCAATTTCTGATTTATTCGTGTTTTTGTTTTTGCAGATGTTCAAGAGTTTTACCAGCAATGTGACCCTGGTTAGGGTTTCTCTATTTTATTCCCAATTTTGAGTATTTTTTTCTTCTCTATTGCTCCTGTGGTCTCTTGGGTTTTCTCTGTTTAGACCACGAAAAGTACAAATCTGATTTTGTGTGGTAATTGTATTGTACAGTCTGATTTTGACTTAGGCTCTTGTGTGGTTGTTGTGTATTGCACAATCTGATTAGATTTAGTGTCTATTTGTATGGTATTTTGATTCGAGTTGGGTTTGTATTGTACACTCTAATTTTAAACTTCGTTTCTTGTGTGGTTGTTTGATTCAAGTTGGGGTTTTGTTTTGTGCAAACTTGGTTTGCAGAAAAGGAGAATCTTTGTTTGTATGGGTTACCGAATGAAGAATGGGAAGTGAATTTACCAGCTGAAGAAGTGCCTCCTGAGCTTCCAGAGCCAGCTCTTGGTATTAACTTTGCAAGAGATGGGCTCTCTGAAAAAGAATGGCTTTCTCTTGTTGCCATTCACAGTGACGCTTGGTTACTTTCTGTTTCCTTTTACTTTGGCTCGAGGTTTTCTTTCCACAAGGAAGATAGGTAATGGATGACAGTTTCTCTTTCGGTCTTCTTCTCTATGTGGATAGAGTATACACTAACTTGTTTAATTTCAGGAAGCGCTTGTTCAACATGATCAATGATGTTCCTACTATATTTGAGGTAGTGACTGGAATGGCTAAAAGGCAATCAAAGGACAAGTCATCTGCTGCAAACCAAAACGGCAGCAAATCGAAGTCCAACTCTAAAGTTGTATGGCCCTTACTATCCTTTTTAACTCTTTTTCTTTTTGCAGTTTTCAGAAACTAGTATTGCTAAACTAGATATCCATACAACAAACAAATAATATTTATGCTTTACATGTTGTAACTGGTTCAGTGCTTAGTCCTGTACAAGCTGAAATTTTGACTAGTTTATAATCTTGAATACCATCCTGACTATTGTAGCTTCACCGAAGACAATGCTTTGGTTGGATTGGTTTTTAAGTACCTTCTTTGTTATTTGCTCATGCAGTTTAATATTTCCTTTGCTTTGTTTTGGGAATGCAGAGAACTTCAGATGGCAAAAGCTCAAAGAGCATGCAGGCAAAAGATGAGGATGAAGGAGTAGATGAAGAGGATGAGGATGACCACGGCGAAACCCTTTGCGGAGCATGTGGAGACAGTGATGGTGCTGATGAATTCTGGATCTGTTGTGACCTTTGTGAGAAGTGGTTCCATGGCAAGTGTGTGAAGATCACTCCAGCTAGAGCTGAGCATATCAAACAATACAAGTGCCCTTCATGCAGCAACAAAAGAGCACGAGCCTAAATCTATTGTAGTGAATAGCCTGTAGTGACAACTCTCACTACCCTCTTTATTTGGCTAGTCGTAGCTCTTTATTGGCCATAACAGCTTGGGCCTATTTCTCTGTATAATTGGTTTGATTTTGCAACTGAAGAAAACTCTTTAACTCAATTTGTGACCTCTCGTATGACTCAAACTGCTCATATGTAGTTAGCTTTAAACCAACAAGACATGACATTTCTTAATAACCGGGTACAGCAACATACTCTACAAAGCCTATGTCACAAAACCATCAATGCATATCTGCAAATCTGCATCACTTGTGATAAGATTATTATCGCAACTTAGAAAACCTTAGGTAACTTTTGTGGTGCTTCTTTAGAAATCTAATAATACTTAAGACTCTGAAGAACACATCAACAAAACCTTGACGAGCCTCAGCCAATAGGGCCAATACAATCATCGTTTCTCTTCTCACCAACTAGACGATTCAGGCTAAACTAGCTAAAAAGGAAGAACAAGAAGGCTGATACAATTCGGTAAACATCATTCAAAGATGATTACTGTCTACTCTCAAAACTAACACCAGTAAAAAAAAGTCATGAATATTAGATATACTAAAAGAATTTGTCCCTTTTGCGTCAATCCAAAATTAAACTTGAACATCTCATTCTCACAAAGGAAACATATTGAAAACAATAATAACTTGGGAAGTCTTGAATCAAAAAAAGCATTGAAACTAAGCAAACATTTTTTGCTTTTTCATTAAACAAAAGCCAAAGCTCAAGAGCAGAAAATAACACGAACGAGATGAACCAGTGAAATCAAAAACAAACCCGGATGACTATGCCCGGTCTCTCACGACTTGACTCCACTTCACCTTGTAGGCGCAGTAATCAAGAAAAAGCTATGTCTCTACACAGTAGGAGCCAATGTTGGTCTCCTTGAGTGCCTTGAGGGAGTAGGATGTCTCTAGGTTTCTCGCACCTTCAAACTGGTCACCCTTCTCCACCATGGCCATGTAGAACCCGAAACACAAAGCTACATTGCCTGCGTGTTAGGACTGAACCTAACTCAATAAAACAGTGACAGAAGAGAGTGAGAAAGGTAAGAAGAGAGAGTAGAAGAGAAGAGAAGAGAAGAGTTCGAGAAAGGAAATGTAATTGATTTCATAAGATACCTCACTTAGGGTTTCACAATGCGTTTAAATACATATTCGATAGATTAAAACGACAAAGCATAAACAACAGTGAAACACTCTTTCTCACTCCGAGACTTCACAACACTAAACACTCTTCAGCCACTTTCACTGGTCTGCTTCCTCTCCCTCTTCCTTGCCTTTCTCCCACTGGTTCTCAACTTCTTTTTCATATAAGCAAGCGGAATTCTCAGCCTATCAATACTCTCCCGAAGTGAACTAACCTTGTCCTCAAGGTTAAAGTCCGGAAACTGGTTGACGACAGTGGAAAGTGACTCCCATGTAGATTCTGTGGTTGGCAACCCTTTCCATTGTACTAGCACTTCAGTCTCATTCTTCTCTGTCTTACTCTTGCGAATGTCCATGATGGTTTCCGGTTCAGTAGCCCATTCCAGAGCAGGTGTGAGAATAGGAGGCAGTTCTTGTGCAGTATAAGAATTAGGAACCGCCCTCTTCAGCTGAGACACATGAAAAGTTGGGTGGATCTGGCTGTAAGCAGACAGCTTTAACCGGTAGGCTACTCTCCCTATTTTCTCAGCAACCTGATAGGGTCCAAAGTACCTTTGTGCAAGTTTCTCATTTCTTCTTTGCACTAAGGACTGTTGGCGGTATGGTCTCAGCTTGAGATAAACCCAGTCTCCTTCTTGAAAATTCACATCTCGGCGATGCTTGTTTGCTTCTTTCTGCATTCTCTGCTGAGCTAATTCCAGGTTCCCTCTCAACTCGACCAGCAGACTGTCTCGGTCTTTAAGCAGCTCCTCAACCAATGCATTTGCAGTGGGTACATCCCCATAACGCAACAGTCTCGGAGGGTTCCTGCCATAAACTGCAAAGAAAGGTGTGAGGTTAGTCGCCGAGTGGTATGAGGAATTATACCAGTACTCTGCCCATGGCAGCCACTGAGCCCAAGACGTTGGTCTTCTACTCGTGAAACAGCGCAGAAAAGTCTCTAAACATCAGTTCACCACTTCCGTCTGACCATCAGTTTGTGGATGGTAAGCAGTACTCATGTGTAGGGCTGATCCTTGCAATTTGAATAATTCTGTCCAGAAGTTGCTTAAGAAAACACGATCCCTGTCAGACACTATGGTTTCTGGAACCCCGTGTAATCTTACCACTTCTCTAATAAACGCTTCTGCCACTATCTTAGCTGTAAAAGGATGCTTATGTAACGCCCGTGTCCTGTTTTGGGGGGTGTCGATCGACACCACAGAGGGGTGTCGCTCGACACCAGTAATTATTCGGTTTGGTTGGTTCGATTTTTAATTGTGTTTTGATTGAGGGTGGTTAGGGTTTAACCCTAGGTCGTGTTTAAAAGAAGGAAAAGTCGTGTTTTGTCTCTTTCCAGCTGCTTTTTAACACTTCAAGAGAGAGAGAAAGGTTGTAGAGCTTTCTGAGGGTTTTGTGAGTCTTTTGGTGGTATTTGGTGGCTGACTTTGGTGGTTTAAGGCTAGTAGAGGCTAGATCCGTGTTGTGTGGTGTTAGAGGAGGCAGATCCTTCCTTGTTCTTCCCTAGTTTCGTTGATGTTCTCTCTTGTAAAAGGTGAGTGCATGACCAGGCTTATCTAAGCATGTTTTATCATTGTTTTAGGTGATTGTTTGATTGATTTCTTTGCTTGTTTGGTTGTTTATATGTTGAATGATGTCTGTGGATACCCTTGGAGACTCGCTCATATCATGGAGGTGATTTGGAGAAGAGATCCAGTGAGAAACGTTAGTTGGAGCGACTGCAGAGCGTCGGTGTCGATCGACACCAGTGTTTTGTCCCGCGAGGATAGCTACGACTCGCGATTGGAGTGTCGAGCCCGGTGTCGATCGACACCAGTGGTGGGTGTCGATCGACACTGATAGTCAGAAGCGATTTTGGTTTATCTTATACAGGTTGTTTGGTTTCTTTCCTTGGATAATGGTTGAATGTGCTTGTGTGTATAGCCAGTGGTGGGATGATTGCCTCACTAAGTATTTATGAAATACTTACGCATCTCTTTCTTTGATGCAGGTAAAAGTAAAGTGTGATCCGTGGAATCATGGCGAGAAGAGGAGGCTGATCTAGGCACTCGTTGGTGTTTTTAGATTATTGTTGGATTTGTTAGGGTGTTAGAAAGGAATTTAGAGGCATGTTAGGATGATTATGTTTCTGGAATAATGCTGGTTGAGTTTATTGGTTTAATGGAATTATTTCATGGATTGTACTTAAGTTTTCTGTTGGTTTTGTTAAATGTGATTGATGCTTTAATGGTTTAGCTGATTTGATTTAATGGGTTAATCCGGTTTGCATGATAAAAGAAAAAAAAAATGGGATGGGTTCTTTCAGCTTAAGACCGATAAAATGTCCATATTTACTCAATCTATAAACAACCACTAAGATTGAGTTGAACCCCTTAGACTTAGGTAAGCCTTCAACAAAATCCAAACTTATATCAGTCCATACCTGTTTTGGAATGGGAAAAGGAGCAAGTAATCCTGCTGGTGAGAGAGTAGAATACTTATTCTCTTGGCAAACTTGGCAATTCATGATGAACTTAACCACATCTTTCCTCATTCCTCGCCAGTATACCTCCTGATTCAACCTCTTATATGTTTTCAAGGCTCCTTCATGCCCACTAGATACACTCGAGTGAAACTGCTCCAAAAGCCTTGGAATGAAGAGAGATCCCTTGGGTATTACCAACCTTCCTTCTTTAAACAACATTCCCTTCTCCAAACTGTACCCTTCCTTCATCAATTCACCCTTCTCAAGACCTCGGACAACATCTCCTAGCTCTTTATCCTTTCTCACTTGTACCATCAACTCATTGCGGTCAATTGTTAATGGTGCCACCAAGGTGAACTGACACAGATTATCAACAGGAGGCCTCCTGGATAATGCATCAGCCACTCTATTCTCCACTCCTGGTTTATATTCAATCCTGTAATTTAGCCCAATTAACTTGGCTGCCCATCTTTGTTGAACTGTAGAAACAGCCTTCTGTTCAAGTAGATGCCTTAAACTTCTTTGGTCTGTTTTTATGAAAAACTCTCTTCCTGTGAGGTAGTGCTTCCACTTGGTCACTGCTTTTACAATAGCTAATAACTCCCTTTCATACACCGATTTAATGCAACCTTGAGACGAAAAAGCTTGACTGATAAATGCAATAGGACGCCTCTCTTGTGACAATACCGCTCCAATTCCAGCCCCGGAAGCATAAGTCTCAACAGTAAATTCCTTTTCAAAATTAGGCAGAACCAAAACCGGTAAGCTTGTCACTGCTTCTTTGAGAGCTTGAAACGCGTCTGTAGCCTCTGGATTCCAGAAAAACCCATCTTTTTTAAGCAAATCAGTCAACGGTCTCGCAATTTGGCCGTAGTTCTTCACAAACCTGCGATAATACCCAGTAAGCCCAAGGAACCCTCTCAACTCAGTGACTGATTTCGGTTCAGGCAAGGTGATCATTGCAACTATTTTATCCGGGTCTGCCGCCACTCCTTCGCCTGAAATTACATGCCCAAGATAAGCTACCTTAGTTTGCCCAAAAGAACATTTCTTGAGATTTGCATAAAACTGGTGCTCTTTCATAAGTTGCAAAACTGCTTCTAAATGCTGGAAGTGACTCTCCATATTTGGGATGTACACAAATATATCATCAAAGAACACCAACACAAACCTGCGTAGAAAAGGTCTAAACAGGTCATTCATCACACACTGAAATGTAGAGGGCGCATTGGTGAGACCGAATGACATGACTAAGAATTCATAATGCCCTTGGTGTGTTTTAAAGGCGAAGTCTTGGGTACATCACTTCCCTTCATCCGTATCTGGTGATAGCCTGATTTCAAATCCAACTTTGAGAAGATTACTGCCCCGTGCAATTCATCAATAAGCTCCTCAATAACTGGAATGGGATACCGGTCTGGGACGGTGATCGTATTTAGCGCCCTGTAATCTACGCAAAATCTCCAGCCTCCATCTTTTTCTTGACTAGGATGACAGGACAAGAGTATGGGCTAACACTAGGTCGTATGATTTGAGCCGCCAGCATCTCCTGAATGAGTTTCTCAATCTCATTCTTCTGCACAAACGAATACCTGTAAGGCCTTAAGTTGACAGGTCCAGTTCCTTCCTTAAGCGTGATTGCGTGTTCTCTGTTACGCTTAGGCGGTAATTGATTTGGCATCTCATAAACCAGCTGATACTTGTCCAATAACATCTTCATTCTTATCATGCTCACTCCCAGGCAATTGCTTCTCATTCTCAAACAACGACGACAATTCCAGCAGATACACTACACTCTTCTTCCTCACCATTCGTTGCATTGAATTTAGTGAAACTTGTGATTTGCTCAGTGCTGGATCACCTACAATGGTCACCCACGTAGCTCCAATTTCCCTGCTTAATCTCAAAAGACCCCAGTTTTTTCTTGTCTCCCCCAAAGTAGCTAGCCAAGAGAATCCCAAAATCACATATGTGTCTCCTAAATCAAATTGCAGGAAATCCTCAATAATTTATACTCTTTGAATTTCCAACAACAGACCTGGACACTTCCCCTTTCCCTTAAGAATCTGACCTCCAACAACTCTCACTCCAAAGCCTTTGTTTCCAACCACTTGCAACCCCAGTTCCTGCACAAGCTTGTCATTAATGAAATTTCTGGTAGCGCCCGAGTCGACCAATACCACAACCTGACGCCCCTTTATCCTTCCCAACATTCTCATAGACTGTTCAACAGTGAAACCTTCCATTGACCCAAGAGTTACAGTCATCATCTCTGGTTCCTCTTCCTGTACTTTTGTGGCCTCAACAACCCGCAACTCTCCTTCTTCCTGACCATCTTGTTCCTCATCTTCCTCCACTTCCAATACCTTGAGTTTCTGTTGTCTACATTTGTGCCCACTAAACCATCTTTCTCCACAATACCTACATGGTTTGAAACCTCCAGTCGTTGGCTTATGTCCAGATGTATTCCCCCCATAGGGCTTCTTGTAGAACTGCCCTCGAGATGGCTGAGGAGATGTAGCAGCTGGCTTAAAGGAAGGGCGTTGTTGGTAGTACGAGCTCTCATTCTCCTAAAACTCTATGAGCCTTGCCATGTCAACTATGGCATCAATCTCAGTGAGCCTGCTTCTTGTAACCTGGTCCTTCAACCCTTTCTTTAACTCATTCAAGAAGGCAATATTTAGAACCTCAACACTGACTTGAGGTAGCTCTACTGCTAGCTCCTCAAATCTATCCCGATATTCTTCCACCGAGCCTTGTTGACGAATCCCCATCAACCTATCCATGGCAGAACAGCTAGTGCTGGGGTTGATTCGCGATTTGAATCTGTCTCGAAAATCTTTCCAAGTTGCCATATTTACACGCCCTTGAGATTTTCGCCACCAAGTAACAGCCGTTCCTGTCAAACAAGCCACAACTTCGTCGAGTTTGTCATGTTCCGGCGTGCGATTCATAGCAAACCCACGCTCCATTCTAAATAACCAGTCATCTGGGTTTTGTCCCTCAAACATCGGAAGATCTACCTTTCTGGAAGGCATCTCTACACGAGGAGGAGGATACTCGACCCTTTGTACCGCCGACGGCGCAGGTAGCAACCCTTTCGTCGAACGATAGCTCGTCACCGGTTAAGCCCTCTCCTGCCGGATCTGCTCTGTGCTTCCGGACGCTGTTCCAGGGGTCTGAAGTTGAGCTCCCGTTGGTGGAGTTGAAAACCCAGGAGGCGTGGCGCTCTGGTTGTGTTACGTACTAACGTGTTCAAGCTGGAAATCGACTACTTCATCTCCGCCATTTCCCTGTCGCTGCGGGCTTCCCTCTGCTCTGCCGATTTAGCTGCTTGAGGTGTGTCTGCTATTACCCTAGACTCGAGTTCTGATGAGTCACGACGTGGACCCGGTGTGGAAGCCATAGAAGCTCTCAACGAAAGCACCAAATGTTAGGACTGAACCTAACTCAATAAAACAGTGACAAAAGAGAGTGAGAAAGGTAAGAAGAGAGAGTATAAGAGAAGAGAAGAGAAGAGTTCGAGAAAGGAAATGTAATTGATTTCATAAGATACCTCACTTAGGGTTTCACAATGCGTTTAAATACATATTCGATAGATTAAAACGACAGAGCATAAACAACAGTGAAACACTCTTTCTCACTCCGAGACTTCACAACACTTAACACTCTTCAGCCACTTTCACTAGTCTCCTTCCTCTCCCACTTCCTTGCCTTTCTCCCACTGGTTCTCAACTTCTTTTTCATATAAGCAAGCGGAATTCTCAGCCTCTCACTGCGTTTCGCGTAAACCACTGTTTGATACTGTTCAACACCTTCTCCCTCGTATCTAAGCTCCTAAGATGAATAGGCGCATTGTTGACAGTGACTACCTCTGTCGGCCTCCCAACTGGGAAATTCTCCAGATATGCTATCATATCAGAAAGAGTCTCCAAACTACAACCTCCTCCAACACTTTTAATGATTGGAGACACAGTTTCTAAAAGGGGTATGTAGCTTTTGGCCTTCCTAACTTCTGGCTCAATGTATGGGAGCAGCACTCCCAAGACCTGCCTTGACCAAAAGATGCTTAACAGTGTTGCTACAAGCAATCTCCTTCTTAAATGATACATTCACTGGATGTCTAGCGTTGTACCACATAGCATCCCTTAGGGAAATCAGGTCCTCCTTCCACCACCAGGAGAATTGGTCACAACCAGCCCACACTTGGTTTTCCACAGCGGTGAAGACCTCCTCGGACTGGATATTGTAGTGGTTAAAAGTCGTGATCAGAGAGTACCCCTAGAGGTGCAGCTTTGGGATCACCTTCTTTTCAGTTTCAGAAAGGTTCAGAGGTTTGGACAGTTCTTCCTTCCACTTTAAATTCACGTCGTCCTTGATCATAATGGCCTTCACGTCATTCCCCACCGCAAGCTTTGCGGTGTCCATCTATTCGGCTTTGAGGTGTTCAGCACCTATGCAATACAATTCAGTGGACACAGCCCTGGCCACCCCAATGATAATACCCTACCTCAAGGAAGGGTTCACAACGGTTTCAGGATAGATTTTCATCCTTGCAATCTACTGTTGTATGAAGTCGAAAGTCTTCTTAATCGCTTCATCAATGCTAAGATCTTCTACTGGAGACCAGTGCCAAGTCCTACTTAAGGTTAGCTCACTCACATTATCACTCATGATGTTTAAGCTAGTAAGAAAAGAGATAGGAAAAATCTCTTGGTGAGCGATGATCTGCATGGTCTCTATCTCCTTTGATTCTATGGCCTCTATACTCTTTCTAGTGTCAGTGGATATGCTTAATATCACAACTCAATACAATACATAACGTAATGCATTAAACAAAAAAAAACATTGTGTACGTTAGTAATCTGCAATGAAGAGTATATATCATGCAGATATGCACTTATAATGGAAATAAGTACTTGGGCGGTTTCTCTTTAGTCATGCACTTTTATGGAAGTGTATGTTTTAATGACACCATTAGTCGATGCACTTTGATGGAAGTGTATGTCTTAACGACACCATTAGTCGATAATTTTTGATGGAAGTGTATGTCTTAATGACACAATTTAAAACAATTATTCAAACTCATGCATGCGGTCTTGCTTCTTGGGGAAGCGCAAAGGTTGTTGGATTCAAGTTGGACAAATCATTATGGTCATGAAATGTCAGATAATATGTATTAACTCATGCATGCGGTCTTACCTACGAACCCCGCGTTGGGTCTGCGATAATTTTAATCTAGCCAAACTAAAATCGAAGATGTTAAGGTTCTTAAGAAGGAAGTAAGTGAAAAAAGAGGATGACGTGGAGAGAGATTTTTTTGTTGAGGAGTTATCTTAAGAGAGTGGGAAGCTCTTCTTCTTCATTATGTTGAATCTGTGAATTGTAATCTCCAGTGATGAGCGAGTTCGAGTGATGTGCTGAGCAAGCTGTGTGTTTCGGTTTGTCGATTGATAACTGTCTTTGCAATTTCCTCTGTTGTTGTTGAGTTTGTATTATCTAGAGTCTCATTCCTTTGTTTTTGTCCTCATTCCTTTGTTGTTGTCGAACACGCTCACATCACCAATGATAGACTCTTGAATTGTGTTTTTTTTTCCTTCAATTGTATCCAGTTATTTAAAAATTTTTTTTTTAAAAAAAAAAAATAGAAGCTGAAGTCTACAATTAACGTAAAAGATATATAAATTCTACAAAAGGAAAAGTAGTTGTTTTTTAAACATCTAAGGATGATTAGTTTATATATAGCAAGAAATATGTATAATAGAATTGTCTTTCCAAATTTATATTCGGGTATCATTTTATTTTCAGAGATTAATAAAAACAATAATTATGAAATATTCTTAAACTTTGAAATATATGAGACAGTTATTTTTATGAGAATATCGTTGAGACTCATCATAGCCGTTACAACTTCTCTCCATTAGTTACTTATTTCTCTATTTAAACTTGAAAATAAACTTCTTCTTTTTTTTTCTTGTAAATAACTTAATTTCTCAAACTCCACAAAATACGAATAAATGTGTTCTTTTCACAAAAAGTTATGTTTGTTTTAAAACATTCTTGTATCGTGTATGAATTTCACATTTTCTTATAAATTCTCCAACTTCACTTGGTTTAACCTTCCACACGGTCTCTCTCCGTTATCTTATCTCTTCCTTTGCAGGTGCCTCTTCTCACCAATCTCGATCATGTTTCATCGGGCGAGTCATGCTTCATGTTTCTTCTTTGACGGATCAATTGATGGCAGTTTTAATGATGTTTAGCAAAGAGAAACAAAGTATCTCCTTGTTGATATTGCCTTGGAACCCTAGAGAGGCTAAATCTTAATTAGGATGGACTGTGCGGTCTTTATGGTGATGATTTCGTTATAGATGATGGTTATGGTTCTGGCTTGTGTGGTTCATTGTTACTGGGTTAGAGATCAGTTCGATGGGTTAGATGCGGAGAGTCGGAGTGAAGGTTCTTTAGAAGAAAATTTAACAACAAAAGCGTCTCGATCGTTGAAAAAGCGACTGGTTCAGATGTTAGAACGAACAATGGAATTGGAAGAGAAGACTAATGTATGAGTTTTCTATGAGTCCACATTTTGTGTGTACTGCTCGGAGATGGATATTAATAATTATATTTTATGTCTTGGTTAAAAGAACATATTATTTGCTGTGACAAAACTCTAGTAATAGGATGCATGCATTTTTATCTATAAGTATGTATAAGCCAATCTTTAAAATGAGATAGGACCAAATGTGAAGAGTTGAAAAAAGTGCCAACGTAAAGATCTTGACAATTGAAAGGGGCCTGCAACTATGCTTTCGTTTGATGTTGCTAAATCTTTCTAAAATTTACCAAAATTCCATTTCTTCATTTTTGTTCTTTTCAAGATTGTTTCAAGTGACATTTCATGTAATAATAGTGAACCAATATATTTGTTTCTTATAAATGCTTCCCTTTTAATAGTATTTATCAATATAACATTCTTTTGTTGTTGTTCAAAATAATCCTCGGAAAACTACATGAACTGATTTTACCAAACTGAAGTTATAACATGTAAACCGATTGAACAATTTTCAAATTAAGCTTGGTTAATTATTTGGTTCAATTTGGCAGGGGATATGCAAACAGATTCTTAAAGGCCAGTCTAGACAGATCAGAAAAATCAAATGTCCCGAACCAAATAACCTGAATTAATCAAAACCGCATACTAGTTAAACTAATAGAAACTAATGTTACGTTCATGAAGACAATTGTTCCAGAAATTTTCTCTTCTCTCTCCTCCTGTTCTAAAGTCGTTTTTCACCCTTTTTCAGCGGCCTCTGTTCTATGCTCATATTTGTCCTGAAATACTCTCTCAAGTTAAGAGATCACTATAGTACTTAAGGCATCTCCAACCCCACTCTATTTTAGAGTAACATTTGCTCCAAACCTACTATATATTTAGAGTAACTCTATTTTCTACTCTAGTTTCTTACACTATCTCTATTTTAGAGCAAGAAATAGAGTAATATATTGGAGTAACACAATGCTTTATTTTAGAGAAAAAATAGATATATGCATTGGATAATAGGGGTCGAACTCCTCAAGGACTCAATATTTACACAATAGATTAATTAGGTGTCAAATTAAGCTAAACTAGAACAATTATAATTAAAAGCAACAAAACAATTAAACAAATGTAATGTAAAGTTCAGCAATAAAGAGAGAGAGAAGGAGAGGGAGAGAGAGCTTTAGTATTCGGTGAAGTATAAAAAGAATATAGATATAATAGAGAGATAAAGAGACATAGAATCAAATAAGTATTTTATGTGATTTTGGAAAATAACATGTAATATATATGATGGATATAAAAGTAATTGCAACTGAGGAGAGAGGAAGCCCTCTGACACCATAGCTATTCTCTTAATTCTTTTTGGTTTCATGGCTATTTTGTGCATATTCTCTAAATTTATCTGGTCCCAAGTTGGGACCAGTATAATTCTAGACACATTTCGATAAGCTAATAATATTTTTGAAAATCTTTTGTAATTCTTTTTTCGTCAAAATATAACTTATATAGATGAATTAATGTAATCATGATACAATTGTTGTGATAGCCAAATTGGCGAATTAAAACAATAAGAGTGAAAAGGTAAAATATTACAACCATATTTCACTAAAAGGTGAGGAGCACCATTACCATTTCTTCTAGTAAAATTAAAAGTACTTGATTGAAATTTTGAAGTCCAAAAATATATATCATGTAAAACGCCTTCAAGAGAAACATCAATATATTGTTTATTGATGATCTTATTCAGAACTTCACTATCTCCTTCAAAACAAATCACTTTGATTCCTTTAATCCAACATTGTTGCATAGCTAAAATCAACGCCTTCACTTCTGCTTCCACTGGAGATGTAGCATGTCCCAATACCGCAAAACCCCAACTAAAAGAACCACCTTGATGCTTTCTTATGATCCATCCTCCTCTAATTTGATTTGTAGTGTGATTAAAAGCAGCATTGTAATTACATTTAAGAACACCATTTATTGGACATGACCAATTCGCTTTGTTATTCATGCTTGAATTTGTATGCTGAGGCAAGGAAGGATAGTTATTTTTAATCCAATTGTGAACATCTCACCTAGTATGATAAACAATATTGAGAGGTCTTTCTTGAACTCCATTAAATATAAAGTTATTTCTGGATTTACATAGATGCCACACTAACCAAAAATGTAGTAATTTTGTTTCATGAGGTAAATTAACATCAGATAGTAAGGATATGAAACCTTCAATAACATTATCACTGCAAAAGGGGGATGAATGTAAAATATGTATAGGAATATTAGAAAAATCCAAAACCGATTTGGCATGAGGGCAGGAGAAAAGAATATGATCTATTGATTCATCCGCTTGAAAACATCTTCGACAAATAGGGTCAATATTCATTCCACGAGTGATTAAACGAGTAATGGCGGGTAGAGCTTTTGTTAAAATTCTCCATAAAAAGTGTTTTATTTTCGGTAAAATGTTCAGCTTCCAAATATGATTTTTAAGACTAATAGATCCATGGGAAATATGAGGATTATCCATAATATTTGGCGGATCATGAGTAGAAAGCCAATACCTAGATCGACCAGAATAATTACCCGTATTATTGTAATGCCAAATAAGCTTATCGGGTAAATTAACTTTAGATAAATGAATGTTATGAAGATGACTATGATCGATTATATACTTTTTCAGAAACTTTGGAAGTATCCCAAAACCAATGATTTCCCACATAAGAGACGAGTTCCTTAAACTCAAATTAATGTTATTTACACCCTGAATAGGTTTAGGAGGATAGGTGGGTGTGACATTATCAAAATTAACTGTAACTGTTCCTCCCTTTTCAATTATATAATGAGTCCCTATTCTTGTATAAGTTCACTCACCATCTGTAGGAGCAGCGAGAATGGTGCTCCCCAACACTGAGCTTACAAAGGTTAGAATGGGGCAAACATTGATTTCTGGCCACCTATCTCGGCATTGTATGATCCACATTCAGTTCCAGTCCAACTACCGAGCTACAATCCAGTTCAACAACCTCAAGCAGCACCTGAGATTAGAGAAGAAGGGTTTTCCGGGGAAGAACGGGAAGAAGATTTCTACTTTGACGAGTGGGAAGAGTCATCTAGACAAACGAAAGGGGTAAAGGAAGCTCATAAGAAGATCAATATCCTCCAAAAGTGGAACAAGTTCCAGAGCAAGGCAATCAAGACACTGAAGAACACGGTAAAAGATCTTGCTGGTACGGTTAAAGACATGGGAGAGGAGATCAAGGAACTTCAGAACAAGGTTGGATGTTCATCTTCAACCACAACTATGCATGGACGTTTGGGCAGGAGTGCATAAGTCAGGACACCAACCAAGCCCAACTTACCAGTCATCCCACCTAGAGCCTCATTTGACCCAAGAAGGAGCCTGTTCAGAGCGAGGAGAGAACCGAGAGCTGACACGAGCACCTCACCCGATCGCACACCCGATCGCACACCCGATCGCACACCCGATCGGGTCAACCTATCACCTGGCCGCTCCTCGTGTGACAAAACCAAAAGAATCATCATCATCTACACTGAAGAAGCCCATAACAAAATCTCAGCCAAAGCCTGAAACTCAAGAGAAGTCAGGGAAGGCCAAAGAAAAGAAAAAGGAAGGGAAGAAAGAAGAAGCAGAGTAGAGAGGAGATGAAGAGAAGGCTACCGCCGTGGCTGCAGAACTGGAAGAGAAGAAACCGAATTCCAACAACATCCAAGTGAAGGTCGAGATTATGGCGAGCGAGGTTGCAGTTGGAGGTTGATCAGAAGCAAAGTGAGCGTTTGGCAGCAGATATCTAATGCCTGCTTCTTCTTTTTTCCTAAACCATTAATGTGAATAGAGTTGTTGCGTCGAGTTTTTTTTTCCTTGTAAGAGTTTACTTCATTCTTCAGTTGAAATTAAGCCTCAATTGCTTCTTAAGATGATTCTCTAATGTGTTGAACTAAAAAATGTGAACATATATTATGCGGAGATTGTGATATGTGTGAATTTGAAGAGTAGTAGCACAATCATGAGTTGTGCAGATTATTAATGTCAAAGGAGAGAGGCTTGTAGGGTCTTTTATTTACAGCTGATGTTTTGTAGGGTCTTTTATTTACAGAAGGAGAGAGGCTTGTAGGCATACTAATGTCAGCTACAAATATCTAAATACTGCTTTGCATTTTCTTTGTTTTTGTGGCTTTTAGATCCTAAGTCTTCCTTCAGATTTTTATTACACAAGGGACTGTGTAATTTAAGTTTTGGGGAGGGTTTAGGATAGCATTTGACATGTTTTCTGTTTTCTTATTTCGAATTTTTAGCATTTAGTCTTGCATTCATCTATGTGCATCAAAAACTCGTAAAAATTTGAAATTTTTTCAGAAAATTCTGTAAAAACAGAGTGTTCATATAGTTGCATTTGCATAATAGTCTTGCTTTAGGGATGTTGCATTTAGGATCATTGCATTTTCATAGGGGATTAGGATGATTATAACCAAAGAACTTGCTGTTTCATTAGCCTTAAAATCAATGCCCTCGTCCATAGTTGTTAAATGCATTCATATGAACTTGAATTGAGACCGCATCATTCTTTGATCGCATGATTTGAATTCTAGTCTAAACTGAAGCTTGCTTTGATATGATGCCATTCCTTATTTATTAGAACCTTAATTTGAATTGATAATTATCTGGTTGTGATTTGTTTCAAACTCATGGATACCTCACATACATACTTGGATCTTCTTTCCCTCTTTTTACCACTCTTTTGTTGATCCAAGTAGCTGGTCATAACCTTGACCAGTTAACCACACCCTCAAAATTTTAACCTTTCCTTCAAGCCTTGTATTGATTCTGAGTGGAAGGCCTATTTTGTTGGATTGAGCTTTAAGAGAACGTGTTAGGTTTGAGCCGACAGATTAGGATCTTAAGTAGTTCTGATTTGCATTTTTCAGATCAGATAGGACTAGGATGGATTCTACTTGGGTTTGGGATTTGTTGGGATGGTTAAAAAGAAAGAGAAAGAAGTGAAAAGGGAATGAGTTGAGTCTTCAGGAGAGTTAAAGTTTCAGAAAAATTCAAAAGTTCTAGTGAAAGATGTGTGGGGAACGCCAAGTATAGAAAATAAATGGTTCTGGATTTTAAAGAAAAGAAAAAAAAGATGAGAACAGCAAAAAGCTTTGATGTCTTAAGTGATAAGAAGAATGAGAACCATAGAGTTTATTAAGAAAAAAACCCCTATCCACTAGTTATTCATAAGAAACTCTCCTAAGGCTTAGAACAAAAGGGAAATGGGATGAAAAGAGTTGAAGGGTAAAATAAGATCATATGGGTTTAGACATTTAGGATATCACTTGGGGCCTTTGGGTAGTCAAGATGTTATTCCTGTATGCGTTTGTTGGTCCTTACCTTTAGCATTCTCTCAAAAGCTCAATCTTGTTCATTGAGAGATCCCAGCACTTAAACGATTAAACCCTCATTAAAAAGAGACCCTCTTTGTCTCTTAAACCCTTTCATACCTAGCCAAATGATTTTGAATTCACTTTACATCCAGATTCACGGTTACTACTTAATGAATGTTAAAAGGAATGGTTGACTTGAATGTTTTCCTAGGTTCTATGGCTGATGACATCTTGTGTTGAAATGAGAATGGCTAAAGTCTTCAGAGTATAGTCTATATGAATTGCATTCCAAAAATATAGACTAGGACGTTGATTTTAACTACTTTAGCATCAAATATTTGTTCTGAATCCCCACCTTCAAACCTCTCTTCCTACTTTAGGCCAAGCAAATAATAAGTTTGGGGGAGTTGATAACTCTATATTTTTACACTTTTAAGCATACATTTTGTGCATCATTTGCATGTCTAGAGCCCTATTTCTTAGCAGTTCTAGCCTCTTTCCATTATATTTCATATTTAGGATTTTTAGCATAGACATTTGCATATCATTTGCATTTTAGAGTAAAAAACAGGCACACCCGGACACTTCAGAGCATGGACCCGATCGGGTGTACTCAGCCCGAACAAGGCGAGCACGATCGAGCACTCAGACCTAGAGAAGCAAGGTGAACTCGGACGAGCCGAAAGAGGACCTGAATGAGCCCATCAAGAACTCGACCGAGCCCCCTCAAACAGACTTTGTAATTTGTCTTTTAGTGTTTTAGGGCTTCCAGTACTTACTATAAATAAAGAACTTGGGTCATTAAGAGAAAAAATCGAGTTTCATTAGGGTTTTTCTTTGTAGCCACCAAACATTTCCAGAAACATGTAATCTTAATATCTTTTGATCTATTGAGTTTTTAGTGTCGCTTCTTTATATTATTTTGCTCCTTAGATCATTATCTATCTAGTTATGCATGATTTAACAATTTCTGGGTTTGTGTTCTTCATGATGAATTCCAGATCTGAGTAGTTTTATGGGTTTAGAGGATGGGTTAGGTAATGAGGAATCTTTGTTTCTAGGGATTCTTAAGTATAGATTCAGTTAGATACCTTCTGGATTAGGAGATTTAATTGCTAGTCCTTGCATTAACCATGTGGGATTAGATCTTAGACATTCCAGCACCCAAAAATTGTTCAATGGAATGTCTGATCAACTAATACCAGAGATCTATTTAGTTACCCAAGAGATTGGCTGTTAAGGAGTAGATTGACATTAATGAGCTTGATCTTTATGCCTATCTATTGTATGTTTCATTAATGAAAGTTGAGATTAGGAAGTACTTTAGATCTGATAATCTTTGTCAAGAGATTGGACTGATTAGGTTAAGTTGTTCATTGTCTAGGATTAGATCTATTTGAGCATGTTGAGCATCCCCAAGAGATTAAGAGGATTCATCACCCCATTAGCCCCATTAGCCTCAAAAATTATTTCATCCCTAAAATATCTAGCTTTCATAACCCTTGCAAAAAGTGTGTCAGGATGTTTAAAAATTATCTAGGTCTGTTTTGCTAATAGACAATTATTGAATTTTGACAAAGTTTTAAAACCTGAACCACCCTCTTGACTTAGAGATTTGTAATCTTTTCCAATCTACCCAAGGTACACCTCTCTCCTCATTACCTTTTTCCCACCAAAATCGTTGAAGTTCAGAATTTATCTCATTTATTACACTTGCAGGAATCTTAAAACAGGACATGGTGTAAATTGGCATTGCTAAAGCCACAGATTTAAGCATAATTTCTTTCCCAGCCGGAGATAACTTCTTCACACTCCAAGATGCAGTCCTGATACGATCCTCCTATAATCGACACTCAGAAAGTTGAGGGAAGGATAGGCTTTTCACCAAAGGGATCGGGGGATCACTTAGATCAAAGGATGTGGAGCGAATGGTCGTACAAAGGTTGCGGAAGAACCTTTGATTTACAGAACTTGGACTTCACTAAGGATATTACACACCCAAAAAAAAGAACAATAGAGAGTGATCTAACTTGAAAGATTTTTTGATAAAAAGATAGATGAGTTACAAATGAGAGGTGGAGGGGGATTATATAGGAGAGGAGGATGAAGGAGAAGAAGAATATGCAAGAGCATGCACAAGTGTCTTGGAAATTACACTCATGCAAGCTCATGCAAAATGTCTTAGAAATTACAAAAATATTGAATGCAAGAATGAAAATAAAAGATAGAAAATGGATCAAGGCAAAGTGTTGGGCCTTGTACCCACGAATTGGGTTTGGCAAATGGCCTTGAAAGTGTTACTTAGGTCTCATTAAAAACCTTGTCAAGAAAAACCAATGGGACAAAACTTGACGAGGGAAAAATAGTGCATAAGCAAAACTTATCTCTTTACCGAACCCCTTGAGCCGTGATGATGATTGAGGAGATTTGAACTAAAACCATGGTGGTTTGATTCACTTCTTTACAAGCACTTCCTCAGCTACAAGCTCATCCTCGGGTACGAGATGCTCCTTGGTTACGAGGCGCTCCTCTTCTACGAATTGTTACTCGCCTATGAGCTCCAGGTTTTGTTCGGCGATAGTCATATCATGCCCTTTGTCTTGAAAAGGATTTGTCCTCAAATCCGTTTCATCTGCAAAAAAAGGATATAGATTAGAAATTTTGAAGCTTGAATTTAGATTATACTTACCTCGGACATCAATTTGATAGGAATTCTCATTGATCCATTTTGTGATGGTGATTGGTCCATCGATCCTTGGCTTCAACTTGTTACTCCGCCCGACCAGGAATCTTTCCTTCGTCAAGTGAATCCGTACTTGTTCTCCAACTTCGAAGATCATCCTGAAATAAGCAATGAATTATTTGGTCTGCATTGAAGCCACTTCAATGCTCGTTCTCACAAAGAATTTAGATGAGAAAGTATCTAAATCCGGTGGCTCCTTCTTGAACATTGAATCAGCTTTGGCTACTTTCCATGCTCCTTGGTGGATGATTTAAACCATGAGACCACAAGCTTTCCTTGGTTCATTTCTTCTGTTGGTCAATAATTGATTTGATTAGCAAAATCCTTAATCATCCTTGACTTTGAATCCTTAACCTGTCTTATTTGTGCTTTCACAAGGACTAGAGAAACCACATCAAACGAGTGATAGGAATAGATAAACAATCTCTTAAGGTAATCAAACTCTTTGTCATAAATCAGAATGTGATTAGAACACCAAAAAACCTTATCAGATTTCAGAACACGCAAGACTTTACTAGTGAGCGAATTAACCTTTGTAAACTTAGACAATCGTTTATCAAACACATGATCATTCAAGTTCGGTTTACAAAGTTCAGTTGGTGTAAGTGAGCCATAGAACACGTCTTTAAGGAAGTATTTCAAATCATGGCAAGTTAAAATCGAAGCCCATTCAGTTTTAGTACAAAGCAACTCAAACGTATTGGTACACAAAGAAACTCTCAAAGATGAGCTAAATTCACGAAACTCATCAAACATTAAACTTTTTGGCTTAAAGAACTTTTCAAGTGTGAAAGTCTCAAAAATTGGAATTATTTTGTCAAAAACAGATTTTCCAAACAAAATTCTTTCACGTTTTCCAAACAAAAATCAACACACACAAATTACAATCAGTCATAACCAAATCAATTTTCTTACAGTGCTTTCTTGGGTAATCAGAAGGAAATGGCATAGGAACATGTTCTGACTCAAAGTTAGATGGCGGTTCCAATTCACAGTTCATCAACAAACTCCTTTGTGTTTTTCCTATTGATGCTTTTTCATGAACATGTGAAAAGGAAGCAATGCTACTCGGTTGCTCCGGTTCAAAATTTGTTAGTTTATCAAGCACAAAATCAGATTGGAAAGATGAAAGAGTACACTTAGCTTGGAACGAGACAAGATTTTCCGTAATTTTAGTTTCACTTTGTTCTTCCTTGTTGCTTGAGAGTTGCTGATTTTTGACGGCTATGAGTGGTTGAATCTCTTCTCTCGCACGTCTCGGCCTCTGACTGCTCTGGTGAGATGAGTGACCGCCTACTTTAGTTTTCTTGGGCATTTTTGTCGACCGGATCCTTCTTCGAGGCTTGACTAGTCTGCTTCTTTTGATTTCTCTTGCCCTTCGAGATGATGACTTTTCCAGCCGACACCTTTTCTTTTCCTTTGAGTTGTTCAAGCCTTTCGCCCACCCATTTGGTGATAGCATCGATGAGGAGTTTGTTGTTGGCCCTTCTTCTCGAACGTGATGACTTGGATTTCTCTTCCCCTACCATCGAACATCACAAACCAGTCACTAGTTCAAAGTAAAAATCATGAAAATTATGTCAAAACAAATCAGATGAACTCGATCTAACAAAATAAATTATGAAATCAAGTTCAAAAATTCTAGATATCATTTTTTAAAAAACTAGACTAGACCTAGTTTCAGGATCACTTGATTTTATAATTTTTGGATGAGTCAATAGTTTATGAAAATTCCGACAAAATGACAGAAAATCCAGAAAACAAAAGCTGGCGAAAATAAAAACGAAAAATGAAATGGAATATGGATGAAGATTGAAATAAAATGATGAAAGATGATAAAGATGAGAGAGTACTCAACTTTTCAGAGTGTGCTCTGATACCACATGATACGATCCTCCTATAATCTACACTCAGAAAGTTGAGGGAAGGATAGGGTTTGCACCTAAGGGATCGGGGGATCACTTAGATCAAAGGATGTGGAGTGAATGGTCACACAAATTTTGCGGAAGAGACTTTGATTTACTGAATTTGGACTTCACTAAGGATATTACACACCAAAAAAAAAAGAACAAGAGAGAGTGATCTAACTTGAAAGAGTTTTTGATAAAAAGATAGATGAGTTACAAATGAGATGTAGAGGGGGATTATATAGGAGTGGAGGATGAAGGAGAAGAGGGAAGAGAAGAAGAACATGCAAGAACATGGACAAGTGTCATGGAAATTACACTCATGCAAGCTCATGCAAAATATCTTGGAAATTACAAAAACATTAAATGCAAGAATGAAGAGAAAAAATAGAAAATGGGCCAAGACAAATTGTTGGGATTTGGACCCACGAATTGGGTTTGGTAAATGGCCTTGAAAGTGTTACTTAAGTCTCATTAAAAACCTTGTCAGGAAAACCCAATGGGACAAAACTTGACAAGGGAAAAAGAGTGTATAAGCAACACTTATCCCTTTACCGAACCCCTTGAGCCGTGATGATCATTGAGGAGATTTGAACTAAAACCATGGCGGCTTGATTAGCTTCTTTACAAGCACTTCCTCAATTACAAGCTCATCCTCGAGTACAAGATGCTCCTTTGTTACGAGGTGCTCCTTCGCTACGAGGTGCTCCTTCGCTACGAGGTGCTCCTCTTCTACGAATTGTTCTTAGGCTACGAGCTCCAGGTTTTGTTCGGCGATAGTCATATCAAGTCCGCTGCTTCACTTTATCAATCATGTAGTTGAACATTTCCTTCTTTTTCCCACCAAATTGTTCAGGTAGACAAAGATACTTTCCCCCACCACCATGATTTGGAATTTGAAGAATGTTTTTAAGTCTATTTTGAAGTTGTTCAGTTACGCTGGAGGCAAAAGTAATTAAAGATTTTGTTGTATTTATTTTTTGGCCATAATAATATTCATAAACTTCAAAAACATCTTTAATAGCTTGGCAAAAAAATAGAGAATCATCTGCAAATTGAAGATGAGTAATAGCTGGCACTCCATTTCCAATTCTTATTCTGCGAATATATTCATCCATTACTCTTGATTTAGTTAGATGACTCATTATATCAGCACATAAAATAAAGAGATAAGGCGAGAGGGGATCACCATGTCTTATTCCACGCTCAAGAAGAACCGAACCATGAGGGAAACCATTTATAAGGATAGAATAACTAACAGAACGAACCGATGCCATAATCCAAGAAATCCATTTTTCAGAAAAACCAAACAAACGCATAGTTACCTCTAGAAAATTCCATTCAACCCTATCATAAGCTTTAGTTACATCAGTTTTAATTGCCATGTAATTTTGTGAGACCCTTTTCCTAGATTTTAAAGAATGCATAACCTCATGGGCTATCATTATGTTATCAGTAACCAACCTTCCCGGAATAAAAGCAGCTTAGGTATCCGATACAATGGAATTTAAATGATGTTTTAGTCTATTTACCAAGCACTTTGAAATGATTTTATATAGAACATTGCACAAAGCTATTGGTCGAAAATCTGATAGGGTTTTTGGATTAGTTATTTTTGGTATCATGCAAATGTTTGTGTGGTTAATACCTGACTTCATGTAGGAGTCGCAAGGAAATCTTGTATCTCTTGAATTATATCCACACCAATAATATCCCAATAATGTTTATAGAAACGGGCAGTGAGTCCATCCTGTCCGGGGGATTTATCATCTCCAATAGAGGATATGGCTTCAAAAATTTCTTCATTTGTGAAAGACCTTGTTAACTCCGTATTCATCTCGTCCGTCACTATAGGCGTAAAGTTACCAAAATCAATTGGTGAAACCGGATTTCTGTTTGATTTATATGCTTCCTTAAAGTATTCTTGAGCATGTGTTACAATACTTTGATCGCCATAATAAATTGTGTTTGAGGCATCCATTATAGAGGAGATGTAATTCTGAGCATATCTTGTTTTCGTACACGGTCACCAAGCATCATTTATTGATTCCTAGCTACTCTTGCTTTGCCAATAATATTCCTCATTTCTGTAAGCTGTTGTTAATTCTCTTTGAAGTCTTGGGATATCTCTTCGCTGTCTTACAAACGTGCTCTCCATAGCTTTGTTTAAAGCATCTTGAAAATGATCAATACGTTTTGCAGCATTCATTTTGCAGCATACGTTTTAAAGCATCCTTGTGCCACAGCTCTGCGACAATTTGTAATTTGATCGCAAATAGAGTAAAAATTCCTTTTTTACAATCATTCCAGCCTTGTTCCACAATTTCAATTTCTCTATATGTGTTAAACGTCTATCAAATCGAAAGGGTTTATGATGGACAGTAATTTGTGGATTAAAGGTTGTTAAAATAGGTTTATGATAATAACCAGTAAACTCTTGGTAAACAAACAGCCCATTCTGAATTTATCAACACTCTATCTAAAGAACATTTGATAGTATAATTTCTTCTCTCATTAACCCAAGAGAATCGATCTCCTTTAGATCTCAAATCAGCTAAATCACAGTTGGAAAGCATGTTACGAAAACGTCTAAAAGACCAATCCTCTCGTAAGTGTAAGTGATGTGAACATCAATAATACGATCATCCTGATACAAACTAGACAAAGAAACTGTGTTCATCCACATCAAAGCTAAACCACCACTCCTCCCCTGAGGAGGTTGGGTAATAACGTTATTAAATCCTAAAACAGAAGCAAAATCACACAGAACAGAACAAGAATTCATAGTTTCACACAAGAATACACTACAAAAAAGGTCACATTGTTAGCACGACAAAAAAGCCATAGTATGTAATTTATAGCATTTTAATAAATGCTATATCCGCCGCTGCTATGGTAGGTAAGACCCATATAATAGCACTATTTTTGTATGCTGTGATATATTCTTATATCATAGCAACAATTAACTGTTCTTATTTGTTTTTTCATAGCACTTCATATTTTCGTATCAAACAATTGACTGTTCATATTTCGTGCTATGATACTTCATCCTACAATAACAATTTCGATACTTGATCTGAAAATTTTATTATTCAACAATTGATATTTTGAGCTATAATATATGTGCGTACAATAAGTATATTAAAATGCTATACTTTGTTTTTTATAGCGTTTAATTCTGTCGTTCAAACATTTTCTATTGCTAATTAAATTGCTATATTTGCTATTATATATTTCTTAACAAACCTAATTCATAATACATTTTTCTTTTACCAAATTACACTATGCATATATAGTGAAAACAGATCAAACCTGCTATCTAGAAATTAAGTCATTCATAACATAAGTTTGAAATTAACCACCAAACATATCAGTCAAGTGTACAAATTCATCCAGCATACATTACAAAGTCTCAAAGCATGAAAATACAATAAATTAAAGTTCATTAGGTAGTCTAGTCTTAAATCAATAAAAACTAACTAACCTAGACCAAGTTTCTTCATTCCCCTGCAAAAATCAACACTTTTTACATCAGTTTCTGATAACCACATGGTAAAATCTAATACAGAAGGACCAGCATTTTATAACAAAACTTACCTCAGTTGTGATAAATTTCAAAAGAAGACCAATTTATCCAATGTCCATGCAACAGGTGAACCAAGTGCATCTTTAATAATCGTCATTTCATCTGATTGCCTCCAAACTACTGCATCATCTACCTTCACCACATCAACCCACATACTAGCTGCATTAGGCCCCAAGGGAACACAATGAACCATTTTCCGTGGATCTATTGAATGCACACGTCCTTCTGCAACAACCCGCTTCCCACCTTTGATATCCATGAACATGTACTTCTGATTCTCCTTGATAACTTCTTCGCCATGTTTACGCTGCCATGTTTACAATTGAATACATAGATAATTAAAACCATAAGCAACTTCATAACCATCTTAAAGCCATAGAGATATAATTAATCCACAAACAACTATATAACCAAACTGAAAACAATTATCGGAGATCTTCGAGTAGGAGACTGTGGAGCTAGTCGAGGTTTCTTTTTTGGAGATTTGTCCACTGCTATTTGAGACTTCTCAACTTGCGTTTTTGAAACTGCAGCTATAGTTGAGTTCCTCGAACCTGTTGCTGGAGATGTAGCATCACGAGATTTAGATCCCTTTGCAGTAGATTATTTATTTGTTGCTGCTGATTTTCGTAGTGAAATTTGCTCAGTCGTCGATGCAGAGTTTTACAGAAAGGAGTTTTCTGACTTGTTGCATCAATGGCGTCTCTGAAGACAATTTTGTTAATAGGCCATGCTACAAAAGAGTTCAAACAATCTTCCAAGTGTGACTTCTCCAATATAGGCTTCCATACAAATGTCTCGGAGAAATGAACCACATCCAGAAATACTTTAACTCCCTTTGAACCGATTGGAATTCCATTAGCCAAAGCTTTTGGTTCTTTCGACTCCCAACGTCCTTCAGCAACAATTACACAATCTGTTGACAAATCTAGCAGTTTGCATTTGTTCATGTTATAATCTGAGCTCTGGTCCTGTCAAACACATTTTATATAACATCATGACTTAAACTCACCAATGCATGACCAGGTTATATACCTAAATGATATGAGACAGAGAAGTAAACTTTACCAGGGTATTGTCTCGTGCTTCTTGCCCAGTTTCAAGGTTAATCACCTTTTTTGCTGGCCATGCAACCATCTGTCCAACAGCATCCTCGATGGTGAACATCTTAGTCGTTGATCTCCAGAGATCCGCTTCTGGTACTATAGCAGTTTCAACCAAGACTTTTAAATCAGATGGGCCTAATGGACTGTCATTCACCAATTCCAACAGATCAGTAGAATATATACGCCCCTCAGCAACGTTTGTTGAAGAACCATCCTCAAACCAATCAACCAAAAGACACTTTGGCTGTGCCTTCTTGTTCACACTCTACAAAATGTATGTTAGTGAAGAAAATGTCAAACTGTAAATTAAGAAAGATCACTTACTAAATGTATGTCAAACTGTTAAGTAGTAGATACGACTTCTTACTCTACCTGCTGAGTTTTCACCAACTTCAAGCTCTTGTCTCTGTAATATGCATAAATTGAAATCACAAAATCATATACTACTTTAGGATTACTCATGTTCTAATATTTAAATAGACAAGTGTGTTACCCGGTCCTTGTATTTGGCAAGTTCAGATCTTAACTCATTGACCTCTTGTACTAATTTAACTTGCTGATCTTGCATGTCATTGATACACTTCAGATTCACTTGCAGACAAGCTAATTTAGTCTTCGTTATGTTTCTGCCCATTGCCCTCATTCGCCCAGGATTATGAGGGCCTAAGAGTCGTGCTAGAGAATCTGCACCTGGATTTGTTGTACTCGATGGAGAGTCACTTGCCTTCTTCTGCAGATCATAAGTGAGTTGATCAAATTATTCAACTTGATAGAACAATGCCAAAAAACAAAATGATTAAAAACTTCAAAACTTACAATCTTATCAGCAGCCTGATTATTCACTGGAGTTCCATCCTTTTTGGTACGTGACTTGATCCAAACCTTTAACCTATCTACTTCTGATGGGTCTAAACTCTCATTTTTCTTATGATATTCACATAAACATTCAAATATAAAGTGTCAGTATTTGACATTAGCTAGGCTATAAGCAGAATAATTAAACAAATCTAAATTGTAGTATACATACCATTTCTTGTCTAAGCCTAACCATTCCTTTGCGACTACAAGTATGAGGAATCTGCTTGTTCCTTCTCTCCTTGTAGCTATCACTTAGAACCTAATATACAAATGTTAATATGTAAACTAATATCTCATATCTACTATATCACAATTCTTAAATGTTACCTTAAACTCGGGGCTGGTTTTTTGCTTCACAAATCTACGCCACTCAATTGGAGGAACATTCCTAGGGCGAAGATTCATCCTTTGTTGGGTATTATCAGCCTCAAGAATCTCTTTCACAGTGCGTGATTTTGATGACCTCCACAAACTTCCAATCTGCGTAAGGAGTGCATTCCTATGGACGTCTACATCTACGTCAAACCTAGCCTATAGTATCTCACAACAACAAACAGTAAATCATAATGTATCATGATGGCTTAAATATTTTAATTAGTGAACTGAAAACTAAAAGAATCTATCACCTGGATGGATTTCATCAAAAGTGTCTTCGAAGCTTCGAGTAGTTTTGGCCAATGCTCAAGTGTGATAGGAATGTGTTCTCGTGCCAATATACCTAGGTATGAAGACAGCTTCACAGAACCATCACCATAAGGTTCTCCCATGGCAGTATAATCTACATGAATTCTCATGTTTGGATCCTTGTTAATGTAGTTCATCTTGGTTGGTCCATGCTTTCTCTTACAATTCTGCTTGTCTGCATTTGAATTTTTCTCGAGAAACTCAAGCTCGACTTCAGGCTCCTCATCATCAATCACTTTCTCCTTTGACATTTGACCTGTATTTGCTTGAGATTGATGCTGCTGGTCTTCTTTTTCCTGGTCTTCTTGTAACTGGAGTTCTGGTTCTACCTGTGGTGGCTCAACAGTACCCAAATATTCTGGCTCATCATCAATCTTCTTTTTTGTTTTTCTGTTTCCTCCCTTTTTCTTTCGACCACGAACCATCCTAATTCACCTGAAACAGAAAACTCGAAATCATCAGAACCAAAGTGCAGAAAGATCAATTAGACATAAGAAACATCAAACTTGCAACTAAAATAGATAGTGATCAAGAAGCATTCACACAATGATCAAACATACATAAGAAACATCAAAGGCATGCAACTAAAATTGAAAATTCATCTATCAGACCATGTCACACATCAAACGCCTGCAACTAAACATATAATGAGCAAGAATCATTCACACATATATTCCTTCACAATCACTCCGAGCATTTTCAGCTTCATCTATGTCAATATCCAGCTGAAGATTTGATGGTAGTGGACTAATTTCTGCATTCCTGTCTTCATCAGAATATCTTCTTGAAGACCATCTCATGACAACATGCCAACTTGATGACTCGTCTTCCCTAGAATAGAATATTTGTTTGGCTTGAGAGGCTAATATGTATGGGTCCTTCTGAAACGAAACTTGACTATGATTTAAATTTACTAGTGTGAAACCATCGTCCATCTTCACTCCATTCCCCAACACTGCCCATTGACACCGGAATAACGGAACATAAAAGACATTGTAATCCAATAATACAATGTCAGTTATCCTGCCATAGTAGGAGACCTCAGCAGAAACTTGGTTACTGTCTTTCGCACTAGATCTACATACTGATAAAGCCTCATATAACACCCCACTATTCTGACTTTTCCTATCTACTTAGATTGTTCGAAACCTCTGGCCATTCACTATGTAACCTGTATATGACCTAGCAGAGCTACGTGGACCATATGCTAACCACTTAAGCGTTTCCCCATGTTTTGTTGAATCAAGAGATATCTTCAAAAAAAACAAAAATGTATAAGTAGAGACATATATGTATGAATAAACATGTCATTATAAGACATATATGAAAATTTACTAGCCTGGTCTTTTAGCCAAGCCGCAAAATTCTGAGTATGCATACTCCATAAGAATGATCCATCTCGTCTACATCTTCCATTGGTCCACCTAGCCGAGCTTCCCGTCCAAGATGCATTGTCAAATGAATCATGATGTCAAAGAAGGTTGGAGGAAAATATCTTTCAAACAGACATAGAGTTTCGACGATCTCAGCCTCCATTTCTAAGATCTGCTCCATATCAATTACACGCTGACATAAGTGGTTGAAAAATGCACATAGTCGTGTGATAGCCACTCTAGGACCTTTTGGTAACAGCCCTCTAATCGCAATTGGCAGGAGCTGCTGCATCAACACATGATAGTCATGTGATTTTAACCCTCCAATCTTACAGTCCTCTAATGAGACACATCTCGAAATGTTTGAGCAGTATCCATCTGGGCCTTGAAAGTCAGACAAGCGCTTACAGAAAGTAATCTTCTCAGTCTTGGACAAGTTGCAAGGTGATAGAGGAAGGTATGTTCGTTTCCCAATAAGTTTAGCGTGTAAGTCCTTCGTCAGACCAAGCTCCTCCAAATCTTTACGAGCAGCTAGACCGTCTTTTGACTTCCCACCTTGCAATAAAGTAGCTGCGATACTTGCAACCACATTTCTCTCCACATGCATGACATCTAGGTTATGCCTTACTGGAAGCTCCTAACCAGCACACATAGTAAACAAAACCAAAATTAAACAGAGCATGATTGATTTAATATGAAAACGTGTTGTCAATAGATTATACCTCCCAATATTGTAGACTGAAAAAAATTGATCTTTTCTTCCATCTGGATAACTCCTCTGCATCCACTTCCACTTCTTCCTTTACCTCATCTTCTGATTCACTGTAGTCATCCTCAGTATCAGATTTAGGTTGAGTACAATCAGACCTTTTTCTCTTCCTTGCAGATTTTTTCAAATTCCCAAATTCATTTCTGAAATTCCTAAGGTTTTGATAAATTTCTTGACCAGTTAAAATACGGCTCTTTCTCCTATTCTCAACCTTTCCATCAAACCACGTCTTCTTTCCACGGAAAGTATGATTTGCTGGTAGATGCATTCTGTGACACATTAGACATGCTTTCTGCTATGCTTAAGCCACATACTGTCGGTGTTTTTTCCACACATTGGACAACCCAACTTGCCTTTCACTTTGCATCCAGCTAGATTCCCATAGGCTGGAAAGTCACTGATCGTCCAAAGCAACATTGCTCTAAGAGTAAAACTTGATTTACTATACGCGTCATACACTAACTCTCCCTTCATCCACAGCTGGTTGAGATCATCTATCAATGGTTCTAAGTAGATATCTATGCTATTCCCTGGCTGTTGTGGACCAGGTATCAACAGGGATAGCATTATGTTATCCTTCCCCATACATAAATGAGGAGGCAAGTTATAGTTGACTAACAGAACAGGCCAACAGCTGTAATTGGTATTTTTCATATTGAATGGATTGAATCCATCGGTTGAGAGTCCCAGACGCATGTTCTTCTCTTATGCTGCAAAGGATGGATATTTGTCATCCATCTGAGACCATGTGACAGAATCTATAGGGTGTCTCAGCTTTCCATCAGTGCTTTTGTTGTTGAAATGCCACCTTAGATCTTTTGCCATTTGCTCGGATCGGAACATCCTCTTCAGTCGAGGGATTACCGGAAAATACCACAATATCTTCTGTGGCACACCTTTTTTTACTGCACCAATTTGCATGTTGGTCTTCCATCTTGAGGCTTTGCATTTTGGACACTTATCAAGCTTCTTATACTTGTTTCTAAACAAGCAGCAGTCATTAACACATGCGTGAATCCTTTGATAACCCATATCAAAGGATTTGAAAAACTTCTTCACATCGTACAATGAGGAGTGAAGCACGTTCTCACTGGGTAACATGTCCTTCAATGTTGCTAGCAGCTCGTTGAAGCTCTTGTCTGACCATCCATTCTGAGTCTTAAGTCTAAACAAGGATACTATAGCTGACAACTTGCTATGATTTGCACATCCTGAGTACAGTGGTTGTTCAGCATCCGCTAGTCTTGATAAGAAGTCATCTCCCTTCTTAGCAGCATCATCCTCGTCGATGTTATCCAAATCACCCTTACTAACAAAATCTTGATCCAAACAAGCCGCAGCTTCATACAATTCAAAAACCTCATCATTCCACTGCTTCTCTTTCCTTTCACCTTCAGCAGCTGCGTTAATTACTTCATGATAAAACCAATCAGTTCGAATCTTGTAAGCCTCATCCATGCCCTTCATTAATAGATGATCGACTACAGTACTGCCTAAGTGACGAGCTAGGTTGCGACAGTCAACACATGGACATATAATCAAATTGGCATCTCCCAAAGCTGCACTAACAACTCTCACAAAATCTGTAGCCCCTTTCTTATAGGCAGGGTCCGCTCTTCATAGCATAATAACAACAAAAACTTAATTTGAAAGACTCCATAAACCAACTGATACCTAACTAGCTAACATCCATAGAAAATACCATACCTCCGAAGATGCACCTAGTCCTTGGCCAATACCATATTTTCTAACTTTTTATAACCTTAATTTATCATAATAAAACCATAGAAAAGTATAAATATAACAGAAAAGAAGCATTGCATATCAGAACCAAAGAGAGATTCATCAGACAATCAAACACAAAACAAGATGCATAGTGATTAGAATACATTCACATACTAATCATGATTACAGCATAATAAAAGCCTTTTAGGACTATATCAGAATTAATATCCATTTTAGTTAATCACATAAAAGATAAAAATTTATTATTTAAACCAACTTCGTTCATTTGATGACAATACAATCGCTATTTGATGCTTATAATATCACTAACTAGCATTCTAGATAGCTTGAAACTTTAGATGAACAGATTAAAAAACAAACACCAACAATTCAGAACACGGTTACCAAAAAAAATAGAACAAGATGAATATAATAGAAAAAGCATTGCATATCAGAACCAAAGAGAGATTCATCAGACAATCAAACACAGAACTAGATGCAGAGTGATTACAATAAATTCACATACTAATCATGATTACAGCATAATAAAAGCCTTTCAGGACTATATCAGAATTAATATCCATTTCAGTTAATCACATAAAAGATAAAAATTGATTATTTAAACCAACTTAGTTCATTTTATGACAATACAGTCGCTGTTTGATGCTTATAATATCAATAACTAGCATTTCTAGATAGCTTGAAACTTTAAATTAACAGATTTAAAAAGAAACGCCATCAATTCAGAACACAGTTACCAAAAACATAGAACAAGAGGAATATAACAGAAAAAACATTGCATATCAGAACCAAAGAGAGATTCATTTGATAACATCAGACAATCAATCACAGAAAAATCAGCAGCCTGATTAGAATAAATTGACATACTAATCATGATTAAAGCATATTGTACTATTAACTGATTGTCTAAACTAAAACATTTCATTTTATATAATGAAAGTAACAAAACAAAGAATATAACAAATGCATTGCAATTTTAGCAAGTATAAAAGAAGATGGTACTAACCTGTCAAGCGATATAGCAGAAGAAAACTTCAATTTCCCATTATTGTACTCAGCAATGCTTGCAAAAAAGAAAAACCACAAGTTTCAGATATATAAGTACAATATCAAATTAGAATGAAAGGTTATAGGACAAAAGAACTACAAGTTTCAGACAACACAAGTCTTAGACAGCACAAGTCTCAGACAACACAAGTTTCAGACAACTCAAGTAACCACAAGCTAGGTTCTATATATATATATATATATATATATATATATATATATATATCCAATAATAACAGTAAAATATGCAGCAGGCACATAGAAATGTTGTTAAGATTAACACTGAAACCAAATTCATGCAGCTAAGGACGAGATCACACAGATAGAAATGTTAAATTCCTCAAAATTGAAAATGCAGTTAAGGACAATCACACAGACACAAATGTTGTTTATTACTTTGCTTCTCTAATATAATATTTCAAATGTTGTCTTGCGAGTACTAAACATATATTGTCAAGAGACTTCAAACTTCTGAAAAGATTCATCTAACACCTATATAGTACTCTATAGGAACCTATAATTTCAAAATCATATCAATCTTGCAACATGAAATATGATGAAATCACAAAGGCTTAGATCAAACTTTCACTTTATAATTCAACATTAACTTAGCAGTATCTCATATTTCATTCAAAATGCCCGAGAAGAAAACAACTCTCGAACAGTCACACAGTCAGAAATGCTCAAGGAGTAAAAATCAAAACTAACTGATGTAAACTACTGCATTAGCAAAGGTACACCCTAAATCGAACATGCAGCTAAGGAAAATCACTTAGAATGTTGTTTATAATCAAGACAGATCGAGAAAAATTTGAAAATCTGGGATTATGATTAGACAAATCGACAAAGTAAAAACCATATACAATCAATAAATTTAGGGTAGATCTATTGTCGCACAGAGAGGTTGTTTACACTAATCAATCATCTCAATTTGAAGAAAATAAATCAGGTTACGAAATACTTGCCTTCGATTTGACTCGATGACGACAGAGAACGGCGAAAATAGGGTCCCCGACGGATGCAAAGCTTGACCCTTGATTCAACGGCGGCGACGACGAGGTTAATTGATGTCTGGGTGAAGGGATTAGAGATTTTGGCGAAAATGGAGGTGTTAGGGTTTGAGAGAGTTTGAGAGGGTTTGAGAGGGTTTCGATGTGAATAAGAGAAAATTAAGTCTAATTTTCGCTAAGTTACTGGCGGACTAAAGTGATTTACTTTCCCGGTTACTATAATAATAGCATAGCGTTTATAAAACGCTATCATAAAGTAATCAAATTTTAAAGACATCTACGATAGCAGTACAATAAAATGAGCTATTATCTTATGCTATCAATGTGAAAGTTTTTTTGTAGTGATAAGACATGAGGTTTTAAAATACGACATAAACGTTTAATGCGATATTGAGTCAGCGGCGAACAGATGCCCTGACAGTTCCAGGAGACGACTCTCATGGAGGCAGTGGGGGTACCGGGCCCCCCGCGCCTCCGTCGATAGCCTTACTGCTGCAAGAACCTTCAGACTCCACCTTCTCTCTCTTGCGCATCTGACTCAGGACCATCAGATCTTCTGCTTCTTCACATTGCTGATAGTAGAGTTCCATGGAGTTTCTCTTCCTCTTGTGTGAAACCTTTGTAGTGTGCATCCCCGGAATGAAAACCGTGTTGGATTGACTAGCATCTTGTATCTCCTTTTCTTT
This sequence comes from Capsella bursa-pastoris, assembly GCA_036452645.1. Classification (NCBI taxonomy): domain Eukaryota; kingdom Viridiplantae; phylum Streptophyta; class Magnoliopsida; order Brassicales; family Brassicaceae; genus Capsella; species Capsella bursa-pastoris. The sequence goes on along the minus strand of CP144195.1, from coordinate 12,506,921 downwards.
AGCAAATTTGGTGAACAGGTACCGAATCCTTTCTGCTGTGAGTTCAGTGTCCTCAAAGACACTTGGGAGAGAAGAGCCATCTGACTCAGTGATGATAAACTCCTTGCGTTTTGAGACTCTCGTCAGAGGAGATCTCTCTTCAGTTGGAGTAGGTGTAGGCAAGTTGTTAATGTCAGAATCAATGTTGTTGTCTGGAATTTCATCATGATGATCATGATCATTACCATCATCACCATCCATTTCTGGCTGATCTTCAAATGCTAGAGGACACTCCTTTGCATCATGTTGAAGACAACCACACTTTGAACAGAAGTTTCGGAGACGCTCATACTTGAACTTCAGAATTTGTCATCACCCCCAAACTGAAAATTTCTTTGAAACCGAAGCGGGACATCAACTTTCCAATTCACACAGATACGTATGAACTCCACCAGATTAGCATTCTCATCAAAATCCACCAATCTGATCCCCAATGTAATTAACCATCACCGTGTTGAGGAATTGGATCGGAATGCCCCGAACTTGAATCCAGAAGGGAAAAATCTTCATTGTTTCCTCTAAGATATTTGGGTACCAACGATGCACAGAAAGCATCCAGTCGTTAAATGCCCACGGACCACGACGGAGCACCACTTGAAGAGATTCTTCGGTCTTGAAAATAAACAGAACCCGACCATTGCCCAGAACTCTACCACGACAATCATTTGAAAAATCCCAAATCATGGGCATTTGGTTAACAATCGCCTTGAGGTTTTGCTTGCGAGGATTCACCACTGAAACAATCAACGAGTAGCGGTTGGCATTGACGGCCTGTCCACAGAGCGCCGCCGGGAGAGCAATCGGAACATCGTTGATTCCCAAATCCAAATTTTGCAGAGACTTATGAACGTAATCACTCCTCTTATCGATTAAAACTTTTAGATTTCTGGTTGTTGAAGGAAGAATAGAAATTGGAATCCCAATTCCGACATATATATAACAAATTGGCCATAGCAGACAATAACCGGCCAAAACTAATACAACGGTCACTAGAATTCTCGGAAAGAAACTCCAAATTGGAGAAGGAGGGGGTGAATTCAAAAACATAAATCGCACCCAGAATCGCCTCGAGGGAAAAAGTCTCTGTATATGGTCCCAATAATAGTATAAATTAGTAGTTACATAAAATTATTAATATATATCTATATACATGTAAAAGTTTTAGTGAAATATGACTATTATGTTGTTATTTATTCTCAAATTCACATTAATTTTTCTTAGAATTCAATTCTAATAGATTTCATGTATCAAAAAATATATAGTTTTATTCATTCATAATGATTTTTTTTCTTTTTTTTGTAATTGGTTCTAAAAAATATTGATTATAATGACTGAATCTCATTTTTGATGTATATCTTTTTAAAAACCAATCAAATTAGGAAAATATCTCTATAAAATTAATTTATCAATAAATTAATAGAATTTCCTAGTCCCAACATTATTAATGAGGTTTTACTGTAATCAACTTCTGTTGTAGAGACTATCTGTGTCTAGAACCCTAAATTTCAATTTCCTTTGCAAATTTCAAAGTTTATTACATGCATTAAATTCTTGTTTGATAAGTTCACAAAACCCTTAACCAAATTCCTTTACAAATAGGTATTTTTCTCATCTATGATTATTTTCAGAAAATCAGATTCTAGGTTGCTCGAGTGAACAACTTGAGAGACATGCTTATATTTGCTCCTTGTTGGTCGAGTAACATGCTTGACTCTGCTATTTTTCTCATAGACGGTCGAGTAACATGCTTGAATCTGCTCCACGTCAGTCGAGTAACATGTCCTCTCCAACCTCAGCTACCATATCTCCTAAGTATCGTACTCCAAAAATCACCAAAATAGGCTAGAAAAAGCTTGGTTTGAGTGCTTACTCGAGTGATGGGGTCGAGTAGGTGTTATTTGTATGAATATACGTTCACTAAGAAAAGTGATAACTTTTGCACCACAACTCGGATTGACTTGAAATCACTACCATCGAAAAGGTAACTCAACTTCTTACAATGTTGATGAAGAACTATATATCTAAATACGTTGCAAGAGCTTCACTCAAGTCGATCTTTGATGGACTTGTCATGCATGGTCAAGTATGTTGTCTAATTCCTTCATTTTCTCTTCTTTTGTTCCTACTTGAGTGATTTCTTGAGTACAGCTTATATTGGCCTAAAATCACCACCATTACAAAGCTAACTCAATTATCTATAACTTTAATGAAGGCCTATGAATCTAAATCCCAATGAAACATCTTCATTCGTGTAAGTCTTTAAAGAACTTTTCACACACTCGATCGAGTGTTCATTGCCTTGGTCGAGTAGAGCGATCAAGTACTTCTTCTTCTCTCCTTTGATGTTTCTAATCCCCTCTTTTAGCCCCAGAAGTGACACCAGCTTCTTCTTTGGCCTTTAGAAGTCTTAAAACACCTGACAATACTCCAAATGCAAGAATGTCGGTAAAAAATATGCAAAATCTTCCTAAGTATACAAAGCATGCAAAAGAGACTAAAATGGTGTGAAACCAAGAGTGAACTAAGGTAAATAGATGATAAATGCATGCTTGAAAGTGATAAAATATATACATATCATATTACTAGAAGCCAAGTTCTCAATTAGCAATGCAGCTTTAGCGGTAGACTGAGTGTTGAAATTCCCTCACTAGCGGCATCCAAGGCCATCTGATACCTCCAATCTAAACTTTTGAAGAAAGTACCCAAAAGCTGGATCTTATTGAAACCATGATGTGCACAATCCCTCTGATATTCTTTGGATCTTACCCAAGCAGTCTTAAGTCCTTCAGTAGGTCCTTGAGAAAACAAGGACATATATCAGCTCTTGAGACCTTGCATGATCATAGACATTATTAAGTAAATCAACCTTTGTAGCTTCCCAAATTGTCAGAGATCCTAGCTTCAACTGCTTAAGCCATAATGTTGCTTCCCCTACAAGTGAATATGGGAAGAGTTTGCGGAGATAATCTGAAGATCACACACTATCAGGTAGTACTTGGGGGTCCAATTCCACAAGGACTCAATGTTTACAAAATAGATTAATTAGGTGTCACCTTAAGCTAAACCAGAAAGACTAAAATTAAAAGTAACAAAACAATTAAATAAAAGTGATGTGATTACTCGAGTATTTAACCCGATAACTTAACCGAAGTAAAGTATATGCGGGATCGATCACAGGGAGCAAGGGTACACTAAAGACTTGCGAGACTTGTTCGTAGCTAAAGCGGAAAAGGATTTTGTTTGGTTTTTCAGTTTGTAAATAAAAACGCAAATAAGAGAGAGATTTAAACTTATGAATTAAAGCATTGGGCATCAGGGTATTTTCAGAGAATCAATGAATAACAAATAGAAGCAATAAGGAATTCAAACATGAAGAACCGTTCTCAAACATGAACACAAGATTAGACTAACTCTCTCTCAAGAAATTAATCACTAAATTTGACTATTCAATTACTAAACTCTCATTTGTAATTTCCTAACCAAATTCGCATTATCAATCAAGTTCATTATGTTCACAAGGCATTCTAACATCAACTCTCGCATGTTAGAAATACAATGCTCAATTTACATTCATTCAGGCATTTTATCGAACATCTCTGAAACAAATAAAGGCCTAAGTTCTAAAACAGGGTGATCAATCCTATTCTAGCATTGAGAACATGTAAATTGAAGAACCTAAAGATTAAGAAATGCCTAATACATCTAATCTATCAAATCATTGAATTCTCCTACTTGAAACCCTAAAACCCAATTAGGAGACTACTCAGATATAGCAATTGAAACAAAACAAACAGATGTGAAAGGAAACATGATTCAATAGATTAGAATAAGAAAAAGGTTTAGAAATCTTCTCCAAATTGTCAGAGAGGAATCAATCTCAATCATTGATGTTGCTTACAAGTCAAAACTCAGAAAACTGCTGTAAAGAAAGCGTAGAATGAAAAACAGGTCCTTTTTAGGTTTTAATCCCGATTACAGAAGAAAATAGAAATAAATTCCGGTTAAGGAAACCGAAATTGGAAGGGACCGATTGGTTTAAAAGATGGACTGATCGGTCGTTTGGCTTCGGGTCTTGTCCGGGAGAATGGATCGATCGATCCAAGAAGAGGACCGATCGATCTCTTTGTTCTTAGCGCCGGGTAAATGGATCGATCGATCGAATGTGGGGACCGATCGATCCTTTTGCTCCTGGAATGTGCCGTCCGTTCGGACCGATTGGTCTGGTGATGGACCGATCGGTCCATGCTCTGCCTCAGCTAAAGTTCCACTTCCTTGCCCGAAACTGGTCCAAAACGCGCCAATTCTGCTCCAACTGCTTATCTCCTGCTCAAGACTCAAAACACGACTCGAAAGACACGAAAGACGGACTAAAACACGACAAACGACTTAAAATGGACAAAAAAGAAAGGGTGAAAGACTCTAAAAACACTGTATATCAACTCCCCACGACTTAGATTCTTGCTTGCCCTCAAGCAAAACAAAAATCTTAACCAAGAGAAGAGGTTTGAAAACGCGAGAACTCACATATTCTTTTGGGATCATGCTCTTAATCAGTTGCCTGCGAACCACTATCACAAAGTTCATATCGAACCGTACAATAATGTACTTCACCATGACATCATGAGACCCCTAAATCACAAAGAACTTCAAAATCAGATAACTCAACCTTTTAACATTCATTAGCAGTTTTGTGCACTCTCACAAAGGGGATATCGAACACGTTATGGTCTAGGTGTGAAGGCAGTTTAGGTGGCTCAAGTGTTTAAGGTTCAGCAATAAAATGAACGGATGCAAATCATTATGCAAAATCACAGTGAGACACAGACCAATTGGGAGGTACATAACTTCCCTCTAACTCGGATCATCCTAACCACATCACATCCCAAGCAAAAATCGTATCACCTTAACCAAATCAAACCCCAGAAAAGTCATAAGTATCATAGATGCTTTTCAAATAAAACCAAAGACATATGGACTTTTCCGGTTCCATTCTTCCTCCTTTCCCGTTCTTTTCTCTTTTTTTTCTTTTTTTTTTTTTGTTTAACGGGGGAGTGAAACCGGTTCTAGTTTCACAAACTGCATCAACAAAACTCAATCATGATCGCTCACAGCACATGCTCATATATATGACAATATAACCAAAAGAACTCAATGTCAATCATCACAAACAACTACAATTACAATCCTAATTAAAGGAAAGCTATGTCGGTCTGTATACTCCGTAGTTTTTGCACATGAATGCACATGATGACAATGGCACAAGAATGAATGTAGTATGAAGCATGTATAGGGGTAAAGGTGTGGTATTAGACTAAAGATGACTCTAGCCATTCAGAGTTTACAAAGAGTGGTAAAACAATGCGGATTAAACTCTGAATGTATTATCCATTACATGATTGCCAACCCCCTAAGTGAGATATAACAAGTCAAGATTAAGTTCAAATAAGCAAGGTTAAGCTCAAATCATCCAAATTTCGAAGTGAGGGATTATACGAGTGATCTAGTCATGAATTTTCCTGAAGTTCCAAGTTATCCTTAAACAATGCTAAATGGTCCCAAGGCAATGAAATCAAGCAAGGTGCAATTCCCTAAGAAAAGCTCATAGTTCTCAAACAAAATTTTGACTCAATAAAACAGACACGATTTTGACTCGATAAAACAAACTAACTGACTCAAGAAAACATCAAAATGAAAAATAAGAAAAAGCAAATTGCATCAGTAGACTAGTGACATCCTCCCCCAGACTTGCTTCACACCGTCTCGGTGTGAGAACAATTCCAAAAGAAAATGTCACAACCAAAAAGCAAAAATAAATGAAGATGCAAAAAAAAAAAAGAAAAAAACAAGAAAACTGACCTGGGACATCTGGTGGGTTGCCTCCCACAAAGCGCTGATTTTTGGTCTTTAGCTTGACCACTCAACACAAAATATTAATCATAAGAATCAAAAGGTTGAGCCAATGCACCTTTAGTCATTCTGCTGTTACCGCACACAACAATATGCACAAAGTAACACACAATTATCCATGATAAGGAGGCAAAATAACCATCAACTAAGTTTACTACAAATGTAGCATATATCTTGAAATCTTCTTTGATGGTTTGATGCTCATGAGGATCGAATGCATTTGGTGGAAATATAAAATCAATTTCAGGTCTTAAAGAAGTTTTAACAAAGTATTCAACTTCATCCCCATTAATCTCATATAGCAGAATATTTCCATCCATATATTCAACCTCAGGATCCTCAGTCTCATGCAAGATGTTATCAATATCAAGCACAACTCCTAAATCAGATTCTTCAAGAAGAGATCTAGATATTTCAGGCATTGAAAACTTAAACTCGAGATCATGAACATTCAAAGCACAATAATATTCAATATCAAAACATATCTCATGGTAATCTCTAGCAAGTTTTTCTGCTCTAAAAGTATCTAGCTGTTGAGACTCACCTATCAAATCATAACATTCACTGATAATCTTGGGAGTATGCAAACTAAGAGTCACATCTTCGATGCAAGGCGTAGGAAAATCCTCAAACTCATGAATTTCAAGGGTTGAAACGCATGTACCTTCTATTTCGCTCGGTGAAACCCAATATATTACCTTTTGAAGATCATGGGCTTCTTTGATATCATAGCCTGTGAGTTGCCTTCCTTCATATGCTGCCCGCAACGATAAGAGGTTCAACCGGATCAAAGTCGCTAATTCACTCCTTGTCAATGTTGGATTCTCCATGTAAAGTTCATCCAACTTCACTTTTTGTTCTGGTGTGAGAACACTCTCATCAAATGGTGGCTCTATATATGGCTCATCCTCTTCTTCTTGTGGCCAATCATTGAATCCCATGGCCAACAACTCCTAAATCACCAAAAAGAAATAAAAATTGTTAGTCAAAAATTTTTAAAAAAAAATAAAATAAAATGCTCTAGACTAAAAACTAATCCTAAATCATTAAGTAACGCAATTGCTCCCCGGCAGCGGCGCCAACTTGATTACTCGAGTATTTAACCCGATAACTTAACCGAAGTAAAGTATATGCGGGATCGATCACAGGGAGCAAGGGTACACTAAAGACTTGCGAGACTTGTTCGTAGCTAAAGCGGAAAAGGATTTTTGTTTGGTTTTTCAGTTTGTAAATAAAAACGCAAATAAGAGAGAGATTTAAACTTATGAATTAAAGCATTGGGCATCAGGGTATTTTCAGAGAATCAATGAATAACAAATAGAAGCAATAAAGAATTCAAACATGAAGAACCGTTCTCAAACATGAACACAAGATTAGACTAACTCTCTCTCAAGAAATTAATCACTAAATTTGACTATTCAATTACTAAACTCTCATTTGTAATTTCCTAACCAAATTCGCATTATCAATCAAGTTCATTATGTTCACAAGGCATTCTAACATCAACTCTCGCAGGTTAGAAATACAATGCTCAATTTACATTCATTCAGGCATTTTATCGAACATCTCTGAAACAAATAAAGGCCTAAGTTCTAAAACAGGGTGATCAATCCTATTCTAGCATTGAGAACATGTAAATTGAAGAACCTAAAGATTAAGAATTCCCTAATACATCTAATCTATCAAATCATTGAATTCTCCTACTTGAAACCCTAAAACCCAATTAGGAGACTACTCAGACATAGCAATTGAAACAAAACAAACAGATGTGAAAGGAAACATGATTCAATAGATTAGAATAAGAAAAAGGTTTAGAAATCTTCTCCAAATTGTCAGAGAGGAATCAATCTCTATCATTGATGTTGCTTACAAGTCAAAACTCAGAAAACTGCTGTAAAGAAAGCGTAGAATGAAAAACAGGTCCTTTTTAGGTTTTAATCCCGATTACAGAAGAAAATAGAAATAAATTCTGGTTAAGGAAACTGAATTTGGAAGGGACCAATCGGTCTGAAAGATGGACCGATCGGTCGTTTGGCTTCGGGTCTTGTCCGGGAGAATGGATCGATCGGTCCAAGAAGAGGACCGATCGATCTCTTTGTTCTGAGCGCCGGGTAAATGGATCGATCGATCCAATGTGGGGACCGATCGATCCTTTTGCTCCTGGAATGTGCCGTCCGTTCGGACCGATCGGTCTGGTGATGGACTGATCGGTCCATGCTCTGCATCAGCTAAAGTTCCACTTCCTTGCCCGAAACTGGTCCAAAACGCGTCAATTCTGCTCCAACTGCTTATCCCCTGCTCAAGACTCAAAACACGAATCGAAAGTCACGAAAGACGGACTAAAACACGACAAACGACTCAAAATGGACATAAAAGAAAGGGTGAAAGACTCTAAAAACACTGTATATATTGATGTAAAGTTCAACAAGAGAAAAACTCTAAATTAGAGAAATCTCACGTAATTCAAAATTGTAGGTAAATAATTATTATGATTTATTAAGAACCGTTAATCTTAAACTCAAATCACGTAATTATAATTAATCAACCTCCGTTGCTGAGACTATCTATGTCTAGAACCCTAAATTCCATATTCCTTTGCAAACTTAAAGTTTAAGACATGCATTAAATTCAGGTTTGATAAGTTAACAAAATCCCTAAACCAAATTCATTTACAAGTAGGTATATATTTTGCTCATCTAAGATTATTTACAAGAAATAAGATTCTAGGTTGCTTCCGCTACCAATTAACCTATGATCAGATTCTAGGTTGCCTAAAACTAACAATTCAGGAATTCATCTGCCTAAAACTAACAAGGAATCTATTGAGACATGGTAAATGAAAAAAAACATCATGAATATAATAGATTGCATAAAAGAAATTAAAATAAGAAGTAAAGGAGTTCTGTATCAGTTTCTGATTCTTCTTTCCAAGCTCTCTAAAAATCTCTCTCTCTCTCTCTCTCTCTCTCTCTCTCTCTCTCTCTCTCTCTCTCTCTCTCTCTCTCTCTCTCTCTCTCTCTCTCTCTCTCTCCAAATAAAGCTTAAGTCTTAACAAAAACCTAAAAACTCAATATATGTCTCAAACACGAATTGGGCCTTAATTGCAAATAAATAAAACTATTTGGAAAAATCTGTAATTCTTCAAAACATTGAAAATATGTGAAATTCAATTGCTGTCAGATATTGGTGTCAAACGACACTCACACCAAATATACTCTCCAAGTATGTTTCTTCGGCACATCTTCTCCAAATGCTCCCAAGTGCTCCACATTGCTCCAATATGTGCCAAATAGCTCCTTGTTCTACAAAGACTCAAAAATATCCTAAAAAGCATAATAAGACTCTCAAAAAACAAGGTATACCATGGCAAAAAACCGTAAACCCTATAATATTTCAACACCATTCCTAATACAATCCTCCTAGAATCGACACTCTTGAAGTAGAGGGAAGGATAGGCTTTGCACCTAAGGGATCGGGGGATCACTTAGACCAACGGATGTGGAGCGAATGGTCGCACAAAGGTTGCGGAAGAGCCTTTGATTTACCGAACTTGTACTTCACTAAGGATATTACACACCAAAGAAAGAACAAGAGAGAGTGATCTAGCTTGAAAGAGTTTTTGATAAAAAGATAGATGAGTTAGAAATATGAGGTAGAGGGGGATTATATAGGAATGGAGGATGAAGGAGAAGAGGGAAGAGAAGAAGAACATGCAAGAGCATGCACAAGTGTCTTGGAAATTACACTCATGCAAGTTCATGCACCAAGTCTTGAAAATAACAAAACAATAAATGCAAGAATGAAGAGAAAAGATAGAAAATGGGCCAAGGCAAAGTGATGGGCCTTGGACCCATGAATTGGGATTGATAAAAGGCCTTGAAAGTATTACTTAGGCCTCATTAAAAACCTTGTCAAGAAAACCCAATGGGACAAAATTTGACAAGGGAAAAAGAGTGCATAAGCAGCACTAATCCCTTTACCAAACCTCTTGCGCGGTGATCTTCGTGAAGGAGTCTTGAACAACGTCTTCTTGCTTCTTATCAAGCTCCCTAAGTAGTTTCTTGCTTGGTTGGTTGAGCTTTCTAATCCTTGATACTTCCTTCACTTCATGATGCTCCTCGGCTACGAGTTGTTCCTCTGCTACAAGCTGCTCCTTGTCTTCGAGCTCCGAGTCGAGTTTCACCATAGTCATATCAATCCCCTACAACTTTCATGGTGATTTCAAAGATGTTTTAGCCTCCTTCTTCGTCAGCAGTGGTTGGTTATTTTCCCCTTTGATGTAGATCACGATTTGGCGAGTTGGTAGGAGAGATCTACTGTGTTTTTCCTCCGGTTGGTTGGGATGTAGCAGAGATCTTTCGTGGACCCGACGCTGTGTCGGTTATGCTTCTACGGCGGAATTCAAAGAGGAAAAGGTGGGTTTCTTGCTGTTTTGCCTTGGAGGTTAATGATGGATCCTTCCGGATCTTATCCACTACAATTACCACTGCATTTTGCTTCCTCTAGGTCGGATTGAAGGAAGGCTAGATCAGATTTCAGAGAATCGACATATCTGGGAAGGAGGGATTAGGGCTGAAGTTTTTGGCTTGCTAGGATCGGGAGCCGTCAACAACGTGCCGTGTCGTCAGAGTTGACTTTACTGGAGGATCTGTGGTGGGCTGGTTGATCGAGGGAAAAGAAACAGATTTTGGGGTCAGATGTTTCCTGTCGTTGGCTAGATACTTTGATCTGCCGCAAAGTTATGGATCTTGCATCCGCCGGTTTTAATGGTAGGCTCTCTGCGTCAGCGGTGTCATTAGGCGAATAGCTTTCATCCAATGTTGTATTTTCTGTTTCTTGAGTCTTTGTTTCACATGTAAAGTCTGAGGCTCAGCCCAATTTACTGGGCATTTTCAATAAATAAGGCATGCTTAAAAAAATGTTAGGTTCATGAATTATGTGGAATTGTTTATCTCAAAAATATATTGTGGACCTAATATGTCACCATACACACAAGTTAGCTTTTACTCTCTTTCTGTAGAATCAAAGTTAAATTAAGATAGTGAATACAAACTAAATCACAGCCGTATATTTTCCAACATAAAGTAGGTAACTGAATTTACAATACTACCTTCTATCCTTAAACCCTCATCTTCATGCTCTCTCACTTTTTTATCTTTACAGAGAAAATTTGACGTACTTTTCGATCTATCATTTTCTGTTCCTTTCTTTTTAATTATTCAATATACCAAGCACTTTATTCTATCAAATCAACTCATTTCACTTCACTGAAGGTGTTTTGTTTCTGTTCTTAGCATATCATAATTTGTTTTTTTTTCTGGGTTTTGTTAGTTGATAATGATGATCGTGCGTTATTTTTATTTTTCAAAATTTCACTAATGTTCTGTTTTCACCTTTGATGTGTTTTCGTTGTTGTAGACGACGACTATACGAAATAGTTTCTCTATTGTGGCTTTATTGCAGTAACAAACAATAAAATCAAGTTTTAATATAATGGGTTGTCTCTAATAGAGATAAAGTTTGAATTTTTTATATATGTCAAGTGCATGGTAGATGAATCTGGATCATGAAGCTATATATCTATGGATTGCAGGAGATCCTTAAGGGGAAAATAAGATGAAGAGAAATCATCACTTTGACTTTAACCATCCATTTAATCCATGCCGTAAGTGTTTAAGAAGATCTATGATTCCTATTTTACCTAGATTGATCTGCATTGAGTATTGTGTGATTGTTACTTTAAGCCTAATTCATAGCCTTTGATTGACGGGGGTTTTCTTATTTATCTTCTCTGTTTTCTTTCCTGTTGTGGCAGCTTTTGAGGTGTTCTGTTTGGGGACATGGAAGGCTGTGGAGTACTTAAGTATAAAAAATGGAACGATGACGACGCATCTCTTGGAGAACGGACAAGTGTTAGATAATATTAAACCATCCCAGAAGCTTCGTCTTAGATCAAGGAAGGCCACTTTGGTCGACTTTATATCTTTACTAAGACCTGGTCTTGATGTTTGTGTTCTCTATCAGAAAGATATCACTTTGGATGAAGATACTACAGAACCGGTACATTCACTTCCTTCAATATATTTTACATTTACCAAAAATAAATAATTTTACATTCAAGTAAAGAAGCTTATCGTGTAAAGAGAAATACTCTAATGCTTATCCTTGTATACAAAGATATGACGATCTACAAATTTATACGGATTTTCATTTATTTGAGACATTTTTGTGTGTGTGAGGTGTAGGTTTGGGTGGATGCAAGGATATTGTCCACGCTTGTCCGCGACGCGCGCTGGAGAAAGTTACTAGTCTCGCTGTTAGGATGGAGGTGGAACATGTGCAACCTTCTGATCGGGTGGTTGAGGGAGACGTAAGAGCAGAGGACCGGTATTACCAACGGTATCGCAGCCGCCGTTAGGCGCTGACCGAGACTCTGAGCGTAATCTCCGGGAGATAACGACATCGAATATTAGGAATGTTGCCATATCGAATCGTTTTGCTGATTTGGAAGATACAGATATGAATCAGCAAAGTAGAAAAGAGGATAATTGCTCATAGGCAAATAAAGAAAACGCGGTTGTTCGTTTTCAAGCACGACAAGAGAAGAGTGGGGTACAAGTTAGTGAGGAAAATGGGCCGTACGGGTTCAGGAAAGGTAGGGCCGCGTGATGGGCCAAAAGAACGCAAAGCAAGATGTTGGGCCCAATAGATAAACAAAAACTTAACAAAACAAACAGGCCCGTTAGGGGTTTAATCTTTGGGCCCACTGCGGACGAGAGGTCGTCGCTGCTGTCTGGAAAGCGTCTGAGGGTGGAATCGACGAGTATGGGTCGACCGGGTGGAGTTTTTATGCGGGATGGGGGTGAATAAGTAACAGTTTTGACTCATCCAAGTTCGGAGATGGAGAACTCAGAGATGATTAGGCTTCGGGATCCGGTGGAGGTACCCGAGAGCGGAATGCTTAGGGGCTCGTCTAGGAAAGAGACGAGTGAGTGTACGGATTAACGGTTTTCCCCGGTGGTTTTCTACCAGATTATAAACGGAGTGATGAATTGTCTTCTATTGAACTGTCGGGGGCAAATAAACCTAATTTTCGACGTTCCATTCGCTATATGTTAAAGAAGTTTAACACTGATGTTCTAGCTATTTTTGAGACTCATGCGGCGGGTGACAGGGCGAAGCGTATTTGTCAAGGACTAGGCTTTGATAAGTCTTTTCAGGTGGATGCAGAGGGTCAGCGGGGAGGTCTGTGGTTGTTATGGCAATCGAGTATTGGAACTGTGGTGATCATTGAGCCCTCGGACCAATTTATTTGTGCTCGGGTTGAAAATAGAGTGGATTCGTTGCATTTGATCATGGTCTATGCAGCGCCAACGGTGAGTCGCAGAAGTGGTATTTGGGAGAAGCTTCATGCTATTGTTCAGAGCATTGATGGACCTTTTTTTGTGGGAGGAGACTTTAACACCATTGTGAGATTGGATGAAAGAACAGGTGGAAATAGCAGTTTATCGGGTGACTCTTTGGCGTTTGGGGATTAGATAAATGCGGAGTCCTTGATAGACATGGGTTTCCGGGGTAACAAGTTTACTTGGAAGAGAGGAAAACAACAACAACACTTTGTGGCTAAGAGATTGGACCGGGTACTTTGTTGTCCCCATGCACGCCTTAAATGGCAGGATGCCTCTGTTTCGCACCTTCCGTTTATGGCGTCAGACCATGCCCCACTTTATTTGCATATGAATCCGATTGTGAGTCGAGATCCCAGTCGTCGACCATTTCGCTTTGAAGCAGCTTGGTTAACGCATCCGAGCTTCAAAGAGCTTTTGAATTCTTCTTGGCGTCGGGATCTGGATACACCACAGGATCTGTTGGCCTTAAGGGGAGCTCTAAGGAGATGGAACCGGGAGGTTTTTGGGGATGTTTTTCAGCGCACGGAGAAATTTATGGAGGAGATCAAATTGGTGCAAAACATGTTGGATTCAAGCTAGACTGATGAACTCCTCTCCAAAGAGGGTGCGCTACTTGATGAGTTGGATCAAGTGCTTGAGCAAGAGGAAACATTGTGGTTTCAAAAGTCGAGGGGAAAATGGATTGAGCTTGGGGATCGGAACACGAGCTTCTTCCATACTTCCACTATTATTCGAAGGAAAAGAAACCGTATCGAGGGTTTAAAGAATGAAGCAGGGGTCTGGATAACTAGTTCGCCGAAGTTGGAGAATTTAGCGACTACTTACTATAAGCGGCTCTACTCTCCTGGTTGCTGGGCTGTCAAGAGAGGAGTTCTATAGATTGTCCACTGCAGAACAAGGTGGCTTAAATAAAGCGGTTCAGCAGAAGGAGGTGGAGGGCGCTATCCGTAGTATGGGAGCGTTCAAAGCACCGGGGCCGGATGGGTATCAAACTCTCTTCTACTAAAAATGTTGGGAGACTGTTGGTGATTCTGTAGTGGAGTTTGTGTTGAAATTTTTTGAGACTAGTGAGCTCCCGCAAGGATTGAATGACACCCTTGTGGTGTTAATTGCAAAAGTTGCGAAGCCGGAGACAATAACATAATTCAGACCAATAAGTCTTTGTAACGTGTTGTTTAAGACGATAACCAAGGTTATAGTTCTGAGGTTGAAGAAGGTTATAACGAAGCTAATAGGACCAGCTCAATCAAGTTTCATTCCGGGTCGGCTTAGCATTGATAATGTGGTAGTTGTGCAAGAAACTGTTCATTCTATGAAAAGGAAAAAAGGCCGGAAAGGATGGATGTTGCTTAAGCTTGACTTGGAGAAGGCTTATCACCGCATTAGATGGGATTTCTTGGAAGACACTCTCATTGCAGCGGGTTTATCGAAGTTGTGGGTGAAGTGGATCATGAAGTGTGTCACAAGGCCCTCAATGAATTTTTTGTGGAATGGCGAGAAAACAGAGCCGTTAACTCCCTCGCCTTGCTAGCAAAAGTTGGGTGGCGGCTTCTTCATGATCAAACTAGTCTGTGGGCTAAAGTTTTGCGTAAAAAATATAAAGTTGGTGATACACGGTCGTTAGAGTGGACGGTGTGTAAAGGCAATTGCTCTTCGACATGGCGGAGTGCGAGAAATCGTTTTAATGGGGCATATATGGGTGCTCGGTGATGGTAATGATGTTTTCTTTTGGAAAGATCGATGGCTAATACAGAATTCACTGTCGAAGAAATGGGTGGAGGATTGCCGGTGCATATGGAGAATGAGCATGTAACGGACTTGTGGCGGGATGGGATGGGCTGGGCATTTGATCGGATTGGGCCATACATCTCGCATGATACAAGAATGCGGCTAGGAGTGGTAATATTTTTGGTAAATTTACAGGCGCAAGGGATCGGCTCTCGTGGGGAGAGAATCCTAATGGTCAATTCACGATGACGTCAGCATATAAGTTGTTGATTAAGGTTCACGAACATGGTGCGAGCATGGAGAATTTTTGGGGATGCATGTGGGGTGCTATGGTTCCAGAGAGGGTCAAGGTTTTCTTGTGGCTTTTAGGGAATTAAGCCATCATGACGAACTCGGAACGATTCCGAAGACACTTGTGTTCTTCTTCGATGGGTACAGTGTGTAAACGGGGTGTGGTAGACGACTATTCATGTTTTGCGTGATTGTCCAGCCATGTTGGGGTTATGGCAGCGTCTAGTTCCCCCAAGGCAGCGTCAGAGTTTCTTTACCTTACCTTTGCTACCGTGGCTTTATGATAACCTTAGCGGAGAAACGAGGATGGAGGATTATTCTTGGTCAACCTTATTTGGGATGGCGGTGTGGTGGGGATGGAAATGGCGATGGGGTAACGTTTTTGGGGTCAGCGGCAAGTGTCGGGATTGTGTCCGGTTTATTAAGGACTTGGCTAAGGAAGTTACAGTGGCTACGAGTGCTCAAGGTGGAGATCGGGTTACTGGTATTCGAGTTGAGCGGATGATAGCTTGGACTCCGGGATTGGCTACGGCTGGAGAGGTGATCTGAGATGAGGCTGGTGCGTGGATGACAGGTTTTGCTTTGAATATTGGTATTTGCTCAGCACCTCTGGCGGAGTTGTGGAATGTTTATTATGGGTTGTGTATGGCTTGGGATCGGCAGGCTAACCGCGTTGAGTTAGAAGTTGATTCTGAGATAGTGGTGGATTTTCTCAGGACAGGGATTAGTGATGCTCATCCTTTGTCTTTCCTGGTACGCTTGTGCCATGGCTTCATATCGAGGGACTGGATTGTCCGTATATCTCACGTGTATAGGAAGGCAATGATGATGAAGATAATAAAGAAGAAGATTCTCATGATGATAGAGCTCCCAATAACGATTTAAACTTTACCATTATCGCATTTTACTGGAGAAAAGCGAAGCACAAAGGGATTTAGTAAGGATAAGCAAAGAGAGATTGTTTTGGTAGACAAAAATAAAAATAGGAAGAGGAAGAAAACAGATGGATTTTGTAGAAATCGTGAGCTTTCGGTCATTCCCTTCACTCCCTTATTTGATCCTATACCGTTGGAACAGTTTGGTCTCAATGCAAATAGTTTGCGTGGTGGTTTCTATGGAAGTCATTTGATGGATGAGATCGATAATTATCGTAGTAAAGTAGAAAAATATGGGAAAGTAAGATGTCAAGATGTTATGCATGTTCTTGACTGTTTAGACAAAATCTAGAAATGGCATGCAGAGCCAAGTGTTCTTGTAATGGGTTACACATCGTTTCTAACATTGATGAGGGAAGATTCAAAGTTTGCTCATAGAAAATACATGGCTAAAGTACTGAGAGAGTCTCCTGGTTTACTGGTTTTAGACGAGGGATATAACCCAAGGAGTACCGAGTCGAGATTACGAAAGGCTTTGATGAAAGTTGATATTGATTTGAGGATTCTTCTTTCGGGTACATTGTTTCAGAACAACTTCTGTGAGTACTTCAACACCTTGTGCTTGGCTAGACCCAAGTTTGTTTACGAGGTTCTAATTGAGTTGGATCAGAAGTTCCAGAAAAACCAAGCTGTGCAAAAGGCGCCTCCCTTGCTTGAAAAAAGAGCTCGGAAATTATTCCTCGACATTATAGCCAAGAAGATTGACAGAAAAGTCGGTGATGAACGCTTTCAAGGTCTCAACATGTTGAGAAATATAACCTCTGGTTTCATCGATAACTATGAAGGGAGCGGAAGCGGAAGTGGTGATGTCCTCCCATGTTTGCATATTTACACATTGTTGATGAATTCTACATATATACAACACAAAACTCTTATCAAACTTCAGAAAATAATGTCGACTTACCATGGATATCCACTCAAGCTCGAGTTACTCATAACGCTAGCAGCTATCCATCCTTGGTTGGTCAAAACCACTACCTATTGCACCAAATTCTTTAATCCTCAGGAGCTTTCCTAGATTGAGAAGCTCAAGCACGATGCAAAGAAAGGATCAAAAGTCATGTTTATGCTTAACCTTGTGCTCCAAGTGGTCAACAAGGAGAAAATCATCATCTTTTGCCACAACATTGCGCCGATTTGCCTATTTCTTGAGTTGTTTGAGAAAATTTTCAAGTGGCAGAGAGGCCGAGAGATCCTGACCTTGACAGGGGATCTTGAGCTGTTTGAGATAGGTAGAGTGATAGACAAATTTGAAGAACCAGGAGGCGAGTCCCGTATTCTGCTGGCTTCAATCACGGCCTGTGCAGAAGGCATCAGTCTAACCGCTGCTTCACGGGTGATCATGGTTGATTCAAAGTGGAATCCTTCTAAGACAAAGCAAGCAATCGCACGTGCATTCAGACCGGGACAACAGAAAGTTGTGTACGTTTACCAGCTCTTGTCCAGAGGAACACTTGAGGAAGACAAATACAAGAGGACAACTTGGAAAGAGTGGGTCTCAAGTATGATTTTCAGGGAAGAATTTGTGGAGGACCCATCTCAGTGGCAAGCGGAGAAGATTGAGGACGATGTTCTTAGAGAAATTGTGGAGGAAGACAAAGTCAAGTCCTTCCATATGATTATGAAGAATGAGATTCAACAAATGGCTGATTGCGGAACTTTTACAATTCAACTCTCTGTTTCACCATGCATTTAGTGATGATTCTTTAACAGCTTGTTGTATTGTAATAACCTAATACTTTATCACAGAATCACAAGTTCTGTGTAACCATTCAGCTGTAGGATCATTAAAAAAAAAAAAAAAAAGTGAAACAGATGTATTAATCATACCATTGTCAAATAAAGCAACCTCCAAATAAGAATATTAAACAGTTGATTTCAGGAATGGATTTGAAGAACGTCGAGCTTCTTGTTGATTCACTTCCTTTCTCAGTCCCATGTCTTCCTTGTTAACATTTTTCACCGGATTCTTTATCAAATTCAATTTCTTGACCTCTTTTATCTTCGCATCTCCAGTTTCATCTTTCTTTGTCTGTTCTTTTCCCAGATTAAGACTTTCTGAAACTTTTGCTTTCCTAACAAGTGTAGTAGCAGCCAGCTTTGTTGCAGAAGAATTCATAACTGCCTCTGTGTTTTCACTAGTCAGAACCGAAGCTGGAGGATTCTGGACCTTGGATTCAACTCTTGTAACTACTTCTCTGTTTGGATTCTGTGAAGTATTTGTAACTGCCTCATTAGCTTCTTCAAGCAACCTTTCCTGTTAGTTCAAACCAGAAGTTAGCATAACATATAAAGACAATAGATGGCTGTCTGTATCTGATCTTCTTCTATTTTGTGCAATATATAAGAAATGAAAGTTCTTGTAAAGTACCTCAAGTATGCTGCAGAATTTTTCTGCCAAAAAAGGAAGCTTGAGTTTGGTAACCAGTGTAATTGCTGCTCTCATTGATTTTTCTAGAGTTAGAAGTCTCATAAGTTCACTGGCCCTCACAAAACTATCACCTGAATGAACGTAAATAATCTTGTTGTAAGAACCTGGATAATAATGGTCTAAGAATCTGAGTTCACGCAAGCTTGTACGAACACATAAATAATTAACTTACTACTACAACATGAGCTGATGAGCCGTAGTATGCATTTATCTTGAGAAACCTCCATGTCGAAAGCTTCATCTTCAAGAGCTGTGGTATCCACTCCAGCCAAAGCCATGTCGTCTACTCTTCGTTGAGCCTGAGATTAGGAGAAAATTATTTATCGGTATTGGTCAAATATGTCGATATTAATACAAATGTCAGCAGATGTTGTAATGAAAATGTCTATAGTTTGGTTACAGGAAACTAAAGTTCCACACATTAGTGTACGGAAACAAAGGTTTCACAAGAGCATAAATTATCCTGATATATTTATCCATGTTGCTTACCCAAAACAACTGACTAATTGCCATAAATTTCAGTAGCTAAAAACTTGGGGGACACAGATCATACTGCTAGCAAAAGTGGACCAGAAAAAGCAGATATAATAAAATGGTGTAATAACTAACAAGTAGAGAGGAAAACCTCGTATAAATGCAGCTGCTTTAGCATTAACTCATTTTCTAGAGATGCAGCTCCTAAATCAGAGGATGCAAGCGGGAGAGAAAGGTCTAGTATAGTCAGGATTGGTTTTGGTGTCACCTGAAAATAAAATGGCAAGAAGAATAGTGGTGAGGTAGCCTATTTTTTCTGAATACCGCAAACACATTAGCATCGAGAACAATAATATATTACCTGTGGGAAAATCTCAGGGTGCTTACAAGCTATACAGTACACACTTGTTGTATTCAAGCCAACAACCCAGTAGTTTTCTTCTCGTTTTTTCTCTTTGCTGGTACTGAAAATTACAATGAGTTCAGTACGTACAAACACCTTGAAAAAACATAATAAAGGAAACTTCTCAGAAATTGTAGATAACTAAAGCAAGAAACCTGAAGACTGGGATCCATGAGCCACCATATTGACTTGTAAAAACCCTCAACACACCCTGCATTAAACTCTTTTGTTGTAATGCGTGTTGTATGCAAAGAGAGCAAAAGAGTGAGCAGGAATCCAAGAAAACAAACCTCAGAATCGTATGAGCTCAAAGAACCTTCGTCACTGAAGCCTATCCATGTTAAACGTGAGCTAGGAGTTAACGCAACACGGCCTTTCAACTCCTGAGTCATTTTGGATATATTATAGACTCTAAACTCCATAACCTGCATGAAACAGGGATGAGACGAGAATGCATAGTAGATAACCAAACTGAATGCTTCTTGTTCTCAAATTTATGGACCACTTTTACTTGTTGGAGCCATAGGATAGAGTTTAAGAAGCTTTGTATCGCTAGCAAATATTTAGAGGATGCCAAGTGACTGCAAGGTTGATTTAAGTGAAAAACCTGGTGAGAAATGGTAACTACCTGTTCATTGGAAGGAAGACAGTCTGAAACATGAGTTACCACAGCAAGATGATCTTTGCATCCTACAGCAGTGACTACGGGTCCATCAAGGGAAAGAATATGTTTCTGCAAGAAATGAACATAAATTATCATGTTAAATGAACAAAGTATCTCAATTCCATGGTACAACTTACACAACTAGGTTTCTGTTTAGAAATTTCTTCATGTCAAAATAAATCGACTATATCCAAATATTCTTGTTTACTGTTAAATTTTGTCTTTTTCAAGCGTTCTGTTTCAATTAGGTCATTGTTATACAAGAGCTGCAGATTCTCATAATAATTATGTAGACGTGTAACAGAACCTATTCATCTGAGAATACTCCAACAAGAGCCAAACAGAGGCAAATTCACAACAGCAAGTTAAGCAGAAAACCACTACATTACTAAATGGCAAACTACGAGTAGTTGGCTGTTTAGCCTATCAGCCTGCATGAATAATGACACATGATAAAGAAGTGCAAAAAAAGAAACCTGTAAACCACCCTCGCTAAATATGCGAAGCAAATTGAGGCTTGTAACTGCAGCAACCCAACCAGTACCGTTGGCAACAACCTTCACCTCTTCACCTTCGAACCTCATTGTCCACTGGATGTTTTAATCAAAAAGTAACCAAGTCAATTATTTTCCTATCCTGGTCGATAATCTCTAATGAATGTTGTGTAAGTAATGATCCTCTGACCTCACTATTACTGGCCCAACTTTTAAATGGTCGATACATCAGAACACTCATGTTCTTTTCTCCCTTGCAGGGATTTGCAAAGACACATCCACTTTCATTTATTGATGCCATAGTGAAGCCATATATGTCGATCATTGATGAAACTCGTGGACCTCTTCCAGTATCATGAAAATCTGTCTGAATTTACAGTCCAAGCAAAAAGAAAGACCAAAATTACACAAAAGAAACAAGTGTTTGCCTCTTTCTTTCTGAAAACCTTTAAATGGCAAAATCAAGTTAGAAACATAACAAATGTACGCGTCAAGTACCTCAATACGGGAGTTCCCCTCATGTTCAATTGTAGTGATGCATCCTAACATATTGTAACACAAAAATGTACGTTTTCCTGGTTCCAGTGGTGTTGCACCAGGTTGAAAGGGACTTTGCATTTTGTACTTGGTTGATGCTGCAATGCTTTTAAAAGCCCCACCTCTTGCACCCTTCTTCTCTATGTGAGTTCTATGTGACTTTTTCCTGTATTCCGAGGCCGAAGGTAAGCTACTCCCATCATTAAGTTCCTCATATTCATCCCCATCATCATCAATACAAGTTTTCTTCCTCAATCTTTTCCTGCTGGTATGATGAGATTCTCCCTCATCACTATCCACCAGAGAATCATTTAAACTTTCAGATGCATGATAAAGTTCTTCCTCAAGTTCGTCATCAAAATTAAGAATCTCATTCCTCTTCTTTGGTAGTATGTCTGGAACACCCACTGTAGGAGATAGCATGGATGAAGGAACTAACGATTCCCAAATTCCATATTTTCCCCTGACATCAATGACGGACAAAGCATTACAATTCGGTTTCCAGGCCATACAAGATATTCTCTCCTCAAATTTTTGTCTGTCTATGTCTTGCTTCTTATCAACATCCCAGAGAAGCACTTGTTTATCCAAACCAGATGTAGCTATATACTTGCCATTAGGAGCCCACGTTAGATAGCATATAGCCTCGAGATGATCACCTCTTAAGGCAAAAAGCTTCTCCCCAGTGAATCTATCATACATCACCACATCGTTTCTCAAACCAGGCACGGCAAGGGTTTTTCCATCAGGGCTCCATCTGAGAATATTCACAATGGAGGTGCTGAAACCTGTGTCGGGTGCAACACCCTTAAGGGTATAGGAAACAATTCCGTTTTGGAGTTCCCAGCATAAAACAGTACCAATTGAGTCAATCGAAGCCAAGAGCTCACCATTAGGGTGGAAATCTAAGCCAGTCACAGGTCCTTTATGCCCTTTTAAAACTCTAACAATAGAACCATCAAACGTGTTGATAAGTTTGATTCCTTCATCATCTCCAGCAGCTGCCAATAGACTCCCTGAGCCATTGAATGCAAGCACGCGAATGGGAAGCGTAAACCTGGTTATGTTCGTCTGAAATTCCCCACCTAAGGAAAAATCAAAGGAGGAACTAATAAAATTAAAGCTTTAGAGAAACAAAGCGTCACTAAGATTTTACACTTCCATCGCCACAGAAAACCCCCAAGAACTTATCAACACGAATTGAAATGTAACTGAGAATTCAAAGAAAGTGATTTGAATAATACTTGGGAACTTGTAGAGCTTCACACAATGATCGATAGATCCAGAGGCGAGGAAAGCAGAGTCCTGGCTCAGAGCCAGGGCGGTGACGCCGTCTTGGTGATGTCGGAGAATCGTCGGAGGTAAAGTTGAAGGCGAGAGTCCATCGTGGACGGAGATTGAGGGATCCGAAGAGGATGAAGTCACGAAATGTTCCGCTTTGTGGTCCCAGAGGATAGAGCAGAAGGCGGCGCTTCCGCTGAGTTTATGAGCTTCCCGGAGCTTTACGGATCGTGATTTCATTGGAGATGTTTGATTCTCTGGTTGGTTCTAGGGTTTTCTTTCTATCTGATTGAGTTGGGCATTTTTCAGTTCCTCGATTTTGGCGCCAGTCTCAGAATGGGAACCGCGGGATTTTATCGAAAATTAAATTTTAGATTATTTGCCGACGTTATTTTTATATTCAAATTATGATATTCGACAAATAGAAACTTAATTCACAAATATTTAAATTTTCAAACTAAACTATATGAAATCAGCCAAAATTAACATATATCAAAATGGTGTTAGTTAACAACCATTTAACAACGATGAATCAGCCGATACCATAGAAATAATTGAACATCAGAGTTAAGTAATCTGACGTCGTTTCGTGAGTTTAGGGTTCTCGAATCAAAGAATTACTAAAGCAAACAATCATCGAATCTTCAATTTGAGAACCCTAAACTCACAAAACGACGCCATTTTACTCAACTTCGATGTCCGTTATGCCACGGTGTCGGCTGACTCATCGCCGTTAAGTGGTTAACTAACACCGTTTCGATATATATTTTTTGTATTAAAAGAATTATTATAGAATAAGTGAAAATAAAATCTTTCTTTCCTTCAATAAAATATAAAATCTATAATCTTATTATATAAAGTATGGTTTCAAAATTAGTCATTAACGTGATTGTGACACGTGTCAATTGAATCTATAAGATGTTGACATGTGCCAATTCTAAATTTATTAAAATAATTTAAAATTAGAAAAAAGTAAAGTTCTAAACCTATTACAAAAAGAAAATCTATATTTTTTCAACAAAAAAAAACAAAAGGAAAAGTATACAGGAAAAACAAATATTTATAAATATCAAATTTGTATACTTACCATTCTAGATATGTCACATAATCTATACTATATAAAAGTTGAGGCTATAAGCTCCTAAAGGTGTCCACATAGGATTTTAAAGAACCAGTAGTAATTAGACATCTAATTAGTTAACAATTTTAAAATTATATTTGTTTTCTATTTTAAGATTTTTTTTGTAAAAGAAGAAAAATACGATATATGGAAATAAAAGATGCATATAAAATATCTCAAATATTTTTTTTTGAGTAAATTCTTTATTTTAAAAAGTAAAACTTCTGAAAGTTAGCCTAACAGTTTAATTATAAATATAGGGTCTCCACCACCACGTTAGAATACAGTATAAATTAATTGATATGTTTAAATTTGTAGCTATAATTATTTATTTATTTCATAATTCATATTGTTGATAATATGATATTTTGTGTTTGCTGTTTTTTTTTAATTATGTTGTTACTGTACTGTTTCGATTGTTTTTTTTTTAATTATGTTGTTACAATATTATATTGTTTTGATTATTTAGTCCAATTCTAACCTTTTAATTTTATTTTATTTTGTAATAGGAATAATTAATATTTTGGTGTATTTGATTCTGAAAGCGAAGGAATTGGATATGAGGTTAGGCAGATGTATGCTAAGGTAAAAACCACAATCTGATTTTTAAACAATATTTTTTAATTATTATTTATGTTTTATTATTTATTAGTATAATTTTTTCTTTAATTGTATAATTGTATTTCACTATTTGTTGTATAATCATGTTTGTTTTGATTCTTTTACATATCAAAATATATCCGAGAAATGAAAACTTTATAAAAATTATATGTTATAACTTTTAAGACTTTTGTATAAAAGAAGAACTATATATGGAAATAAAAGAAATATTTAAAGATATGAAAACTATTAAATATAAAATTTTGTAAAGTTCTCAGTTTCTAAAATTTATCGATAGATATACAAAAATATTTATATGATCATATATTATATAACAAATATACCTTTGACCATAATAACCATATTACTGGTTATAAATTAAAATTTGTTAATAATTAATCTATAATCATAACAGTCGTCTATATATGAAAGAAATAAGAAATGGAAATTGGTGTTGTCAAAATAATATCATTATTAATAAAATGTTTGTTATTTCATCTTCAATACTTTGTTAGAATTTGAATACATAGCATAATCCATATTAGTATCACTATATTTGTAATTTGTAAAGTTTGCACCTGTATGAAGTAAAACTTTTCAAGAAACAGATTACATTTTAAATTAGAAAATTTTGATTATTTTATGAAGAGTTTTAGATAGAACTCTACTGTCAATTAGTGTTCCATGTTCAAAATTTTGTAACAAAATATTGAATGAACAGAATATTGAATACATTCGCATTATCAAAATATATATTTTAGAAAAGAAAAAAAAGATCTGTAAAGTTTATAGTTTATCTTCCTATGTTTTTTTATTTTATTTTTAATATTGTTTTGGCAAATTATAGTGGTTGATATAAATGGTTGAGAGTGGTTGATATAAAACAATGAATGTGATTAGATTCGAAAAACTGAAAAGTGCTAAAATATATTGTTAATGATCATATATTATATAACAATGAGATGTAGTTGTTGTACAATATAGAATTTATTGAGTTTAGATAGTGTAACAACCCATCTAGGGGGACTCCGTCACATGGTATACCCCGCCACATGGCAACCTTACAGCGCTACAGCGCAGCGACCCTAACCTCTCTCATGTGGGCCCAAACTGCACATGTAGGCTCTGTCCTGGCCCACATGCCCTCATGGCCCACCATGTAGGTTATTGGTGCGCTTGGCGTTCCTCGAACCCAGGTCCTCACCCTTTCACAACCTTCCCACCGGACAAGCTGTTACCAATTGATCTAAATTGAAAGAACCTATCCCGTTTTTTTTATAACATGCAAACCGGATTAACCCATTAATTCAAACCAGCTAATCTCAGTAAAGCAAACGATCAACATTAACAGCGGAAGACTTAACCAAAAATCCAATAAAATAATTTCATTAAAACATCAAATTCAACCAAACTTATTCCAAAACATGATCATCCTAACATGCTTCTAAATTCCATTCAATCATCCTTACAAATCCAACAATAATCCAAAACACCAATAAGCGCCTAGATCATCCTCTTCTCCTCGCCATGATTCCACGGATCACACTTTGCTTTTACCTGCATCAAAGATAGAGATGCATAAGTATTTCATAAATACTTAGTGAGGCAATCCTCCCACTACTAGATATACACACAAGCACATTCAACCATCATTCAAGGAAAAGAACCAAACAGCCAATAAAAGACAAACTAGAATCGCTGCTGACTATCGGTGTCGATCGACACCCACCACTGGTGTCGATCGACACCGGACTCAACACTACATTCACGAGTCGTAGCTATCCTTGTGGGACAAAACATTGGTGTCGAGCGACAGCCACCACTGGTGTCGATCGACACCGACGCTCTGCAGTCGCTCCAACTAACGTTTCTCACTGGATCTCCTCTCCAAATCACCTCCATGATATGAGCGAGTCTCCAAGGGGTTTCACAGGCATCATTCAACATATAAACAGCCAAACAAGCAAAGAAATCAATCAAACAATCATCAAAACACCCAAAACAATGATCAAACATGCTTAGATAAGCCTGGTCATGCACTCACCTCTTAAACAAGAAAGAACAGCAACGAAACAAGGACTAGCAAGGGTGAAACAACTTCCACAGACACCAAACACCACGGATCTAACCTCCTCTAGCCTTGAACCACCAAGAACAAGCCTCAAACTCACAAAACACTCACTCAAAGGCACCAAAGGATTAACTCACACTCTCTGCTCTTTTCTTAGCTTCTAAAAGCGGCTACCAAAGAACAAACACGACATTTTTCTCTTTTAAACGCGACCTAGGGTTAAACCCTAACCAACCCCAATCAAAACGCAATTAAAATCGAACCATCCAAACCGAAAAATTGCTGGTGTCGAGCGACACCCATCAGTGGTGTCGATCGACACCACCCAAAACGGAACACGGGCGTAGTGCAGGTTAATAACATAGTCTATACTATATAAAAATTAAAGCTATAAGCTCTTAAAGCCGTCCACATAGGACTTTAAACGACCAATAATAATTAGACGTCTTATTAGTTAACAATTTTGAAATTATATTTGTTTTCTCTTTAAAGATTTTTTTGTAAAAAAAGAAAAAATACGATATATGGAAATAAAAGATGCATGTAAAATTTTTTAATATTTATTTTTGAGTAAATTCTTAATTATAAAAGTAGAACTTACAAAAGTTAGCCTAACAATTTAACTATAAATATAGGGTCTCCACCACCACATTAGAATACAATATAGATGAATTGATATGCTTAAATTTGTAGCTCTAATTATTTATTTATTTCATAATTCGTTAGAATACAATATAGATGAATTGATATTTATTTGCTGTTTTTTAATTCTATTGTTATTGTATAATTGTATAAACAATTATTATTTATGGATATCTTGGTTAGTTAATTTTTTGTTTGTTTATGAAATTTGGTATGAGTATTCCGGCAATATAAAACTAAGTTATGGTAGAGAGTAAGACAAGTAATTTCGAGTTTAGGAGTTTAGATGGACAACGTTGTTTCGAGTAGTCAATCATTAATATAACATTAATTCATCAATCATCAATCATAAATAATTTTTACCAAAATATATCGATGTACCCACGCGTAGCGTGGGTACAAAACCTAGTTATAAGATACAAATTAAAGATAAAACTTTTGTAACTGAAATATAATTTTGTTTAATTATAAATTATCGATATGATATATATATAGAGAGAGCAATACTTGAGTTCACCCGCTTTTTAATGGCCAATCAAAATATAACAATATGCCATGTCATTTTTTTTAAATGAAGCAAATTTTTTTTTTAATAAGACAAACCTTAACCACTCTTTTATAAATCCAAACCAAAATATAATTTTGTTTCAATTATGAGATAAATTATTCTATCTCTTAATATTTATTAAAGATGCAGAGATTGTGTAAGCAAATGTATTAGCAGATATATTGTTAGGAGCTCAAACAATATTTTTGAAATTTTCAAGTTTTATAAATCTGAATTGCTCATGTCTATGAGTATTTATATTGAGAATATAAATTGATATGAATATTTATATTGAGAATATAAATTGATATGAAGGTTAATAATTTTGAATTAATTAGATATAACATATGTATTATAATACATAAGTTTCTAATAGATTTTTGATTAAAATATAATATTATGGGTTTCTCAATTATATATATATATATATATATATATATTATTTTCAGTGTTTTATCTAAAACAAGCATAAAACCAATTCTAACAAGGTTGATAATCATTTAAAAAATATTTAGAATCCTATTATTATGTCATTTGTTTCCCTAAACCTTTAAGGGTTGGTCATAAATTCATTGCTATCAAGTATATTTTTTTTTCTTAGTTTTTCATTCATTATATTTTTTGAGTAAAAAATTATAGTAATTAAAGAAACTATAGCAAAACAGTTTTAGTGGTTAAAGAAACTTAAAGTTAAAAAGACATATAATTAGACTAATGTGTTCATAGAGACATTTTATACGTTGTGACAAAGGATGTTAATAAGACGAAGATTTGATGGATGTTTTGCATCTAAAATGTTTTGTAACTAAGTTGTGAATTCATATTTTGAGTGATTTTTTGAAACCACGTTTTTGAGTAGGAAATAATAAGACTAACGTTAAATTAGTTTGTTTAAACCAATAACAAGAATATAACTTTTGTAGTTACTCTCTAAAATAGTTGGTACTTACAATAAAAATATATTTTATTTCATTAAAGAATTTTAAAACCCACACATCGGGCGGGTCTAACCTAGATGAATGTATTTATAAGATATTATATAATTTATCTTTCGCAAATGGTAGTCTCAAATTTTAGAATATATGTTTATATTAAAACCTTTATATGATTAGTTATTAAATATATTTATTTTAGTTATTTTATTTATTTTGTTCGTAAATAAAAGAAGTTTAAGATTAAAGGACTACTTTGTAAATAAAATATTTCAGCTCTATTTATAGAGGAAAAAATAAAGTTCCTCTATATATTGAGATAAAAATAGCAATCTCTATAATAGAGGTGGATATAGAGGTGGGTTGAAGCAAAATCTTATTATATAAAGTATGGTTTTCAAAGTTATTCATCAACGTGATCGTGACACGTGTCAATTGAATTGATAAGATGTTGACATGTGTCAATTATCAATTTATTAAATATTATAAAATAAAAAGGTAAAGTTCTAAACATATTACAAAAAGGAAATCTATATTTTCACCTAATAATAAATAGGAAAAAATAAATATTTGTTATGCATTATGCATTAATTAGGAATAAACAAATATTTGTTCATACTAAGAAAATTAAACATAATCATCATTAATGCATAAATAAAAATATGAATTAGTAGTGATTGAGTTCCTTTTATGGTTCCACATGAGAAACATGAACATATATAAGTCTATAACATACATGTCCAATTGAAATATGATCTAGAATATGTAATTTTGTATACTTTCATATTTAAAAGATTTCTTAATGCTTATCTCAACGACACTATAATTCAGTTTTCGGATTGATGTTAATTAGTCAGAACTTTACCATCAAATTTTGTAATAATTAATAAATTTTAAGAAATAAAATAAATTATTTAAAAAAAATTAAGAAATAAAGAGAAAAATACAATAAGTTAGTCAAATATAAGTTAATCTTAGAAAATATTTGCATTATCGTGAACATTATTTAATATTTAAATATTTCTATTTAGTAAGTTAATCATTAATATGACATGTGTCAATTGTATCGATTATATATTGACATGTGTAAATTTAAGATATATTAAAATATTTTAAAATTAATTTTATAACCTATCATAAAAAAATTCTACATAAGTAATACATATAAAAGTATACTTAATTATAATGGTGTTTTTATGATAATTCAAAAATTCTCAATTCTTACTATGTAAAACTTGGTTTTCAGAGTTATTAACTCACTTGATTTTGATATATGTCAAGTAAAACATTAGATGCCGGAATGTGACAAAATAGAAAATTAAAAAAAAAAAAATTCAGAATTTTTACTTATAATTAAATTATTAACCTAATTTTTTATTATGTCGGTTTGGGTTTATCAAAGAGATTAAGGTTTAATATTTACAGTTAAACGAAATTATAAGTGGATTTCATTTATAAAGAAGGATTAAAGTTTAGTTTTTACAACTAAACATGTTATATGGTTGCTGAGATTTATAAATGAGGATTATGGTTTAAGATTCTCTCAAGTATGTCAATTTAGGTTTATAATTAAGGAGTAGAGTTCATTACTTACTAATAAAAGGGGATGTTTGAGGCTCCTAAATAATAAAAGGGGATGTTTGAGGCTCCTAAAGCTATCCACCTCAGATTTTTTAAATCATTTAGAGGATGCCATATCATCAACTTTTATGGTTCAACTAATCTAAGAAAAAAAAAAACCTATTCTCACCATCTCTCCTTTATATTTTCAACGTAAATCAAAACCCAAATATCCAACATATTTTGTGGCCCACCTATAGCCCAACTAATCTAAAAAAAAAAAAACCTATTTTCACCATTCTCTCCTCCCATCGTCTTCCACCGTCGTCTTCCACCCTCACCTCCCCCATACATTAATCTTCATACCTGTTCAACTTCGTCTTCATACCTTATATCAAACCATAAAACCTTTCCACTTCGTCTTCTTCATTCTCTTAATCTCTAATTTAATGACCACTACCTCTACAACCATTATTAGCTTAAAAAATCAACCCTATAAAATCTCATTTCTTCACCGATACATACATCTCATGAAACTCTTCAGTCTTAAAAATGTCAAAAGAAAAAACCGAATCTATTCCTGAGCCTTTCACGTTCCAGATTTTTGATGACCTTGAAGGAGACTTTTGCAAGGAGGACGTTTTAGTTCGCCTCATTCATTTTTGGGAAGCCCGAAATTTCAAGAAAGGCAATATGCTCATGGGTATAGAGCTTCTTCTCATCGATTCCAAGGTATATCTATGATATATTTTCAACTGTATTTTGCTGAAATTTTTATATTGTTTGTTGTTGTCTTGACATTAGGTGGTGCTTTGAATTAGTCATATGAATAATTGATATCATAGATATACCTTGGAATATTTTTTTCCAGTATTCAATCATAAATTAGATATTGTGTTTACCTCAAGTTAAACGACCCAAAAAAAATACCAGAACAGAATCTGTTAGATTAGGGGTTAGATTAATGTCGTTCATTACTCCATTTTTACCCTATCATCTCCCATATAGCGACAATCACATCAGTTTGAAAATCGTTAAGGTTTCTCATTCTCTCATAACATGTGGAGTTCAATTTTAAATCTCCTCTGCATATTCATCCACAGTTTTGGTTTCCAAAAACTCCATAGTTATGCAAGTAATTTTGTTTTCGTTTAAAACTTTATATGAATATCTTATTTTCTTTAATTAACTTATGAGATTATGATGAAAGGCTCAGGAATATATCTATTTCGGTTTTTTCTTATTAACTTATGAGATTATGATGTAAGTTTATGGTTCATATTTCCTTTCACGTTTCAGATTTATGATATATTTTTCCAATACACATCTACATAAACCATATCTAACCGTTAAACTTACAGTCTAATGCAGTCCAAGGATTCATTCCAGCAACTCGACTATTCCGTTACAAAGAACAACTCAAACATAACTCTGTTTACAAGCTCACAGATTTTATGATAGTTCCTTGCAAGAAAGTCTACAAAGTCGCTGATCACAAACACGGCATCGTCTTCACCGAAAAGACGACTTTCGTACCAGTGCCTCTAGGAGATAGCCAAATTGACAAACAAAAGTTTCGGTTCCGTACCTTTGAAGATTTTGCTTCGATTGTAGATATCAATGCTGACCTATTTGGTAAGTAAACTGATTATTATTTAGTTTTCAAAAATATTTATCTCTAAACATTTTACATATTATTTTCCTGTCTATTGTAGATGTCATTGGCCAGATACGCCTAATAGTTGGTGACAATATTCACTCCCCTACTACAATGGAAACTTCCCCCCAAGTGGAAGGAACACGATCAAGCGATAGAGTATTCTTACACCTCCAACTTAAAGAGTAATGCTAACCATCCTTTGATCTTCCAATAAAATATTTTTATGTGATTTAAAAAAAAAATATCATGACATACAGTGGTGAG
Source organism: Capsella bursa-pastoris (assembly GCA_036452645.1). Classification (NCBI taxonomy): domain Eukaryota; kingdom Viridiplantae; phylum Streptophyta; class Magnoliopsida; order Brassicales; family Brassicaceae; genus Capsella; species Capsella bursa-pastoris. The sequence continues at coordinate 12,474,932 of CP144195.1, read as the reverse complement.
ACAATTCACATCTACCTCTGGGGAACCATTGCTGAGTCATTTAGAGAAAGGTGGAACCAATCTAAAGTGAAACCAGTAGTCCTCCTCATCACTACTGTCAATCCCAAAACAGTTGGACGTATGTAATCTCTCTTCCTAATCATAATAAACAAAAAATTATGTATTAAACTAATTCCAGTGATAAACTATTACAATTGTAAGTTTCCTTAAAGCCCTCCCCAAAAAAAAATTAAAAATATTATTCACCGTAGGAAAATTAATCACTAACATTGAATTTGATTTTGTCTTAATAGGTGGTTGTGAAAAATGCTACATACACGGTCCATTCCTTCATCATGAAATTAGTATTTATATACTTCTGATAGTATACCAGCTGCAATAATTTTTAAAAATCATTTTTTAATACAGTGCATCATAAAGAAGCTCGATCTAAGCGAAAAGCAGTCATACTCTCTAAAAAATGGCAAAGGCAGGACAAAGGCTCGACATCTACAAAACAACTATCTGTTAAGCGGCAAAGGATTAACAAAATAACAAGTCACCAAAAACCATCAACATCCACAAATAAAAAAGGTATACATAATTCAGTAGAAAATTATAAACACATGTACTTAACTTTATATCATTTTTTCATTTAGGTCGGGGACATTACGTCAACAAAAACGCAAAACCACAAACCATCACCTACCATGATTGTAAGTTTTTTATGTACATCACATAAAGAACATAAACCCAAGTTTGAGTTTATCACCTAATAACCAAATCATTTGCTAAATACAGGTGGATGTGACAAATGTTCTGAATACGGTGAGATCATCAAGACTAATGTTATCCCATGCCTATATAATTAAAATATATATTTATATATATAAACACACAATCACTTACAAATTTATATATATATATATACAGTGAGGCGAAAAAAATGCAAGAACAATGAGACGTGCTCTCATGTTATCTAAAAAATTTGCCCGTAAAGAACAAGGTCTGCTGCTAACCATCAATAATGGATTCTTTCATATTATAGCTCCTACAGTTTTACATTTATCAGCATCATAATTTATTGGCCTCTTAACAATCATTTTATAGGTGGATCATCTACAACGCCACAAAGACTGTCCAGGCAAGCCAAAAAGGAACTTAAAGGTCAGAATCCATCCTAAAGTCCAAATTATTTTAAAACCTAATTCAAAAGAAAAAATAAAAAAGTAATATTTTTCACTAATGACGCTACAGCATCTATGGCCAAAGACAATCCAATTCTACAATGCATTAATTGCAATGCATTAGTATGGTATTCAGAGAAAACGGGTGATGATATAAAAACAGGAGAGCCAGTCTTCACAATATGTTGCCAACAAGGACGTGTGAAACTTCCACCCATCCGAAAAACTCCTACTTTTCTTGACGACCTCCTACACAACAGCTTCACATTTCGTATTAACATAAGAGTTTACAATTCTATCCTAGCATTCACATCAATGGGAGCAAAAATTGATCATACTGTCACATCAGGAAAAGGTCCACCATGTTTCAGGATACATGGCCAAAATTACCATCGCATTGGTTCATTGATACCACTACCAGGAGAGACACCAAAGTTTCTACAAATGTATATCTTCGATACTGAAAATGAGATCTCCAATCGATTGAAGACAATGCCGCAAAGAAACCCAACAAACGATCTTCAAGAAGATATAGTTATGGGCTTGCTTAAGATGTTAGATGAACACAATTGCTTGTGTATGTTCTTTCGAAAAGCACGAGATCGATACAAAGCACATGAGGTTCAAGACTTAACAATGCGATTGGTTGGTCAAAGAAGTAAGGGTAGGCAGTATGATTTACCCCAAGTCAAAGAAGTTGCAGGTTTAATTGTGGGAGATATAGCAGCTACTACAGGCCATAGAGATGTAATCTTGGAATTGCAATCTGGCCACTTACAAGAAATTAGAGATGACCATCCTTTGTTCATGAGCTTGCAATATCCATTGCTATTCCCTTATGGCGAATACGGATATCACACAGAAATCCCCCATGCAGTGACACAAACTGGCCAGAGAAAAAGAAGTTTTATAAGTATACGGGAGTTCTATGCTTACCAAATCCAAACTAGACTTGCAGAAGGAATGACAATCATAAAGGCAGGGCGATTATTTCACCAATATGTTGTTGATGTATACACAGTCATCGAACAAGAAAGACTACGCTGGGTTAAAGACAATCAAGAACAATTAAGAGCTGATCTCTACAACAATGTATTTGATGCAGTAAGTAGAGGTGATACAGAAGCTATAAAAGTAGGGAAAAGGTTAATTTTGCCCTCCAGTTTTACAGGAGGACCAAGATATATGATAGAGAGATATCATGACGCTATGGCAATATGTCGGGCATATGGTAATCCAACTTTATTCATCACTATGACCGCAAACCCAAATTGGCAAGAAATAAAGGATCATTTGGCAACATATGGTGGCACATCAGGAAATGAACGACCAGATATTGAATGCCGTGTCTTCAAGATGAAACTAGATGAATTGCTTAAAGACCTAGAGCAAGGAACATTCTTTAGTCCATCTATTGCTGGTACGTCCTCTCTATTAGTTTATGTATATACAAAAAAACCCGTTATTAATTACATGCATTTCATATTTTATTCAGCACTACACACAATTGAGTTCCAGAAACGTGGACTACCACACGCACATATACTTCTATGGTTGGATAAGGCACCTAAAACCCCCAGCCCTGCTCAAGTTAATGCAATCATCTCCGCAGAATTACCCAACAAAACCGACGACCCATTAGGATTTGAACTTGTGGAGAAGCATATGATGCATGGACCTTGTGGAATGGATATGCCATCATCTCCTTGCATGGCAAATAAGGTGTGTACTAAAAAGTACCCACGACCTTACAGTGAGTACACTTCAATCGATCAATCTGGATATATAGTATATCGTCGACGTCCAAACGAAGACAACACTGTCACCAAAGGAGGAACAAGGTTAGATAATCGATTCGTCATCCCACATAACCTTGAAATTTTGAAAAAATATCAAGCGCACATTAATGTGGAATGGTGCAACACTTCAAATGCCGTCAAATACCTTTTCAAATATGTTACAAAAGGAGTGGATAAAGCTACTATTTTGATCGAAAAAGTTATTGCAAACACAACCAGCACTCAAGATACAACAAGGATTGTAAAGGAAAGGAATGAAATTCAAGAGTATCTAGATTGTCGATATCTATCCGCTTGTGAAGCTATGTGGCGTATATTCGCATTTCATATACACAAAAGGAAGCCTTCCGTACAGAAATTGACTATCCATCTCGAAGGTCAACAATCAGTAGCTTACAAACATACTGACAATTTGAGATATGTCTTATCAAGACCTAATATCGAGAGAACAATGTTCATTGCATGGATGGAGATGAATAAACGATGTGAAGAAGCAAGACAATATACCTACGTGGAATTTCCAATTCATTATGTGTGGGACAACGATGCGAAACTGTGGTATAAGAGACAACGGGGATACTCAATTGGCAGAATAGTTAATATCCACCCAACCTCTGGAGAGTTATACTACCTAAGGATATTGCTCAACGTGGTTAAAGGGCCAAAAAACTACGACGACATCAAGACATATGGGGGAGTAGTTAGAGCAGATTTTAAGGCAGCATGTTATGCTAGAGGTTTGCTAGACAACGATAAAGAATGGCATCATGCTATGGATGAAGCAAATCAATGGGCAACACCGTTTCAATTACGACAACTGTTTGTCCTTTTGCTTATATATTGTGAAGTAGCAAACCCATTACGACTGTGGGAACACACGTGGAAAACAATGTCAGAAGACATACCTAGCAAGAAGCGCCGAGCTTTTGGCTTTCCTGGAATCAATTTCACAGAGGATGAGCTGCAGCATAATACTTTGATCGAGATAGAACTTATCCTCCACCAACATGAACGCTCACTAATGGAGTTCAGTGATATGCCTAAGCCTGATTTAAAAATCCTTCAAGAATTAGGGAACAGTTTATGGCGACAGGAGCTACAGTACAATGAAAAAAAAGAGAATGAAGAACATCATAAACTGTTCAACCAACTTAATGCAGAACAAAAAAAAATCTACGAAGCAGTGCTGGAATCTGTCTACAACAATATGGGACATCTTTTCTTTTTGTACGGACCTGGTGGAACTGGGAAAACATTTGTCTATAAGACAATAATCTCCAAATTAAGATCAGAAAAACGTATAGTCCTACCTGTTGCTTCATCTGGCACTGCAACATTGCTTCTCCCTGGTGGCAGGACAGCTTATTCAAGGTTTAAGATACCTCTAATTGTTACTGAAGATTCAATATGTGATATTAAGAAAGGAACAATGCTTGCAGAGCTACTAATCAAAACAGATTTGATTATATGGGACGAAGCACCGATGTCACATCGCCACACATTTGAGGCACTAGATAGAACATTAAGAGACTTGCTCTCCACTGAAGAATGTTTAGCAAGCGAGAAACCATTTGGTGGGAAAACCGTAATTCTTGGAGGAGTTTTTAGGCAGATACTACCGGTCATACCACATGGAACAAGAGCAGATACGGTACTTGCAGCTATAAGCCACTCATATTTATGGAATTCCTGCAAAGTGTTTGTGTTAGAAAAAAACATGAGATTACACCATTCAGAGACAAGGTTTGCGGCTTGGCTATTAAATATTGGAAATGGAAATGCACCAACATGCGAAACAGATGATATTATCGATAAAGATGATGGTGAAGTCGTGCAAGTGCATAGTTCTTTTTTTATCGAGCAAAAAGGAAATCACCTCCAACTAATCACTGAGGCAGCATATCCAGGAAATAAAATCTCCCAGACCACCTTTGAATACTTGACAGAATGAGCAATCCTCACTCCACGGAATGAGTATGTAGATGAGATAAATGCGTACATGTTATCTAAGGTTAAAGCAGAATCAAAAGAATACTTCAGCTCAGATAGCATTGGAAAAGCAGACACGGATGGAGCAGATTATGAAGCACTTTACCCGGTAGAGTATTAAGAGTTTCCAGGTTTGCCAAAGCACAAAATCAGCCTAAAAAAGGAATCCCTATAATGCTCCTGCGAAACATAAATCCAAAGGAAGGTATGTGCAACGGAACCAGAATGATTGTCACTAATTTAGGAGAAAGGGTGATAGAAGCTGAAATAGTAACAGGAACGCATGTTGGTAAAAAGGTATTCATACCAAGGATCATTTTGTCACAAACACAAACAGACCATCCATTCACACTTCGGAGACGACAGTTTCCAGTAAGAGTTTGCTACGCCATGACGATTAACAAAAGTCAAGGACAAAGCTTGAAAACAGTTGTCCTCTATTTGCCAAATCCGGTTTTCAGCCATGGACAACTCTACGTTGCTCTTTCTAGAGTTACCGCACCTAATGGCCTAACCATTCTACAAGGAGAAGACCAACAAACAGGTGGAGTTAGAAATATAGTCTACAAGGAAATCTACAATGAACTACCAAACACCAACGGTAAACTTGTAAACTTACTTCCAAATAAAGATAATATATACTAACACTTTGCTCGAAATGGTCCAGGCTGGAGGTCCAGAATATACATACACTATGGGCAAAGTCACCATCAAAGAATCCCAATGTAAGTAACACACAAAATTATTTAACAATCATTCAAACCAAATAAAGAAAATCCAATGAATATTACAAAAATAAACTCTCACCAAACAAATCCTTCATTTTGCAGGTTCAGCCATGAAGAAATCTTTGAATCACTCCGGAATTGAGACGAGCAGCCCTGACGCTTGTCTTTGCCAATCAGCATTTAGTTCCTGCGTTATGATGAACAATTATAAGATGCTAAACTGATCCTGGAAAAATATAATGCGAGACAATTTTAAAGAATTGCAGTTGGTTTTCCCTGTTTGTATAGAAATTATTATCTTACCTCAGATTCTCCGCTTGACAGTGATGCCATGTGAGACCATTATTTGTTCTGTTTTATTTCTGCTAGACAAAAGAAGAAAAAGAAAGGAACAAAAAAACAACAGTACCTAGACAAGCAACGGAAGGAAAAAAAAAAAAAAAACCCAAAACCCTATTATAAAACAATAAAAAACTTTAAAAGCCTATTGGATCTTACATATAAATTGGGCTTGGACCCGTAGCTAAATTAGTAGACAAAAAAGAGCATCATGTGGGCTTTATCTAGACCAAAAAAAACCTATGACTTACCTTCGTGGCTTATATAACAGTCAAACACAAAAATTTAGTTCATTGCCTTAATGATATTAATAAGAATCATTCAAAGAAAATTCGTGGCTAATGATATTAATAACTTCGTGGCTAAATGATAAGTAACTCAAAGAAAGGACTCCAAAAGACCATTTCCAAAATATATATATAGACACACAAACACATACTTTTAGGCGTAGAACAACCAAAAATTAAAAAAACAATGGGAGATACCCGAAATTTTTTATCTACTTTTTCATATCAAACTTTCAGTTCTACTTTGCAAATATCCAATGAAATAATCTTCACTATTAGAAGACCAAATGTTGCTCCACACAACATCACCGTACAAATACCTTACAATCCAAACGGTGGGGGACCTATGTGGCCAACTTTGAGATCCAACCTCCAATACCTTCTAACTTATCACGAGGTTCAAGAGAACGTGGCTGCAAGAATGACAACAATGTTTCTCCTATTCCTCAACGCAGTTCATATGACTCAACTTCAAAGAGGTAGGACTATTCATATATATTTTACAGTAACAGATTCCACCTTCCATGCTAATTCCAGAATAGACACCGATCTACTCATTGGGGAGCTGGAAAATTCCAAAAGACTACCAACCACAGATGAAGAAAATGAAGAGTGCACTATCTGCCTTGAAACATTCGAAGGACGAGATGATATCAACACCCTCAAATGTAACCACATCTATCACCATGAATGTATAATTACATGGTTGTCTACACGACAAAATTGTCCTATATGTAGGACAACAAATCTCTAATTATACTACAAAATAATAGAGATATTTTTCTTATTGGTCACACATAGACTTCTTATTCTTACATATCAAATTATATAGAAATATATTTACATATTTTTAAATAGACGTTAACAATTTAACAAAATTAAAAACATTTAAAACTCGAGCATATATATATATATTCTTGCAAGAAATAAAAAATAACAAAGACAAAATAACATTAAAAATAAAATTTAAAAACACACAATCGGGCGTAGCCCGGATTATCCCCTAGTATTACATAATTTATACAATGTTATTTATCTGGTTCATTTTATAAAAGAGAATTAAGATTTAGATGTTACAATTAAACGAGAATATGGGTTTAACAAAATCAATGTGTTTATTAAATGTTTTTACTTTTTTTTTTAATATGTTATAATTTCTTAATTTTTAATTTATATTTAAATATAAGATGTTATAGTGCAATGTCATTGGCTAAAACAAGAAGGATGAATAAAAAGGAACTAAAAAAGAGACATTATTCACTTAAAATAAGGATAGCAAAATCCAATATAATTTATCGTATAATGATTTCGATAATATTTTTTTTCTTTTAAATATGTAATTTTGTATACTTTCATATTTAAAAGATTTCTTAATGCTTATCTCAACGACACTATAATTCAGTTTTCGGATTGATGTTAATTAGTCAATACTTTACCATCAAATTTTGTAATAATTAATAAATTTTAAGAAATAAAATAAATTATTTAAAAAAATTAAGAAATAAAGAGAAAAATACAATAAGTTAGTCAAATATAAGTTAATCTTAGAAAATATTTGCGTTATCGTGAATATTATTTAATATTTAAATATTTTTATTTAGTAAGTCAATCATTAATATGACATGTGTCAATTGTATCGATTAGATATTGACATGTGTAAATTTAAGATATATTAAAATATTTTAAAATTAATTTTATAACCTATCATTAAAAATTCTACATATGTAATACATATAAAAGTATACTTAATTATAATGGTGTTTTTATGATAATTCAAAAATTCTCAATTCTTACTATGTAAAACTTGGTTTTCAGAGTTATTAACTCACTTGATTTTGATATATGTCAAGTAAAACATTAGATGCCGGAATGTGACAAAATAGAAAATTAAAAAAAAAAATTCAGAATTTTTACTTATAATTAAATTATTAACCTAATTTTTTGTTATGTCGGTTTGGCTTTATCAAAGAGATTAAGGTTTAATATTTACAGTTAAACGAGATTATAAGTGGATTTCATTTATAAAGAAGGATTAAAGTTTAGTTTTTACAACTAAACATGTTATATGGTTGCCGAGATTTATAAATGAGGATTATGGTTTAAGATTCTCTCAAGTATGTCAATTTAGGTTTATAATTAAGGAGTAGAGTTCAGATTACATAATTTATACAATGTTATTTATCTGGTTCATTTTATAAAAGAGAATTAAGATTTAGATGTTACAATTAAACGAGAATATGGGTTTAACAAAATCAATGTGTTTATTAAATGTTTTTACTTTTTTTTAATATGTTATAATTTTTTAATTTTTAATTTATATTTAAATATAAGATGTTATAGTGCAATGTCATTGGCTAAAACAAGAAGGATGAATAAAAAGGAACTAAAAAGAGACATTATTCACTTAAAATAAGGATAGCAAAATCCAATATAATTTATCGTATAATGATTTCGATAATATTTTTTTTCTTTCGAATATGTAATTTTGTATACTTTCATATTTAAAAGATTTCTTAATGCTTATCTCAACGACACTATAATTCAGTTTTCGGATTGATGTTAATTAGTCAATACTTTACCATCAAATTTTGTAATAATTAATAAATTTTAAGAAATAAAATAAATTATTTAAAAAAATTAAGAAATAAAGAGAAAAATACAATAAGTTAGTCAAATATAAGTTAATCTTAGAAAATATTTGCGTTATCGTTAATATTATTTAATATTTAAATATTTTTATTTAGTAAGTTAATCATTAATATGACATGTGTCAATTGTATCGATTAGATATTGACATGTGTAAATTTAAGATATATTAAAATATTTTAAAATTAATTTTATAACCTATCATTAAAAATTCTACATATGTAATACATATAAAAGTATACTTAATTATAATGGTGTTTTTTGATAATTCAAAAATTCTCAATTCTTACTATGTAAAACTTGGTTTTCAGAGTTATTAACTCACTTGATTTTGATATATGTCAAGTAAAACATTAGATGCCGGAATGTGACAAAATAAAAAATTACAAAAAAAAAAATTCAGAATTTTTACTTATAATTAAGTTATTAACCTAATTTTTGGTTATGTCGGTTTGGCTTTATCAAAGAGATTAAGGTTTAATATTTACAGTTAAACGAGATTATAAGTGGATTTCATTTATAAAGAAGGATTAAAGTTTAGCTTTTACAACTAAACATGTTATATGGTTGCCGAGATTTATAAATGAGGATTATGGTTTAAGATTCTCTCAAGTATGTCAATTTAGGTTTATAATTAAGGAGTAGAGTTCAGATTACATAATTTATACAATGTTATTTATCTGGTTCATCTTATAAAAGAGATTTAAGATTTAGATGGTACAATTAAACGAGAATATGGGTTTAACAAAATAAATGTGTTTATTAAATGTTTTTACTTTTTTTTTTAATATGTTATAATTTTTTAATTTTTAATTTATAACTATAAGATGTTATATTGCAATGTCATTGGATAAATTAAGATGGGTGAATAAAAGAGAACTAAAAAGAGACATTATTAACTTAAAATAAGGATAGCAAAATTCAATATAATTTATCGTATAATGATTTCTAAAATATTTTTTTTTTCTTTCAAATATGTAATTTTGTATACTTTCATATTTAAAATATTTCTTAATGCTTATCTCAACGACACTATAATTCATTTTTCGGATTGATGTTAATTTGTCAGAACTTTACCATCAAATTTTGTAATAATTAATAAATTTTAAGAAATAAAATAAATTGAAAAATAAAAAAAATATGCGAGAATAGTTTAAAAAAAATTGGAAGTTAGGAAATAACATTTTTTAGGATAATGGTATAATCATGTTTAGGGTATAATACCTAAATTAAGTTTTTAAAAGATTTGGTAATAGTAATATTATGAAAAATGGTGAATAGCTCACAATATTTTTGGTGATCGATAATGATATGATCATGCCTAGCACAACGGACTGGGAACGTCACAAAGAGCTTGTAGCCGAGGAGGAGCTTGAAGCAGAGGAGCAGCTCGAAGCTACGGAGCCGTTTGAACCAGAAAATGAGCTTATAGCGGAGAAAGAGTATGGGAAAGATGTTATCTTAACCTCACTAGTTTTGATACATGATCACCAAATGGGCATGTGTCTCATTTGTACTCTTTTTCCCTTGTCAAGTTTTGTCCCAATGGGTTTTCTTGACAAGGTTTTTAATGAGGCAAATGATTCGCATTCAAATCACCCATTTGCTGATCCAAACCATGATAATACACTCAGAACTTGGCCCAATGGAATATATATCAAGTCCAGCTTGTTTTGTGCGCATTACAAGCCCAAGAAGAGCCCAAACCTATTGGGTAATTTACTGGCAAAGAGGAGTGAAGAAAATAAGTAGTTGAAGAGTCATTTATATTCGAGCTTTATCTTTAATATTTTGTTATTTCCAAGGTAGTCTTGTGAGTGTGTTCCAAGACTTCCTTCTTCTTTATAAAACCCTTGTAATCTCTTATGAGAAGACAACCTTTCTTTTTATCAAAAACCTTTTCTCTAAGGAGATCTTTTAGTTGGTGTGTATATCCAGCTTTTCTCTTGTTGGTGTGTATATCCAGCAAAACCCTTAGCCTCTTTGGTGCGTATATCCAAAGGATCTAAGTTCGGTATCGTGAAGCTATTTCGCAAGCTTCTTGTGATATCCATCGACCATTCCATTTCTATTCCGCATCACGGCTTTCCAGCCAAATCTATCCTTACTCAACTTAAAAGTGCCGAATCCTAGGGAGATTCTCATCAGATAATTTAACATTACTTGATTTTTATAATGAACATTTAATAAATATTTTAAATATGTATGACACATAAATAATTATATTCAAAAAAGAAATTTACTCCTCAAAAAATTATTATTTTTTTAATACTTTGGATATAACATTCTTACAATAAAATTTTAATTTTAATTTCATTTTAGAAATAAATAACTCATTTATTAGAGGGGCCATAATCTATATCAGAAAATATGATATTCAATTAATATTGATTAATTTATTTTGTTAATGTTATGATTTTCCAAATTTTAACACATGCAATATTTTTAGTACATACGTGAAAACATAAATTTTAACCCGCGTTTTTACGCGGGCCCTTATCTAGCTTCACATAATTATAAGATAAAACTTTGGTAACAGAAATATAAATATGATATATATATATATATATATGTTATAAATTTACATATGAAAGGCTAAAATCGTTGTTATAATTTCAAAGTGTAAATTTGTATTATTTATATTATTTTGTGTTTTTTGATTTTCTTATATGCTTCAGAGCTACTTGAGGTTATGAGATAAATTCTTTTATTTCTCAATATTTATTAAAGATGCAGAGATTGTGTAAGCAAATGTATTATCAGTAGCTTAAAAAATTGTTTTGAAATTTTCACGTTTTATAAATCTGAATTTCTCATGTCTATGAATATTAATATTGAGTATATCAATTGATATGAATGTTAAAAATTTTAAATTAATCAGATAGAACATATGTATTATAATACCTAAGTTTCCAATAGATTTTCGATTAGATTTTTGATTAAAATATAATATTATGGGTTTCTCAATGATTTATATTATTTTCAGTGTTTAAACTAAAACAATAATAAAAACAATACTAACAATGTTGATAATCATTTAAAAATATATTAATTATCCTATTATTATTTTAATTTGTTTTCCTAAACCTTTAATGGTTGGTCATAAACTCATTGCTATCAAGTATTTTAATTTCTTAGTTTTTCATTCATTATATTTTCAGAGTAGACAAATTTAGTAGTTAAAGAAAATATACCAAAAACAGTTTTAATGGTTAAAGAAACCATGTAAAAGTTAAAGTAAAAAGACATATAGTTAGATGATTATATTCATAGAGACATTTTATACATTGTGATAAAGAGCATACTTTAAAAATGTTTTAGTGTTCATGAATGTTAATAAGACGACGATTTGATGGATGCTTTGCATCTAAAATATTTTGGAAATAAGTTGTGAATTCATTTTTTGGGGAAACCACGTTTTTGAGTTGGAAATAATAAGACTAATATAATTTAGTTTGTTTACAAAAAAGATGATATAATTTGTGTAGTTAAAACAGTTTTTAAAATAGTTTCTACTTACAATAAAAATATATTTTAATCTCATTAAAGAATTTTAAAATCTGCACATCGGGCGGGTCCTAACCTAGTTTGCTATAAAATAGAGACAACTCACCCCTATTTTTGCCTCTTAACTCAATTTTATAGCAAATTTACAATATCTACTTTTATAACAAATTATGCTCCAACCCACCTCTATTGGCTGTTATTCAACCTTGTATTTTAATGGAGTTGGGTGTATTTCAAGGATTAAAAATGCTTGTGCCCTTTGACCCAAAATCTTATTCTAATAAAGCTTTGACCAAAGAAAAAAATAATTTGTTTTTTTTTTTTTTTGTGAACAATAATTTGTTTATTTAAAAAAACTAAAAATGGTGTAAATACCTACCAATCCTTAGCAAAACATGAAAATTACAGATCCAACCACACCCAAACCCGAAAACCTAATCAATTGTGGATACCCATCGGATCCACATCCTTTTGTCTTCATCGTTACCTCCCAAACCCTAACTCCACGTTTGAAAAATCCTAAAATTACAAGGCAAGAGCAGTTTCTTTTTCGGTCAAGTACAACTAAGGACAACTCGAGATTGGGTAAGTCAAAATCGAAGATTTCTTTTCAATGTTATGTTAGATTTGATTGAATGTTGTCGATTTTGGTGTTGTTGAATTGGTAATCTTAATTTGGGGTTGTTGGTTTTGTATGAAGGACAAGAGAATGGCGTGTACAAAGAACGCAAGCTTTAACAAAGAATCGAATCCAGTATGTGAAATCGAAAAGGTAGCAGATGAAATCGTAGAAGAAGATGGGACTCGTGGAGATGATTCAGAAGAAACAAAGTATATACAACTTGGTATAACTTATAATTTTGTTACAAAGAAATTCATGAATCGAATAGTACAACTTGTGAGAACTTGGTATAACCAGTTTATTTTGACTAAAAATTTGAAAAGGTACAACTTGAGAAAACTTGGTATAACTAAGATGTCTTGCAGTAATCCGAGGAGGGAACACAAGAAATGCAACCACTGAATATGATAGACTCCACGACGTGGATCTATGCTCCAAGGACCACTTTGAGGGTTTTGAACGGGAAGTGGCGAGATTGATGGTGAAGGATGGATAAATCTCGTACAAAACAGCGGAATGACGTTGAACGGGGATGATGATTAGATGGAGTGGATGCAGCGGATTGAAGGGGAAATGAGATGTATTTCCAAGAGTGATGAGAAACTCTTAGACTACAAGCTTGGATCCAACTTAGATACTACGCACTAAGAAGAAAACAAGTTGAAAAGATATTACACACTTTTCGGATCAAACAAGTAAAGAGAGAGTTTTAGAATAAAATGTTTGATGATTTCTAAATGAGAGATACATGGAGTTTATATAGAGAAGGGAGGACGAAGGAGAGGAGGAAAAGATGCTAGAGCATGCACAAGTGTCTTGGAAATTACACTTATGCAAGCTCATGCAAGAGTCTTGGAAATAACAAAAGTAATAAATGCAAAGTTTGAATAGAAAAGAGAAAATGGGCCAAGGCTTTGTGAGTGGGCCTTGGACCACGAATTGGATTGATAAAGGGGCTTGAAAATGTTACTTAGGCCTCATTAAAAACCTTGTCAAGAAAACCCATTGGGACAAAACTTGACAAGGGAAAAAGAGTGCATAAGCAACACTTAACCCTTTACCGATCCTCTTGAGCCGTGATCACTATGAGTGAGGATGGAACGACGTCTTCTTGTGTCTTGTTTAGCTCCTTTAGAAGTCCATTGATGGCTTGGTTGAACTTCTTCGTTCTTGATCTTGTTAGAGGACCCGCCGGGACGATCAATGCTTCCTCCGGTACAAGCTGTTCTTCTTGGCCAATGGTTCGTGGCTGTGTGTTCTCGGCTTCAAGTAGATCCTCCTCGTGTGGTTCAAGTGGATTGGTCATGATCTCATCAGAATATGTACTTCAATCACTCCGAGTATACGAAGCCATTCAAGCTTTATGCAAAGTGTTATATCACAAAGGCAGTGGACCTCTTAAGAGCTCATGTGGATGTGGTGTCTAGATAAAAGACAAGCCAAAATGAACAAGCTGAGAAGGCAAAAGAAAACAAAGAAGTACAAGGAAAAGAAGAAGTTGCAGCAGAGGCTCAACATGATAAAGAGAAGCATAGTATAAGAAAGAATGGTAAGTGAAATAATGTAATCACTATGAGTCCTATTACGACAAGGAAAAAGAAGGATTAAAGTTGCTTGTTAGTCAATTTATGTGAACTCTTTGTGTTAGTTGGTTTTATGTCGTGTTTATGAGTCATTTTGTATTGTTTGACTAGGTATATGGTTTTTAATTTAGTACAACTGGCGTTTACGTAAGATTATGATGTTAAACTAAGTACAACTACGTTAAAAAGTAAAACTTGGTACAACTGTGTAGACACGCATTAAGTTACAATAAAGCTAAACCCATCCACACAAAAGGAGAAAATTTGAGTTTTTTTTTTAATTTCTCTGGAAAAAAAAACACACGTTCCACATGGGACCGTCCAAATGAAGCCGGTGTAGCCGCCAAATTGCACACGTGTAGCCGCCAAATTGCACATGTGTAGCCGCCAAATTGCACAAGGTGTTCATAATCTACAAGTTGTACCCGTTTCTGCAAGTTGTACCGTTTCCATTTTTGACATGTAATTAGTTATACACTTCATAAATCTAAATATTTTTAGGTGTACCCATAGTTGTAGTTAATTGAGGTGCATTAACAATACTTACATGCAATAATATGTGTTTTTTATCAACATTGGGCCACAACTGGCTGACCCATTAGCCTAATCCCTAAAAATATGTAGGGAGCGGGATTCGATCCCTTGTGTGAGGGTGCATGTCCATTAGTGGACTTATCATTTGCCACTAGACTAAGGTCACTTCACGCAATAATATGTGTTAAAACATTATTTTCCTAGCTTTTGTAGGTTTTTTTTGTCAACATCATACTAAAAGATCAACTCAAATGAGCCAATCTGACGGGAAATTGTTTACAAATTTAATAGGATGCGGACTAACACGAGCTCTCTGTGCCAAAGCATCCGCTTTTACATTTGCATTTCTGGAAATAAGAGACTTCGGTTCAGTGATTCCGTCAATCCGATTAAGCGGTTTATTCGATTCGACAATTTTTATATACTTGATGTATTAATAGACCAAAATTTAATAAACTATGTATTTTATTTCCAATCAAATAACATTGGGTATTAAACTTCCAAATTAAAATTAGATGGTGAATTTTTATGGAATTTTCCCAAAGAAAAGGATGCGAATTCTTCCCTGTCCACCTTTATGTCCTCCAAATAAGTGGAGAACGCTGGCCATTCCTATGGAGAAGACACCATCTTTACCAAATCAGAACAGTCTGAATAGAACTTAACGTCGCGGAAGTTGTGTCCAATCATGCAACGCATCGCCCAAACCAGTGCTTCGACTTCGACGGGTAGTTTTGGCCCCCTTAACTGTTGGCTCGCTCTGTGAGTTCTGGCAATACCATCCTAGCCCCGTGTGTTGATATGTATCCTTCCATGAGCCGTCCACGTAACACCGACATCCCTCAGCGATATGGTGCAGTTCACCTAATAAACCATTTGTCCCCACATTTTGGCTACTGGGAGGATCTATCTTTTCGCAGTTCTCAGTTTCAGCCAGATTCCAGGCCATGTTTTTGTAGGTTTGTGTGGTTTACATTAACAAAGTAAGCCTTAAAGTATAGGGAGAATTACTTAGATAAAGTACATTTTTGGTGTATTGACCAGAATGCACCAAAACTTTTTTTTATCCTTACATGTTTTTTAATTACCAACATGCCATTTTTACACGTTATCAGCCATCGGCACGTCAGACAAAATAACGCGTGTCTCCAATAACTCAGCCATAACGTACGTTACGGCTGAGTTCTGGGCCAACGGCTAAGTTTCGGGCTAACGGCCGGCTTACGATCATAACTCAGCCAACAGTTACGGCTGACTTATAAAAATCTGGCTGAGTTATGAGAAAACGGCTAATAACTCAGCCGCCGTTACGGCTGAGTTATAGTCTGATGGTTGAGTTATCAGAAGTTTGGCTAAGTTATGGCTTCAACACGGCTGACTTAATTTTATCCGGTTGGCTGAGTTATCGACAACGGCTGAGTTATCAAATGTCGCTACGGCTGACTTATGTTTCAGAGACATAACTCAGTCGTAATTGGCTGACTTAACGGAAAACTCAACCATGTTACGGCTGACTTATTGACGAAAGATTTATTACTCATATAGTTTCCAGTTACGGCTGACTTATTTTACGTTACGGCTGACTTATTGACGTTACGGCTGAATTTGACATCTTAAAAAACATTTTAGTAATTACTTAAATATTTTTCATGTTGTGGCTGATTTAAGTTGTGTTGATGGCTAATTTATTTTGGCTGAGTTACATATTTGTTTGGTGGCTGACTTACGACTTCAAATGCATAATTCCACGTCATCATTCCATGTCATCAACGAGGGAAATACGAAAGGTCGCCCTCTTCAAACCCTCGTTTTTTTTCTTTCTTTTCTTACACTCTGTTCTTTTTCACCTGAGTTCTTCACCTCTGTTCTTCATTTTCGTACATGGATCATCCGGTTCAATTAATTGTTGTGTCTGGTAATTGGGCAAAGAAACAGAAATATGTATTTAACGACGAAGGACGGATCGAATGGAAGGACGAAACGGCCACGCAGTTCGGCTTCTTCAGCCGTAGAAAACCTAGAAGGCGATAGAGGATTTGATGGTTTCTGTTATGATTATAGTGAAAACCTAGAAGATGAAGTCAATGACGATGAAGCAGAGTACGAAGAAGCAGAGGAGGAAGAAGAAGATGACGAATTTTCAACCCGATTTGACGTTTTCGACGACTCCGATGGTGCGTCATCTGATGATGATAACTTTACTGTATACATCGAGCATCAGGAGAACAATGAATATTTAGCGTCTCCTACTCAAAACAAAGCTCATTACTTTGGCAAAGTGAGATCGATTGGGAATTCAAAGTCTTTAAGGGTGGAGATGTCTAAGCTAAACTTCGTCGTAGGACAACGATATGCGAGCAAAGACGAGTTGGAGAAACGACTGAAACTTCTTGCCTTTAAAGCTGTATAACTCAGCCGTTACATAACTCATAACTCAGCCATAACATAGAACAAGTCAGCAAAACCTCAAATATGCATTATGTCAATTTGTTGTTATAATCAAGTTATGAAATCACATAAATACTAAGTTTAAATATGATACAATCATTTTACCGTATTATTCATCAATAATTAGACTTTGTTGGAAACTTTTCAAAAACTATCTAACAACATCGTTATATTCCTATACCCTAAACTAGTTTATAGTCATAACTAGCACCACATAATTTGAATTGGTTGTAATTGTGGATTTTTTGTATTTTTCAAAATTATAAATCTTACCTTGCATATATATTATATGTTATATCCATATTATAATTATATAATTGCTAATTATAATTTAACTCATAACTCAGCAGTAACTTACCGTGTAACTCAGCGTAACGTATTGTGTGACTTTGCATAACTCAGCTGTAACTTAGCCGTAACTCAGCCGTAACATAATCAGAGCTCAGTCTATCCCATTTTCATTAAACATGACAAAGAACTCTTAAAATTGCTGGTTAAACAACTCAAATTACAACATAATCAGTCTAAACATGATGAAACATGATGCAAACAACAATTACATTCTCTCCCATAGCCATACAATTGCGATTCCTATTACAGAGAGTAGACAAATTGTCTTAAAAGCTGTCTTACCCATATCATCCTCAATCTTCTTCATCAATTTTTCCTCAAGCTTCTTACCCAGTTCTTCCTCAAGCTTGTCAAACATTTCTTTTTGGAGATATAAATTTTGAGTAACATTATGCCTTAAGTCCGTCACATCTTCTTCTATTCTCTTTACCTTTTCGTCGACCATCTTAATTTCTTCAACCGATGCCTCATCAACCCATTTGAAGAAATGCGATTCATTCGGCCTCTACTTAACAAAAAAAACAAAAAATTCACATCGATACCCATATGTTAGCAATAAACAATTAAATGAAAATTACTACCTTCAAAGCAATCGAGCATCTATAGAAGATACGGTAAGGGTTTTCCTTTGTCTTCGATATGTATGTGATGATATCGTTACCACACCAACATCCGCAATTCGTCGGAAGATCTGGAGGGTAAGCACCATGTGCTGAACGATATGAACTCGACGAGTAGTCGCTCATTATTAAAAGATGGGAACTGGAACCCAGAAATCGAAGACAACCCCAGAAATCGCAGGCAAACCCAGAAATCGAAAGAACCCTAAATCCCCAATCTGATTTCTCGATTATGTGTATAAGGAAGAAGAAACAATAAACGACGTCGTATGGGTTAATCTCGGCCAACCCACGAATTTAATTTACGATAAGTCAGCCAAACCTCAAAATCTGTCTAACTATAACTCAGCCAAACCTCAAAGCTCAAATTAAAAACCATAACTCAGGCGTAACATTTACATAACTCAGCCATAACGATGTAAAATAACTCAGCTGTTACACTTCAATAACTCAGCCAAACCTCAAATTTGAAATATAAGATTATACATATAGTCATGTTATTACACCACTTAGATGAGATGAAATTAACATTTTTATTCAATCGTGACAATGAATATAATTAAAATAGCTCGTGTTTATAACTTTTAAGACTTAGGTTTACTACAAAGAGATATAACCCTAAAATGTTTGTCCCATTACTAGGTAGATAGTGTAATACACTAACGTAATACAATTATATCTTGCATATTAGTGTTAATTTTATTTTTAATATTACAAAGCCACATTAATATATATACTAATACCCTAATATTAAGTTTATTGTTGAATTTAAAATGCTTCTTTATTGTTAAATTTAATATGTCTTTCATAACTCAGCCACATCTCCGCTTGTTAATTTCGATAACTCAGCCCGATAAGTTTATTGATAACTCAGCTGTGACGCGACCTTTCGTCTTCTTCCCGTATATGATAACTCAGCTGTAACATAAAAAAATGCCGGGAAAACCTAAGTTGATTGATAACTCAGCCGTAACGCGACCTTTCGTCTTCTTCTTGTATATGACGTGGCAATTTCGGGTATGACGTGGCATGTCGGATCTGACGTGGCAATTTTTAAGTGAAATATGACCAAGGGTGTTTATTGTAATTACACCCATCTCACTAAACATTTAAGAAATAAATAAAAGATTTGTCTATTTAAGGAATAAACATACAATTGTGCTCTATCTAAGTAATTTTTTCTAAAGTATAAGGTGTTTGATGAGAAACAAAGAATATGATAAATCTATAATTGCAATTTTTTCTTTAACTAGTTATGTATAACTATTATAAATTTTAATGATAATAAAAAGGTTATAAACAAATATTAGTTATACAATAATATTATTTTTAACAAAAATAATTAAAAAATAACGTTTGTTAAGTATTATATCAAACCAAACACTACTTAAAACATGTTTATATTTCTTAATAGAGCTTAAATTCTTATTGTAAATATAATAAAAATTATTTACAATTTCCTTAATTACTTTTTATAACTAATGATAGTAACTTTTCATGAATTTTTTTTTTTACATAATATGCTTCATAATCATAAATATGAATTTATGATAAATATTATTCATTGTATTATAAAATATAATAAACACCCAAACTATAATCAATGTTGTGTACGACCTGTACCAAATTCGTAATAATATTTCCACTAGCTACTCTTGATCCTTGACTTGCACAAGCTTCTCCATGTCCCTGAACAGTTGAAAACAACAAAAAATAAATTTCAGAAGCAGCAAGTACAGAAAGTAAATCCCATCTCAAATAAAGGATACATAAATAGAATGACTAACTCGTTTCGCACACGACCGAGAATTGTGACCAGCTCCACCACACTTCTTACAATGCATTGTCCTCTTCGGTTGTGTCGTTAGTGGAGATTCTTGCACCTTTCGTTTCAGTTCTTTCTCTGGTTCTTCTTCTTTTTGGACGGAGACTCAATAAGTCCTTTCTTTCTTTTTTGCTTCTTACGCTTCTTCTTTCGTCCAGGTTGTGGTGGTTCATGAGGTAGACCCACCAATGATATGTCACCGCGACTCCAATGACCAGCACCTCTCAGTGGGATCATTGCCTCATTATATGTTCCTCTCCAGCGAGTTGTAAGAAACCAATCTGACACATAGTCATCAGGATCAAGGTTTCTTTACAATATTACTCCATACGCATGCACACATGGGATCCCAGTTATGTCCCACTTACAACATGTGCATGTCTTATCTGTCATGTTTACCCTCTCTGAATCCCAACCAGTTTCAACCTCAAATTTTCCACTAGTGCATGGCCATATTGTGCAGATTGCAGCATCTTCATGCTCTTCATCAAGAACTTTCTGGACATATGGTGTAAATTTTGATGGGTGGTTGCTTGCTTTGGTTTTTCTCAATGAAATGCGTGTCATTGCTAATCGTCGTATAGTCTCTAGCATTGGCAAAACTGGTTTCTCCCTTGCTTTTCCAATGCTATTGTTGAATGATTCAACAGTGTTATTTTCAACATCTTCACAACATTTTCCATCAATTTTGTAAAAAGCCCTACAGACTTAAACGAAACTTTGGATGGGGCTACACCCCAACGTCCCTTATTAATACAACTCAATTTCATAGTTTTCAATAGTGTTGGTGTTGATTAGGAGTAATTTCAAATTCGAGAGAGAGAGAGAGAGAGAGAGAGAGAGAGAGAGAGAGAGAGAGAGAGAGAGAGAGAGAGAGAGAGAGAGAGAATGATGAGAGAGAGAGAGAGAATAATGAGAGAGAGAGATTGATGAGAGAGAGAGAGAATGATGAGAGAGAGAGAGAGATGAGAGAGAGTGATGAGTGAGAGAGAGAGAGAGAGAGCGAGAGAGAGAGAGAGAGAGAGAGAGCGAGAGAGAGAGAGAGAGAGAGAGAGAGAGAGAGAGAGAGAGAGAGAGAGAGAGAGAAAGTAAGAAGATGGATGGTATACGCTTGTGGGGTCCACTAATTTTTTATTTTCCTTTAATTTTTTATTTTAGTGAATAAAATAATCAAAAGGTAAAAATGTAATATTATGGTCAACAAAATGTCCAAGGTACTAAGAACATAAAAGGGTAGTGTTGAATAATTTTTTTGGTCAAAGGGC
The DNA here is from genome assembly GCA_036452645.1 of Capsella bursa-pastoris. NCBI lineage: Eukaryota > Viridiplantae > Streptophyta > Magnoliopsida > Brassicales > Brassicaceae > Capsella > Capsella bursa-pastoris. The sequence goes on along the minus strand of CP144195.1, from coordinate 12,453,223 downwards.
ACAAAAGATTTTCCTCTGTATTTCAAATCTAGCGTTATTTAATGATGTATTTTAAAAAACACAATAAAATTGCTGTTATTGGATTAAACATTTGTTGATGTATTTTAAATTACTCGTAAAACAAGCGTTATTCATTTTCCATTGGATTTTTTTATCATTTAAGATTTTAACTAGGTTTGGACCTGCAAATCTTTACCAACCCAAGAAACATAACGCTTACAACTGGAGAGCGCGTGGTGAGCACGAACAAGAAGCAGATCTGAGAATGGCGGCTCCATGAGAGCATATCTATGTTCTTACACAAATCATATCTTGGTGAGAGAGAGAGAGAGAGGGTCAGTGATATGTACGGTCGGTGGCGAAATGAGGAAACCAGATCTCCGACACCAGATCTGAGCATCCCTCCATCTCCTCTTCTCACCCATCCTACCTGTTCTCTTGGAGTTGTACTCAGTTGAGCTAGGGCTACTACTCTGCAATTACAACGGCTTCATTAGTCTTTTTCTAGGTTTTGCTAAGATATGCCTCTGTTCGGACTCATTGCCTCCCCATTGGAGTGAAGATTCTCTTAACTCGATAAAGCTTTCCCGAGTAAATCGGAGGTTTAGAACCATGTTTCTCTCTTGGTCACGCCCCCCGAGAATTCAAATTCTCTTCTTCTTTTCTGTTTTTAGATCTGCTTTTTCTCTACGTTTTATGAGAGAGGATTCGAGGTGTATCATCTCCGGTGTAGAACTCCGTTGTTACTCTTGTATATGTTGGGTTCTCCTTTCGGAGCAAAGCAAATCTCACAGGAAAACATCGCCTTGTTGGGTTGTTTCCACCGTCTCTGTTTTTCAGCGAGATTTTTTTGTCAATTGATCTCACTTGTTGTGAAGACCTTAGGAAGTTCATGGCTACGCACACTCTCATGTCTTGGTTTCAGGGAGATATGTTTCTGGTGGACTTCTCCCTGTTGGAAACTCTAGAACTCCATCTTCTCCGAACCAGTGAGCAATAGATCTATTCCCACCATAACCATACCGCTAGAGCTCCGATCAAGTTTTTCTCTCCATGCCTCCGTGATACGTCCCACCAGCATAGAGAAGTGTTTCGACTCCGGTCTGATTCGTCTATGTTATGTCGTGAAACTGTTCCGACGTTGTCTCTGGATATGCATATGAAGATTTCTACTTCAGTTGCCACGATTTTGACCTATCCTCTCTTTGTTCATTGAATCGTCATCTCAACTCTATGGTGGCTACAATCATTGAAGCTCTAGTTCTGCTTCAATTCTCATGCGCTGCCTCCATCGTAGCTCTTCCTCTTCTCACCTTCCATGCCATCAAAACATCCAAAATGGGCCAATTTTTGTTTTACCTTTTGTTGGGCCTGCGTGTACAATACCTCTTGATTAGGGGACCAAAGTCATGCCTTCGCTCGAACGATTCGTTCAACGGTCACTTTTGTGATTTTTCCAGTGTGTCTTCACTACTTTCCTCTATTATGGAGAGAATTCCCTTGCTAATGGCGTCAACATGTATACTAAAAATTCAAGTCAATAAATTTGGGTTATTGAATAAAAAAATTCCATTTTTTTTGGTTTTTATCCTTCTTAATGAAGTGTTTCTAGAAGTAAAGTATAAGTTCACTCCTTTTGTTAGTACGGTGGGGTTTCATTGTCCCTCCGGAAATAACAAATGAGGACGTTAGCGCGGAATTGTCAAGGGGTAGGAGCCAAGTTAACTTGTCGTCAATTGGTGGAGTTATGCCGAATGTATACCCCTAGTTTTTTATTCTTATCTGAAACTAAATATGATAACGAATATCTGCAAGATGTGCAAATAGAGTTAGGTTTTGATCACCTGAAAACGGTTGAGCCAAATGGGACTAGTGGTGGTTTAGCGCTATTGTATTTGAATGATTTCTCGGTTAGTTTTTTTGTTAGATGACTAGTTAATCGATATCGAAACAATTATTGATGGGAATCAGGTCTTTATGAGATTTATCTATGGTGATCCAGTTGTTGCAGATCGCGAGTACGTGTTGGAAAGATTGATGCGAATATGTGTTTCTCGATCCAAAGCATGGTTTGTTATTAGCGATTTCAATGAAATTACAGGAAATCATGAGAAAAGAGGAGGAAAAAAAAATCAGAATCATCATTCCTTCCTTTTCGAAATATGATCCATTCATGTGGATTAATTGATTTTCCGTACCAATGGAATCAATTTTCTTGGATTGGCTAGAGAAAAAACGGCAAAATTAGATGTAGACTGGATAGAGCCATGGGGAATGAAGAATGACACCATATTTTCACGCAATAATGTGGAGTATTTAAAGATGTGGGGTTTGGTTCACCGCCCTCTTCTTGCTTGTATCCAAAACCGATTAAAAAAATTTTCTCGCCGATTCATGTTCCATAAGAGATGGCTAGATAAACTTGGCATTGTAGAAACGATTGAGGAGGGTTGGAGCTTTGAAAACTCATCGGAATCTAAAACATTGAGGATACGAATCCAAAATTGTAGAAGAGTACTTTCCATTCGGAAAAGTCCATTGTAACTAATTCTCAAGAGCTTCAGGATAAGATTGATGAGGCTAATGAGAATGAGAATACATCCGCATCAACCATCCTTGAGCTAAAATGGCAGTTGTGCGAGGCTTACAAAGAGGAAGAAGCCTTTTGGCAGCAAAAGAGCATAGAAATTTGGCAGCAAAAGAGCAAAGAAATTTGGCAAGCCAAAGGAGATATGAATACTAAATTCTTCCATGCTACAACAAAGCAAAGGAGAGCATGTAATAAAATCATTGGCATCGTAGATAAAAATGAGGTGTGGCTTGATAATGAGGAGGGTGTAGAGAAAGTGGCGGTGGATTATTTTTCTACACTTTTCTCTTCCTCGAATGTGAGTGATCCGTCGGAAATTCTTAGAGAAGTCCCATATTTGGTCACCGACTCGATAAATGAATACCTCATTAGAGAGGTCTCGGAAAAAGAGGTCAAGAGAGCTCTATTTACCTTGAATCCGACAAAGACCCCAGGACCAGATGGTATGACAGCTCTTTTCTTCCAGAAATTCTGGGATGTAATAAAAAATGATCTCACCCCTATGGTGAAGAACTTCTTTACATCTGGTATCTTTGATAGCAGATTAAACGAAACGAATATATGTCTGATCCCAAAAGGTGACAGACCAAGAGAAATGTCTGGCTTCCGACCGATTAGCTTGTGTAACGTTAGTTACAAAGTAATCTCGAAGATTTTGAGTCTACGTCTTAAGAAATTTCTCCCAAAATTAATCTCTGAGACGCAATCTGCCTTTGTGGCAGGACGGTTGATTACAGATAATATACTTATTGCACAAGAGAACTTCCACGCTCTACGGACAAACCAAGCTAACCATGAAAAATTTACGGCTATCAAAACTGATATGCGTAAAGCTTATGATAGAGTGGAATGGCAATTTTTCAAGGCTTTGATGGAAAATGGGGTTTCACCATCGTTGGATAGGATGGATTATGCAGTGTATCACATCAATGTCATATCGCATTCTAATCAATGGTGAACCTCGTGGAAGAATTAGACCCAAAAAGGGTATCCGACAAGGGGATCCTATTTCTACGTACTTGTTTATTTTATGTACGGAAGCTCTCATCGCGCAATTTAAGCATGCTAAGAAGGTTGGCAAGATTCAAGGACTATGTGTGGCGTGTGCTAGTCCAAGAGTGTCTCATCTCCTATTTGCGGATGATAGTATATTCTTCTACAAAGCTGATGTAAAATAGAGTAAAGCCGTGATTGATATGATTCGGTTATATGGGTATGCTTCGGGTCAAGAAATAAATCTTTCCAAATCCTCAATCATGTTTGGAACTAAGGTGGCTACTTCCATACGCCAAGAAATAAAGACAATATTGGATATCTCTCAAGAAGGAGGGATGGGGACTTATCTAGGACTACCAGAGAAGATTCATGGGTCCAAGGCCCATGTATCCGCTTTCGTTAGGGATAGAATGAATATTCGAGTCATCTCTTGGTATTCCAAATATCTCTCAAAAGGAGGCAAAGAAGTTCTTCTTAAATCCCAAGCCCAGGCACTTCCGACGTACGTTATGTCGTATTTTTTACTACCAAAAGCAATTTGTAATAAATTAAATAGTGCTATGGTGCATTTTCGGTGGAGTAATAAAATAGGTAGTAGGGGTATTCATTGGATATCTTGGGATTAAATCTGCTCTCACTTCAGACGGGGGTCTAGGATTTCGGGTACTTGAAGACTTTAATCTTGCTCTGTTGGCTAAACAATTATTGCGGCTACTTAGGTTCCCAGATTCTCTACTCAATAGGTTTCTTAAGGGACAGTATTTTCGCTACAGTAGCCCATTGGAAATCTCAGTATCCAATCGGCTGTCTAATGGATGGAGAAGCTTACTCGCATCCAAAGAGGATTTAAAATCTGGAATACGGAAGACAGTTGGGTCAGGGCATAATACTTATATTTGGACAGACCCCTAGATCCCAATTTTACCCCCGAGACCCCCTTGGGGTTTGATGGAAACAGAGATCCTTTGGTGTGTTTTAATACTTTAATTGATCCTGTGTCTCAAAAATGGCGAGTTGAGAAGCTCAAGGAACTCTTTCCACCTCAAGAAATTACCCTTATTATGGGATCAAACCGAGTCTCAATAGATAAAAAGATGGTTATAGTTGGACCCCATCTAAGTCGGGGAATTATACAGTCAAATCCGGTTATGAAGTCGCGAGAGCCCTCTCTCGCCCAACTAGCGACCTCCTTTGCCGGGGAACTTGTGTCACCGCTCTCAAGGCGCAAGCTTGGAATTTAAAAACCACACAGAAGTTAAAGCATCTTGTGTGGCAAAGTGTGTCAGGTTGCCTAGCAACTTGTCAAAGGTTACATTATCGCCATATTGGTAGAGAGAAAGAATGCCCTCGATGTGGGGCAGAAGAAGAAACTCTCAATCACTTATTCTTCGAATGTCCTTTTAGCAAGTCAAGTCTGGGCCCTCTCGCCTATCCCTTCGGCGCCCAGGTGTTCCCTCTAACCTCCCTATTTAGCAATTCAGATTTCCTGTTCTCGCGAGGGAAGAAGGAAGCTGCTTCCAAAGAAAGTCTCCGGGTTTTCCCATGGTATATGTGGTTCATATGGAAAGCTAGGAACAAGAAGATTTTCAAGAATCTAGAGGAATCATCACAAGATACAGTGGATAGGGCTATCTTGGAAGAAGCGTTGTGGAGAAAAGCTAATATTACAACGGATTCACCAATTGAGGATAAGGCTCGAAGTGATGCAATACCCATACCAGATGATTCTTTGGTATGCTTCATTAATGGTTCTTGGATGGAAAAGGATTCAAAGAGTGGACATGGGTGGCTTGGCTCGTATGGTGACCATATCATCCAATTAGGGTTGAAATGTTCACCACGAAGTTTATCGCCTCTTCATGCGGAGCTAGATTCTTTGCTATGGGCAATGAAATATTTGCTAGATCACTCTTTGATCAGAGTGATTGTTGCGACAGGCTGTTTGGATCTGGTTACTATGCTCACACAAGAGGAGGAATGGCATATTCCCAGGTGTTGAATTTCCTTGCTGATAAACTTGTAAAATCTACAAGGCCACGCAGTTTATGTTTTTCCCATGTAAGTCAGTCGGTCCTTGCTTGACTCTCTTTCGAAGCGAATTAATTACGATACATTAGTGTATGGGGTTTGTAGGGAAAAAAACTAGGATTGGACCCGCAGCGTACGTGCAGAATTATATATTTATAATTTATATTTTCTTATGAAGTTGTTATCTTGTTAACATTTTGTTATATGATGTTATTTTTCAAATGTATAAAAATATACTTGTAAGATATATAAAAAAGGAATTTGTGTTTTAGAATTTAGTAAATAGTTGTGAATTTTAATTGGGCATATAGCTAGATAATGCTAAAAATATAAAGAAGGTTTCTCATACTGTTTGTACTCCCTCTGTTTCACAAAGAGTGTGAGACTAGAGTTTTAATTTTGTTTCACAAAGAGTGTCACTTTAAATTTTCAATGTATTTTAACACAAAAAAAAATCCTAATTTAATGCTAAATTAAAAATTAATTAAATTATTAAATCAGAATGAAGTACTACGACCATTATACACTTCACTCTTGTTAAACTGCTTCGCAACACCTCGAAATTTAAAGAGCTTTCTCCACATCCAACTGCCTTTGCTTGTGGACTGTTTTATAGACCAAAAACTCTCATGTTTGAGCAAATATGTTGTGAAATCAGAGGAAGAAGAGATGTGTAATATCTTTCTGTATTTTACTTTGACAATGATTACATCAATGTATACAATATAAAGGCTAATTACCAAAGATTAAGGAAAACTATTTACTGTAATTACTAAACATACGGGATGCGATTTTTAATATCGAATAATATCCCAATATCCCCCCCCCTCAATGGAGCATGAAGATCCTGAATGCCCAGATTGACACGAAAATCTTGAAAACTGGTTTTCCCAAGTGGTTTAGTGAAGATGTCTGCAAGCTGAGAGCTACTTTCAACATGAGATGGAGATTACGTGACTGTATCTCATCCCAAACAAAGTGACAATCATTCTCTATATGTTTTGTGCGTTCATGAAAGACGCGATTTGTAGCAATGTGGATGGCAGATTGACTATCACAGTAAAGACGCATCAGCTAAGGATGAGAAATACCAAGATCATGGAGAACCTGTTTGAACCATATAAGTTCCTTTGTAATATACGCCATTGCTCGGTATTCAGCTTCTGGGGAAGACATACTAACTGTGTCTTGTTTCTTTGTTTTCCACGAGACAGGAGAAGTACCGAGCTGAACAAAATACCCAGAAACTGATCGACGAGTAAGCGGACAGCTAGAGTAATCAGAGTCACACCAACCAGTTATTTGAAAATCTCGCTGAGCCTTTAACAAAATGCCTTGAGCTGGAGTCCCTTTTAAGTATTGAATGACACGTAACGCATCGTGCCAATGATCCTCGCAAGAAGTTTTCATAAACTGCGCAAGTATGTGAACACTGAAAGCCAAATCAGGTCGTGTCGCTGCTAAGTATATCAAACGCCCAATCATACGACGATAAGGTTCAGGATCCGTGAGCAAAGGAGAGGTAGATAATGCAAGATGATGATTCTGTTCCAATGGAAAACTAACCGGTTTGCAACCCAACAGTCCAGCATCCACAACAATCTCCATTGCGTATTTACGTTGACTGAGATAAAATCCCTGTGAACTGCGAGAGACCACAATGCCCAAAAAATATTTTAGTGGCCCCAGATCTTTCATCTTGAAACATGATGCTATATAGCCTTTGAAAAGAGCAAGTGCTTCATTGGAATTACTAGACACAATCATGTCATCAACATAGATAAGAATGTTGATACGTATCCCACCTTTGTTAAATGGAAACAATGAATAATCAGAGAGAGACTGAACAAAACCATACTCTCGTAAAGAAGTCATGATCTTTGCAAACCAGCAACGCGGAGCTTGCTTGAGACCATAAAGAGATTTGCGAAGCCGACACACTTTCTTCTCATCTGCAAAATACCCAGGTGGTGGTTTCATGTAAACATCTTCGGTGAGATCACCATGCAAAAAAAGCATTGTCCACATCCATCTGATGCACATGCCATTTGTTTTCAACTGCAACTTCTAAGAACATGCGAACTGTTTGCATACGCGCAACTGGAGCAAAAGTTTCGCCATAATCCACACCTTCGACTTGTTTATTGCCAAGAGCAACCAATCGTTCCTTATAACGCTCGACGGTTCCATCAGAATTATGTTTAATTTTTTAGACCTATCTGGAGCCAATTGCCTTCTTGCCAGGAGGAAGATTATAATACCCCGTCCTCGCTACTAGAACTCCGACCACAAAACACACAGAAATACCACCTCGCCGGAGACTAAAATTCCGATAAACTTCCGACGACGATTCAACTTCAACAAAACTTCTCAAAACAGACCGATTCCAACTAACAACTTAGCTAGAACAACCTACGCAGCGGATTAAAATCAACAACAGACATAATTAAGCTTAACTTAATCGTACCTTGGCCACTTATCGAACCAACTCATCCGACCAATACACACGAACACACGAGTCTTCTCGATACTCCAATGCTCCAGCTTCCGGAACAGCTTCCATAACCACTCGGCCATCGATGAGTCATCCAACATCTCTCTCGGTACATAGTCACTCAGCCAACCATCCCCACATGACTAAGTACAAAGAGAGATGTCCGGAATCCACATCACACCGAACATACTTATAGAACACTTAATCAGATCAACACCACTCCGATCAGAACCTTTGATCTCTCGATCAACAGACACACATGATCGACCCTCCTCGATCAACAGAACATCCGGACATGATCATCTTCGATCATCGAACCGCGAACTCTCAATCATGAACCAACACCCGACAGAACTCTCGGTAATAACTCATTACCCCGATCCATACACAGATACGTACTTCAACACTTCTATCTCGCTCTCGGAACCAAACTCTCGACAATCATCGTTAAGACAATCGATCTCCGAACTGCTTTCTCGACAGAAACTAGCCGATCAATCCAGAATCTCGACCAGCTCTACTCGATCTCGATAACCACCAGTCGATCTCGAGTACAATGGCAGAACCCAGTAACCGCTAAACAGAACTGACCGATCTCAACAGATTTCTCTTCAGAATTCGATACTCATCGCTATTTCTCGACGATAAACCATCTGATATCGACTATAACTGCTCGTTCTCTCGATAAAACCCAGATCCGATCTTCGTACGTAACTTCCATCGACCCTAGTCGACCCCAGAACTGCACTCTCGATAAACTACTCGTTTATCGATAAGAATCACCGATGAATCTTCATCCTAGACGAAGCTCACCTTTCTCTCGATACCTCTCGATGATTCTCTACACACCATCATGTAATCTCGACTATTACAACAGAACTTCCTCAACCTTTCACCCAGAACCGACGATTATCTCCTCATCATCGATATCTCTCCATTTTTCTCGAAGAACTCTCTTCGTTTCTCTCTTCTACTCGAGACTCTCTCGCTACCACGCGTTCGTGACGAAGAATATCGAGTAACTTCCTTTTTATTCGATTATTCTCCTAGAAACCGTCAAGTAACTGCCACTTAAACTCAGATCCGCGTGTTTTCTCAAGAAAGTAACCATTCCCGCCAATTCTCTCGAAACACTATCGAGACACCGATAACTGCTCGACCAACACTGTCGGATTCTCGACCAGACTTGTCGGCTACCGACCACACTTGTCCGAAAATCCCGCTCGGACCAAGTAACCGTCAGCTTACTCCGAAAAATACGGAACACTCGATAAACTCATCATTTATCACAGAATTTCTCGGTACACTCGCATTCCATCGATGAAGATCGATCTCCATCGATAAACCTTTGATCCTTAGCTTTTCCTTCGATAATCCTTTGAGCATTGATCTCAATCCACGATCACAAGCTCGACTAGAATACCCGGACATGGATGCTACAATTCTCCCCCACTTAGAATGATTTCGTCCTCGAATTCGGTGGTTATTGGAATCTCATTCCAATCCTTAAACCCTTTTCAGAATCACTTATGAGAAGAAATCTCGGTAATCAAGCAAGCATCGGCAATAACACTTCATTCCAATAGCTTTTCCGACTTACCTCAATTCTCCACAACTCAACTCACACGTTTGGTCTTAGTCCCTTCCACCTAGACCACCTTTTCTGATCACAATATCCCCAAAGACTTGATCTTAACATCAATTTTGTCCTAATCGGACATATACCAGAAAATCCCCGACGACTCTCTGGTCGACCATCACTCCTCGGCAATACCTATGCACGACACTTTCGTTGCCCAAACACAGACATTCTGAACACTAACTCAGAAACATATATCTTGTTCCAACTAGACCATGGTCGAATACCGATTCACCACACTTGGAATTTCCTTTTTCCTAGTTAGTTAAGTCATTCTATTCTCCATAGAGTCTACTGGTTCATGATCATGCCTTAGAAACGTAACGTCTCTAAGCATCTCACCCGTTTCACCTCAACTATTTCTTAAGTACGAATGCTTAACATAACTTATCCAACCACAAGACTGAACCATCTCCAATCGCTCAGAAAAATAACTATTATCTCGGTTTCCACCAAGTTACAGAACTTCCGAGTACCTCCACTACTCCCTTGACATATACAGATTTTTCCTGGAATCATCTTTATTCCCACGTACTTTACAGAAATTTCTCGGATTCTTCCAACCCTTACTTCTCGTTTGAGATCACCCGGATCCCACAGAAACCATGAATCGGTCTCGATTCGCAAAATATCTTTTGATCACTTAAGATTATCATGGCACTTACATATCATACTTGATACTAACAGAACATTCAGATCATTTCCGACCATTTTCCGAAACTCGTATTGGCTTATCAACCATACTTTGGTGATCACTCACTTATTCCCAAAGTCTTGCTAATGGAATTCCAATGGTGAACACCACCAGTTCTCACCAGAAAGACAAATCTCGATAGACTCTCGAAGTCTTCACAGACATACATCAGACATGGCTCGGCAATCTCACAAAATACCCGAACCCAATATAACGAACATGCCTCGGCAAACTTTCCCAGTTTCCTTAGCCAACACAACAAACACATTTCGGCGAACTCTTCAAGTTCCCGCATACAGTACAACAGACAGATCTCGGCAAACACTCCATGTTTCCGTTGATAACATAACAGACACATCTCAGCGAACACTCTATGTTCCCACCGACGATGAAACATACATGTCTTGGGAAACTCTCAAAGTTCCCGTAGACGATGCATCAGATTCATAACCATCACTCCGAGCGTATTATGGTTGATGCTATGGGCAGTTCATATTGGCCAAACCAGATCGTCTTGGTGAACTCAACGAATTCCCAAGTACGCGATCACAGAACTCGCCGAGCATGATTATCCAAAGTTACTAGGCAACTCAAAACGAGACAAACCTTAGCAAGCACCAATGCTTCCAAGCGTATTGTCCAATTCTGACTCCTAAGTAAAATGAATCAATCACCTTGGCAAAGCGACATAACAGAAAACGATTTAGCAAACCCACATGGTTCCTAACATCGCCACAGAACCGGCCTCAAACTCCCATCAACACACCATCAATCCCGCTGAAGTTCGATACACTAACTACCGATCACTTTGACTTTAATGATATGACTTTCCTAGTCATTCATCCTTAGGTTAATCCGGATCCTTCTCTTGGGCCCGAATCTCCCAGAACCTTAGCAACCATCCATTCTGCTTACCCACCTCATAAGGTACACTTAAGATTTTTCCAACCTTGGAACTTTCATTACCGTTAATGAAATCCTGAATACTTGAACTGACCAGACTCAATCCAGATCATCCGGCAATGTAAGATTGCTATCTACACACTCGGTCAATGGATTCTTATGAAGTCTCCCCCACTTCACGTTTCGACAACCTTTTTGCCTTAATCAGAATACTTCAGAAAATCTCCATTTCCTTTCTCGGACCTACTCGTCCATTACAACTTTAGAATGCTAGATTTCCCGTCTACACATTCTTCCCCAATTCCACCAATCCCGACAGTCCATTGCCGAGAACCTTATAGCTTGCTCAGAACACTTAAGCAAACTAGATCGACCTCTAAACATTTCACCAGACAACTTCCGGCAATCTGTTGCCTTATCCATTCTTTCACGAATACTTCTGCTCAAAACAGATTCCTTCCGATGAAGTAAGTTCCCAACTTAACTTCTTACAAGTTATTTAGCAACAACTCTTTCATAGTGGTTCATCGCTCAGAAGTCTTTCCAAGACTAGCGTGATCCATCACTACTAGTGATCTTTTCCCAAGATACTTTCCAGAACCGGCTTAGCTTCAACCTTAAACTTTGCTCGGTAACTCTCTTAAGTCTTGATACTTACTAAAAAACTTCCCCATGCAAACCAGATTTCAGATCAGATGACTTAGCATCCATACTTAGCCATTTCCAACCGACTTCGATCAAACATTTCCGATGAATTGATCAAGTTAATAACTTAGTGATACCCGATCACTCCAACTTAGTGATTTTCCGATCACTAACAAGACACATGTCAACTCAGAAAACCTTAACCGCACCATTTCTTACTCGATCACTTCCCCGATCAAGTATCTTAATCAGATCACCAATGCTTTTCTATAGCATTAACCGCGTCTAATCGAACTAGACAAGCCAAGATTCCATACAAGACTCTGTCCTAGAACCGACTACGCTCTGATACCAATTTATAATACCCCGTCCTCGCTACTAGAACTCCGACCACAGAACACACAGAAATACCACCTCGCCGGAGACTAAAATTCCGATAAACTTCCGACGAACTTCCACAAAACTTCTCAAAACAGACCGATTCCAACTAACAACTTAGCTAAAACAACCTACGCAACGGATTAAAATCAACAACAGACATAATTAAGCTTAACTTAATCGTACCTTAGCCACTTATCGAACCAACTCGTCCGACCAATACACACGAACACACGAGTCTTCTCGATACTCCAATGCTCCAGCTTCCGGAACAGCTTCCAACATCTCTCTCGGTACATAATCACTCAGCCAACCATCCCCACATGACTAAGTACAAAGAGAGATGTCCGGAATCCACATATCACCGAACATACTTATAGAACACTTAATCAGATCAACACCACTCCGATCAGAACCTTTGATCTCTCGATCAACAGACACACATAATCGACCCTCCTCGATCAACAGAACATCCGGACATGATCATCTTCGATCATCGAACCGCGAACTCTCAATCATGAACCAACACCCGACAGAACTCTCGGTAATAACTCATTACCCCGATCCATACACAGATACATACTTTAACACTTCTATCTCGCTCTCGAAACCAAACTCTCGACAATCATCGTTAAGACAATCGATCTCCGAACTGCTTTCTCGACAGAAACTAGCCGATCAATCCAGAATCTCGACCAGCTCTACTCGATCTCGATAACCACCAGTCGATCTCGAGTACAATGACAGAACCCAGTAACCGCTAAACAGAACTGACCGATCTCAACAGATTTCTCTTCAGAATTCGACTTCTCGTCGTAACCTCGATACTTATCGCTATTTCTCAACGATAACCCATCCGATATCAACTATAACTGCTCGTTCTCTCGATAAAACTCAGATCCGGCCGTCATACGTCAACTCGCATCGCCCTTAGTCGACCCCAGAACCGCATTCTCGATAAACTACTCGTTTATCGATAAGAATAACCAATGAATCTTCATCCTCGACGAAGCTCACCTTTCTCTCGATACCTCTCGATGATGCTCTACACACCATCGTGTAATCATCTTCGTTTCTCTCTTCTACTCGAGACTCTCTCGCTACCACGCGTTCGTGACGAAGAATATCGAGTAACTTCCTTTTTATTCGATTATTCTCCTAGAAACCGTCAAGTAACTGCCACTTAAACTCCAATCCGCGTGTTTTCTCAAGAAAGTAACCGTTTCCGCCAATTCTCTCGAAACACTATCGAGACACCGATAACTGCTCGACCAACACTGTCGGATTCTCGACCAGCCTTGTCGGCTACCGACCACACTTGTTCGAAAATCCCGCTCGGACCAAGTAACCGTCAGCTTACTCCAAAAAATACGGAACACTCGATAAACTCATCATTTATCACAGAATTTCTCGGTACACTCGCATTCCATCGATGAATATCGATCTCCATCAATAAACCTTTGATCCTTAGCTTTTCCTTCGATAATCCTTCGAGCATTGATCTCAATCCTCGATCACAAGCTCGACTAGAATACCCGGACACGGATGCTACAAAGATCCTCAATTGTCCAAGTGTGATTGTCCTCAAGAGCACCAATCTCAGAGACCATCGCCTTAGTCCATGCTTCACTCTTAATTGCTTGGTTGTACGATTTTAGTTCCACAGCTTCGGTGATAGCAACCAAGTAGGCACGATGAACCGCTAAGAAACGTTTAATACCCAATAATTTTGTTTGAACCGTGTTCAAAGCATAGCCATTAAGCTTCACTTGTAATGTCGAGGTCGTGTACTACGACGGAGAGGAATCTCGGCTGCTTGAGGCACATCTTCTTCGTCTTCTTCAAGAGGATCAGGTTGTGGGGAAATAGGTGGAGTAATCGATGGACTCACAGCAGCCGAGGACGACGGAGACGGAGGTGGAGTAATCGATGGAGACAACGGCGCGGGAGGTGAAGCAATCGGAGTTGGAGAAGAGGACGAAGGCGTTACAGGACCAGATAAGGAATGTGTTTGACTAGAAACAATATTAGTGGATAATGGGCTTTCTAAATTAACAAGCCCACTCGAAGAAACAAAATTTGAGGCCTGGTTGTCATTATCATCAAGAAAATTTTCCAAATTGGGAGCCCATGGTTCACCTTTTTCTTCCTCGACAAGTGAAGACTCTTTGTTGAAAAATGGAAATTTGGATTCACAAAAAAACCACATCATGAGACACAAAAAATTCTTGTGTATCAATGTCATATAATCTCCACGGCCTTCTTACCGTATGGATATCCAACAAACACACACTTGACTTCTAGAAGCGAATTTGTCCCCTTTGTGTGCTTGAGTATGAGCATAACACAAACTCGCCCCAAAAACGAACCGGCAAATTAGATTGAAACCGCAATCCTCTAGCACTTTTTAAGATATGGTGATGCTTTCTTTCAACTTGGCCGTTCTGTTGTGGTGTTCCGACACATGACGTTTCATGAATGATGCCGTGACACTGAAAATATCCCCCCATGCTCACAAATATGTCCCGTTGTCACTATGAACACGTTTGACTCTTTTCTGAAATTGCTTTTCCGCTAAAGCAATTAATTTTTTCAGATGAGTGAATGTTCCAGTCTTGTTTTGTTGAAGATAAATCCATACACTTCTCGAATAATCATCAACAACGGTTAGAAAATAACGAGAACCCTATGAGGAAGGCGTTATATATTGTCCCCAAAGATCACAATGGATAAGCTCAAAAACTGATGAAGTTTTATTATCACTTTGTGGAAAACAAGCTCTTGTTTGCTTGGCGCGGAAACAAGCATCACACGCCTTATTGGAAATTTCAGAAGTAACAGAAACAGAAATATTTGGAAGTAAACCAACTATTCGAGGAGATGGATGGCCCATCCTACTATGCCAAAACTCGTAAGCTTTCGCATCTTGAGCCATGACTAACACAACCAACTCCATGTGGGAGACACGATAGGTTCCACAATCACGCTTCTCCGCACCAATCATCATCCTCGAAACGCGGTCCTGATGTACAAGGAATTTATCAGTCATTTGTACTACACAACGATTCTCATCAAGAAGCTCCCACTGATAAAAGATCCGACTGCAATTCTTCCACATAAAAAACGGATTTCAAAATCAGATGTGTTCCCAACACAATAGTACCCTCCCTGTTGGATATCCTCTGTCTCCCATCTGCCATAATTACTAACACAGGATCCATGGTTCTGATGTTTGTAAGGATTTCATAATTTTCTGTGAGATGATGTGAGGCTCTTGTATCCAAAATCCAAGAGGGAAAAGAATACTTACCAGAGTGTTTTTCGTTACTAGAGCTTGCAACCCCATTAGCACCAGCATTTAGAAGCTTCACAAGGTTGTGCCACTGAATATTGTTGAAGCCGCTTACTCTGTCACGGTCCGAATCGGTGACCACATAATTTGCTTGTTCATGACTCGTCGTGTTTGGAACATGAAGTGCATTTGCGTAGCTTGGATTCCGGCCATGACCAACAACGGGGGAAGAAGAAGAACCACGGCCCCTTCCTTGTACT
This sequence comes from Capsella bursa-pastoris, assembly GCA_036452645.1. Taxonomy (NCBI): domain Eukaryota; kingdom Viridiplantae; phylum Streptophyta; class Magnoliopsida; order Brassicales; family Brassicaceae; genus Capsella; species Capsella bursa-pastoris. The sequence goes on along the minus strand of CP144195.1, from coordinate 12,437,304 downwards.
GTTCTGCTTCTCGGTCGCTCTCCCCACCATTCCGGATAAGCAATCACCGCAAAACAGCTATCTGTGACCTCCAGTATGACAGTGCTTGCAGACACTCGCTCCATCATCACTACGCACAAGAGGAGCATTTCGTGGTTTTTGATGAACAACATAGGCTGTGATTTCAGGAACATCATCACTCTTTCTAGCGTTATTCCTCAAATCCTCCTCTTGACGCACCACATTATAAACTTCCTCCATTGGCTGAATTAGTGTTCATGAACCTTGTCTTCTTCTCGATCTTTCTCCTGAAGTGTAGTCAAGTCGCACTCACACTTTCCACACTTCCAAACAAGAAGAGACATGTGATTTGCCTTACTATCCCAAATCCGATTGAGCTTCCCATAATATGCTTCAATCGCGAGTCCCCGTTGCTTACAACAAGCCAGCTCCGCCTTAGCTGCTGAACACCAGGACCGTTTTTGACAGAAAAATGTTTCTTCAGATGGTCCCACAAATCCTTCGCGACGTCGTGGTGAGAGATGTTGGAACGTAGAGACGGATCAACCGTCATTCGTATCCAAGAAACCAACAGCGCCTAGATTGTCCACCAGTCTTCGAGATCGGCGGATCCTTCTGCTGGGCGAGCTATGGTGCCGTCTAAAAACCAAATTTCTTTCGTGAACAGAGAGTGGTCTTCAATCCACATGCCCACTCTTCATAGGTTGCTCCTTTCAACAAAGGAAGTGATATCACAGCACTGGGATTATCCGCAACACTCAAGTCGTATGGAGAGATTTTGCATCTCACCTCGCTGTTTTTCGGGTTCGCTTCGTTCGCGTTCATCGCCATGAGCAATAGAAAAATCAAAGAGATGAAAAAATTAGGTTTCAGGCTCTGATACCATGTGAAATCAGAGGAAGAAGAGATGTGTAATATCTTTCTTTATTTCACTTTGACAATGATTACATCAATATATACAATAGAAAGGCTCAATCACCAAGTCTAATTACCAAAGATTAAAGAAAACTATTTTACTGTAATTGCTAAACATACGGGATACGATTTGTAATATCGATTAATATCCCAATATATGTCTCAACCCATTTTACCCAGAATGACTTACCACGAGAGACTAGACGCCATATTAGCTTTTAACAACATACATCCTTTGCCTCCTTTAATAACCTTACCCTAGTCCACCCTCACGCTTTGGTTTACAAACATCTTCCCATGCGAGTTTTGCTTTATGTGAGTTTAAATCCGGTCTTCTCTATCTCTCCTATACACTGTTGTTGAAGTCCAAATACAACCACCCGGAAGTTACATATACTCCATAAGACCGACCTTATAAGTACGTCCATGCTTATAACAAAGAGATAAGGAGAAAGTGAACAGCCATGTCTCAGGCCTCTACAGCTTAAAAAAAAACCCAGCTAGTTCTCCATTAAGCTGAACTGAAAAAGAAGCAGTGGTAACACAAAGCATGATCGAATGCACAAAAATAGGTGGAAATTCAAGAGTGGTGAGGACATATCTAAGGAATTGCAATGAACCGAATCAACGCCTTGGAAATATCTATTTTTATGGCACACCGTCCCAAGATTGAAGCTATTTGATCATCTTTAACCAAATCCGTGGCAAGAAGCAGATTCTCAATCAATAAACAATCTTTCACAAAAGCCTATTGATTTCCAACAATATCTTTGGGCATACCACATTTAGTCTATTTGCTATGATCTTTGAAACAACCTTATAAATCACATTACACACAAAATCGTCATTGTTATAAGCGTCTTCTCAACCACGAGGAATCTATGCATGAAACGACTTGGAGAAGATGCTCAACTCAACTACAGAACTCCTCAAAGAAGAATCAAGTAAAACGGAGTTGAGACGAAGGAGTTATTGATTTTAGATATGCATCCATTCAACGAAGGATTCCAAATGGGCGAGAATGAATTGAGCTACAAACCAAGTTGTTGTACAATCTTGGTCCATGAGAGAAGCACAAGTAAGTGAATTCAGCCCAAAAATAAGGAAGGTGATCAATTTTCGTCCATAACAAAACATCATTTAATTATTTCGATTTCTCTCTTACATGCACTTTAGAGTTTGAATTTCATCTCCCTAGATGCTCTGCATGTTGAACTATTATTATGGACGTTTTTGATATATTTTTTCCTTTATATAATGAGGTTATCTCATGAATAATAAGAATAAGCCTTTTTGATATTTTTGGAACCTTTTGAGAGTTTTTATCATTTTTCGTCAATGGTGTGTAATATCCATTGGTTTGGTTAATGCTGTGTAATATCCATTGGTTTGGTTAATGGTGTGTAATATCCATTGGTCAATGCATGATCTGTCTTGGTGTGTCATATCCAGGGGGTCTTGTCGAGAGTGATTCTCATTGTCACCCTTGAATTCGTCTTAGTGTGTCATATCTAAGGGATTCAAGTTTGGTAAATCAAGAGTCTTTCGCAGCTCTTGTGCGACCATTCGCTCCACCATCTTTGTTCTTTGTGGCTTCACCGTCTGTTGATCCTAAGGAATATATTTTCACCATCTTAGAGTGTCGAGTCTTCGGGAGGATCTAATCATTTCCGAAAATGTATTATCGGTCGAATATGTCCTTACGGTCTAAGAGTTTGGAATCGAAAAATAATAAAGAATAAACTACAACATAGCATTTCCGTTGACGCATCCATACGATTACTTTGTAGTTTTATCAACAAAAAAAAATCGCACAACATCAATAAAGCAACAAATTGATTGTAATGGTACAACCTAAAAACATTCGCCAATTATTTCGAAATACATTTTTCCTAATATTATTCTCCTGAAATCTCTACAATATCTTCATAACAACTTTACTCCTTTAATGACGATTATGATTTTCAGAAAATATCCTTCACCTCCAATTCTTCTATAAACGTTAAAAAAAATTTTTTGTTGAAATAAATTTAATTAAAACATGAATTAAAAAGAAAATAACATTTCTGCAGCACTTTTTGAATAATTCATGTACTTTAAAACTATTTAGAAATCATGCCACTAGAATTTAATATTTAGTTAAAATTTTGAAACTTAATAATAAACATTTTTTTAACAAAATTCCTAAAATCCTTCCCTAATAAATATAATACTATTCTTCTTTCCATCTTTTCTCAAAAATTTCCCCATTCCAACTCCAAGATGGAGTGATTAATAGGTGTTCTCTATTCTCCCTATCCGATTCATTGAATTCAGTAAATCTCCATTGATTAGTCTATACTATGAAAGAAGCTTAAACTTCATAGCCTAGAATGAATAGACGCAGCTGAATAGATGCGTAAACACTAAAGGAGCTTTTAGAAGCAATGAAGATTTATAGAGTTTTTTTTTTCTTTTCTCTGTGGAGTTTTGTAGGTAGAGTTTTTTTTTCCTTTCTTTGTGGAGTTTTATAGGTCAAAAGTTCGGAATCTTGGGACAAGGATGATTACCTTTGTTTTTGTTTGTCATATAATTCGTTATATCTTTGCATATATACTATTAATTGGAGAACACAAAGTGTATCCAAACAGACCCCATTGATTAGTTTATGCTGTCACATCTATTTCAAATTTAAAAGCTAGGTTATACTCATATATTATATGGATTTAACTTTTCTCATTTTTCAGTTATACTCATTTTTATGTCATGATTCAATTATATTTATTTAATTATACTTTTATTTTTTAATTATTACTCATTTTTCATGATTCTTTTTAAAATACACGGGTCTTTACGGGTTGGTTCTTTTATTTGTTTTATTTAAATGTTGTATTTCATTTCCCAATACACACTTTTCCCAAAGAATTGAAACCAAATATACATTTCGAAATAATAATTATTGATACTAAAATAAACAAAATAATAACACATACGATAAAATACGTTAAAAATAAAATAAATCCGAAAACATTCCTCCGCGCTGTAGCGCAGGTCCGAACCTAGTATATATATAAAAGTCGTGACTACAAACCTGTTGCCAAACAGAAGTAATGACAGCAAAATATATTTTCGAAGAAAAAAATCAAAACTAATAGTAATAACAAACCAATAATCATGAAAATCATAATAAATTTGTTACCATAAAAAGTGGTCTATTAAATTCGAGATTATATATATGTAAACATATATATTTGTTTTTAATATATTTGGACTTAATTTAAAAATATATTAATATATTTCAACAATTATTATAAATATATTTTAAGTATTATCAATATTTAAACTTAATAAAAATGTTCAAAATATTATAAATACTTAAACTCCAAAGAAGATTTAAAAATACTATAAATATTTAAACTCTAATTCCATAAAAATTCCCCATTTAATTGACGAAATCACTAATCCCTAAACATATGGGTAATTTGGGATTATCCAAAGACTACACTGTCCTTTGCTATTACCCAAAATCAAATTGGGATCGATAAAACCTAAGTTTAATGTAATTCCATTAACCCCGGTTTAGTGATTCCGTCAATCCGATTAAGCGGTTTATTCGATTCGACAATTTTTATATACTTAATGTATTAATAGACCAATGTTTAATAAACCATGCATTTTATTTCCAATCAAATAACATTGGATATTAAACTTCTAAATTAAAATTAGATGGGGAATTTTTATGGAATTTTCCCAAAGAATTTATAAGGATTCTAAAAAAAAATTAAAAGTTTTTTTAAGAAAATACAAGGGTTTTAAAAGGTTTACATTCTTGTAAATACTTCACAAAACCTTATAAAAGCGTTGTAAAACTTTTTGAAAATCTCTTAGAACTTTTTGAAAATCTTTTAAAGCATTTTAAAAACCTTATAAAAACCTTTTAAAGTATTTCACAAGTCGTTTATAAGGTTTTTAAAAGCTGTATTTACAAGATCTTTTAGATGATTTTAAAAGAGCATAGTAAGATTCAAAACAAATGCACATAACAAATTTATAAACATTACATATACTCACACAATCAATAGATGACAAACAAATAAGTATTGTATTTCAACTTAACGAACCAAGTTTCCTTTCACATGAGTTTGTTTCTTGAGATTTGATATGAACTGAAATTGTCGTGTAATGTACTGACATTGCTTTCTACTTGTACTTCATATTTCTCCACCAGTTTACTCAAGTCTGCCACTTGTATGTCTATACTTCTCCTATTAGATAACTAAAAACAAAGCTCCAAGCTTATTCCTTTGATTCCAACACATTCAACTTCAAATCTATATTAACATTTTTGGAGCAACTTGTGAAAAAAATCTTGGAGTTCAATAGTATTTACAGAGAATGCCACTGCCATTAATTGTTTTTTTCCTTTTTAAAAAAAAAAATTGATTCCACTATTAAAAAAATATATTCAAAACCCATTCCCTTAAATTTCTCCCAGCTTATCCGAATTAGTTATTGATTTAAATCAAAATAATCAAAATAGTTAATGATTTTGCATTAATAATTTAATGCTCAAAAAAAAATTGGCAGCGTCATGTACTTCATTTAACAGTTTTGTAAACATTAATACATATATATACACTATTACTTAATAATTATATTTGAAAATATCCATAATCAATTTCAAATTTTTTTTTTTTTTTTTGTCAACAATACTAGCGATTAGCTCAAACGAGCCAATGTGAGGGACAATTGTTTACATACTTAACAGGGAACGGAATGGTGCGAACATTTCGCGCCAGGGTATCCGCTTTCACATTAAGATTGCGAGAAATAAAGGAAATAGAGAAAGTAGAAAATTCTTCCCTATCAGCAGCAATATCGTCAAGATAAACGGAGAAGGCCGGCCACTCAGACGGAGAAGACACCATCTTCACCAGGTCGGAACAGTCAGTAAGGAAAATGACATCTCTGTGGTTATGGCCAATCATACACCTCATCGCCCACACCAAGGCTTCAACTTCAGCATGAAGAGGAGATAGACTACGACGTAGGTTTGAAGCTCCCATAATCGTCGTGGAAACGCACACTTTCTCACAATACCACCCTAGACCTGCAAACTTATCTGAATCCTTCCACGACCCATCAATAAAACACCGATATCCTACCTCAAAAGCGGGTAAGGTCTTTAACCTATTGGATTGCCAACCATCTACCCTAGAGACCACTACATTACTCCCCAAATCAGTAATCTGAGCTTCCTGCCAAACTCTTGCTTCCTCAGTTGCCATCTTAACAATATCCATAGGGCTTTTATCTCGATTTTCAAAAACTTTAGCATTACGCGCCTTCCAAATATACCATAAAATCCACAGGCAGGAGCCAAACTGGACGCTTTTATTGATAAGTTTGAATATATAATTCAAATTGGTGTAAACTGAATTTGTTGGGAACACTATTCCACCGACCGGAACATTAGCCAGGGCCCAAGCTTGACGCGCAGGAGGACACTCAAACATACAATGATTGACAGTTTGCTCTATGATTCCGCACCGAACACATTTAGTATCACCATTTATACCTCTCTTAGAAAGATTAACTGATACCGCAATACAGCCAGTTAATAATTGCCACATAAAATGTTGAATTTTTGGCGGGCACCGAACTTTCCATACTTGGGCGAATAGTGGTGCAAGGGTCGGTCCACAAACCTGAGGTAGCGTGGGCGAATCTCCTACTAGACGTGCCGTATGATATCCAGACTTAACCGAATATTTCCCGTTCTTTGTGAAATGCCAGCCAAAAGAGTCACCCTTAGGATTATTTCCAATCGGCAATGCATTGATCAAAGCAACATCTTCTGGAATGAAATTGTCCTTTAGCCTATCCAACCGCCAAGAATTTGTTTGACGATCTATTAATTGAGAAATCTGAAGAGAAGGGTCCATAAATGGCCCATTACTCAGAGCTGGTCTCGGGAATTGAGCGGGGATCCAGGGGTCCGTCCAAACAGACAAAGAAGCACCTGTTCCAACTCGTATAATTAGCCCTTTAGCCACCAGAGATCTAGCTGAACTTATACTCCGCCAACCGTAGGATGGCGAGTAAGACTTAATTGGGTCCATAGGATTGGAATTCCTATAGTACCGTCCCTTGAAAACCTTTGCAAACAGAGAGTCCGGGACCTCCATCAACCGCCATAGTTGTTTAGCTAGTAGCGCCGTATTGAAGTCATTAACATCCCGAAAACCCAAGCCCCATACATCCTTATTTGAACATAACTTATTCCAAGCCCGCCAATGCATACCCCCTGTCTGACCATTAGAACTCCACCAGAACTTGGCAACTGCACTGGTTAACTTCGATGTGATAGCTTTCGGGAGGCGAAAACAGGACATCACATAAGTTGGTAGTGCAGAGGCCACCGACTTTATCATCACTTCCTTGCCACCCTTGGAAAGAAACTTAGCCGACCACCCGTTAATATGTCGGTCCAATCGATCCCGTACAAAAGAGAAGACTTTGGTTTTTGCGCCCCCAAGACTTTCCGGTAACCCCAAGTACGAACCCATACCCCCTACATTTGAGATCCCAAGAATACGATTAACTTCCGTTTTAGTAGCAGCATCAACAGTGTGACCAAATTGAACCGAGGACTTGGCGAAATTTATTTGTTGACCCGAGACCTTCTCATATTGTTGTAAAATCTCAAGAATAACCGTACACTGCTCTGGTGTTGCTCTACAGAAAAACAGACTATCATCTGCAAATAAGAGGTGGGAAACTGGCGGACATTTATTAGCAACCTTAATCCCAGTTATCAGCTTATCCTGCTCCGCCTTCCGTATATTGGCAATTAGGACTTCCGTGCATAAAATAAACAAGTACGGGGACAACGGGTCACCTTGTCTTAAACCCCTTTCTGGTATAATGGAACCTTTAGGCTGCCCATTTATTAATACGCGATACTCCACAGACGACATGCAATACCGAATCCAAGAAATCCACCATTCCGCAAAACCACTCCACCCTATCATATGACTTACTCATATCAGTTTTGATTGCCAGAAACTTACCTTTGCACGAGGGATTCGTTCGGAGACCATGAAACATCTCCTGAGCTACCAAAATATTATTTGATATAAGACGCCCAGCTACAAAAGCTGTTTGCGTCTCCGAGATCAATCTAGGAAGAACCATCTTCAGTCTTTGACATAAGACCTTGGAGATAATCTTATAGCCGACATTGCATAAGCTAATCGGGCGGAGCTCTGTCATTTGTCTTGGTCGCTCCACCTTTGGAATGAGACAAATATTAGTCTGATTAAGTCGCTTATCAAAGGATCCTTCTTGGAAAAAAAGATGTCACCATTTGAACCAAATCCTGTTTTAGAACTTCCCATGCGTTTTGATAGAAGAGAGCCGTCATACCATCCGGACCAGGGGCCTTATCCGGATGCATCATAAATAACGCTGCTTTAACCTCTGTTTCCGTAACCGGTGCAGTTAGTAGTTCATTTATGTCATCTGTGATCACTTCCTTAACTTCTCCGAGAGACGTCTCAAAGTCCTGAGGATTAGTCGTTGTAAAGATATTCTCAAAATAACCAGCCGCAATGTTGCAAATATCCTTATCCTCCGTCTTCCAATTGTTGTTGTTATCCAGCAAACCAATGATGCGATTCCTAGCACGTCTGATTTTTGTTTGTGCATGGAAGTATTTGGAGTTCTTATCCCCTACTCTCATCCAGCAATTTCGACTTTTTGTTGCCAATAAACCTCCTCATCCTTGTAGGCCTCACGTAACCGTATCGAAAGATCATAAATATCTGAGGGAAGGCTCGTATCATCCGCCTGTGCAGCAGCAAGTTCCGATTTCAACTGCTCAATAACATCCCTACCAAACGAGACATGATTCTTTCTCCACCGCGAAATCTCTCTCCGACAATTAATCACTTTATCCATGAACACCCTTGGTCCCCAGCCCGGCACCCCGTCCCGGCACCCCGTCCCAACCCGTATTAATTGCTTCGACAAAACCCTCCTTGCCAATCCACCGCTTATCAAACATAAAACAATGTTTCCCTCGAGTCCGCTTCTCCGCGACTAGTGCAAGGATTGGCTTATGATCCGATCCGATCATTGGTAAATATTCCGTAACAGTATCCGCAAATAAATCATGCCAATCGGCATTCCCTAGGGCTCTATCGAGCCTACACCGTATGGGTTTCTTATCATGCCAACCCCGCCAAGATAACCAATCACCAAGATAAGGAAACTCCAAGAAACCGCAATTTCTAATCATAGAGTTAAAATCCATAAAAGAGGAAGGATGTCGTAACTTACCTCCAGTTTTCTCATGATTACCCGTAAGTTCATTAAAATCTCCTATAACAAACCAAGGATTACATCTATTTAACCCCATCCGCGTTAATCGTTCCCAAACCATATCGCGGTTCTTAGGAATCGGATCACCGTAAACAAACGTTATATTGATTGTAGTTCCCTTGAAAACCATTTCAATATCAATCAATCTATTAGATTTGGATAAAATTGATATTATTGATATTATTATTATTATAGAAAAGGGCTAACCCGCCACTACAACCCAAAGGATCAACCGTAATTAAAATATTATAACCTAAATGACCTTGAAAATTTTCTAAAAAAACAGACAATTGCTTGGTTTCCGAAAGAAATATAAAATCCGGCCGGTGACGCTTCCACATATCCCGAAGGTACCCGATAGTAGTCTTATTCCCTAATCCTTGGCAGTTCCAGCTGAGGATCCTCATCTAAAACTTTTTTGGTTTCGGTGGTTTAGTGCCTCCTTGCCCACCCTTGTCCGTCTCCGGCGCCCGTGGCTTTGCCTCCTCTCCCTTCACCAATGGTACCTTCGGAGCAGCTCTCTTCCTTGGGGTGGTGACCATTTGGGCAAGTCGTTTTCTGGAGCTTGCACCCCGGAGCAGACCTCCTTTTCCACGACGGGTTTTCCCTGCCTCTGTCTCACTTCCCCCCGCATCACTCGATCCCTCCTCCAGCAGACCAATAGTTTCCAACGAACCCTCACTCTCCTCCATGTCACCCTCCTCAATACTCTCCATTCTTCCTTCACTCACGTCCTTTCCACCCTCTTCAGCTTCTTCCAGAGCCACCATTCCCTCTGCCATCTCAGCCGTCTCCTCGACTTCCAAAGATACCGCCAGCAAAGTACCGTCACTAACCTCCATGGGTTAGTGACGGTACTTCAAATTTTCAAAAAGGTAAAAAACATTTTTTGGATGAAATAGTATAAAACGATAAAAAGTTTATAATATGTATAATCACTGATTTAACTAATATATAAAATCAAAAATAATTGATACATAAAATCTTAATTAAATGGAAAATCTTAATCTACTATAGTATTTTTGTAACACTTTTTGCAAAAAAAAATATAATCTTCTATAATATTTTTGCAACACGTTTTGGAAAAAATACTATAGCTAACATTTATTACTCTTGATGCATTTAATCTTTTGTAAGAAATAATGCAAAAAATATTTAATTACTTTCTCTAATAATTTATAACAATCAATATTTAATATGTTCCAATATTTAATATCTCTAATAATTAGACAATGATTCCGAACCATTATAAATTAAGACTAATATATTTCCAATTACGAATGAACAAAAAACTTTATTTCTCAGGTGTCCAAATTTAAAAGTTTTATTCGGTACATCGGGTATTTTATTTGAGAAAATTTTAATATTTAAGTTTATAAAAGAGGGTTGTCTGTCCTCGCACATCGGTCTTATTGAATAAGATATACGCTTGATTCGCAAATGATTATTAGTTGTTATGTGAAATACCGTTGAAAACAATTATTACAAAACGATTGTATGACGGGGTTTGTGATATACTCTTGATATTAAAACAAATTGTGTTTGTTTTAGAAATAACATTTATACACGGGTTGTATGACGGGTTGTGTGACGGGTTATATGACGGGACGAGTTTAAATTTTATACTTCAAAACAGGTTTTAACTTCATTATACTATTTTTAATAATATTAATATAAAACATATCGAATCACACTAATTTAATTAAGTTTGATATTATGTAATTTTAATAATTTTAAAATAAAAATTGCAGCATATCAGAAATATGAAATTTAAAATTAAATAAAAACATTTTACCCCGCGGTGTACCGCGGGTTCAAATCTAGTTTAGTAGTGTACCACGTACGGGATAATTAGTGAAAACACTTAATTAAAAAAAAAAATCTTATATCAATAGTGTACCAGAAATATGTATTTTAGATATATTAATCTGTTCATAAAGCTGAACTAAATAATAATGGGAAAATTCCATAAAAATTCCCCATCTAATTTTAATTTGGAATTTTAATACCCAATGTTATTTGATTGAAATAAAATACATGGTTTATTAAATTTTGGTCTATTAATACAATAAGTATATAAAAATTGTCAAATCGAATAAACTGCTTAATCGGATTGACGGAATCACTAAACCGAAGTTGACGAAATCACTAATCCCTAAACACATGGGAAAGTTGGGGTTATCCAAAGACTACACTGTCCTTTGCTATTACCCCAAATCAAATTAGGGTTGATAAAACCTAAGTTTGGTGTAATTCCATTAACCCCGGTGTAGTGATTCCGTCAATCCGATTAAGCGGTTTATTCGATTCGACAATTTTTATATACTTAATGTATTAATAGACAAAAATTTAATAAAAAGGTAAAAATGAAGATTTTTTTGGATAATAACACTAGATGCATAAACAATTGGTTACATAATATGACCCAGTGAATTGGTTACTAATACAGTTTGTAACTTATACCAAAGCAATTTGTAACTTAATTGTAATGGATAATAATGTGTACATTGCTAACAGAAGATCGATAAACAATCTCTAACTTATTTTCTCAAAACAATTATTGATAATTTGTTGTATGTTGACTTTGATATTCATACACAATTTCATGGTTACAAAATAATGTGTAACAAAGTTTGGTCGAGTCTAACACAAACACAATTGTGAACCAGATTGGCAATAGAAATTCTTCTGGTTTTTTCTACAAAATTTGTATCTAAGATCACCACTTTGCAAAACTATTTGCAAAAATTCTTATTATGCAAAATTATGTAAAACTTTGTTTTCAGAGTTACTAACTCACGTGATTGTAATATATTTCAAGTAAACATTAAATATTGGAATGTGACACATCTAATTTTGTAAAAAAATAGATAAAATAGAAAATTACAAAAACATTAAAATATTCAGAATTTTTTACTTATAATTAAATTATTAACCTAATTTTTGGTTATGTCGGTTTGGGTTTATCAAAGAGATTAGAGTTTAATATTTACAATTAAACGAGATTATATGTCGATTTTAGTTTATAAAGAAGGATTAAAGTTTAGTTTTTACAACTAAACATATTATATGGTTGTCTGGATTTATAAATGAGGATTATGGTTTAGATTTTACAATTAAACAAGGTTTTATGTTGATTTAGGTTTATAAATAAGGAGTAGAGTGTAGATTACACAATTTTTACAAGGCTATTTATTTGTTTTAATTTATAAAAAAGAATTAAGATTTTGATGGTACAATTAAATGAGATTATAGGTTTAACAAAATAAATGTGTTTATTAAATGTTTTTACTTTTTTAACATGTTATAATTGTTTAATTTTTAATTTATATTTAAATATAATATGTCATAGTGCAATCTCATTGGTTAAAACAAGAAGGGTGAATAAAAGGGAACTAAAAAAGAGACATTACCATCAAATTTTGTAATAATTAATTAAATTTAAGAAATACAATAAATTGCAAAGTAAACCGTAAAAGAATATGCGAGAATAGTTTTTAAAATAACTAGAAATTAGAAAATAACATTTTTTAGGATAATGGTATAATCATGTTTTGGGTATCTACACTAATAAAAGGGATAATTTGAACCCTTTGAGAGTGTCTACCTAAGAAATTTAAAAGTCTTCTAAGAGTATGCCACATCAGCAATAACTTAAAGAAAAAACGATTTTACCACTTTTTTATAAAAACAAATTATTATCAATCTATATTAATGGGCTAAACTTAAAAAAGAACAAAAAAAACGCATCATCTAATGACAACAATATTAAAAAAATCACCACAAAATATTATATAAATAAAAAGATCGTTCATCGTAGAATCAGAAAACAGAGGATGACCAGAATGATTATCAAAAATGATATTTTACCATTTTATATTGGTTTGAAATCAATATAAGAAAAAAAACAGCGGTTGCATTTACATATGTCTCAAACCCAGAAATATAAAAACAGATAAACAAATAATAAGAAGAACAAAAACAAAACACAGAAACATAAACACGAAACATAAGCAAGTTTTAAAAAGTAATAATTAAAAAGGAGGAAAAACAAATTAATAAAAACTCCAAAGTAGTATTTTATAAGAACATGCCCATGGATATTTATAATTTGATTGAAGCAACAGAGGATGGAAAATATATAAAAACGTCCCGATGGAAAAGATTTTTAAAAAAATTAGTATCTCAAAGTAGCAAAACCAAATAAATAAATAAAAAACTTTAGAAAGGAGATAAACAATGAAAACCAACAAAAGGAAAAAAAAACTTTGAACAATAAAAAAAAAATTGGAGCAAGACAGTCTGAGATAAGAAACTCTGGTCCCGACCGAAAGAAGAAAGAAAAACAAATTTTCCAATATATGATTTACAATATATAGCAATAGAGGACTATTAAATATATGACAAGTAACAAAAAGGAATCAAAATGGAAATACGAAACAAAACATGTAACCAACAACCCCAAATATAAATAGATTTAGATTTGAAAATATAGCACGGAGACACCGTTTGTGTGTTTCGTATAACAGGAAGACACCTTTTGTGTCCAAGACACCTTTCTCTTATGTGATATTTCATTTGTACCCCTTCAACTAATGAAATCTTGTTACCCCAACGATTCACTTTTATTTGTATTTTTCTTTATTAATTACCGTAATATGTATTTTATATTTCTTACCGAAGACAACTTTTGTGGAAAAAACCCTACATCTCCCGACAGCCAAACTCATCGTCTCCGGCGAAATTTCATCGTAGATCTACTCGGCCAAATTACGCAGCCATCATAGATCTAGACAAGTCCCCTCAGAATCTGATTTTGTATTTCGGGGATTGCTAGAATCGCCCTCTGAATTGCAGTGATCTACTGGAAGTTAATCCGCCGGAATCGCGATATCAATCATCTTTCTGAAATAGGAATCGTTCTCCCTGTCTCGCTTTAGTTTCTTCCTGTCTCTCTTTAGTTTCCAACAGTCCTGCCAACGATGAAAGGTACCCACCGTATCACTAGTTTTTTTAAACGTCTATCTGTTCATCCGCCGGCTTCCAACGGCTTCTCCGTTATAGATAATGCAGATGAACCATCCCCGGAATGGGATACTAAGCTCCCTCATCGGATTTTCGCCACCGACCGTTATCCCGATGCGCGCCTGAATGTATATTCGAAGCTCGACATTCTAACCGTTATAGTGAAGGTTCTAAAAGGGACTGCCGAGTTTGAGAAAATTTTAAACTCTCCTCTTGGTTCGTTATTCAGTTTACGGGTGTGTGAGTGTCCCATTTCTTGCAAGTTGATTCATGCGCTTCTTTGTCGCCAACTCGTGTCCAAGCAGAAATATGAGTTGTGGACAGTATTCAGTGGATAGCCAATGCGGTTTTCCCTACTAGAGTTTGGTGCTGTCACAGGTTTGGATTGCAGCGAATTTCCCGAAGACTATGATCCTGAAGAAAACATTATGCCTGTCCCCGGCGATGTCTGTTATTGGGACACACTTATTGGCGATGACAGGAAGGTCACCTAGGCCGATGTTTGCAAAACTTTTGAAGACCCATAGGTAACAGATTTATTCAAGAAACTTCGGCTTGCACTTCTGTTAATCGTTGATGGTGTCCTTATAGCGTCCAGCCAAACTCATCGTCCTACATTTAAGTATGTTGAGATGCTCGAGGACGTTGATTCCTTCCTTAACTTTCCATGGGGTCGTGAATCTTTCATGAAAACCATTTCCTCAATGAGGCCTGCTAAGAAGTCCCCCCTAAAACATGTTTCAAAGAAACTCAGAGGTCCAGTCAAGTCCACAGACTCGGTTAAGACATTAACGGATCAATTACAATAGAAGACATTCCGCTTGAATGGCTTCCCATTATCTCTCCAGCTGCTCGCTAATGGGAATATAAGTGGTTTACTAGGTAAGATACCTGGGTCGAATGATCCCCGCACCTTTCTTGAGTGGGATTCTTTTGGAATTCCAAAGAATAACCTCCCTCTAACCGACGTCCATGCTCTAGAGCGTGCATCTCATGTAAGCTAAGTTACCCATTTTGTCATAACTTGTACATCCACATTGTCACAATTCATTAAGGTTCAATGTTATTTTGGTTTATATCTTTCCACAGGTATCAGTTGCTCCGTATTCTATTGTTGATCCACCAGTTGAGGGTTGGGGAGAGTTTGATGATGAAGTGAAGGACCGGAAGATATCTTACATTGTATCTTTAATTGATGAAGGTCATGAGTTCAGCAAACTTGAGTGGCCAGGTGGAGATTGTTCATTGCCTACAATTGTCATTCCAGTCAGACAACCTAATGTTGTCCACAAAAAGCACATTGTTTCCCGAAGGAAGAAGTCATCACAGAATTCTCGGGACCGAAAATCCTCTTCCAAAAAGACCCGTCGAAGCTGTCTGGATAGTGCTGTCCCGTTGAACGAGTCCTCTTGTGATGCCACATCTGAAACTGATTTGAAAGATTGGTTTCAATCTCAGCTTCTCTCCCTTACCTTTAATTTCGAGGCAAGATTTCAGAAACTAGAATCTAAGAACAAAAAACTTCAAGCAAGGTTCAGAGCTCTCCGTGGTAGACGTAAGTGGAATTTACACGCCCGTCACAATAGGGGTATGTTCAAGAAACGTATTTCATCGCCGACTCGTAGTCATATCCCTAATGATTCTCCCAACCAAAGTTTGGCAATGAGTCCCACCGCCGATGAACCTGTTCTTCGTACTGGAACCCCTAAGAACAACCATCCGGATGACGCTCCTTACAGCGAGGATATGGACTTATTTGTTGGTGATCATGATTGGGCCAATTATAGCACCACATCGATGGTTAGATATTTGTTTTGCAGAATCCACTATATGACACTGCCCCCCGGCGTCCATTATCTCAGTCCCCTCCCACCATTTGCTCCCTCCTGCCCCAAGTTATATATATGATACAGCTTCCAAACCCACTGGCCAAGACACTCATGTACATATCCATGATATTTTTTCTACATGTCCAACCTATATCTCACTTGCAAATTTGTAATTGTTTTGTGTCCCGCAGGCTACATCACCCAATGAGAGTCTTGAAATTCTGATGACTAGGGATCCGTACGAGCTGGTAAGTTATCTTTTTCATGTAGGTATTTTATGTCTCCCCCAACTTCTCCACTGTTTTGCGTCACTATAACCTTATTTTTTTTCCTCTTCATTTTATTTGTTTGTTTCCCTTCATTATGTATTTATGTATTTAGACTTCTGCTCTCTATATTTTTTGTGTCCCCGCAGGCTACATTACCCAATGATAGTCTTGGAGATCTGATGCATAGAAACACCTACGACTCGGTAAGTTTCAATATATAGTCACTTTTGGCTGTCGCCCTTTTTATTTTTGTATGCTCCTCATATATTTGGTTTTAACCAAGTTCATTTCCAGCCTAATGTGGAAGCTGGTATTGAAGAGAAGTCCAACAAGGTAAGTTGTTCTGTCAATACCATCCTTTTGTTAGCTACTCCCACAACACCTGTCCATATGGACACACCAAGATGGATAGTATTACTTTCTGATATTTTTTATTTTTGTATTTGAACCAAATTCATTTCCAGCCTAATGTGGAAGTTGGTATTCCCATCGGTGAATGTGAAGAGAGTTCCAACAAGCTTAGCGGCGATGAACAAAAGTCCCACAAGGTAAGTTGTTAGCTACCCCCCTACCCTAAGTCTGTCCATATGGACACACAATCAACTTTCGATAATTATTACTTTTATTTTTTTCCTTTATTTTTATTTTAACCAAGTTCATTTACAGCCGGGGGTGGAACCTGGTATTCCCATTGCTGAAGGAGAAGAGAGGTCTAACAAACTTATCGACCCTGAAGAGAAGTCCACCAAGGTAAGTTGTTCTATCCATATGGTCACACTTGTATGGATAATTTTATCGCTATACCTTTTTCTTTATTTGTATTTTAACCAAGTTCATTTCCAGCCGGAGGTGAAAGCTGGTATTCCCATCGCTGAAGGAGAAGAGATGTCCAACAAGCTTATCGAGGATAAAGAGAAGTCCAACAATGTAAGTTTGTTTTTGGCCATATGGTCACGCTTTTATGGATATGTCTATTCATCTTTACTAGTTTTTTAACCAAGTTCATTTACAGCAGGGAGTGGAAGCTGGTATTCCCATTGCTGAAGGAGAAGAGATGTCCAATAAGCTTATTGACCATGAAGAGAAGTCCAACAAGGTAAGTTTATCCGTCCCTAACGTCCTTATGGACAAGATGAAGTTTTCTCTCCAATCCACATGGACACAACAATATGGCTAAAATCATTTTTTTCTTATTGTTTTTTACAGTCACCAACATATCTAGGAACTTTTCCCCCTATATCACAAGAACTGGCTGACCCTGTCAATAACGCAACCTGGGTAACTACCAAAACCAAGCTGGTGTCTTATATAACCACCATCTCTTCATATCTCTTAATGTCCCCCTTTCTTCATCTACTTGCAGACTGAACTCGTACTGTATGATAATGCCATAGTAGATCATGAGGTTACCTTCTGCATATCATTTCCACATATAATGTTTACACTTATCTTCCACCTCTAATACCCTATTTATCTTAGATGGATGGGTCCCCATCCCAGTATGTACAGGTTAGCGATTCATCTCCCGCCAGGGAGAGGGAGAGGAGTGTTGTGTCTGAAGCTGAAGCATCACTTATCACATCAATGTTGCAGAAACCTAAGTACTCACCATCCCATGGGCATGACCTTTTACCTATACTTGATAGGCCTTTTTCAAAATGTTTAAAAAGACACTTAAGTCATCGCCCAGCACGTAACGTTCTCTCTGTACATATTGACAACATATCACTGCGTCATTTATTACAAATTTTCAATTTATAACATGATTCACTATTTTAACAGCTCTCTGTAAATGGAAACTACTGGAAAAGATGTTTGTAGGGGGTAAGAAGTGAAATACCAAAGTTGAGACCCAATTCCTCGGTGCGGCTAGCTGGAGGATCCATTCATTATCGATTGCAAAACCGCAAGACGTAAAGCTCAAGCAACTTCATTGCTACTTTCTACGCCAACGACATTCATATGTCCTTGCTCACGAGAGGTCTGAGTTTGTTGCTCCTTGGCTTGGCAACTATCTTACTGGTAAATACCGGGGTTTCAAAGCTGCGAAGAACAAGTTAAGAGTGAAGTGGGACTCACAGTTAGAGAGAGCGATTCCTGGGAATCCGAACGATTGGTTTCAAAGCCTTAACATGATATACATGCCAATGATTTGGAAAGACGAACATTGGGTTGGATTGTGCATTAACCTACCCAATTGGTTTGTCTATATACTTGACCCCAATTTTGAGTTGTACCACGACGACCAGGTTGATAAGTTCATAGCTCCCGTTCTCGAGATGTTCCCATACATAATCCACAAGTACTGTCAGCCACGCTTGTCCCAGCAGAACGGATTAGCAAGATTCAAATGGCGGAGGTTCACCGACATTTATGTCAACAGACGTTTTGGTGATTGCGGCCCGGTAGCAATGAAGTTGCTTGAGCTTTACGCCAACGACAATGGACCTGAACAGATGGCTGAGATTACTGACAAGATTGTCGATGAATTCAGGGCTCAATATGCTATGGATATCTACGCAGAGTTAGTTGCACCCTTGTATGGACCACCCAATCCCTAGATTAGATGTATGTTGCCTTTCCCCGAGTAAAACATGGATTTATCTATACGGTTATATGTAACGTTAATGAATTTTAATTTTTCATTCCTCCTTAATGTTAATCTTCCACATACTTATATGCGAATTTAAATCACACATATTTCCTAATCTCTCATCCACATATATTATTCCACATGGATGTGGATAGATAAATATTCAAATCACACATATTTTCACAGCTTAACGTCGTACATATCACTTGTCTATGGAAATTAAATCCATAGTCCATGTGGATTTTTCATAAAATGACAAATTATTACCATCCATGTTTTACCATCCATGGATTTTTAATAAAATGACAAATTATTTCCACCAGTAATTTTTCATTCCTCAATGTTAATCTTCCACATACTTATATGCGAATTTAAATCACACATATATCCTCCTCTCGCATCCACATATATTATTCCACATGGATGTGGATAGATAAACATTCAAATCACACATATTATCACAGCTTAACGTCGCACATGTCACTTGTCTATGGAAATTAAATCCATAGTCCATGTGGATTTTTTTTAAAATGACAAATTATTACCCTTGTCCACACTAACTCATATATAGTCATATATACTCGAATCCACATATTTTATTCCACATGGATGCGGACAGGAATTCACAATATAATTTAGGTGTCCACATGTCCTCATTTATATCAGGAATCCACTTGGTTATAGACCATTTTCCTGGTACATCCCAATCCAAATCACATTATGGGTACTCCTTACAGTTGGCACCCTGATTTTAAATAAACTTTACATTTTGATTCTCGTTACAGTTGGAACATTACATTTTTATTCTCATTAAACTTGATCATTGATGTCCACATTCGCATAATCATGTGGATATGTGCGAACGTCGCGACCCCACAGACTCTCTCTTCCACATATATAGGTATGGTTACCATACGTCTTTTGACTTTACCAGTATTCACATCCTAATGGAGTCGACAGCCGAGTTTTTCTCCCCTCAATGTGTGAGTTTAGGTTTCGATTACGTTTTTAGCCAAATATCTTTTACGAACTACATATATATATCTGCCTTATCGCTTCTCGTTTGTTGTTTGTCCTCAGGGTCGTCCGATCCAGTTACCTGCTACATTATTAGCTAAGATCGCTAGTCACGTCTCTCTAGACGGTGTCGACTCTCTGAAAAGTTGGATCCAAGCTGGCCTAGCCGGCCGTGATGCTGCTTTATCGCCTGAAACACTATATGTAGTATGT
Organism: Capsella bursa-pastoris; assembly: GCA_036452645.1. NCBI lineage: Eukaryota > Viridiplantae > Streptophyta > Magnoliopsida > Brassicales > Brassicaceae > Capsella > Capsella bursa-pastoris. The sequence goes on along the minus strand of CP144195.1, from coordinate 12,417,079 downwards.
CTAGACAAGTCTCCCCACTTCCTTTGGTGGTCTATGCCACATTCGAAGTACTACAATTTCTTCTCTAAGTGTCTCCAACATAACAATCCATATGCCTTGTACGCTGTCATCAACGAAGGACTGGTTTTCGTTAACTTGACTAGAGATTTCTTCCGAGCTGGTAAATGGATCACGTCTTACGGACCCATCCGCCGAGCTGGAAGTGTTTATTACGACAACGCAACCGGAGGATATGTCTACCACCCCCCTCGATTGGAGCGACGTTCTGTTCAAGCCCGTTGCATTCGATGCAACATCGTCTTATCTAGCGCAACCGTCCGTACTCATGCTTGCCCAAATCACGGCTTTTAGGTTTTACCCAGGAATTAGGGTTTCAAACGAGGGTTTCTGTAGAGAATCCCTGTAGTCGTCGTTTACTGTTCTTCCTTTTTGTCCACTTTTTTACAAACACTATGTACTTGTGTTCCTTTTTATTTCCTTTTTTTAAAACAAATCAATTTCAGTATTCTATAAAAAGGAACAAACCCCCTTGTGTTAAGCATCCAACTTTTGTCATACGGGTAATACCATGTTTTAAAGTTTTTGGGTAATCGTTCCACTTTTTTACAAACACTATGCACTTCCGGCCTAATTTTCTTTTATTTTGATTTTGACCTAATTCACCCTTATAACATCACTGTAAACCCCATTACCTGCTAAACTACCTAGCCAAAGTTACATCGACAATGACATCCCCGCCTCTTGCCTTGACGCCCCAAGCTAACCCCGTTGTAAAGGTATCCACATAGAACTATACATCTTTATACAATTTCATATACTCTCCACTTCAACTCTATTAACTTTCTATGTGTTATTGTCTATTTCCCTTACGCAGCCTTGTCCACCCAAACATATCCACATACCGGCCCCATTGCTCGCTAAGATTGTTGCTATTGTCTCTGAAGACGGAGCCGACTCACTGAAGAATTGGATGAAAGCTGGTCCTGAAGGTAAGGAAGCAGTTTTGTCTCCTGCTGTCCGGCTTGACAAATCTGGTGATTTGCTATGGTGGAGCATGCCTCATTCCAAATATTACAAGTTCTTCTGCAAATGTCTAGCATCAAGAAACCCTTACGCTGTCTGGGCCGAGCAAAACAAATCCTTTGCTTTTGAAACCCTAATCGACCAATACTACAGGATAGGCCTTTGGAGACCACACAATCCCCTCTCAGCACAACTCGTTCCCATAAGCCTTCCGAATGTTTTGCTCACGTCATCCATAGTCACTAGAGTCGGGAGACCCCGTTGTCGCCGTTGCCGTAGGCCAGCCCACAACCCAGCACAATGCGCACCGCCCACCGATGGTTGACACCCAACCCGGAGTTTGACGGACACCCACCCCTTTTATCTTATGTATTTTGAATTCTCATTCACGTTTTTGCTAGTCGTTTTGTGTACTCCTGGATGCTGTTGTAACTGGTATGTGGTCATGAACAAGTGGACTAGCGTTCTGGTACAAGTCCATATGTTCATGGACACAGGGTCTTTTGTTCGACTTAGCAGTATGCTGCTTTTATCATTTAAATTTGAAACAACCATCATGAAGACAAGTCCAAATGTGCATGAACACATGTGCATGACCACAGAACATTACACACCACACCTCATCGCAAATCCCATACCACAAGTTCCTGACCACATATCCCTCCTTTATATTATCTAACTAATATTGAGGCATGAGTTTTTCATTTCCATAAGTTATCTGATCTAACTAACAAGAATATGTCACACAATATCCATTCCACATATCAAGACCTTTATAGTGAATATAATTTCCATGTCCATTTATACTTGAACAGATGGCCGCATAATTAAACATTACATAAGTCACTCAGAAATCCATAAACATTACACTAGGAAGAACTGAATACATTGATTTTTAAAAGGAAGGAAAGAAGGATACAGTCATGCGGGACAGGAAGCTTCAGTTCCAATTGATGATTACGAAATAAGCATAATATCTCGCGACAGATAGTATAAGATGCAGTCAATACACCTCTCCCTGTTGTCCTCGCCAAGCAACGAATGGTCTTCCCAACATTCTGGAAAGTCGTCAATGACCCGACTGTCCGAGTACGTCCCCTACCTTCGAGGACCAACCATGTATATGTGGAACATCAAAGTGTCTGCAGTGCGTGATATTTCAGAAAAAGTAAACTTTTTCTTCCACTTTCAGTACTCTTCTGACTCTAGCGGTCCTTGCATGTCATCAACATGTAATACGCCAGCTCAGCAACTTTGTAGACGTCTTTAATCGAGTCGAGCACTATGAGTGCCTCATTCAGATTACAAGTTCTAAATGCAAGTAACAAGCTTTTCACATAGAGTGCATAAGGATTTTTTTTTCTTATAGACACGCCGAGACGAAATTGTAATACACGCTCGTTGGCCTGCACCACCGTAGAAAATAGTAACTTTTGTCTAACCTCACCGCCGCCAACGTCTCTAGTGACAAGACAGCTATTTTCCCCTCCTTTCCTGTCCGGATCCAGCTTTTCAGCTCCACGATACCTTCTTCCGCCACGTAGCTTACAATTTTCGCCAGCAATTCACGCGGTATATACAAGTTTGGTACTGGCTGCCCCTGTATTTTCAGATATGCTTAGACCAATTAAAAGAAGAAAATCGATACACAGTAAACAAAAATATTCAATTTAGTTGATATTACCACTAGTGGTGGTGGCCTGTTAACATCTGAAACCATGACATCATTCCGTCCTCCTCTCTCTGTGAGAACGCTCATCCGGCAATAGAACTGTGTCTCATGAGTTATTATCTCAGGATCTGCGCACTCAGCCTCATCCAGCTCGTAACAATACTTAGGCTCCATCTTCTAACCCAGTCAGCGTTTATCAACCACTCGTCCCCGAAATCAATAGATTTTAAAAGAATCCTATGACCTCTAACCACAATTTTTTGGGTAGGGAGTTTTCCCGCGCACTACCAAACACCTATACGTAAATAGGGTTACAGGCCGCACTCAATTATGTCTATATTCCTTCTTTCCAGTAAACGAGGTTGGTCTCATAGCATTACCCAACGTGTATTTGTGTTATATCTATCACTTTACGTCCTAATTGGTAGGTGATCACATCAACACACTGTTCAACCTCGGTAACATACAAACACCGCATAAAGACATCCATTCCTGTCACAAAAAAATTTGCCAATAATTTTTCCTCCTCGTTTAAGTACATTTTTTTGGTTGTTCTCGTCTGGCAGAACGCGTATGCATGGACAACACGGTACATATTATGTGAAACATTATCCGTGTGGACATGATCGTATGGATTTACTCTGAAGACTATAAAACAGACATTCATGAATTTCGAAATAAATTAACTTAAAACACACGGAAAATAATAGATAATCTGAAACAAACCTTAATTGTTCAACCACCTTAGCGAAAGTTGCAGCGCTCCCTAATTGTTTATAGAAAACTACCCACAACCCAGGTAATAAACCAAAATTATAGATCCATTACATTCCAAGGCAAAATAAAATAGAAATAACTTTTACAAATTCACATTCTCGAGGACTGTGGATTCTAAGACCACATAGAGTAATCCACATTCTCCAATATTGCACACCATTTCACTTTAGATGGTCCTCAAGTGTGTTTCTACAATTCCAAACAAGAATGATTTATTAAGTTAATTCCATAATAATTAGTCAAATTGAGACAACACCACATGTAAACAACAAATCATGAAGCTGCTTACTATTTTAGCCCTACCGGAATTCCTTATAATGTTTGGTGGATTCAGTTTTTTTTGTGGAACAATCTCATCACCCATGTCCACGGTATCTACATCTACCTCTGGATTTATAAACCCTTCGTATGTTGCTGCCCATGTTGATGTCTTGTAGAATTCATCCACTAGTGTTTCAAACGGCATCCCTTGTGCATTTGCAGCCAACATTGCATGCCCACATGGGATTTTGACCTTCTCATACTCTGTGCAAGTGCACCTCTTCTGATTTAACAACACATTATGTTTACCGTCAAATTAACTTCGCTATCCTTAACTACCATCATCCCTTTCCTCATTGAGGTTGCCACCTGCGGTGTTATTGCGCAGTTGTGTTCCCGTGATTTTTTCCTCCTCACACTAAACCATTGGGTTAGCATTAGGCGAATGAACTTCAATAACTCTACTATAGGAGACACCCCTACACTTCCACAATGTTATGTTCAAACTATATGCTATCATGCTTGTCATCAGGTTGTACCGCTCACCTTGGAAATAAGAACGTGACCAGTGAGCTAATCCTATTTCATCTAAGTATCTAGCGCATTCAATATTCTCCTCCCTTATTTTATTGTACTGCCCCTCAAACGACTCCATCGTGTAGGCTAACCCAGCATTGGTCACCAGTTTCACTAACTCTTTGTTTTTGAAATTTTTCACTTACATCTTTAGCCAACGCAACAAGACAAGCACCATGCTTCGCCAGTGGGAACACACTCGTCTTGGCGTTGCAAAGAGACTTGTTAAGGTCTGTAACGATTGTTAGTGTGTTCCTGTCTGGAACGATCCTTTTCAACTGTCCAAAAAACCATGACCAAGATTCGTCATCCTCCCTATCCACTACTACGAATGAAAGCGGAAATACTTGTAAGTTTGCATCTTCGCCACTAGCTGTCAACAACACTCCTTTATATATTCCAGTTAGTGGCGTTCCATCAACAACTAACACCAGCCTCAAATGGCTAAATCCCTGGATTGGACCACCCAATGCCAGAAACATATACAAGAACCTCTCAGTACCATCATCTCTAACTTCTGTTTTAAATATCTGTCACTGTCCCTGGATTTGCGAGCTTAAGTGTATGTAGATATTCAGCGAGACCGTCGTACGATTCTCCACCACTATCTCCTACACTGCTTACCTGTTGCCGGACTATCGGGTTCTGTAATTCATAGGTATACTTAGTCAAATTTCCTAAAACAGATATAAAAACCAATATATACACAAAAATACATTTATCACATACCACCATTACTTGGCTAAAATCTGAAACCATAACATCGTTCCATCCTCCTATCTCATGAGTAAGAGCACTCATCCTGCCATCGATCTGACGTCCCGCCGGATATGAGTTCCCAGCCTCCCCCTTCTCAAATATATCGTTCATCTCCGAGCTCTAATTTCAAGAGATTACAATCCACAATTCATGTTGCCTTTCATTTCTGCATAGAGGGACCTCAAATATTCAGATAACGAGTTTAGTATCATAGAATTACCCATCATATAGTTGTCTAGCATATATTTATGTCCCGCTTTCCAATGCAATGTAGTGGTCAATAACTTTATGTCCAACACCATATGGATATCAACAGATTTACATACGTTCCCACATAGTTTCCAAATTTGAATATATAGCTTACTGTCACTTTCTCCTTGAAACCGATATTAATTTTGTAACCTAATTTACGAATCCATCTCGAAAACAATCTAAAAAAAAATCTCAAATCTCAAATTATCGGCCCCCCAAAAATCACAAATTAAAAGCCTCCTCCTTCGAGTTTGGCGTGTCACAACCTTAACACAATACCCCCAGCCGTATGGACACATCCATCTGGACATAAACCATTAAGCAAAACATTAGCCTAATCGAGTATTCGCAATGATGGATGTCGTATACTTAATAGAACTGGAGAACAATCTGTACCTATTACTCGGTAACCCTCCTCTGTAAAGGTAGCGGCAATTGGATACAGTTACCAAAACGGATTAAAATTAGTTCCGATTTAATGTTGTTGTAGATCACATATACAATCTACAATCTACCACAAAAAATATTACCCAAATCAATCGTTTTTTCGTTAATAATCAGTTACAAAAACTACCGCGGCGTTGGTGTCACCAAAAAATTACTCACCAACTCCTTCTTTGGTTTTAGATAAGTCACCACAAACCATAGAAAATACCTAACAGCCATCATATCCTCAAAAAATTATAACAACCACATACGAAGGCTATTATCAACACCATATTAAATACCTAACAACCATCATATCCACAAAAAATTATACCAACCACATACGAAGGCTATTATCAACACCAATTCCCACTTATATAGGATTGGTACAGCTAGTCCTGTTGTGCCCAGTCCCTTTGCACCTTGAACACCGTTGCACTTTAGTTGTCCCTGATGAATTTTTCTACATTAAACGAAACAAACAATTAGGGGATCATTAACGATAACTTCTTATTCAATAACCCACAAACAAATTAGTTTTGAACAAATTATACTCACCGGATACTCGCCAACTGATGGTATTCTTGTCACTTTTGGCCTACCGGAAGGCCTTCGACTATTTGGTGGATAAAGTTCTTTGTAAACAATTTCATCAGCCATCTCAATGTTTTCTGCATTTACCTCTGGATTTATGACGCCTTCGTATGAAGCTTTCCATGCTGAGGTCTTGTAAAAGTCACCCACTAGTGTGTCAAGCGGAATCCCACGTGTATTTGCAGTAAACATTGCATGACCACAAGGAATCTTGTCCTTGTCATATTGTTTGCATGTGCATCTCTTGTGATCGAGCAGTACATTCTGTTTACCGTTCAACATACCAACTATTTCAAAACTCCAACTGGATATCATTCCAACTTTGCTGCCCTAAACATTTGTTATCCTTTTCTTCATTTGCTTATCTACCTCGGGTGTCACTAACCCCATGTGTTTCCCTGCTTTCGTCCTCCGTGCACTAAACCAGCGGGTAGGCATAGCACGAATGAACTTCAGAAACTCAACTATAGGTGAGCCCCTACCCTTCCACAATGCTCTGTTCAAGCTCTCTGCTATGTTGCTTGTCATTAGATTGTACCGCTCACCTTGAAAATACGCACGTTACCAATGAGCAGTTCCGATTTTGTCTAGGTACTTGGCGCATTCAAGATTCTTTTCCCTTATCTGATTGTACTGAGTCCGAAATGAGCCTATGGTATACGCATATCCAGCGTTTGAAACCATCTTCGCCAAACCTTTGTTATGGAATTTAGCATTCACATTTCTAGCCAAGTGAACAATGCAAGCTCCATGCCTAGCTAGTGGGAACACACTCCTTTTTGCCTTGTAAATAGACTGGTTACGATCTGAGATTATTGTCAACGTGTTGCTGTCTGCAATTATCCGCTCTAATTTTTAAAAAAACCACGTCCACGCTTCATCATTCTCGCTATCCACAACTACGAAAGCCAGCGGAAATACTTGGAAGTTTGCATCTTGCCCACTAGCTGTCAACAAAACTCCTTTATATTTTCCCGTGAGGTGAGCACCATCCACAACTAACACCCTCCTCAGATACCTAAATCCCTTAATTGAAGCACCAAATGACAAAAACATTTACAAGAACCTCTCCCTACCACCATCATCAACCTCTGTTTTAATATCTGTAACTGTTCCAGGATTAGCAAGTTTAAGTGCGTGGAGATATTCAACCAGCCTTTCATAAGATTCCTCCTCTGTCCCGAATACATCATCTTGTGCTCTCTCTCTTGCTCTCCAACATTTACTGTAAGATGCGCATACCTTCAAGTCCTCCAACACCATCTGCTGCAACTCCATAGGTATAGGGCCTTTTGTCCGATCACAAAACTTAGCTCTATATACAGCTGCTATAACTTTAGACGTTGCTTTTTTTACGTATTTGCTTCTTGTTTCAATAGGACAACTATGTTGCAAAGACGCCTTCCGTAACTCATAATAACCACCGTGTTTCAGTTCACACGCCAAAATCCTCCACTCACATCTCTCAGATGCATAATTTAGAACAAAAGAACCCCTACGCGTCCTCGTCTGCCTAAAGTGGAACATATTTTTGATTGCATATATAGCAAGAGCAATTTGGCAATCTTCCTTACTCGCAAAAACTTTCCCTATGTAGATCCCTTTATCATCATCATCAATATCAAGATCCGGTATATCAATCCTCTCGTATTGTGTATCATCAAAAAGAGGTGGGATATCAAATTCCTCATCGTCTATATCCTCAAGTTTTCTTCTCTCTGACCTCGGCATGCCATCGTGTCCACCATTTCCCTGTCCACTTCCACCATATCCATTACTGTCTTCTCCATTCATGCCCTCGTGTCCACCACTCATACCAACGCGTTGTTCTGTGGTGGGGAACTCACTACCATGGTTTCTTATTTGCTCATTCGTGAAAGGCACGCCTCCGTTTAGATTGACTGTATGATTGAATACATCGTTGTGAGAACACATAACTTCTATTGGGTCAGAACGCCCAAACTCATCTCTGATGAAATTACCCCAAAATTCCCGATCATATCCTCTAGGAGAGGAAACAAAATTTTCTGGATCTAAATCTTCATCTTCACCGCATGAATCTCCCCAATCATCAACCGTCTCAAAGGCTACATTTTCGTTGTTAGCTCCCCTCTTCAAGTTCTCCTCTATTTCATCAATTTCATGTAGTATATCACCGTCGCTCTGAGTTGTATTAATTTTGGGGAAAACTTCACCTTCTCTATCCACAGACCCAGCTTGTGTCGGTTCCGTCATCGGTTTGCTTGAAGCCGGAGTTGACCCACTAAGGTCAACTTCATCATCATAATGAAGGCTAGAACCAGATGAAATGCTTGCACCACCTCGTTTAATTTTCTGAACTCCATCTTTCACCGTCGTCCCTGCACCCGAGTCAATTATTCTCTTCCTACAATCTTCAAACTTTACAAACATGTTCAAATTTTTGTTCTCGCAGAATAGCTGTTTGAAATATTGGAACCTCTGTTGTTATCAACACAGGGGGATCCTCGGTCCTGTACTGAAATGATAAAGGTTTTTTGGGCAAAAACTGAAACTCGCCTTTTTCATAACTAACACAAACTCAAACATTGCAGCATCCTCGACTTCTTGCAAAACCATTTTTTCCGACACCGGCACAGCCCGAGAAACTAAAAACTTGTCAACTTCAAACCTCCATATTCCATCGAAATAGCAGCCCCAATCTCCGCAAAGCACAATACAGTGACCATCGAAACCAACCTACGCCACCCCCAAAAATAATTAATTAGATACTATGGAATCCACATTAGTATAAACTTTCTATTGTTTGAAGCATCTATCCACGAATTACCTTTTCAGACATGTCGGCAGTTTGGGAGCAATGCCGACGTTTCCCTGCTCTTATATCTCTTATCCACCAAATACATTTTCCTAACCCTACCATTAACCAAGTACAACGATAGCCACACGATCTAAATATTTTTAGTTAGCATTCCACGGCCAAGATTTAAAAAAGACTAACCAGCTACTTATACATTCTCACCGCGCGTCTTTGTGTTATGGGGTTATATTGTCCGAAAATCTCATAAACAGTGTAAAAGTATGTGGAAAACGGTCCTTAAACATAGAAGTGTGTTAACCCGTGAGATGTAACACACAAACGGTGCTATCATACAACACTTGCTTAAATTTTTATGCAAAGAGTAATACAAAAACAAAAACAAAATGGGAGATACAAAAAATCTCCAATATAATTTTTCATACCAAACTATTAGCCTTAATATATAAAGAACCAATGAAATCATCCTCACCATCAAAAGACCACACACTAATCCAAACAATATTTTCATACAAATATTTAACAACCCAAATGGTGGAGGACCTACATGGCCAACTTTGATTAGCGACTTCCAATACCTTCTAACATATCATGAGATCCAAAAAATCAGGCAACAAGAATGCCAACAAGGTACCTCCAATTTCTTAATGCAGTTCACATGATGCAACTTCAAAGAGGTATGAATATTCTTATATATTTCAGTAATTTCACAGTAATATATTACACTTTCCATGCTAATTCTAAAATAGACACTGATCTACTTGCAGATCTAGAAAATTCCAAAAGACTACCAACAACATATGAAAAAATAAATAATGCACTATCTGCCTAGAATCATTCAAAGGACGAAACGATATCAACACCCTCAAATATAACCATCACCACGAGTGTATAAAAGCATGATTATATACCCAAAAAAATTTGTCTAGTATGTAGGACAACAATGGTCTAACTATAAATTCATGCAATAGAGTTCTTTTTCTTACTTGTCACATAGACTTCTTCTTTTCTTCTTACTATTCAAATTATACTTCAAAGCAAACTTAAAAATAACTATTACTTCTTCCAGTACAAAAAAGTACTATACAAAAATTTCAAAACATGTGAAGTAAAAATGATATATTTACATACTTAAAGTTAACATTAACAATTAAGGCAATACTAAAATCTAATAAAAACAAAAATTAACAACCATAAAATCAAAGAAAAACAAATATTAACAACCAAATATTAATGCATTAAATATAATTTGCAAAGAAAATAAAATCATACAGCCAAAAAAATATTAAATACAAACCACCAAAAAAAATTAATGAAAATAGTTTCTAACTATGTATATAAAAAAAAATATACAAAAAAATATTTAAAAAATTAACTGGGTGTAGCCCGAATTTTCATCAAGTAATATATAAATTAAGTTTTTAAAATTTGGGTAATAGTAGTATTATGAAAAATGGTGAATAGCTCACAATGTTTTTGGTAAATGATAATTTAACATTACTAGATTTTCATAATGAATGTTTAATAACGATTTTTATAATGAATGTTTAATAACAATTTTTAAATATATATGATACAAAATTATTTTGTTTAACAAAAATCAATTTACTAACTTACAAAATTATCATCTTTTTTTTTTGAATACTTTGGATATAACATTCTTACAATCAAATTTTAATTTTAATTTTATTTTGAAAATAAATAACCCTAATTAATCTATATTAGAAAATATGATATTCAATTAATATTGATTAAATATATTTTTTTAATGTTATGATTTTACAAATTTGAACACATGCAATATTTTTAGTTCATACGTGAAAACATAAATTTTAACCCAGTTTTTTACACGGACCCTTATTTAGTCATATATAAAGCATGGTAATTATTAATATACTAGATTGTGTACCCGCGCGTCGCGCGGGATTTTAATTTAAAACCTCTTCTATCAATATTAATCTTTGAGCATATCTATAATCATTTAAATTTTAAAAGATAAAAGCTATATAATTAAACACTAAACTAAATTTTACGCGAAATACAACATATATATTGTTGGCGATAGTGTTTTTTTGACAAATAAATGATTTAATAGTATTACATGGTAACAAAGATTATTTTAAAAGATTTGCGAGAAGAGTATGTCTGACTTTGAATCTAGTAGTATGTCTTGAGTTTTGGAAAAACTCACTTCATTTCACACGATAAAAGAGATCTCAATTATTTCAAAATTTAGTCATATACATTATCTTTTTAAGTTATAGTCATTTCTATTCATTCGCTTTTAACTACTAATTCTTGTGATCTTCAACGATGCACTCGTTACCTCTCGACATCAAGTTTATTTCCACCTTCGATTAACTCTCATATAATATATATTGAAGTGTGAGTTGATTTTTAAGACATATCATAACAATTTCTTCCTTAATAATAGTCCATTTTGAGTTAATAGCATTTGATTCAAATGATGGGATATCAAACTTTTTTTTCTTTTTGATTATGTTAGAATGTTATAGTTCTACTTGAGAATAAGTAAACTTTCTTTTTGAGATATGTTACACAAATTACATATCACTTTACGGCTTACATATCACTTTCTATATATTTTATTGTAGAACTCATGAATAATGTGATAATTAATTATTTATTATTTATCATAAAGTGTGACCTTTCAAATATTTTCGTTTAAGAGTATTTTTAATTGAGTTTAGTAATTTTTGTTTTTAGTTAAAATTTAATAATAAATAAAAATATGTAATATTTTTTTTAGAACTTATGTTTCACTTTTAATTTATTTTTCCTCTTTAAAATTCTAAAAGTAAAATTACAAACAATTTGTATTATTCTACAATTCATTTAAATTTTACTTAAATTTTAAAACACATTACCACATTTAAAATTCCAAAGTATGATTATTTTAAAGTTTGTTGTTATTTAGAGTTTGAATCATACTATTATTACTAATAAAATTTTCAAAATATTGGATTTACTATTTTAAATTTAATTTATTTTACATATTTTATTTTTAATCATTTATTTATTACCATGAAAAGAAATTCTATGTTAACATTACGTAAAATTATTTTTTCTATATCTTTAAATTTTTATTAATTATAAATAATATACTATGCACTAAATGAATGTTAGGAAGTGAGTAAATTGTAGAGAGGATACGCTAAACCTTTTCGGACTGAATTGTAAGACCTATATTATCAGAATAAATGTAAAATCACTGAAACTTAGTTGGGGATACGAAGCAATGGAATAAGCGATTATGCATTTAAGTACTTAGGCGTGGAGATATGAAAAGTAAGAATCTCATGAGAGATTATTAAATCAGAAAGAGACTGAGTTTCTGAATTCTGATAAGCTGAAATGGAAACGACAGAAATCCGTAGAAGAAAGAACGTAAGTGAGAGACAGCGTAAACCTATTAACTTATTTGAGCTTATATTATATTGGGCTAAACAATATGTTCCTTTTGTGTTACTTTTAATGTCATAGAAAATAAACCCAATTTAGATATAAAAGTGTTGGGGTTTAAATTATAAACTAACAGAAAGACAATAAAATGATGAACAAAACATATGAATTTAGATTATTTGTTGGGTTTGATACAAAAATTAGGAAAAATGCTGATGTGGACAGCTTTGGAGGGTGATGACAAAAAAAAAGGACAGCTTTAGAGGGAGAGAGAACTCTCCCATTATATATATAGACTAGGTTGTGAACCCACACTACGCGTGAGTTTATTTGATATACTTTCGTATAAAATATATACGATTAATGATAGTAATAAAATATTATTTTGTAAGAAAAATTAAATTACTTTAAGACAAGAAATAATTTATGTCAAATATAGAATTTTAAAAATTTATAAAATCAGTTGTGTTAAGGAATCAAATATGATAAAAGAATCATGAAATCTTTTACTCATATTTAATTGGCCGTAAACACCTTCGTATTTCTTTTCATATTGATCGTTTCATACTCTTCATATACCTTTTTGTCAATTTCATTTTCGATCTTTCATGGTTATTATCATCGTTACATTCACCGTCCGCTTCTTCGTCATACTATTCTTCTTCCTCTTCTTTTCCTCATCATCTTCTTAACTTTTTACCGCATCCTCTCCATCTTCTTCTATGTATAACATTCATTATTATGTGGTTAAAAACAAAGAAAGAAATATAAAACCTTAACCAAAAAATAGCTCCATAAGCCTATGAATTAACTACCCAAAAAAATCTTTTATTTGACCTTCTGATCTCAAAATTCAATTCCTTTCTACCAGAACTTTGTTCCAAGTTATCATAATACTCCTACCAAATTTCAGATTATTTTCAATGACAGTATGTTTGTTTGTTACATGCATAGAAACTTGTTTGATATGAAACTTTAATAACGAAAGGTATAGAAAATCAGAAATTTTCTGGAAACAAGCCTAAGAAACCATAGACCTTACCATCACATGTAGATAAATTACGTTTGTAAAGCTGTTTAAATCTATATTCAACCTCAAGACATTAATACCAGAAACCTCATCAAGTTCAAAGCCAAACATTTGGTATTGAGATATGATTGTCAAAGACTCAAAATCGCCATTAGCATCACCTTGCAAAGAGAAAAAAAGTTACTTTTAGTTACTTTAGAAAGTAGTACTATTTTCAATGTAATCACTCAGATTTTGCTGACTAAAATAGTGAACATATATAAGTCTGTGAATGCCCGTACATACTATGTCAAGTATTGTATTCAGTAGTTGATTAACATCGTTGTCGAAAAATCCCATTGGAAACGTGGAGGAGAGACATAATAAATCTGCATAAGTGGTTTATATTATTGTATGTGATAATATGTTACATAACTTCATTAAACTTTTATAGGTAGATAACATATTCAGTAATAGGAATTATAGGAATGAGATTACAAACCTCTAACTTTTCTTGGGTTCACAGCAGTAGCAACATTTATTCGTTAGAACCAAAAAAATACAAAAACTAAACCCGACTGAAATAAACAAATTAGCGGATAAACACACTCAACCAAAATTCTTAATTCTTTATCGATTTTTCTTTCCGTTTGGATCCTTTGTCTACTTGTTCGACATGTAGTTTTAGTCTCGTTCACAATCGGAACACCAATGGTTTTAGATCAAAGATCACATGATCTATCAACCCAAAACATAAACCAAAATAAGCAAAATCAACAAACACAATATCTATATATAGATTTATAGTAAAATAATAAAAGCTCACAGAATTTTAAAACCAAAAACAGAGAATATATCCTCCAGAGAAGAAAAAAAATCATAACGCATAATAAGAAATTTAATTATAGAAGAACCAAAACAATATGGAAACCATAATAACAACATGCACTACCTAACTAACCTAATTATTCGATATCTAATGTTGTAGCACAAGCTCTATATTTATATCTAAAATTATAGGGCAAATCGCCATAGTAATTTCTAAAAATTTAACATTATCATTAGAAATTGAACATTTTAAAAATAGAAATGTTCTCGGATCAATTATTCACTATGTATTTTAGTGTTTATTTTCCATTTTTCAAACTTTAAAATCAGAGTTTTCTAATGTTGTATCCCAAGCTTCTATATTTATAGCTAAAAATATAGGACAAAGTGCAAAACGCCATAATAATTTTTAGAAATATAACATTAACTTAAATATTAAATGTTTTCTTTATTTTCGTTTATAAATTAATAATTTTTTTAATTAAATTTTTCTGTTTTGATTAGTTTTATAACATTTATTTATTCTGGAAAAAGAAGAAATATTATTTTTAATTTATGTCTATATAATGTATTTTTTCTTTTTTACAAATATATTAATATAGAAAACAAATATAATTTTGAAATGTTAACTAATGATTTGTCGAACCGCGATTCGTCGTCTAAAATCCTATGTGGACGCTCTCAAAAGCTTATAGCCTCAACTTTTATGTAGTATAGATTATACTTTACATATTGGTAATGGTGTTAGTATAGCTCGAATAAACGAAAAAATAGCAGTTTTAATTCTTAACTTGAAACTATTATTTTTCTTTATTATAGTAAAGATATTTTGCTTAAATATACTCTCCATAATATATTATACTATTTAGTATCTACAATATATTTTGTTTAAATATACTCCCCATAGTATACTATTTAGTATCTACAATATATTTTGCAAACCCTAAACCACGACTTTCGCTGTATTATGAGGATGAAGAGAAGAAGACGACCGGAGATGAGAATTCCTTCTATGGATGTGGTGACGGAGGAGATCCTTACGAGACTGCCTGCTAAATCCCTTATGAGATTCAAGTGCGTCTCAAAACTTTGGTCATCCCTAATCAGCTCACGATATTTCAGCAACCGTTTCCACACGGTCCCGTCTCGATCGCGTCCTCGACTTTACATGTGTTTGAAGGATCTCAATGACAGCCATAACTCCGCAATACTATCATTGGCTCCAGACATTAAGTCTTCTTGCTTTGTAGTTGACAACGATCTGACCATCCCACGTCTGGGATGCTACATCTTGCAATATCTTCCTGGCTTCATATGTTACACCTCTTGGGGATTGCCGCGGATCTATAACCCTGCTACCAGACAACTTGTCACCTTCCCCACCGCCATACCTCCAGAAGAAAATAAAATCGTCTCTTACTATTTTGGACACGACCATGTTAGCGACCAGTACATAGTGGTATGCTCAACTGGTGTCAGATTGAGAAATTTTCAAGAGATGAGGTCAGAGCATCGGGTCTTTGTCCTAAAATCTGAAGGGAGAGGATTTTGGAAAACGGCTGCTCCAACGTGTCCAGATGACTTTCATCCTCACATCCCGACCAGAGGAGGAGTGTGTATCGATGGTGTTATATATTACCTGGGTTGGACTGATTCGTATAATTCTGTGCTTGTGAGTTTCCACATTAGATCCGGAGACTTTAAAATGATAAAAGTACCTCGCAGGGACGGAGATGAGCTGCCTGGAAGGGTCGAAAATGTGAGTCTTATAGAGTATGGTGGCAAAGTAACTCTCATTGTCCAAACCGATCTTAGAGAAAAAGGTAGACTGGATTTATGGACTGTGGAAGATGCCGGGAGCAATAAATGGTCGAGAAGGACTCTGGTTTTGCATCCTTCTCAGCTGTATTTAGTCAATAACAACATTAGATACAAAGTCAAAGGTACAACTCAAAATGGCAAAATTTTCTTGATACCACATGGTTTGATTTCTCCCTTTCACATTCTCTCTTATGATCTTCAAAGAAATGATATGAAAAAGATGGAAATCAAAGGTGTACCTGAACACTGGTTTAGCAAGGCCAAATTGACCGTTACAGTGATGTTGATGGATAAGAGTGAGCGTCTTTCTAACGTGATGCATACGGGATCAGAGTGAGAGTCTCATCATGTACATACACACTTGAATAAATCACTGCTTTCTACCTCTAATGCATGTTTTGTTTAGACTAAGATCACAGTTTAATTTCTATATCCCTTAATATATTCGTTATTTTTATATGATATTTTATTGATTTTCTATAGTATATGGTGTTTTCTTGAATTCATCAAGTAATCTCTCTAGAAATAAGCCACTTCCATTAACATCCTCAAGGATCTCAACTTGTCTGCCTACACTAAATATTGATTTTCTCTGAACCTGGAAAGCTATTGATAAACATTTCACAATGTGGGGCGCACAAGGGATTCAAGACAAAAAATTACAATGATGAAATCTTACTTTCGCTTCAATGAAAAGTTCCTAGAAGATTGTTCTTGTTCAACTGTCTGAAAATTCAAAAGAACAAAACACTAAGAATTTCAATATGAAACAAAAGAATCAATGTGAATCTGTAGAGATTCACAGGGAGTTGAGTTCTCCAACTGCAGCTGGGGGATTAATCTTCTCATAACTTCTAATCGTATCAAGAATTGGTTACAGATTGCAGAACAAGAATTGACATAGCAAAGACTATAATAACTTACACATAATGTAGATTCTCAAGAACATTGTATAGATCATTCAATTCATTCTTTACAACAACTCTTATCCAAAGACATCATTGCTCATTTTAGACAAACAAAAGGAAGAAAATTCAGATTAAAAGAACCAAGTGTAGCGGTCAAATTCTTATGAATTCTCTTCTTACCAATTCACCATAGATTCAAAAAAGATAAGAACTTCGTTTACTGAAACTTGTTATAGAGATCGAATTAAACTTAGGTTCAGCCGAAGATTACCTTCAATTTCTCTAAGCTTTGACTTTCGCTACATCAAAATTCTTCACGAATCCATTACAAGTCTACATCCTTCAACGAAAACTGAAAGCAATTGTTAGAATCGCCCAAACCTTGCTGAGCTATTGGAGAAGCGTACAATTCGCAAAACTGAAATAAATTAGAGAGATGATTCTGATAACTGCGCACCATGAGGCCTACCTCTTACTGCTAGCTGTGAAGCCTATTACATGGTGAAGAACCTATCGAATATGAAGATTGAGACTGGAGAAAAGGTCTCAAGATAGTTAAAGAAGTAGAAAACGAAATCCCCCATGACTAATTTGAGTTCTGCGATTTCGATTTTGAGAGATTTCGTGTGATGTATGGAAGAAGAAGAACTCTGTTTGGAAAGCAGGAAGGGTAAACCAAAAAATTGGTTTAATAAATTACCGTCGGTTTAATAAATGACGTTAAGTCGCTTCTTTTTTTCTATTTTTACGTCATTTCTTCAAGTATCGCTACATAAACGACGTTAGAGCAACCACAATGGTAGACCCATTGAGATGAAAAGTTTGTGATGGAGTTTTTATATTTATTGTGTTACAATGGTAAGAACCTAAAGGTTCTTGAATTTTTTTTTTAATTTAATTATTTTAAAAAAAAAAATTAATGATTGCATTTTATGTTGATTAATTCCAAATCAATACCAAGTTACATAGATCTGAAAAAACGAGATGGACTCCAAAACACGAGAATTTCCCAAACTCGGCGCACCGAGTATCAACTTGTATTAGAAATCTTTAAGATGATTACACACTCTTAATTGGAGTTACTCACAGCCTAAGAACACACTCTTAGCTTGAGGCCAAAACGATTTCTAACCTAAACAAAAGAAGAGACAATACACGACTTGTTTTCTACGTTATTTCTCTCCTTTTCTCACCGTCAAGAGTAAACTCGTACTCTCTAAACTAGAAGAACCTATGAACGAATTCTTCTCTCACAAACGGCTAAACTTCAGAAGCATCTCCTCAATCCCTTTTATATTCGTGGGTTAAGAGATCTTCTAGGTTTACCTTACCCGATAACATCGGTTTTCCTTTTTTCTTGATTTAATCATATCTTCCAAATCTTGTAGATCTTCGGTTGCACGAGTCTTCTACAACAGCTAAGAATATCTTCATTAGTATATCACACGAGCCACGTCATCAATTAATGCTTCTTCAATTCGTCTCACTAAAACAGCTTCGATCTTGTTCCAGCAATTCTGAAATCTCAACACTTTTATTTCTGTTCAGTCTCCACTGAAGCATGCACTTACAATCTCCCCCTTTTTGATTGAATTTGACAATCCAAGCATTCCAGTACTGGGACATAAATCTATAACACAAACCAAGTGCACACCATACTCGACGAAGGTAGGAAGGTAGATACTCGGCCAAAAGATTATGAGTCTCCCCCGTAATTTCAGCATCTCCCCCGTAATTGCAGACCTTCCACCTTCAACTCGAGTCTTTAGTTCGAAACATTCGAACCCTGCCCCTTTAACACTCTCCCCCTGCTTGATTGGCACAATTCAGTCAAAAAACACATCCAAAGTGTTGAGAGCAGCAACTTACGTTCTAGTATTGACAAAGGCATCCCATCTTGCTTCTTGATGCTTCTTATCCAGCTTATAACACCAATGTCACATAACCTCTTATCCGACATACCCCACACATACTGGATTGTTTGTTCCAATGCCTCCAAATGAGTAATCTTTGGTGTAACCAGAGGCAAATCTGCTTCAACATTCGTCATCTTCAATGTTGTGTTCATCAGGAATCTGATATACTTGCTGAAACACACTGCAACTTGTTCCCATTGATTCCTGACATATGAATTCTGAACAGCATGATTTTCTTCTTCCACTTGCTCAACCTGAAGATCCACGACACCATTGGTGGTTCTTCTCATAGACATATGGTTCTTTTGCTTTGACATGCTTCCAACGTTTCTCTTTCCTTGATGTTGAGGTGATGTAGTAAGATTGTTCTTCTCAGGCTGCCTTTTAACATATCTCATTGAAGTGTAAGCAACAACTTGATTCTGATACAAATCTGATTTTCTCACAAAAACACGTGAAGAATTATTGTAAAAAGGATAACACCTCTTTTGACTTATCAACCACCTCACTTTGTCTTGAAATTTGTAGCAGTACTTTTTGATATGCCCATTCTTCCCGCAGTAGTAGCACCCATGTGAATTCTTTCCTTCAATTTTGGTTTTCTGTAAAGTTGCTGGAACATGCTCTGTGTTGTTTCCTTTGACGAATTTCACAAAATCCGTTTTTCTCATTGACGTTTCTCCTTGATAACCAAGACCATGGTTGAGCTTTGCTGGTCTTCCCATTGTCAAGATCTTTTCCAGGTCCTTTGTTCCACTATTAAGCATGAGAATCTTCTTCCTCGTTGTTGTAAGCTCTTATTCTAATGATGTGCTCTTCTCTTTCTCCATTACAAGTGTTTCCTTCAAGACTATCTCCTCCTTTATCAACTGCAGGTTCTCTTTGCTAGTTTTCAAGCAGTTCTCATACATTACTTGAAATTCTCTTCTAAGTACATCTTGATCTTCTTCTTCCTCAGAGTCACTTTCAGATTCCTCCACAACTTTTTCGACTTTTATAGATGCAACTAATGTTTCAGCTTCACTCTCGTCTTCACTATCAGATGAGTCATACTCCAGAATCATGGCTGGGAAAGCAACAAATCCCTTGACATTATTATCTTCATCTTCACTTTCTGATTCACTATCTGTTAAGCTAACATAAGATCTGTCTCTTCTCCCTTGTCCACTCACGCAATCGATCTTTGAGTGACCAAAACCCTTACAAGCAAAACACTGAACTTCTCTTTTCTTTATGGTGGGACACTCAGATTTAAAGTGGCCTATCCCCTGGCATTCATGACATCTTAATTCAGTTTTTCTTGTTGACCTTTCACCCTCTTTAGATTGAGAAACCCCATGATATCGCCTATTTCCCTTGTCAACTCTTCTCAACGAATGGTTGAAATTCTTTACCAACATACTCACAGAGTTTTCTAGACTCTCAAATCTCTGTTTATCATTAGAAACAACAAGTGCAACTCCCTTATCAATAACAGGAATTTGTGGCTCTAACTCCATCTCATGTGCCTTCATCATTCCCACTACTTCTCCGAAACTCATGGTATCCGTGTCAAGAGATACAGTCATCGCAGACTTGTGAGCTGAAAACTTGTGTGGAAGACATCTAAGAAATATTTTCACCAATTTCTTATCCTTATACTTCTTTCCTAGAACATTAGCCTCATTCGCAATGGTGCTTATTTTTGCGCTAAAAGAGCTAACCTTTTCGTCTTCTTCCATCCGAAGGTTCTCAAACCGGGATGCGAGTGAATCCAGCCTACTTCTCTTCACACTTGTGGTTCCTTCATAGTACACTTGAAGCATATCCCATGCCTCCTTTGCCGTGTTACAACCTTGTATCAATTTGAACTGTTCTTCGTTAAGTGAATTAAAGATGGCAGACAACGCTCTTGAATTCATCTTGGACAACTTTTTCTCATCATCGGTCCACTTATCCTTAGGCTTAGGCACGTGTTCTCCATCTTCACCCTTTGTAGATGGTTCAGTCCAACCAGTTTCAACCGCAGTCCAAGCATCTTCACTAATACTTCGAATATTATGCCTCATCTTGACTTTCCAATGACCATAGTTCGTTTCCCCAAGCATGATTGCCCGTTGCACAAAAGCTACCTCTCGTGATGCATCCATCTTCCTCTACAGGATCTTCACCTTGTTGAGTAACAACTCGGTTAAGATGCCCGCTCTGATACCAAGTGAAAAAACGAGATGGACTCCAAAACACGAGAATTCCCCAAACTCGGCGCACCGAGTATCAACTTGTATTAGAAATCTTTAAGATGATTACACACTCTTAATTGGAGTTACTCACAGCCTAAGAACACACTCTTAGCTTGAGGCCAAAACGATTTCTAACCTAAACAAAAGAAGAGACAATACACGACTTGTTTTCTACGTTATTTCTCTCCTTTTCTCACCGTCAAGAGTAAACTCGTACTCTCTAAACTAGAAGAACCTATGAACGAATTCTTCTCTCACAAACGGCTAAACTTCAGAAGCATCTCCTCAATCCCTTTTATATTTGTGGGTTAAGAGATCTTCTAGGTTTACCTTACCCGATAACATCGGTTTTCCTTTTTTCTTGATTTAATCATATCTTCCAAATCTTGTAGATCTTTGGTTGCACGAGTCTTCTACAACAGCTAAGAATATCTTCATTAGTATATCACACGAGCCACGTCATCAATTAATGCTTCTTCAATTCGTCTCACTAAAACAGCTTTGATCTTGTTCCAGCAATTCTGAAATCTCAACACTTTTATTTCTGTTCAGTCTCCACTGAAGCATGCACTTACAAGATCAACTCATACAACACCAAGTTAAATCCTCTAAATGCATCAGCCAATGTATAGACTCGAGTACTGAAGTTGATTGAAATCCTCTAGACAATATGTACTACATTCATTTGACAGTGCAAGGAAACATACACTAACGAAAACGCACATACGAGAATAGTAGTTGCAAATTTTCAAAATAGGTTTGTATCTTCCAAATTTGGAAGATAGTGTTTAAACGGCAAGTCATGCTCACTGAACCAGGCCAACGAAAAGGTCATCTAAAGAAACACAGCTGACCTCAAAAAATTCAGAGGTCTCAACCAATGAGGTTAGAGCAAACACCAATCTTAGGACAGCAGTGGTTATAGTTCGTTGCTTTTGCACATCATATCCTACATCACTCTGAAGTTTCATATCCACTCGTCTCTTATTTCCCTGTAAGGCATTTTTGGGATTAAAAGCAGAGAAAATATTGAGGTCACATATATAAAACCTGATAACTACATGTGTAGACATCTAACCAAAACTAACTATGATGCCATAACCCAAAAAGCAGGCAAAAACGAGAAAAGCTTTTACTTGAACGAAATCAAAATTCTAAGCTTGCTTCTTCTCAATAATACACTAAATCAAACCAATCCAACAAAACAATACACTAAATCAAACCAATACACTAAATCAAACCAATGCAACAAAACAAATTCTAAGCTTGCTTCTTCTCAACAAAAGAAAAGAAAGAGGATACAAAATCAAAAAGAGGGAACAGCTAACTCCCAAAGTTCTTATATATTCTTTCTAGCTTCACAAAAAAGTAAAGAGTCATCTTACCCTAGCAAAGAAGAATTCAAATGGAGGGCACGACGACTGAAGGCCAAGCAAGCACACTCATGAAGCTCCAACCTTTGTCCACGCCGAACATAAAAATCAATCACACTAATACCTTCCTTCATGAAATTATCCAAAACTGACGGAATTGTACACTCGGGGTGAAGAAACACATCCCCTAAAGCATGAATCACCTCTTCGTTATCCACCACTTCTCCTCCCTAAACAAACCCAGCACCAAAAAATTTCAAAACAAACTCAACCCTTTAATTCTGGGTAACGTTTGATTAGCAAAAAAATAGAGAAATTTTAAGTTTAATTGTCTCAGCCTTCAAAGAAGATGAAACTTAAACTTGCCTGATTTACAAATTGGCCTGCTTAATTGCAAGAAGCTCGCCGGAATCGATTTCACTGACCATCGTCTTACTCCCGTCGTAGAGCATCGCAAGACCGAGAGAAGAGAAAGAAAATAGAGAGAGAAGAGAAACAATTTGTTTTTTCAATATTTTACTCGGCATCCAATCGCAGCGTGCCACCTCACGTCTCTTCCCAGTACAAAAGCCTCTTGTTTAGGAGGCGGTTCTCTTAATAACCATCAATAAGGGGGTTATTGGTTTATGGATTTGTAAATCCACGTAGAATTTGTAAATCCTTATTATTTATAAAATCAAAATACATGGATTTTGAAATAACATGTTTTATCATTGGATTTGAATCCTTCTATTTTACTCTATCAAATCCTTTCAAATCCATTTAAAACATACTGCGGATTTTAAAATCCAAAAACAAATCACTAAACGAATAACATAGGATTTTAACTAGTATTTATAAATCATACAACCAATAACACAGGATTTTGATAGTTATTTTAAAATCAATGATTGAATAACATAGGATTTTTGTTTGGATTTCCAAATCCATCAAAATCAATGATCCAATAACCCCCCCTAAAACATTAAATTTTCATTAAAATTACCATGTATGAGGTTCTTAAAAATAAATTTTTTATTTAGTTATAAACATTGAATCCAACAGAAGAGAAAGCTAGCTAAAACAGATACATTGAATCAAATGATCTGTATTTGATGACAATTAGCATAAGCATGTCTTCGTGGCTGACAATGTGCAGATATTACTTTGTCTTGTATTGCTTCCTTGGATATTGTTTGGAGGTACAATAATTAGAGCTCTCTTTTCTGCAAGAACAAATAAACGATTGTTTTTAGCCTAAATGTTCTCTATTAGCAAGACACTATAGTCTACACAATGGAATCAAAGCACCAAAGGTGAGAAAAAACAAACATAAAGGCAAGTATAATTCCACTTACTCTTCCATGAATCTTCTCCTTCATACGAATATGCAATATCAAAGCCATTACTCAAACTATACTTACCACTTCAAGAACCTGCAACATGGAAAATGTCAATACCGGCCACTTAAGAATTCTTAAATCTTAATACATTGATAACTACCATTTAGAGACAATCAGAACTATAGGTTACTTATTGGTTTCTCAAGATCTCATCTGGTGACAGCTTAGCTTCCGTCCATCTCAGAGAATCATTACATGACCCTCATTCGAACTTCATAAACCATCAAACACAAAAACATAAAAACCGAAATGAAATGCCATTGATTTGTTTCAGCATTATTGCTCATATTTAAGCTATAAGAAACACATAAACAATGGACACAAAGTGTATACTCACGGATTCAAGCACACCAAATTTACTAAATTCCTTCATGATTTGTAAGAGAATTATCCAAATCTCTGCGACTACCTCTATATCTCCATGTTTCAGAACTAGAAGACATCGAAACTAAGCGGTTCCGATTTTGAGAACAAACACGTTGATTCTCCACAGGTGAATCTTTGCCTTTATGACCCAAATATACCCGATTTTCACCGTCGACAGTAGAGATGGTGATAACGGCGCCCGGACCTCGATAGATCTCCGATTATACTCAAAACTCCGACGAAATCAAAAGACGTTGAAATCACCTTTATCTGTGCCTTCTCTCGATAAAAACAAAAGAACAAAAAGCTATTCTGAGAGAGAGACAAACGCGAGAACCCTTTTTTTTCCTTTCTCTACAATAGCAAACCAATTTAAATGGGACACGTGTCTTTAAGAGTGTATAAACTCCTTCATTAAGCATCGCCCCTTCACATTTTATGATATATTGATTTATTTTTAATCAACTAAACCTTTAGAACCTGTATAATTTTTGTTAAGTACTTGCCTTTGGAGATGGCTTTACATCACAAATCTCTTGTTGTGAAAAGAAAATACATATTGTTTCAAGTTTCTTCTATCTACATATAGAGTCCATTAGATTAAGAAGTTCATTTTACAAGTGTGTTTACAGATAGAATCCATTAGCAATGGAGAAAGAACTGGAGAAGAAACAAAAGATGTACAGGTTAAAAAAGTCAACAAACACAGTTTATTTTATTTTCATGTTTTTTAAGAAGATTAAATTTACAGAGGAAAAAAAATGCCCGTTTGTAAACATTATCTAACAAAAGCCCAAATGAAGTCAGAGAGATACCAGCGCGTGTTTTCACTTTCAACAGACGTGTGAAGAGAGGAGAGAAAACAAGACCGTTTAGACCACGATCCTGCAAGAACAAAAAACACGATCCTCTGATCGTCGATGAGGATGCCAAGGCTTGAACTGCTACGATTAAATCTGATATATTCTAGAAATTTCCTCTACAGTATCTAAATGTAATTCTGCTTTTGAGTGAGGTCAATATATATCCTCTTGTTCTAAATTTGTTTTTTTTTTTGTATTAAATAAAACAAAAAAATCGTACAGTAGGAGAGTGGAGAAAGTTGATGCTTGTGTGCAAGGGCGGAGGCAAGGTAGGATTAGGGGTGTCAGTTGACCCCCATAAACTCTTGAATTTTAGTTAAATTTATATACACTTTTCAAATTAACCACAATAAATATACATTTTGACCCCTATAAATTTTCTTTTTAATGTTTTGACCCCCATAAAGATATTTTCTAGCTCCGCCACTCCTTGTGTGTGTGAGTAAATTAAAGGTCATCCCCACGACGCACAAAATAACACCATTTGGAGTAATATAAATAGAATACAACTAAGTTGAATGTTAAAAAGAAAAGAATAAAAAACTTAATTCTAATTATTTTCCCATCCAATCCATTAGTTTCTTGTTTTTCATAAATTTATAATTTGATATTTAGTTCAAATGTTGGAATCTTAGAAACGTTTTCAATCTAATATATGTAGTCTTTGTGACAAGCTAAAATATAATAGAGATGGCAAATATTCATATATGAATATAATATGCTTAGGCTTAGATTCATGAGTAGGTGCATTAGATTAGACATAGCTAAGGACATACAATTCACGCACCAAATTAAGTAACGTCATCAAATTAGTAAAAATTTAGCATGACGTCCATGAGATTAAACCACTCGTTGTCCTCTTGTGAAACCACTCACATTAGTAAATTTTGCATGATGTTTAGGACTATATGTATAGTATAGGCGTAGGCCAGTTTAAGTTCAACCAGCTACCTCCACATGCAAGAGTGATCAGATTTTCCGTTTATTTCTTCAAATTAATGAAATCGCATGCATGATATATATCCGATTCAGGATCTCAAAATGACTGCGGTTGATTAATTTGCTTACCTCTTGAGTCGGTCCGCCTTGTGAAAGTGAAACTCGGTCGAAATATTAGTCTAGTACATGCGTGTATGGTGATGAAGTAACGAGTCTGGAAATAACTTTTCGTTTGTTTGAAGAAACTGGGAGATGTCTGCATTGGTCGACAAAGAGTACGTTTGGAGATATTTGACGACATATATATATAGACAAATTGAGTCGTCGCTGGAAGTGAATCGGATGATGGCATCTTAATTCTTCTTATTTGGTGAAGTTGCTTCGCTTCAAATTGATATGCTATGTCGTGTGTGTGTGTTTGTGTGATGCAAGAAACGATAGTTTTTTTTTTTGGTTTAATTGTTTTTCGTTGTTTTTGGTTTAATTGTTTATTAATTATGACTACACTTATATTTTATTTTATTTTGGCATTTGAGGAAAACACTTATACTACATTTGGAAAAGGTAGAAAATATTTGATCTATTGTATATTGTATTGCTTATCATTTGGTAAGATTAAATGAAAAAGTTAGACCAAACGCATGGAGATAAGAGAATTATTTTGATAAAGTATTAACTGGTTTAAGTTAAAAATACAATACTGTATGTGTAAATGAAAATTAATAAAGAGTTTTTGGTAAAGTTTATATGCATGGCTACTACGAGTAGGAATCAACTTATGATGAAATATAAAATGTGAAAAAAAAAAAAAATTAAAACAATGGACAAATTAACGTGGGATGCAAGTGGTAAACCTTGACCATTGATGAGAAATATGAATAGTGACGTGGCGAGATCTGAAGCGTCCAAGGTCCAACTTTAATGTTGCAGATTCCAAAACTTATAGGACGTTCAGCTCAGCCAAAAGTTTATATATACACACTCTTCACATCCGCAGGAACTTATTAAAAAACCTGCAGATACATTTTCTAATTTCAAAAAAAGTACTTTCTCTAACTAACTTCTGGAAGGGAAAAACAAAAAATGAGTTCGTCCGTTGAGTAAGTTTATCACTGCTACTACCTATGATTCTTTGCTTATCTCCATCTCTTAAGATTTTGATTTTTTTTTTCCCCATTCATCTCATGTGTTTGTGTTGGTTCCGATCATCTTAGAGTTGAAGCAGGCATGAAGATCAACGACTCATCGTTGGGTGCTGAAGAAGCCATGAAGAAGATCGTTGAAGGACAGAAGAAAGGGAATGACGACTCGTCGTTGGGTGCTGAAGCAAAACAAGGCGACGATTTCAAGTAAGTTTCGCTAGCTATCATATGACGATTCTTCTGATTTTTTAGTTTTTGGTTTTATCTCACTGGATTCCTCTGGTTTTCGTTTGATTTGTGGTTCCCACCGTAGAGATGAAGAAGACGCCATGAAAATGGAAGTTGACGGAGCCTCGAGTGCTGAAGCAAAGGAAGAGATCAAGTAAGTACTATCTGATTCGTCTCAGTTTTCCTCGTTTTTATATGGATCGATCTCTTAGTTTTGGCGTTGGTTGGTTTAATTTAGAGATGACGAAGCCATGAAGAAGATCGTTGAAGGACAGAAGAAAGGGAATGACGACTCGTTGGGTGCTGAAGCAGAACAACGCGTTGATCTCATGTAAACTATCTATTATATGAGATTCCTCTGATTGAGTTTTGTAGTTTTCGTTTTTACATGGATTGATCCCTTATTTTTGGCGTTGGTTGGTTTAATTTAAGAGATTACGAAACCATTAAGAAAATCGTTGAAGGACAGGAAGGGGATGACGACTCATCGTTGGGTGCTGAAGCTGAAAAAGGGCACGGTTTCATGTAAGTTTCTCTATAGCTAATTCCTGACTCTTCTGATTTTCATTAGGTTTTGGTTTTATCTGACTGGATTCCTTGTTTCTTCTGTTTTGGTTCTCGTAGAGATGAAGAACCAGCCATGAAAATGACAGTTGGCAGAGACTTGAGTGCTGAAGCAGAGGAAGAGCTGAAGTAAGTACCATCTGATTCGTCTCTGTTTTCTTCGTTTTTTTCGTTGTGTACCTGACTCGTATTTCCGTTTATTTCCGCTAGAGGCAATGAAGAACAAACCACTAAAGAAGAAAACGTTGATAAAGGTAAATGGTGAATCCCTGGATCTAGGGATTAGATTTGGATTTTTTTTTTTTTAATCCATGGCTCCTCAGAATTTATTTATTATGCAGAGGCTGTCCACTATTTCGTTTTCCAACCATCCAATGAACTTCTGGCAAATGCTCGTGCCGTTCCCGTGCCAAGCAGGAAAAGAAGTAGTTGATAAATCTAGCTGCCCACGAGAGAGCCAAAGCTAGGAGAGGAATGCTTCAGCTTGAAAGGAATCTCCAAGGATGGAATGACTCGGCTGTGGCTAAAGTCAGTGAGGAGGAGGAAGACGAATTGGACAACGAGGGAGAAGGCAAAGGGGGAAGGGACGGTGGAGGTGAAGGCTCTGTCTGATGATGATTTGAGTTGCTTGAGCCGTTGTTATGGGTTGATGACTTCTTTTAAAGCTTTTATGTCCTCAGTACTGATGACTGATCCTTTTTTAACAAACACTTTTACATTTGGGAGTTTCGGGTGTTAAGTAAAACAAAATGATAGAAATTTCGATCGATTCGTCAAGCTTCAAATTTGATGGGTTTTTTTTTTAGTATCATTTCACGCTTCCTATTGAGGTTAATGATGTTTTGCAAGACGCCAAACTTTGCTGAAAGGAGCTTCCTTTAAACCTTCTCCGGGCACAGGTCGAAGAAAGTATTGAAATAGCTGAGCTGAGCAACGCTGGGGTTATAGCTTTGTCTGTATTCAAATGAGCAGAGCATCAAAAGGGTTTCAAACACTAGCTACAACGCATTGGTCGGATCTTAGGCAATTTAAACTTATTTGACGTTTAGTTAGCGACATGACGCAAACGAGGCTTTTGAGCAAATACACGTTAGCTCTAACGTCTAGAGCTTATAAGCTATAATTCAGTCCATAAGATGGAAGAATACGGCTTTAAAAATTGAATCTACAAAATCTAAGAAATGTTGGGGATGCACACAAGGTGTTCGATAAAAGGAATATGAAAAGGTCTGAGCCTGATAGGAAATACTAAGTCATATATTATTTTACTTTCAAGGTTGGGGGTTAAAAGTTGAATATTCTGAGGGTTAATGAGGTTTACTGAGAGAAGAAAAACCAAGGCTTTGAACTGGATGATGAAACTGATCGATCTAGTCATGTCATCGTGTTTTCCTTTGCTTGGGGTCGCTAATTAAAGCTTCCGGTAGGCAAGTGTCTCAAGGGAAATGATCTAAGTTCAAAGGAAAGCTGACTTACGTGTAATTCGTTTTTCCTTTAGGCCAAGAAGATTTTGAATAGTTTAATTAGTCTAGGGAAAATGAAGAAACATAGCACATATGCATGTATGTTGTCTGCTTAAAAGCCTCGAGGGGGTTGCTAAACGTTACGAGGATAATCATGAAATATCCTTTGCTATTTTCCTGCATCAAACAGGCACTAGCTAACCAATAACTCTTATATATATAAGCAATTGTCCTCGAAACCAAGAGAAATTGTCGTTACTTCAGGCCTCTAGGCCTCTCTCTCATTTGCTCAGAGGTGCTTATAAGTTCTAATACAGAAGGTGGTAGAATGGCGAGGACAAAGTTGTGTCTATGCGATTGGGGGGGTGGTGGGGTGGTGGTTATTGAATATGTGGCTGAGCTAACGTGGCATGAGGCCATGAAGCTGTTTTATGTAGGAGAGTTAACTAGGTTGCTCATCGTTATTTTCATAGGCTAGCGTTTGATTTTTGATTGAACTGTACTCAAAACTAAGAATAAATCGTTTCTCCAAATGAAAGATTGACCAGTGACAGACAAATAAAAAGATTTATTTGGATAATAACATTAACAGTAGCAGAAACAACAGATACCTTCGCTATCACCAAAATATACCATCATATACATTATTGTTACCAACTGATACCTTTTTGGTTTATTTGGTATAATTAATAATGAAAAGTTGCAAAGTTTCTTTATAATTAAAAAAAATTAGTTACCAAAAATCAAACCGATTAACCGTCTGTTTTGGGTCAACAAAAATCAAATGTTGGACAACAACTAACCTGCAGTACAATTTGGGTAAATATATTTTTCATATGATAAATTATGATTTATAATGTTTCATATGATAAGGTGACCCATTCGATCCCAAAGTAGCATATATGAAACACAAACGCGCGCGACTAATGGAAGTGGATTTGTGGATTGACCAACATATTTAGTTAAACGCTTTCAAAATTATTGTTTAAAAAGTTTTTTAAAACACATAATAATTTATGTGCAAAATTAATATTATATATTATTATTTTATAAATATTATAATTTAACCCGCGTAACCTGTGAGTCGGTGAGGTAATGTATGTTTGTTAAATATTGAGAATTTGAGATCATTAGTTGACTAATTTTCTTATTGGAGAATTATGTATTAAATAAAATAACTAATGATTCAAATCTATATATATAATAGGAGAGTTCTCTCTCCATCTAAGCTATCCACATCACCATTCACTTCATCAATTTTTTTTAAAAAATTAAGTATATTTTAAAAGTTTATTTAGTATATATTTATGTACTCATAATTAATAAAACATTTAATTAAATAAAAACTAATTAACCTTAATAAATGAAATTTAAAAATCCTAAAAGAAACATTGTTAAAATGTTATAGTAATATAATTTGTAGCAATTTTTTTTTTTAAAATAATCTTACTTCCAATGATTTAATGTGTTAATGAGATTTATAATGGAAGAAAAAAATGTATGGTAGCGTAAAAAACAATATCTGCCTATATATAAAACTTATAAACCAGAAAAATTTGAAGTGAAATACCCATTATATTTACACCAAAGTTTTTAATTGAAATAAAATTAAATACATCAATTTTAGATCATTAACTGGGTATGGATAATAAATAAGATATATCTGCAACAAATTATATCATTTCCATATTTAATTTTGATTTTCCTAAAATATCTCTACCTAAGTTAATCAAATATATTATTATTACTATTAATCTCCTTTCACCTCTATGTGATCTTATTTATATTTTATTTTATCTTTTTACATTAAACATATGTATTAAAAAATAGATTTTTTCCGCATATGTTGCAATTTGATTTTTTTTTGTAGAGAAACAAAATGAATATATCCCAACAAATGTATATTACTCAATCTATAAAACAAAAAGATGGTATGTACAACGTCCCACATCGGCTAGAAAAATTTAAACTAATATGCTTCCAACTACGAATGAGCAGGAAGTTTGATTTCTCAATCATCCGAAATTTAAGAGCTTTATTCGGTTTAATCTGGTTCTTTATTTAAGCAAATTAAAACTTTTAAAAACTTTAAAAATATTATAATATTAATTTTTTTTTTAAAATGAAAATATTATAACTTTTAAAATAAGCTTTTAAAAAATTTCAAAATATTACAATTTTTAAACTTTAAAATTTTTAAAAATTATAAACATTAAAAATTCAAAAATATATATAAAAGAACATTATAACGTAACTGACGAATACAGAAAACTCAAATATAAATATATCTTATCAATATATTATGTTTTATTGTAAATCAAAAGTCTTAACAATAGCTCAAAATTTTTTCTTTTTGCAATTATATTTTCCACTATTAAAGTTCTCTCTAAACATATTTCTTTTAAAATATATATATATATATATATATATATATATATTCAATTACACAAAGATATACAAACAAGAAATATACATGTCAAATTCAAAAACATGTAATTAATGCTTTTTAAACTCAAACCAGATTATGAACCAGATTACCTTCCGGGTCATCATATCACTATTAACCTGGTTCAACCACGGTCAACTGATTAAAAGTTATATATATATATATTTATATAGATTATGCAGTTTTATTAAAATAAAAAAATAAAACGTCATCTGTGCGGGATATCCTCTAGTATTTTTTTTTTAATTTGATGATATAATAAATATGTTGTATATTTCTGCACATTTTATGCTACATAGAATTTGATTAATAGCTTATTTCCTAATCTAACATATTTTATTATTTTTTTTCCTAAAGCATCATCTTTCTTTTTCTTAAATATATAATGATTATTTATTACATTTCATTAATTATTAATTACTGTTTTTCAAAAATATCTGAAAATATATAATTAATATTAAATATGTTTACATATGTTTAACTTCGAATTTAATTGTCCACTTTTTATGGTAACAAACTTAATATGATTTTCATAAGTATAGATAATTCATAATTTTGGTTTTTATTTTTAATTTGTTTAAATATATTTTTTTGGCTGTCTTTACATTTGTTTGGCAACAGGTTTGCAGTCACATTTTTCTAATATTTTTTTCTTAAGTCTGTTTGGTAACAAAGATTAGTGCTCCCCTTTTAATAGTATAGACTATGTAGTAACCCGTGCCAAGGCACGGGCAATTCGGTTTCTGAAAATATATTGTTTCTAGTTTCTATTTTGAATATTTTGTTTGAAGGGGTAGAACAAGTTAATACGAAATAAAACAAGATCAAACGTAAAATCAAACGGTCCAACAAAAAATAAAACATGGTTCATTTTGTTACAATCACACGGTACAACGAACACTGGCACGGTCCAACGAACACTCGCACGGTCGAATGAACGCTATAAAAAAATAGGCATAATAAGTTTATATAACTTTATTTCTCGAATTATGTTTGAAATTTGAAAAATAGTTTTAATAATTTTTTATTTCTCGAATTATGTTTTAAATTTGAAAAATAGTTTTAATATTTTTTTAATTTCTCCAATTACCCGTTCCTCTCTCGTATCCGTTCTTTCCTACGAGATTATGTTTTTTATCATAAATAACACAATTTACATCTTATCATAAATTACTTTTACGAACAATTTCTCTGATTTGGTCTTTTTACCCTCTCCATGAACTTCTCATCGTCTTCGTTTTAAACTTGGATCATCATCATCTTTTGGTTATGAATAATCAGAATCAGAATCTTCACTTTGAATTATCCTATGAAGGGCCTTATTAGAACTTTTCTTTGGTTGGTCACTACTGTCCTTCCCATTCATTTTAGAATCCAAAATACCATAATTAACTGCTGGAGGAGGAGCACTATTGCTAAGCTTCTCAACCTTAGGTAATACCATAGTATTCATAAAAGCATCTAATGGATCAATCTCATCTTCATCTGCAGATCTGTCACCTCCATTCTCAAGGACAGTAGTAGCTGTCTCATTCTCCAAGTCTACCATCTTCTCATCTCCACCACTTTCAGGTTTACTCTCCCCATCAACATTCATTTATGTTTCTGATTTTTCCTCCTGATGGCCTTCTTCATCATCAGATTCTCCTTACCATCCCCATCACCCATAGTTTCATTTTCAGCTTCCTCCTGCTTCCTCTTCAATTCTTGCCACTCATGGACTTTTCTCCTCCGTTTTTCCACATCCTCATCCATCTTCTTCTGCTCATCCTCTAGTTCTTCTTCTCGGGTTTTCTTCTCTTTCTTTTCACCATCCTCCTCGACACTCTTTCTCCTTGGACTATCTCCATTGCCATCGGCATGCCTGCTAGACCTACCAACACTCTTTTCACGCTCTTTCTCCTTCCGGTCACCGCTCTCTTTTCTTCTACGTTTCAAGTCACGCTTGACATCATCATCACTCTCTTCATTGCCAAGCTCCCGTGACCTCCCCCTTTCTCGGTTCCTCCTACTACCCCTTTCTTTCCATCCTTCCATCTTCCCTTTTCCGCCTTTCCCTTTCTTTAACTCTCTCCTTCGCCCTCTCTTCTCGTTCCCGTTCTCTTCTCTCTCTATCTAAATTTTAAATTCTATGTTCACGCATTCTACCTAGTATTTGATATTTAAAATTTGGAATTAAATTTATCTATCCAAATATTCTGAACTCTTGACCCATTACATAATTTTTTCTTTCATATATTCAATCAAAAATAGTTAAAAGAATGTTTTTAATTTAACGAATTAACATGTTTCTGTCTTCTACCTAGTATTTAATGTCTTGTTTTTCAAACTGAAAAGTTGATATTTAGTTAGCTCTCTAAATACTACTTTCCCGTATTTTACTCATTATTTGATATATGAAAATTAGAAGTAAAATTTTCTATTCAAATTTTATGATCTCGTCTCGTTAATTAAAATTATTGTCTCATATTTTTTAAAAACTTTTGTTTAATAATAATTTTTATTTTCATAATTACTCGTCCATGTCTTCTACCCGCTTCTTATTCCAATGAATCCTCATAATATTAATTACTCGTCCATGTCTTCTACCCGTTTTCTTCTCTTTCATTTCACTATCCTCCTCGATACTCTTTCTCCTTGGACTATCTCCATTGCCATCTGCATGCCTGCTAGACCTACCAACACTCTTTTCATGCTCTTTCTTCTTCTGGTCACCTCTCTCTTTTCTTCTACGTTTCAAGTCACGCTTGACTTCATCATCACTCTCTCCATTGCTAAGCTCCCGTGATCTCCCCCTTTCCCGGTTCCTCATACTACTCCTTTCTTTCTCACGTTCTCTCCTATCCATCCTTCCATCTTCCCTTTCCCGCCTTTCCCTTTGTTTAACTCTCTCTTTCTCCCGCTCTTCTCGTTCCCGTTCCCTTCTCTCTCTTTATCTAAATTTTAAATTTTATGTTCACGCATTTTACCTAGTATTTGATATTTAAAATTTGGAAATGAATTTATCTATCCAAATATTCTGAACTCTTGACCTATTACATAAAGTTTCTTTCATATATTCAATCAAAAATAGTTTGAAAAATGTTTTTAATTTTATGAATTAACATGTTTTTGTCTCGTATCTAGTATTTAATGTCTTGTTTTTCAAACGAACAGAAAAGTTGATATTTAGTTTAGCTCTCTAAATACTACTTTCCCGTATTTTACTCGTTATTTGATCTATGAAAATTAGAATTATAATTTTCTATCCAAATTTTATGGTCTCGTCTCGTTTCATATTTTTTAAAAAGGTATTATCGGCGGAATAGGTCCTCACGGTTTAAAAGTTACGGCGTTCCGTACGTATTAGCGTCTTTGGAATCGAAAATAATAAAGAATAAACTACAACATAACATTTCCGGGGACGCATCCATCTTAATACGATTACTTTGTAGTTTTTTCAAAAAAATAAAAATAATCGAACAACCTCAATAGAGAAACAAGTTGAATTATAATGGTTCTAACTGTTTAAACCAAAAATGAGAAGTTATAAGAAAAAAATAAAAAATAAAATGGGATGCAACACGAGAACTTCCCGGGAGGTCACCAATCCTAGTACTACTCTCGCCCAAACACGCTTAACTGCGGAGTTTTGATGGGATCCGGTGTGATTACTCGAGTATTTAACCCGATACCTTAACCGAAGTAAAGTATATGCGGGATCGATCACAGGGAGCAAGGCTACACTAAAGACTTGCGAGACTTGTTCGTAGCTAAAGCGGAAAAGGATTTTTGTTTGGTTTTTTAGTTTGTAAATAAAAACGCAAATAAGAGAGAGATTTAAACTTATGAATTAAAGCATTGGGCATCAGGGTATTTTCAGAGAATCAATGAATAACAAATAGAAGAAATAAGGAATTCAAACATGAAGAACCGTTCTCAAACATGAACACAAGATTAGACTAACTCTCTCTCAAGACATTAATCACTAAATTTGACTATTCAATTACTAAACTCTCATTAGTAATTTCTTAACCAAATTCGCATTATCAATCAAGTTCATTATGTTCACAAGGCATTCTAACATCAACTCTCGCAGGTTAGAAATACAATGCTCAATTTACATAGATTAGAATAAGAAAAAGGTTTAGAAATCTTCTCCAAATTGTCAAAGAGGAATCAATCTCTATCCTTGATGTTGCTTACAAGTCAAAACTCAGAAAACTGCTGTAAAGAAAGCGTAGAATGAAAAACAGGTCCTTTTTAGGTTTTAATCCCGATTTCAGAAGAAAATATAAATAAATTCTGGTTAAGGAAACCGAATTTGGAAGGGACCGATCGGTCTGAAAGATGGACCGATCGGTCGTTTGGCTTCAGGTTTTGTCCGGGAAAATGGATCGATCGGTCCAATAAGAGGACCGATCAATCTCTTTGTTCTGAGCGCCGGGTAAATGGATCGATCGATCCAATGTGGGGACCGATCGATCCTTTTGCTCCTGGAATGTGCCGTCCGTTTGGACCGATCGGTCTGGTGATGGACCGATCGGTCCATGCTCTGCATCAGCTAAAGTTTTCCACTTCCTTGCCCGAAACTGGTCCAAAATGCGCCAATTCTGCTCCAACTGCTTAGCTCCTGCTCAAGACTCAAAACACGACTCGAAAGACACGAAAGACGGACTAAAACACGACAAACGACTCAAAATGGACATAAAAGAAAGGGTGAAAGACTCTAAAAACACTGTATATCAACTCCCCCCGACTTAGATTCTTGCTTGCCCTCAAGCAAAACAAAAATCTTAACCAAGAGAAGAGGTTTGAAAACGCGAGAACTCACATATTCTTTTGGGATCATGCTCTTAATCAGTTGCCTGCAAACCACTATCACAAAGTTCATATCAAACCGTACAATAATGTACTTCACCATGACATCATGAGACCCCTAAATCACAAAGAACTTCAGAATCAGATAACTCAACCTTTTAACATTCATTAGCAGTTTCGTGCATTCTCACAAAGGGGATATCGAACACATTATGGTCTAGGTGTGAAGGCTGTTTAGGTGATGTGGTGGACTCTCACTAGAGCTATGAGCCTGGCCTGGCTCCCTCCTGCTTCTGCTGAGACGGTCGTCTGCAGGACGTGCAGCTGTACCACTCGGGCCAGTAGTATCCTGACTATGCTTGCGGCGGTTCTTCTATCCAATGGCTAGCCCAGGTGTGGTCTGAGCTGCTGCGGCTTCTTCTTCTGCGTCTGCTGAGCTCTGATCTCCTGAAGCCCCAGAACCGTCATCCTCTGTATCCTCTCCCTGTGTATGTGAACCAGAAGCACAAGAACAGGGTCTAATCTTCATCATCGCTCTCCACATCCGGCGCATCATAGAGTTGTTAGTCTTCTGAGACTCAACAACCCGCTGCAACTGTGCAGACATATCTCCAGGTGGAGGCGTAGGCTGTAGCCGGTATCGTCCAGGACTGTGAGGGAGGAGCCTGTGAAGCTGAGGAGAATACTCCTGTGAGGTATCCTCCACGTCGATCTCATCATCACTAGCCACTGCTGCCTGTGCAGGCTGCAAAACTCGTGTAGATCCTCTGCGTCGAGTAGGTACGGGAGCAGTCTGCTGAAAAGGGTTGGGCGTCAAATGTTCAGGGCCAGGGAGAAACACCAAATTCTCTCTCGAGAGAAGCACAATGATAGCTGGACTGGGGAGGCTACAGTACAATGGTAGTCCCTGAAGGTCCCAAAACTTGTAAACGTATCTCTTGACCAAAATACGACAATGTATCAAGTAGTCTATATCCACTTGCACCATATTCTCATTCACTTCTGCGGTAGACAAATCAATACCACAATGGATGAACAAAGGAGTGAGGAAGCTACCAATGAACAGATGCTTTGGAGGGTTGAGCTTCACTTTCACAAACATCTCGCACAGAATGGCTGCATAATTCGCTGTAAGCTCAATGGGGACGTTGTATTCTTCCAACAGATGTCTAACTCCATGAAATAGCATCCATAGCTCATCATCCCGAACGGAGCCTGACTCAGCCTTGAAGAAAAAGACGTTGCTGATGATCTTGACACAAATGCGGAGAACCGGATTGCGGATGGCTGTAATCTTTGCACCCCTGGACGTGTACTGCCCTTGACCAATCAAACCCCAGAAATCACTTGAGTCTTGTCGAGGAAAGCGTGTGAAACGAACATCATCCCCCTTGGGAAAGTCATAGACCTCACAAAACTCAAAGAGTGACATAGAAAAGTGCTTCTTGTTTAAGAAGAATGTGAGCGTTCCCTCACTCGCCACTGGGTCTTGAGGATCACTGTAACGAAGACGACATGTGGCTAAGAACTCCTTCACTAATTTGGGGTATGTGAAGTGTTCCATGCTCCAAACCTTCCCAAGGCCTAGGGTCTGAAACAATGTCTCTGCATCTTCAAGTAAGCCAAGGTGGCTCAAACCGTCTCGACAACCAAATCTAGTGGGATGAACCTCGACCGAGCTCAGGGCAGCCAAACAATTAGTATCAATGGAATCCCATTTCTTCGTGATAGGCCGAGTATTCGGATTTACACTCGTGGTGGTACGTTGTCCTCGGCTTGATCCAGCAGCATCCCGTGTTCTCCCCATTACCTACAACACATGAGAGTTGGCATCATGAACCAATTTGCAACTTGCAATCCAAAAATTAAACACAATTAAGCTCAAAATCCCAATTAGTTCATCAATTAAGCTTAAAAACTCAATTAATCTAACAATTAAGCACAATTGGGAATATGATAATGCAAGAGTGAACTAGTGTTACTTAGTTCTAAACATAGCACAAGAATCCAGCCACAAATCCATGAAAATCGAATTTCTCATCAATTTTAAGTTCATACACGATTTTACACAAAAGTCAAAAAAATCAAACTCCCAAATTTTCAATAATTTAGCAATTCAGCACCATAATCAAGCTTCCCAACCTAGTAGAGACTAGAATCCAACAGAATTTCATTATTCAACACAAAGAAACTAGAAATTTGGAGTTTTAGAGGCAAACCATGTAAAATTCGGACTGTAAATAGGGAATTTCGAACTCATGCCTTTGTAGATCGACCAAAACACCACCACCAACAGAAAGAGGGCAAAAAATCGAGTGGTTTAGAGCCAAAAATCGTCCAAATCCGTTAAGAATCGAGAGAGTTATGAAGATTTCAATTTTGGGTTCAAAGTGTTCTTCAAGAGGAAGAAGAAGACCAAAATCGAAATTCTAATGTGATATAACATGCTTCATACTACATGCATTCTTGTGCCATTGTCATCATGTGCAAAAACTACGGAGTATACAGACCGACATAGCTTTCCTTTAATTAGGATTGTAATTGTAGTTGTTTGGGATGATTGACATTGAGTTCTTGTGGTTATATTGTCATATTTATGAGCATGTGCTGTGAGCGATCAAGATTGAGTTTTGTTGATGCAGTTTGTGAGACGAGAACCGGTTCCACTCCCCCGTTAAAAAAAATCGAGTGGTTTAGAGCCAAAAATCGTCCAAATCCGTTAAGAATCGAGAGAGTTATGAAGATTTCAATTTTGGGTTCAAAGTGTTCTTCAAGAGGAAGAAGAAGACCAAAATCGAAATTCTAATGTGATATAACTCCTGAATTCTCGAGTTTTAAGGGTTTTTACAGGTTTAGATCGGTTTAGTTTTAAAAACATTTGGTTCAACCTCAATTTTTCACGATTTTGGTTAGAAAACTAACCTGGGACCGATCGGTCCGACAAAACGACCGATCGGTCCGTTTCCCTCTGGTCTGGCACGATGCACGCGATCGATCGATCCATGCACGGACCGATCGATCCCACTCTACGGAGTTTGAAGCGATGAACGATCGATCGATCTGATGAAACGACCGATCGGTCGCCTGCTGCCGGGTTTTTCAGAACCAAATGGACCGATCGATCCATAGAAGGACCGATCGGTCGGCTGCTGTCGGGTTTTTCAGAACCAAAAGGATCGATCGATCCTTAGAAGGACTGATCGATCTTCTTTTCCTGCACATAGAAAACTAAAAAGCAGCATGAAACAGCATGGTTTGATCGGCCTTGGACCGATCAAACCGTCACTCCCAGCAGAGTGGAATCAAAGCAAAAAGATGGAAAAATAAGTTTGAAAACAATAAAACCAAAATATATACAAGATACCTGGTGGGTTGCCTCCCACAAAGCGCTTGTTTAAGGTCTTCAGCTTGACCGTAATGAGCTCTTAAGCTTGATCGGGATCTATAAGAGGAACCGTAGTGACCTCTTTAGAATTGGACTCCGCAAGGTACGGTTTCAGTCTCTGTCCATTTGCAGCAAATGGTTCACCGTCATTACTCAAAAGCACCACATAACCATTTGACCTCACTTCCTTAACGACGAAAGGACCGGACCATCTTGAACGAAGTTTTCCGGGGAATAGCTTAAGCCTAGAGTTGAATAGGAGCACCTTATCACCTTCAGTGAACTTCTTCAAGATTATCTTCTTGTCATGAAGAGCTTTGGTTCGTTCTTTGTAGATGCGAGAGCTCTCATAAGCATTCAAACGAATCTCATCTAACTCATTAAGCTGAACCAAACGTCGCTCTGCTGCAGGCTTAATGTCGAAGTTCATCAATTTTGTTGCCCACAAAGCTTTGTACTCCAACTCTACCGGTAAATGACATGACTTCCCATAGATGAGGTTGAACGGTGTAGCTCCAATGGGAGTTTTGAAGGCGGTTCTATATGCCCAAAGAGCATCATCGAGCTTTGCAGCCCAATCTTTTCTGGATTTACCCACCGTCTTCTCCAGAATCCCCTTAATCTCCCGGTTAGAGAGTTCCACTTGGCCGCATGTTTGAGGGTGATAAGGCGTGGCAACCTTGTGCTTAACACCATGCTTCACCAACAAGTTTGCAAAAACTTTATTGATGAAATGTTTTCCTCCATCACTAATCACCACTCTTGGAACCCCGAATCGTGGAAAGATGATCTTCTTAAACATTTTAAGCACCACTGTAGCATCATTCTTTGGACTGGCTATGGCTTCAACCCATTTAAAAAACATAATCTACAGCAACCAAGATATACTCATTCCCATAGGATGATGGAAAAGGACCCATGAAGTCAATTCCCCACACGTCAAACACCTCCACTTCGAGAATGAAATTTTGAGGCATTTCATTTCTCTTGCTGATATTACCCTTGCGCTGGCAAGCATCACACCTTGCAACAAACCCATGAGCATCTCTGAACAAAGTAGGCCACCAAAAACCAGCTTGGAGAACCTTAGTGGCAGTCTTGAAGGATACAAATTGACCTGCATAATTTGAGGCGTGACAATGGTGAAGGATGCCATCGACTTCACTCTCTGGAATGCATCTTCTAAAAAGGTTGTCAGCACCCTTCTTATAGAGATAAGGCTCGTCCCAGTATTAATTTCGAACATCTCTCAAAAACTTTTTCTTTTTAAAACCGGTGAATTCAGGAGGTGGAACATCACAAGACAAGTAATTAGCAAAATCAGCATACCATGGAAAATTACTCTCTCCAGTGTGCAGTGTCATGAGCTCAAGAGCGTTTGTGTGTGCTCTCTCCACTTCAGCAATGTAAGAGTCTTCAATTGATGC
This sequence comes from Capsella bursa-pastoris, assembly GCA_036452645.1. NCBI lineage: Eukaryota > Viridiplantae > Streptophyta > Magnoliopsida > Brassicales > Brassicaceae > Capsella > Capsella bursa-pastoris. The sequence continues at coordinate 12,375,440 of CP144195.1, read as the reverse complement.
TAGCTCTTCTCCTGGAAGGGTATCTCTCATAGGGATCTCGTCCCCAACTCTCAGTCTTGACAAGTTATCAGCTACCCCGTTCTCAATACCTTTCTTGTCTTTGATCTCCAAGTCAAACTCCTGCAGCAGGAATATCCATCTCAATAATCTCGGCTTGGCATCTTTATTAGACAATAAGTATCTCAAAGCAACATGATCTGTGTGAACAATGACTTTAGACCCAACCAGAGATGATCTAAACTTCTCAAAAGCAAATACAATTGCAAGGAGCTCCTTCTCTGTGGTGGCATAATTTACTTGTGCTCCATCAAGAGTGCGACTAGCGTAGTAAATAGCATGCAGCTTCTTATCTTTTCGCTGTCCCAAAACAGCACCCACAGCATAGTCACTGGCATCACACATCACCTCAAAAGGCAGCTCCCAATCTGGTGGTTGCACAATAGGAACACTCACCAAAGACTCTTTAATAGTTTTGAATGCCTGCAGACAGCTCTCATTGAACTCAAACTTCTGTTCCTTGCACAACAACTGCGTGAGAGGTCTAGCAATCTTGGAAAAATCTTTGATGAACCTCCTGTAGAACCCAGCATGACCCAGAAAGCTCCTGACTCCTTTCACATAATTCGGTGGCTGCATACTCATCATGACTTCAATCTTAGCTCTGTCAACCTCAATACCCTTTTCTGAAATCCTGTGCCCAAGTACAATGCCATCCCGCACCATGAAATGACACTTCTCCCAGTTTAAGACCAAGTGTTTGTCCTCGCAACGCTGAAGTACCCTGCATAGATTAGACAAACAAGCAGCAAAAGACGTACCATGCACAGAAAAATCATCCATAAAAACCTCCATAAAATCCTCAATCATATCACTAAAGATAGACATCATGCAACGCTGAAAAGTAGCAGGGGCATTACATAATCCAAAAGGCATTCTACGATAAGCAAAAGTACCATAAGGACAAGTAAATGTGGTTTTCTCTTGATCATCGGGATGGATCGGGATTTGAAAGAATCCCGAATACCCGTCAAGAAAGCAGTAATATGGATGGTTTGACAGTCTTTCAAGCATTTGATCAATAAAGGGTAGTGGAAAATGGTCTTTACGGGTTGCAGAGTTAAGTTTTCGATAATCAATGCACATACGGTGCCCTGTGACAGTTCTTGTTGGTATTAGTTCATTCTTTTCATTTTTAATCACAGTGACACCGCCTTTCTTAGGCACAACATGGACCGGGCTCACCCAAGTACTATCAGAGATAGGATAGATGACACCCGCATCTAGAAGTTTCATTATCTCTTTCTTTACAACATCTCTGAGATTCGGGTTTAACCGTCTCTGATGTTCTACAGAAGTCATTGATTCATCTTCTAGATATATCCTGTGCATACATAGAGTGGGAGAGATGCATGTGATATCATCAAGAGAATAACCCAAGGCTTTTCTATACTTTCTCAATTCACACAACAGCAAGGCACTCTCCACATTGTTCAACTCAGCATTAATTATCACAGGGTAAGAGGAATTAGGACCAAGAAACGCGTACCTTAGCCCAACAGGAAGTGGTTTGAGTTCCACTTTTGGAGCTTTCAGCTCGCTCCAATCATCGCAGGGTTTTCCTGTTGGGTCTACTGCAACGTTCTCTCCCTTAGTTATCTCAAGCTCCGAAATTTCCACCTCTTTACTCATTGGTGGCGCAGAATCCAGCAACTTAGCAAACCCGGTAGTTGCTTCACCAAGATAACCAAACTGATCCGCTTTCTTAACCATGGCAATCTGAAGAGGATCATCCATACTCAACTCCTCAAGGAGCTCATCAGCTAGCTCATCCATTATATCAACCCAGAATGTTTGCCCTTCGATGGTGGGTTTAGACATCACTCTCTCCATGTTAAACTCTTGGACAAAATCACCAATATGAAGTTTAATCTTGCTCTTCCTCACATCTATCAAGGCTCCAACTGTGTTTAGGAATGGTCTACCAAGAATGAGTGGGTCGCTTGGCTCCTCATCAAGCTCAATGATGACAAAATCAGTTGGAATATAGAAATTTCCAACCCGTACATGCACATCCTTAGTCACTCCAACAGGAAAACGCACAGATCGATCAGTAAGTATCAAAGAGATTTTAGTTGGGGTGCAATTAGTGATCCCCAATCTTTTTGAAACCGAGAATGGCATCAAACTCACTCTGCTCCCAAATCACAGAGACATCTATCAAAAGTGTGTTCTCCAATCCTACCAGGCAACAAAAAACTGCCAGGATCTTCCATCTTCTTAGGCACAATATTCTGGAGAATAGCACTACACTCATGACTAATCAACACAGCTCCTTCTTCAAGAGTCTTCTTATTAGTCAGAATGTCTTTTAAATGTTTCATGTAGGTAGGAACATTCATAACCAACTCAAGGAATGGAAGCTTAACTTGAAGCTCCTTCATAATCTCGTCAAACCGAGCATACTCTTTTTCTCTCTGAATCTTCCTCAAGCGGCCTGGGAAAGGCAACTTAGGCACATAAGGGGGTGTTGCAGCTTTTTCAGTCTCTCTTTTCTCTGGAACCTCCTTCTCAGCTTCTACCTCTTCAACTAGTGGTTCAACAACAGACTTCTCCCCAGTATTATCCTTTTCTGAGTCATCAGAGATGGCTTTCGCCCTCTCCTTCTCCAGCATTGGATTGAGCTGTTTAACACTCCTCAGTGAGATGGCTTGGACATACTCCTTACTACCGTTGTAGTCTTTCGGGTTCGCTACTGGTTTACCAAGAAGAACTCCCATTGGCCTTGTAGAAGCAGATGCAGTCTGGGCTACTTGATTCTCAAGCATCTTAACATGTGAAGCTAGTGACTCAAATTTTCCATGAAGATCATTGTACATGCTATCAACTTTGACATTGATATCAGCTGCATTCTTTTTCTGCCCCTCAAGAATCTGTTGCATCATCTGTTTCATCTCGTTATCTCCTGAAGAGGTGTTTCCAGGTGCTTGGTAACCTCCCTGGAAGTTAGAGAACTGGGGTTTCTGCTGAAAACCACTTTGTCCAGCGACATGTGGTTTTGGTACAAACACCTTGTTGCTGAAATTTCCATTCCCTGATGGAAAAGTCTTAGGCTGAAACTGCTGACCCTGAGATCCCATCTGCGCTGGATATACTTGATCATGCGGATTCTCCACATTAGTGCTTCTATAAGAGAGGTTAGGATGACTCATGTAGTTATGATTGAACCCCTTATTCTGATAGTTACCCTGAAAGTTATTGACGTAGTTCAACTCAGCCTGAAAATCTTCTGAACCATCTCCACTGAACTCTTGGTATGCTTGAGCTTCACCACTATCATCACAGTAGTTAACAATTCTCTGATCTCTCTTAAGAAGTTGCTCAACCTTGGCTGTCAACTCAGCAATCTGTTTTGATTCACCTCCACCGCCTCTCTGCGACCTGTCATAATCAATATCCTGGCTGGTGTTGCTACCTGCAAGATTCTCAATCAACAACTCAGCTTCTGTATCAGACTTGGTCATAAAGTTACCACCACTACCAGTATCTAGTGCCATCCTGTAAACTTTATCACATCCTCTGTAGAACGTGTTGATAAGCGTGGCATGTGGGAAACCGTGATGAGGACACTCCCGGTAGTAGTCTTTAAACCTCTCCCTAGCATCATGGAAAGACTCTGTACCACCTTGCTGAAAGGTAGTGATCTTATTCCTCAGAAGAGCTGTCCTGGATTGGGTGAAGTACTGTGTTAAGAAAACAGCTTTGTAGTCCTCCCAACTTCGCAGATTATCAAAATTCAACGACCTGAACCAACGGTGAGCCTTGTCAACCAAAGAGAAGATGAACAGCCTGCACTTGATAGCATCATCCGGCACCCCATTCATCTTTATTGTGCTGCATACATCCTCAAAGTTATCCAAATGGTAGACTGGATTCTCTGAGGCGAGACCGTGGAACTGATTCTGCTTCACTAGAGACACCAACCCGGTTTTGATCTCAAAATCATTCCTGGGAATAGGAGGATACTGAAATCTGTCCCGGTAATGTTCAGCATTAGGGGTATCATGATCTCTCAGCGTTTGCCGGACAGGTATAGGTCTTTGGTTCTGTGCTGCTAAACGTGCAGCTTCAGCTTGTGCAGCAGCCTGCACAGCAGCTTGTGCATCAGCAGCGTTCCCAGCAAGAGGTATCCGAGGAAGTTCTTGAAACCGATTATGTTGACCATCTTCAGCCATTTCAACAACTCTTGCTTGTGCTTGCTTTTTCTTTCTGTTTGCTCTCTCAAACTTTCCAATATCAGCTTGATATTCTGCGAGATGTGATGAGCCTTCACTACGGGTCATACACCTGAAAGCACCACAGAGAGAAAGAAAATGATAATTAGTAACTGTAAAAAAAATGATGTAGACTAAAAACTAATCCTAAGTCTTTAAGTAACGCAATTGCTCCCCGGCAGCGGCGCCAACTTGATTACTCGAGTATTTAACCCGATAACTTAACCGAAGTAAAGTATATGCGGGATCGATCACAGGGAGCAAGGGTACACTAAAGACTTGCGAGACTCGTTCGTAGCTAAAGCGGAAAAGGAATTTTTGTTTGGTTTTTCAGTTTGTAAATAAAAACGCAAATAGAAGAGAGATTTAAACTTATGAATTAAAGCATTGGGCATCAGGGTATTTTCAGAGAATCAATGAATAACAAATAGAAGCAATAAGGAATTCAAACATGAAGAACCGTTCTCAAACATGAACACAAGATTAGACTCTCTCTCAAGACATTAATCACTAAATTTGACTATTCAATTACTAAACTCTCATTTGTAATTTCCTAACCAAATTCGCATTATCAATCAAGTTCATTATGTTCACAAGGCATTCTAACATCAACTCTCGCAGGTTAGAAATACAATGCTCAATTTACATTCATTCAGGCATTTTATCGAACATCTCTGAAACAAATAAAAGCCTAAGTTCTAAAACAGGGTGATCAATCCTATTCTAGCATTGAGAACATGTAAATTGAAGAACCTAAAGATTAAGAATTCCCTAAGACATCTAATCTATCAAATCATTGAATTCCCCTACTTGAAACCCTAAAACCCAATTAGGAGACTACTCAGACATAGCAATTGAAACTAAACAAACAGATATGAAAGAAAACATGATTCAATAGATTAGAATAAGAAAAAGGTTTAGAAATCTTCTCCAAATTGTCAAAGAGGAATCAATCTCTATCCTTGATGTTGCTTACAAGTCAAAACTCAGAAAACTGCTGTAAAGAAAAGCGTAGTCTGAAAAACAAGTCTTTTTGGGTTTTTAATACCCATTCCAGAAGAAAATAGAAGTTAATTTCGGTTAAGGAAACCGAAATTGGAATGGACCGATCAGTCCGAGAAACGACCGATCGGTCGTTTGCTGCCGGGTCTTGTCCGGGTGACAGGATCGATCGATCCAAGGTGAGGACCGATCGATCTATCTTCTCTGTTCAGGGCCGAGTAAACGGATCGATCGATCCGGTGATGGACCAATCGGTCCATGTTCTGCATCAGCTAAAGTTCCACTTCCTTGCCCGAAACTGGTCCAAAACGCATCAATTCCGCTCCAACCGCTTATCTCCTGCTCAAGACTCAAAACACGACTCGAAAGACACGAAAGACGGACTAAAATACGATAAATGACTCAAAACGGACATAAAAGAAAGGGTGAAAGACTCAAAAACACTGTATATCAAGGTGCATTAGTGCTGGTATGATCGCATCCATTAGTACATTGCATACAATTTACCGCAGATTCATGACATCATTTGTAATGGGTCCCACATGATACGTGGACCATTTTAGCCAGCTTCAACATGCTCTTTTATTCCCAAAACACGCATATACTCTGTAATCTCTTCCAAATCACAAAACCTCATGGAAACACCCTAAGCGTCAAAATTTGGTGTCGGCCCAATGGAACGAAGACCCATTGCCATATTGTAACTTTTTGAGAGCTTTCAGAAAATGTATTATGGCGGAATAGGTCCTCATAGTTAAAAAGTTACGGACTTCCGTACGTATTAGCGTCAATATGGTAAAGACGCATAAATCATGTCCGAACACGTTTTCAGATCCTTTAATCTCTTCCAAATCCCAAAATAATCATGGTAACACCCTAAACGTCAAAATTTGGGTTCAAAAATGAGGCTCAGTGGAACGAAGACTCATTGCCATTTATTAACTTTTCAAGAGCTTTCCGAAAAGGTATTATCGGCGGAATCGGTCCTCACGGTTTAAAAGTTATGGCGTTCCGTACGTATTAGCGTCTATGGAATCAAAAATAATAAAGAATAAACTACAACATAGCATTTCCGGGGACACGTCCTTCTTAATACGATTACTTTGTAGTTTTTTAAACAAAAAAAATAATCGAACAACCACAATAGAGCAACAATTTGAATTATGATGGTACTAGTTGTTTAAACAAAAATGAGAGGTTAAAAGAAAAAAAAACAAAAAAAGGGATGCAACAAGAGGATTTCCCGGGAGGTCACCCATCCTAATACTACGCTCGCCCAAGCACGCTTGACCGCGGAGTTCTGATGGGATCCGGTGCATTAGTGCTGGTTTGATCGCATCCTTTAGTACAATGTATACAATCGCATATATCCTTTACCGAAGATTCAAGAGATCATTTATAGTGGGTCCCACTTTGTATGTGGACCGCTTTAACCAGCGTCAACGTGCTCTTTTATTCGGTAAAGACACATAAATCATGTCCGAACACTTTTTCGATCCTTTAATCACAAAAACCTCATGGAAACACCCTAAACGTCAAAACTTGGGGTCAAAAATGAGGCTCGATGGAACGAAGACCGATCGCCACTTTGTAACTTTTTGAGAGCTTTCCGAAAAGGTATATTCGGCGAAATAGGTCCTCACAGTTTAAAAGTTACGGCGTTCCGTACGTATTAGTGTCTTTGGAATCGAAACTAATAAAGAATAAACTACAACATAGCATTTCCGGTTCGCATCCATCTTAGTACGATTACTTTGTATTTTTTTTTAAAAAAAATAAAATAATCGAAGTACCTCAGTAGAGCAACAAGTTGAATTATAATGGTACTAGTTGTTTAAACCAAAAATGAGAAGTTATACGAAAAATAAAAATAAAAAGGGATGCAACACGAGGACTTCCCGGGAAGTCACCCATCTTAGTACTACTCTCGCAAAAGTACGCTTAACTGCGGAGTTATGATGGGATCCGGTTCATTAGTGCTGGAATGATCGCATCCGTTAGTACATTGCATACAATCGCATATATCCTTTACTGCGGATTTAAGAGATCATTTGTAATGGGTCCCACTTGATACGTAGACCATTTTAGCCAGCTTCAACGTGCTCTTTTATTCCTAAAAGTGCTCTTTTATTCCTAAAAGACGCATAAATAATGTCTGAACATGTTTTTTGATCCTTTAATCTCTTCCAAATCCCAAAAACCTCATGGAAACACCCTAAACGTCAAAATTTGGGTTCGGAAATGAGGCCCAGTGGAACGAAAACCCATATCCAAGTAGTAACTTTTTGAGAGCTTTCCGAAAAGGTATTATTGGCGGAATAGGTCCTTACGGTTTAAAAGTTACAGCCTTCCTTACGTATTAGCGTCTTTGGAATCGAAAATAATAAAGAATAAACTACAACATAACATTTCCGGGGACGCATCCATATTAATACGATAACTTTGTAGTTTTTTCAAAAAAATAAAAATAATCGAACAACCTAAATAGAGCAACAAGTTGAATTATAATGGTTCTAGTTGTTTAACCAAAAAAGGAAAAGTAATAAGAAAAAATAAAAATAAAAAGGGATGAAACGCGAGGACTTCCCTGGAAGTCACCAATCCTAGTACTACTCTCGCCCAAGCACGCTTATCTGCAGATTTCTAATGGGATCCAGTGTATTAGTGCCGGTATGATCGTATCCGTTAGTACATTGCATACATTTTACCGTGGATTCATGATATCATTTGTAATGAGTCCCACTTTGTATGTGGACCGCTTTAACCAGCGTCAACGTGCTCTTTTATTCGGTAAAGACACATAAATCATGTCCGAAATTTTTTTTTTGATCCTTTAATCTCTTCCAAATCACAAAAACCTCATGGAAACACCCTAAACGTCAAAACTTGGGGTCGGCCCAATGGAACGAAGACCCATTGCCATATTGTAACTTTTTTAGAGCTTTCCGAAAAGGTATTTTTAGCGGAATAGGTCCTCACGGTTTAAAAGTTACCGCGTTTCGTACGTATTATCGTCTGTGGAATCGAAAATAATAAAGAATAAACTACAACATAGCATTTCCGGTTCGCATCCATCTTAGTACGATTACTTTGTAGTTTTTTCAACAAAATAAAATAATCGAAGTACCTCAGTAGAGCAACAAGTTGAATTATAATGGTACTAGTTGGTTAAACAAAAATGAGAGGTTAAAAGAAAAAAAAACAAAAAAAGGGATGCAACAAGGGGATTTCACGGGAGGTCACCCATCCTAGTACTACTCTCGCCCAAGCACGCTTGACTGCGGAGTTCTAATGGGATCTGTGCATTAGTGCTGGTTTGATCGCATCCTTTAGTACATTGCATTCAATCGCATATATCCTTTACCGCGGATTCAAGAGATCATTTGTAATGGGTCCCACTTGATACGAGGACCATTTTAGCCAGCTTCAACGTGCTCTTCTATTCCTAAAAGACGCATAAATAATGTCTGAACACGTTTTCGGATCCTTTAATCTCTTCCAAATCCCAAAATCCTCATGAAAACACCCTAAACGTCAAAATTTGGGTTCGAAAATGAGGCCCAGAGGAACGAAGACCCATTACCATTCAGTAACTTTTCGAGAGCTTTCCGAAAAGGTATTATCGGTGGAATAGGTCTTGACGGTTTAAAACTTACGGCGTTCCGTACGTATTAGCGTCTTTGGAATCGAAAATAATAAAGAATATACTACAACATAGCATTTCCGGGGACGCATCAATTGTAATACGATTACTTTGTAGTTTTTTGAACAAAATAAAAATAATCGCACGACCTCAATAGAGCATAAAGTTGAATTCTAATGGTACTAGTTGTTTAAACCAAAAATGAGAAGTTATAAGAAAAATTAATAATAAAAAGGGATGCAACAAAATGACTTCCCGGGAGGTCACCCGTCATAGTACTACTCTCGCCCAAGCACGCTTCACTGCGAAGCTCTGATGGGATCCGGTGCATTAGTGTTGGTATGATCGCATCTGTTAGTACATTGCATACAATCGCATATATCCTTTACCGCGGATTCAAGAGATCATTTGTAGTGGGTCCCACTTGGTACGTGTACCGCTTTAGCCAGCTTCAACGTGCTCTTTTATTCGGTAAAGACGCATAAATCATGTTCGAACATTCTTTTTGATCCTTTAATCACAAAAACCTCATGGAAACACCCTAAACGTCAAAATTTAGGGTCGAAAATGAGGCTCGAAGGGACAAATACCGATCGCCACCTTGTAACTTTTCGAGAGCTTTCCGAATAGGTATTTTTGGCGGAATAGGTCCTCATGGTTTAAAAGTTACCGCGTTCCGTACATATTAGCGTCTGTGGAATCGAAAATAATAAAAAATAAACTACAACATAGCATTTCCGGTTCGCATCCATCTTAATACGATTACTTTGTAGTTTTTTCAACAAAAATAAATTAATCGAACAACCTCAATACAGCAACAAGTTGAATTATAATGGTACTAGTTCTTTAAACCAAAAATGAGAAGTTATACGAAAAATAAAAATAAAAAGGGATGCAACACGAGGACTTCCCGGGAAGTCACCCATCTTAGTACTACTCTCGCAAAAGTACGCTTAACTGCGGAGTTATGATGGGATCCGGTGCATTAGTGTTGGTATGATCGCATCTGTTAGTACATTGCATACAATCGCATATATCCTTTACCGCGGATTCAAGAGATCAATTGTAGTGGGTCCCACTTGGTACATGGACCATTTGAGCCAGCTTCAACGTGCTCTTTTATTTAGTAAAGATGCATATATCATCTCTGAACATTTTTTGACCCATTAACCTCTTCCAAATCCCAAAAACATCATGGAAACACCCTAAACGTCAAAATTTGGGGTCGAATATGGGGCCCAATGGAATGAAGACCCATCACCACTTTGTAACTTTTCAAGAGCTTTCCGAAAAAGTATTATTGGCAGAATAGGTACTCACGGTTTAAAAGTTACAGCGTTCCGTACGTATTACCGTCTTTGGAATCGAAAATAATAAAGAATAAACTACAACATAACATTTCCGGGGACGCATCCATCTTAATACGATTACTTTGTAGTTTTTTCAAAAAAATAAAAATAATCGAACAACCTCAATTGAGCAACAACTTGAATTATAATGGTTCTAGTTGTTTAAACAAAAAATGAGAAGTTATAAGAAAAAATAAAAATAAAAAGGGATGCAACACTAGGACTTCCCTGGAGGTCACCAATCCTAGTACTACTCTCGACCAAGCACGCTTATCTGCGGATTTCTTATGGCATCCGGTGCATTAGTGCCGGTATGATCGCATCCGTTAGTACATTGCATACAATTTACCCTGGATTCATGATATCATTTGTAATGGGTCCCACTTGGTACGTGGCCCGCTTTAGCCAGCTTCAACGTGCTCTTTTATACGGTAAAGAAGCATAAATCATGTCTGAACACTTTTTTCGATCCTTTAATCTCTTCCAAATCACAAAAACCTAAACGAAACACCCTAAACGTCAAAATTTGGGGTTGGCCCAATGGATCGAAGACCCATTGCCATATTGCAACTTTTTTAGAGCTTTCTGAAAATGTATTATCGGCGGAATAAGTCATCACAGTTAAAAAGTTACGGACTTCCGTACGTATTAGCGTCTATGGAATCGAATATAATAAAGAATAAACTACAACATAGCACTTCGGCGGACGCATTCATCTTAATATGATTACTTTGTAGTTTTTTCAACAAAAAAAAATAATCGAACAACCTCAATAGAGCAACAATTTGAATTATAATGGTACTAGTTGTCTAAACAAAAATGAGAGGTTGAAAGAAAAAAAAAGAAAAAAAGGGATGCGACAAGAGGATTTCCTGGGAGGTCACCCATCCTAGTACTACTCTCGCCCAAGCACGCTTGACTGCGGAGTTCTGATGGGATCCGTGCATTAGTGTTGGTTTGATCGAATCCTTTAGTACATTGCTTACAATCGCATATATCATTTACCGCGGATTCAAGAGATCATTTTTAGTGGGTCCCACTTGATACTTGGACCGCTTTAGCCAGCTTCAACGTGCTCTTTTATTCGGTAAAGACGCATAAATCATGTCCGAACACTTTTTCGTTCCTTTAATCACAAAAACCTCATGGACACACCCTAAACGTCACAATTTAGGGTCGAAAATGAGGCTCTAAGGAACAGAGACCGATCGCCACATTGTAACTTTTCGAGAGCTTTCCGAAAAGGTATTATTGGCGGAATATGTCCTCACGGTTTAAAAGTTACCTCGTTTCGTACGTATTAGCGTCTGTGGAATCGAAAATAATAAAGAATAAACTACAACATAGCATTTCCGGTTCGCATCCATCTTAATACGATTACTTTGTAGTTTTTTCAACAAAAATAAAATAATCGAAAACCTCACTAGAGCAGCAAGTTGAATTATAATGATACTAGTTGTTTAAACCAAAAATGAGAAGTTTTAAGAAAAAATAAAAATAAAAAGGGATGCAACACGAGGACTTCCCGGGAAGTCACCCAACCTAGTACTACTCTTGCCCAAGTACGCTTAACTGCGGAGTTATGATGGGATCCAGTGCATTAGTGCTGGACTGATCGCATCTGTTTGTACATTGCATGCAATCGCATATATCCTTTACCGCGGATTCAAGAGATCATTTGTAATGGGTCCCACTTGATACGAGGACCATTTTAGCCAGCTTCAACGTGCTCTTATATTCCTAAAAGACGCATAAATCATGTCTGAACACATTTTCGGATCCTTTAATCTCTTCCAAATCCCAAAATCCTCATGGAAACGCTCTAAACGTCAAAATTTGGGTTCGAAAATGAGGCCCAAAGGAACGAAGACACATCGCCATTCAGTAACTTTTCGAGAGCTTTCCGAAAAGGTATTATCGGCGGAATAGGTCCTGACGGTTTAAAAGTTACGGTGTTCCGTACGTATTAGCGTCTTTGGAATCGAAATAATAAATAATATACTACAACAAAGCATTTCCGGGGACGCATCCATCGTAATACGATTACTTTGTAGTTTTTTCAAAAAAATAAAAATAATCGAACAACCTCAATAGAGCAACAAGTTGAATTATAATGGTTCTAGTTGTTTAAACAAAAAATGAGAAGTTATAAGAAAAAATAAAAATAAAAAGGGATGCAACACTAGGACTTCCCTGGAGGTCACCAATCCTAGTACTACTCTCGACCAAGCACGCTTATCTGCGGATTTCTTATGGGATCCGGTGCATTAGTGCCGGTATGATCGCATCCGTTAGTACATTGCATACAATTTACCGTGGATTCATGATATCATTTGTAATGGGTCCCACTTGGTACGTGGACCGCTGTAGCCAGCTTCAACGTGCTCTTTTATACGGTAAAGACGCATAAATCATGTCCGAACACTTTTTCGATCCTTTAATCTCTACCAAATCACAAAAACCTCAAGGAAACACCCTAAACGACAAAATTTGGGGTCGACCCAAAGGAACGAACACCCATTGCCATATTGTAACTTTTTTAGAGCTTTCCGAAAATGTATTATCGGCGGAACAGGTCATCACAGTTAAAAAGTTATAGACTTTCGTAGGTATTAGCGTCTATGAAATCGAAAATAATAAAGAATAAACTACAAGATATCATTTCCGGGAACGCATCCATCTTAATACGATTACTTTGTAGTTTTTTCAACAAAAAAATAATAATCGAACAACCTCAATAGAGCAACAATTTGAATTATAATGGTACTAGTTGGTTAAACAAAAATGAGAGGTTAAAAGAAAAAAAACAAAAAAAGGGATGCAACAAGAGGATTTCCCGGGAGGTCACCCATCCTAGTACTACTCTCGCCCAAGCACGCTTGACTGCGGAGTTCTAATGGGATCCGTGCATTAGTGCTGGTTTGATCGCATCCTTTAGTACATTGCATACAATCGCATATATCCTTTACCGCGGACTCAAGAGATCTTTTTAGTGGGTCCCACTTGATACGTGGACCGCTTTAGCCAGCTTCAACGTGCTCTTTTATTCGGTCAAGACGCATAAATCATGTCCGAACACTTTTTTCGATCCTTTAATCACAAAAACCTCATGGAAACACCCTAAACGTCATAATTTAGGGTCGAAAATGAGGCTCGAAGGAACAGAGACCGATCGCCACTTTGTAACTTTTCGAGATCTTTCCGAAAAGGTATTATTGGCGGAATATGTCCTCACGGTTTAAAAGTTACCGCGTTCCGTACTTATTAGCGTCAGTGGAATCGAAAATAATAAAGAATAAACTACAACATAGCATTTCCGGTTCGCATCCATCTTAATACGATTACTTTGTAGTTTTTTCAACAAAAATAAAATAATCGAACACCCTCACTAGAGCAACAAGTTGAATTATAATGATATTAGTTGTTTAAACCAAAAATGAGAAGTTTTAAGAAAAAATAAAAATAAAAAGGGATGCAACACGAGGACTTCCCGGGAAGTCACCCAACCTAGTACTACTCTTGCCCAAGTACGCTTAACTGCGGAGTTATGATGGGATCCAGTGCATTAGTGCTGGACTGATCGCATCTGTTAGTACATTGCATGTAATCGCATATATCCTTTACCGCGGATTCAAGAGATCATTTGTAATGGGTCCCACTTGATACGAGGACCATTTTAGCCAGCTTCAACGTGCTCTTCTATTCCTAAAATACGCATAAATCATGTCTGAACACGTTTTCGGATCCTTTAATCTCTTCCAAATCCCAAAATCCTCATGGAAACACCCTAAACGTCAAAATTTGGGTTCGAAAATGAGGCCTAGAGGAACGAAGACACATTCCCACTCAGTAACTTTTCGAGACCTTTCCGAAAAGGTATTATCGGCGGAATAGGTCATGACGGTTTAAAAGTTACGGTGTTCCGTACGTATTAGCGTCTTTGGAATCGAAATAATAAATAATATACTACAACAAAGCATTTCCGGGGACGCATCCATCTTAGTACGATTAGTTTGTAGTTTTTTCAAAAAAATAAAAATAATCGAACAACCTCAATAGAGCAACAAGTTGAATTATAATGGTTCTAGTTGTTTAAACAAAAAATGAGAAGTTATAAGAAAAAATAAAAATAAAAAGGGATGCAACACTAGGACTTCCCTGGAGGTCACCAATCCTAGTACTACTCTCGACCAAGCACGCTTATCTGCGGATTTCTTATGGGATCCGGTGCATTAGTGCCGGTATGATCGCATCCGTTAGTACATTGCATACAATTTACCATGGATTCATGATATCATTTGTAATGGGTCCCACTTTGTACGTGGACCGCTGTAGCCAGCTTCAACGTGCTCTTTTATACGATTACTTTGTAGTTTTTTCAACAAAAATAAATTAATCGAACAACCTTAATACAGCAACAAGTTGAATTATAATGGTACTAGTTCTTTAAACAAAAAATGAGAAGTTTTAAGAAAAAATAAAAATAAAAAGGGATGCAACACGAGGACTTCCCGGGAAGTCACCCAACCTAGTACTACTCTTGCCAAAGTACGCTTAACTGCGGAGTTATGATGGGATCCAGTGCATTAGTGCTGGACTGATCGCATCCTTTAGTACATTGCATGCAATCGCATTTATCCTTTACTGCGGATTCAAGAGATCATTTGTAATGGGTCCCACTTGATACGTGGACCATTTTAGCCAGCTTCAACGTGCTCTTTTATTCCTAAAAGACGAATAAATCATGTCTGAACACGTTTTCGGATCCTTTAATCTCTTCCAAATCCCAAAATCCTCATGGAAACACCCTAAACGTCAAAATTTGGGTTCGAAAATTAGGCCTAGAGGAACGACGACCCATTGCCATTCAGTAACTTTTCGAGAGCTTTCCGAAAAAGTATTATCGGCGGAATAGGTCCTTACGGTTTAAAAGTTACGGCGTTCCGTACGTATTAGCGTCTTTGGAATAAAAAATAATAAAGAATATACTACAACATAGCATTTCCGGCGGCGCATCCATCTTAATACGATTACTTTGTAGTTTTTTCAAAAAAAATAAAAATAATCGAACAACCTCAATTGAGCAACAACTTGAATTATAATGGTTCTAGTTGTTTAAACAAAAAATGAGAAGTTATAAGAAAAAATAAAAATAAAAAGGGATGCAACGCGAGGACTTCCCTGGAGGTCACCAATCCTAGTACTACTCTCGCCCAAGCACGCTTATCTGCAGATTTCTTATGGGATCCGGTGCATTAGTGTCGGGATGATCGCATCCGTTAGTACATTGCATACAATTTGCCCTGGATTCATGATATAATTTGTAATGGGTCCCACTTGGTACGTGGACCGCTTTAGCCAGCTTCAACGTGCTCTTTTATACGGTAAAGAAGCATAAATCATGTCTGAACACTTTTTTCGATCCTTTAATCTCTTCCAAATCACAAAAACCTTAACGAAACACCCTAAACGTCAAAATTTGGGGTTGGCCCAATGGATCGAAGACCCATTGCCATATTGCAACTTTTTTAGAGCTTTCTGAAAATGTATTATCGGCGGAATAAGTCATCACAGTTAAAAAGTTACGGACTTCCTTACGTATTAGCGTCTATGGAATCGAAAATAATAAAGAATAAACTACAACATAGCACTTCCGGGGACGCATCCATCTTAATATGATTACTTTGTAGTTTTTTCAACAAAACAAAATAATTGAACAACCTCAATAGAGCAACAATTTGAATTATAATGGTACTAGTTGTCTAAACAAAAATGAGAGGTTAAAAGAAAAAAAAGAAAAAAAGGGATGCAACAAGAGGATTTCCCGGGAGGTCACCCATCCTAGTACTACTCTCGCCCAAGCACGCTTGACTGCGGAGTTCTGATGGGATTGGTGCATTAGTGTTGGTTTGATCGAATCCTTTAGTACATTGCATACAATCGCATATATCCTTTGCCGCGGATTCAAGAGATCATTTTTAGTGGGTCCCACTTGATACTTGGACCGCTTTAGCCAGCTTCAACGTGCTCTTTTATTCGGTAAAGGCGCATAAATCATGTCCGAACACTTTTTCGATCCTTTAATCACAAAAACCTCATGGAAACACCCTAAACGTCAAAATTTAGGGTCGAAAATGAGCTCTAAGGAACAGAGACCGATCGCCACATTGTAACTTTTCGAGAGCTTTCCGAAAAGGTATAATTGGCGGAATATGTCCTCACGGTTTAAAAGTTACCTCGTTTCGTACGTATTAGCGTCTGTGGAATCGAAAATAATAAAGAATAAACTACAACATAGCATTTCCGGTTCGCATCCATCTTAATACGATTACTTTGTAGTTTTTTCAATAAAAATAAAATAATCGAACAACCTCACTAGAGCAACAAGTTGAATTATAATGATACTAGTTGTTTAAACCAAAAATGAGAAGTTTTAAGAAAAAATAAAAATAAAAAGGGATGCAACACGAGGACTTCCCGGGAAGTCACCCAACCTAGTACTACTCTTGCCCAAGTACGCTTAACTGCGGAGTTATGATGGGATCCAGTGCATTAGTGCTGGACTGATCGCATCTGTTTGTACATTGCATGCAATCGCATATATCCTTTACCGCGGATTCAAGAGATCATTTGTAATGGGTCCCACTTGATACGAGGACCATTTTAGCCAGCTTCAACGTGCTCTTCTATTCCTAAAAGACGCATAAATCATGTCTGAACACGTTTTCGGATCCTTTAATCTCTTCCAAATCCCAAAATCCTCATGGAAACACTCTAAACGTCAAAATTTGGGTTCGAAAATGAGGCCCAAAGGAACGAAGACACATTGCCATTCAGTAACTTTTCGAGAGCTTTCCGAAAAGGTATTATCGGCGGAATAGGTCCTGACGGTTTAAAAGTTACGGTGTTCCGTACGTATTAGCGTCTTTGGAATCGAAATAATAAATAATATACTACAACAAAGCATTTCCGGCGGCGCATCCATCTTAATACGATTACTTTGTAGTTTTTTCAAAAAAATAAAAATAATCGAACAACCTCAATAGAGCAACAAGTTGAATTATAATGGTTCTAGTTGTTTAAACAAAAAATGAGAAGTTATAAGAAAAAATAAAAATAAAAAGGGATGCAACACTAGGACTTCCCTGGAGGTCACCAATCCTAGTACTACTCTCGACCAAGCACGCTTATCTGCGGATTTCTTATGGCATCCGGTGCATTAGTGCCGGTATGATCGCATCCGTTAGTACATTGCATACAATTTACCGTGGATTCATGATATCATTTGTAATGGGTCCCACTTGGTACGTGGACCGCTGTAGCCAGCTTCAACGTGCTCTTTTATACGGTAAAGACGCATAAATCATGTCCGAACACTTTTTCGATCCTTTAATCTCTACCAAATCACAAAAACCTCAAGGAAACACCCTAAACGACAAAATTTGGGGTCGACCCAAAGGAACGAAGACCCATTGCCATATTGTAACTTTTTTAGAGCTTTCCGAAAATGTATTATCGGCGGAACAAGTCATCATAGTTAAAAAGTTACAGACTTTCGTAGGTATTAGCGTCTATGAAATCGAAAATAATAAAGAATAAACTACAACATATCATTTCCGGGGACGCATCCATCTTAATACGATTACTTTGTAGTTTTTTCAACAAAAAAATAATAATCGAACAACCTCAATAGTGCAACAATTTGAATTATAATGGTACTAGTTGGTTAAACAAAAATGAGAGGTTAAAGAAAAAAACAAAAAAAGGGATGCAACAAGAGGATTTCCCGGGAGGTCACCCATCCTAGTACTACTCTCGCCCAAGCACGCTTGACTGCGGAGTTCTAATGGGATCCGTGCATTAGTACTGGTTTGATCGCATCCTTTAGTACATTGCATACAATCGCATATATCCTTTACCGCGGACTTAAGAGATCTTTTTAGTGGGTCCCACTTGATACGTGGACCGCTTTAGCCAGCTTCAACGTGCTCTTTTATTCGGTCAAGACGCATAAATCATGTCCGAACACTTTTTTCGATCCTTTAATCACAAAAACCTCATGGAAACACCCTAAACGTCAAAATTTGGGGTCAAAAATGAGGCTCGAAGGAACAAAGACCGATCGCCACTTTGTAACTCTTCGAGAGGTTTCCGAAAAGGTATTACCGGCGAAATAGGTCCCCACAGTTTAAAAGTTACGGCGTTTCGTACGTGTTAGCGTCTGTGGAATCGAAAATAATAAAGAATAAACTACAACATAGCATTTCCGGTTCGCATCCATCTTAATACGATTACTTTGTAGTTTTTTCAACACAAATAAAATAATCGAACAACCTCAATAGAGCAACAAGTTGAATTATAATGATACTAGTTGTTTAAACCAAAAATGGGAAGTTTTAAGAAAAAATAAAAATAAAAAGGGATGCAACACGAGGACTTCCCGGGAAGTCACCCAACCTAGTACTACTCTTGCCCAAGTACGCTTAACTGCGGAGTTATGATGGGATCCAGTGCATTAGTGCTGGACTGATCGCATTTGTTAGTACATTGCATGCAATCGCATATATCCTTTACCGCGGATTCAAGGGATCATTTGTAATGGGTCCCACTCGATACGAGGACCATTTTAGCCAGCTTCAACGTGCTCTTCTATTCCTAAAAGACGCATAAATCATGTCTGAACACGTTTTCGGATCCTTTAATCTATTCCAAATCCCAAAATCCTCATGGAAACACCCTAAACGTCAAAATTTGGTTTCGAAAATGAGGCCCAGAGGAACGAAGACCCATTACCATTCAGTAACTTTTCGAGAGCTTTCCGAAAAGGTATTATCAGTGGAATAGGTCCTGACGGTTTAAAACTTACGGCGTTCCGTACGTATTAGCGTCTTTGGAATCGAAACTAATAAAGAATATACTACAACATAGCATTTCCAGGGACGCATCAATTGTAATACGATTACTTTGTAGTTTTTTCAAAAAAATAAAAATAATCGAACAACCTCAATAGAGCAACAAGTTGAATTATAATGGTTCTAGTTGTTTAAAAATAAAAAGGGATGCAACACTAGGACTTCCCTAGAGGTCACCAATCCTAGTACTACTCTCGACCAAGCACGCTTATCTGCGGATTTCTTATGGGATCCGGTGCATTAGTGCCGGTTTGATCGCATCCGTTAGTACATTGCATACAATTTACCGTGGATTCATGATATCATTTGTAATGGGTCCCACTTGGTACGTGGACCGCTGTAGCCAGCTTCAACGTGCTCTTTTATACGGTTAAGACTCATAAATCATGTCCGAACACTTTCTTCGATCCTTTAATCTCTTCCAAATCACAAAAATCTAAAGGAAACACCATAAACATCAAAATTTGGGGTTGGCCCAATGGATCGAAGACCCATTGCCATATTGCAACTTTTTTAGAGCTTTCTGAAAATGTATTATCGGCGGAATAAGTCATCACAATTAAAAAGTTACGGATTTCCGTACGTATTAGCGTCTATGGAATCGAAAATAATAAAGAATAAACTACAACATAACACTTCCGGAGACGCATCCATCTTAATACGATTACTTTGTAGTTTTTTCAACAAAAAAAAATAATCGAACAACCTCAATAGAGCAAAAATTTGAATTATAATGGTACTAGTTGTCTATACAAAAATGAGAGGTGAAAAGAAAAAAAAGAAAAAAAGGGATGCAACAAGAGGATTTCCCGGGAGGTCACCCATCCTAGTACTACTCTCGCCCAAGCACGCTTGACTGCGGAGTTCTGATGGGATCCGTGCATTAGTGTTGGTTTGATCGAATCCTTTAGTACATTGCATACAATCGCATATATCCTTTACCGCGGATTCAAGAGATCATTTTTAGTGGGTCCCACTTGATACTTGGACCGCTTTAGCCAGCTTCAACGTGCTCTTTTATTCGGTAAAGACGCATAAATCATGTCCGAACACTTTTTCAATCCTTTAATCACAAAAACCTCATGGAAACACCCTAAACGTCAAAATTTAGGGTCGAAAATGAGGCTCTAAGTAACAGAGACCGATCGCCCCATTGTAACTTTTCAAGAGCTTTCCGAAAAAGTATTATTGGCAGAATAGGTACTCACGGTTTAAAAGTTACAGCGTTCCGTACGTATTACCGTCTGTGGAATCAAAAATAATAAAGAATAATCTACAACATAGCATTTCTGGGGACGCATCCATCTTAACACGATTACTTTGTAGTTTTTTCAACAAAAAAAATAATAATTGAACAACCTCAATAGAGCAACAAGTTGAATTATAATGGTACTAGTTGTTTAAACCAAAAACGAGAAGTTTTAAGAAAAAATAAAAATAAAAAGGGATGCAACACGAGACTTCCCGGGAGGTCACCCATCCTAATACTACGCTCGCCCAAGCACGCTTGACCGCGGAGTTCTGATGGGATCCGGTGCATTAGTGCTGGTTTGATCGCATCCTTTAGTACAATGTATACAATCGCATATATCCTTTACCGCGGATTCAAGAGATCAATTGTAGTGGGTCCCACTTGATACGAAGACCATTTTAGCCAGCTTCAACGTGCTCTTTTATTCCTAAAAGACGCATAAATAATGTCTGAACATGTTTTTTGATCCTTTAATCTCTTCCAAATCCCAAAAACCTCATGGAAACACCCTAAACGTCAAAATTTGGGTTCGGAAATGAGGCCCAGTGGAACGAAAACCCATATCCAAGTAGTAACTTTTTGAGAGCTTTCCGAAAAGGTATTATTGGCGGAATAGGTCCTTACGGTTTAAAAGTTACAGCCTTCCTTACGTATTAGCGTCTTTGGAATCGAAATAATAAATAATATACTACAACAAAGCATTTCCGGGGACGCATCCATCTTAGTACGATTAGTTTGTAGTTTTTTCAAAAAAATAAAAATAATCGAAAAACCTCAATAGAGCAACAAGTTGAATTATAATGGTTTTAGTTGCATAAACAAAAAATGAGAAGTTATAAGAAAAAATAAAAATAAAAAGGGATGCAACACTAGGACTTCCCTGGAGGTCACCAATCCTAGTACTACTCTCGCCCAAGCACGCTTATCTGCGGATTTCTTATGGGATCCGGTGCATTAATGCCGGTATGATCGCATCCGTTAGTACATTGCATACAATTTACCGTGGATTCATGATATCATTTGTAATGGGTCCCACTTGGTACATGGACCGCTGTAGCCAGCTTCAACGTGCTCTTTTATACGGTAAAGACGCATAAATCATGTCCGAACACTATTTCGATCCTTTAATCTCTACCAAATCACAAAAACTTCAAGGAAACACCCTAAACGTCAAAATTTGGGGTCGACCCAAAGGAACGAAGACCCATTGCCATATTGTAACTTTTTTAGAGCTTTCCGAAAATGTATTATTGACGAAACAGGTCATCACAGTTAAAAAGTTACAGACTTTTGTAGGTATTAGCGTCTATGAAATCGAAAATAATAAAGAATAAACTACAACATATCATTTCCGGGGACGCATCCATCTTAATACGATTACTTTGTAGTTTTTTCAAGAAAAAAAATAATAATCGAACAACCTCAATAGAGCAACAATTTGAATTATAATGGTACTAGTTGGTTAAACAAAAATGAGAGGTTAAAAGAAAAAAAAACAAAAAAAGGGATGCAACAAGAGGATTTCCCTGGAGGTCACCCATCCTAGTACTACTCTCGCCCAAGCATGCTTGACTGCGGAGTTCTAATGGGATTCGTGCATTAGTGCTGGTTTGATCGCATCCTTTAGTACATTGCATACAATCGCATATATCCTTTACCGCGGACTCAAGAGATCTTTTTAGTGGGTCCCACTTGATACGTGGACCGCTTTAGCCAGCTTCAACGTGCTCTTTTATTCGGTCAAGACGCATAAATCATGTCCGAACACTTTTTTCGATCCTTTAATCACAAAAACCTCATGGAAACACCCTAAACGTCATAATTTAGGGTAGAAAATGAGGCTCGAAGGAACAGAGACCGATCGCCACTCTGTAACTTTTCGAGAGCTTTCCGAAAAGGTATTATTGGCGGAATATGTCCTCACGGTTTAAAAGTTACCGCGTTTCGTACGTGTTAGCGTCTGTGGAATCGAAAATAATAAAGAATAAACTACAACATAGCATTTCCGGTTCGCATCCATCTTAATACGATTACTTTGTAGTTTTTTCAACAAAAATAAAATAATCGAACAACCTCACTAGAGCAACAAGTTGAATTATAATGATACTAGTTGTTTAAACCAAAAATGAGAAGTTTTAAGAAAAAATAAAAATAAAAAGGGATGCAACACGAGGACTTCCCGGGAAGTCACCCAACCTAGTACTACTCTTGCCCAAGTACGCTTAACTGCGGAGTTATGATGGGATCCAGTGCATTAGTGCTGGACTGATCGCATCTGTTAGTACATTGCATGCAATCGCATATATCCTTTACCGCGGATTCAAGAGATCATTTGTAATGGGTCCCACTTGATACGAGGACCATTTTAGCCAGCTTCAACGTGCTCTTCTATTCCTAAAAGACGCATAAATCATGTCTGAACACGTTTTTGGATCCTTTAATCTCTTCCAAATCCCAAAATCCTCAAGGAAACACCCTAAACGTCAAAATTTGGGTTCGAAAATGAGGCCCAGAGGAACGAAGACACATTGCCATTCAGTAACTTTTCGAGAGCTTTCCGAAAAGGTATTATCGGCGGAATAGGTCCTGACGGTTTAAAAGTTACGGTGTTCCGTACGTATTAGCGTCTTTGGAATCGAAATAATAAATAATATACTACAACAAAGCATTTCCGGGGACGCATCCATCTTAGTACGATTAGTTTGTAGTTTTTTCAAAAAAATAAAAATAATCGAAAAACCTCAATAGAGCAACAAGTTGAATTATAATGGTTCTAGTTGCATAAACAAAAAATGAGAAGTTATAAGAAAAAATAAAAATAAAAAGGGATGCAACACTAGGACTTCCCTGGAGGTCACAAATCCTAGTACTACTCTCGCCCAAGCACGCTTATCTGCGGATTTCTTATGGGATCCGGTGCATTAATGCCGGTATGATCGCATCCGTTAGTACATTGCATACGATTTACCGTGGATTCATGATATCATTTGTAATGGGTCCCACTTGGTACATGGACCGCTGTAGCCAGCTTCAACGTGCTCTTTTATACGGTAAAGACGCATAAATCATGTCTGAACACTTTTTTTGATCCTTTAATCTCTACCAAATCACAAAAACTTCAAGGAAACACCCTAAACGTCAAAATTTGGGGTCGACCCAAAGGAACGAAGACCCATTGCCATATTGTAACTTTTTTAGAGCTTTCCGAAAATGTATTATCGGCGAAACAGGTCATCACAGTTAAAAAGTTACAGACTTTTGTAGGTATTAGCGTCTATGAAATTTTAAATAATAAAGAATAAACTACAACATATCATTTCCGGGGACGCATCCATCTTAATACGATTACTTTGTAGTTTTTTCAAGAAAAAAAATAATAATCGAACAACCTCAATAGAGCAACAATTTGAATTATAATGGTACTAGTTGGTTAAACAAAAATGAGAGATTAAAAGAAAAAAAACAAAAAAAGGGATGCAACAAGAGGATTTCCCTGGAGGTCACCCATCCTAGTACTACTCTCGCCCAAGCACGCTTGACTGCGGAGTTCTAATGGGATCCGTGCATTAGTGCTGGTTTGATCGCATCCTTTAGTACATTGCATACAATCGCATATATCCTTTACCGCGGACTCAAGAGATCTTTTTAGTGGGTCCCACTTGATACGTGGACCGCTTTAACCAGCTTCAACGTGCTCTTTTATTCGGTCAAGACGCATAAATCATGTCCGAACACTTTTTTCGATCCTTTAATCACAAAAACCTCATGGAAACACCCTAAACGTCAAAATTTGGGGTCAAAAATGAGGCTCGAAGGAACAAAGACCGATCGCCACTTTGTAACTCTTCGAGAGGTTTCCGAAAAGGTATTACCGGCGAAATAGGTCCCCACAGTTTAAAAGTTACGGCGTTCCTTACGTAGTAGCGTCTTTGGAATCGAAAATAATAAAGAATAAACTACACCATAGCATTTTGGGATACGCATCCATCTTAATACGATTACTATGTAGTTTTTTGAACAAAATAAAAATAATCGCACGACCTCAATAGAGCAACAAGTTGAATTATAATGATACTAGTTGTTTAAACCAAAAATGGGAAGTTTTAAGAAAAAATAAAAATAAAAAGGGATGCAACACGAGGACTTCCCGGGAAGTCACCCAACCTAGTACTACTCTTGCCCAAGTACGCTTAACTGCGGAGTTATGATGGGATCCACTGCATTAGTGCTGGACTGATCGCATCTGTTAGTACATTGCATGCAATCGCATATATCCTTTACCGCGGATTCAAGAGATCATTTGTAATGGGTCCCACTCGATACGAGGACCATTTTAGCCAGCTTCAACGTGCTCTTCTATTCCTAAAAGACGCATAAATCATGTCTGAACACGTTTTCGGATCCTTTAATCTCTTCCAAGTCCCAAAATCCTCAAGGAAACACCCTAAACGTCAAAATTTGGGTTCGAAAATGAGGCCCAAAAACGAAGACACATTGCCATTCAGTAACTTTTCGAGAGCTTTCCGAAAAGGTATTATCGGCGGAATAGGTCCTGACGGTTTAAAAGTTACGGTGTTCCGTACGTATTAGCGTCTTTGGAATCGAAATAATAAATAATATACTACAACAAAGCATTTCCGGGGACGCATCCATCTTAGTACGATTAGTTTGTAGTTTTTTCAAAAAAATAAAAATAATCGAAAAACCTCAATAGAGCAACAAGTTGAATTATAATGGTTCTAGTTGCATAAACAAAAAATGAGAAGTTATAAGAAAAAATAAAAATAAAAAGGGATGCAACACTAGGACTTCCCTGGAGGTCACCAATCCTAGTACTACTCTCGCCCAAGCACGCTTATCTGCGGATTTCTTATGGGATCCGGTGCATTAATGCCGGTATGATCGCATCCGTTAGTACATTGCATACGATTTACCGTGGATTCATGATATCATTTGTAATGGGTCCCACTTGGTACATGGACCGCTGTAGCCAGCTTCAACGTGCTCTTTTATACGGTAAAGACGCATAAATCATGTCTGAACACTTTTTTTGATCCTTTAATCTCTACCAAATCACAAAAACTTCAAGGAAACACCCTAAACGTCAAAATTTGGGGTCGACCCAAAGGAACGAAGACCCATTGCCATATTGTAACTTTTTTAGAGCTTTCCGAAAATGTATTATCGGCGAAACAGGTCATCACAGTTAAAAAGTTACAGACTTTTGTAGGTATTAGCGTCTATGAAATCGAAAATAATAAAGAATAAACTACAACATATCATTTCCGGGGACGCATCCATCTTAATACGATTACTTTGTAGTTTTTTCAAGAAAAAAAATAATAATCGAACAACCTCAATAGAGCAACAATTTGAATTATAATGGTACTAGTTGGTTAAACAAAAATGAGAGATTAAAAGAAAAAAAACAAAAAAAGGGATGCAACAAGAGGATTTCCCTGGAGGTCACCCATCCTAGTACTACTCTCGCCCAAGCACGCTTGACTGCGGAGTTCTAATGGGATTCGTGCATTAGTGCTGGTTTGATCGCATCCTTTAGTACATTGCATACAATCGCATATATCCTTTACCGCGGACTCAAGAGATCTTTTTAGTGGGTCCCACTTGATACGTGGACCGCTTTAACCAGCTTCAACGTGCTCTTTTATTCGGTCAAGACGCATAAATCATGTCCGAACACTTTTTTCGATCCTTTAATCACAAAAACCTCATGGAAACACCCTAAACGTCATAATTTAGGGTCGAAAATGAGGCTCGAAGGAACAGAGACCGATCGCCACTTTGTAACTTTTCGAGAGCTTTCCGAAAAGGTATTATTGGCGGAATATGTCCTCACGGTTTAAAAGTTACCGCGTTTCGTACGTGTTAGCGTCTGTGGAATCGAAAATAATAAAGAATAAACTACAACATAGCATTTCCGGTTCGCATCCATCTTAATACGATTACTTTGTAGTTTTTTCAACAAAAATAAAATAATCGAACAACCTCAATAGAGCAACAAGTTGAATTATAATGATACTAGTTGTTTAAACCAAAAATGGGAAGTTTTAAGAAAAAATAAAAATAAAAAGGGATGCAACACGAGGACTTCCCGGGAAGTCACCCAACCTAGTACTACTCTTGCCCAAGTACGCTTAACTGCGGAGTTATGATGGGATCCAGTGCATTAGTGCTGGACTCATCGCATATGTTAGTACATTGCATGCAATCGCATATATCCTTTACCGCGGATTCAAGAGATCATTTGTAATGGGTCCCACTTGATACGAGGACCATTTTAGCCAGCTTCAACGTGCTCTTCTATTCCTAAAAGACGCATAAATCATGTCTGAACACGTTTTCGGATCCTTTAATCTCTTCCAAATCCCAAAATCCTCATGGAAACACCCTAAACGTCAAAATTTAGGTTCAAAAATGAGGCCCAGAGGAACGAAGACACATTGCCATTCAGTAACTTTTCGAGAGCTTTCCGAAAAGGTATTATCGGCGGAATAGGTCCTGACGGTTTAAAAGTTACGGTGTTCCGTACGTATTAGCGTCTTTGGAATCGAAATAATAAATAATATACTACAACAAAGCATTTCCGGGGACGCATCCATCTTAGTACGATTAGTTTGTAGTTTTTTCAAAAAAATAAAAATAATCGAAAAACCTCAATAGAGCAACAAGTTGAATTATAATGGTTCTAGTTGCTTAAACAAAAAATGAGAAGTTATAAGAAAAAATAAAAATAAAAAGGGATGCAACACTAGGACTTCTGATACTAGGATTTTTCTATCAATTACCCTAGAGTACTATCATGTCATTGCAGTACAATAGGTATCAATCCAATCAGGTGTGATGCTAGCAATCAAGATATATCTGAAATGATGATTAAGTCAAGCAAGCGTAAATGACTTTTGGTCTTCAGTGATCCTAAGCAAACATGTTAAACATGCGATAAATGTAAGGCTGTAAAACATAGACTACCATGCATAAGCTAAAACGTAACAATTATTGCTACTTGGCAAGAAAACAAAGCAGAACAAGTAAATAACAAGAGAATTAAACAGAAAGCACAAATGGATAGAAGATCCCGAGGATGAGGTTATTGATGTAGGTGGAGTATGCTAATCTACTTCGAGTGTTTATCAAACTGCAAACATTCTAAATCCCTAGACAATGAACTTCTAATACTAGTCAATCCAATCTCTTGGCAGAAACTATCAAGTTTACAACACTTCCTAATCTCAATTCTCATTGATGAAACATGTAGTAAACAGGCATAAAGAAACAGCTCATTCATGTCAATAAACATCTTAGACAACCAATCTCTTGGGCTAAGCGTGTAAATCTCTGGCACTAGTTGGTTCAGACATTTCATCATATACCTTTCGGGTATGAAATGTCTATGACCCAGTTCCAATTGATCAGAGAAGAACCAGCTAATAAAACTCTAGTCCAGAAGGGAAACAACACGAATCTAACATAAACACTCTAGCAAACTAACATCCTCCACCTAATCTATCCCATCCTCAAGAACCCTAACACTACTCAGACGCAGAAATCATGTTAAACATCATGAAACAAGAATCGTTCAAAACATGCATAATAATAAAGATGACAGGAAGAGTAACAACAATGAATCAAGAACTGATTGCAAAATATCAATAACTCAACAGAAATCACGATTACAATTCTCAGGATCGTTTTGGTGGCTAACAACAAAAACCTAATGTAAAAACTCGATCCCCTGGGCAATCCAAATGAGGCCTATTTATAACAATGTTTGGGAAAACCTTAAAACATAAAACGACAACGTAAAAGCGGTTTAAAAGTTGTAATGGTCATGTCGGTCGAGTGAGCGTGTCGAGTAACACTTAATTTCTTCTCTGCATCATATCATACTCGACCGTGTTCCTCGAGTGAACCTGTCGAGTGACCTGTGAAACCATCAGCTACTTCTTTGCTTTGCTCGTTCATGTCACTCGAGTGAGTGCATCGAGTGACAGGTGGTTCTGCTTCGCTTTCCTTCTGCTCGATCAGCTACTCGATCGTATACGTCTGCTGCTCACTCGATCATCTTACTCGGTCGTGTCAATCGAGTGAAGTATGTTCCAGCAACGCATCCTTGCTTCTCACTCGATCGTCTCACTCGATCATGTGCAAGTCGAGTAACGCTTGTTCCTCTGCTTCGCTCTGCATGTCTCCTAAGTACCTGAAACACTCCAAATATTCACAATGTATGCAAGATATGCATGATATGCATAAAATCTACCTAAGTATGTAAAACATGCAGAAAGGGATCAATATGATGCGAATCAACAAGTGAATGATGTTGAAAAGATGATGAATGCATGCTCAAAAAGCGATGAAATACAGACTTATCAACTCCCCCAAACTTAGTCTTTGCTTGCCCTCAAGCAAAGCAAAAAGAAACAAAGTGGAAGAGAGGTTTGAAAATGGGGTCTCAGAACCTGTAACTTGCAAGATAGAGCAGTTAAAATCAATGTCCTGGTTGCTAAGTCTTTGATGTATGCTGAGAGAACTTTACTTAACGACTTTAGACAAACTCATCAAATCTGAAACTGATTCTATCCCTTGATCTACACATGCATTCAAATCATTCATTCCTTTTAACATTCATTACTCAAGTATATGAATCTGGTTGTGCGAGGCTTAACAAACTCACTTGGCTAGGCAGAAAAAGGTTTTGAGAATCATGAGGGTTTAAAAAATTTCAGGACAAGGATCTCTCAATGAATGGATTGAGCTTTAGGGAGAATGCTAAAGGTAAGGACCAACAAATGCATACAGGAATAAAACCTTGACTACCCAATGGTTCCCTATGTCTACCCTTCAACATCAATCCCATTTTTTTCTTTTTGCCTTAGGAGAAGTTTCTTATCAATACTAGTGGATAGGGGATTTCTTCTTAACTATGGTTCTGTTTTCTTCTTACGTTATAAGATATTAAAACTTTTTCTCTTTCTTAACATCCCAGAACCATTCTCTGTATATCATGCTAACCCCACAAAAATCAATCACTAGAGTATAAACTTCTAGAAAACATTCTCCTCCTAAGGACACAACTTTTTCTGTTTCTCTTCTTTCTTTCCACAATCATTCCAATCCCAAATCCAAGTAAGAATCCCGACCTAGTCCTATCTGATTTGAAAGTGAAAATCAGAACTACTCAAGATTTTAATCCTGTCGGCTCATACCTAACACGTTCTCCCCAAGCATAATCCGGTAAAAGACCTACCACTCAAAAATTATCAATTGGCTTGAAAGAAAAGGATAGGCTGTGGGTGTGGCAAACTGATCAAAAGAAAGATCAGCTACTTGGATCAACAAGAGTGGTGAAAGGAGGAAGATGATCCAAATATGTATATGGTGACCATGAGCATGCAAGCAAAACACAACCAGATATTTGCAAGTCAAGATTAAGTTCTTATAAGGTAAGGAATGAGATCATATCACAACATGTTTCAACCGAGTTCAAGAATGCTCTTCATGAATTCCAAGTTTGTTTCAGACTTACTTCAAGTTCGATCATCATGCATCAAAAAGCTAACAACCAGGGCATTGATCTCAACTAGTGAATCATAGCAAATCAACAAGGTGTAAATCATCATCACCCCCTATGCTAATGCAACAGTCCTACATGAAACAGTCTAGACTCAATCCTAGTATGCAAATGCAAGCTACATGATCACTCTGTTTTTAAAGATTTTTTTCTGAAAATTTTTCAAATTTTTAGGGGTTTTCAATGCACATATATGAATGCAAATTATATGCTAAAAATTCAAAATAAGAAAAGAGAACACAACATCAAATGTCATCCCAAACCCTCCCCCAAACTTAAATTACACAGTCCCTTGTGTAATCAAAATTTGAGAGTTGGTTTGAGAATCAAACAAAGAAAAGTATGAAAATGCAATGGTATATACAGATGAAGGTTTGGAGGGGTACCTTACTGAAAATAGCAATCCAAGTATTGAGTCATGGACTCACTTGTATAAGCACCTGGTGCAGGCTGCGCAGGAGGAGCCTCTGCTGGTTGCTCAACGTTCTGCTCGACAGCATCCGCAGTGAGGTCTTGGAAATGATACGCACCTGGATCAACAGTCAGGTCCTCAATGTGATCCTCAGCTTGATCCATGGTGAGATCCTCAACATGATGCTCCTCTGACAAGTGTGATGAACTGGCTTTTGCCTTCCGTCTCGCTGCCTTCTTCTTTTTCCGTTTCTCCTTCTTTTTGCTAGCCCTAAGCTCAGGGGAGGACTGTCTCAGAGGAGAAGAAGAAACATTATGCTCTCTATACTCATAGGCGGAATGACGTGATGGAGAAGGAGTTCTGTAGCGTGCTGGGACATCACTCGTGGACAAACGGCGCTGAACTGGTCTAGCATCCTGCGGAGTAGTGTCTGCAAATGCTGTGGTGGTGGAGGCGCAGCTAAACTTACTCATGAAGCTCTTCATCTTCGACTTCATAGACCTTATGGCCTTGTCCTGCAGCATGTTCCACTTCTGTAGGGTACTGATACGCTTGTGAGCCTCTACCAAACTCTTGCCTTGTCTGGGCGCTGTGTAGTCCTTGAAGTGGTACTTCTCTGGTCTATACTCATCTGAATCCTCTTCCATCTGATCATCCTCTCTCTTAGATACGTCCATCGCTTCCTCACCATCTGTCGTGTAGAGAGCCTCTGCAGGGGGAGTAAACTCAATGTTGCTTCCTTCGAGTATCCTAGTGAAAGCAATACAAGGAAGCAAAAATCGCACGTCACCATGTACAGGGTGAGTGAAGTAGTACATATATAACCCGTTGCGTTTCTCCCAATGCAACCATTGAGCTTGCCTCAAATTCTGAATGTCGATGAATCTTGGTGCAATAGGCTCTGAACTCAGCGGGACGCTACAAGCTTCCAAGATGACTGTCACCAACCCTCCCATACACATAACTCCTTGAGTTCTGCAGCTGCTCAGTTTCACTACCCAAGTTCTGTAAGTGAGTAGCTGGTGCAACAGAGTGAACGAGGGGGATGTATCAGTCGTATCACCTCGCAATAGTGACCCATCTGCTACTGTTAACAAGAGATCTTTGAGTGCAAGATCAATCATCTCCAGCTCCCCGTTGATCAGTGTCCCTGTTGTCTCTCTCGCGAAGAAAACATTTGCAATTGATCGATGGAAGTATCGGATAACTGGACTTCTGATGTGGTTGCTCTTGGTCCTAGATGAAGCAAACTTCTTATCATTCCCAATCGTTTCCCAAAGAGCCAACAATTCATCCCTATCAATCCTTTGCCCAGTCCCTGTTCCATTAGGGAATCCAAACAAACCCTCCATCTCTCTGATGGTCAGGACATACTCTTGATCATGGATAGTGAAGGTGATGTATCCCAATCCTCCATCTGACTCTATGTCCGGATCATCCTCATAAAGATGTATGGCAAGCGTACAGAGGAACTGAATTGTCTCCTCTCGGTATGCGTTTCGAGGACTAGTCATGAGGGTGCTGAGATGACAATGCTCAAACATATACTCGACATCACTCGAGATAGCCAGCTCATCCATCGTCTGCTGGCAAGGATACCTCGTGCCCTGAAACTCATGCTGCTGAAACAGCTTGTAATACTCTCCCGGGGCTAACCACTTCTCTGTCTTCTTCTTCTGCACTGACTTGCGAGCTGGGACAGGTGGATGCTCTTCAAGCTCATAATCACTGTCATCATCCTGCAGCTCCATTGGTTTCTTACCCGAAGACTTAGCTTTGCTTCTTGCCTGAGAAGGACCAACACCAGACGCTCTCTCATATGCAGCTTTCTTCTTCTCCATATAGACTTTGGACATAGACTGAGGGGATGCACGCTCTGTTGGTTTACAACCATACTTCTCACGCATCTCATGCAACAAATCTCTTGACATATTGATACTGAAACAATTGGAACTCAAAGCTAAAAATTAGCCTGTTAGTGTGCTAAGTATCAAGAGAAATGAACAAATGTGAAAGAAATGAGTGGAGATACAAACGCTTATCACTTTCAGTCGAGTGAGTGAGTCGTGGCTGCGGATCGAGTAGAGTGTTCTGGTGGATGACTTGGATCGGGTGAACGATTAGCTTCTAAAGTGGAGTAGAGGAAAAAGCCGTCGAGTGAGTAGTGTCGGGTTGCCTCGAGTAGCCGGTGATGAACTTCGGTCGAGTGAGCAACACGCGCCAAGTAAACAACAAGGTTTGAGTTACTCGAGCGGTTCACTGGTCAAGTGGTGGTGACGGCGAGCTCGAGTGGTGTGGCTTAGCTAGTTGAGTAGCAGAGAGAGGGTCGAGTATCTTGAGGTGATGACCGAGTGAGGGAGATGCGTTACCGTCGAGTGGAGGTTAACAAATCCGTCAAGTTCAGTCGAGTGAGGAGGTGACGGAGCTTGCTTGGCCGGTCGAGTGGGCTGAAATCCGATGAGTCGAGCGAGAGCTTTACCGTCGAGTGTGAAAGATGAGCTACTGTTGAGTGGTGTGCGCATCGAGTGAGGGAGAGCGACGGAGGTGAGAACGGGTCGCGTGAGCCCCGGTGCTTGCGTAGCTCGAGTGAATCCGGTCGAGTGAAGAGGATGCTTCGACGGCGTGACTCGAGACGGTGGGTCGAGTGGCTAGTGGCGAGTGGCAGGATCGAGTGAGGGAAGAAACAAGTGATGAGGAGAGTGAAAATAGGGGAAATCGAGTAGGAGAGAAAAGGGTGAAACAAAAACTTGTGTGGTTGGGGTGAGGGATAGGGAGAGGATAAGGAAATCGAGAGGTTTTTTTTTTTTCTTAAGTAACAACACCAAACCCTTTGTAGTAACAACCCCCAAACGGTTTTTGTTTCCCACATTTTTCTCTGTATCATTATGGATTTCACATCCGCCATCACACTTTCCTTTTATCTGTTATGATATGCATGTCCAAACGCACTTAACATGTAATCCTGATCATCATAGAACCAAAAACAAAAATCAAAAACACAAAAAATCCTAAGCAATATGTACAGGGATACCTTTGGGACTTCCTCCCAAGTGAGCTTGTTTAAAGTCACTGAGCTTGACTGTTTATGCCTTTTAGGCTTTATGAGGCTCACAGAGAGGTATGGAGGACCCCTCTGGTGTGTCTTGATCAGCTAGGTAACGCTTGACACGTTGACCGTTCACAGTGAACTCGCTGCCATCCTTGTTCAGGAGAGTGATCGCACCGAATGGCAAAACATCTTTGATCTCAAATGGTCCAGACCATCTGGACTTGAGCTTTCCAGGAAACAGTTTCAGTCTGGAATTGAACAGCAAGACGTGATCTCCAGCCTTAAGCTCCTTAACGACAATCTTCTTATCATGAAAAGCCTTGGTTCTCTCCTTATAGATTTTGGAACTCTCAAAGGCATCAAGTCTGATTTCCTAAAGTTCATGGATGTCAAGAACTCTCTTTGTCTGGGCTGCATCAATGTCAAAGTTCAGAAGTTTGATAGCTTAAAGTGCCTTATACTCAATCTCCACAGGGAGATGACATGCTTTACCATACACCAACTGAAAAGGCGTCCGTCCTATTGGTGTCTTGAAAGCTGTTCTGTACGCCCATAGAGTATCATCTAACTTGGTAGACCAATCTTTTTTCGAAGCCCCAACAACTCTTGACAAGATTCTTTTTATCTGCTTGTTAGAGACCTCAACTTGTCCACATGTCTAGGGATGGTAGGCTGTAGACACCTTATGCTTCACACCATACTTCTTCAACATGCTTTCAAAAACTTTGTTGATGAAGTGTGTACCACCATCACTGATCACTGCTCTTGGTACTCCATACCTGGGAAAGATGATGCTCTTAAACAGTTTCAGAACAACCTTGTGATCATTGGTGGGACTTGCAATGGCTTCAACCCATTTTGAAACATAATCAACTGCAACCAGAATGTAGACGTTGCCATTTGATGGAGGGTTGAATGGTCTCATGAAATCAATTCCCCAAACATCAAAAATTTCTACTTCCAAAATCGGGTTTTGAGGCATCTCATTCCTTCTGTTGATGTTACCCATCCTCTGGCAAGCGTCACACTTGGTGATGAAACTGTTTGTATCCTTTCGAATAAACAGTTTAGTGCTGGTATTAGTGTTGTATCCTTGCGAATAAGAGTACTTTAAGAGATCATTTGTAAGGATACAAACAGTTTATTCGCAAGGATACAACTTGATACAACGCATATATCCTTTACCGCGGATTCAAGAGATCATTTGTAATGGGTCCCACTTGATACGTGCACCGCTTCAACCAGCTTCAACGTACTCTTTTATTCGCAAAAGATGCAAAAATCATGTCCGAACACTTTTTCGATACTTTAATCGCTTCCAAATCACAAAAACCTCCCGAAAACACCCTAAACGTCAAAATTTGGGGTCGGAAATGGGGCACAATGGAACAAAGACCCATTGCCACACTATAACTTTCCGAGAGCTTTCCGAAAAGGTATTATCGGCCGAATAGGTCCTCACGGTCTGAAAGTTACGGTGTTCCGTACGCATTAGCATCTTTGGAATCAAAAATAATAAAGGAATAAACTACAACATAGCATTTCCGGGGACGCATCCATCTTCATAAGATTACTTTGTAGTTTTGTCAGCAAAAATAAACAATCTAACAACGTCAATAGAGAAACAAATTGAATTGTAGTGGTACTAGATGTTTTTCAAAAAAATGGGAGGCTAAAAGAAAAATAAAAATAAAAAAGGGATGCAACACGAGGACTTCCCGGGAGGTCACCCATCCTAGTACTACTCTCGCCCAAACACGCTTAACTGCGGAGTTCTGATGGGATCCGGTGCATTAGTGCAGGTATGATCGCATCCGTTAGTACATTGCATGCATTCGCATATATCCTTTACCGCGGATTCAAGAGATCATTTGTAAGTGGTCCCACTTGATACGGGCACCGCTTCAACCAGCTTCAACGTACTCTTTTATTCGCAAAAGATGCAAAAATCATGTCCGAACACTTTTTCGATACTTTAATCGCTTCCAAATCACAAAAACCTCCCGAAAACACCCTAAACCTCAAAATTTGGGGTCGGAAATGGGGCACAATGGAACGAAGACCCATTGCCACACTATAACTTTCCGAGATCTTTCCGAAAAGGTATTATCGGCCGAATAGGTCCTCACGGTCTGAAAGTTACGGTGTTCCGTACGCATTAGCATCTTTGGAATCAAAAATAATAAAGGAATAAACTACAACATAGCATTTCCGGGGACGCATCCATCTTCATAAGATTACATTGTAGTTTTGTCAGCAAAAATAAACAATCTAACAACGTCAATAGAGAAACAAATTGAATTGTAGTGGTACTAGATGTTTTTCAAAAAAATGGGAGGCTAAAAGAAAAATAAAAATAAAAAAGGGATGCAACACGAGGACTTCCCGGGAGGTCACCCATCCTAGTACTACTCTCGCCCAAGCACGCT
The DNA here is from genome assembly GCA_036452645.1 of Capsella bursa-pastoris. Lineage (NCBI taxonomy): Eukaryota > Viridiplantae > Streptophyta > Magnoliopsida > Brassicales > Brassicaceae > Capsella > Capsella bursa-pastoris. The sequence goes on along the minus strand of CP144195.1, from coordinate 12,339,532 downwards.
TAGCTGCGGAGTTCTGATGGGATCCGGTGCATTAGTGCTGGTTTGATCGCATCCGTTAGTACATTGCATGCATTTGCATATATCCTTTACCGCGGATTCAAGAGATCATTTGTAATGGGTCCCACTTGATACGTGCACCGCTTCAACCAGCTTCAACGTACTCTTTTATTCGCAAAAGATGCAAAAATCATGTCCGAACACTTTTTCGATACTTTAATCGCTTCCAAATCACAAAAACCTCCCGAAAACACCCTAAACGTCAAAATTTGGGGTCGGAAATGGGGCACAATGGAACGAAGACCCATTGCCACACTATAACTTTCCGAGAGCTTTCCGAAAAGGTATTATCGGCCGAATAGGTCCTCACGGTCTGAAAGTTACGGTGTTCCGTACGCATTAGCATCTTTGGAATCCAAAATAATAAAGGAATAAACTACAACATAGCATTTCCGGGGACGCATCCATCTTCATAAGATTACTTTGTAGTTTTGTCAGCAAAAATAAACAATCTAACAACGTCAATAGAGAAACAAATTGAATTGTAGTGGTACTAGATGTTTTTCAAAAAAATGGGAGGCTAAAAGAAAAATAAAAATAAAAAAGGGATGCAACACGAGGACTTCCCGGGAGGTCACCCATCCTAGTACTACTCTCGCCCAAGCACGCTTAACTGCGGAGTTCTGATGGGATCCGGTGCATTAGTGCTGGTTTGATCGCATCCGTTAGTACATTGCATGCATTTGCATATATCCTTTACCGCGGATTCAAGAGATCATTTGTAATGGGTCCCACTTGATACGTGCACCGCTTCAACCAGCTTCAACGTACTCTTTTATTCGCAAAAGATGCAAAAATCATGTCCGAACACTTTTTCGATACTTTAATCGCTTCCAAATCACAAAAACCTCCCGAAAACACCCTAAACGTCAAAATTTGGGGTCGGAAATGGGGCACAATGGAACGAAGACCCATTGCCACACTATAACTTTCCGAGAGCTTTCCGAAAAGGTATTATCGGCCGAATAGGTCCTCACGGTCTGAAAGTTACGGTGTTCCGTACGCATTAGCATCTTTGGAATCCAAAATAATAAAGGAATAAACTACAACATAGCATTTCCGGGGACGCATCCATCTTCATAAGATTACTTTGTAGTTTTGTCAGCAAAAATAAACAATCTAACAACGTCAATAGAGAAACAAATTGAATTGTAGTGGTACTAGATGTTTTTCAAAAAAATGGGAGGCTAAAAGAAAAATAAAAATAAAAAAGGGATGCAACACGAGGACTTCCCGGGAGGTCACCCATCCTAGTACTACTCTCGCCTAAGCACGCTTAACTGCAGAGTTCTGATGGGATCTGGTGCATTAGTGCTGGTATGATCGCATCCGTTAGTACATTGCATGCATTCGCATATATCCTTTACCGCGGATTCAAGAGATCATTTGTAATGGGTCCCACTTGATACGTGCACCGCTTCAACCAGCTTCAACGTACTCTTTTATTCGCAAAAGATGCAAAAATCATGTCCGAACACTTTTTCGATACTTTAATCGCTTCCAAAACACAAAAACCTCCCGAAAACACCCTAAACGTCAAAATTTGGGGTCGGAAATGGGGCACAATGGAACGAAGACCCATTGCCACACTATAACTTTCCGAGAGCTTTCCGAAAAGGTATTATCGGCCGAATAGGTCCTCACGGTCTGAAAGTTACGGTGTTCCGTACGCATTAGCATCTTTGGAATCAAAAATAATAAAGGAATAAACTACAACATAGCATTTCCGGGGACGCATCCATCTTCATAAGATTACTTTGTAGTTTTGTCAGCAAAAATAAACAATCTAACAACGTCAATAGAGAAACAAATTGAATTGTAGTGGTACTAGATGTTTTTCAAAAAAATAGGAGGCTAAAAGAAAAATAAAAATAAAAAAGGGATGCAACACGAGGACTTCCCGGGAGGTCACCCATCCTAGTATTACTCTCGCCCAAGCGCGCTTAACTGCAGAGTTCTGATGGGATCCGGTGCATTAGTGCTGGTATGATCGCATCCGTTAGTACATTGCATGCATTCGCATATATCCTTTACCGCGGATTCAAGAGATCATTTGTAATGGGTCCCACTTGATACGTGCACCGCTTCAACCAGCTTCAACGTACTCTTTTATTCGCAAAAGATGCAAAAATCATGTCCGAACACTTTTTCGATACTTTAATCGCTTCCAAAACACAAAAACCTCCCGAAAACACCCTAAACGTCAAAATTTGGGGTCGGAAATGGGGCACAATGGAACAAAGACCCATTGCCACACTATAACTTTCCGAGAGCTTTCCGAAAAGGTATTATCGGCCGAATAGGTCCTCACGGTCTGAAAGTTACGGTGTTCCGTACGCATTAGCATCTTTGGAATAAAAAATAATAAAGGAATAAACTACAACATAGCATTTCCGGGGACGCATCCATCTTCATAAGATTACTTTGTAGTTTTGTCAGCAAAAATAAACAATCTAACAACGTCAATAGAGAAACAAATTGAATTGTAGTGGTACTAGATGTTTTTCAAAAAAATAGGAGGCTAAAAGAAAAATAAAAATAAAAAAGGGATGCAACACGAGGACTTCCCGGGAGGTCACCCATCCTAGTACTACTCTCGCCCAAACACGCTTAACTGCGGAGTTCTGATGGGATCCGGTGCATTAGTGCTGGTATGATCGCATCCGTTAGTACATTGCATGCATTCGCATATATCCTTTACCGCGGATTCAAGAGATCATTTGTAATGGGTCCCACTTGACACGTGCACCGCTTCAACCAGCTTCAACGTACTCTTTTATTCGCAAAAGATGCAAAAATCATGTCCGAACACTTTTTCGATACTTTAATCGCTTCCAAAACACAAAAACCTCCCGAAAACACCCTAAACGTCAAAATTTGGGGTCGGAAATGGGGCACAATGGAACGAAGACCCATTGCCACACTATAACTTTCCGAGAGCTTTCTGAAAAGGTATTATCGGCTGAATAGGTCCTCACGGTCTGAAAGTTACGGTGTTCCGTACGCATTAGCATCTTTGGAATCAAAAATAATAAAGGAATAAACTACAACATAGCATTTCCGGGGACGCATCCATCTTCATAAGATTACTTTGTAGTTTTGTCAGCAAAAATAAACAATCTAACAACGTCAATAGAGAAACAAATTGAATTGTAGTGGTACTAGATGTTTTTCAAAAAAATGGGAGGCTAAAAGAAAAATAAAAATAAAAAAGGGATGCAACACGAGGACTTCCCGGGAGGTCACCCATCCTAGTACTACTCTCGCCCAAACACGCTTAACTGCGGAGTTCTGATGGGATCCGGTGCATTAGTGCTGGTATGATCGCATCCGTTAGTACATTGCATGCATTCGCATATATCCTTTACCGCGGATTCAAGAGATCATTTGTAATGGGTCCCACTTGATACGTGCACCGCTTCAACCAGCTTCAACGTACTCTTTTATTCGCAAAAGATGCAAAAATCATGTCCGAACACTTTTTCGATACTTTAATCGCTTCCAAAACACAAAAACCTCCTGAAAACACCCTAAACGTCAAAATTTGGGGTCGGAAATGGGGCACAAAGGAACGAAGACCCATTGCCACACTATAACTTTCCGAGAGCTTTCTGAAAAGGTATTATCGGCCGAATAGGTCCTCACGGTCTGAAAGTTACGGTGTTCCGTACGCATTAGCATCTTTGGAATCAAAAATAATAAAGGAATAAACTACAACATAGCATTTCCGGGGACGCATCCATCTTCATAAGATTACTTTGTAGTTTTGTCAGCAAAAATAAACAATCTAACAACGTCAATAGAGAAACAAATTGAATTGTAGCGGTACTAGATGTTTTTCAAAAAAATGGGAGGCTAAAAGAAAAATAAAAATAAAAAAGGGATGCAACACGAGGACTTCCCGGGAGGTCACCCATCCTAGTACTACTCTCGCCCAAGCACGCTTAACTGCGGAGTTCTGATGGGATCCGGTGCATTAGTGCTGGTATGATCGCATCCGTTAGTACATTGCATGCATTCGCATATATCCTTTACCGCGGATTCAAGAGATCATTTGTAATGGGTCCCACTTGATACGTGCACCGCTTCAACCAGCTTCAACGTACTCTTTTATTCGCAAAAGATGCAAAAATCATGTCCGAACACTTTTTCGATACTTTAATCGCTTTCAAATCACAAAAACCTCCCGAAAACACCCTAAACGTCAAAATTTGGGGTCAGAAATGGGGCACAATGGAACGAAGACCCATTGCCACACTATAACTTTCCGAGAGCTTTCCGAAAAGGTATTATCGGCCGAATAGGTCCTCACGGTCTGAAAGTTACGGTGTTCCGTACGCATTAGCATCTTTGGAATCAAAAATAATAAAGGAGTAAACTACAACATAGCATTTCCGGGGACGCATCCATCTTCATAAGATTACTTTGTAGTTTTGTCAGCAAAAATAAACAATCTAACAACGTCAATAGAGAAACAAATTGAATTGTAGTGGTACTAGATGTTTTTCAAAAAAATATGAGGCTAAAAGAAAAATAAAAATAAAAAAGGGATGCAACACGAGGACTTCCCAGGAGGTCACCCATCCTAGTACTACTCTCGCCCAAACACGCTTAACTGCGGAGTTCTGATGGGATCCGGTGCATTAGTGCTGGTATGATCGCATCCGTTAGTACATTGCATGCATTCGCATATATCCTTTACCGCATATTCAAGAGATCATTTGTAATGGGTCCCACTTGACACGTGCACCGCTTCAACCAGCTTCAACGTACTCTTTTATTCGCAAAAGATGCAAAAATCATGTCCGAACACTTTTTCGATACTTTAATCGCTTCCAAAACACAAAAACCTCCCGAAAACACCCTAAACGTCAAAATTTGGGGTCAGAAATGGGGCACAATGGAACGAAGACCCATTGCCACACTATAACTTTCCGAGAGCTTTCTGAAAAGGTATTATCGGCCGAATAGGTCCTCACGGTCTGAAAGTTACGGTGTTCCGTACGCATTAGCATCTTTGGAATCAAAAATAATAAAGGAATAAACTACAACATAGCATTTCCGGGGACGCATCCATCTTCATAAGATTACTTTGTAGTTTTGTTAGCAAAAATAAACAATTTAACAACGTCAATAGAGAAACAAATTGAATTGTAGTGGTACTAGATGTTTTTCAAAAAAATGGGAGGCTAAAAGAAAAATAAAAATAAAAAAGGGATGCAACACGAGGACTTCCCGGGAGGTCACCCATCCTAGTACTACTCTCGCCCAAACACGCTTAACTGCGGAGTTCTGATGGGATCCGGTGCATTAGTGCTGGTATGATCGCATCCGTTAGTACATTGCATGCATTCGCATATATCCTTTACCGCGGATTCAAGAGATCATTTGTAATGGGTCCCACTTGATACGTGCACCGCTTCAACCAGCTTCAACGTACTCTTTTATTCGCAAAAGATGCAAAAATCATGTCCGAACACTTTTTCGATACTTTAATCGCTTTCAAAACACAAAAACCTCCCGAAAACACCCTAAACGTCAAAATTTGGGGTCGGAAATGGGGCACAATGGAACGAAGACCCATTGCCACACTATAACTTTCCGAGAGCTTTCCGAAAAGGTATTATCGGCCGAATAGGTCCTCACGGTCTGAAAGTTACGGTGTTCCGTACGCATTAGCATCTTCGGAATCAAAAATAATAAAGGAATAAACTACAACATAGCATTTCCGGGGACGCATCCATCTTCATAAGATTACTTTGTAGTTTTGTCAACAAAAATAAACAATCTAACAACGTCAATAGAGAAACAAATTGAATTGTAGTGGTACTAGATGTTTTTCAAAAAAATAAGAGGCTAAAAGAAAAATAAAAATAAAAAAGGGATGCAACACGAGGACTTCCCGGGAGGTCACCCATCCTAGTACTACTCTCGCCCAAACACGCTTAACTGCGGAGTTCTGATGGGATCCGGTGCATTAGTGCTGGTATGATCGCATCCGTTAGTACATTGCATGCATTCGCATATATCCTTTACCGCATATTCAAGAGATCATTTGTAATGGGTCCCACTTGACACATGCACCGCTTCAACCAGCTTCAACGTACTCTTTTATTCGCAAAAGATGCAAAAATCATGTCCGAACACTTTTTCGATACTTTAATCGCTTCCAAATCACAAAAACCTCCCGAAAACACCCTAAACGTCAAAATTTGGGGTCGGAAATGGGGCACAATGGAACGAAGACCCATTGCCACACTATAACTTTCCGAGAGCTTTCTGAAAAGGTATTATCGGCCGAATAGGTCCTCACGGTCTGAAAGTTACGGTGTTCCGTACGCATTAGCATCTTTGGAATCAAAAATAATAAAGGAATAAACTACAACATAGCATTTCCGGGGACGCATCCATCTTCATAAGATTACTTTGTAGTTTTGTCAGCAAAAATAAACAATCTAACAACGTCAATAGAGAAACAAATTGAATTGTAGCGGTACTAGATGTTTTTCAAAAAAATGGGAGGCTAAAAGAAAAATAAAAATAAAAAAGGGATGCAACACGAGGACTTCCCGGGAGGTCACCAATCCTAGTACTACTCTCGCCCAAGCACGCTTAACTGCGGAGTTCTGATGGGATCCGGTGCATTAGTGCTGGTATGATCGCATCCGTTAGTACATTGCATGCATTCGCATATATCCTTTACCGCGGATTCAAGAGATCATTTGTAATGGGTCCCACTTGATACGTGCACCGCTTCAACCAGCTTCAACGTACTCTTTTATTCGCAAAAGATGCAAAAATCATGTCCGAACACTTTTTCGATACTTTAATCGCTTTCAAATCACAAAAACCTCCCGAAAACACCCTAAACGTCAAAATTTGGGGTCAGAAATGGGGCACAATGGAACGAAGACCCATTGCCACACTATAACTTTCCGAGAGCTTTCCGAAAAGGTATTATCGGCCGAATAGGTCCTCACGGTCTGAAAGTTACGGTGTTCCGTACGCATTAGCATCTTTGGAATCAAAAATAATAAAGGAGTAAACTACAACATAGCATTTCCGGGGACGCATCCATCTTCATAAGATTACTTTGTAGTTTTGTCAGCAAAAATAAACAATCTAACAACGTCAATAGAGAAACAAATTGAATTGTAGTGGTACTAGATGTTTTTCAAAAAAATAGGAGGCTAAAAGAAAAATAAAAATAAAAAAGGGATGCAACACGAGGACTTCCCGGGAGGTCACCCATCCTAGTACTACTCTCGCCCAAGCACGCTTAACTGCAGAGTTCTGATGGGATCCGGTGCATTAGTGCTGGTATGATCGCATCCGTTAGTACATTGCATGCATTCGCGTATATCCTTTACCGCGGATTCAAGAGATCATTTGTAATGGGTCCCACTTGATACGTGCACCGCTTCAACCAGCTTCAACGTACTCTTTTATTCGCAAAAGATTCAAAAATCATGTCCGAACACTTTTTCGATACTTTAATCGCTTCCAAAACACAAAAACCTCCCGAAAACACCCTAAACGTCAAAATTTGGGGTCGGAAATGGGGCACAATGGAACAAAGACCCATTGCCACACTATAACTTTCCGAGAGCTTTCCGAAAAGGTATTATCGGCCGAATAGGTCCTCACGGTCTGAAAGTTACGGTGTTCCGTACGCATTAGCATCTTTGGAATCAAAAATAATAAAGGAATAAACTACAACATAGCATTTCCGGGGACGCATCCATCTTCATAAGATTACTTTGTAGTTTTGTCAGCAAAAATAAACAATCTAACAACGTCAATAGAGAAACAAATTGAATTGTAGTGGTACTAGATGTTTTTCAAAAAAATAGGAGGCTAAAAAAAAAATAAAAATAAAAAAGGGATGCAACACGAGGACTTCCCGGGAGGTCACCCATCCTAGTACTACTCTCGCCCAAACACGCTTAACTGCGGAGTTCTGATGGGATCCGGTGCATTAGTGCTGGTATGATCGCATCCGTTAGTACATTGCATGCATTCGCATATATCCTTTACCGCATATTCAAGAGATCATTTGTAATGGGTCCCACTTGACACGTGCACCGCTTCAACCAGCTTCAACGTACTCTTTTATTCGCAAAAGATGCAAAAATCATGTCCGAACACTTTTTCGATACTTTAATCGCTTCCAAAACACAAAAACCTCCCGAAAACACCCTAAACGTCAAAATTTGGGGTCAGAAATGGGGCACAATGGAACGAAGACCCATTGCCACACTATAACTTTCCGAGAGCTTTCTGAAAAGGTATTATCGGCCGAATAGGTCCTCACGGTCTGAAAGTTACGGTGTTCCGTACGCATTAGCATCTTTGGAATCAAAAATAATAAAGGAATAAACTACAACATAGCATTTCCGGGGACGCATCCATCTTCATAAGATTACTTTGTAGTTTTGTTAGCAAAAATAAACAATCTAACAACGTCAATAGAGAAACAAATTGAATTGTAGTGGTACTAGATGTTTTTCAAAAAAATGGGAGGCTAAAAGAAAAATAAAAATAAAAAAGGGATGCAACACGAGGACTTCCCGGGAGGTCACCCATCCTAGTACTACTCTCGCCCAAACACGCTTAACTGCGGAGTTCTGATGGGATCCGGTGCATTAGTGCTGGTATGATCGCATCCGTTAGTACATTGCATGCATTCGCATATATCCTTTACCGCGGATTCAAGAGATCATTTGTGATGGGTCCCACTTGATACGTGCACCGCTTCAACCAGCTTCAACGTACTCTTTTATTCGCAAAAGATGCAAAAATCATGTCCGAACACTTTTTCGATACTTTAATCGCTTCCAAAACACAAAAACCTCCCGAAAACACCCTAAACGTCAAAATTTGGGGTCGGAAATGGGGCACAATGGAACGAAGACCCATTGCCACACTATAACTTTCCGAGAGCTTTCCGAAAAGGTATTATCGGCCGAATAGGTCCTCACGGTCTGAAAGTTACGGTGTTCCGTACACATTAGCATCTTTGGAATCAAAAATAATAAAGGAATAAACTACAACATAGCATTTCCGGGGACGCATCCATCTTCATAAGATTACTTTGTAGTTTTGTCAACAAAAATAAACAATCTAACAACGTCAATAGAGAAACAAATTGAATTGTAGTGGTACTAGATGTTTTTCAAAAAAATAGGAGGCTAAAAGAAAAATAAAAATAAAAAAGGGATGCAACACGAGGACTTCCCGGGAGGTCACCCATCCTAGTACTACTCTCGCCCAAACACGCTTAACTGCGGAGTTCTGATGGGATCCGGTGCATTAGTGCTGGTATGATCGCATCCGTTAGTACATTGCATGCATTCGCATATATCCTTTACCGCATATTCAAGAGATCATTTGTAATGGGTCCCACTTGACACGTGCACCGCTTCAACCAGCTTCAACGTACTCTTTTATTCGCAAAAGATGCAAAAATCATGTCCGAACACTTTTTCGATACTTTAATCGCTTCCAAATCACAAAAACCTCCCGAAAACACCCTAAACGTCAAAATTTGGGGTCGGAAATGGGGCACAATGGAACGAAGACCCATTGCCACACTATAACTTTCCGAGAGCTTTCTGAAAAGGTATTATCGGCCGAATAGGTCCTCACGGTCTGAAAGTTACGGTGTTCCGTACGCATTAGCATCTTTGGAATCAAAAATAATAAAGGAATAAACTACAACATAGCATTTCCGGGGACGCATCCATCTTCATAAGATTACTTTGTAGTTTTGTCAGCAAAAATAAACAATCTAACAACGTCAATAGAGAAACAAATTGAATTGTAGTGGTACTAGATGTTTTTCAAAAAAATGGGAGGCTAAAAGAAAAATAAAAATAAAAAAGGGATGCAACACGAGGACTTCCCGGGAGGTCACCCATCCTAGTACTACTCTCGCCCAAACACGCTTAACTGCGGAGTTCTGATGGGATCCGGTGCATTAGTGCTGGTATGATCGCATCCGTTAGTACATTGCATGCATTCGCATATATCCTTTACCGCGGATTCAAGAGATCATTTGTAATGGGTCCCACTTGACACGTGCACCGCTTCAACCAGCTTCAACGTACTCTTTTATTCGCAAAAGATGCAAAAATCATGTCCGAACACTTTTTCGATACTTTAATCGCTTCCAAAACACAAAAACCTCCCGAAAACACCCTAAACGTCAAAATTTGGGGTCGGAAATGGGGCACAACGGAACGAAGACCCATTGCCACACTATAACTTTCCGAGAGCTTTCTGAAAAGGTATTATCGGTCGAATAGGTCCTCACGGTCTGAAAGTTACGGTGTTCCGTACGCATTAGCATCTTTGGAATCAAAAATAATAAAGGAATAAACTACAACATAGCATTTCCGGGGACGCATCCATCTTCATAAGATTACTTTGTAGTTTTGTCAGCAAAAATAAACAATCTAACAACGTCAATAGAGAAACAAATTGAATTGTAGTGGTACTAGATGTTTTTCAAAAAAATGGGAGGCTAAAAGAAAAATAAAAATAAAAAAGGGATGCAACACGAGGACTTCCCGGGAGGTCACCCATCCTAGTACTACTCTCGCCCAAACACGCTTAACTGCGGAGTTCTGATGGGATCCGGTGCATTAGTGCTGGTATGATCGCATCCGTTAGTACATTGCATGCATTCGCATATATCCTTTACCGCGGATTCAAGAGATCATTTGTAATGGGTCCCACTTGATACGTGCACCGCTTCAACCAGCTTCAACGTACTCTTTTATTCGCAAAAGATGCAAAAATCATGTCCGAACACTTTTTCGATACTTTAATCGCTTCCAAAACACGAAAACCTCCCGAAAACACCCTAAACGTCAAAATTTGGGGTCGGAAATGGGGCACAATGGAACGAAGACCCATTGCCACACTATAACTTTCCGAGAGCTTTCCGAAAAGGTATTATCGGCCGAATAGGTCCTCACGGTCTGAAAGTTACGGTGTTCCGTACGCATTAGCATCTTTGGAATCAAAAATAATAAAGGAATAAACTACAACATAGCATTTCCGGGGACGCATCCATCTTCATAAGATTACTTGGTAGTTTTGTCAGCAAAAATAAACAATCTAACAACGTCAATAGAGAAACAAATTGAATTGTAGTGGTACTAGATGTTTTTCAAAAAAATAGGAGGCTAAAAGAAAAATAAAAATAAAAAAGGGATGCAACACGAGGACTTCCCGGGAGGTCACCCATCCTAGTACTACTCTCGCCCAAACACGCTTAACTGCGGAGTTCTGATGGGATCCGGTGCATTAGTGCTGGTATGATCGCATCCGTTAGTACATTGCATGCATTCGCATATATCCTTTACCGCATATTCAAGAGATCATTTGTAATGGGTCCCACTTGACACGTGCACCGCTTCAACCAGCTTCAACGTACTCTTTTATTCGCAAAAGATGCAAAAATCATGTCCGAACACTTTTTCGATACTTTAATCGCTTCCAAATCACAAAAACCTCCCGAAAACACCCTAAACGTCAAAATTTGGGGTCGGAAATGGGGCACAATGGAACGAAGACCCATTGCCACACTATAACTTTCCGAGAGCTTTCCGAAAAGGTATTATCGGCCGAATAGGTCCTCACGGTCTGAAAGTTACGGTGTTCCGTACGCATTAGCATCTTTGGAATCAAAAATAATAAAGGAATAAACTACAACATAGCATTTCCGGGGACGCATCCATCTTCATAAGATTACTTTGTAGTTTTGTCAGCAAAAATAAACAATCTAACAACGTCAATAGAGAAACAAATTGAATTGTAGTGGTACTAGATAATTTTCAAAAAAATGGGAGGCTAAAAGAAAAATAAAAATAAAAAAGGGATGCAACACGAGGACTTCCCGGGAGGTCACCCATCCTAGTACTACTCTCGCCCAAACACGCTTAACTGCGGAGTTCTGATGGGATCCGGTGCATTAGTGCTGGTATGATCGCATCCGTTAGTACATTGCATGCATTCGCATATATCCTTTACCGCGGATTCAAGAGATCATTTGTAATGGGTCCCACTTGATACGTGCACCGCTTCAACCAGCTTCAACGTACTCTTTTATTCGCAAAAGATGCAAAAATCATGTCCGAACACTTTTTCGATACTTTAATCGCTTCCAAAACACGAAAACCTCCCGAAAACACCCTAAACGTCAAAATTTGGGGTCGGAAATGGGGCACAATGGAACGAAGACCCATTGCCACACTATAACTTTCCGAGAGCTTTCCGAAAAGGTATTATCGGCCGAATAGGTCCTCACGGTCTTAAAGTTACGGTGTTCCGTACGCATTAGCATCTTTGGAATCAAAAATAATAAAGGAATAAACTACAACATAGCATTTCCGGGGACGCATCCATCTTCATAAGATTACTTGGTAGTTTTGTCAGCAAAAATAAACAATCTAACAACGTCAATAGAGAAACAAATTGAATTGTAGTGGTACTAGATGTTTTTCAAAAAAATAGGAGGCTAAAAGAAAAATAAAAATAAAAAAGGGATGCAACACGAGGACTTCCCGGGAGGTCACCCATCCTAGTACTACTCTCGCCCAAACACGCTTAACTGCGGAGTTCTGATGGGATCCGGTGCATTAGTGCTGGTATGATCGCATCCGTTAGTACATTGCATGCATTCGCATATATCCTTTACCGCATATTCAAGAGATCATTTGTAATGGGTCCCACTTGACACGTGCACCGCTTCAACCAGCTTCAACGTACTCTTTTATTCGCAAAAGATGCAAAAATCATGTCCGAACACTTTTTCGATACTTTAATCGCTTCCAAATCACAAAAACCTCCCGAAAACACCCTAAACGTCAAAATTTGGGGTCGGAAATGGGGCACAATGGAACGAAGACCCATTGCCACACTATAACTTTCCGAGAGCTTTCCGAAAAGGTATTATCGGCCGAATAGGTCCTCACGGTCTGAAAGTTACGGTGTTCCGTACGCATTAGCATCTTTGGAATCAAAAATAATAAAGGAATAAACTACAACATAGCATTTCCGGGGACGCATCCATCTTCATAAGATTACTTTGTAGTTTTGTCAGCAAAAATAAACAATCTAACAACGTCAATAGAGAAACAAATTGAATTGTAGTGGTACTAGATAATTTTCAAAAAAATGGGAGGCTAAAAGAAAAATAAAAATAAAAAAGGGATGCAACACGAGGACTTCCCGGGAGGTCACCCATCCTAGTACTACTCTCGCCCAAACACGCTTAACTGCGGAGTTCTGATGGGATCCGGTGCATTAGTGCTGGTATGATCGCATCCGTTAGTACATTGCATGCATTCGCATATATCCTTTACCGCGGATTCAAGAGATCATTTGTAATGGGTCCCACTTGACACGTGCACCGCTTCAACCAGCTTCAACGTACTCTTTTATTCGCAAAAGATGCAAAAATCATGTCCGAACACTTTTTCGATACTTTAATCGCTTCCAAAACACAAAAACCTCCCGAAAACACCCTAAACGTCAAAATTTGGGGTCGGAAATGGGGCACAATGGAATGAAGACCCATTGCCACACTATAACTTTCCGAGAGCTTTCCGAAAAGGTATTATCGGCCGAATAGGTCCTCACGGTCTGAAAGTTACGGTGTTCCGTACGCATTAGCATCTTTGGAATCAAAAATAATAAAGGAATAAACTACAACATAGCATTTCCGGGGACGCATCCATCTTCATAAGATTACTTTGTAGTTTTGTCAGCAAAAATAAACAATCTAACAACGTCAATAGAGAAACAAATTGAATTGTAGTGGTACTAGATGTTTTTCAAAAAAATGGGAGGTTAAAAGAAAAATAAAAATAAAAAAGGGATGCAACACGAGGACTTCCCGGGAGGTCACCCATCCTAGTACTACTCTCGCCCAAACACGCTTAACTGCGGAGTTCTGATTGGATCCGGTGCATTAGTGCTGGTATGATCGCATCCGTTAGTACATTGCATGCATTCGCATATATCCTTTACCGCGGATTCAAGAGATCATTTGTAATGGGTCCCACTTGACACGTGCACCGCTTCAACCAGCTTCAACGTACTCTTTTATTCGCAAAAGATGCAAAAATCATGTCCGAACACTTTTTCGATACTTTAATCGCTTCCAAAACACAAAAACCTCCCAAAAACACCCTAAACGTCAAAATTTGGGGTCGGAAATGGGGCACAATGGAACGAAGACCCACTGCCACACTATAACTTTCCGAGAGCTTTCCTAAAAGGTATTATCGGCCGAATAGGTCCTCACGGTCTTAAAGTTACGGTGTTCCGTACGCATTAGCATCTTTGGAATCAAAAATAATAAAGGAATAAACTACAACATAGCATTTCCGGGGATGCATCCATCTTCATAAGATTACTTTGTAGTTTTGTCAGCAAAAATAAACAATCTAACAACGTCAATAGAGAAACAAATTGAATTGTAGTGGTACTAGATGTTTTTTAAAAAAATGGGAGGCTAAAAGAAAAATAAAAATAAAAAAAGGATGCAACACGAGGACTTCCCGGGAGGTCACCCATCCTAGTACTACTCTCGCCCAAGCACGCTTAACTGCGGAGTTCTGATGGGATCCGGTGCATTAGTGCTGGTATGATCGCATCCGTTAGTACATTGCATGCATTCGCATATATCCTTTACCGCGGATTCAAGAGATCATTTGTAATGGGTCCCACTTGATACGTGCACCGCTTCAACCAGCTTCAACGTACTCTTTTATTCGCAAAAGATGCAAAAATCATGTCCGAACACTTTTTCGATACTTTAATCGCTTCCAAAACACAAAAACCTCCCGAAAACACCCTAAACGTCAAAATTTGGGGTCGGAAATGGGGCACAATGGAACGAAGACCCATTGCCACACTATAACTTTCCGAGAGCTTTCCGAAAAGGTATTATCGGCCGAATAGGTCCTCACGGTCTGAAAGTTACGGTGTTCCGTACGCATTAGCATCTTTGGAATCAAAAATAATAAAGGAATAAACTACAACATAGCATTTCCGGGGACGCATCCATCTTCATAAGATTACTTTGTAGTTTTGTCAGCAAAAATAAACAATCTAACAACGTCAATAGAGAAATAAATTGAATTGTAGTGGTACTAGATGTTTTTCAAAAAAATGGGAGGCTAAAAGAAAAATAAAAATAAAAAAGGGATGCAACACGAGGACTTCCCGGGAGGTCACCCATCCTAGTACTACTCTCGCCCAAACACGCTTAACTGCGGAGTTCTGATGGGATCCGGTGCATTAGTGCTGGTATGATCGCATCCGTTAGTACATTGCATGCATTCGCATATATCCTTTACCGCGGATTCAAGAGATCATTTGTAATGGGTCCCACTTGATACGTGCACCGCTTCAACCAGCTTCAACGTACTCTTTTATTCGCAAAAGATGCAAAAATCATGTCCGAACACTTTTTCGATACTTTAATCGCTTCCAAAACACGAAAACCTCCCGAAAACACCCTAAACGTCAAAATTTGGGGTCGGAAATGGGGCACAATGGAACGAAGACCCATTGCCACACTATAACTTTCCGAGAGCTTTCCGAAAAGGTATTATCGGCCGAATAGGTCCTCACGGTCTGAAAGTTACGGTGTTCCGTACGCATTAGCATCTTTGGAATCAAAAATAATAAAGGAATAAACTACAACATAGCATTTCCGGGGACGCATCCATCTTCATAAGATTACTTGGTAGTTTTGTCAGCAAAAATAAACAATCTAACAACGTCAATAGAGAAACAAATTGAATTGTAGTGGTACTAGATGTTTTTCAAAAAATAGGAGGCTAAAAGAAAAATAAAAATAAAAAAGGGATGCAACACGAGGACTTCCCGGGAGGTCACCCATCCTAGTACTACTCTCGCCCAAACACGCTTAACTGCGGAGTTCTGATGGGATCCGGTGCATTAGTGCTGGTATGATCGCATCCGTTAGTACATTGCATGCATTCGCATATATCCTTTACCGCATATTCAAGAGATCATTTGTAATGGGTCCCACTTGACACGTGCACCGCTTCAACCAGCTTCAACGTACTCTTTTATTCGCAAAAGATGCAAAAATCATGTCCGAACACTTTTTCGATACTTTAATCGCTTCCAAATCACAAAAACCTCCCGAAAACACCCTAAACGTCAAAATTTGGGGTCGGAAATGGGGCACAATGGAACGAAGACCCATTGCCACACTATAACTTTCCGAGAGCTTTCCGAAAAGGTATTATCGGCCGAATAGGTCCTCACGGTCTGAAAGTTACGGTGTTCCGTACGCATTAGCATCTTTGGAATCAAAAATAATAAAGGAATAAACTACAACATAGCATTTCCGGGGACGCATCCATCTTCATAAGATTACTTTGTAGTTTTGTCAGCAAAAATAAACAATCTAACAACGTCAATAGAGAAACAAATTGAATTGTAGTGGTACTAGATAATTTTCAAAAAAATGGGAGGCTAAAAGAAAAATAAAAATAAAAAAGGGATGCAACACGAGGACTTCCCGGGAGGTCACCCATCCTAGTACTACTCTCGCCCAAACACGCTTAACTGCGGAGTTCTGATGGGATCCGGTGCATTAGTGCTGGTATGATCGCATCCGTTAGTACATTGCATGCATTCGCATATATCCTTTACCGCGGATTCAAGAGATCATTTGTAATGGGTCCCACTTGACACGTGCACCGCTTCAACCAGCTTCAACGTACTCTTTTATTCGCAAAAGATGCAAAAATCATGTCCGAACACTTTTTCGATACTTTAATCGCTTCCAAAACACAAAAACCTCCCGAAAACACCCTAAACGTCAAAATTTGGGGTCGGAAATGGGGCACAATGGAATGAAGACCCATTGCCACACTATAACTTTCCGAGAGCTTTCCGAAAAGGTATTATCGGCCGAATAGGTCCTCACGGTCTGAAAGTTACGGTGTTCCGTACGCATTAGCATCTTTGGAATCAAAAATAATAAAGGAATAAACTACAACATAGCATTTCCGGGGACGCATCCATCTTCATAAGATTACTTTGTAGTTTTGTCAGCAAAAATAAACAATCTAACAACGTCAATAGAGAAACAAATTGAATTGTAGTGGTACTAGATGTTTTTCAAAAAAATGGGAGGCTAAAAGAAAAATAAAAATAAAAAAGGGATGCAACACGAGGACTTCCCGGGAGGTCACCCATCCTAGTACTACTCTCGCCCAAACACGCTTAACTGCGGAGTTCTGATTGGATCCGGTGCATTAGTGCTGGTATGATCGCATCCGTTAGTACATTGCATGCATTCGCATATATCCTTTACCGCGGATTCAAGAGATCATTTGTAATGGGTCCCACTTGACACGTGCACCGCTTCAACCAGCTTCAACGTACTCTTTTATTCGCAAAAGATGCAAAAATCATGTCCGAACACTTTTTCGATACTTTAATCGCTTTCAAAACACAAAAACCTCCCAAAAACACCCTAAACGTCAAAATTTGGGGTCGGAAATGGGGCACAATGGAACGAAGACCCACTGCCACACTATAACTTTCCGAGAGCTTTCCTAAAAGGTATTATCGGCCGAATAGGTCCTCACGGTCTTAAAGTTACGGTGTTCCGTACGCATTAGCATCTTTGGAATCAAAAATAATAAAGGAATAAACTACAACATAGCATTTCCGGGGATGCATCCATCTTCATAAGATTACTTTGTAGTTTTGTCAGCAAAAATAAACAATCTAACAACGTCAATAGAGAAACAAATTGAATTGTAGTGGTACTAGATGTTTTTTAAAAAAATGGGAGGCTAAAAGAAAAATAAAAATAAAAAAAGGATGCAACACGAGGACTTCCCGGGAGGTCACCCATCCTAGTACTACTCTCGCCCAAGCACGCTTAACTGCGGAGTTCTGATGGGATCCGGTGCATTAGTGCTGGTATGATCGCATCCGTTAGTACATTGCATGCATTCGCATATATCTTTTACCGCGGATTCAAGAGATCATTTGTAATGGGTCCCACTTGATACGTGCACCGCTTCAACCAGCTTCAACGTACTCTTTTATTCGCAAAAGACGCAAAAATCATGTCCGAACACTTTTTCGATACTTTAATCGCTTCCAAAACACAAAAACCTCCCGAAAACACCCTAAACGTCAAAATTTGGGGTCGGAAATGGGGCACAATGGAACGAAGACCCATTGCCACACTATAACTTTCCGAGAGCTTTCCGAAAAGGTATTATCGGCCGAATAGGTCCTCACGGTCTGAAAGTTACGGTGTTCCGTACGCATTAGCATCTTTGGAATCAAAAATAATAAAGGAATAAACTACAACATAGCATTTCCGGGGACGCATCCATCTTCATAAGATTACTTTGTAGTTTTGTCAGCAAAAATAAACAATCTAACAACGTCAATAGAGAAACAAATTGAATTGTAGTGGTACTAGATGTTTTTCAAAAAAATGGGAGGCTAAAAGAAAAATAAAAATAAAAAAGGGATGCAACACGAGGACTTCCCGGGAGGTCACCCATCCTAGTACTTCTCTCGCCCAAACACGCTTAACTGCGGAGTTCTGATGGGATCCGGTGCATTAGTGCTGGTATGATAGCATCCGTTCGTACATTGCATGCATTCGCATATATCCTTTACCGCGGATTCAAGAGATCATTTGTAATGGGTCCCACTTGACACGTGCACCGCTTCAACCAGCTTCAACGTACTCTTTTATTCGCAAAAGATGCAAAAATCATGTCCGAACACTTTTTCGATACTTTAATCGCTTCCAAATCACAAAAACCTCCCGAAAACACCCTAAACGTCAAAATTTGGGGTCGGAAATGGGGCACAATGGAACGAAGACCCATTGCCACACTATAACTTTCCGAGAGCTTTCCGAAAAGGTATTATCGGCCGAATAGGTCCTCACGGTCTGAAAGTTACGGTGTTCCGTACGCATTAGCATCTTTGGAATCAAAAATAATAAAGGAATAAACTACAACATAGCATTTCCGGGGACGCATCCATCTTCATAAGATTACTTTGTAGTTTTGTCAGCAAAAATAAACAATCTAACAACGTCAATAGAGAAACAAATTGAATTGTAGTGGTACTAGATGTTTTTCAAAAAAATGGGAGGCTAAAAGAAAAATAAAAATAAAAAAGGGATGCAACACGAGGACTTCCCGGGAGGTCACCCATCCTAGTACTACTCTCGCCCAAACACGCTTAACTGCGGAGTTCTGATGGGATCCGGTGCATTAGTGCTGGTATGATCGCATCCGTTAGTACATTGCATGCATTCGCATATATCCTTTACCGCGGATTCAAGAGATCATTTGTAATGGGTCCCACTTGACACGTGCACCGCTTCAACCAGCTTCAACGTACTCTTTTATTCGCAAAAGATGCAAAAATCATGTCCGAACACTTTTTCGATACTTTAATCGCTTCCAAAACACAAAAACCTCCCGAAAACACCCTAAACGTCAAAATTTGGGGTCGGAAATGGGGCACAATGGAACGAAGACCCATTGCCACACTATAACTTTCCGAGAGCTTTCCGAAAAGGTATTATCGGCCGAATAGGTCCTCACGGTCTGAAAGTTACGGTGTTCCGTACACATTAGCATCTTTGGAATCAAAAATAATAAAGGAAAAAACTACAACATAGCATTTCCGGGGACGCATCCATCTTCATAAGATTACTTTGTAGTTTTATCAGCAAAAATAAACAATCTAACAACGTCAATAGAGAAACAAATTGAATTGTAGTGGTACTAGATGTTTTTCAAAAAAATGGGAGGCTAAAAGAAAAATAAAAATAAAAAAGGGATGCAACACGAGGACTTCCCGGGAGGTCACCCATCCTAGTACTACTCTCGCCCAATCACGCTTAACTGCGGAGTTCTGATGGGATCCGGTGCATTAGTGCTGGTATGATCGCATCCGTTAGTACATTGCATGCATTTGCATATATCCTTTACCGCGGATTCAAGAGATCATTTGTAATGGGTCCCACTTGATACGTGCACCGCTTCAACCAGCTTCAACGTACTCTTTTATTCGCAAAAGATGCAAAAATCATGTCCGAACACTTTTTCGATACTTTAATCGCTTCCAAAACACAAAAACCTCCTGAAAACACCCTAAACGTCAAAATTTGGGGTCGGAAATGGGGCACAAAGGAACGAAGACCCATTGCCACACTATAACTTTCCGAGAGCTTTCCGAAAAGGTATTATCGGCCGAATAGGTCCTCACGGTCTGAAAGTTACGGTGTTCCGTACGCATTAACATCTTTGGAATCAAAAATAATAAAGGAATAAACTACAACATAGCATTTCCGGGGACGCATCCATCTTCATAAGATTACTTTGTAGTTTTGTCAGCAAAAATAAACAATCTAACAACGTCAATAGAGAAACAAATTGAATTGTAGTGGTACTAGATGTTTTTCAAAAAAATGGGAGGCTAAAAGAAAAATAAAAATAAAAAAGGGATGCAACAAGAGGACTTCCCGGGAGGTCACCCATCCTAGTACTACTCTCGCCGAAGCACGCTTAACTGCGGAGTTCTGATGGGATCCGGTGCATTAGTGCTGGTATGATCGCATCCATTAGTACATTGCATGCATTCGCATATATCCTTTACCGCGGATTCAAGAGATCATTTGTAATGGGTCCCACTTGATACGTGCACCGCTTCAATGTACTCTTTTATTCGCAAAAGATACAAAAATCATGTCCGAACACTTTTTCGATACTTTAATCGCTTCCAAATCACAAAAACCTCCCGAAAACACCCTAAACGTCAAAATTTGGGGTCGGAAATGGGGCACAATGGAACGAAGACCCATTGCCACACTATAACTTTCCGAGAGCTTTCCGAAAAGGTATTATCGGCCGAATAGGTCCTCACGGTCTTAAAGTTACGGTGTTCCGTACGCATTAGCATCTTTGGAATCAAAAATAATAAAGGAATAAACTACAACATAGCATTTCCGGGGACGCATCCATCTTCATAAGATTACTTTGTAGTTTTGTCAGCAAAAATAAACAATCTAACAACGTCAATAGAGAAACAAATTGAATTGTAGTGGTACTAGATGTTTTTAAAAAAAATGGGAGGCTAAAAGAAAAATAAAAATAAAAAAAGGATGCAACACGAGGACTTCCCGGGAGGTCACCCTGCGGAGTTCTGATGGGATCCGGTGCATTAGTGCTGGTATGATCGCATCCGTTAGTACATTGCATGCATTCGCATATATCCTTTACCGCGGATTCAAGAGATCATTTGTAATGGGTCCCACTTGATACGTGCACCGCTTCAACGTACTCTTTTATTCGCAAAAGATACAAAAATCATGTCCGAACACTTTTTCGATACTTTAATCGCTTCCAAATCACAAAAACCTCCCGAAAACACCCTAAACGTCAAAATTTGGGGTCGGAAATGGGGCACAATGGAACGAAGACCCATTGCCACACTATAACTTTCCGAGAGCTTTCCGAAAAGGTATTATCGGCCGAATAGGTCCTCACGGTCTTAAAGTTACGGTGTTCCGTACGCATTAGCATCTTTGGAATCAAAAATAATAAAGGAATAAACTACAACATAGCATTTCCGGGGACGCATCCATCTTCATAAGATTACTTTGTAGTTTTGTCAGCAAAAATAAACAATCTAACAACGTCAATAGAGAAACAAATTGAATTGTAGTGGTACTAGATGTTTTTTTAAAAAATGGGAGGCTAAAAGAAAAATAAAAATAAAAAAAGGATGCAACACGAGGACTTCCCGGGAGGTCACCCATCCTAGTACTACTCTCGCCCAAGCACGCTTAACTGCGGAGTTCTGATGGGATCCGGTGCATTAGTGCTGGTATGATCGCATCCGTTAGTACATTGTAATGGGTCCCACTTGATACGTGCACCGCTTCAACCAGCTTCAACGTACTCTTTTATTCGCAAAAGACGCAAAAATCATGTCCGAACACTTTTTCGATACATTAATCGCTTCCAAAACACAAAAACCTCCCGAAAACACCCTAAACGTCAAAATTTGGGGTCGGAAATGGGGCACAATAGAACGAAGACCCATTGCCACACTATAACTTTCCGAGAGCTTTCCGAAAAGGTATTATCGGCCGAATAGGTCCTCACGGTCTGAAAGTTACGGTGTTCCGTACGCATTAGCATCTTTGGAATCAAAAATAATAAAGGAATAAACTACAACATAGCAATTCCGGGGACGCATCCATCTTCATAAGATTACTTTGTAGTTTTGTCAGCAAAAATAAACAATCTAACAACGTCAATAGAGAAACAAATTGAATTGTAGTGGTACTAGATGTTTTTCAAAAAAATGGGAGGCTAAAAGAAAAATAAAAATAAAAAAGGGATGCAACACGAGGACTTCCCGGGAGGTCACCCATCCTAGTACTACTCTCGCCCAAACACGCTTAACTGCGGAGTTCTGATGGGATCTGGTGCATTAGTGCTGGTATGATCGCATCCGTTCGTACATTGCATGCATTCGCATATATCCTTTACCGCGGATTCAAGAGATCATTTGTAATGGGTCCCACTTGACACGTGCACCGCTTCAACCAGCTTCAACGTACTCTTTTATTCGCAAAAGATGCAAAAATCATGTCCGAACACTTTTTCGATACTTTAATCGCTTCCAAATCACAAAAACCTCCCGAAAACACCCTAAACGTCAAAATTTGGGGTCGGAAATGGGGCACAATGGAACGAAGACCCATTGCCACACTATAACTTTGCGAGAGCTTTCCGAAAAGGTATTATCGGCCGAATAGGTCCTCACGGTCTGAAAGTTACGGTGTTCCGTACGCATTAGCATCTTTGGAATCAAAAATAATAAAGGAATAAACTACAACATAGCATTTCCGGGGACGCATCCATCTTCATAAGATTACTTTGTAGTTTTGTCAGCAAAAATAAACAATCTAACAACGTCAATAGAGAAACAAATTGAATTGTAGTGGTACTAGATGTTTTTCAAAAAAATGGGAGGCTAAAAGAAAAATAAAAATAAAAAAGGGATGCAACACGAGGACTTCCCGGGAGGTCACCCATCCTAGTACTTCTCTCGCCCAAACACGCTTAACTGCGGAGTTCTGATGGGATCCGGTGCATTAGTGCTGGTATGATAGCATCCGTTCGTACATTGCATGCATTCGCATATATCCTTTACCGCGGATTCAAGAGATCATTTGTAATGGGTCCCACTTGACACGTGCACCGCTTCAACCAGCTTCAACGTACTCTTTTATTCGCAAAAGATGCAAAAATCATGTCCGAACACTTTTTCGATACTTTAATCGCTTCCAAATCACAAAAACCTCCCGAAAACACCCTAAACGTCAAAATTTGGGGTCGGAAATGGGGCACAATGGAACGAAGACCCATTGCCACACTATAACTTTCCGAGAGCTTTCCGAAAAGGTATTATCGGCCGAATAGGTCCTCACGGTCTGAAAGTTACGGTGTTCCGTACGCATTAGCATCTTTGGAATCAAAAATAATAAAGGAATAAACTACAACATAGCATTTCCGGGGACGCATCCATCTTCATAAGATTACTTTGTAGTTTTGTCAGCAAAAATAAACAATCTAACAACGTCAATAGAGAAACAAATTGAATTGTAGTGGTACTAGATGTTTTTCAAAAAAATGGGAGGCTAAAAGAAAAATAAAAATAAAAAAGGGATGCAACACGAGGACTTCCCGGGAGGTCACCCATCCTAGTACTACTCTCGCCCAAACACGCTTAACTGCGGAGTTCTGATGGGATCCGGTGCATTAGTGCTGGTATGATCGCATCCGTTAGTACATTGCATGCATTCGCATATATCCTTTACCGCGGATTCAAGAGATCATTTGTAATGGGTCCCACTTGACACGTGCACCGCTTCAACCAGCTTCAACGTACTCTTTTATTCGCAAAAGATGCAAAAATCATGTCCGAACACTTTTTCGATACTTTAATCGCTTCCAAAACACAAAAACCTCCCGAAAACACCCTAAACGTCAAAATTTGGGGTCGGAAATGGGGCACAATGGAACGAAGACCCATTGCCACACTATAACTTTCCGAGAGCTTTCCGAAAAGGTATTATCGGCCGAATAGGTCCTCACGGTCTGAAAGTTACGGTGTTCCGTACACATTAGCATCTTTGGAATCAAAAATAATAAAGGAAAAAACTACAACATAGCATTTCCGGGGACGCATCCATCTTCATAAGATTACTTTGTAGTTTTATCAGCAAAAATAAACAATCTAACAACGTCAATAGAGAAACAAATTGAATTGTAGTGGTACTAGATGTTTTTCAAAAAAATGGGAGGCTAAAAGAAAAATAAAAATAAAAAAGGGATGCAACACGAGGACTTCCCGGGAGGTCACCCATCCTAGTACTACTCTCGCCCAATCACGCTTAACTGCGGAGTTCTGATGGGATCCGGTGCATTAGTGCTGGTATGATCGCATCCGTTAGTACATTGCATGCATTTGCATATATCCTTTACCGCGGATTCAAGAGATCATTTGTAATGGGTCCCACTTGATACGTGCACCGCTTCAACCAGCTTCAACGTACTCTTTTATTCGCAAAAGATGCAAAAATCATGTCCGAACACTTTTTCGATACTTTAATCGCTTCCAAAACACAAAAACCTCCTGAAAACACCCTAAACGTCAAAATTTGGGGTCGGAAATGGGGCACAAAGGAACGAAGACCCATTGCCACACTATAACTTTCCGAGAGCTTTCCGAAAAGGTATTATCGGCCGAATAGGTCCTCACGGTCTGAAAGTTACGGTGTTCCGTACGCATTAACATCTTTGGAATCAAAAATAATAAAGGAATAAACTACAACATAGCATTTCCGGGGACGCATCCATCTTCATAAGATTACTTTGTAGTTTTGTCAGCAAAAATAAACAATCTAACAACGTCAATAGAGAAACAAATTGAATTGTAGTGGTACTAGATGTTTTTCAAAAAAATGGGAGGCTAAAAGAAAAATAAAAATAAAAAAGGGATGCAACACGAGGACTTCCCGGGAGGTCACCCATCCTAGTACTACTCTCGCCCAAACACGCTTAACTGCGGAGTTCTGATGGGATCTGGTGCATTAGTGCTGGTATGATCGCATCCGTTCGTACATTGCATGCATTCGCATATATCCTTTACCGCGGATTCAAGAGATCATTTGTAATGGGTCCCACTTGACACGTGCACCGCTTCAACCAGCTTCAACGTACTCTTTTATTCGCAAAAGATGCAAAAATCATGTCCGAACACTTTTTCGATACTTTAATCGCTTCCAAATCACAAAAACCTCCCGAAAACACCCTAAACGTCAAAATTTGGGGTCGGAAATGGGGCACAATGGAACGAAGACCCATTGCCACACTATAACTTTGCGAGAGCTTTCCGAAAAGGTATTATCGGCCGAATAGGTCCTCACGGTCTGAAAGTTACGGTGTTCCGTACGCATTAGCATCTTTGGAATCAAAAATAATAAAGGAATAAACTACAACATAGCATTTCCGGGGACGCATCCATCTTCATAAGATTACTTTGTAGTTTTGTCAGCAAAAATAAACAATCTAACAACGTCAATAGAGAAACAAATTGAATTGTAGTGGTACTAGATGTTTTTCAAAAAAATGGGAGGCTAAAAGAAAAATAAAAATAAAAAAGGGATGCAACACGAGGACTTCCCGGGAGGTCACCCATCCTAGTACTTCTCTCGCCCAAACACGCTTAACTGCGGAGTTCTGATGGGATCCGGTGCATTAGTGCTGGTATGATAGCATCCGTTCGTACATTGCATGCATTCGCATATATCCTTTACCGCGGATTCAAGAGATCATTTGTAATGGGTCCCACTTGACACGTGCACCGCTTCAACCAGCTTCAACGTACTCTTTTATTCGCAAAAGATGCAAAAATCATGTCCGAACACTTTTTCGATACTTTAATCGCTTCCAAATCACAAAAACCTCCCGAAAACACCCTAAACGTCAAAATTTGGGGTCGGAAATGGGGCACAATGGAACGAAGACCCATTGCCACACTATAACTTTCCGAGAGCTTTCCGAAAAGGTATTATCGGCCGAATAGGTCCTCACGGTCTGAAAGTTACGGTGTTCCGTACGCATTAGCATCTTTGGAATCAAAAATAATAAAGGAATAAACTACAACATAGCATTTCCGGGGACGCATCCATCTTCATAAGATTACTTTGTAGTTTTGTCAGCAAAAATAAACAATCTAACAACGTCAATAGAGAAACAAATTGAATTGTAGTGGTACTAGATGTTTTTCAAAAAAATGGGAGGCTAAAAGAAAAATAAAAATAAAAAAGGGATGCAACACGAGGACTTCCCGGGAGGTCACCCATCCTAGTACTACTCTCGCCCAAACACGCTTAACTGCGGAGTTCTGATGGGATCCGGTGCATTAGTGCTGGTATGATCGCATCCGTTAGTACATTGCATGCATTCGCATATATCCTTTACCGCGGATTCAAGAGATCATTTGTAATGGGTCCCACTTGACACGTGCACCGCTTCAACCAGCTTCAACGTACTCTTTTATTCGCAAAAGATGCAAAAATCATGTCCGAACACTTTTTCGATACTTTAATCGCTTCCAAAACACAAAAACCTCCCGAAAACACCCTAAACGTCAAAATTTGGGGTCGGAAATGGGGCACAATGGAACGAAGACCCATTGCCACACTATAACTTTCCGAGAGCTTTCCGAAAAGGTATTATCGGCCGAATAGGTCCTCACGGTCTGAAAGTTACGGTGTTCCGTACACATTAGCATCTTTGGAATCAAAAATAATAAAGGAAAAAACTACAACATAGCATTTCCGGGGACGCATCCATCTTCATAAGATTACTTTGTAGTTTTATCAGCAAAAATAAACAATCTAACAACGTCAATAGAGAAACAAATTGAATTGTAGTGGTACTAGATGTTTTTCAAAAAAATGGGAGGCTAAAAGAAAAATAAAAATAAAAAAGGGATGCAACACGAGGACTTCCCGGGAGGTCACCCATCCTAGTACTACTCTCGCCCAATCACGCTTAACTGCGGAGTTCTGATGGGATCCGGTGCATTAGTGCTGGTATGATCGCATCCGTTAGTACATTGCATGCATTTGCATATATCCTTTACCGCGGATTCAAGAGATCATTTGTAATGGGTCCCACTTGATACGTGCACCGCTTCAACCAGCTTCAACGTACTCTTTTATTCGCAAAAGATGCAAAAATCATGTCCGAACACTTTTTCGATACTTTAATCGCTTCCAAAACACAAAAACCTCCTGAAAACACCCTAAACGTCAAAATTTGGGGTCGGAAATGGGGCACAAAGGAACGAAGACCCATTGCCACACTATAACTTTCCGAGAGCTTTCCGAAAAGGTATTATCGGCCGAATAGGTCCTCACGGTCTGAAAGTTACGGTGTTCCGTACGCATTAACATCTTTGGAATCAAAAATAATAAAGGAATAAACTACAACATAGCATTTCCGGGGACGCATCCATCTTCATAAGATTACTTTGTAGTTTTGTCAGCAAAAATAAACAATCTAACAACGTCAATAGAGAAACAAATTGAATTGTAGTGGTACTAGATGTTTTTCAAAAAAATGGGAGGCTAAAAGAAAAATAAAAATAAAAAAGGGATGCAACAAGAGGACTTCCCGGGAGGTCACCCATCCTAGTACTACTCTCGCCGAAGCACGCTTAACTGCGGAGTTCTGATGGGATCCGGTGCATTAGTGCTGGTATGATCGCATCCATTAGTACATTGCATGCATTCGCATATATCCTTTACCGCGGATTCAAGAGATCATTTGTAATGGGTCCCACTTGATACGTGCACCGCTTCAATGTACTCTTTTATTCGCAAAAGATACAAAAATCATGTCCGAACACTTTTTCGATACTTTAATCGCTTCCAAATCACAAAAACCTCCCGAAAACACCCTAAACGTCAAAATTTGGGGTCGGAAATGGGGCACAATGGAACGAAGACCCATTGCCACACTATAACTTTCCGAGAGCTTTCCGAAAAGGTATTATCGGCCGAATAGGTCCTCACGGTCTTAAAGTTACGGTGTTCCGTACGCATTAGCATCTTTGGAATCAAAAATAATAAAGGAATAAACTACAACATAGCATTTCCGGGGACGCATCCATCTTCATAAGATTACTTTGTAGTTTTGTCAGCAAAAATAAACAATCTAACAACGTCAATAGAGAAACAAATTGAATTGTAGTGGTACTAGATGTTTTTAAAAAAAATGGGAGGCTAAAAGAAAAATAAAAATAAAAAAAGGATGCAACACGAGGACTTCCCGGGAGGTCACCCTGCGGAGTTCTGATGGGATCCGGTGCATTAGTGCTGGTATGATCGCATCCGTTAGTACATTGCATGCATTCGCATATATCCTTTACCGCGGATTCAAGAGATCATTTGTAATGGGTCCCACTTGATACGTGCACCGCTTCAACGTACTCTTTTATTCGCAAAAGATACAAAAATCATGTCCGAACACTTTTTCGATACTTTAATCGCTTCCAAATCACAAAAACCTCCCGAAAACACCCTAAACGTCAAAATTTGGGGTCGGAAATGGGGCACAATGGAACGAAGACCCATTGCCACACTATAACTTTCCGAGAGCTTTCCGAAAAGGTATTATCGGCCGAATAGGTCCTCACGGTCTTAAAGTTACGGTGTTCCGTACGCATTAGCATCTTTGGAATCAAAAATAATAAAGGAATAAACTACAACATAGCATTTCCGGGGACGCATCCATCTTCATAAGATTACTTTGTAGTTTTGTCAGCAAAAATAAACAATCTAACAACGTCAATAGAGAAACAAATTGAATTGTAGTGGTACTAGATGTTTTTTTAAAAAATGGGAGGCTAAAAGAAAAATAAAAATAAAAAAAGGATGCAACACGAGGACTTCCCGGGAGGTCACCCATCCTAGTACTACTCTCGCCCAAGCACGCTTAACTGCGGAGTTCTGATGGGATCCGGTGCATTAGTGCTGGTATGATCGCATCCGTTAGTACATTGTAATGGGTCCCACTTGATACGTGCACCGCTTCAACCAGCTTCAACGTACTCTTTTATTCGCAAAAGACGCAAAAATCATGTCCGAACACTTTTTCGATACATTAATCGCTTCCAAAACACAAAAACCTCCCGAAAACACCCTAAACGTCAAAATTTGGGGTCGGAAATGGGGCACAATAGAACGAAGACCCATTGCCACACTATAACTTTCCGAGAGCTTTCCGAAAAGGTATTATCGGCCGAATAGGTCCTCACGGTCTGAAAGTTACGGTGTTCCGTACGCATTAGCATCTTTGGAATCAAAAATAATAAAGGAATAAACTACAACATAGCAATTCCGGGGACGCATCCATCTTCATAAGATTACTTTGTAGTTTTGTCAGCAAAAATAAACAATCTAACAACGTCAATAGAGAAACAAATTGAATTGTAGTGGTACTAGATGTTTTTCAAAAAAATGGGAGGCTAAAAGAAAAATAAAAATAAAAAAGGGATGCAACACGAGGACTTCCCGGGAGGTCACCCATCCTAGTACTACTCTCGCCCAAACACGCTTAACTGCGGAGTTCTGATGGGATCTGGTGCATTAGTGCTGGTATGATCGCATCCGTTCGTACATTGCATGCATTCGCATATATCCTTTACCGCGGATTCAAGAGATCATTTGTAATGGGTCCCACTTGACACGTGCACCGCTTCAACCAGCTTCAACGTACTCTTTTATTCGCAAAAGATGCAAAAATCATGTCCGAACACTTTTTCGATACTTTAATCGCTTCCAAATCACAAAAACCTCCCGAAAACACCCTAAACGTCAAAATTTGGGGTCGGAAATGGGGCACAATGGAACGAAGACCCATTGCCACACTATAACTTTGCGAGAGCTTTCCGAAAAGGTATTATCGGCCGAATAGGTCCTCACGGTCTGAAAGTTACGGTGTTCCGTACGCATTAGCATCTTTGGAATCAAAAATAATAAAGGAATAAACTACAACATAGCATTTCCGGGGACGCATCCATCTTCATAAGATTACTTTGTAGTTTTGTCAGCAAAAATAAACAATCTAACAACGTCAATAGAGAAACAAATTGAATTGTAGTGGTACTAGATGTTTTTCAAAAAAATGGGAGGCTAAAAGAAAAATAAAAATAAAAAAGGGATGCA
This sequence comes from Capsella bursa-pastoris, assembly GCA_036452645.1. NCBI lineage: Eukaryota > Viridiplantae > Streptophyta > Magnoliopsida > Brassicales > Brassicaceae > Capsella > Capsella bursa-pastoris. The sequence goes on along the minus strand of CP144195.1, from coordinate 12,309,108 downwards.
ACACGAGGACTTCCCGGGAGGTCACCCATCCTAGTACTACTCTCGCCCAAACATGCTTAACTGCGGAGTTCTGATGGGATCTGGTGCATTAGTGCTGGTATGATCGCATCCGTTAGTACATTGCATGCATTCGCATATATCCTTTACCGCGGTTTCAAGAGATCATTTGTAATGGGTCCCACTTGACACGTGCACCGCTTCAACCAGCTTCAACGTACTCTTTTATTCGCAAAAGATGCAAAAATCATGTCCGAATACTTTTTCGATACTTTAATCGCTTCCAAATCACAAAAACCTCCCGAAAACACCCTAAACGTCAAAATTTGGGGTCGGAAATGGGGCACAATAGAACGAAGACCCATTGCCACACTATAACTTTCCGAGAGCTTTCCGAAAAGGTATTATCGGCCGAATAGGTCCTCACGGTCTTAAAGTTACGGTGTTCCGTACGCATTAGCATCTTTGGAATCAAAAATAATAAAGGAATAAACTACAACATAGCATTTCCGGAGACGCATCCATCTTCATAAGATTACTTTGTAGTTTTGTCAGCAAAAATAAACAATCTAACAACGTCAATAGAGAAACAAATTGAATTGTAGTGGTACTAGATGTTTTTAAAAAAAATGGGAGGCTAAAAGAAAAATAAAAATAAAAAAAGGATGCAACACGAGGACTTCCCGGGAGGTCACCCTGCGGAGTTCTGATGGGATCCGGTGCATTAGTGCTGGTATGATCGCATCCGTTAGTACATTGCATGCATTCGCATATATCCTTTACCGCGGATTCAAGAGATCATTTGTAATGGGTCCCACTTGATACGTGCACCGCTTCAACGTACTCTTTTATTCGCAAAAGATACAAAAATCATGTCCGAACACTTTTTCGATACTTTAATCGCTTCCAAATCACAAAAACCTCCCGAAAACACCATAAACGTCAAAATTTGGGGTCGGAAATGGGGCACAATGGAACGAAGACCCATTGCCACACTATAACTTTCCGAGAGCTTTCCGAAAAGGTATTATCGGCCGAATAGGTCCTCACGGTCTTAAAGTTACGGTGTTCCGTACGCATTAGCATCTTTGGAATCAAAAATAATAAAGGAATAAACTACAACATAGCATTTCCGGGGACGCATCCATCTTCATAAGATTACTTTGTAGTTTTGTCAGCAAAAATAAACAATCTAACAACGTCAATAGAGAAACAAATTGAATTGTAGTGGTACTAGATGTTTTTTAAAAAAATGGGAGGCTAAAAGAAAAATAAAAATAAAAAAAGGATGCAACACGAGGACTTCCCGGGAGGTCACCCATCCTAGTACTACTCTCGCCCAAGCACGCTTAACTGCGGAGTTCTGATGGGATCCGGTGCATTAGTGCTGGTATGATCGCATCCGTTAGTACATTGTAATGGGTCCCACTTGATACGTGCACCGCTTCAACCAGCTTCAACGTACTCTTTTATTCGCAAAAGACGCAAAAATCATGTCCGAACACTTTTTCGATACATTAATCGCTTCCAAAACACAAAAACCTCCCGAAAACACCCTAAACGTCAAAATTTGGGGTCGGAAATGGGGCACAATAGAACGAAGACCCATTGCCACACTATAACTTTCCGAGAGCTTTCCGAAAAGGTATTATCGGCCGAATAGGTCCTCACGGTCTGAAAGTTACGGTGTTCCGTACGCATTAGCATCTTTGGAATCAAAAATAATAAAGGAATAAACTACAACATAGCAATTCCGGGGACGCATCCATCTTCATAAGATTACTTTGTAGTTTTGTCAGCAAAAATAAACAATCTAACAACGTCAATAGAGAAACAAATTGAATTGTAGTGGTACTAGATGTTTTTCAAAAAAATGGGAGGCTAAAAGAAAAATAAAAATAAAAAAGGGATGCAACACGAGGACTTCCCGGGAGGTCACCCATCCTAGTACTACTCTCGCCCAAACACGCTTAACTGCGGAGTTCTGATGGGATCTGGTGCATTAGTGCTGGTATGATCGCATCCGTTCGTACATTGCATGCATTCGCATATATCCTTTACCGCGGATTCAAGAGATCATTTGTAATGGGTCCCACTTGACACGTGCACCGCTTCAACCAGCTTCAACGTACTCTTTTATTCGCAAAAGATGCAAAAATCATGTCCGAACACTTTTTCGATACTTTAATCGCTTCCAAATCACAAAAACCTCCCGAAAACACCCTAAACGTCAAAATTTGGGGTCGGAAATGGGGCACAATGGAACGAAGACCCATTGCCACACTATAACTTTGCGAGAGCTTTCCGAAAAGGTATTATCGGCCGAATAGGTCCTCACGGTCTGAAAGTTACGGTGTTCCGTACGCATTAGCATCTTTGGAATCAAAAATAATAAAGGAATAAACTACAACATAGCATTTCCGGGGACGCATCCATCTTCATAAGATTACTTTGTAGTTTTGTCAGCAAAAATAAACAATCTAACAACGTCAATAGAGAAACAAATTGAATTGTAGTGGTACTAGATGTTTTTCAAAAAAATGGGAGGCTAAAAGAAAAATAAAAATAAAAAAGGGATGCAACACGAGGACTTCCCGGGAGGTCACCCATCCTAGTACTACTCTCGCCCAAACATGCTTAACTGCGGAGTTCTGATGGGATCTGGTGCATTAGTGCTGGTATGATCGCATCCGTTAGTACATTGCATGCATTCGCATATATCCTTTACCGCGGTTTCAAGAGATCATTTGTAATGGGTCCCACTTGACACGTGCACCGCTTCAACCAGCTTCAACGTACTCTTTTATTCGCAAAAGATGCAAAAATCATGTCCGAATACTTTTTCGATACTTTAATCGCTTCCAAATCACAAAAACCTCCCGAAAACACCCTAAACGTCAAAATTTGGGGTCGGAAATGGGGCACAATGGAACGAAGACCCATTGCCACACTATAACTTTGCGAGAGCTTTCCGAAAAGGTATTATCGGCCGAATAGGTCCTCACGGTCTGAAAGTTACGGTGTTCCGTACGCATTAGCATCTTTGGAATCAAAAATAATAAAGGAATAAACTACAACATAGCATTTCCGGGGACGCATCCATCTTCATAAGATTACTTTGTAGTTTTGTCAGCAAAAATAAACAATCTAACAACGTCAATAGAGAAACAAATTGAATTGTAGTGGTACTAGATGTTTTTCAAAAAAATGGGAGGCTAAAAGAAAAATAAAAATAAAAAAGGGATGCAACACGAGGACTTCCCGGGAGGTCACCCATCCTAGTACTACTCTCGCCCAAACATGCTTAACTGCGGAGTTCTGATGGGATCCGGTGCATTAGTGCTGGTATGATCGCATCCGTTAGTACATTGCATGCATTCGCATATATCCTTTACCGCGGTTTCAAGAGATCATTTGTAATGGGTCCCACTTGACACGTGCACCGCTTCAACCAGCTTCAACGTACTCTTTTATTCGCAAAAGATGCAAAAATCATGTCCGAATACTTTTTCGATACTTTAATCGCTTCCAAATCACAAAAACCTCCCGAAAACACCCTAAACATCAAAATTTGGGGTCGGAAATGGGGCACAATGGAACGAAGACCCATTGCCACACTATAACTTTGCGAGAGCTTTCCGAAAAGGTATTATCGGCCGAATAGGTCCTCACGGTCTGAAAGTTACGGTGTTCCGTACGCATTAGCATCTTTGGAATCAAAAATAATAAAGGAATAAACTACAACATAGCATTTCCGGGGACGCATCCATCTTCATAAGATTACTTTGTAGTTTTGTCAGCAAAAATAAACAATCTAACAACGTCAATAGAGAAACAAATTGAATTGTAGTGGTACTAGATGTTTTTCAAAAAAATGGGAGGCTAAAAGAAAAATAAAAATAAAAAAGGGATGCAACACGAGGACTTCCCGGGAGGTCACCCATCCTAGTACTACTCTCGCCCAAACACGCTTAACTGCGGAGTTCTGATGGGATCCGGTGCATTAGTGCTGGTATGATCGCATCCGTTAGTACATTGCATGCATTCGCATATATCCTTTACCGCGGATTCAAGAGATCATTTGTAATGGGTCCCACTTGATACGTGCACCGCTTCAATGTACTCTTTTATTCGCAAAAGATACAAAAATCATGTCCGAACACTTTTTCGATACTTTAATCGCTTCCAAATCACAAAAACCTCCCGAAAACACCCTAAACGTCAAAATTTGGGGTCGGAAATGGGGCACAATGGAACGAAGACCCATTGCCACACTATAACTTTCCGAGAGCTTTCCGAAAAGGTATTATCGGCCGAATAGGTCCTCACGGTCTGAAAGTTACGGTGTTCCGTACACATTAGCATCTTTGGAATCAAAAATAATAAAGGAAAAAACTACAACATAGCATTTCCGGGGACGCATCCATCTTCATAAGATTACTTTGTAGTTTTATCAGCAAAAATAAACAATCTAACAACGTCAATAGAGAAACAAATTGAATTGTAGTGGTACTAGATGTTTTTCAAAAAAATGGGAGGCTAAAAGAAAAATAAAAATAAAAAAGGGATGCAACACGAGGACTTCCCGGGAGGTCACCCATCCTAGTACTACTCTCGCCCAATCACGCTTAACTGCGGAGTTCTGATGGGATCCGGTGCATTAGTGCTGGTATGATCGCATCCGTTAGTACATTGCATGCATTTGCATATATCCTTTACCGCGGATTCAAGAGATCATTTGTAATGGGTCCCACTTGATACGTGCACCGCTTCAACCAGCTTCAACGTACTCTTTTATTCGCAAAAGATGCAAAAATCATGTCCGAACACTTTTTCGATACTTTAATCGCTTCCAAAACACAAAAACCTCCTGAAAACACCCTAAACGTCAAAATTTGGGGTCGGAAATGGGGCACAAAGGAACGAAGACCCATTGCCACACTATAACTTTCCGAGAGCTTTCCGAAAAGGTATTATCGGCCGAATAGGTCCTCACGGTCTGAAAGTTACGGTGTTCCGTACGCATTAGCATCTTTGGAATCAAAAATAATAAAGGAATAAACTACAACATAGCATTTCCGGGGACGCATCCATCTTCATAAGATTACTTTGTAGTTTTGTCAGCAAAAATAAACAATCTAACAACGTCAATAGAGAAACAAATTGAATTGTAGTGGTACTAGATGTTTTTCAAAAAAATGGGAGGCTAAAAGAAAAATAAAAATAAAAAAGGGATGCAACAAGAGGACTTCCCGGGAGGTCACCCATCCTAGTACTACTCTCGCCGAAGCACGCTTAACTGCGGAGTTCTGATGGGATCCGGTGCATTAGTGCTGGTATGATCGCATCCGTTAGTACATTGCATGCATTCGCATATATCCTTTACCGCGGATTCAAGAGATCATTTGTAATGGGTCCCACTTGATACGTGCACCGCTTCAATGTACTCTTTTATTCGCAAAAGATACAAAAATCATGTCCGAACACTTTTTCGATACTTTAATCGCTTCCAAATCACAAAAACCTCCCGAAAACACCCTAAACGTCAAAATTTGGGGGTCGGAAATGGGGCACAATGGAACGAAGACCCATTGCCACACTATAACTTTCCGAGAGCTTTCCGAAAAGGTATTATCGGCCGAATAGGTCCTCACGGTCTTAAAGTTACGGTGTTCCGTACGCATTAGCATCTTTGGAATCAAAAATAATAAAGGAATAAACTACAACATAGCATTTCCGGGGACGCATCCATCTTCATAAGATTACTTTGTAGTTTTGTCAGCAAAAATAAACAATCTAACAACGTCAATAGAGAAACAAATTGAATTGTAGTGGTACTAGATGTTTTTAAAAAAAATGGGAGGCTAAAAGAAAAATAAAAATAAAAAAAGGATGCAACACGAGGACTTCCCGGGAGGTCACCCTGCGGAGTTCTGATGGGATCCGGTGCATTAGTGCTGGTATGATCGCATCCGTTAGTACATTGCATGCATTCGCATATATCCTTTACCGCGGATTCAAGAGATCATTTGTAATGGGTCCCACTTGATACGTGCACCGCTTCAACGTACTCTTTTATTCGCAAAAGATACAAAAATCATGTCCGAACACTTTTTCGATACTTTAATCGCTTCCAAATCACAAAAACCTCCCGAAAACACCCTAAACGTCAAAATTTGGGGTCGGAAATGGGGCACAATGGAACGAAGACCCATTGCCACACTATAACTTTCCGAGAGCTTTCCGAAAAGGTATTATCGGCCGAATAGGTCCTCACGGTCTTAAAGTTACGGTGTTCCGTACGCATTAGCATCTTTGGAATCAAAAATAATAAAGGAATAAACTACAACATAGCATTTCCGGGGACGCATCCATCTTCATAAGATTACTTTGTAGTTTTGTCATCAAAAATAAACAATCTAACAACGTCAATAGAGAAACAAATTGAATTGTAGTGGTACTAGATGTTTTTTTAAAAAATGGGAGGCTAAAAGAAAAATAAAAATAAAAAAAGGATGCAACACGAGGACTTCCCGGGAGGTCACCCATCCTAGTACTACTCTCGCCCAAGCACGCTTAACTGCGGAGTTCTGATGGGATCCGGTGCATTAGTGCTGGTATGATCGCATCCGTTAGTACATTGTAATGGGTCCCACTTGATACGTGCACCGCTTCAACCAGCTTCAACGTACTCTTTTATTCGCAAAAGACGCAAAAATCATGTCCGAACACTTTTTCGATACATTAATCGCTTCCAAAACACAAAAACCTCCCGAAAACACCCTAAACGTCAAAATTTGGGGTCGGAAATGGGGCACAATAGAACGAAGACCCATTGCCACACTATAACTTTCCGAGAGCTTTCCGAAAAGGTATTATCGGCCGAATAGGTCCTCACGGTCTGAAAGTTACGGTGTTCCGTACGCATTAGCATCTTTGGAATCAAAAATAATAAAGGAATAAACTACAACATAGCAATTCCGGGGACGCATCCATCTTCATAAGATTACTTTGTAGTTTTGTCAGCAAAAATAAACAATCTAACAACGTCAATAGAGAAACAAATTGAATTGTAGTGGTACTAGATGTTTTTCAAAAAAATGGGAGGCTAAAAGAAAAATAAAAATAAAAAAGGGATGCAACACGAGGACTTCCCGGGAGGTCACCCATCCTAGTACTACTCTCGCCCAAACACGCTTAACTGCGGAGTTCTGATGGGATCTGGTGCATTAGTGCTGGTATGATCGCATCCGTTCGTACATTGCATGCATTCGCATATATCCTTTACCGCGGATTCAAGAGATCATTTGTAATGGGTCCCACTTGACACGTGCACCGCTTCAACCAGCTTCAACGTACTCTTTTATTCGCAAAAGATGCAAAAATCATGTCCGAACACTTTTTCGATACTTTAATCGCTTCCAAATCACAAAAACCTCCCGAAAACACCCTAAACGTCAAAATTTGGGATCGGAAATGGGGCACAATGGAACGAAGACCCATTGCCACACTATAACTTTGCGAGAGCTTTCCGAAAAGGTATTATCGGCCGAATAGGTCCTCACGGTCTGAAAGTTACGGTGTTCCGTACGCATTAGCATCTTTGGAATCAAAAATAATAAAGGAATAAACTACAACATAGCATTTCCGGGGACGCATCCATCTTCATAAGATTACTTTGTAGTTTTGTCAGCAAAAATAAACAATCTAACAACGTCAATAGAGAAACAAATTGAATTGTAGTGGTACTAGATGTTTTTCAAAAAAATGGGAGGCTAAAAGAAAAATAAAAATAAAAAAGGGATGCAACACGAGGACTTCCCGGGAGGTCACCCATCCTAGTACTACTCTCGCCCAAACATGCTTAACTGCGGAGTTCTGATGGGATCTGGTGCATTAGTGCTGGTATGATCGCATCCGTTAGTACATTGCATGCATTCGCATATATCCTTTACCGCGGTTTCAAGAGATCATTTGTAATGGGTCCCACTTGACACGTGCACCGCTTCAACCAGCTTCAACGTACTCTTTTATTCGCAAAAGATGCAAAAATCATGTCCGAATACTTTTTCGATACTTTAATCGCTTCCAAATCACAAAAACCTCCCGAAAACACCCTAAACGTCAAAATTTGGGGTCGGAAATGGGGCACAATAGAACGAAGACCCATTGCCACACTATAACTTTCCGAGAGCTTTCCGAAAAGGTATTATCGGCCGAATAGGTCCTCACGGTCTTAAAGTTACGGTGTTCCGTACGCATTAGCATCTTTGGAATCAAAAATAATAAAGGAATAAACTACAACATAGCATTTCCGGAGACGCATCCATCTTCATAAGATTACTTTGTAGTTTTGTCAGCAAAAATAAACAATCTAACAACGTCAATAGAGAAACAAATTGAATTGTAGTGGTACTAGATGTTTTTAAAAAAAATGGGAGGCTAAAAGAAAAATAAAAATAAAAAAAGGATGCAACACGAGGACTTCCCGGGAGGTCATCCTGCGGAGTTCTGATGGGATCCGGTGCATTAGTGCTGGTATGATCGCATCCGTTAGTACATTGCATGCATTCGCATATATCCTTTACCGCGGATTCAAGAGATCATTTGTAATGGGTCCCACTTGATACGTGCACCGCTTCAACGTACTCTTTTATTCGCAAAAGATACAAAAATCATGTCCGAACACTTTTTCGATACTTTAATCGCTTCCAAATCACAAAAACCTCCCGAAAACACCATAAACGTCAAAATTTGGGGTCGGAAATGGGGCACAATGGAACGAAGACCCATTGCCACACTATAACTTTCCGAGAGCTTTCCGAAAAGGTATTATCGGCCGAATAGGTCCTCACGGTCTTAAAGTTACGGTGTTCCGTACGCATTAGCATCTTTGGAATCAAAAATAATAAAGGAATAAACTACAACATAGCATTTCCGGGGACGCATCCATCTTCATAAGATTACTTTGTAGTTTTGTCAGCAAAAATAAACAATCTAACAACGTCAATAGAGAAACAAATTGAATTGTAGTGGTACTAGATGTTTTTTAAAAAAATGGGAGGCTAAAAGAAAAATAAAAATAAAAAAAGGATGCAACACGAGGACTTCCCGGGAGGTCACCCATCCTAGTACTACTCTCGCCCAAGCACGCTTAACTGCGGAGTTCTGATGGGATCCGGTGCATTAGTGCTGGTATGATCGCATCCGTTAGTACATTGTAATGGGTCCCACTTGATACGTGCACCGCTTCAACCAGCTTCAACGTACTCTTTTATTCGCAAAAGACGCAAAAATCATGTCCGAACACTTTTTCGATACATTAATCGCTTCCAAAACACAAAAACCTCCCGAAAACACCCTAAACGTCAAAATTTGGGGTCGGAAATGGGGCACAATAGAACGAAGACCCATTGCCACACTATAACTTTCCGAGAGCTTTCCGAAAAGGTATTATCGGCCGAATAGGTCCTCACGGTCTGAAAGTTACGGTGTTCCGTACGCATTAGCATCTTTGGAATCAAAAATAATAAAGGAATAAACTACAACATAGCAATTCCGGGGACGCATCCATCTTCATAAGATTACTTTGTAGTTTTGTCAGCAAAAATAAACAATCTAACAACGTCAATAGAGAAACAAATTGAATTGTAGTGGTACTAGATGTTTTTCAAAAAAATGGGAGGCTAAAAGAAAAATAAAAATAAAAAAGGGATGCAACACGAGGACTTCCCGGGAGGTCACCCATCCTAGTACTACTCTCGCCCAAACACGCTTAACTGCGGAGTTCTGATGGGATCTGGTGCATTAGTGTTGGTATGATCGCATCCGTTCGTACATTGCATGCATTCGCATATATCCTTTACCGCGGATTCAAGAGATCATTTGTAATGGGTCCCACTTGACACGTGCACCGCTTCAACCAGCTTCAACGTACTCTTTTATTCGCAAAAGATGCAAAAATCATGTCCGAACACTTTTTCGATACTTTAATCGCTTCCAAATCACAAAAACCTCCCGAAAACACCCTAAACGTCAAAATTTGGGGTCGGAAATGGGGCACAATGGAACGAAGACCCATTGCCACACTATAACTTTGCGAGAGCTTTCCGAAAAGGTATTATCGGCCGAATAGGTCCTCACGGTCTGAAAGTTACGGTGTTCCGTACGCATTAGCATCTTTGGAATCAAAAATAATAAAGGAATAAACTACAACATAGCATTTCCGGGGACGCATCCATCTTCATAAGATTACTTTGTAGTTTTGTCAGCAAAAATAAACAATCTAACAACGTCAATAGAGAAACAAATTGAATTGTAGTGGTACTAGATGTTTTTCAAAAAAATGGGAGGCTAAAAGAAAAATAAAAATAAAAAAGGGATGCAACACGAGGACTTCCCGGGAGGTCACCCATCCTAGTACTACTCTCGCCCAAACATGCTTAACTGCGGAGTTCTGATGGGATCTGGTGCATTAGTGCTGGTATGATCGCATCCGTTAGTACATTGCATGCATTCGCATATATCCTTTACCGCGGTTTCAAGAGATCATTTGTAATGGGTCCCACTTGACACGTGCACCGCTTCAACCAGCTTCAACGTACTCTTTTATTCGCAAAAGATGCAAAAATCATGTCCGAATACTTTTTCGATACTTTAATCGCTTCCAAATCACAAAAACCTCCCGAAAACACCCTAAACGTCAAAATTTGGGGTCGGAAATGGGGCACAATGGAACGAAGACCCATTGCCACACTATAACTTTGCGAGAGCTTTCCGAAAAGGTATTATCGGCCGAATAGGTCCTCACGGTCTGAAAGTTACGGTGTTCCGTACGCATTAGCATCTTTGGAATCAAAAATAATAAAGGAATAAACTACAACATAGCATTTCCGGGGACGCATCCATCTTCATAAGATTACTTTGTAGTTTTGTCAGCAAAAATAAACAATCTAACAACGTCAATAGAGAAACAAATTGAATTGTAGTGGTACTAGATGTTTTTCAAAAAAATGGGAGGCTAAAAGAAAAATAAAAATAAAAAAGGGATGCAACACGAGGACTTCCCGGGAGGTCACCCATCCTAGTACTACTCTCGCCCAAACATGCTTAACTGCGGAGTTCTGATGGGATCCGGTGCATTAGTGCTGGTATGATCGCATCCGTTAGTACATTGCATGCATTCGCATATATCCTTTACCGCGGTTTCAAGAGATCATTTGTAATGGGTCCCACTTGACACGTGCACCGCTTCAACCAGCTTCAACGTACTCTTTTATTCGCAAAAGATGCAAAAATCATGTCCGAACACTTTTTCGATACTTTAATCGCTTCCAAAACACAAAAACCTCCCGAAAACACCCTAAACGTCAAAATTTGGGGTCGGAAATGGGGCACAATGGAACGAAAACCCATTGCCACACTATAACTTTCCGAGAGCTTTCCGAAAAGGTATTATCGGCCGAATAGGTCCTCACGGTCTGAAATTTACGGTGTTCCGTACGCATTAGCATCTTTGGAATCAAAAATAATAAAGGAATAAACTACAACATAGCATTTCCGGGGACGCATCCATCTTCATAAGATTACTTTGTAGTTTTGTCAGCAAAAATAAACAATCTAACAACGTCAATAGAGAAACAAATTGAATTGTAGTGGTACTAGATGTTTTTCAAAAAAATGGGAGGCTAAAAGAAAAATAAAAATAAAAAAGGGATGCAACACGAGGACTTCCCGGGAGGTCACCCATCCTAGTACTACTCTCGCCCAAGCACACTTAACTGCGGAGTTCTGATGGGATCCGGTGCATTAGTGCTGGTATGATCGCATCCGTTAGTACATTGCATGCATTTGCATATATCCTTTACCGCGGATTCAAGAGATCATTTGTAATGGGTCCCACTTGATACGTGCACCGCTTCAACCAGCTTCAACGTACTCTTTTATTCGCAAAAGATGCAAAAATCATGTCCGAACACTTTTTCGATACTTTAATCGATCCCAAATCACAAAAACCTCCCGAAAACACCCTAAACGTCAAAATTTGGGGTCGGAAATGGGGCACAATGGAACGAAGACCCATTGCCACACTATAACTTTCCGAGAGCTTTCCGAAAAGGTATTATCGGCCGAATAGGTCCTCACGGTCTTAAAGTTACGGTGTTCCGTACGCATTAGCATCTTTGGAATCAAAAATAATAAAGGAATAAACTACAACATAGCATTTCCGGGGACGCATCCATCTTCATAAGATTACTTTGTAGTTTTGTCAGCAAAAATAAACAATCTAACAACGTCAATAGAGAAACAAATTGAATTGTAGTGGTACTAGATGTTTTTCAAAAAAATGGGAGGCTAAAAGAAAAATAAAAATAAAAAAGGGATGCAACACGAGGACTTCCCGGGAGGTCACCCATCCTAGTACTACTCTCGCCCAAGCACGCTTAACTGTAGAGTTCTGATGGGATCCAGTGCATTAGTGCTGGTATGATCGCATCCGTTAGTACATTGCATGCATTCGCATATATCCTTTACCGCGGATTCAAGAGATCATTTGTAATGGGTCCCACTTGACACGTGCACCGCTTCAACCAGCTTCAACGTACTCTTTTATTCGCAAAAGATGCAAAAATCATGTCCGAACACTTTTTCGATACTTTAATCGCTTCCAAATCACAAAAACCTCCCGAAAACACCCTAAACGTCAAAATTTGGGGTCGGAAATGGGGCACAATGGAACGAAGACCCATTGCCACACTATAACTTTCCGAGAGCTTTCCGAAAAGGTATTATCGGCCGAATAGGTCCTCACGGTCTGAAAGTTACGGTGTTCCGTACGCATTAGCATCTTTGGAATCAAAACTAATAAAGGAATAAACTACAACATAGCATTTCCGGGGACGCATCCATCTTCATAAGATTACTTTGTAGTTTTATCAGCAAAAATAAACAATCTAACAACGTCAATAGAGAAACAAATTGAATTGTAGTGGTACTAAATGTTTTTCAAAAAAATGGGAGGCTAAAAGAAAAATAAAAATAAAAAAGGGATGCAACACGAGGACTTCCCGGGAGGTCACCCATCCTAGTACTACTCTCGCCCAATCACGCTTAACTACGGAGTTCTGATGGGATCCGGTGCATTAGTGCTGGTATGATCGCATCCGTTAGTACATTGCATGCATTTGCATATATCCTTTACCGCGGATTCAAGAGATCATTTGTAATGGGTCCCACTTGATACGTGCACCGCTTCAACCAGCTTCAACGTACTCTTTTATTCGCAAAAGATGCAAAAATCATGTCCGAACACTTTTTCGATACTTTAATCGCTTCCAAAACACAAAAACCTCCTGAAAACACCCTAAACGTCAAAATTTGGGGTCGGAAATGGGGCACAAAGGAACGAAGACCCATTGCCACACTATAACTTTCCGAGAGCTTTCCGAAAAGGTATTATCGGCCGAATAGGTCCTCACGGTCTGAAAGTTACGGTGTTCCGTACGCATTAGCATCTTTGGAATCAAAAATAATAAAGGAATAAACTACAACATAGCATTTCCGGGGACGCATCCATCTTCATAAGATTACTTTGTAGTTTTGTCAGCAAAAATAAACAATCTAACAACGTCAATAGAGAAACAAATTGAATTGTAGTGGTACTAGATGTTTTTCAAAAAAATGGGAGGCTAAAAGAAAAATAAAAATAAAAAAGGGATGCAACAAGAGGACTTCCCGGGAGGTCACCCATCCTAGTACTACTCTCGCCGAAGCACGCTTAACTGCGGAGTTCTGATGGGATCCGGTGCATTAGTGCTGGTATGATCGCATCCGTTAGTACATTGCATGCATTCGCATATATCCTTTACCGCGGATTCAAGAGATCATTTGTAATGGGTCCCACTTGATACGTGCACCGCTTCAATGTACTATTTTATTCGCAAAAGATACAAAAATCATGTCCGAACACTTTTTCGATACTTTAATCGCTTCCAAATCACAAAAACCTCCCGAAAACACCCTAAACGTCAAAATTTGGGGTCGGAAATGGGGCACAATGGAACGAAGACCCATTGCCACACTATAACTTTCCGAGAGCTTTCCGAAAAGGTATTATCGGCCGAATAGGTCCTCACGGTCTTAAAGTTACGGTGTTCCGTACGCATTAGCATCTTTGGAATCAAAAATAATAAAGGAATAAACTACAACATAGCATTTCCGGGGACGCATCCATCTTCATAAGATTACTTTGTAGTTTTGTCAGCAAAAATAAACAATCTAACAACGTCAATAGAGAAACAAATTGAATTGTAGTGGTACTAGATGTTTTTAAAAAAAATGGGAGGCTAAAAGAAAAATAAAAATAAAAAAAGGATGCAACACGAGGACTTCCCGGGAGGTCACCCTGCGGAGTTCTGATGGGATCCGGTGCATTAGTGCTGGTATGATCGCATCCGTTAGTACATTGCATGCATTCGCATATATCCTTTACCGCGGATTCAAGAGATCATTTGTAATGGGTCCCACTTGATACGTGCACCGCTTCAACGTACTCTTTTATTCGCAAAAGATACAAAAATCATGTCCGAACACTTTTTCGATACTTTAATCGCTTCCAAATCACAAAAACCTCCCGAAAACACCCTAAACGTCAAAATTTTGGGTCGGAAATGGGGCACAATGGAACGAAGACCCATTGCCACACTATAACTTTCCGAGAGCTTTCCGAAAAGGTATTATCGGCCGAATAGGTCCTCACGGTCTTAAAGTTACGGTGTTCCGTACGCATTAGCATCTTTGGAATCAAAAATAATAAAGGAATAAACTACAACATAGCATTTCCGGGGACGCATCCATCTTCATAAGATTACTTTGTAGTTTTGTCAGCAAAAATAAACAATCTAACAACGTCAATAGAGAAACAAATTGAATTGTAGTGGTACTAGATGTTTTTTTAAAAAATGGGAGGCTAAAAGAAAAATAAAAATAAAAAAAGGATGCAACACGAGGACTTCCCGGGAGGTCACCCATCCTAGTACTACTCTCGCCCAAGCACGCTTAACTGCGGAGTTCTGATGGGATCCGGTGCATTAGTGCTGGTATGATCGCATCCGTTAGTACATTGTAATGGGTCCCACTTGATACGTGCACCGCTTCAACCAGCTTCAACGTACTCTTTTATTCGCAAAAGACGCAAAAATCATGTCCGAACACTTTTTCGATACATTAATCGCTTCCAAAACACAAAAACCTCCCGAAAACACCCTAAACGTCAAAATTTGGGGTCGGAAATGGGGCACAATAGAACGAAGACCCATTGCCACACTATAACTTTCCGAGAGCTTTCCGAAAAGGTATTATCGGCCGAATAGGTCCTCACGGTCTGAAAGTTACGGTGTTCCGTACGCATTAGCATCTTTGGAATCAAAAATAATAAAGGAATAAACTACAACATAGCAATTCCGGGGACGCATCCATCTTCATAAGATTACTTTGTAGTTTTGTCAGCAAAAATAAACAATCTAACAACGTCAATAGAGAAACAAATTGAATTGTAGTGGTACTAGATGTTTTTCAAAAAAATGGGAGGCTAAAAGAAAAATAAAAATAAAAAAGGGATGCAACACGAGGACTTCCCGGGAGGTCACCCATCCTAGTACTACTCTCGCCCAAACACGCTTAACTGCGGAGTTCTGATGGGATCTGGTGCATTAGTGCTGGTATGATCGCATCCGTTCGTACATTGCATGCATTCGCATATATCCTTTACCGCGGATTCAAGAGATCATTTGTAATGGGTCCCACTTGACACGTGCACCGCTTCAACCAGCTTCAACGTACTCTTTTATTCGCAAAAGATGCAAAAATCATGTCCGAACACTTTTTCGATACTTTAATCGCTTCCAAATCACAAAAACCTCCCGAAAACACCCTAAACGTCAAAATTTGGGGTCGGAAATGGGGCACAATGGAACGAAGACCCATTGCCACACTATAACTTTGCGAGAGCTTTCCGAAAAGGTATTATCGGCCGAATAGGTCCTCACGGTCTGAAAGTTACGGTGTTCCGTACGCATTAGCATCTTTGGAATCAAAAATAATAAAGGAATAAACTACAACATAGCATTTCCGGGGACGCATCCATCTTCATAAGATTACTTTGTAGTTTTGTCAGCAAAAATAAACAATCTAACAACGTCAATAGAGAAACAAATTGAATTGTAGTGGTACTAGATGTTTTTCAAAAAAATGGGAGGCTAAAAGAAAAATAAAAATAAAAAAGGGATGCAACACGAGGACTTCCCGGGAGGTCACCCATCCTAGTACTACTCTCGCCCAAACATGCTTAACTGCGGAGTTCTGATGGGATCTGGTGCATTAGTGCTGGTATGATCGCATCCGTTAGTACATTGCATGCATTCGCATATATCCTTTACCGCGGTTTCAAGAGATCATTTGTAATGGGTCCCACTTGACACGTGCACCGCTTCAACCAGCTTCAACGTACTCTTTTATTCGCAAAAGATGCAAAAATCATGTCCGAATACTTTTTCGATACTTTAATCGCTTCCAAATCACAAAAACCTCCCGAAAACACCCTAAACGTCAAAATTTGGGGTCGGAAATGGGGCACAATGGAACGAAGACCCATTGCCACACTATAACTTTGCGAGAGCTTTCCGAAAAGGTATTATCGGCCGAATAGGTCCTCACGGTCTGAAAGTTACGGTGTTCCGTACGCATTAGCATCTTTGGAATCAAAAATAATAAAGGAATAAACTACAACATAGCATTTCCGGGGACGCATCCATCTTCATAAGATTACTTTGTAGTTTTGTCAGCAAAAATAAACAATCTAACAACGTCAATAGAGAAACAAATTGAATTGTAGTGGTACTAGATGTTTTTCAAAAAAATGGGAGGCTAAAAGAAAAATAAAAATAAAAAAGGGATGCAACACGAGGACTTCCCGGGAGGTCACCCATCCTAGTACTACTCTCGCCCAAACATGCTTAACTGCGGAGTTCTGATGGGATCCGGTGCATTAGTGCTGGTATGATCGCATCCGTTAGTACATTGCATGCATTCGCATATATCCTTTACCGCGGTTTCAAGAGATCATTTGAAATGGGTCCCACTTGACACGTGCACCGCTTCAACCAGCTTCAACGTACTCTTTTATTCGCAAAAGATGCAAAAATCATGTCCGAATACTTTTTCGATACTTTAATCGCTTCCAAATCACAAAAACCTCCCGAAAACACCCTAAACGTCAAAATTTGGGGTCGGAAATGGGGCACAATGGAACGAAGACCCATTGCCACACTATAACTTTGCGAGAGCTTTCCGAAAAGGTATTATCGGCCGAATAGGTCCTCACGGTCTGAAAGTTACGGTGTTCCGTACGCATTAGCATCTTTGGAATCAAAAATAATAAAGGAATAAACTACAACATAGCATTTCCGGGGACGCATCCATCTTCATAAGATTACTTTGTAGTTTTGTCAGCAAAAATAAACAATCTAACAACGTCAATAGAGAAACAAATTGAATTGTAGTGGTACTAGATGTTTTTCAAAAAAATGGGAGGCTAAAAGAAAAATAAAAATAAAAAAGGGATGCAACACGAGGACTTCCCGGGAGGTCACCCATCCTAGTACTACTCTCGCCCAAACACGCTTAACTGCGGAGTTCTGATGGGATCCGGTGCATTAGTGCTGGTATGATCGCATCCGTTAGTACATTGCATGCATTCGCATATATCCTTTACCGCGGATTCAAGAGATCATTTGTAATGGGTCCCACTTGACACGTGCACCGCTTCAACCAGCTTCAACGTACTCTTTTATTCGCAAAAGATGCAAAAATCATGTCCGAACACTTTTTCGATACTTTAATCGCTTCCAAAACACAAAAACCTCCCGAAAACACCCTAAACGTCAAAATTTGGGGTCGGAAATGGGGCACAATGGAACGAAGACCCATTGCCACACTATAACTTTCCGAGAGCTTTCCGAAAAGGTATTATCGGCCGAATAGGTCCTCACGGTCTGAAAGTTACGGTGTTCCGTACACATTAGCATCTTTGGAATCAAAAATAATAAAGGAAAAAACTACAACATAGCATTTCCGGGGACGCATCCATCTTCATAAGATTACTTTGTAGTTTTATCAGCAAAAATAAACAATCTAACAACGTCAATAGAGAAACAAATTGAATTGTAGTGGTACTAGATGTTTTTCAAAAAAATGGGAGGCTAAAAGAAAAATAAAAATAAAAAAGGGATGCAACACGAGGACTTCCCGGGAGGTCACCCATCCTAGTACTACTCTCGCCCAATCACGCTTAACTGCGGAGTTCTGATGGGATCCGGTGCATTAGTGCTGGTATGATCGCATCCGTTAGTACATTGCATGCATTTGCATATATCCTTTACCGCGGATTCAAGAGATCATTTGTAATGGGTCCCACTTGATACGTGCACCGCTTCAACCAGCTTCAACGTACTCTTTTATTCGCAAAAGATGCAAAAATCATGTCCGAACACTTTTTCGATACTTTAATCGCTTCCAAAACACAAAAACCTCCTGAAAACACCCTAAACGTCAAAATTTGGGGTCGGAAATGGGGCACAAAGGAACGAAGACCCATTGCCACACTATAACTTTCCGAGAGCTTTCCGAAAAGGTATTATCGGCCGAATAGGTCCTCACGGTCTGAAAGTTACGGTGTTCCGTACGCATTAGCATCTTTGGAATCAAAAATAATAAAGGAATAAACTACAACATAGCATTTCCGGGGACGCATCCATCTTCATAAGATTACTTTGTAGTTTTGTCAGCAAAAATAAACAATCTAACAACGTCAATAGAGAAACAAATTGAATTGTAGTGGTACTAGATGTTTTTCAAAAAAATGGGAGGCTAAAAGAAAAATAAAAATAAAAAAGGGATGCAACAAGAGGACTTCCCGGGAGGTCACCCATCCTAGTACTACTCTCGCCGAAGCACGCTTAACTGCGGAGTTCTGATGGGATCCGGTGCATTAGTGCTGGTATGATCGCATCCGTTAGTACATTGCATGCATTCGCATATATCCTTTCCCGCGGATTCAAGAGATCATTTGTAATGGGTCCCACTTGATACGTGCACCGCTTCAATGTACTCTTTTATTCGCAAAAGATACAAAAATCATGTCCGAACACTTTTTCGATACTTTAATCGCTTCCAAATCACAAAAACCTCCCGAAAACACCCTAAACGTCAAAATTTGGGGTCGGAAATGGGGCACAATGGAACGAAGACCCATTGCCACACTATAACTTTCCGAGAGCTTTCCGAAAAGGTATTATCGGCCGAATAGGTCCTCACGGTCTTAAAGTTACGGTGTTCCGTACGCATTAGCATCTTTGGAATCAAAAATAATAAAGGAATAAACTACAACATAGCATTTCCGGGGACGCATCCATCTTCATAAGATTACTTTGTAGTTTTGTCAGCAAAAATAAACAATCTAACAACGTCAATAGAGAAACAAATTGAATTGTAGTGGTACTAGATGTTTTTAAAAAAAATGGGAGGCTAAAAGAAAAATAAAAATAAAAAAAGGATGCAACACGAGGACTTCCCGGGAGGTCACCCTGCGGAGTTCTGATGGGATCCGGTGCATTAGTGCTGGTATGATCGCATCCGTTAGTACATTGCATGCATTCGCATATATCCTTTACCGCGGATTCAAGAGATCATTTGTAATGGGTCCCACTTGATACGTGCACCGCTTCAACGTACTCTTTTATTCGCAAAAGATACAAAAATCATGTCCGAACACTTTTTCGATACTTTAATCGCTTCCAAATCACAAAAACCTCCCGAAAACACCCTAAACGTCAAAATTTGGGGTCGGAAATGGGGCACAATGGAACGAAGACCCATTGCCACACTATAACTTTCCGAGAGCTTTCCGAAAAGGTATTATCGGCCGAATAGGTCCTCACGGTCTTAAAGTTACGGTGTTCCGTACGCATTAGCATCTTTGGAATCAAAAATAATAAAGGAATAAACTACAACATAGCATTTCCGGGGACGCATCCATCTTCATAAGATTACTTTGTAGTTTTGTCAGCAAAAATAAACAATCTAACAACGTCAATAGAGAAACAAATTGAATTGTAGTGGTACTAGATGTTTTTTTAAAAAATGGGAGGCTAAAAGAAAAATAAAAATAAAAAAAGGATGCAACACGAGGACTTCCCGGGAGGTCACCCATCCTAGTACTACTCTCGCCCAAGCACGCTTAACTGCGGAGTTCTGATGGGATCCGGTGCATTAGTGCTGGTATGATCGCATCCGTTAGTACATTGTAATGGGTCCCACTTGATACGTGCATCGCTTCAACCAGCTTCAACGTACTCTTTTATTCGCAAAAGACGCAAAAATCATGTCCGAATACTTTTTCGATACATTAATCGCTTCCAAAACACAAAAACCTCCCGAAAACACCCTAAACGTCAAAATTTGGGGTCGGAAATGGGGCACAATAGAACGAAGACCCATTGCCACACTATAACTTTCCGAGAGCTTTCCGAAAAGGTATTATCGGCCGAATAGGTCCTCACGGTCTGAAAGTTACGGTGTTCCGTACGCATTAGCATCTTTGGAATCAAAAATAATAAAGGAATAAACTACAACATAGCAATTCCGGGGACGCATCCATCTTCATAAGATTACTTTGTAGTTTTGTCAGCAAAAATAAACAATCTAACAACGTCAATAGAGAAACAAATTGAATTGTAGTGGTACTAGATGTTTTTCAAAAAAATGGGAGGCTAAAAGAAAAATAAAAATAAAAAAGGGATGCAACACGAGGACTTCCCGGGAGGTCACCCATCCTAGTACTACTCTCGCCCAAACACGCTTAACTGCGGAGTTCTGATGGGATCTGGTGCATTAGTGCTGGTATGATCGCATCCGTTCGTACATTGCATGCATTCGCATATATCCTTTACCGCGGATTCAAGAGATCATTTGTAATGGGTCCCACTTGACACGTGCACCGCTTCAACCAGCTTCAACGTACTCTTTTATTCGCAAAAGATGCAAAAATCATGTCCGAACACTTTTTCGATACTTTAATCGCTTCCAAATCACAAAAACCTCCCGAAAACACCCTAAACGTCAAAATTTGGGGTCGGAAATGGGGCACAATGGAACGAAGACCCATTGCCACACTATAACTTTGCGAGAGCTTTCCGAAAAGGTATTATCGGCCGAATAGGTCCTCACGGTCTGAAAGTTACGGTGTTCCGTACGCATTAGCATCTTTGGAATCAAAAATAATAAAGGAATAAACTACAACATAGCATTTCCGGGGACGCATCCATCTTCATAAGATTACTTTGTAGTTTTGTCAGCAAAAATAAACAATCTAACAACGTCAATAGAGAAACAAATTGAATTGTAGTGGTACTAGATGTTTTTCAAAAAAATGGGAGGCTAAAAGAAAAATAAAAATAAAAAAGGGATGCAACACGAGGACTTCCCGGGAGGTCACCCATCCTAGTACTACTCTCGCCCAAACATGCTTAACTGCGGAGTTCTGATGGGATCTGGTGCATTAGTGCTGGTATGATCGCATCCGTTAGTACATTGCATGCATTCGCATATATCCTTTACCGCGGTTTCAAGAGATCATTTGTAATGGGTCCCACTTGACACGTGCACCGCTTCAACCAGCTTCAACGTACTCTTTTATTCGCAAAAGATGCAAAAATCATGTCCGAATACTTTTTCGATACTTTAATCGCTTCCAAATCACAAAAACCTCCCGAAAACACCCTAAACGTCAAAATTTGGGGTCGGAAATGGGGCACAATAGAACGAAGACCCATTGCCACACTATAACTTTCCGAGAGCTTTCCGAAAAGGTATTATCGGCCGAATAGGTCCTCACGGTCTTAAAGTTACGGTGTTCCGTACGCATTAGCATCTTTGGAATCAAAAATAATAAAGGAATAAACTACAACATAGCATTTCCGGAGACGCATCCATCTTCATAAGATTACTTTGTAGTTTTGTCAGCAAAAATAAACAATCTAACAACGTCAATAGAGAAACAAATTGAATTGTAGTGGTACTAGATGTTTTTAAAAAAAATGGGAGGCTAAAAGAAAAATAAAAATAAAAAAAGGATGCAACACGAGGACTTCCCAGGAGGTCACCCTGCGGAGTTCTGATGGGATCCGGTGCATTAGTGCTGGTATGATCGCATCCGTTAGTACATTGCATGCATTCGCATATATCCTTTACCGCGGATTCAAGAGATCATTTGTAATGGGTCCCACTTGATACGTGCACCGCTTCAACGTACTCTTTTATTCGCAAAAGATACAAAAATCATGTCCGAACACTTTTTCGATACTTTAATCGCTTCCAAATCACAAAAACCTCCCGAAAACACCATAAACGTCAAAATTTGGGGTCGGAAATGGGGCACAATGGAACGAAGACCCATTGCCACACTATAACTTTCCGAGAGCTTTCCGAAAAGGTATTATCGGCCGAATAGGTCCTCACGGTCTTAAAGTTACGGTGTTCCGTACGCATTAGCATCTTTGGAATCAAAAATAATAAAGGAATAAACTACAACATAGCATTTCCGGGGACGCATCCATCTTCATAAGATTACTTTGTAGTTTTGTCAGCAAAAATAAACAATCTAACAACGTCAATAGAGAAACAAATTGAATTGTAGTGGTACTAGATGTTTTTTAAAAAAATGGGAGGCTAAAAGAAAAATAAAAATAAAAAAAGGATGCAACACGAGGACTTCCCGGGAGGTCACCCATCCTAGTACTACTCTCGCCCAAGCACGCTTAACTGCGGAGTTCTGATGGGATCCGGTGCATTAGTGCTGGTATGATCGCATCCGTTAGTACATTGTAATGGGTCCCACTTGATACGTGCACCGCTTCAACCAGCTTCAACGTACTCTTTTATTCGCAAAAGACGCAAAAATCATGTCCGAACACTTTTTCGATACATTAATCGCTTCCAAAACACAAAAACCTCCCGAAAACACCCTAAACGTCAAAATTTGGGGTCGGAAATGGGGCACAATAGAACGAAGACCCATTGCCACACTATAACTTTCCGAGAGCTTTCTGAAAAGGTATTATCGGCCGAATAGGTCCTCACGGTCTGAAAGTTACGGTGTTCCGTACGCATTAGCATCTTTGGAATCAAAAATAATAAAGGAATAAACTACAACATAGCAATTCCGGGGACGCATCCATCTTCATAAGATTACTTTGTAGTTTTGTCAGCAAAAATAAACAATCTAACAACGTCAATAGAGAAACAAATTGAATTGTAGTGGTACTAGATGTTTTTCAAAAAAATGGGAGGCTAAAAGAAAAATAAAAATAAAAAAGGGATGCAACACGAGGACTTCCCGGGAGGTCACCCATCCTAGTACTACTCTCGCCCAAACACGCTTAACTGCGGAGTTCTGATGGGATCTGGTGCATTAGTGCTGGTATGATCGCATCCGTTCGTACATTGCATGCATTCGCATATATCCTTTACCGCGGATTCAAGAGATCATTTGTAATGGGTCCCACTTGACACGTGCACCGCTTCAACCAGCTTCAACGTACTCTTTTATTCGCAAAAGATGCAAAAATCATGTCCGAACACTTTTTCGATACTTTAATCGCTTCCAAATCACAAAAACCTCCCGAAAACACCCTAAACGTCAAAATTTGGGGTCGGAAATGGGGCACAATGGAACGAAGACCCATTGCCACACTATAACTTTGCGAGAGCTTTCCGAAAAGGTATTATCGGCCGAATAGGTCCTCACGGTCTGAAAGTTACGGTGTTCCGTACGCATTAGCATCTTTGGAATCAAAAATAATAAAGGAATAAACTACAACATAGCATTTCCGGGGACGCATCCATCTTCATAAGATTACTTTGTAGTTTTGTCAGCAAAAATAAACAATCTAACAACGTCAATAGAGAAACAAATTGAATTGTAGTGGTACTAGATGTTTTTCAAAAAAATGGGAGGCTAAAAGAAAAATAAAAATAAAAAAGGGATGCAACACGAGGACTTCCCGGGAGGTCACCCATCCTAGTACTACTCTCGCCCAAACATGCTTAACTGCGGAGTTCTGATGGGATCTGGTGCATTAGTGCTGGTATGATCGCATCCGTTAGTACATTGCATGCATTCGCATATATCCTTTACCGCGGTTTCAAGAGATCATTTGTAATGGGTCCCACTTGACACGTGCACCGCTTCAACCAGCTTCAACGTACTCTTTTATTCGCAAAAGATGCAAAAATCATGTCCGAATACTTTTTCGATACTTTAATCGCTTCCAAATCACAAAAACCTCCCGAAAACACCCTAAACGTCAAAATTTGGGGTCGGAAATGGGGCACAATGGAACGAAGACCCATTGCCACACTATAACTTTGCGAGAGCTTTCCGAAAAGGTATTATCGGCCGAATAGGTCCTCACGGTCTGAAAGTTACGGTGTTCCGTACGCATTAGCATCTTTGGAATCAAAAATAATAAAGGAATAAACTACAACATAGCATTTCCGGGGACGCATCCATCTTCATAAGATTACTTTGTAGTTTTGTCAGCAAAAATAAACAATCTAACAACGTCAATAGAGAAACAAATTGAATTGTAGTGGTACTAGATGTTTTTCAAAAAAATGGGAGGCTAAAAGAAAAATAAAAATAAAAAAGGGATGCAACACGAGGACTTCCCGGGAGGTCACCCATCCTAGTACTACTCTCGCCCAAACATGCTTAACTGCGGAGTTCTGATGGGATCCGGTGCATTAGTGCTGGTATGATCGCATCCGTTAGTACATTGCATGCATTCGCATATATCCTTTACCGCGGTTTCAAGAGATCATTTGTAATGGGTCCCACTTGACACGTGCACCGCTTCAACCAGCTTCAACGTACTCTTTTATTCGCAAAAGATGCAAAAATCATGTCCGAACACTTTTTCGATACTTTAATCGCTTCCAAAACACAAAAACCTCCCGAAAACACCCTAAACGTCAAAATTTGGGGTCGGAAATGGGGCACAATGGAACGAAAACCCATTGCCACACTATAACTTTCCGAGAGCTTTCCGAAAAGGTATTATCGGCCGAATAGGTCCTCACGGTCTGAAATTTACGGTGTTCCGTACGCATTAGCATCTTTGGAATCAAAAATAATAAAGGAATAAACTACAACATAGCATTTCCGGGGACGCATCCATCTTCATAAGATTACTTTGTAGTTTTGTCAGCAAAAATAAACAATCTAACAACGTCAATAGAGAAACAAATTGAATTGTAGTGGTACTAGATGTTTTTCAAAAAAATGGGAGGCTAAAAGAAAAATAAAAATAAAAAAGGGATGCAACACGAGGACTTCCCGGGAGGTCACCCATCCTAGTACTACTCTCGCCCAAGCACACTTAACTGCGGAGTTCTGATGGGATCCGGTGCATTAGTGCTGGTATGATCGCATCCGTTAGTACATTGCATGCATTTGCATATATCCTTTACCGCGGATTCAAGAGATCATTTGTAATGGGTCCCACTTGATACGTGCACCGCTTCAACCAGCTTCAACGTACTCTTTTATTCGCAAAAGATGCAAAAATCATGTCCGAACACTTTTTCGATACTTTAATCGATCCCAAATCACAAAAACCTCCCGAAAACACCCTAAACGTCAAAATTTGGGGTCGGAAATGGGGCACAATGGAACGAAGACCCATTGCCACACTATAACTTTCCGAGAGCTTTCCGAAAAGGTATTATCGGCCGAATAGGTCCTCACGGTCTTAAAGTTACGGTGTTCCGTACGCATTAGCATCTTTGGAATCAAAAATAATAAAGGAATAAACTACAACATAGCATTTCCGGGGACGCATCCATCTTCATAAGATTACTTTGTAGTTTTGTCAGCAAAAATAAACAATCTAACAACGTCAATAGAGAAACAAATTGAATTGTAGTGGTACTAGATGTTTTTCAAAAAAATGGGAGGCTAAAAGAAAAATAAAAATAAAAAAGGGATGCAACACGAGGACTTCCCGGGAGGTCACCCATCCTAGTACTACTCTCGCCCAAGCACGCTTAACTGTAGAGTTCTGATGGGATCCAGTGCATTAGTGCTGGTATGATCGCATCCGTTAGTACATTGCATGCATTCGCATATATCCTTTACCGCGGATTCAAGAGATCATTTGTAATGGGTCCCACTTGACACGTGCACCGCTTCAACCAGCTTCAACGTACTCTTTTATTCGCAAAAGATGCAAAAATCATGTCCGAACACTTTTTCGATACTTTAATCGCTTCCAAATCACAAAAACCTCCCGAAAACACCCTAAACGTCAAAATTTGGGGTCGGAAATGGGGCACAATGGAACGAAGACCCATTGCCACACTATAACTTTCCGAGAGCTTTCCGAAAAGGTATTATCGGCCGAATAGGTCCTCACGGTCTGAAAGTTACGGTGTTCCGAACGCATTAGCATCTTTGGAATCAAAAATAATAAAGGAATAAACTACAACATAGCATTTCCGGGGACGCATCCATCTTCATAAGATTACTTTGTAGTTTTGTCAGCAAAAATAAACAATCTAACAACGTCAATAGAGAAACAAATTGAATTGTAGTGGTACTAGATGTTTTTCAAAAAAATGGGAGGCTAAAAGAAAAATAAAAATAAAAAAGGGATGCAACACGAGGACTTCCCGGGAGGTCACCCATCCTAGTACTACTCTCGCCCAAGCACGCTTAACTGCAGGGTTCTGATGGGATCCGGTGCATTAGTGCTGGTATGATCGCATCCGTTAGTACATTGCATGCATTCGCATATATCCTTTACCGCGGATTCAAGAGATCATTTGTAATGGGTCCCACTTGACACGTGCACCGCTTCAACCAGCTTCAACGTACTCTTTTATTCGCAAAAGATGCAAAAATCATGTCCGAACACTTTTTCGATACTTTAATCGCTTCCAAATCACAAAAACCTCCCGAAAACACCCTAAACGTCAAAATTTGGGGTCGGAAATGGGGCACAATGCAACGAAGACCCATTGCCACACTATAACTTTCCGAGAGCTTTCCGAAAAGGTATTATCGGCCGAATAGGTCCTCACGGTCTGAAAGTTACGGTGTTCCGTACGCATTAGCATCTTTGGAATCAAAAATAATAAAGGAATAAACTACAACATAGCATTTCCGGGGACGCATCCATCTTCATAAGATTACTTTGTAGTTTTGTCAGCAAAAATAAACAATCTAACAACGTCAATAGAGAAACAAATTGAATTGTAGTGGTACTAGATGTTTTTCATAAAAATGGGAGGCTAAAAGAAAAATAAAAATAAAAAAGGGATGCAACACGAGGACTTCCCGGGAGGTCACCCATCCTAGTACTACTCTCGCCCAAGCACACTTAACTGCGGAGTTCTGATGGGATCCGGTGCATTAGTGCTGGTATGATCGCATCCGTTAGAACATTGTATGCATTTGCATATATCCTTTACCGCGGATTCAAGAGATCATTTGTAATGGGTCCCACTTGATACGTGCACCGCTTCAACCAGCTTCAACGTACTCTTTTATTCGCAAAAGATGCAAAAATCATGTCCGAACACTTTTTCGATACTTTAATCGCTTCCAAATCACAAAAACCTCCCGAAAACACCCTAAACGTCAAAATTTGGGGTCGGAAATGGGGCACAATGGAACGAAGACCCATTGCCACACTATAACTTTCCGAGAGCTTTCCGAAAAGGTATTATCGGCCGAATAGGTCCTCACGGTCTTAAAGTTACGGTGTTCCGTACGCATTAGCATCTTTGGAATCAAAAATAATAAAGGAATAAACTACAACATAGCATTTCCGGGGACGCATCCATCTTCATAAGATTACTTTGTAGTTTTGTCAGCAAAAATAAACAATCTAACAACGTCAATAGAGAAACAAATTGAATTGTAGTGGTACTAGATGTTTTTCAAAAAAATGGGAGGCTAAAAGAAAAATAAAAATAAAAAAGGGATGCAACACGAGGACTTCCCGGGAGGTCATCCATCCTAGTACTACTCTCGCCCAAGCACGCTTAACTGCAGAGTTCTGATGGGATCCGGTGCATTAGTGCTGGTATGATCGCATCCGTTAGTACATTGCATGCATTCGCATATATCCTTTACCGCGGATTCAAGAGATCATTTGTAATGGGTCCCACTTGACACGTGCACCGCTTCAACCAGCTTCAACGTACTCTTTTATTCGCAAAAGATGCAAAAATCATGTCCGAACACTTTTTCGATACTTTAATCGCTTCCAAATCACAAAAACCTCCCGAAAACACCCTAAACGTCAAAATTTGGGGTCGGAAATGGGGCACAATGGAACGAAGACCCATTGCCACACTATAACTTTCCGAGAGCTTTCCGAAAAGGTATTATCGGCCGAATAGGTCCTCACGGTCTTAAAGTTACGGTGTTCCGTACGCATTAGCATCTTTGGAATCAAAAATAATAAAGGAATAAACTACAACATAGCATTTCCGGGGACGCATCCATCTTCATAAGATTACTTTGTAGTTTTGTCAGCAAAAATAAACAATCTAACAACGTCAATAGAGAAACAAATTGAATTGTAGTGGTACTAGATGTTTTTCAAAAAAATGGGAGGCTAAAAGAAAAATAAAAATAAAAAAGGGATGCAACACGAGGACTTCCCGGGAGGTCACCCATCCTAGTACTACTCTCGCCCAAGCACGCTTAACTGCAGAGTTCTGATGGGATCCGGTGCATTAGTGCTGGTATGATCGCATCCGTTAGTACATTGCATGCATTTGCATATATCCTTTACCGCGGATTCAAGAGATCATTTGTAATGGGTCCCACTTGATACGTGCACCGCTTCAATGTACTCTTTTATTCGCAAAAGATACAAAAATCATGTCCGAACACTTTTTCGATACTTTAATCGCTTCCAAATCACAAAAACCTCCCGAAAACACCCTAAACGTCAAAATTTGGGGTCGGAAATGGGGCACAATGGAACGAAGACCCATTGCCACACTATAACTTTCCGAGAGCTTTCCGAAAAGGTATTATCGGCCGAATAGGTCCTCACGGTCTTAAAGTTACGGTGTTCCGTACGCATTAGCATCTTTGGAATCAAAAATAATAAAGGAATAAACTACAACATAGCATTTCCGGGGACGCATCCATCTTCATAAGATTACTTTGTAGTTTTGTCAGCAAAAATAAACAATCTAACAACGTCAATAGAGAAACAAATTGAATTGTAGTGGTATTAGATGTTTTTAAAAAAAATGGGAGGCTAAAAGAAAAATAAAAATAAAAAAAGGATGCAACACGAGGACTTCCCGGGAGGTCACCCTGCGGAGTTCTGATGGGATCCGGTGCATTAGTGCTGGTATGATCGCATCCGTTAGTACATTGCATGCATTCGCATATATCCTTTACCGCGGATTCAAGAGATCATTTGTAATGGGTCCCACTTGATACGTGCACCGCTTCAACGTACTCTTTTATTCGCAAAAGATACAAAAATCATGTCCGAACACTTTTTCGATACTTTAATCGCTTCCAAATCACAAAAACCTCCCGAAAACACCCTAAACGTCAAAATTTGGGGTCGGAAATGGGGCACAATGGAACGAAGACCCATTGCCACACTATAACTTTCCGAGAGCTTTCCGAAAAGGTATTATCGGCCGAATAGGTCCTCACGGTCTTAAAGTTACGGTGTTCCGTACGCATTAGCATCTTTGGAATCAAAAATAATAAAGGAATAAACTACAACATAGCATTTCCGGGGACGCATCCATCTTCATAAGATTACTTTGTAGTTTTGTCAGCAAAAATAAACAATCTAACAACGTCAATAGAGAAACAAATTGAATTGTAGTGGTACTAGATGTTTTTTAAAAAAATGGGAGGCTAAAAGAAAAATAAAAATAAAAAAAGGATGCAACACGAGGACTTCCCGGGAGGTCACCCATCCTAGTACTACTCTCGCCCAAGCACGCTTAACTGCGGATTTCTGATGGGATCCGGTGCATTAGTGCTGGTATGATCGCATCCGTTAGTACATTGTAATGGGTCCCACTTGATACGTGCACCGCTTCAACCAGCTTCAACGTACTCTTTTATTCGCAAAAGACGCAAAAATCATGTCCGAACACTTTTTCGATACATTAATCGCTTCCAAAACACAAAAACCTCCCGAAAACACCCTAAACGTCAAAATTTGGGGTCGGAAATGGGGCACAATAGAACGAAGACCCATTGCCACACTATAACTTTCCGAGAGCTTTCCGAAAAGGTATTATCGGCCGAATAGGTCCTCACGGTCTGAAATTTGCGGTGTTCCGTACGCATTAGCATCTTTGGAATCAAAAATAATAAAGGAATAAACTACAACATAGCATTTCCGGGGACGCATCCATCTTCATAAGATTACTTTGTAGTTTTGTCAGCAAAAATAAACAATCTAACAACGTCAATAGAGAAACAAATTGAATTGTAGTGGTACTAGATGTTTTTTTAAAAAATGGGAGGCTAAAAGAAAAATAAAAATAAAAAAAGGATGCAACACGAGGACTTCCCGGGAGGTCACCCATCCTAGTACTACTCTCGCCCAAGCACGCTTAACTGCGGAGTTCTGATGGGATCCGGTGCATTAGTGATGGTATGATCGCATCCGTTAGTACATTGCATGCATTCGCATATATCCTTTACCGCGGATTCAAGAGATCATTTGTAATGGGTCCCACTTGATACGTGCACCGCTTCAACCAGCTTCAACGTACTCTTTTATTCGCAAAAGACGCAAAAATCATGTCCGAACACTTTTTCGATACTTTAATCGCTTCCAAAACACAAAAACCTCCCGAAAACACCCTAAACGTCAAAATTTGGGGTCGGAAATGGGGCACAATAGAACGAAGACCCATTGCCACACTATAACTTTCTGAGAGCTTTCCGAAAAGGTATTATCGGCCGAATAGGTCCTCACGGTCTGAAAGTTACGGTGTTCCGTACGCATTAGCATCTTTGGAATCAAAAATAATAAAGGAATAAACTACAACATAGCAATTCCGGGGACGCATCCATCTTCATAAGATTACTTTGTAGTTTTGTCAGCAAAAATAAACAATCTAACAACGTCAATAGAGAAACAAATTGAATTGTAGTGGTACTAGATGTTTTTCAAAAAAATGGGAGGCTAAAAGAAAAATAAAAATAAAAAAGGGATGCAACACGAGGACTTCCCGGGAGGTCACCCATCCTAGTACTACTCTCGCCCAAACACGCTTAACTGCGGAGTACTGATGGGATCTGGTGCATTAGTGCTGGTATGATCGCATCCGTTCGTACATTGCATGCATTCGCATATATCCTTTACCGCGGATTCAAGAGATCATTTGTAATGGGTCCCACTTGACACGTGCACCGCTTCAACCAGCTTCAACGTACTCTTTTATTCGCAAAAGATGCAAAAATCATGTCCGAACACTTTTTCGATACTTTAATCGCTTCCAAATCACAAAAACCTCCCGAAAACACCCTAAACGTCAAAATTTGGGGTCGGAAATGGGGCACAATGGAACGAAGACCCATTGCCACACTATAACTTTGCGAGAGCTTTCCGAAAAGGTATTATCGGCCGAATAGATCCTCACGGTCTGAAAGTTACGGTGTTCCGTACGCATTAGCATCTTTGGAATCAAAAATAATAAAGGAATAAACTACAACATAGCATTTCCGGGGACGCATCCATCTTCATAAGATTACTTTGTAGTTTTGTCAGCAAAAATAAACAATCTAACAACGTCAATAGAGAAACAAATTGAATTGTAGTGGTACTAGATGTTTTTCAAAAAAATGGGAGGCTAAAAGAAAAATAAAAATAAAAAAGGGATGCAACACGAGGACTTCCCGGGAGGTCACCCATCCTAGTACTACTCTCGCCCAAACATGCTTAACTGCGGAGTTCTGATGGGATCTGGTGCATTAGTGCTGGTATGATCGCATCCGTTAGTACATTGCATGCATTCGCATATATCCTTTACCGCGGTTTCAAGAGATCATTTGTAATGGGTCCCACTTGACACGTGCACCGCTTCAACCAGCTTCAACGTACTCTTTTATTCGCAAAAGATGCAAAAATCATGTTCGAATACTTTTTCGATACTTTAATCGCTTCCAAATCACAAAAACCTCCCGAAAACACCCTAAACGTCAAAATTTGGGGTCGGAAATGGGGCACAATGGAACGAAGACCCATTGCCACACTATAACTTTGCGAGAGCTTTCCGAAAAGGTATTATCGGCCGAATAGGTCCTCACGGTCTGAAAGTTACGGTGTTCCGTACGCATTAGCATCTTTGGAATCAAAAATAATAAAGGAATAAACTACAACATAGCATTTCCGGGGACGCATCCATCTTCATAAGATTACTTTGTAGTTTTGTCAGCAAAAATAAACAATCTAACAACGTCAATAGAGAAACAAATTGAATTGTAGTGGTACTAGATGTTTTTCAAAAAAATGGGAGGCTAAAAGAAAAATAAAAATAAAAAAGGGATGCAACACGAGGACTTCCCGGGAGGTCATCCATCCTAGTACTACTCTCGCCCAAGCACGCTTAACTGCAGAGTTCTGATGGGATCCGGTGCATTAGTGCTGGTATGATCGCATCCGTTAGTACATTGCATGCATTCGCATATATCCTTTACCGCGGATTCAAGAGATCATTTGTAATGGGTCCCACTTGACACGTGCACCGCTTCAACCAGCTTCAACGTACTCTTTTATTCGCAAAAGATGCAAAAATCATGTCCGAACACTTTTTCGATACTTTAATCGCTTCCAAATCACAAAAACCTCCCGAAAACACCCTAAACGTCAAAATTTGGGGTCGGAAATGGGGCACAATGGAACGAAGACCCATTGCCACACTATAACTTTCCGAGAGCTTTCCGAAAAGGTATTATCGGCCGAATAGGTCCTCACGGTCTTAAAGTTACGGTGTTCCGTACGCATTAGCATCTTTGGAATCAAAAATAATAAAGGAATAAACTACAACATAGCATTTCCGGGGACGCATCCATCTTCATAAGATTACTTTGTAGTTTTGTCAGCAAAAATAAACAATCTAACAACGTCAATAGAGAAACAAATTGAATTGTAGTGGTACTAGATGTTTTTCAAAAAAATGGGAGGCTAAAAGAAAAATAAAAATAAAAAAGGGATGCAACACGAGGACTTCCCGGGAGGTCACCCATCCTAGTACTACTCTCGCCCAAGCACGCTTAACTGCAGAGTTCTGATGGGATCCGGTGCATTAGTGCTGGTATGATCGCATCCGTTAGTACATTGCATGCATTTGCATATATCCTTTACCGCGGATTCAAGAGATCATTTGTAATGGGTCCCACTTGATACGTGCACCGCTTCAATGTACTCTTTTATTCGCAAAAGATACAAAAATCATGTCCGAACACTTTTTCGATACTTTAATCGCTTCCAAATCACAAAAACCTCCCGAAAACACCCTAAACGTCAAAATTTGGGGTCGGAAATGGGGCACAATGGAACGAAGACCCATTGCCACACTATAACTTTCCGAGAGCTTTCCGAAAAGGTATTATCGGCCGAATAGGTCCTCACGGTCTTAAAGTTACGGTGTTCCGTACGCATTAGCATCTTTGGAATCAAAAATAATAAAGGAATAAACTACAACATAGCATTTCCGGGGACGCATCCATCTTCATAAGATTACTTTGTAGTTTTGTCAGCAAAAATAAACAATCTAACAACGTCAATAGAGAAACAAATTGAATTGTAGTGGTATTAGATGTTTTTAAAAAAAATGGGAGGCTAAAAGAAAAATAAAAATAAAAAAAGGATGCAACACGAGGACTTCCCGGGAGGTCACCCTGCGGAGTTCTGATGGGATCCGGTGCATTAGTGCTGGTATGATCGCATCCGTTAGTACATTGCATGCATTCGCATATATCCTTTACCGCGGATTCAAGAGATCATTTGTAATGGGTCCCACTTGATACGTGCACCGCTTCAACGTACTCTTTTATTCGCAAAAGATACAAAAATCATGTCCGAACACTTTTTCGATACTTTAATCGCTTCCAAATCACAAAAACCTCCCGAAAACACCCTAAACGTCAAAATTTGGGGTCGGAAATGGGGCACAATGGAACGAAGACCCATTGCCACACTATAACTTTCCGAGAGCTTTCCGAAAAGGTATTATCGGCCGAATAGGTCCTCACGGTCTTAAAGTTACGGTGTTCCGTACGCATTAGCATCTTTGGAATCAAAAATAATAAAGGAATAAACTACAACATAGCATTTCCGGGGACGCATCCATCTTCATAAGATTACTTTGTAGTTTTGTCAGCAAAAATAAACAATCTAACAACGTCAATAGAGAAACAAATTGAATTGTAGTGGTACTAGATGTTTTTTAAAAAAATGGGAGGCTAAAAGAAAAATAAAAATAAAAAAAGGATGCAACACGAGGACTTCCCGGGAGGTCACCCATCCTAGTACTACTCTCGCCCAAGCACGCTTAACTGCGGATTTCTGATGGGATCCGGTGCATTAGTGCTGGTATGATCGCATCCGTTAGTACATTGTAATGGGTCCCACTTGATACGTGCACCGCTTCAACCAGCTTCAACGTACTCTTTTATTCGCAAAAGACGCAAAAATCATGTCCGAACACTTTTTCGATACATTAATCGCTTCCAAAACACAAAAACCTCCCGAAAACACCCTAAACGTCAAAATTTGGGGTCGGAAATGGGGCACAATAGAACGAAGACCCATTGCCACACTATAACTTTCCGAGAGCTTTCCGAAAAGGTATTATCGGCCGAATAGGTCCTCACGGTCTGAAATTTGCGGTGTTCCGTACGCATTAGCATCTTTGGAATCAAAAATAATAAAGGAATAAACTACAACATAGCATTTCCGGGGACGCATCCATCTTCATAAGATTACTTTGTAGTTTTGTCAGCAAAAATAAACAATCTAACAACGTCAATAGAGAAACAAATTGAATTGTAGTGGTACTAGATGTTTTTTTAAAAAATGGGAGGCTAAAAGAAAAATAAAAATAAAAAAAGGATGCAACACGAGGACTTCCCGGGAGGTCACCCATCCTAGTACTACTCTCGCCCAAGCACGCTTAACTGCGGAGTTCTGATGGGATCCGGTGCATTAGTGATGGTATGATCGCATCCGTTAGTACATTGCATGCATTCGCATATATCCTTTACCGCGGATTCAAGAGATCATTTGTAATGGGTCCCACTTGATACGTGCACCGCTTCAACCAGCTTCAACGTACTCTTTTATTCGCAAAAGACGCAAAAATCATGTCCGAACACTTTTTCGATACTTTAATCGCTTCCAAAACACAAAAACCTCCCGAAAACACCCTAAACGTCAAAATTTGGGGTCGGAAATGGGGCACAATAGAACGAAGACCCATTGCCACACTATAACTTTCTGAGAGCTTTCCGAAAAGGTATTATCGGCCGAATAGGTCCTCACGGTCTGAAAGTTACGGTGTTCCGTACGCATTAGCATCTTTGGAATCAAAAATAATAAAGGAATAAACTACAACATAGCAATTCCGGGGACGCATCCATCTTCATAAGATTACTTTGTAGTTTTGTCAGCAAAAATAAACAATCTAACAACGTCAATAGAGAAACAAATTGAATTGTAGTGGTACTAGATGTTTTTCAAAAAAATGGGAGGCTAAAAGAAAAATAAAAATAAAAAAGGGATGCAACACGAGGACTTCCCGGGAGGTCACCCATCCTAGTACTACTCTCGCCCAAACACGCTTAACTGCGGAGTACTGATGGGATCTGGTGCATTAGTGCTGGTATGATCGCATCCGTTCGTACATTGCATGCATTCGCATATATCCTTTACCGCGGATTCAAGAGATCATTTGTAATGGGTCCCACTTGACACGTGCACCGCTTCAACCAGCTTCAACGTACTCTTTTATTCGCAAAAGATGCAAAAATCATGTCCGAACACTTTTTCGATACTTTAATCGCTTCCAAATCACAAAAACCTCCCGAAAACACCCTAAACGTCAAAATTTGGGGTCGGAAATGGGGCACAATGGAACGAAGACCCATTGCCACACTATAACTTTGCGAGAGCTTTCCGAAAAGGTATTATCGGCCGAATAGATCCTCACGGTCTGAAAGTTACGGTGTTCCGTACGCATTAGCATCTTTGGAATCAAAAATAATAAAGGAATAAACTACAACATAGCATTTCCGGGGACGCATCCATCTTCATAAGATTACTTTGTAGTTTTGTCAGCAAAAATAAACAATCTAACAACGTCAATAGAGAAACAAATTGAATTGTAGTGGTACTAGATGTTTTTCAAAAAAATGGGAGGCTAAAAGAAAAATAAAAATAAAAAAGGGATGCAACACGAGGACTTCCCGGGAGGTCACCCATCCTAGTACTACTCTCGCCCAAACATGCTTAACTGCGGAGTTCTGATGGGATCTGGTGCATTAGTGCTGGTATGATCGCATCCGTTAGTACATTGCATGCATTCGCATATATCCTTTACCGCGGTTTCAAGAGATCATTTGTAATGGGTCCCACTTGACACGTGCACCGCTTCAACCAGCTTCAACGTACTCTTTTATTCGCAAAAGATGCAAAAATCATGTTCGAATACTTTTTCGATACTTTAATCGCTTCCAAATCACAAAAACCTCCCGAAAACACCCTAAACGTCAAAATTTGGGGTCGGAAATGGGGCACAATGGAACGAAGACCCATTGCCACACTATAACTTTGCGAGAGCTTTCCGAAAAGGTATTATCGGCCGAATAGGTCCTCACGGTCTGAAAGTTACGGTGTTCCGTACGCATTAGCATCTTTGGAATCAAAAATAATAAAGGAATAAACTACAACATAGCATTTCCGGGGACGCATCCATCTTCATAAGATTACTTTGTAGTTTTGTCAGCAAAAATAAACAATCTAACAACGTCAATAGAGAAACAAATTGAATTGTAGTGGTACTAGATGTTTTTCAAAAAAATGGGAGGCTAAAAGAAAAATAAAAATAAAAAAGGGATGCAACACGAGGATTTCCCGGGAGGTCACCCATCCTAGTACTACTCTCGCCCAAACATGCTTAACTGCGGAGTTCTGATGGGATCCGGTGCATTAGTGCTGGTATGATCGCATCCGTTAGTACATTGCATGCATTCGCATATATCCTTTACCGCGGAATCAAGAGATCATTTGTAATGGGTCCCACTTGACACGTGCACCGCTTCAACCAGCTTCAACGTACTCTTTTATTCGCAAAAGATGCAAAAATCATGTCCGAACACTTTTTCGATACTTTAATCGCTTCCAAATCACAAAAACCTCCCGAAAACACCCTAAACGTCAAAATTTGGGGTCGGAAATGGGGCACAATGGAACGAAGACCCATTGCCACACTATAACTTTCCGAGAGCTTTCCGAAAAGGTATTATCGGCCGAATAGGTCCTCACGGTCTTAAAGTTACGGTGTTCCGTACGCATTAGCATCTTTGGAATCAAAAATAATAAAGGAATAAACTACAACATAGCATTTCCGGGGACGCATCCATCTTCATAAGATTACTTTGTAGTTTTGTCAGCAAAAATAAACAATCTAACAACGTCAATAGAGAAACAAATTGAATTGTAGTGGTACTAGATGTTTTTTAAAAAAATGGGAGGCTAAAAGAAAAATAAAAATAAAAAAAGGATGCAACACGAGGACTTCCCGGGAGGTCACCCTGCGGAGTTCTGATGGGATCCGGTGCATTAGTGCTGGTATGATCGCATCCGTTAGTACATTGCATGCATTCGCATATATCCTTTACCGCGGATTCAAGAGATCATTTGTAATGGGTCCCACTTGATACGTGCACCGCTTCAACGTACTCTTTTATTCGCAAAAGATACAAAAATCATGTCCGAACACTTTTTCGATACTTTAATCGCTTCCAAATCACAAAAACCTCCCGAAAACACCCTAAACGTCAAAATTTGGGGTCGGAAATGGGGCACAATGGAACGTAGACCCATTGCCACACTATAACTTTGCGAGAGCTTTCCGAAAAGGTATTATCGGCCGAATAGGTCCTCACGGTCTGAAAGTTACGGTGTTCCGTACGCATTAGCATCTTTGGAATCAAAAATAATAAAGGAATAAACTACAACATAGCATTTCCGGGGACGCATCCATCTTCATAAGATTACTTTGTAGTTTTGTCAGCAAAAATAAACAATCTAACAACGTCAATAGAGAAACAAATTGAATTGTAGTGGTACTAGATGTTTTTCAAAAAAATGGGAGGCTAAAAGAAAAATAAAAATAAAAAAGGGATGCAACACGAGGACTTCCCGGGAGGTCACCCATCCTAGTACTACTCTCGCCCAAACATGCTTAACTGCGGAGTTCTGATGGGATCTGGTGCATTAGTGCTGGTATGATCGCATCCGTTAGTACATTGCATGCATTCGCATATATCCTTTACCGCGGTTTCAAGAGATCATTTGTAATGGGTCCCACTTGACACGTGCACCGCTTCAACCAGCTTCAACGTACTCTTTTATTCGCAAAAGATGCAAAAATCATGTCCGAATACTTTTTCGATACTTTAATCGCTTCCAAATCACAAAAACCTCCCGAAAACACCCTAAACGTCAAAATTTGGGGTCGGAAATGGGGCACAATGGAACGAAGACCCATTGCCACACTATAACTTTGCGAGAGCTTTCCGAAAAGGTATTATCGGCCGAATAGGTCCTCACGGTCTGAAAGTTACGGTGTTCCGTACGCATTAGCATCTTTGGAATCAAAAATAATAAAGGAATAAACTACAACATAGCATTTCCGGGGACGCATCCATCTTCATAAGATTACTTTGTAGTTTTGTCAGCAAAAATAAACAATCTAACAACGTCAATAGAGAAACAAATTGAATTGTAGTGGTACTAGATGTTTTTCAAAAAAATGGGAGGCTAAAAGAAAAATAAAAATAAAAAAGGGATGCAACACGAGGACTTCCCGGGAGGTCACCCATCCTAGTACTACTCTCGCCCAAACATGCTTAACTGCGGAGTTCTGATGGGATCTGGTGCATTAGTGCTGGTATGATCGCATCCGTTAGTACATTGCATGCATTCGCATATATCCTTTACCGCGGTTTCAAGAGATCATTTGTAATGGGTCCCACTTGACACGTGCACCGCTTCAACCAGCTTCAACGTACTCTTTTATTCGCAAAAGATGCAAAAATCATGTCCGAACACTTTTTCGATACTTTAATCGCTTCCAAAACACAAAAACCTCCCGAAAACACCCTAAACGTCAAAATTTGGGGTCAGAAATGGGGCACAATGGAACGAAAACCCATTGCCACACTATAACTTTCCGAGAGCTTTCCGAAAAGGTATTATCGGCCGAATAGGTCCTCACGGTCTGAAAGTTACGGTGTTCCGTACGCATTAGCATCTTTGGAATCAAAAATAATAAAGGAATAAACTACAACATAGCATTTCCGGGGACGCATCCATCTTCATAAGATTACTTTGTAGTTTTGTCAGCAAAAATAAACAATCTAACAACGTCAATAGAGAAACAAATTGAATTGTAGTGGTACTAGATGTTTTTCAAAAAAATGGGAGGCTAAAAGAAAAATAAAAATAAAAAAGGGATGCAACACGAGGACTTCCCGGGAGGTCACCCATCCTAGTACTACTCTCGCCCAAGCACACTTAACTGCGGAGTTCTGATGGGATCCGGTGCATTAGTGCTGGTATGATCGCAACCGTTAGTACATTGCATGCATTTGCATATATCCTTTACCGCGGATTCAAGAGATCATTTGTAATGGGTCCCACTTGATACGTGCACCGCTTCAACCAGCTTCAACGTACTCTTTTATTCGCAAAAGATGCAAAAATCATGTCCGAACACTTTTTCGATACTTTAATCGATCCCAAATCACAAAAACCTCCCGAAAACACCCTAAACGTCAAAATTTGGGGTCGGAAATGGGGCACAATGGAACGAAGACCCATTGCCACACTATAACTTTCCGAGAGCTTTCCGAAAAGGTATTATCGGCCGAATAGGTCCTCACGGTCTTAAAGTTACGGTGTTCCGTACGCATTAGCATCTTTGGAATCAAAAATAATAAAGGAATAAACTACAACATAGCATTTCCGGGGACGCATCCATCTTCATAAGATTACTTTGTAGTTTTGTCAGCAAAAATAAACAATCTAACAACGTCAATAGAGAAACAAATTGAATTGTAGTGGTACTAGATGTTTTTCAAAAAAATGGGAGGCTAAAAGAAAAATAAAAATAAAAAAGGGATGCAACACGAGGACTTCCCGGGAGGTCACCCATCCTAGTACTACTCTCGCCCAAGCACGCTTAACTGTAGAGTTCTGATGGGATCCGGTGCATTAGTGCTGGTATGATCGCATCCGTTAGTACATTGCATGCATTCGCATATATCCTTTACCGCGGATTCAAGAGATCATTTGTAATGGGTCCCACTTGACACGTGCACCGCTTCAACCAGCTTCAACGTACTCTTTTATTCGCAAAAGATGCAAAAATCATGTCCGAACACTTTTTCGATACTTTAATCGCTTCCAAATCACAAAAACCTCCCGAAAACACCCTAAACGTCAAAATTTGGGGTCGGAAATGGGGCACAATGGAACGAAAACCCATTGCCACACTATAACTTTCCGAGAGCTTTCCGAAAAGGTATTATCGGCCGAATAGGTCCTCACGGTCTGAAAGTTACGGTGTTCCGTACGCATTAGCATCTTTGGAATCAAAAATAATAAAGGAATAAACTACAACATAGCATTTCCGGGGACGCATCCATCTTCATAAGATTACTTTGTAGTTTTGTCAGCAAAAATAAACAATCTAACAACGTCAATAGAGAAACAAATTGAATTGTAGTGGTACTAGATGTTTTTCATAAAAATGGGAGGCTAAAAGAAAAATAAAAATAAAAAAGGGATGCAACACGAGGACTTCCCGGGAGGTCACCCATCCTAGTACTACTCTCGCCCAAGCACACTTAACTGCGGAGTTCTGATGGGATCCGGTGCATTAGTGCTGGTATGATCGCATCCGTTAGTACATTGCATGCATTCGCATATATCCTTTACCGCGGATTCAAGAGATCATTTGTAATGGGTCCCACTTGACACGTGCACCGCTTCAACCAGCTTCAACGTACTCTTTTATTCGCAAAAGATGCAAAAATCATGTCCGAACACTTTTTCGATACTTTAATCGCTTCCAAATCACAAAAACCTCCCGAAAACACCCTAAACGTCAAAATTTGGGGTCGGAAATGGTATTATCGGCCGAATAGGTCCTCACGGTCTGAAAGTTACGGTGTTCCGTACGCATTAGCATCTTTGGAATCAAAAATAATAAAGGAATAAACTACAACATAGCATTTCCGGGGACGCATCCATCTTCATAAGATTACTTTGTAGTTTTGTCAGCAAAAATAAACAATCTAACAACGTCAATAGAGAAACAAATTGAATTGTAGTGGTACTAGATGTTTTTCAAAAAAATGGGAGGCTAAAAGAAAAATAAAAATAAAAAAGGGATGCAACACGAGGACTTCCCGGGAGGTCACCCATCCTAGTACTACTCTCGCCCAAACATGCTTAACTGCGGAGTTCTGATGGGATCCGGTGCATTAGTGCTGGTATGATCGCATCCGTTAGTACATTGCATGCATTCGCATATATCCTTTACCGCGGATTCAAGAGATCATTTGTAATGGGTCCCACTTGACACGTGCACCGCTTCAACCAGCTTCAACGTACTCTTTTATTCGCAAAAGATGCAAAAATCATGTCCGAACACTTTTTCGATACTTTAATCGCTTCCAAAACACAAAAACCTCCCGAAAACACCCTAAACGTCAAAATTTGGGGTCGGAAATGGGGCACAATGGAACGAAAACCCATTGCCACACTATAACTTTCCGAGAGCTTTCCGAAAAGGTATTATCGGCCGAATAGGTCCTCACGGTCTGAAAGTTACGGTGTTCCGTACGCATTAGCATCTTTGGAATCAAAAATAATAAAGGAATAAACTACAACATAGCATTTCCGGGGACGCATCCATCTTCATAAGATTACTTTGTAGTTTTGTCAGCAAAAATAAACAATCTAACAACGTCAATAGAGAAACAAATTGAATTGTAGTGGTACTAGATGTTTTTCAAAAAAATGGGAGGCTAAAAGAAAAATAAAAATAAAAAAGGGATGCAACACGAGGACTTCCCGGGAGGTCACCCATCCTAGTACTAC
Source organism: Capsella bursa-pastoris (assembly GCA_036452645.1). Lineage (NCBI taxonomy): Eukaryota > Viridiplantae > Streptophyta > Magnoliopsida > Brassicales > Brassicaceae > Capsella > Capsella bursa-pastoris. Next base: position 12,266,596 of record CP144195.1, on the reverse strand, counting down.
TCTCGCCCAAGCACGCTTAGCTGCGGAGTTCTGATGGGATCCGGTGCATTAGTGCTGGTATGATCGCATCCGTTAGTACATTGCATGCATTTGCATATATCCTTTACCGCGGATTCAAGAGATCATTTGTAATGGGTCCCACTTGATACGTGCACCGCTTCAACCAGCTTCAACGTACTCTTTTATTCGCAAAAGATGCAAAAAAAATGTCCGAACACTTTTTCGATACTTTAATCGCTTCCAAATCACAAAAACCTCCCGAAAACACCCTAAACGTCAAAATTTGGGGTCGGAAATGGGGCACAATGGAACGAAGACCCATTGCCACACTATAACTTTCCGAGAGCTTTCCGAAAAGGTATTATCGGCCGAATAGGTCCTCACGGTCTGAAAGTTACTGTGTTCCGTACGCATTAGCATCTTTGGAATCAAAAATAATAAAGGAATAAACTACAACATAGCATTTCCGGGGACGCATCCATCTTCATAAGATTACTTTGTAGTTTTGTCAGCAAAAATAAACAATCTAACAACGTCAATAGAGAAACAAATTGAATTGTAGTGGTACTAGATGTTTTTCAAAAAAATGGGAGGCTAAAAGAAAAATAAAAATAAAAAAGGGATGCAACACGAGGACTTCCCGGGAGGTCACCCATCCTAGTACTACTCTCGCCCAAACACCCTTAACTGCGGAGTTCTGATGGGATCCGGTGCATTAGTGCTGGTATGATCGCATCCGTTAGTACATTGCATGCATTCGCATATATCCTTTACCGCGGATTCAAGAGATCATTTGTAATGGGTCCCACTTGACACGTGCACCGCTTCAACCAGCTTCAACGTACTCTTTTATTCGCAAAAGATGCAAAAATCATGTCCGAACACTTTTTCGATACTTTAATCGCTTCCAAATCACAAAAACCTCCCAAAACACCCTAAACGACAAAATTTGGGGTCGGAAATGGGGCACAATGGTACGAAGTCCCATTGCCACACTATAACTTTCCGAGAGCTTTCCGAAAAGGTATTATCGACCGAATAGGTCCTCACGGTCTGAAAGTTACGGTGTTCCGTACGCATTAGCATCCTTGGAATCAAAAATAATAAAGGAATAAACTACAACATAGCATTTCCGGGGATGCATCCATCTTCATAAGATTACTTTGTAGTTTTGTCAGCAAAAATAAACAATCTAACAACGTCAATAGAGAAACAAATTGAATTGTAGTGGTACTAGATGTTTTTTAAAAAAATGGGAGGCTAAAAGAAAAATAAAAATAAAAAAGGGATGCAACACAAGACTTCCCGGGAGGTCACCCATCCTAGTACTACTCTCGCCCAAGCACGCTTAACTGCGGAGTTCTGATGGGATCCGGTGCATTAGTGCTGGTATGATCGCATCCATTAGTACATTGCATGCATTCGCATATATCCTTTACCGCGGATTAAAGAGATCATTTGTAATGGGTCCCACTTGATACGTGCACCGCTTCAACCAGCTTCACTGTACTCTTTTATTCGCAAAAGATGCAAAAATCATGTCCGAACACTTTTTCGATACTTTAATCGCTTCCAAAACACAAAAACCTCCCGAAAACACCCTAAACGTCAAAATTTGGGGTCGGAAATGGGGCACAATGGAACGAAGACCCATTGCCACACTATAACTTTCCGAGAGCTTTCCGAAAAGGTATTATCGGCCGAATAGGTCCTCATGGTCTGAAAGTTACGGTGTTCCGTACGCATTAGCATCTTTGGAATCAAAAATAATAAAGGTATAAACTACAACATAGCATTTCCGGGGACGCATCCATCTTCATAAGATTACTTTGTAGTTTTGTCAGCAAAAATAAACAATCTAACAACGTCAATAGAGAAACAAATTGAATTGTAGTGGTACTAGATGTTTTTCAAAAAAATGGGAGGCTAAAAGAAAAATAAAAATAAAAAAGGGATGCAACACGAGGACTTCCCGGGAGGTCACCCATCCTAGTACTACTCTCGCCCAAACACGCTTAACTGCGGAGTTCTGATGGGATCCGGTGCATTAGTGCTGGTATGATCGCATCCGATAGTACATTGCATGCATTCGCATATATCCTTTACCGCGGATTCAAGAGATCATTTGTAATGGGTCCCACTTGACACGTGCACCGCTTCAACCAGCTTCAACGTACTCTTTTATTCGCAAAAGATGCAAAAATCATGTCCGAACACTTTTTCGATACTTTAATCACTTCCAAATCACAAAAACCTCCCGAAAACATCCTAAACGTCAAAATTTGGGGTCGGAAATGGGGCACAATGGAACGAAGACCCATTGCCACACTATAACTTTCCGAGAGCTTTCCGAAAAGGTATTATCGGCCGAATAGGTCCTCACGGTCTGAAAGTTACGGTGTTCCGTACGCATTAGCATCATTGGAATCAAAAATAATAAAGGAATAAACTACAACATAGCATTTCCGGGGACGCATCCATCTTCATAAGATTACTTTGTAGTTTTGTCAGCAAAAATAAACAATCTAACAACGCCAATAGAGAAACAAATTGAATTGTAGTGGTACTAGATGTTTTTCAAAAAAATGGGGGGCTAAAAAAAAATAAAAATAAAAAAGGGATGCAACACGAGGACTTCCCGGGAGGTCACCCATCCTAGTACTACTCTCGCCCAAGCACGCTTAACTGCGGAGTTCTGATGGGATCCGGTGCATTAGTGCTGGTATGATCGCATCTGTTAGTACATTGCATGCATTCGCATATATCCTTTACCGCGGATTCAAGAGATCATTTGTAATGGGTCCCACTTGACACGTGCACCGCTTCAACCAGCTTCAACGTACTCTTTTATTCGCAAAAGATGCAAAAATCATGTCCGAACACTTTTTCGATACTTTAATCGCTTCCTAATCACAAAAACCTCCCGAAAACACCCTAAACGTCAAAATTTGGGGTCGGAAATGGGGCACGATGGAACGAAGACCCATTGCCACACTATAACTTTCCGAGAGCTTTCCGAAAAGGTATTATCGACCGAATAGGTCCTCACGGTCTGAAAGTTACGGTGTTCCGTACGCATTAGCATCTTTGGAATCAAAAATAATAAAGGAATAAACTACAACATAGCATTTCCGGGGATGCATCCATCTTCATAAGATTACTTTGTAGTTTTGTCTGCAAAAATAAACAATCTAACAACGTCAATAGAGAAACAAATTGAATTGTAGTGGTACTAGATGTTTTTTAAAAAAATGGGAGGCTAAAAGAAAAATAAAAATAAAAAAGGGATGCAACACGAGGACTTCCCGGGAGGTCACCCATCCTAGTACTACTCTCGCCCAAGCACGCTTAACTGCGGAGTTCTGATGGGATCCGGTGCATTAGTGCTGGTATGATCGCATACGATAGTACATTGCATGCATTCGCATATATCCTTTACCGCGGATTCAAGAGATCATTTGTAATGGGTCCCACTTGACACGTGCACCGCTTCAACCAGCTTCAACGTACTCTTTTATTCGCAAAAGATGCAAAAATCATGTCCGAACACTTTTTCGATACTTTAATCGCTTCCAAATCACAAAAACCTCCCGAAAACATCCTAAACGTCAAAATTTGAGGTCGGAAATGGGGCACAATGGAACGCAGACCCATTGCCAAACTATAACTTTCCGAGAGCTTTCCGAAAAGGTATTATCGGCCGAATAGGTCCTCACGGTCTGAAAGTTACGGTGTTCCGTACGCATTAGCATCTTTGGAATCAAAAATAATAAAGGAATAAACTACAACATAGCATTTCTGGGGACGCATCCATCTTTATAAGATTACTTTGTAGTTTTGTCAGCAAAAATAAACAATCTAACAACGTCAATAGAGAAACAAATTGAATTGTAGTGGTACTAGATGTTTTTCAAAAAAATGGGAGACTAAAAGAAAAATAAAAATAAAAAAGGGATGCAACACGAGGACTTCCCGGGAGGTCACCCATCCTAGTACTACTCTCGCCCAAGCACGCTTAACTGCAGAGTTCTGATGGGATCCGGTGCATTAGTGCTGGTATGATCGCATCCGATAGTACATTGCATGCATTCGCATATACCCTTTACCGCGGATTCAAGAGATCATTTGTAATGGGTCCCACTTGACACGTGCACCGCTTCAACCAGCTTCAACGTACTCTTTTATTCGCAAAAGATGCAAAAATCATGTCCGAACACTTTTTCGATACTTTAATCGCTTCCAAATAACAAAAACCTCCCGAAAACACCCTAAACGTCAAAATTTGGGGTCGGAAATGGGGCACAATGGAACGAAGACCCATTGCCACACTATAACTTTCCAAGAGCTTTCCGAAAAGGTATTATCGGCCGAATAGGTCCTCACGGTCTGAAAGTTACGGTGTTCCGTACGCATTAGCATCTTTGGAATCAAAAATAATAAAGGAATAAACTACAACATAGCATTTCCGGGGACGCATCCATCTTCATAAGATTACTTTGTAGTTTTGTCAGCAAAAATAAACAATCTAACAACGTCAATAGAGAAACAAATTGAATTGTAGTGGTACTAGATGTTTTTCAAAAAAATAGGAGGCTAAAAAAAAAATAAAAATAAAAAAGGGATGCAACACGAAGACTTCCCGGGAGGTCACCCATCCTAGTACTACTCTCGCCCAAACATGCTTAACTGCGGAGTTCTGATGGGATCCGGCGCATTAGTGCTGGTATGATCGCATCCGTTAGTACATTGCATGCATTCGCATATATCCTTTACCGCGGTTTCAAGAGATCATTTGTAATGGGTCCCACTTGACACGTGCACCGCTTCAACCAGCTTCAACGTACTCTTTTATTCGCAAAAGATGCAAAAATCATGTCCGAACACTTTTTCGATACTTTAATCGCTTCCAAATCACAAAAACCTCCCGAAAACATCCTAAACGTCAAAATTTGGGGTCGGAAATGGGGCACAATGGAACGAAGACCCATTGCCACACTATAACTTTCCGAGAGCTTTCCGAAAAGGTATTATCGGCCGAATAGGTCCTCACGGTCTGAAAGTTACGGTGTTCCGTACGCATTAGCATCATTGGAATCAAAAATAATAAAGGAATAAACTACAACATAGCATTTCCGGCGACGCATCCATCTTCATAAGATTACTTTGTAGTTTTGTCAGCAAAAATAAACAATCTAACAACGCCAATAGAGAAACAAATTGAATTGTAGTGGTACTAGATGTTTTTCAAAAAAATGGGAGACTAAAAAAAAATAAAAATAAAAAAGGGATGCAACACGAGGACTTCCCGGGAGGTCACCCATCCTAGTACTACTCTCGCCCAAGCACGCTTAACTGCGGAGTTCTGATGGGATCCGGTGCATTAGTGCTGGTATGATCGCATCCGATAGTACATTGCATGCATTCGCATATACCCTTTACCGCGGATTCAAGAGATCATTTGTAATGGGTCCCACTTGACACGTGCACCGCTTCAACCAGCTTCAACGTACTCTTTTATTCGCAAAAGATGCAAAAATCATGTCCGAACACTTTTTCGATACTTTAATCGCTTCCAAATAACAAAAACCTCCCGAAAACACCCTAAACGTCAAAATTTGGGGTCGGAAATGGGGCACAATGGAACGAAGACCCATTGCCACACTATAACTTTCGAAGAGCTTTCCGAAAAGGTATTATCGGCCGAATAGGTCCTCACGGTCTGAAAGTTACGGTGTTCCGTACGCATTAGCATCATTGGAATCAAAAATAATAAAGGAATAAACTACAACATAGCATTTCCGGCGACGCATCCATCTTCATAAGATTACTTTGTAGTTTTGTCAGCAAAAATAAACAATCTAACAACGCCAATAGAGAAACAAATTGAATTGTAGTGGTACTAGATGTTTTTCAAAAAAATGGGAGACTAAAAAAAAATAAAAATAAAAAAGGGATGCAACACGAGGACTTCCCGGGAGGTCACCCATCCTAGTACTACTCTCGCCCAAGCACGCTTTACTGCGGAGTTCTGATGGGATCCGATGCATTAGTGCTGGTATGATCGCATCCGTTAGTACATTGCATGCATTCGCATATATCCTTTACCGCGGATTCAAGAGATCATTTGTAATGGGTCCCACTTGACACGTGCACCGCTTCAACCAGCTTCAACGTACTCTTTTATTCGCAAAAGATGCAAAAATCATGTCCGAACACTTTTTCGATACTTTAATCGCTTCCAAATAACAAAAACCTCCCGAAAACACCCTAAACGTCAAAATTTGGGGTCGGAAATGGGGCACGATGGAACGAAGACCCATTGCCACACTATAACTTTCCGAGAGCTTTCCGAAAAGGTATTATCGACCGAATAGGTCCTCACGGTCTGAAAGTTACGGTGTTCCGTACGCATTAGCATCTTTGGAATCAAAAATAATAAAGGAATAAACTACAACATAGCATTTCCGGGGACGCATCCATCTTCATAAGATTACTTTGTAGTTTTGTCAGCAAAAATAAACAATCTAACAACGTCAATAGAGAAACAAATTGAATTGTAGTGGTACTAGATGTTTTTCAAAAAAATGGGAGGCTAAAAGAAAAATAAAAATAAAAAAGGGATGCAACACGAAGACTTCCCGGGAGGTCACCCATCCTAGTACTACTCTCGCCCAAGCACGCTTAACTGCGGGGTTCTGATGGGATGCGGTGCATTAGTGCTGGTATGATCGCATCCGTTAGTACATTGCATGCATTCGCATATATCCTTTACCGCGGATTCAAGAGATCATTTGTAATGGGTCCCACTTGACACGTGCACCGCTTCAACCAGCTTCAACGTACTCTTTTATTCGCAAAAGATGCAAAAATCATGTCCGAACACTTTATCGATACTTTAATCGCTTCCAAATCACAAAAACCTCCCGAAAACACCCTAAACGTCAAAATTTGGGGTCGGAAATGGGGCACAATGGAACGAAGACCCATTGCCACATTATAACTTTCCGAGAGCTTTCCGAAAAGGTATTATCGGCCGAATAGGTCCTCACGGTCTGAAAGTTACGGTGTTCCGTACGCATTAGCATCTTTGGAATCAAAAATAATAAAGGAATAAACTACAACATAGCATTCCCGGGGATGCATCCATCTTCATAAGATTACTTTGTAGTTTTGTCTGCAAAAATAAACAATCTAACAACGTCAATAGAGAAACAAATTGAATTGTAGTGGTACTAGATGTTTTTTAAAAAAATGGGAGGCTAAAAGAAAAATAAAAATAAAAAAGGGATGCAACACGAGGACTTCCCGGGAGGTCACCCATCCTAGTACTACTCTCGCCCAAGCACGCTTAACTGCGGAGTTCTGATGTGATCCGGTGCATTAGTGCTGGTATGATCGCATCCGATAGTACATTACATTCGCATATATCCTTTACCGCGGATTCAAGAGATCATTTGTAATGGGTCCCACTTGACACGTGCACCGCTTCAACCAGCTTCAACGTACTCTTTTATTCGCAAAAGATGCAAAAATCATGTCCGAACACTTTTTCGATACTTTAATCGCTTCCAAATCACAAAAACCTCCCGAAAACATCATAAACGTCAAAATTTAGGGTCGGAAATGGGGCACAATGGAACGAAGACCCATTGCCACACTATAACTTTCCGAGAGCTTTCCGAAAAGGTATTATCGGCCGAATAGGTCCTCACGGTCTGAAAGTTACGGTGTTCCGTACGCATTAGCATCTTTGGAATCAAAAATAATAAAGGAATAAACTACAACATAGCATTTCCGGGGACGCATCTATCTTCATAAGATTACTTTGTAGTTTTGTCAGCAAAAATAAACAATCTAACAACGTCAATAGAGAAACAAATTGAATTGTAGTGGTACTAGATGTTTTTCAAAAAAATGGGAGGCTAAAAAAAAAATAAAAATAAAAAAGGGATGCAACACGGAACTTCCCGGGAGGTCACCCATCCTAGTACTACTCTCGCCCAAGCACGCTTACCTGCGGAGTTCTGATGGGATCCAGTGCATTAGTGCTGGTATGATCGCATCCGTTAGTACATTGCATGCATTCGCATATATCCTTTACCGCGGATTCAAGAGATCATTTTTAATGGGTCCCACTTGATACGTGCACCGCTTCAACCAGCTTCAACGTACTCTTTTATTCGCAAAAGATGCAAAAATCATGTCCGAACACTTTATCGATACTTTAATCGCTTCCAAATCACAAAAACCTCCCGAAAACACCCTAAACGTCAAAATTTGGGGTCGGAAATGGGGCACAATGGAACGAAGACCCATTGCCACACTATAACTTTCCGAGATCTTTCCGAAAAGGTATTATCGGCCGAATAGGTCCTCACGGTCTGAAAGTTACGGTGTTCCGTACGCATTAGCATCTTTGGAATCAAAAATAATAAAGGAATAAACTACAACATAGCATTTCCGGGGATGCATCCATCTTCATAAGATTACTTTGTAGTTTTGTCTGCAAAAATAAACAATCTAACAACGTCAATAGAGAAACAAATTGAATTGTAGTGGTACTAGATGTTTTTTAAAAAAATGGGAGGCTAAAAGAAAAATAAAAATAAAAAAGGGATGCAACACGAGGACTTCCCGGGAGGTCACCCATCCTAGTACTACTCTCGCCCAAGCACGCTTAACTGCGGAGTTCTGATGTGATCCGGTGCATTAGTGCTGGTATGATCGCATCCGATAGTACATTGCATTCGCATATATCCTTTACCGCGGATTCAAGAGATCATTTGTAATGGGTCCCACTTGACACGTGCACCGCTTCAACCAGCTTCAACGTACTCTTTTATTCGCAAAAGATGCAAAAATCATGTCCGAACACTTTATCGATACTTTAATCGCTTCCAAATCACAAAAACCTCCCGAAAACACCCTAAACGTCAAAATTTGGGGTCGGAAATGGGGCACAATGGAACGAAGACCCATTGCCACATTATAACTTTCCGAGAGCTTTCCGAAAAGGTATTATCGGCCGAATAGGTCCTCACGGTCTGAAAGTTACGGTGTTCCGTACGCATTAGCATCTTTGGAATCAAAAATAATAAAGGAATAAACTACAACATAGCATTCCCGGGGATGCATCCATCTTCATAAGATTACTTTGTAGTTTTGTCTGCAAAAATAAACAATCTAACAACGTCAATAGAGAAACAAATTGAATTGTAGTGGTACTAGATGTTTTTTAAAAAAATGGGAGGCTAAAAGAAAAATAAAAATAAAAAAGGGATGCAACACGAGGACTTCCCGGGAGGTCACCCATCCTAGTACTACTCTCGCCCAAGCACGCTTAACTGCGGAGTTCTGATGTGATCCGGTGCATTAGTGCTGGTATGATCGCATCCGATAGTACATTACATTCGCATATATCCTTTACCGCGGATTCAAGAGATCATTTGTAATGGGTCCCACTTGACACGTGCACCGCTTCAACCAGCTTCAACGTACTCTTTTATTCGCAAAAGATGCAAAAATCATGTCCGAACACTTTTTCGATACTTTAATCGCTTCCAAATCACAAAAACCTCCCGAAAACATCATAAACGTCAAAATTTAGGGTCGGAAATGGGGCACAATGGAACGAAGACCCATTGCCACACTATAACTTTCCGAGAGCTTTCCGAAAAGGTATTATCGGCCGAATAGGTCCTCACGGTCTGAAAGTTACGGTGTTCCGTACGCATTAGCATCTTTGGAATCAAAAATAATAAAGGAATAAACTACAACATAGCATTTCCGGGGACGCATCTATCTTCATAAGATTACTTTGTAGTTTTGTCAGCAAAAATAAACAATCTAACAACGTCAATAGAGAAACAAATTGAATTGTAGTGGTACTAGATGTTTTTCAAAAAAATGGGAGGCTAAAAAAAAAATAAAAATAAAAAAGGGATGCAACACGGAACTTCCCGGGAGGTCACCCATCCTAGTACTACTCTCGCCCAAGCACGCTTACCTGCGGAGTTCTGATGGGATCCAGTGCATTAGTGCTGGTATGATCGCATCCGTTAGTACATTGCATGCATTCGCATATATCCTTTACCGCGGATTCAAGAGATCATTTTTAATGGGTCCCACTTGATACGTGCACCGCTTCAACCAGCTTCAACGTACTCTTTTATTCGCAAAAGATGCAAAAATCATGTCCGAACACTTTATCGATACTTTAATCGCTTCCAAATCACAAAAACCTCCCGAAAACACCCTAAACGTCAAAATTTGGGGTCGGAAATGGGGCACAATGGAACGAAGACCCATTGCCACACTATAACTTTCCGAGATCTTTCCGAAAAGGTATTATCGGCCGAATAGGTCCTCACGGTCTGAAAGTTACGGTGTTCCGTACGCATTAGCATCTTTGGAATCAAAAATAATAAAGGAATAAACTACAACATAGCATTTCCGGGGATGCATCCATCTTCATAAGATTACTTTGTAGTTTTGTCTGCAAAAATAAACAATCTAACAACGTCAATAGAGAAACAAATTGAATTGTAGTGGTACTAGATGTTTTTTTAAAAAAATGGGAGGCTAAAAGAAAAATAAAAATAAAAAAGGGATGCAACACGAGGACTTCCCGGGAGGTCACCCATCCTAGTACTACTCTCGCCCAAGCACGCTTAACTGCGGAGTTCTGATGGGATCCGGTGCATTAGTGCTGGTATGATCGCATCCGATAGTACATTGCATTCGCATATATCCTTTACCGCGGATTCAAGAGATCATTTGTAATGGGTCCCACTTGACACGTGCACCGCTTCAACCAGCTTCAACGTACTCTTTTATTCGCAAAAGATGCAAAAATCATGTCCGAACACTTTTTCGATACTTTAATCGCTTCCAAATCACAAAAACCTCCCGAAAACATCATAAACGTCAAAATTTAGGGTCGGAAATGGGGCACAATGGAACGAAGACCCATTGCCACACTATAACTTTCCGAGAGCTTTCCGAAAAGGTATTATCGGCCGAATAGGTCCTCACGGTCTGAAAGTTACGGTGTTCCGTACGCATTAGCATCTTTGGAATCAAAAATAATAAAGGAATAAACTACAACATAGCATTTCCGGGGACGCATCTATCTTCATAAGATTACTTTGTAGTTTTGTCAGCAAAAATAAACAATCTAACAACGTCAATAGAGAAACAAATTGAATTGTAGTGGTACTAGATGTTTTTCAAAAAAATGGGAGGCTAAAAAAAAAATAAAAATAAAAAAGGGATGCAACACGGAACTTCCCGGGAGGTCACCCATCCTAGTACTACTCTCGCCCAAGCACGCTTACCTGCGGAGTTCTGATGGGATCCAGTGCATTAGTGCTGGTATGATCGCATCCGTTAGTACATTGCATGCATTCGCATATATCCTTTACCGCGGATTCAAGAGATCATTTGTAATGGGTCCCACTTGATACGTGCACCGCTTCAGCCAGCTTCAACGTACTCTTTTATTCGCAAAAGATGCAAAAATCATGTCCGAACACTTTTTCGATACTTTAATCGCTTCCAAATCACAAAAACCTCCCGAAAACACCCTAAACGTCAAAATTTGGGGTCGGAAATGGGGCACAATGGAACGAAGACCCATTGCCACACTATAACTTTCCGAGATCTTTCCGAAAAGGTATTATCGGCCGAATAGGTCCTCACGGTCTGAAAGTTACGGTGTTCCGTACGCATTAGCATCTTTGGAATCAAAAATAATAAAGGAATAAACTACAACATAGCATTTCCGGGGACGCATCCATCTTCATACGATTACTTTGTAGTTTTGTCAGCAAAAATAAACAATCTAACAACGTCAATAGAGAAACAAATTGAATTGTAGTGGTACTAGATGTTTTACAAAAAAATGGGAGGCTAAAAGAAAAATAAAAATAAAAAAGGGATGCAACACGAGGACTTCCCGGGAGGTCACCCATCCTAGTACTACTCTCGCCCAAGCACGCTTAACTGCGGAGTTCTGATGGGATCCGGTGCATTAGTGCTGGTATGATCGCATCCGTTAGTACATTGCATGCATTCGCATATATCCTTTACCGCGGATTCAAGAGATCATTTGTAATGGGTCCCACTTGATACGTGCACCGCTTCAGCCAGCTTCAACGTACTCTTTTATTCGCAAAAGATGCAAAAATCATGTCCGAACACTTTTTCGATACTTTAATCGCTTCCAAATCACAAAAACCTCCCGAAAACACCCTAAACGTCAAAATTTAGGGTCGAAAATGGGGCCCAATGGTACAGAGACCCATAGCCACACTATAACTTTCCGAGAGCTTTCCGAAAAGGTATTATCGGCCGAATAGGTCCTCACGGTCTGAAAGTTACGGTGTTCCGTACGTATTAGCATCTTTGGAATCAAAAATAATAAAGGAATAAACTACAACATAGCATTTCCGGGGACGCATCCATCTTCATACGATTACTTTGTAGTTTTGTCAGCAAAAATAAACAATCTAACAACGTCAATAGAGAAACAAATTGAATTGTAGTGGTACTAGATGTTTTACAAAAAAATGGGAGGCTAAAAGAAAAATAAAAATAAAAAAGGGATGCAACACGAGGACTTCCCGGGAGGTCACCCATCCTAGTACTACTCTCGCCCAAGCACGCTTAACTGCGGAGTTCTGATGGGATCCGGTGCATTAGTGCTGGTATGATCGCATCCGTTAGTACATTGCATGCATTCGCATATATCCTTTACCGCGGATTCAAGAGATCATTTGTAATGGGTCCCACTTGATACGTGCACCGCTTCAGCCAGCTTCAACGTACTCTTTTATTCGCAAAAGATGCAAAAATCATGTCCGAACACTTTTTCGATACTTTAATCGCTTCCAAATCACAAAAACCTCCCGAAAACACCCTAAACGTCAAAATTTGGGGTCGAAAATGGGGCCCAATGGTACGGAGACCCATAGCCACACTATAACTTTCCGAGAGCTTTCCGAAAAGGTATTATCGGCCGAATAGGTCCTCACGGTCTGAAAGTTACGGTGTTCCGTACGTATTAGCATCTTTGGAATCAAAAATAATAAAGGAATAAACTACAACATAGCATTTCCGGGGACGCATCCATCTTCATACGATTACTTTGTAGTTTTGTCAGCAAAAATAAACAATCTAACAACGTCAATAGAGAAACAAATTGAATTGTAGTGGTACTAGATGTTTTACAAAAAAATGGGAGGCTAAAAGAAAAATAAAAATAAAAAAGGGATGCAACACGAGGACTTCCCGGGAGGTCACCCATCCTAGTACTACTCTCGCCCAAGCACGCTTAACTGCGGAGTTCTGATGGGATCCGGTGCATTAGTGCTGGTATGATCGCATCCCTTAGTACATTGCATGCATTCGCATATATCCTTTACCGCGGATTCAAGAGATCATTTGTAATGGGTCCCACTTGATACGTGCACCGCTTCAGCCAGCTTCAACGTACTCTTTTATTCGCAAAAGATGCAAAAATCATGTCCGAACACTTTTTCGATACTTTAATCGCTTCCAAATCACAAAAACCTCCCGAAAACACCCTAAACGTCAAAATTTGGGGTCGAAAATGGGGCCCAATGGTACGGAGACCCATAGCCACACTATAACTTTCCGAGAGCTTTCCGAAAAGGTATTATCGGCCGAATAAACTACAACATAGCATTTCCGGGGACGCATCCATCTTCATACGATTACTTTGTAGTTTTGTCAGCAAAAATAAACAATCTAACAACGTCAATAGAGAAACAAATTGAATTGTAGTGGTACTAGATGTTTTACAAAAAAATGGGAGGCTAAAAGAAAAATAAAAATAAAAAAGGGATGCAACACGAGGACTTCCCGGGAGGTCACCCATCCTAGTATTACTCTCGCCCAAGCACGCTTAACTGCGGAGTTCTGATGGGATCCGGTGCATTAGTGCTGGTATGATCGCATCCCTTAGTACATTGCATGCATTCGCATATATCCTTTACCGCGGATTCAAGAGATCATTTGTAATGGGTCCCACTTGATACGTGCACCGCTTCAGCCAGCTTCAACGTACTCTTTTATTCGCAAAAGATGCAAAAATCATGTCCGAACACTTTTTCGATACTTTAATCGCTTCCAAATCACAAAAACCTCCCGAAAACACCCTAAACGTCAAAATTTGGGGTCGAAAATGGGGCCCAATGGTACGGAGACCCATAGCCACACTATAACTTTCCGAGAGCTTTCCGAAAAGGTATTATCGGCCGAATAGGTCCTCACGGTCTGAAAGTTACGGTGTTCCGTACGTATTAGCATCTTTGGAATCAAAAATAATAAAGGAATAAACTACAACATAGCATTTCCGGGGACGCATCCATCTTCATACGATTACTTTGTAGTTTTGTCAGCAAAAATAAACAATCTAACAACGTCAATAGAGAAACAAATTGAATTGTAGTGGTACTAGATGTTTTACAAAAAAATGGGAGGCTAAAAGAAAAATAAAAATAAAAAAGGGATGCAACACGAGGACTTCCCGGGAGGTCACCCATCCTAGTACTACTCTCGCCCAAGCACGCTTAACTGCGGAGTTCTGATGGGATCCGGTGCATTAGTGCTGGTATGATCGCATCCGTTAGTACATTGCATGCATTCGCATATATCCTTTACCGCGGATTCAAGAGATCATTTGTAATGGGTCCCACTTGATACGTGCACCGCTTCAGCCAGCTTCAACGTACTCTTTTATTCGCAAAAGATGCAAAAATCATGTCCGAACACTTTTTCGATACTTTAATCGCTTCCAAATCACAAAAACCTCCCGAAAACACCCTAAACGTCAAAATTTGGGGTCGAAAATGGGGCCCAATGGTACGGAGACCCATAGCCACACTATAACTTTCCGAGAGCTTTCCGAAAAGGTATTATCGGCCGAATAGGTCCTCACGGTCTGAAAGTTACGGTGTTCCGTACGTATTAGCATCTTTGGAATCAAAAATAATAAAGGAATAAACTACAACATAGCATTTCCGGGGACGCATCCATCTTCATACGATTACTTTGTAGTTTTGTCAGCAAAAATAAACAATCTAACAACGTCAATAGAGAAACAAATTGAATTGTAGTGGTACTAGATGTTTTACAAAAAAATGGGAGGCTAAAAGAAAAATAAAAATAAAAAAGGGATGCAACACGAGGACTTCCCGGGAGGTCACCCATCCTAGTACTACTCTCGCCCAAGCACGCTTAACTGCGGAGTTCTGATGGGATCCGGTGCATTAGTGCTGGTATGATCGCATCCGTTAGTACATTGCATGCATTCGCATATATCCTTTACCGCGGATTCAAGAGATCATTTGTAATGGGTCCCACTTGATACGTGCACCGCTTCAGCCAGCTTCAACGTACTCTTTTATTCGCAAAAGATGCAAAAATCATGTCCGAACACTTTTTCGATACTTTAATCGCTTCCAAATCACAAAAACCTCCCGAAAACACCCTAAACGTCAAAATTTGGGGTCGAAAATGGGGCCCAATGGTACGGAGACCCATAGCCACACTATAACTTTCCGAGAGCTTTCCGAAAAGGTATTATCGGCCGAATAAACTACAACATAGCATTTCCGGGGACGCATCCATCTTCATACGATTACTTTGTAGTTTTGTCAGCAAAAATAAACAATCTAACAACGTCAATAGAGAAACAAATTGAATTGTAGTGGTACTAGATGTTTTACAAAAAAATGGGAGGCTAAAAGAAAAATAAAAATAAAAAAGGGATGCAACACGAGGACTTCCCGGGAGGTCACCCATCCTAGTATTACTCTCGCCCAAGCACGCTTAACTGCGGAGTTCTGATGGGATCCGGTGCATTAGTGCTGGTATGATCGCATCCCTTAGTACATTGCATGCATTCGCATATATCCTTTACCGCGGATTCAAGAGATCATTTGTAATGGGTCCCACTTGATACGTGCACCGCTTCAGCCAGCTTCAACGTACTCTTTTATTCGCAAAAGATGCAAAAATCATGTCCGAACACTTTTTCGATACTTTAATCGCTTCCAAATCACAAAAACCTCCCGAAAACACCCTAAACGTCAAAATTTGGGGTCGAAAATGGGGCCCAATGGTACGGAGACCCATAGCCACACTATAACTTTCCGAGAGCTTTCCGAAAAGGTATTATCGGCCGAATAGGTCCTCACGGTCTGAAAGTTACGGTGTTCCGTACGTATTAGCATCTTTGGAATCAAAAATAATAAAGGAATAAACTACAACATAGCATTTCCGGGGACGCATCCATCTTCATACGATTACTTTGTAGTTTTGTCAGCAAAAATAAACAATCTAACAACGTCAATAGAGAAACAAATTGAATTGTAGTGGTACTAGATGTTTTACAAAAAAATGGGAGGCTAAAAGAAAAATAAAAATAAAAAAGGGATGCAACACGAGGACTTCCCGGGAGGTCACCCATCCTAGTACTACTCTCGCCCAAGCACGCTTAACTGCGGAGTTCTGATGGGATCCGGTGCATTAGTGCTGGTATGATCGCATCCGTTAGTACATTGCATGCATTCGCATATATCCTTTACCGCGGATTCAAGAGATCATTTGTAATGGGTCCCACTTGATACGTGCACCGCTTCAGCCAGCTTCAACGTACTCTTTTATTCGCAAAAGATGCAAAAATCATGTCCGAACACTTTTTCGATACTTTAATCGCTTCCAAATCACAAAAACCTCCCGAAAACACCCTAAACGTCAAAATTTGGGGTCGAAAATGGGGCCCAATGGTACGGAGACCCATAGCCACACTATAACTTTCCGAGAGCTTTCCGAAAAGGTATTATCGGCCGAATAGGTCCTCACGGTCTGAAAGTTACGGTGTTCCGTACGTATTAGCATCTTTGGAATCAAAAATAATAAAGGAATAAACTACAACATAGCATTTCCGGGGACGCATCCATCTTCATACGATTACTTTGTAGTTTTGTCAGCAAAAATAAACAATCTAACAACGTCAATAGAGAAACAAATTGAATTGTAGTGGTACTAGATGTTTTACAAAAAAATGGGAGGCTAAAAGAAAAATAAAAATAAAAAAGGGATGCAACACGAGGACTTCCCGGGAGGTCACCCATCCTAGTACTACTCTCGCCCAAGCACGCTTAACTGCGGAGTTCTGATGGGATCCGGTGCATTAGTGCTGGTATGATCGCATCCGTTAGTACATTGCATGCATTCGCATATATCCTTTACCGCGGATTCAAGAGATCATTTGTAATGGGTCCCACTTGATACGTGCACCGCTTCAGCCAGCTTCAACGTACTCTTTTATTCGCAAAAGATGCAAAAATCATGTCCGAACACTTTTTCGATACTTTAATCGCTTCCAAATCACAAAAACCTCCCGAAAACACCCTAAACGTCAAAATTTGGGGTCGAAAATGGGGCCCAATGGTACGGAGACCCATAGCCACACTATAACTTTCCGAGAGCTTTCCGAAAAGGTATTATCGGCCGAATAAACTACAACATAGCATTTCCGGGGACGCATCCATCTTCATACGATTACTTTGTAGTTTTGTCAGCAAAAATAAACAATCTAACAACGTCAATAGAGAAACAAATTGAATTGTAGTGGTACTAGATGTTTTACAAAAAAATGGGAGGCTAAAAGAAAAATAAAAATAAAAAAGGGATGCAACACGAGGACTTCCCGGGAGGTCACCCATCCTAGTATTACTCTCGCCCAAGCACGCTTAACTGCGGAGTTCTGATGGGATCCGGTGCATTAGTGCTGGTATGATCGCATCCCTTAGTACATTGCATGCATTCGCATATATCCTTTACCGCGGATTCAAGAGATCATTTGTAATGGGTCCCACTTGATACGTGCACCGCTTCAGCCAGCTTCAACGTACTCTTTTATTCGCAAAAGATGCAAAAATCATGTCCGAACACTTTTTCGATACTTTAATCGCTTCCAAATCACAAAAACCTCCCGAAAACACCCTAAACGTCAAAATTTGGGGTCGAAAATGGGGCCCAATGGTACGGAGACCCATAGCCACACTATAACTTTCCGAGAGCTTTCCGAAAAGGTATTATCGGCCGAATAGGTCCTCACGGTCTGAAAGTTACGGTGTTCCGTACGTATTAGCATCTTTGGAATCAAAAATAATAAAGGAATAAACTACAACATAGCATTTCCGGGGACGCATCCATCTTCATACGATTACTTTGTAGTTTTGTCAGCAAAAATAAACAATCTAACAACGTCAATAGAGAAACAAATTGAATTGTAGTGGTACTAGATGTTTTACAAAAAAATGGGAGGCTAAAAGAAAAATAAAAATAAAAAAGGGATGCAACACGAGGACTTCCCGGGAGGTCACCCATCCTAGTACTACTCTCGCCCAAGCACGCTTAACTGCGGAGTTCTGATGGGATCCGGTGCATTAGTGCTGGTATGATCGCATCCCTTAGTACATTGCATGCATTCGCATATATCCTTTACCGCGGATTCAAGAGATCATTTGTAATGGGTCCCACTTGATACGTGCACCGCTTCAGCCAGCTTCAACGTACTCTTTTATTCGCAAAAGATGCAAAAATCATGTCCGAACACTTTTTCGATACTTTAATCGCTTCCAAATCACAAAAACCTCCCGAAAACACCCTAAACGTCAAAATTTGGGGTCGAAAATGGGGCCCAATGGTACGGAGACCCATAGCCACACTATAACTTTCCGAGAGCTTTCCGAAAAGGTATTATCGGCCGAATAAACTACAACATAGCATTTCCGGGGACGCATCCATCTTCATACGATTACTTTGTAGTTTTGTCAGCAAAAATAAACAATCTAACAACGTCAATAGAGAAACAAATTGAATTGTAGTGGTACTAGATGTTTTACAAAAAAATGGGAGGCTAAAAGAAAAATAAAAATAAAAAAGGGATGCAACACGAGGACTTCCCGGGAGGTCACCCATCCTAGTATTACTCTCGCCCAAGCACGCTTAACTGCGGAGTTCTGATGGGATCCGGTGCATTAGTGCTGGTATGATCGCATCCCTTAGTACATTGCATGCATTCGCATATATCCTTTACCGCGGATTCAAGAGATCATTTGTAATGGGTCCCACTTGATACGTGCACCGCTTCAGCCAGCTTCAACGTACTCTTTTATTCGCAAAAGATGCAAAAATCATGTCCGAACACTTTTTCGATACTTTAATCGCTTCCAAATCACAAAAACCTCCCGAAAACACCCTAAACGTCAAAATTTGGGGTCGAAAATGGGGCCCAATGGTACGGAGACCCATAGCCACACTATAACTTTCCGAGAGCTTTCCGAAAAGGTATTATCGGCCGAATAGGTCCTCACGGTCTGAAAGTTACGGTGTTCCGTACGTATTAGCATCTTTGGAATCAAAAATAATAAAGGAATAAACTACAACATAGCATTTCCGGGGACGCATCCATCTTCATACGATTACTTTGTAGTTTTGTCAGCAAAAATAAACAATCTAACAACGTCAATAGAGAAACAAATTGAATTGTAGTGGTACTAGATGTTTTACAAAAAAATGGGAGGCTAAAAGAAAAATAAAAATAAAAAAGGGATGCAACACGAGGACTTCCCGGGAGGTCACCCATCCTAGTATTACTCTCGCCCAAGCGCGCTTAACTGCAGAGTTCTGATGGGATCCGGTGCATTAGTGCTGGTATGATCGCATCCGTTAGTACATTGCATGCATTCGCATATATCCTTTACCGCGGATTCAAGAGATCATTTGTAATGGGTCCCACTTGATACGTGCACCGCTTCAGCCAGCTTCAACGTACTCTTTTATTCGCAAAAGATGCAAAAATCATGTCCGAACACTTTTTCGATACTTTAATCGCTTCCAAATCACAAAAACCTCCCGAAAACACCCTAAACGTCAAAATTTGGGGTCGAAAATGGGGCCCAATGGTACGGAGACCCATAGCCACACTATAACTTTCCGAGAGCTTTCCGAAAAGGTATTATCGGCCGAATAGGTCCTCACGGTCTGAAAGTTACGGTGTTCCGTACGTATTAGCATCTTTGGAATCAAAAATAATAAAGGAATAAACTACAACATAGCATTTCCGGGGACGCATCCATCTTCATACGATTACTTTGTAGTTTTGTCAGCAAAAATAAACAATCTAACAACGTCAATAGAGAAACAAATTGAATTGTAGTGGTACTAGATGTTTTACAAAAAAATGGGAGGCTAAAAGAAAAATAAAAATAAAAAAGGGATGCAACACGAGGACTTCCCGGGAGGTCACCCATCCTAGTATTACTCTCGCCCAAGCACGCTTAACTGCGGAGTTCTGATGGGATCCGGTGCATTAGTGCTGGTATGATCGCATCCCTTAGTACATTGCATGCATTCGCATATATCCTTTACCGCGGATTCAAGAGATCATTTGTAATGGGTCCCACTTGATACGTGCACCGCTTCAGCCAGCTTCAACGTACTCTTTTATTCGCAAAAGATGCAAAAATCATGTCCGAACACTTTTTCGATACTTTAATCGCTTCCAAATCACAAAAACCTCCCGAAAACACCCTAAACGTCAAAATTTGGGGTCGAAAATGGGGCCCAATGGTACGGAGACCCATAGCCACACTATAACTTTCCGAGAGCTTTCCGAAAAGGTATTATCGGCCGAATAGGTCCTCACGGTCTGAAAGTTACGGTGTTCCGTACGTATTAGCATCTTTGGAATCAAAAATAATAAAGGAATAAACTACAACATAGCATTTCCGGGGACGCATCCATCTTCATACGATTACTTTGTAGTTTTGTCAGCAAAAATAAACAATCTAACAACGTCAATAGAGAAACAAATTGAATTGTAGTGGTACTAGATGTTTTACAAAAAAATGGGAGGCTAAAAGAAAAATAAAAATAAAAAAGGGATGCAACACGAGGACTTCCCGGGAGGTCACCCATCCTAGTATTACTCTCGCCCAAGCACGCTTAACTGCGGAGTTCTGATGGGATCCGGTGCATTAGTGCTGGTATGATCGCATCCCTTAGTACATTGCATGCATTCGCATATATCCTTTACCGCGGATTCAAGAGATCATTTGTAATGGGTCCCACTTGATACGTGCACCGCTTCAGCCAGCTTCAACGTACTCTTTTATTCGCAAAAGATGCAAAAATCATGTCCGAACACTTTTTCGATACTTTAATCGCTTCCAAATCACAAAAACCTCCCGAAAACACCCTAAACGTCAAAATTTGGGGTCGAAAATGGGGCCCAATGGTACGGAGACCCATAGCCACACTATAACTTTCCGAGAGCTTTCCGAAAAGGTATTATCGGCCGAATAGGTCCTCACGGTCTGAAAGTTACGGTGTTCCGTACGTATTAGCATCTTTGGAATCAAAAATAATAAAGGAATAAACTACAACATAGCATTTCCGGGGACGCATCCATCTTCATACGATTACTTTGTAGTTTTGTCAGCAAAAATAAACAATCTAACAACGTCAATAGAGAAACAAATTGAATTGTAGTGGTACTAGATGTTTTACAAAAAAATGGGAGGCTAAAAGAAAAATAAAAATAAAAAAGGGATGCAACACGAGGACTTCCCGGGAGGTCACCCATCCTAGTATTACTCTCGCCCAAGCACGCTTAACTGCGGAGTTCTGATGGGATCCGGTGCATTAGTGCTGGTATGATCGCATCCCTTAGTACATTGCATGCATTCGCATATATCCTTTACCGCGGATTCAAGAGATCATTTGTAATGGGTCCCACTTGATACGTGCACCGCTTCAGCCAGCTTCAACGTACTCTTTTATTCGCAAAAGATGCAAAAATCATGTCCGAACACTTTTTCGATACTTTAATCGCTTCCAAATCACAAAAACCTCCCGAAAACACCCTAAACGTCAAAATTTGGGGTCGAAAATGGGGCCCAATGGTACGGAGACCCATAGCCACACTATAACTTTCCGAGAGCTTTCCGAAAAGGTATTATCGGCCGAATAGGTCCTCACGGTCTGAAAGTTACGGTGTTCCGTACGTATTAGCATCTTTGGAATCAAAAATAATAAAGGAATAAACTACAACATAGCATTTCCGGGGACGCATCCATCTTCATACGATTACTTTGTAGTTTTGTCAGCAAAAATAAACAATCTAACAACGTCAATAGAGAAACAAATTGAATTGTAGTGGTACTAGATGTTTTACAAAAAAATGGGAGGCTAAAAGAAAAATAAAAATAAAAAAGGGATGCAACACGAGGACTTCCCGGGAGGTCACCCATCCTAGTATTACTCTCGCCCAAGCACGCTTAACTGCGGAGTTCTGATGGGATCCGGTGCATTAGTGCTGGTATGATCGCATCCCTTAGTACATTGCATGCATTCGCATATATCCTTTACCGCGGATTCAAGAGATCATTTGTAATGGGTCCCACTTGATACGTGCACCGCTTCAGCCAGCTTCAACGTACTCTTTTATTCGCAAAAGATGCAAAAATCATGTCCGAACACTTTTTCGATACTTTAATCGCTTCCAAATCACAAAAACCTCCCGAAAACACCCTAAACGTCAAAATTTGGGGTCGAAAATGGGGCCCAATGGTACGGAGACCCATAGCCACACTATAACTTTCCGAGAGCTTTCCGAAAAGGTATTATCGGCCGAATAAACTACAACATAGCATTTCCGGGGACGCATCCATCTTCATACGATTACTTTGTAGTTTTGTCAGCAAAAATAAACAATCTAACAACGTCAATAGAGAAACAAATTGAATTGTAGTGGTACTAGATGTTTTACAAAAAAATGGGAGGCTAAAAGAAAAATAAAAATAAAAAAGGGATGCAACACGAGGACTTCCCGGGAGGTCACCCATCCTAGTATTACTCTCGCCCAAGCACGCTTAACTGCGGAGTTCTGATGGGATCCGGTGCATTAGTGCTGGTATGATCGCATCCCTTAGTACATTGCATGCATTCGCATATATCCTTTACCGCGGATTCAAGAGATCATTTGTAATGGGTCCCACTTGATACGTGCACCGCTTCAGCCAGCTTCAACGTACTCTTTTATTCGCAAAAGATGCAAAAATCATGTCCGAACACTTTTTCGATACTTTAATCGCTTCCAAATCACAAAAACCTCCCGAAAACACCCTAAACGTCAAAATTTGGGGTCGAAAATGGGGCCCAATGGTACGGAGACCCATAGCCACACTATAACTTTCCGAGAGCTTTCCGAAAAGGTATTATCGGCCGAATAGGTCCTCACGGTCTGAAAGTTACGGTGTTCCGTACGTATTAGCATCTTTGGAATCAAAAATAATAAAGGAATAAACTACAACATAGCATTTCCGGGGACGCATCCATCTTCATACGATTACTTTGTAGTTTTGTCAGCAAAAATAAACAATCTAACAACGTCAATAGAGAAACAAATTGAATTGTAGTGGTACTAGATGTTTTACAAAAAAATGGGAGGCTAAAAGAAAAATAAAAATAAAAAAGGGATGCAACACGAGGACTTCCCGGGAGGTCACCCATCCTAGTACTACTCTCGCCCAAGCACGCTTAACTGCGGAGTTCTGATGGGATCCGGTGCATTAGTGCTGGTATGATCGCATCCGTTAGTACATTGCATGCATTCGCATATATCCTTTACCGCGGATTCAAGAGATCATTTGTAATGGGTCCCACTTGATACGTGCACCGCTTCAGCCAGCTTCAACGTACTCTTTTATTCGCAAAAGATGCAAAAATCATGTCCGAACACTTTTTCGATACTTTAATCGCTTCCAAATCACAAAAACCTCCCGAAAACACCCTAAACGTCAAAATTTGGGGTCGAAAATGGGGCCCAATGGTACGGAGACCCATAGCCACACTATAACTTTCCGAGAGCTTTCCGAAAAGGTATTATCGGCCGAATAGGTCCTCACGGTCTGAAAGTTACGGTGTTCCGTACGTATTAGCATCTTTGGAATCAAAAATAATAAAGGAATAAACTACAACATAGCATTTCCGGGGACGCATCCATCTTCATACGATTACTTTGTAGTTTTGTCAGCAAAAATAAACAATCTAACAACGTCAATAGAGAAACAAATTGAATTGTAGTGGTACTAGATGTTTTACAAAAAAATGGGAGGCTAAAAGAAAAATAAAAATAAAAAAGGGATGCAACACGAGGACTTCCCGGGAGGTCACCCATCCTAGTATTACTCTCGCCCAAGCACGCTTAACTGCGGAGTTCTGATGGGATCCGGTGCATTAGTGCTGGTATGATCGCATCCCTTAGTACATTGCATGCATTCGCATATATCCTTTACCGCGGATTCAAGAGATCATTTGTAATGGGTCCCACTTGATACGTGCACCGCTTCAGCCAGCTTCAACGTACTCTTTTATTCGCAAAAGATGCAAAAATCATGTCCGAACACTTTTTCGATACTTTAATCGCTTCCAAATCACAAAAACCTCCCGAAAACACCCTAAACGTCAAAATTTGGGGTCGAAAATGGGGCCCAATGGTACGGAGACCCATAGCCACACTATAACTTTCCGAGAGCTTTCCGAAAAGGTATTATCGGCCGAATAGGTCCTCACGGTCTGAAAGTTACGGTGTTCCGTACGTATTAGCATCTTTGGAATCAAAAATAATAAAGGAATAAACTACAACATAGCATTTCCGGGGACGCATCCATCTTCATACGATTACTTTGTAGTTTTGTCAGCAAAAATAAACAATCTAACAACGTCAATAGAGAAACAAATTGAATTGTAGTGGTACTAGATGTTTTACAAAAAAATGGGAGGCTAAAAGAAAAATAAAAATAAAAAAGGGATGCAACACGAGGACTTCCCGGGAGGTCACCCATCCTAGTACTACTCTCGCCCAAGCACGCTTAACTGCGGAGTTCTGATGGGATCCGGTGCATTAGTGCTGGTATGATCGCATCCGTTAGTACATTGCATGCATTCGCATATATCCTTTACCGCGGATTCAAGAGATCATTTGTAATGGGTCCCACTTGATACGTGCACCGCTTCAGCCAGCTTCAACGTACTCTTTTATTCGCAAAAGATGCAAAAATCATGTCCGAACACTTTTTCGATACTTTAATCGCTTCCAAATCACAAAAACCTCCCGAAAACACCCTAAACGTCAAAATTTGGGGTCGAAAATGGGGCCCAATGGTACGGAGACCCATAGCCACACTATAACTTTCCGAGAGCTTTCCGAAAAGGTATTATCGGCCGAATAGGTCCTCACGGTCTGAAAGTTACGGTGTTCCGTACGTATTAGCATCTTTGGAATCAAAAATAATAAAGGAATAAACTACAACATAGCATTTCCGGGGACGCATCCATCTTCATACGATTACTTTGTAGTTTTGTCAGCAAAAATAAACAATCTAACAACGTCAATAGAGAAACAAATTGAATTGTAGTGGTACTAGATGTTTTACAAAAAAATGGGAGGCTAAAAGAAAAATAAAAATAAAAAAGGGATGCAACACGAGGACTTCCCGGGAGGTCACCCATCCTAGTATTACTCTCGCCCAAGCACGCTTAACTGCGGAGTTCTGATGGGATCCGGTGCATTAGTGCTGGTATGATCGCATCCCTTAGTACATTGCATGCATTCGCATATATCCTTTACCGCGGATTCAAGAGATCATTTGTAATGGGTCCCACTTGATACGTGCACCGCTTCAGCCAGCTTCAACGTACTCTTTTATTCGCAAAAGATGCAAAAATCATGTCCGAACACTTTTTCGATACTTTAATCGCTTCCAAATCACAAAAACCTCCCGAAAACACCCTAAACGTCAAAATTTGGGGTCGAAAATGGGGCCCAATGGTACGGAGACCCATAGCCACACTATAACTTTCCGAGAGCTTTCCGAAAAGGTATTATCGGCCGAATAGGTCCTCACGGTCTGAAAGTTACGGTGTTCCGTACGTATTAGCATCTTTGGAATCAAAAATAATAAAGGAATAAACTACAACATAGCATTTCCGGGGACGCATCCATCTTCATACGATTACTTTGTAGTTTTGTCAGCAAAAATAAACAATCTAACAACGTCAATAGAGAAACAAATTGAATTGTAGTGGTACTAGATGTTTTACAAAAAAATGGGAGGCTAAAAGAAAAATAAAAATAAAAAAGGGATGCAACACGAGGACTTCCCGGGAGGTCACCCATCCTAGTACTACTCTCGCCCAAGCACGCTTAACTGCGGAGTTCTGATGGGATCCGGTGCATTAGTGCTGGTATGATCGCATCCGTTAGTACATTGCATGCATTCGCATATATCCTTTACCGCGGATTCAAGAGATCATTTGTAATGGGTCCCACTTGATACGTGCACCGCTTCAGCCAGCTTCAACGTACTCTTTTATTCGCAAAAGATGCAAAAATCATGTCCGAACACTTTTTCGATACTTTAATCGCTTCCAAATCACAAAAACCTCCCGAAAACACCCTAAACGTCAAAATTTGGGGTCGAAAATGGGGCCCAATGGTACGGAGACCCATAGCCACACTATAACTTTCCGAGAGCTTTCCGAAAAGGTATTATCGGCCGAATAGGTCCTCACGGTCTGAAAGTTACGGTGTTCCGTACGTATTAGCATCTTTGGAATCAAAAATAATAAAGGAATAAACTACAACATAGCATTTCCGGGGACGCATCCATCTTCATACGATTACTTTGTAGTTTTGTCAGCAAAAATAAACAATCTAACAACGTCAATAGAGAAACAAATTGAATTGTAGTGGTACTAGATGTTTTACAAAAAAATGGGAGGCTAAAAGAAAAATAAAAATAAAAAAGGGATGCAACACGAGGACTTCCCGGGAGGTCACCCATCCTAGTATTACTCTCGCCCAAGCACGCTTAACTGCGGAGTTCTGATGGGATCCGGTGCATTAGTGCTGGTATGATCGCATCCCTTAGTACATTGCATGCATTCGCATATATCCTTTACCGCGGATTCAAGAGATCATTTGTAATGGGTCCCACTTGATACGTGCACCGCTTCAGCCAGCTTCAACGTACTCTTTTATTCGCAAAAGATGCAAAAATCATGTCCGAACACTTTTTCGATACTTTAATCGCTTCCAAATCACAAAAACCTCCCGAAAACACCCTAAACGTCAAAATTTGGGGTCGAAAATGGGGCCCAATGGTACGGAGACCCATAGCCACACTATAACTTTCCGAGAGCTTTCCGAAAAGGTATTATCGGCCGAATAGGTCCTCACGGTCTGAAAGTTACGGTGTTCCGTACGTATTAGCATCTTTGGAATCAAAAATAATAAAGGAATAAACTACAACATAGCATTTCCGGGGACGCATCCATCTTCATACGATTACTTTGTAGTTTTGTCAGCAAAAATAAACAATCTAACAACGTCAATAGAGAAACAAATTGAATTGTAGTGGTACTAGATGTTTTACAAAAAAATGGGAGGCTAAAAGAAAAATAAAAATAAAAAAGGGATGCAACACGAGGACTTCCCGGGAGGTCACCCATCCTAGTATTACTCTCGCCCAAGCACGCTTAACTGCGGAGTTCTGATGGGATCCGGTGCATTAGTGCTGGTATGATCGCATCCCTTAGTACATTGCATGCATTCGCATATATCCTTTACCGCGGATTCAAGAGATCATTTGTAATGGGTCCCACTTGATACGTGCACCGCTTCAGCCAGCTTCAACGTACTCTTTTATTCGCAAAAGATGCAAAAATCATGTCCGAACACTTTTTCGATACTTTAATCGCTTCCAAATCACAAAAACCTCCCGAAAACACCCTAAACGTCAAAATTTGGGGTCGAAAATGGGGCCCAATGGTACGGAGACCCATAGCCACACTATAACTTTCCGAGAGCTTTCCGAAAAGGTATTATCGGCCGAATAAACTACAACATAGCATTTCCGGGGACGCATCCATCTTCATACGATTACTTTGTAGTTTTGTCAGCAAAAATAAACAATCTAACAACGTCAATAGAGAAACAAATTGAATTGTAGTGGTACTAGATGTTTTACAAAAAAATGGGAGGCTAAAAGAAAAATAAAAATAAAAAAGGGATGCAACACGAGGACTTCCCGGGAGGTCACCCATCCTAGTACTACTCTCGCCCAAGCACGCTTAACTGCGGAGTTCTGATGGGATCCGGTGCATTAGTGCTGGTATGATCGCATCCCTTAGTACATTGCATGCATTCGCATATATCCTTTACCGCGGATTCAAGAGATCATTTGTAATGGGTCCCACTTGATACGTGCACCGCTTCAGCCAGGTTCAACGTACTCTTTTATTCGCAAAAGATGCAAAAATCATGTCCGAACACTTTTTCGATACTTTAATCGCTTCCAAATCACAAAAACCTCCCGAAAACACCCTAAACGTCAAAATTTGGGGTCGAAAATGGGGCCCAATGGTACGGAGACCCATAGCCACACTATAACTTTCCGAGAGCTTTCCGAAAAGGTATTATCGGCCGAATAGGTCCTCACGGTCTGAAAGTTACGGTGTTCCGTACGTATTAGCATCTTTGGAATCAAAAATAATAAAGGAATAAACTACAACATAGCATTTCCGGGGACGCATCCATCTTCATACGATTACTTTGTAGTTTTGTCAGCAAAAATAAACAATCTAACAACGTCAATAGAGAAACAAATTGAATTGTAGTGGTACTAGATGTTTTACAAAAAAATGGGAGGCTAAAAGAAAAATAAAAATAAAAAAGGGATGCAACACGAGGACTTCCCGGGAGGTCACCCATCCTAGTATTACTCTCGCCCAAGCACGCTTAACTGCGGAGTTCTGATGGGATCCGGTGCATTAGTGCTGGTATGATCGCATCCCTTAGTACATTGCATGCATTCGCATATATCCTTTACCGCGGATTCAAGAGATCATTTGTAATGGGTCCCACTTGATACGTGCACCGCTTCAGCCAGCTTCAACGTACTCTTTTATTCGCAAAAGATGCAAAAATCATGTCCGAACACTTTTTCGATACTTTAATCGCTTCCAAATCACAAAAACCTCCCGAAAACACCCTAAACGTCAAAATTTGGGGTCGAAAATGGGGCCCAATGGTACGGAGACCCATAGCCACACTATAACTTTCCGAGAGCTTTCCGAAAAGGTATTATCGGCCGAATAGGTCCTCACGGTCTGAAAGTTACGGTGTTTCGTACGTATTAGCATCTTTGGAATCAAAAATAATAAAGGAATAAACTACAACATAGCATTTCCGGGGACGCATCCATCTTCATACGATTACTTTGTAGTTTTTTCAGCAAAAATAAACAATCTAACAACGTCAATAGAGAAACAAATTGAATTGTAGTGGTACTAGATGTTTTACAAAAAAATGGGAGGCTAAAACAAAAATATAAATAAAAAAGGGATGCAACACGAGGACTTCCCGGGAGGTCACCCATCCTAGTACTACTCTCGCCGAAGCACCGTAAACTGCGGAGTTCTGATGGGATCCGGTGCATTAGTGCTGGTATGATCGCATCCGTTAGTACATTGCATGCATTCGCATATATCCTTTACCGCAGATTCAAGAGATCATTTGTAATGGGTCCCACTTGATACGTGCACCGCTTCAGCCAGCTTCAACGTACTCTTTTATTCGCAAAAGATGCAAAAATCATGTCCGAACACTTTTTCGATACTTTAATCGCTTCCAAATCACAAAAACCTCCCGAAAACACCCTAAACGTCAAAATTTGGGGTCGAAAATGGGGCCCAATGGTACGGAGACCCATAGCCACACTATAACTTTCCGAGAGCTTTCCGAAAAGGTATTATCGGCCGAATAGGTCCTCACGGTCTGAAAGTTACGGTGTTCCGTACGTATTAGCATCTTTGGAATCAAAAATAATAAAGGAATAAACTACAACATAGCATTTCCGGGGACGCATCCATCTTCATACGATTACTTTGTAGTTTTGTCAGCAAAAATAAACAATCTAACAACGTCAATAGAGAAACAAATTGAATTGTAGTGGTACTAGATGTTTGACAAAAAAATGGGAGGCTAAAAGAAAAATAAAAATAAAAAAGGGATGCAACACGAGGACTTCCCGGGAGGTCACCCATCCTAGTATTACTCTCGCCCAAGCACGCTTAACTGCGGAGTTCTGATGGGATCCGGTGCATTAGTGCTGGTATGATCGCATCCCTTAGTACATTGCATGCATTCGCATATATCCTTTACTGCGGATTCAAGAGATCATTTGTAATGGGTCCCACTTGATACGTGCACCGCTTCAGCCAGGTTCAACGTACTCTTTTATTCGCAAAAGATGCAAAAATCATGTCCGAACACTTTTTCGATACTTTAATCGCTTCCAAATCACAAAAACCTCCCGAAAACAACCTAAACGTCAAAATTTGGGGTCGAAAATGGGGCCCAATGGTACGGAGACCCATAGCCACACTATAACTTTCCGAGAGCTTTCCGAAAAGGTATTATCGGCCGAATAAACTACAACATAGCATTTCCGGGGACGCATCCATCTTCATACGATTACTTTGTAGTTTTGTCAGCAAAAATAAACAATCTAACAACGTCAATAGAGAAACAAATTGAATTGTAGTGGTACTAGATGTTTTACAAAAAAATGGGAGGCTAAAAGAAAAATAAAAATTAAAAAGGGATGCAACACGAGGACTTCCCGGGAGGTCACCCATCCTAGTATTACTCTCGCCCAAGCACGCTTAACTGCGGAGTTCTGATGGGATCCGGTGCATTAGTGCTGGTATGATCGCATCCCTTAGTACATTGCATGCATTCGCATATATCCTTTACCGCGGATTCAAGAGATCATTTGTAATGGGTCCCACTTGATACGTGCACCGCTTCAGCCAGGTTCAACGTACTCTTTTATTCGCAAAAGATGCAAAAATCATGTCCGAACACTTTTTCGATACTTTAATCGCTTCCAAATCACAAAAACCTCCCGAAAACACCCTAAACGTCAAAATTTGGGGTCGAAAATGGGGCCCAATGGTACGGAGACCCATAGCCACACTATAACTTTCCGAGAGCTTTCCGAAAAGGTATTATCGGCCGAATAGGTCCTCACGGTCTGAAAGTTACGGTGTTCCGTACGTATTAGCATCTTTGGAATCAAAAATAATAAAGGAATAAACTACAACATAGCATTTCCGGGGACGCATCCATCTTCATACGATTACTTTGTAGTTTTTTCAGCAAAAATAAACAATCTAACAACGTCAATAGAGAAACAAATTGAATTGTAGTGGTACTAGATGTTTTACAAAAAAATGGGAGGCTAAAAGAAAAATATAAATAAAAAAGGGATGCAACACGAGGACTTCCCGGGAGGTCACCCATCCTAGTACTACTCTCGCCCAAGCACGCTTAACTGCGGAGTTCTGATGGGATCCGGTGCATTAGTGCTGGTATGATCGCATCCGTTAGTACATTGCATGCATTCGCATATATCCTTTACCGCAGATTCAAGAGATCATTTGTAATGGGTCCCACTTGATACGTGCACCGCTTCAGCCAGCTTCAACGTACTCTTTTATTCGCAAAAGATGCAAAAATCATGTCCGAACACTTTTTCGATACTTTAATCGCTTCCAAATCACAAAAACCTCCCGAAAACACCCTAAACGTCAAAATTTGGGGTCGAAAATGGGGCCCAATGGTACGGAGACCCATAGCCACACTATAACTTTCCGAGAGCTTTCCGAAAAGGTATTATCGGCCGAATAAACTACAACATAGCATTTCCGGGGACGCATCCATCTTCATACGATTACTTTGTAGTTTTGTCAGCAAAAATAAACAATCTAACAACGTCAATAGAGAAACAAATTGAATTGTAGTGGTACTAGATGTTTTACAAAAAAATGGGAGGCTAAAAGAAAAATAAAAATAAAAAAGGGATGCAACACGAGGACTTCCCGGGAGGTCACCCATCCTAGTATTACTCTCGCCCAAGCACGCTTAACTGCGGAGTTCTGATGGGATCCGGTGCATTAGTGCTGGTATGATCGCATCCCTTAGTACATTGCATGCATTCGCATATATCCTTTACCGCGGATTCAAGAGATCATTTGTAATGGGTCCCACTTGATACGTGCACCGCTTCAGCCAGGTTCAACGTACTCTTTTATTCGCAAAAGATGCAAAAATCATGTCCGAACACTTTTTCGATACTTTAATCGCTTCCAAATCACAAAAACCTCCCGAAAACACCCTAAACGTCAAAATTTGGGGTCGAAAATGGGGCCCAATGGTACGGAGACCCATAGCCACACTATAACTTTCCGAGAGCTTTCCGAAAAGGTATTATCGGCCGAATAAACTACAACATAGCATTTCCGGGGACGCATCCATCTTCATACGATTACTTTGTAGTTTTGTCAGCAAAAATAAACAATCTAACAACGTCAATAGAGAAACAAATTGAATTGTAGTGGTACTAGATGTTTTACAAAAAAATGGGAGGCTAAAAGAAAAATAAAAATAAAAAAGGGATGCAACACGAGGACTTCCCGGGAGGTCACCCATCCTAGTATTACTCTCGCCCAAGCGCGCTTAACTGCAGAGTTCTGATGGGATCCGGTGCATTAGTGCTGGTATGATCGCATCCGTTAGTACATTGCATGCATTCGCATATATCCTTTACCGCGGATTCAAGAGATCATTTGTAATGGGTCCCACTTGATACGTGCACCGCTTCAGCCAGCTTCAACGTACTCTTTTATTCGCAAAAGATGCAAAAATCATGTCCGAACACTTTTTCGATACTTTAATCGCTTCCAAATCACAAAAACCTCCCGAAAACACCCTAAACGTCAAAATTTGGGGTCGAAAATGGGGCCCAATGGTACGGAGACCCATAGCCACACTATAACTTTCCGAGAGCTTTCCGAAAAGGTATTATCGGCCGAATAGGTCCTCACGGTCTGAAAGTTACGGTGTTCCGTACGTATTAGCATCTTTGGAATCAAAAATAATAAAGGAATAAACTACAACATAGCATTTCCGGGGACGCATCCATCTTCATACGATTACTTTGTAGTTTTGTCAGCAAAAATAAACAATCTAACAACGTCAATAGAGAAACAAATTGAATTGTAGTGGTACTAGATGTTTTACAAAAAAATGGGAGGCTAAAAGAAAAATAAAAATAAAAAAGGGATGCAACACGAGGACTTCCCGGGAGGTCACCCATCCTAGTATTACTCTCGCCCAAGCGCGCTTAACTGCAGAGTTCTGATGGGATCCGGTGCATTAGTGCTGGTATGATCGCATCCGTTAGTACATTGCATGCATTCGCATATATCCTTTACCGCGGATTCAAGAGATCATTTGTAATGGGTCCCACTTGATACGTGCACCGCTTCAGCCAGCTTCAACGTACTCTTTTATTCGCAAAAGATGCAAAAATCATGTCCGAACACTTTTTCGATACTTTAATCGCTTCCAAATCACAAAAACCTCCCGAAAACACCCTAAACGTCAAAATTTGGGGTCGAAAATGGGGCCCAATGGTACGGAGACCCATAGCCACACTATAACTTTCCGAGAGCTTTCCGAAAAGGTATTATCGGCCGAATAGGTCCTCACGGTCTGAAAGTTACGGTGTTCCGTACGTATTAGCATCTTTGGAATCAAAAATAATAAAGGAATAAACTACAACATAGCATTTCCGGGGACGCATCCATCTTCATACGATTACTTTGTAGTTTTGTCAGCAAAAATAAACAATCTAACAACGTCAATAGAGAAACAAATTGAATTGTAGTGGTACTAGATGTTTTACAAAAAAATGGGAGGCTAAAAGAAAAATAAAAATAAAAAAGGGATGCAACACGAGGACTTCCCGGGAGGTCACCCATCCTAGTATTACTCTCGCCCAAGCGCGCTTAACTGCAGAGTTCTGATGGGATCCGGTGCATTAGTGCTGGTATGATCGCATCCGTTAGTACATTGCATGCATTCGCATATATCCTTTACCGCGGATTCAAGAGATCATTTGTAATGGGTCCCACTTGATACGTGCACCGCTTCAGCCAGCTTCAACGTACTCTTTTATTCGCAAAAGATGCAAAAATCATGTCCGAACACTTTTTCGATACTTTAATCGCTTCCAAATCACAAAAACCTCCCGAAAACACCCTAAACGTCAAAATTTGGGGTCAAAAATGGGGCCCAATGGAACGGAGACCCATTGCCACACTATAACTTTCCGAGAGCTTTCCGAAAAGATATTATCGGCCGAATAGGTCCTCACGGTCTGAAAGTTACGGTGTTCCGTACGTATTAGCATCTTTGGAATCAAAAATAATAAAGGAATAAACTACAACATAGCATTTCCGGGGACGCATCCATCTTCATACGATTACTTTGTAGTTTTGTCAGCAAAAATAAACAATCTAACAACGTCAATAGAGAAACAAATTGAATTGTAGTGGTACTAGATGTTTTACAAAAAAATGGGAGGCTAAAAGAAAAATAAAAATAAAAAAGGGATGCAACACGAGGACTTCCCGGGAGGTCACCCATCCTAGTATTACTCTCGCCCAAGCGCGCTTAACTGCAGAGTTCTGATGGGATCCGGTGCATTAGTGCTGGTATGATCGCATCCGTTAGTACATTGCATGCATTCGCATATATCCTTTACCGCGGATTCAAGAGATCATTTGTAATGGGTCCCACTTGATACGTGCACCGCTTCAGCCAGCTTCAACGTACTCTTTTATTCGCAAAAGATGCAAAAATCATGTCCGAACACTTTTTCGATACTTTAATCGCTTCCAAATCACAAAAACCTCCCGAAAACACCCTAAACGTCAAAATTTGGGGTCGGAAATGGGGCACAATGGAACAAATAACCATTGCCACACTATAACTTTCCGAGAGCTTTCCGAAAAGGTATTATCGGCCGAATAGGTCCTCACGGTCTGAAAGTTACGGTGTTCCGTACGCATTAGCATCTTTGGAATCAAAAATAATAAAGGAATAAACTACAACATAGCATTTCCGGGGACGCATCCATCTTCATAAGATTACTTTGTAGTTTTGTCAGCAAAAATAAACAATCTAACAACGTCAATAGAGAAACAAATTGAATTGTAGTGGTACTAGATGTTTTTCAAAAAAATGGGAGGCTAAAAGAAAAATAAAAATAAAAAAGGGATGCAACACGAGGACTTCCCGGGAGGTCACCCATCCTAGTACTACTCTCGCCCAAACACGCTTAACTGCGGAGTTCTGATGGGATCCGGTGCATTAGTGCTGGTATGATCGCATCTGTTAGTACATTGCATGCATTCGCATATATCCTTTACCGCGGATTCAAGAGATCATTTGTAATGGGTCCCACTTGACACGTGCACCGCTTCAACCAGCTTCAACGTACTCTTTTATTCGCAAAAGATGCAAAAATCATGTCCGAACACTTTTTCGATACTTTAATCGCTTCCAAATCACAAAAACCTCCCGAAAACACCCTAAACGTCAAAATTTGGGGTCGGAAATGGGGCACAATGGAACGAAGACCCATTGCCACACTATAACTTTCCGAGAGCTTTCCGAAAAGGTATTATCGGCCGAATAGGTCCTCACGGTCTGAAAGTTACGGTGTTCCGTACGCATTAGCATCTTTGGAATCAAAAATAATAAAGGAATAAACTACAACATAGCATTTCCGGGGATGCATCCATCTTCATAAGATTACTTTGTAGTTTTGTCAGCAAAAATAAACAATCTAACAACGTCAATAGAGAAACAAATTGAATTGTAGTGGTACTAGATGTTTTTTAAAAAAATGGGAGGCTAAAAGAAAAATAAAAATAAAAAAGGGATGCAACACGAGGACTTCCCGGGAGGTCACCCATCCTAGTACTACTCCCGCCAAAGCACGCTTAACTGCGGAGTTCTGATGGGATCTGGTGCATTAGTGCTGGTATGATCGCATCCGATAGTACATTGCATGCATTCGCATATATCCTTTACCGCGGATTCAAGAGATCATTTGTAATGGGTCCCACTTGACACGTGCACCGCTTCAACCAGCTTCAACGTACTCTTTTATTCGCAAAAGATGCAAAAATCATGTCCGAACACTTTTTCGATACTTTAATCGCTTCCAAATCACAAAAACCTCCCGAAAACACCCTAAACGTCAAAATTTGGGGTCGGAAATGGGGCACAATGGAACAAATAACCATTGCCACACTATAACTTTCCGAGAGCTTTCCGAAAAGGTATTATCGGCCGAATAGGTCCTCACGGTCTGAAAGTTACGGTGTTCCGTACGCATTAGCATCTTTGGAATCAAAAATAATAAAGGAATAAACTACAACATAGCATTTCCGGGGATGCATCCATCTTCATAAGATTACTTTGTAGTTTTGTCAGCAAAAATAAACAATCTAACAACGTCAATAGAGAAACAAATTGAATTGTAGTGGTACTAGATGTTTTTTAAAAAAATGGGAGGCTAAAAGAAAAATAAAAATAAAAAAGGGATGCAACACGAGGACTTCCCAGGAGGTCACCCATCCTAGTACTACTCTCGCCCAAGCACGCTTATCTGCGGAGTTCTGATGGGATCCGGTGCATTAGAGCTGGTATGATCGCATCCGATAGTTATTGCATGCATTCGCATATATCCTTTACCGCGGATTCAAGAGATCATTTGTAATGGGTCCCACTTGACACGTGCACCGCTTCAACCAGCTTCAACGTACTCTTTTATTCGCAAAAGATGCAAAAATCATGTCCGAACACTTTTTCAAAACTTTAATCGCTTCCAAATCACAAAAACCTCCCGAAAACATCCTAAACGTCAAAATTTGGGGTCGGAAATGGGGCACAATGGAACGAAGACCAATTGCCACACTATAACTTTCCGAGAGCTTTCCGAAAAGGTATTATCGGCCGAATAGGTCCTCACGGTCTGAAAGTTACGGTGTTCCGTACGCATTAGCATCTTTGGAATCAAAAATAATAAAGGAATAAACTACAACATAGCATTTCCGGGGACGCATCCATCTTCATAAGATTACTTTGTAGTTTTGTCAGCAAAAATAAACAATCTAACAACGTCAATAGAGAAACAAATTGAATTGTAGTGGTACTAGATGTTTTTCAAAAAAATGGGAGGCTAAAAGAAAAATAAAAATAAAAAAGGGATGCAACACGAGGACTTCCCGGGAGGTCACCCATCCTAGTACTACTCTCGCCCAAACACGCTTAACTGCGGAGTTCTGATTGGATCCGGTGCATTAGTGCTGGTATGATCGCATCCGTTAGTACATTGCATGCATTCGCATATATCCTTTACCGCGGATTCAAGAGATCATTTGTAATGGGTCCCACTTGACACGTGCACCGCTTCAACCAGCTTCAACGTACTCTTTTATTCGCAAAAGATGCAAAAATCATGTCCGAACACTTTTTCGATACTTTAATCGCTTCCAAATCACAAAAACCTCCCGAAAACATCCTAAACGTCAAAATTTGGGGTCGGAAATGGGGCACAATGGAACGAAGACCAATTGCCACACTATAACTTTCCGAGAGCTTTCCGAAAAGGTATTATCGGCCGAATAGGTCCTCACGGTCTGAAAGTTACGGTGTTCCGTACGCATTAGCATCTTTGGAATCAAAAATAATAAAGGAATAAACTACAACATAGCATTTCCGGGGACGCATCCATCTTCATAAGATTACTTTGTAGTTTTGTCAGCAAAAATAAACAATCTAACAACGTCAATAGAGAAACAAATTGAATTGTAGTGGTACTAGATGTTTTTCAAAAAAATGGGAGGCTAAAAGAAAAATAAAAATAAAAAAGGGATGCAACACGAGGACTTCCCGGGAGGTCACCCATCCTAGTACTACTCTCGCCCAAACACGCTTAACTGCGGAGTTCTGATGGGATCCGGTGCATTAGTGCTGGTATGATCGCATCCGTTAGTACATTGCATGCATTCGCATATATCCTTTACCGCGGATTCAAGAGATCATTTGTAATGGGTCCCACTTGACACGTGCACCGCTTCAACCAGCTTCAACGTACTCTTTTATTCACAAAAGATGCAAAAATCATGTCCGAACACTTTTTCGATACTTTAATCGCTTCCAAATCACAAAAACCTCCCGAAAACACCCTAAACGTCAAAATTTGGGGTCGGAAATGGGGCACAATGGAACGAAGACCAATTGCCACACTATAACTTTCCGAGAGCTTTCCGAAAAGGTATTATCGGCCGAATAGGTCCTCACGGTCTGAAAGTTACGGTGTTCCGTACGCATTAGCATCTTTGGAATCAAAAATAATAAAGGAATAAACTACAACATAGCATTTCCGGGGACGCATCCATCTTCATAAGATTACTTTGTAGTTTTGTCAGCAAAAATAAACAATCTAACAACGTCAATAGAGAAACAAATTGAATTGTAGTGGTACTAGATGTTTTTCAAAAAAATGGGAGGCTAAAAGAAAAATAAAAATAAAAAAGGGATGCAACACGAGGACTTCCCGGGAGGTCACCCATCCTAGTACTACTCTCGCCCAAACACGCTTAACTGCGGAGTTCTGATTGGATCCGGTGCATTAGTGCTGGTATGATCGCATCCGTTAGTACATTGCATGCATTCGCATATATCCTTTACCGCGGATTCAAGAGATCATTTGTAATGGGTCCCACTTGACACGTGCACCGCTTCAACCAGCTTCAACGTACTCTTTTATTCGCAAAAGATGCAAAAATCATGTCCGAACACTTTTTCGATACTTTAATCGCTTCCAAATCACAAAAACCTCCCGAAAACATCCTAAACGTCAAAATTTGGGGTCGGAAATGGGGCACAATGGAACGAAGACCAATTGCCACACTATAACTTTCCGAGAGCTTTCCGAAAAGGTATTATCGGCCGAATAGGTCCTCACGGTCTGAAAGTTACGGTGTTCCGTACGCATTAGCATCTTTGGAATCAAAAATAATAAAGGAATAAACTACAACATAGCATTTCCGGGGACGCATCCATCTTCATAAGATTACTTTGTAGTTTTGTCAGCAAAAATAAACAATCTAACAACGTCAATAGAGAAACAAATTGAATTGTAGTGGTACTAGATGTTTTTCAAAAAAATGGGAGGCTAAAAGAAAAATAAAAATAAAAAAGGGATGCAACACGAGGACTTCCCGGGAGGTCACCCATCCTAGTACTACTCTCGCCCAAACACGCTTAACTGCGGAGTTCTGATGGGATCCGGTGCATTAGTGCTGGTATGATCGCATCCGTTAGTACATTGCATGCATTCGCATATATCCTTTATCGCGGATTCAAGAGATCATTTGTAATGGGTCCCACTTGACACGTGCACCGCTTCAACCAGCTTCAACGTACTCTTTTATTCGCAAAAGATGCAAAAATCATGTCCGAACACTTTTTCGATACTTTAATCGCTTCCAAATCACAAAAACCTCCCGAAAACACCCTAAACGTCAAAATTTGGGGTCGGAAATGGGGCACAATGGAACGAAGACCCATTGCCACACTATAACTTTCCGAGAGCTTTCCGAAAAGGTATTATCGGCCGAATAGGTCCTCACGGTCTGAAAGTTACGGTGTTCCGTACGCATTAGCATCTTTGGAATCAAAAATAATAAAGGAATAAACTACAACATAGCATTTCCGGGGACGCATCCATCTTCATAAGATTACTTTGTAGTTTTGTCAGCAAAAATAAACAATCTAACAACGTCAATAGAGAAACAAATTGAATTGTAGTGGTACTAGATGTTTTTCAAAAAAATGGGAGGCTAAAAAAAAAAAAAAAAAAAAAAAGGGATGCAACACGAGGACTTCCCGGGAGGTCACCCATCCTAGTACTACTCTCGCCCAAGCACGCTTAACTGCGGAGTTCTGATGGGATCCAGTGCATTAGTGCTGGTATGATCGCATCCGTTAGTACATTGCATGCATTCGCATATATCCTTTACCGCGGATTCAAGAGATCATTTTTAATGGGTCCCACTTGATACGTGCACCGCTTCAACCAGCTTCAACGTACTCTTTTATTCGCAAAAGATGCAAAAATCATGTCCGAACACTTTTTCGATACTTTAATCGCTTCCAAAACACAAAAACCTCCCGAAAACACCCTAAACGTCAAAATTTGGGGTCGGAAATGGGGCACAATGGAACGAAGCCATATTGCCACAGTATAACTTTCCGAGAGCTTTCCGAAAAGGTATTATCAGCCGAATAGGTCCTCACGGTCTGAAAGTTACGGTGTTCCGTACGCATTAGCATCTTTGGAATCAAAAATAATAAAGGAATAAACTACAACATAGCATTTCCGGGGACGCATCCATCTTCATAAGATTACTTTGTAGTTTTGTCAGCAAAAATAAACAATCTAACAACGTCAATAGAGAAACAAATTGAATTGTAGTGGTACTAGATGTTTTTCAAAAAAATGGGAGGCTAAAAGAAAAATAAAAATAAAAAAGGGATGCAACAAGAGGACTTCCCGGGAGGTCACCCATCCTAGTACTACTCTCGCCCAAACACGCTTAACTGCGGAGTTCTGATGGGATCCGGTGCATTAGTGCTGGTATGATCGCATCTGTTAGTACATTGCATGCATTCGCATATTTCCTTTACCGCGGATTCAAGAGATCATTTGTAATGGGTCCCACTTGACACGTGCACCGCTTCAACCAGCTTCAACGTACTCTTTTATTCGCAAAAGATGCAAAAATCATGTCCGAACACTTTTTCGATACTTTAATCGCTTCCAAATCACAAAAACCTCCCGAAAACACCCTAAACGTCAAAATTTGGGGTCGGAAATGGGGCAAAATGGAACGAAGACCCATTGCCACACTATAACTTTCCGAGAGCTTTCCGAAAAGGTATTATCGGCCGAATAGGTCCTCACGGTCTGAAAGTTACGGTGTTCCGTACGCATTAGCATCTTTGGAATCAAAAATAATAAAGGAATAAACTACAACATAGCATTTCCGGGGATGCATCCATCTTCATAAGATTACTTTGTAGTTTTGTCAGCAAAAATAAACAATCTAACAACGTCAATAGAGAAACAAATTGAATTGTAGTGGTACTAGATGTTTTTTAAAAAAATGGGAGGCTAAAAGAATAATAAAAATAAAAAAGGGATGCAACACGAGGACTTCCCGGGAGGTCACCCATCCTAGTACTACTCTCGCCCAAGCACGCTTAACTGCGGAGTTCTGATGGGATCCGGTGCATTAGTGCTGGTATGATCGCATCCGATAGTACATTGCATGCATTCGCATATATCCTTTACCGCGGATTCAAGAGATCATTTGTAATGGGTCCCACTTGACACGTGCACCGCTTCAACCAGCTTCAACGTACTCTTTTATTCGCAAAAGATGCAAAAATCATGTCCGAACACTTTTTCGATACTTTAATCGCTTCCAAATCACAAAAACCTCCCGAAAACATCCTAAACGTCAAAATTTGGTGTCGGAAATGGGGCACAATGGAACGAAGACCCATTGCCACACTATAACTTTCCGAGAGCTTTCCGAAAAGGTATTATCGGCCGAATAGGTCCTCACGGTCTGAAAGTTACGGTGTTCCGTACGCATTAGCATCTTTGGAATCAAAAATAATAAAGGAATAAACTACAACATAGCATTTCCGGGGACGCATCCATCTTCATAAGATTACTTTGTAGTTTTGTCAGCAAAAATAAACAATCTAACAACGTCAATAGAGAAACAAATTGAATTGTAGTGGTACTAGATGTTTTTCAAAAAAATGGGAGGCTAAAAGAAAAATAAAAATAAAAAAGGGATGCAACACGAGGACTTCCCGGGAGGTCACCCATCCTAGTACTACTCTCGCCCAAACACGCTTAACTGCGGAGTTCTGATGGGATCCGGTGCATTAGTGCTGGTATGATCACATCTGTTAGTACATTGCATGCATTCACATATATCCTTTACCGCGGATTCAAGAGATCATTTGTAATGGGTCCCACTTGACACGTGCACCGCTTCAACCAGCTTCAACGTACTCTTTTATTCGCAAAAGATGCAAAAATCATGTCCGAACACTTTTTCGATACTTTAATCGCTTCCAAATCACAAAAACCTCCCGAAAACACTCTAAACGTCAAAATTTGGGGTCGGAAATGGGGCACAATGGAACGAAGACCCATTGCCACACTATAACTTTCCGAGAGCTTTCCGAAAAGGTATTATCGGCCGAATAGGTCCTCACGGTCTGAAAGTTACGGTGTTCCGTACGCATTAGCATCTTTGGAATCAAAAATAATAAAGGAATAAACTACAACATAGCATTTCCGGGGATGCATCCATCTTCATAAGATTACTTTGTAGTTTTGTCAGCAAAAATAAACAATCTA
Organism: Capsella bursa-pastoris; assembly: GCA_036452645.1. Lineage (NCBI taxonomy): Eukaryota > Viridiplantae > Streptophyta > Magnoliopsida > Brassicales > Brassicaceae > Capsella > Capsella bursa-pastoris. The sequence goes on along the minus strand of CP144195.1, from coordinate 12,224,060 downwards.
ACAACGTCAATAGAGAAACAAATTGAATTGTAGTGGTACTAGATGTTTTTTAAAAAAATGGGAGGCTAAAAGAAAAATAAAAATAAAAAAGGGATGCAACACGAGGACTTCCCGGGAGGTCACCCATCCTAGTACTACTCCCGCCAAAGCACGCTTAACTGCGGAGTTCTGATGGGATCTGGTGCATTAGTGCTGGTATGATCGCATCCGATAGTACATTGCATGCATTCGCATATATCCTTTACCGCGGATTCAAGAGATCATTTGTAATGGGTCCCACTTGACACGTGCACCGCTTCAACCAGCTTCAACGTACTCTTTTATTCGCAAAAGATGCAAAAATCATGTCCGAACACTTTTTCGATACTTTAATCGCTTCCAAATCACAAAAACCTCCCGAAAACACCCTAAACGTCAAAATTTGGGGTCGGAAATGGGGCACAATGGAACGAAGACCCATTGCCACACTATAACTTTCCGAGAGCTTTCCGAAAAGGTATTATCGGCCGAATAGGTCCTCACGGTCTGAAAGTTACGGTGTTCCGTACGCATTAGCATCTTTGGAATCAAAAATAATAAAGGAATAAACTACAACATAGCATTTCCGGGGACGCATCCATCTTCATAAGATTACTTTGTAGTTTTGTCAGCAAAAATAAACAATCTAACAACGTCAATAGAGAAACAAATTGAATTGTAGTGGTACTAGATGTTTTTCAAAAAAATGGGAGGCTAAAAAAAAAAAAAAAAAAAAAAGGGATGCAACACGAGGACTTCCCGGGAGGTCACCCATCCTAGTACTACTCTCGCCCAAGCACGCTTAACTGCGGAGTTCTGATGGGATCCAGTGCATTAGTGCTGGTATGATCGCATCCGTTAGTACATTGCATGCATTCGCATATATCCTTTACCGCGGATTCAAGAGATCATTTTTAATGGGTCCCACTTGATACGTGCACCGCTTCAACCAGCTTCAACGTACTCTTTTATTCGCAAAAGATGCAAAAATCATGTCCGAACACTTTTTCGATACTTTAATCGCTTCCAAAACACAAAAACCTCCCGAAAACACCCTAAACGTCAAAATTTGGGGTCGGAAATGGGGCACAATGGAACGAAGCCATATTGCCACAGTATAACTTTCCGAGAGCTTTCCGAAAAGGTATTATCGGCCGAATATGTCCTCACGGTCTGAAAGTTACGGTGTTCCGTACGCATTAGCATCTTTGGAATCAAAAATAATAAAGGAATAAACTACAACATAGCATTTCCGGGGACGCATCCATCTTCATAAGATTACTTTGTAGTTTTGTCAGCAAAAATAAACAATCTAACAACGTCAATAGAGAAAAAATTGAATTGTAGTGGTACTAGATGTTTTTCAAAAAAATGGGAGGCTAAAAGAAAAATAAAAATAAAAAAGGGATGCAACAAGAGGACTTCCCGGGAGGTCACCCATCCTAGTACTACTCTCGCCCAAACACGCTTCACTGCGGAGTTCTGATGGGATCCGGTGCATTAGTGCTGGTATGATCGCATCTGTTAGTACATTGCATGCATTCGCATATATCCTTTACCGCGGATTCAAGAGATCATTTGTAATGGGTCCCACTTGACACGTGCACCGCTTCAACCAGCTTCAACGTACTCTTTTATTCGCAAAAGATGCAAAAATCATGTCCGAACACTTTTTCGATACTTTAATCGCTTCCAAATCACAAAAACCTCCCGAAAACACCCTAAACGTCAAAATTTGGGGTCGGAAATGGGGCAAAATGGAACGAAGACCCATTGCCACACTATAACTTTCCGAGAGCTTTCCGAAAAGGTATTATCGGCCGAATAGGTCCTCACGGTCTGAAAGTTACGGTGTTCCGTACGCATTAGCATCTTTGGAATCAAAAATAATAAAGGAATAAACTACAACATAGCATTTCCGGGGATGCATCCATCTTCATAAGATTACTTTGTAGTTTTGTCAGCAAAAATAAACAATCTAACAACGTCAATAGAGAAACAAATTGAATTGTAGTGGTACTAGATGTTTTTTAAAAAAATGGGAGGCTAAAAGAAAAATAAAAATAAAAAAGGGATGCAACACGAGGACTTCCCGGGAGGTCACCCATCCTAGTACTACTCTCGCCCAAGCACGCTTAACTGCGGAGTTCTGATGGGATCCGGTGCATTAGTGCTGGTATGATCGCATCCGATAGTACATTGCATGCATTCGCATATATCCTTTACCGCGGATTCAAGAGATCATTTGTAATGGGTCCCACTTGACACGTGCACCGCTTCAACCAGCTTCAACGTACTCTTTTATTCGCAAAAGATGCAAAAATCATGTCCGAACACTTTTTCGATACTTTAATCGCTTCCAAATCACAAAAACCTCCCGAAAACATCCTAAACGTCAAAATTTGGTGTCGAAAATGGGGCACAATGGAACGAAGACCCATTGCCACACTATAACTTTCCGAGAGCTTTCCGAAAAGGTATTATCGGCCGAATAGGTCCTCACGGTCTGAAAGTTACGGTGTTCCGTACGCATTAGCATCTTTGGAATCAAAAATAATAAAGGAATAAACTACAACATAGCATTTCCGGGGACGCATCCATCTTCATAAGATTACTTTGTAGTTTTGTCAGCAAAAATAAACAATCTAACAACGTCAATAGAGAAACAAATTGAATTGTAGTGGTACTAGATGTTTTTCAAAAAAATGGGAGGCTAAAAGAAAAATAAAAATAAAAAAGGGATGCAACACGAGGACTTCCCGGGAGGTCACCCATCCTAGTACTACTCTCGCCCAAACACGCTTAACTGCGGAGTTCTGATGGGATCCGGTGCATTAGTGCTGGTATGATCGCATCTGTTAGTACATTGCATGCATTCGCATATATCCTTTACCGCGGATTCAAGAGATCATTTGTAATGGGTCCCACTTGACACGTGCACCGCTTCAACCAGCTTCAACGTACTCTTTTATTCGCAAAAGATGCAAAAATCATGTCCGAACACTTTTTCGATACTTTAATCGCTTCCAAATCACAAAAACCTCCCGAGAACACCCTAAACGTCAAAATTTGGGGTCGGAAATGGGGCACAATGGAACGAAGACCTATTGCCACACTATAACTTTCCGAGAGCTTTCCGAAAAGGTATTATCGGCCGAATAGGTCCTCACGGTCTGAAAGTTACGGTGTTCCGTACGCATTAGCATCTTTGGAATCAAAAATAATAAAGGAATAAACTACAACATAGCATTTCCGGGGATGCATCCATCTTCATAAGATTACTTTGTAGTTTTGTCAGCAAAAATAAACAATCTAACAACGTCAATAGAGAAACAAATTGAATTGTAGTGGTACTAGATGTTTTTTAAAAAAATGGGAGGCTAAAAGAATAATAAAAATAAAAAAGGGATGCAACACGAGGACTTCCCGGGAGGTCACCCATCCTAGTACTACTCTCGCCCAAGCACGCTTAACTGCGGAGTTCTGATGGGATCTGGTGCATTAGTGCTGGTATGATCGCATCCGATAGTACATTGCATGCATTCGCATATATCCTTTACCGCGGATTCAAGAGATCATTTGTAATGGGTCCCACTTGACACGTGCACCGCTTCAACCAGCTTCAACGTACTCTTTTATTCGCAAAAGATGCAAAAATCATGTCCGAACACTTTTTCGATACTTTAATCGCTTCCAAATCACAAAAACCTCCCGAAAACACCCTAAACGTCAAAATTTGGGGTCGGAAATGGGGCACAATGGAACGAAGATCCATTGCCACACTATAACTTTCCGAGAGCTTTCCGAAAAGGTATTATCGGCCGAATAGGTCCTCACGGTCTGAAAGTTACGGTGTTCCGTACGCATTAGCATCTTTGGAATCAAAAATAATAAAGGAATAAACTACAACATAGCATTTCCGGGGACGCATCCATCTTCATAAGATTACTTTGTAGTTTTGTCAGCAAAAATAAACAATCTAACAACGTCAATAGAGAAACAAATTGAATTGTAGTGGTACTAGATGTTTTTCAAAAAAATGGGAGGCTAAAAAAAAAAAAAAAAAAAAAGGGATGCAACACGAGGACTTCCCGGGAGGTCACCCATCCTAGTACTACTCTCGCCCAAGCGCGCTTAACTGCGGAGTTCTGATGGGATCCAGTGCATTAGTGCTGGTATGATCGCATCCGTTAGTACATTGCATGCATTCGCATATATCCTTTACCGCGGATTCAAGAGATCATTTTTAATGGGTCCCACTTGATACGTGCACCGCTTCAACCAGCTTCAACGTACTCTTTTATTCGCAAAAGATGCAAAAATCATGTCCGAACACTTTTTCGATACTTTAATCGCTTCCAAAACACAAAAACCTCCCGAAAACACCCTAAACGTCAAAATTTGGGGTCGGAAATGGGGCACAATGGAACGAAGCCATATTGCCACAGTATAACTTTCCGAGAGCTTTCCGAAAAGGTATTATCGGCCGAATAGGTCCTCACGGTCTGAAAGTTACGGTGTTCCGTACGCATTAGCATCTTTGGAATCAAAAATAATAAAGGAATAAACTACAACATAGCATTTCCGGGGACGCATCCATCTTCATAAGATTACTTTGTAGTTTTGTCAGCAAAAATAAACAATCTAACAACGTCAATAGAGAAACAAATTGAATTGTAGTGGTACTAGATGTTTTTCAAAAAAATGGGAGGCTAAAAGAAAAATAAAAATAAAAAAGGGATGCAACAAGAGGACTTCCCGGGAGGTCACCCATCCTAGTACTACTCTCGCCCAAACACGCTTCACTGCGGAGTTCTGATGGGATCCGGTGCATTAGTGCTGGTATGATCGCATCTGTTAGTACATTGCATGCATTCGCATATATCCTTTACCGCGGATTCAAGAGATCATTTGTAATGGGTCCCACTTGACACGTGCACCGCTTCAACCAGCTTCAACGTACTCTTTTATTCGCAAAAGATGCAAAAATCATGTCCGAACACTTTTTCGATACTTTAATCGCTTCCAAATCACAAAAACCTCCCGAAAACACCCTAAACGTCAAAATTTGGGGTCGGAAATGGGGCAAAATGGAACGAAGACCCATTGCCACACTATAACTTTCCGAGAGCTTTCCGAAAAGGTATTATCGGCCGAATAGGTCCTCACGGTCTGAAAGTTACGGTGTTCCGTACGCATTAGCATCTTTGGAATCAAAAATAATAAAGGAATAAACTACAACATAGCATTTCCGGGGATGCATCCATCTTCATAAGATTACTTTGTAGTTTTGTCTGCAAAAATAAACAATCTAACAACGTCAATAGAGAAACAAATTGAATTGTAGTGGTACTAGATGTTTTTTTAAAAAAATGGGAGGCTAAAAGAAAAATAAAAATAAAAAAGGGATGCAACACGAGGACTTCCCGGGAGGTCACCCATCCTAGTACTACTCTCGCCCAAGCACGCTTAACTGCGGAGTTCTGATGGGATCCGGTACATTAGTGCTGGTATGATCGCATCCGATAGTACATTGCATGCATTCGCATATATCCTTTACCGCGGATTCAAGAGATCATTTGTAATGGGTCCCACTTGACACGTGCACCGCTTCAACCAGCTTCAACGTACTCTTTTATTCGCAAAAGATGCAAAAATCATGTCCGAACACTTTTTCGATACTTTAATCGCTTCCAAATCACAAAAACCTCCCGAAAACATCCTAAACGTCAAAATTTGGTGTCGGAAATGGGGCACAATGGAACGAAGACCCATTGCCACACTATAACTTTCCGAGAGCTTTCCGAAAAGGTATTATCGGCCGAATAGGTCCTCACGGTCTGAAAGTTACGGTGTTCCGTACGCATTAGCATCTTTGGAATCAAAAATAATAAAGGAATAAACTACAACATAGCATTTCCGGGGACGCATCCATCTTCATAAGATTACTTTGTAGTTTTGTCAGCAAAAATAAACAATCTAACAACGTCAATAGAGAAACAAATTGAATTGTAGTGGTACTAGATGTTTTTCAAAAAAATGGGAGGCTAAAAGAAAAATAAAAATAAAAAAGGGATGCAACACGAGGACTTCCCGGGAGGTCACCCATCCTAGTACTACTCTCGCCCAAACACGCTTAACTGCGGAGTTCTGATGGGATCCGGTGCATTAGTGCTGGTATGATCGCATCTGTTAGTACATTGCATGCATTCGCATATATCCTTTACCGCGGATTCAAGAGATCATTTGTAATGGGTCCCACTTGACACGTGCACCGCTTCAACCAGCTTCAACGTACTCTTTTATTCGCAAAAGATGCAAAAATCATGTCCGAACACTTTTTCGATACTTTAATCGCTTCCAAATCACAAAAACCTCCCGAAAACACCCTAAACGTCAAAATTTGGGGTCGGAAATGGGGCACAATGGAACGAAGACCCATTGCCACACTATAACTTTCCGAGAGCTTTCCGAAAAGGTATTATCGGCCGAATAGGTCCTCACGGTCTGAAAGTTACGGTGTTCCGTACGCATTAGCATCTTTGGAATCAAAAATAATAAAGGAATAAACTACAACATAGCATTTCCGGGGATGCATCCATCTTCATAAGATTACTTTGTAGTTTTGTCAGCAAAAATAAACAATCTAACAACGTCAATAGAGAAACAAATTGAATTGTAGTGGTACTAGATGTTTTTTAAAAAAATGGGAGGCTAAAAGAAAAATAAAAATAAAAAAGGGATGCAACACGAGGACTTCCCGGGAGGTCACCCATCCTAGTACTACTCTCGCCCAAGCACGCTTAACTGCGGAGTTCTGATGGGATCCGGTGCATTAGTGCTGGTATGATCGCATCCGATAGTACATTGCATGCATTCGCATATATCCTTTACCGCGGATTCAAGAGATCATTTGTAATGGGTCCCACTTGACACGTGCACCGCTTCAACCAGCTTCAACGTACTCTTTTATTCGCAAAAGATGCAAAAATCATGTCCGAACACTTTTTCGATACTTTAATCGCTTCCAAATCACAAAAACCTCCCGAAAACATCCTAAACGTCAAAATTTGGTGTCGGAAATGGGGCACAATGGAACGAAGACCCATTGCCACACTATAACTTTCCGAGAGCTTTCCGAAAAGGTATTATCGGCCGAATAGGTCCTCACGGTCTGAAAGTTACGGTGTTCCGTACGCATTAGCATCTTTGGAATCAAAAATAATAAAGGAATAAACTACAACATAGCATTTCCGGGGACGCATCCATCTTCATAAGATTACTTTGTAGTTTTGTCAGCAAAAATAAACAATCTAACAACGTCAATAGAGAAACAAATTGAATTGTAGTGGTACTAGATGTTTTTCAAAAAAATGGGAGGCTAAAAGAAAAATAAAAATAAAAAAGGGATGCAACACGAGGACTTCCCGGGAGGTCACCCATCCTAGTACTACTCTCGCCCAAACACGCTTAACTGCGGAGTTCTGATGGGATCCGGTGCATTAGTGCTGGTATGATCGCATCTGTTAGTACATTGCATGCATTCGCATATATCCTTTACCGCGGATTCAAGAGATCATTTGTAATGGGTCCCACTTGACACGTGCACCGCTTCAACCAGCTTCAACGTACTCTTTTATTCGCAAAAGATGCAAAAATCATGTCCGAACACTTTTTCGATACTTTAATCGCTTCCAAATCACAAAAACCTCCCGAAAACACCCTAAACGTCAAAATTTGGGGTCGGAAATGGGGCACAATGGAACGAAGACCCATTGCCACACTATAACTTTCCGAGAGCTTTCCGAAAAGGTATTATCGGCCGAATAGGTCCTCACGGTCTGAAAGTTACGGTGTTCCGTACGCATTAGCATCTTTGGAATCAAAAATAATAAAGGAATAAACTACAACATAGCATTTCCGGGGATGCATCCATCTTCATAAGATTACTTTGTAGTTTTGTCAGCAAAAATAAACAATCTAACAACGTCAATAGAGAAACAAATTGAATTGTAGTGGTACTAGATGTTTTTTAAAAAAATGGGAGGCTAAAAGAATAATAAAAATAAAAAAGGGATGCAACACGAGGACTTCCCGGGAGGTCACCCATCCTAGTACTACTCTCGCCCAAGCACGCTTAACTGCGGAGTTCTGATGGGATCTGGTGCATTAGTACTGGTATGATCGCATCCGATAGTACATTGCATGCATTCGCATATATCCTTTACCGCGGATTCAAGAGATCATTTGTAATGGGTCCCACTTGACACGTGCACCGCTTCAACCAGCTTCAACGTACTCTTTTATTCGCAAAAGATGCAAAAATCATGTCCGAACACTTTTTCGATACTTTAATCGCTTCCAAATCACAAAAACCTCCCGAAAACACCCTAAACGTCAAAATTTGGGGTCGGAAATGGGGCACAATGGAACAAATAACCATTGCCACACTATAACTTTCCGAGAGCTTTCCGAAAAGGTATTATCGGCCGAATAGGTCCTCACGGTCTGAAAGTTACGGTGTTCCGTACGCATTAGCATCTTTGGAATCAAAAATAATAAAGGAATAAACTACAACATAGCATTTCCGGGGACGCATCCATCTTCATACGATTACTTTGTAGTTTTGTCAGCAAAAATAAACAATCTAACAACGTCAATAGAGAAACAAATTGAATTGTAGTGGTACTAGATGTTTTTCAAAAAAATGGGAGGCTAAAAGAAAAATAAAAATAAAAAAGGGATGCAACACGAGGACTTCCCGGGAGGTCACCCATCCTAGTACTACTCTCGCCCAAGCACGCTTAACTGCGGAGTTCTGATGGGATCCTGTGCATTAGTGCTGGTATGATCGCATCCGTTAGTACATTGCATGCATTCGCATATATCCTTTACCGCGGATTCAAGAGATCATTTGTAATGGGTCCCACTTGACACGTGCACCGCTTCAACCAGCTTCAACGTACTCTTTTATTCGCAAAAGATGCAAAAATCATGTCCGAACACTTTTTCGATACTTTAATCGCTTCCAAATCACAAAAACCTCCCGAAAACACCCTAAACGTCAAAATTTGGGGTCGGAAATGGGGCACAATGGAACGAAGACCCATTGCCACACTATAACTTTCCGAGAGCTTTCCGAAAAGGTATTATCGGCCGAATAGGTCCTCACGGTCTGAAAGTTACGGTGTTCCGTACGCATTAGCATCTTTGGAATCAAAAATAATAAAGGAATAAACTACAACATAGCATTTCCGGGGATGCATCCATCTTCATAAGATTACTTTGTAGTTTTGTCAGCAAAAATAAACAATCTAACAACGTCAATAGAGAAACAAATTGAATTGTAGTGGTACTAGATGTTTTTTAAAAAAATGGGAGGCTAAAAGAATAATAAAAATAAAAAAGGGATGCAACACGAGGACTTCCCGGGAGGTCACCCATCCTAGTACTACTCTCGCCCAAGCACGCTTAACTGCGGAGTTCTGATGGGATCTGGTGCATTAGTACTGGTATGATCGCATCCGATAGTACATTGCATGCATTCGCATATATCCTTTACCGCGGATTCAAGAGATCATTTGTAATGGGTCCCACTTGACACGTGCACCGCTTCAACCAGCTTCAACGTACTCTTTTATTCGCAAAAGATGCAAAAATCATGTCCGAACACTTTTTCGATACTTTAATCGCTTCCAAATCACAAAAACCTCCCGAAAACACCCTAAACGTCAAAATTTGGGGTCGGAAATGGGGCACAATGGAACAAATAACCATTGCCACACTATAACTTTCCGAGAGCTTTCCGAAAAGGTATTATCGGCCGAATAGGTCCTCACGGTCTGAAAGTTACGGTGTTCCGTACGCATTAGCATCTTTGGAATCAAAAATAATAAAGGAATAAACTACAACATAGCATTTCCGGGGATGCATCCATCTTCATAAGATTACTTTGTAGTTTTGTCAGCAAAAATAAACAATCTAACAACGTCAATAGAGAAACAAATTGAATTGTAGTGGTACTAGATGTTTTTTAAAAAAATGGGAGGCTAAAAGAAAAATAAAAATAAAAAAAGGATGCAACACGAGGACTTCCCAGGAGGTCACCCATCCTAGTACTACTCTCGCCCAAGCACGCTTAACTGCGGAGTTCTGATGGGATCCGGTGCATTAGTGCTGGTATGATCGCATCCGATAGTACATTGCATGCATTCGCATATATCCTTTACCGCGGATTCAAGAGATCATTTGTAATGGGTCCCACTTGACACGTGCACCGCTTCAACCAGCTTCAACGTACTCTTTTATTCGCAAAAGATGCAAAAATCATGTCCGAACACTTTTTCGATACTTTAATCGCTTCCAAATCACAAAAACCTCCCGAAAACATCCTAAACGTCAAAATTTGGGGTCGGAAATGGGGCACAATGGAACGAAGACCAATTGCCACACTATAACTTTCCGAGAGCTTTCCGAAAAGGTATTATCGGCCGAATAGGTCCTCACGGTCTGAAAGTTACGGTGTTCCGTACGCATTAGCATCTTTGGAATCAAAAATAATAAAGGAATAAACTACAACATAGCATTTCCGGGGACGCATCCATCTTCATAAGATTACTTTGTAGTTTTGTCAGCAAAAATAAACAATCTAACAACGTCAATAGAGAAACAAATTGAATTGTAGTGGTACTAGATGTTTTTCAAAAAAATGGGAGGCTAAAAGAAAAATAAAAATAAAAAAGGGATGCAACACGAGGACTTCCCGGGAGGTCACCCATCCTAGTACTACTCTCGCCCAAACACCCTTAACTGCGGAGTTCTGATGGGATCCGGTGCATTAGTGCTGGTATGATCGCATCCGTTAGTACATTGCATGCATTCGCATATATCCTTTACCGCGGATTCAAGAGATCATTTATAATGGGTCCCACTTGACACGTGCACCGCTTCAACCAGCTTCAACGTACTCTTTTATTCGCAAAAGATGCAAAAATCATGTCCGAACACTTTTTCGATACTTTAATCGCTTCCAAATCACAAAAACCTCCCGAAAACACCCTAAACGTCAAAATTTGGGGTCGGAAATGGGGCACAATGGAACGAAGACCCATTGCCACACTATAACTTTCCGAGAGCTTTCCGAAAAGGTATTATCGGCCGAATAGGTCCTCACGGTCTGAAAGTTACGGTGTTCCGTACGCATTAGCATCTTTGGAATCAAAAATAATAAAGGAATAAACTACAACATAGCATTTCCGGGGACGCATCCATCTTCATAAGATTACTTTGTAGTTTTGTCAGCAAAAATAAACAATCTAACAACGTCAATAGAGAAACAAATTGAATTGTAGTGGTACTAGATGTTTTTCAAAAAAATGGGAGGCTAAAAAAAAAAAAAAAAAAAAGGGATGCAACACGAGGACTTCCCGGGAGGTCACCCATCCTAGTACTACCCTCGCCCAAGCACGCTTAACTGCGGAGTTCTGATGGGATCCAGTGCATTAGTGCTGGTATGATCGCATCCGTTAGTACATTGCATGCATTCGCATATATCCTTTACCGCGGATTCAAGAGATCATTTTTAATGGGTCCCACTTGATACGTGCACCGCTTCAACCAGCTTCAACGTACTCTTTTATTCGCAAAAGATGCAAAAATCATGTCCGAACACTTTTTCGATACTTTAATCGCTTCCAAAACACAAAAACCTCCCGAAAACACCCTAAACGTCAAAATTTGGGGTCGGAAATGGGGCACAATGGAACGAAGCCATATTGCCACAGTATAACTTTCCGAGAGCTTTCCGAAAAGGTATTATCGGCCGAATAGGTCCTCACGGTCTGAAAGTTACGGTGTTCCGTACGCATTAGCATCTTTGGAATCAAAAATAATAAAGGAATAAACTACAACATAGCATTTCCGGGGACGCATCCATCTTCATAAGATTACTTTGTAGTTTTGTCAGCAAAAATAAACAATCTAACAACGTCAATAGAGAAACAAATTGAATTGTAGTGGTACTAGATGTTTTTCAAAAAAATGGGAGGCTAAAAGAAAAATAAAAATAAAAAAGGGATGCAACAAGAGGACTTCCCGGGAGGTCACCCATCCTAGTACTACTCTCGCCCAAACACGCTTAACTGCGGAGTTCTGATGGGATCCGGTGCATTAGTGCTGGTATGATCGCATCTGTTAGTACATTGCATGCATTCGGATATATCTTTTACCGCGGATTCAAGAGATCATTTGTAATGGGTCCCACTTGACACGTGCACCGCTTCAACCAGCTTCAACGTACTCTTTTATTCGCAAAAGATGCAAAAATCATGTCCGAACACTTTTTCGATACTTTAATCGCTTCCAAATCACAAAAACCTCCCGAAAACACCCTAAACGTCAAAATTTGGGGTCGGAAATGGGGCACAATGGAACGAAGACCCATTGCCACACTATAACTTTCCGAGAGCTTTCCGAAAAGGTATTATCGGCCGAATAGGTCCTCACGGTCTGAAAGTTACGGTGTTCCGTACGCATTAGCATCTTTGGAATCAAAAATAATAAAGGAATAAACTACAACATAGCATTTCCGGGGATGCATCCATCTTCATAAGATTACTTTGTAGTTTTGTCAGCAAAAATAAACAATCTAACAACGTCAATAGAGAAACAAATTGAATTGTAGTGGTACTAGATGTTTTTTAAAAAAATGGGAGGCTAAAAGAAAAATAAAAATAAAAAAGGGATGCAACACGAGGACTTCCCGGGAGGTCACCCATCCTAGTACTACTCTCGCCCAAGCACGCTTAACTGCGGAGTTCTGATGGGATCCGGTGCATTAGTGCTGGTATGATCGCATCCGATAGTACATTGCATGCATTCGCATATATCCTTTACCGCGGATTCAAGAGATCATTTGTAATGGGTCCCACTTGACACGTGCACCGCTTCAACCAGCTTCAACGTACTCTTTTATTCGCAAAAGATGCAAAAATCATGTCCGAACACTTTTTCGATACTTTAATCGCTTCCAAATCACAAAAACCTCCCGAAAACATCCTAAACGTCAAAATTTGGTGTCGGAAATGGGGCACAATGGAACGAAGACCCATTGCCTCACTATAACTTTCCGAGAGCTTTCCGAAAAGGTATTATCGGCCGAATAGGTCCTCACGGTCTGAAAGTTACGGTGTTCCGTACGCATTAGCATCTTTGGAATCAAAAATAATAAAGGAATAAACTACAACATAGCATTTCCGGGGACGCATCCATCTTCATAAGATTACTTTGTAGTTTTGTCAGCAAAAATAAACAATCTAACAACGTCAATAGAGAAACAAATTGAATTGTAGTGGTACTAGATGTTTTTCAAAAAAATGGGAGGCTAAAAGAAAAATAAAAATAAAAAAGGGATGCAACACGAGGACTTCCCGGGAGGTCACCCATCCTAGTACTACTCTCGCCCAAACACGCTTAACTGCGGAGTTCTGATGGGATCCGGTGCATTAGTGCTGGTATGATCGCATCCGTTAGTACATTGCATGCATTCGCATATATCCTTTACCGCGGATTCAAGAGATCATTTGTAATGGGTCCCACTTGACACGTGCACCGCTTCAACCAGCTTCAACGTACTCTTTTATTCGCAAAAGATGCAAAAATCATGTCCGAACACTTTTTCGATACTTTAATCGCTTCCAAATCACAAAAACCTCCCGAAAACACCCTAAACGTCAAAATTTGGGGTCGGAAATGGGGCACAATGGAACGAAGACCCATTGCCACACTATAACTTTCCGAGAGCTTTCCGAAAAGGTATTATCGGCCGAATAGGTCCTCACGGTCTGAAAGTTACGGTGTTCCGTACGCATTAGCATCTTTGGAATCAAAAATAATAAAGGAATAAACTACAACATAGCATTTCCGGGGACGCATCCATCTTCATAAGATTACTTTGTAGTTTTGTCAGCAAAAATAAACAATCTAACAACGTCAATAGAGAAACAAATTGAATTGTAGTGGTACTAGATGTTTTTCAAAAAAATGGGAGGCTAAAAAAAAAAAAAAATAAAAAAGGGATGCAACACGAGGACTTCCCGGGAGGTCACCCATCCTAGTACTACTCTCGCCCAAACACGCTTAACTGCGGAGTTCTGATGGGATCCGGTGCATTAGTGCTGGTATGATCGCATCTGTTAGTACATTGCATGCATTCGCATATATCCTTTACCGTGGATTCAAGAGATCATTTGTAATGGGTCCCACTTGACACGTGCACCGCTTCAACCAGCTTCAACGTACTCTTTTATTCGCAAAAGATGCAAAAATCATGTCCGAACACTTTTTCGATACTTTAATCGCTTCCAAATCACAAAAACCTCCCGAAAACACCCTAAACGTCAAAATTTGGGGTCGGAAATGGGGCACAATGGAACGAAGACCCATTGCCACACTATAACTTTCCGAGAGCTTTCCGAAAAGGTATTATCGGCCGAATAGGTCCTCACGGTCTGAAAGTTACGGTGTTCCGTACGCATTAGCATCTTTGGAATCAAAAATAATAAAGGAATAAACTACAACATAGCATTTCCGGGGATGCATCCATCTTCATAAGATTACTTTGTAGTTTTGTCAGCAAAAATAAACAATCTAACAACGTCAATAGAGAAACAAATTGAATTGTAGTGGTACTAGATGTTTTTTAAAAAAATGGGAGGCTAAAAGAAAAATAAAAATAAAAAAGGGATGCAACACGAGGACTTCCCGGGAGGTCACCCATCCTAGTACTACTCTCGCCTAAGCACGCTTAACTGCGGAGTTCTGATGGGATCCGGTGCATTAGTGCTGGTATGATCGCATCCGATAGTACATTGCATGCATTCGCATATATCCTTTACCGCGGATTCAAGAGATCATTTGTAATGGGTCCCACTTGACACGTGCACCGCTTCAACCAGCTTCAACGTACTCTTTTATTCGCAAAAGATGCAAAAATCATGTCCGAACACTTTTTCGATACTTTAATCGCTTCCAAATCACAAAAACCTCCCGAAAACATCCTAAACGTCAAAATTTGGTGTCGGAAATGGGGCACAATGGAACGAAGACCCATTGCCACACTATAACTTTCCGAGAGCTTTCCGAAAAGGTATTATCGGCCGAATAGGTCCTCACGGTCTGAAAGTTACGGTGTTCCGTACGCATTAGCATCTTTGGAATCAAAAATAATAAAGGAATAAACTACAACATAGCATTTCCGGGGACGCATCCATCTTCATAAGATTACTTTGTAGTTTTGTCAGCAAAAATAAACAATCTAACAACGTCAATAGAGAAACAAATTGAATTGTAGTGGTACTAGATGTTTTTCAAAAAAATGGGAGGCTAAAAGAAAAATAAAAATAAAAAAGGGATGCAACACGAGGACTTCCCGGGAGGTCACCCATCCTAATACTACTCTCGCCCAAACACGCTTAACTGCGGAGTTCTGATGGGATCCGGTGCATTAGTGCTGGTATGATCGCATCCGTTAGTACATTGCATGCATTCGCATATATCCTTTACCGCGGATTCAAGAGATCATTTGTAATGGGTCCCACTTGACACGTGCACCGCTTCAACCAGCTTCAACGTACTCTTTTATTCGCAAAAGATGCAAAAATCATGTCCGAACACTTTTTCGATACTTTAATCGCTTCCAAATCACAAAAACCTCCCGAAAACACCCTAAACGTCAAAATTTGGGGTCGGAAATGGGGCACAATGGAACGAAGACCCATTTCCACGCTATAACTTTCCGAAAGCTTTCCGAAAAGGTATTATCGGCCGAATAGGTTCTCACGGTCTGAAAGTTACGGTGTTCCGTACGCATTAGCATCTTTGGAATCAAAAATAATAAAGGAATAAACTACAACATAGCATTTCCGGGGATGCATCCATCTTCATAAGATTACTTTGTAGTTTTGTCAGCAAAAATAAATAATCTAACAACGTCAATAGAGAAACAAATTGAATTGTAGTGGTACTAGATGTTTTTTAAAAAAATGGGAGGCTAAAAGAAAAATAAAAATAAAAATGGGATGCAACACGAGGACTTCCCGGGAGGTCACCCATCCTAGTACTACTCTCGCCCAAGCACGCTTAACTGCGGAGTTCTGATGGGATCCGGTGCATTAGTGCTGGTATGATCGCATCCGATAGTACATTGCATGCATTCGCATATATCCTTTACCGCGGATTCAAGAGATCATTTGTAATGGGTCCCACTTGACACGTGCACCGCTTCAACCAGCTTCAACGTACTCTTTTATTCGCAAAAGATGCAAAAATCATGTCCGAACACTTTTTCGATACTTTAATCGCTTCCAAATCACAAAAACCTCCCGAAAACATCCTAAACGTCAAAATTTGGGGTCGGAAATGGGGCACAATGGAACGAAGACCAATTGCCACACTATAACTTTCCGAGAGCTTTCCGAAAAGGTATTATCGGCCGAATAGGTCCTCACGGTCTGAAAGTTACGGTGTTCCGTACGCATTAGCATCTTTGGAATCAAAAATAATAAAGGAATAAACTACAACATAGCATTTCCGGGGACGCATCCATCTTCATAAGATTACTTTGTAGTTTTGTCAGCAAAAATAAACAATCTAACAACGTCAATAGAGAAACAAATTGAATTGTAGTGGTACTAGATGTTTTTCAAAAAAATGGGAGGCTAAAAGAAAAATAAAAATAAAAAAGGGATGCAACACGAGGACTTCCCGGGAGGTCACCCATCCTAGTACTACTCTCGCCCAAACACGCTTAACTGCGGAGTTCTGATGGGATCCGGTGCATTAGTGCTGGTATGATCGCATCCGTTAGTACATTGCATGCATTCGCATATATCCTTTACCGTGGATTCAAGAGATCATTTGTAAT
This sequence comes from Capsella bursa-pastoris, assembly GCA_036452645.1. NCBI lineage: Eukaryota > Viridiplantae > Streptophyta > Magnoliopsida > Brassicales > Brassicaceae > Capsella > Capsella bursa-pastoris. Next base: position 12,207,121 of record CP144195.1, on the reverse strand, counting down.
GGGTCCCACTTGACACGTGCACCGCTTCAACCAGCTTCAACGTACTCTTTTATTCGCAAAAGATGCAAAAATCATGTCCGAACACTTTTTCGATACTTTAATCGCTTCCAAATCACAAAAACCTCCCGAAAACACCCTAAACGTCAAAATTTGGGGTCGGAAATGGGGCACAATGGAACGAAGACCCATTGCCACACTATAACTTTCCGAGAGCTTTCCGAAAAGGTATTATCGGCCGAATAGGTCCTCACGGTCTGAAAGTTACGGTGTTCCGTACGCATTAGCATCTTTGGAATCAAAAATAATAAAGGAATAAACTACAACATAGCATTTCCGGGGACGCATCCATCTTCATAAGATTACTTTGTAGTTTTGTCAGCAAAAATAAACAATCTAACAACGTCAATAGAGAAACAAATTGAATTGTAGTGGTACTAGATGTTTTTTAAAAAAATGGGAGGCTAAAAGAAAAATAAAAATAAAAAAGGGATGCAACACGAGGACTTCCCGGGAGGTCACCCATCCTAGTACTACTCTCGCCCAAGCACGCTTAACTGCGGAGTTCTGATGAGATCCGGTGCATTAATGCTGGTATGATCGCATCCGATAGTACATTGCATGCATTCGCATATATCCTTTACCGCGGATTCAAGAGATCATTTGTAATGGGTCCCACTTGACACGTGCACCGCTTCAACCAGCTTCAACGTACTCTTTTATTCGCAAAAGATGCAAAAATCATGTCCGAACACTTTTTCGATACTTTAATCGCTTCCAAATCACAAAAACCTCCCGAAAACATCCTAAACGTCAAAATTTGGGGTCGGAAATGGGGCACAATGGAACGAAGACCCATTGCCACACTATAACTTTCCGAGAGCTTTCCAAGGTATTATCGGCCGAATAGGTCCTCACGGTCTGAAAGTTACGGTGTTCCGTACGCATTAGCATCTTTGGAATCAAAAATAATAAAGGAATAAACTACAACATAGCATTTCCGGGGACGCATCCATCTTCATAAGATTACTTTGTAGTTTTGTCAGCAAAAATAAACAATCTAACAACGTCAATAGAGAAACAAATTGAATTGTAGTGGTACTAGATGTTTTTCAAAAAAATGGGAGGCTAAAAGAAAAATAAAAATAAAAAAGGGATGCAACACGAGGACTTCCCGGGAGGTCACCCATCCTAGTACTACTCTCGCCCAAACACGCTTAACTGCGGAGTTCTGATGGGATCCGGTGCATTAGTGCTGGGATGATCGCATCCGTTAGTACATTGCATGCATTCGCATATATCCTTTACCGCGGATTCAAGAGATCATTTGTAATGGGTCCCACTTGACACGTGCACCGCTTCAACCAGCTTCAACGTACTCTTTTATTCGCAAAAGATGCAAAAATCATGTCCGAACACTTTTTCGATACTTTAATCGCTTCCAAATCACAAAAACCTCCCGAAAACACCCTAAACGTCAAAATTTGGGGTCGGAAATGGGGCACAATGGAACAAAGAACCATTGCCACACTATAACTTTCCGAGAGCTTTCCGAAAAGGTATTATCGGCCGAATAGGTCCTCACGGTCTGAAAGTTACGGTGTTCCGTACGCATTAGCATCTTTGGAATCAAAAATAATAAAGGAATAAACTACAACATAGCATTTCCGGGGATGCATCCATCTTCATAAGATTACTTTGTAGTTTTGTCAGCAAAAATAAACAATCTAACAACGTCAATAGAGAAACAAATTGAATTGTAGTGGTACTAGATGTTTTTTAAAAAAATGGGAGGCTAAAAGAAAAATAAAAATAAAAAAGGGATGCAACACGAGGACTTCCCGGGAGGTCACCCATCCTAGTACTACTCTCGCCCAAGCACGCTTAACTGCGGAGTTCTGATGGGATCCGGTGCATTAGTGCTGGTATGATCGCATCCGATAGTACATTGCATGCATTCGCATATATCCTTTACCGTGGATTCAAGAGATCATTTGTAATGGGTCCCACTTGACACGTGCACCGCTTCAACCAGCTTCAACGTACTCTTTTATTCGCAAAAGATGCAAAAATCATGTCCGAACACTTTTTCGATACTTTAATCGCTTCCAAATCACAAAAACCTCCCGAAAACATCCTAAACGTCAAAATTTGGGGTCGGAAATGGGGCACAATGGAACGAAGACCAATTGCCACACTATAACTTTCCGAGAGCTTTCCAAGGTATTATCGGCCGAATAGGTCCTCACGGTCTGAAAGTTACGGTGTTCCGTACGCATTAGCATCTTTGGAATCAAAAATAATAAAGGAATAAACTACAACATAGCATTTCCGGGGACGCATCCATCTTCATAAGATTACTTTGTAGTTTTGTCAGCAAAAATAAACAATCTAACAACGTCAATAGAGAAACAAATTGAATTGTAGTGGTACTAGATGTTTTTCAAAAAAATGGGAGGCTAAAAGAAAAATAAAAATAAAAAAGGGATGCAACACGAGGACTTCCCGGGAGGTCACCCATCCTAGTACTACTCTCGCCCAAACACGCTTAACTGCGGAGTTCTGATGGGATCCGGTGCATTAGTGCTGGTATGATCGCATCCGTTAGTACATTGCATGCATTCGCATATATCCTTTACCGCGGATTCAAGAGATCATTTGTAATGGGTCCCACTTGACACGTGCACCGCTTCAACCAGCTTCAACGTACTCTTTTATTCGCAAAAGATGCAAAAATCATGTCCGAACACTTTTTCGATACTTTAATCGCTTCCAAATCACAAAAACCTCCCGAAAACACCCTAAACGTCAAAATTTGGGGTCGGAAATGGGGCACAATGGAACGAAGACCCATTGCCACACTATAACTTTCCGAGAGCTTTCCGAAAAGGTATTATCGGCCGAATAGGTCCTCACGGTCTGAAAGTTACGGTGTTCCGTACGCATTAGCATCTTTGGAATCAAAAATAATAAAGGAATAAACTACAACATAGCATTTCCGGGGACGCATCCATCTTCATAAGATTACTTTGTAGTTTTGTCAGCCAAAATAAACAATCTAACAACGTCAATAGAGAAACAAATTGAATTGTAGTGGTACTAGATGTTTTTTAAAAAAATGGGAGGCTAAAAGAAAAATAAAAATAAAAAAGGGATGCAACACGAGGACTTCCCGGGAGGTCACCCATCCTAGTACTACTCTCGCCCAAGCACGCTTAACTGCGGAGTTCTGATGAGATCCGGTGCATTAGTGCTGGTATGATCGCATCCGATAGTACATTGCATGCATTCGCATATATCCTTTACCGCGGATTCAAGAGATCATTTGTAATGGGTCCCACTTGACACGTGCACCGCTTCAACCAGCTTCAACGTACTCTTTTATTCGCAAAAGATGCAAAAATCATGTCCGAACACTTTTTCGATACTTTAATCGCTTCCAAATCACAAAAACCTCCCGAAAACATCCTAAACGTCAAAATTTGGGGTCGGAAATGGGGCACAATGGAACGAAGACCAATTGCCACACTATAACTTTCCGAGAGCTTTCCGAAAAGGTATTATCGGCCGAATAGGTCCTCACGGTCTGAAAGTTACGGTGTTCCGTACGCATTAGCATCTTTGGAATCAAAAATAATAAAGGAATAAACTACAACATAGCATTTCCGGGGACGCATCCATCTTCATAAGATTACTTTGTAGTTTTGTCAGCAAAAATAAACAATCTAACAACGTCAATAGAGAAACAAATTGAATTGTAGTGGTACTAGATGTTTTTCAAAAAAATGGGAGGCTAAAAGAAAAATAAAAATAAAAAAGGGATGCAACACGAGGACTTCCCGGGAGGTCACCCATCCTAGTACTACTCTCGCCCAAACACGCTTAACTGCGGAGTTCTGATGGGATCCGGTGCATTAGTGCTGGTATGATCGCATCCGTTAGTACATTGCATGCATTCGCATATATCCTTTACCGCGGATTCAAGAGATCATTTGTAATGGGTCCCACTTGACACGTGCACCGCTTCAACCAGCTTCAACGTACTCTTTTATTCGCAAAAGATGCAAAAATCATGTCCGAACACTTTTTCGATACTTTAATCGCTTCCAAATCACAAAAACCTCCCGAAAACACCCTAAACGTCAAAATTTGGGGTCGGAAATGGGGCACAATGGAACGAAGACCCATTGCCACACTATAACTTTCCGAGAGCTTTCCGAAAAGGTATTATCGGCCGAATAGGTCCTCACGGTCTGAAAGTTACGGTGTTCCGTACGCATTAGCATCTTTGGAATCAAAAATAATAAAGGAATAAACTACAACATAGCATTTCCGGGGACGCATCCATCTTCATAAGATTACTTTGTAGTTTTGTCAGCAAAAATAAACAATCTAACAACGTCAATAGAGAAACAAATTGAATTGTAGTGGTACTAGATGTTTTTTAAAAAAATGGGAGGCTAAAAGAAAAATAAAAATAAAAATGGGATGCAACACGAGGACTTCCCGGGAGGTCACCCATCCTAGTACTACTCTCGCCCAAGCACGCTTGACTGCGGAGTTCTGATGGGATCCGGTGCATTAGTGCTGGTATGATCGCATCCGTTAGTACATTGCATGCATTCGCATATATCCTTTACCGTGGATTCAAGAGATCATTTGTAATGGGTCCCACTTGACACGTGCACCGCTTCAACCAGCTTCAACGTACTCTTTTATTCGCAAAAGATGCAAAAATCATGTCCGAACACTTTTTCGATACTTTAATCGCTTCCAAATCACAAAAACCTCCCGAAAACACCCTAAACGTCAAAATTTGGGGTCGGAAATGGGGCACAATGGAACGAAGACCCATTGCCACACTATAACTTTCCGAGAGCTTTCCGAAAAGGTATTATCGGCCGAATAGGTCCTCACGGTCTGAAAGTTACGGTGTTCCGTACGCATTAGCATCTTTGGAATCAAAAATAATAAAGGAATAAACTACAACATAGCATTTCCGGGGACGCATCCATCTTCATAAGATTACTTTGTAGTTTTGTCAGCAAAAATAAACAATCTAACAACGTCAATAGAGAAACAAATTGAATTGTAGTGGTACTAGATGTTTTTCAAAAAAATGGGAGGCTAAAAAAAAAAAAAAAAAAAAAAGGGATGCAACACGAGGACTTCCCGGGAGGTCACCCATCCTAGTACTACTCTCGCCCAAGCACGCTTAACTGCGGAGTTCTGATGGGATCCAGTGCATTAGTGCTGGTATGATCGCATCCGTTAGTACATTGCATGCATTCGCATATATCCTTTACCGCGGATTCAAGAGATCATTTTTAATGGGTCCCACTTGATACGTGCACCGCTTCAACCAGCTTCAACGTACTCTTTTATTCGCAAAAGATGCAAAAATCATGTCCGAACACTTTTTCGATACTTTAATCGCTTCCAAAACACAAAAACCTCCCGAAAACACCCTAAACGTCAAAATTTGGGGTCGGAAATGGGGCACAATGGAACGAAGACCCATTGCCACAGTATAACTTTCCGAGAGCTTTCCGAAAAGGTATTATCGGCCGAATAGGTCCTCACGGTCTGAAAGTTACGGTGTTCCGTACGCATTAGCATCTTTGGAATTAAAAATAATAAAGGAATAAACTACAACATAGCATTTCCGGGGATGCATCCATCTTCATAAGATTACTTTGTAGTTTTGTCAGCAAAAATAAACAATCTAACAACGTCAATAGAGAAACAAATTGAATTGTAGTGGTACTAGATGTTTTTTAAAAAAATGGGAGGCTAAAAGAAAAATAAAAATAAAAAAGGGATGCAACACGAGGACTTCCCGGGAGGTCACCCATCCTAGTACTACTCTCGCCCAAGCACGCTTAACTGCGGAGTTCTGATGAGATCCGGTGCATTAATGCTGGTATGATCGCATCCGATAGTACATTGCATGCATTCGCATATATCCTTTACCGCGGATTCAAGAGATCATTTGTAATGGGTCCCACTTGACACGTGCACCGCTTCAACCAGCTTCAACGTACTCTTTTATTCGCAAAAGATGCAAAAATCATGTCCGAACACTTTTTCGATACTTTAATCGCTTCCAAATCACAAAAACCTCCTGAAAACATCCTAAACGTCAAAATTTGGTGTCGGAAATGGGGCACAATGGAACGAAGACCCATTGCCACACTATAACTTTCCGAGAGCTTTCCGAAAAGGTATTATCGGCCGAATAGGTCCTCACGGTCTGAAAGTTACGGTGTTCCGTACGCATTAGCATCTTTGGAATCAAAAATAATAAAGGAATAAACTACAACATAGCATTTCCGGGGACGCATCCATCTTCATAAGATTACTTTGTAGTTTTGTCAGCAAAAATAAACAATCTAACAACGTCAATAGAGAAACAAATTGAATTGTAGTGGTACTAGATGTTTTTCAAAAAAATGGGAGGCTAAAAGAAAAATAAAAATAAAAAAGGGATGCAACACGAGGACTTCCCGGGAGGTCACCCATCCTAGTACTACTCTCGCCCAAACACGCTTAACTGCGGAGTTCTGATGGGATCCGGTGCATTAGTGCTGGTATGATCGCATCCGTTAGTACATTGCATGCATTCGCATATATCCTTTACCGTGGATTCAAGAGATCATTTGTAATGGGTCCCACTTGACACGTGCACCGCTTCAACCAGCTTCAACGTACTCTTTTATTCGCAAAAGATGCAAAAATCATGTCCGAACACTTTTTCGATACTTTAATCGCTTCCAAATCACAAAAACCTCCCGAAAACACCCTAAACGTCAAAATTTGGGGTCGGAAATGGGGCACAATGGAACGAAGACCCATTGCCACACTATAACTTTCCGAGAGCTTTCCGAAAAGGTATTATCGGCCGAATAGGTCCTCACGGTCTGAAAGTTACGGTGTTCCGTACGCATTAGCATCTTTGGAATCAAAAATAATAAAGGAATAAACTACAACATAGCATTTCCGGGGACGCATCCATCTTCATAAGATTACTTTGTAGTTTTGTCAGCAAAAATAAACAATCTAACAACGTCAATAGAGAAACAAATTGAATTGTAGTGGTACTAGATGTTTTTCAAAAAAATGGGAGGCTAAAAGAAAAATAAAAATAAAAAAGGGATGCAACACGAGGACTTCCCGGGAGGTCACCCATCCTAGTACTACTCTCGCCCAAACACGCTTAACTGCGGAGTTCTGATGGGATCCGGTGCATTAGTGCTGGTATGATCGCATCCGTTAGTACATTGCATGCATTCGCATATATCCTTTACCGCGGATTCAAGAGATCATTTGTAATGGGTCCCACTTGACACGTGCACCGCTTCAACCAGCTTCAACGTACTCTTTTATTCGCAAAAGATGCAAAAATCATGTCCGAACACTTTTTCGATACTTTAATCGCTTCCAAATCACAAAAACCTCTCGAAAACATCCTAAACGTCAAAATTTGGGGTCGGAAATGGGGCACAATGGAACGAAGACCAATTGCCACACTATAACTTTCCGAGAGCTTTCCGAAAAGGTATTATCGGCCGAATAGGTCCTCACGGTCTGAAAGTTACGGTGTTCCGTACGCATTAGCATCTTTGGAATCAAAAATAATAAAGGAATAAACTACAACATAGCATTTCCGGGGACGCATCCATCTTCATAAGATTACTTTGTAGTTTTGTCAGCAAAAATAAACAATCTAACAACGTCAATAGAGAAACAAATTGAATTGTAGTGGTACTAGATGTTTTTCAAAAAAATGGGAGGCTAAAAGAAAAATAAAAATAAAAAAGAGATGCAACACGAGGACTTCCCGGGAGGTCACCCATCCTAGTACTACTCTCGCCCAAACACGCTTAACTGCGGAGTTCTGATGGGATCCGGTGCATTAGTGCTGGTATGATCGCATCCGTTAGTACATTGCATGCATTCGCATATATCCTTTACCGCGGATTCAAGAGATCATTTGTAATGGGTCCCACTTGACACGTGCACCGCTTCAACCAGCTTCAACGTACTCTTTTATTCGCAAAAGATGCAAAAATCATGTCCGAACACTTTTTCGATACTTTAATCGCTTCCAAATCACAAAAACCTCCCGAAAACACCCTAAACGTCAAAATTTGGGGTCGGAAATGGGGCACAATGGAACGAAGACCCATTGCCACACTATAACTTTCCGAGAGCTTTCCGAAAAGGTATTATCGGCCGAATAGGTCCTCACGGTCTGAAAGTTACGGTGTTCCGTACGCATTAGCATCTTTGGAATCAAAAATAATAAAGGAATAAACTACAACATAGCATTTCCGGGGACGCATCCATCTTCATAAGATTACTTTGTAGTTTTGTCAGCAAAAATAAACAATCTAACAACGTCAATAGAGAAACAAATTGAATTGTAGTGGTACTAGATGTTTTTTAAAAAAATGGGAGGCTAAAAGAAAAATAAAAATAAAAAAGGGATGCAACACGAGGACTTCCCGGGAGGTCACCCATCCTAGTACTACTCTCGCCCAAGCACGCTTAACTGCGGAGTTCTGATGAGATCCGGTGCATTAGTGCTGGTATGATCGCATCCGATAGTACATTGCATGCATTCGCATATATCCTTTACCGCGGATTCAAGAGATCATTTGTAATGGGTCCCACTTGACACGTGCACCACTTCAACCAGCTTCAACGTACTCTTTTATTCGCAAAAGATGCAAAAATCATGTCCGAACACTTTTTCGATACTTTAATCGCTTCCAAATCACAAAAACCTCCCGAAAACATCCTAAACGTCAAAATTTGGGGTCGGAAATGGGGCACAATGGAACGAAGACCAATTGCCACACTATAACTTTCCGAGAGCTTTCCGAAAAGGTATTATCGGCCGAATAGGTCCTCATGGTCTGAAAGTTACGGTGTTCCGTACGCATTAGCATCTTTGGAATCAAAAATAATAAAGGAATAAACTACAACATAGCATTTCCGGGGACGCATCCATCTTCATAAGATTACTTTGTAGTTTTGTCAGCAAAAATAAACAATCTAACAACGTCAATAGAGAAACAAATTGAATTGTAGTGGTACTAGATGTTTTTCAAAAAAATGGGAGGCTAAAAGAAAAATAAAAATAAAAAAGGGATGCAACACGAGGACTTCCCGGGAGGTCACCCATCCTAGTACTACTCTCGCCCAAACACGCTTAACTGCGGAGTTCTGATGGGATCCGGTGCATTAGTGCTGGTATGATCGCATCCGTTAGTACATTGCATGCATTCGCATATATCCTTTACCGCGGATTCAAGAGATCATTTGTAATGGGTCCCACTTGACACGTGCACCGCTTCAACCAGCTTCAACGTACTCTTTTATTCGCAAAAGATGCAAAAATCATGTCCGAACACTTTTTCGATACTTTAATCGCTTCCAAAACACAAAAACCTCCCGAAAACACCCTAAACGTCAAAATTTGGGGTCGGAAATGGGGCACAATGGAACGAAGACATATTGCCACAGTATAACTTTCCGAGAGCTTTCCGAAAAGGTATTATCGGCCGAATAGGTCCTCACGGTCTGAAAGTTACGGTGTTCCGTACGCATTAGCATCTTTGGAATCAAAAATAATAAAGGAATAAACTACAACATAGCATTTCCGGGGACGCATCCATCTTCATAAGATTACTTTGTAGTTTTGTCAGCAAAAATAAACAATCTAACAACGTCAATAGAGAAACAAATTGAATTGTAGTGGTACTAGATGTTTTTCAAAAAAATGGGAGGCTAAAAGAAAAATAAAAATAAAAAAGGGATGCAACACGAGGACTTCCCGGGAGGTCACCCATCCTTGTACTACTCTCGCCCAAACACGCTTAACTGCGGAGTTCTGATGGGATCCGGTGCATTAGTGCTGGTATGATCGCATCCGTTAGTACATTGCATGCATTCGCATATATCCTTTACCGCGGATTCAAGAGATCATTTGTAATGGGTCCCACTTGACACGTGCACCGCTTCAACCAGCTTCAACGTACTCTTTTATTCGCAAAAGATGCAAAAATCATGTCCGAACACTTTTTCGATACTTTAATCGCTTCCAAATCACAAAAACCTCCCGAAAACACCCTAAACGTCAAAATTTGGGGTCGGAAATGGGGCACAATGGAACGAAGACCCATTGCCACACTATAACTTTCCGAGAGCTTTCCGAAAAGGTATTATCGGCCGAATAGGTCCTCACGGTCTGAAAGTTACGGTGTTCCGTACGCATTAGCATCTTTGGAATCAAAAATAATAAAGGAATAAACTACAACATAGCATTTCCGGGGACGCATCCATCTTCATAAGATTACTTTGTAGTTTTGTCAGCAAAAATAAACAATCTAACAACGTCAATAGAGAAACAAATTGAATTGTAGTGGTACTAGATGTTTTTTAAAAAAATGGGAGGCTAAAAGAAAAATAAAAATAAAAAAGGGATGCAACACGAGGACTTCCCGGGAGGTCACCCATCCTAGTACTACTCTCGCCCAAGCACGCTTAACTGCGGAGTTCTGATGAGATCCGGTGCATTAGTGCTGGTATGATCGCATCCGATAGTACATTGCATGCATTCGCATATATCCTTTACCGCGGATTCAAGAGATCATTTGTAATGGGTCCCACTTGACACGTGCACCGCTTCAACCAGCTTCAACGTACTCTTTTATTCGCAAAAGATGCAAAAATCATGTCCGAACACTTTTTCGATACTTTAATCGCTTCCAAATCACAAAAACCTCCCGAAAACATCCTAAACGTCAAAATTTGGGGTCGGAAATGGGGCACAATGGAACGAAGACCAATTGCCACACTATAACTTTCCGAGAGCTTTCCGAAAAGGTATTATCGGCCGAATAGGTCCTCACGGTCTGAAAGTTACGGTGTTCCGTACGCATTAGCATCTTTGGAATCAAAAATAATAAAGGAATAAACTACAACATAGCATTTCCGGGGACGCATCCATCTTCATAAGATTACTTTGTAGTTTTGTCAGCAAAAATAAACAATCTAACAACGTCAATAGAGAAACAAATTGAATTGTAGTGGTACTAGATGTTTTTCAAAAAAATGGGAGGCTAAAAGAAAAATAAAAATAAAAAAGGGATGCAACAAGAGGACTTCCCGGGAGGTCACCCATCCTAGTACTACTCTCGCCCAAGCACGCTTAACTGCGGAGTTCTGATGGGATCCAGTGCATTAGTGCTGGTATGATCGCATCCGTTAGTACATTGCATGCATTCGCATATATCCTTTACCGCGGATTCAAGAGATCATTTTTAATGGGTCCCACTTGATACGTGCACCGCTTCAACCAGCTTCAACGTACTCTTTTATTCGCAAAAGATGCAAAAATCATGTCCGAACACTTTTTCGATACTTTAATCGCTTCCAAAACACAAAAACCTCCCGAAAACACCCTAAACGTCAAAATTTGGGGTCGGAAATGGGGCACAATGGAACGAAGACCAATTGCCACACTATAACTTTCCGAGAGCTTTCCGAAAAGGTATTATCGGCCGAATAGGTCCTCACGGTCTGAAAGTTACGGTGTTCCGTACGCATTAGCATCTTTGGAATCAAAAATAATAAAGGAATAAACTACAACATAGCATTTCCGGGGACGCATCCATCTTCATAAGATTACTTTGTAGTTTTGTCAGCAAAAATAAACAATCTAACAACGTCAATAGAGAAACAAATTGAATTGTAGTGGTACTAGATGTTTTTCAAAAAAATGGGAGGCTAAAAGAAAAATAAAAATAAAAAAGGGATGCAACACGAGGACTTCCCGGGAGGTCACCCATCCTAGTACTACTCTCGCCCATACACGCTTAACTGCGGAGTTCTGATGGGATCCGGTGCATTAGTGCTGGTATGATCGCATCCGTTAGTACATTGCATGCATTCGCATATATCCTTTACCGCGGATTCAAGAGATCATTTGTAATGGGTCCCACTTGACACGTGCACCGCTTCAACCAGCTTCAACGTACTCTTTTATTCGCAAAAGATGCAAAAATCATGTCCGAACACTTTTTCGATACTTTAATCGCTTCCAAATCACAAAAACCTCCCGAAAACACCCTAAACGTCAAAATTTGGGGTCGGAAATGGGGCACAATGGAACGAAGACCCATTGCCACACTATAACTTTCCGAGAGCTTTCCGAAAAGGTATTATCGGCCGAATAGGTCCTCACGGTCTGAAAGTTACGGTGTTCCGTACGCATTAGCATCTTTGGAATCAAAAATAATAAAGGAATAAACTACAACATAGCATTTCCGGGGACGCATCCATCTTCATAAGATTACTTTGTAGTTTTGTCAGCAAAAATAAACAATCTAACAACGTCAATAGAGAAACAGATTGAATTGTAGTGGTACTAGATGTTTTTTAAAAAAATGGGAGGCTAAAAGAAAAATAAAAATAAAAAAGGGATGCAACACGAGGACTTCCCGGGAGGTCACCCATCCTAGTACTACTCTCGCCCAAGCACGCTTAACTGCGGAGTTCTGATGAGATCCGGTGCATTAGTGCTGGTATGATCGCATCCGATAGTACATTGCATGCATTCGCATATATCCTTTACCGCGGATTCAAGAGATCATTTGTAATGGGTCCCACTTGACACGTGCACCGCTTCAACCAGCTTCAACGTACTCTTTTATTCGCAAAAGATGCAAAAATCATGTCCGAACACTTTTTCGATACTTTAATCGCTTCCAAATCACAAAAACCTCCCGAAAACACCCTAAACGTCAAAATTTGGGGTCGGAAATGGGGCACAATGGAACGAAGACCCATTGCCACACTATAACTTTCCGAGAGCTTTCCGAAAAGGTATTATCGGCCGAATAGGTCCTCACGGTCTGAAAGTTACGGTGTTCCGTACGCATTAGCATCTTTGGAATCAAAAATAATAAAGGAATAAACTACAACATAGCATTTCCGGGGACGCATCCATCTTCATAAGATTACTTTGTAGTTTTGTCAGCAAAAATAAACAATCTAACAACGTCAATAGAGAAACAAATTGAATTGTAGTGGTACTAGATGTTTTTTAAAAAAATGGGAGGCTAAAAGAAAAATAAAAATAAAAAAGGGATGCAACACGAGGACTTCCCGGGAGGTCACCCATCCTAGTACTACTCTCGCCCAAGCACGCTTAACTGCGGAGTTCTGATGAGATCCGGTGCATTAGTGCTGGTATGATCGCATCCGATAGTACATTGCATGCATTCGCATATATCCTTTACCGCGGATTCAAGAGATCATTTGTAATGGGTCCCACTTGACACGTGCACCGCTTCAACCAGCTTCAACGTACTCTTTTATTCGCAAAAGATGCAAAAATCATGTCCGAACACTTTTTCGATACTTTAATCGCTTCCAAATCACAAAAACCTCCCGAAAACATCCTAAACGTCAAAATTTGGGGTCGGAAATGGGGCACAATGGAACGAAGACCAATTGCCACACTATAACTTTCCGAGAGCTTTCCGAAAAGGTATTATCGGCCGAATAGGTCCTCACGGTCTGAAAGTTACGGTGTTCCGTACGCATTAGCATCTTTGGAATCAAAAATAATAAAGGAATAAACTACAACATAGCATTTCCGGGGACGCATCCATCTTCATAAGATTACTTTGTAGTTTTGTCAGCAAAAATAAACAATCTAACAACGTCAATAGAGAAACAAATTGAATTGTAGTGGTACTAGATGTTTTTCAAAAAAATGGGAGGCTAAAAGAAAAATAAAAATAAAAAAGGGATGCAACAAGAGGACTTCCCGGGAGGTCACCCATCCTAGTACTACTCTAGCCCAAGCACGCTTAACTGCGGAGTTCTGATGGGATCCAGTGCATTAGTGCTGGTATGATCGCATCCGTTAGTACATTGCATGCATTCGCATATATCCTTTACCGCGGATTCAAGAGATCATTTTTAATGGGTCCCACTTGATACGTGCACCGCTTCAACCAGCTTCAACGTACTCTTTTATTCGCAAAAGATGCAAAAATCATGTCCGAACACTTTTTCGATACTTTAATCGCTTCCAAAACACAAAAACCTCCCGAAAACACCCTAAACGTCAAAATTTGGGGTCGGAAATGGGGCACAATGGAACGAAGACCAATTTCCACACTATAACTTTCCGAGAGCTTTCCGAAAAGGTATTATCGGCCGAATAGGTCCTCACGGTCTGAAAGTTACGGTGTTCCGTACGCATTAGCATCTTTGGAATCAAAAATAATAAAGGAATAAACTACAACATAGCATTTCCGGGGACGCATCCATCTTCATAAGATTACTTTGTAGTTTTGTCAGCAAAAATAAACAATCTAACAACGTCAATAGAGAAACAAATTGAATTGTAGTGGTACTAGATGTTTTTCAAAAAAATGGGAGGCTAAAAGAAAAATAAAAATAAAAAAGGGATGCAACACGAGGACTTCCCGGGAGGTCACCCATCCTAGTACTACTCTCGCCCAAACACGCTTAACTGCGGAGTTCTGATGGGATCCGGTGCATTAGTGCTGGTATGATCGCATCCGTTAGTACATTGCATGCATTCGCATATATCCTTTACCGCGGATTCAAGAGATCATTTGTAATGGGTCCCACTTGACACGTGCACCGCTTCAACCAGCTTCAACGTACTCTTTTATTCGCAAAAGATGCAAAAATCATGTCCGAACACTTTTTCGATACTTTAATCGCTTCCAAATCACAAAAACCTCCCGAAAACACCCTAAACGTCAAAATTTGGGGTCGGAAATGGGGCACAATGGAACGAAGACCCATTGCCACACTATAACTTTCCGAGAGCTTTCCGAAAAGGTATTATCGGCCGAATAGGTCCTCACGGTCTGAAAGTTACGGTGTTCCGTACGCATTAGCATCTTTGGAATCAAAAATAATAAAGGAATAAACTACAACATAGCATTTCCGGGGACGCATCCATCTTCATAAGATTACTTTGTAGTTTTGTCAGCAAAAATAAACAATCTAACAACGTCAATAGAGAAACAAATTGAATTGTAGTGGTACTAGATGTTTTTTAAAAAAATGGGAGGCTAAAAGAAAAATAAAAATAAAAAAGGGATGCAACACGAGGACTTCCCGGGAGGTCACCCATCCTAGTACTACTCTCGCCCAAGCACGCTTAACTGCGGAGTTCTGATGAGATCCGGTGCATTAGTGCTGGTATGATCGCATCCGATAGTACATTGCATGCATTCGCATATATCCTTTACCGCGGATTCAAGAGATCATTTGTAATGGGTCCCACTTGACACGTGCACCGCTTCAACCAGCTTCAACGTACTCTTTTATTCCCAAAAGATGCAAAAATCATGTCCGAACACTTTTTCGATACTTTAATCGCTTCCAAATCACAAAAACCTCCCGAAAACATCCTAAACGTCAAAATTTGGGGTCGGAAATGGGGCACAATGGAACGAAGACCAATTGCCACACTATAACTTTCCGAGAGCTTTCCGAAAAGGTATTATCGGCCGAATAGGTCCTCACGGTCTGAAAGTTACGGTGTTCCGTACGCATTAGCATCTTTGGAATCAAAAATAATAAAGGAATAAACTACAACATAGCATTTCCGGGGACGCATCCATCTTCATAAGATTACTTTGTAGTTTTGTCAGCAAAAATAAACAATCTAACAACGTCAATAGAGAAACAAATTGAATTGTAGTGGTACTAGATGTTTTTCAAAAAAATGGGAGGCTAAAAGAAAAATAAAAATAAAAAAGGGATGCAACAAGAGGACTTCCCGGGAGGTCACCCATCCTAGTACTACTCTCGCCCAAGCACGCTTAACTGCGGAGTTCTGATGGGATCCAGTGCATTAGTGCTGGTATGATCGCATCCGTTAGTACATTGCATGCATTCGCATATATCCTTTACCGCGGATTCAAGAGATCATTTTTAATGGGTCCCACTTGATACGTGCACCGCTTCAACCAGCTTCAACGTACTCTTTTATTCGCAAAAGATGCAAAAATCATGTCCGAACACTTTTTCGATACTTTAATCGCTTCCAAAACACAAAAACCTCCCGAAAACACCCTAAACGTCAAAATTTGGGGTCGGAAATGGGGCACAATGGAACGAAGACCAATTGCCACACTATAACTTTCCGAGAGCTTTCCGAAAAGGTATTATCGGCCGAATAGGTCCTCACGGTCTGAAAGTTACGGTGTTCCGTACGCATTAGCATCTTTGGAATCAAAAATAATAAAGGAATAAACTACAACATAGCATTTCCGGGGACGCATCCATCTTCATAAGATTACTTTGTAGTTTTGTCAGCAAAAATAAACAATCTAACAACGTCAATAGAGAAACAAATTGAATTGTAGTGGTACTAGATGTTTTTCAAAAAAATGGGAGGCTAAAAGAAAAATAAAAATAAAAAAGGGATGCAACACGAGGACTTCCCGGGAGGTCACCCATCCTAGTACTACTCTCGCCCAAACACGCTTAACTGCGGAGTTCTGATGGGATCCGGTGCATTAGTGCTGGTATGATCGCATCCGTTAGTACATTGCATGCATTCGCATATATCCTTTACCGCGGATTCAAGAGATCATTTGTAATGGGTCCCACTTGACACGTGCACCGCTTCAACCAGCTTCAACGTACTCTTTTATTCGCAAAAGATGCAAAAATCATGTCCGAACACTTTTTCGATACTTTAATCGCTTCCAAATCACAAAAACCTCCCGAAAACACCCTAAACGTCAAAATTTGGGGTCGGAAATGGGGCACAATGGAACGAAGACCCATTGCCACACTATAACTTTCCGAGAGCTTTCCGAAAAGGTATTATCGGCCGAATAGGTCCTCACGGTCTGAAAGTTACGGTGTTCCGTACGCATTAGCATCTTTGGAATCAAAAATAATAAAGGAATAAACTACAACATAGCATTTCCGGGGACGCATCCATCTTCATAAGATTACTTTGTAGTTTTGTCAGCAAAAATAAACAATCTAACAACGTCAATAGAGAAACAAATTGAATTGTAGTGGTACTAGATGTTTTTTAAAAAAATGGGAGGCTAAAAGAAAAATAAAAATAAAAAAGGGATGCAACACGAGGACTTCCCGGGAGGTCACCCATCCTAGTACTACTCTCGCCCAAGCACGCTTAACTGCGGAGTTCTGATGAGATCCGGTGCATTAGTGCTGGTATGATCGCATCCGATAGTACATTGCATGCATTCGCATATATCCTTTACCGCGGATTCAAGAGATCATTTGTAATGGGTCCCACTTGACACGTGCACCGCTTCAACCAGCTTCAACGTACTCTTTTATTCGCAAAAGATGCAAAAATCATGTCCGAACACTTTTTCGATACTTTAATCGCTTCCAAATCACAAAAACCTCCCGAAAACATCCTAAACGTCAAAATTTGGGGTCGGAAATGGGGCACAATGGAACGAAGACCAATTGCCACACTATAACTTTCCGAGAGCTTTCCGAAAAGGTATTATCGGCCGAATAGGTCCTCACGGTCTGAAAGTTACGGTGTTCCGTACGCATTAGCATCTTTGGAATCAAAAATAATAAAGGAATAAACTACAACATAGCATTTCCGGGGACGCATCCATCTTCATAAGATTACTTTGTAGTTTTGTCAGCAAAAATAAACAATCTAACAACGTCAATAGAGAAACAAATTGAATTGTAGTGGTACTAGATGTTTTTCAAAAAAATGGGAGGCTAAAAGAAAAATAAAAATAAAAAAGGGATGCAACAAGAGGACTTCCCGGGAGGTCACCCATCCTAGTACTACTCTAGCCCAAGCACGCTTAACTGCGGAGTTCTGATGGGATCCAGTGCATTAGTGCTGGTATGATCGCATCCGTTAGTACATTGCATGCATTCGCATATATCCTTTACCGCGGATTCAAGAGATCATTTTTAATGGGTCCCACTTGATACGTGCACCGCTTCAACCAGCTTCAACGTACTCTTTTATTCGCAAAAGATGCAAAAATCATGTCCGAACACTTTTTCGATACTTTAATCGCTTCCAAAACACAAAAACCTCCCGAAAACACCCTAAACGTCAAAATTTGGGGTCGGAAATGGGGCACAATGGAACGAAGACCAATTTCCACACTATAACTTTCCGAGAGCTTTCCGAAAAGGTATTATCGGCCGAATAGGTCCTCACGGTCTGAAAGTTACGGTGTTCCGTACGCATTAGCATCTTTGGAATCAAAAATAATAAAGGAATAAACTACAACATAGCATTTCCGGGGACGCATCCATCTTCATAAGATTACTTTGTAGTTTTGTCAGCAAAAATAAACAATCTAACAACGTCAATAGAGAAACAAATTGAATTGTAGTGGTACTAGATGTTTTTCAAAAAAATGGGAGGCTAAAAGAAAAATAAAAATAAAAAAGGGATGCAACACGAGGACTTCCCGGGAGGTCACCCATCCTAGTACTACTCTCGCCCAAACACGCTTAACTGCGGAGTTCTGATGGGATCCGGTGCATTAGTGCTGGTATGATCGCATCCGTTAGTACATTGCATGCATTCGCATATATCCTTTACCGCGGATTCAAGAGATCATTTGTAATGGGTCCCACTTGACACGTGCACCGCTTCAACCAGCTTCAACGTACTCTTTTATTCGCAAAAGATGCAAAAATCATGTCCGAACACTTTTTCGATACTTTAATCGCTTCCAAATCACAAAAACCTCCCGAAAACACCCTAAACGTCAAAATTTGGGGTCGGAAATGGGGCACAATGGAACGAAGACCCATTGCCACACTATAACTTTCCGAGAGCTTTCCGAAAAGGTATTATCGGCCGAATAGGTCCTCACGGTCTGAAAGTTACGGTGTTCCGTACGCATTAGCATCTTTGGAATCAAAAATAATAAAGGAATAAACTACAACATAGCATTTCCGGGGACGCATCCATCTTCATAAGATTACTTTGTAGTTTTGTCAGCAAAAATAAACAATCTAACAACGTCAATAGAGAAACAAATTGAATTGTAGTGGTACTAGATGTTTTTTAAAAAAATGGGAGGCTAAAAGAAAAATAAAAATAAAAAAGGGATGCAACACGAGGACTTCCCGGGAGGTCACCCATCCTAGTACTACTCTCGCCCAAGCACGCTTAACTGCGGAGTTCTGATGAGATCCGGTGCATTAGTGCTGGTATGATCGCATCCGATAGTACATTGCATGCATTCGCATATATCCTTTACCGCGGATTCAAGAGATCATTTGTAATGGGTCCCACTTGACACGTGCACCGCTTCAACCAGCTTCAACGTACTCTTTTATTCCCAAAAGATGCAAAAATCATGTCCGAACACTTTTTCGATACTTTAATCGCTTCCAAATCACAAAAACCTCCCGAAAACATCCTAAACGTCAAAATTTGGGGTCGGAAATGGGGCACAATGGAACGAAGACCAATTGCCACACTATAACTTTCCGAGAGCTTTCCGAAAAGGTATTATCGGCCGAATAGGTCCTCACGGTCTGAAAGTTACGGTGTTCCGTACGCATTAGCATCTTTGGAATCAAAAATAATAAAGGAATAAACTACAACATAGCATTTCCGGGGACGCATCCATCTTCATAAGATTACTTTGTAGTTTTGTCAGCAAAAATAAACAATCTAACAACGTCAATAGAGAAACAAATTGAATTGTAGTGGTACTAGATGTTTTTCAAAAAAATGGGAGGCTAAAAGAAAAATAAAAATAAAAAAGGGATGCAACAAGAGGACTTCCCGGGAGGTCACCCATCCTAGTACTACTCTCGCCCAAGCACGCTTAACTGCGGAGTTCTGATGGGATCCAGTGCATTAGTGCTGGTATGATCGCATCCGTTAGTACATTGCATGCATTCGCATATATCCTTTACCGCGGATTCAAGAGATCATTTTTAATGGGTCCCACTTGATACGTGCACCGCTTCAACCAGCTTCAACATACTCTTTTATTCGCAAAAGATGCAAAAATCATGTCCGAACACTTTTTCGATACTTTAATCGCTTCCAAAACACAAAAACCTCCCGAAAACACCCTAAACGTCAAAATTTGGGGTCGGAAATGGGGCACAATGGAACGAAGACCAATTGCCACACTATAACTTTCCGAGAGCTTTCCGAAAAGGTATTATCGGCCGAATAGGTCCTCACGGTCTGAAAGTTACGGTGTTCCGTACGCATTAGCATCTTTGGAATCAAAAATAATAAAGGAATAAACTACAACATAGCATTTCCGGGGACGCATCCATCTTCATAAGATTACTTTGTAGTTTTGTCAGCAAAAATAAACAATCTAACAACGTCAATAGAGAAACAAATTGAATTGTAGTGGTACTAGATGTTTTTCAAAAAAATGGGAGGCTAAAAGAAAAATAAAAATAAAAAAGGGATGCAACACGAGGACTTCCCGGGAGGTCACCCATCCTAGTACTACTCTCGCCCAAACACGCTTAACTGCGGAGTTCTGATGGGATCCGGTGCATTAGTGCTGGTATGATCGCATCCGTTAGTACATTGCATGCATTCGCATATATCCTTTACCGCGGATTCAAGAGATCATTTGTAATGGGTCCCACTTGACACGTGCACCGCTTCAACCAGCTTCAACGTACTCTTTTATTCGCAAAAGATGCAAAAATCATGTCCGAACACTTTTTCGATACTTTAATCGCTTCCAAAACACAAAAATTTCCCGAAAACACCCTAAACGTCAAAATTTGGGGTCGGAAATGGGGCACAATGGAACGAAGACATATTGCCACAGTATAACTTTCCGAGAGCTTTCCGAAAAGGTATTATCGGCCGAATAGGTCCTCACGGTCTGAAAGTTACGGTGTTCCGTACGCATTAGCATCTTTGGAATCAAAAATAATAAAGGAATAAACTACAACATAGCATTTCCGGGGACGCATCCATCTTCATAAGATTACTTTGTAGTTTTGTCAGCAAAAATAAACAATCTAACAACGTCAATAGAGAAACAAATTGAATTGTAGTGGTACTAGATGTTTTTCAAAAAAATGGGAGGCTAAAAGAAAAATAAAAATAAAAAAGGGATGCAACAAGAGGACTTCCCGGGAGGTCACCCATCCTAGTACTACTCTCGCCCAAACACGCTTAACTGCGGAGTTCTGATGGGATCCGGTGCATTAGTGCTGGTATGATCGCATCTGTTAGTACATTGCATGCATTCGCATATATCCTTTACCGCGGATTCAAGAGATCATTTGTAATGGGTCCCACTTGACACGTGCACCGCTTCAACCAGCTTCAACGTACTCTTTTATTCGCAAAAGATGCAAAAATCATGTCCGAACACTTTTTCGATACTTTAATCGCTTCCAAATCACAAAAACCTCCCGAAAACACCCTAAACGTCAAAATTTGGGGTCGGAAATGGGGCACAATGGAACGAAGACCCATTGCCACACTATAACTTTCCGAGAGCTTTCCGAAAAGGTATTATCGGCCGAATAGGTCCTCACGGTCTGAAAGTTACGGTGTTCCGTACGCATTAGCATCTTTGGAATCAAAAATAATAAAGGAATAAACTACAACATAGCATTTCCGGGGATGCATCCATCTTCATAAGATTACTTTGTAGTTTTGTCAGCAAAAATAAACAATCTAACAACGTCAATAGAGAAACAAATTGAATTGTAGTGGTACTAGATGTTTTTTAAAAAAATGGGAGGCTAAAAGAAAAATAAAAAAGGGATGCAACACGAGGACTTCCCGGGAGGTCACCCATCCTAGTACTACTCTCGCCCAAGCACGCTTAACTGCGGAGTTCTGATGAGATCCGGTGCATTAGTGCTGGTATGATCGCATCCGATAGTACATTGCATGCATTCGCATATATCCTTTACCGCGGATTCAAGAGATCATTTGTAATGGGTCCCACTTGACACGTGCACCGCTTCAACCAGCTTCAACGTACTCTTTTATTCGCAAAAGATGCAAAAATCATGTCCGAACACTTTTTCGATACTTTAATCGCTTCCAAATCACAAAAACCTCCCGAAAACATCCTAAACGTCAAAATTTGGTGTCGGAAATGGGGCACAATGGAACGAAGACCCATTGCCACACTATAACTTTCCGAGAGCTTTCCGAAAAGGTATTATCGGCCGAATAGGTCCTCACGGTCTGAAAGTTACGGTGTTCCGTACGCATTAGCATCTTTGGAATCAAAAATAATAAAGGAATAAACTACAACATAGCATTTCCGGGGACGCATCCATCTTCATAAGATTACTTTGTAGTTTTGTCAGCAAAAATAAACAATCTAACAACGTCAATAGAGAAACAAATTGAATTGTAGTGGTACTAGATGTTTTTCAAAAAAATGGGAGGCTAAAAGAAAAATAAAAATAAAAAAGGGATACAACACGAGGACTTCCCGGGAGGTCACCCATCCTAGTACTACTCTCGCCCAAACACGCTTAACTGCGGAGTTCTGATGGGATCCGGTGCATTAGTGCTGGTATGATCGCATCCGTTAGTATATTGCATGCATTCGCATATATCCTTTACCGCGGATTCAAGAGATCATTTGTAATGGGTCCCACTTGACACGTGCACCGCTTCAACCAGCTTCAACGTACTCTTTTATTCGCAAAAGATGCAAAAATCATGTCCGAACACTTTTTCGATACTTTAATCGCTTCCAAATCACAAAAACCTCCCGAAAACACCCTAAACGTCAAAATTTGGGGTCGGAAATGGGGCACAATGGAACGAGGACCCATTGCCACACTATAACTTTCCGAGAGCTTTCCGAAAAGGTATTATCGGCCGAATAGGTCCTCACGGTCTGAAAGTTACGGTGTTTCGTACGCATTAGCATCTTTGGAATCAAAAATAATAAAGGAATAAACTACAACATAGCATTTCCGGGGATGATCCATCTTCATAAGATTACTTTGTAGTTTTGTCAGCAAAAATAAACAATCTAACAACGTCAATAGAGAAACAAATTGAATTGTAGTGGTACTAGATGTTTTTTAAAAAAATGGGAGGCTAAAAGAAAAAAAAAAAAAAAAAAGGGATGCAACACGAGGACTTCCCGGGAGGTCACCCATCCTAGTACTACTCTCGCCCAAGCACGCTTAACTGCGGAGTTTTGATGGGATCCAGTGCATTAGTATTGGTATGATCGCATCCGTTAGTACATTGCATGCATTCGCATATATCCTTTACCGCGGATTCAAGAGATCATTTTTAATGGGTCCCACTTGATACGTGCACCGCTTCAACCAGCTTCAACATACTCTTTTATTCGCAAAAGATGCAAAAATCATGTCCGAACACTTTTTCGATACTTTAATCGCTTCCAAAACACAAAAACCTCCCGAAAACACCCTAAACGTCAAAATTTGGGGTCGGAAATGGGGCACAATGGAACGAAGACATATTGCCACAGTATAACTTTCCGAGAGCTTTCCGAAAAGGTATTATCGGCCGAATAGGTCCTCACGGTCTGAAAGTTACGGTGTTCCGTACGCATTAGCATCTTTGGAATCAAAAATAATAAAGGAATAAACTACAACATAGCATTTCCGGGGACGCATCCATCTTCATAAGATTACTTTGTAGTTTTGTCAGCAAAAATAAACAATCTAACAACGTCAATAGAGAAACAAATTGAATTGTAGTGGTACTAGATGTTTTTCAAAAAATGGGAGGCTAAAAGAAAAATAAAAATAAAAAAGGGATGCAACAAGAGGACTTCCCAGGAGGTCACCCATCCTAGTACTACTCTCGCCCAAACACGCTTAACTACGGAGTTCTGATGGGATCCGGTGCATTAGTGCTGGTATGATCGCATCTGTTAGTACATTGCATACATTCGCATATATCCTTTACCGCGGATTCAAGAGATCATTTGTAATGGGTCCAACTTGACACGTGCACCGCTTCAACCAGCTTCAACGTACTCTTTTATTCGCAAAAGATGCAAAAATCATGTCCGAACACTTTTTCGATACTTTAATCGCTTCCAAATCACAAAAACCTCCCGAAAACACCCTAAACGTCAAAATTTGGGGTCGGAAATGGGGCACAATGGAACGAAGACCCATTGCCACACTATAACTTTCCGAGAGCTTTCCGAAAAGGTATTATCGGCCGAATAGGTCCTCACGGTCTGAAAGTTACGGTGTTCCGTACGCCAAAAATAATAAAGGAATAAACTACAACATAGCATTTCCGGGGATGCATCCATCTTCATAAGATTACTTTGTAGTTTTGTCAGCAAAAATAAACAATCTAACAACGTCAATAGAGAAACAAATTGAATTGTAGTGGTACTAGATGTTTTTTAAAAAAATGGGAGGCTAAAAGAAAAATAAAAATAAAAAAGGTATGCAACACGAGGACTTCCCGGGAGGTCACCCATCCTAGTACTACTCTCGCCCAAGCACGCTTAACTGCGGAGTTCTGATGGAATCCGGTGCATTAGTGCTGGTATGATCGCATCCGATAGTACATTGCATGCATTCGCATATATCCTTTACCGCGGATTCAAGAGATCATTTGTAATGGGTCCCACTTGACACGTGCACCGCTTCAACCAGCTTCAACGTACTCTTTTATTCGCAAAAGATGCAAAAATCATGTCCGAACACTTTTTCGATACTTTAATCGCTTCCAAATCACAAAAACCTCCCGAAAACATCCTAAACGTCAAAATTTGGTGTCGGAAATGGGGCACAATGGAACGAAGACCCATTGCCACACTATAACTTTCCGAGAGCTTTCCGAAAAGGTATTATCGGCCGAATAGGTCCTCACAGTCTGAAAGTTACGGTGTTCCGTACGCATTAGCATCTTTGGAATCAAAAATAATAAAGGAATAAACTACAACATAGCATTTCCGGGGACGCATCCATCTTCATAAGATTACTTTGTAGTTTTGTCAGCAAAAATAAACAATCTAACAACGTCAATAGAGAAACAAATTGAATTGTAGTGGTACTAGATGTTTTTCAAAAAAATGGGAGGCTAAAAGAAAAATAAAAATAAAAAAGGGATGCAACACGAGGACTTCCCGGGAGGTCACCCATCCTAGTACTACTCTCGCCCAAACACGCTTATCTACGGAGTTCTGATGGGATCCGGTGCATTAGTGCTGGTATGATCGCATCCGTTAGTACATTGCATGCATTCGCATATATCCTTTACCGCGGATTCAAGAGATCATTTGTAATGGGTCCCACTTGACACGTGCACCGCTTCAACCAGCTTCAACGTACTCTTTTATTCGCAAAAGATGCAAAAATCATGTCCGAACACTTTTTCGATACTTTAATCGCTTCCAAATCACAAAAACCTCCCGAAAACACCCTAAACGTCAAAATTTGGGGTCGGAAATGGGGCACAATGGAACGAAGACCCATTGCCACACTATAACTTTCCGAGAGCTTTCCGAAAAGGTATTATCGGCCGAATAGGTCCTCACGGTCTGAAAGTTACGGTGTTCCGTACGCATTAGCATCTTTGGAATCAAAAATAATAAAGGAATAAACTACAACATAGCATTTCCGGGGATGCATCCATCTTCATAAGATTACTTTGTAGTTTTGTCAGCAAAAATAAACAATCTAACAACGTCAATAGAGAAACAAATTGAATTGTAGTGGTACTAGATGTTTTTTAAAAAAATGGGAGGCTAAAAGAAAAATAAAAAAGGGATGCAACACGAGGACTTCCCGGGAGGTCACCCATCCTAGTACTACTCTCGCCCAAGCACGCTTAACTGCGGAGTTCTGATGAGATCCGGTGCATTAGTGCTGGTATGATCGCATCCGATAGTACATTGCATGCATTCGCATATATCCTTTACCGCGGATTCAAGAGATCATTTGTAATGGGTCCCACTTGACACGTGCACCGCTTCAACCAGCTTCAACGTACTCTTTTATTCGCAAAAGATGCAAAAATCATGTCCGAACACTTTTTCGATACTTTAATCGCTTCCAAATCACAAAAACCTCCCGAAAACATCCTAAACGTCAAAATTTGGTGTCGGAAATGGGGCACAATGGAACGAAGACCCATTGCCACACTATAACTTTCCGAGAGCTTTCCGAAAAGGTATTATCGGCCGAATAGGTCCTCACGGTCTGAAAGTTACGGTGTTCCGTACGCATTAGCATCTTTGGAATCAAAAATAATAAAGGAATAAACTACAACATAGCATTTCCGGGGACGCATCCATCTTCATAAGATTACTTTGTAGTTTTGTCAGCAAAAATAAACAATCTAACAACGTCAATAGAGAAACAAATTGAATTGTAGTGGTACTAGATGTTTTTCAAAAAAATGGGAGGCTAAAAGAAAAATAAAAATAAAAAAGGGATACAACACGAGGACTTCCCGGGAGGTCACCCATCCTAGTACTACTCTCGCCCAAACACGCTTAACTGCGGAGTTTTGATGGGATCCGGTGCATTAGTGCTGGTATGATCGCATCCGTTAGTATATTGCATGCATTCGCATATATCCTTTACCGCGGATTCAAGAGATCATTTGTAATGGGTCCCACTTGACACGTGCACCGCTTCAACCAGCTTCAACGTACTCTTTTATTCGCAAAAGATGCAAAAATCATGTCCGAACACTTTTTCGATACTTTAATCGCTTCCAAATCACAAAAACCTCCCGAAAACACCCTAAACGTCAAAATTTGGGGTCGGAAATGGGGCACAATGGAACGAGGACCCATTGCCACACTATAACTTTCCGAGAGCTTTCCGAAAAGGTATTATCGGCCGAATAGGTCCTCACGGTCTGAAAGTTACGGTGTTTCGTACGCATTAGCATCTTTGGAATCAAAAATAATAAAGGAATAAACTACAACATAGCATTTCCGGGGACGCATCCATCTTCATAAGATTACTTTGTAGTTTTGTCAGCAAAAATAAACAATCTAACAACGTCAATAGAGAAACAAATTGAATTGTAGTGGTACTAGATGTTTTTTAAAAAAATGGGAGGCTAAAAGAAAAAAAAAAAAAAAAAAGGGATGCAACACGAGGACTTCCCGGGAGGTCACCCATCCTAGTACTACTCTCGCCCAAGCACGCTTAACTGCGGAGTTTTGATGGGATCCAGTGCATTAGTATTGGTATGATCGCATCCGTTAGTACATTGCATGCATTCGCATATATCCTTTACCGCGGATTCAAGAGATCATTTTTAATGGGTCCCACTTGATACGTGCACCGCTTCAACCAGCTTCAACATACTCTTTTATTCGCAAAAGATGCAAAAATCATGTCCGAACACTTTTTCGATACTTTAATCGCTTCCAAATCACAAAAACCTCCCAAAAACACCCTAAACGTCAAAATTTGGGGTCGGAAATGGGGCACAATGGAACGAAGACCCATTGCCACACTATAACTTTCCGAGAGCTTTCCGAAAAGGTATTATCGGCCGAATAGGTCCTCACGGTCTGAAAGTTACGGTGTTCCGTACGCATTAGCATCTTTGGAATCAAAAATAATAAAGGAATAAACTACAACATAGCATTTCCGGGGATGCATCCATCTTCATAAGATTACTTTGTAGTTTTGTCAGCAAAAATAAACAATCTAACAACGTCAATAGAGAAACAAATTGAATTGTAGTGGTACTAGATGTTTTTTAAAAAAATGGGAGGCTAAAAGAAAAATAAAAATAAAAAAGGTATGCAACACGAGGACTTCCCGGGAGGTCACCCATCCTAGTACTACTCTCGCCCAAGCACGCTTAACTGCGGAGTTCTGATGGAATCCGGTGCATTAGTGCTGGTATGATCGCATCCGATAGTACATTGCATGCATTCGCATATATCCTTTACCGCGGATTCAAGAGATCATTTGTAATGGGTCCCACTTGACACGTGCACCGCTTCAACCAGCTTCAACGTACTCTTTTATTCGCAAAAGATGCAAAAATCATGTCCGAACACTTTTTCGATACTTTAATCGCTTCCAAATCACAAAAACCTCCCGAAAACATCCTAAACGTCAAAATTTGGTGTCGGAAATGGGGCACAATGGAACGAAGACCCATTGCCACACTATAACTTTCCGAGAGCTTTCCGAAAAGGTATTATCGGCCGAATAGGTCCTCACAGTCTGAAAGTTACGGTGTTCCGTACGCATTAGCATCTTTGGAATCAAAAATAATAAAGGAATAAACTACAACATAGCATTTCCGGGGATGCATCCATCTTCATAAGATTACTTTGTAGTTTTGTCAGCAAAAATAAACA
Organism: Capsella bursa-pastoris; assembly: GCA_036452645.1. Taxonomy (NCBI): domain Eukaryota; kingdom Viridiplantae; phylum Streptophyta; class Magnoliopsida; order Brassicales; family Brassicaceae; genus Capsella; species Capsella bursa-pastoris. The sequence goes on along the minus strand of CP144195.1, from coordinate 12,178,754 downwards.
ATCTAACAACGTCAATAGAGAAACAAATTGAATTGTAGTGGTACTAGATGTTTTTCAAAAAAATGGGAGGCTAAAAGAAAAATAAAAATAAAAAAGGGATGCAACACGAGGACTTCCCGGGAGGTCACCCATCCTAGTACTACTCTCGCCCAAGCACGCTTAACTGCGGAGTTCTGATGGGATCCGGTGCATTAGTGCTGGTATGATCGCATCCGATAGTACATTGCATGCATTCGCATATATCCTTTACCGCGGATTCAAGAGATCATTTGTAATGGGTCCCACTTGACACGTGCACCGCTTCAACCAGCTTCAACGTACTCTTTTATTCGCAAAAGATGCAAAAATCATGTCCGAACACTTTTTCGATACTTTAATCGCTTCCAAATCACAAAAACCTCCCGAAAACATCCTAAACGTCAAAATTTGGGGTCGGAAATGGGGCACAATGGAACGAAGACCAATTGCCACACTATAACTTTCCGAGAGCTTTCCGAAAAGGTATTATCGGCCGAATAGGTCCTCACGGTCTGAAAGTTACGGTGTTCCGTACGCATTAGCATCTTTGGAATCAAAAATAATAAAGGAATAAACTACAACATAGCATTTCCGGGGACGCATCCATCTTCATAAGATTACTTTGTAGTTTTGTCAGCAAAAATAAACAATCTAACAACGTCAATAGAGAAACAAATTGAATTGTAGTGGTACTAGATGTTTTTCAAAAAAATGGGAGGCTAAAAGAAAAATAAAAATAAAAAAGGGATGCAACACGAGGACTTCCCGGGAGGTCACCCATCCTAGTACTACTCTCGCCCAAACACGCTTAACTGCGGAGTTCTGATGGGATCCGGTGCATTAGTGCTGGTATGATCGCATCCGTTAGTACATTGCATGCATTCGCATATATCCTTTACCGCGGATTCAATAGATCATTTGTAATGGGTCCCACTTGACACGTGCACCGCTTCAACCAGCTTCAACGTACTCTTTTATTCGCAAAAGATGCAAAAATCATGTCCGAACACTTTTTCGATACTTTAATCGCTTCCAAATCACAAAAACCTCCCGAAAACACCCTAAACGTCAAAATTTGGGGTCGGAAATGGGGCACAATGGAACGAAGACCCATTGCCACACTATAACTTTCCGAGAGCTTTCCGAAAAGGTATTATCGGCCGAATAGGTCCTCACGGTCTAAAAGTTAAGGTGTTCCGTACGCATTAGCATCTTTGGAATCAAAAATAATAAAGGAATAAACTACAACATAGCATTTCCGGGGACGCATCCATCTTCATAAGATTACTTTGTAGTTTTGTCAGCAAAAATAAACAATCTAACAACGTCAATAGAGAAACAAATTGAATTGTAGTGGTACTAGATGTTTTTCAAAAAAATGGGAGGCTAAAAAAAAAAAAATAATAAAAAAGGGATGCAACACGAGGACTTCCCGGGAGGTCATCCATCCTAGTACTACTCTCGCCCAAGCACGCTTCACTGCGGAGTTCTGATGGGATCCAGTGCATTAGTGCTGGTATGATCGCATCCATTAGTACATTGCATGCATTCGCATATATCCTTTACCGCGGATTCAAGAGATCATTTTTAATGGGTCCCACTTGATACGTGCACCGCTTCAACCAGCTTCAACGTACTCTTTTATTCGCAAAAGATGCAAAAATCATGTCCGAACACTTTTTCGATACTTTAATCGCTTCCAAAACACAAAAACCTCCCGAAAACACCCTAAACGTCAAAATTTGGGGTCAGAAATGGGGCACAATGGAACGAAGACCCATTGCCACAGTATAACTTTCCGAGAGCTTTCCGAAAAGGTATTATCGGCCGAATAGGTCCTCACGGTCTGAAAGTTACGGTGTTCCGTACGCATTAGCATCTTTGGAATCAAAAATAATAAAGGAATAAACTACAACATAGCATTTCCGGGGACGCATCCATCTTCATAAGATTACTTTGTAGTTTTGTCAGCAAAAATAAACAATCTAACAACGTCAATAGAGAAACAAATTGAATTGTAGTGGTACTAGATGTTTTTCAAAAAAATGGGAGGCTAAAAGAAAAATAAAAATAAAAAAGGGATGCAACTAGAGGACTTCCCGGGAGGTCACCCATCCTAGTACTACTCTCGCCCAAACACGCTTAACTGCGGAGTTCTGATGGGATCCGGTGCATTAGTGCTGGTATGATCGCATCTGTTAGTACATTGCATGCATTCGCATATATCCTTTACCGCGGATTCAAGAGATCATTTGTAATGGGTCCCACTTGACACGTGCACCGCTTCAACCAGCTTCAACGTACTCTTTTATTCGCAAAAGATGCAAAAATCATGTCCGAACACTTTTTCGATACTTTAATCGCTTCCAAATCACAAAAACCTCCCGAAAACATCCTAAACGTCAAAATTTGGTGTCGGAAATGGGGCACAATGGAACGAAGACCCATTGCCACACTATAACTTTCCGAGAGCTTTCCGAAAAGGTATTATCGGCCGAATAGGTCCTCACGGTCTGAAAGTTACGGTGTTCCGTACGCATTAGCATCTTTGGAATCAAAAATAATAAAGGAATAAACTACAACATAGCATTTCCGGGGATGCATCCATCTTCATAAGATTACTTTGTAGTTTTGTCAGCAAAAATAAACAATCTAACAACGTCAATAGAGAAACAAATTGAATTGTAGTGGTACTAGATGTTTTTTAAAAAAATGGGAGGCTAAAAGAAAAATAAAAATAAAAAAGGGATGCAACACGAGGACTTCCCGGGAGGTCACCCATCCTAGTACTACTCTCGCCCAAACACGCTTAACTGCGGAGTTCTGATGGGATCCGGTGCATTAGTGCTGGTATGATCGCATCTGTTAGTACATTGCATGCATTCGCATATATCCTTTACCGCGGATTCAAGAGATCATTTGTAATGGGTCCCACTTGACACGTGCACCGCTTCAACCAGCTTCAACGTACTCTTTTATTCGCAAAAGATGCAAAAATCATGTCCGAACACTTTTTCGATACTTTAATCGCTTCCAAATCACAAAAACCTCCCGAAAACATCCTAAACGTCAAAATTTGGTGTCGGAAATGGGGCACAATGGAACGAAGACCCATTGCCACACTATAACTTTCCGAGAGCTTTCCGAAAAGGTATTATCGGCCGAATAGGTCCTCACGGTCTGAAAGTTACGGTGTTCCGTACGCATTAGCATCTTTGGAATCAAAAATAATAAAGGAATAAACTACAACATAGCATTTCCGGGGACGCATCCATCTTCATAAGATTACTTTGTAGTTTTGTCAGCAAAAATAAACAATCTAACAACGTCAATAGAGAAACAAATTGAATTGTAGTGGTACTAGATGTTTTTCAAAAAAATGGGAGGCTAAAAGAAAAATAAAAATAAAAAAGGGATGCAACACGAGGACTTCCCGGGAGGTCACCCATCCTAGTACTACTCTCGCCCAAACACGCTTAACTGCGGAGTTCTGATGGGATCCGGTGCATTAGTGCTGGTATGATCGCATCCGTTAGTACATTGCATGCATTCGCATATATCCTTTACCGCGGATTCAAGAGATCATTTGTAATGGGTCCCACTTGACACGTGCACCGCTTCAACCAGCTTCAACGTAGTCTTTTATTCGCAAAAGATGCAAAAATCATGTCCGAACACTTTTTCGATACTTTAATCGCTTCCAAAACACAAAAACCTCCCGAAAACACCCTAAACGTCAAAATTTGGGGTCGGAAATGGGGCACAATGGAACGAAGACCCATTGCCACAGTATAACTTTCCGAGAGCTTTCCGAAAAGGTATTATCGGCCGAATAGGTCCTCACGGTCTGAAAGTTACGGTGTTCCGTACGCATTAGCATCTTTGGAATCAAAAATAATAAAGGAATAAACTACAACATAGCATTTCCGGGGACGCATCCATCTTCATAAGATTACTTTGTAGTTTTGTCAGCAAAAATAAACAATCTAACAACGTCAATAGAGAAACAAATTGAATTGTAGTGGTACTAGATGTTTTTCAAAAAAATGGGAGGCTAAAAGAAAAATAAAAATAAAAAAGGGATGCAACAAGAGGACTTCCCGGGAGGTCACCCATCCTAGTACTACTCTCGCCCAAACACGCTTAACTGCGGAGTTCTGATGGGATCCGGTGCATTAGTGCTGGTATGATCGCATCTGTTAGTACATTGCATGCATTCGCATATATCCTTTACCGCGGATTCAAGAGATCATTTGTAATGGGTCCCACTTGACACGTGCACCGCTTCAACCAGCTTCAACGTACTCTTTTATTCGCAAAAGATGCAAAAATCATGTCCGAACACTTTTTCGATACTTTAATCGCTTCCAAATCACAAAAACCTCCCGAAAACACCCTAAACGTCAAAATTTGGGGTCGGAAATGGGGCACAATGGAACGAAGACCCATTGCCACACTATAACTTTCCGAGAGCTTTCCGAAAAGGTATTATCGGCCGAATAGGTCCTCACGGTCTGAAAGTTACGGTGTTCCGTACGCATTAGCATCTTTGGAATCAAAAATAATAAAGGAATAAACTACAACATAGCATTTCCGGGGATGCATCCATCTTCATAAGATTACTTTGTAGTTTTGTCAGCAAAAATAAACAATCTAACAACGTCAATAGAGAAACAAATTGAATTGTAGTGGTACTAGATGTTTTTAAAAAAAATGGGAGGCTAAAAGAAAAATAAAAATAAAAAAGGGATGCAACACGAGGACTTCCCGGGAGGTCACCCATCCTAGTACTACTCTCGCCCAAGCACGCTTAACTGCGGAGTTCTGATGGGATCTGGTGCATTAGTGCTGGTATGATCGCATCCGATAGTACATTGCATGCATTCGCATATATCCTTTACCGCGGATTCAAGAGATCATTTGTAATGGGTCCCACTTGACACGTGCACCGCTTCAACCAGCTTCAACGTACTCTTTTATTCGCAAAAGATGCAAAAATCATGTCCGAACACTTTTTCGATACTTTAATCGCTTCCAAATCACAAAAACCTCCCGAAAACATCCTAAACGTCAAAATTTGGGGTCGGAAATGGGGCACAATGGAACGAAGACCAATTGCCACACTATAACTTTCCGAGAGCTTTCCGAAAAGGTATTATCGGCCGAATAGGTCCTCACGGTCTGAAAGTTACGGTGTTCCGTACGCATTAGCATCTTTGGAATCAAAAATAATAAAGGAATAAACTACAACATAGCATTTCCGGGGACGCATCCATCTTCATAAGATTACTTTGTAGTTTTGTCAGCAAAAATAAACAATCTAACAACGTCAATAGAGAAACAAATTGAATTGTAGTGGTACTAGATGTTTTTCAAAAAAATGGGAGGCTAAAAGAAAAATAAAAATAAAAAAGGGATGCAACACGAGGACTTCCCGGGAGGTCACCCATCCTAGTACTACTCTCGCCCAAACACGCTTAACTGCGGAGTTCTGATGGGATCCGGTGCATTAGTGCTGGTATGATCGCATCCGTTAGTACATTGCATGCATTCGCATATATCCTTTACCGCGGATTCAATAGATCATTTGTAATGGGTCCCACTTGACACGTGCACCGCTTCAACCAGCTTCAACGTACTCTTTTATTCGCAAAAGATGCAAAAATCATGTCCGAACACTTTTTCGATACTTTAATCGCTTCCAAATCACAAAAACCTCCCGAAAACACCCTAAACGTCAAAATTTGGGGTCGGAAATGGGGCACAATGGAACGAAGACCCATTGCCACACTATAACTTTCCGAGAGCTTTCCGAAAAGGTATTATCGGCCGAATAGGTCCTCACGGTCTAAAAGTTACGGTGTTCCGTACGCATTAGCATCTTTGGAATCAAAAATAATAAAGGAATAAACTACAACATAGCATTTCCGGGGACGCATCCATCTTCATAAGATTACTTTGTAGTTTTGTCAGCAAAAATAAACAATCTAACAACGTCAATAGAGAAACAAATTGAATTGTAGTGGTACTAGATGTTTTTCAAAAAAATGGGAGGCTAAAAAAAAAAAAATAATAAAAAAGGGATGCAACACGAGGACTTCCCGGGAGGTCATCCATCCTAGTACTACTCTCGCCCAAGCACGCTTCACTGCGGAGTTCTGATGGGATCCAGTGCATTAGTGCTGGTATGATCGCATCCATTAGTACATTGCATGCATTCGCATATATCCTTTACCGCGGATTCAAGAGATCATTTTTAATGGGTCCCACTTGATACGTGCACCGCTTCAACCAGCTTCAACGTACTCTTTTATTCGCAAAAGATGCAAAAATCATGTCCGAACACTTTTTCGATACTTTAATCGCTTCCAAAACACAAAAACCTCCCGAAAACACCCTAAACGTCAAAATTTGGGGTCAGAAATGGGGCACAATGGAACGAAGACCCATTGCCACAGTATAACTTTCCGAGAGCTTTCCGAAAAGGTATTATCGGCCGAATAGGTCCTCACGGTCTGAAAGTTACGGTGTTCCGTACGCATTAGCATCTTTGGAATCAAAAATAATAAAGGAATAAACTACAACATAGCATTTCCGGGGACGCATCCATCTTCATAAGATTACTTTGTAGTTTTGTCAGCAAAAATAAACAATCTAACAACGTCAATAGAGAAACAAATTGAATTGTAGTGGTACTAGATGTTTTTCAAAAAAATGGGAGGCTAAAAGAAAAATAAAAATAAAAAAGGGATGCAACAAGAGGACTTCCCGGGAGGTCACCCATCCTAGTACTACTCTCGCCCAAACACGCTTAACTGCGGAGTTCTGATGGGATCCGGTGCATTAGTGCTGGTATGATCGCATCTGTTAGTACATTGCATGCATTCGCATATATCCTTTACCGCGGATTCAAGAGATCATTTGTAATGGGTCCCACTTGACACGTGCACCGCTTCAACCAGCTTCAACGTACTCTTTTATTCGCAAAAGATGCAAAAATCATGTCCGAACACTTTTTCGATACTTTAATCGCTTCCAAATCACAAAAACCTCCCGAAAACATCCTAAACGTCAAAATTTGGTGTCGGAAATGGGGCACAATGGAACGAAGACCCATTGCCACACTATAACTTTCCGAGAGCTTTCCGAAAAGGTATTATCGGCCGAATAGGTCCTCACGGTCTGAAAGTTACGGTGTTCCGTACGCATTAGCATCTTTGGAATCAAAAATAATAAAGGAATAAACTACAACATAGCATTTCCGGGGATGCATCCATCTTCATAAGATTACTTTGTAGTTTTGTCAGCAAAAATAAACAATCTAACAACGTCAATAGAGAAACAAATTGAATTGTAGTGGTACTAGATGTTTTTTAAAAAAATGGGAGGCTAAAAGAAAAATAAAAATAAAAAAGGGATGCAACACGAGGACTTCCCGGGAGGTCACCCATCCTAGTACTACTCTCGCCCAAACACGCTTAACTGCGGAGTTCTGATGGGATCCGGTGCATTAGTGCTGGTATGATCGCATCTGTTAGTACATTGCATGCATTCGCATATATCCTTTACCGCGGATTCAAGAGATCATTTGTAATGGGTCCCACTTGACACGTGCACCGCTTCAACCAGCTTCAACGTACTCTTTTATTCGCAAAAGATGCAAAAATCATGTCCGAACACTTTTTCGATACTTTAATCGCTTCCAAATCACAAAAACCTCCCGAAAACATCCTAAACGTCAAAATTTGGTGTCGGAAATGGGGCACAATGGAACGAAGACCCATTGCCACACTATAACTTTCCGAGAGCTTTCCGAAAAGGTATTATCGGCCGAATAGGTCCTCACGGTCTGAAAGTTACGGTGTTCCGTACGCATTAGCATCCTTGGAATCAAAAATAATAAAGGAATAAACTACAACATAGCATTTCCGGGGACGCATCCATCTTCATAAGATTACTTTGTAGTTTTGTCAGCAAAAATAAACAATCTAACAACGTCAATAGAGAAACAAATTGAATTGTAGTGGTACTAGATGTTTTTCAAAAAAATGGGAGGCTAAAAGAAAAATAAAAATAAAAAAGGGATGCAACACGAGGACTTCCCGGGAGGTCACCCATCCTAGTACTACTCTCGCCCAAACACGCTTAACTGCGGAGTTCTGATGGGATCCGGTGCATTAGTGCTGGTATGATCGCATCCGTTAGTACATTGCATGCATTCGCATATATCCTTTACCGCGGATTCAAGAGATCATTTGTAATGGGTCCCACTTGACACGTGCACCGCTTCAACCAGCTTCAACGTACTCTTTTATTCGCAAAAGATGCAAAAATCATGTCCGAACACTTTTTCGATACTTTAATCGCTTCCAAAACACAAAAACCTCCCGAAAACACCCTAAACGTCAAAATTTGGGGTCGGAAATGGGGCACAATGGAACGAAGACCCATTGCCACAGTATAACTTTCCGAGAGCTTTCCGAAAAGGTATTATCGGCCGAATAGGTCCTCACGGTCTGAAAGTTACGGTGTTCCGTACGCATTAGCATCTTTGGAATCAAAAATAATAAAGGAATAAACTACAACATAGCATTTCCGGGGACGCATCCATCTTCATAAGATTACTTTGTAGTTTTGTCAGCAAAAATAAACAATCTAACAACGTCAATAGAGAAACAAATTGAATTGTAGTGGTACTAGATGTTTTTCAAAAAAATGGGAGGCTAAAAGAAAAATAAAAATAAAAAAGGGATGCAACAAGAGGACTTCCCGGGAGGTCACCCATCCTAGTACTACTCTCGCCCAAACACGCTTAACTGCGGAGTTCTGATGGGATCCGGTGCATTAGTGCTGGTATGATCGCATCTGTTAGTACATTGCATGCATTCGCATATATCCTTTACCGCGGATTCAAGAGATCATTTGTAATGGGTCCCACTTGACACGTGCACCGCTTCAACCAGCTTCAACGTACTCTTTTATTCGCAAAAGATGCAAAAATCATGTCCGAACACTTTTTCGATACTTTAATCGCTTCCAAATCACAAAAACCTCCCGAAAACACCCTAAACGTCAAAATTTGGGGTCGGAAATGGGGCACAATGGAACGAAGACCCATTGCCACACTATAACTTTCCGAGAGCTTTCCGAAAAGGTATTATCGGCCGAATAGGTCCTCACGGTCTGAAAGTTACGGTGTTCCGTACGCATTAGCATCTTTGGAATCAAAAATAATAAAGGAATAAACTACAACATAGCATTTCCGGGGATGCATCCATCTTCATAAGATTACTTTGTAGTTTTGTCAGCAAAAATAAACAATCTAACAACGTCAATAGAGAAACAAATTGAATTGTAGTGGTACTAGATGTTTTTAAAAAAAATGGGAGGCTAAAAGAAAAATAAAAATAAAAAAGGGATGCAACACGAGGACTTCCCGGGAGGTCACCCATCCTAGTACTACTCTCGCCCAAGCACGCTTAACTGCGGAGTTCTGATGGGATCTGGTGCATTAGTGCTGGTATGATCGCATCCGATAGTACATTGCATGCATTCGCATATATCCTTTACCGCGGATTCAAGAGATCATTTTTAATGGGTCCCACTTGACACGTGCACCGCTTCAACCAGCTTCAACGTACTCTTTTATTCGCAAAAGATGCAAAAATCATGTCCGAACACTTTTTCGATACTTTAATCGCTTCCAAATCACAAAAACCTCCCGAAAACATCCTAAACGTCAAAATTTGGTGTCGGAAATGGGGCACAATGGAACGAAGACATATTGCCACAGTATAACTTTCCGAGAGCTTTCCGAAAAGGTATTATCGGCCGAATAGGTCCTCACGGTCTGAAAGTTACGGTGTTCCGTACGCATTAGCATCTTTGGAATCAAAAATAATAAAGGAATAAACTACAACATAGCATTTCCGGGGACGCATCCATCTTCATAAGATTACTTTGTAGTTTTGTCAGCAAAAATAAACAATCTAACAACGTCAATAGAGAAACAAATTGAATTGTAGTGGTACAAGATGTTTTTCAAAAAAATGGGAGGCTAAAAGAAAAATAAAAATAAAAAAGGGATGCAACACGAGGACTTCCCGGGAGGTCACCCATCCTAGTACTACTCTCGCCCAAACACGCTTAACTGCGGAGTTCTGATGGGATCCGGTGCATTAGTGCTGGTATGATCGCATCCGTTAGTACATTGCATGCATTCGCATATATCCTTTACCGCGGATTCAAGAGATCATTTGTAATGGGTCCCACTTGACACGTGCACCGCTTCAACCAGCTTCAACGTACTCTTTTATTCGCAAAAGATGCAAAAATCATGTCTGAACACTTTTTCGATACTTTAATCGCTTCCAAATCACAAAAACCTCCCGAAAACACCCTAAACGTCAAAATTTGGGGTCGGAAATGGGGCACAATGGAACGAAGACCCATTGCCACACTATAACTTTCCGAGAGCTTTCCGAAAAGGTATTATCGGCCGAATAGGTCCTCACGGTCTGAAAGTTACGGTGTTCCGTACGCATTAGCATCTTTGGAATCAAAAATAATAAAGGAATAAACTACAACATAACATTTTCGGGGATGCATCCATCTTCATAAGATTACTTTGTAGTTTTGTCAGCAAAAATAAACAATCTAACAACGTCAATAGAGAAACAAATTGAATTGTAGTGGTACTAGATGTTTTTAAAAAAAATGGGAGGTTAAAAGAAAAATAAAAATAAAAAAGGGATGCAACACGAGGACTTCCCGGGAGGTCACCCATCCTAGTACTACTCTCGCCCAAGCATGCTTAACTGCGGAGTTCTGATGGGATCTGGTGCATTAGTGCTGGTATGATCGCATCCGATAGTACATTGCATGCATTCGCATATATCCTTTACCGCGGATTCAAGAGATCATTTTTAATGGGTCCCACTTGACACGTGCACCGCTTCAACCAGCTTCAACGTACTCTTTTATTCGCAAAAGATGCAAAAATCATGTCCGAACACTTTTTCGATACTTTAATCGCTTCCAAATCACAAAAACCTCCCGAAAACATCCTAAACGTCAAAATTTGGTGTCGGAAATGGGGCACAATGGAACGAAGACATATTGCCACAGTATAACTTTCCGAGAGCTTTCCGAAAAGGTATTATCGGCCGAATAGGTCCTCACGGTCTGAAAGTTACGGTGTTCCGTACGCATTAGCATCTTTGGAATCAAAAATAATAAAGGAATAAACTACAACATAGCATTTCCGGGGACGCATCCATCTTCATAAGATTACTTTGTAGTTTTGTCAGCAAAAATAAACAATCTAACAACGTCAATAGAGAAACAAATTGAATTGTAGTGGTACTAGATGTTTTTCAAAAAAATGGGAGGCTAAAAGAAAAATAAAAATAAAAAAGGGATGCAACACGAGGACTTCCCGGGAGGTCACCCATCCTAGTACTACTCTCGCCCAAACACGCTTAACTGCGGAGTTCTGATGGGATCCGGTGCATTAGTGCTGGTATGATCGCATCCGTTAGTACATTGCATGCATTCGCATATATCCTTTACCGCGGATTCAAGAGATCATTTGTAATGGGTCCCACTTGACACGTGCACCGCTTCAACCAGCTTCAACGTACTCTTTTATTCGCAAAAGATGCAAAAATCATGTCCGAACACTTTTTCGATACTTTAATCGCTTCCAAATCACAAAAACCTCCCGAAAACACCCTAAACGTCAAAATTTGGGGTCGGAAATGGGGCACAATGGAACGAAGACCCATTGCCACACTATAACTTTCCGAGAGCTTTCCGAAAAGGTATTATCGGCCGAATAGGTCCTCACGGTCTGAAAGTTACGGTGTTCCGTACGCATTAGCATCTTTGGAATCAAAAATAATAAAGGAATAAACTACAACATAGCATTTCCGGGGATGCATCCATCTTCATAAGATTACTTTGTAGTTTTGTCAGCAAAAATAAACAATCTAACAACGTCAATAGAGAAACAAATTGAATTGTAGTGGTACTAGATGTTTTTTAAAAAAATGGGAGGCTAAAAGAATAATAAAAATAAAAAAGGGATGCAACACGAGGACTTCCCGGGAGGTCACCCATCCTAGTACTACTCTCGCCCAAGCACGCTTAACTGCGGAGTTCTGATGGGATCTGGTGCATTAGTGCTGGTATGATCGCATCCGATAGTACATTGCATGCATTCGCATATATCCTTTACCGCAGATTCAAGAGATCATTTGTAATGGGTCCCACTTGACACGTGCACCGCTTCAACCAGCTTCAACGTACTCTTTTATTCGCAAAAGATGCAAAAATCATGTCCGAACACTTTTTCGATACTTTAATCGCTTCCAAATCACAAAAACCTCCCGAAAACACCCTAAACGTCAAAATTTGGGGTCGGAAATGGGGCACAATGGAACGAAGACCCATTGCCACACTATAACTTTCCGAGAGCTTTCCGAAAAGGTATTATCGGCCGAATAGGTCCTCACGGTCTGAAAGTTACGGTGTTCCGTACGCATTAGCATCTTTGGAATCAAAAATAATAAAGGAATAAACTACAACATAGCATTTCCGGGGACGCATCCATCTTCATAAGATTACTTTGTAGTTTTGTCAGCAAAAATAAACAATCTAACAACGTCAATAGAGAAACAAATTGAATTGTAGTGGTACTAGATGTTTTTCAAAAAAATGGGAGGCTAAAAGAAAAATAAAAATAAAAAAGGGATGCAACACGAGGACTTCCCGGGAGGTCACCCATCCTAGTACTACTCTCGCCCAAACACGCTTAACTGCGGAGTTCTGATGGGATCCAGTGCATTAGTGCTGGTATGATCGCATCCGTTAGTACATTGCATGCATTCGCATATATCCTTTACCGCGGATTCAAGAGATCACTTGTAATGGGTCCCACTTGACACGTGCACCGCTTCAACCAGCTTCAACGTACTCTTTTATTCGCAAAAGATGCAAAAATCATGTCCGAACACTTTTTCGATACTTTAATCGCTTCCAAATCACAAAAACCTCCCGAAAACACCCTAAACGTCAAAATTTGGGGTCGGAAATGGGGCACAATGGAACGAAGACCCATTGCCACACTATAACTTTCCGAGAGCTTTCCGAAAAGGTATTATCGGCCGAATAGGTCCTCACGGTCTGAAAGTTACGGTGTTCCGTACGCATTAGCATCTTTGGAATCAAAAATAATAAAGGAATAAACTACAACATAGCATTTCCGGGGATGCATCCATCTTCATAAGATTACTTTGTAGTTTTGTCAGCAAAAATAAACAATCTAACAACGTCAATAGAGAAACAAATTGAATTGTAGTGGTATTAGATGTTTTTTAAAAAAATGGGAGGCTAAAAGAAAAATAAAAATAAAAAAGGGATGCAACACGAGGACTTCCCGGGAGGTCACCCATCCTAGTACTACTCTCGCCCAAGCACGCTTAACTGCGGAGTTCTGATGGAATCCGGTGCATTAGTGCTGGTATGATCGCATCCGATAGTACATTGCATGCATTCGCATATATCCTTTACCGCGGATTCAAGAGATCATTTGTAATGGGTCCCACTTGACACGTGCACCGCTTCAACCAGCTTCAACGTACTCTTTTATTCGCAAAAGATGCAAAAATCATGTCCGAACACTTTTTCGATACTTTAATCGCTTCCAAATCACAAAAACCTCCCGAAAACATCCTAAACGTCAAAATTTGGTGTCGGAAATGGGGCACAATGGAACGAAGACCCATTGCCACACTATAACTTTCCGAGAGCTTTCCGAAAAGGTATTATCGGCCGAATAGGTCCTCACGGTCTGAAAGTTACGGTGTTCCGTACGCATTAGCATCTTTGGAATCAAAAATAATAAAGGAATAAACTACAACATAGCATTTCCGGGGACGCATCCATCTTCATAAGATTACTTTGTAGTTTTGTCAGCAAAAATAAACAATCTAACAACGTCAATAGAGAAACAAATTGAATTGTAGTGGTACTAGATGTTTTTCAAAAAAATGGGAGGCTAAAAGAAAAATAAAAATAAAAAAGGGATGCAACACGAGGACTTCCCGGGAGGTCACCCATCCTAGTACTACTCTCGCCCAAACACGCTTAACTGCGGAGTTCTGATGGGATCCGGTGCATTAGTGCTGGTATGATCGCATCCGTTAGTACATTGCATGCATTCGCATATATCCTTTACCGCGGATTCAAGAGATCATTTGTAATGGGTCCCACTTGACACGTGCACCGCTTCAACCAGCTTCAACGTACTCTTTTATTCGCAAAAGATGCAAAAATCATGTCCGAACACTTTTTCGATACTTTAATCGCTTCCAAATCACAAAAACCTCCCGAAAACACCCTAAACGTCAAAATTTGGTGTCGGAAATGGGGCACAATGGAACGAAGACCCATTGCCACACTATAACTTTCCGAGAGCTTTCCGAAAAGGTATTATCGGCCGAATAGGTCCTCACGGTCTGAAAGTTACGGTGTTCCGTACGCATTAGCATCTTTGGAATCAAAAATAATAAAGGAATAAACTACAACATAGCATTTCCGGGGACGCATCCATCTTCATAAGATTACTTTGTAGTTTTGTCAGCAAAAATAAACAATCTAACAACGTCAATAGAGAAACAAATTGAATTGTAGTGGTACTAGATGTTTTTTAAAAAAATGGGAGGCTAAAAGAAAAATAAAAAAGGGATGCAACACGAGGACTTCCCGGGAGGTCACCCATCCTAGTACTACTCTCGCCCAAGCACGCTTAACTGCGGAGTTCTGATGGGATCCGGTGCATTAGTGCTGGTATGATCGCATCCGATAGTACATTGCATGCATTCGCATATATCCTTTACCGCGGATTCAAGAGATCATTTGTAATGGGTCCCACTTGACACGTGCACCGCTTCAACCAGCTTCAACGTACTCTTTTATTCGCAAAAGATGCAAAAATCATGTCCGAACACTTTTTCGATACTTTAATCGCTTCCAAATCACAAAAACCTCCCGAAAACACCCTAAACGTCAAAATTTGGTGTCGGAAATGGGGCACAATGGAACGAAGACCCATTGCCACACTATAACTTTCCGAGAGCTTTCCGAAAAGGTATTATCGGCCGAATAGGTCCTCACGGTCTGAAAGTTACGGTGTTCCGTACGCATTAGCATCTTTGGAATCAAAAATAATAAAGGAATAAACTACAACATAGCATTTCCGGGGATGCATCCATCTTCATAAGATTACTTTGTAGTTTTGTCAGCAAAAATAAACAATCTAACAACGTCAATAGAGAAACAAATTGAATTGTAGTGGTACTAGATGTTTTTTAAAAAAATGGGAGGCTAAAAGAAAAATAAAAATAAAAAAGGGATGCAACACGAGGACTTCCCGGGAGGTCACCCATCCTAGTACTACTCTCGCCCAAGCACGCTTAACTGCGGAGTTCTGATGGAATCCGGTGCATTAGTGCTGGTATGATCGCATCCTATAGTACATTGCATGCATTCGCATATATCCTTTACCGCGGATTCAAGAGATCATTTGTAATGGGTCCCACTTGACACGTGCACCGCTTCAACCAGCTTCAACGTACTCTTTTATTCGCAAAAGATGCAAAAATCATGTCCGAACACTTTTTCGATACTTTAATCGCTTCCAAATCACAAAAACCTCCCGAAAACATCCTAAACGTCAAAATTTGGTGTCGGAAATGGGGCACAATGGAACGAAGACCCATTGCCACACTATAACTTTCCGAGAGCTTTCCGAAAAGGTATTATCGGCCGAATAGGTCCTCACGGTCTGAAAGTTACGGTGTTCCGTACGCATTAGCATCTTTGGAATCAAAAATAATAAAGGAATAAACTACAACATAGCATTTCCGGGGACGCATCCATCTTCATAAGATTACTTTGTAGTTTTGTCAGCAAAAATAAACAATCTAACAACGTCAATAGAGAAACAAATTGAATTGTAGTGGTACTAGATGTTTTTCAAAAAAATGGGAGGCTAAAAGAAAAATAAAAATAAAAAAGGGATGCAACACGAGGACTTCCCGGGAGGTCACCCATCCTAGTACTACTCTCGCCCAAACACGCTTAACTACGGAGTTCTGATGGGATCCGGTGCATTAGTGCTGGTATGATCGCATCCGTTAGTACATTGCATGCATTCGCATATATCCTTTACCGCGGATTCAAGAGATCATTTGTAATGGGTCCCACTTGACACGTGCACCGCTTCAACCAGCTTCAACGTACTCTTTTATTCGCAAAAGATGCAAAAATCATGTCCGAACACTTTTTCGATACTTTAATCGCTTCCAAATCACAAAAACCTCCCGAAAACACCCTAAACGTCAAAATTTGGGGTCGGAAATGGGGCACAATGGAACGAAGACCCATTGCCACACTATAACTTTCCGAGAGCTTTCCGAAAAGGTATTATCGGCCGAATAGGTCCTCACGGTCTGAAAGTTACGGTGTTCCGTACGCATTAGCATCTTTGGAATCAAAAATAATAAAGGAATAAACTACAACATAGCATTTCCGGGGATGCATCCATCTTCATAAGATTACTTTGTAGTTTTGTCAGCAAAAATAAACAATCTAACAACGTCAATAGAGAAACAAATTGAATTGTAGTGGTACTAGATGTTTTTTAAAAAAATGGGAGGCTAAAAGAAAAATAAAAATAAAAAAGGGATGCAACACGAGGACTTCCCGGGAGGTCACCCATCCTAGTACTACTCTCGCCCAAACACGCTTAACTGCGGAGTTCTGATGGGATCCGGTGCATTAGTGCTGGTATGATCGCATCCGATAGTACATTGCATGCATTCGCATATATCCTTTACCGCAGATTCAAGAGATCATTTGTAATGGGTCCCACTTGACACGTGCACCGCTTCAACCAGCTTCAACGTACTCTTTTATTCGCAAAAGATGCAAAAATCATGTCCGAACACTTTTTCGATACTTTAATCGCTTCCAAATCACAAAAACCTCCCGAAAACATCCTAAACGTCAAAATTTGGGGTCGGAAATGGGGCACAATGGAACGAAGACCAATTGCCACACTATAACTTTCCGAGAGCTTTCCGAAAAGGTATTATCGGCCGAATAGGTCCTCACGGTCTGAAAGTTACGGTGTTCCGTACGCATTAGCATCTTTGGAATCAAAAATAATAAAGGAATAAACTACAACATAGCATTTCTGGGGACGCATCCATCTTCATAAGATTACTTTGTAGTTTTGTCAGCAAAAATAAACAATCTAACAACGTCAATAGAGAAACAAATTAAATTGTAGTGGTACTAGATGTTTTTCAAAAAAATTGGAGGCTAAAAGAAAAATAAAAATAAAAAAGGGATGCAACACGAGGACTTCCCGGGAGGTCACCCATCCTAGTACTACTCTCGCCCAAACACGCTTAACTGCGGAGTTCTGATGGGATCCGGTGCATTAGTGCTGGTATGATCGCATCCGTTAGTACATTGCATGCATTCGCATATATCCTTTACCGCGGATTCAAGAGATCATTTGTAATGGGTCCCACTTGACACGTGCACCGCTTCAACCAGCTTCAACGTACTCTTTTATTCGCAAAAGATGCAAAAATCATGTCCGAACACTTTTTCGATACTTTAATCGCTTCCAAATCACAAAAACCTCCCGAAAACACCCTAAACGTCAAAATTTGGGGTCGGAAATGGGGCACAATGGAACGAAGACCCATTGCCACACTATAACTTTCCGAGAGCTTTCCGAAAAGGTATTATCGGCCGAATAGGTCCTCACGGTCTGAAAGTTACGGTGTTCCGTACGCATTAGCATCTTTGGAATCAAAAATAATAAAGGAATAAACTACAACATAGCATTTCCGGGGATGCATCCATCTTCATAAGATTACTTTGTAGTTTTGTCAGCAAAAATAAACAATCTAACAACGTCAATAGAGAAACAAATTGAATTGTAGTGGTACTAGATGTTTTTTAAAAAAATGGGAGGCTAAAAGAAAAATAAAAATAAAAAAGGGATGCAACACGAGGACTTCCCGGGAGGTCACCCATCCTAGTACTACTCTCGCCCAAACACGCTTAACTGCGAGTTCTGATGGGATCCGGTGCATTAGTGCTGGTATGATCGCATCTGTTAGTACATTGCATGCATTCGCATATATCCTTTACCGCGGATTCAAGAGATCATTTGTAATGGGTCCCACTTGACACGTGCACCGCTTCAACCAGCTTCAACGTACTCTTTTATTCGCAAAAGATGCAAAAATCATGTCCGAACACTTTTTCGATAATTTAATCGCTTCCAAATCACAAAAACCTCCCGAAAACACCCTAAACGTCAAAATTTGGGGTCGGAAATGGGGCACAATGGAACAAAGAACCATTGCCACACTATAACTTTCCGAGAGCTTTCCGAAAAGGTATTATCGGCCGAATAGGTCCTCACGGTCTGAAAGTTACGGTGTTCCGTACGCATTAGCATCTTTGGAATCAAAAATAATAAAGGAATAAACTACAACATAGCATTTCCGGGGATGCATCCATCTTCATAAGATTACTTTGTAGTTTTGTCAGCAAAAATAAACAATCTAACAACGTCAATAGAGAAACAAATTGAATTGTAGTGGTACTAGATGTTTTTTAAAAAAATGGGAGGCTAAAAGAAAAATAAAAATAAAAAAGGGATGCAACACGAGGACTTCCCGGGAGGTCACCCATCCTAGTACTACTCTCGCCCAAGCACGCTTAACTGCGGAGTTCTGATGGGATCCGGTGCATTAGTGCTGGTATGATCGCATCCGATAGTACATTGCATGCATTCGCATATATCCTTTACCGCGGATTCAAGAGATCATTTGTAATGGGTCCCACTTGACACGTGCACCGCTTCAACCAGCTTCAACGTACTCTTTTATTCGCAAAAGATGCAAAAATCATGTCCGAACACTTTTTCGATACTTTAATCGCTTCCAAATCACAAAAACCTCCCGAAAACATCCTAAACGTCAAAATTTGGGGTCGGAAATGGGGCACAATGGAACGAAGACCAATTGCCACACTATAACTTTCCGAGAGCTTTCCGAAAAGGTATTATCGGCCGAATAGGTCCTCACGGTCTGAAAGTTACGGTGTTCCGTACGCATTAGCATCTTTGGAATCAAAAATAATAAAGGAATAAACTACAACATAGCATTTCCGGGGACGCATCCATCTTCATAAGATTACTTTGTAGTTTTGTCAGCAAAAATAAACAATCTAACAACGTCAATAGAGAAACAAATTGAATTGTAGTGGTACTAGATGTTTTTCAAAAAAATTGGAGGCTAAAAGAAAAATAAAAATAAAAAAGGGATGCAACACGAGGACTTCCCGGGAGGTCACCCATCCTAGTACTACTCTCGCCCAAACACGCTTAACTGCGGAGTTCTGATGGGATCCGGTGCATTAGTGCTGGTATGATCGCATCCGTTAGTACATTGCATGCATTCGCATATATCCTTTACCGCGGATTCAAGAGATCATTTGTAATGGGTCCCACTTGACACGTGCACCGCTTCAACCAGCTTCAACGTACTCTTTTATTCGCAAAAGATGCAAAAATCATGTCCGAACACTTTTTCGATACTTTAATCGCTTCCAAATCACAAAAACCTCCCGAAAACACCCTAAACGTCAAAATTTGGGGTCGGAAATGGGGCGCAATGGAACGAAGACCCATTGCCACACTATAACTTTCCGAGAGCTTTCCGAAAAGGTATTATCGGCCGAATAGGTCCTCACGGTCTGAAAGTTACGGTGTTCCGTACGCATTAGCATCTTTGGAATCAAAAATAATAAAGGAATAAACTACAACATAGCATTTCCGGGGACGCATCCATCTTCATAAGATTACTTTGTAGTTTTGTCAGCAAAAATAAACAATCTAACAACGTCAATAGAGAAACAAATTGAATTGTAGTGGTACTAGATGTTTTTCAAAAAAATGGGAGGCTAAAAAAAAATAAAAAATAAAAAAGGGATGCAACACGAGGACTTCCCGGGAGGTCACCCATCCTAGTACTACTCTCGCCCAAGCACGCTTAACTGCGGAGTTCTGATGGGATCCAGTGCATTAGTGCTGGTATGATCGCATCCGTTAGTACATTGCATGCATTCGCATATATCCTTTACCGCGGATTCAAGAGATCATTTTTAATGGGTCCCACTTGATACGTGCACCGCTTCAACCAGCTTCAACGTACTCTTTTATTCGCAAAAGATGCAAAAATCATGTCCGAACACTTTTTCGATACTTTAATCGCTTCCAAAACACAAAAACCTCCCGAAAACACCCTAAACGTCAAAATTTGGGGTCGGAAATGGGGCACAATGGAACGAAGACCCATTGCCACAGTATAACTTTCCGAGAGCTTTCCGAAAAGGTAATATCGGCCGAATAGGTCCTCACGGTCTGAAAGTTACGGTGTTCCGTACGCATTAGCATCTTTGGAATCAAAAATAATAAAGGAATAAACTACAACATAGCATTTCCGGGGACGCATCCATCTTCATAAGATTACTTTGTAGTTTTGTCAGCAAAAATAAACAATCTAACAACGTCAATAGAGAAACAAATTGAATTGTAGTGGTACTAGATGTTTTTCAAAAAAATGGGAGGCTAAAAGAAAAATAAAAATAAAAAAGGGATGCAACAAGAGGACTTCCCGGGAGGTCACCCATCCTAGTACTACTCTCGCCCAAACACGCTTAACTGCGGAGTTCTGATGGGATCCGGTGCATTAGTGCTGGTATGATCGCATCTGCTAGTACATTGCATGCATTCGCATATATCCTTTACCGCGGATTCAAGAGATCATTTGTAATGGGTCCCACTTGACACGTGCACCGCTTCAACCAGCTTCAACGTACTCTTTTATTCGCAAAAGATGCAAAAATCATGTCCGAACACTTTTTCGATACTTTAATCGCTTCCAAATCACAAAAACCTCCCGAAAACACCCTAAACGTCAAAATTTGGGGTCGGAAATGGGGCACAATGGAACGAAGACCCATTGCCACACTATAACTTTCCGAGAGCTTTCCGAAAAGGTATTATCGGCCGAATAGGTCCTCACGGTCTGAAAGTTACGGTGTTCCGTACGTATTAGCATCTTTGGAATCAAAAATAATAAAGGAATAAACTACAACATAGCATTTCCGGGGATGCATCCATCTTCATAAGATTACTTTGTAGTTTTGTCAGCAAAAATAAACAATCTAACAACGTCAATAGAGAAACAAATTGAATTGTAGTGGTACTAGATGTTTTTTAAAAAAATGGGAGGCTAAAAGAAAAATAAAAATAAAAAAGGGATGCAACACGAGGACTTCCCGGGAGGTCACCCATCCTAGTACTACTCTCGCCCAAGCACGCTTAACTGCGGAGTTCTGATGGGATCTGGTGCATTAGTGCTGGTATGATCGCATCCGATAGTACATTGCATGCATTCGCATATATCCTTTACCGCGGATTCAAGAGATCATTTGTAATGGGTCCCACTTGACACGTGCACCGCTTCAACCAGTTTCAACGTACTCTTTTATTCGCAAAAGATGCAAAAATCATGTCCGAACACTTTTTCGATACTTTAATCGCTTCCAAATCACAAAAACCTCCCGAAAACACCCTAAACGTCAAAATTTGGGGTCGGAAATGGGGCGCAATGGAACGAAGACCCATTGCCACACTATAACTTTCCGAGAGCTTTCCGAAAAGGTATTATCGGCCGAATAGGTCCTCACGGTCTGAAAGTTACGGTGTTCCGTACGCATTAGCATCTTTGGAATCAAAAATAATAAAGGAATAAACTACAACATAGCATTTCCGGGGACGCATCCATCTTCATAAGATTACTTTGTAGTTTTGTCAGCAAAAATAAACAATCTAACAACGTCAATAGAGAAACAAATTGAATTGTAGTGGTACTAGATTTTTTTCAAAAAAATGGGAGGCTAAAAAAAAAATAAAAATAAAAAAGGGATGCAACACGAGGACTTCCCGGGAGGTCACCCATCCTAGTACTACTCTCGCCCAAGCACGCTTAACTGCGGAGTTCTGATGGGATCCAGTGCATTAGTGCTGGTATGATCGCATCCGTTAGTACATTGCATGCATTCGCATATATCCTTTACCGCGGATTCAAGAGATCATTTTTAATGGGTCCCACTTGATACGTGCACCGCTTCAACCAGCTTCAACGTACTCTTTTATTCGCAAAAGATGCAAAAATCATGTCCGAACACTTTTTCGATACTTTAATCGCTTCCAAAACACAAAAACCTCCCGAAAACACCCTAAACGTCAAAATTTGGGGTCGGAAATGGGGCACAATGGAACGAAGACCCATTGCCACAGTATAACTTTCCGAGAGCTTTCCGAAAAGGTATTATCGGCCGAATAGGTCCTCACGGTCTGAAAGTTACGGTGTTCCGTACGCATTAGCATCTTTGGAATCAAAAATAATAAAGGAATAAACTACAACATAGCATTTCCGGGGACGCATCCATCTTCATAAGATTACTTTGTAGTTTTGTCAGCAAAAATAAACAATCTAACAACGTCAATAGAGAAACAAATTGAATTGTAGTGGTACTAGATGTTTTTCAAAAAAATGGGAGGCTAAAAGAAAAATAAAAATAAAAAAGGGATGCAACAAGAGGACTTCCCGGGAGGTCACCCATCCTAGTACTACTCTCGCCCAAACACGCTTAACTGCGGAGTTCTGATGGGATCCGGTGCATTAGTGCTGGTATGATCGCATCTGCTAGTACATTGCATGCATTCGCATATATCCTTTACCGCGGATTCAAGAGATCATTTGTAATGGGTCCCACTTGACACGTGCACCGCTTCAACCAGCTTCAACGTACTCTTTTATTCGCAAAAGATGCAAAAATCATGTCCGAACACTTTTTCGATACTTTAATCGCTTCCAAATCACAAAAACCTCCCGAAAACACCCTAAACGTCAAAATTTGGGGTCGGAAATGGGGCACAATGGAACG
Source organism: Capsella bursa-pastoris (assembly GCA_036452645.1). NCBI lineage: Eukaryota > Viridiplantae > Streptophyta > Magnoliopsida > Brassicales > Brassicaceae > Capsella > Capsella bursa-pastoris. The sequence continues at coordinate 12,155,627 of CP144195.1, read as the reverse complement.
AAGACCCATTGCCACACTATAACTTTCCGAGAGCTTTCCGAAAAGGTATTATCGGCCGAATAGGTCCTCACGGTCTGAAAGTTACGGTGTTCCGTACGTATTAGCATCTTTGGAATCAAAAATAATAAAGGAATAAACTACAACATAGCATTTCCGGGGATGCATCCATCTTCATAAGATTACTTTGTAGTTTTGTCAGCAAAAATAAACAATCTAACAACGTCAATAGAGAAACAAATTGAATTGTAGTGGTACTAGATGTTTTTTAAAAAAATGGGAGGCTAAAAGAAAAATAAAAATAAAAAAGGGATGCAACACGAGGACTTCCCGGGAGGTCACCCATCCTAGTACTACTCTCGCCCAAGCACGCTTAACTGCGGAGTTCTGATGGGATCTGGTGCATTAGTGCTGGTATGATCGCATCCGATAGTACATTGCATGCATTCGCATATATCCTTTACCGCGGATTCAAGAGATCATTTGTAATGGGTCCCACTTGACACGTGCACCGCTTCAACCAGTTTCAACGTACTCTTTTATTCGCAAAAGATGCAAAAATCATGTCCGAACACTTTTTCGATACTTTAATCGCTTCCAAATCACAAAAACCTCCCGAAAACACCCTAAACGTCAAAATTTGGGGTCGGAAATGGGGCACAATGGAACGAAGACCCATTGCCACACTATAACTTTCCGAGAGCTTTCCGAAAAGGTATTATCGGCCGAATAGGTCCTCACGGTCTGAAAGTTACGGTGTTCCGTACGCATTAGCATCTTTGGAATCAAAAATAATAAAGGAATAAACTACAACATAGCATTTCCGGGGATGCATCCATCTTCATAAGATTACTTTGTAGTTTTGTCAGCAAAAATAAACAATCTAACAACGTCAATAGAGAAACAAATTGAATTGTAGTGGTACTAAATGTTTTTTAAAAAAATGGGAGGCTAAAAGAAAAATAAAAATAAAAAAGGGATGCAACACGAGGACTTCCCGGGAGGTCACCCATCCTAGTACTACTCTCGCCCAAGCACGCTTAACTGCGGAGTTCTGATGGGATCTGGTGCATTAGTGCTGGTATGATCGCATCCGATAGTACATTGCATGCATTCGCATATATCCTTTACCGCGGATTCAAGAGATCATTTGTAATGGGTCCCACTTGACACGTGCACCGCTTCAACAAGCTTCAACGTACTCTTTTATTCGCAAAAGATGCAAAAATCATGTCCGAACACTTTTTCGATACTTTAATCGCTTCCAAATCACAAAAACCTCCTGAAAACATCCTAAACGTCAAAATTTGGTGTCGGAAATGGGGCACAATGGAACGAAGACCCATTGCCACACTATAACTTTCCGAGAGCTTTCCGAAAAGGTATTATCGGCCGAATAGGTCCTCACGGTCTGAAAGTTACGGTGTTCCGTACGCATTAGCATCTTTGGAATCAAAAATAATAAAGGAATAAACTACAACATAGCATTTCCGGGGACGCATCCATCTTCATAAGATTACTTTGTAGTTTTGTCAGCAAAAATAAACAATCTAACAACGTCAATAGAGAAACAAATTGAATTGTAGTGGTACTAGATGTTTTTCAAAAAAATGGGAGGCTAAAAGAAAAATAAAAATAAAAAAGGGATGCAACACGAGGACTTCCCGGGAGGTCACCCATCCTAGTACTACTCTCGCCCAAACACGCTTAACTGCGGAGTTCTGATGGGATCCGGTGCATTAGTGTTGGTATGATCGCATCCGTTAGTACATTGCATGCATTCGCATATATCCTTTACCGCGGATTCAAGAGATCATTTGTAATGGGTCCCACTTGACACGTGCACCGCTTCAACCAGCTTCAACGTACTCTTTTATTCGCAAAAGATGCAAAAATCATGTCCGAACACTTTTTCGATACTTTAATCGCTTCCAAATCACAAAAACCTCCCGAAAACACCCTAAACGTCAAAATTTGGGGTCGGAAATGGGGCACAATGGAACGAAGACCCATTGCCACACTATAACTTTCCGAGAGCTTTCCGAAAAGGTATTATCGGCCGAATAGGTCTTCACGGTCTGAAAGTTACGGTGTTCCGTACGCATTAGCATCTTTGGAATCAAAAATAATAAAGGAATAAACTACAACATAGCATTTCCGGGGATGCATCCATCTTCATAAGATTACTTTGTAGTTTTGTCAGCAAAAATAAACAATCTAACAACGTCAATAGAGAAACAAATTGAATTGTAGTGGTACTAGATGTTTTTTAAAAAAATGGGAGGCTAAAAGAAAAATAAAAATAAAAAAGGGATGCAACACGAGGACTTCCCGGGAGGTCACCCATCCTAGTACTACTCTCGCCCAAACACGCTTAACTGCGGAGTTCTGATGGGATCCGGTGCATTAGTGCTGGTATGATCGCATCCGTTAGTACATTGCATGCATTCGCATATATCCTTTACCGCGGATTCAAGAGATCATTTGTAATGGGTCCCACTTGACACGTGCACCGCTTCAACCAGCTTCAACGTACTCTTTTATTCGCAAAAGATGCAAAAATCATGTCCGAACAATTTTTCGATACTTTAATCGCTTCCAAATCACAAAAACCTCCCGAAAACACCCTAAACGTCAAAATTTGGGGTCGGAAATGGGGCACAATGGAACGAAGACCCATTGCCACACTATAACTTTCCGAGAGCTTTCCGAAAAGGTATTATCGGCCGAATAGGTCCTCACGGTCTGAAAGTTACGGTGTTCCGTACGCATTAGCATCTTTGGAATCAAAAATAATAAAGGAATAAACTACAACATAGCATTTCCGGGGACGCATCCATCTTCATAAGATTACTTTGTAGTTTTGTCAGCAAAAATAAACAATCTAACAACGTCAATAGAGAAACAAATTGAATTGTAGTGGTACTAGATGTTTTTCAAAAAAATGGGAGGCTAAAAAAAAAAATAAAATAAAAAAGGGATGCAACACAAGGACTTCCCGGGAGGTCACCCATCCTAGTACTACTCTCGCCCAAGCACGCTTAACTGCGGAGTTCTGATGGGATCCAGTGCATTAGTGCTGGTATGATCGCATCCTTTAGTACATTGCATGCATTCGCATATATCCTTTACCGCGGATTCAAGAGATCATTTTTAATGGGTCCCACTTGATACGTGCACCGCTTCAACCAGCTTCAACGTACTCTTTTATTCGCAAAAGATGCAAAAATCATGTCCGAACACTTTTTCGATACTTTAATCGCTTCCAAAACACAAAAACCTCCCGAAAACACCCTAAACGTCAAAATTTGGGGTCGGAAATGGGGCACAATGGAACGAAGACCCATTGCCACAGTATAACTTTCCGAGAGCTTTCCGAAAAGGTATTATCGGCCGAATAGGTCCTCACGGTCTGAAAGTTACGGTGTTCTGTACGCATTAGCATCTTTGGAATCAAAAATAATAAAGGAATAAACTACAACATAGCATTTCCGGGGACGCATCTATCTTCATAAGATTACTTTGTAGTTTTGTCAGCAAAAATAAACAATCTAACAACGTCAATAGAGAAACAAATTGAATTGTAGTGGTACTAGATGTTTTTCAAAAAAATGGGAGGCTAAAAGAAAAATAAAAATAAAAAAGGGATGCAACAAGAGGACTTCCCGGGAGGTCACCCATCCTAGTACTACTCTCGCCCAAACACGCTTAACTGCGGAGTTCTGATGGGATCCGGTGCATTAGTGCTGGTATGATCGCATCTGTTAGTACATTGCATGCATTCGCATATATCCTTTACCGCGGATTCAAGAGATCATTTGTAATGGGTCCCACTTGACACGTGCACCGCTTCAACCAGCTTCAACGTACTCTTTTATTCGCAAAAGATGCAAAAATCATGTCCGAACACTTTTTCGATACTTTAATCGCTTCCAAATCACAAAAACCTCCCGAAAACACCCTAAACGTCAAAATTTGGGGTCGGAAATGGGGCACAATGGAACGAAGACCCATTGCCACACTATAACTTTCCGAGAGCTTTCCGAAAAGGTATAATCGGCCGAATAGGTCCTCACGGTCTGAAAGTTACGGTGTTCCGTACGCATTAGCATCTTTGGAATCAAAAATAATAAAGGAATAAACTACAACATAGCATTTCCGGGGATGCATCCATCTTCATAAGATTACTTTGTAGTTTTGTCAGCAAAAATAAACAATCTAACAACGTCAATAGAGAAACAAATTGAATTGTAGTGGTACTAGATGTTTTTTAAAAAAATGGGAGGCTAAAAGAAAAATAAAAATAAAAAAGGGATGCAACACGAGGACTTCCCGGGAGGTCACCCATCCTAGTACTACTCTCGCCCAAGCACGCTTGACTGCGGAGTTCTGATGGGATCCGGTGCATTAGTGCTGGTATGATCGCATCCGATAGTACATTGCATGCATTCGCATATATCCTTTACCGCGGATTCAAGAGATCATTTGTAATGGGTCCCACTTGACACGTGCACCGCTTCAACCAGCTTCAACGTACTCTTTTATTCGCAAAAGATGCAAAAATCATGTCTGAACACTTTTTCGATACTTTAATCGCTTCCAAATCACAAAAACCTCCCGAAAACATCCTAAACGTCAAAATTTGGTGTCGGAAATGGGGCACAATGGAACGAAGACCCATTGCCACACTATAACTTTCCGAGAGCTTTCCGAAAAGGTATTATCGGCCGAATAGGTCCTCACGGTCTGAAAGTTACGGTGTTCCGTACGCATTAGCATCTTTGGAATCAAAAATAATAAAGGAATAAACTACAACATAGCATTTCCGAGGACGCATCCATCTTCATAAGATTACTTTGTAGTTTTGTCAGCAAAAATAAACAATCTAACAACGTCAATAGAGAAACAAATTGAATTGTAGTGGTACTAGATGTTTTTCAAAAAAATGGGAGGCTAAAAGAAAAATAAAAATAAAAAAGGGATGCAACACGAGGACTTCCCGGGAGGTCACCCATCCTAGTACTACTCTCGCCCAAACACGCTTAACTGCGGAGTTCTGATGGGATCCGGTGCATTAGTGCTGGTATGATCGCATCCGTTAGTACATTGCATGCATTCGCATATATCCTTTACCGCGGATTCAAGAGATCATTTGTAATGGGTCCCACTTGACACGTGCACCGCTTCAACCAGCTTCAACGTACTCTTTTATTCGCAAAAGATGCAAAAATCATGTCCGAACACTTTTTCGATACTTTAATCGCTTCCAAATCACAAAAACCTCCCGAAAACACCCTAAACGTCAAAATTTGGGGTCGGAAATGGGGCACAATGGAACGAAGACCCATTGCCACACTATAACTTTGCGAGAGCTTTCCGAAAAGGTATTATCGGCCGAATAGGTCCTCACGGTCTGAAAGTTACGGTGTTCCGTACGCATTAGCATCTTTGGAATCAAAAATAATAAAGGAATAAACTACAACATAGCATTTCCGGGGACGCATCCATCTTCATAAGATTACTTTGTAGTTTTGTCAGCAAAAATAAACAATCTAACAACGTCAATAGAGAAACAAATTGAATTGTAGTGGTACTAGATGTTTTTCAAAAAAATGGGAGGCTAAAAGAAAAATAAAAATAAAAAAGGGATGCAACACGAGGACTTCCCGGGAGGTCACCCATCCTAGTACTACTCTCGCCCAAACACGCTTAACTGCGGAGTTCTGATGGGATCCGGTGCATTAGTGCTGGTATGATCGCATCCGTTAGTACATTGCATGCATTCGCATATATCCTTTACCGCGGATTCAAGAGATCATTTGTAATGGGTCCCACTTGACACGTGCACCGCTTCAACCAGCTTCAACGTACTCTTTTATTCGCAAAAGATGCAAAAATCATGTCCGAACACTTTTTCGATACTTTAATCGCTTCCAAATCACAAAAACCTCCCGAAAACACCCTAAACGTCAAAATTTGGGGTCGGAAATGGGGCACAATGGAACGAAGACCCATTGCCACACTATAACTTTCCGAGAGCTTTCCGAAAAGGTATTATCGGCCGAATAGGTCCTCACGGTCTGAAAGTTACGGTGTTCCGTACGCATTAGCATCTTTGGAATCAAAAATAATAAAGGAATAAACTACAACATAGCATTTCCGGGGATGCATCCATCTTCATAAGATTACTTTGTAGTTTTGTCAGCAAAAATAAACAATCTAACAACGTCAATAGAGAAACAAATTGAATTGTAGTGGTACTAGATGTTTTTTAAAAAAATGGGAGGCTAAAAGAAAAATAAAAATAAAAAAGGGATGCAACACGAGGACTTCCCGGGAGGTCACCCATCCTAGTACTACTCTCGCCCAAGCACGCTTAACTGCGGAGTTCTGATGGGATCCGGTGCATTAGTGCTGGTATGATCGCATCCGATAGTACATTGCATGCATTCACATATATCCTTTACCGCGGATTCAAGAGATCATTTGTAATGGGTCCCACTTGACACGTGCACCGCTTCAACCAGCTTCAACGTACTCTTTTATTCGCAAAAGATGCAAAAATCATGTCCGAACACTTTTTCGATACTTTAATCGCTTCCAAATCACAAAAACCTCCCGAAAACATCCTAAACGTCAAAATTTGGGGTCGGAAATGGGGCACAATGGAACGAAGACCCATTGCCACACTATAACTTTCCGAGAGCTTTCCGAAAAGGTATTATCGGCCGAATAGGTCCTCACGGTCTGAAAGTTACGGTGTTCCGTACGCATTAGCATCTTTGGAATCAAAACTAATAAAGGAATAAACTACAACATAGCATTTCCGGGACGCATCCATCTTCATAAGATTACTTTGTAGTTTTGTCAGCAAAAATAAACAATCTAACAACGCCAATAGAGAAACAAATTGAATTGTAGTGGTACTAGATGTTTTTCAAAAAAATGGGAGGCTAAAAAAAATAAAAATAAAAAAGGGATGCAACACGAGGACTTCCCGGGAGGTCACCCATCCTAGTACTACTCTCGCCCAAACACGCTTAACTGCGGAGTTCTGATGGGATCCGGTGCATTAGTGCTGGTATGATCGCATCCGTTAGTACATTGCATGCATTCGCATATATCCTTTACCGCGGATTCAAGAGATCATTTGTAATGGGTCCCACTTGACACGTGCACCGCTTCAACCAGCTTCAACGTACTCTTTTATTCGCAAAAGATGCAAAAATCATGTCCGAACACTTTTTCGATACTTTAATCGCTTCCAAATCACAAAAACCTCCCGAAAACACCCTAAACGTCAAAATTTGGGGTCGGAAATGGGGCACAATGGAACGAAGACCCATTGCCACACTATAACTTTCCGAGAGCTTTCCGAAAAGGTATTATCGGCCGAATAGGTCCTCACGGTCTGAAAGTTACGGTGTTCCGTACGCATTAGCATCTTTGGAATCAAAAATAATAAAGGAATAAACTACAACATAGCATTTCCGGGGACGCATCCATCTTCATAAGATTACTTTGTAGTTTTGTCAGCAAAAATAAACAATCTAACAACGTCAATAGAGAAACAAATTGAATTGTAGTGGTACTAGATGTTTTTCAAAAAAATGGGAGGCTAAAAAAAAATAAAAAATAAAAAAGGGATGCAACACAAGGACTTCCCGGGAGGTCACCCATCCTAGTACTACTCTCGCCCAAGCACGCTTAACTGCGGAGTTCTGATGGGATCCAGTGCATTAGTGCTGGTATGATCGCATCCTTTAGTACATTGCATGCATTCGCATATATCCTTTACCGCGGATTCAAGAGATCATTTTTAATGGGTCCCACTTGATACGTGCACCGCTTCAACCAGCTTCAACGTACTCTTTTATTCGCAAAAGATGCAAAAATCATGTCCGAACACTTTTTCGATACTTTAATCGCTTCCAAAACACAAAAACCTCCCGAAAACACCCTAAACGTCAAAATTTGGGGTCGGAAATGGGGCACAATGGAACGAAGACCCATTGCCACAGTATAACTTTCCGAGAGCTTTCCGAAAAGGTATTATCGGCCGAATAGGTCCTCACGGTCTGAAAGTTACGGTGTTCCGTACGCATTAGCATCTTTGGAATCAAAAATAATAAAGGAATAAACTACAACATAGCATTTCCGGGGACGCATCCATCTTCATAAGATTACTTTGTAGTTTTGTCAGCAAAAATAAACAATCTAACAACGTCAATAGAGAAACAAATTGAATTGTAGTGGTACTAGATGTTTTTCAAAAAAATGGGAGGCTAAAAGAAAAATAAAAATAAAAATAGGGATGCAACAAGAGGACTTCCCGGGAGGTCACCCATCCTAGTACTACTCTCGCCCAAACACGCTTAACTGCGGAGTTCTGATGGGATCCGGTGCATTAGTGCTGGTATGATCGCATCTGTTAGTACATTGCATGCATTCGCATATATCCTTTACCGCAGATTCAAGAGATCATTTGTAATGGGTCCCACTTGACACGTGCACCGCTTCAACCAGCTTCAACGTACTCTTTTATTCGCAAAAGATGCAAAAATCATGTCCGAACACTTTTTCGATACTTTAATCGCTTCCAAATCACAAAAACCTCCCGAAAACACCCTAAACGTCAAAATTTGGGGTCGGAAATGGGGCACAATGGAACGAAGACCCATTGCCACACTATAACTTTCCGAGAGCTTTCCGAAAAGGTATAATCGGCCGAATAGGTCCTCACGGTCTGAAAGTTACGGTGTTCCGTACGCATTAGCATCTTTGGAATCAAAAATAATAAAGGAATAAACTACAACATAGCATTTCCGGGGATGCATCCATCTTCATAAGATTACTTTGTAGTTTTGTCAGCAAAAATAAACAATCTAACAACGTCAATAGAGAAACAAATTGAATTGTAGTGGTACTAGATGTTTTTTAAAAAAATGGGAGGCTAAAAGAAAAATAAAAATAAAAAAGGGATGCAACACGAGGACTTCCCGGGAGGTCACCCATCCTAGTACTACTCTCGCCCAAGCACGCTTGACTGCGGAGTTCTGATGGGATCCGGTGCATTAGTGCTGGTATGATCGCATCCGATAGTACATTGCATGCATTCGCATATATCCTTTACCGCGGATTCAAGAGATCATTTGTAATGGGTCCCACTTGACACGTGCACCGCTTCAACCAGCTTCAACGTACTCTTTTATTCGCAAAAGATGCAAAAATCATGTCCGAACACTTTTTCGATACTTTAATCGCTTCCAAATCACAAAAACCTCCCAGAAACATCCTAAACGTCAAAATTTGGTGTCGGAAATGGGGCACAATGGAACGAAGACCCATTGCCACACTATAACTTTCCGAGAGCTTTCCGAAAAGGTATTATCGGCCGAATAGGTCCTCACGGTCTGAAAGTTACGGTGTTCCGTACGCATTAGCATCTTTGGAATCAAAAATAATAAAGGAATAAACTACAACATAGCATTTCCGGGGACGCATCCATCTTCATAAGATTACTTTGTAGTTTTGTCAGCAAAAATAAACAATCTAACAACGTCAATAGAGAAACAAATTGAATTGTAGTGGTACTAGATGTTTTTTAAAAAAATGGGAGGCTAAAAGAAAAATAAAAATAAAAAAGGGATGCAACACGAGGACTTCCCGGGAGGTCACCCATCCTAGTACTACTCTCGCCCAAGCACGCTTAACTGCGGAGTTCTGATGGGATCTGGTGCATTAGTGCTGGTATGATCGCATCCGATAGTACATTGCATGCATTCGCATATATCCTTTACCGCGGATTCAAGAGATCATTTGTAATGGGTCCCACTTGACACGTGCACCGCTTCAACCAGTTTCAACGTACTCTTTTATTCGCAAAAGATGCAAAAATCATGTCCGAACACTTTTTCGATACTTTAATCGCTTCCAAATCACAAAAACCTCCCGAAAACACCCTAAACGTCAAAATTTGGGGTCGGAAATGGGGCACAATGGAACGAAGACCCATTGCCACACTATAACTTTCCGAGAGCTTTCCGAAAAGGTATTATCGGCCGAATAGGTCCTCACGGTCTGAAAGTTACGGTGTTCCGTACGCATTAGCATCTTTGGAATCAAAAATAATAAAGGAATAAACTACAACATAGCATTTCCGGGGATGCATCCATCTTCATAAGATTACTTTGTAGTTTTGTCAGCAAAAATAAACAATCTAACAACGTCAATAGAGAAACAAATTGAATTGTAGTGGTACTAAATGTTTTTTAAAAAAATGGGAGGCTAAAAGAAAAATAAAAATAAAAAAGGGATGCAACACGAGGACTTCTCGGGAGGTCACCCATCCTAGTACTACTCTCGCCCAAGCACGCTTAACTGCGGAGTTCTGATGGGATCTGGTGCATTAGTGCTGGTATGATCGCATCCGATAGTACATTGCATGCATTCGCATATATCCTTTACCGCGGATTCAAGAGATCATTTGTAATGGGTCCCACTTGACACGTGCACCGCTTCAACAAGCTTCAACGTACTCTTTTATTCGCAAAAGATGCAAAAATCATGTCCGAACACTTTTTCGATACTTTAATCGCTTCCAAATCACAAAAACCTCCCGAAAACATCCTAAACGTCAAAATTTGGTGTCGGAAATGGGGCACAATGGAACGAAGACCCATTGCCACACTATAACTTTCCGAGAGCTTTCCGAAAAGGTATTATCGGCCGAATAGGTCCTCACGGTCTGAAAGTTACGGTGTTCCGTACGCATTAGCATCTTTGGAATCAAAAATAATAAAGGAATAAACTACAACATAGCATTTCCGGGGACGCATCCATCTTCATAAGATTACTTTGTAGTTTTGTCAGCAAAAATAAACAATCTAACAACGTCAATAGAGAAACAAATTGAATTGTAGTGGTACTAGATGTTTTTCAAAAAAATGGGAGGCTAAAAGAAAAATAAAAATAAAAAAGGGATGCAACACGAGGACTTCCCGGGAGGTCACCCATCCTAGTACTACTCTCGCCCAAACACGCTTAACTGCGGAGTTCTGATGGGATCCGGTGCATTAGTGCTGGTATGATCGCATCCGTTAGTACATTGCATGCATTCGCATATATCCTTTACCGCGGATTCAAGAGATCATTTGTAATGGGTCCCACTTGACACGTGCACCGCTTCAACCAGCTTCAACGTACTCTTTTATTCGCAAAAGATGCAAAAATCATGTCCGAACACTTTTTCGATACTTTAATCGCTTCCAAATCACAAAAACCTCCCGAAAACACCCTAAACGTCAAAATTTGGGGTCGGAAATGGGGCACAATGGAACGAAGACCCATTGCCACACTATAACTTTCCGAGAGCTTTCCGAAAAGGTATTATCGGCCGAATAGGTCCTCACGGTCTGAAAGTTACGGTGTTCCGTACGCATTAGCATCTTTGGAATCAAAAATAATAAAGGAATAAACTACAACATAGCATTTCCGGGGATGCATCCATCTTCATAAGATTACTTTGTAGTTTTGTCAGCAAAAATAAACAATCTAACAACGTCAATAGAGAAACAAATTGAATTGTAGTGGTACTAGATGTTTTTTAAAAAAATGGGAGGCTAAAAGAAAAATAAAAATAAAAAAGGGATGCAACACGAGGACTTCCCGGGAGGTCACCCATCCTAGTACTACTCTCGCCCAAGCACGCTTAACTGCGGAGTTCTGATGGGATCCGGTGCATTAGTGCTGGTATGATCGCATCCGATAGTACATTGCATGCATTCACATATATCCTTTACCGCGGATTCAAGAGATCATTTGTAATGGGTCCCACTTGACACGTGCACCGCTTCAACCAGCTTCAACGTACTCTTTTATTCGCAAAAGATGCAAAAATCATGTCCGAACACTTTTTCGATACTTTAATCGCTTCCAAATCACAAAAACCTCCCGAAAACACCCTAAACGTCAAAATTTGGGGTCGGAAATGGGGCACAATGGAACGAAGACCCATTGCCACACTATAACTTTCCGAGAGCTTTCCGAAAAGGTATTATCGGCCGAATAGGTCCTCACGGTCTGAAAGTTACGGTGTTCCGTACGCATTAGCATCTTTGGAATCAAAAATAATAAAGGAATAAACTACAACATAGCATTTCCGGGGACGCATCCATCTTCATAAGATTACTTTGTAGTTTTGTCAGCAAAAATAAACAATCTAACAACGTCAATAGAGAAACAAATTGAATTGTAGTGGTACTTGATGTTTTTCAAAAAAATGGGAGGCTAAAAAAAAAATAAAAATAAAAAAGGGATGCAACACAAGGACTTCCCGGGAGGTCACCCATCCTAGTACTACTCTCGCCCAAGCACGCTTAACTGCGGAGTTCTGATGGGATCCAGTGCATTAGTGCTGGTATGATCGCATCCTTTAGTACATTGCATGCATTCGCATATATCCTTTACCGCGGATTCAAGAGATCATTTTTAATGGGTCCCACTTGATACGTGCACCGCTTCAACCAGCTTCAACGTACTCTTTTATTCGCAAAAGATGCAAAAATCATGTCCGAACACTTTTTCGATACTTTAATCGCTTCCAAAACACAAAAACCTCCCGAAAACACCCTAAACGTCAAAATTTGGGGTCGGAAATGGGGCACAATGGAACGAAGACCCATTGCCACAGTATAACTTTCCGAGAGCTTTCCGAAAAGGTATTATCGGCCGAATAGGTCCTCACGGTCTGAAAGTTACGGTGTTCCGTACGCATTAGCATCTTTGGAATCAAAAATAATAAAGGAATAAACTACAACATAGCATTTCCGGGGACGCATCTATCTTCATAAGATTACTTTGTAGTTTTGTCAGCAAAAATAAACAATCTAACAACGTCAATAGAGAAACAAATTGAATTGTAGTGGTACTAGATGTTTTTCAAAAAAATGGGAGGCCAAAAGAAAAATAAAAATAAAAAAGGGATGCAACAAGAGGACTTCCCGGGAGGTCACCCATCCTAGTACTACTCTCGCCCAAACACGCTTAACTGCGGAGTTCTGATGGGATCCGGTGCATTAGTGCTGGTATGATCGCATCTGTTAGTACATTGCATGCATTCGCATATATCCTTTACCGCGGATTCAAGAGATCATTTGTAATGGGTCCCACTTGACACGTGCACCGCTTCAACCAGCTTCAACGTACTCTTTTATTCGCAAAAGATGCAAAAATCATGTCCGAACACTTTTTCGATACTTTAATCGCTTCCAAATCACAAAAACCTCCCGAAAACACCCTAAACGTCAAAATTTGGGGTCGGAAATGGGGCACAATGGAACGAAGACCCATTGCCACACTATAACTTTCCGAGAGCTTTCCGAAAAGGTATAATCGGCCGAATAGGTCCTCACGGTCTGAAAGTTACGGTGTTCCGTACGCATTAGCATCTTTGGAATCAAAAATAATAAAGGAATAAACTACAACATAGCATTTCCGGGGATGCATCCATCTTCATAAGATTACTTTGTAGTTTTGTCAGCAAAAATAAACAATCTAACAACGTCAATAGAGAAACAAATTGAATTGTAGTGGTACTAGATGTTTTTCAAAAAAATGGGAGGCTAAAAGAAAAATAAAAATAAAAAAGGGATGCAACACGAGGACTTCCCGGGAGGTCACCCATCCTAGTACTACTCTCGCCCAAGCACGCTTGACTGCGGAGTTCTGATGGGATCCGGTGCATTAGTGCTGGTATGATCGCATCCGATAGTACATTGCATGCATTCGCATATATCCTTTACCGCGGATTCAAGAGATCATTTGTAATGGGTCCCACTTGACACGTGCACCGCTTCAACCAGCTTCAACGTACTCTTTTATTCGCAAAAGATGCAAAAATCATGTCCGAACACTTTTTCGATACTTTAATCGCTTCCAAATCACAAAAACCTCCCGAAAACATCCTAAACGTCAAAATTTGGTGTCGGAAATGGGGCACAATGGAACGAAGACCCATTGCCACACTATAACTTTCCGAGAGCTTTCCGAAAAGGTATTATCGGCCGAATAGGTCCTCACGGTCTGAAAGTTACGGTGTTCCGTACGCATTAGCATCTTTGGAATCAAAAATAATAAAGGAATAAACTACAACATAGCATTTCCGAGGACGCATCCATCTTCATAAGATTACTTTGTAGTTTTGTCAGCAAAAATAAACAATCTAACAACGTCAATAGAGAAACAAATTGAATTGTAGTGGTACTAGATGTTTTTCAAAAAAATGGGAGGCTAAAAGAAAAATAAAAATAAAAAAGGGATGCAACACGAGGACTTCCCGGGAGGTCACCCATCCTAGTACTACTCTCGCCCAAACACGCTTAACTGCGGAGTTCTGATGGGATCCGGTGCATTAGTGCTGGTATGATCGCATCCGTTAGTACATTGCATGCATTCGCATATATCCTTTACCGCGGATTCAAGAGATCATTTGTAATGGGTCCCACTTGACACGTGCACCGCTTCAACCAGCTTCAACGTACTCTTTTATTCGCAAAAGATGCAAAAATCATGTCCGAACACTTTTTCGATACTTTAATCGCTTCCAAATCACAAAAACCTCCCGAAAACACCCTAAACGTCAAAATTTGGGGTCGGAAATGGGGCACAATGGAACGAAGACCCATTGCCACACTATAACTTTGCGAGAGCTTTCCGAAAAGGTATTATCGGCCGAATAGGTCCTCACGGTCTGAAAGTTACGGTGTTCCGTACGCATTAGCATCTTTGGAATCAAAAATAATAAAGGAATAAACTACAACATAGCATTTCCGGGGACGCATCCATCTTCATAAGATTACTTTGTAGTTTTGTCAGCAAAAATAAACAATCTAACAACGTCAATAGAGAAACAAATTGAATTGTAGTGGTACTAGATGTTTTTCAAAAAAATGAGAGGCTAAAAGAAAAATAAAAATAAAAAAGGGATGCAACACGAGGACTTCCCGGGAGGTCACCCATCCTAGTACTACTCTCGCCCAAACACGCTTAACTGCGGAGTTCTGATGGGATCCGGTGCATTAGTGCTGGTATGATCGCATCCGTTAGTACATTGCATGCATTCGCATATATCCTTTACCGCGGATTCAAGAGATCATTTGTAATGGGTCCCACTTGACACGTGCACCGCTTCAACCAGCTTCAACGTACTCTTTTATTCGCAAAAGATGCAAAAATCATGTCCGAACACTTTTTCGATACTTTAATCGCTTCCAAATCACAAAAACCTCCCGAAAACACCCTAAACGTCAAAATTTGGGGTCGGAAATGGGGCACAATGGAACGAAGACCCATTGCCACACTATAACTTTCCGAGAGCTTTCCGAAAAGGTATTATCGGCCGAATAGGTCCTCACGGTCTGAAAGTTACGGTGTTCCGTACGCATTAGCATCTTTGGAATCAAAAATAATAAAGGAATAAACTACAACATAGCATTTCCGGGGATGCATCCATCTTCATAAGATTACTTTGTAGTTTTGTCAGCAAAAATAAACAATCTAACAACGTCAATAGAGAAACAAATTGAATTGTAGTGGTACTAGATGTTTTTAAAAAAAATGGGAGGCTAAAAGAAAAATAAAAATAAAAAAGGGATGCAACACGAGGACTTCCCGGGAGGTAATCCTAGTACTACTCTCGCCCAAGCACGCTTAACTGCGGAGTTCTGATGGGATCCGGTGCATTAGTGCTGGTATGATCGCATCCGATAGTACATTGCATGCATTCACATATATCCTTTACCGCGGATTCAAGAGATCATTTGTAATGGGTCCCACTTGACACGTGCACCGCTTCAACCAGCTTCAACGTACTCTTTTATTCGCAAAAGATGCAAAAATCATGTCCGAACACTTTTTCGATACTTTAATCGCTTCCAAATCACAAAAACCTCCCGAAAACATCCTAAACGTCAAAATTTGGGGTCGGAAATGGGGCACAATGGAACGAAGACCCATTGCCACACTATAACTTTCCGAGAGCTTTCCGAAAAGGTATTATCGGCCGAATAGGTCCTCACGGTCTGAAAGTTACGGTGTTCCGTACGCATTAGCATCTTTGGAATCAAAACTAATAAAGGAATAAACTACAACATAGCATTTCCGGGGACGCATCCATCTTCATAAGATTACTTTGTAGTTTTGTCAGCAAAAATAAACAATCTAACAACGCCAATAGAGAAACAAATTGAATTGTAGTGGTACTAGATGTTTTTCAAAAAAATGGGAGGCTAAAAAAAAATAAAAATAAAAAAGGGATGCAACACGAGGACTTCCCGGGAGGTCACCCATCCTAGTACTACTCTCGCCCAAACACGCTTAACTGCGGAGTTCTGATGGGATCCGGTGCATTAGTGCTGGTATGATCGCATCCGTTAGTACATTGCATGCATTCGCATATATCCTTTACCGCGGATTCAAGAGATCATTTGTAATGGGTCCCACTTGACACGTGCACCGCTTCAACCAGCTTCAACGTACTCTTTTATTCGCAAAAGATGCAAAAATCATGTCCGAACACTTTTTCGATACTTTAATCGCTTCCAAATCACAAAAACCTCCCGAAAACACCCTAAACGTCAAAATTTGGGGTCGGAAATGGGGCACAATGGAACGAAGACCCATTGCCACACTATAACTTTCCGAGAGCTTTCCGAAAAGGTATTATCGGCCGAATAGGTCCTCACGGTCTGAAAGTTACGGTGTTCCGTACGCATTAGCATCTTTGGAATCAAAAATAATAAAGGAATAAACTACAACATAGCATTTCCGGGGACGCATCCATCTTCATAAGATTACTTTGTAGTTTTGTCAGCAAAAATAAACAATCTAACAACGTCAATAGAGAAACAAATTGAATTGTAGTGGTACTAGATGTTTTTCAAAAAAATGGGAGGCTAAAAAAAAAAAAAAAATAAAAAAGGGATGCAACACAAGGACTTCCCGGGAGGTCACCTATCCTAGTACTACTCTCGCCCAAGCACGCTTAACTGCGGAGTTCTGATGGGATCCAGTGCATTAGTGCTGGTATGATCGCATCCTTTAGTACATTGCATGCATTCGCATATATCCTTTACCGCGGATTCAAGAGATCATTTTTAATGGGTCCTACTTGATACGTGCACCGCTTCAACCAGCTTCAACGTACTCTTTTATTCGCAAAAGATGCAAAAATCATGTCCGAACACTTTTTCGATACTTTAATCGCTTCCAAAACACAAAAACCTCCCGAAAACACCCTAAACGTCAAAATTTGGGGTCGGAAATGGGGCACAATGGAACGAAGACCCATTGCCACAGTATAACTTTCCGAGAGCTTTCCGAAAAGGTATTATCGGCCGAATAGGTCCTCACGGTCTGAAAGTTACGGTGTTCCGTACGCATTAGCATCTTTGGAATCAAAAATAATAAAGGAATAAACTACAACATAGCATTTCCGGGGACGCATCCATCTTCATAAGATTACTTTGTAGTTTTGTCAGCAAAAATAAACAATCTAACAACGTCAATAGAGAAACAAATTGAATTGTAGTGGTACTAGATGTTTTTCAAAAAAATGGGAGGCTAAAAGAAAAATAAAAATAAAAAAGGGATGCAACAAGAGGACTTCCCGGGAGGTCACCCATCCTAGTACTACTCTCGCCCAAACACGCTTAACTGCGGAGTTCTGATGGGATCCGGTGCATTAGTGCTGGTATGATCGCATCTGTTAGTACATTGCATGCATTCGCATATATCCTTTACCGCAGATTCAAGAGATCATTTGTAATGGGTCCCACTTGACACGTGCACCGCTTCAACCAGCTTCAATGTACTCTTTTATTCGCAAAAGATGCAAAAATCATGTCCGAACACTTTTTCGATACTTTAATCGCTTCCAAATCACAAAAACCTCCCGAAAACACCCTAAACGTCAAAATTTGGGGTCGGAAATGGGGCACAATGGAACGAAGACCCATTGCCACACTATAACTTTCCGAGAGCTTTCCGAAAAGGTATAATCGGCCGAATAGGTCCTCACGGTCTGAAAGTTACGGTGTTCCGTACGCATTAGCATCTTTGGAATCAAAAATAATAAAGGAATAAACTACAACATAGCATTTCCGGGGATGCATCCATCTTCATAAGATTACTTTGTAGTTTTGTCAGCAAAAATAAACAATCTAACAACGTCAATAGAGAAACAAATTGAATTGTAGTGGTACTAGATGTTTTTTAAAAAAATGGGAGGCTAAAAGAAAAATAAAAATAAAAAAGGGATGCAACACGAGGACTTCCCGGGAGGTCACCCATCCTAGTACTACTCTCGCCCAAGCACGCTTGACTGCGGAGTTCTGATGGGATCCGGTGCATTAGTGCTGGTATGATCGCATCCGATAGTACATTGCATGCATTCGCATATATCCTTTACCGCGGATTCAAGAGATCATTTGTAATGGGTCCCACTTGACACGTGCACCGCTTCAACCAGCTTCAACGTACTCTTTTATTCGCAAAAGATGCAAAAATCATGTCCGAACACTTTTTCGATACTTTAATCGCTTCCAAATCACAAAAACCTCCCGAAAACACCCTAAACGTCAAAATTTGGGGTCGGAAATGGGGCACAATGGAACGAAGACCCATTGCCACACTATAACTTTCCGAGAGCTTTCCGAAAAGGTATAATCGGCCGAATAGGTCCTCACGGTCTGAAAGTTACGGTGTTCCGTACGCATTAGCATCTTTGGAATCAAAAATAATAAAGGAATAAACTACAACATAGCATTTCCGGGGATGCATCCATCTTCATAAGATTACTTTGTAGTTTTGTCAGCAAAAATAAACAATCTAACAACGTCAATAGAGAAACAAATTGAATTGTAGTGGTACTAGATGTTTTTTAAAAAAATGGGAGGCTAAAAGAAAAATAAAAATAAAAAAGGGATGCAACACGAGGACTTCCCGGGAGGTCACCCATCCTAGTACTACTCTCGCCCAAGCACGCTTGACTGCGGAGTTCTGATGGGATCCGGTGCATTAGTGCTGGTATGATCGCATCCGATAGTACATTGCATGCATTCGCATATATCCTTTACCGCGGATTCAAGAGATCATTTGTAATGGGTCCCACTTGACACGTGCACCGCTTCAACCAGCTTCAACGTACTCTTTTATTCGCAAAAGATGCAAAAATCATGTCCGAACACTTTTTCGATACTTTAATCGCTTCCAAATCACAAAAACCTCCCGAAAACATCCTAAACGTCAAAATTTGGTGTCGGAAATGGGGCACAATGGAACGAAGACCCATTGCCACACTATAACTTTCCGAGAGCTTTCCGAAAAGGTATTATCGGCCGGATAGGTCCTCACGGTCTGAAAGTTACGGTGTTCCGTACGCATTAGCATCTTTGGAATCAAAAATAATAAAGGAATAAACTACAACATAGCATTTCCGAGGACGCATCCATCTTCATAAGATTACTTTGTAGTTTTGTCAGCAAAAATAAACAATCTAACAACGTCAATAGAGAAACAAATTGAATTGTAGTGGTACTAGATGTTTTTCAAAAAAATGGGAGGCTAAAAGAAAAATAAAAATAAAAAAGGGATGCAACACGAGGACTTCCCGGGAGGTCACCCATCCTAGTACTACTCTCGCCCAAACACGCTTAACTGCGGAGTTCTGATGGGATCCGGTGCATTAGTGCTGGTATGATCGCATCCGTTAGTACATTGCATGCATTCGCATATATCCTTTACCGCGGATTCAAGAGATCATTTGTAATGGGTCCCACTTGACACGTGCACCGCTTCAACCAGCTTCAACGTACTCTTTTATTCGCAAAAGATGCAAAAATCATGTCCGAACACTTTTTCGATACTTTAATCGCTTCCAAATCACAAAAACCTCCCGAAAACACCCTAAACGTCAAAATTTGGGGTCGGAAATGGGGCACAATGGAACGAAGATACATTGCCACACTATAACTTTCCGAGAGCTTTCCGAAAAGGTATTATCGGCCGAATAGGTCCTCACGGTCTGAAAGTTACGGTGTTCCGTACGCATTAGCATCTTTGGAATCAAAAATAATAAAGGAATAAACTACAACATAGCATTTCCGGGGATGCATCCATCTTCATAAGATTACTTTGTAGTTTTGTCAGCAAAAATAAACAATCTAACAACGTCAATAGAGAAACAAATTGAATTGTAGTGGTACTAGATGTTTTTAAAAAAAATGGGAGGCTAAAAGAAAAATAAAAATAAAAAAGGGATGCAACACGAGGACTTCCCGGGAGGTCACCCATCCTAGTACTACTCTCGCCCAAGCACGCTTAACTGCGGAGTTCTGATGGGATCCGGTGCATTAGTGCTGGTATGATCGCATCCGATAGTACATTGCATGCATTCGCATATATTCTTTACCGCGGATTCAAGAGATCATTTGTAATGGGTCCCACTTGACACGTGCACCGCTTCAACCAGCTTCAACGTACTCTTTTATTCGCAAAAGATGCAAAAATCATGTCCGAACACTTTTTCGATACTTTAATCGCTTCCAAATCACAAAAACCTCCCGAAAACATCCTAAACGTCAAAATTTGGGGTCGGAAATGGGGCACAATGGAACGAAGACCCATTGCCACACTATAACTTTCCGAGAGCTTTCCGAAAAGG
Source organism: Capsella bursa-pastoris (assembly GCA_036452645.1). Classification (NCBI taxonomy): domain Eukaryota; kingdom Viridiplantae; phylum Streptophyta; class Magnoliopsida; order Brassicales; family Brassicaceae; genus Capsella; species Capsella bursa-pastoris. Next base: position 12,134,911 of record CP144195.1, on the reverse strand, counting down.
TATTATCGGCCGAATAGGTCCTCACGGTCTGAAAGTTACGGTGTTCCGTACGCATTAGCATCTTTGGAATCAAAACTAATAAAGGAATAAACTACAACATAGCATTACCGGGGACGTATCCATCTTCATAAGATTACTTTGTAGTTTTGTCAGCAAAAATAAACAATCTAACAACGCCAATAGAGAAACAAATTGAATTGTAGTGGTACTAGATGTTTTTCAAAAAAATGGGAGGCTAAAAAAAAAATAAAAATAAAAAAGGGATGCAACACGAGGACTTCCCGGGAGGTCACCCATCCTAGTACTACTCTCGCCCAAGCACGCTTAACTGCGGAGTTCTGATGGGATCCGGTGCATTAGTGCTGGTATGATCGCATCCGTTAGTACATTGCATGCATTCGCATATATCCTTTACCGCGGATTCAAGAGATCATTTGTAATGGGTCCCACTTGACACGTGCACCGCTTCAACCAGCTTCAACGTACTCTTTTATTCGCAAAAGATGCAAAAATCATGTCCGAACACTTTTTCGATACTTTAATCGCTTCCAAATCACAAAAACCTCCCGAAAACACCCTAAACGTCAAAATTTGGGGTCGGAAATGGGGCACAATGGAACGAAGACCCATTGCCACACTATAACTTTCCGAGAACTTTCCGAAAAGGTATTATCGGCCGAATAGGTCCTCACGGTCTGAAAGTTACGGTGTTCCGTACGCATTAGCATCTTTGGAATCAAAAATAATAAAGGAATAAACTACAACATAGCATTTCCGGGGACGCATCCATCTTCATAAGATTACTTTGTAGTTTTGTCAGCAAAAATAAACAATCTAACAACGTCAATAGAGAAACAATTTGAATTGTAGTGGTACTAGATGTTTTTCAAAAAAATGGGAGGCTAAAAAAAAAAAATAATAAAAAAGGGATGCAACACAAGGACTTCCCGGGAGGTCACCCATCCTAGTACTACTCTCGCCCAAGCACGCTTAACTGCGGAGTTCTGATGGGATCCAGTGCATTAGTGCTGGTATGATCGCATCCGTTAGTACATTGCATGCATTCGCATATATCCTTTACCGCGGATTCAAGAGATCATTTTTAATGGGTCCCACTTGATACGTGCACCGCTTCAACCAGCTTCAACGTACTTTTTTATTCGCAAAAGATGCAAAAATCATGTCCGAACACTTTTTCGATACTTTAATCGCTTCCAAAACACAAAAACCTCCCGAAAACACCCTAAACGTCAAAATTTGGGGTCGGAAATGGGGCACAATGGAACGAAGACCCATTGCCACACTATAACTTTCCGAGAGCTTTCCGAAAAGGTATTATCGGCCGAATAGGTCCTCACGGTCTGAAAGTAACAGTGTTCCGTACGCATTAGCATCTTTGGAATCAAAAATAATAAAGGAATAAACTACAACATAGCATTTCCGGGGATGCATCCATCTTCATAAGATTACTTTGTAGTTTTGTCTACAAAAATAAACAATCTAACAACGTCAATAGAGAAACAAATTGAATTGTAGTGGTACTAGATGTTTTTTAAAAAAATGGGAGGCTAAAAGAAAAATAAAAATAAAAAAGGGATGCAACACGAGGACTTCCCGGGAGGTCACCCATCCTAGTACTACTCTCGCCCAAGCACGCTTCACTGCGGAGTTCTGATGGGATCCGGTGCATTAGTGCTGGTATGATCGCATCCGATAGTACATTGCATGCATTCGCATATATCCTTTACCGCGGATTCAAGAGATCATTTGTAATGGGTCCCACTTGACACGTGCACCGCTTCAACCAGCTTCAACGTACTCTTTTATTCGCAAAAGATGCAAAAATCATGTCCGAACACTTTTTCGATACTTTAATCGCTTCCAAATCACAAAAACCTCCCGAAAACATCCTAAACGTCAAAATTTGGGGTCGGAAATGGGGCACAATGGAACGAAGACCCATTGCCACACTATAACTTTCCGAGAGCTTTCCGAAAAGGTATTATCGGCCGAATAGGTCCTCACGGTCTGAAAGTTACGGTGTTCCGTACGCATTAGCATCTTTGGAATCAAAACTAATAAAGGAATAAACTACAACATAGCATTTCCGGGGACGCATCCATCTTCATAAGATTACTTTGTAGTTTTGTCAGCAAAAATAAACAATCTAACAACGCCAATAGAGAAACAAATTGAATTGTAGTGGTACTAGATGTTTTTCAAAAAAATGGGAGGCTAAAAAAAAAATAAAAATAAAAAAGGGATGCAACACGAGGACTTCCCGGGAGGTCACCCATCCTAGTACTACTCTCGCCCAAGCACGCTTAACTGCGGAGTTCTGATGGGATCCGGTGCATTAGTGCTGGTATGATCGCATCCGTTAGTACATTGCATGCATTCGCATATATCCTTTACCGCGGATTCAAGAGATCATTTGTAATGGGTCCCACTTGACACGTGCACCGCTTCAACCAGCTTCAACGTACTCTTTTATTCGCAAAAGATGCAAAAATCATGTCCGAACACTTTTTCGATACTTTAATCGCTTCCAAATCACAAAAACCTCCCGAAAACACCCTAAACGTCAAAATTTGGGGTCGGAAATGGGGCACAATGGAACGAAGACCCATTGCCACACTATAACTTTCCGAGAGCTTTCCGAAAAGGTATTATCGGCCGAATAGGTCCTCACGGTCTGAAAGTAACAGTGTTCCGTACGCATTAGCATCTTTGGAATCAAAAATAATAAAGGAATAAACTACAACATAGCATTTCCGGGGATGCATCCATCTTCATAAGATTACTTTGTAGTTTTGTCTACAAAAATAAACAATCTAACAACGTCAATAGAGAAACAAATTGAATTGTAGTGGTACTAGATGTTTTTTAAAAAAATGGGAGGCTAAAAGAAAAATAAAAATAAAAAAGGGATGCAACACGAGGACTTCCCGGGAGGTCACCCATCCTAGTACTACTCTCGCCCAAGCACGCTTCACTGCGGAGTTCTGATGGGATCCGGTGCATTAGTGCTGGTATGATCGCATCCGATAGTACATTGCATGCATTCGCATATATCCTTTACCGCGGATTCAAGAGATCATTTGTAATGGGTCCCACTTGACACGTGCACCGCTTCAACCAGCTTCAACGTACTCTTTTATTCGCAAAAGATGCAAAAATCATGTCCGAACACTTTTTCGATACTTTAATCGCTTCCAAATCACAAAAACCTCCCGAAAACATCCTAAACGTCAAAATTTGGGGTCGGAAATGGGGCACAATGGAACGAAGACCCATTGCCACACTATAACTTTCCGAGAGCTTTCCGAAAAGGTATTATCGGCCGAATAGGTCCTCACGGTCTGAAAGTTACGGTGTTCCGTACGCATTAGCATCTTTGGAATCAAAACTAATAAAGGAATAAACTACAACATAGCATTTCCGGGGACGCATCCATCTTCATAAGATTACTTTGTAGTTTTGTCAGCAAAAATAAACAATCTAACAACGTCAATAGAGAAACAAATTGAATTGTAGTGGTACTAGATGTTTTTTAAAAAAATGGGAGGCTAAAAAAAAAAAAAAATAAAAAAAGGATGCAACACGAGGACTTCCCGGGAGGTCACCCATCCTAGTACTACTCTCGCCCAAGCACGCTTAACTGCGGAGTTCAGATGGGATCCGGTGCATTAGTGCTGGTATGATCGCATCCGTTAGTACATTGCATGCATTCGCATATATCCTTTACCGCGGATTCAAGAGATCATTTGTAATGGGTCCCACTTGACACGTGCACCGCTTCAACCAGCTTCAACGTACTCTTTTATTCGCAAAAGATGCAAAAATCATGTCCGAACACTTTTTCGATACTTTAATCGCTTCCAAATCACAAAAACCTCCCGAAAACATCCTAAACGTCAAAATTTGGGGTCGGAAATGGGGCACAATGGAACGAAGACCCATTGCCACACTATAACTTTCCGAGAGCTTTCCGAAAAGGTATTATCGGCCGAATAGGTCCTCACGGTCTGAAAGTTACGGTGTTCCGTACGCATTAGCATCTTTGGAATCAAAACTAATAAAGGAATAAACTACAACATAGCATTTCCGGGGACGCATCCATCTTCATAAGATTACTTTGTAGTTTTGTCAGCAAAAATAAACAATCTAACAACGTCAATAGAGAAACAAATTGAATTGTAGTGGTACTAGATGTTTTTTAAAAAAATGGGAGGCTAAAAAAAAAAAAAAATAAAAAAAGGATGCAACACGAGGACTTCCCGGGAGGTCACCCATCCTAGTACTACTCTCGCCCAAGCACGCTTAACTGCGGAGTTCAGATGGGATCCGGTGCATTAGTGCTGGTATGATCGCATCCGTTAGTACATTGCATGCATTCGCATATATCCTTTACCGCGGATTCAAGAGATCATTTGTAATGGGTCCCACTTGATACGTGCACCGCTTCAACCAGCTTCAACGTACTCTTTTATTCGCAAAAGATGCAAAAATCATGTCCGAACACTTTTTCGATACTTTAATCGCTTCCAAAACACAAAAACCTCCCGAAAACATCCTAAACGTCAAAATTTGGGGTCGGAAATGGGGCACAATGGAACGAAGACCCATTGCCACAGTATAACTTTCCGAGAGCTTTCCGAAAAGGTATTATCGGCCGAATAGGTCCTCACGGTCTGAAAGTTACGGTGTTCCGTACGCATTAGCATCTTTGGAATCAAAAATAATAAAGGAATAAACTACAACATAGCATTTCCGGGGACGCATCCATCTTCATAAGATTACTTTGTAGTTTTGTCAGCAAAAATAAACAATCTAACAACGCCAATAGAGAAACAACTTGAATTGTAGTGGTACTAGATGTTTTTCAAAAAAATGGGAGACTAAAAAAAAAAATAAAAATAAAAAAGGGATGCAACACGAGGACTTCCCGGGAGGTCACCCATCCTAGTACTACTCTCGCCCAAGCACGCTTCACTGCGGAGTTCTGATGGGATCCGGTGCATTAGTGCTGGTATGATCGCATCCGATAGTACATTGCATGCATTCGCATATATCCTTTACCGCGGATTCAAGAGATCATTTGTAATGGGTCCCACTTGACACGTGCACCGCTTCAACCAGCTTCAACGTACTCTTTTATTCGCAAAAGATGCAAAAATCATGTCCGAACACTTTTTCGATACTTTAATCGCTTCCAAATCACAAAAACCTCCCGAAAACATCCTAAACGTCAAAATTTGGGGTCGGAAATGGGGCACAATGGAACGAAGACCCATTGCCACACTATAACTTTCCGAGAGCTTTCCGAAAAGGTATTATCGGCCGAATAGGTCCTCACGGTCTGAAAGTTACGGTGTTCCGTACGCATTAGCATCTTTGGAATCAAAACTAATAAAGGAATAAACTACAACATAGCATTTCCGGGGACGCATCCATCTTCATAAGATTACTTTGTAGTTTTGTCAGCAAAAATAAACAATCTAACAACGCCAATAGAGAAACAAATTGAATTGTAGTGGTACTAGATGTTTTTCAAAAAAATGGGAGGCTAAAAAAAAAATAAAAATAAAAAAGGGATGCAACACGAGGACTTCCCGGGAGGTCACCCATCCTAGTACTACTCTCGCCCAAGCACGCTTAACTGCGGAGTTCTGATGGGATCCGGTGCATTAGTGCTGGTATGATCGCATCCGTTAGTACATTGCATGCATTCGCATATATCCTTTACCGCGGATTCAAGAGATCATTTGTAATGGGTCCCACTTGACACGTGCACCGCTTCAACCAGCTTCAACGTACTCTTTTATTCGCAAAAGATGCAAAAATCATGTCCGAACACTTTTTCGATACTTTAATCGCTTCCAAATCACAAAAACCTCCCGAAAACACCCTAAACGTCAAAATTTGGGGTCGGAAATGGGGCACAATGGAACGAAGACCCATTGCCACACTATAACTTTCCGAGAGCTTTCCGAAAAGGTATTATCGGCCGAATAGGTCCTCACGGTCTGAAAGTAACAGTGTTCCGTACGCATTAGCATCTTTGGAATCAAAAATAATAAAGGAATAAACTACAACATAGCATTTCCGGGGATGCATCCATCTTCATAAGATTACTTTGTAGTTTTGTCTACAAAAATAAACAATCTAACAACGTCAATAGAGAAACAAATTGAATTGTAGTGGTACTAGATGTTTTTTAAAAAAATGGGAGGCTAAAAGAAAAATAAAAATAAAAAAGGGATGCAACACGAGGACTTCCCGGGAGGTCACCCATCCTAGTACTACTCTCGCCCAAGCACGCTTCACTGCGGAGTTCTGATGGGATCCGGTGCATTAGTGCTGGTATGATCGCATCCGATAGTACATTGCATGCATTCGCATATATCCTTTACCGCGGATTCAAGAGATCATTTGTAATGGGTCCCACTTGACACGTGCACCGCTTCAACCAGCTTCAACGTACTCTTTTATTCGCAAAAGATGCAAAAATCATGTCCGAACACTTTTTCGATACTTTAATCGCTTCCAAATCACAAAAACCTCCCGAAAACATCCTAAACGTCAAAATTTGGGGTCGGAAATGGGGCACAATGGAACGAAGACCCATTGCCACACTATAACTTTCCGAGAGCTTTCCGAAAAGGTATTATCGGCCGAATAGGTCCTCACGGTCTGAAAGTTACGGTGTTCCGTACGCATTAGCATCTTTGGAATCAAAACTAATAAAGGAATAAACTACAAGATAGCATTTCCGGGGACGCATCCATCTTCATAAGATTACTTTGTAGTTTTGTCAGCAAAAATAAACAATCTAACAACGCCAATAGAGAAACAAATTGAATTGTAGTGGTACTAGATGTTTTTCAAAAAAATGGGAGGCTAAAAAAAAAAAAAAAAAAAAAGGGATGCAACACGAGGACTTCCCGGGAGGTCACCCATCCTAGTACTACTCTCGCCCAAGCACGCTTAACTGCGGAGTTCTGATGGGATCCAGTGCATTAGTGCTAGTATGATCGCATCCGCTAGTACATTGCATGCATTCGCATATATCCTTTACCGCGGATTCAAGAGATCATTTTTAATGGGTCCCACTTGATACGTGCACCGCTTCAACCAGCTTCAACGTACTCTTTTATTCGCAAAAGATGCAAAAATCATGTCCGAACACTTTTTCGATACTTTACTCGCTTCCAAAACACAAAAACCTCCCGAAAACATCCTAAACGTCAAAATTTGGGGTCGGAAATGGGGCACAATGGAACGAAGACCCATTGCCACAGTATAACTTTCCGAGAGCTTTCCGAAAAGGTATTATCGGCCGAATAGGTCCTCACGGTCTGAAAGTTACGGTGTTCCGTACGCATTAGCATCTTTGGAATCAAAACTAATAAAGGAATAAACTACAACATAGCATTTCCGGGGACGCATCCATCTTCATAAGATTACTTTGTAGTTTTGTCAGCAAAAATAAACAATCTAACAACGCCAATAGAGAAACAACTTGAATTGTAGTGGTACTAGATGTTTTTCAAAAAAATGGGAGGCTAAAAAAAAAAATAAAAAAAAAAAGGGATGCAACACGAGGACTTCCCGGGAGGTCACCCATCCTAGTACTACTCTCGCCCAAGCCGCTTAACTGCGGAGTTCTGATGGGATCCGGTGCATTAGTGCTGGTATGATCGCATCCGTTAGTACATTGCATGCATTCGCATATATCCTTTACCGCGGATTCAAGAGATCATTTGTAATGGGTCCCACTTGACACGTGCACCGCTTCAACCAGCTTCAACGTACTCTTTTATTCGCAAAAGATGCAAAAATCATGTCCGAACACTTTTTCGATACTTTAATCGCTTCCAAATCACAAAAACCTCCCGAAAACACCCTAAACGTCAAAATTTGGGGTCGGAAATGGGGCACAATGGAACGAAGACCAATTGCCACACTATAACTTTCCGAGAGCTTTCCGAAAAGGTATTATCGGCCGAATAGGTCCTCACGGTCTGAAAGTAACAGTGTTCCGTACGCATTAGCATCTTTGGAATCAAAAATAATAAAGGAATAAACTACAACATAGCATTTCCGGGGATGCATCCATCTTCATAAGATTACTTTGTAGTTTTGTCAGCAAAAATAAACAATCTAACAACGTCAATAGAGAAACAAATTGAATTGTAGTGGTACTAGATGTTTTTTAAAAAAATGGGAGGCTAAAAGAAAAATAAAAATAAAAAAGGGATGCAACACGAGGACTTCCTGGGAGGTCACCCATCCTAGTACTACTCTCGCCCAAGCACGCTTAACTGCGGAGTTCAGATGGGATCCGGTGCATTAGTGCTGGTATGATCGCATCCGTTAGTACATTGCATGCATTCGCATATATCCTTTACCGCGGATTCAAGAGATCATTTGTAATGGGTCCCACTTGACACGTGCACCGCTTCAACCAGCTTCAACGTACTCTTTTATTCGCAAAAGATGCAAAAATCATGTCCGAACACTTTTTCGATACTTTAATCGCTTCCAAATCACAAAAACCTCCCGAAAACATCCTAAACGTCAAAATTTGGGGTCGGAAATGGGGCACAATGGAACGAAGACCCATTGCCACACTATAACTTTCCGAGAGCTTTCCGAAAAGGTATTATCGGCCGAATAGGTCCTCACGGTCTGAAAGTAACAGTGTTCCGTACGCATTAGCATCTTTGGAATCAAAAATAATAAAGGAATAAACTACAACATAGCATTTCCGGGGATGCATCCATCTTCATAAGATTACTTTGTAGTTTTGTCTACAAAAATAAACAATCTAACAACGTCAATAGAGAAACAAATTGAATTGTAGTGGTACTAGATGTTTTTTAAAAAAATGGGAGGCTAAAAGAAAAATAAAAATAAAAAAGGGATGCAACACGAGGACTTCCCGGGAGGTCACCCATCCTAGTACTACTCTCGCCCAAGCACGCTTCACTGCGGAGTTCTGATGGGATCCGGTGCATTAGTGCTGGTATGATCGCATCCGATAGTACATTGCATGCATTCGCATATATCCTTTACCGCGGATTCAAGAGATCATTTGTAATGGGTCCCACTTGACACGTGCACCGCTTCAACCAGCTTCAACGTACTCTTTTATTCGCAAAAGATGCAAAAATCATGTCCGAACACTTTTTCGATACTTTAATCGCTTCCAAATCACAAAAACCTCCCGAAAACATCCTAAACGTCAAAATTTGGGGTCGGAAATGGGGCACAATGGAACGAAGACCCATTGCCACACTATAACTTTCCGATAGCTTTCCGAAAAGGTATTATCGGCCGAATAGGTCCTCACGGTCTGAAAGTTACGGTGTTCCGTACGCATTAGCATCTTTGGAATCAAAACTAATAAAGGAATAAACTACAACATAGCATTTCCGGGGACGCATCCATCTTCATAAGATTACTTTGTAGTTTTGTCAGCAAAAGTAAACAATCTAACAACGCCAATAGAGAAACAAATTGAATTGTAGTGGTACTAGATGTTTTTCAAAAAAATGGGAGGCTAAAAAAAAAATAAAAATAAAAAAGGGATGCAACACGAGGACTTCCCGGGAGGTCACCCATCCTAGTACTACTCTCGCCCAAGCACGCTTAACTGCGGAGTTCTGATGGGATCCGGTGCATTAGTGCTGGTATGATCGCATCCGTTAGTACATTGCATGCATTCGCATATATCCTTTACCGCGGATTCAAGAGATCATTTGTAATGGGTCCCACTTGACACGTGCACCGCTTCAACCAGCTTCAACGTACTCTTTTATTCGCAAAAGATGCAAAAATCATGTCCGAACACTTTTTCGATACTTTAATCGCTTCCAAATCACAAAAACCTCCCGAAAACACCCTAAACGTCAAAATTTGGGGTCGGAAATGGGGCACAATGGAACGAAGACCCATTGCCACACTATAACTTTCCGAGAGCTTTCCGAAAAGGTATTATCGGCCGAATAGGTCCTCACGGTCTGAAAGTAACAGTGTTCCGTACGCATTAGCATCTTTGGAATCAAAAATAATAAAGGAATAAACTACAACATAGCATTTCCGGGGATGCATCCATCTTCATAAGATTACTTTGTAGTTTTGTCTACAAAAATAAACAATCTAACAACGTCAATAGAGAAACAAATTGAATTGTAGTGGTACTAGATGTTTTTTAAAAAAATGGGAGGCTAAAAGAAAAATAAAAATAAAAAAGGGATGCAACACGAGGACTTCCCGGGAGGTCACCCATCCTAGTACTACTCTCGCCCAAGCACGCTTCACTGCGGAGTTCTGATGGGATCCGGTGCATTAGTGCTGGTATGATCGCATCCGATAGTACATTGCATGCATTCGCATATATCCTTTACCGCGGATTCAAGAGATCATTTGTAATGGGTCCCACTTGACACGTGCACCGCTTCAACCAGCTTCAACGTACTCTTTTATTCGCAAAAGATGCAAAAATCATGTCCGAACACTTTTTCGATACTTTAATCGCTTCCAAATCACAAAAACCTCCCGAAAACATCCTAAACGTCAAAATTTGGGGTCGGAAATGGGGCACAATGGAACGAAGACCCATTGCCACACTATAACTTTCCGAGAGCTTTCCGAAAAGGTATTATCGGCCGAATAGGTCCTCACGGTCTGAAAGTTACGGTGTTCCGTACGCATTAGCATCTTTGGAATCAAAACTAATAAAGGAATAAACTACAACATAGCATTTCCGGGGACGCATCCATCTTCATAAGATTACTTTGTAGTTTTGTCAGCAAAAATAAACAATCTAACAACGCCAATAGAGAAACAAATTGAATTGTAGTGGTACTAGATGTTTTTCAAAAAAATGGGAGGCTAAAAAAAAAATAAAAATAAAAAAGGGATGCAACACGAGGACTTCCCGGGAGGTCACCCATCCTAGTACTACTCTCGCCCAAGCACGCTTAACTGCGGAGTTCTGATGGGATCCGGTGCATTAGTGCTGGTATGATCGCATCCGTTAGTACATTGCATGCATTCGCATATATCCTTTACCGCGGATTCAAGAGATCATTTGTAATGGGTCCCACTTGACACGTGCACCGCTTCAACCAGCTTCAACGTACTCTTTTATTCGCAAAAGATGCAAAAATCATGTCCGAACACTTTTTCGATACTTTAATCGCTTCCAAATCACAAAAACCTCCCGAAAACACCCTAAACGTCAAAATTTGGGGTCGGAAATGGGGCACAATGGAACGTAGACCCTTTGCCACACTATAACTTTCCGAGAGCTTTCCGAAAAGGTATTATCGGCCGAATAGGTCCTCACGGTCTGAAAGTAACAGTGTTCCGTACGCATTAGCATCTTTGGAATCAAAAATAATAAAGGAATAAACTACAACATAGCATTTCCGGGGACGCATCCATCTTCATAAGATTACTTTGTAGTTTTGTCTGCAAAAATAAACAATCTAACAACGTCAATAGAGAAACAAATTGAATTGTAGTGGTACTAGATGTTTTTTAAAAAAATGGGAGGCTAAAAGAAAAATAAAAATAAAAAAGGGATGCAACACGAGGACTTCCCGGGAGGTCACCCATCCTAGTACTACTCTCGCCCAAACACGCTTAACTGCGGAGTTCTGATGGGATCCGGTGCATTAGTGCTGGTATGATCGCATCCGATAGTACATTGCATGCATTCGCATATATCCTTTACCGCGGATTCAAGAGATCATTTGTAATGGGTCCCACTTGACACGTGCACCGCTTCAACCAGCTTCAACGTACTCTTTTATTCGCAAAAGATGCAAAAATCATGTCCGAACACTTTTTCGATACTTTAATCGCTTCCAAATCAGAAAAACCTCCCGAAAACATCCTAAACGTCAAAATTTGGGGTCGGAAATGGGGCACAATGGAACGAAGACCCATTGCCACACTATAACTTTCCGAGAGCTTTCCGAAAAGGTATTATCGGCCGAATAGGTCCTCTTGGTCTGAAAGTTACGGTGTTCCGTACACATTAGCATCTTTGGAATCAAAAATAATAAAGGAATAAACTACAACATAGCATTTCCGGGGACGCATCCATCTTCATAAGATTACTTTGTAGTTTTGTCAGCAAAAATAAACAATCTAACAACGTCAATAGAGAAACAAATTGAATTGTAGTGGTACTAGATGTTTTTCAAAAAAATGGGAGGCTAAAAAAATAAAAAAATAAAAAAGGGATGCAACACGAGGACTTCCCGGGAGGTCACCCATCCTAGTACTACTCTCGCCCAAGCACGCTTAACTGCGGAGTTCTGATGGGATCCAGTGCATTAGTGCTAGTATGATCGCATCCGCTAGTACATTGCATGCATTCGCATATATCCTTTACCGCGGATTCAAGAGATCATTTTTAATGGGTCCCACTTGATACGTGCACCGCTTCAACCAGCTTCAACGTACTCTTTTATTCGCAAAAGATGCAAAAATCATGTCCGAACACTTTTTCGATACTTTAATCGCTTCCAAAACACAAAAACCTCCCGAAAACATCCTAAACGTCAAAATTTGGGGTCGGAAATGGGGCACAATGGAACGAAGACCCATTGCCACAGTATAACTTTCCGAGAGCTTTCCGAAAAGGTATTATCGGCCGAATAGGTCCTCACGGTCTGAAAGTTACGGTGTTCCGTACGCATTAGCATCTTTGGAATCAAAACTAATAAAGGAATAAACTACAACATAGCATTTCCGGGGACGCATCCATCTTCATAAGATTACTTTGTAGTTTTGTCAGCAAAAATAAACAATCTAACAACGCCAATAGAGAAACAACTTGAATTGTAGTGGTACTAGATGTTTTTCAAAAAAATGGGAGGCTAAAAAAAAAAATAAAAATAAAAAAGGGATGCAACACGAGGACTTCCCGGGAGGTCACCCATCCTAGTACTACTCTCGCCCAAGCCGCTTAACTGCGGAGTTCTGATGGGATCCGGTGCATTAGTGCTGGTATGATCGCATCCGTTAGTACATTGCATGCATTCGCATATATCCTTTACCGCGGATTCAAGAGATCATTTGTAATGGGTCCCACTTGACACGTGCACCGCTTCAACCAGCTTCAACGTACTCTTTTATTCGCAAAAGATGCAAAAATCATGTCCGAACACTTTTTCGATACTTTAATCGCTTCCAAATCACAAAAACCTCCCGAAAACACCCTAAACGTCAAAATTTGGGGTCGGAAATGGGGCACAATGGAACGAAGACCAATTGCCACACTATAACTTTCCGAGAGCTTTCCGAAAAGGTATTATCGGCCGAATAGGTCCTCACGGTCTGAAAGTAACAGTGTTCCGTACGCATTAGCATCTTTGGAATCAAAAATAATAAAGGAATAAACTACAACATAGCATTTCCGGGGATGCATCCATCTTCATAAGATTACTTTGTAGTTTTGTCAGCAAAAATAAACAATCTAACAACGTCAATAGAGAAACAAATTGAATTGTAGTGGTACTAGATGTTTTTTAAAAAAATGGGAGGCTAAAAGAAAAATAAAAATAAAAAAGGGATGCAACACGAGGACTTCCTGGGAGGTCACCCATCCTAGTACTACTCTCGCCCAAGCACGCTTAACTGCGGAGTTCAGATGGGATCCGGTGCATTAGTGCTGGTATGATCGCATCCGTTAGTACATTGCATGCATTCGCATATATCCTTTACCGCGGATTCAAGAGATCATTTGTAATGGGTCCCACTTGACACGTGCACCGCTTCAACCAGCTTCAACGTACTCTTTTATTCGCAAAAGATGCAAAAATCATGTCCGAACACTTTTTCGATACTTTAATCGCTTCCAAATCACAAAAACCTCCCGAAAACACCCTAAACGTCAAAATTTGGGGTCGGAAATGGGGCACAATGGAACGAAGACCCATTGCCACACTATAACTTTCCGAGAGCTTTCCGAAAAGGTATTATCGGCCGAATATGTCCTCACGGTCTGAAAGTAACAGTGTTCCGTACGCATTAGCATCTTTGGAATCAAAAATAATAAAGGAATAAACTACAACATAGCATTTCCGGGGATGCATCCATCTTCATAAGATTACTTTGTAGTTTTGTCTACAAAAATAAACAATCTAACAACGTCAATAGAGAAACAAATTGAATTGTAGTGGTACTAGATGTTTTTTAAAAAAATGGGAGGCTAAAAGAAAAATAAAAATAAAAAAGGGATGCAACACGAGGACTTCCCGGGAGGTCACCCATCCTAGTACTACTCTCGCCCAAGCACGCTTCACTGCGGAGTTCTGATGGGATCCGGTGCATTAGTGCTGGTATGATCGCATCCGATAGTACATTGCATGCATTCGCATATATCCTTTACCGCGGATTCAAGAGATCATTTGTAATGGGTCCCACTTGACACGTGCACCGCTTCAACCAGCTTCAACGTACTCTTTTATTCGCAAAAGATGCAAAAATCATGTCCGAACACTTTTTCGATACTTTAATCGCTTCCAAATCACAAAAACCTCCCGAAAACATCCTAAACGTCAAAATTTGGGGTCGGAAATGGGGCACAATGGAACGAAGACCCATTGCCACACTATAACTTTCCGAGAGCTTTCCGAAAAGGTATTATCGGCCGAATAGGTCCTCACGGTCTGAAAGTTACGGTGTTCCGTACGCATTAGCATCTTTGGAATCAAAACTAATAAAGGAATAAACTACAACATAGCATTTCCGGGGACGCATCCATCTTCATAAGATTACTTTGTAGTTTTGTCAGCAAAAATAAACAATCTAACAACGCCAATAGAGAAACAAATTGAATTGTAGTGGTACTAGATGTTTTTCAAAAAAATGGGAGGCTAAAAAAAAAATAAAAATAAAAAAGGGATGCAACACGAGGACTTCCCGGGAGGTCACCAATCCTAGTACTACTCTCGCCCAAGCACGCTTAACTGCGGAGTTCTGATGGGATCCGGTGCATTAGTGCTGGTATGATCGCATCCGTTAGTACATTGCATGCATTCGCATATATCCTTTACCGCGGATTCAAGAGATCATTTGTAATGGGTCCCACTTGACACGTGCACCGCTTCAACCAGCTTCAACGTACTCTTTTATTCGCAAAAGATGCAAAAATCATGTCCGAACACTTTTTCGATACTTTAATCGCTTCCAAATCACAAAAACCTCCCGAAAACACCCTAAACGTCAAAATTTGGGGTCGGAAATGGGGCACAATGGAACGAAGACCCATTGCCACACTATAACTTTCCGAGAGCTTTCCGAAAAGGTATTATCGGCCGAATAGGTCCTCACGGTCTGAAAGTAACAGTGTTCCGTACGCATTAGCATCTTTGGAATCAAAAATAATAAAGGAATAAACTACAACATAGCATTTCCGGGGACGCATCCATCTTCATAAGATTACTTTGTAGTTTTGTCTGCAAAAATAAACAATCTAACAACGTCAATAGAGAAACAAATTGAATTGTAGTGGTACTAGATGTTTTTTAAAAAAATGGGAGGCTAAAAGAAAAATAAAAATAAAAAAGGGATGCAACACGAGGACTTCCCGGGAGGTCACCCATCCTAGTACTACTCTCGCCCAAACACGCTTAACTGCGGAGTTCTGATGGGATCCGGTGCATTAGTGCTGGTATGATCGCATCCGATAGTACATTGCATGCATTCGCATATATCCTTTACCGCGGATTCAAGAGATCATTTGTAATGGGTCCCACTTGACACGTGCACCGCTTCAACCAGCTTCAACGTACTCTTTTATTCGCAAAAGATGCAAAAATCATGTCCGAACACTTTTTCGATACTTTAATCGCTTCCAAATCACAAAAACCTCCCGAAAACATCCTAAACGTCAAAATTTGGGGTCGGAAATGGGGCACAATGGAACGAAGACCCATTGCCACACTATAACTTTCCGAGAGCTTTCCGAAAAGGTATTATCGGCCGAATAGGTCCTCTTGGTCTGAAAGTTACGGTTTTCCGTACGCATTAGCATCTTTGGAATCAAAAATAATAAAGGAATAAACTACAACATAGCATTTCCGGGGACGCATCCATCTTCATAAGATTACTTTGTAGTTTTGTCAGCAAAAAAAAACAATCTAACAACGTCAATAGAGAAACAAATTGAATTGTAGTGGTACTAGATGTTTTTCAAAAAAATGGGAGGCTAAAAAAAAAAAAAAATAAAAAAGGGATGCAACACGAGGACTTCCCGGGAGGTCACCCATCCTAGTACTACTCTCGCCCAAGCACGCTTAACTGCGGAGTTCTGATGGGATCCAGTGCATTAGTGCTAGTATGATCGCATCCGCTAGTACATTGCATGCATTCGCATATATCCTTTACCGCGGATTCAAGAGATCATTTTTAATGGGTCCCACTTGATACGTGCACCGCTTCAACCAGCTTCAACGTACTCTTTTATTCGCAAAAGATGCAAAAATCATGTCCGAACACTTTTTCGATACTTTAATCGCTTCCAAAACACAAAAACCTCCCGAAAACATCCTAAACGTCAAAATTTGGGGTCGGAAATGGGGCACAATGGAACGAAGACCCATTGCCACAGTATAACTTTCCGAGAGCTTTCCGAAAAGGTATTATCGGCCGAATAGGTCCTCACGGTCTGAAAGTTACGGTGTTCCGTACGCATTAGCATCTTTGGAATCAAAACTAATAAAGGAATAAACTACAACATAGCATTTCCGAGGACGCATCCATCTTCATAAGATTACTTTGTAGTTTTGTCAGCAAAAAAAAACAATCTAACAACGTCAATAGAGAAACAAATTGAATTGTAGTGGTACTAGATGTTTTTCAAAAAAATGGGAGGCTAAAAAAAAAAAAAAATAAAAAAGGGATGCAACACGAGGACTTCCCGGGAGGTCACCCATCCTAGTACTACTCTCGCCCAAGCACGCTTAACTGCGGAGTTCTGATGGGATCCAGTGCATTAGTGCTAGTATGATCGCATCCGCTAGTACATTGCATGCATTCGCATATATCCTTTACCGCGGATTCAAGAGATCATTTTTAATGGGTCCCACTTGATACGTGCACCGCTTCAACCAGCTTCAACGTACTCTTTTATTCGCAAAAGATGCAAAAATCATGTCCGAACACTTTTTCGATACTTTAATCGCTTCCAAAACACAAAAACCTCCCGAAAACATCCTAAACGTCAAAATTTGGGGTCGGAAATGGGGCACAATGGAACGAAGACCCATTGCCACAGTATAACTTTCCGAGAGCTTTCCGAAAAGGTATTATCGGCCGAATAGGTCCTCACGGTCTGAAAGTTACGGTGTTCCGTACGCATTAGCATCTTTGGAATCAAAACTAATAAAGGAATAAACTACAACATAGCATTTCCGGGGACGCATCCATCTTCATAAGATTACTTTGTAGTTTTGTCAGCAAAAATAAACAATCTAACAACGCCAATAGAGAAACAACTTGAATTGTAGTGGTACTAGATGTTTTTCAAAAAAATGGGAGGCTAAAAAAAAAAATAAAAATAAAAAAGGGATGCAACACGAGGACTTCCCGGGAGGTCACCCATCCTAGTACTACTCTCGCCCAAGCCTCTTAACTGCGGAGTTCTGATGGGATCCGGTGCATTAGTGCTGGTATGATCGCATCCGTTAGTACATTGCATGCATTCGCATATATCCTTTACCGCGGATTCAAGAGATCATTTGTAATGGGTCCCACTTGACACGTGCACCGCTTCAACCAGCTTCAACGTACTCTTTTATTCGCAAAAGATGCAAAAATCATGTCCGAACACTTTTTCGATACTTTAATCGCTTCCAAATCACAAAAACCTCCCGAAAACACCCTAAACGTCAAAATTTGGGGTCGGAAATGAGGCACAATGGAACGAAGACCAATTGCCACACTATAACTTTCCGAGAGCTTTCCGAAAAGGTATTATCGGCCGAATAGGTCCTCACGGTCTGAAAGTAACAGTGTTCCGTACGCATTAGCATCTTTGGAATCAAAAATAATAAAGGAATAAACTACAACATAGCATTTCCGGGGATGCATCCATCTTCATAAGATTACTTTGTAGTTTTGTCAGCAAAAATAAACAATCTAACAACGTCAATAGAGAAACAAATTGAATTGTAGTGGTACTAGATGTTTTTTAAAAAAATGGGAGGCTAAAAGAAAAATAAAAATAAAAAAGGGATGCAACACGAGGACTTCCTGGGAGGTCACCCATCCTAGTACTACTCTCGCCCAAGCACGCTTAACTGCGGAGTTCAGATGGGATCCGGTGCATTAGTGCTGGTATGATCGCATCCGATAGTACATTGCATGCATTCGCATATATCCTTTACCGCGGATTCAAGAGATCATTTGTAATGGGTCCCACTTGACACGTGCACCGCTTCAACCAGCTTCAACGTACTCTTTTATTCGCAAAAGATGCAAAAATCATGTCCGAACACTTTTTCGATACTTTAATCGCTTCCAAATCACAAAAACCTCCCGAAAACATCCTAAACGTCAAAATTTGGGGTCGGAAATGGGGCACAATGGAACGAAGACCCATTGCCACACTATAACTTTCCGAGAGCTTTCCGAAAAAGTATTATCGGCCGAATAGGTCCTCACGGTCTGAAAGTTACGGTGTTCCGTACGCATTAGCATCTTTGGAATCAAAAATAATAAAGGAATAAACTACAACATAGCATTTCTGGGGACGCATCCATCTTCATAAGATTACTTTGTAGTTTTGTCAGCAAAAATAAATAATCTAACAGCGTCAATAGAGAAACAAATTGAATTGTAGTGGTACTAGATGTTTTTCAAAAAAATGGGAGGCTAAAAGAAAAATAAAAATAAAAAAGGGATGCAACACGAGGACTTCCCGGGAGGTCACCCATCCTAGTACTACTCTCGCCCAAGCACGCTTAACTGCGGAGTTCTGATGGGATCCGGTGCATTAGTGCTGGTATGATCGCATCCGATAGTACATTGCATGCATTCGCATATATCCTTTACCGCGGATTCAAGAGATCATTTGTAATGGGTCCCACTTGACATGTGCACCGCTTCAACCAGCTTCAACGTACTCTTTTATTCGCAAAAGATGCAAAAATCATGTCCGAACACTTTTTCGATACTTTAATCGCTTCCAAATCACAAAAACCTCCCGAAAACACCCTAAACGTCAAAATTTGGGGTCGGAAATGGGGCACAATGGAACGAAGACCCATTGCCACACTATAACTTTCCGAGAGCTTTCCGAAAAGGTATAATCGGCCGAATAGGTCCTCACGGTCTGAAAGTTACGGTGTTCCGTACGCATTAGCATCTTTGGAATCAAAAATAATAAAGGAATAAACTACAACATAGCATTTCCGGGGATGCATCCATCTTCATAAGATTACTTTGTAGTTTTGTCAGCAAAAATAAACAATCTAACAACGTCAATAGAGAAACAAATTGAATTGTAGTGGTACTAGATGTTTTTCAAAAAAATGGGAGGCTAAAAGAAAAATAAAAATAAAAAAGGGATGCAACACGAGGACTTCCCGGGAGGTCACCCATCCTAGTACTACTCTCGCCCAAGCACGCTTGACTGCGGAGTTCTGATGGGATCCGGTGCATTAGTGCTGGTATGATCGCATCCGATAGTACATTGCATGCATTCGCATATATCCTTTACCGCGGATTCAAGAGATCATTTGTAATGGGTCCCACTTGACACGTGCACCGCTTCAACCAGCTTCAACGTACTCTTTTATTCGCAAAAGATGCAAAAATCATGTCCGAACACTTTTTCGATACTTTAATCGCTTCCAAATCACAAAAACCTCCCGAAAACATCCTAAACGTCAAAATTTGGTGTCGGAAATGGGGCACAATGGAACGAAGACCCATTGCCACACTATAACTTTCCGAGAGCTTTCCGAAAAGGTATTATCGGCCGAATAGGTCCTCACGGTCTGAAAGTTACGGTGTTCCGTACGCATTAGCATCTTTGGAATCAAAAATAATAAAGGAATAAACTACAACATAGCATTTCCGAGGACGCATCCATCTTCATAAGATTACTTTGTAGTTTTGTCAGCAAAAATAAACAATCTAACAACGTCAATAGAGAAACAAATTGAATTGTAGTGGTACTAGATGTTTTTCAAAAAAATGGGAGGCTAAAAGAAAAATAAAAATAAAAAAGGGATGCAACACGAGGACTTCCCGGGAGGTCACCCATCCTAGTACTACTCTCGCCCAAACACGCTTAACTGCGGAGTTCTGATGGGATCCGGTGCATTAGTGCTGGTATGATCGCATCCGTTAGTACATTGCATGCATTCGCATATATCCTTTACCGCGGATTCAAGAGATCATTTGTAATGGGTCCCACTTGACACGTGCACCGCTTCAACCAGCTTCAACG
Source organism: Capsella bursa-pastoris (assembly GCA_036452645.1). Classification (NCBI taxonomy): domain Eukaryota; kingdom Viridiplantae; phylum Streptophyta; class Magnoliopsida; order Brassicales; family Brassicaceae; genus Capsella; species Capsella bursa-pastoris. Next base: position 12,114,426 of record CP144195.1, on the reverse strand, counting down.
TACTCTTTTATTCGCAAAAGATGCAAAAATCATGTCCGAACACTTTTTCGATACTTTAATCGCTTCCAAATCACAAAAACCTCCCGAAAACACCCTAAACGTCAAAATTTGGGGTCGGAAATGGGGCACAATGGAACGAAGACCCATTGCCACACTATAACTTTCCGAGAGCTTTCCGAAAAGGTATTATCGGCCGAATAGGTCCTCACGGTCTGAAAGTTACGGTGTTCCGTACGCATTAGCATCTTTGGAATCAAAAATAATAAAGGAATAAACTACAACATAGCATTTCCGGGGATGCATCCATCTTCATAAGATTACTTTGTAGTTTTGTCAGCAAAAATAAACAATCTAACAACGTCAATAGAGAAACAAATTGAATTGTAGTGGTACTAGATGTTTTTTAAAAAAATGGGAGGCTAAAAGAAAAATAAAAATAAAAAAGGGATGCAACACGAGGACTTCCCGGGAGGTCACCCATCCTAGTACTACTCTCGCCCAAGCACGCTTAACTGCGGAGTTCTGATGGGATCCGGTGCATTAGTGCTGGTATGATCGCATCCGATAGTACATTGCATGCATTCACATATATCCTTTACCGCGGATTCAAGAGATCATTTGTAATGGGTCCCACTTGACACGTGCACCGCTTCAACCAGCTTCAACGTACTCTTTTATTCGCAAAAGATGCAAAAATCATGTCCGAACACTTTTTCGATACTTTAATCGCTTCCAAATCACAAAAACCTCCCGAAAACATCCTAAACGTCAAAATTTGGGGTCGGAAATGGGGCACAATGGAACGAAGACCCATTGCCACACTATAACTTTCCGAGAGCTTTCCGAAAAGGTATTATCGGCCGAATAGGTCCTCACGGTCTGAAAGTTACGGTGTTCCGTACGCATTAGCATCTTTGGAATCAAAACTAATAAAGGAATAAACTACAACATAGCATTTCCGGGGACGCATCCATCTTCATAAGATTACTTTGTAGTTTTGTCAGCAAAAATAAACAATCTAACAACGCCAATAGAGAAACAAATTGAATTGTAGTGGTACTAGATGTTTTTCAAAAAAATGGGAGGCTAAAAAAAAATAAAAATAAAAAAGGGATGCAACACGAGGACTTCCCGGGAGGTCACCCATCCTAGTACTACTCTCGCCCAAACACGCTTAACTGCGGAGTTCTGATGGGATCCGGTGCATTAGTGCTGGTATGATCGCATCCGTTAGTACATTGCATGCATTCGCATATATCCTTTACCGCGGATTCAAGAGATCATTTGTAATGGGTCCCACTTGACACGTGCACCGCTTCAACCAGCTTCAACGTACTCTTTTATTCGCAAAAGATGCAAAAATCATGTCCGAACACTTTTTCGATACTTTAATCGCTTCCAAATCACAAAAACCTCCCGAAAACACCCTAAACGTCAAAATTTGGGGTCGGAAATGGGGCACAATGGAACGAAGACCCATTGCCACACTATAACTTTCCGAGAGCTTTCCGAAAAGGTATTATCGGCCGAATAGGTCCTCACGGTCTGAAAGTTACGGTGTTCCGTACGCATTAGCATCTTTGGAATCAAAAATAATAAAGGAATAAACTACAACATAGCATTTCCGGGGACGCATCCATCTTCATAAGATTACTTTGTAGTTTTGTCAGCAAAAATAAACAATCTAACAACGTCAATAGAGAAACAAATTGAATTGTAGTGGTACTAGATGTTTTTCAAAAAAATGGGAGGCTAAAAAAAAAAAAAAAATAAAAAAGGGATGCAACACAAGGACTTCCCGGGAGGTCACCCATCCTAGTACTACTCTCGCCCAAGCACGCTTAACTGCGGAGTTCTGATGGGATCCAGTGCATTAGTGCTGGTATGATCGCATCCTTTAGTACATTGCATGCATTCGCATATATCCTTTACCGCGGATTCAAGAGATCATTTTTAATGGGTCCCACTTGATACGTGCACCGCTTCAACCAGCTTCAACGTACTCTTTTATTCGCAAAAGATGCAAAAATCATGTCCGAACACTTTTTCGATACTTTAATCGCTTCCAAAACACAAAAACCTCCCGAAAACACCCTAAACGTCAAAATTTGGGGTCGGAAATGGGGCACAATGGAACGAAGACCCATTGCCACAGTATAACTTTCCGAGAGCTTTCCGAAAAGGTATTATCGGCCGAATAGGTCCTCACGGTCTGAAAGTTACGGTGTTCCGTACGCATTAGCATCTTTGGAATCAAAAATAATAAAGGAATAAACTACAACATAGCATTTCCGGGGACGCATCTATCTTCATAAGATTACTTTGTAGTTTTGTCAGCAAAAATAAACAATCTAACAACGTCAATAGAGAAACAAATTGAATTGTAGTGGTACTAGATGTTTTTCAAAAAAATGGGAGGCTAAAAGAAAAATAAAAATAAAAAAGGGATGCAACAAGAGGACTTCCCGGGAGGTCACCCATCCTAGTACTACTCTCGCCCAAACACGCTTAACTGCGGAGTTCTGATGGGATCCGGTGCATTAGTGCTGGTATGATCGCATCTGTTAGTACATTGCATGCATTCGCATATATCCTTTACCGCGGATTCAAGAGATCATTTGTAATGGGTCCCACTTGACACGTGCACCGCTTCAACCAGCTTCAACGTACTCTTTTATTCGCAAAAGATGCAAAAATCATGTCCGAACACTTTTTCGATACTTTAATCGCTTCCAAATCACAAAAACCTCCCGAAAACACCCTAAACGTCAAAATTTGGGGTCGGAAATGGGGCACAATGGTACGAAGACCCATTGCCACACTATAACTTTGCGAGAGCTTTCCGAAAAGGTATTATCGGCCGAATAGGTCCTCACGGTCTGAAAGTTACGGTGTTCCGTACGCATTAGCATCTTTGGAATCAAAAATAATAAAGGAATAAACTACAACATAGCATTTCCGGGGACGCATCCATCTTCATAAGATTACTTTGTAGTTTTGTCAGCAAAAATAAACAATCTAACAACGTCAATAGAGAAACAAATTGAATTGTAGTGGTACTAGATGTTTTTCAAAAAAATGGGAGGCTAAAAGAAAAATAAAAATAAAAAAGGGATGCAACACGAGGACTTCCCGGGAGGTCACCCATCCTAGTACTACTCTCGCCCAAACACGCTTAACTGCGGAGTTCTGATGGGATCCGGTGCATTAGTGCTGGTATGATCGCATCCGTTAGTACATTGCATGCATTCGCATATATCCTTTACCGCGGATTCAAGAGATCATTTGTAATGGGTCCCACTTGACACGTGCACCGCTTCAACCAGCTTCAACGTACTCTTTTATTCGCAAAAGATGCAAAAATCATGTCCGAACACTTTTTCGATACTTTAATCGCTTCCAAATCACAAAAACCTCCCGAAAACACCCTAAACGTCAAAATTTGGGGTCGGAAATGGGGCACAATGGAACGAAGACCCATTGCCACACTATAACTTTCCGAGAGCTTTCCGAAAAGGTATTATCGGCCGAATAGGTCCTCACGGTCTGAAAGTTACGGTGTTCCGTACGCATTAGCATCTTTGGAATCAAAAATAATAAAGGAATAAACTACAACATAGCATTTCCGGGGATGCATCCATCTTCATAAGATTACTTTGTAGTTTTGTCAGCAAAAATAAACAATCTAACAACGCCAATAGAGAAACAAATTGAATTGTAGTGGTACTAGATGTTTTTCAAAAAAATGGGAGGCTAAAAAAAAATAAAAATAAAAAAGGGATGCAACACGAGGACTTCCCGGGAGGTCACCCATCCTAGTACTACTCTCGCCCAAACACGCTTAACTGCGGAGTTCTGATGGGATCCGGTGCATTAGTGCTGGTATGATCGCATCCGTTAGTACATTGCATGCATTCGCATATATCCTTTACCGCGGATTCAAGAGATCATTTGTAATGGGTCCCACTTGACACGTGCACCGCTTCAACCAGCTTCAACGTACTCTTTTATTCGCAAAAGATGCAAAAATCATGTCCGAACACTTTTTCGATACTTTAATCGCTTCCAAATCACAAAAACCTCCCGAAAACACCCTAAACGTCAAAATTTGGGGTCGGAAATGGGGCACAATGGAACGAAGACCCATTGCCACACTATAACTTTCCGAGAGCTTTCCGAAAAGGTATTATCGGCCGAATAGGTCCTCACGGTCTGAAAGTTACGGTGTTCCGTACGCATTAGCATCTTTGGAATCAAAAATAATAAAGGAATAAACTACAACATAGCATTTCCGGGGATGCATCCATCTTCATAAGATTACTTTGTAGTTTTGTCAGCAAAAATAAACAATCTAACAACGCCAATAGAGAAACAAATTGAATTGTAGTGGTACTAGATGTTTTTCAAAAAAATGGGAGGCTAAAAAAAAATAAAAATAAAAAAGGGATGCAACACGAGGACTTCCCGGGAGGTCACCCATCCTAGTACTACTCTCGCCCAAACACGCTTAACTGCGGAGTTCTGATGGGATCCGGTGCATTAGTGCTGGTATGATCGCATCCGTTAGTACATTGCATGCATTCGCATATATCCTTTACCGCGGATTCAAGAGATCATTTGTAATGGGTCCCACTTGACACGTGCACCGCTTCAACCAGCTTCAACGTACTCTTTTATTCGCAAAAGATGCAAAAATCATGTCCGAACACTTTTTCGATACTTTAATCGCTTCCAAATCACAAAAACCTCCCGAAAACACCCTAAACGTCAAAATTTGGGGTCGGAAATGGGGCACAATGGAACGAAGACCCATTGCCACACTATAACTTTCCGAGAGCTTTCCGAAAAGGTATTATCGGCCGAATAGGTCCTCACGGTCTGAAAGTTACGGTGTTCCGTACGCATTAGCATCTTTGGAATCAAAAATAATAAAGGAATAAACTACAACATAGCATTTCCGGGGACGCATCCATCTTCATAAGATTACTTTGTAGTTTTGTCAGCAAAAATAAACAATCTAACAACGTCAATAGAGAAACAAATTGAATTGTAGTGGTACTAGATGTTTTTCAAAAAAATGGGAGGCTAAAAAAAAAAAAAAAATAAAAAAGGGATGCAACACAAGGACTTCCCGGGAGGTCACCCATCCTAGTACTACTCTCGCCCAAGCACGCTTAACTGCGGAGTTCTGATGGGATCCAGTGCATTAGTGCTGGTATGATCGCATCCTTTAGTACATTGCATGCATTCGCATATATCCTTTACCGCGGATTCAAGAGATCATTTTTAATGGGTCCTACTTGATACGTGCACCGCTTCAACCAGCTTCAACGTACTCTTTTATTCGCAAAAGATGCAAAAATCATGTCCGAACACTTTTTCGATACTTTAATCGCTTCCAAAACACAAAAACCTCCCGAAAACACCCTAAACGTCAAAATTTGGGGTCGGAAATGGGGCACAATGGAACGAAGACCCATTGCCACAGTATAACTTTCCGAGAGCTTTCCGAAAAGGTATTATCGGCCGAATAGGTCCTCACGGTCTGAAAGTTACGGTGTTCCGTACGCATTAGCATCTTTGGAATCAAAAATAATAAAGGAATAAACTACAACATAGCATTTCCGGGGACGCATCCATCTTCATAAGATTACTTTGTAGTTTTGTCAGCAAAAATAAACAATCTAACAACGTCAATAGAGAAACAAATTGAATTGTAGTGGTACTAGATGTTTTTCAAAAAAATGGGAGGCTAAAAGAAAAATAAAAATAAAAAAGGGATGCAACAAGAGGACTTCCCGGGAGGTCACCCATCCTAGTACTACTCTCGCCCAAACACGCTTAACTGCGGAGTTCTGATGGGATCCGGTGCATTAGTGCTGGTATGATCGCATCTGTTAGTACATTGCATGCATTCGCATATATCCTTTACCGCAGATTCAAGAGATCATTTGTAATGGGTCCCACTTGACACGTGCACCGCTTCAACCAGCTTCAATGTACTCTTTTATTCGCAAAAGATGCAAAAATCATGTCCGAACACTTTTTCGATACTTTAATCGCTTCCAAATCACAAAAACCTCCCGAAAACACCCTAAACGTCAAAATTTGGGGTCGGAAATGGGGCACAATGGAACGAAGACCCATTGCCACACTATAACTTTCCGAGAGCTTTCCGAAAAGGTATAATCGGCCGAATAGGTCCTCACGGTCTGAAAGTTACGGTGTTCCGTACGCATTAGCATCTTTGGAATCAAAAATAATAAAGGAATAAACTACAACATAGCATTTCCGGGGATGCATCCATCTTCATAAGATTACTTTGTAGTTTTGTCAGCAAAAATAAACAATCTAACAACGTCAATAGAGAAACAAATTGAATTGTAGTGGTACTAGATGTTTTTTAAAAAAATGGGAGGCTAAAAGAAAAATAAAAATAAAAAAGGGATGCAACACGAGGACTTCCCGGGAGGTCACCCATCCTAGTACTACTCTCGCCCAAGCACGCTTGACTGCGGAGTTCTGATGGGATCCGGTGCATTAGTGCTGGTATGATCGCATCCGATAGTACATTGCATGCATTCGCATATATCCTTTACCGCGGATTCAAGAGATCATTTGTAATGGGTCCCACTTGACACGTGCACCGCTTCAACCAGCTTCAACGTACTCTTTTATTCGCAAAAGATGCAAAAATCATGTCCGAACACTTTTTCGATACTTTAATCGCTTCCAAATCACAAAAACCTCCCGAAAACATCCTAAACGTCAAAATTTGGTGTCGGAAATGGGGCACAATGGAACGAAGACCCATTGCCACACTATAACTTTCCGAGAGCTTTCCGAAAAGGTATTATCGGCCGAATAGGTCCTCACGGTCTGAAAGTTACGGTGTTCCGTACGCATTAGCATCTTTGGAATCAAAAATAATAAAGGAATAAACTACAACATAGCATTTCCGAGGACGCATCCATCTTCATAAGATTACTTTGTAGTTTTGTCAGCAAAAATAAACAATCTAACAACGTCAATAGAGAAACAAATTGAATTGTAGTGGTACTAGATGTTTTTCAAAAAAATGGGAGGCTAAAAGAAAAATAAAAATAAAAAAGGGATGCAACACGAGGACTTCCCGGGAGGTCACCCATCCTAGTACTACTCTCGCCCAAACACGCTTAACTGCGGAGTTCTGATGGGATCCGGTGCATTAGTGCTGGTATGATCGCATCCGTTAGTACATTGCATGCATTCGCATATATCCTTTACCGCGGATTCAAGAGATCATTTGTAATGGGTCCCACTTGACACGTGCACCGCTTCAACCAGCTTCAACGTACTCTTTTATTCGCAAAAGATGCAAAAATCATGTCCGAACACTTTTTCGATACTTTAATCGCTTCCAAATCACAAAAACCTCCCGAAAACACCCTAAACGTCAAAATTTGGGGTCGGAAATGGGGCACAATGGAACGAAGACCCATTGCCACACTATAACTTTCCGAGAGCTTTCCGAAAAGGTATTATCGGCCGAATAGGTCCTCACGGTCTGAAAGTTACGGTGTTCCGTACGCATTAGCATCTTTGGAATCAAAAATAATAAAGGAATAAACTACAACATAGCATTTCCGGGGATGCATCCATCTTCATAAGATTACTTTGTAGTTTTGTCAGCAAAAATAAACAATCTAACAACGTCAATAGAGAAACAAATTGAATTGTAGTGGTACTAGATGTTTTTTAAAAAAATGGGAGGCTAAAAGAAAAATAAAAATAAAAAAGGGATGCAACACGAGGACTTCCCGGGAGGTCACCCATCCTAGTACTACTCTCGCCCAAGCACGCTTAACTGCGGAGTTCTGATGGGATCCGGTGCATTAGTGCTGGTATGATCGCATCCGATAGTACATTGCATGCATTCGCATATATTCTTTACCGCGGATTCAAGAGATCATTTGTAATGGGTCCCACTTGACACGTGCACCGCTTCAACCAGCTTCAACGTACTCTTTTATTCGCAAAAGATGCAAAAATCATGTCCGAACACTTTTTCGATACTTTAATCGCTTCCAAATCACAAAAACCTCCCGAAAACATCCTAAACGTCAAAATTTGGGGTCGGAAATGGGGCACAATGGAACGAAGACCCATTGCCACACTATAACTTTCCGAGAGCTTTCCGAAAAGGTATTATCGGCCGAATAGGTCCTCACGGTCTGAAAGTTACGGTGTTCCGTACGCATTAGCATCTTTGGAATCATAACTAATAAAGGAATAAACTACAACATAGCATTACCGGGGACGTATCCATCTTCATAAGATTACTTTGTAGTTTTGTCAGCAAAAATAAACAATCTAACAACGCCAATAGAGAAACAAATTGAATTGTAGTGGTACTAGATGTTTTTCAAAAAAATGGGAGGCTAAAAAAAAAATAAAAATAAAAAAGGGATGCAACACGAGGACTTCCCGGGAGGTCACCCATCCTAGTACTACTCTCGCCCAAGCACGCTTAACTGCGGAGTTCTGATGGGATCCGGTGCATTAGTGCTGGTATGATCGCATCCGTTAGTACATTGCATGCATTCGCATATATCCTTTACCGCGGATTCAAGAGATCATTTGTAATGGGTCCCACTTGACACGTGCACCGCTTCAACCAGCTTCAACGTACTCTTTTATTCGCAAAAGATGCAAAAATCATGTCCGAACACTTTTTCGATACTTTAATCGCTTCCAAATCACAAAAACCTCCCGAAAACACCCTAAACGTCAAAATTTGGGGTCGGAAATGGGGCACAATGGAACGAAGACCCATTGCCACACTATAACTTTCCGAGAACTTTCCGAAAAGGTATTATCGGCCGAATAGGTCCTCACGGTCTGAAAGTTACGGTGTTCCGTACGCATTAGCATCTTTGGAATCAAAAATAATAAAGGAATAAACTACAACATAGCATTTCCGGGGACGCATCCATCTTCATAAGATTACTTTGTAGTTTTGTCAGCAAAAATAAACAATCTAACAACGTCAATAGAGAAACAATTTGAATTGTAGTGGTACTAGATGTTTTTCAAAAAAATGGGAGGCTAAAAAAAAAAAATAATAAAAAAGGGATGCAACACAAGGACTTCCCGGGAGGTCACCCATCCTAGTACTACTCTCGCCCAAGCACGCTTAACTGCGGAGTTCTGATGGGATCCAGTGCATTAGTGCTGGTATGATCGCATCCGTTAGTACATTGCATGCATTCGCATATATCCTTTACCGCGGATTCAAGAGATCATTTTTAATGGGTCCCACTTGATACGTGCACCGCTTCAACCAGCTTCAACGTACTTTTTTATTCGCAAAAGATGCAAAAATCATGTCCGAACACTTTTTCGATACTTTAATCGCTTCCAAAACACAAAAACCTCCCGAAAACACCCTAAACGTCAAAATTTGGGGTCGGAAATGGGGCACAATGGAACGAAGACCCATTGCCACACTATAACTTTCCGAGAGCTTTCCGAAAAGGTATTATCGGCCGAATAGGTCCTCACGGTCTGAAAGTAACAGTGTTCCGTACGCATTAGCATCTTTGGAATCAAAAATAATAAAGGAATAAACTACAACATAGCATTTCCGGGGATGCATCCATCTTCATAAGATTACTTTGTAGTTTTGTCTACAAAAATAAACAATCTAACAACGTCAATAGAGAAACAAATTGAATTGTAGTGGTACTAGATGTTTTTTAAAAAAATGGGAGGCTAAAAGAAAAATAAAAATAAAAAAGGGATGCAACACGAGGACTTCCCGGGAGGTCACCCATCCTAGTACTACTCTCGCCCAAGCACGCTTCACTGCGGAGTTCTGATGGGATCCGGTGCATTAGTGCTGGTATGATCGCATCCGATAGTACATTGCATGCATTCGCATATATCCTTTACCGCGGATTCAAGAGATCATTTGTAATGGGTCCCACTTGACACGTGCACCGCTTCAACCAGCTTCAACGTACTCTTTTATTCGCAAAAGATGCAAAAATCATGTCCGAACACTTTTTCGATACTTTAATCGCTTCCAAATCACAAAAACCTCCCGAAAACATCCTAAACGTCAAAATTTGGGGTCGGAAATGGGGCACAATGGAACGAAGACCCATTGCCACACTATAACTTTCCGAGAGCTTTCCGAAAAGGTATTATCGGCCGAATAGGTCCTCACGGTCTGAAAGTTACGGTGTTCCGTACGCATTAGCATCTTTGGAATCAAAACTAATAAAGGAATAAACTACAACATAGCATTTCCGGGGACGCATCCATCTTCATAAGATTACTTTGTAGTTTTGTCAGCAAAAATAAACAATCTAACAACGCCAATAGAGAAACAAATTGAATTGTAGTGGTACTAGATGTTTTTCAAAAAAATGGGAGGCTAAAAAAAAAATAAAAATAAAAAAGGGATGCAACACGAGGACTTCCCGGGAGGTCACCCATCCTAGTACTACTCTCGCCCAAGCACGCTTAACTGCGGAGTTCTGATGGGATACGGTGCATTAGTGCTGGTATGATCGCATCCGTTAGTACATTGCATGCATTCGCATATATCCTTTACCGCGGATTCAAGAGATCATTTGTAATGGGTCCCACTTGACACGTGCACCGCTTCAACCAGCTTCAACGTACTCTTTTATTCGCAAAAGATGCAAAAATCATGTCCGAACACTTTTTCGATACTTTAATCGCTTCCAAATCACAAAAACCTCCCGAAAACACCCTAAACGTCAAAATTTGGGGTCGGAAATGGGGCACAATGGAACGAAGACCCATTGCCACACTATAACTTTCCGAGAGCTTTCCGAAAAGGTATTATCGGCCGAATAGGTCCTCACGGTCTGAAAGTAACAGTGTTCCGTACGCATTAGCATCTTTGGAATCAAAAATAATAAAGGAATAAACTACAACATAGCATTTCCGGGGATGCATCCATCTTCATAAGATTACTTTGTAGTTTTGTCTACAAAAATAAACAATCTAACAACGTCAATAGAGAAACAAATTGAATTGTAGTGGTACTAGATGTTTTTTAAAAAAATGGGAGGCTAAAAGAAAAATAAAAATAAAAAAGGGATGCAACACGAGGACTTCCCGGGAGGTCACCCATCCTAGTACTACTCTCGCCCAAGCACGCTTCACTGCGGAGTTCTGATGGGATCCGGTGCATTAGTGCTGGTATGATCGCATCCGATAGTACATTGCATGCATTCGCATATATCCTTTACCGCGGATTCAAGAGATCATTTGTAATGGGTCCCACTTGACACGTGCACCGCTTCAACCAGCTTCAACGTACTCTTTTATTCGCAAAAGATGCAAAAATCATGTCCGAACACTTTTTCGATACTTTAATCGCTTCCAAATCACAAAAACCTCCCGAAAACATCCTAAACGTCAAAATTTGGGGTCGGAAATGGGGCACAATGGAACGAAGACCCATTGCCACACTATAACTTTCCGAGAGCTTTCCGAAAAGGTATTATCGGCCGAATAGGTCCTCACGGTCTGAAAGTTACGGTGTTCCGTACGCATTAGCATCTTTGGAATCAAAACTAATAAAGGAATAAACTACAACATAGCATTTCCGGGGACGCATCCATCTTCATAAGATTACTTTGTAGTTTTGTCAGCAAAAATAAACAATCTAACAACGCCAATAGAGAAACAAATTGAATTGTAGTGGTACTAGATGTTTTTCAAAAAAATGGGAGGCTAAAAAAAATAAAAAATAAAAAAAGGATGCAACACGAGGACTTCCCGGGAGGTCACCCATCCTAGTACTACTCTCGCCCAAGCACGCTTAACTGCGGAGTTCTGATGGGATCCAGTGCATTAGTGCTAGTATGATCGCATCCGCTAGTACATTGCATGCATTCGCATATATCCTTTACCGCGGATTCAAGAGATCATTTTTAATGGGTCCCACTTGATACGTGCACCGCTTCAACCAGCTTCAACGTACTCTTTTATTCGCAAAAGATGCAAAAATCATGTCCGAACACTTTTTCGATACTTTAATCGCTTCCAAAACACAAAAACCTCCCGAAAACATCCTAAACGTCAAAATTTGGGGTCGGAAATGGGGCACAATGGAAAGAAGACCCATTGCCACAGTATAACTTTCCGAGAGCTTTCCGAAAAGGTATTATCGGCCGAATAGGTCCTCACGGTCTGAAAGTTACGGTGTTCCGTACGCATTAGCATCTTTGGAATCAAAACTAATAAAGGAATAAACTACAACATAGCATTTCCGGGGACGCATCCATCTTCATAAGATTACTTTGTAGTTTTGTCAGCAAAAATAAACAATCTAACAACGCCAATAGAGAAACAACTTGAATTGTAGTGGTACTAGATGTTTTTCAAAAAAATGGGAGACTAAAAAAAAAAATAAAAATAAAAAAGGGATGCAACACGAGGACTTCCCGGGAGGTCACCCATCCTAGTACTACTCTCGCCCAAGCCGCTTAACTGCGGAGTTCTGATGGGATCCGGTGCATTAGTGCTGGTATGATCGCATCCGTTAGTACATTGCATGCATTCGCATATATCCTTTACCGCGGATTCAAGAGATCATTTGTAATGGGTCCCACTTGACACGTGCACCGCTTCAACCAGCTTCAACGTACTCTTTTATTCGCAAAAGATGCAAAAATCATGTCCGAACACTTTTTCGATACTTTAATCGCTTCCAAATCACAAAAACCTCCCGAAAACACCCTAAACGTCAAAATTTGGGGTCGGAAATGGGGCACAATGGAACGAAGACCAATTGCCACACTAGAACTTTCCGAGAGCTTTCCGAAAAGGTATTATCGGCCGAATAGGTCCTCACGGTCTGAAAGTAACAGTGTTCCGTACGCATTAGCATCTTTGGAATCAAAAATAATAAAGGAATAAACTACAACATAGCATTTCCGGGGATGCATCCATCTTCATAAGATTACTTTGTAGTTTTGTCAGCAAAAATAAACAATCTAACAACGTCAATAGAGAAACAAATTGAATTGTAGTGGTACTAGATGTTTTTTAAAAAAATGGGAGGCTAAAAGAAAAATAAAAATAAAAAAGGGATGCAACACGAGGACTTCCTGGGAGGTCACCCATCCTAGTACTACTCTCGCCCAAGCACGCTTAACTGCGGAGTTCAGATGGGATCCGGTGCATTAGTGCTGGTATGATCGCATCCGTTAGTACATTGCATGCATTCGCATATATCCTTTACCGCGGATTCAAGAGATCATTTGTAATGGGTCCCACTTGACACGTGCACCGCTTCAACCAGCTTCAACGTACTCTTTTATTCGCAAAAGATGCAAAAATCATGTCCGAACACTTTTTCGATACTTTAATCGCTTCCAAATCACAAAAACCTCCCGAAAACATCCTAAACGTCAAAATTTGGGGTCGGAAATGGGGCACAATGGAACGAAGACCCATTGCCACACTATAACTTTCCGAGAGCTTTCCGAAAAGGTATTCTCGGCCGAATAGGTCCTCACGGTCTGAAAGTAACAGTGTTCCGTACGCATTAGCATCTTTGGAATCAAAAATAATAAAGGAATAAACTACAACATAGCATTTCCGGGGATGCATCCATCTTCATAAGATTACTTTGTAGTTTTGTCTACAAAAATAAACAATCTAACAACGTCAATAGAGAAACAAATTGAATTGTAGTGGTACTAGATGTTTTTTAAAAAAATGGGAGGCTAAAAGAAAAATAAAAATAAAAAAGGGATGCAACACGAGGACTTCCCGGGAGGTCACCCATCCTAGTACTACTCTCGCCCAAGCACGCTTCACTGCGGAGTTCTGATGGGATCCGGTGCATTAGTGCTGGTATGATCGCATCCGATAGTACATTGCATGCATTCGCATATATCCTTTACCGCGGATTCAAGAGATCATTTGTAATGGGTCCCACTTGACACGTGCACCGCTTCAACCAGCTTCAACGTACTCTTTTATTCGCAAAAGATGCAAAAATCATGTCCGAACACTTTTTCGATACTTTAATCGCTTCCAAATCACAAAAACCTCCCGAAAACATCCTAAACGTCAAAATTTGGGGTCGGAAATGGGGCACAATGGAACGAAGACCCATTGCCACACTATAACTTTCCGAGAGCTTTCCGAAAAGGTATTATCGGCCGAATAGGTCCTCACGGTCTGAAAGTTACGGTGTTCCGTACGCATTAGCATCTTTGGAATCAAAACTAATAAAGGAATAAACTACAACATAGCATTTCCGGGGACGCATCCATCTTCATAAGATTACTTTGTAGTTTTGTCAGCAAAAATAAACAATCTAACAACGCCAATAGAGAAACAAATTGAATTGTAGTGGTACTAGATGTTTTTCAAAAAAATGGGAGGCTAAAAAAAAAATAAAAATAAAAAAGGGATGCAACACGAGGACTTCCCGGGAGGTCACCCATCCTAGTACTACTCTCGCCCAAGCACGCTTAACTGCGGAGTTCTGATGGGATCCGGTGCATTAGTGCTGGTATGATCGCATCCGTTAGTACATTGCATGCATTCGCATATATCCTTTACCGCGGATTCAAGAGATCATTTGTAATGGGTCCCACTTGACACGTGCACCGCTTCAACCAGCTTCAACGTACTCTTTTATTCGCAAAAGATGCAAAAATCATGTCCGAACACTTTTTCGATACTTTAATCGCTTCCAAATCACAAAAACCTCCCGAAAACACCCTAAACGTCAAAATTTGGGGTCGGAAATGGGGCACAATGGAACGAAGACCCATTGCCACACTATAACTTTCCGAGAGCTTTCCGAAAAGGTATTATCGGCCGAATAGGTCCTCACGGTCTGAAAGTAACAGTGTTCCGTACGCATTAGCATCTTTGGAATCAAAAATAATAAAGGAATAAACTACAACATAGCATTTCCGGGGATGCATCCATCTTCATAAGATTACTTTGTAGTTTTGTCTACAAAAATAAACAATCTAACAACGTCAATAGAGAAACAAATTGAATTGTAGTGGTACTAGATGTTTTTTAAAAAAATGGGAGGCTAAAAGAAAAATAAAAATAAAAAAGGGATGCAACACGAGGACTTCCCGGGAGGTCACCCATCCTAGTACTACTCTCGCCCAAGCACGCTTCACTGCGGAGTTCTGATGGGATCCGGTGCATTAGTGCTGGTATGATCGCATCCGATAGTACATTGCATGCATTCGCATATATCCTTTACCGCGGATTCAAGAGATCATTTGTAATGGGTCCCACTTGACACGTGCACCGCTTCAACCAGCTTCAACGTACTCTTTTATTCGCAAAAGATGCAAAAATCATGTCCGAACACTTTTTCGATACTTTAATCGCTTCCAAATCACAAAAACCTCCCGAAAACATCCTAAACGTCAAAATTTGGGGTCGGAAATGGGGCACAATGGAACGAAGACCCATTGCCACACTATAACTTTCCGAGAGCTTTCCGAAAAGGTATTATCGGCCGAATAGGTCCTCACGGTCTGAAAGTTACGGTGTTCCGTACGCATTAGCATCTTTGGAATCAAAACTAATAAAGGAATAAACTACAACATAGCATTTCCGGGGACGCATCCATCTTCAAAAGATTACTTTGTAGTTTTGTCAGCAAAAATAAACAATCTAACAACGCCAATAGAGAAACAAATTGAATTGTAGTGGTACTAGATGTTTTTCAAAAAAATGGGAGGCTAAAAAAAAATAAAAATAAAAAAGGGATGCAACACGAGGACGTCCCGGGAGGTCACCCATCCTAGTACTACTCTCGCCCAAGCACGCTTAACTGCGGAGTTCTGATGGGATCCAGTGCATTAGTGCTAGTATGATCGCATCCGCTAGTACATTGCATGCATTCGCATATATCCTTTACCGCGGATTCAAGAGATCATTTTTAATGGGTCCCACTTGATACGTGCACCGCTTCAACCAGCTTCAACGTACTCTTTTATTCGCAAAAGATGCAAAAATCATGTCCGAACACTTTTTCGATACTTTAATCGCTTCCAAAACACAAAAACCTCCCGAAAACATCCTAAACGTCAAAATTTGGGGTCGGAAATGGGGCACAATGGAACGAAGACCCATTGCCACAGTATAACTTTCCGAGAGCTTTCCGAAAAGGTATTATCGGCCGAATAGGTCCTCACGGTCTGAAAGTTACGGTGTTCCGTACGCATTAGCATCTTTGGAATCAAAACTAATAAAGGAATAAACTACAACATAGCATTTCCGGGGACGCATCCATCTTCATAAGATTACTTTGTAGTTTTGTCAGCAAAAATAAACAATCTAACAACGCCAATAGAGAAACAACTTGAATTGTAGTGGTACTAGATGTTTTTCAAAAAAATGGGAGGCTAAAAAAAAAAATAAAAATAAAAAAGGGATGCAACACGAGGACTTCCCGGGAGGTCACCCATCCTAGTACTACTCTCGCCCAGGCCGCTTAACTGCGGAGTTCTGATGGGATCCGGTGCATTAGTGCTGGTATGATCGCATCCGTTAGTACATTGCATGCATTCGCATATATCCTTTACCGCGGATTCAAGAGATCATTTGTAATGGGTCCCACTTGACACGTGCACCGCTTCAACCAGCTTCAACGTACTCTTTTATTCGCAAAAGATGCAAAAATCATGTCCGAACACTTTTTCGATACTTTAATCGCTTCCAAATCACAAAAACCTCCCGAAAACACCCTAAACGTCAAAATTTGGGGTCGGAAATGGGGCACAATGGAACGAAGACCAATAGCCACACTATAACTTTCCGAGAGCTTTCCGAAAAGGTATTATCGGCCGAATAGGTCCTCACGGTCTGAAAGTAACAGTGTTCCGTACGCATTAGCATCTTTGGAATCAAAAATAATAAAGGAATAAACTACAACATAGCATTTCCGGGGATGCATCCATCTTCATAAGATTACTTTGTAGTTTTGTCAGCAAAAATAAACAATCTAACAACGTCAATAGAGAAACAAATTGAATTGTAGTGGTACTAGATGTTTTTTAAAAAAATGGGAGGCTAAAAGAAAAATAAAAATAAAAAAGGGATGCAACACGAGGACTTCCTGGGAGGTCACCCATCCTAGTACTACTCTCGCCCAAGCACGCTTAACTGCGGAGTTCAGATGGGATCCGGTGCATTAGTGCTGGTATGATCGCATCCGTTAGTACATTGCATGCATTCGCATATATCCTTTACCGCGGATTCAAGAGATCTTTTGTAATGGGTCCCACTTGACACGTGCACCGCTTCAACCAGCTTCAACGTACTCTTTTATTCGCAAAAGATGCAAAAATCATGTCCGAACACTTTTTCGATACTTTAATCGCTTCCAAATCACAAAAACCTCCCGAAAACATCCTAAACGTCAAAATTTGGGGTCGGAAATGGGGCACAATGGAACGAAGACCCATTGCCACACTATAACTTTCCGAGAGCTTTCCGAAAAGGTATTATCGGCCGAATAGGTCCTCACGGTCTGAAAGTAACAGTGTTCCGTACGCATTAGCATCTTTGGAATCAAAAATAATAAAGGAATAAACTACAACATAGCATTTCCGGGGATGCATCCATCTTCATAAGATTACTTTGTAGTTTTGTCTACAAAAATAAACAATCTAACAACGTCAATAGAGAAACAAATTGAATTGTAGTGGTACTAGATGTTTTTTAAAAAAATGGGAGGCTAAAAGAAAAATAAAAATAAAAAAGGGATGCAACACGAGGACTTCCCGGGAGGTCACCCATCCTAGTACTACTCTCGCCCAAGCACGCTTCACTGCGGAGTTCTGATGGGATCCGGTGCATTAGTGCTGGTATGATCGCATCCGATTGTACATTGCATGCATTCGCATATATCCTTTACCGCGGATTCAAGAGATCATTTGTAATGGGTCCCACTTGACACGTGCACCGCTTCAACCAGCTTCAACGTACTCTTTTATTCGCAAAAGATGCAAAAATCATGTCCGAACACTTTTTCGATACTTTAATCGCTTCCAAATCACAAAAACCTCCCGAAAACATCCTAAACGTCAAAATTTGGGGTCGGAAATGGGGCACAATGGAACGAAGACCCATTGCCACACTATAACTTTCCGATAGCTTTCCGAAAAGGTATTATCGGCCGAATAGGTCCTCACGGTCTGAAAGTTACGGTGTTCCGTACGCATTAGCATCTTTGGAATCAAAACTAATAAAGGAATAAACTACAACATAGCATTTCCGGGGACGCATCCATCTTCATAAGATTACTTTGTAGTTTTGTCAGCAAAAATAAACAATCTAACAACGCCAATAGAGAAACAAATTGAATTGTAGTGGTACTAGATGTTTTTCAAAAAAATGGGAGGCTAAAAAAAAAATAAAAATAAAAAAGGGATGCAACACGAGGACTTCCCGGGAGGTCACCCATCCTAGTACTACTCTCGCCCAAGCACGCTTAACTGCGGAGTTCTGATGGGATCCGGTGCATTAGTGCTGGTATGATCGCATCCGTTAGTACATTGCATGCATTCGCATATATCCTTTACCGCGGATTCAAGAGATCATTTGTAATGGGTCCCACTTGACACGTGCACCGCTTCAACCAGCTTCAACGTACTCTTTTATTCGCAAAAGATGCAAAAATCATGTCCGAACACTTTTTCGATACTTTAATCGCTTCCAAATCACAAAAACCTCCCGAAAACACCCTAAACGTCAAAATTTGGGGTCGGAAATGGGGCACAATGGAACGAAGACCCATTGCCACACTATAACTTTCCGAGAGCTTTCCGAAAAGGTATTATCGGCCGAATAGGTCCTCACGGTCTGAAAGTAACAGTGTTCCGTACGCATTAGCATCTTTGGAATCAAAAATAATAAAGGAATAAACTACAACATAGCATTTCCGGGGATGCATCCATCTTCATAAGATTACTTTGTAGTTTTGTCTACAAAAATAAACAATCTAACAACGTCAATAGAGAAACAAATTGAATTGTAGTGGTACTAGATGTTTTTTAAAAAAATGGGAGGCTAAAAGAAAAATAAAAATAAAAAAGGGATGCAACACGAGGACTTCCCGGGAGGTCACCCATCCTAGTACTACTCTCGCCCAAGCACGCTTCACTGCGGAGTTCTGATGGGATCCGGTGCATTAGTGCTGGTATGATCGCATCCGATAGTACATTGCATGCATTCGCATATATCCTTTACCGCGGATTCAAGAGATCATTTGTAATGGGTCCCACTTGACACGTGCACCGCTTCAACCAGCTTCAACGTACTCTTTTATTCGCAAAAGATGCAAAAATCATGTCCGAACACTTTTTCGATACTTTAATCGCTTCCAAATCACAAAAACCTCCCGAAAACATCCTAAACGTCAAAATTTGGGGTCGGAAATGGGGCACAATGGAACGAAGACCCATTGCCACACTATAACTTTCCGAGAGCTTTCCGAAAAGGTATTATCGGCCGAATAGGTCCTCACGGTCTGAAAGTTACGGTGTTCCGTACGCATTAGCATCTTTGGAATCAAAACTAATAAAGGAATAAACTACAACATAGCATTTCCGGGGACGCATCCATCTTCATAAGATTACTTTGTAGTTTTGTCAGCAAAAATAAACAATCTAACAACGCCAATAGAGAAACAAATTGAATTGTAGTGGTACTAGATGTTTTACAAAAAAATGGGAGGCTAAAAGAAAAATAAAAATAAAAAAGGTATGCAACACGAGGACTTCCCGGGAGGTCACCCATCCTAGTACTACTCTCGCCCAAGCAAGCTTAACTGCGGAGTTCTGATGCGATCCGGTGCATTAGTGCTGGTATGATCGCATCCGTTAGTACATTGCATGCATTCGCATATATCCTTTACCGCGGATTCAAGAGATCATTTGTAATGGGTCCCACTTGATACGTGCACCGCTTCAGCCAGCTTCAACGTACTCTTTTATTCGCAAAAGATGCAAAAATCATGTCCGAACACTTTTTCGATACTTTAATCGCTTCCAAATCACAAAAACCTCCCGAAAACACCCTAAACGTCAAAATTTGGGGTCGGAAATGGGGCACAATGGAACGAAGACCCATTGCCACACTATAACTTTCCGAGAGCTTTCCGAAAAGGTATTATCGGCCGAATAGGTCCTCACGGTCTGAAAGTAACAGTGTTCCGTACGCATTAGCATCTTTGGAATCAAAAATAATAAAGGAATAAACTACAACATAGCATTTCCGGGGACGCATCCATCTTCATAAGATTACTTTGTAGTTTTGTCTGCAAAAATAAACAATCTAACAACGTCAATAGAGAAACAAATTGAATTGTAGTGGTACTAGATGTTTTTTAAAAAAATGGGAGGCTAAAAGAAAAATAAAAATAAAAAAGGGATGCAACACGAGGACTTCCCGGGAGGTCACCCATCCTAGTACTACTCTCGCCCAAACACGCTTAACTGCGGAGTTCTGATGGGATCCGGTGCATTAGTGCTGGTATGATCGCATCCGATAGTACATTGCATGCATTCGCATATATCCTTTACCGCGGATTCAAGAGATCATTTGTAATGGGTCCCACTTGACACGTGCACCGCTTCAACCAGCTTCAACGTACTCTTTTATTCGCAAAAGATGCAAAAATCATGTCCGAACACTTTTTCGATACTTTAATCGCTTCCAAATCAGAAAAACCTCCCGAAAACATCCTAAACGTCAAAATTTGGGGTCGGAAATGGGGCACAATGGAACGAAGACCCATTGCCACACTATAACTTTCCGAGAGCTTTCCGAAAAGGTATTATCGGCCGAATAGGTCCTCTTGGTCTGAAAGTTACGGTGTTCCGTACGCATTAGCATCTTTGGAATCAAAAATAATAAAGGAATAAACTACAACATAGCATTTCCGGGGACGCATCCATCTTCATAAGATTACTTTGTAGTTTTGTCAGCAAAAATAAACAATCTAACAACGTCAATAGAGAAACAAATTGAATTGTAGTGGTACTAGATGTTTTTCAAAAAAATGGGAGGCTAAAAAAATAAAAAAATAAAAAGGGATGCAACACGAGGACTTCCCGGGAGGTCACCCATCCTAGTACTACTCTCGCCCAAGCACGCTTAACTGCGGAGTTCTGATGGGATCCAGTGCATTAGTGCTAGTATGATCGCATCCGCTAGTACATTGCATGCATTCGCATATATCCTTTACCGCGGATTCAAGAGATCATTTTTAATGGGTCCCACTTGATACGTGCACCGCTTCAACCAGCTTCAACGTACTCTTTTATTCGCAAAAGATGCAAAAATCATGTCCGAACACTTTTTCGATACTTTAATCGCTTCCAAAACACAAAAACCTCCCGAAAACATCCTAAACGTCAAAATTTGGGGTCGGAAATGGGGCACAATGGAACGAAGACCCATTGCCACAGTATAACTTTCCGAGAGCTTTCCGAAAAGGTATTATCGGCCGAATAGGTCCTCACGGTCTGAAAGTTACGGTGTTCCGTACGCATTAGCATCTTTGGAATCAAAACTAATAAAGGAATAAACTACAACATAGCATTTCCGGGGACGCATCCATCTTCATAAGATTACTTTGTAGTTTTGTCAGCAAAAATAAACAATCTAACAACGCCAATAGAGAAACAACTTGAATTGTAGTGGTACTAGATGTTTTTCAAAAAAATGGGAGGCTAAAAAAAAAAATAAAAATAAAAAAGGGATGCAACACGAGGACTTCCCGGGAGGTCACCCATCCTAGTACTACTCTCGCCCAAGCCGCTTAACTGCGGAGTTCTGATGGGATCCGGTGCATTAGTGCTGGTATGATCGCATCCGTTAGTACATTGCATGCATTCGCATATATCCTTTACCGCGGATTCAAGAGATCATTTGTAATGGGTCCCACTTGACACGTGCACCGCTTCAACCAGCTTCAACGTACTCTTTTATTCGCAAAAGATGCAAAAATCATGTCCGAACACTTTTTCGATACTTTAATCGCTTCCAAATCACAAAAACCTCCCGAAAACACCCTAAACGTCAAAATTTGGGGTCGGAAATGGGGCACAATGGAACGAAGACCAATTGCCACACTATAACTTTCCGAGAGCTTTCCGAAAAGGTATTATCGGCCGAATAGGTCCTCACGGTCTGAAAGTAACAGTGTTCCGTACGCATTAGCATCTTTGGAATCAAAAATAATAAAGGAATAAACTACAACATAGCATTTCCGGGGATGCATCCATCTTCATAAGATTACTTTGTAGTTTTGTCAGCAAAAATAAACAATCTAACAACGTCAATAGAGAAACAAATTGAATTGTAGTGGTACTAGATGTTTTTTAAAAAAATGGGAGGCTAAAAGAAAAATAAAAATAAAAAAGGGATGCAACACGAGGACTTCCTGGGAGGTCACCCATCCTAGTACTACTCTCGCCCAAGCACGCTTAACTGCGGAGTTCAGATGGGATCCGGTGCATTAGTGCTGGTATGATCGCATCCGTTAGTACATTGCATGCATTCGCATATATCCTTTACCGCGGATTCAAGAGATCATTTGTAATGGGTCCCACTTGACACGTGCACCGCTTCAACCAGCTTCAACGTACTCTTTTATTCGCAAAAGATGCAAAAATCATGTCCGAACACTTTTTCGATACTTTAATCGCTTCCAAATCACAAAAACCTCCCGAAAACACCCTAAACGTCAAAATTTGGGGTCGGAAATGGGGCACAATGGAACGAAGACCCATTGCCACACTATAACTTTCCGAGAGCTTTCCGAAAAGGTATTATCGGCCGAATATGTCCTCACGGTCTGAAAGTAACAGTGTTCCGTACGCATTAGCATCTTTGGAATCAAAAATAATAAAGGAATAAACTACAACATAGCATTTCCGGGGATGCATCCATCTTCATAAGATTACTTTGTAGTTTTGTCTACAAAAATAAACAATCTAACAACGTCAATAGAGAAACAAATTGAATTGTAGTGGTACTAGATGTTTTTTAAAAAAATGGGAGGCTAAAAGAAAAATAAAAATAAAAAAGGGATGCAACACGAGGACTTCCCGGGAGGTCACCCATCCTAGTACTACTCTCGCCCAAGCACGCTTGACTGCGGAGTTCTGATGGGATCCGGTGCATTAGTGCTGGTATGATCGCATCCGATAGTACATTGCATGCATTCGCATATATCCTTTACCGCGGATTCAAGAGATCATTTGTAATGGGTCCCACTTGACACGTGCACCGCTTCAACCTGCTTCAACGTACTCTTTTATTCGCAAAAGATGCAAAAATCATGTCCGAACACTTTTTCGATACTTTAATCGCTTCCAAATCACAAAAACCTCCCGAAAACATCCTAAACGTCAAAATTTGGGGTCGGAAATGGGGCACAATGGAACGAAGACCCATTGCCACACTATAACTTTCCGAGAGCTTTCCGAAAAGGTATTATCGGCCGAATAGGTCCTCACGGTCTGAAAGTTACGGTGTTCCGTACGCATTAGCATCTTTGGAATCAAAACTAATAAAGGAATAAACTACAACATAGCATTTCCGGGGACGCATCCATCTTCATAAGATTACTTTGTAGTTTTGTCAGCAAAAATAAACAATCTAACAACGCCAATAGAGAAACAAATTGAATTGTAGTGGTACTAGATGTTTTTCAAAAAAATGGGAGGCTAAAAAAAAAATAAAAATAAAAAAGGGATGCAACACGAGGACTTCCCGGGAGGTCACCAATCCTAGTACTACGCTCGCCCAAGCACGCTTAACTGCGGAGTTCTGATGGGATCCGGTGCATTAGTGCTGGTATGATCGCATCCGTTAGTACATTGCATGCATTCGCATATATCCTTTACCGCGGATTCAAGAGATCATTTGTAATGGGTCCCACTTGACACGTGCACCGCTTCAACCAGCTTCAACGTACTCTTTTATTCGCAAAAGATGCAAAAATCATGTCCGAACACTTTTTCGATACTTTAATCGCTTCCAAATCACAAAAACCTCCCGAAAACACCCTAAACGTCAAAATTTGGGGTCGGAAATGGGGCACATTGGAACGAAGACCCATTGCCACACTATAACTTTCCGAGAGCTTTCCGAAAAGGTATTATCGGCCGAATAGGTCCTCACGGTCTGAAAGTAACAGTGTTCCGTACGCATTAGCATCTTTGGAATCAAAAATAATAAAGGAATAAACTACAACATAGCATTTCCGGGGACGCATCCATCTTCATAAGATTACTTTGTAGTTTTGTCTGCAAAAATAAACAATCTAACAACGTCAATAGAGAAACAAATTGAATTGTAGTGGTACTAGATGTTTTTTAAAAAAATGGGAGGCTAAAAGAAAAATAAAAATAAAAAAGGGATGCAACACGAGGACTTCCCGGGAGGTCACCCATCCTAGTACTACTCTCGCCCAAACACGCTTAACTGCGGAGTTCTGATGGGATCCGGTGCATTAGTGCTGGTATGATCGCATCCGATAGTACATTGCATGCATTCGCATATATCCTTTACCGCGGATTCAAGAGATCATTTGTAATGGGTCCCACTTGACACGTGCACCGCTTCAACCAGCTTCAACGTACTCTTTTATTCGCAAAAGATGCAAAAATCATGTCCGAACACTTTTTCGATACTTTAATCGCTTCCAAATCACAAAAACCTCCCGAAAACATCCTAAACGTCAAAATTTGGGGTCGGAAATGGGGCACAATGGAACGAAGACCCATTGCCACACTATAACTTTCCGAGAGCTTTCCGAAAAGGTATTATCGGCCGAATAGGTCCTCTTGGTCTGAAAGTTACGGTTTTCCGTACGCATTAGCATCTTTGGAATCAAAAATAATAAAGGAATAAACTACAACATAGCATTTCCGGGGACGCATCCATCTTCATAAGATTACTTTGTAGTTTTGTCAGCAAAAATAAACAATCTAACAACGTCAATAGAGAAACAAATTGAATTGTAGTGGTACTAGATGTTTTTCAAAAAAATGGGAGGCTAAAAAAAAAAAAAAAAAAAAAGGGATGCAACACGAGGACTTCCCGGGAGGTCACCCATCCTAGTACTACTCTCGCCCAAGCACGCTTAACTGCGGAGTTCTGATGGGATCCAGTGCATTAGTGCTAGTATGATCGCATCCGCTAGTACATTGCATGCATTCGCATATATCCTTTACCGCGGATTCAAGAGATCATTTTTAATGGGTCCCACTTGATACGTGCACCGCTTCAACCAGCTTCAACGTACTCTTTTATTCGCAAAAGATGCAAAAATCATGTCCGAACACTTTTTCGATACTTTAATCGCTTCCAAAACACAAAAACCTCCCGAAAACATCCTAAACGTCAAAATTTGGGGTCGGAAATGGGGCACAATGGAACGAAGACCCATTGCCACAGTATAACTTTCCGAGAGCTTTCTGAAAAGGTATTATCGGCCGAATAGGTCCTCACGGTCTGAAAGTTACGGTGTTCCGTACGCATTAGCATCTTTGGAATCAAAACTAATAAAGGAATAAACTACAACATAGCATTTCCGGGGACGCATCCATCTTCATAAGATTACTTTGTAGTTTTGTCAGCAAAAATAAACAATCTAACAACGCCAATAGAGAAACAACTTGAATTGTAGTGGTACTAGATGTTTTTCAAAAAAATGGGAGGCTAAAAAAAAAAATAAAAATAAAAAAGGGATGCAACACGAGGACTTCCCGGGAGGTCACCCATCCTAGTACTACTCTCGCCCAAGCCTCTTAACTGCGGAGTTCTGATGGGATCCGGTGCATTAGTGCTGGTATGATCGCATCCGTTAGTACATTGCATGCATTCGCATATATCCTTTACCGCGGATTCAAGAGATCATTTGTAATGGGTCCCACTTGACACGTGCACCGCTTCAACCAGCTTCAACGTACTCTTTTATTCGCAAAAGATGCAAAAATCATGTCCGAACACTTTTTCGATACTTTAATCGCTTCCAAATCACAAAAACCTCCCGAAAACACCCTAAACGTCAAAATTTGGGGTCGGAAATGAGGCACAATGGAACGAAGACCAATTGCCACACTATAACTTTCCGAGAGCTTTCCGAAAAGGTATTATCGGCCGAATAGGTCCTCACGGTCTGAAAGTAACAGTGTTCCGTACGCATTAGCATCTTTGGAATCAAAAATAATAAAGGAATAAACTACAACATAGCATTTCCGGGGATGCATCCATCTTCATAAGATTACTTTGTAGTTTTGTCAGCAAAAATAAACAATCTAACAACGTCAATAGAGAAACAAATTGAATTGTAGTGGTACTAGATGTTTTTTAAAAAAATGGGAGGCTAAAAGAAAAATAAAAATAAAAAAGGGATGCAACACGAGGACTTCCTGGGAGGTCACCCATCCTAGTACTACTCTCGCCCAAGCACGCTTAACTGCGGAGTTCAGATGGGATCCGGTGCATTAGTGCTGGTATGATCGCATCCGATAGTACATTGCATGCATTCGCATATATCCTTTACCGCGGATTCAAGAGATCATTTGTAATGGGTCCCACTTGACACGTGCACCGCTTCAACCAGCTTCAACGTACTCTTTTATTCGCAAAAGATGCAAAAATCATGTCCGAACACTTTTTCGATACTTTAATCGCTTCCAAATCACAAAAACCTCCCGAAAACATCCTAAACGTCAAAATTTGGGGTCGGAAATAAGGCACAATGGAACGAAGACCCATTGCCACACTATAACTTTCCGAGAGCTTTCCGAAAAAGTATTATCGGCCGAATAGGTCCTCACGGTCTGAAAGTTACGGTGTTCCGTACGCATTAGCATCTTTGGAATCAAAAATAATAAAGGAATAAACTACAACATAGCATTTCTGGGGACGCATCCATCTTCATAAGATTACTTTGTAGTTTTGTCAGCAAAAATAAATAATCTAACAGCGTCAATAGAGAAACAAATTGAATTGTAGTGGTACTAGATGTTTTTCAAAAAAATGGGAGGCTAAAAGAAAAATAAAAATAAAAAAGGGATGCAACACGAGGACTTCCCGGGAGGTCACCCATCCTAGTACTACTCTCGCCCAAGCACGCTTAACTGCGGAGTTCTAATGGGATCCGGTGCATTAGTGCTGGTATGATCGCATCCGATAGTACATTGCATGCATTCGCATATATCCTTTACCGCGGATTCAAGAGATCATTTGTAATGGGTCCCACTTGACACGTGCACCGCTTCAACCAGCTTCAACGTACTCTTTTATTCGCAAAAGATGCAAAAATCATGTCCGAACACTTTTTCGATACTTTAATCGCTTCCAAATCACAAAAACCTCCCGAAAACATCCTAAACGTCAAAATTTGGGGTCGGAAATGGGGCACAATGGAACGAAGATCCATTGCCACACTATAACTTTCCGAGAGCTTTCCGAAAAGGTATTATCGGCCGAATAGGTCCTCACGGTCTGAAAGTTACGGTGTTCCGTACGCATTAACATCTTTGGAATCAAAAATAATAAAGGAATAAACTACAACATAGCATTTCCGGGGACGCATCCATCTTCATAAGATTACTTTGTAGTTTTGTCAGCAAAAATAAACAATCTAACAACGCCAATAGAGAAACAAATTGAATTGTAGTGGTACTAGATTTTTTCAAAAAAATGGGAGGCTAAAAAAAAAATAAAAATAAAAAAGGGATGCAACACGAGGACTTCCCGGGAGGTCACCCATCCTAGTACTACTCTCGCCCAAGCACGCTTAACTGCGGAGTTCTGCTGGGATCCGGTGCATTAGTGCTGGTATGATCACATCCGATAGTACATTGCATGCATTCGCATATATCCTTTACCGCGGATTCAAGAGATCATTTGTAATGGGTCCCACTTGACACTTGCACCGCTTCAACCAGCTTCAACGTACTCTTTTATTCGCAAAAGATGCAAAAATCATGTCCGAACACTTTTTCGATACTTTAATCGCTTCCAAATCACAAAAACCTCCCGAAAACATCCTAAACGTCAAAATTTGGGGTCGGAAATGGGGCACAATGGAACGAAGACCCATTGCCACACTATAACTTTCCGAGAGCTTTCCGAAAAGGTATTATCGGCCGAATAGGTCCTCACGGTCTGAAAGTTACGGTGTTCCGTACGCATTAGCATCTTTGGAATCAAAAATAATAAAGGAATAAACTACAACATAGCATTTCCGGGGACGCATCCATCTTCATAAGATTACTTTGTAGTTTTGTCAGCAAAAATAAACAATCTAACAACGCCAATAGAGAAACAAATTGAATTGTAGTGGTACTAGATTTTTTCAAAAAAATGGGAGGCTAAAAAAAAAATAAAAATAAAAAAGGGATGCAACACGAGGACTTCCCGGGAGGTCACCCATCCTAGTACTACTCTCGCCCAAGCACGCTTAACTGCGGAGTTCTGATGGGATCCGGTGCATTAGTGCTGGTATGATCGCATCCGTTAGTACATTGCATGCATTCGCATATATCCTTTACCGCGGATTCAAGAGATCATTTGTAATGGGTCCCACTTGACATGTGCACCGCTTCAACCAGCTTCAACGTACTCTTTTATTCGCAAAAGATGCAAAAATCATGTCCGAACACTTTTTCGATACTTTAATCGCTTCCAAATCACAAAAACCTCCCGAAAACACCCTAAACGTCAAAATTTGGGGTCGGAAATGGGGCACAATGGAACGAAGACTCATTGCCACACTATAACTTTCCGAGAGCTTTCCGAAAAGGTATTATCGGCCGAATAGGTCCTCACGGTCTGAAAGTTACAGTGTTCCGTACGCATTAGCATCTTTGGAATCAAAAATAATAAAGGAATAAACTACAACATAGCATTTCCGGGGATGCATCCATCTTCATAAGATTACTTTGTAGTTTTGTCTGCAAAAATAAACAATCTAACAACGTCAATAGAGAAACAAATTGAATTGTAGTGGTACTAGATGTTTTTTAAAAAAATGGGAGGCTAAAAGAAAAATAAAAATAAAAAAGGGATGCAACACGAGGACTTCCCGGGAGGTCACCCATCCTAGTACTACTCTCGCCCAAGCACGCTTAACTGCGGAGTTCTGATGGGATCCGGTGCATTAGTGCTGGTATGATCGCATCCGATAGTACATTGCATGCATTCGCATATATCCTTTACCGCGGATTCAAGAGATCATTTGTAATGGGTCCCACTTGACACAAGCACCGCTTCAACCAGCTTCAACGTACTCTTTTATTCGCAAAAGATGCAAAAATCATGTCCGAACACTTTTTCGATACTTTAATCGCTTCCAAATCACAAAAACCTCCCGAAAACATCCTAAACGTCAAAATTTGGGGTCGGAAATGGGGCACAATGGAACGAAGACCCATTGCCACACTATAACTTTCCGAGAGCTTTCCGAAAAGGTATTATCGGCCGAATAGGTCCTCACGGTCTGAAAGTTACGGTGTTCCGTACGCATTAACATCTTTGGAATCAAAAATAATAAAGGAATAAACTACAACATAGCATTTCCGGGGACGCATCCATCTTCATAAGATTACTTTGTAGTTTTGTCAGCAAAAATAAACAATCTAACAACGCCAATAGAGAAACAAATTGAATTGTAGTGGTACTAGATGTTTTTCAAAAAAATGGGAGGCTAAAAAAAAAAATAAAAATAAAAAAGGGATGCAACACGAGGACTTCCCGGGAGGTCACCCATCCTAGTACTACTATCGCCCAAGCACACTAACTGCGGAGTTCTGATGGGATCCGGTGCATTAGTGCTGGTATGATCGCATCCGTTAGTACATTGCATGCATTCGCATATATCCTTTACCGCGGATTCAAGAGATCATTTGTAATGGGTCCCACTTGATACGTGCACCGCTTCAACCAGCTTCAACGTACTCTTTTATTCGCAAAAGATGCAAAAATCATGTCCGAACACTTTTTCGATACTTTAATCGCTTCCAAATCACAAAAACCTCCCGAAAACATCCTAAACGTCAAAATTTGGGGTCGGAAATGGGGCACAATGGAACGAAGACCCATTGCCACACTATAACTTTCCGAGAGCTTTCCGAAAAGGTATTATCGGCCGAATAGGTCCTCACGGTCTGAAAGTTACGGTGTATCGTACGCATTAGCATCTTTGGAATCAAAAATAATAAAGGAATAAACTACAACATAGCATTTCCGGGGACGCATCCATCTTCATAAGATTACTTTGTAGTTTTGTCAGCAAAAATAAACAATCTAACAACGCCAATAGAGAAACAAATTGAATTGTAGTGGTACTAGATTTTTTCAAAAAAATGGGAGGCTAAAAAAAAAATAAAAATAAAAAAGGGATGCAACACGAGGACTTCCCGGGAGGTCACCCATCCTAGTACTACTCTCGCCCAAGCACGCTTGACTGCGGAGTTCTGATGGGATCCGGTGCATTAGTGCTGGTATGATCGCATCCGTTAGTTCATTGCATGCATTCGCATATATCCTTTACCGCGGATTCAAGAGATCATTTGTAATGGGTCCCACTTGACATGTGCACCGCTTCAACCAGCTTCTACGTACTCTTTTATTCGCAAAAGATGCAAAAATCATGTCCGAACACTTTTTCGATACTTTAATCGCTTCCAAATCACAAAAACCTCCCGAAAACACCCTAAACGTCAAAATTTGGGGTCGGAAATGGGGCACAATGGAACGAAGACCCATTGCCACACTATAACTTTCCGAGAGCTTTCCGAAAAGGTATTATCGGCCGAATAGGTCCTCACGGTCTGAAAGTTACAGTGTTCCGTACGCATTAGCATCTTTGGAATCAAAAATAATAAAGGAATAAACTACAACATAGCATTTCCGGGGATGCATCCATCTTCATAAGATTACTTTGTAGTTTTGTCTGCAAAAATAAACAATCTAACAACGTCAATAGAGAAACAAATTGAATTGTAGTGGTACTAGATTTTTTCAAAAAAATGGGAGGCTAAAAAAAAAATAAAAATAAAAAAGGGATGCAACACGAGGACTTCCCGGGAGGTCACCCATCCTAGTACTACTCTCGCCCAAGCACGCTTAACTGCGGAGTTCTGATGGGATCCGGTGCATTAGTGCTGGTATGATCGCATCCGATAGTACATTGCATGCATTCGCATATATCCTTTACCGCGGATTCAAGAGATCATTTGTAATGGGTCCCACTTGACACGTGCACCGCTTCAACCAGCTTCAACGTACTCTTTTATTCGCAAAAGATGCAAAAATCATGTCCGAACACTTTTTCGAAACTTTAATCGCTTCCAAATCACAAAAACCTCCCGAAAACATCCTAAACGTCAAAATTTGGGGTCGGAAATGGGGCACAATGGAACGAAGAACCATTGCCACACTATAACCTTCCGAGAGCTTTCCGAAAAGGTATTATCGGCCGAATAGGTCCTCACGGTCTGAAAGTTACGGTGTTCCGTACGCATTAGCATCTTTGGAATCAAAAATAATAAAGGAATAAACTACAACATAGCATTTCTGGGGACGCATCCATCTTCATAAGATTACTTTGTAGTTTTGTCAGCAAAAATAAACAATCTAACAACGTCAATAGAGAAACAAATTGAATTGTAGTGGTACTAGATGTTTTTCAAAAAAATGGGAGGCTAAAACAAAAATAAAAATAAAAAAGGGATGCAACACGAGGACTTCCCGGGAGGTCACCCATCCTAGTACTACTCTCGCCCAAGCGCGCTTAACTGCGGAGTTCTGATGGGATCCGGTGCATTAGTGCTGGTATGATCGCATCCGATAGTACATTGCATGCATTCGCATATATCCTTTACCGCGGATTCAAGAGATCATTTGTAATGGGTCCCACTTGACACGTGCACCGCTTCAACCAGCTTCAACGTACTCTTTTATTCGCAAAAGATGCAAAAATCATGTCCGAACACTTTTTCGATACTTTAATCGCTTCCAAATCACAAAAACCTCCCGAAAACATCCTAAACGTCAAAATTTGGGGTCGGAAATGGGGCACAATGGAACGAAGACCCATTGCCACACTATAACTTTCCGAGAGCTTTCCGAAAAGGTATTATCGGCCGAATAGGTCCTCACGGTCTGAAAGTTACGGTGTTCCGTACGCATTAACATCTTTGGAATCAAAAATAATAAAGGAATAAACTACAACATAGCATTTCCGGGGACGCATCCATCTTCATAAGATTACTTTGTAGTTTTGTCAGCAAAAATAAACAATCTAACAACGCCAATAGAGAAACAAATTGAATTGTAGTGGTACTAGATGTTTTTCAAAAAAATGGGAGGCTAAAAAAAAAATAAAAATAAAAAACGGATGCAACACGAGGACTTCCCGGGAGGTCACCCATCCTAGTACTACTATCGCCCAAGCACACTAACTGCGGAGTTCTGATGGGATCCGGTGCATTAGTGCTGGTATGATCGCATCCGTTAGTACATTGCATGCATTCGCATATATCCTTTACCGCGGATTCAAGAGATCATTTGTAATGGGTCCCACTTGACACGTGCACTGCTTCAACCAGCTTCAACGTACTCTTTTATTCGCAAAAGATGCAAAAATCATGTCCGAACACTTTTTCGATACTTTAATCGCTTCCAAATCACAAAAACCTCCCGAAAACATCCTAAACGTCAAAATTTGGGGTCGGAAATGGGGCACAATGGAACGAAGACCCATTGCCACACTATAACTTTCCGAGAGCTTTCCGAAAAGGTATTATCGGCCGAATAGGTCCTCACGGTCTGAAAGTTACGGTGTTCCGTACGCATTAGCATCTTTGGAATCAAAAATAATAAAGGAATAAACTACAACATAGCATTTCCGGGGACGCATCCATCTTCATAAGATTACTTTGTAGTTTTGTCAGCAAAAATAAACAATCTAACAACGCCAATAGAGAAACAAATTGAATTGTAGTGGTACTAGATTTTTTCAAAAAAATGGGAGGCTAAAAAAAAAATAAAAATAAAAAAGTGATGCAACACGAGGACTTCCCGGGAGGTCACCCATCCTAGTACTACTCTCGCACAAGCACGCTTAACTGTGGAGTTCTGATGGGATCCGGTGCATTAGTGCTGGTATGATCGCATCCGATAGTACATTGCATGCATTCGCATATATCCTTTACCGCGGATTCAAGAGATCATTTGTAATGGGTCCCACTTGACACTTGCACCGCTTCAACCAGCTTCAACGTACTCTTTTATTCGCAAAAGATGCAAAAATCATGTCCGAACACTTTTTCGATACTTTAATCGCTTCCAAATCACAAAAACCTCCCGAAAACATCCTAAACGTCAAAATTTGGGGTCGGAAATGGGGCACAATGGAACGAAGACCCATTGCCACACTATAACTTTCCGAGAGCTTTCCGAAAAGGTATTATCGGCCGAATAGGTCCTCACGGTCTGAAAGTTACGGTGTTCCGTACGCATTAGCATCTTTGGAATCAAAAATAATAAAGGAATAAACTACAACATAGCATTTCCGGGGACGCATCCATCTTCATAAGATTACTTTGTAGTTTTGTCAGCAAAAATAAACAATCTAACAACGCCAATAGAGAAACAAATTGAATTGTAGTGGTACTAGATTTTTTCAAAAAAATGGGAGGCTAAAAAAAATAAAAAATAAAAAAGGGATGCAACACGAGGACTTCCCGGGAGGTCACCCATCCTAGTACTACTCTCGCCCAAGCACGCTTAACTGCGGAGTTCTGATGGGATCCGGTGCATTAGTGCTGGTATGATCGCATCCGTTAGTACATTGCATGCATTCGCATATATCCTTTACTGCGGATTCAAGAGATCATTTGTAATGGGTCCCACTTGACATGCAAAACTCTTTTATTCGCAAAAGATGCAAAAATCATGTCCGAACACTTTTCGATACTTTAATCGCTTCCAAATCACAAAAACCTCCCGAAAACACCCTAAACGTCAAAATTTGGGGTCGGAAATGGGGCACAATGGAACGAAGACCCATTGCCACACTATAACTTTCCGAGAGCTTTCCGAAAAGGTATTATCGGCCGAATAGGTCCTCACGGTCTGAAAGTTACAGTGTTCCGTACGCATTAGCATCTTTGGAATCAAAAATAATAAAGGAATAAACTACAACATAGCATTTCCGGGGATGCATCCATCTTCATAAGATTACTTTGTAGTTTTGTCTGCAAAAATAAACAATCTAACAACGTCAATAGAGAAACAAATTGAATTGTAGTGGTACTAGATGTTTTTTAAAAAAATGGGAGGCTAAAAGAAAAATAAAAATAAAAAAGGGATGCAACACGAGGACTTCCCGGGAGGTCACCCATCCTAGTACTACTCTCGCCCAAGCACGCTTAACTGCGGAGTTCTGATGGGATCCGGTGCATTAGTGCTGGTATGATCGCATCCGATAGTACATT
Source organism: Capsella bursa-pastoris (assembly GCA_036452645.1). Taxonomy (NCBI): domain Eukaryota; kingdom Viridiplantae; phylum Streptophyta; class Magnoliopsida; order Brassicales; family Brassicaceae; genus Capsella; species Capsella bursa-pastoris. The sequence goes on along the minus strand of CP144195.1, from coordinate 12,079,876 downwards.
GCATGCATTCGCATATATCCTTTACCGCGGATTCAAGAGATCATTTGTAATGGGTCCCACTTGACACGTGCACCGCTTCAACCAGCTTCAACGTACTCTTTTATTCGCAAAAGATGCAAAAATCATGTCCGAACACTTTTTCGAAACTTTAATCGCTTCCAAATCACAAAAACCTCCCGAAAACATCCTAAACGTCAAAATTTGGGGTCGGAAATGGGGCACAATGGAACGAAGACCCATTGCCACACTATAACTTTCCAAGAGCTTTCCGAAAAGGTATTATCGGCCGAATAGGTCCTCACGGTCTGAAAGTTACGGTGTTCCGTACGCATTAGCATCTTTGGAATAAAAAATAATAAAGGAATAAACTACAACATAGCATTTCTGGGGACGCATCCATCTTCATAAGATTACTTTGTAGTTTTGTCAGCAAAAATAAACAATCTAACAACGTCAATAGAGAAACAAATTGAATTGTAGTGGTACTAGATGTTTTTCAAAAAAATGGGAGGCTAAAAGAAAAATAAAAATAAAAAAGGGATGCAACACGAGGACTTCCCGGGAGGTCACCCATCCTAGTACTACTCTCGCCCAAGCACGCTTAACTGCGGAGTTCTGATGGGATCCGGTGCATTAGTGCTGGTATGATCGCATCCGATAGTACATTGCATGCATTCGCATATATCCTTTACCGCGGATTCAAGAGATCATTAGTAATGGGTCCCACTTGACACGTGCACCGCTTCAACCAGCTTCAACGTACTCTTTTATTCGCAAAAGATGCAAAAATCATGTCCGAACACTTTTTCGATACTTTAATCGCTTCCAAATCACAAAAACCTCCCGAAAACATCCTAAACGTCAAAATTTGGGGTCGGAAATGGGGCACAATGGAACGAAGACCCATTGCCACACTATAACTTTCCGAGAGATTTCCGAAAAGGTATTATCGGCCGAATAGGTCCTCACGGTCTGAAAGTTACGGTGTTCCGTACGCATTTACATCTTTGGAATCAAAAATAATAAAGGAATAAACTACAACATAGCATTTCCGGGGACGCATCCATCTTCATAAGATTACTTTGTAGTTTTGTCAGCAAAAATAAACAATCTAACAACGCCAATAGAGAAACAAATTGAATTGTAGTGGTACTAGATGTTTTTCAAAAAAATGGGAGGCTAAAAAAAAAATAAAAATAAAAAAGGGATGCAACACGAGGACTTCCCGGGAGGTCACCCATCCTAGTACTACTATCGCCCAAGCACGCTTAACTGCGGAGTTCTGATGGGATCTGGTGCATTAGTGCTGGTATGATCGCATCCGTTAGTACATTGCATGCATTCGCATATATCCTTTACCGTGGATTCAAGAGATCATTTGTAATGGGTCCCACTTGACACGTGCACCGCTTCAACCAGCTTCAACGTACTCTTTTATTCGCAAAAGATGCAAAAATCATGTCCGAACACTTTTTCGATACTTTAATCGCTTCCAAATCACAAAAACCTCCCGAAAACATCCTAAACGTCAAAATTTGGGGTCGGAAATGGGGCACAATGGAACGAAGACCCATTGCCACACTATAACTTTCCGAGAGCTTTCCGAAAAGGTATTATCGGCCGAATAGGTCCTCACGGTCTGAAAGTTACGGTGTTCCGTACGCATTAGCATCTTTGGAATCAAAAATAATAAAGGAATAAACTACAACATAGCATTTCCGGGGACGCATCCATCTTCATAAGATTACTTTGTAGTTTTGTCAGCAAAAATAAACAATCTAACAACGCCAATAGAGAAACAAATTGAATTGTAGTGGTACTAGATTTTTTCAAAAAAATGGGAGGCTAAAAAAAAAAAAAAATAAAAAAGGGATGCAACACGAGGACTTCCCGGGAGGTCACCCATCCTAGTACTACTCTCGCCCAAGCACGCTTAACTGCGGAGTTCTGATGGGATCCGGTGCATTAGTGCTGGAATGATCGCATCCGATAGTACATTGCATGCATTCGCATATATCCTTTACCGCGGATTCAAGAGATCATTTGTAATGGGTCCCACTTGACACTTGCACCGCTTCAACCAGCTTCAACGTACTCTTTTATTCGCAAAAGATGCAAAAATCATGTCCGAACACTTTTTCGATACTTTAATCGCTTCCAAATCACAAAAACCTCCCGAAAACATCCTAAACGTCAAAATTTGGGGTCGGAAATGGGGCACAATGGAACGAAGACCCATTGCCACACTATAACTTTCCGAGAGCTTTCCGAAAAGGTATTATCGGCCGAATAGGTCCTCACGGTCTGAAAGTTACGGTGTTCCGTACGCATTAGCATCTTTGGAATCAAAAATAATAAAGGAATAAACTACAACATAGCATTTCCGGGGACGCATCCATCTTCATAAGATTACTTTTTAGTTTTGTCAGCAAAAATAAACAATCTAACAACGCCAATAAAGAAACAAATTGAATTGTAGTGGTACTAGATTTTTTTCAAAAAAATGGGAGGCTAAAAGAAAAATAAAAATAAAAAAGGGATGCAACACGAGGACTTCCCGGGAGGTCACCCATCCTAGTACTACTCTCGCCCAAGCACGCTTAACTGCGGAGTTCTGATGGGATCCGGTGCATTAGTGCTGGTATGATCGCATCCGATAGTACATTGCATGCATTCGCATATATCCTTTACCGCGGATTCAAGAGATCATTTGTAATGGGTCCCACTTGACACGTGCACCGCTTCAACCAGCTTCAACGTACTCTTTTATTCGCAAAAGATGCAAAAATCATGTCCGAACACTTTTTCGATACTTTAATGGCTTCCAAATCACAAAAACCTCCCGAAAACACCCTAAACGTCAAAATTTGGGGTCGGAAATGGGGCACAATGGAACGAAGACTCATTGCCACACTATAACTTTCCGAGAGCTTTCCGAAAAGGTATTATCGGCCGAATATGTCCTCACGGTCTGAAAGTTACGGTGTTCCGTACGCATTAGCATCTTTGGAATCAAAAATAATAAAGGAATAAACTACAACATAGCATTTCCGGGGACGCATCCATCTTCATAAGATTACTTTGTAGTTTTGTCAGCAAAAATAAACAATCTAACAACGCCAATAGAGAAACAAATTGAATTGTAGTGGTACTAGATTTTTTCAAAAAAATGGGAGGCTAAAAAAAAAATAAAAATAAAAAAGGGATGCAACACGAGGACTTCCCGGGAGGTCACCCATCCTAGTACTACTCTCGCCCAAGCACGCTTAACTGCGGAGTTCTGATGGGATCCGGTGCATTAGTGCTGGTATGATCGCATCCGTTAGTACATTGCATGCATTCGCATATATCCTTTACCGCGGATTCAAGAGATCATTTGTAATGGGTCCCACTTGACACGTGCACCGCTTCAACCAGCTTCAACGTACTCGCAAAAGATGCAAAAATCATGTCCGAACACTTTTTCGATACTTTAATCGCTTCCAAATCACAAAAACCTCCCGAAAACACCCTAAACGTCAAAATTTGGGGTCGGAAATGGGGCACAATGGTACGAAGACCCATTGCCACACTATAACTTTCCGAGAGCTTTCCGAAAAGGTATTATCGGCCGAATAGGTCCTCACGGTCTGAAAGTTACGGTGTTCCGTACGCATTAGCATCTTTGGAATCAAAAATAATAAAGGAATAAACTACAACATAGCATTTCCGGGGACGCATCCATCTTCATACGATTACTTTGTAGTTTTGTCAGCAAAAATAAACAATCTAACAACGTCAATAGAGAAACAAATTGAATTGTAGTGGTACTAGATGTTTTTCAAAAAAATGGGAGGCTAAAAGAAAAATAAAAATAAAAAAGGGATGCAACACGAGGACTTCCCGGGAGGTCACCCATCCTAGTACTACTCTCGCCCAAGCACGCTTAACTGCGGAGTTCTGATGGGATCCGGTGCATTAGTGCTGGTATGATCGCATCCGTTAGTACATTGCATGCATTCGCATATATCCTTTACCGCGGATTCAAGAGATCATTTGTAATGGGTCCCACTTGACACGTGCACCGCTTCAACCAGCTTCAACGTACTCTTTTATTCGCAAAAGATGCAAAAATCATGTCCGAACACTTTTTTGATACTTTAATCGCTTCCAAATCACAAACACCTCCCGTAAACACCCTAAACGTCAAAATTTGGGGTCGGAAATGGGGCACAATGGTACGAAGACCCATTGCCACACTATAACTTTCTGAGAGCTTTCCGAAAAGGTATTATCGGCCGAATAGGTCCTCACGGTCTGAAAGTTACGGTGTTCCGTACGCATTAGCATCTTTGGAATCAAAAATAATAAAGGAATAAACTACAACATAGCATTTCCGGGGACGCATCCATCTTCATACGATTACTTTGTAGTTTTGTCAGCAAAAATAAACAATCTAACAACGTCAATAGAGAAACAAATTGAATTGTAGTGGTACTAGATGTTTTTCAAAAAAATGGGAGGCTAAAAGAAAAATAAAAATAAAAAAGGGATGCAACACGAGGACTTCCCGGGAGGTCACCCATCCTAGTACTACTCTCGCCCAAGCACGCTTAACTGCGGAGTTCTGATGGGATCCGGTGCATTAGTGCTGGTATGATCGCATCCATTAGTACATTGCATGCATTCGCATATATCCTTTACCGCGGATTCAAGAGATCATTTGTAATGGGTCCCACTTGACACGTGCACCGCTTCAACCAGCTTCAAAGTACTCGCAAAAGATGCAAAAATCATGTCCGAACACTTTTTCGATACTTTAATCGCTTCCAAATCACAAAAACCTCCCGAAAACACCCTAAACGTCAAAATTTGGGGTCGGAAATGGGGCACAATGGTACGAAGACCCATTGCCACACTATAACTTTCCGAGAGCTTTCCGAAAAGGTATTATCGGCCGAATAGGTCCTCACGGTCTGAAAGTTACGGTGTTCCGTATGCATTAGCATCTTTGGAATCAAAAATAATAAAGGAATAAACTACAACATAGCATTTCCGGGGACGCATCCATCTTCATACGATTACTTTGTAGTTTTGTCAGCAAAAATAAACAATCTAACAACGTCAATAGAGAAACAAATTGAATTGTAGTGGTACTAGATGTTTTTCAAAAAAATGGGAGGCTAAAAGAAAAATAAAAATAAAAAAGGGATGCAACACGAGGACTTCCCGGGAGGTCACCCATCCTAGTACTACTCTCGCCCAAGCACGCTTAACTGCGGAGTTCTGATGGGATCCGGTGCATTAGTGCTGGTATGATCGCATCCGTTAGTACATTGCATGCATTCGCATATATCCTTTACCGCGGATTCAAGAGATCATTTGTAATGGGTCCCACTTGACACGTGCACCGCTTCAACCAGCTTCAACGTACTCTTTTATTCGCAAAAGATGCAAAAATCATGTCCGAACACTTTTTTGATACTTTAATCGCTTCCAAATCACAAACACCTCCCGTAAACACCCTAAACGTCAAAATTTGGGGTCGGAAATGGGGCACAATGGTACGAAGACCCATTGCCACACTATAACTTTCCGAGAGCTTTCCGAAAAGGTATTATCGGCCGAATAGGTCCTCACGGTCTGAAAGTTACGGTGTTCCGTACGCATTAGCATCTTTGGAATCAAAAATAATAAAGGAATAAACTACAACATAGCATTTCCGGGGACGCATCCATCTTCATACGATTACTTTGTAGTTTTGTCAGCAAAAATAAACAATCTAACAACGTCAATAGAGAAACAAATTGAATTGTAGTGGTACTAGATGTTTTTCAAAAAAATGGGAGGCTAAAAGAAAAATAAAAATAAAAAAGGGATGCAACACGAGGACTTCCCGGGAGGTCACCCATCCTAGTACTACTCTCGCCCAAGCACGCTTAACTGCGGAGTTCTGATGGGATCCGGTGCATTAGTGCTGGTATGATCGCATCCGTTAGTACATTGCATGCATTCGCATATATCCTTTACCGCGGATTCAAGAGATCATTTGTAATGGGTCCCACTTGACACGTGCACCGCTTCAACCAGCTTCAACGTACTCGCAAAAGATGCAAAAATCATGTCCGAACACTTTTTCGATACTTTAATCGCTTCCAAATCACAAAAACCTCCCGAAAACACCCTAAACGTCAAAATTTGGGGTCGGAAATGGGGCACAATGGTACGAAGACCCATTGCCACACTATAACTTTCCGAGAGCTTTCCGAAAAGGTATTATCGGCCGAATAGGTCCTCACGGTCTGAAAGTTACGGTGTTCCGTACGCATTAGCATCTTTGGAATCAAAAATAATAAAGGAATAAACTACAACATAGCATTTCCGGGGACGCATCCATCTTCATACGATTACTTTGTAGTTTTGTCAGCAAAAATAAACAATCTAACAACGTCAATAGAGAAACAAATTGAATTGTAGTGGTACTAGATGTTTTTCAAAAAAATGGGAGGCTAAAAGAAAAATAAAAATAAAAAAGGGATGCAACACGAGGACTTCCCGGGAGGTCACCCATCCTAGTACTACTCTCGCCCAAGCACGCTTAACTGCGGAGTTCTGATGGGATCCGGTGCATTAGTGCTGGTATGATCGCATCCGTTAGTACATTGCATGCATTCGCATATATCCTTTACCGCGGATTCAAGAGATCATTTGTAATGGGTCCCACTTGACACGTGCACCGCTTCAACCAGCTTCAACGTACTCTTTTATTCGCAAAAGATGCAAAAATCATGTCCGAACACTTTTTTGATACTTTAATCGCTTCCAAATCACAAACACCTCCCGAAAACACCCTAAACGTCAAAATTTGGGGTCGGAAATGGGGCACAATGGTACGAAGACCCATTGCCACACTATAACTTTCCGAGAGCTTTCCGAAAAGGTATTATCGGCCGAATAGGTCCTCACGGTCTGAAAGTTACGGTGTTCCGTACGCATTAGCATCTTTGGAATCAAAAATAATAAAGGAATAAACTACAACATAGCATTTCCGGGGACGCATCCATCTTCATACGATTACTTTGTAGTTTTGTCAACAAAAATAAACAATCTAACAACGTCAATAGAGAAACAAATTGAATTGTAGTGGTACTAGATGTTTTTCAAAAAAATGGGAGGCTAAAAGAAAAATAAAAATAAAAAAGGGATGCAACACGAGGACTTCCCGGGAGGTCACCCATCCTAGTACTACTCTCGCCCAAGCACGCTTAACTGCGGAGTTCTGATGGGATCCGGTGCATTAGTGCTGGTATGATCGCATCCGTTAGTACATTGCATGCATTCGCATATATCCTTTACCGCGGATTCAAGAGATCATTTGTAATGGGTCCCACTTGACACGTGCACCGCTTCAACCAGCTTCAACGTACTCTTTTATTCGCAAAAGATGCAAAAATCATGTCCGAACACTTTTTCGATACTTTAATCGCTTCCAAATCACAAAAACCTCCCGAAAACACCCTAAACGTCAAAATTTGGGGTCGGAAATGGGGCACAATGGTACGAAGACCCATTGCCACACTATAACTTTCCGAGAGCTTTCCGAAAAGGTATTATCGGCCGAATAGGTCCTCACGGTCTGAAAGTTACGGTGTTCCGTATGCATTAGCATCTTTGGAATCAAAAATAATAAAGGAATAAACTACAACATAGCATTTCCGGGGACGCATCCATCTTCATACGATTACTTTGTAGTTTTGTCAGCAAAAATAAACAATCTAACAACGTCAATAGAGAAACAAATTGAATTGTAGTGGTACTAGATGTTTTTCAAAAAAATGGGAGGCTAAAAGAAAAATAAAAATAAAAAAGGGATGCAACACGAGGACTTCCCGGGAGGTCACCCATCCTAGTACTACTCTCGCCCAAGCACGCTTAACTGCGGAGTTCTGATGGGATCCGGTGCATTAGTGCTGGTATGATCGCATCCGTTAGTACATTGCATGCATTCGCATATATCCTTTACCGCGGATTCAAGAGATCATTTGTAATGGGTCCCACTTGACACGTGCACCGCTTCAACCAGCTTCAACGTACTCTTTTATTCGCAAAAGATGCAAAAATCATGTCCGAACACTTTTTTGATACTTTAATCGCTTCCAAATCACAAACACCTCCCGTAAACACCCTAAACGTCAAAATTTGGGGTCGGAAATGGGGCACAATGGTACGAAGACCCATTGCCACACTATAACTTTCCGAGAGCTTTCCGAAAAGGTATTATCGGCCGAATAGGTCCTCACGGTCTGAAAGTTACGGTGTTCCGTACGCATTAGCATCTTTGGAATCAAAAATAATAAAGGAATAAACTACAACATAGCATTTCCGGGGACGCATCCATCTTCATACGATTACTTTGTAGTTTTGTCAGCAAAAATAAACAATCTAACAACGTCAATAGAGAAACAAATTGAATTGTAGTGGTACTAGATGTTTTTCAAAAAAATGGGAGGCTAAAAGAAAAATAAAAATAAAAAAGGGATGCAACACGAGGACTTCCCGGGAGGTCACCCATCCTAGTACTACTCTCGCCCAAGCACGCTTAACTGCGGAGTTCTGATGGGATCCGGTGCATTAGTGCTGGTATGATCGCATCCGTTAGTACATTGCATGCATTCGCATATATCCTTTACCGCGGATTCAAGAGATCATTTGTAATGGGTCCCATTTGACACGTGCACCGCTTCAACCAGCTTCAACGTACTCGCAAAAGATGCAAAAATCATGTCCGAACACTTTTTCGATACTTTAATCGCTTCCAAATCACAAAAACCTCCCGAAAACACCCTAAACGTCAAAATTTGGGGTCGGAAATGGGGCACAATGGTACGAAGACCCATTGCCACACTATAACTTTCCGAGAGCTTTCCGAAAAGGTATTATCGGCCGAATAGGTCCTCACGGTCTGAAAGTTACGGTGTTCCGTACGCATTAGCATCTTTGGAATCAAAAATAATAAAGGAATAAACTACAACATAGCATTTCCGGGGACGCATCCATCTTCATACGATTACTTTGTAGTTTTGTCAGCAAAAATAAACAATCTAACAACGTCAATAGAGAAACAAATTGAATTGTAGTGGTACTAGATGTTTTTCAAAAAAATGGGAGGCTAAAAGAAAAATAAAAATAAAAAAGGGATGCAACACGAGGACTTCCCGGGAGGTCACCCATCCTAGTACTACTCTCGCCCAAGCACGCTTAACTGCGGAGTTCTGATGGGATCCGGTGCATTAGTGCTGGTATGATCGCATCCGTTAGTACATTGCATGCATTCGCATATATCCTTTACCGCGGATTCAAGAGATCATTTGTAATGGGTCCCACTTGACACGTGCACCGCTTCAACCAGCTTCAACGTACTCTTTTATTCGCAAAAGATGCAAAAATCATGTCCGAACACTTTTTTGATACTTTAATCGCTTCCAAATCACAAACACCTCCCGAAAACACCCTAAACGTCAAAATTTGGGGTCGGAAATGGGGCACAATGGTACGAAGACCCATTGCCACACTATAACTTTCCGAGAGCTTTCCGAAAAGGTATTATCGGCCGAATAGGTCCTCACGGTCTGAAAGTTACGGTGTTCCGTACGCATTAGCATCTTTGGAATCAAAAATAATAAAGGAATAAACTACAACATAGCATTTCCGGGGACGCATCCATCTTCATACGATTACTTTGTAGTTTTGTCAGCAAAAATAAACAATCTAACAACGTCAATAGAGAAACAAATTGAATTGTAGTGGTACTAGATGTTTTTCAAAAAAATGGGAGGCTAAAAGAAAAATAAAAATAAAAAAGGGATGCAACACGAGGACTTCCCGGGAGGTCACCCATCCTAGTACTACTCTCGCCCAAGCACGCTTAACTGCGGAGTTCTGATGGGATCCGGTGCATTAGTGCTGGTATGATCGCATCCGTTAGTACATTGCATGCATTCGCATATATCCTTTACCGCGGATTCAAGAGATCATTTGTAATGGGTCCCACTTGACACGTGCACCGCTTCAACCAGCTTCAACGTACTCGCAAAAGATGCAAAAATCATGTCCGAACACTTTTTCGATACTTTAATCGCTTCCAAATCACAAAAACCTCCCGAAAACACCCTAAACGTCAAAATTTGGGGTCGGAAATGGGGCACAATGGTACGAAGACCCATTGCCACACTATAACTTTCCGAGAGCTTTCCGAAAAGGTATTATCGGCCGAATAGGTCCTCACGGTCTGAAAGTTACGGTGTTCCGTACGCATTAGCATCTTTGGAATCAAAAATAATAAAGGAATAAACTACAACATAGCATTTCCGGGGACGCATCCATCTTCATACGATTACTTTGTAGTTTTGTCAGCAAAAATAAACAATCTAACAACGTCAATAGAGAAACAAATTGAATTGTAGTGGTACTAGATGTTTTTCAAAAAAATGGGAGGCTAAAAGAAAAATAAAAATAAAAAAGGGATGCAACACGAGGACTTCCCGGGAGGTCACCCATCCTAGTACTACTCTCGCCCAAGCACGCTTAACTGCGGAGTTCTGATGGGATCCGGTGCATTAGTGCTGGTATGATCGCATCCGTTAGTACATTGCATGCATTCGCATATATCCTTTACCGCGGATTCAAGAGATCATTTGTAATGGGTCCCACTTGACACGTGCACCGCTTCAACCAGCTTCAACGTACTCTTTTATTCGCAAAAGATGCAAAAATCATGTCCGAACACTTTTTTGATACTTTAATCGCTTCCAAATCACAAACACCTCCCGAAAACACCCTAAACGTCAAAATTTGGGGTCGGAAATGGGGCACAATGGTACGAAGACCCATTGCCACACTATAACTTTCCGAGAGCTTTCCGAAAAGGTATTATCGGCCGAATAGGTCCTCACGGTCTGAAAGTTACGGTGTTCCGTACGCATTAGCATCTTTGGAATCAAAAATAATAAAGGAATAAACTACAACATAGCATTTCCGGGGACGCATCCATCTTCATACGATTACTTTGTAGTTTTGTCAGCAAAAATAAACAATCTAACAACGTCAATAGAGAAACAAATTGAATTGTAGTGGTACTAGATGTTTTTCAAAAAAATGGGAGGCTAAAAGAAAAATAAAAATAAAAAAGGGATGCAACACGAGGACTTCCCGGGAGGTCACCCATCCTAGTACTACTCTCGCCCAAGCACGCTTAACTGCGGAGTTCTGATGGGATCCGGTGCATTAGTGCTGGTATGATCGCATCCGTTAGTACATTGCATGCATTCGCATATATCCTTTACCGCGGATTCAAGAGATCATTTGTAATGGGTCCCACTTGACACGTGCACCGCTTCAACCAGCTTCAACGTACTCGCAAAAGATGCAAAAATCATGTCCGAACACTTTTTCGATACTTTAATCGCTTCCAAATCACAAAAACCTCCCGAAAACACCCTAAACGTCAAAATTTGGGGTCGGAAATGGGGCACAATGGTACGAAGACCCATTGCCACACTATAACTTTCCGAGAGCTTTCCGAAAAGGTATTATCGGCCGAATAGGTCCTCACGGTCTGAAAGTTACGGTGTTCCGTACGCATTAGCATCTTTGGAATCAAAAATAATAAAGGAATAAACTACAACATAGCATTTCCGGGGACGCATCCATCTTCATACGATTACTTTGTAGTTTTGTCAGCAAAAATAAACAATCTAACAACGTCAATAGAGAAACAAATTGAATTGTAGTGGTACTAGATGTTTTTCAAAAAAATGGGAGGCTAAAAGAAAAATAAAAATAAAAAAGGGATGCAACACGAGGACTTCCCGGGAGGTCACCCATCCTAGTACTACTCTCGCCCAAGCACGCTTAACTGCGGAGTTCTGATGGGATCCGGTGCATTAGTGCTGGTATGATCGCATCCGTTAGTACATTGCATGCATTCGCATATATCCTTTACCGCGGATTCAAGAGATCATTTGTAATGGGTCCCACTTGACACGTGCACCGCTTCAACCAGCTTCAACGTACTCTTTTATTCGCAAAAGATGCAAAAATCATGTCCGAACACTTTTTTGATACTTTAATCGCTTCCAAATCACAAACACCTCCCGAAAACACCCTAAACGTCAAAATTTGGGGTCGGAAATGGGGCACAATGGTACGAAGACCCATTGCCACACTATAACTTTCCGAGAGCTTTCCGAAAAGGTATTATCGGCCGAATAGGTCCTCACGGTCTGAAAGTTACGGTGTTCCGTACGCATTAGCATCTTTGGAATCAAAAATAATAAAGGAATAAACTACAACATAGCATTTCCGGGGACGCATCCATCTTCATACGATTACTTTGTAGTTTTGTCAACAAAAATAAACAATCTAACAACGTCAATAGAGAAACAAATTGAATTGTAGTGGTACTAGATGTTTTTCAAAAAAATGGGAGGCTAAAAGAAAAATAAAAATAAAAAAGGGATGCAACACGAGGACTTCCCGGGAGGTCACCCATCCTAGTACTACTCTCGCCCAAGCACGCTTAACTGCGGAGTTCTGATGGGATCCGGTGCATTAGTGCTGGTATGATCGCATCCGTTAGTACATTGCATGCATTCGCATATATCCTTTACCGCGGATTCAAGAGATCATTTGTAATGGGTCCCACTTGACACGTGCACCGCTTCAACCAGCTTCAACGTACTCTTTTATTCGCAAAAGATGCAAAAATCATGTCCGAACACTTTTTCGATACTTTAATCGCTTCCAAATCACAAAAACCTCCCGAAAACACCCTAAACGTCAAAATTTGGGGTCGGAAATGGGGCACAATGGTACGAAGACCCATTGCCACACTATAACTTTCCGAGAGCTTTCCGAAAAGGTATTATCGGCCGAATAGGTCCTCACGGTCTGAAAGTTACGGTGTTCCGTATGCATTAGCATCTTTGGAATCAAAAATAATAAAGGAATAAACTACAACATAGCATTTCCGGGGACGCATCCATCTTCATACGATTACTTTGTAGTTTTGTCAGCAAAAATAAACAATCTAACAACGTCAATAGAGAAACAAATTGAATTGTAGTGGTACTAGATGTTTTTCAAAAAAATGGGAGGCTAAAAGAAAAATAAAAATAAAAAAGGGATGCAACACGAGGACTTCCCGGGAGGTCACCCATCCTAGTACTACTCTCGCCCAAGCACGCTTAACTGCGGAGTTCTGATGGGATCCGGTGCATTAGTGCTGGTATGATCGCATCCGTTAGTACATTGCATGCATTCGCATATATCCTTTACCGCGGATTCAAGAGATCATTTGTAATGGGTCCCACTTGACACGTGCACCGCTTCAACCAGCTTCAACGTACTCTTTTATTCGCAAAAGATGCAAAAATCATGTCCGAACACTTTTTTGATACTTTAATCGCTTCCAAATCACAAACACCTCCCGTAAACACCCTAAACGTCAAAATTTGGGGTCGGAAATGGGGCACAATGGTACGAAGACCCATTGCCACACTATAACTTTCCGAGAGCTTTCCGAAAAGGTATTATCGGCCGAATAGGTCCTCACGGTCTGAAAGTTACGGTGTTCCGTACGCATTAGCATCTTTGGAATCAAAAATAATAAAGGAATAAACTACAACATAGCATTTCCGGGGACGCATCCATCTTCATACGATTACTTTGTAGTTTTGTCAGCAAAAATAAACAATCTAACAACGTCAATAGAGAAACAAATTGAATTGTAGTGGTACTAGATGTTTTTCAAAAAAATGGGAGGCTAAAAGAAAAATAAAAATAAAAAAGGGATGCAACACGAGGACTTCCCGGGAGGTCACCCATCCTAGTACTACTCTCGCCCAAGCACGCTTAACTGCGGAGTTCTGATGGGATCCGGTGCATTAGTGCTGGTATGATCGCATCCGTTAGTACATTGCATGCATTCGCATATATCCTTTACCGCGGATTCAAGAGATCATTTGTAATGGGTCCCACTTGACACGTGCACCGCTTCAACCAGCTTCAACGTACTCGCAAAAGATGCAAAAATCATGTCCGAACACTTTTTCGATACTTTAATCGCTTCCAAATCACAAAAACCTCCCGAAAACACCCTAAACGTCAAAATTTGGGGTCGGAAATGGGGCACAATGGTACGAAGACCCATTGCCACACTATAACTTTCCGAGAGCTTTCCGAAAAGGTATTATCGGCCGAATAGGTCCTCACGGTCTGAAAGTTACGGTGTTCCGTACGCATTAGCATCTTTGGAATCAAAAATAATAAAGGAATAAACTACAACATAGCATTTCCGGGGACGCATCCATCTTCATACGATTACTTTGTAGTTTTGTCAGCAAAAATAAACAATCTAACAACGTCAATAGAGAAACAAATTGAATTGTAGTGGTACTAGATGTTTTTCAAAAAAATGGGAGGCTAAAAGAAAAATAAAAATAAAAAAGGGATGCAACACGAGGACTTCCCGGGAGGTCACCCATCCTAGTACTACTCTCGCCCAAGCACGCTTAACTGCGGAGTTCTGATGGGATCCGGTGCATTAGTGCTGGTATGATCGCATCCGTTAGTACATTGCATGCATTCGCATATATCCTTTACCGCGGATTCAAGAGATCATTTGTAATGGGTCCCACTTGACACGTGCACCGCTTCAACCAGCTTCAACGTACTCTTTTATTCGCAAAAGATGCAAAAATCATGTCCGAACACTTTTTTGATACTTTAATCGCTTCCAAATCACAAACACCTCCCGAAAACACCCTAAACGTCAAAATTTGGGGTCGGAAATGGGGCACAATGGTACGAAGACCCATTGCCACACTATAACTTTCCGAGAGCTTTCCGAAAAGGTATTATCGGCCGAATAGGTCCTCACGGTCTGAAAGTTACGGTGTTCCGTACGCATTAGCATCTTTGGAATCAAAAATAATAAAGGAATAAACTACAACATAGCATTTCCGGGGACGCATCCATCTTCATACGATTACTTTGTAGTTTTGTCAGCAAAAATAAACAATCTAACAACGTCAATAGAGAAACAAATTGAATTGTAGTGGTACTAGATGTTTTTCAAAAAAATGGGAGGCTAAAAGAAAAATAAAAATAAAAAAGGGATGCAACACGAGGACTTCCCGGGAGGTCACCCATCCTAGTACTACTCTCGCCCAAGCACGCTTAACTGCGGAGTTCTGATGGGATCCGGTGCATTAGTGCTGGTATGATCGCATCCGTTAGTACATTGCATGCATTCGCATATATCCTTTACCGCGGATTCAAGAGATCATTTGTAATGGGTCCCACTTGACACGTGCACCGCTTCAACCAGCTTCAACGTACTCGCAAAAGATGCAAAAATCATGTCCGAACACTTTTTCGATACTTTAATCGCTTCCAAATCACAAAAACCTCCCGAAAACACCCTAAACGTCAAAATTTGGGGTCGGAAATGGGGCACAATGGTACGAAGACCCATTGCCACACTATAACTTTCCGAGAGCTTTCCGAAAAGGTATTATCGGCCGAATAGGTCCTCACGGTCTGAAAGTTACGGTGTTCCGTACGCATTAGCATCTTTGGAATCAAAAATAATAAAGGAATAAACTACAACATAGCATTTCCGGGGACGCATCCATCTTCATACGATTACTTTGTAGTTTTGTCAGCAAAAATAAACAATCTAACAACGTCAATAGAGAAACAAATTGAATTGTAGTGGTACTAGATGTTTTTCAAAAAAATGGGAGGCTAAAAGAAAAATAAAAATAAAAAAGGGATGCAACACGAGGACTTCCCGGGAGGTCACCCATCCTAGTACTACTCTCGCCCAAGCACGCTTAACTGCGGAGTTCTGATGGGATCCGGTGCATTAGTGCTGGTATGATCGCATCCGTTAGTACATTGCATGCATTCGCATATATCCTTTACCGCGGATTCAAGAGATCATTTGTAATGGGTCCCACTTGACACGTGCACCGCTTCAACCAGCTTCAACGTACTCTTTTATTCGCAAAAGATGCAAAAATCATGTCCGAACACTTTTTTGATACTTTAATCGCTTCCAAATCACAAACACCTCCCGAAAACACCCTAAACGTCAAAATTTGGGGTCGGAAATGGGGCACAATGGTACGAAGACCCATTGCCACACTATAACTTTCCGAGAGCTTTCCGAAAAGGTATTATCGGCCGAATAGGTCCTCACGGTCTGAAAGTTACGGTGTTCCGTACGCATTAGCATCTTTGGAATCAAAAATAATAAAGGAATAAACTACAACATAGCATTTCCGGGGACGCATCCATCTTCATACGATTACTTTGTAGTTTTGTCAACAAAAATAAACAATCTAACAACGTCAATAGAGAAACAAATTGAATTGTAGTGGTACTAGATGTTTTTCAAAAAAATGGGAGGCTAAAAGAAAAATAAAAATAAAAAAGGGATGCAACACGAGGACTTCCCGGGAGGTCACCCATCCTAGTACTACTCTCGCCCAAGCACGCTTAACTGCGGAGTTCTGATGGGATCCGGTGCATTAGTGCTGGTATGATCGCATCCGTTAGTACATTGCATGCATTCGCATATATCCTTTACCGCGGATTCAAGAGATCATTTGTAATGGGTCCCACTTGACACGTGCACCGCTTCAACCAGCTTCAACGTACTCTTTTATTCGCAAAAGATGCAAAAATCATGTCCGAACACTTTTTCGATACTTTAATCGCTTCCAAATCACAAAAACCTCCCGAAAACACCCTAAACGTCAAAATTTGGGGTCGGAAATGGGGCACAATGGTACGAAGACCCATTGCCACACTATAACTTTCCGAGAGCTTTCCGAAAAGGTATTATCGGCCGAATAGGTCCTCACGGTCTGAAAGTTACGGTGTTCCGTATGCATTAGCATCTTTGGAATCAAAAATAATAAAGGAATAAACTACAACATAGCATTTCCGGGGACGCATCCATCTTCATACGATTACTTTGTAGTTTTGTCAGCAAAAATAAACAATCTAACAACGTCAATAGAGAAACAAATTGAATTGTAGTGGTACTAGATGTTTTTCAAAAAAATGGGAGGCTAAAAGAAAAATAAAAATAAAAAAGGGATGCAACACGAGGACTTCCCGGGAGGTCACCCATCCTAGTACTACTCTCGCCCAAGCACGCTTAACTGCGGAGTTCTGATGGGATCCGGTGCATTAGTGCTGGTATGATCGCATCCGTTAGTACATTGCATGCATTCGCATATATCCTTTACCGCGGATTCAAGAGATCATTTGTAATGGGTCCCACTTGACACGTGCACCGCTTCAACCAGCTTCAACGTACTCTTTTATTCGCAAAAGATGCAAAAATCATGTCCGAACACTTTTTTGATACTTTAATCGCTTCCAAATCACAAACACCTCCCGTAAACACCCTAAACGTCAAAATTTGGGGTCGGAAATGGGGCACAATGGTACGAAGACCCATTGCCACACTATAACTTTCCGAGAGCTTTCCGAAAAGGTATTATCGGCCGAATAGGTCCTCACGGTCTGAAAGTTACGGTGTTCCGTACGCATTAGCATCTTTGGAATCAAAAATAATAAAGGAATAAACTACAACATAGCATTTCCGGGGACGCATCCATCTTCATACGATTACTTTGTAGTTTTGTCAGCAAAAATAAACAATCTAACAACGTCAATAGAGAAACAAATTGAATTGTAGTGGTACTAGATGTTTTTCAAAAAAATGGGAGGCTAAAAGAAAAATAAAAATAAAAAAGGGATGCAACACGAGGACTTCCCGGGAGGTCACCCATCCTAGTACTACTCTCGCCCAAGCACGCTTAACTGCGGAGTTCTGATGGGATCCGGTGCATTAGTGCTGGTATGATCGCATCCGTTAGTACATTGCATGCATTCGCATATATCCTTTACCGCGGATTCAAGAGATCATTTGTAATGGGTCCCACTTGACACGTGCACCGCTTCAACCAGCTTCAACGTACTCGCAAAAGATGCAAAAATCATGTCCGAACACTTTTTCGATACTTTAATCGCTTCCAAATCACAAAAACCTCCCGAAAACACCCTAAACGTCAAAATTTGGGGTCGGAAATGGGGCACAATGGTACGAAGACCCATTGCCACACTATAACTTTCCGAGAGCTTTCCGAAAAGGTATTATCGGCCGAATAGGTCCTCACGGTCTGAAAGTTACGGTGTTCCGTACGCATTAGCATCTTTGGAATCAAAAATAATAAAGGAATAAACTACAACATAGCATTTCCGGGGACGCATCCATCTTCATACGATTACTTTGTAGTTTTGTCAGCAAAAATAAACAATCTAACAACGTCAATAGAGAAACAAATTGAATTGTAGTGGTACTAGATGTTTTTCAAAAAAATGGGAGGCTAAAAGAAAAATAAAAATAAAAAAGGGATGCAACACGAGGACTTCCCGGGAGGTCACCCATCCTAGTACTACTCTCGCCCAAGCACGCTTAACTGCGGAGTTCTGATGGGATCCGGTGCATTAGTGCTGGTATGATCGCATCCGTTAGTACATTGCATGCATTCGCATATATCCTTTACCGCGGATTCAAGAGATCATTTGTAATGGGTCCCACTTGACACGTGCACCGCTTCAACCAGCTTCAACGTACTCTTTTATTCGCAAAAGATGCAAAAATCATGTCCGAACACTTTTTTGATACTTTAATCGCTTCCAAATCACAAACACCTCCCGAAAACACCCTAAACGTCAAAATTTGGGGTCGGAAATGGGGCACAATGGTACGAAGACCCATTGCCACACTATAACTTTCCGAGAGCTTTCCGAAAAGGTATTATCGGCCGAATAGGTCCTCACGGTCTGAAAGTTACGGTGTTCCGTACGCATTAGCATCTTTGGAATCAAAAATAATAAAGGAATAAACTACAACATAGCATTTCCGGGGACGCATCCATCTTCATACGATTACTTTGTAGTTTTGTCAGCAAAAATAAACAATCTAACAACGTCAATAGAGAAACAAATTGAATTGTAGTGGTACTAGATGTTTTTCAAAAAAATGGGAGGCTAAAAGAAAAATAAAAATAAAAAAGGGATGCAACACGAGGACTTCCCGGGAGGTCACCCATCCTAGTACTACTCTCGCCCAAGCACGCTTAACTGCGGAGTTCTGATGGGATCCGGTGCATTAGTGCTGGTATGATCGCATCCGTTAGTACATTGCATGCATTCGCATATATCCTTTACCGCGGATTCAAGAGATCATTTGTAATGGGTCCCACTTGACACGTGCACCGCTTCAACCAGCTTCAACGTACTCGCAAAAGATGCAAAAATCATGTCCGAACACTTTTTCGATACTTTAATCGCTTCCAAATCACAAAAACCTCCCGAAAACACCCTAAACGTCAAAATTTGGGGTCGGAAATGGGGCACAATGGTACGAAGACCCATTGCCACACTATAACTTTCCGAGAGCTTTCCGAAAAGGTATTATCGGCCGAATAGGTCCTCACGGTCTGAAAGTTACGGTGTTCCGTACGCATTAGCATCTTTGGAATCAAAAATAATAAAGGAATAAACTACAACATAGCATTTCCGGGGACGCATCCATCTTCATACGATTACTTTGTAGTTTTGTCAGCAAAAATAAACAATCTAACAACGTCAATAGAGAAACAAATTGAATTGTAGTGGTACTAGATGTTTTTCAAAAAAATGGGAGGCTAAAAGAAAAATAAAAATAAAAAAGGGATGCAACACGAGGACTTCCCGGGAGGTCACCCATCCTAGTACTACTCTCGCCCAAGCACGCTTAACTGCGAGTTCTGATGGGATCCGGTGCATTAGTGCTGGTATGATCGCATCCGTTAGTACATTGCATGCATTCGCATATATCCTTTACCGCGGATTCAAGAGATCATTTGTAATGGGTCCCACTTGACACGTGCACCGCTTCAACCAGCTTCAACGTACTCTTTTATTCGCAAAAGATGCAAAAATCATGTCCGAACACTTTTTTGATACTTTAATCGCTTCCAAATCACAAACACCTCCCGAAAACACCCTAAACGTCAAAATTTGGGGTCGGAAATGGGGCACAATGGTACGAAGACCCATTGCCACACTATAACTTTCCGAGAGCTTTCCGAAAAGGTATTATCGGCCGAATAGGTCCTCACGGTCTGAAAGTTACGGTGTTCCGTACGCATTAGCATCTTTGGAATCAAAAATAATAAAGGAATAAACTACAACATAGCATTTCCGGGGACGCATCCATCTTCATACGATTACTTTGTAGTTTTGTCAACAAAAATAAACAATCTAACAACGTCAATAGAGAAACAAATTGAATTGTAGTGGTACTAGATGTTTTTCAAAAAAATGGGAGGCTAAAAGAAAAATAAAAATAAAAAAGGGATGCAACACGAGGACTTCCCGGGAGGTCACCCATCCTAGTACTACTCTCGCCCAAGCACGCTTAACTGCGGAGTTCTGATGGGATCCGGTGCATTAGTGCTGGTATGATCGCATCCGTTAGTACATTGCATGCATTCGCATATATCCTTTACCGCGGATTCAAGAGATCATTTGTAATGGGTCCCACTTGACACGTGCACCGCTTCAACCAGCTTCAACGTACTCTTTTATTCGCAAAAGATGCAAAAATCATGTCCGAACACTTTTTTGATACTTTAATCGCTTCCAAATCACAAACACCTCCCGTAAACACCCTAAACGTCAAAATTTGGGGTCGAAAATGGGGCACAATGGTACGAAGACCCATTGCCACACTATAACTTTCCGAGAGCTTTCCGGAAAGGTATTATCGGCCGAATAGGTCTTCACGGTCTGAAAGTTACGGTGTTCCGTACGCATTAGCATCTTTGGAATCAAAAATAATAAAGGAATAAACTACAACATAGCATTTCCGGGGACGCATCCATCTTCATACGATTACTTTGTAGTTTTGTCAGCAAAAATAAACAATCTAACAACGTCAATAGAGAAACAAATTGAATTGTAGTGGTACTAGATGTTTTTCAAAAAAATGGGAGGCTAAAAGAAAAATAAAAATAAAAAAGGGATGCAACACGAGGACTTCCCGGGAGGTCACCCATCCTAGTACTACTCTCGCCCAAGCACGCTTAACTGCGGAGTTCTGATGGGATCCGGTGCATTAGTGCTGGTATGATTGCATCCGTTAGTACATTGCATGCATTCGCATATATCCTTTACCGCGGATTCAAGAGATCATTTGTAATGGGTCCCACTTGACACGTGCACCGCTTCAACCAGCTTCAAAGTACTCGCAAAAGATGCAAAAATCATGTCCGAACACTTTTTCGATACTTTAATCGCTTCCAAATCACAAAAACCTCCCGAAAACACCCTAAACGTCAAAATTTGGGGTCGGAAATGGGGCACAATGGTACGAAGACCCATTGCCACACTATAACTTTCCGAGAGCTTTCCGAAAAGGTATTATCGGCCGAATAGGTCCTCACGGTCTGAAAGTTACGGTGTTCCGTATGCATTAGCATCTTTGGAATCAAAAATAATAAAGGAATAAACTACAACATAGCATTTCCGGGGACGCATCCATCTTCATACGATTACTTTGTAGTTTTGTCAGCAAAAATAAACAATCTAACAACGTCAATAGAGAAACAAATTGAATTGTAGTGGTACTAGATGTTTTTCAAAAAAATGGGAGGCTAAAAGAAAAATAAAAATAAAAAAGGGATGCAACACGAGGACTTCCCGGGAGGTCACCCATCCTAGTACTACTCTCGCCCAAGCACGCTTAACTGCGGAGTTCTGATGGGATCCGGTGCATTAGTGCTGGTATGATCGCATCCGTTAGTACATTGCATGCATTCGCATATATCCTTTACCGCGGATTCAAGAGATCATTTGTAATGGGTCCCACTTGACACGTGCACCGCTTCAACCAGCTTCAACGTACTCTTTTATTCGCAAAAGATGCAAAAATCATGTCCGAACACTTTTTTGATACTTTAATCGCTTCCAAATCACAAACACCTCCCGTAAACACCCTAAACGTCAAAATTTGGGGTCGGAAATGGGGCACAATGGTACGAAGACCCATTGCCACACTATAACTTTCCGAGAGCTTTCCGAAAAGGTATTATCGGCCGAATAGGTCTTCACGGTCTGAAAGTTACGGTGTTCCGTACGCATTAGCATCTTTGGAATCAAAAATAATAAAGGAATAAACTACAACATAGCATTTCCGGGGACGCATCCATCTTCATACGATTACTTTGTAGTTTTGTCAGCAAAAATAAACAATCTAACAACGTCAATAGAGAAACAAATTGAATTGTAGTGGTACTAGATGTTTTTCAAAAAAATGGGAGGCTAAAAGAAAAATAAAAATAAAAAAGGGATGCAACACGAGGACTTCCCGGGAGGTCACCCATCCTAGTACTACTCTCGCCCAAGCACGCTTAACTGCGGAGTTCTGATGGGATCCGGTGCATTAGTGCTGGTATGATTGCATCCGTTAGTACATTGCATGCATTCGCATATATCCTTTACCGCGGATTCAAGAGATCATTTGTAATGGGTCCCACTTGACACGTGCACCGCTTCAACCAGCTTCAAAGTACTCGCAAAAGATGCAAAAATCATGTCCGAACACTTTTTCGATACTTTAATCGCTTCCAAATCACAAAAACCTCCCGAAAACACCCTAAACGTCAAAATTTGGGGTCGGAAATGGGGCACAATGGTACGAAGACCCATTGCCACACTATAACTTTCCGAGAGCTTTCCGAAAAGGTATTATCGGCCGAATAGGTCCTCACGGTCTGAAAGTTACGGTGTTCCGTATGCATTAGCATCTTTGGAATCAAAAATAATAAAGGAATAAACTACAACATAGCATTTCCGGGGACGCATCCATCTTCATACGATTACTTTGTAGTTTTGTCAGCAAAAATAAACAATCTAACAACGTCAATAGAGAAACAAATTGAATTGTAGTGGTACTAGATGTTTTTCAAAAAAATGGGAGGCTAAAAGAAAAATAAAAATAAAAAAGGGATGCAACCAAGGACTTCCCGGGAGGTCACCCATCCTAGTACTACTCTCGCCCAAGCACGCTTAACTGCGGAGTTCTGATGGGATCCGGTGCATTAGTGCTGGTATGATCGCATCCGTTAGTACATTGCATGCATTCGCATATATCCTTTACCGCGGATTCAAGAGATCATTTGTAATGGGTCCCACTTGACACGTGCACCGCTTCAACCAGCTTCAACGTACTCTTTTATTCGCAAAAGATGCAAAAATCATGTCCGAACACTTTTTTGATACTTTAATCGCTTCCAAATCACAAACACCTCCCGTAAACACCCTAAACGTCAAAATTTGGGGTCGGAAATGGGGCACAATGGTACGAAGACCCATTGCCACACTATAACTTTCCGAGAGCTTTCCGAAAAGGTATTATCGGCCGAATAGGTCCTCACGGTCTGAAAGTTACGGTGTTCCGTACGCATTAGCATCTTTGGAATCAAAAATAATAAAGGAATAAACTACAACATAGCATTTCCGGGGACGCATCCATCTTCATACGATTACTTTGTAGTTTTGTCAGCAAAAATAAACAATCTAACAACGTCAATAGAGAAACAAATTGAATTGTAGTGGTACTAGATGTTTTTCAAAAAAATGGGAGGCTAAAAGAAAAATAAAAATAAAAAAGGGATGCAACACGAGGACTTCCCGGGAGGTCACCCATCCTAGTACTACTCTCGCCCAAGCACGCTTAACTGCGAGTTCTGATGGGATCCGGTGCATTAGTGCTGGTATGATCGCATCCGTTAGTACATTGCATGCATTCGCATATATCCTTTACCGCGGATTCAAGAGATCATTTGTAATGGGTCCCACTTGACACGTGCACCGCTTCAACCAGCTTCAACGTACTCTTTTATTCGCAAAAGATGCAAAAATCATGTCCGAACACTTTTTTGATACTTTAATCGCTTCCAAATCACAAACACCTCCCGAAAACACCCTAAACGTCAAAATTTGGGGTCGGAAATGGGGCACAATGGTACGAAGACCCATTGCCACACTATAACTTTCCGAGAGCTTTCCGAAAAGGTATTATCGGCCGAATAGGTCCTCACGGTCTGAAAGTTACGGTGTTCCGTACGCATTAGCATCTTTGGAATCAAAAATAATAAAGGAATAAACTACAACATAGCATTTCCGGGGACGCATCCATCTTCATACGATTACTTTGTAGTTTTGTCAACAAAAATAAACAATCTAACAACGTCAATAGAGAAACAAATTGAATTGTAGTGGTACTAGATGTTTTTCAAAAAAATGGGAGGCTAAAAGAAAAATAAAAATAAAAAAGGGATGCAACACGAGGACTTCCCGGGAGGTCACCCATCCTAGTACTACTCTCGCCCAAGCACGCTTAACTGCGGAGTTCTGATGGGATCCGGTGCATTAGTGCTGGTATGATCGCATCCGTTAGTACATTGCATGCATTCGCATATATCCTTTACCGCGGATTCAAGAGATCATTTGTAATGGGTCCCACTTGACACGTGCACCGCTTCAACCAGCTTCAACGTACTCTTTTATTCGCAAAAGATGCAAAAATCATGTCCGAACACTTTTTTGATACTTTAATCGCTTCCAAATCACAAACACCTCCCGTAAACACCCTAAACGTCAAAATTTGGGGTCGAAAATGGGGCACAATGGTACGAAGACCCATTGCCACACTATAACTTTCCGAGAGCTTTCCGAAAAGGTATTATCGGCCGAATAGGTCTTCACGGTCTGAAAGTTACGGTGTTCCGTACGCATTAGCATCTTTGGAATCAAAAATAATAAAGGAATAAACTACAACATAGCATTTCCGGGGACGCATCCATCTTCATACGATTACTTTGTAGTTTTGTCAGCAAAAATAAACAATCTAACAACGTCAATAGAGAAACAAATTGAATTGTAGTGGTACTAGATGTTTTTCAAAAAAATGGGAGGCTAAAAGAAAAATAAAAATAAAAAAGGGATGCAACACGAGGACTTCCCGGGAGGTCACCCATCCTAGTACTACTCTCGCCCAAGCACGCTTAACTGCGGAGTTCTGATGGGATCCGGTGCATTAGTGCTGGTATGATTGCATCCGTTAGTACATTGCATGCATTCGCATATATCCTTTACCGCGGATTCAAGAGATCATTTGTAATGGGTCCCACTTGACACGTGCACCGCTTCAACCAGCTTCAAAGTACTCGCAAAAGATGCAAAAATCATGTCCGAACACTTTTTCGATACTTTAATCGCTTCCAAATCACAAAAACCTCCCGAAAACACCCTAAACGTCAAAATTTGGGGTCGGAAATGGGGCACAATGGTACGAAGACCCATTGCCACACTATAACTTTCCGAGAGCTTTCCGAAAAGGTATTATCGGCCGAATAGGTCCTCACGGTCTGAAAGTTACGGTGTTCCGTATGCATTAGCATCTTTGGAATCAAAAATAATAAAGGAATAAACTACAACATAGCATTTCCGGGGACGCATCCATCTTCATACGATTACTTTGTAGTTTTGTCAGCAAAAATAAACAATCTAACAACGTCAATAGAGAAACAAATTGAATTGTAGTGGTACTAGATGTTTTTCAAAAAAATGGGAGGCTAAAAGAAAAATAAAAATAAAAAAGGGATGCAACACGAGGACTTCCCGGGAGGTCACCCATCCTAGTACTACTCTCGCCCAAGCACGCTTAACTGCGGAGTTCTGATGGGATCCGGTGCATTAGTGCTGGTATGATCGCATCCGTTAGTACATTGCATGCATTCGCATATATCCTTTACCGCGGATTCAAGAGATCATTTGTAATGGGTCCCACTTGACACGTGCACCGCTTCAACCAGCTTCAACGTACTCTTTTATTCGCAAAAGATGCAAAAATCATGTCCGAACACTTTTTTGATACTTTAATCGCTTCCAAATCACAAACACCTCCCGTAAACACCCTAAACGTCAAAATTTGGGGTCGGAAATGGGGCACAATGGTACGAAGACCCATTGCCACACTATAACTTTCCGAGAGCTTTCCGAAAAGGTATTATCGGCCGAATAGGTCTTCACGGTCTGAAAGTTACGGTGTTCCGTACGCATTAGCATCTTTGGAATCAAAAATAATAAAGGAATAAACTACAACATAGCATTTCCGGGGACGCATCCATCTTCATACGATTACTTTGTAGTTTTGTCAGCAAAAATAAACAATCTAACAACGTCAATAGAGAAACAAATTGAATTGTAGTGGTACTAGATGTTTTTCAAAAAAATGGGAGGCTAAAAGAAAAATAAAAATAAAAAAGGGATGCAACACGAGGACTTCCCGGGAGGTCACCCATCCTAGTACTACTCTCGCCCAAGCACGCTTAACTGCGGAGTTCTGATGGGATCCGGTGCATTAGTGCTGGTATGATTGCATCCGTTAGTACATTGCATGCATTCGCATATATCCTTTACCGCGGATTCAAGAGATCATTTGTAATGGGTCCCACTTGACACGTGCACCGCTTCAACCAGCTTCAAAGTACTCGCAAAAGATGCAAAAATCATGTCCGAACACTTTTTCGATACTTTAATCGCTTCCAAATCACAAAAACCTCCCGAAAACACCCTAAACGTCAAAATTTGGGGTCGGAAATGGGGCACAATGGTACGAAGACCCATTGCCACACTATAACTTTCCGAGAGCTTTCCGAAAAGGTATTATCGGCCGAATAGGTCCTCACGGTCTGAAAGTTACGGTGTTCCGTATGCATTAGCATCTTTGGAATCAAAAATAATAAAGGAATAAACTACAACATAGCATTTCCGGGGACGCATCCATCTTCATACGATTACTTTGTAGTTTTGTCAGCAAAAATAAACAATCTAACAACGTCAATAGAGAAACAAATTGAATTGTAGTGGTACTAGATGTTTTTCAAAAAAATGGGAGGCTAAAAGAAAAATAAAAATAAAAAAGGGATGCAACCAAGGACTTCCCGGGAGGTCACCCATCCTAGTACTACTCTCGCCCAAGCACGCTTAACTGCGGAGTTCTGATGGGATCCGGTGCATTAGTGCTGGTATGATCGCATCCGTTAGTACATTGCATGCATTCGCATATATCCTTTACCGCGGATTCAAGAGATCATTTGTAATGGGTCCCACTTGACACGTGCACCGCTTCAACCAGCTTCAACGTACTCTTTTATTCGCAAAAGATGCAAAAATCATGTCCGAACACTTTTTTGATACTTTAATCGCTTCCAAATCACAAACACCTCCCGTAAACACCCTAAACGTCAAAATTTGGGGTCGGAAATGGGGCACAATGGTACGAAGACCCATTGCCACACTATAACTTTCCGAGAGCTTTCCGAAAAGGTATTATCGGCCGAATAGGTCCTCACGGTCTGAAAGTTACGGTGTTCCGTACGCATTAGCATCTTTGGAATCAAAAATAATAAAGGAATAAACTACAACATAGCATTTCCGGGGACGCATCCATCTTCATACGATTACTTTGTAGTTTTGTCAGCAAAAATAAACAATCTAACAACGTCAATAGAGAAACAAATTGAATTGTAGTGGTACTAGATGTTTTTCAAAAAAATGGGAGGCTAAAAGAAAAATAAAAATAAAAAAGGGATGCAACACGAGGACTTCCCGGGAGGTCACCCATCCTAGTACTACTCTCGCCCAAGCACGCTTAACTGCGGAGTTCTGATGGGATCCGGTGCATTAGTGCTGGTATGATCGCATCCGTTAGTACATTGCATGCATTCGCATATATCCTTTACCGCGGATTCAAGAGATCATTTGTAATGGGTCCCACTTGACACGTGCACCGCTTCAACCAGCTTCAACGTACTCTTTTATTCGCAAAAGATGCAAAAATCATGTCCGAACACTTTTTTGATACTTTAATCGCTTCCAAATCACAAACACCTCCCGAAAACACCCTAAACGTCAAAATTTGGGGTCGGAAATGGGGCACAATGGTACGAAGACCCATTGCCACACTATAACTTTCCGAGAGCTTTCCGAAAAGGTATTATCGGCCGAATAGGTCCTCACGGTCTGAAAGTTACGGTGTTCCGTACGCATTAGCATCTTTGGAATCAAAAATAATAAAGGAATAAACTACAACATAGCATTTCCGGGGACGCATCCATCTTCATACGATTACTTTGTAGTTTTGTCAACAAAAATAAACAATCTAACAACGTCAATAGAGAAACAAATTGAATTGTAGTGGTACTAGATGTTTTTCAAAAAAATGGGAGGCTAAAAGAAAAATAAAAATAAAAAAGGGATGCAACACGAGGACTTCCCGGGAGGTCACCCATCCTAGTACTACTCTCGCCCAAGCACGCTTAACTGCGGAGTTCTGATGGGATCCGGTGCATTAGTGCTGGTATGATCGCATCCGTTAGTACATTGCATGCATTCGCATATATCCTTTACCGCGGATTCAAGAGATCATTTGTAATGGGTCCCACTTGACACGTGCACCGCTTCAACCAGCTTCAACGTACTCTTTTATTCGCAAAAGATGCAAAAATCATGTCCGAACACTTTTTTGATACTTTAATCGCTTCCAAATCACAAACACCTCCCGTAAACACCCTAAACGTCAAAATTTGGGGTCGGAAATGGGGCACAATGGTACGAAGACCCATTGCCACACTATAACTTTCCGAGAGCTTTCCGAAAAGGTATTATCGGCCGAATAGGTCCTCACGGTCTGAAAGTTACGGTGTTCCGTACGCATTAGCATCTTTGGAATCAAAAATAATAAAGGAATAAACTACAACATAGCATTTCCGGGGACGCATCCATCTTCATACGATTACTTTGTAGTTTTGTCAGCAAAAATAAACAATCTAACAACGTCAATAGAGAAACAAATTGAATTGTAGTGGTACTAGATGTTTTTCAAAAAAATGGGAGGCTAAAAGAAAAATAAAAATAAAAAAGGGATGCAACACGAGGACTTCCCGGGAGGTCACCCATCCTAGTACTACTCTCGCCCAAGCACGCTTAACTGCGGAGTTCTGATGGGATCCGGTGCATTAGTGCTGGTATGATCGCATCCGTTAGTACATTGCATGCATTCGCATATATCCTTTACCGCGGATTCAAGAGATCATTTGTAATGGGTCCCACTTGACACGTGCACCGCTTCAACCAGCTTCAACGTACTCTTTTATTCGCAAAAGATGCAAAAATCATGTCCGAACACTTTTTTGATACTTTAATCGCTTCCAAATCACAAACACCTCCCGAAAACACCCTAAACGTCAAAATTTGGGGTCGGAAATGGGGCACAATGGTACGAAGACCCATTGCCACACTATAACTTTCCGAGAGCTTTCCGAAAAGGTATTATCGGCCGAATAGGTCCTCACGGTCTGAAAGTTACGGTGTTCCGTACGCATTAGCATCTTTGGAATCAAAAATAATAAAGGAATAAACTACAACATAGCATTTCCGGGGACGCATCCATCTTCATACGATTACTTTGTAGTTTTGTCAACAAAAATAAACAATCTAACAACGTCAATAGAGAAACAAATTGAATTGTAGTGGTACTAGATGTTTTTCAAAAAAATGGGAGGCTAAAAGAAAAATAAAAATAAAAAAGGGATGCAACACGAGGACTTCCCGGGAGGTCACCCATCCTAGTACTACTCTCGCCCAAGCACGCTTAACTGCGGAGTTCTGATGGGATCCGGTGCATTAGTGCTGGTATGATCGCATCCGTTAGTACATTGCATGCATTCGCATATATCCTTTACCGCGGATTCAAGAGATCATTTGTAATGGGTCCCACTTGACACGTGCACCGCTTCAACCAGCTTCAACGTACTCTTTTATTCGCAAAAGATGCAAAAATCATGTCCGAACACTTTTTCGATACTTTAATCGCTTCCAAATCACAAAAACCTCCCGAAAACACCCTAAACGTCAAAATTTGGGGTCGGAAATGGGGCACAATGGTACGAAGACCCATTGCCACACTATAACTTTCCGAGAGCTTTCCGAAAAGGTATTATCGGCCGAATAGGTCCTCACGGTCTGAAAGTTACGGTGTTCCGTATGCATTAGCATCTTTGGAATCAAAAATAATAAAGGAATAAACTACAACATAGCATTTCCGGGGACGCATCCATCTTCATACGATTACTTTGTAGTTTTGTCAGCAAAAATAAACAATCTAACAACGTCAATAGAGAAACAAATTGAATTGTAGTGGTACTAGATGTTTTTCAAAAAAATGGGAGGCTAAAAGAAAAATAAAAATAAAAAAGGGATGCAACACGAGGACTTCCCGGGAGGTCACCCATCCTAGTACTACTCTCGCCCAAGCACGCTTAACTGCGGAGTTCTGATGGGATCCGGTGCATTAGTGCTGGTATGATCGCATCCGTTAGTACATTGCATGCATTCGCATATATCCTTTACCGCGGATTCAAGAGATCATTTGTAATGGGTCCCACTTGACACGTGCACCGCTTCAACCAGCTTCAACGTACTCTTTTATTCGCAAAAGATGCAAAAATCATGTCCGAACACTTTTTTGATACTTTAATCGCTTCCAAATCACAAACACCTCCCGTAAACACCCTAAACGTCAAAATTTGGGGTCGGAAATGGGGCACAATGGTACGAAGACCCATTGCCACACTATAACTTTCCGAGAGCTTTCCGAAAAGGTATTATCGGCCGAATAGGTCCTCACGGTCTGAAAGTTACGGTGTTCCGTACGCATTAGCATCTTTGGAATCAAAAATAATAAAGGAATAAACTACAACATAGCATTTCCGGGGACGCATCCATCTTCATACGATTACTTTGTAGTTTTGTCAGCAAAAATAAACAATCTAACAACGTCAATAGAGAAACAAATTGAATTGTAGTGGTACTAGATGTTTTTCAAAAAAATGGGAGGCTAAAAGAAAAATAAAAATAAAAAAGGGATGCAACACGAGGACTTCCCGGGAGGTCACCCATCCTAGTACTACTCTCGCCCAAGCACGCTTAACTGCGGAGTTCTGATGGGATCCGGTGCATTAGTGCTGGTATGATCGCATCCGTTAGTACATTGCATGCATTCGCATATATCCTTTACCGCGGATTCAAGAGATCATTTGTAATGGGTCCCACTTGACACGTGCACCGCTTCAACCAGCTTCAACGTACTCGCAAAAGATGCAAAAATCATGTCCGAACACTTTTTCGATACTTTAATCGCTTCCAAATCACAAAAACCTCCCGAAAACACCCTAAACGTCAAAATTTGGGGTCGGAAATGGGGCACAATGGTACGAAGACCCATTGCCACACTATAACTTTCCGAGAGCTTTCCGAAAAGGTATTATCGGCCGAATAGGTCCTCACGGTCTGAAAGTTACGGTGTTCCGTACGCATTAGCATCTTTGGAATCAAAAATAATAAAGGAATAAACTACAACATAGCATTTCCGGGGACGCATCCATCTTCATACGATTACTTTGTAGTTTTGTCAGCAAAAATAAACAATCTAACAACGTCAATAGAGAAACAAATTGAATTGTAGTGGTACTAGATGTTTTTCAAAAAAATGGGAGGCTAAAAGAAAAATAAAAATAAAAAAGGGATGCAACACGAGGACTTCCCGGGAGGTCACCCATCCTAGTACTACTCTCGCCCAAGCACGCTTAACTGCGGAGTTCTGATGGGATCCGGTGCATTAGTGCTGGTATGATCGCATCCGTTAGTACATTGCATGCATTCGCATATATCCTTTACCGCGGATTCAAGAGATCATTTGTAATGGGTCCCACTTGACACGTGCACCGCTTCAACCAGCTTCAACGTACTCTTTTATTCGCAAAAGATGCAAAAATCATGTCCGAACACTTTTTTGATACTTTAATCGCTTCCAAATCACAAACACCTCCCGAAAACACCCTAAACGTCAAAATTTGGGGTCGGAAATGGGGCACAATGGTACGAAGACCCATTGCCACACTATAACTTTCCGAGAGCTTTCCGAAAAGGTATTATCGGCCGAATAGGTCCTCACGGTCTGAAAGTTACGGTGTTCCGTACGCATTAGCATCTTTGGAATCAAAAATAATAAAGGAATAAACTACAACATAGCATTTCCGGGGACGCATCCATCTTCATACGATTACTTTGTAGTTTTGTCAACAAAAATAAACAATCTAACAACGTCAATAGAGAAACAAATTGAATTGTAGTGGTACTAGATGTTTTTCAAAAAAATGGGAGGCTAAAAGAAAAATAAAAATAAAAAAGGGATGCAACACGAGGACTTCCCGGGAGGTCACCCATCCTAGTACTACTCTCGCCCAAGCACGCTTAACTGCGGAGTTCTGATGGGATCCGGTGCA
The DNA here is from genome assembly GCA_036452645.1 of Capsella bursa-pastoris. Classification (NCBI taxonomy): domain Eukaryota; kingdom Viridiplantae; phylum Streptophyta; class Magnoliopsida; order Brassicales; family Brassicaceae; genus Capsella; species Capsella bursa-pastoris. Next base: position 12,047,354 of record CP144195.1, on the reverse strand, counting down.
TTAGTGCTGGTATGATCGCATCCGTTAGTACATTGCATGCATTCGCATATATCCTTTACCGCGGATTCAAGAGATCATTTGTAATGGGTCCCACTTGACACGTGCACCGCTTCAACCAGCTTCAACGTACTCTTTTATTCGCAAAAGATGCAAAAATCATGTCCGAACACTTTTTTGATACTTTAATCGCTTCCAAATCACAAACACCTCCCGTAAACACCCTAAACGTCAAAATTTGGGGTCGGAAATGGGGCACAATGGTACGAAGACCCATTGCCACACTATAACTTTCCGAGAGCTTTCCGAAAAGGTATTATCGGCCGAATAGGTCCTCACGGTCTGAAAGTTACGGTGTTCCGTACGCATTAGCATCTTTGGAATCAAAAATAATAAAGGAATAAACTACAACATAGCATTTCCGGGGACGCATCCATCTTCATACGATTACTTTGTAGTTTTGTCAGCAAAAATAAACAATCTAACAACGTCAATAGAGAAACAAATTGAATTGTAGTGGTACTAGATGTTTTTCAAAAAAATGGGAGGCTAAAAGAAAAATAAAAATAAAAAAGGGATGCAACACGAGGACTTCCCGGGAGGTCACCCATCCTAGTACTACTCTCGCCCAAGCACGCTTAACTGCGGAGTTCTGATGGGATCCGGTGCATTAGTGCTGGTATGATCGCATCCGTTAGTACATTGCATGCATTCGCATATATCCTTTACCGCGGATTCAAGAGATCATTTGTAATGGGTCCCACTTGACACGTGCACCGCTTCAACCAGCTTCAAAGTACTCGCAAAAGATGCAAAAATCATGTCCGAACACTTTTTCGATACTTTAATCGCTTCCAAATCACAAAAACCTCCCGAAAACACCCTAAACGTCAAAATTTGGGGTCGGAAATGGGGCACAATGGTACGAAGACCCATTGCCACACTATAACTTTCCGAGAGCTTTCCGAAAAGGTATTATCGGCCGAATAGGTCCTCACGGTCTGAAAGTTACGGTGTTCCGTATGCATTAGCATCTTTGGAATCAAAAATAATAAAGGAATAAACTACAACATAGCATTTCCGGGGACGCATCCATCTTCATACGATTACTTTGTAGTTTTGTCAGCAAAAATAAACAATCTAACAACGTCAATAGAGAAACAAATTGAATTGTAGTGGTACTAGATGTTTTTCAAAAAAATGGGAGGCTAAAAGAAAAATAAAAATAAAAAAGGGATGCAACACGAGGACTTCCCGGGAGGTCACCCATCCTAGTACTACTCTCGCCCAAGCACGCTTAACTGCGGAGTTCTGATGGGATCCGGTGCATTAGTGCTGGTATGATCGCATCCGTTAGTACATTGCATGCATTTGCATATATCCTTTACCGCGGATTCAAGAGATCATTTGTAATGGGTCCCACTTGACACGTGCACCGCTTCAACCAGCTTCAACGTACTCTTTTATTCGCAAAAGATGCAAAAATCATGTCCGAACACTTTTTTGATACTTTAATCGCTTCCAAATCACAAACACCTCCCGTAAACACCCTAAACGTCAAAATTTGGGGTCGGAAATGGGGCACAATGGTACGAAGACCCATTGCCACACTATAACTTTCCGAGAGCTTTCCGAAAAGGTATTATCGGCCGAATAGGTCCTCACGGTCTGAAAGTTACGGTGTTCCGTACGCATTAGCATCTTTGGAATCAAAAATAATAAAGGAATAAACTACAACATAGCATTTCCGGGGACGCATCCATCTTCATACGATTACTTTGTAGTTTTGTCAGCAAAAATAAACAATCTAACAACGTCAATAGAGAAACAAATTGAATTGTAGTGGTACTAGATGTTTTTCAAAAAAATGGGAGGCTAAAAGAAAAATAAAAATAAAAAAGGGATGCAACACGAGGACTTCCCGGGAGGTCACCCATCCTAGTACTACTCTCAACCAAGCACGCTTAACTGCGGAGTTCTGATGGGATCCGGTGCATTAGTGCTGGTATGATCGCATCCGTTAGTACATTGCATGCATTCGCATATATCCTTTACCGCGGATTCAAGAGATCATTTGTAATGGGTCCCACTTGACACGTGCACCGCTTCAACCAGCTTCAACGTACTCGCAAAAGATGCAAAAATCATGTCCGAACACTTTTTCGATACTTTAATCGCTTCCAAATCACAAAAACCTCCCGAAAACACCCTAAACGTCAAAATTTGGGGTCGGAAATGGGGCACAATGGTACGAAGACCCATTGCCACACTATAACTTTCCGAGAGCTTTCCGAAAAGGTATTATCGGCCGAATAGGTCCTCACGGTCTGAAAGTTACGGTGTTCCGTACGCATTAGCATCTTTGGAATCAAAAATAATAAAGGAATAAACTACAACATAGCATTTCCGGGGACGCATCCATCTTCATACGATTACTTTGTAGTTTTGTCAGCAAAAATAAACAATCTAACAACGTCAATAGAGAAACAAATTGAATTGTAGTGGTACTAGATGTTTTTCAAAAAAATGGGAGGCTAAAAGAAAAATAAAAATAAAAAAGGGATGCAACACGAGGACTTCCCGGGAGGTCACCCATCCTAGTACTACTCTCGCCCAAGCACGCTTAACTGCGGAGTTCTGATGGGATCCGGTGCATTAGTGCTGGTATGATCGCATCCGTTAGTACATTGCATGCATTCGCATATATCCTTTACCGCGGATTCAAGAGATCATTTGTAATGGGTCCCACTTGACACGTGCACCGCTTCAACCAGCTTCAACGTACTCTTTTATTCGCAAAAGATGCAAAAATCATGTCCGAACACTTTTTTGATACTTTAATCGCTTCCAAATCACAAACACATCCCGAAAACACCCTAAACGTCAAAATTTGGGGTCGGAAATGGGGCACAATGGTACGAAGACCCATTGCCACACTATAACTTTCCGAGAGCTTTCCGAAAAGGTATTATCGGCCGAATAGGTCCTCACGGTCTGAAAGTTACGGTGTTCCGTACGCATTAGCATCTTTGGAATCAAAAATAATAAAGGAATAAACTACAACATAGCATTTCCGGGGACGCATCCATCTTCATACGATTACTTTGTAGTTTTGTCAACAAAAATAAACAATCTAACAACGTCAATAGAGAAACAAATTGAATTGTAGTGGTACTAGATGTTTTTCAAAAAAATGGGAGGCTAAAAGAAAAATAAAAATAAAAAAGGGATGCAACACGAGGACTTCCCGGGAGGTCACCCATCCAAGTACTACTCTCGCCCAAGCACGCTTAACTGCGGAGTTCTGATGGGATCCGGTGCATTAGTGCTGGTATGATCGCATCCGTTAGTACATTGCATGCATTCGCATATATCCTTTACCGCGGATTCAAGAGATCATTTGTAATGGGTCCCACTTGACACGTGCACCGCTTCAACCAGCTTCAACGTACTCTTTTATTCGCAAAAGATGCAAAAATCATGTCCGAACACTTTTTTGATACTTTAATCGCTTCCAAATCACAAACACCTCCCGTAAACACCCTAAACGTCAAAATTTGGGGTCGGAAATGGGGCACAATGGTACGAAGACCCATTGCCACACTATAACTTTCCGAGAGCTTTCCGAAAAGGTATTATCGGCCGAATAGGTCCTCACGGTCTGAAAGTTACGGTGTTCCGTACGCATTAGCATCTTTGGAATCAAAAATAATAAAGGAATAAACTACAACATAGCATTTCCGGGGACGCATCCATCTTCATACGATTACTTTGTAGTTTTGTCAGCAAAAATAAACAATCTAACAACGTCAATAGAGAAACAAATTGAATTGTAGTGGTACTAGATGTTTTTCAAAAAAATGGGAGGCTAAAAGAAAAATAAAAATAAAAAAGGGATGCAACACGAGGACTTCCCGGGAGGTCACCCATCCTAGTACTACTCTCGCCCAAGCACGCTTAACTGCGGAGTTCTGATGGGATCCGGTGCATTAGTGCTGGTATGATCGCATCCGTTAGTACATTGCATGCATTCGCATATATCCTTTACCGCGGATTCAAGAGATCATTTGTAATGGGTCCCACTTGACACGTGCACCGCTTCAACCAGCTTCAACGTACTCGCAAAAGATGCAAAAATCATGTCCGAACACTTTTTCGATACTTTAATCGCTTCCAAATCACAAAAACCTCCCGAAAACACCCTAAACGTCAAAATTTGGGGTCGGAAATGGGGCACAATGGTACGAAGACCCATTGCCACACTATAACTTTCCGAGAGCTTTCCGAAAAGGTATTATCGGCCGAATAGGTCCTCACGGTCTGAAAGTTACGGTGTTCCGTACGCATTAGCATCTTTGGAATCAAAAATAATAAAGGAATAAACTACAACATAGCATTTCCGGGGACGCATCCATCTTCATACGATTACTTTGTAGTTTTGTCAGCAAAAATAAACAATCTAACAACGTCAATAGAGAAACAAATTGAATTGTAGTGGTACTAGATGTTTTTCAAAAAAATGGGAGGCTAAAAGAAAAATAAAAATAAAAAAGGGATGCAACACGAGGACTTCCCGGGAGGTCACCCATCCTAGTACTACTCTCGCCCAAGCACGCTTAACTGCGGAGTTCTGATGGGATCCGGTGCATTAGTGCTGGTATGATCGCATCCGTTAGTACATTGCATGCATTCGCATATATCCTTTACCGCGGATTCAAGAGATCATTTGTAATGGGTCCCACTTGACACGTGCACCGCTTCAACCAGCTTCAACGTACTCTTTTATTCGCAAAAGATGCAAAAATCATGTCCGAACACTTTTTTGATACTTTAATCGCTTCCAAATCACAAACACATCCCGAAAACACCCTAAACGTCAAAATTTGGGGTCGGAAATGGGGCACAATGGTACGAAGACCCATTGCCACACTATAACTTTCCGAGAGCTTTCCGAAAAGGTATTATCGGCCGAATAGGTCCTCACGGTCTGAAAGTTACGGTGTTCCGTACGCATTAGCATCTTTGGAATCAAAAATAATAAAGGAATAAACTACAACATAGCATTTCCGGGGACGCATCCATCTTCATACGATTACTTTGTAGTTTTGTCAACAAAAATAAACAATCTAACAACGTCAATAGAGAAACAAATTGAATTGTAGTGGTACTAGATGTTTTTCAAAAAAATGGGAGGCTAAAAGAAAAATAAAAATAAAAAAGGGATGCAACACGAGGACTTCCCGGGAGGTCACCCATCCAAGTACTACTCTCGCCCAAGCACGCTTAACTGCGGAGTTCTGATGGGATCCGGTGCATTAGTGCTGGTATGATCGCATCCGTTAGTACATTGCATGCATTCGCATATATCCTTTACCGCGGATTCAAGAGATCATTTGTAATGGGTCCCACTTGACACGTGCACCGCTTCAACCAGCTTCAACGTACTCTTTTATTCGCAAAAGATGCAAAAATCATGTCCGAACACTTTTTTGATACTTTAATCGCTTCCAAATCACAAACACCTCCCGTAAACACCCTAAACGTCAAAATTTGGGGTCGGAAATGGGGCACAATGGTACGAAGACCCATTGCCACACTATAACTTTCCGAGAGCTTTCCGAAAAGGTATTATCGGCCGAATAGGTCCTCACGGTCTGAAAGTTACGGTGTTCCGTACGCATTAGCATCTTTGGAATCAAAAATAATAAAGGAATAAACTACAACATAGCATTTCCGGGGACGCATCCATCTTCATACGATTACTTTGTAGTTTTGTCAGCAAAAATAAACAATCTAACAACGTCAATAGAGAAACAAATTGAATTGTAGTGGTACTAGATGTTTTTCAAAAAAATGGGAGGCTAAAAGAAAAATAAAAATAAAAAAGGGATGCAACACGAGGACTTCCCGGGAGGTCACCCATCCTAGTACTACTCTCGCCCAAGCACGCTTAACTGCGGAGTTCTGATGGGATCCGGTGCATTAGTGCTGGTATGATCGCATCCGTTAGTACATTGCATGCATTCGCATATATCCTTTACCGCGGATTCAAGAGATCATTTGTAATGGGTCCCACTTGACACGTGCACCGCTTCAACCAGCTTCAACGTACTCTTTTATTCGCAAAAGATGCAAAAATCATGTCCGAACACTTTTTTGATACTTTAATCGCTTCCAAATCACAAACACCTCCCGTAAACACCCTAAACGTCAAAATTTGGGGTCGGAAATGGGGCACAATGGTACGAAGACCCATTGCCACACTATAACTTTCCGAGAGCTTTCCGAAAAGGTATTATCGGCCGAATAGGTCCTCACGGTCTGAAAGTTACGGTGTTCCGTACGCATTAGCATCTTTGGAATCAAAAATAATAAAGGAATAAACTACAACATAGCATTTCCGGGGACGCATCCATCTTCATACGATTACTTTGTAGTTTTGTCAGCAAAAATAAACAATCTAACAACGTCAATAGAGAAACAAATTGAATTGTAGTGGTACTAGATGTTTTTCAAAAAAATGGGAGGCTAAAAGAAAAATAAAAATAAAAAAGGGATGCAACACGAGGACTTCCCGGGAGGTCACCCATCCTAGTACTACTCTCGCCCAAGCACGCTTAACTGCGGAGTTCTGATGGGATCCGGTGCATTAGTGCTGGTATGATCGCATCCGTTAGTACATTGCATGCATTCGCATATATCCTTTACCGCGGATTCAAGAGATCATTTGTAATGGGTCCCACTTGACACGTGCACCGCTTCAACCAGCTTCAACGTACTCGCAAAAGATGCAAAAATCATGTCCGAACACTTTTTCGATACTTTAATCGCTTCCAAATCACAAAAACCTCCCGAAAACACCCTAAACGTCAAAATTTGGGGTCGGAAATGGGGCACAATGGTACGAAGACCCATTGCCACACTATAACTTTCCGAGAGCTTTCCGAAAAGGTATTATCGGCCGAATAGGTCCTCACGGTCTGAAAGTTACGGTGTTCCGTACGCATTAGCATCTTTGGAATCAAAAATAATAAAGGAATAAACTACAACATAGCATTTCCGGGGACGCATCCATCTTCATACGATTACTTTGTAGTTTTGTCAGCAAAAATAAACAATCTAACAACGTCAATAGAGAAACAAATTGAATTGTAGTGGTACTAGATGTTTTTCAAAAAAATGGGAGGCTAAAAGAAAAATAAAAATAAAAAAGGGATGCAACACGAGGACTTCCCGGGAGGTCACCCATCCTAGTACTACTCTCGCCCAAGCACGCTTAACTGCGGAGTTCTGATGGGATCCGGTGCATTAGTGCTGGTATGATCGCATCCGTTAGTACATTGCATGCATTCGCATATATCCTTTACCGCGGATTCAAGAGATCATTTGTAATGGGTCCCACTTGACACGTGCACCGCTTCAACCAGCTTCAACGTACTCGCAAAAGATGCAAAAATCATGTCCGAACACTTTTTCGATACTTTAATCGCTTCCAAATCACAAAAACCTCCCGAAAACACCCTAAACGTCAAAATTTGGGGTCGGAAATGGGGCACAATGGTACGAAGACCCATTGCCACACTATAACTTTCCGAGAGCTTTCCGAAAAGGTATTATCGGCCGAATAGGTCCTCACGGTCTGAAAGTTACGGTGTTCCGTACGCATTAGCATCTTTGGAATCAAAAATAATAAAGGAATAAACTACAACATAGCATTTCCGGGGACGCATCCATCTTCATACGATTACTTTGTAGTTTTGTCAGCAAAAATAAACAATCTAACAACGTCAATAGAGAAACAAATTGAATTGTAGTGGTACTAGATGTTTTTCAAAAAAATGGGAGGCTAAAAGAAAAATAAAAATAAAAAAGGGATGCAACACGAGGACTTCCCGGGAGGTCACCCATCCTAGTACTACTCTCGCCCAAGCACGCTTAACTGCGGAGTTCTGATGGGATCCGGTGCATTAGTGCTGGTATGATCGCATCCGTTAGTACATTGCATGCATTCGCATATATCCTTTACCGCGGATTCAAGAGATCATTTGTAATGGGTCCCACTTGACACGTGCACCGCTTCAACCAGCTTCAACGTACTCTTTTATTCGCAAAAGATGCAAAAATCATGTCCGAACACTTTTTTGATACTTTAATCGCTTCCAAATCACAAACACCTCCCGAAAACACCCTAAACGTCAAAATTTGGGGTCGGAAATGGGGCACAATGGTACGAAGACCCATTGCCACACTATAACTTTCCGAGAGCTTTCCGAAAAGGTATTATCGGCCGAATAGGTCCTCACGGTCTGAAAGTTACGGTGTTCCGTACGCATTAGCATCTTTGGAATCAAAAATAATAAAGGAATAAACTACAACATAGCATTTCCGGGGACGCATCCATCTTCATACGATTACTTTGTAGTTTTGTCAACAAAAATAAACAATCTAACAACGTCAATAGAGAAACAAATTGAATTGTAGTGGTACTAGATGTTTTTCAAAAAAATGGGAGGCTAAAAGAAAAATAAAAATAAAAAAGGGATGCAACACGAGGACTTCCCGGGAGGTCACCCATCCAAGTACTACTCTCGCCCAAGCACGCTTAACTGCGGAGTTCTGATGGGATCCGGTGCATTAGTGCTGGTATGATCGCATCCGTTAGTACATTGCATGCATTCGCATATATCCTTTACCGCGGATTCAAGAGATCATTTGTAATGGGTCCCACTTGACACGTGCACCGCTTCAACCAGCTTCAACGTACTCTTTTATTCGCAAAAGATGCAAAAATCATGTCCGAACACTTTTTTGATACTTTAATCGCTTCCAAATCACAAACACCTCCCGTAAACACCCTAAACGTCAAAATTTGGGGTCGGAAATGGGGCACAATGGTACGAAGACCCATTGCCACACTATAACTTTCCGAGAGCTTTCCGAAAAGGTATTATCGGCCGAATAGGTCCTCACGGTCTGAAAGTTACGGTGTTCCGTACGCATTAGCATCTTTGGAATCAAAAATAATAAAGGAATAAACTACAACATAGCATTTCCGGGGACGCATCCATCTTCATACGATTACTTTGTAGTTTTGTCAGCAAAAATAAACAATCTAACAACGTCAATAGAGAAACAAATTGAATTGTAGTGGTACTAGATGTTTTTCAAAAAAATGGGAGGCTAAAAGAAAAATAAAAATAAAAAAGGGATGCAACACGAGGACTTCCCGGGAGGTCACCCATCCTAGTACTACTCTCGCCCAAGCACGCTTAACTGCGGAGTTCTGATGGGATCCGGTGCATTAGTGCTGGTATGATCGCATCCGTTAGTACATTGCATGCATTCGCATATATCCTTTACCGCGGATTCAAGAGATCATTTGTAATGGGTCCCACTTGACACGTGCACCGCTTCAACCAGCTTCAACGTACTCTTTTATTCGCAAAAGATGCAAAAATCATGTCCGAACACTTTTTTGATACTTTAATCGCTTCCAAATCACAAACACCTCCCGAAAACACCCTAAACGTCAAAATTTGGGGTCGGAAATGGGGCACAATGGTACGAAGACCCATTGCCACACTATAACTTTCCGAGAGCTTTCCGAAAAGGTATTATCGGCCGAATAGGTCCTCACGGTCTGAAAGTTACGGTGTTCCGTACGCATTAGCATCTTTGGAATCAAAAATAATAAAGGAATAAACTACAACATAGCATTTCCGGGGACGCATCCATCTTCATACGATTACTTTGTAGTTTTGTCAACAAAAATAAACAATCTAACAACGTCAATAGAGAAACAAATTGAATTGTAGTGGTACTAGATGTTTTTCAAAAAAATGGGAGGCTAAAAGAAAAATAAAAATAAAAAAGGGATGCAACACGAGGACTTCCCGGGAGGTCACCCATCCAAGTACTACTCTCGCCCAAGCACGCTTAACTGCGGAGTTCTGATGGGATCCGGTGCATTAGTGCTGGTATGATCGCATCCGTTAGTACATTGCATGCATTCGCATATATCCTTTACCGCGGATTCAAGAGATCATTTGTAATGGGTCCCACTTGACACGTGCACCGCTTCAACCAGCTTCAACGTACTCTTTTATTCGCAAAAGATGCAAAAATCATGTCCGAACACTTTTTTGATACTTTAATCGCTTCCAAATCACAAACACCTCCCGTAAACACCCTAAACGTCAAAATTTGGGGTCGGAAATGGGGCACAATGGTACGAAGACCCATTGCCACACTATAACTTTCCGAGAGCTTTCCGAAAAGGTATTATCGGCCGAATAGGTCCTCACGGTCTGAAAGTTACGGTGTTCCGTACGCATTAGCATCTTTGGAATCAAAAATAATAAAGGAATAAACTACAACATAGCATTTCCGGGGACGCATCCATCTTCATACGATTACTTTGTAGTTTTGTCAGCAAAAATAAACAATCTAACAACGTCAATAGAGAAACAAATTGAATTGTAGTGGTACTAGATGTTTTTCAAAAAAATGGGAGGCTAAAAGAAAAATAAAAATAAAAAAGGGATGCAACACGAGGACTTCCCGGGAGGTCACCCATCCTAGTACTACTCTCGCCCAAGCACGCTTAACTGCGGAGTTCTGATGGGATCCGGTGCATTAGTGCTGGTATGATCGCATCCGTTAGTACATTGCATGCATTCGCATATATCCTTTACCGCGGATTCAAGAGATCATTTGTAATGGGTCCCACTTGACACGTGCACCGCTTCAACCAGCTTCAACGTACTCTTTTATTCGCAAAAGATGCAAAAATCATGTCCGAACACTTTTTTGATACTTTAATCGCTTCCAAATCACAAACACCTCCCGTAAACACCCTAAACGTCAAAATTTGGGGTCGGAAATGGGGCACAATGGTACGAAGACCCATTGCCACACTATAACTTTCCGAGAGCTTTCCGAAAAGGTATTATCGGCCGAATAGGTCCTCACGGTCTGAAAGTTACGGTGTTCCGTACGCATTAGCATCTTTGGAATCAAAAATAATAAAGGAATAAACTACAACATAGCATTTCCGGGGACGCATCCATCTTCATACGATTACTTTGTAGTTTTGTCAGCAAAAATAAACAATCTAACAACGTCAATAGAGAAACAAATTGAATTGTAGTGGTACTAGATGTTTTTCAAAAAAATGGGAGGCTAAAAGAAAAATAAAAATAAAAAAGGGATGCAACACGAGGACTTCCCGGGAGGTCACCCATCCTAGTACTACTCTCGCCCAAGCACGCTTAACTGCGGAGTTCTGATGGGATCCGGTGCATTAGTGCTGGTATGATCGCATCCGTTAGTACATTGCATGCATTCGCATATATCCTTTACCGCGGATTCAAGAGATCATTTGTAATGGGTCCCACTTGACACGTGCACCGCTTCAACCAGCTTCAACGTACTCGCAAAAGATGCAAAAATCATGTCCGAACACTTTTTCGATACTTTAATCGCTTCCAAATCACAAAAACCTCCCGAAAACACCCTAAACGTCAAAATTTGGGGTCGGAAATGGGGCACAATGGTACGAAGACCCATTGCCACACTATAACTTTCCGAGAGCTTTCCGAAAAGGTATTATCGGCCGAATAGGTCCTCACGGTCTGAAAGTTACGGTGTTCCGTACGCATTAGCATCTTTGGAATCAAAAATAATAAAGGAATAAACTACAACATAGCATTTCCGGGGACGCATCCATCTTCATACGATTACTTTGTAGTTTTGTCAGCAAAAATAAACAATCTAACAACGTCAATAGAGAAACAAATTGAATTGTAGTGGTACTAGATGTTTTTCAAAAAAATGGGAGGCTAAAAGAAAAATAAAAATAAAAAAGGGATGCAACACGAGGACTTCCCGGGAGGTCACCCATCCTAGTACTACTCTCGCCCAAGCACGCTTAACTGCGGAGTTCTGATGGGATCCGGTGCATTAGTGCTGGTATGATCGCATCCGTTAGTACATTGCATGCATTCGCATATATCCTTTACCGCGGATTCAAGAGATCATTTGTAATGGGTCCCACTTGACACGTGCACCGCTTCAACCAGCTTCAACGTACTCTTTTATTCGCAAAAGATGCAAAAATCATGTCCGAACACTTTTTTGATACTTTAATCGCTTCCAAATCACAAACACCTCCCGTAAACACCCTAAACGTCAAAATTTGGGGTCGGAAATGGGGCACAATGGTACGAAGACCCATTGCCACACTATAACTTTCCGAGAGCTTTCCGAAAAGGTATTATCGGCCGAATAGGTCCTCACGGTCTGAAAGTTACGGTGTTCCGTACGCATTAGCATCTTTGGAATCAAAAATAATAAAGGAATAAACTACAACATAGCATTTCCGGGGACGCATCCATCTTCATACGATTACTTTGTAGTTTTGTCAGCAAAAATAAACAATCTAACAACGTCAATAGAGAAACAAATTGAATTGTAGTGGTACTAGATGTTTTTCAAAAAAATGGGAGGCTAAAAGAAAAATAAAAATAAAAAAGGGATGCAACACGAGGACTTCCCGGGAGGTCACCCATCCTAGTACTACTCTCGCCCAAGCACGCTTAACTGCGGAGTTCTGATGGGATCCGGTGCATTAGTGCTGGTATGATCGCATCCGTTAGTACATTGCATGCATTCGCATATATCCTTTACCGCGGATTCAAGAGATCATTTGTAATGGGTCCCACTTGACACGTGCACCGCTTCAACCAGCTTCAACGTACTCGCAAAAGATGCAAAAATCATGTCCGAACACTTTTTCGATACTTTAATCGCTTCCAAATCACAAAAACCTCCCGAAAACACCCTAAACGTCAAAATTTGGGGTCGGAAATGGGGCACAATGGTACGAAGACCCATTGCCACACTATAACTTTCCGAGAGCTTTCCGAAAAGGTATTATCGGCCGAATAGGTCCTCACGGTCTGAAAGTTACGGTGTTCCGTACGCATTAGCATCTTTGGAATCAAAAATAATAAAGGAATAAACTACAACATAGCATTTCCGGGGACGCATCCATCTTCATACGATTACTTTGTAGTTTTGTCAGCAAAAATAAACAATCTAACAACGTCAATAGAGAAACAAATTGAATTGTAGTGGTACTAGATGTTTTTCAAAAAAATGGGAGGCTAAAAGAAAAATAAAAATAAAAAAGGGATGCAACACGAGGACTTCCCGGGAGGTCACCCATCCTAGTACTACTCTCGCCCAAGCACGCTTAACTGCGGAGTTCTGATGGGATCCGGTGCATTAGTGCTGGTATGATCGCATCCGTTAGTACATTGCATGCATTCGCATATATCCTTTACCGCGGATTCAAGAGATCATTTGTAATGGGTCCCACTTGACACGTGCACCGCTTCAACCAGCTTCAACGTACTCTTTTATTCGCAAAAGATGCAAAAATCATGTCCGAACACTTTTTTGATACTTTAATCGCTTCCAAATCACAAACACCTCCCGAAAACACCCTAAACGTCAAAATTTGGGGTCGGAAATGGGGCACAATGGTACGAAGACCCATTGCCACACTATAACTTTCCGAGAGCTTTCCGAAAAGGTATTATCGGCCGAATAGGTCCTCACGGTCTGAAAGTTACGGTGTTCCGTACGCATTAGCATCTTTGGAATCAAAAATAATAAAGGAATAAACTACAACATAGCATTTCCGGGGACGCATCCATCTTCATACGATTACTTTGTAGTTTTGTCAACAAAAATAAACAATCTAACAACGTCAATAGAGAAACAAATTGAATTGTAGTGGTACTAGATGTTTTTCAAAAAAATGGGAGGCTAAAAGAAAAATAAAAATAAAAAAGGGATGCAACACGAGGACTTCCCGGGAGGTCACCCATCCTAGTACTACTCTCGCCCAAGCACGCTTAACTGCGGAGTTCTGATGGGATCCGGTGCATTAGTGCTGGTATGATCGCATCCGTTAGTACATTGCATGCATTCGCATATATCCTTTACCGCGGATTCAAGAGATCATTTGTAATGGGTCCCACTTGACACGTGCACCGCTTCAACCAGCTTCAACGTACTCTTTTATTCGCAAAAGATGCAAAAATCATGTCCGAACACTTTTTTGATACTTTAATCGCTTCCAAATCACAAACACCTCCCGTAAACACCCTAAACGTCAAAATTTGGGGTCGGAAATGGGGCACAATGGTACGAAGACCCATTGCCACACTATAACTTTCCGAGAGCTTTCCGAAAAGGTATTATCGGCCGAATAGGTCCTCACGGTCTGAAAGTTACGGTGTTCCGTACGCATTAGCATCTTTGGAATCAAAAATAATAAAGGAATAAACTACAACATAGCATTTCCGGGGACGCATCCATCTTCATACGATTACTTTGTAGTTTTGTCAGCAAAAATAAACAATCTAACAACGTCAATAGAGAAACAAATTGAATTGTAGTGGTACTAGATGTTTTTCAAAAAAATGGGAGGCTAAAAGAAAAATAAAAATAAAAAAGGGATGCAACACGAGGACTTCCCGGGAGGTCACCCATCCTAGTACTACTCTCGCCCAAGCGCGCTTAACTGCGGAGTTCTGATGGGATCCGGTGCATTAGTGCTGGTATGATCGCATCCGTTAGTACATTGCATGCATTCGCATATATCCTTTACCGCGGATTCAAGAGATCATTTGTAATGGGTCCCACTTGACACGTGCACCGCTTCAACCAGCTTCAACGTACTCGCAAAAGATGCAAAAATCATGTCCGAACACTTTTTCGATACTTTAATCGCTTCCAAATCACAAAAACCTCCCGAAAACACCCTAAACGTCAAAATTTGGGGTCGGAAATGGGGCACAATGGTACGAAGACCCATTGCCACACTATAACTTTCCGAGAGCTTTCCGAAAAGGTATTATCGGCCGAATAGGTCCTCACGGTCTGAAAGTTACGGTGTTCCGTACGCATTAGCATCTTTGGAATCAAAAATAATAAAGGAATAAACTACAACATAGCATTTCCGGGGACGCATCCATCTTCATACGATTACTTTGTAGTTTTGTCAGCAAAAATAAACAATCTAACAACGTCAATAGAGAAACAAATTGAATTGTAGTGGTACTAGATGTTTTTCAAAAAAATGGGAGGCTAAAAGAAAAATAAAAATAAAAAAGGGATGCAACACGAGGACTTCCCGGGAGGTCACCCATCCTAGTACTACTCTCGCCCAAGCACGCTTAACTGCGGAGTTCTGATGGGATCCGGTGCATTAGTGCTGGTATGATCGCATCCGTTAGTACATTGCATGCATTCGCATATATCCTTTACCGCGGATTCAAGAGATCATTTGTAATGGGTCCCACTTGACACGTGCACCGCTTCAACCAGCTTCAACGTACTCTTTTATTCGCAAAAGATGCAAAAATCATGTCCGAACACTTTTTTGATACTTTAATCGCTTCCAAATCACAAACACCTCCCGTAAACACCCTAAACGTCAAAATTTGGGGTCGGAAATGGGGCACAATGGTACGAAGACCCATTGCCACACTATAACTTTCCGAGAGCTTTCCGAAAAGGTATTATCGGCCGAATAGGTCCTCACGGTCTGAAAGTTACGGTGTTCCGTACGCATTAGCATCTTTGGAATCAAAAATAATAAAGGAATAAACTACAACATAGCATTTCCGGGGACGCATCCATCTTCATACGATTACTTTGTAGTTTTGTCAGCAAAAATAAACAATCTAACAACGTCAATAGAGAAACAAATTGAATTGTAGTGGTACTAGATGTTTTTCAAAAAAATGGGAGGCTAAAAGAAAAATAAAAATAAAAAAGGGATGCAACACGAGGACTTCCCGGGAGGTCACCCATCCTAGTACTACTCTCGCCCAAGCACGCTTAACTGCGGAGTTCTGATGGGATCCGGTGCATTAGTGCTGGTATGATCGCATCCGTTAGTACATTGCATGCATTCGCATATATCCTTTACCGCGGATTCAAGAGATCATTTGTAATGGGTCCCACTTGACACGTGCACCGCTTCAACCAGCTTCAACGTACTCGCAAAAGATGCAAAAATCATGTCCGAACACTTTTTCGATACTTTAATCGCTTCCAAATCACAAAAACCTCCCGAAAACACCCTAAACGTCAAAATTTGGGGTCGGAAATGGGGCACAATGGTACGAAGACCCATTGCCACACTATAACTTTCCGAGAGCTTTCCGAAAAGGTATTATCGGCCGAATAGGTCCTCACGGTCTGAAAGTTACGGTGTTCCGTACGCATTAGCATCTTTGGAATCAAAAATAATAAAGGAATAAACTACAACATAGCATTTCCGGGGACGCATCCATCTTCATACGATTACTTTGTAGTTTTGTCAGCAAAAATAAACAATCTAACAACGTCAATAGAGAAACAAATTGAATTGTAGTGGTACTAGATGTTTTTCAAAAAAATGGGAGGCTAAAAGAAAAATAAAAATAAAAAAGGGATGCAACACGAGGACTTCCCGGGAGGTCACCCATCCTAGTACTACTCTCGCCCAAGCACGCTTAACTGCGGAGTTCTGATGGGATCCGGTGCATTAGTGCTGGTATGATCGCATCCGTTAGTACATTGCATGCATTCGCATATATCCTTTACCGCGGATTCAAGAGATCATTTGTAATGGGTCCCACTTGACACGTGCACCGCTTCAACCAGCTTCAACGTACTCTTTTATTCGCAAAAGATGCAAAAATCATGTCCGAACACTTTTTTGATACTTTAATCGCTTCCAAATCACAAACACCTCCCGTAAACACCCTAAACGTCAAAATTTGGGGTCGGAAATGGGGCACAATGGTACGAAGACCCATTGCCACACTATAACTTTCCGAGAGCTTTCCGAAAAGGTATTATCGGCCGAATAGGTCCTCACGGTCTGAAAGTTACGGTGTTCCGTACGCATTAGCATCTTTGGAATCAAAAATAATAAAGGAATAAACTACAACATAGCATTTCCGGGGACGCATCCATCTTCATACGATTACTTTGTAGTTTTGTCAGCAAAAATAAACAATCTAACAACGTCAATAGAGAAACAAATTGAATTGTAGTGGTACTAGATGTTTTTCAAAAAAATGGGAGGCTAAAAGAAAAATAAAAATAAAAAAGGGATGCAACACGAGGACTTCCCGGGAGGTCACCCATCCTAGTACTACTCTCGCCCAAGCACGCTTAACTGCGGAGTTCTGATGGGATCCGGTGCATTAGTGCTGGTATGATCGCATCCGTTAGTACATTGCATGCATTCGCATATATCCTTTACCGCGGATTCAAGAGATCATTTGTAATGGGTCCCACTTGACACGTGCACCGCTTCAACCAGCTTCAACGTACTCGCAAAAGATGCAAAAATCATGTCCGAACACTTTTTCGATACTTTAATCGCTTCCAAATCACAAAAACCTCCCGAAAACACCCTAAACGTCAAAATTTGGGGTCGGAAATGGGGCACAATGGTACGAAGACCCATTGCCACACTATAACTTTCCGAGAGCTTTCCGAAAAGGTATTATCGGCCGAATAGGTCCTCACGGTCTGAAAGTTACGGTGTTCCGTACGCATTAGCATCTTTGGAATCAAAAATAATAAAGGAATAAACTACAACATAGCATTTCCGGGGACGCATCCATCTTCATACGATTACTTTGTAGTTTTGTCAGCAAAAATAAACAATCTAACAACGTCAATAGAGAAACAAATTGAATTGTAGTGGTACTAGATGTTTTTCAAAAAAATGGGAGGCTAAAAGAAAAATAAAAATAAAAAAGGGATGCAACACGAGGACTTCCCGGGAGGTCACCCATCCTAGTACTACTCTCGCCCAAGCACGCTTAACTGCGGAGTTCTGATGGGATCCGGTGCATTAGTGCTGGTATGATCGCATCCGTTAGTACATTGCATGCATTCGCATATATCCTTTACCGCGGATTCAAGAGATCATTTGTAATGGGTCCCACTTGACACGTGCACCGCTTCAACCAGCTTCAACGTACTCTTTTATTCGCAAAAGATGCAAAAATCATGTCCGAACACTTTTTTGATACTTTAATCGCTTCCAAATCACAAACACCTCCCGAAAACACCCTAAACGTCAAAATTTGGGGTCGGAAATGGGGCACAATGGTACGAAGACCCATTGCCACACTATAACTTTCCGAGAGCTTTCCGAAAAGGTATTATCGGCCGAATAGGTCCTCACGGTCTGAAAGTTACGGTGTTCCGTACGCATTAGCATCTTTGGAATCAAAAATAATAAAGGAATAAACTACAACATAGCATTTCCGGGGACGCATCCATCTTCATACGATTACTTTGTAGTTTTGTCAACAAAAATAAACAATCTAACAACGTCAATAGAGAAACAAATTGAATTGTAGTGGTACTAGATGTTTTTCAAAAAAATGGGAGGCTAAAAGAAAAATAAAAATAAAAAAGGGATGCAACACGAGGACTTCCCGGGAGGTCACCCATCCTAGTACTACTCTCGCCCAAGCACGCTTAACTGCGGAGTTCTGATGGGATCCGGTGCATTAGTGCTGGTATGATCGCATCCGTTAGTACATTGCATGCATTCGCATATATCCTTTACCGCGGATTCAAGAGATCATTTGTAATGGGTCCCACTTGACACGTGCACCGCTTCAACCAGCTTCAACGTACTCTTTTATTCGCAAAAGATGCAAAAATCATGTCCGAACACTTTTTTGATACTTTAATCGCTTCCAAATCACAAACACCTCCCGTAAACACCCTAAACGTCAAAATTTGGGGTCGGAAATGGGGCACAATGGTACGAAGACCCATTGCCACACTATAACTTTCCGAGAGCTTTCCGAAAAGGTATTATCGGCCGAATAGGTCCTCACGGTCTGAAAGTTACGGTGTTCCGTACGCATTAGCATCTTTGGAATCAAAAATAATAAAGGAATAAACTACAACATAGCATTTCCGGGGACGCATCCATCTTCATACGATTACTTTGTAGTTTTGTCAGCAAAAATAAACAATCTAACAACGTCAATAGAGAAACAAATTGAATTGTAGTGGTACTAGATGTTTTTCAAAAAAATGGGAGGCTAAAAGAAAAATAAAAATAAAAAAGGGATGCAACACGAGGACTTCCCGGGAGGTCACCCATCCTAGTACTACTCTCGCCCAAGCGCGCTTAACTGCGGAGTTCTGATGGGATCCGGTGCATTAGTGCTGGTATGATCGCATCCGTTAGTACATTGCATGCATTCGCATATATCCTTTACCGCGGATTCAAGAGATCATTTGTAATGGGTCCCACTTGACACGTGCACCGCTTCAACCAGCTTCAACGTACTCGCAAAAGATGCAAAAATCATGTCCGAACACTTTTTCGATACTTTAATCGCTTCCAAATCACAAAAACCTCCCGAAAACACCCTAAACGTCAAAATTTGGGGTCGGAAATGGGGCACAATGGTACGAAGACCCATTGCCACACTATAACTTTCCGAGAGCTTTCCGAAAAGGTATTATCGGCCGAATAGGTCCTCACGGTCTGAAAGTTACGGTGTTCCGTACGCATTAGCATCTTTGGAATCAAAAATAATAAAGGAATAAACTACAACATAGCATTTCCGGGGACGCATCCATCTTCATACGATTACTTTGTAGTTTTGTCAGCAAAAATAAACAATCTAACAACGTCAATAGAGAAACAAATTGAATTGTAGTGGTACTAGATGTTTTTCAAAAAAATGGGAGGCTAAAAGAAAAATAAAAATAAAAAAGGGAGGCAACACGAGGACTTCCCGGGAGGTCACCCATCCTAGTACTACTCTCGCCCAAGCACGCTTAACTGCGGAGTTCTGATGGGATCCGGTGCATTAGTGCTGGTATGATCGCATCCGTTAGTACATTGCATGCATTCGCATATATCCTTTACCGCGGATTCAAGAGATCATTTGTAATGGGTCCCACTTGACACGTGCACCGCTTCAACCAGCTTCAACGTACTCTTTTATTCGCAAAAGATGCAAAAATCATGTCCGAACACTTTTTTGATACTTTAATCGCTTCCAAATCACAAACACCTCCCGAAAACACCCTAAACGTCAAAATTTGGGGTCGGAAATGGGGCACAATGGTACGAAGACCCATTGCCACACTATAACTTTCCGAGAGCTTTCCGAAAAGGTATTATCGGCCGAATAGGTCCTCACGGTCTGAAAGTTACGGTGTTCCGTACGCATTAGCATCTTTGGAATCAAAAATAATAAAGGAATAAACTACAACATAGCATTTCCGGGGACGCATCCATCTTCATACGATTACTTTGTAGTTTTGTCAACAAAAATAAACAATCTAACAACGTCAATAGAGAAACAAATTGAATTGTAGTGGTACTAGATGTTTTTCAAAAAAATGGGAGGCTAAAAGAAAAATAAAAATAAAAAAGGGATGCAACACGAGGACTTCCCGGGAGGTCACCCATCCTAGTACTACTCTCGCCCAAGCACGCTTAACTGCGGAGTTCTGATGGGATCCGGTGCATTAGTGCTGGTATGATCGCATCTGTTAGTACATTGCATGCATTCGCATATATCCTTTACCGCGGATTCAAGAGATCATTTGTAATGGGTCCCACTTGACACGTGCACCGCTTCAACCAGCTTCAACGTACTCTTTTATTCGCAAAAGATGCAAAAATCATGTCCGAACACTTTTTTGATACTTTAATCGCTTCCAAATCACAAACACCTCCCGTAAACACCCTAAACGTCAAAATTTGGGGTCGGAAATGGGGCACAATGGTACGAAGACCCATTGCCACACTATAACTTTCCGAGAGCTTTCCGAAAAGGTATTATCGGCCGAATAGGTCCTCACGGTCTGAAAGTTACGGTGTTCCGTACGCATTAGCATCTTTGGAATCAAAAATAATAAAGGAATAAACTACAACATAGCATTTCCGGGGACGCATCCATCTTCATACGATTACTTTGTAGTTTTGTCAGCAAAAATAAACAATCTAACAACGTCAATAGAGAAACAAATTGAATTGTAGTGGTACTAGATGTTTTTCAAAAAAATGGGAGGCTAAAAGAAAAATAAAAATAAAAAAGGGATGCAACACGAGGACTTCCCGGGAGGTCACCCATCCTAGTACTACTCTCGCCCAAGCACGCTTAACTGCGGAGTTCTGATGGGATCCGGTGCATTAGTGCTGGTATGATCGCATCCGTTAGTACATTGCATGCATTCGCATATATCCTTTACCGCGGATTCAAGAGATCATTTGTAATGGGTCCCACTTGACACGTGCACCGCTTCAACCAGCTTCAACGTACTCGCAAAAGATGCAAAAATCATGTCCGAACACTTTTTCGATACTTTAATCGCTTCCAAATCACAAAAACCTCCCGAAAACACCCTAAACGTCAAAATTTGGGGTCGGAAATGGGGCACAATGGTACGAAGACCCATTGCCACACTATAACTTTCCGAGAGCTTTCCGAAAAGGTATTATCGGCCGAATAGGTCCTCACGGTCTGAAAGTTACGGTGTTCCGTACGCATTAGCATCTTTGGAATCAAAAATAATAAAGGAATAAACTACAACATAGCATTTCCGGGGACGCATCCATCTTCATACGATTACTTTGTAGTTTTGTCAGCAAAAATAAACAATCTAACAACGTCAATAGAGAAACAAATTGAATTGTAGTGGTACTAGATATTTTTCAAAAAAATGGGAGGCTAAAAGAAAAATAAAAATAAAAAAGGGATGCAACACGAGGACTTCCCGGGAGGTCACCCATCCTAGTACTACTCTCGCCCAAGCACGCTTAACTGCGGAGTTCTGATGGGATCCGGTGCATTAGTGCTGGTATGATCGCATCCGTTAGTACATTGCATGCATTCGCATATATCCTTTACCGCGGATTCAAGAGATCATTTGTAATGGGTCCCACTTGACACGTGCACCGCTTCAACCAGCTTCAACGTACTCGCAAAAGATGCAAAAATCATGTCCGAACACTTTTTCGATACTTTAATCGCTTCCAAATCACAAAAACCTCCCGAAAACACCCTAAACGTCAAAATTTGGGGTCGGAAATGGGGCACAATGGTACGAAGACCCATTGCCACACTATAACTTTCCGAGAGCTTTCCGAAAAGGTATTATCGGCCGAATAGGTCCTCACGGTCTGAAAGTTACGGTGTTCCGTACGCATTAGCATCTTTGGAATCAAAAATAATAAAGGAATAAACTACAACATAGCATTTCCGGGGACGCATCCATCTTCATACGATTACTTTGTAGTTTTGTCAGCAAAAATAAACAATCTAACAACGTCAATAGAGAAACAAATTGAATTGTAGTGGTACTAGATGTTTTTCAAAAAAATGGGAGGCTAAAAGAAAAATAAAAATAAAAAAGGGATGCAACACGAGGACTTCCCGGGAGGTCACCCATCCTAGTACTACTCTCGCCCAAGCACGCTTAACTGCGGAGTTCTGATGGGATCCGGTGCATTAGTGCTGGTATGATCGCATCCGTTAGTACATTGCATGCATTCGCATATATCCTTTACCGCGGATTCAAGAGATCATTTGTAATGGGTCCCACTTGACACGTGCACCGCTTCAACCAGCTTCAACGTACTCGCAAAAGATGCAAAAATCATGTCCGAACACTTTTTCGATACTTTAATCGCTTCCAAATCACAAAAACCTCCCGAAAACACCCTAAACGTCAAAATTTGGGGTCGGAAATGGGGCACAATGGTACGAAGACCCATTGCCACACTATAACTTTCCGAGAGCTTTCCGAAAAGGTATTATCGGCCGAATAGGTCCTCACGGTCTGAAAGTTACGGTGTTCCGTACGCATTAGCATCTTTGGAATCAAAAATAATAAAGGAATAAACTACAACATAGCATTTCCGGGGACGCATCCATCTTCATACGATTACTTTGTAGTTTTGTCAGCAAAAATAAACAATCTAACAACGTCAATAGAGAAACAAATTGAATTGTAGTGGTACTAGATGTTTTTCAAAAAAATGGGAGGCTAAAAGAAAAATAAAAATAAAAAAGGGATGCAACACGAGGACTTCCCGGGAGGTCACCCATCCTAGTACTACTCTCGCCCAAGCACGCTTAACTGCGGAGTTCTGATGGGATCCGGTGCATTAGTGCTGGTATGATCGCATCCGTTAGTACATTGCATGCATTCGCATATATCCTTTACCGCGGATTCAAGAGATCATTTGTAATGGGTCCCACTTGACACGTGCACCGCTTCAACCAGCTTCAACGTACTCGCAAAAGATGCAAAAATCATGTCCGAACACTTTTTCGATACTTTAATCGCTTCCAAATCACAAAAACCTCCCGAAAACACCCTAAACGTCAAAATTTGGGGTCGGAAATGGGGCACAATGGTACGAAGACCCATTGCCACACTATAACTTTCCGAGAGCTTTCCGAAAAGGTATTATCGGCCGAATAGGTCCTCACGGTCTGAAAGTTACGGTGTTCCGTACGCATTAGCATCTTTGGAATCAAAAATAATAAAGGAATAAACTACAACATAGCATTTCCGGGGACGCATCCATCTTCATACGATTACTTTGTAGTTTTGTCAGCAAAAATAAACAATCTAACAACGTCAATAGAGAAACAAATTGAATTGTAGTGGTACTAGATGTTTTTCAAAAAAATGGGAGGCTAAAAGAAAAATAAAAATAAAAAAGGGATGCAACACGAGGACTTCCCGGGAGGTCACCCATCCTAGTACTACTCTCGCCCAAGCACGCTTAACTGCGGAGTTCTGATGGGATCCGGTGCATTAGTGCTGGTATGATCGCATCCGTTAGTACATTGCATGCATTCGCATATATCCTTTACCGCGGATTCAAGAGATCATTTGTAATGGGTCCCACTTGACACGTGCACCGCTTCAACCAGCTTCAACGTACTCGCAAAAGATGCAAAAATCATGTCCGAACACTTTTTCGATACTTTAATCGCTTCCAAATCACAAAAACCTCCCGAAAACACCCTAAACGTCAAAATTTGGGGTCGGAAATGGGGCACAATGGTACGAAGACCCATTGCCACACTATAACTTTCCGAGAGCTTTCCGAAAAGGTATTATCGGCCGAATAGGTCCTCACGGTCTGAAAGTTACGGTGTTCCGTACGCATTAGCATCTTTGGAATCAAAAATAATAAAGGAATAAACTACAACATAGCATTTCCGGGGACGCATCCATCTTCATACGATTACTTTGTAGTTTTGTCAGCAAAAATAAACAATCTAACAACGTCAATAGAGAAACAAATTGAATTGTAGTGGTACTAGATGTTTTTCAAAAAAATGGGAGGCTAAAAGAAAAATAAAAATAAAAAAGGGATGCAACACGAGGACTTCCCGGGAGGTCACCCATCCTAGTACTACTCTCGCCCAAGCACGCTTAACTGCGGAGTTCTGATGGGATCCGGTGCATTAGTGCTGGTATGATCGCATCCATTAGTACATTGCATGCATTCGCATATATCCTTTACCGCGGATTCAAGAGATCATTTGTAATGGGTCCCACTTGACACGTGCACCGCTTCAACCAGCTTCAACGTACTCTTTTATTCGCAAAAGATGCAAAAATCATGTCCGAACACTTTTTTGATACTTTAATCGCTTCCAAATCACAAACACCTCCCGTAAACACCCTAAACGTCAAAATTTAGGGTCGGAAATGGGGCACAATGGTACGAAGACCCATTGCCACACTATAACTTTCCGAGAGCTTTCCGAAAAGGTATTATCGGCCGAATAGGTCCTCACGGTCTGAAAGTTACGGTGTTCCGTATGCATTAGCATCTTTGGAATCAAAAATAATAAAGGAATAAACTACAACATAGCATTTCCGGGGACGCATCCATCTTCATACGATTACTTTGTAGTTTTGTCAGCAAAAATAAACAATCTAACAACGTCAATAGAGAAACAAATTGAATTGTAGTGGTACTAGATGTTTTTCAAAAAAATGGGAGGCTAAAAGAAAAATAAAAATAAAAAAGGGATGCAACACGAGGACTTCCCGGGAGGTCACCCATCCTAGTACTACTCTCGCCCAAGCACGCTTAACTGCGGAGTTCTGATGGGATCCGGTGCATTAGTGCTGGTATGATCGCATCCGTTAGTACATTGCATGCATTCGCATATATCCTTTACCGCGGATTCAAGAGATCATTTGTAATGGGTCCCACTTGACACGTGCACCGCTTCAACCAGCTTCAACGTACTCGCAAAAGATGCAAAAATCATGTCCGAACACTTTTTCGATACTTTAATCGCTTCCAAATCACAAAAACCTCCCGAAAACACCCTAAACGTCAAAATTTGGGGTCGGAAATGGGGCACAATGGTACGAAGACCCATTGCCACACTATAACTTTCCGAGAGCTTTCCGAAAAGGTATTATCGGCCGAATAGGTCCTCACGGTCTGAAAGTTACGGTGTTCCGTACGCATTAGCATCTTTGGAATCAAAAATAATAAAGGAATAAACTACAACATAGCATTTCCGGGGACGCATCCATCTTCATACGATTACTTTGTAGTTTTGTCAGCAAAAATAAACAATCTAACAACGTCAATAGAGAAACAAATTGAATTGTAGTGGTACTAGATGTTTTTCAAAAAAATGGGAGGCTAAAAGAAAAATAAAAATAAAAAAGGGATGCAACACGAGGACTTCCCGGGAGGTCACCCATCCTAGTACTACTCTCGCCCAAGCACGCTTAACTGCGGAGTTCTGATGGGATCCGGTGCATTAGTGCTGGTATGATCGCATCCGTTAGTACATTGCATGCATTCGCATATATCCTTTACCGCGGATTCAAGAGATCATTTGTAATGGGTCCCACTTGACACGTGCACCGCTTCAACCAGCTTCAACGTACTCGCAAAAGATGCAAAAATCATGTCCGAACACTTTTTCGATACTTTAATCGCTTCCAAATCACAAAAACCTCCCGAAAACACCCTAAACGTCAAAATTTGGGGTCGGAAATGGGGCACAATGGTACGAAGACCCATTGCCACACTATAACTTTCCGAGAGCTTTCCGAAAAGGTATTATCGGCCGAATAGGTCCTCACGGTCTGAAAGTTACGGTGTTCCGTACGCATTAGCATCTTTGGAATCAAAAATAATAAAGGAATAAACTACAACATAGCATTTCCGGGGACGCATCCATCTTCATACGATTACTTTGTAGTTTTGTCAGCAAAAATAAACAATCTAACAACGTCAATAGAGAAACAAATTGAATTGTAGTGGTACTAGATGTTTTTCAAAAAAATGGGAGGCTAAAAGAAAAATAAAAATAAAAAAGGGATGCAACACGAGGACTTCCCGGGAGGTCACCCATCCTAGTACTACTCTCGCCCAAGCACGCTTAACTGCGGAGTTCTGATGGGATCCGGTGCATTAGTGCTGGTATGATCACTTCCGTTAGTACATTGCATGCATTCGCATATATCCTTTACCGCGGATTCAAGAGATCATTTGTAATGGGTCCCACTTGACACGTGCACCGCTTCAACCAGCTTCAACGTACTCTTTTATTCGCAAAAGATGCAAAAATCATGTCCGAACACTTTTTTGATACTTTAATCGCTTCCAAATCACAAACACCTCCCGTAAACACCCTAAACGTCAAAATTTGGGGTCGGAAATGGGGCACAATGGTACGAAGACCCATTGCCACACTATAACTTTCCGAGAGCTTTCCGAAAAGGTATTATCGGCCGAATAGGTCCTCACGGTCTGAAAGTTACGGTGTTCCGTACGCATTAGCATCTTTGGAATCAAAAATAATAAAGGAATAAACTACAACATAGCATTTCCGGGGACGCATCCATCTTCATACGATTACTTTGTAGTTTTGTCAGCAAAAATAAACAATCTAACAACGTCAATAGAGAAACAAATTGAATTGTAGTGGTACTAGATGTTTTTCAAAAAAATGGGAGGCTAAAAGAAAAATAAAAATAAAAAAGGGATGCAACACGAGGACTTCCCGGGAGGTCACCCATCCTAGTACTACTCTCGCCCAAGCACGCTTAATTGCGGAGTTCTGATGGTATCCGGTGCATTAGTGCTGGTATGATCGCATCCGTTAGTACATTGCATGCATTCGCATATATCCTTTACCGCGGATTCAAGAGATCATTTGTAATGGGTCCCACTTGACACGTGCACCGCTTCAACCAGCTTCAACGTACTCGCAAAAGATGCAAAAATCATGTCCGAACACTTTTTCGATACTTTAATCGCTTCCAAATCACAAAAACCTCCCGAAAACACCCTAAACGTCAAAATTTGGGGTCGGAAATGGGGCACAATGGTACGAAGACCCATTGCCACACTATAACTTTCCGAGAGCTTTCCGAAAAGGTATTATCGGCCGAATAGGTCCTCACGGTCTGAAAGTTACGGTGTTCCGTACGCATTAGCATCTTTGGAATCAAAAATAATAAAGGAATAAACTACAACATAGCATTTCCGGGGACGCATCCATCTTCATACGATTACTTTGTAGTTTTGTCAGCAAAAATAAACAATCTAACAACGTCAATAGAGAAACAAATTGAATTGTAGTGGTACTAGATGTTTTTCAAAAAAATGGGAGGCTAAAAGAAAAATAAAAATAAAAAAGGGATGCAACACGAGGACTTCCCGGGAGGTCACCCATCCTAGTACTACTCTCGCCCAAGCACGCTTAACTGCGGAGTTCTGATGGGATCCGGTGCATTAGTGCTGGTATGATCGCATCCGTTAGTACATTGCATGCATTCGCATATATCCTTTACCGCGGATTCAAGAGATCATTTGTAATGGGTCCCACTTGACACGTGCACCGCTTCAACCAGCTTCAACGTACTCTTTTATTCGCAAAAGATGCAAAAATCATGTCCGAACACTTTTTTGATACTTTAATCGCTTCCAAATCACAAACACCTCCCGAAAACACCCTAAACGTTAAAATTTGGGGTCGGAAATGGGGCACAATGGTACGAAGACCCATTGCCACACTATAACTTTCCGAGAGCTTTCCGAAAAGGTATTATCGGCCGAATAGGTCCTCACGGTCTGAAAGTTACGGTGTTCCGTACGCATTAGCATCTTTGGAATCAAAAATAATAAAGGAATAAACTACAACATAGCATTTCCGGGGACGCATCCATCTTCATACGATTACTTTGTAGTTTTGTCAGCAAAAATAAACAATCTAACAACGTCAATAGAGAAACAAATTGAATTGTAGTGGTACTAGATGTTTTTCAAAAAAATGGGAGGCTAAAAGAAAAATAAAAATAAAAAAGGGATGCAACACGAGGACTTCCCGGGAGGTCACCCATCCTAGTACTACTCTCGCCCAAGCACGCTTAACTGCGGAGTTCTGATGGGATCCGGTGCATTAGTGCTGGTATGATCGCATCCGTTAGTACATTGCATGCATTCGCATATATCCTTTACCGCGGATTCAAGAGATCATTTGTAATGGGTCCCACTTGACACGTGCACCGCTTCAACCAGCTTCAACGTACTCGCAAAAGATGCAAAAATCATGTCCGAACACTTTTTCGATACTTTAATCGCTTCCAAATCACAAAAACCTCCCGAAAACACCCTAAACGTCAAAATTTGGGGTCGGAAATGGGGCACAATGGTACGAAGACCCATTGCCACACTATAACTTTCCGAGAGCTTTCCGAAAAGGTATTATCGGCCGAATAGGTCCTCACGGTCTGAAAGTTACGGTGTTCCGTACGCATTAGCATCTTTGGAATCAAAAATAATAAAGGAATAAACTACAACATAGCATTTCCGGGGACGCATCCATCTTCATACGATTACTTTGTAGTTTTGTCAGCAAAAATAAACAATCTAACAACGTCAATAGAGAAACAAATTGAATTGTAGTGGTACTAGATGTTTTTCAAAAAAATGGGAGGCTAAAAGAAAAATAAAAATAAAAAAGGGATGCAACACGAGGACTTCCCGGGAGGTCACCCATCCTAGTACTACTCTCGCCCAAGCACGCTTAACTGCGGAGTTCTGATGGGATCCGGTGCATTAGTGCTGGTATGATCGCATCCGTTAGTACATTGCATGCATTCGCATATATCCTTTACCGCGGATTCAAGAGATCATTTGTAATGGGTCCCACTTGACACGTGCACCGCTTCAACCAGCTTCAACGTACTCGCAAAAGATGCAAAAATCATGTCCGAACACTTTTTCGATACTTTAATCGCTTCCAAATCACAAAAACCTCCCGAAAACACCCTAAACGTCAAAATTTGGGGTCGGAAATGGGGCACAATGGTACGAAGACCCATTGCCACACTATAACTTTCCGAGAGCTTTCCGAAAAGGTATTATCGGCCGAATAGGTCCTCACGGTCTGAAAGTTACGGTGTTCCGTACGCATTAGCATCTTTGGAATCAAAAATAATAAAGGAATAAACTACAACATAGCATTTCCGGGGACGCATCCATCTTCATACGATTACTTTGTAGTTTTGTCAGCAAAAATAAACAATCTAACAACGTCAATAGAGAAACAAATTGAATTGTAGTGGTACTAGATGTTTTTCAAAAAAATGGGAGGCTAAAAGAAAAATAAAAATAAAAAAGGGATGCAACACGAGGACTTCCCGGGAGGTCACCCATCCTAGTACTACTCTCGCCCAAGCACGCTTAACTGCGGAGTTCTGATGGGATCCGGTGCATTAGTGCTGGTATGATCGCATCCGTTAGTACATTGCATGCATTCGCATATATCCTTTACCGCGGATTCAAGAGATCATTTGTAATGGGTCCCACTTGACACGTGCACCGCTTCAACCAGCTTCAACGTACTCGCAAAAGATGCAAAAATCATGTCCGAACACTTTTTCGATACTTTAATCGCTTCCAAATCACAAAAACCTCCCGAAAACACCCTAAACGTCAAAATTTGGGGTCGGAAATGGGGCACAATGGTACGAAGACCCATTGCCACACTATAACTTTCCGAGAGCTTTCCGAAAAGGTATTATCGGCCGAATAGGTCCTCACGGTCTGAAAGTTACGGTGTTCCGTACGCATTAGCATCTTTGGAATCAAAAATAATAAAGGAATAAACTACAACATAGCATTTCCGGGGACGCATCCATCTTCATACGATTACTTTGTAGTTTTGTCAGCAAAAATAAACAATCTAACAACGTCAATAGAGAAACAAATTGAATTGTAGTGGTACTAGATGTTTTTCAAAAAAATGGGAGGCTAAAAGAAAAATAAAAATAAAAAAGGGATGCAACACGAGGACTTCCCGGGAGGTCACCCATCCTAGTACTACTCTCGCCCAAGCACGCTTAACTGCGGAGTTCTGATGGGATCCGGTGCATTAGTGCTGGTATGATCGCATCCGTTAGTACATTGCATGCATTCGCATATATCCTTTACCGCGGATTCAAGAGATCATTTGTAATGGGTCCCACTTGACACGTGCACCGCTTCAACCAGCTTCAACGTACTCGCAAAAGATGCAAAAATCATGTCCGAACACTTTTTCGATACTTTAATCGCTTCCAAATCACAAAAACCTCCCGAAAACACCCTAAACGTCAAAATTTGGGGTCGGAAATGGGGCACAATGGTACGAAGACCCATTGCCACACTATAACTTTCCGAGAGCTTTCCGAAAAGGTATTATCGGCCGAATAGGTCCTCACGGTCTGAAAGTTACGGTGTTCCGTACGCATTAGCATCTTTGGAATCAAAAATAATAAAGGAATAAACTACAACATAGCATTTCCGGGGACGCATCCATCTTCATACGATTACTTTGTAGTTTTGTCAGCAAAAATAAACAATCTAACAACGTCAATAGAGAAACAAATTGAATTGTAGTGGTACTAGATGTTTTTCAAAAAAATGGGAGGCTAAAAGAAAAATAAAAATAAAAAAGGGATGCAACACGAGGACTTCCCGGGAGGTCACCCATCCTAGTACTACTCTCGCCCAAGCACGCTTAACTGCGGAGTTCTGATGGGATCCGGTGCATTAGTGCTGGTATGATCGCATCCGTTAGTACATTGCATGCATTCGCATATATCCTTTACCGCGGATTCAAGAGATCATTTGTAATGGGTCCCACTTGACACGTGCACCGCTTCAACCAGCTTCAACGTACTCGCAAAAGATGCAAAAATCATGTCCGAACACTTTTTCGATACTTTAATCGCTTCCAAATCACAAAAACCTCCCGAAAACACCCTAAACGTCAAAATTTGGGGTCGGAAATGGGGCACAATGGTACGAAGACCCATTGCCACACTATAACTTTCCGAGAGCTTTCCGAAAAGGTATTATCGGCCGAATAGGTCCTCACGGTCTGAAAGTTACGGTGTTCCGTACGCATTAGCATCTTTGGAATCAAAAATAATAAAGGAATAAACTACAACATAGCATTTCCGGGGACGCATCCATCTTCATACGATTACTTTGTAGTTTTGTCAGCAAAAATAAACAATCTAACAACGTCAATAGAGAAACAAATTGAATTGTAGTGGTACTAGATGTTTTTCAAAAAAATGGGAGGCTAAAAGAAAAATAAAAATAAAAAAGGGATGCAACACGAGGACTTCCCGGGAGGTCACCCATCCTAGTACTACTCTCGCCCAAGCACGCTTAACTGCGGAGTTCTGATGGGATCCGGTGCATTAGTGCTGGTATGATCGCATCCGTTAGTACATTGCATGCATTCGCATATATCCTTTACCGCGGATTCAAGAGATCATTTGTAATGGGTCCCACTTGACACGTGCACCGCTTCAACCAGCTTCAACGTACTCTTTTATTCGCAAAAGATGCAAAAATCATGTCCGAACACTTTTTTGATACTTTAATCGCTTCCAAATCACAAACACCTCCCGTAAACACCCTAAACGTCAAAATTTGGGGTCGGAAATGGGGCACAATGGTACGAAGACCCATTGCCACACTATAACTTTCCGAGAGCTTTCCGAAAAGGTATTATCGGCCGAATAGGTCCTCACGGTCTGAAAGTTACGGTGTTCCGTACGCATTAGCATCTTTGGAATCAAAAATAATAAAGGAATAAACTACAACATAGCATTTCCGGGGACGCATCCATCTTCATACGATTACTTTGTAGTTTTGTCAGCAAAAATAAACAATCTAACAACGTCAATAGAGAAACAAATTGAATTGTAGTGGTACTAGATGTTTTTCAAAAAAATGGGAGGCTAAAAGAAAAATAAAAATAAAAAAGGGATGCAACACGAGGACTTCCCGGGAGGTCACCCATCCTAGTACTACTCTCGCCCAAGCACGCTTAACTGCGGAGTTCTGATGGGATCCGGTGCATTAGTGCTGGTATGATCGCATCCGTTAGTACATTGCATGCATTCGCATATATCCTTTACCGCGGATTCAAGAGATCATTTGTAATGGGTCCCACTTGACACGTGCACCGCTTCAACCAGCTTCAAAGTACTCGCAAAAGATGCAAAAATCATGTCCGAACACTTTTTCGATACTTTAATCGCTTCCAAATCACAAAAACCTCCCGAAAACACCCTAAACGTCAAAATTTGGGGTCGGAAATGGGGCACAATGGTACGAAGACCCATTGCCACACTATAACTTTCCGAGAGCTTTCCGAAAAGGTATTATCGGCCGAATAGGTCCTCACGGTCTGAAAGTTACGGTGTTCCGTATGCATTAGCATCTTTGGAATCAAAAATAATAAAGGAATAAACTACAACATAGCATTTCCGGGGACGCATCCATCTTCATACGATTACTTTGTAGTTTTGTCAGCAAAAATAAACAATCTAACAACGTCAATAGAGAAACAAATTGAATTGTAGTGGTACTAGATGTTTTTCAAAAAAATGGGAGGCTAAAAGAAAAATAAAAATAAAAAAGGGATGCAACACGAGGACTTCCCGGGAGGTCACCCATCCTAGTACTACTCTCGCCCAAGCACGCTTAACTGCGGAGTTCTGATGGGATCCGGTGCATTAGTGCTGGTATGATCGCATCCGTTAGTACATTGCATGCATTCGCATATATCCTTTACCGCGGATTCAAGAGATCATTTGTAATGGGTCCCACTTGACACGTGCACCGCTTCAACCAGCTTCAACGTACTCGCAAAAGATGCAAAAATCATGTCCGAACACTTTTTCGATACTTTAATCGCTTCCAAATCACAAAAACCTCCCGAAAACACCCTAAACGTCAAAATTTGGGGTCGGAAATGGGGCACAATGGTACGAAGACCCATTGCCACACTATAACTTTCCGAGAGCTTTCCGAAAAGGTATTATCGGCCGAATAGGTCCTCACGGTCTGAAAGTTACGGTGTTCCGTACGCATTAGCATCTTTGGAATCAAAAATAATAAAGGAATAAACTACAACATAGCATTTCCGGGGACGCATCCATCTTCATACGATTACTTTGTAGTTTTGTCAGCAAAAATAAACAATCTAACAACGTCAATAGAGAAACAAATTGAATTGTAGTGGTACTAGATGTTTTTCAAAAAAATGGGAGGCTAAAAGAAAAATAAAAATAAAAAAGGGATGCAACACGAGGACTTCCCGGGAGGTCACCCATCCTAGTACTACTCTCGCCCAAGCACGCTTAACTGCGGAGTTCTGATGGGATCCGGTGCATTAGTGCTGGTATGATCGCATCCGTTAGTACATTGCATGCATTCGCATATATCCTTTACCGCGGATTCAAGAGATCATTTGTAATGGGTCCCACTTGACACGTGCACCGCTTCAACCAGCTTCAACGTACTCGCAAAAGATGCAAAAATCATGTCCGAACACTTTTTCGATACTTTAATCGCTTCCAAATCACAAAAACCTCCCGAAAACACCCTAAACGTCAAAATTTGGGGTCGGAAATGGGGCACAATGGTACGAAGACCCATTGCCACACTATAACTTTCCGAGAGCTTTCCGAAAAGGTATTATCGGCCGAATAGGTCCTCACGGTCTGAAAGTTACGGTGTTCCGTACGCATTAGCATCTTTGGAATCAAAAATAATAAAGGAATAAACTACAACATAGCATTTCCGGGGACGCATCCATCTTCATACGATTACTTTGTAGTTTTGTCAGCAAAAATAAACAATCTAACAACGTCAATAGAGAAACAAATTGAATTGTAGTGGTACTAGATGTTTTTCAAAAAAATGGGAGGCTAAAAGAAAAATAAAAATAAAAAAGGGATGCAACACGAGGACTTCCCGGGAGGTCACCCATCCTAGTACTACTCTCGCCCAAGCACGCTTAACTGCGGAGTTCTGATGGGATCCGGTGCATTAGTGCTGGTATGATCACTTCCGTTAGTACATTGCATGCATTCGCATATATCCTTTACCGCGGATTCAAGAGATCATTTGTAATGGGTCCCACTTGACACGTGCACCGCTTCAACCAGCTTCAACGTACTCTTTTATTCGCAAAAGATGCAAAAATCATGTCCGAACACTTTTTTGATACTTTAATCGCTTCCAAATCACAAACACCTCCCGTAAACACCCTAAACGTCAAAATTTGGGGTCGGAAATGGGGCACAATGGTACGAAGACCCATTGCCACACTATAACTTTCCGAGAGCTTTCCGAAAAGGTATTATCGGCCGAATAGGTCCTCACGGTCTGAAAGTTACGGTGTTCCGTACGCATTAGCATCTTTGGAATCAAAAATAATAAAGGAATAAACTACAACATAGCATTTCCGGGGACGCATCCATCTTCATACGATTACTTTGTAGTTTTGTCAGCAAAAATAAACAATCTAACAACGTCAATAGAGAAACAAATTGAATTGTAGTGGTACTAGATGTTTTTCAAAAAAATGGGAGGCTAAAAGAAAAATAAAAATAAAAAAGGGATGCAACACGAGGACTTCCCGGGAGGTCACCCATCCTAGTACTACTCTCGCCCAAGCACGCTTAATTGCGGAGTTCTGATGGTATCCGGTGCATTAGTGCTGGTATGATCGCATCCGTTAGTACATTGCATGCATTCGCATATATCCTTTACCGCGGATTCAAGAGATCATTTGTAATGGGTCCCACTTGACACGTGCACCGCTTCAACCAGCTTCAACGTACTCGCAAAAGATGCAAAAATCATGTCCGAACACTTTTTCGATACTTTAATCGCTTCCAAATCACAAAAACCTCCCGAAAACACCCTAAACGTCAAAATTTGGGGTCGGAAATGGGGCACAATGGTACGAAGACCCATTGCCACACTATAACTTTCCGAGAGCTTTCCGAAAAGGTATTATCGGCCGAATAGGTCCTCACGGTCTGAAAGTTACGGTGTTCCGTACGCATTAGCATCTTTGGAATCAAAAATAATAAAGGAATAAACTACAACATAGCATTTCCGGGGACGCATCCATCTTCATACGATTACTTTGTAGTTTTGTCAGCAAAAATAAACAATCTAACAACGTCAATAGAGAAACAAATTGAATTGTAGTGGTACTAGATGTTTTTCAAAAAAATGGGAGGCTAAAAGAAAAATAAAAATAAAAAAGGGATGCAACACGAGGACTTCCCGGGAGGTCACCCATCCTAGTACTACTCTCGCCCAAGCACGCTTAACTGCGGAGTTCTGATGGGATCCGGTGCATTAGTGCTGGTATGATCGCATCCGTTAGTACATTGCATGCATTCGCATATATCCTTTACCGCGGATTCAAGAGATCATTTGTAATGGGTCCCACTTGACACGTGCACCGCTTCAACCAGCTTCAACGTACTCTTTTATTCGCAAAAGATGCAAAAATCATGTCCGAACACTTTTTTGATACTTTAATCGCTTCCAAATCACAAACACCTCCCGAAAACACCCTAAACGTCAAAATTTGGGGTCGGAAATGGGGCACAATGGTACGAAGACCCATTGCCACACTATAACTTTCCGAGAGCTTTCCGAAAAGGTATTATCGGCCGAATAGGTCCTCACGGTCTGAAAGTTACGGTGTTCCGTACGCATTAGCATCTTTGGAATCAAAAATAATAAAGGAATAAACTACAACATAGCATTTCCGGGGACGCATCCATCTTCATACGATTACTTTGTAGTTTTGTCAACAAAAATAAACAATCTAACAACGTCAATAGAGAAACAAATTGAATTGTAGTGGTACTAGATGTTTTTCAAAAAAATGGGAGGCTAAAAGAAAAATAAAAATAAAAAAGGGATGCAACACGAGGACTTCCCGGGAGGTCACCCATCCTAGTACTACTCTCGCCCAAGCACGCTTAACTGCGGAGTTCTGATGGGATCCGGTGCATTAGTGCTGGTATGATCGCATCCGTTAGTACATTGCATGCATTCGCATATATCCTTTACCGCGGATTCAAGAGATCATTTGTAATGGGTCCCACTTGACACGTGCACCGCTTCAACCAGCTTCAACGTACTCTTTTATTCGCAAAAGATGCAAAAATCATGTCCGAACACTTTTTTGATACTTTAATCGCTTCCAAATCACAAACACCTCCCGTAAACACCCTAAACGTCAAAATTTGGGGTCGGAAATGGGGCACAATGGTACGAAGACCCATTGCCACACTATAACTTTCCGAGAGCTTTCCGAAAAGGTATTATCGGCCGAATAGGTCCTCACGGTCTGAAAGTTACGGTGTTCCGTACGCATTAGCATCTTTGGAATCAAAAATAATAAAGGAATAAACTACAACATAGCATTTCCGGGGACGCATCCATCTTCATACGATTACTTTGTAGTTTTGTCAGCAAAAATAAACAATCTAACAACGTCAATAGAGAAACAAATTGAATTGTAGTGGTACTAGATGTTTTTCAAAAAAATGGGAGGCTAAAAGAAAAATAAAAATAAAAAAGGGATGCAACACGAGGACTTCCCGGGAGGTCACCCATCCTAGTACTACTCTCGCCCAAGCACGCTTAACTGCGGAGTTCTGATGGGATCCGGTGCATTAGTGCTGGTATGATCGCATCCGTTAGTACATTGCATGCATTCGCATATATCCTTTACCGCGGATTCAAGAGATCATTTGTAATGGGTCCCACTTGACACGTGCACCGCTTCAACCAGCTTCAACGTACTCGCAAAAGATGCAAAAATCATGTCCGAACACTTTTTCGATACTTTAATCGCTTCCAAATCACAAAAACCTCCCGAAAACACCCTAAACGTCAAAATTTGGGGTCGGAAATGGGGCACAATGGTACGAAGACCCATTGCCACACTATAACTTTCCGAGAGCTTTCCGAAAAGGTATTATCGGCCGAATAGGTCCTCACGGTCTGAAAGTTACGGTGTTCCGTACGCATTAGCATCTTTGGAATCAAAAATAATAAAGGAATAAACTACAACATAGCATTTCCGGGGACGCATCCATCTTCATACGATTACTTTGTAGTTTTGTCAGCAAAAATAAACAATCTAACAACGTCAATAGAGAAACAAATTGAATTGTAGTGGTACTAGATGTTTTTCAAAAAAATGGGAGGCTAAAAGAAAAATAAAAATAAAAAAGGGATGCAACACGAGGACTTCCCGGGAGGTCACCCATCCTAGTACTACTCTCGCCCATGCACGCTTAACTGCGGAGTTCTGATGGGATCCGGTGCATTAGTGCTGGTATGATCGCATCCGTTAGTACATTGCATGCATTCGCATATATCCTTTACCGCGGATTCAAGAGATCATTTGTAATGGGTCCCACTTGACACGTGCACCGCTTCAACCAGCTTCAACGTACTCTTTTATTCGCAAAAGATGCAAAAATCATGTCCGAACACTTTTTTGATACTTTAATCGCTTCCAAATCACAAACACCTCCCGAAAACACCCTAAACGTCAAAATTTGGGGTCGGAAATGGGGCACAATGGTACGAAGACCCATTGCCACACTATAACTTTCCGAGAGCTTTCCGAAAAGGTATTATCGGCCGAATAGGTCCTCACGGTCTGAAAGTTACGGTGTTCCGTACGCATTAGCATCTTTGGAATCAAAAATAATA
Source organism: Capsella bursa-pastoris (assembly GCA_036452645.1). Taxonomy (NCBI): domain Eukaryota; kingdom Viridiplantae; phylum Streptophyta; class Magnoliopsida; order Brassicales; family Brassicaceae; genus Capsella; species Capsella bursa-pastoris. The sequence continues at coordinate 12,009,175 of CP144195.1, read as the reverse complement.
AAGGAATAAACTACAACATAGCATTTCCGGGGACGCATCCATCTTCATACGATTACTTTGTAGTTTTGTCAACAAAAATAAACAATCTAACAACGTCAATAGAGAAACAAATTGAATTGTAGTGGTACTAGATGTTTTTCAAAAAAATGGGAGGCTAAAAGAAAAATAAAAATAAAAAAGGGATGCAACACGAGGACTTCCCGGGAGGTCACCCATCCTAGTACTACTCTCGCCCAAGCACGCTTAACTGCGGAGTTCTGATGGGATCCGGTGCATTAGTGCTGGTATGATCGCATCCGTTAGTACATTGCATGCATTCGCATATATCCTTTACCGCGGATTCAAGAGATCATTTGTAATGGGTCCCACTTGACACGTGCACCGCTTCAACCAGCTTCAACGTACTCTTTTATTCGCAAAAGATGCAAAAATCATGTCCGAACACTTTTTTGATACTTTAATCGCTTCCAAATCACAAACACCTCCCGAAAACACCCTAAACGTCAAAATTTGGGGTCGGAAATGGGGCACAATGGTACGAAGACCCATTGCCACACTATAACTTTCCGAGAGCTTTCCGAAAAGGTATTATCGGCCGAATAGGTCCTCACGGTCTGAAAGTTACGGTGTTCCGTACGCATTAGCATCTTTGGAATCAAAAATAATAAAGGAATAAACTACAACATAGCATTTCCGGGGACGCATCCATCTTCATACGATTACTTTGTAGTTTTGTCAACAAAAATAAACAATCTAACAACGTCAATAGAGAAACAAATTGAATTGTAGTGGTACTAGATGTTTTTCAAAAAAATGGGAGGCTAAAAGAAAAATAAAAATAAAAAAGGGATGCAACACGAGGACTTCCCGGGAGGTCACCCATCCTAGTACTACTCTCGCCCAAGCACGCTTAACTGCGGAGTTCTGATGGGATCCGGTGCATTAGTGCTGGTATGATCGCATCCGTTAGTACATTGCATGCATTCGCATATATCCTTTACCGCGGATTCAAGAGATCATTTGTAATGGGTCCCACTTGACACGTGCACCGCTTCAACCAGCTTCAACGTACTCTTTTATTCGCAAAAGATGCAAAAATCATGTCCGAACACTTTTTTGATACTTTAATCGCTTCCAAATCACAAACACCTCCCGTAAACACCCTAAACGTCAAAATTTGGGGTCGGAAATGGGGCACAATGGTACGAAGACCCATTGCCACACTATAACTTTCCGAGAGCTTTCCGAAAAGGTATTATCGGCCGAATAGGTCCTCACGGTCTGAAAGTTACGGTGTTCCGTACGCATTAGCATCTTTGGAATCAAAAATAATAAAGGAATAAACTACAACATAGCATTTCCGGGGACGCATCCATCTTCATACGATTACTTTGTAGTTTTGTCAGCAAAAATAAACAATCTAACAACGTCAATAGAGAAACAAATTGAATTGTAGTGGTACTAGATGTTTTTCAAAAAAATGGGAGGCTAAAAGAAAAATAAAAATAAAAAAGGGATGCAACACGAGGACTTCCCGGGAGGTCACCCATCCTAGTACTACTCTCGTCCAAGCACGCTTAACTGCGGAGTTCTGATGGGATCCGGTGCATTAGTGCTGGTATGATCGCATCCGTTAGTACATTGCATGCATTCGCATATATCCTTTACCGCGGATTCAAGAGATCATTTGTAATGGGTCCCACTTGACACGTGCACCGCTTCAACCAGCTTCAACGTACTCGCAAAAGATGCAAAAATCATGTCCGAACACTTTTTCGATACTTTAATCGCTTCCAAATCACAAAAACCTCCCGAAAACACCCTAAACGTCAAAATTTGGGGTCGGAAATGGGGCACAATGGTACGAAGACCCATTGCCACACTATAACTTTCCGAGAGCTTTCCGAAAAGGTATTATCGGCCGAATAGGTCCTCACGGTCTGAAAGTTACGGTGTTCCGTACGCATTAGCATCTTTGGAATCAAAAATAATAAAGGAATAAACTACAACATAGCATTTCCGGGGACGCATCCATCTTCATACGATTACTTTGTAGTTTTGTCAGCAAAAATAAACAATCTAACAACGTCAATAGAGAAACAAATTGAATTGTAGTGGTACTAGATGTTTTTCAAAAAAATGGGAGGCTAAAAGAAAAATAAAAATAAAAAAGGGATGCAACACGAGGACTTCCCGGGAGGTCACCCATCCTAGTACTACTCTCGCCCAAGCACGCTTCACTGCGGAGTTCTGATGGGATCCGGTGCATTAGTGCTGGTATGATCGCATCCGTTAGTACATTGCATGCATTCGCATATATCCTTTACCGCGGATTCAAGAGATCATTTGTAATGGGTCCCACTTGACACGTGCACCGCTTCAACCAGCTTCAACGTACTCTTTTATTCGCAAAAGATGCAAAAATCATGTCCGAACACTTTTTTGATACTTTAATCGCTTCCAAATCACAAACACCTCCCGAAAACACCCTAAACGTCAAAATTTGGGGTCGGAAATGGGGCACAATGGTACGAAGACCCATTGCCACACTATAACTTTCCGAGAGCTTTCCGAAAAGGTATTATCGGCCGAATAGGTCCTCACGGTCTGAAAGTTACGGTGTTCCGTACGCATTAGCATCTTTGGAATCAAAAATAATAAAGGAATAAACTACAACATAGCATTTCCGGGGACGCATCCATCTTCATACGATTACTTTGTAGTTTTGTCAACAAAAATAAACAATCTAACAACGTCAATAGAGAAACAAATTGAATTGTAGTGGTACTAGATGTTTTTCAAAAAAATGGGAGGCTAAAAGAAAAATAAAAATAAAAAAGGGATGCAACACGAGGACTTCCCGGGAGGTCACCCATCCTAGTACTACTCTCGCCCAAGCACGCTTAACTGCGGAGTTCTGATGGGATCCGGTGCATTAGTGCTGGTATGATCGCATCTGTTAGTACATTGCATGCATTCGCATATATCCTTTACCGCGGATTCAAGAGATCATTTGTAATGGGTCCCACTTGACACGTGCACCGCTTCAACCAGCTTCAACGTACTCTTTTATTCGCAAAAGATGCAAAAATCATGTCCGAACACTTTTTTGATACTTTAATCGCTTCCAAATCACAAACACCTCCCGTAAACACCCTAAACGTCAAAATTTGGGGTCGGAAATGGGGCACAATGGTACGAAGACCCATTGCCACACTATAACTTTCCGAGAGCTTTCCGAAAAGGTATTATCGGCCGAATAGGTCCTCACGGTCTGAAAGTTACGGTGTTCCGTACGCATTAGCATCTTTGGAATCAAAAATAATAAAGGAATAAACTACAACATAGCATTTCCGGGGACGCATCCATCTTCATACGATTACTTTGTAGTTTTGTCAGCAAAAATAAACAATCTAACAACGTCAATAGAGAAACAAATTGAATTGTAGTGGTACTAGATGTTTTTCAAAAAAATGGGAGGCTAAAAGAAAAATAAAAATAAAAAAGGGATGCAACACGAGGACTTCCCGGGAGGTCACCCATCCTAGTACTACTCTCGCCCAAGCACGCTTAACTGCGGAGTTCTGATGGGATCCGGTGCATTAGTGCTGGTATGATCGCATCCGTTAGTACATTGCATGCATTCGCATATATCCTTTACCGCGGATTCAAGAGATCATTTGTAATGGGTCCCACTTGACACGTGCACCGCTTCAACCAGCTTCAACGTACTCGCAAAAGATGCAAAAATCATGTCCGAACACTTTTTCGATACTTTAATCGCTTCCAAATCACAAAAACCTCCCGAAAACACCCTAAACGTCAAAATTTGGGGTCGGAAATAGGGCACAATGGTACGAAGACCCATTGCCACACTATAACTTTCCGAGAGCTTTCCGAAAAGGTATTATCGGCCGAATAGGTCCTCACGGTCTGAAAGTTACGGTGTTCCGTACGCATTAGCATCTTTGGAATCAAAAATAATAAAGGAATAAACTACAACATAGCATTTCCGGGGACGCATCCATCTTCATACGATTACTTTGTAGTTTTGTCAGCAAAAATAAACAATCTAACAACGTCAATAGAGAAACAAATTGAATTGTAGTGGTACTAGATGTTTTTCAAAAAAATGGGAGGCTAAAAGAAAAATAAAAATAAAAAAGGGATGCAACACGAGGACTTCCCGGGAGGTCACCCATCCTAGTACTACTCTCGCCCAAGCACGCTTAACTGCGGAGTTCTGATGGGATCCGGTGCATTAGTGCTGGTATGATCGCATCCGTTAGTACATTGCATGCATTCGCATATATCCTTTACCGCGGATTCAAGAGATCATTTGTAATGGGTCCCACTTGACACGTGCACCGCTTCAACCAGCTTCAACGTACTCGCAAAAGATGCAAAAATCATGTCCGAACACTTTTTCGATACTTTAATCGCTTCCAAATCACAAAAACCTCCCGAAAACACCCTAAACGTCAAAATTTGGGGTCGGAAATGGGGCACAATGGTACGAAGACCCATTGCCACACTATAACTTTCCGAGAGCTTTCCGAAAAGGTATTATCGGCCGAATAGGTCCTCACGGTCTGAAAGTTACGGTGTTCCGTACGCATTAGCATCTTTGGAATCAAAAATAATAAAGGAATAAACTACAACATAGCATTTCCGGGGACGCATCCATCTTCATACGATTACTTTGTAGTTTTGTCAGCAAAAATAAACAATCTAACAACGTCAATAGAGAAACAAATTGAATTGTAGTGGTACTAGATGTTTTTCAAAAAAATGGGAGGCTAAAAGAAAAATAAAAATAAAAAAGGGATGCAACACGAGGACTTCCCGGGAGGTCACCCATCCTAGTACTACTCTCGCCCAAGCACGCTTAACTGCGGAGTTCTGATGGGATCCGGTGCATTAGTGCTGGTATGATCGCATCCGTTAGTACATTGCATGCATTCGCATATATCCTTTACCGCGGATTCAAGAGATCATTTGTAATGGGTCCCACTTGACACGTGCACCGCTTCAACCAGCTTCAACGTACTCGCAAAAGATGCAAAAATCATGTCCGAACACTTTTTCGATACTTTAATCGCTTCCAAATCACAAAAACCTCCCGAAAACACCCTAAACGTCAAAATTTGGGGTCGGAAATAGGGCACAATGGTACGAAGACCCATTGCCACACTATAACTTTCCGAGAGCTTTCCGAAAAGGTATTATCGGCCGAATAGGTCCTCACGGTCTGAAAGTTACGGTGTTCCGTACGCATTAGCATCTTTGGAATCAAAAATAATAAAGGAATAAACTACAACATAGCATTTCCGGGGACGCATCCATCTTCATACGATTACTTTGTAGTTTTGTCAGCAAAAATAAACAATCTAACAACGTCAATAGAGAAACAAATTGAATTGTAGTGGTACTAGATGTTTTTCAAAAAAATGGGAGGCTAAAAGAAAAATAAAAATAAAAAAGGGATGCAACACGAGGACTTCCCGGGAGGTCACCCATCCTAGTACTACTCTCGCCCAAGCACGCTTAACTGCGGAGTTCTGATGGGATCCGGTGCATTAGTGCTGGTATGATCGCATCCGTTAGTACATTGCATGCATTCGCATATATCCTTTACCGCGGATTCAAGAGATCATTTGTAATGGGTCCCACTTGACACGTGCACCGCTTCAACCAGCTTCAACGTACTCTTTTATTCGCAAAAGATGCAAAAATCATGTCCGAACACTTTTTTGATACTTTAATCGCTTCCAAATCACAAACACCTCCCGAAAACACCCTAAACGTCAAAATTTGGGGTCGGAAATGGGGCACAATGGTACGAAGACCCATTGCCACACTATAACTTTCCGAGAGCTTTCCGAAAAGGTATTATCGGCCGAATAGGTCCTCACGGTCTGAAAGTTACGGTGTTCCGTACGCATTAGCATCTTTGGAATCAAAAATAATAAAGGAATAAACTACAACATAGCATTTCCGGGGACGCATCCATCTTCATACGATTACTTTGTAGTTTTGTCAACAAAAATAAACAATCTAACAACGTCAATAGAGAAACAAATTGAATTGTAGTGGTACTAGATGTTTTTCAAAAAAATGGGAGGCTAAAAGAAAAATAAAAATAAAAAAGGGATGCAACACGAGGACTTCCCGGGAGGTCACCCATCCTAGTACTACTCTCGCCCAAGCACGCTTAACTGCGGAGTTCTGATGGGATCCGGTGCATTAGTGCTGGTATGATCGCATCCGTTAGTACATTGCATGCATTCGCATATATCCTTTACCGCGGATTCAAGAGATCATTTGTAATGGGTCCCACTTGACACGTGCACCGCTTCAACCAGCTTCAACGTACTCGCAAAAGATGCAAAAATCATGTCCGAACACTTTTTCGATACTTTAATCGCTTCCAAATCACAAAAACCTCCCGAAAACACCCTAAACGTCAAAATTTGGGGTCGGAAATAGGGCACAATGGTACGAAGACCCATTGCCACACTATAACTTTCCGAGAGCTTTCCGAAAAGGTATTATCGGCCGAATAGGTCCTCACGGTCTGAAAGTTACGGTGTTCCGTACGCATTAGCATCTTTGGAATCAAAAATAATAAAGGAATAAACTACAACATAGCATTTCCGGGGACGCATCCATCTTCATACGATTACTTTGTAGTTTTGTCAGCAAAAATAAACAATCTAACAACGTCAATAGAGAAACAAATTGAATTGTAGTGGTACTAGATGTTTTTCAAAAAAATGGGAGGCTAAAAGAAAAATAAAAATAAAAAAGGGATGCAACACGAGGACTTCCCGGGAGGTCACCCATCCTAGTACTACTCTCGCCCAAGCACGCTTAACTGCGGAGTTCTGATGGGATCCGGTGCATTAGTGCTGGTATGATCGCATCCGTTAGTACATTGCATGCATTCGCATATATCCTTTACCGCGGATTCAAGAGATCATTTGTAATGGGTCCCACTTGACACGTGCACCGCTTCAACCAGCTTCAACGTACTCTTTTATTCGCAAAAGATGCAAAAATCATGTCCGAACACTTTTTTGATACTTTAATCGCTTCCAAATCACAAACACCTCCCGAAAACACCCTAAACGTCAAAATTTGGGGTCGGAAATGGGGCACAATGGTACGAAGACCCATTGCCACACTATAACTTTCCGAGAGCTTTCCGAAAAGGTATTATCGGCCGAATAGGTCCTCACGGTCTGAAAGTTACGGTGTTCCGTACGCATTAGCATCTTTGGAATCAAAAATAATAAAGGAATAAACTACAACATAGCATTTCCGGGGACGCATCCATCTTCATACGATTACTTTGTAGTTTTGTCAACAAAAATAAACAATCTAACAACGTCAATAGAGAAACAAATTGAATTGTAGTGGTACTAGATGTTTTTCAAAAAAATGGGAGGCTAAAAGAAAAATAAAAATAAAAAAGGGATGCAACACGAGGACTTCCCGGGAGGTCACCCATCCTAGTACTACTCTCGCCCAAGCACGCTTAACTGCGGAGTTCTGATGGGATCCGGTGCATTAGTGCTGGTATGATCGCATCCGTTAGTACATTGCATGCATTCGCATATATCCTTTACCGCGGATTCAAGAGATCATTTGTAATGGGTCCCACTTGACACGTGCACCGCTTCAACCAGCTTCAACGTACTCTTTTATTCGCAAAAGATGCAAAAATCATGTCCGAACACTTTTTTGATACTTTAATCGCTTCCAAATCACAAACACCTCCCGTAAACACCCTAAACGTCAAAATTTGGGGTCGGAAATGGGGCACAATGGTACGAAGACCCATTGCCACACTATAACTTTCCGAGAGCTTTCCGAAAAGGTATTATCGGCCGAATAGGTCCTCACGGTCTGAAAGTTACGGTGTTCCGTACGCATTAGCATCTTTGGAATCAAAAATAATAAAGGAATAAACTACAACATAGCATTTCCGGGGACGCATCCATCTTCATACGATTACTTTGTAGTTTTGTCAGCAAAAATAAACAATCTAACAACGTCAATAGAGAAACAAATTGAATTGTAGTGGTACTAGATGTTTTTCAAAAAAATGGGAGGCTAAAAGAAAAATAAAAATAAAAAAGGGATGCAACACGAGGACTTCCCGGGAGGTCACCCATCCTAGTACTACTCTCGTCCAAGCACGCTTAACTGCGGAGTTCTGATGGGATCCGGTGCATTAGTGCTGGTATGATCGCATCCGTTAGTACATTGCATGCATTCGCATATATCCTTTACCGCGGATTCAAGAGATCATTTGTAATGGGTCCCACTTGACACGTGCACCGCTTCAACCAGCTTCAACGTACTCGCAAAAGATGCAAAAATCATGTCCGAACACTTTTTCGATACTTTAATCGCTTCCAAATCACAAAAACCTCCCGAAAACACCCTAAACGTCAAAATTTGGGGTCGGAAATGGGGCACAATGGTACGAAGACCCATTGCCACACTATAACTTTCCGAGAGCTTTCCGAAAAGGTATTATCGGCCGAATAGGTCCTCACGGTCTGAAAGTTACGGTGTTCCGTACGCATTAGCATCTTTGGAATCAAAAATAATAAAGGAATAAACTACAACATAGCATTTCCGGGGACGCATCCATCTTCATACGATTACTTTGTAGTTTTGTCAGCAAAAATAAACAATCTAACAACGTCAATAGAGAAACAAATTGAATTGTAGTGGTACTAGATGTTTTTCAAAAAAATGGGAGGCTAAAAGAAAAATAAAAATAAAAAAGGGATGCAACACGAGGACTTCCCGGGAGGTCACCCATCCTAGTACTACTCTCGCCCAAGCACGCTTCACTGCGGAGTTCTGATGGGATCCGGTGCATTAGTGCTGGTATGATCGCATCCGTTAGTACATTGCATGCATTCGCATATATCCTTTACCGCGGATTCAAGAGATCATTTGTAATGGGTCCCACTTGACACGTGCACCGCTTCAACCAGCTTCAACGTACTCTTTTATTCGCAAAAGATGCAAAAATCATGTCCGAACACTTTTTTGATACTTTAATCGCTTCCAAATCACAAACACCTCCCGAAAACACCCTAAACGTCAAAATTTGGGGTCGGAAATGGGGCACAATGGTACGAAGACCCATTGCCACACTATAACTTTCCGAGAGCTTTCCGAAAAGGTATTATCGGCCGAATAGGTCCTCACGGTCTGAAAGTTACGGTGTTCCGTACGCATTAGCATCTTTGGAATCAAAAATAATAAAGGAATAAACTACAACATAGCATTTCCGGGGACGCATCCATCTTCATACGATTACTTTGTAGTTTTGTCAACAAAAATAAACAATCTAACAACGTCAATAGAGAAACAAATTGAATTGTAGTGGTACTAGATGTTTTTCAAAAAAATGGGAGGCTAAAAGAAAAATAAAAATAAAAAAGGGATGCAACACGAGGACTTCCCGGGAGGTCACCCATCCTAGTACTACTCTCGCCCAAGCACGCTTAACTGCGGAGTTCTGATGGGATCCGGTGCATTAGTGCTGGTATGATCGCATCTGTTAGTACATTGCATGCATTCGCATATATCCTTTACCGCGGATTCAAGAGATCATTTGTAATGGGTCCCACTTGACACGTGCACCGCTTCAACCAGCTTCAACGTACTCTTTTATTCGCAAAAGATGCAAAAATCATGTCCGAACACTTTTTTGATACTTTAATCGCTTCCAAATCACAAACACCTCCCGTAAACACCCTAAACGTCAAAATTTGGGGTCGGAAATGGGGCACAATGGTACGAAGACCCATTGCCACACTATAACTTTCCGAGAGCTTTCCGAAAAGGTATTATCGGCCGAATAGGTCCTCACGGTCTGAAAGTTACGGTGTTCCGTACGCATTAGCATCTTTGGAATCAAAAATAATAAAGGAATAAACTACAACATAGCATTTCCGGGGACGCATCCATCTTCATACGATTACTTTGTAGTTTTGTCAGCAAAAATAAACAATCTAACAACGTCAATAGAGAAACAAATTGAATTGTAGTGGTACTAGATGTTTTTCAAAAAAATGGGAGGCTAAAAGAAAAATAAAAATAAAAAAGGGATGCAACACGAGGACTTCCCGGGAGGTCACCCATCCTAGTACTACTCTCGCCCAAGCACGCTTAACTGCGGAGTTCTGATGGGATCCGGTGCATTAGTGCTGGTATGATCGCATCCGTTAGTACATTGCATGCATTCGCATATATCCTTTACCGCGGATTCAAGAGATCATTTGTAATGGGTCCCACTTGACACGTGCACCGCTTCAACCAGCTTCAACGTACTCGCAAAAGATGCAAAAATCATGTCCGAACACTTTTTCGATACTTTAATCGCTTCCAAATCACAAAAACCTCCCGAAAACACCCTAAACGTCAAAATTTGGGGTCGGAAATAGGGCACAATGGTACGAAGACCCATTGCCACACTATAACTTTCCGAGAGCTTTCCGAAAAGGTATTATCGGCCGAATAGGTCCTCACGGTCTGAAAGTTACGGTGTTCCGTACGCATTAGCATCTTTGGAATCAAAAATAATAAAGGAATAAACTACAACATAGCATTTCCGGGGACGCATCCATCTTCATACGATTACTTTGTAGTTTTGTCAGCAAAAATAAACAATCTAACAACGTCAATAGAGAAACAAATTGAATTGTAGTGGTACTAGATGTTTTTCAAAAAAATGGGAGGCTAAAAGAAAAATAAAAATAAAAAAGGGATGCAACACGAGGACTTCCCGGGAGGTCACCCATCCTAGTACTACTCTCGCCCAAGCACGCTTAACTGCGGAGTTCTGATGGGATCCGGTGCATTAGTGCTGGTATGATCGCATCCGTTAGTACATTGCATGCATTCGCATATATCCTTTACCGCGGATTCAAGAGATCATTTGTAATGGGTCCCACTTGACACGTGCACCGCTTCAACCAGCTTCAACGTACTCGCAAAAGATGCAAAAATCATGTCCGAACACTTTTTCGATACTTTAATCGCTTCCAAATCACAAAAACCTCCCGAAAACACCCTAAACGTCAAAATTTGGGGTCGGAAATGGGGCACAATGGTACGAAGACCCATTGCCACACTATAACTTTCCGAGAGCTTTCCGAAAAGGTATTATCGGCCGAATAGGTCCTCACGGTCTGAAAGTTACGGTGTTCCGTACGCATTAGCATCTTTGGAATCAAAAATAATAAAGGAATAAACTACAACATAGCATTTCCGGGGACGCATCCATCTTCATACGATTACTTTGTAGTTTTGTCAGCAAAAATAAACAATCTAACAACGTCAATAGAGAAACAAATTGAATTGTAGTGGTACTAGATGTTTTTCAAAAAAATGGGAGGCTAAAAGAAAAATAAAAATAAAAAAGGGATGCAACACGAGGACTTCCCGGGAGGTCACCCATCCTAGTACTACTCTCGCCCAAGCACGCTTCACTGCGGAGTTCTGATGGGATCCGGTGCATTAGTGCTGGTATGATCGCATCCGTTAGTACATTGCATGCATTCGCATATATCCTTTACCGCGGATTCAAGAGATCATTTGTAATGGGTCCCACTTGACACGTGCACCGCTTCAACCAGCTTCAACGTACTCTTTTATTCGCAAAAGATGCAAAAATCATGTCCGAACACTTTTTTGATACTTTAATCGCTTCCAAATCACAAACACCTCCCGAAAACACCCTAAACGTCAAAATTTGGGGTCGGAAATGGGGCACAATGGTACGAAGACCCATTGCCACACTATAACTTTCCGAGAGCTTTCCGAAAAGGTATTATCGGCCGAATAGGTCCTCACGGTCTGAAAGTTACGGTGTTCCGTACGCATTAGCATCTTTGGAATCAAAAATAATAAAGGAATAAACTACAACATAGCATTTCCGGGGACGCATCCATCTTCATACGATTACTTTGTAGTTTTGTCAACAAAAATAAACAATCTAACAACGTCAATAGAGAAACAAATTGAATTGTAGTGGTACTAGATGTTTTTCAAAAAAATGGGAGGCTAAAAGAAAAATAAAAATAAAAAAGGGATGCAACACGAGGACTTCCCGGGAGGTCACCCATCCTAGTACTACTCTCGCCCAAGCACGCTTAACTGCGGAGTTCTGATGGGATCCGGTGCATTAGTGCTGGTATGATCGCATCTGTTAGTACATTGCATGCATTCGCATATATCCTTTACCGCGGATTCAAGAGATCATTTGTAATGGGTCCCACTTGACACGTGCACCGCTTCAACCAGCTTCAACGTACTCTTTTATTCGCAAAAGATGCAAAAATCATGTCCGAACACTTTTTTGATACTTTAATCGCTTCCAAATCACAAACACCTCCCGTAAACACCCTAAACGTCAAAATTTGGGGTCGGAAATGGGGCACAATGGTACGAAGACCCATTGCCACACTATAACTTTCCGAGAGCTTTCCGAAAAGGTATTATCGGCCGAATAGGTCCTCACGGTCTGAAAGTTACGGTGTTCCGTACGCATTAGCATCTTTGGAATCAAAAATAATAAAGGAATAAACTACAACATAGCATTTCCGGGGACGCATCCATCTTCATACGATTACTTTGTAGTTTTGTCAGCAAAAATAAACAATCTAACAACGTCAATAGAGAAACAAATTGAATTGTAGTGGTACTAGATGTTTTTCAAAAAAATGGGAGGCTAAAAGAAAAATAAAAATAAAAAAGGGATGCAACACGAGGACTTCCCGGGAGGTCACCCATCCTAGTACTACTCTCGCCCAAGCACGCTTAACTGCGGAGTTCTGATGGGATCCGGTGCATTAGTGCTGGTATGATCGCATCCGTTAGTACATTGCATGCATTCGCATATATCCTTTACCGCGGATTCAAGAGATCATTTGTAATGGGTCCCACTTGACACGTGCACCGCTTCAACCAGCTTCAACGTACTCGCAAAAGATGCAAAAATCATGTCCGAACACTTTTTCGATACTTTAATCGCTTCCAAATCACAAAAACCTCCCGAAAACACCCTAAACGTCAAAATTTGGGGTCGGAAATAGGGCACAATGGTACGAAGACCCATTGCCACACTATAACTTTCCGAGAGCTTTCCGAAAAGGTATTATCGGCCGAATAGGTCCTCACGGTCTGAAAGTTACGGTGTTCCGTACGCATTAGCATCTTTGGAATCAAAAATAATAAAGGAATAAACTACAACATAGCATTTCCGGGGACGCATCCATCTTCATACGATTACTTTGTAGTTTTGTCAGCAAAAATAAACAATCTAACAACGTCAATAGAGAAACAAATTGAATTGTAGTGGTACTAGATGTTTTTCAAAAAAATGGGAGGCTAAAAGAAAAATAAAAATAAAAAAGGGATGCAACACGAGGACTTCCCGGGAGGTCACCCATCCTAGTACTACTCTCGCCCAAGCACGCTTAACTGCGGAGTTCTGATGGGATCCGGTGCATTAGTGCTGGTATGATCGCATCCGTTAGTACATTGCATGCATTCGCATATATCCTTTACCGCGGATTCAAGAGATCATTTGTAATGGGTCCCACTTGACACGTGCACCGCTTCAACCAGCTTCAACGTACTCGCAAAAGATGCAAAAATCATGTCCGAACACTTTTTCGATACTTTAATCGCTTCCAAATCACAAAAACCTCCCGAAAACACCCTAAACGTCAAAATTTGGGGTCGGAAATGGGGCACAATGGTACGAAGACCCATTGCCACACTATAACTTTCCGAGAGCTTTCCGAAAAGGTATTATCGGCCGAATAGGTCCTCACGGTCTGAAAGTTACGGTGTTCCGTACGCATTAGCATCTTTGGAATCAAAAATAATAAAGGAATAAACTACAACATAGCATTTCCGGGGACGCATCCATCTTCATACGATTACTTTGTAGTTTTGTCAGCAAAAATAAACAATCTAACAACGTCAATAGAGAAACAAATTGAATTGTAGTGGTACTAGATGTTTTTCAAAAAAATGGGAGGCTAAAAGAAAAATAAAAATAAAAAAGGGATGCAACACGAGGACTTCCCGGGAGGTCACCCATCCTAGTACTACTCTCGCCCAAGCACGCTTCACTGCGGAGTTCTGATGGGATCCGGTGCATTAGTGCTGGTATGATCGCATCCGTTAGTACATTGCATGCATTCGCATATATCCTTTACCGCGGATTCAAGAGATCATTTGTAATGGGTCCCACTTGACACGTGCACCGCTTCAACCAGCTTCAACGTACTCTTTTATTCGCAAAAGATGCAAAAATCATGTCCGAACACTTTTTTGATACTTTAATCGCTTCCAAATCACAAACACCTCCCGAAAACACCCTAAACGTCAAAATTTGGGGTCGGAAATGGGGCACAATGGTACGAAGACCCATTGCCACACTATAACTTTCCGAGAGCTTTCCGAAAAGGTATTATCGGCCGAATAGGTCCTCACGGTCTGAAAGTTACGGTGTTCCGTACGCATTAGCATCTTTGGAATCAAAAATAATAAAGGAATAAACTACAACATAGCATTTCCGGGGACGCATCCATCTTCATACGATTACTTTGTAGTTTTGTCAACAAAAATAAACAATCTAACAACGTCAATAGAGAAACAAATTGAATTGTAGTGGTACTAGATGTTTTTCAAAAAAATGGGAGGCTAAAAGAAAAATAAAAATAAAAAAGGGATGCAACACGAGGACTTCCCGGGAGGTCACCCATCCTAGTACTACTCTCGCCCAAGCACGCTTAACTGCGGAGTTCTGATGGGATCCGGTGCATTAGTGCTGGTATGATCGCATCTGTTAGTACATTGCATGCATTCGCATATATCCTTTACCGCGGATTCAAGAGATCATTTGTAATGGGTCCCACTTGACACGTGCACCGCTTCAACCAGCTTCAACGTACTCTTTTATTCGCAAAAGATGCAAAAATCATGTCCGAACACTTTTTTGATACTTTAATCGCTTCCAAATCACAAACACCTCCCGTAAACACCCTAAACGTCAAAATTTGGGGTCGGAAATGGGGCACAATGGTACGAAGACCCATTGCCACACTATAACTTTCCGAGAGCTTTCCGAAAAGGTATTATCGGCCGAATAGGTCCTCACGGTCTGAAAGTTACGGTGTTCCGTACGCATTAGCATCTTTGGAATCAAAAATAATAAAGGAATAAACTACAACATAGCATTTCCGGGGACGCATCCATCTTCATACGATTACTTTGTAGTTTTGTCAGCAAAAATAAACAATCTAACAACGTCAATAGAGAAACAAATTGAATTGTAGTGGTACTAGATGTTTTTCAAAAAAATGGGAGGCTAAAAGAAAAATAAAAATAAAAAAGGGATGCAACACGAGGACTTCCCGGGAGGTCACCCATCCTAGTACTACTCTCGCCCAAGCACGCTTAACTGCGGAGTTCTGATGGGATCCGGTGCATTAGTGCTGGTATGATCGCATCCGTTAGTACATTGCATGCATTCGCATATATCCTTTACCGCGGATTCAAGAGATCATTTGTAATGGGTCCCACTTGACACGTGCACCGCTTCAACCAGCTTCAACGTACTCGCAAAAGATGCAAAAATCATGTCCGAACACTTTTTCGATACTTTAATCGCTTCCAAATCACAAAAACCTCCCGAAAACACCCTAAACGTCAAAATTTGGGGTCGGAAATAGGGCACAATGGTACGAAGACCCATTGCCACACTATAACTTTCCGAGAGCTTTCCGAAAAGGTATTATCGGCCGAATAGGTCCTCACGGTCTGAAAGTTACGGTGTTCCGTACGCATTAGCATCTTTGGAATCAAAAATAATAAAGGAATAAACTACAACATAGCATTTCCGGGGACGCATCCATCTTCATACGATTACTTTGTAGTTTTGTCAGCAAAAATAAACAATCTAACAACGTCAATAGAGAAACAAATTGAATTGTAGTGGTACTAGATGTTTTTCAAAAAAATGGGAGGCTAAAAGAAAAATAAAAATAAAAAAGGGATGCAACACGAGGACTTCCCGGGAGGTCACCCATCCTAGTACTACTCTCGCCCAAGCACGCTTAACTGCGGAGTTCTGATGGGATCCGGTGCATTAGTGCTGGTATGATCGCATCCGTTAGTACATTGCATGCATTCGCATATATCCTTTACCGCGGATTCAAGAGATCATTTGTAATGGGTCCCACTTGACACGTGCACCGCTTCAACCAGCTTCAACGTACTCGCAAAAGATGCAAAAATCATGTCCGAACACTTTTTCGATACTTTAATCGCTTCCAAATCACAAAAACCTCCCGAAAACACCCTAAACGTCAAAATTTGGGGTCGGAAATGGGGCACAATGGTACGAAGACCCATTGCCACACTATAACTTTCCGAGAGCTTTCCGAAAAGGTATTATCGGCCGAATAGGTCCTCACGGTCTGAAAGTTACGGTGTTCCGTACGCATTAGCATCTTTGGAATCAAAAATAATAAAGGAATAAACTACAACATAGCATTTCCGGGGACGCATCCATCTTCATACGATTACTTTGTAGTTTTGTCAGCAAAAATAAACAATCTAACAACGTCAATAGAGAAACAAATTGAATTGTAGTGGTACTAGATGTTTTTCAAAAAAATGGGAGGCTAAAAGAAAAATAAAAATAAAAAAGGGATGCAACACGAGGACTTCCCGGGAGGTCACCCATCCTAGTACTACTCTCGCCCAAGCACGCTTCACTGCGGAGTTCTGATGGGATCCGGTGCATTAGTGCTGGTATGATCGCATCCGTTAGTACATTGCATGCATTCGCATATATCCTTTACCGCGGATTCAAGAGATCATTTGTAATGGGTCCCACTTGACACGTGCACCGCTTCAACCAGCTTCAACGTACTCTTTTATTCGCAAAAGATGCAAAAATCATGTCCGAACACTTTTTTGATACTTTAATCGCTTCCAAATCACAAACACCTCCCGTAAACACCCTAAACGTCAAAATTTGGGGTCGGAAATGGGGCACAATGGTACGAAGACCCATTGCCACACTATAACTTTCCGAGAGCTTTCCGAAAAGGTATTATCGGCCGAATAGGTCCTCACGGTCTGAAAGTTACGGTGTTCCGTACGCATTAGCATCTTTGGAATCAAAAATAATAAAGGAATAAACTACAACATAGCATTTCCGGGGACGCATCCATCTTCATACGATTACTTTGTAGTTTTGTCAGCAAAAATAAACAATCTAACAACGTCAATAGAGAAACAAATTGAATTGTAGTGGTACTAGATGTTTTTCAAAAAAATGGGAGGCTAAAAGAAAAATAAAAATAAAAAAGGGATGCAACACGAGGACTTCCCGGGAGGTCACCCATCCTAGTACTACTCTCGCCCAAGCACGCTTAACTGCGGAGTTCTGATGGGATCCGGTGCATTAGTGCTGGTATGATCGCATCCGTTAGTACATTGCATGCATTCGCATATATCCTTTACCGCGGATTCAAGAGATCATTTGTAATGGGTCCCACTTGACACGTGCACCGCTTCAACCAGCTTCAACGTACTCGCAAAAGATGCAAAAATCATGTCCGAACACTTTTTCGATACTTTAATCGCTTCCAAATCACAAAAACCTCCCGAAAACACCCTAAACGTCAAAATTTGGGGTCGGAAATAGGGCACAATGGTACGAAGACCCATTGCCACACTATAACTTTCCGAGAGCTTTCCGAAAAGGTATTATCGGCCGAATAGGTCCTCACGGTCTGAAAGTTACGGTGTTCCGTACGCATTAGCATCTTTGGAATCAAAAATAATAAAGGAATAAACTACAACATAGCATTTCCGGGGACGCATCCATCTTCATACGATTACTTTGTAGTTTTGTCAGCAAAAATAAACAATCTAACAACGTCAATAGAGAAACAAATTGAATTGTAGTGGTACTAGATGTTTTTCAAAAAAATGGGAGGCTAAAAGAAAAATAAAAATAAAAAAGGGATGCAACACGAGGACTTCCCGGGAGGTCACCCATCCTAGTACTACTCTCGCCCAAGCACGCTTAACTGCGGAGTTCTGATGGGATCCGGTGCATTAGTGCTGGTATGATCGCATCCGTTAGTACATTGCATGCATTCGCATATATCCTTTACCGCGGATTCAAGAGATCATTTGTAATGGGTCCCACTTGACACGTGCACCGCTTCAACCAGCTTCAACGTACTCGCAAAAGATGCAAAAATCATGTCCGAACACTTTTTCGATACTTTAATCGCTTCCAAATCACAAAAACCTCCCGAAAACACCCTAAACGTCAAAATTTGGGGTCGGAAATGGGGCACAATGGTACGAAGACCCATTGCCACACTATAACTTTCCGAGAGCTTTCCGAAAAGGTATTATCGGCCGAATAGGTCCTCACGGTCTGAAAGTTACGGTGTTCCGTACGCATTAGCATCTTTGGAATCAAAAATAATAAAGGAATAAACTACAACATAGCATTTCCGGGGACGCATCCATCTTCATACGATTACTTTGTAGTTTTGTCAGCAAAAATAAACAATCTAACAACGTCAATAGAGAAACAAATTGAATTGTAGTGGTACTAGATGTTTTTCAAAAAAATGGGAGGCTAAAAGAAAAATAAAAATAAAAAAGGGATGCAACACGAGGACTTCCCGGGAGGTCACCCATCCTAGTACTACTCTCGCCCAAGCACGCTTCACTGCGGAGTTCTGATGGGATCCGGTGCATTAGTGCTGGTATGATCGCATCCGTTAGTACATTGCATGCATTCGCATATATCCTTTACCGCGGATTCAAGAGATCATTTGTAATGGGTCCCACTTGACACGTGCACCGCTTCAACCAGCTTCAACGTACTCTTTTATTCGCAAAAGATGCAAAAATCATGTCCGAACACTTTTTTGATACTTTAATCGCTTCCAAATCACAAACACCTCCCGAAAACACCCTAAACGTCAAAATTTGGGGTCGGAAATGGGGCACAATGGTACGAAGACCCATTGCCACACTATAACTTTCCGAGAGCTTTCCGAAAAGGTATTATCGGCCGAATAGGTCCTCACGGTCTGAAAGTTACGGTGTTCCGTACGCATTAGCATCTTTGGAATCAAAAATAATAAAGGAATAAACTACAACATAGCATTTCCGGGGACGCATCCATCTTCATACGATTACTTTGTAGTTTTGTCAACAAAAATAAACAATCTAACAACGTCAATAGAGAAACAAATTGAATTGTAGTGGTACTAGATGTTTTTCAAAAAAATGGGAGGCTAAAAGAAAAATAAAAATAAAAAAGGGATGCAACACGAGGACTTCCCGGGAGGTCACCCATCCTAGTACTACTCTCGCCCAAGCACGCTTAACTGCGGAGTTCTGATGGGATCCGGTGCATTAGTGCTGGTATGATCGCATCTGTTAGTACATTGCATGCATTCGCATATATCCTTTACCGCGGATTCAAGAGATCATTTGTAATGGGTCCCACTTGACACGTGCACCGCTTCAACCAGCTTCAACGTACTCTTTTATTCGCAAAAGATGCAAAAATCATGTCCGAACACTTTTTTGATACTTTAATCGCTTCCAAATCACAAACACCTCCCGTAAACACCCTAAACGTCAAAATTTGGGGTCGGAAATGGGGCACAATGGTACGAAGACCCATTGCCACACTATAACTTTCCGAGAGCTTTCCGAAAAGGTATTATCGGCCGAATAGGTCCTCACGGTCTGAAAGTTACGGTGTTCCGTACGCATTAGCATCTTTGGAATCAAAAATAATAAAGGAATAAACTACAACATAGCATTTCCGGGGACGCATCCATCTTCATACGATTACTTTGTAGTTTTGTCAGCAAAAATAAACAATCTAACAACGTCAATAGAGAAACAAATTGAATTGTAGTGGTACTAGATGTTTTTCAAAAAAATGGGAGGCTAAAAGAAAAATAAAAATAAAAAAGGGATGCAACACGAGGACTTCCCGGGAGGTCACCCATCCTAGTACTACTCTCGCCCAAGCACGCTTAACTGCGGAGTTCTGATGGGATCCGGTGCATTAGTGCTGGTATGATCGCATCCGTTAGTACATTGCATGCATTCGCATATATCCTTTACCGCGGATTCAAGAGATCATTTGTAATGGGTCCCACTTGACACGTGCACCGCTTCAACCAGCTTCAAAGTACTCGCAAAAGATGCAAAAATCATGTCCGAACACTTTTTCGATACTTTAATCGCTTCCAAATCACAAAAACCTCCCGAAAACACCCTAAACGTCAAAATTTGGGGTCGGAAATGGGGCACAATGGTACGAAGACCCATTGCCACACTATAACTTTCCGAGAGCTTTCCGAAAAGGTATTATCGGCCGAATAGGTCCTCACGGTCTGAAAGTTACGGTGTTCCGTATGCATTAGCATCTTTGGAATCAAAAATAATAAAGGAATAAACTACAACATAGCATTTCCGGGGACGCATCCATCTTCATACGATTACTTTGTAGTTTTGTCAGCAAAAATAAACAATCTAACAACGTCAATAGAGAAACAAATTGAATTGTAGTGGTACTAGATGTTTTTCAAAAAAATGGGAGGCTAAAAGAAAAATAAAAATAAAAAAGGGATGCAACACGAGGACTTCCTGGGAGGTCACCCATCCTAGTACTACTCTCGCCCAAGCACGCTTAACTGCGGAGTTCTGATGGGATCCGGTGCATTAGTGCTGGTATGATCGCATCCGTTAGTACATTGCATGCATTCGCATATATCCTTTACCGCGGATTCAAGAGATCATTTGTAATGGGTCCCACTTGACACGTGCACCGCTTCAACCAGCTTCAACGTACTCTTTTATTCGCAAAAGATGCAAAAATCATGTCCGAACACTTTTTTGATACTTTAATCGCTTCCAAATCACAAACACCTCCCGTAAACACCCTAAACGTCAAAATTTGGGGTCGGAAATGGGGCACAATGGTACGAAGACCCATTGCCACACTATAACTTTCCGAGAGCTTTCCGAAAAGGTATTATCGGCCGAATAGGTCCTCACGGTCTGAAAGTTACGGTGTTCCGTACGCATTAGCATCTTTGGAATCAAAAATAATAAAGGAATAAACTACAACATAGCATTTCCGGGGACGCATCCATCTTCATACGATTACTTTGTAGTTTTGTCAGCAAAAATAAACAATCTAACAACGTCAATAGAGAAACAAATTGAATTGTAGTGGTACTAGATGTTTTTCAAAAAAATGGGAGGCTAAAAGAAAAATAAAAATAAAAAAGGGATGCAACACGAGGACTTCCCGGGAGGTCACCCATCCTAGTACTACTCTCGCCCAAGCACGCTTAACTGCGGAGTTCTGATGGGATCCGGTGCATTAGTGCTGGTATGATCGCATCCGTTAGTACATTGCATGCATTCGCATATATCCTTTACCGCGGATTCAAGAGATCATTTGTAATGGGTCCCACTTGACACGTGCACCGCTTCAACCAGCTTCAACGTACTCGCAAAAGATGCAAAAATCATGTCCGAACACTTTTTCGATACTTTAATCGCTTCCAAATCACAAAAACCTCCCGAAAACACCCTAAACGTAAAAATTTGGGGTCGGAAATGGGGCACAATGGTACGAAGACCCATTGCCACACTATAACTTTCCGAGAGCTTTCCGAAAAGGTATTATCGGCCGAATAGGTCCTCACGGTCTGAAAGTTACGGTGTTCCGTACGCATTAGCATCTTTGGAATCAAAAATAATAAAGGAATAAACTACAACATAGCATTTCCGGGGACGCATCCATCTTCATACGATTACTTTGTAGTTTTGTCAGCAAAAATAAACAATCTAACAACGTCAATAGAGAAACAAATTGAATTGTAGTGGTACTAGATGTTTTTCAAAAAAATGAGAGGCTAAAAGAAAAATAAAAATAAAAAAGGGATGCAACACGAGGACTTCCCGGGAGGTCACCCATCCTAGTACTACTCTCGCCCAAGCACGCTTAACTGCGGAGTTCTGATGGGATCCGGTGCATTAGTGCTGGTATGATCGCATCCGTTAGTACATTGCATGCATTCGCATATATCCTTTACCGCGGATTCAAGAGATCATTTGTAATGGGTCCCACTTGACACGTGCACCGCTTCAACCAGCTTCAACGTACTCTTTTATTCGCAAAAGATGCAAAAATCATGTCCGAACACTTTTTTGATACTTTAATCGCTTCCAAATCACAAACACCTCCCGAAAACACCCTAAACATCAAAATTTGGGGTCGGAAATGGGGCACAATGGTACGAAGACCCATTGCCACACTATAACTTTCCGAGAGCTTTCCGAAAAGGTATTATCGGCCGAATAGGTCCTCACGGTCTGAAAGTTACGGTGTTCCGTACGCATTAGCATCTTTGGAATCAAAAATAATAAAGGAATAAACTACAACATAGCATTTCCGGGGACGCATCCATCTTCATACGATTACTTTGTAGTTTTGTCAACAAAAATAAACAATCTAACAACGTCAATAGAGAAACAAATTGAATTGTAGTGGTACTAGATGTTTTTCAAAAAAATGGGAGGCTAAAAGAAAAATAAAAATAAAAAAGGGATGCAACACGAGGACTTCCCGGGAGGTCACCCATCCTAGTACTACTCTCGCCCAAGCACGCTTAACTGCGGAGTTCTGATGGGATCCGGTGCATTAGTGCTGGTATGATCGCATCCGTTAGTACATTGCATGCATTCGCATATATCCTTTACCGCGGATTCAAGAGATCATTTGTAATGGGTCCCACTTGACACGTGCACCGCTTCAACCAGCTTCAACGTACTCTTTTATTCGCAAAAGATGCAAAAATCATGTCCGAACACTTTTTTGATACTTTAATCGCTTCCAAATCACAAACACCTCCCGTAAACACCCTAAACGTCAAAATTTGGGGTCGGAAATGGGGCACAATGGTACGAAGACCCATTGCCACACTATAACTTTCCGAGAGCTTTCCGAAAAGGTATTATCGGCCGAATAGGTCCTCACGGTCTGAAAGTTACGGTGTTCCGTACGCATTAGCATCTTTGGAATCAAAAATAATAAAGGAATAAACTACAACATAGCATTTCCGGGGACGCATCCATCTTCATACGATTACTTTGTAGTTTTGTCAGCAAAAATAAACAATCTAACAACGTCAATAGAGAAACAAATTGAATTGTAGTGGTACTAGATGTTTTTCAAAAAAATGGGAGGCTAAAAGAAAAATAAAAATAAAAAAGGGATGCAACACGAGGACTTCCCGGGAGGTCACCCATCCTAGTACTACTCTCGCCCAAGCACGCTTAACTGCGGAGTTCTGATGGGATCCGGTGCATTAGTGCTGGTATGATCGCATCCGTTAGTACATTGCATGCATTCGCATATATCCTTTACCGCGGATTCAAGAGATCATTTGTAATGGGTCCCACTTGACACGTGCACCGCTTCAACCAGCTTCAACGTACTCGCAAAAGATGCAAAAATCATGTCCGAACACTTTTTCGATACTTTAATCGCTTCCAAATCACAAAAACCTCCCGAAAACACCCTAAACGTAAAAATTTGGGGTCGGAAATGGGGCACAATGGTACGAAGACCCATTGCCACACTATAACTTTCCGAGAGCTTTCCGAAAAGGTATTATCGGCCGAATAGGTCCTCACGGTCTGAAAGTTACGGTGTTCCGTACGCATTAGCATCTTTGGAATCAAAAATAATAAAGGAATAAACTACAACATAGCATTTCCGGGGACGCATCCATCTTCATACGATTACTTTGTAGTTTTGTCAGCAAAAATAAACAATCTAACAACGTCAATAGAGAAACAAATTGAATTGTAGTGGTACTAGATGTTTTTCAAAAAAATGGGAGGCTAAAAGAAAAATAAAAATAAAAAAGGGATGCAACACGAGGACTTCCCGGGAGGTCACCCATCCTAGTACTACTCTCGCCCAAGCACGCTTAACTGCGGAGTTCTGATGGGATCCGGTGCATTAGTGCTGGTATGATCGCATCCGTTAGTACATTGCATGCATTCGCATATATCCTTTACCGCGGATTCAAGAGATCATTTGTAATGGGTCCCACTTGACACGTGCACCGCTTCAACCAGCTTCAACGTACTCTTTTATTCGCAAAAGATGCAAAAATCATGTCCGAACACTTTTTTGATACTTTAATCGCTTCCAAATCACAAACACCTCCCGAAAACACCCTAAACATCAAAATTTGGGGTCGGAAATGGGGCACAATGGTACGAAGACCCATTGCCACACTATAACTTTCCGAGAGCTTTCCGAAAAGGTATTATCGGCCGAATAGGTCCTCACGGTCTGAAAGTTACGGTGTTCCGTACGCATTAGCATCTTTGGAATCAAAAATAATAAAGGAATAAACTACAACATAGCATTTCCGGGGACGCATCCATCTTCATACGATTACTTTGTAGTTTTGTCAACAAAAATAAACAATCTAACAACGTCAATAGAGAAACAAATTGAATTGTAGTGGTACTAGATGTTTTTCAAAAAAATGGGAGGCTAAAAGAAAAATAAAAATAAAAAAGGGATGCAACACGAGGACTTCCCGGGAGGTCACCCATCCTAGTACTACTCTCGCCCAAGCACGCTTAACTGCGGAGTTCTGATGGGATCCGGTGCATTAGTGCTGGTATGATCGCATCCGTTAGTACATTGCATGCATTCGCATATATCCTTTACCGCGGATTCAAGAGATCATTTGTAATGGGTCCCACTTGACACGTGCACCGCTTCAACCAGCTTCAACGTACTCTTTTATTCGCAAAAGATGCAAAAATCATGTCCGAACACTTTTTTGATACTTTAATCGCTTCCAAATCACAAACACCTCCCGTAAACACCCTAAACGTCAAAATTTGGGGTCGGAAATGGGGCACAATGGTACGAAGACCCATTGCCACACTATAACTTTCCGAGAGCTTTCCGAAAAGGTATTATCGGCCGAATAGGTCCTCACGGTCTGAAAGTTACGGTGTTCCGTACGCATTAGCATCTTTGGAATCAAAAATAATAAAGGAATAAACTACAACATAGCATTTCCGGGGACGCATCCATCTTCATACGATTACTTTGTAGTTTTGTCAGCAAAAATAAACAATCTAACAACGTCAATAGAGAAACAAATTGAATTGTAGTGGTACTAGATGTTTTTCAAAAAAATGGGAGGCTAAAAGAAAAATAAAAATAAAAAAGGGATGCAACACGAGGACTTCCCGGGAGGTCACCCATCCTAGTACTACTCTCGCCCAAGCACGCTTAACTGCGGAGTTCTGATGGGATCCGGTGCATTAGTGCTGGTATGATCGCATCCGTTAGTACATTGCATGCATTCGCATATATCCTTTACCGCGGATTCAAGAGATCATTTGTAATGGGTCCCACTTGACACGTGCACCGCTTCAACCAGCTTCAACGTACTCTTTTATTCGCAAAAGATGCAAAAATCATGTCCGAACACTTTTTTGATACTTTAATCGCTTCCAAATCACAAACACCTCCCGTAAACACCCTAAACGTCAAAATTTGGGGTCGGAAATGGGGCACAATGGTACGAAGACCCATTGCCACACTATAACTTTCCGAGAGCTTTCCGAAAAGGTATTATCGGCCGAATAGGTCCTCACGGTCTGAAAGTTACGGTGTTCCGTACGCATTAGCATCTTTGGAATCAAAAATAATAAAGGAATAAACTACAACATAGCATTTCCGGGGACGCATCCATCTTCATACGATTACTTTGTAGTTTTGTCAGCAAAAATAAACAATCTAACAACGTCAATAGAGAAACAAATTGAATTGTAGTGGTACTAGATGTTTTTCAAAAAAATGGGAGGCTAAAAGAAAAATAAAAATAAAAAAGGGATGCAACACGAGGACTTCCCGGGAGGTCACCCATCCTAGTACTACTCTCGCCCAAGCACGCTTAACTGCGGAGTTCTGATGGGATCCGGTGCATTAGTGCTGGTATGATCGCATCCGTTAGTACATTGCATGCATTCGCATATATCCTTTACCGCGGATTCAAGAGATCATTTGTAATGGGTCCCACTTGACACGTGCACCGCTTCAACCAGCTTCAACGTACTCGCAAAAGATGCAAAAATCATGTCCGAACACTTTTTCGATACTTTAATCGCTTCCAAATCACAAAAACCTCCCGAAAACACCCTAAACGTCAAAATTTGGGGTCGGAAATGGGGCACAATGGTACGAAGACCCATTGCCACACTATAACTTTCCGAGAGCTTTCCGAAAAGGTATTATCGGCCGAATAGGTCCTCACGGTCTGAAAGTTACGGTGTTCCGTACGCATTAGCATCTTTGGAATCAAAAATAATAAAGGAATAAACTACAACATAGCATTTCCGGGGACGCATCCATCTTCATACGATTACTTTGTAGTTTTGTCAGCAAAAATAAACAATCTAACAACGTCAATAGAGAAACAAATTGAATTGTAGTGGTACTAGATGTTTTTCAAAAAAATGGGAGGCTAAAAGAAAAATAAAAATAAAAAAGGGATGCAACACGAGGACTTCCCGGGAGGTCACCCATCCTAGTACTACTCTCGCCCAAGCACGCTTAACTGCGGAGTTCTGATGGGATCCGGTGCATTAGTGCTGGTATGATCGCATCCGTTAGTACATTGCATGCATTCGCATATATCCTTTACCGCGGATTCAAGAGATCATTTGTAATGGGTCCCACTTGACACGTGCACCGCTTCAACCAGCTTCAACGTACTCTTTTATTCGCAAAAGATGCAAAAATCATGTCCGAACACTTTTTTGATACTTTAATCGCTTCCAAATCACAAACACCTCCCGAAAACACCCTAAACGTCAAAATTTGGGGTCGGAAATGGGGCACAATGGTACGAAGACCCATTGCCACACTATAACTTTCCGAGAGCTTTCCGAAAAGGTATTATCGGCCGAATAGGTCCTCACGGTCTGAAAGTTACGGTGTTCCGTACGCATTAGCATCTTTGGAATCAAAAATAATAAAGGAATAAACTACAACATAGCATTTCCGGGGACGCATCCATCTTCATACGATTACTTTGTAGTTTTGTCAACAAAAATAAACAATCTAACAACGTCAATAGAGAAACAAATTGAATTGTAGTGGTACTAGATGTTTTTCAAAAAAATGGGAGGCTAAAAGAAAAATAAAAATAAAAAAGGGATGCAACACGAGGACTTCCCGGGAGGTCACCCATCCTAGTACTACTCTCGCCCAAGCACGCTTAACTGCGGAGTTCTGATGGGATCCGGTGCATTAGTGCTGGTATGATCGCATCCGTTAGTACATTGCATGCATTCGCATATATCCTTTACCGCGGATTCAAGAGATCATTTGTAATGGGTCCCACTTGACACGTGCACCGCTTCAACCAGCTTCAACGTACTCTTTTATTCGCAAAAGATGCAAAAATCATGTCCGAACACTTTTTTGAT
Source organism: Capsella bursa-pastoris (assembly GCA_036452645.1). Lineage (NCBI taxonomy): Eukaryota > Viridiplantae > Streptophyta > Magnoliopsida > Brassicales > Brassicaceae > Capsella > Capsella bursa-pastoris. The sequence goes on along the minus strand of CP144195.1, from coordinate 11,981,518 downwards.
ACTTTAATCGCTTCCAAATCACAAACACCTCCCGTAAACACCCTAAACGTCAAAATTTGGGGTCGGAAATGGGGCACAATGGTACGAAGACCCATTGCCACACTATAACTTTCCGAGAGCTTTCCGAAAAGGTATTATCGGCCGAATAGGTCCTCACGGTCTGAAAGTTACGGTGTTCCGTACGCATTAGCATCTTTGGAATCAAAAATAATAAAGGAATAAACTACAACATAGCATTTCCGGGGACGCATCCATCTTCATACGATTACTTTGTAGTTTTGTCAGCAAAAATAAACAATCTAACAACGTCAATAGAGAAACAAATTGAATTGTAGTGGTACTAGATGTTTTTCAAAAAAATGGGAGGCTAAAAGAAAAATAAAAATAAAAAAGGGATGCAACACGAGGACTTCCCGGGAGGTCACCCATCCTAGTACTACTCTCGCCCAAGCACGCTTAACTGCGGAGTTCTGATGGGATCCGGTGCATTAGTGCTGGTATGATCGCATCCGTTAGTACATTGCATGCATTCGCATATATCCTTTACCGCGGATTCAAGAGATCATTTGTAATGGGTCCCACTTGACACGTGCACCGCTTCAACCAGCTTCAACGTACTCGCAAAAGATGCAAAAATCATGTCCGAACACTTTTTCGATACTTTAATCGCTTCCAAATCACAAAAACCTCCCGAAAACACCCTAAACGTCAAAATTTGGGGTCGGAAATGGGGCACAATGGTACGAAGACCCATTGCCACACTATAACTTTCCGAGAGCTTTCCGAAAAGGTATTATCGGCCGAATAGGTCCTCACGGTCTGAAAGTTACGGTGTTCCGTACGCATTAGCATCTTTGGAATCAAAAATAATAAAGGAATAAACTACAACATAGCATTTCCGGGGACGCATCCATCTTCATACGATTACTTTGTAGTTTTGTCAGCAAAAATAAACAATCTAACAACGTCAATAGAGAAACAAATTGAATTGTAGTGGTACTAGATGTTTTTCAAAAAAATGGGAGGCTAAAAGAAAAATAAAAATAAAAAAGGGATGCAACACGAGGACTTCCCGGGAGGTCACCCATCCTAGTACTACTCTCGCCCAAGCACGCTTAACTGCGGAGTTCTGATGGGATCCGGTGCATTAGTGCTGGTATGATCGCATCCGTTAGTACATTGCATGCATTCGCATATATCCTTTACCGCGGATTCAAGAGATCATTTGTAATGGGTCCCACTTGACACGTGCACCGCTTCAACCAGCTTCAACGTACTCTTTTATTCGCAAAAGATGCAAAAATCATGTCCGAACACTTTTTTGATACTTTAATCGCTTCCAAATCACAAACACCTCCCGAAAACACCCTAAACGTCAAAATTTGGGGTCGGAAATGGGGCACAATGGTACGAAGACCCATTGCCACACTATAACTTTCCGAGAGCTTTCCGAAAAGGTATTATCGGCCGAATAGGTCCTCACGGTCTGAAAGTTACGGTGTTCCGTACGCATTAGCATCTTTGGAATCAAAAATAATAAAGGAATAAACTACAACATAGCATTTCCGGGGACGCATCCATCTTCATACGATTACTTTGTAGTTTTGTCAACAAAAATAAACAATCTAACAACGTCAATAGAGAAACAAATTGAATTGTAGTGGTACTAGATGTTTTTCAAAAAAATGGGAGGCTAAAAGAAAAATAAAAATAAAAAAGGGATGCAACACGAGGACTTCCCGGGAGGTCACCCATCCTAGTACTACTCTCGCCCAAGCACGCTTAACTGCGGAGTTCTGATGGGATCCGGTGCATTAGTGCTGGTATGATCGCATCCGTTAGTACATTGCATGCATTCGCATATATCCTTTACCGCGGATTCAAGAGATCATTTGTAATGGGTCCCACTTGACACGTGCACCGCTTCAACCAGCTTCAACGTACTCTTTTATTCGCAAAAGATGCAAAAATCATGTCCGAACACTTTTTTGATACTTTAATCGCTTCCAAATCACAAACACCTCCCGTAAACACCCTAAACGTCAAAATTTGGGGTCGGAAATGGGGCACAATGGTACGAAGACCCATTGCCACACTATAACTTTCCGAGAGCTTTCCGAAAAGGTATTATCGGCCGAATAGGTCCTCACGGTCTGAAAGTTACGGTGTTCCGTACGCATTAGCATCTTTGGAATCAAAAATAATAAAGGAATAAACTACAACATAGCATTTCCGGGGACGCATCCATCTTCATACGATTACTTTGTAGTTTTGTCAGCAAAAATAAACAATCTAACAACGTCAATAGAGAAACAAATTGAATTGTAGTGGTACTAGATGTTTTTCAAAAAAATGGGAGGCTAAAAGAAAAATAAAAATAAAAAAGGGATGCAACACGAGGACTTCCCGGGAGGTCACCCATCCTAGTACTACTCTCGCCCAAGCACGCTTAACTGCGGAGTTCTGATGGGATCCGGTGCATTAGTGCTGGTATGATCGCATCCGTTAGTACATTGCATGCATTCGCATATATCCTTTACCGCGGATTCAAGAGATCATTTGTAATGGGTCCCACTTGACACGTGCACCGCTTCAACCAGCTTCAACGTACTCTTTTATTCGCAAAAGATGCAAAAATCATGTCCGAACACTTTTTTGATACTTTAATCGCTTCCAAATCACAAACACCTCCCGAAAACACCCTAAACATCAAAATTTGGGGTCGGAAATGGGGCACAATGGTACGAAGACCCATTGCCACACTATAACTTTCCGAGAGCTTTCCGAAAAGGTATTATCGGCCGAATAGGTCCTCACGGTCTGAAAGTTACGGTGTTCCGTACGCATTAGCATCTTTGGAATCAAAAATAATAAAGGAATAAACTACAACATAGCATTTCCGGGGACGCATCCATCTTCATACGATTACTTTGTAGTTTTGTCAACAAAAATAAACAATCTAACAACGTCAATAGAGAAACAAATTGAATTGTAGTGGTACTAGATGTTTTTCAAAAAAATGGGAGGCTAAAAGAAAAATAAAAATAAAAAAGGGATGCAACACGAGGACTTCCCGGGAGGTCACCCATCCTAGTACTACTCTCGCCCAAGCACGCTTAACTGCGGAGTTCTGATGGGATCCGGTGCATTAGTGCTGGTATGATCGCATCCGTTAGTACATTGCATGCATTCGCATATATCCTTTACCGCGGATTCAAGAGATCATTTGTAATGGGTCCCACTTGACACGTGCACCGCTTCAACCAGCTTCAACGTACTCTTTTATTCGCAAAAGATGCAAAAATCATGTCCGAACACTTTTTTGATACTTTAATCGCTTCCAAATCACAAACACCTCCCGTAAACACCCTAAACGTCAAAATTTGGGGTCGGAAATGGGGCACAATGGTACGAAGACCCATTGCCACACTATAACTTTCCGAGAGCTTTCCGAAAAGGTATTATCGGCCGAATAGGTCCTCACGGTCTGAAAGTTACGGTGTTCCGTACGCATTAGCATCTTTGGAATCAAAAATAATAAAGGAATAAACTACAACATAGCATTTCCGGGGACGCATCCATCTTCATACGATTACTTTGTAGTTTTGGTAGCAAAAATAAACAATCTAACAACGTCAATAGAGAAACAAATTGAATTGTAGTGGTACTAGATGTTTTTCAAAAAAATGGGAGGCTAAAAGAAAAATAAAAATAAAAAAGGGATGCAACACGAGGACTTCCCGGGAGGTCACCCATCCTAGTACTACTCTCGCCCAAGCACGCTTAACTGCGGAGTTCTGATGGGATCCGGTGCATTAGTGCTGGTATGATCGCATCCGTTAGTACATTGCATGCATTCGCATATATCCTTTACCGCGGATTCAAGAGATCATTTGTAATGGGTCCCACTTGACACGTGCACCGCTTCAACTAGCTTCAACGTACTCTTTTATTCGCAAAAGATGCAAAAATCATGTCCGAACACTTTTTTGATACTTTAATCGCTTCCAAATCACAAACACCTCCCGTAAACACCCTAAACGTCAAAATTTGGGGTCGGAAATGGGGCACAATGGTACGAAGACCCATTGCCACACTATAACTTTCCGAGAGCTTTCCGAAAAGATATTATCGGCCGAATAGGTCCTCACGGTCTGAAAGTTACGGTGTTCCGTACGCATTAGCATCTTTGGAATCAAAAATAATAAAGGAATAAACTACAACATAGCATTTCCGGGGACGCATCCATCTTCATACGATTACTTTGTAGTTTTGTCAGCAAAAATAAACAATCTAACAACGTCAATAGAGAAACAAATTGAATTGTAGTGGTACTAGATGTTTTTCAAAAAAATGGGAGGCTAAAAGAAAAATAAAAATAAAAAAGGGATGCAACACGAGGACTTCCCGGGAGGTCACCCATCCTAGTACTACTCTCGCCCAAGCACGCTTAACTGCGGAGTTCTGATGGGATCCGGTGCATTAGTGCTGGTATGATCGCATCCGTTAGTACATTGCATGCATTCGCATATATCCTTTACCGCGGATTCAAGAGATCATTTGTAATGGGTCCCACTTGACACGTGCACCGCTTCAACCAGCTTCAACGTACTCGCAAAAGATGCAAAAATCATGTCCGAACACTTTTTCGATACTTTAATCGCTTCCAAATCACAAAAACCTCCCGAAAACACCCTAAACGTCAAAATTTGGGGTCGGAAATGGGGCACAATGGTACGAAGACCCATTGCCACACTATAACTTTCCGAGAGCTTTCCGAAAAGGTATTATCGGCCGAATAGGTCCTCACGGTCTGAAAGTTACGGTGTTCCGTACGCATTAGCATCTTTGGAATCAAAAATAATAAAGGAATAAACTACAACATAGCATTTCCGGGGACGCATCCATCTTCATACGATTACTTTGTAGTTTTGTCAGCAAAAATAAACAATCTAACAACGTCAATAGAGAAACAAATTGAATTGTAGTGGTACTAGATGTTTTTCAAAAAAATGGGAGGCTAAAAGAAAAATAAAAATAAAAAAGGGATGCAACACGAGGACTTCCCGGGAGGTCACCCATCCTAGTACTACTCTCGCCCAAGCACGCTTAACTGCGGAGTTCTGATGGGATCCGGTGCATTAGTGCTGGTATGATCGCATCCGTTAGTACATTGCATGCATTCGCATATATCCTTTACCGCGGATTCAAGAGATCATTTGTAATGGGTCCCACTTGACACGTGCACCGCTTCAACCAGCTTCAACGTACTCTTTTATTCGCAAAAGATGCAAAAATCATGTCCGAACACTTTTTTGATACTTTAATCGCTTCCAAATCACAAACACCTCCCGAAAACACCCTAAACGTCAAAATTTGGGGTCGGAAATGGGGCACAATGGTACGAAGACCCATTGCCACACTATAACTTTCCGAGAGCTTTCCGAAAAGGTATTATCGGCCGAATAGGTCCTCACGGTCTGAAAGTTACGGTGTTCCGTACGCATTAGCATCTTTGGAATCAAAAATAATAAAGGAATAAACTACAACATAGCATTTCCGGGGACGCATCCATCTTCATACGATTACTTTGTAGTTTTGTCAACAAAAATAAACAATCTAACAACGTCAATAGAGAAACAAATTGAATTGTAGTGGTACTAGATGTTTTTCAAAAAAATGGGAGGCTAAAAGAAAAATAAAAATAAAAAAGGGATGCAACACGAGGACTTCCCGGGAGGTCACCCATCCTAGTACTACTCTCGCCCAAGCACGCTTAACTGCGGAGTTCTGATGGGATCCGGTGCATTAGTGCTGGTATGATCGCATCCGTTAGTACATTGCATACATTCGCATATATCCTTTACCGCGGATTCAAGAGATCATTTGTAATGGGTCCCACTTGACACGTGCACCGCTTCAACCAGCTTCAACGTACTCTTTTATTCGCAAAAGATGCAAAAATCATGTCCGAACACTTTTTTGATACTTTAATCGCTTCCAAATCACAAACACCTCCCGTAAACACCCTAAACGTCAAAATTTGGGGTCGGAAATGGGGCACAATGGTACGAAGACCCATTGCCACACTATAACTTTCCGAGAGCTTTCCGAAAAGGTATTATCGGCCGAATAGGTCCTCACGGTCTGAAAGTTACGGTGTTCCGTACGCATTAGCATCTTTGGAATCAAAAATAATAAAGGAATAAACTACAACATAGCATTTCCGGGGACGCATCCATCTTCATACGATTACTTTGTAGTTTTGTCAGCAAAAATAAACAATCTAACAACGTCAATAGAGAAACAAATTGAATTGTAGTGGTACTAGATGTTTTTCAAAAAAATGGGAGGCTAAAAGAAAAATAAAAATAAAAAAGGGATGCAACACGAGGACTTCCCGGGAGGTCACCCATCCTAGTACTACTCTCGCCCAAGCACGCTTAACTGCGGAGTTCTGATGGGATCCGGTGCATTAGTGCTGGTATGATCGCATCCGTTAGTACATTGCATGCATTCGCATATATCCTTTACCGCGGATTCAAGAGATCATTTGTAATGGGTCCCACTTGACACGTGCACCGCTTCAACCAGCTTCAACGTACTCTTTTATTCGCAAAAGATGCAAAAATCATGTCCGAACACTTTTTTGATACTTTAATCGCTTCCAAATCACAAACACCTCCCGAAAACACCCTAAACATCAAAATTTGGGGTCGGAAATGGGGCACAATGGTACGAAGACCCATTGCCACACTATAACTTTCCGAGAGCTTTCCGAAAAGGTATTATCGGCCGAATAGGTCCTCACGGTCTGAAAGTTACGGTGTTCCGTACGCATTAGCATCTTTGGAATCAAAAATAATAAAGGAATAAACTACAACATAGCATTTCCGGGGACGCATCCATCTTCATACGATTACTTTGTAGTTTTGTCAACAAAAATAAACAATCTAACAACGTCAATAGAGAAACAAATTGAATTGTAGTGGTACTAGATGTTTTTCAAAAAAATGGGAGGCTAAAAGAAAAATAAAAATAAAAAAGGGATGCAACACGAGGACTTCCCGGGAGGTCACCCATCCTAGTACTACTCTCGCCCAAGCACGCTTAACTGCGGAGTTCTGATGGGATCCGGTGCATTAGTGCTGGTATGATCGCATCCGTTAGTACATTGCATGCATTCGCATATATCCTTTACCGCGGATTCAAGAGATCATTTGTAATGGGTCCCACTTGACACGTGCACCGCTTCAACCAGCTTCAACGTACTCTTTTATTCGCAAAAGATGCAAAAATCATGTCCGAACACTTTTTTGATACTTTAATCGCTTCCAAATCACAAACACCTCCCGTAAACACCCTAAACGTCAAAATTTGGGGTCGGAAATGGGGCACAATGGTACGAAGACCCATTGCCACACTATAACTTTCCGAGAGCTTTCCGAAAAGGTATTATCGGCCGAATAGGTCCTCACGGTCTGAAAGTTACGGTGTTCCGTACGCATTAGCATCTTTGGAATCAAAAATAATAAAGGAATAAACTACAACATAGCATTTCCGGGGACGCATCCATCTTCATACGATTACTTTGTAGTTTTGGTAGCAAAAATAAACAATCTAACAACGTCAATAGAGAAACAAATTGAATTGTAGTGGTACTAGATGTTTTTCAAAAAAATGGGAGGCTAAAAGAAAAATAAAAATAAAAAAGGGATGCAACACGAGGACTTCCCGGGAGGTCACCCATCCTAGTACTACTCTCGCCCAAGCACGCTTAACTGCGGAGTTCTGATGGGATCCGGTGCATTAGTGCTGGTATGATCGCATCCGTTAGTACATTGCATGCATTCGCATATATCCTTTACCGCGGATTCAAGAGATCATTTGTAATGGGTCCCACTTGACACGTGCACCGCTTCAACCAGCTTCAACGTACTCTTTTATTCGCAAAAGATGCAAAAATCATGTCCGAACACTTTTTTGATACTTTAATCGCTTCCAAATCACAAACACCTCCCGTAAACACCCTAAACGTCAAAATTTGGGGTCGGAAATGGGGCACAATGGTACGAAGACCCATTGCCACACTATAACTTTCCGAGAGCTTTCCGAAAAGGTATTATCGGCCGAATAGGTCCTCACGGTCTGAAAGTTACGGTGTTCCGTACGCATTAGCATCTTTGGAATCAAAAATAATAAAGGAATAAACTACAACATAGCATTTCCGGGGACGCATCCATCTTCATACGATTACTTTGTAGTTTTGTCAGCAAAAATAAACAATCTAACAACGTCAATAGAGAAACAAATTGAATTGTAGTGGTACTAGATGTTTTTCAAAAAAATGGGAGGCTAAAAGAAAAATAAAAATAAAAAAGGGATGCAACACGAGGACTTCCCGGGAGGTCACCCATCCTAGTACTACTCTCGCCCAAGCACGCTTAACTGCGGAGTTCTGATGGGATCCGGTGCATTAGTGCTGGTATGATCGCATCCGTTAGTACATTGCATGCATTCGCATATATCCTTTACCGCGGATTCAAGAGATCATTTGTAATGGGTCCCACTTGACACGTGCACCGCTTCAACCAGCTTCAACGTACTCGCAAAAGATGCAAAAATCATGTCCGAACACTTTTTCGATACTTTAATCGCTTCCAAATCACAAAAACCTCCCGAAAACACCCTAAACGTCAAAATTTGGGGTCGGAAATGGGGCACAATGGTACGAAGACCCATTGCCACACTATAACTTTCCAAGAGCTTTCCGAAAAGGTATTATCGGCCGAATAGGTCCTCACGGTCTGAAAGTTACGGTGTTCCGTACGCATTAGCATCTTTGGAATCAAAAATAATAAAGGAATAAACTACAACATAGCATTTCCGGGGACGCATCCATCTTCATACGATTACTTTGTAGTTTTGTCAGCAAAAATAAACAATCTAACAACGTCAATAGAGAAACAAATTGAATTGTAGTGGTACTAGATGTTTTTCAAAAAAATGGGAGGCTAAAAGAAAAATAAAAATAAAAAAGGGATGCAACACGAGGACTTCCCGGGAGGTCACCCATCCTAGTACTACTCTCGCCCAAGCACGCTTAACTGCGGAGTTCTGATGGGATCCGGTGCATTAGTGCTGGTATGATCGCATCCGTTAGTACATTGCATGCATTCGCATATATCCTTTACCGCGGATTCAAGAGATCATTTGTAATGGGTCCCACTTGACACGTGCACCGCTTCAACCAGCTTCAACGTACTCTTTTATTCGCAAAAGATGCAAAAATCATGTCCGAACACTTTTTTGATACTTTAATCGCTTCCAAATCACAAACACCTCCCGAAAACACCCTAAACGTCAAAATTTGGGGTCGGAAATGGGGCACAATGGTACGAAGACCCATTGCCACACTATAACTTTCCGAGAGCTTTCCGAAAAGGTATTATCGGCCGAATAGGTCCTCACGGTCTGAAAGTTACGGTGTTCCGTACGCATTAGCATCTTTGGAATCAAAAATAATAAAGGAATAAACTACAACATAGCATTTCCGGGGACGCATCCATCTTCATACGATTACTTTGTAGTTTTGTCAGCAAAAATAAACAATCTAACAACGTCAATAGAGAAACAAATTGAATTGTAGTGGTACTAGATGTTTTTCAAAAAAATGGGAGGCTAAAAGAAAAATAAAAATAAAAAAGGGATGCAACACGAGGACTTCCCGGGAGGTCACCCATCCTAGTACTACTCTCGCCCAAGCACGCTTAACTGCGGAGTTCTGATGGGATCCGGTGCATTAGTGCTGGTATGATCGCATCCGTTAGTACATTGCATGCATTCGCATATATCCTTTACCGCGGATTCAAGAGATCATTTGTAATGGGTCCCACTTGACACGTGCACCGCTTCAACCAGCTTCAACGTACTCTTTTATTCGCAAAAGATGCAAAAATCATGTCCGAACACTTTTTTGATACTTTAATCGCTTCCAAATCACAAACACCTCCCGAAAACACCCTAAACGTCAAAATTTGGGGTCGGAAATGGGGCACAATGGTACGAAGACCCATTGCCACACTATAACTTTCCGAGAGCTTTCCGAAAAGGTATTATCGGCCGAATAGGTCCTCACGGTCTGAAAGTTACGGTGTTCCGTACGCATTAGCATCTTTGGAATCAAAAATAATAAAGGAATAAACTACAACATAGCATTTCCGGGGACGCATCCATCTTCATACGATTACTTTGTAGTTTTGTCAACAAAAATAAACAATCTAACAACGTCAATAGAGAAACAAATTGAATTGTAGTGGTACTAGATGTTTTTCAAAAAAATGGGAGGCTAAAAGAAAAATAAAAATAAAAAAGGGATGCAACACGAGGACTTCCCGGGAGGTCACCCATCCTAGTACTACTCTCGCCCAAGCACGCTTAACTGCGGAGTTCTGATGGGATCCGGTGCATTAGTGCTGGTATGATCGCATCCGTTAGTACATTGCATGCATTCGCATATATCCTTTACCGCGGATTCAAGAGATCATTTGTAATGGGTCCCACTTGACACGTGCACCGCTTCAACCAGCTTCAACGTACTCTTTTATTCGCAAAAGATGCAAAAATCATGTCCGAACACTTTTTTGATACTTTAATCGCTTCCAAATCACAAACACCTCCCGTAAACACCCTAAACGTCAAAATTTGGGGTCGGAAATGGGGCACAATGGTACGAAGACCCATTGCCACACTATAACTTTCCGAGAGCTTTCCGAAAAGGTATTATCGGCCGAATAGGTCCTCACGGTCTGAAAGTTACGGTGTTCCGTACGCATTAGCATCTTTGGAATCAAAAATAATAAAGGAATAAACTACAACATAGCATTTCCGGGGACGCATCCATCTTCATACGATTACTTTGTAGTTTTGTCAGCAAAAATAAACAATCTAACAACGTCAATAGAGAAACAAATTGAATTGTAGTGGTACTAGATGTTTTTCAAAAAAATGGGAGGCTAAAAGAAAAATAAAAATAAAAAAGGGATGCAACACGAGGACTTCCCGGGAGGTCACCCATCCTAGTACTACTCTCGCCCAAGCACGCTTAACTGCGGAGTTCTGATGGGATCCGGTGCATTAGTGCTGGTATGATCGCATCCGTTAGTACATTGCATGCATTCGCATATATCCTTTACCGCGGATTCAAGAGATCATTTGTAATGGGTCCCACTTGACACGTGCACCGCTTCAACCAGCTTCAACGTACTCTTTTATTCGCAAAAGATGCAAAAATCATGTCCGAACACTTTTTTGATACTTTAATCGCTTCCAAATCACAAACACCTCCCGAAAACACCCTAAACGTCAAAATTTGGGGTCGGAAATGGGGCACAATGGTACGAAGACCCATTGCCACACTATAACTTTCCGAGAGCTTTCCGAAAAGGTATTATCGGCCGAATAGGTCCTCACGGTCTGAAAGTTACGGTGTTCCGTACGCATTAGCATCTTTGGAATCAAAAATAATAAAGGAATAAACTACAACATAGCATTTCCGGGGACGCATCCATCTTCATACGATTACTTTGTAGTTTTGTCAACAAAAATAAACAATCTAACAACGTCAATAGAGAAACAAATTGAATTGTAGTGGTACTAGATGTTTTTCAAAAAAATGGGAGGCTAAAAGAAAAATAAAAATAAAAAAGGGATGCAACACGAGGACTTCCCGGGAGGTCACCCATCCTAGTACTACTCTCGCCCAAGCACGCTTAACTGCGGAGTTCTGATGGGATCCGGTGCATTAGTGCTGGTATGATCGCATCCGTTAGTACATTGCATGCATTCGCATATATCCTTTACCGCGGATTCAAGAGATCATTTGTAATGGGTCCCACTTGACACGTGCACCGCTTCAACCAGCTTCAACGTACTCTTTTATTCGCAAAAGATGCAAAAATCATGTCCGAACACTTTTTTGATACTTTAATCGCTTCCAAATCACAAACACCTCCCGTAAACACCCTAAACGTCAAAATTTGGGGTCGGAAATGGGGCACAATGGTACGAAGACCCATTGCCACACTATAACTTTCCGAGAGCTTTCCGAAAAGGTATTATCGGCCGAATAGGTCCTCACGGTCTGAAAGTTACGGTGTTCCGTACGCATTAGCATCTTTGGAATCAAAAATAATAAAGGAATAAACTACAACATAGCATTTCCGGGGACGCATCCATCTTCATACGATTACTTTGTAGTTTTGTCAGCAAAAATAAACAATCTAACAACGTCAATAGAGAAACAAATTGAATTGTAGTGGTACTAGATGTTTTTCAAAAAAATGGGAGGCTAAAAGAAAAATAAAAATAAAAAAGGGATGCAACACGAGGACTTCCCGGGAGGTCACCCATCCTAGTACTACTCTCGCCCAAGCACGCTTAACTGCGGAGTTCTGATGGGATCCGGTGCATTAGTGCTGGTATGATCGCATCCGTTAGTACATTGCATGCATTCGCATATATCCTTTACCGCGGATTCAAGAGATCATTTGTAATGGGTCCCACTTGACACGTGCACCGCTTCAACCAGCTTCAACGTACTCGCAAAAGATGCAAAAATCATGTCCGAACACTTTTTCGATACTTTAATCGCTTCCAAATCACAAAAACCTCCCGAAAACACCCTAAACGTAAAAATTTGGGGTCGGAAATGGGGCACAATGGTACGAAGACCCATTGCCACACTATAACTTTCCGAGAGCTTTCCGAAAAGGTATTATCGGCCGAATAGGTCCTCACGGTCTGAAAGTTACGGTGTTCCGTACGCATTAGCATCTTTGGAATCAAAAATAATAAAGGAATAAACTACAACATAGCATTTCCGGGGACGCATCCATCTTCATACGATTACTTTGTAGTTTTGTCAGCAAAAATAAACAATCTAACAACGTCAATAGAGAAACAAATTGAATTGTAGTGGTACTAGATGTTTTTCAAAAAAATGGGAGGCTAAAAGAAAAATAAAAATAAAAAAGGGATGCAACACGAGGACTTCCCGGGAGGTCACCCATCCTAGTACTACTCTCGCCCAAGCACGCTTAACTGCGGAGTTCTGATGGGATCCGGTGCATTAGTGCTGGTATGATCGCATCCGTTAGTACATTGCATGCATTCGCATATATCCTTTACCGCGGATTCAAGAGATCATTTGTAATGGGTCCCACTTGACACGTGCACCGCTTCAACCAGCTTCAACGTACTCTTTTATTCGCAAAAGATGCAAAAATCATGTCCGAACACTTTTTTGATACTTTAATCGCTTCCAAATCACAAACACCTCCCGAAAACACCCTAAACATCAAAATTTGGGGTCGGAAATGGGGCACAATGGTACGAAGACCCATTGCCACACTATAACTTTCCGAGAGCTTTCCGAAAAGGTATTATCGGCCGAATAGGTCCTCACGGTCTGAAAGTTACGGTGTTCCGTACGCATTAGCATCTTTGGAATCAAAAATAATAAAGGAATAAACTACAACATAGCATTTCCGGGGACGCATCCATCTTCATACGATTACTTTGTAGTTTTGTCAACAAAAATAAACAATCTAACAACGTCAATAGAGAAACAAATTGAATTGTAGTGGTACTAGATGTTTTTCAAAAAAATGGGAGGCTAAAAGAAAAATAAAAATAAAAAAGGGATGCAACACGAGGACTTCCCGGGAGGTCACCCATCCTAGTACTACTCTCGCCCAAGCACGCTTAACTGCGGAGTTCTGATGGGATCCGGTGCATTAGTGCTGGTATGATCGCATCCGTTAGTACATTGCATGCATTCGCATATATCCTTTACCGCGGATTCAAGAGATCATTTGTAATGGGTCCCACTTGACACGTGCACCGCTTCAACCAGCTTCAACGTACTCTTTTATTCGCAAAAGATGCAAAAATCATGTCCGAACACTTTTTTGATACTTTAATCGCTTCCAAATCACAAACACCTCCCGTAAACACCCTAAACGTCAAAATTTGGGGTCGGAAATGGGGCACAATGGTACGAAGACCCATTGCCACACTATAACTTTCCGAGAGCTTTCCGAAAAGGTATTATCGGCCGAATAGGTCCTCACGGTCTGAAAGTTACGGTGTTCCGTACGCATTAGCATCTTTGGAATCAAAAATAATAAAGGAATAAACTACAACATAGCATTTCCGGGGACGCATCCATCTTCATACGATTACTTTGTAGTTTTGTCAGCAAAAATAAACAATCTAACAACGTCAATAGAGAAACAAATTGAATTGTAGTGGTACTAGATGTTTTTCAAAAAAATGGGAGGCTAAAAGAAAAATAAAAATAAAAAAGGGATGCAACACGAGGACTTCCCGGGAGGTCACCCATCCTAGTACTACTCTCGCCCAAGCACGCTTAACTGCGGAGTTCTGATGGGATCCGGTGCATTAGTGCTGGTATGATCGCATCCGTTAGTACATTGCATGCATTCGCATATATCCTTTACCGCGGATTCAAGAGATCATTTGTAATGGGTCCCACTTGACACGTGCACCGCTTCAACCAGCTTCAACGTACTCTTTTATTCGCAAAAGATGCAAAAATCATGTCCGAACACTTTTTTGATACTTTAATCGCTTCCAAATCACAAACACCTCCCGTAAACACCCTAAACGTCAAAATTTGGGGTCGGAAATGGGGCACAATGGTACGAAGACCCATTGCCACACTATAACTTTCCGAGAGCTTTCCGAAAAGGTATTATCGGCCGAATAGGTCCTCACGGTCTGAAAGTTACGGTGTTCCGTACGCATTAGCATCTTTGGAATCAAAAATAATAAAGGAATAAACTACAACATAGCATTTCCGGGGACGCATCCATCTTCATACGATTACTTTGTAGTTTTGTCAGCAAAAATAAACAATCTAACAACGTCAATAGAGAAACAAATTGAATTGTAGTGGTACTAGATGTTTTTCAAAAAAATGGGAGGCTAAAAGAAAAATAAAAATAAAAAAGGGATGCAACACGAGGACTTCCCGGGAGGTCACCCATCCTAGTACTACTCTCGCCCAAGCACGCTTAACTGCGGAGTTCTGATGGGATCCGGTGCATTAGTGCTGGTATGATCGCATCCGTTAGTACATTGCATGCATTCGCATATATCCTTTACCGCGGATTCAAGAGATCATTTGTAATGGGTCCCACTTGACACGTGCACCGCTTCAACCAGCTTCAACGTACTCGCAAAAGATGCAAAAATCATGTCCGAACACTTTTTCGATACTTTAATCGCTTCCAAATCACAAAAACCTCCCGAAAACACCCTAAACGTCAAAATTTGGGGTCGGAAATGGGGCACAATGGTACGAAGACCCATTGCCACACTATAACTTTCCGAGAGCTTTCCGAAAAGGTATTATCGGCCGAATAGGTCCTCACGGTCTGAAAGTTACGGTGTTCCGTACGCATTAGCATCTTTGGAATCAAAAATAATAAAGGAATAAACTACAACATAGCATTTCCGGGGACGCATCCATCTTCATACGATTACTTTGTAGTTTTGTCAGCAAAAATAAACAATCTAACAACGTCAATAGAGAAACAAATTGAATTGTAGTGGTACTAGATATTTTTCAAAAAAATGGGAGGCTAAAAGAAAAATAAAAATAAAAAAGGGATGCAACACGAGGACTTCCCGGGAGGTCACCCATCCTAGTACTACTCTCGCCCAAGCACGCTTAACTGCGGAGTTCTGATGGGATCCGGTGCATTAGTGCTGGTATGATCGCATCCGTTAGTACATTGCATGCATTCGCATATATCCTTTACCGCGGATTCAAGAGATCATTTGTAATGGGTCCCACTTGACACGTGCACCGCTTCAACCAGCTTCAACGTACTCTTTTATTCGCAAAAGATGCAAAAATCATGTCCGAACACTTTTTTGATACTTTAATCGCTTCCAAATCACAAACACCTCCCGAAAACACCCTAAACGTCAAAATTTGGGGTCGGAAATGGGGCACAATGGTACGAAGACCCATTGCCACACTATAACTTTCCGAGAGCTTTCCGAAAAGGTATTATCGGCCGAATAGGTCCTCACGGTCTGAAAGTTACGGTGTTCCGTACGCATTAGCATCTTTGGAATCAAAAATAATAAAGGAATAAACTACAACATAGCATTTCCGGGGACGCATCCATCTTCATACGATTACTTTGTAGTTTTGTCAACAAAAATAAACAATCTAACAACGTCAATAGAGAAACAAATTGAATTGTAGTGGTACTAGATGTTTTTCAAAAAAATGGGAGGCTAAAAGAAAAATAAAAATAAAAAAGGGATGCAACACGAGGACTTCCCGGGAGGTCACCCATCCTAGTACTACTCTCGCCCAAGCACGCTTAACTGCGGAGTTCTGATGGGATCCGGTGCATTAGTGCTGGTATGATCGCATCCGTTAGTACATTGCATGCATTCGCATATATCCTTTACCGCGGATTCAAGAGATCATTTGTAATGGGTCCCACTTGACACGTGCACCGCTTCAACCAGCTTCAACGTACTCTTTTATTCGCAAAAGATGCAAAAATCATGTCCGAACACTTTTTTGATACTTTAATCGCTTCCAAATCACAAACACCTCCCGTAAACACCCTAAACGTCAAAATTTGGGGTCGGAAATGGGGCACAATGGTACGAAGACCCATTGCCACACTATAACTTTCCGAGAGCTTTCCGAAAAGGTATTATCGGCCGAATAGGTCCTCACGGTCTGAAAGTTACGGTGTTCCGTACGCATTAGCATCTTTGGAATCAAAAATAATAAAGGAATAAACTACAACATAGCATTTCCGGGGACGCATCCATCTTCATACGATTACTTTGTAGTTTTGTCAGCAAAAATAAACAATCTAACAACGTCAATAGAGAAACAAATTGAATTGTAGTGGTACTAGATGTTTTTCAAAAAAATGGGAGGCTAAAAGAAAAATAAAAATAAAAAAGGGATGCAACACGAGGACTTCCCGGGAGGTCACCCATCCTAGTACTACTCTCGCCCAAGCACGCTTAACTGCGGAGATCTGATGGGATCCGGTGCATTAGTGCTGGTATGATCGCATCCGTTAGTACATTGCATGCATTCGCATATATCCTTTACCGCGGATTCAAGAGATCATTTGTAATGGGTCCCACTTGACACGTGCACCGCTTCAACCAGCTTCAACGTACTCGCAAAAGATGCAAAAATCATGTCCGAACACTTTTTCGATACTTTAATCGCTTCCAAATCACAAAAACCTCCCGAAAACACCCTAAACGTCAAAATTTGGGGTCGGAAATGGGGCACAATGGTACGAAGACCCATTGCCACACTATAACTTTCCGAGAGCTTTCCGAAAAGGTATTATCGGCCGAATAGGTCCTCACGGTCTGAAAGTTACGGTGTTCCGTACGCATTAGCATCTTTGGAATCAAAAATAATAAAGGAATAAACTACAACATAGCATTTCCGGGGACGCATCCATCTTCATACGATTACTTTGTAGTTTTGTCAGCAAAAATAAACAATCTAACAACGTCAATAGAGAAACAAATTGAATTGTAGTGGTACTAGATGTTTTTCAAAAAAATGGGAGGCTAAAAGAAAAATAAAAATAAAAAAGGGATGCAACACGAGGACTTCCTGGGAGGTCACCCATCCTAGTACTACTCTCGCCCAAGCACGCTTAACTGCGGAGTTCTGATGGGATCCGGTGCATTAGTGCTGGTATGATCGCATCCGTTAGTACATTGCATGCATTCGCATATATCCTTTACCGCGGATTCAAGAGATCATTTGTAATGGGTCCCACTTGACACGTGCACCGCTTCAACCAGCTTCAACGTACTCTTTTATTCGCAAAAGATGCAAAAATCATGTCCGAACACTTTTTTGATACTTTAATCGCTTCCAAATCACAAACACCTCCCGAAAACACCCTAAACGTCAAAATTTGGGGTCGGAAATGGGGCACAATGGTACGAAGACCCATTGCCACACTATAACTTTCCGAGAGCTTTCCGAAAAGGTATTATCGGCCGAATAGGTCCTCACGGTCTGAAAGTTACGGTGTTCCGTACGCATTAGCATCTTTGGAATCAAAAATAATAAAGGAATAAACTACAACATAGCATTTCCGGGGACGCATCCATCTTCATACGATTACTTTGTAGTTTTGTCAACAAAAATAAACAATCTAACAACGTCAATAGAGAAACAAATTGAATTGTAGTGGTACTAGATGTTTTTCAAAAAAATGGGAGGCTAAAAGAAAAATAAAAATAAAAAAGGGATGCAACACGAGGACTTCCCGGGAGGTCACCCATCCTAGTACTACTCTCGCCCAAGCACGCTTAACTGCGGAGTTCTGATGGGATCCGGTGCATTAGTGCTGGTATGATCGCATCCGTTAGTACATTGCATGCATTCGCATATATCCTTTACCGCGGATTCAAGAGATCATTTGTAATGGGTCCCACTTGACACGTGCACCGCTTCAACCAGCTTCAACGTACTCTTTTATTCGCAAAAGATGCAAAAATCATGTCCGAACACTTTTTCGATACTTTAATCGCTTCCAAATCACAAAAACCTCCCGAAAACACCCTAAACGTCAAAATTTGGGGTCGGAAATGGGGCACAATGGAACGAAGACCCATTGCCACACTATAACTTTCCGAGAGCTTTCCGAAAAGGTATTATCGGCCGAATAGGTCCTCACGGTCTGAAAGTTACGGTGTTCCGTACGCATTAGCATCTTTGGAATCAAAAATAATAAAGGAATAAACTACAACATAGCATTTCCGGGGACGCATCCATCTTCATACGATTACTTTGTAGTTTTGTCAACAAAAATAAACAATCTAACAACGTCAATAGAGAAACAAATTGAATTGTAGTGGTACTAGATGTTTTTCAAAAAAATGGGAGGCTAAAAGAAAAATAAAAATAAAAAAGGGATGCAACACGAGGACTTCCCGGGAGGTCACCCATCCTAGTACTACTCTCGCCCAAGCACGCTTAACTGCGGAGTTCTGATGGGATCCGGTGCATTAGTGCTGGTATGATCGCATCCGTTAGTACATTGCATGCATTCGCATATATCCTTTACCGCGGATTCAAGAGATCATTTGTAATGGGTCCCACTTGACACGTGCACCGCTTCAACCAGCTTCAACGTACTCTTTTATTCGCAAAAGATGCAAAAATCATGTCCGAACACTTTTTTGATACTTTAATCGCTTCCAAATCACAAACACCTCCCGTAAACACCCTAAACGTCAAAATTTGGGGTCGGAAATGGGGCACAATGGTACGAAGACCCATTGCCACACTATAACTTTCCGAGAGCTTTCCGAAAAGGTATTATCGGCCGAATAGGTCCTCACGGTCTGAAAGTTACGGTGTTCCGTACGCATTAGCATCTTTGGAATCAAAAATAATAAAGGAATAAACTACAACATAGCATTTCCGGGGACGCATCCATCTTCATACGATTACTTTGTAGTTTTGTCAGCAAAAATAAACAATCTAACAACGTCAATAGAGAAACAAATTGAATTGTAGTGGTACTAGATGTTTTTCAAAAAAATGGGAGGCTAAAAGAAAAATAAAAATAAAAAAGGGATGCAACACGAGGACTTCCCGGGAGGTCACCCATCCTAGTACTACTCTCGCCCAAGCACGCTTAACTGCGGAGATCTGATGGGATCCGGTGCATTAGTGCTGGTATGATCGCATCCGTTAGTACATTGCATGCATTCGCATATATCCTTTACCGCGGATTCAAGAGATCATTTGTAATGGGTCCCACTTGACACGTGCACCGCTTCAACCAGCTTCAACGTACTCGCAAAAGATGCAAAAATCATGTCCGAACACTTTTTCGATACTTTAATCGCTTCCAAATCACAAAAACCTCCCGAAAACACCCTAAACGTCAAAATTTGGGGTCGGAAATGGGGCACAATGGTACGAAGACCCATTGCCACACTATAACTTTCCGAGAGCTTTCCGAAAAGGTATTATCGGCCGAATAGGTCCTCACGGTCTGAAAGTTACGGTGTTCCGTACGCATTAGCATCTTTGGAATCAAAAATAATAAAGGAATAAACTACAACATAGCATTTCCGGGGACGCATCCATCTTCATACGATTACTTTGTAGTTTTGTCAGCAAAAATAAACAATCTAACAACGTCAATAGAGAAACAAATTGAATTGTAGTGGTACTAGATGTTTTTCAAAAAAATGGGAGGCTAAAAGAAAAATAAAAATAAAAAAGGGATGCAACACGAGGACTTCCTGGGAGGTCACCCATCCTAGTACTACTCTCGCCCAAGCACGCTTAACTGCGGAGTTCTGATGGGATCCGGTGCATTAGTGCTGGTATGATCGCATCCGTTAGTACATTGCATGCATTCGCATATATCCTTTACCGCGGATTCAAGAGATCATTTGTAATGGGTCCCACTTGACACGTGCACCGCTTCAACCAGCTTCAACGTACTCTTTTATTCGCAAAAGATGCAAAAATCATGTCCGAACACTTTTTTGATACTTTAATCGCTTCCAAATCACAAACACCTCCCGAAAACACCCTAAACGTCAAAATTTGGGGTCGGAAATGGGGCACAATGGTACGAAGACCCATTGCCACACTATAACTTTCCGAGAGCTTTCCGAAAAGGTATTATCGGCCGAATAGGTCCTCACGGTCTGAAAGTTACGGTGTTCCGTACGCATTAGCATCTTTGGAATCAAAAATAATAAAGGAATAAACTACAACATAGCATTTCCGGGGACGCATCCATCTTCATACGATTACTTTGTAGTTTTGTCAACAAAAATAAACAATCTAACAACGTCAATAGAGAAACAAATTGAATTGTAGTGGTACTAGATGTTTTTCAAAAAAATGGGAGGCTAAAAGAAAAATAAAAATAAAAAAGGGATGCAACACGAGGACTTCCCGGGAGGTCACCCATCCTAGTACTACTCTCGCCCAAGCACGCTTAACTGCGGAGTTCTGATGGGATCCGGTGCATTAGTGCTGGTATGATCGCATCCGTTAGTACATTGCATGCATTCGCATATATCCTTTACCGCGGATTCAAGAGATCATTTGTAATGGGTCCCACTTGACACGTGCACCGCTTCAACCAGCTTCAACGTACTCGCAAAAGATGCAAAAATCATGTCCGAACACTTTTTCGATACTTTAATCGCTTCCAAATCACAAAAACCTCCCGAAAACACCCTAAACGTCAAAATTTGGGGTCGGAAATGGGGCACAATGGTACGAAGACCCATTGCCACACTATAACTTTCCGAGAGCTTTCCGAAAAGGTATTATCGGCCGAATAGGTCCTCACGGTCTGAAAGTTACGGTGTTCCGTACGCATTAGCATCTTTGGAATCAAAAATAATAAAGGAATAAACTACAACATAGCATTTCCGGGGACGCATCCATCTTCATACGATTACTTTGTAGTTTTGTCAGCAAAAATAAACAATCTAACAACGTCAATAGAGAAACAAATTGAATTGTAGTGGTACTAGATGTTTTTCAAAAAAATGGGAGGCTAAAAGAAAAATAAAAATAAAAAAGGGATGCAACACGAGGACTTCCCGGGAGGTCACCCATCCTAGTACTACTCTCGCCCAAGCACGCTTAACTGCGGAGTTCTGATGGGATCCGGTGCATTAGTGCTGGTATGATCGCATCCGTTAGTACATTGCATGCATTCGCATATATCCTTTACCGCGGATTCAAGAGATCATTTGTAATGGGTCCCACTTGACACGTGCACCGCTTCAACCAGCTTCAACGTACTCTTTTATTCGCAAAAGATGCAAAAATCATGTCCGAACACTTTTTTGATACTTTAATCGCTTCCAAATCACAAACACCTCCCGAAAACACCCTAAACGTCAAAATTTGGGGTCGGAAATGGGGCACAATGGTACGAAGACCCATTGCCACACTATAACTTTCCGAGAGCTTTCCGAAAAGGTATTATCGGCCGAATAGGTCCTCACGGTCTGAAAGTTACGGTGTTCCGTACGCATTAGCATCTTTGGAATCAAAAATAATAAAGGAATAAACTACAACATAGCATTTCCGGGGACGCATCCATCTTCATACGATTACTTTGTAGTTTTGTCAACAAAAATAAACAATCTAACAACGTCAATAGAGAAACAAATTGAATTGTAGTGGTACTAGATGTTTTTCAAAAAAATGGGAGGCTAAAAGAAAAATAAAAATAAAAAAGGGATGCAACACGAGGACTTCCCGGGAGGTCACCCATCCTAGTACTACTCTCGCCCAAGCACGCTTAACTGCGGAGTTCTGATGGGATCCGGTGCATTAGTGCTGGTATGATCGCATCCGTTAGTACATTGCATGCATTCGCATATATCCTTTACCGCGGATTCAAGAGATCATTTGTAATGGGTCCCACTTGACACGTGCACCGCTTCAACCAGCTTCAACGTACTCTTTTATTCGCAAAAGATGCAAAAATCATGTCCGAACACTTTTTTGATACTTTAATCGCTTCCAAATCACAAACACCTCCCGTAAACACCCTAAACGTCAAAATTTGGGGTCGGAAATGGGGCACAATGGTACGAAGACCCATTGCCACACTATAACTTTCCGAGAGCTTTCCGAAAAGGTATTATCGGCCGAATAGGTCCTCACGGTCTGAAAGTTACGGTGTTCCGTACGCATTAGCATCTTTGGAATCAAAAATAATAAAGGAATAAACTACAACATAGCATTTCCGGGGACGCATCCATCTTCATACGATTACTTTGTAGTTTTGTCAGCAAAAATAAACAATCTAACAACGTCAATAGAGAAACAAATTGAATTGTAGTGGTACTAGATGTTTTTCAAAAAAATGGGAGGCTAAAAGAAAAATAAAAATAAAAAAGGGATGCAACACGAGGACTTCCCGGGAGGTCACCCATCCTAGTACTACTCTCGCCCAAGCACGCTTAACTGCGGAGTTCTGATGGGATCCGGTGCATTAGTGCTGGTATGATCGCATCCGTTAGTACATTGCATGCATTCGCATATATCCTTTACCGCGGATTCAAGAGATCATTTGTAATGGGTCCCACTTGACACGTGCACCGCTTCAACCAGTTTCAACGTACTCTTTTATTCGCAAAAGATGCAAAAATCATGTCCGAACACTTTTTTGATACTTTAATCGCTTCCAAATCACAAACACCTCCCGTAAACACCCTAAACGTCAAAATTTGGGGTCGGAAATGGGGCACAATGGTACGAAGACCCATTGCCACACTATAACTTTCCGAGAGCTTTCCGAAAAGGTATTATCGGCCGAATAGGTCCTCACGGTCTGAAAGTTACGGTGTTCCGTACGCATTAGCATCTTTGGAATCAAAAATAATAAAGGAATAAACTACAACATAGCATTTCCGGGGACGCATCCATCTTCATACGATTACTTTGTAGTTTTGTCAGCAAAAATAAACAATCTAACAACGTCAATAGAGAAACAAATTGAATTGTAGTGGTACTAGATGTTTTTCAAAAAAATGGGAGGCTAAAAGAAAAATAAAAATAAAAAAGGGATGCAACACGAGGACTTCCCGGGAGGTCACCCATCCTAGTACTACTCTCGCCCAAGCACGCTTAACTGCGGAGTTCTGATGGGATCCGGTGCATTAGTGCTGGTATGATCGCATCCGTTAGTACATTGCATGCATTCGCATATATCCTTTACCGCGGATTCAAGAGATCATTTGTAATGGGTCCCACTTGACACGTGCACCGCTTCAACCAGCTTCAACGTACTCGCAAAAGATGCAAAAATCATGTCCGAACACTTTTTCGATACTTTAATCGCTTCCAAATCACAAAAACCTCCCGAAAACACCCTAAACGTCAAAATTTGGGGTCGGAAATGGGGCACAATGGTACGAAGACCCATTGCCACACTATAACTTTCCGAGAGCTTTCCGAAAAGGTATTATCGGCCGAATAGGTCCTCACGGTCTGAAAGTTACGGTGTTCCGTACGCATTAGCATCTTTGGAATCAAAAATAATAAAGGAATAAACTACAACATAGCATTTCCGGGGACGCATCCATCTTCATACGATTACTTTGTAGTTTTGTCAGCAAAAATAAACAATCTAACAACGTCAATAGAGAAACAAATTGAATTGTAGTGGTACTAGATGTTTTTCAAAAAAATGGGAGGCTAAAAGAAAAATAAAAATAAAAAAGGGATGCAACACGAGGACTTCCTGGGAGGTCACCCATCCTAGTACTACTCTCGCCCAAGCACGCTTAACTGCGGAGTTCTGATGGGATCCGGTGCATTAGTGCTGGTATGATCGCATCCGTTAGTACATTGCATGCATTCGCATATATCCTTTACCGCGGATTCAAGAGATCATTTGTAATGGGTCCCACTTGACACGTGCACCGCTTCAACCAGCTTCAACGTACTCTTTTATTCGCAAAAGATGCAAAAATCATGTCCGAACACTTTTTTGATACTTTAATCGCTTCCAAATCACAAACACCTCCCGAAAACACCCTAAACGTCAAAATTTGGGGTCGGAAATGGGGCACAATGGTACGAAGACCCATTGCCACACTATAACTTTCCGAGAGCTTTCCGAAAAGGTATTATCGGCCGAATAGGTCCTCACGGTCTGAAAGTTACGGTGTTCCGTACGCATTAGCATCTTTGGAATCAAAAATAATAAAGGAATAAACTACAACATAGCATTTCCGGGGACGCATCCATCTTCATACGATTACTTTGTAGTTTTGTCAACAAAAATAAACAATCTAACAACGTCAATAGAGAAACAAATTGAATTGTAGTGGTACTAGATGTTTTTCAAAAAAATGGGAGGCTAAAAGAAAAATAAAAATAAAAAAGGGATGCAACACGAGGACTTCCCGGGAGGTCACCCATCCTAGTACTACTCTCGCCCAAGCACGCTTAACTGCGGAGTTCTGATGGGATCCGGTGCATTAGTGCTGGTATGATCGCATCCGTTAGTACATTGCATGCATTCGCATATATCCTTTACCGCGGATTCAAGAGATCATTTGTAATGGGTCCCACTTGACACGTGCACCGCTTCAACCAGCTTCAACGTACTCGCAAAAGATGCAAAAATCATGTCCGAACACTTTTTCGATACTTTAATCGCTTCCAAATCACAAAAACCTCCCGAAAACACCCTAAACGTCAAAATTTGGGGTCGGAAATGGGGCACAATGGTACGAAGACCCATTGCCACACTATAACTTTCCGAGAGCTTTCCGAAAAGGTATTATCGGCCGAATAGGTCCTCACGGTCTGAAAGTTACGGTGTTCCGTACGCATTAGCATCTTTGGAATCAAAAATAATAAAGGAATAAACTACAACATAGCATTTCCGGGGACGCATCCATCTTCATACGATTACTTTGTAGTTTTGTCAGCAAAAATAAACAATCTAACAACGTCAATAGAGAAACAAATTGAATTGTAGTGGTACTAGATGTTTTTCAAAAAAATGGGAGGCTAAAAGAAAAATAAAAATAAAAAAGGGATGCAACACGAGGACTTCCCGGGAGGTCACCCATCCTAGTACTACTCTCGCCCAAGCACGCTTAACTGCGGAGTTCTGATGGGATCCGGTGCATTAGTGCTGGTATGATCGCATCCGTTAGTACATTGCATGCATTCGCATATATCCTTTACCGCGGATTCAAGAGATCATTTGTAATGGGTCCCACTTGACACGTGCACCGCTTCAACCAGCTTCAACGTACTCTTTTATTCGCAAAAGATGCAAAAATCATGTCCGAACACTTTTTTGATACTTTAATCGCTTCCAAATCACAAACACCTCCCGAAAACACCCTAAACGTCAAAATTTGGGGTCGGAAATGGGGCACAATGGTACGAAGACCCATTGCCACACTATAACTTTCCGAGAGCTTTCCGAAAAGGTATTATCGGCCGAATAGGTCCTCACGGTCTGAAAGTTACGGTGTTCCGTACGCATTAGCATCTTTGGAATCAAAAATAATAAAGGAATAAACTACAACATAGCATTTCCGGGGACGCATCCATCTTCATACGATTACTTTGTAGTTTTGTCAACAAAAATAAACAATCTAACAACGTCAATAGAGAAACAAATTGAATTGTAGTGGTACTAGATGTTTTTCAAAAAAATGGGAGGCTAAAAGAAAAATAAAAATAAAAAAGGGATGCAACACGAGGACTTCCCGGGAGGTCACCCATCCTAGTACTACTCTCGCCCAAGCACGCTTAACTGCGGAGTTCTGATGGGATCCGGTGCATTAGTGCTGGTATGATCGCATCCGTTAGTACATTGCATGCATTCGCATATATCCTTTACCGCGGATTCAAGAGATCATTTGTAATGGGTCCCACTTGACACGTGCACCGCTTCAACCAGCTTCAACGTACTCTTTTATTCGCAAAAGATGCAAAAATCATGTCCGAACACTTTTTTGATACTTTAATCGCTTCCAAATCACAAACACCTCCCGTAAACACCCTAAACGTCAAAATTTGGGGTCGGAAATGGGGCACAATGGTACGAAGACCCATTGCCACACTATAACTTTCCGAGAGCTTTCCGAAAAGGTATTATCGGCCGAATAGGTCCTCACGGTCTGAAAGTTACGGTGTTCCGTACGCATTAGCATCTTTGGAATCAAAAATAATAAAGGAATAAACTACAACATAGCATTTCCGGGGACGCATCCATCTTCATACGATTACTTTGTAGTTTTGTCAGCAAAAATAAACAATCTAACAACGTCAATAGAGAAACAAATTGAATTGTAGTGGTACTAGATGTTTTTCAAAAAAATGGGAGGCTAAAAGAAAAATAAAAATAAAAAAGGGATGCAACACGAGGACTTCCCGGGAGGTCACCCATCCTAGTACTACTCTCGCCCAAGCACGCTTAACTGCGGAGTTCTGATGGGATCCGGTGCATTAGTGCTGGTATGATCGCATCCGTTAGTACATTGCATGCATTCGCATATATCCTTTACCGCGGATTCAAGAGATCATTTGTAATGGGTCCCACTTGACACGTGCACCGCTTCAACCAGTTTCAACGTACTCTTTTATTCGCAAAAGATGCAAAAATCATGTCCGAACACTTTTTTGATACTTTAATCGCTTCCAAATCACAAACACCTCCCGTAAACACCCTAAACGTCAAAATTTGGGGTCGGAAATGGGGCACAATGGTACGAAGACCCATTGCCACACTATAACTTTCCGAGAGCTTTCCGAAAAGGTATTATCGGCCGAATAGGTCCTCACGGTCTGAAAGTTACGGTGTTCCGTACGCATTAGCATCTTTGGAATCAAAAATAATAAAGGAATAAACTACAACATAGCATTTCCGGGGACGCATCCATCTTCATACGATTACTTTGTAGTTTTGTCAGCAAAAATAAACAATCTAACAACGTCAATAGAGAAACAAATTGAATTGTAGTGGTACTAGATGTTTTTCAAAAAAATGGGAGGCTAAAAGAAAAATAAAAATAAAAAAGGGATGCAACACGAGGACTTCCCGGGAGGTCACCCATCCTAGTACTACTCTCGCCCAAGCACGCTTAACTGCGGAGTTCTGATGGGATCCGGTGCATTAGTGCTGGTATGATCGCATCCGTTAGTACATTGCATGCATTCGCATATATCCTTTACCGCGGATTCAAGAGATCATTTGTAATGGGTCCCACTTGACACGTGCACCGCTTCAACCAGCTTCAACGTACTCGCAAAAGATGCAAAAATCATGTCCGAACACTTTTTCGATACTTTAATCGCTTCCAAATCACAAAAACATCCCGAAAACACCCTAAACGTCAAAATTTGGGGTCGGAAATGGGGCACAATGGTACGAAGACCCATTGCCACACTATAACTTTCCGAGAGCTTTCCGAAAAGGTATTATCGGCCGAATAGGTCCTCACGGTCTGAAAGTTACGGTGTTCCGTACGCATTAGCATCTTTGGAATCAAAAATAATAAAGGAATAAACTACAACATAGCATTTCCGGGGACGCATCCATCTTCATACGATTACTTTGTAGTTTTGTCAACAAAAATAAACAATCTAACAACGTCAATAGAGAAACAAATTGAATTGTAGTGGTACTAGATGTTTTTCAAAAAAATGGGAGGCTAAAAGAAAAATAAAAATAAAAAAGGGATGCAACACGAGGACTTCCCGGGAGGTCACCCATCCTAGTACTACTCTCGCCCAAGCACGCTTAACTGCGGAGTTCTGATGGGATCCGGTGCATTAGTGCTGGTATGATCGCATCCGTTAGTACATTGCATGCATTCGCATATATCCTTTACCGCGGATTCAAGAGATCATTTGTAATGGGTCCCACTTGACACGTGCACCGCTTCAACCAGCTTCAACGTACTCTTTTATTCGCAAAAGATGCAAAAATCATGTCCGAACACTTTTTTGATACTTTAATCGCTTCCAAATCACAAACACCTCCCGTAAACACCCTAAACGTCAAAATTTGGGGTCGGAAATGGGGCACAATGGTACGAAGACCCATTGCCACACTATAACTTTCCGAGAGCTTTCCGAAAAGGTATTATCGGCCGAATAGGTCCTCACGGTCTGAAAGTTACGGTGTTCCGTACGCATTAGCATCTTTGGAATCAAAAATAATAAAGGAATAAACTACAACATAGCATTTCCGGGGACGCATCCATCTTCATACGATTACTTTGTAGTTTTGTCAGCAAAAATAAACAATCTAACAACGTCAATAGAGAAACAAATTGAATTGTAGTGGTACTAGATGTTTTTCAAAAAAATGGGAGGCTAAAAGAAAAATAAAAATAAAAAAGGGATGCAACACGAGGACTTCCCGGGAGGTCACCCATCCTAGTACTACTCTCGCCCAAGCACGCTTAACTGCGGAGTTCTGATGGGATCCGGTGCATTAGTGCTGGTATGATCGCATCCGTTAGTACATTGCATGCATTCGCATATATCCTTTACCGCGGATTCAAGAGATCATTTGTAATGGGTCCCACTTGACACGTGCACCGCTTCAACCAGCTTCAACGTACTCTTTTATTCGCAAAAGATGCAAAAATCATGTCCGAACACTTTTTTGATACTTTAATCGCTTCCAAATCACAAACACCTCCCGTAAACACCCTAAACGTCAAAATTTGGGGTCGGAAATGGGGCACAATGGTACGAAGACCCATTGCCACACTATAACTTTCCGAGAGCTTTCCGAAAAGGTATTATCGGCCGAATAGGTCCTCACGGTCTGAAAGTTACGGTGTTCCGTACGCATTAGCATCTTTGGAATCAAAAATAATAAAGGAATAAACTACAACATAGCATTTCCGGGGACGCATCCATCTTCATACGATTACTTTGTAGTTTTGTCAGCAAAAATAAACAATCTAACAACGTCAATAGAGAAACAAATTGAATTGTAGTGGTACTAGATGTTTTTCAAAAAAATGGGAGGCTAAAAGAAAAATAAAAATAAAAAAGGGATGCAACACGAGGACTTCCCGGGAGGTCACCCATCCTAGTACTACTCTCGCCCAAGCACGCTTAACTGCGGAGTTCTGATGGGATCCGGTGCATTAGTGCTGGTATGATCGCATCCGTTAGTACATTGCATGCATTCGCATATATCCTTTACCGCGGATTCAAGAGATCATTTGTAATGGGTCCCACTTGACACGTGCACCGCTTCAACCAGCTTCAACGTACTCGCAAAAGATGCAAAAATCATGTCCGAACACTTTTTCGATACTTTAATCGCTTCCAAATCACAAAAACATCCCGAAAACACCCTAAACGTCAAAATTTGGGGTCGGAAATGGGGCACAATGGTACGAAGACCCATTGCCACACTATAACTTTCCGAGAGCTTTCCGAAAAGGTATTATCGGCCGAATAGGTCCTCACGGTCTGAAAGTTACGGTGTTCCGTACGCATTAGCATCTTTGGAATCAAAAATAATAAAGGAATAAACTACAACATAGCATTTCCGGGGACGCATCCATCTTCATACGATTACTTTGTAGTTTTGTCAACAAAAATAAACAATCTAACAACGTCAATAGAGAAACAAATTGAATTGTAGTGGTACTAGATGTTTTTCAAAAAAATGGGAGGCTAAAAGAAAAATAAAAATAAAAAAGGGATGCAACACGAGGACTTCCCGGGAGGTCACCCATCCTAGTACTACTCTCGCCCAAGCACGCTTAACTGCGGAGTTCTGATGGGATCCGGTGCATTAGTGCTGGTATGATCGCATCCGTTAGTACATTGCATGCATTCGCATATATCCTTTACCGCGGATTCAAGAGATCATTTGTAATGGGTCCCACTTGACACGTGCACCGCTTCAACCAGCTTCAACGTACTCTTTTATTCGCAAAAGATGCAAAAATCATGTCCGAACACTTTTTTGATACTTTAATCGCTTCCAAATCACAAACACCTCCCGTAAACACCCTAAACGTCAAAATTTGGGGTCGGAAATGGGGCACAATGGTACGAAGACCCATTGCCACACTATAACTTTCCGAGAGCTTTCCGAAAAGGTATTATCGGCCGAATAGGTCCTCACGGTCTGAAAGTTACGGTGTTCCGTACGCATTAGCATCTTTGGAATCAAAAATAATAAAGGAATAAACTACAACATAGCATTTCCGGGGACGCATCCATCTTCATACGATTACTTTGTAGTTTTGTCAGCAAAAATAAACAATCTAACAACGTCAATAGAGAAACAAATTGAATTGTAGTGGTACTAGATGTTTTTCAAAAAAATGGGAGGCTAAAAGAAAAATAAAAATAAAAAAGGGATGCAACACGAGGACTTCCCGGGAGGTCACCCATCCTAGTACTACTCTCGCCCAAGCACGCTTAACTGCGGAGTTCTGATGGGATCCGGTGCATTAGTGCTGGTATGATCGCATCCGTTAGTACATTGCATGCATTCGCATATATCCTTTACCGCGGATTCAAGAGATCATTTGTAATGGGTCCCACTTGACACGTGCACCGCTTCAACCAGCTTCAACGTACTCTTTTATTCGCAAAAGATGCAAAAATCATGTCCGAACACTTTTTTGATACTTTAATCGCTTCCAAATCACAAACACCTCCCGTAAACACCCTAAACGTCAAAATTTGGGGTCGGAAATGGGGCACAATGGTACGAAGACCCATTGCCACACTATAACTTTCCGAGAGCTTTCCGAAAAGGTATTATCGGCCGAATAGGTCCTCACGGTCTGAAAGTTACGGTGTTCCGTACGCATTAGCATCTTTGGAATCAAAAATAATAAAGGAATAAACTACAACATAGCATTTCCGGGGACGCATCCATCTTCATACGATTACTTTGTAGTTTTGTCAGCAAAAATAAACAATCTAACAACGTCAATAGAGAAACAAATTGAATTGTAGTGGTACTAGATGTTTTTCAAAAAAATGGGAGGCTAAAAGAAAAATAAAAATAAAAAAGGGATGCAACACGAGGACTTCCCGGGAGGTCACCCATCCTAGTACTACTCTCGCCCAAGCACGCTTAACTGCGGAGTTCTGATGGGATCCGGTGCATTAGTGCTGGTATGATCGCATCCGTTAGTACATTGCATGCATTCGCATATATCCTTTACCGCGGATTCAAGAGATCATTTGTAATGGGTCCCACTTGACACGTGCACCGCTTCAACCAGCTTCAACGTACTCTTTTATTCGCAAAAGATGCAAAAATCATGTCCGAACACTTTTTTGATACTTTAATCGCTTCCAAATCACAAACACCTCCCGTAAACACCCTAAACGTCAAAATTTGGGGTCGGAAATGGGGCACAATGGTACGAAGACCCATTGCCACACTATAACTTTCCGAGAGCTTTCCGAAAAGGTATTATCGGCCGAATAGGTCCTCACGGTCTGAAAGTTACGGTGTTCCGTACGCATTAGCATCTTTGGAATCAAAAATAATAAAGGAATAAACTACAACATAGCATTTCCGGGGACGCATCCATCTTCATACGATTACTTTGTAGTTTTGTCAGCAAAAATAAACAATCTAACAACGTCAATAGAGAAACAAATTGAATTGTAGTGGTACTAGATGTTTTTCAAAAAAATGGGAGGCTAAAAGAAAAATAAAAATAAAAAAGGGATGCAACACGAGGACTTCCCGGGAGGTCACCCATCCTAGTACTACTCTCGCCCAAGCACGCTTAACTGCGGAGTTCTGATGGGATCCGGTGCATTAGTGCTGGTATGATCGCATCCGTTAGTACATTGCATGCATTCGCATATATCCTTTACCGCGGATTCAAGAGATCATTTGTAATGGGTCCCACTTGACACGTGCACCGCTTCAACCAGCTTCAACGTACTCGCAAAAGATGCAAAAATCATGTCCGAACACTTTTTCGATACTTTAATCGCTTCCAAATCACAAAAACATCCCGAAAACACCCTAAACGTCAAAATTTGGGGTCGGAAATGGGGCACAATGGTACGAAGACCCATTGCCACACTATAACTTTCCGAGAGCTTTCCGAAAAGGTATTATCGGCCGAATAGGTCCTCACGGTCTGAAAGTTACGGTGTTCCGTACGCATTAGCATCTTTGGAATCAAAAATAATAAAGGAATAAACTACAACATAGCATTTCCGGGGACGCATCCATCTTCATACGATTACTTTGTAGTTTTGTCAACAAAAATAAACAATCTAACAACGTCAATAGAGAAACAAATTGAATTGTAGTGGTACTAGATGTTTTTCAAAAAAATGGGAGGCTAAAAGAAAAATAAAAATAAAAAAGGGATGCAACACGAGGACTTCCCGGGAGGTCACCCATCCTAGTACTACTCTCGCCCAAGCACGCTTAACTGCGGAGTTCTGATGGGATCCGGTGCATTAGTGCTGGTATGATCGCATCCGTTAGTACATTGCATGCATTCGCATATATCCTTTACCGCGGATTCAAGAGATCATTTGTAATGGGTCCCACTTGACACGTGCACCGCTTCAACCAGCTTCAACGTACTCTTTTATTCGCAAAAGATGCAAAAATCATGTCCGAACACTTTTTTGATACTTTAATCGCTTCCAAATCACAAACACCTCCCGTAAACACCCTAAACGTCAAAATTTGGGGTCGGAAATGGGGCACAATGGTACGAAGACCCATTGCCACACTATAACTTTCCGAGAGCTTTCCGAAAAGGTATTATCGGCCGAATAGGTCCTCACGGTCTGAAAGTTACGGTGTTCCGTACGCATTAGCATCTTTGGAATCAAAAATAATAAAGGAATAAACTACAACATAGCATTTCCGGGGACGCATCCATCTTCATACGATTACTTTGTAGTTTTGTCAGCAAAAATAAACAATCTAACAACGTCAATAGAGAAACAAATTGAATTGTAGTGGTACTAGATGTTTTTCAAAAAAATGGGAGGCTAAAAGAAAAATAAAAATAAAAAAGGGATGCAACACGAGGACTTCCCGGGAGGTCACCCATCCTAGTACTACTCTCGCCCAAGCACGCTTAACTGCGGAGTTCTGATGGGATCCGGTGCATTAGTGCTGGTATGATCGCATCCGTTAGTACATTGCATGCATTCGCATATATCCTTTACCGCGGATTCAAGAGATCATTTGTAATGGGTCCCACTTGACACGTGCACCGCTTCAACCAGTTTCAACGTACTCTTTTATTCGCAAAAGATGCAAAAATCATGTCCGAACACTTTTTTGATACTTTAATCGCTTCCAAATCACAAACACCTCCCGTAAACACCCTAAACGTCAAAATTTGGGGTCGGAAATGGGGCACAATGGTACGAAGACCCATTGCCACACTATAACTTTCCGAGAGCTTTCCGAAAAGGTATTATCGGCCGAATAGGTCCTCACGGTCTGAAAGTTACGGTGTTCCGTACGCATTAGCATCTTTGGAATCAAAAATAATAAAGGAATAAACTACAACATAGCATTTCCGGGGACGCATCCATCTTCATACGATTACTTTGTAGTTTTGTCAGCAAAAATAAACAATCTAACAACGTCAATAGAGAAACAAATTGAATTGTAGTGGTACTAGATGTTTTTCAAAAAAATGGGAGGCTAAAAGAAAAATAAAAATAAAAAAGGGATGCAACACGAGGACTTCCCGGGAGGTCACCCATCCTAGTACTACTCTCGCCCAAGCACGCTTAACTGCGGAGTTCTGATGGGATCCGGTGCATTAGTGCTGGTATGATCGCATCCGTTAGTACATTGCATGCATTCGCATATATCCTTTACCGCGGATTCAAGAGATCATTTGTAATGGGTCCCACTTGACACGTGCACCGCTTCAACCAGCTTCAACGTACTCGCAAAAGATGCAAAAATCATGTCCGAACACTTTTTCGATACTTTAATCGCTTCCAAATCACAAAAACATCCCGAAAACACCCTAAACGTCAAAATTTGGGGTCGGAAATGGGGCACAATGGTACGAAGACCCATTGCCACACTATAACTTTCCGAGAGCTTTCCGAAAAGGTATTATCGGCCGAATAGGTCCTCACGGTCTGAAAGTTACGGTGTTCCGTACGCATTAGCATCTTTGGAATCAAAAATAATAAAGGAATAAACTACAACATAGCATTTCCGGGGACGCATCCATCTTCATACGATTACTTTGTAGTTTTGTCAACAAAAATAAACAATCTAACAACGTCAATAGAGAAACAAATTGAATTGTAGTGGTACTAGATGTTTTTCAAAAAAA
Source organism: Capsella bursa-pastoris (assembly GCA_036452645.1). Classification (NCBI taxonomy): domain Eukaryota; kingdom Viridiplantae; phylum Streptophyta; class Magnoliopsida; order Brassicales; family Brassicaceae; genus Capsella; species Capsella bursa-pastoris. Next base: position 11,946,586 of record CP144195.1, on the reverse strand, counting down.
TGGGAGGCTAAAAGAAAAATAAAAATAAAAAAGGGATGCAACACGAGGACTTCCCGGGAGGTCACCCATCCTAGTACTACTCTCGCCCAAGCACGCTTAACTGCGGAGTTCTGATGGGATCCGGTGCATTAGTGCTGGTATGATCGCATCCGTTAGTACATTGCATGCATTCGCATATATCCTTTACCGCGGATTCAAGAGATCATTTGTAATGGGTCCCACTTGACACGTGCACCGCTTCAACCAGCTTCAACGTACTCTTTTATTCGCAAAAGATGCAAAAATCATGTCCGAACACTTTTTTGATACTTTAATCGCTTCCAAATCACAAACACCTCCCGTAAACACCCTAAACGTCAAAATTTGGGGTCGGAAATGGGGCACAATGGTACGAAGACCCATTGCCACACTATAACTTTCCGAGAGCTTTCCGAAAAGGTATTATCGGCCGAATAGGTCCTCACGGTCTGAAAGTTACGGTGTTCCGTACGCATTAGCATCTTTGGAATCAAAAATAATAAAGGAATAAACTACAACATAGCATTTCCGGGGACGCATCCATCTTCATACGATTACTTTGTAGTTTTGTCAGCAAAAATAAACAATCTAACAACGTCAATAGAGAAACAAATTGAATTGTAGTGGTACTAGATGTTTTTCAAAAAAATGGGAGGCTAAAAGAAAAATAAAAATAAAAAAGGGATGCAACACGAGGACTTCCCGGGAGGTCACCCATCCTAGTACTACTCTCGCCCAAGCACGCTTAACTGCGGAGTTCTGATGGGATCCGGTGCATTAGTGCTGGTATGATCGCATCCGTTAGTACATTGCATGCATTCGCATATATCCTTTACCGCGGATTCAAGAGATCATTTGTAATGGGTCCCACTTGACACGTGCACCGCTTCAACCAGCTTCAACGTACTCTTTTATTCGCAAAAGATGCAAAAATCATGTCCGAACACTTTTTTGATACTTTAATCGCTTCCAAATCACAAACACCTCCCGTAAACACCCTAAACGTCAAAATTTGGGGTCGGAAATGGGGCACAATGGTACGAAGACCCATTGCCACACTATAACTTTCCGAGAGCTTTCCGAAAAGGTATTATCGGCCGAATAGGTCCTCACGGTCTGAAAGTTACGGTGTTCCGTACGCATTAGCATCTTTGGAATCAAAAATAATAAAGGAATAAACTACAACATAGCATTTCCGGGGACGCATCCATCTTCATACGATTACTTTGTAGTTTTGTCAGCAAAAATAAACAATCTAACAACGTCAATAGAGAAACAAATTGAATTGTAGTGGTACTAGATGTTTTTCAAAAAAATGGGAGGCTAAAAGAAAAATAAAAATAAAAAAGGGATGCAACACGAGGACTTCCCGGGAGGTCACCCATCCTAGTACTACTCTCGCCCAAGCACGCTTAACTGCGGAGTTCTGATGGGATCCGGTGCATTAGTGCTGGTATGATCGCATCCGTTAGTACATTGCATGCATTCGCATATATCCTTTACCGCGGATTCAAGAGATCATTTGTAATGGGTCCCACTTGACACGTGCACCGCTTCAACCAGCTTCAACGTACTCGCAAAAGATGCAAAAATCATGTCCGAACACTTTTTCGATACTTTAATCGCTTCCAAATCACAAAAACATCCCGAAAACACCCTAAACGTCAAAATTTGGGGTCGGAAATGGGGCACAATGGTACGAAGACCCATTGCCACACTATAACTTTCCGAGAGCTTTCCGAAAAGGTATTATCGGCCGAATAGGTCCTCACGGTCTGAAAGTTACGGTGTTCCGTACGCATTAGCATCTTTGGAATCAAAAATAATAAAGGAATAAACTACAACATAGCATTTCCGGGGACGCATCCATCTTCATACGATTACTTTGTAGTTTTGTCAACAAAAATAAACAATCTAACAACGTCAATAGAGAAACAAATTGAATTGTAGTGGTACTAGATGTTTTTCAAAAAAATGGGAGGCTAAAAGAAAAATAAAAATAAAAAAGGGATGCAACACGAGGACTTCCCGGGAGGTCACCCATCCTAGTACTACTCTCGCCCAAGCACGCTTAACTGCGGAGTTCTGATGGGATCCGGTGCATTAGTGCTGGTATGATCGCATCCGTTAGTACATTGCATGCATTCGCATATATCCTTTACCGCGGATTCAAGAGATCATTTGTAATGGGTCCCACTTGACACGTGCACCGCTTCAACCAGCTTCAACGTACTCGCAAAAGATGCAAAAATCATGTCCGAACACTTTTTCGATACTTTAATCGCTTCCAAATCACAAAAACCTCCCGAAAACACCCTAAACGTCAAAATTTGGGGTCGGAAATGGGGCACAATGGTACGAAGACCCATTGCCACACTATAACTTTCCGAGAGCTTTCCGAAAAGGTATTATCGGCCGAATAGGTCCTCACGGTCTGAAAGTTACGGTGTTCCGTACGCATTAGCATCTTTGGAATCAAAAATAATAAAGGAATAAACTACAACATAGCATTTCCGGGGACGCATCCATCTTCATACGATTACTTTGTAGTTTTGTCAGCAAAAATAAACAATCTAACAACGTCAATAGAGAAACAAATTGAATTGTAGTGGTACTAGATGTTTTTCAAAAAAATGGGAGGCTAAAAGAAAAATAAAAATAAAAAAGGGATGCAACACGAGGACTTCCCGGGAGGTCACCCATCCTAGTACTACTCTCGCCCAAGCACGCTTAACTGCGGAGTTCTGATGGGATCCGGTGCATTAGTGCTGGTATGATCGCATCCGTTAGTACATTGCATGCATTCGCATATATCCTTTACCGCGGATTCAAGAGATCATTTGTAATGGGTCCCACTTGACACGTGCACCGCTTCAACCAGCTTCAACGTACTCTTTTATTCGCAAAAGATGCAAAAATCATGTCCGAACACTTTTTTGATACTTTAATCGCTTCCAAATCACAAACACCTCCCGAAAACACCCTAAACGTCAAAATTTGGGGTCGGAAATGGGGCACAATGGTACGAAGACCCATTGCCACACTATAACTTTCCGAGAGCTTTCCGAAAAGGTATTATCGGCCGAATAGGTCCTCACGGTCTGAAAGTTACGGTGTTCCGTACGCATTAGCATCTTTGGAATCAAAAATAATAAAGGAATAAACTACAACATAGCATTTCCGGGGACGCATCCATCTTCATACGATTACTTTGTAGTTTTGTCAACAAAAATAAACAATCTAACAACGTCAATAGAGAAACAAATTGAATTGTAGTGGTACTAGATGTTTTTCAAAAAAATGGGAGGCTAAAAGAAAAATAAAAATAAAAAAGGGATGCAACACGAGGACTTCCCGGGAGGTCACCCATCCTAGTACTACTCTCGCCCAAGCACGCTTAACTGCGGAGTTCTGATGGGATCCGGTGCATTAGTGCTGGTATGATCGCATCCGTTAGTACATTGCATGCATTCGCATATATCCTTTACCGCGGATTCAAGAGATCATTTGTAATGGGTCCCACTTGACACGTGCACCGCTTCAACCAGCTTCAACGTACTCTTTTATTCGCAAAAGATGCAAAAATCATGTCCGAACACTTTTTTGATACTTTAATCGCTTCCAAATCACAAACACCTCCCGTAAACACCCTAAACGTCAAAATTTGGGGTCGGAAATGGGGCACAATGGTACGAAGACCCATTGCCACACTATAACTTTCCGAGAGCTTTCCGAAAAGGTATTATCGGCCGAATAGGTCCTCACGGTCTGAAAGTTACGGTGTTCCGTACGCATTAGCATCTTTGGAATCAAAAATAATAAAGGAATAAACTACAACATAGCATTTCCGGGGACGCATCCATCTTCATACGATTACTTTGTAGTTTTGTCAGCAAAAATAAACAATCTAACAACGTCAATAGAGAAACAAATTGAATTGTAGTGGTACTAGATGTTTTTCAAAAAAATGGGAGGCTAAAAGAAAAATAAAAATAAAAAAGGGATGCAACACGAGGACTTCCCGGGAGGTCACCCATCCTAGTACTACTCTCGCCCAAGCACGCTTAACTGCGGAGTTCTGATGGGATCCGGTGCATTAGTGCTGGTATGATCGCATCCGTTAGTACATTGCATGCATTCGCATATATCCTTTACCGCGGATTCAAGAGATCATTTGTAATGGGTCCCACTTGACACGTGCACCGCTTCAACCAGCTTCAACGTACTCTTTTATTCGCAAAAGATGCAAAAATCATGTCCGAACACTTTTTTGATACTTTAATCGCTTCCAAATCACAAACACCTCCCGAAAACACCCTAAACGTCAAAATTTGGGGTCGGAAATGGGGCACAATGGTACGAAGACCCATTGCCACACTATAACTTTCCGAGAGCTTTCCGAAAAGGTATTATCGGCCGAATAGGTCCTCACGGTCTGAAAGTTACGGTGTTCCGTACGCATTAGCATCTTTGGAATCAAAAATAATAAAGGAATAAACTACAACATAGCATTTCCGGGGACGCATCCATCTTCATACGATTACTTTGTAGTTTTGTCAACAAAAATAAACAATCTAACAACGTCAATAGAGAAACAAATTGAATTGTAGTGGTACTAGATGTTTTTCAAAAAAATGGGAGGCTAAAAGAAAAATAAAAATAAAAAAGGGATGCAACACGAGGACTTCCCGGGAGGTCACCCATCCTAGTACTACTCTCGCCCAAGCACGCTTAACTGCGGAGTTCTGATGGGATCCGGTGCATTAGTGCTGGTATGATCGCATCCGTTAGTACATTGCATGCATTCGCATATATCCTTTACCGCGGATTCAAGAGATCATTTGTAATGGGTCCCACTTGACACGTGCACCGCTTCAACCAGCTTCAACGTACTCGCAAAAGATGCAAAAATCATGTCCGAACACTTTTTCGATACTTTAATCGCTTCCAAATCACAAAAACCTCCCGAAAACACCCTAAACGTCAAAATTTGGGGTCGGAAATGGGGCACAATGGTACGAAGACCCATTGCCACACTATAACTTTCCGAGAGCTTTCCGAAAAGGTATTATCGGCCGAATAGGTCCTCACGGTCTGAAAGTTACGGTGTTCCGTACGCATTAGCATCTTTGGAATCAAAAATAATAAAGGAATAAACTACAACATAGCATTTCCGGGGACGCATCCATCTTCATACGATTACTTTGTAGTTTTGTCAGCAAAAATAAACAATCTAACAACGTCAATAGAGAAACAAATTGAATTGTAGTGGTACTAGATGTTTTTCAAAAAAATGGGAGGCTAAAAGAAAAATAAAAATAAAAAAGGGATGCAACACGAGGACTTCCCGGGAGGTCACCCATCCTAGTACTACTCTCGCCCAAGCACGCTTAACTGCGGAGTTCTGATGGGATCCGGTGCATTAGTGCTGGTATGATCGCATCCGTTAGTACATTGCATGCATTCGCATATATCCTTTACCGCGGATTCAAGAGATCATTTGTAATGGGTCCCACTTGACACGTGCACCGCTTCAACCAGCTTCAACGTACTCTTTTATTCGCAAAAGATGCAAAAATCATGTCCGAACACTTTTTTGATACTTTAATCGCTTCCAAATCACAAACACCTCCCGAAAACACCCTAAACGTCAAAATTTGGGGTCGGAAATGGGGCACAATGGTACGAAGACCCATTGCCACACTATAACTTTCCGAGAGCTTTCCGAAAAGGTATTATCGGCCGAATAGGTCCTCACGGTCTGAAAGTTACGGTGTTCCGTACGCATTAGCATCTTTGGAATCAAAAATAATAAAGGAATAAACTACAACATAGCATTTCCGGGGACGCATCCATCTTCATACGATTACTTTGTAGTTTTGTCAACAAAAATAAACAATCTAACAACGTCAATAGAGAAACAAATTGAATTGTAGTGGTACTAGATGTTTTTCAAAAAAATGGGAGGCTAAAAGAAAAATAAAAATAAAAAAGGGATGCAACACGAGGACTTCCCGGGAGGTCACCCATCCTAGTACTACTCTCGCCCAAGCACGCTTAACTGCGGAGTTCTGATGGGATCCGGTGCATTAGTGCTGGTATGATCGCATCCGTTAGTACATTGCATGCATTCGCATATATCCTTTACCGCGGATTCAAGAGATCATTTGTAATGGGTCCCACTTGACACGTGCACCGCTTCAACCAGCTTCAACGTACTCTTTTATTCGCAAAAGATGCAAAAATCATGTCCGAACACTTTTTTGATACTTTAATCGCTTCCAAATCACAAACACCTCCCGTAAACACCCTAAACGTCAAAATTTGGGGTCGGAAATGGGGCACAATGGTACGAAGACCCATTGCCACACTATAACTTTCCGAGAGCTTTCCGAAAAGGTATTATCGGCCGAATAGGTCCTCACGGTCTGAAAGTTACGGTGTTCCGTACGCATTAGCATCTTTGGAATCAAAAATAATAAAGGAATAAACTACAACATAGCATTTCCGGGGACGCATCCATCTTCATACGATTACTTTGTAGTTTTGTCAGCAAAAATAAACAATCTAACAACGTCAATAGAGAAACAAATTGAATTGTAGTGGTACTAGATGTTTTTCAAAAAAATGGGAGGCTAAAAGAAAAATAAAAATAAAAAAGGGATGCAACACGAGGACTTCCCGGGAGGTCACCCATCCTAGTACTACTCTCGCCCAAGCACGCTTAACTGCGGAGTTCTGATGGGATCCGGTGCATTAGTGCTGGTATGATCGCATCCGTTAGTACATTGCATGCATTCGCATATATCCTTTACCGCGGATTCAAGAGATCATTTGTAATGGGTCCCACTTGACACGTGCACCGCTTCAACCAGCTTCAACGTACTCTTTTATTCGCAAAAGATGCAAAAATCATGTCCGAACACTTTTTTGATACTTTAATCGCTTCCAAATCACAAACACCTCCCGTAAACACCCTAAACGTCAAAATTTGGGGTCGGAAATGGGGCACAATGGTACGAAGACCCATTGCCACACTATAACTTTCCGAGAGCTTTCCGAAAAGGTATTATCGGCCGAATAGGTCCTCACGGTCTGAAAGTTACGGTGTTCCGTACGCATTAGCATCTTTGGAATCAAAAATAATAAAGGAATAAACTACAACATAGCATTTCCGGGGACGCATCCATCTTCATACGATTACTTTGTAGTTTTGTCAACAAAAATAAACAATCTAACAACGTCAATAGAGAAACAAATTGAATTGTAGTGGTACTAGATGTTTTTCAAAAAAATGGGAGGCTAAAAGAAAAATAAAAATAAAAAAGGGATGCAACACGAGGACTTCCCGGGAGGTCACCCATCCTAGTACTACTCTCGCCCAAGCACGCTTAACTGCGGAGTTCTGATGGGATCCGGTGCATTAGTGCTGGTATGATCGCATCCGTTAGTACATTGCATGCATTCGCATATATCCTTTACCGCGGATTCAAGAGATCATTTGTAATGGGTCCCACTTGACACGTGCACCGCTTCAACCAGCTTCAACGTACTCGCAAAAGATGCAAAAATCATGTCCGAACACTTTTTCGATACTTTAATCGCTTCCAAATCACAAAAACCTCCCGAAAACACCCTAAACGTCAAAATTTGGGGTCGGAAATGGGGCACAATGGTACGAAGACCCATTGCCACACTATAACTTTCCGAGAGCTTTCCGAAAAGGTATTATCGGCCGAATAGGTCCTCACGGTCTGAAAGTTACGGTGTTCCGTACGCATTAGCATCTTTGGAATCAAAAATAATAAAGGAATAAACTACAACATAGCATTTCCGGGGACGCATCCATCTTCATACGATTACTTTGTAGTTTTGTCAGCAAAAATAAACAATCTAACAACGTCAATAGAGAAACAAATTGAATTGTAGTGGTACTAGATGTTTTTCAAAAAAATGGGAGGCTAAAAGAAAAATAAAAATAAAAAAGGGATGCAACACGAGGACTTCCCGGGAGGTCACCCATCCTAGTACTACTCTCGCCCAAGCACGCTTAACTGCGGAGTTCTGATGGGATCCGGTGCATTAGTGCTGGTATGATCGCATCCGTTAGTACATTGCATGCATTCGCATATATCCTTTACCGCGGATTCAAGAGATCATTTGTAATGGGTCCCACTTGACACGTGCACCGCTTCAACCAGCTTCAACGTACTCTTTTATTCGCAAAAGATGCAAAAATCATGTCCGAACACTTTTTTGATACTTTAATCGCTTCCAAATCACAAACACCTCCCGAAAACACCCTAAACGTCAAAATTTGGGGTCGGAAATGGGGCACAATGGTACGAAGACCCATTGCCACACTATAACTTTCCGAGAGCTTTCCGAAAAGGTATTATCGGCCGAATAGGTCCTCACGGTCTGAAAGTTACGGTGTTCCGTACGCATTAGCATCTTTGGAATCAAAAATAATAAAGGAATAAACTACAACATAGCATTTCCGGGGACGCATCCATCTTCATACGATTACTTTGTAGTTTTGTCAACAAAAATAAACAATCTAACAACGTCAATAGAGAAACAAATTGAATTGTAGTGGTACTAGATGTTTTTCAAAAAAATGGGAGGCTAAAAGAAAAATAAAAATAAAAAAGGGATGCAACACGAGGACTTCCCGGGAGGTCACCCATCCTAGTACTACTCTCGCCCAAGCACGCTTAACTGCGGAGTTCTGATGGGATCCGGTGCATTAGTGCTGGTATGATCGCATCCGTTAGTACATTGCATGCATTCGCATATATCCTTTACCGCGGATTCAAGAGATCATTTGTAATGGGTCCCACTTGACACGTGCACCGCTTCAACCAGCTTCAACGTACTCTTTTATTCGCAAAAGATGCAAAAATCATGTCCGAACACTTTTTTGATACTTTAATCGCTTCCAAATCACAAACACCTCCCGTAAACACCCTAAACGTCAAAATTTGGGGTCGGAAATGGGGCACAATGGTACGAAGACCCATTGCCACACTATAACTTTCCGAGAGCTTTCCGAAAAGGTATTATCGGCCGAATAGGTCCTCACGGTCTGAAAGTTACGGTGTTCCGTACGCATTAGCATCTTTGGAATCAAAAATAATAAAGGAATAAACTACAACATAGCATTTCCGGGGACGCATCCATCTTCATACGATTACTTTGTAGTTTTGTCAGCAAAAATAAACAATCTAACAACGTCAATAGAGAAACAAATTGAATTGTAGTGGTACTAGATGTTTTTCAAAAAAATGGGAGGCTAAAAGAAAAATAAAAATAAAAAAGGGATGCAACACGAGGACTTCCCGGGAGGTCACCCATCCTAGTACTACTCTCGCCCAAGCACGCTTAACTGCGGAGTTCTGATGGGATCCGGTGCATTAGTGCTGGTATGATCGCATCCGTTAGTACATTGCATGCATTCGCATATATCCTTTACCGCGGATTCAAGAGATCATTTGTAATGGGTCCCACTTGACACGTGCACCGCTTCAACCAGCTTCAACGTACTCTTTTATTCGCAAAAGATGCAAAAATCATGTCCGAACACTTTTTTGATACTTTAATCGCTTCCAAATCACAAACACCTCCCGTAAACACCCTAAACGTCAAAATTTGGGGTCGGAAATGGGGCACAATGGTACGAAGACCCATTGCCACACTATAACTTTCCGAGAGCTTTCCGAAAAGGTATTATCGGCCGAATAGGTCCTCACGGTCTGAAAGTTACGGTGTTCCGTACGCATTAGCATCTTTGGAATCAAAAATAATAAAGGAATAAACTACAACATAGCATTTCCGGGGACGCATCCATCTTCATACGATTACTTTGTAGTTTTGTCAACAAAAATAAACAATCTAACAACGTCAATAGAGAAACAAATTGAATTGTAGTGGTACTAGATGTTTTTCAAAAAAATGGGAGGCTAAAAGAAAAATAAAAATAAAAAAGGGATGCAACACGAGGACTTCCCGGGAGGTCACCCATCCTAGTACTACTCTCGCCCAAGCACGCTTAACTGCGGAGTTCTGATGGGATCCGGTGCATTAGTGCTGGTATGATCGCATCCGTTAGTACATTGCATGCATTCGCATATATCCTTTACCGCGGATTCAAGAGATCATTTGTAATGGGTCCCACTTGACACGTGCACCGCTTCAACCAGCTTCAACGTACTCGCAAAAGATGCAAAAATCATGTCCGAACACTTTTTCGATACTTTAATCGCTTCCAAATCACAAAAACCTCCCGAAAACACCCTAAACGTCAAAATTTGGGGTCGGAAATGGGGCACAATGGTACGAAGACCCATTGCCACACTATAACTTTCCGAGAGCTTTCCGAAAAGGTATTATCGGCCGAATAGGTCCTCACGGTCTGAAAGTTACGGTGTTCCGTACGCATTAGCATCTTTGGAATCAAAAATAATAAAGGAATAAACTACAACATAGCATTTCCGGGGACGCATCCATCTTCATACGATTACTTTGTAGTTTTGTCAGCAAAAATAAACAATCTAACAACGTCAATAGAGAAACAAATTGAATTGTAGTGGTACTAGATGTTTTTCAAAAAAATGGGAGGCTAAAAGAAAAATAAAAATAAAAAAGGGATGCAACACGAGGACTTCCCGGGAGGTCACCCATCCTAGTACTACTCTCGCCCAAGCACGCTTAACTGCGGAGTTCTGATGGGATCCGGTGCATTAGTGCTGGTATGATCGCATCCGTTAGTACATTGCATGCATTCGCATATATCCTTTACCGCGGATTCAAGAGATCATTTGTAATGGGTCCCACTTGACACGTGCACCGCTTCAACCAGCTTCAACGTACTCTTTTATTCGCAAAAGATGCAAAAATCATGTCCGAACACTTTTTTGATACTTTAATCGCTTCCAAATCACAAACACCTCCCGAAAACACCCTAAACGTCAAAATTTGGGGTCGGAAATGGGGCACAATGGTACGAAGACCCATTGCCACACTATAACTTTCCGAGAGCTTTCCGAAAAGGTATTATCGGCCGAATAGGTCCTCACGGTCTGAAAGTTACGGTGTTCCGTACGCATTAGCATCTTTGGAATCAAAAATAATAAAGGAATAAACTACAACATAGCATTTCCGGGGACGCATCCATCTTCATACGATTACTTTGTAGTTTTGTCAACAAAAATAAACAATCTAACAACGTCAATAGAGAAACAAATTGAATTGTAGTGGTACTAGATGTTTTTCAAAAAAATGGGAGGCTAAAAGAAAAATAAAAATAAAAAAGGGATGCAACACGAGGACTTCCCGGGAGGTCACCCATCCTAGTACTACTCTCGCCCAAGCACGCTTAACTGCGGAGTTCTGATGGGATCCGGTGCATTAGTGCTGGTATGATCGCATCCGTTAGTACATTGCATGCATTCGCATATATCCTTTACCGCGGATTCAAGAGATCATTTGTAATGGGTCCCACTTGACACGTGCACCGCTTCAACCAGCTTCAACGTACTCTTTTATTCGCAAAAGATGCAAAAATCATGTCCGAACACTTTTTTGATACTTTAATCGCTTCCAAATCACAAACACCTCCCGTAAACACCCTAAACGTCAAAATTTGGGGTCGGAAATGGGGCACAATGGTACGAAGACCCATTGCCACACTATAACTTTCCGAGAGCTTTCCGAAAAGGTATTATCGGCCGAATAGGTCCTCACGGTCTGAAAGTTACGGTGTTCCGTACGCATTAGCATCTTTGGAATCAAAAATAATAAAGGAATAAACTACAACATAGCATTTCCGGGGACGCATCCATCTTCATACGATTACTTTGTAGTTTTGTCAGCAAAAATAAACAATCTAACAACGTCAATAGAGAAACAAATTGAATTGTAGTGGTACTAGATGTTTTTCAAAAAAATGGGAGGCTAAAAGAAAAATAAAAATAAAAAAGGGATGCAACACGAGGACTTCCCGGGAGGTCACCCATCCTAGTACTACTCTCGCCCAAGCACGCTTAACTGCGGAGTTCTGATGGGATCCGGTGCATTAGTGCTGGTATGATCGCATCCGTTAGTACATTGCATGCATTCGCATATATCCTTTACCGCGGATTCAAGAGATCATTTGTAATGGGTCCCACTTGACACGTGCACCGCTTCAACCAGCTTCAACGTACTCTTTTATTCGCAAAAGATGCAAAAATCATGTCCGAACACTTTTTTGATACTTTAATCGCTTCCAAATCACAAACACCTCCCGTAAACACCCTAAACGTCAAAATTTGGGGTCGGAAATGGGGCACAATGGTACGAAGACCCATTGCCACACTATAACTTTCCGAGAGCTTTCCGAAAAGGTATTATCGGCCGAATAGGTCCTCACGGTCTGAAAGTTACGGTGTTCCGTACGCATTAGCATCTTTGGAATCAAAAATAATAAAGGAATAAACTACAACATAGCATTTCCGGGGACGCATCCATCTTCATACGATTACTTTGTAGTTTTGTCAGCAAAAATAAACAATCTAACAACGTCAATAGAGAAACAAATTGAATTGTAGTGGTACTAGATGTTTTTCAAAAAAATGGGAGGCTAAAAGAAAAATAAAAATAAAAAAGGGATGCAACACGAGGACTTCCCGGGAGGTCACCCATCCTAGTACTACTCTCGCCCAAGCACGCTTAACTGCGGAGTTCTGATGGGATCCGGTGCATTAGTGCTGGTATGATCGCATCCGTTAGTACATTGCATGCATTCGCATATATCCTTTACCGCGGATTCAAGAGATCATTTGTAATGGGTCCCACTTGACACGTGCACCGCTTCAACCAGCTTCAACGTACTCGCAAAAGATGCAAAAATCATGTCCGAACACTTTTTCGATACTTTAATCGCTTCCAAATCACAAAAACATCCCGAAAACACCCTAAACGTCAAAATTTGGGGTCGGAAATGGGGCACAATGGTACGAAGACCCATTGCCACACTATAACTTTCCGAGAGCTTTCCGAAAAGGTATTATCGGCCGAATAGGTCCTCACGGTCTGAAAGTTACGGTGTTCCGTACGCATTAGCATCTTTGGAATCAAAAATAATAAAGGAATAAACTACAACATAGCATTTCCGGGGACGCATCCATCTTCATACGATTACTTTGTAGTTTTGTCAGCAAAAATAAACAATCTAACAACGTCAATAGAGAAACAAATTGAATTGTAGTGGTACTAGATGTTTTTCAAAAAAATGGGAGGCTAAAAGAAAAATAAAAATAAAAAAGGGATGCAACACGAGGACTTCCCGGGAGGTCACCCATCCTAGTACTACTCTCGCCCAAGCACGCTTAACTGCAGAGTTCTGATGGGATCCGGTGCATTAGTGCTGGTATGATCGCATCCGTTAGTACATTGCATGCATTCGCATATATCCTTTACCGCGGATTCAAGAGATCATTTGTAATGGGTCCCACTTGACACGTGCACCGCTTCAACCAGCTTCAACGTACTCTTTTATTCGCAAAAGATGCAAAAATCATGTCCGAACACTTTTTTGATACTTTAATCGCTTCCAAATCACAAACACCTCCCGAAAACACCCTAAACGTCAAAATTTGGGGTCGGAAATGGGGCACAATGGTACGAAGACCCATTGCCACACTATAACTTTCCGAGAGCTTTCCGAAAAGGTATTATCGGCCGAATAGGTCCTCACGGTCTGAAAGTTACGGTGTTCCGTACGCATTAGCATCTTTGGAATCAAAAATAATAAAGGAATAAACTACAACATAGCATTTCCGGGGACGCATCCATCTTCATACGATTACTTTGTAGTTTTGTCAACAAAAATAAACAATCTAACAACGTCAATAGAGAAACAAATTGAATTGTAGTGGTACTAGATGTTTTTCAAAAAAATGGGAGGCTAAAAGAAAAATAAAAATAAAAAAGGGATGCAACACGAGGACTTCCCGGGAGGTCACCCATCCTAGTACTACTCTCGCCCAAGCACGCTTAACTGCGGAGTTCTGATGGGATCCGGTGCATTAGTGCTGGTATGATCGCATCCGTTAGTACATTGCATGCATTCGCATATATCCTTTACCGCGGATTCAAGAGATCATTTGTAATGGGTCCCACTTGACACGTGCACCGCTTCAACCAGCTTCAACGTACTCTTTTATTCGCAAAAGATGCAAAAATCATGTCCGAACACTTTTTTGATACTTTAATCGCTTCCAAATCACAAACACCTCCCGTAAACACCCTAAACGTCAAAATTTAGGGTCGGAAATGGGGCACAATGGTACGAAGACCCATTGCCACACTATAACTTTCCGAGAGCTTTCCGAAAAGGTATTATCGGCCGAATAGGTCCTCACGGTCTGAAAGTTACGGTGTTCCGTACGCATTAGCATCTTTGGAATCAAAAATAATAAAGGAATAAACTACAACATAGCATTTCCGGGGACGCATCCATCTTCATACGATTACTTTGTAGTTTTGTCAGCAAAAATAAACAATCTAACAACGTCAATAGAGAAACAAATTGAATTGTAGTGGTACTAGATGTTTTTCAAAAAAATGGGAGGCTAAAAGAAAAATAAAAATAAAAAAGGGATGCAACACGAGGACTTCCCGGGAGGTCACCCATCCTAGTACTACTCTCGCCCAAGCACGCTTAACTGCGGAGTTCTGATGGGATCCGGTGCATTAGTGCTGGTATGATCGCATCCGTTAGTACATTGCATGCATTCGCATATATCCTTTACCGCGGATTCAAGAGATCATTTGTAATGGGTCCCACTTGACACGTGCACCGCTTCAACCAGCTTCAACGTACTCGCAAAAGATGCAAAAATCATGTCCGAACACTTTTTCGATACTTTAATCGCTTCCAAATCACAAAAACCTCCCGAAAACACCCTAAACGTCAAAATTTGGGGTCGGAAATGGGGCACAATGGTACGAAGACCCATTGCCACACTATAACTTTCCGAGAGCTTTCCGAAAAGGTATTATCGGCCGAATAGGTCCTCACGGTCTGAAAGTTACGGTGTTCCGTACGCATTAGCATCTTTGGAATCAAAAATAATAAAGGAATAAACTACAACATAGCATTTCCGGGGACGCATCCATCTTCATACGATTACTTTGTAGTTTTGTCAGCAAAAATAAACAATCTAACAACGTCAATAGAGAAACAAATTGAATTGTAGTGGTACTAGATGTTTTTCAAAAAAATGGGAGGCTAAAAGAAAAATAAAAATAAAAAAGGGATGCAACACGAGGACTTCCCGGGAGGTCACCCATCCTAGTACTACTCTCGCCCAAGCACGCTTAACTGCCGAGTTCTGATGGGATCCGGTGCATTAGTGCTGCTATGATCGCATCCGTTAGTACATTGCATGCATTCGCATATATCCTTTACCGCGGATTCAAGAGATCATTTGTAATGGGTCCCACTTGACACGTGCACCGCTTCAACCAGCTTCAACGTACTCTTTTATTCGCAAAAGATGCAAAAATCATGTCCGAACACTTTTTTGATACTTTAATCGCTTCCAAATCACAAACACCTCCCGAAAACACCCTAAACGTCAAAATTTGGGGTCGGAAATGGGGCACAATGGTACGAAGACCCATTGCCACACTATAACTTTCCGAGAGCTTTCCGAAAAGGTATTATCGGCCGAATAGGTCCTCACGGTCTGAAAGTTACGGTGTTCCGTACGCATTAGCATCTTTGGAATCAAAAATAATAAAGGAATAAACTACAACATAGCATTTCCGGGGACGCATCCATCTTCATACGATTACTTTGTAGTTTTGTCAACAAAAATAAACAATCTAACAACGTCAATAGAGAAACAAATTGAATTGTAGTGGTACTAGATGTTTTTCAAAAAAATGGGAGGCTAAAAGAAAAATAAAAATAAAAAAGGGATGCAACACGAGGACTTCCCGGGAGGTCACCCATCCTAGTACTACTCTCGCCCAAGCACGCTTAACTGCGGAGTTCTGATGGGATCCGGTGCATTAGTGCTGGTATGATCGCATCCGTTAGTACATTGCATGCATTCGCATATATCCTTTACCGCGGATTCAAGAGATCATTTGTAATGGGTCCCACTTGACACGTGCACCGCTTCAACCAGCTTCAACGTACTCGCAAAAGATGCAAAAATCATGTCCGAACACTTTTTCGATACTTTAATCGCTTCCAAATCACAAAAACCTCCCGAAAACACCCTAAACGTCAAAATTTGGGGTCGGAAATGGGGCACAATGGTACGAAGACCCATTGCCACACTATAACTTTCCGAGAGCTTTCCGAAAAGGTATTATCGGCCGAATAGGTCCTCACGGTCTGAAAGTTACGGTGTTCCGTACGCATTAGCATCTTTGGAATCAAAAATAATAAAGGAATAAACTACAACATAGCATTTCCGGGGACGCATCCATCTTCATACGATTACTTTGTAGTTTTGTCAGCAAAAATAAACAATCTAACAACGTCAATAGAGAAACAAATTGAATTGTAGTGGTACTAGATGTTTTTCAAAAAAATGGGAGGCTAAAAGAAAAATAAAAATAAAAAAGGGATGCAACACGAGGACTTCCCGGGAGGTCACCCATCCTAGTACTACTCTCGCCCAAGCACGCTTAACTGCGGAGTTCTGATGGGATCCGGTGCATTAGTGCTGGTATGATCGCATCCGTTAGTACATTGCATGCATTCGCATATATCCTTTACCGCGGATTCAAGAGATCATTTGTAATGGGTCCCACTTGACACGTGCACCGCTTCAACCAGCTTCAACGTACTCTTTTATTCGCAAAAGATGCAAAAATCATGTCCGAACACTTTTTTGATACTTTAATCGCTTCCAAATCACAAACACCTCCCGAAAACACCCTAAACGTCAAAATTTGGGGTCGGAAATGAGGCACAATGGTACGAAGACCCATTGCCACACTATAACTTTCCGAGAGCTTTCCGAAAAGGTATTATCGGCCGAATAGGTCCTCACGGTCTGAAAGTTACGGTGTTCCGTACGCATTAGCATCTTTGGAATCAAAAATAATAAAGGAATAAACTACAACATAGCATTTCCGGGGACGCATCCATCTTCATACGATTACTTTGTAGTTTTGTCAACAAAAATAAACAATCTAACAACGTCAATAGAGAAACAAATTGAATTGTAGTGGTACTAGATGTTTTTCAAAAAAATGGGAGGCTAAAAGAAAAATAAAAATAAAAAAGGGATGCAACACGAGGACTTCCCGGGAGGTCACCCATCCTAGTACTACTCTCGCCCAAGCACGCTTAACTGCGGAGTTCTGATGGGATTCGGTGCATTAGTGCTGGTATGATCGCATCCGTTAGTACATTGCATGCATTCGCATATATCCTTTACCGCGGATTCAAGAGATCATTTGTAATGGGTCCCACTTGACACGTGCACCGCTTCAACCAGCTTCAACGTACTCGCAAAAGATGCAAAAATCATGTCCGAACACTTTTTCGATACTTTAATCGCTTCCAAATCACAAAAACCTCCCGAAAACACCCTAAACGTCAAAATTTGGGGTCGGAAATATGGCACAATGGTACGAAGACCCATTGCCACACTATAACTTTCCGAGAGCTTTCCGAAAAGGTATTATCGGCCGAATAGGTCCTCACGGTCTGAAAGTTACGGTGTTCCGTACGCATTAGCATCTTTGGAATCAAAAATAATAAAGGAATAAACTACAACATAGCATTTCCGGGGACGCATCCATCTTCATACGATTACTTTGTAGTTTTGTCAGCAAAAATAAACAATCTAACAACGTCAATAGAGAAACAAATTGAATTGTAGTGGTACTAGATGTTTTTCAAAAAAATGGGAGGCTAAAAGAAAAATAAAAATAAAAAAGGGATGCAACACGAGGACTTCCCGGGAGGTCACCCATACTAGTACTACTCTCGCCCAAGCACGCTTAACTGCGGAGTTCTGATGGGATCCGGTGCATTAGTGCTGGTATGATCGCATCCGTTAGTACATTGCATGCATTCGCATATATCCTTTACCGCGGATTCAAGAGATCATTTGTAATGGGTCCCACTTGACACGTGCACCGCTTCAACCAGCTTCAACGTACTCGCAAAAGATGCAAAAATCATGTCCGAACACTTTTTCGATACTTTAATCGCTTCCAAATCACAAAAACCTCCCGAAAACACCCTAAACGTCAAAATTTGGGGTCGGAAATGGGGCACAATGGTACAAAGACCCATTGCCACACTATAACTTTCCGAGAGCTTTCCGAAAAGGTATTATCGGCCGAATAGGTCCTCACGGTCTGAAAGTTACGGTGTTCCGTACGCATTAGCATCTTTGGAATCAAAAATAATAAAGGAATAAACTACAACATAGCATTTCCGGGGACGCATCCATCTTCATACGATTACTTTGTAGTTTTGTCAGCAAAAATAAACAATCTAACAACGTCAATAGAGAAACAAATTGAATTGTAGTGGTACTAGATGTTTTTCAAAAAAATGGGAGGCTAAAAGAAAAATAAAAATAAAAAAGGGATGCAACACGAGGACTTCCCGGGAGGTCACCCATCCTAGTACTACTCTCGCCCAAGCACGCTTAACTGCGGAGTTCTGATGGGATCCGGTGCATTAGTGCTGGTATGATCGCATCCGTTAGTACATTGCATGCATTCGCATATATCCTTTACCGCGGATTCAAGAGATCATTTGTAATGGGTCCCACTTGACACGTGCACCGCTTCAACCAGCTTCAACGTACTCGCAAAAGATGCAAAAATCATGTCCGAACATTTTTTCGATACTTTAATCGCTTCCAAATCACAAAAACCTCCCGAAAACACCCGAAACGTCAAAATTTGGGGTCGGAAATAGGGCACAATGGTACGAAGACCCATTGCCACACTATAACTTTCCGAGAGCTTTCCGAAAAGGTATTATCGGCCGAATAGGTCCTCACGGTCTGAAAGTTACGGTGTTCCGTACGCATTAGCATCTTTGGAATCAAAAATAATAAAGGAATAAACTACAACATAGCATTTCCGGGGACGCATCCATCTTCATACGATTACTTTGTAGTTTTGTCAGCAAAAATAAACAATCTAACAACGTCAATAGAGAAACAAATTGAATTGTAGTGGTACTAGATGTTTTTCAAAAAAATGGGAGGCTAAAAGAAAAATAAAAATAAAAAAGGGATGCAACACGAGGACTTCCCGGGAGGTCACCCATCCTAGTACTACTCTCGCCCAAGCACGCTTAACTGCGGAGTTCTGATGGGATCCGGTGCATTAGTGCTGGTATGATCGCATCCGTTAGTACATTGCATGCATTCGCATATATCCTTTACCGCGGATTCAAGAGATCATTTGTAATGGGTCCCACTTGACACGTGCACCGCTTCAACCAGCTTCAACGTACTCGCAAAAGATGCAAAAATCATGTCCGAACACTTTTTCGATACTTTAATCGCTTCCAAATCACAAAAACCTCCCGAAAACACCCTAAACGTCAAAATTTGGGGTCGGAAATGGGGCACAATGGTACGAAGACCCATTGCCACACTATAACTTTCCGAGAGCTTTCCGAAAAGGTATTATCGGCCGAATAGGTCCTCACGGTCTAAAAGTTACGGTGTTCCGTACGCATTAGCATCTTTGGAATCAAAAATAATAAAGGAATAAACTACAACATAGCATTTCCGGGGACGCATCCATCTTCATACGATTACTTTGTAGTTTTGTCAGCAAAAATAAACAATCTAACAACGTCAATAGAGAAACAAATTGAATTGTAGTGGTACTAGATGTTTTTCAAAAAAATGGGAGGCTAAAAGAAAAATAAAAATAAAAAAGGGATGCAACACGAGGACTTCCCGGGAGGTCACCCATCCTAGTACTACTCTCGCCCAAGCACGCTTAACTGCGGAGTTCTGATGGGATCCGGTGCATTAGTGCTGGTATGATCGCATCCGTTAGTACATTGCATGCATTCGCATATATCCTTTACCGCGGATTCAAGAGATCATTTGTAATGGGTCCCACTTGACACGTGCACCGCTTCAACCAGCTTCAACGTACTCGCAAAAGATGCAAAAATCATGTCCGAACACTTTTTCGATACTTTAATCGCTTCCAAATCACAAAAACCTCCCGAAAACACCCTAAACGTCAAAATTTGGGGTCGGAAATGGGGCACAATGGTACGAAGACCCATTGCCACACTATAACTTTCCGAGAGCTTTCCGAAAAGGTATTATCGGCCGAATAGGTCCTCACGGTCTGAAAGTTACGGTGTTCCGTACGCATTAGCATCTTTGGAATCAAAAATAATAAAGGAATAAACTACAACATAGCATTTCCGGGGACGCATCCATCTTCATACGATTACTTTGTAGTTTTGTCAGCAAAAATAAACAATCTAACAACGTCAATAGAGAAACAAATTGAATTGTAGTGGTACTAGATGTTTTTCAAAAAAATGGGAGGCTAAAAGAAAAATAAAAATAAAAAAGGGATGCAACACGAGGACTTCCCGGGAGGTCACCCATCCTAGTACTACTCTCGCCCAAGCACGCTTAACTGCGGAGTTCTGATGGGATCCGGTGCATTAGTGCTGGTATGATCGCATCCGTTAGTACATTGCATGCATTCGCATATATCCTTTACCGCGGATTCAAGAGATCATTTGTAATGGGTCCCACTTGACACGTGCACCGCTTCAACCAGCTTCAACGTACTCGCAAAAGATGCAAAAATCATGTCCGAACACTTTTTCGATACTTTAATCGCTTCCAAATCACAAAAACCTCCCGAAAACACCCTAAACGTCAAAATTTGGGGTCGGAAATGGGGCACAATGGTACGAAGACCCATTGCCACACTATAACTTTCCGAGAGCTTTCCGAAAAGGTATTATCGGCCGAATAGGTCCTCACGGTCTGAAAGTTACGGTGTTCCGTACGCATTAGCATCTTTGGAATCAAAAATAATAAAGGAATAAACTACAACATAGCATTTCCGGGGACGCATCCATCTTCATACGATTACTTTGTAGTTTTGTCAGCAAAAATAAACAATCTAACAACGTCAATAGAGAAACAAATTGAATTGTAGTGGTACTAGATGTTTTTCAAAAAAATGGGAGGCTAAAAGAAAAATAAAAATAAAAAAGGGATGCAACACGAGGACTTCCCGGGAGGTCACCCATCCTAGTACTACTCTCGCCCAAGCACGCTTAACTGCGGAGTTCTGATGGGATCCGGTGCATTAGTGCTGGTATGATCGCATCCGTTAGTACATTGCATGCATTCGCATATATCCTTTACCGCGGATTCAAGAGATCATTTGTAATGGGTCCCACTTGACACGTGCACCGCTTCAACCAGCTTCAACGTACTCGCAAAAGATGCAAAAATCATGTCCGAACACTTTTTCGATACTTTAATCGCTTCCAAATCACAAAAACCTCCCGAAAACACCCGAAACGTCAAAATTTGGGGTCGGAAATAGGGCACAATGGTACGAAGACCCATTGCCACACTATAACTTTCCGAGAGCTTTCCGAAAAGGTATTATCGGCCGAATAGGTCCTCACGGTCTGAAAGTTACGGTGTTCCGTACGCATTAGCATCTTTGGAATCAAAAATAATAAAGGAATAAACTACAACATAGCATTTCCGGGGACGCATCCATCTTCATACGATTACTTTGTAGTTTTGTCAGCAAAAATAAACAATCTAACAACGTCAATAGAGAAACAAATTGAATTGTAGTGGTACTAGATGTTTTTCAAAAAAATGGGAGGCTAAAAGAAAAATAAAAATAAAAAAGGGATGCAACACGAGGTCTTCCCGGGAGGTCACCCATCCTAGTACTACTCTCGCCCAAGCACGCTTAACTGCGGAGTTCTGATGGGATCCGGTGCATTAGTGCTGGTATGATCGCATCCGTTAGTACATTGCATGCATTCGCATATATCCTTTACCGCGGATTCAAGAGATCATTTGTAATGGGTCCCACTTGACACGTGCACCGCTTCAACCAGCTTCAACGTACTCGCAAAAGATGCAAAAATCATGTCCGAACACTTTTTCGATACTTTAATCGCTTCCAAATCACAAAAACCTCCCGAAAACACCCTAAACGTCAAAATTTGGGGTCGGAAATGGGGCACAATGGTACGAAGACCCATTGCCACACTATAACTTTCCGAGAGCTTTCCGAAAAGGTATTATCGGCCGAATAGGTCCTCACGGTCTGAAAGTTACGGTGTTCCGTACGCATTAGCATCTTTGGAATCAAAAATAATAAAGGAATAAACTACAACATAGCATTTCCGGGGACGCATCCATCTTCATACGATTACTTTGTAGTTTTGTCAGCAAAAATAAACAATCTAACAACGTCAATAGAGAAACAAATTGAATTGTAGTGGTACTAGATGTTTTTCAAAAAAATGGGAGGCTAAAAGAAAAATAAAAATAAAAAAGGGATGCAACACGAGCACTTCCCGGGAGGTCACCCATCCTAGTACTACTCTCGCCCAAGCACGCTTAACTGCGGAGTTCTGATGGGATCCGGTGCATTAGTGCTGGTATGATCGCATCCGTTAGTACATTGCATGCATTCGCATATATCCTTTACCGCGGATTCAAGAGATCATTTGTAATGGGTCCCACTTGACACGTGCACCGCTTCAACCAGCTTCAACGTACTCGCAAAAGATGCAAAAATCATGTCCGAACACTTTTTCGATACTTTAATCGCTTCCAAATCACAAAAACCTCCCGAAAAGACCCTAAACGTCAAAATTTGGGGTCGGAAATGGGGCACAATCGTACGAAGACCCATTGCCACACTATAACTTTCCGAGAGCTTTCCGAAAAGGTATTATCGGCCGAATAGGTCCTCACGGTCTGAAAGTTACGGTGTTCCGTACGCATTAGCATCTTTGGAATCAAAAATAATAAAGGAATAAACTACAACATAGCATTTCCGGGGACGCATCCATCTTCATACGATTACTTTGTAGTTTTGTCAGCAAAAATAAACAATCTAACAACGTCAATAGAGAAACAAATTGAATTGTAGTGGTACTAGATGTTTTTCAAAAAAATGGGAGGCTAAAAGAAAAATAAAAATAAAAAAGGGATGCAACACGAGGACTTCCCGGGAGGTCACCCATCCTAGTACTACTCTCGCCCAAGCACGCTTAACTGCGGAGTTCTGATGGGATCCGGTGCATTAGTGCTGGTATGATCGCATCCGTTAGTACATTGCATGCATTCGCATATATCCTTTACCGCGGATTCAAGAGATCATTTGTAATGGGTCCCACTTGACACGTGCACCGCTTCAACCAGCTTCAACGTACTCGCAAAAGATGCAAAAATCATGTCCGAACACTTTTTCGATACTTTAATCGCTTCCAAATCACAAAAACCTCCCGAAAACACCCTAAACGTCAAAATTTGGGGTCGGAAATGGGGCACAATGGTACGAAGACCCATTGCCACACTATAACTTTCCGAGAGCTTTCCGAAAAGGTATTATCGGCCGAATAGGTCCTCACGGTCTGAAAGTTACGGTGTTCCGTACGCATTAGCATCTTTGGAATCAAAAATAATAAAGGAATAAACTACAACATAGCATTTCCGGGGACGCATCCATCTTCATACGATTACTTTGTAGTTTTGTCAGCAAAAATAAACAATCTAACAACGTCAATAGAGAAACAAATTGAATTGTAGTGGTACTAGATGTTTTTCAAAAAAATGGGAGGCTAAAAGAAAAATAAAAATAAAAAAGGGATGCAACACGAGGACTTCCCGGGAGGTCACCCATCCTAGTACTACTCTCGCCCAAGCACGCTTAACTGCGGAGTTCTGATGGGATCCGGTGCATTAGTGCTGGTATGATCGCATCCGTTAGTACATTGCATGCATTCGCATATATCCTTTACCGCGGATTCAAGAGATCATTTGTAATGGGTCCCACTTGACACGTGCACCGCTTCAACCAGCTTCAACGTACTCGCAAAAGATGCAAAAATCATGTCCGAACACTTTTTCGATACTTTAATCGCTTCCAAATCACAAAAACCTCCCGAAAAGACCCTAAACGTCAAAATTTGGGGTCGGAAATGGGGCACAATCGTACGAAGACCCATTGCCACACTATAACTTTCCGAGAGCTTTCCGAAAAGGTATTATCGGCCGAATAGGTCCTCACGGTCTGAAAGTTACGGTGTTCCGTACGCATTAGCATCTTTGGAATCAAAAATAATAAAGGAATAAACTACAACATAGCATTTCCGGGGACGCATCCATCTTCATACGATTACTTTGTAGTTTTGTCAGCAAAAATAAACAATCTAACAACGTCAATAGAGAAACAAATTGAATTGTAGTGGTACTAGATGTTTTTCAAAAAAATGGGAGGCTAAAAGAAAAATAAAAATAAAAAAGGGATGCAACACGAGGACTTCCCGGGAGGTCACCCATCCTAGTACTACTCTCGCCCAAGCACGCTTAACTGCGGAGTTCTGATGGGATCCGGTGCATTAGTGCTGGTATGATCGCATCCGTTAGTACATTGCATGCATTCGCATATATCCTTTACCGCGGATTCAAGAGATCATTTGTAATGGGTCCCACTTGACACGTGCACCGCTTCAACCAGCTTCAACGTACTCGCAAAAGATGCAAAAATCATGTCCGAACACTTTTTCGATACTTTAATCGCTTCCAAATCACAAAAACCTCCCGAAAACACCCTAAACGTCAAAATTTGGGGTCGGAAATGGGGCACAATGGTACGAAGACCCATTGCCACACTATAACTTTCCGAGAGCTTTCCGAAAAGGTATTATCGGCCGAATAGGTCCTCACGGTCTGAAAGTTACGGTGTTCCGTACGCATTAGCATCTTTGGAATCAAAAATAATAAAGGAATAAACTACAACATAGCATTTCCGGGGACGCATCCATCTTCATACGATTACTTTGTAGTTTTGTCAGCAAAAATAAACAATCTAACAACGTCAATAGAGAAACAAATTGAATTGTAGTGGTACTAGATGTTTTTCAAAAAAATGGGAGGCTAAAAGAAAAATAAAAATAAAAAAGGGATGCAACACGAGGACTTCCCGGGAGGTCACCCATCCTAGTACTACTCTCGCCCAAGCACGCTTAACTGCGGAGTTCTGATGGGATCCGGTGCATTAGTGCTGGTATGATCGCATCCGTTAGTACATTGCATGCATTCGCATATATCCTTTACCGCGGATTCAAGAGATCATTTGTAATGGGTCCCACTTGACACGTGCACCGCTTCAACCAGCTTCAACGTACTCGCAAAAGATGCAAAAATCATGTCCGAACACTTTTTCGATACTTTAATCGCTTCCAAATCACAAAAACCTCCCGAAAACACCCTAAACGTCAAAATTTGGGGTCGGAAATGGGGCACAATGGTACGAAGACCCATTGCCACACTATAACTTTCCGAGAGCTTTCCGAAAAGGTATTATCGGCCGAATAGGTCCTCACGGTCTGAAAGTTACGGTGTTCCGTACGCATTAGCATCTTTGGAATCAAAAATAATAAAGGAATAAACTACAACATAGCATTTCCGGGGACGCATCCATCTTCATACGATTACTTTGTAGTTTTGTCAGCAAAAATAAACAATCTAACAACGTCAATAGAGAAACAAATTGAATTGTAGTGGTACTAGATGTTTTTCAAAAAAATGGGAGGCTAAAAGAAAAATAAAAATAAAAAAGGGATGCAACACGAGGACTTCCCGGGAGGTCACCCATCCTAGTACTACTCTCGCCCAAGCACGCTTAACTGCGGAGTTCTGATGGGATCCGGTGCATTAGTGCTGGTATGATCGCATCCGTTAGTACATTGCATGCATTCGCATATATCCTTTACCGCGGATTCAAGAGATCATTTGTAATGGGTCCCACTTGACACGTGCACCGCTTCAACCAGCTTCAACGTACTCGCAAAAGATGCAAAAATCATGTCCGAACACTTTTTCGATACTTTAATCGCTTCCAAATCACAAAAACCTCCCGAAAACACCCGAAACGTCAAAATTTGGGGTCGGAAATAGGGCACAATGGTACGAAGACCCATTGCCACACTATAACTTTCCGAGAGCTTTCCGAAAAGGTATTATCGGCCGAATAGGTCCTCACGGTCTGAAAGTTACGGTGTTCCGTACGCATTAGCATCTTTGGAATCAAAAATAATAAAGGAATAAACTACAACATAGCATTTCCGGGGACGCATCCATCTTCATACGATTACTTTGTAGTTTTGTCAGCAAAAATAAACAATCTAACAACGTCAATAGAGAAACAAATTGAATTGTAGTGGTACTAGATGTTTTTCAAAAAAATGGGAGGCTAAAAGAAAAATAAAAATAAAAAAGGGATGCAACACGAGGTCTTCCCGGGAGGTCACCCATCCTAGTACTACTCTCGCCCAAGCACGCTTAACTGCGGAGTTCTGATGGGATCCGGTGCATTAGTGCTGGTATGATCGCATCCGTTAGTACATTGCATGCATTCGCATATATCCTTTACCGCGGATTCAAGAGATCATTTGTAATGGGTCCCACTTGACACGTGCACCGCTTCAACCAGCTTCAACGTACTCGCAAAAGATGCAAAAATCATGTCCGAACACTTTTTCGATACTTTAATCGCTTCCAAATCACAAAAACCTCCCGAAAACACCCTAAACGTCAAAATTTGGGGTCGGAAATGGGGCACAATGGTACGAAGACCCATTGCCACACTATAACTTTCCGAGAGCTTTCCGAAAAGGTATTATCGGCCGAATAGGTCCTCACGGTCTGAAAGTTACGGTGTTCCGTACGCATTAGCATCTTTGGAATCAAAAATAATAAAGGAATAAACTACAACATAGCATTTCCGGGGACGCATCCATCTTCATACGATTACTTTGTAGTTTTGTCAGCAAAAATAAACAATCTAACAACGTCAATAGAGAAACAAATTGAATTGTAGTGGTACTAGATGTTTTTCAAAAAAATGGGAGGCTAAAAGAAAAATAAAAATAAAAAAGGGATGCAACACGAGCACTTCCCGGGAGGTCACCCATCCTAGTACTACTCTCGCCCAAGCACGCTTAACTGCGGAGTTCTGATGGGATCCGGTGCATTAGTGCTGGTATGATCGCATCCGTTAGTACATTGCATGCATTCGCATATATCCTTTACCGCGGATTCAAGAGATCATTTGTAATGGGTCCCACTTGACACGTGCACCGCTTCAACCAGCTTCAACGTACTCGCAAAAGATGCAAAAATCATGTCCGAACACTTTTTCGATACTTTAATCGCTTCCAAATCACAAAAACCTCCCGAAAAGACCCTAAACGTCAAAATTTGGGGTCGGAAATGGGGCACAATCGTACGAAGACCCATTGCCACACTATAACTTTCCGAGAGCTTTCCGAAAAGGTATTATCGGCCGAATAGGTCCTCACGGTCTGAAAGTTACGGTGTTCCGTACGCATTAGCATCTTTGGAATCAAAAATAATAAAGGAATAAACTACAACATAGCATTTCCGGGGACGCATCCATCTTCATACGATTACTTTGTAGTTTTGTCAGCAAAAATAAACAATCTAACAACGTCAATAGAGAAACAAATTGAATTGTAGTGGTACTAGATGTTTTTCAAAAAAATGGGAGGCTAAAAGAAAAATAAAAATAAAAAAGGGATGCAACACGAGGACTTCCCGGGAGGTCACCCATCCTAGTACTACTCTCGCCCAAGCACGCTTAACTGCGGAGTTCTGATGGGATCCGGTGCATTAGTGCTGGTATGATCGCATCCGTTAGTACATTGCATGCATTCGCATATATCCTTTACCGCGGATTCAAGAGATCATTTGTAATGGGTCCCACTTGACACGTGCACCGCTTCAACCAGCTTCAACGTACTCGCAAAAGATGCAAAAATCATGTCCGAACACTTTTTCGATACTTTAATCGCTTCCAAATCACAAAAACCTCCCGAAAACACCCTAAACGTCAAAATTTGGGGTCGGAAATGGGGCACAATGGTACGAAGACCCATTGCCACACTATAACTTTCCGAGAGCTTTCCGAAAAGGTATTATCGGCCGAATAGGTCCTCACGGTCTGAAAGTTACGGTGTTCCGTACGCATTAGCATCTTTGGAATCAAAAATAATAAAGGAATAAACTACAACATAGCATTTCCGGGGACGCATCCATCTTCATACGATTACTTTGTAGTTTTGTCAGCAAAAATAAACAATCTAACAACGTCAATAGAGAAACAAATTGAATTGTAGTGGTACTAGATGTTTTTCAAAAAAATGGGAGGCTAAAAGAAAAATAAAAATAAAAAAGGGATGCAACACGAGGACTTCCCGGGAGGTCACCCATCCTAGTACTACTCTCGCCCAAGCACGCTTAACTGCGGAGTTCTGATGGGATCCGGTGCATTAGTGCTGGTATGATCGCATCCGTTAGTACATTGCATGCATTCGCATATATCCTTTACCGCGGATTCAAGAGATCATTTGTAATGGGTCCCACTTGACACGTGCACCGCTTCAACCAGCTTCAACGTACTCGCAAAAGATGCAAAAATCATGTCCGAACACTTTTTCGATACTTTAATCGCTTCCAAATCACAAAAACCTCCCGAAAAGACCCTAAACGTCAAAATTTGGGGTCGGAAATGGGGCACAATCGTACGAAGACCCATTGCCACACTATAACTTTCCGAGAGCTTTCCGAAAAGGTATTATCGGCCGAATAGGTCCTCACGGTCTGAAAGTTACGGTGTTCCGTACGCATTAGCATCTTTGGAATCAAAAATAATAAAGGAATAAACTACAACATAGCATTTCCGGGGACGCATCCATCTTCATACGATTACTTTGTAGTTTTGTCAGCAAAAATAAACAATCTAACAACGTCAATAGAGAAACAAATTGAATTGTAGTGGTACTAGATGTTTTTCAAAAAAATGGGAGGCTAAAAGAAAAATAAAAATAAAAAAGGGATGCAACACGAGGACTTCCCGGGAGGTCACCCATCCTAGTACTACTCTCGCCCAAGCACGCTTAACTGCGGAGTTCTGATGGGATCCGGTGCATTAGTGCTGGTATGATCGCATCCGTTAGTACATTGCATGCATTCGCATATATCCTTTACCGCGGATTCAAGAGATCATTTGTAATGGGTCCCACTTGACACGTGCACCGCTTCAACCAGCTTCAACGTACTCGCAAAAGATGCAAAAATCATGTCCGAACACTTTTTCGATACTTTAATCGCTTCCAAATCACAAAAACCTCCCGAAAACACCCTAAACGTCAAAATTTGGGGTCGGAAATGGGGCACAATGGTACGAAGACCCATTGCCACACTATAACTTTCCGAGAGCTTTCCGAAAAGGTATTATCGGCCGAATAGGTCCTCACGGTCTGAAAGTTACGGTGTTCCGTACGCATTAGCATCTTTGGAATCAAAAATAATAAAGGAATAAACTACAACATAGCATTTCCGGGGACGCATCCATCTTCATACGATTACTTTGTAGTTTTGTCAGCAAAAATAAACAATCTAACAACGTCAATAGAGAAACAAATTGAATTGTAGTGGTACTAGATGTTTTTCAAAAAAATGGGAGGCTAAAAGAAAAATAAAAATAAAAAAGGGATGCAACACGAGGACTTCCCGGGAGGTCACCCATCCTAGTACTACTCTCGCCCAAGCACGCTTAACTGCGGAGTTCTGATGGGATCCGGTGCATTAGTGCTGGTATGATCGCATCCGTTAGTACATTGCATGCATTCGCATATATCCTTTACCGCGGATTCAAGAGATCATTTGTAATGGGTCCCACTTGACACGTGCACCGCTTCAACCAGCTTCAACGTACTCGCAAAAGATGCAAAAATCATGTCCGAACACTTTTTCGATACTTTAATCGCTTCCAAATCACAAAAACCTCCCGAAAACACCCTAAACGTCAAAATTTGGGGTCGGAAATGGGGCACAATGGTACGAAGACCCATTGCCACACTATAACTTTCCGAGAGCTTTCCGAAAAGGTATTATCGGCCGAATAGGTCCTCACGGTCTAAAAGTTACGGTGTTCCGTACGCATTAGCATCTTTGGAATCAAAAATAATAAAGGAATAAACTACAACATAGCATTTCCGGGGACGCATCCATCTTCATACGATTACTTTGTAGTTTTGTCAGCAAAAATAAACAATCTAACAACGTCAATAGAGAAACAAATTGAATTGTAGTGGTACTAGATGTTTTTCAAAAAAATGGGAGGCTAAAAGAAAAATAAAAATAAAAAAGGGATGCAACACGAGGACTTCCCGGGAGGTCACCCATCCTAGTACTACTCTCGCCCAAGCACGCTTAACTGCGGAGTTCTGATGGGATCCGGTGCATTAGTGCTGGTATGATCGCATCCGTTAGTACATTGCATGCATTCGCATATATCCTTTACCGCGGATTCAAGAGATCATTTGTAATGGGTCCCACTTGACACGTGCACCGCTTCAACCAGCTTCAACGTACTCGCAAAAGATGCAAAAATCATGTCCGAACACTTTTTCGATACTTTAATCGCTTCCAAATCACAAAAACCTCCCGAAAACACCCTAAACGTCAAAATTTGGGGTCGGAAATGGGGCACAATGGTACGAAGACCCATTGCCACACTATAACTTTCCGAGAGCTTTCCGAAAAGGTATTATCGGCCGAATAGGTCCTCACGGTCTGAAAGTTACGGTGTTCCGTACGCATTAGCATCTTTGGAATCAAAAATAATAAAGGAATAAACTACAACATAGCATTTCCGGGGACGCATCCATCTTCATACGATTACTTTGTAGTTTTGTCAGCAAAAATAAACAATCTAACAACGTCAATAGAGAAACAAATTGAATTGTAGTGGTACTAGATGTTTTTCAAAAAAATGGGAGGCTAAAAGAAAAATAAAAATAAAAAAGGGATGCAACACGAGGACTTCCCGGGAGGTCACCCATCCTAGTACTACTCTCGCCCAAGCACGCTTAACTGCGGAGTTCTGATGGGATCCGGTGCATTAGTGCTGGTATGATCGCATCCGTTAGTACATTGCATGCATTCGCATATATCCTTTACCGCGGATTCAAGAGATCATTTGTAATGGGTCCCACTTGACACGTGCACCGCTTCAACCAGCTTCAACGTACTCGCAAAAGATGCAAAAATCATGTCCGAACACTTTTTCGATACTTTAATCGCTTCCAAATCACAAAAACCTCCCGAAAACACCCTAAACGTCAAAATTTGGGGTCGGAAATGGGGCACAATGGTACGAAGACCCATTGCCACACTATAACTTTCCGAGAGCTTTCCGAAAAGGTATTATCGGCCGAATAGGTCCTCACGGTCTGAAAGTTACGGTGTTCCGTACGCATTAGCATCTTTGGAATCAAAAATAATAAAGGAATAAACTACAACATAGCATTTCCGGGGACGCATCCATCTTCATACGATTACTTTGTAGTTTTGTCAGCAAAAATAAACAATCTAACAACGTCAATAGAGAAACAAATTGAATTGTAGTGGTACTAGATGTTTTTCAAAAAAATGGGAGGCTAAAAGAAAAATAAAAATAAAAAAGGGATGCAACACGAGGACTTCCCGGGAGGTCACCCATCCTAGTACTACTCTCGCCCAAGCACGCTTAACTGCGGAGTTCTGATGGGATCCGGTGCATTAGTGCTGGTATGATCGCATCCGTTAGTACATTGCATGCATTCGCATATATCCTTTACCGCGGATTCAAGAGATCATTTGTAATGGGTCCCACTTGACACGTGCACCGCTTCAACCAGCTTCAACGTACTCGCAAAAGATGCAAAAATCATGTCCGAACACTTTTTCGATACTTTAATCGCTTCCAAATCACAAAAACCTCCCGAAAAGACCCTAAACGTCAAAATTTGGGGTCGGAAATGGGGCACAATCGTACGAAGACCCATTGCCACACTATAACTTTCCGAGAGCTTTCCGAAAAGGTATTATCGGCCGAATAGGTCCTCACGGTCTGAAAGTTACGGTGTTCCGTACGCATTAGCATCTTTGGAATCAAAAATAATAAAGGAATAAACTACAACATAGCATTTCCGGGGACGCATCCATCTTCATACGATTACTTTGTAGTTTTGTCAGCAAAAATAAACAATCTAACAACGTCAATAGAAAAACAAATTGAATTGTAGTGGTACTAGATGTTTTTCAAAAAAATGGGAGGCTAAAAGAAAAATAAAAATAAAAAAGGGATGCAACACGAGGACTTCCCGGGAGGTCACCCATCCTAGTACTACTCTCGCCCAAGCACGCTTAACTGCGGAGTTCTGATGGGATCCGGTGCATTAGTGCTGGTATGATCGCATCCGTTAGTACATTGCATGCATTCGCATATATCCTTTACCGCGGATTCAAGAGATCATTTGTAATGGGTCCCACTTGACACGTGCACCGCTTCAACCAGCTTCAACGTACTCGCAAAAGATGCAAAAATCATGTCCGAACACTTTTTCGATACTTTAATCGCTTCCAAATCACAAAAACCTCCCGAAAACACCCTAAACGTCAAAATTTGGGGTCGGAAATGGGGCACAATGGTACGAAGACCCATTGCCACACTATAACTTTCCGAGAGCTTTCCGAAAAGGTATTATCGGCCGAATAGGTCCTCACGGTCTGAAAGTTACGGTGTTCCGTACGCATTAGCATCTTTGGAATCAAAAATAATAAAGGAATAAACTACAACATAGCATTTCCGGGGACGCATCCATCTTCATACGATTACTTTGTAGTTTTGTCAGCAAAAATAAACAATCTAACAACGTCAATAGAGAAACAAATTGAATTGTAGTGGTACTAGATGTTTTTCAAAAAAATGGGAGGCTAAAAGAAAAATAAAAATAAAAAAGGGATGCAACACGAGGACTTCCCGGGAGGTCACCCATCCTAGTACTACTCTCGCCCAAGCACGCTTAATTGCGGAGTTCTGATGGGATCCGGTGCATTAGTGCTGGTATGATCGCATCCGTTAGTACATTGCATGCATTCGCATATATCCTTTACCGCGGATTCAAGAGATCATTTGTAATGGGTCCCACTTGACACGTGCACCGCTTCAACCAGCTTCAACGTACTCGCAAAAGATGCAAAAATCATGTCCGAACACTTTTTCGATACTTTAATCGCTTCCAAATCACAAAAACCTCCCGAAAACACCCTAAACGTCAAAATTTGGGGTCGGAAATGGGGCACAATGGTACAAAGACCCATTGCCACACTATAACTTTCCGAGAGCTTTCCGAAAAGGTATTATCGGCCGAATAGGTCCTCACGGTCTGAAAGTTACGGTGTTCCGTACGCATTAGCATCTTTGGAATCAAAAATAATAAAGGAATAAACTACAACATAGCATTTCCGGGGACGCATCCATCTTCATACGATTACTTTGTAGTTTTGTCAGCAAAAATAAACAATCTAACAACGTCAATAGAGAAACAAATTGAATTGTAGTGGTACTAGATGTTTTTCAAAAAAATGGGAGGCTAAAAGAAAAATAAAAATAAAAAAGGGATGCAACACGAGGACTTCCCGGGAGGTCACCCATCCTAGTACTACTCTCGCCCAAGCACGCTTAACTGCGGAGTTCTGATGGGATCCGGTGCATTAGTGCTGGTATGATCGCATCCGTTAGTACATTGCATGCATTCGCATATATCCTTTACCGCGGATTCAAGAGATCATTTGTAATGGGTCCCACTTGACACGTGCACCGCTTCAACCAGCTTCAACGTACTCGCAAAAGATGCAAAAATCATGTCCGAACACTTTTTCGATACTTTAATCGCTTCCAAATCACAAAAACCTCCCGAAAACACCCTAAACGTCAAAATTTGGGGTCGGAAATGGGGCACAATGGTACAAAGACCCATTGCCACACTATAACTTTCCGAGAGCTTTCCGAAAAGGTATTATCGGCCGAATAGGTCCTCACGGTCTGAAAGTTACGGTGTTCCGTACGCATTAGCATCTTTGGAATCAAAAATAATAAAGGAATAAACTACAACATAGCATTTCCGGGGACGCATCCATCTTCATACGATTACTTTGTAGTTTTGTCAGCAAAAATAAACAATCTAACAACGTCAATAGAGAAACA
Organism: Capsella bursa-pastoris; assembly: GCA_036452645.1. Taxonomy (NCBI): domain Eukaryota; kingdom Viridiplantae; phylum Streptophyta; class Magnoliopsida; order Brassicales; family Brassicaceae; genus Capsella; species Capsella bursa-pastoris. Next base: position 11,912,212 of record CP144195.1, on the reverse strand, counting down.
AATTGAATTGTAGTGGTACTAGATGTTTTTCAAAAAAATGGGAGGCTAAAAGAAAAATAAAAATAAAAAAGGGATGCAACACGAGGACTTCCCGGGAGGTCACCCATCCTAGTACTACTCTCGCCCAAGCACGCTTAACTGCGGAGTTCTGATGGGATCCGGTGCATTAGTGCTGGTATGATCGCATCCGTTAGTACATTGCATGCATTCGCATATATCCTTTACCGCGGATTCAAGAGATCATTTGTAATGGGTCCCACTTGACACGTGCACCGCTTCAACCAGCTTCAACGTACTCGCAAAAGATGCAAAAATCATGTCCGAACACTTTTTCGATACTTTAATCGCTTCCAAATCACAAAAACCTCCCGAAAACACCCTAAACGTCAAAATTTGGGGTCGGAAATGGGGCACAATGGTACAAAGACCCATTGCCACACTATAACTTTCCGAGAGCTTTCCGAAAAGGTATTATCGGCCGAATAGGTCCTCACGGTCTGAAAGTTACGGTGTTCCGTACGCATTAGCATCTTTGGAATCAAAAATAATAAAGGAATAAACTACAACATAGCATTTCCGGGGACGCATCCATCTTCATACGATTACTTTGTAGTTTTGTCAGCAAAAATAAACAATCTAACAACGTCAATAGAGAAACAAATTGAATTGTAGTGGTACTAGATGTTTTTCAAAAAAATGGGAGGCTAAAAGAAAAATAAAAATAAAAAAGGGATGCAACACGAGGACTTCCCGGGAGGTCACCCATCCTAGTACTACTCTCGCCCAAGCACGCTTAACTGCGGAGTTCTGATGGGATCCGGTGCATTAGTGCTGGTATGATCGCATCCGTTAGTACATTGCATGCATTCGCATATATCCTTTACCGCGGATTCAAGAGATCATTTGTAATGGGTCCCACTTGACACGTGCACCGCTTCAACCAGCTTCAACGTACTCGCAAAAGATGCAAAAATCATGTCCGAACACTTTTTTGATACTTTAATCGCTTCCAAATCACAAACACCTCCCGAAAACACCCTAAACGTCAAAATTTGGGGTCGGAAATGGGGCACAATGGTACGAAGACCCATTGCCACACTATAACTTTCCGAGAGCTTTCCGAAAAGGTATTATCGGCCGAATAGGTCCTCACGGTCTGAAAGTTACGGTGTTCCGTACGCATTAGCATCTTTGGAATCAAAAATAATAAAGGAATAAACTACAACATAGCATTTCCGGGGACGCATCCATCTTCATACGATTACTTTGTAGTTTTGTCAGCAAAAATAAACAATCTAACAACGTCAATAGAGAAACAAATTGAATTGTAGTGGTACTAGATGTTTTTCAAAAAAATGGGAGGCTAAAAGAAAAATAAAAATAAAAAAGGGATGCAACACGAGGACTTCCCGGGAGGTCACCCATCCTAGTACTACTCTCGCCCAAGCACGCTTAACTGCGGAGTTCTGATGGGATCCGGTGCATTAGTGCTGGTATGATCGCATCCGTTAGTACATTGCATGCATTCGCATATATCCTTTACCGCGGATTCAAGAGATCATTTGTAATGGGTCCCACTTGACACGTGCACCGCTTCAACCAGCTTCAACGTACTCGCAAAAGATGCAAAAATCATGTCCGAACACTTTTTCGATACTTTAATCGCTTCCAAATCACAAAAACCTCCCGAAAAGACCCTAAACGTCAAAATTTGGGGTCGGAAATGGGGCACAATCGTACGAAGACCCATTGCCACACTATAACTTTCCGAGAGCTTTCCGAAAAGGTATTATCGGCCGAATAGGTCCTCACGGTCTGAAAGTTACGGTGTTCCGTACGCATTAGCATCTTTGGAATCAAAAATAATAAAGGAATAAACTACAACATAGCATTTCCGGGGACGCATCCATCTTCATACGATTACTTTGTAGTTTTGTCAGCAAAAATAAACAATCTAACAACGTCAATAGAGAAACAAATTGAATTGTAGTGGTACTAGATGTTTTTCAAAAAAATGGGAGGCTAAAAGAAAAATAAAAATAAAAAAGGGATGCAACACGAGGACTTCCCGGGAGGTCACCCATCCTAGTACTACTCTCGCCCAAGCACGCTTAACTGCGGAGTTCTGATGGGATCCGGTGCATTAGTGCTGGTATGATCGCATCCGTTAGTACATTGCATGCATTCGCATATATCCTTTACCGCGGATTCAAGAGATCATTTGTAATGGGTCCCACTTGACACGTGCACCGCTTCAACCAGCTTCAACGTACTCGCAAAAGATGCAAAAATCATGTCCGAACACTTTTTCGATACTTTAATCGCTTCCAAATCACAAAAACCTCCCGAAAACACCCTAAACGTCAAAATTTGGGGTCGGAAATGGGGCACAATGGTACGAAGACCCATTGCCACACTATAACTTTCCGAGAGCTTTCCGAAAAGGTATTATCGGCCGAATAGGTCCTCACGGTCTGAAAGTTACGGTGTTCCGTACGCATTAGCATCTTTGGAATCAAAAATAATAAAGGAATAAACTACAACATAGCATTTCCGGGGACGCATCCATCTTCATACGATTACTTTGTAGTTTTGTCAGCAAAAATAAACAATCTAACAACGTCAATAGAGAAACAAATTGAATTGTAGTGGTACTAGATGTTTTTCAAAAAAATGGGAGGCTAAAAGAAAAATAAAAATAAAAAAGGGATGCAACACGAGGACTTCCCGGGAGGTCACCCATCCTAGTACTACTCTCGCCCAAGCACGCTTAATTGCGGAGTTCTGATGGGATCCGGTGCATTAGTGCTGGTATGATCGCATCCGTTAGTACATTGCATGCATTCGCATATATCCTTTACCGCGGATTCAAGAGATCATTTGTAATGGGTCCCACTTGACACGTGCACCGCTTCAACCAGCTTCAACGTACTCGCAAAAGATGCAAAAATCATGTCCGAACACTTTTTCGATACTTTAATCGCTTCCAAATCACAAAAACCTCCCGAAAACACCCTAAACGTCAAAATTTGGGGTCGGAAATGGGGCACAATGGTACAAAGACCCATTGCCACACTATAACTTTCCGAGAGCTTTCCGAAAAGGTATTATCGGCCGAATAGGTCCTCACGGTCTGAAAGTTACGGTGTTCCGTACGCATTAGCATCTTTGGAATCAAAAATAATAAAGGAATAAACTACAACATAGCATTTCCGGGGACGCATCCATCTTCATACGATTACTTTGTAGTTTTGTCAGCAAAAATAAACAATCTAACAACGTCAATAGAGAAACAAATTGAATTGTAGTGGTACTAGATGTTTTTCAAAAAAATGGGAGGCTAAAAGAAAAATAAAAATAAAAAAGGGATGCAACACGAGGACTTCCCGGGAGGTCACCCATCCTAGTACTACTCTCGCCCAAGCACGCTTAACTGCGGAGTTCTGATGGGATCCGGTGCATTAGTGCTGGTATGATCGCATCCGTTAGTACATTGCATGCATTCGCATATATCCTTTACCGCGGATTCAAGAGATCATTTGTAATGGGTCCCACTTGACACGTGCACCGCTTCAACCAGCTTCAACGTACTCGCAAAAGATGCAAAAATCATGTCCGAACACTTTTTCGATACTTTAATCGCTTCCAAATCACAAAAACCTCCCGAAAACACCCTAAACGTCAAAATTTGGGGTCGGAAATGGGGCACAATGGTACAAAGACCCATTGCCACACTATAACTTTCCGAGAGCTTTCCGAAAAGGTATTATCGGCCGAATAGGTCCTCACGGTCTGAAAGTTACGGTGTTCCGTACGCATTAGCATCTTTGGAATCAAAAATAATAAAGGAATAAACTACAACATAGCATTTCCGGGGACGCATCCATCTTCATACGATTACTTTGTAGTTTTGTCAGCAAAAATAAACAATCTAACAACGTCAATAGAGAAACAAATTGAATTGTAGTGGTACTAGATGTTTTTCAAAAAAATGGGAGGCTAAAAGAAAAATAAAAATAAAAAAGGGATGCAACACGAGGACTTCCCGGGAGGTCACCCATCCTAGTACTACTCTCGCCCAAGCACGCTTAACTGCGGAGTTCTGATGGGATCCGGTGCATTAGTGCTGGTATGATCGCATCCGTTAGTACATTGCATGCATTCGCATATATCCTTTACCGCGGATTCAAGAGATCATTTGTAATGGGTCCCACTTGACACGTGCACCGCTTCAACCAGCTTCAACGTACTCGCAAAAGATGCAAAAATCATGTCCGAACACTTTTTCGATACTTTAATCGCTTCCAAATCACAAAAACCTCCCGAAAACACCCTAAACGTCAAAATTTGGGGTCGGAAATGGGGCACAATGGTACAAAGACCCATTGCCACACTATAACTTTCCGAGAGCTTTCCGAAAAGGTATTATCGGCCGAATAGGTCCTCACGGTCTGAAAGTTACGGTGTTCCGTACGCATTAGCATCTTTGGAATCAAAAATAATAAAGGAATAAACTACAACATAGCATTTCCGGGGACGCATCCATCTTCATACGATTACTTTGTAGTTTTGTCAGCAAAAATAAACAATCTAACAACGTCAATAGAGAAACAAATTGAATTGTAGTGGTACTAGATGTTTTTCAAAAAAATGGGAGGCTAAAAGAAAAATAAAAATAAAAAAGGGATGCAACACGAGGACTTCCCGGGAGGTCACCCATCCTAGTACTACTCTCGCCCAAGCACGCTTAACTGCGGAGTTCTGATGGGATCCGGTGCATTAGTGCTGGTATGATCGCATCCGTTAGTACATTGCATGCATTCGCATATATCCTTTACCGCGGATTCAAGAGATCATTTGTAATGGGTCCCACTTGACACGTGCACCGCTTCAACCAGCTTCAACGTACTCGCAAAAGATGCAAAAATCATGTCCGAACACTTTTTTGATACTTTAATCGCTTCCAAATCACAAACACCTCCCGAAAACACCCTAAACGTCAAAATTTGGGGTCGGAAATGGGGCACAATGGTACGAAGACCCATTGCCACACTATAACTTTCCGAGAGCTTTCCGAAAAGGTATTATCGGCCGAATAGGTCCTCACGGTCTGAAAGTTACGGTGTTCCGTACGCATTAGCATCTTTGGAATCAAAAATAATAAAGGAATAAACTACAACATAGCATTTCCGGGGACGCATCCATCTTCATACGATTACTTTGTAGTTTTGTCAGCAAAAATAAACAATCTAACAACGTCAATAGAGAAACAAATTGAATTGTAGTGGTACTAGATGTTTTTCAAAAAAATGGGAGGCTAAAAGAAAAATAAAAATAAAAAAAGGATGCAACACGAGGACTTCCCGGGAGGTCACCCATCCTAGTACTACTCTCGCCCAAGCACGCTTAACTGCGGAGTTCTGATGGGATCCAGTGCATTAGTGCTGGTATGATCGCATCCGTTAGTACATTGCATGCATTCGCATATATCCTTTACCGCGGATTCAAGAGATCATTTGTAATGGGTCCCACTTGACACGTGCACCGCTTCAACCAGCTTCAACGTACTCGCAAAAGATGCAAAAATCATGTCCGAACACTTTTTCGATACTTTAATCGCTTCCAAATCACAAAAACCTCCCGAAAAGACCCTAAACGTCAAAATTTGGGGTCGGAAATGGGGCACAATCGTACGAAGACCCATTGCCACACTATAACTTTCCGAGAGCTTTCCGAAAAGGTATTATCGGCCGAATAGGTCCTCACGGTCTGAAAGTTACGGTGTTCCGTACGCATTAGCATCTTTGGAATCAAAAATAATAAAGGAATAAACTACAACATAGCATTTCCGGGGACGCATCCATCTTCATACGATTACTTTGTAGTTTTGTCAGCAAAAATAAACAATCTAACAACGTCAATAGAGAAACAAATTGAATTGTAGTGGTACTAGATGTTTTTCAAAAAAATGGGAGGCTAAAAGAAAAATAAAAATAAAAAAGGGATGCAACACGAGGACTTCCCGGGAGGTCACCCATCCTAGTACTACTCTCGCCCAAGCACGCTTAACTGCGGAGTTCTGATGGGATCCGGTGCATTAGTGCTGGTATGATCGCATCCGTTAGTACATTGCATGCATTCGCATATATCCTTTACCGCGGATTCAAGAGATCATTTGTAATGGGTCCCACTTGACACGTGCACCGCTTCAACCAGCTTCAACGTACTCGCAAAAGATGCAAAAATCATGTCCGAACACTTTTTCGATACTTTAATCGCTTCCAAATCACAAAAACCTCCCGAAAACACCCTAAACGTCAAAATTTGGGGTCGGAAATGGGGCACAATGGTACGAAGACCCATTGCCACACTATAACTTTCCGAGAGCTTTCCGAAAAGGTATTATCGGCCGAATAGGTCCTCACGGTCTGAAAGTTACGGTGTTCCGTACGCATTAGCATCTTTGGAATCAAAAATAATAAAGGAATAAACTACAACATAGCATTTCCGGGGACGCATCCATCTTCATACGATTACTTTGTAGTTTTGTCAGCAAAAATAAACAATCTAACAACGTCAATAGAGAAACAAATTGAATTGTAGTGGTACTAGATGTTTTTCAAAAAAATGGGAGGCTAAAAGAAAAATAAAAATAAAAAAGGGATGCAACACGAGGACTTCCCGGGAGGTCACCCATCCTAGTACTACTCTCGCCCAAGCACGCTTAACTGCGGAGTTCTGATGGGATCCGGTGCATTAGTGCTGGTATGATCGCATCCGTTAGTACATTGCATGCATTCGCATATATCCTTTACCGCGGATTCAAGAGATCATTTGTAATGGGTCCCACTTGACACGTGCACCGCTTCAACCAGCTTCAACGTACTCGCAAAAGATGCAAAAATCATGTCCGAACACTTTTTCGATACTTTAATCGCTTCCAAATCACAAAAACCTCCCGAAAACACCCTAAACGTCAAAATTTGGGGTCGGAAATGGGGCACAATGGTACAAAGACCCATTGCCACACTATAACTTTCCGAGAGCTTTCCGAAAAGGTATTATCGGCCGAATAGGTCCTCACGGTCTGAAAGTTACGGTGTTCCGTACGCATTAGCATCTTTGGAATCAAAAATAATAAAGGAATAAACTACAACATAGCATTTCCGGGGACGCATCCATCTTCATACGATTACTTTGTAGTTTTGTCAGCAAAAATAAACAATCTAACAACGTCAATAGAGAAACAAATTGAATTGTAGTGGTACTAGATGTTTTTCAAAAAAATGGGAGGCTAAAAGAAAAATAAAAATAAAAAAGGGATGCAACACGAGGACTTCCCGGGAGGTCACCCATCCTAGTACTACTCTCGCCCAAGCACGCTTAACTGCGGAGTTCTGATGGGATCCGGTGCATTAGTGCTGGTATGATCGCATCCGTTAGTACATTGCATGCATTCGCATATATCCTTTACCGCGGATTCAAGAGATCATTTGTAATGGGTCCCACTTGACACGTGCACCGCTTCAACCAGCTTCAACGTACTCGCAAAAGATGCAAAAATCATGTCCGAACACTTTTTCGATACTTTAATCGCTTCCAAATCACAAAAACCTCCCGAAAACACCCTAAACGTCAAAATTTGGGGTCGGAAATGGGGCACAATGGTACGAAGACCCATTGCCACACTATAACTTTCCGAGAGCTTTCCGAAAAGGTATTATCGGCCGAATAGGTCCTCACGGTCTGAAAGTTACGGTGTTCCGTACGCATTAGCATCTTTGGAATCAAAAATAATAAAGGAATAAACTACAACATAGCATTTCCGGGGACGCATCCATCTTCATACGATTACTTTGTAGTTTTGTCAGCAAAAATAAACAATCTAACAACGTCAATAGAGAAACAAATTGAATTGTAGTGGTACTAGATGTTTTTCAAAAAAATGGGAGGCTAAAAGAAAAATAAAAATAAAAAAGGGATGCAACACGAGGACTTCCCGGGAGGTCACCCATCCTAGTACTACTCTCGCCCAAGCACGCTTAACTGCGGAGTTCTGATGGGATCCGGTGCATTAGTGCTGGTATGATCGCATCCGTTAGTACATTGCATGCATTCGCATATATCCTTTACCGCGGATTCAAGAGATCATTTGTAATGGGTCCCACTTGACACGTGCACCGCTTCAACCAGCTTCAACGTACTCGCAAAAGATGCAAAAATCATGTCCGAACACTTTTTCGATACTTTAATCGCTTCCAAATCACAAAAACCTCCCGAAAACACCCTAAACGTCAAAATTTGGGGTCGGAAATGGGGCACAATGGTACGAAGACCCATTGCCACACTATAACTTTCCGAGAGCTTTCCGAAAAGGTATTATCGGCCGAATAGGTCCTCACGGTCTGAAAGTTACGGTGTTCCGTACGCATTAGCATCTTTGGAATCAAAAATAATAAAGGAATAAACTACAACATAGCATTTCCGGGGACGCATCCATCTTCATACGATTACTTTGTAGTTTTGTCAGCAAAAATAAACAATCTAACAACGTCAATAGAGAAACAAATTGAATTGTAGTGGTACTAGATGTTTTTCAAAAAAATGGGAGGCTAAAAGAAAAATAAAAATAAAAAAGGGATGCAACACGAGGACTTCCCGGGAGGTCACCCATCCTAGTACTACTCTCGCCCAAGCACGCTTAACTGCGGAGTTCTGATGGGATCCGGTGCATTAGTGCTGGTATGATCGCATCCGTTAGTACATTGCATGCATTCGCATATATCCTTTACCGCGGATTCAAGAGATCATTTGTAATGGGTCCCACTTGACACGTGCACCGCTTCAACCAGCTTCAACGTACTCGCAAAAGATGCAAAAATCATGTCCGAACACTTTTTCGATACTTTAATCGCTTCCAAATCACAAAAACCTCCCGAAAACACCCTAAACGTCAAAATTTGGGGTCGGAAATGGGGCACAATGGTACGAAGACCCATTGCCACACTATAACTTTCCGAGAGCTTTCCGAAAAGGTATTATCGGCCGAATAGGTCCTCACGGTCTGAAAGTTACGGTGTTCCGTACGCATTAGCATCTTTGGAATCAAAAATAATAAAGGAATAAACTACAACATAGCATTTCCGGGGACGCATCCATCTTCATACGATTACTTTGTAGTTTTGTCAGCAAAAATAAACAATCTAACAACGTCAATAGAGAAACAAATTGAATTGTAGTGGTACTAGATGTTTTTCAAAAAAATGGGAGGCTAAAAGAAAAATAAAAATAAAAAAGGGATGCAACACGAGGACTTCCCGGGAGGTCACCCATCCTAGTACTACTCTCGCCCAAGCACGCTTAACTGCGGAGTTCTGATGGGATCCGGTGCATTAGTGCTGGTATGATCGCATCCGTTAGTACATTGCATGCATTCGCATATATCCTTTACCGCGGATTCAAGAGATCATTTGTAATGGGTCCCACTTGACACGTGCACCGCTTCAACCAGCTTCAACGTACTCGCAAAAGATGCAAAAATCATGTCCGAACACTTTTTCGATACTTTAATCGCTTCCAAATCACAAAAACCTCCCGAAAACACCCTAAACGTCAAAATTTGGGGTCGGAAATGGGGCACAATGGTACGAAGACCCATTGCCACACTATAACTTTCCGAGAGCTTTCCGAAAAGGTATTATCGGCCGAATAGGTCCTCACGGTCTGAAAGTTACGGTGTTCCGTACGCATTAGCATCTTTGGAATCAAAAATAATAAAGGAATAAACTACAACATAGCATTTCCGGGGACGCATCCATCTTCATACGATTACTTTGTAGTTTTGTCAGCAAAAATAAACAATCTAACAACGTCAATAGAGAAACAAATTGAATTGTAGTGGTACTAGATGTTTTTCAAAAAAATGGGAGGCTAAAAGAAAAATAAAAATAAAAAAGGGATGCAACACGAGGACTTCCCGGGAGGTCACCCATCCTAGTACTACTCTCGCCCAAGCACGCTTAACTGCGGAGTTCTGATGGGATCCGGTGCATTAGTGCTGGTATGATCGCATCCGTTAGTACATTGCATGCATTCGCATATATCCTTTACCGCGGATTCAAGAGATCATTTGTAATGGGTCCCACTTGACACGTGCACCGCTTCAACCAGCTTCAACGTACTCGCAAAAGATGCAAAAATCATGTCCGAACACTTTTTCGATACTTTAATCGCTTCCAAATCACAAAAACCTCCCGAAAACACCCTAAACGTCAAAATTTGGGGTCGGAAATGGGGCACAATGGTACGAAGACCCATTGCCACACTATAACTTTCCGAGAGCTTTCCGAAAAGGTATTATCGGCCGAATAGGTCCTCACGGTCTGAAAGTTACGGTGTTCCGTACGCATTAGCATCTTTGGAATCAAAAATAATAAAGGAATAAACTACAACATAGCATTTCCGGGGACGCATCCATCTTCATACGATTACTTTGTAGTTTTGTCAGCAAAAATAAACAATCTAACAACGTCAATAGAGAAACAAATTGAATTGTAGTGGTACTAGATGTTTTTCAAAAAAATGGGAGGCTAAAAGAAAAATAAAAATAAAAAAGGGATGCAACACGAGGACTTCCCGGGAGGTCACCCATCCTAGTACTACTCTCGCCCAAGCACGCTTAACTGCGGAGTTCTGATGGGATCCGGTGCATTAGTGCTGGTATGATCGCATCCGTTAGTACATTGCATGCATTCGCATATATCCTTTACCGCGGATTCAAGAGATCATTTGTAATGGGTCCCACTTGACACGTGCACCGCTTCAACCAGCTTCAACGTACTCGCAAAAGATGCAAAAATCATGTCCGAACACTTTTTCGATACTTTAATCGCTTCCAAATCACAAAAACCTCCCGAAAACACCCTAAACGTCAAAATTTGGGGTCGGAAATGGGGCACAATGGTACGAAGACCCATTGCCACACTATAACTTTCCGAGAGCTTTCCGAAAAGGTATTATCGGCCGAATAGGTCCTCACGGTCTGAAAGTTACGGTGTTCCGTACGCATTAGCATCTTTGGAATCAAAAATAATAAAGGAATAAACTACAACATAGCATTTCCGGGGACGCATCCATCTTCATACGATTACTTTGTAGTTTTGTCAGCAAAAATAAACAATCTAACAACGTCAATAGAGAAACAAATTGAATTGTAGTGGTACTAGATGTTTTTCAAAAAAATGGGAGGCTAAAAGAAAAATAAAAATAAAAAAGGGATGCAACACGAGGACTTCCCGGGAGGTCACCCATCCTAGTACTACTCTCGCCCAAGCACGCTTAACTGCGGAGTTCTGATGGGATCCGGTGCATTAGTGCTGGTATGATCGCATCCGTTAGTACATTGCATGCATTCGCATATATCCTTTACCGCGGATTCAAGAGATCATTTGTAATGGGTCCCACTTGACACGTGCACCGCTTCAACCAGCTTCAACGTACTCGCAAAAGATGCAAAAATCATGTCCGAACACTTTTTCGATACTTTAATCGCTTCCAAATCACAAAAACCTCCCGAAAACACCCTAAACGTCAAAATTTGGGGTCGGAAATGGGGCACAATGGTACGAAGACCCATTGCCACACTATAACTTTCCGAGAGCTTTCCGAAAAGGTATTATCGGCCGAATAGGTCCTCACGGTCTGAAAGTTACGGTGTTCCGTACGCATTAGCATCTTTGGAATCAAAAATAATAAAGGAATAAACTACAACATAGCATTTCCGGGGACGCATCCATCTTCATACGATTACTTTGTAGTTTTGTCAGCAAAAATAAACAATCTAACAACGTCAATAGAGAAACAAATTGAATTGTAGTGGTACTAGATGTTTTTCAAAAAAATGGGAGGCTAAAAGAAAAATAAAAATAAAAAAGGGATGCAACACGAGGACTTCCCGGGAGGTCACCCATCCTAGTACTACTCTCGCCCAAGCACGCTTAACTGCGGAGTTCTGATGGGATCCGGTGCATTAGTGCTGGTATGATCGCATCCGTTAGTACATTGCATGCATTCGCATATATCCTTTACCGCGGATTCAAGAGATCATTTGTAATGGGTCCCACTTGACACGTGCACCGCTTCAACCAGCTTCAACGTACTCGCAAAAGATGCAAAAATCATGTCCGAACACTTTTTCGATACTTTAATCGCTTCCAAATCACAAAAACCTCCCGAAAACACCCTAAACGTCAAAATTTGGGGTCGGAAATGGGGCACAATGGTACGAAGACCCATTGCCACACTATAACTTTCCGAGAGCTTTCCGAAAAGGTATTATCGGCCGAATAGGTCCTCACGGTCTGAAAGTTACGGTGTTCCGTACGCATTAGCATCTTTGGAATCAAAAATAATAAAGGAATAAACTACAACATAGCATTTCCGGGGACGCATCCATCTTCATACGATTACTTTGTAGTTTTGTCAGCAAAAATAAACAATCTAACAACGTCAATAGAGAAACAAATTGAATTGTAGTGGTACTAGATGTTTTTCAAAAAAATGGGAGGCTAAAAGAAAAATAAAAATAAAAAAGGGATGCAACACGAGGACTTCCCGGGAGGTCACCCATCCTAGTACTACTCTCGCCCAAGCACGCTTAACTGCGGAGTTCTGATGGGATCCGGTGCATTAGTGCTGGTATGATCGCATCCGTTAGTACATTGCATGCATTCGCATATATCCTTTACCGCGGATTCAAGAGATCATTTGTAATGGGTCCCACTTGACACGTGCACCGCTTCAACCAGCTTCAACGTACTCGCAAAAGATGCAAAAATCATGTCCGAACACTTTTTCGATACTTTAATCGCTTCCAAATCACAAAAACCTCCCGAAAACACCCTAAACGTCAAAATTTGGGGTCGGAAATGGGGCACAATGGTACGAAGACCCATTGCCACACTATAACTTTCCGAGAGCTTTCCGAAAAGGTATTATCGGCCGAATAGGTCCTCACGGTCTGAAAGTTACGGTGTTCCGTACGCATTAGCATCTTTGGAATCAAAAATAATAAAGGAATAAACTACAACATAGCATTTCCGGGGACGCATCCATCTTCATACGATTACTTTGTAGTTTTGTCAGCAAAAATAAACAATCTAACAACGTCAATAGAGAAACAAATTGAATTGTAGTGGTACTAGATGTTTTTCAAAAAAATGGGAGGCTAAAAGAAAAATAAAAATAAAAAAGGGATGCAACACGAGGACTTCCCGGGAGGTCACCCATCCTAGTACTACTCTCGCCCAAGCACGCTTAACTGCGGAGTTCTGATGGGATCCGGTGCATTAGTGCTGGTATGATCGCATCCGTTAGTACATTGCATGCATTCGCATATATCCTTTACCGCGGATTCAAGAGATCATTTGTAATGGGTCCCACTTGACACGTGCACCGCTTCAACCAGCTTCAACGTACTCGCAAAAGATGCAAAAATCATGTCCGAACACTTTTTCGATACTTTAATCGCTTCCAAATCACAAAAACCTCCCGAAAACACCCTAAACGTCAAAATTTGGGGTCGGAAATGGGGCACAATGGTACGAAGACCCATTGCCACACTATAACTTTCCGAGAGCTTTCCGAAAAGGTATTATCGGCCGAATAGGTCCTCACGGTCTGAAAGTTACGGTGTTCCGTACGCATTAGCATCTTTGGAATCAAAAATAATAAAGGAATAAACTACAACATAGCATTTCCGGGGACGCATCCATCTTCATACGATTACTTTGTAGTTTTGTCAGCAAAAATAAACAATCTAACAACGTCAATAGAGAAACAAATTGAATTGTAGTGGTACTAGATGTTTTTCAAAAAAATGGGAGGCTAAAAGAAAAATAAAAATAAAAAAGGGATGCAACACGAGGACTTCCCGGGAGGTCACCCATCCTAGTACTACTCTCGCCCAAGCACGCTTAACTGCGGAGTTCTGATGGGATCCGGTGCATTAGTGCTGGTATGATCGCATCCGTTAGTACATTGCATGCATTCGCATATATCCTTTACCGCGGATTCAAGAGATCATTTGTAATGGGTCCCACTTGACACGTGCACCGCTTCAACCAGCTTCAACGTACTCGCAAAAGATGCAAAAATCATGTCCGAACACTTTTTCGATACTTTAATCGCTTCCAAATCACAAAAACCTCCCGAAAACACCCTAAACGTCAAAATTTGGGGTCGGAAATGGGGCACAATGGTACGAAGACCCATTGCCACACTATAACTTTCCGAGAGCTTTCCGAAAAGGTATTATCGGCCGAATAGGTCCTCACGGTCTGAAAGTTACGGTGTTCCGTACGCATTAGCATCTTTGGAATCAAAAATAATAAAGGAATAAACTACAACATAGCATTTCCGGGGACGCATCCATCTTCATACGATTACTTTGTAGTTTTGTCAGCAAAAATAAACAATCTAACAACGTCAATAGAGAAACAAATTGAATTGTAGTGGTACTAGATGTTTTTCAAAAAAATGGGAGGCTAAAAGAAAAATAAAAATAAAAAAGGGATGCAACACGAGGACTTCCCGGGAGGTCACCCATCCTAGTACTACTCTCGCCCAAGCACGCTTAACTGCGGAGTTCTGATGGGATCCGGTGCATTAGTGCTGGTATGATCGCATCCGTTAGTACATTGCATGCATTCGCATATATCCTTTACCGCGGATTCAAGAGATCATTTGTAATGGGTCCCACTTGACACGTGCACCGCTTCAACCAGCTTCAACGTACTCGCAAAAGATGCAAAAATCATGTCCGAACACTTTTTCGATACTTTAATCGCTTCCAAATCACAAAAACCTCCCGAAAACACCCTAAACGTCAAAATTTGGGGTCGGAAATGGGGCACAATGGTACGAAGACCCATTGCCACACTATAACTTTCCGAGAGCTTTCCGAAAAGGTATTATCGGCCGAATAGGTCCTCACGGTCTGAAAGTTACGGTGTTCCGTACGCATTAGCATCTTTGGAATCAAAAATAATAAAGGAATAAACTACAACATAGCATTTCCGGGGACGCATCCATCTTCATACGATTACTTTGTAGTTTTGTCAGCAAAAATAAACAATCTAACAACGTCAATAGAGAAACAAATTGAATTGTAGTGGTACTAGATGTTTTTCAAAAAAATGGGAGGCTAAAAGAAAAATAAAAATAAAAAAGGGATGCAACACGAGGACTTCCCGGGAGGTCACCCATCCTAGTACTACTCTCGCCCAAGCACGCTTAACTGCGGAGTTCTGATGGGATCCGGTGCATTAGTGCTGGTATGATCGCATCCGTTAGTACATTGCATGCATTCGCATATATCCTTTACCGCGGATTCAAGAGATCATTTGTAATGGGTCCCACTTGACACGTGCACCGCTTCAACCAGCTTCAACGTACTCGCAAAAGATGCAAAAATCATGTCCGAACACTTTTTCGATACTTTAATCGCTTCCAAATCACAAAAACCTCCCGAAAACACCCTAAACGTCAAAATTTGGGGTCGGAAATGGGGCACAATGGTACGAAGACCCATTGCCACACTATAACTTTCCGAGAGCTTTCCGAAAAGGTATTATCGGCCGAATAGGTCCTCACGGTCTGAAAGTTACGGTGTTCCGTACGCATTAGCATCTTTGGAATCAAAAATAATAAAGGAATAAACTACAACATAGCATTTCCGGGGACGCATCCATCTTCATACGATTACTTTGTAGTTTTGTCAGCAAAAATAAACAATCTAACAACGTCAATAGAGAAACAAATTGAATTGTAGTGGTACTAGATGTTTTTCAAAAAAATGGGAGGCTAAAAGAAAAATAAAAATAAAAAAGGGATGCAACACGAGGACTTCCCGGGAGGTCACCCATCCTAGTACTACTCTCGCCCAAGCACGCTTAACTGCGGAGTTCTGATGGGATCCGGTGCATTAGTGCTGGTATGATCGCATCCGTTAGTACATTGCATGCATTCGCATATATCCTTTACCGCGGATTCAAGAGATCATTTGTAATGGGTCCCACTTGACACGTGCACCGCTTCAACCAGCTTCAACGTACTCGCAAAAGATGCAAAAATCATGTCCGAACACTTTTTCGATACTTTAATCGCTTCCAAATCACAAAAACCTCCCGAAAACACCCTAAACGTCAAAATTTGGGGTCGGAAATGGGGCACAATGGTACGAAGACCCATTGCCACACTATAACTTTCCGAGAGCTTTCCGAAAAGGTATTATCGGCCGAATAGGTCCTCACGGTCTGAAAGTTACGGTGTTCCGTACGCATTAGCATCTTTGGAATCAAAAATAATAAAGGAATAAACTACAACATAGCATTTCCGGGGACGCATCCATCTTCATACGATTACTTTGTAGTTTTGTCAGCAAAAATAAACAATCTAACAACGTCAATAGAGAAACAAATTGAATTGTAGTGGTACTAGATGTTTTTCAAAAAAATGGGAGGCTAAAAGAAAAATAAAAATAAAAAAGGGATGCAACACGAGGACTTCCCGGGAGGTCACCCATCCTAGTACTACTCTCGCCCAAGCACGCTTAACTGCGGAGTTCTGATGGGATCCGGTGCATTAGTGCTGGTATGATCGCATCCGTTAGTACATTGCATGCATTCGCATATATCCTTTACCGCGGATTCAAGAGATCATTTGTAATGGGTCCCACTTGACACGTGCACCGCTTCAACCAGCTTCAACGTACTCGCAAAAGATGCAAAAATCATGTCCGAACACTTTTTCGATACTTTAATCGCTTCCAAATCACAAAAACCTCCCGAAAACACCCTAAACGTCAAAATTTGGGGTCGGAAATGGGGCACAATGGTACGAAGACCCATTGCCACACTATAACTTTCCGAGAGCTTTCCGAAAAGGTATTATCGGCCGAATAGGTCCTCACGGTCTGAAAGTTACGGTGTTCCGTACGCATTAGCATCTTTGGAATCAAAAATAATAAAGGAATAAACTACAACATAGCATTTCCGGGGACGCATCCATCTTCATACGATTACTTTGTAGTTTTGTCAGCAAAAATAAACAATCTAACAACGTCAATAGAGAAACAAATTGAATTGTAGTGGTACTAGATGTTTTTCAAAAAAATGGGAGGCTAAAAGAAAAATAAAAATAAAAAAGGGATGCAACACGAGGACTTCCCGGGAGGTCACCCATCCTAGTACTACTCTCGCCCAAGCACGCTTAACTGCGGAGTTCTGATGGGATCCGGTGCATTAGTGCTGGTATGATCGCATCCGTTAGTACATTGCATGCATTCGCATATATCCTTTACCGCGGATTCAAGAGATCATTTGTAATGGGTCCCACTTGACACGTGCACCGCTTCAACCAGCTTCAACGTACTCGCAAAAGATGCAAAAATCATGTCCGAACACTTTTTCGATACTTTAATCGCTTCCAAATCACAAAAACCTCCCGAAAACACCCTAAACGTCAAAATTTGGGGTCGGAAATGGGGCACAATGGTACGAAGACCCATTGCCACACTATAACTTTCCGAGAGCTTTCCGAAAAGGTATTATCGGCCGAATAGGTCCTCACGGTCTGAAAGTTACGGTGTTCCGTACGCATTAGCATCTTTGGAATCAAAAATAATAAAGGAATAAACTACAACATAGCATTTCCGGGGACGCATCCATCTTCATACGATTACTTTGTAGTTTTGTCAGCAAAAATAAACAATCTAACAACGTCAATAGAGAAACAAATTGAATTGTAGTGGTACTAGATGTTTTTCAAAAAAATGGGAGGCTAAAAGAAAAATAAAAATAAAAAAGGGATGCAACACGAGGACTTCCCGGGAGGTCACCCATCCTAGTACTACTCTCGCCCAAGCACGCTTAACTGCGGAGTTCTGATGGGATCCGGTGCATTAGTGCTGGTATGATCGCATCCGTTAGTACATTGCATGCATTCGCATATATCCTTTACCGCGGATTCAAGAGATCATTTGTAATGGGTCCCACTTGACACGTGCACCGCTTCAACCAGCTTCAACGTACTCGCAAAAGATGCAAAAATCATGTCCGAACACTTTTTCGATACTTTAATCGCTTCCAAATCACAAAAACCTCCCGAAAACACCCTAAACGTCAAAATTTGGGGTCGGAAATGGGGCACAATGGTACGAAGACCCATTGCCACACTATAACTTTCCGAGAGCTTTCCGAAAAGGTATTATCGGCCGAATAGGTCCTCACGGTCTGAAAGTTACGGTGTTCCGTACGCATTAGCATCTTTGGAATCAAAAATAATAAAGGAATAAACTACAACATAGCATTTCCGGGGACGCATCCATCTTCATACGATTACTTTGTAGTTTTGTCAGCAAAAATAAACAATCTAACAACGTCAATAGAGAAACAAATTGAATTGTAGTGGTACTAGATGTTTTTCAAAAAAATGGGAGGCTAAAAGAAAAATAAAAATAAAAAAGGGATGCAACACGAGGACTTCCCGGGAGGTCACCCATCCTAGTACTACTCTCGCCCAAGCACGCTTAACTGCGGAGTTCTGATGGGATCCGGTGCATTAGTGCTGGTATGATCGCATCCGTTAGTACATTGCATGCATTCGCATATATCCTTTACCGCGGATTCAAGAGATCATTTGTAATGGGTCCCACTTGACACGTGCACCGCTTCAACCAGCTTCAACGTACTCGCAAAAGATGCAAAAATCATGTCCGAACACTTTTTCGATACTTTAATCGCTTCCAAATCACAAAAACCTCCCGAAAACACCCTAAACGTCAAAATTTGGGGTCGGAAATGGGGCACAATGGTACGAAGACCCATTGCCACACTATAACTTTCCGAGAGCTTTCCGAAAAGGTATTATCGGCCGAATAGGTCCTCACGGTCTGAAAGTTACGGTGTTCCGTACGCATTAGCATCTTTGGAATCAAAAATAATAAAGGAATAAACTACAACATAGCATTTCCGGGGACGCATCCATCTTCATACGATTACTTTGTAGTTTTGTCAGCAAAAATAAACAATCTAACAACGTCAATAGAGAAACAAATTGAATTGTAGTGGTACTAGATGTTTTTCAAAAAAATGGGAGGCTAAAAGAAAAATAAAAATAAAAAAGGGATGCAACACGAGGACTTCCCGGGAGGTCACCCATCCTAGTACTACTCTCGCCCAAGCACGCTTAACTGCGGAGTTCTGATGGGATCCGGTGCATTAGTGCTGGTATGATCGCATCCGTTAGTACATTGCATGCATTCGCATATATCCTTTACCGCGGATTCAAGAGATCATTTGTAATGGGTCCCACTTGACACGTGCACCGCTTCAACCAGCTTCAACGTACTCGCAAAAGATGCAAAAATCATGTCCGAACACTTTTTCGATACTTTAATCGCTTCCAAATCACAAAAACCTCCCGAAAACACCCTAAACGTCAAAATTTGGGGTCGGAAATGGGGCACAATGGTACGAAGACCCATTGCCACACTATAACTTTCCGAGAGCTTTCCGAAAAGGTATTATCGGCCGAATAGGTCCTCACGGTCTGAAAGTTACGGTGTTCCGTACGCATTAGCATCTTTGGAATCAAAAATAATAAAGGAATAAACTACAACATAGCATTTCCGGGGACGCATCCATCTTCATACGATTACTTTGTAGTTTTGTCAGCAAAAATAAACAATCTAACAACGTCAATAGAGAAACAAATTGAATTGTAGTGGTACTAGATGTTTTTCAAAAAAATGGGAGGCTAAAAGAAAAATAAAAATAAAAAAGGGATGCAACACGAGGACTTCCCGGGAGGTCACCCATCCTAGTACTACTCTCGCCCAAGCACGCTTAACTGCGGAGTTCTGATGGGATCCGGTGCATTAGTGCTGGTATGATCGCATCCGTTAGTACATTGCATGCATTCGCATATATCCTTTACCGCGGATTCAAGAGATCATTTGTAATGGGTCCCACTTGACACGTGCACCGCTTCAACCAGCTTCAACGTACTCGCAAAAGATGCAAAAATCATGTCCGAACACTTTTTCGATACTTTAATCGCTTCCAAATCACAAAAACCTCCCGAAAACACCCTAAACGTCAAAATTTGGGGTCGGAAATGGGGCACAATGGTACGAAGACCCATTGCCACACTATAACTTTCCGAGAGCTTTCCGAAAAGGTATTATCGGCCGAATAGGTCCTCACGGTCTGAAAGTTACGGTGTTCCGTACGCATTAGCATCTTTGGAATCAAAAATAATAAAGGAATAAACTACAACATAGCATTTCCGGGGACGCATCCATCTTCATACGATTACTTTGTAGTTTTGTCAGCAAAAATAAACAATCTAACAACGTCAATAGAGAAACAAATTGAATTGTAGTGGTACTAGATGTTTTTCAAAAAAATGGGAGGCTAAAAGAAAAATAAAAATAAAAAAGGGATGCAACACGAGGACTTCCCGGGAGGTCACCCATCCTAGTACTACTCTCGCCCAAGCACGCTTAACTGCGGAGTTCTGATGGGATCCGGTGCATTAGTGCTGGTATGATCGCATCCGTTAGTACATTGCATGCATTCGCATATATCCTTTACCGCGGATTCAAGAGATCATTTGTAATGGGTCCCACTTGACACGTGCACCGCTTCAACCAGCTTCAACGTACTCGCAAAAGATGCAAAAATCATGTCCGAACACTTTTTCGATACTTTAATCGCTTCCAAATCACAAAAACCTCCCGAAAACACCCTAAACGTCAAAATTTGGGGTCGGAAATGGGGCACAATGGTACGAAGACCCATTGCCACACTATAACTTTCCGAGAGCTTTCCGAAAAGGTATTATCGGCCGAATAGGTCCTCACGGTCTGAAAGTTACGGTGTTCCGTACGCATTAGCATCTTTGGAATCAAAAATAATAAAGGAATAAACTACAACATAGCATTTCCGGGGACGCATCCATCTTCATACGATTACTTTGTAGTTTTGTCAGCAAAAATAAACAATCTAACAACGTCAATAGAGAAACAAATTGAATTGTAGTGGTACTAGATGTTTTTCAAAAAAATGGGAGGCTAAAAGAAAAATAAAAATAAAAAAGGGATGCAACACGAGGACTTCCCGGGAGGTCACCCATCCTAGTACTACTCTCGCCCAAGCACGCTTAACTGCGGAGTTCTGATGGGATCCGGTGCATTAGTGCTGGTATGATCGCATCCGTTAGTACATTGCATGCATTCGCATATATCCTTTACCGCGGATTCAAGAGATCATTTGTAATGGGTCCCACTTGACACGTGCACCGCTTCAACCAGCTTCAACGTACTCGCAAAAGATGCAAAAATCATGTCCGAACACTTTTTCGATACTTTAATCGCTTCCAAATCACAAAAACCTCCCGAAAACACCCTAAACGTCAAAATTTGGGGTCGGAAATGGGGCACAATGGTACGAAGACCCATTGCCACACTATAACTTTCCGAGAGCTTTCCGAAAAGGTATTATCGGCCGAATAGGTCCTCACGGTCTGAAAGTTACGGTGTTCCGTACGCATTAGCATCTTTGGAATCAAAAATAATAAAGGAATAAACTACAACATAGCATTTCCGGGGACGCATCCATCTTCATACGATTACTTTGTAGTTTTGTCAGCAAAAATAAACAATCTAACAACGTCAATAGAGAAACAAATTGAATTGTAGTGGTACTAGATGTTTTTCAAAAAAATGGGAGGCTAAAAGAAAAATAAAAATAAAAAAGGGATGCAACACGAGGACTTCCCGGGAGGTCACCCATCCTAGTACTACTCTCGCCCAAGCACGCTTAACTGCGGAGTTCTGATGGGATCCGGTGCATTAGTGCTGGTATGATCGCATCCGTTAGTACATTGCATGCATTCGCATATATCCTTTACCGCGGATTCAAGAGATCATTTGTAATGGGTCCCACTTGACACGTGCACCGCTTCAACCAGCTTCAACGTACTCGCAAAAGATGCAAAAATCATGTCCGAACACTTTTTCGATACTTTAATCGCTTCCAAATCACAAAAACCTCCCGAAAACACCCTAAACGTCAAAATTTGGGGTCGGAAATGGGGCACAATGGTACGAAGACCCATTGCCACACTATAACTTTCCGAGAGCTTTCCGAAAAGGTATTATCGGCCGAATAGGTCCTCACGGTCTGAAAGTTACGGTGTTCCGTACGCATTAGCATCTTTGGAATCAAAAATAATAAAGGAATAAACTACAACATAGCATTTCCGGGGACGCATCCATCTTCATACGATTACTTTGTAGTTTTGTCAGCAAAAATAAACAATCTAACAACGTCAATAGAGAAACAAATTGAATTGTAGTGGTACTAGATGTTTTTCAAAAAAATGGGAGGCTAAAAGAAAAATAAAAATAAAAAAGGGATGCAACACGAGGACTTCCCGGGAGGTCACCCATCCTAGTACTACTCTCGCCCAAGCACGCTTAACTGCGGAGTTCTGATGGGATCCGGTGCATTAGTGCTGGTATGATCGCATCCGTTAGTACATTGCATGCATTCGCATATATCCTTTACCGCGGATTCAAGAGATCATTTGTAATGGGTCCCACTTGACACGTGCACCGCTTCAACCAGCTTCAACGTACTCGCAAAAGATGCAAAAATCATGTCCGAACACTTTTTCGATACTTTAATCGCTTCCAAATCACAAAAACCTCCCGAAAACACCCTAAACGTCAAAATTTGGGGTCGGAAATGGGGCACAATGGTACGAAGACCCATTGCCACACTATAACTTTCCGAGAGCTTTCCGAAAAGGTATTATCGGCCGAATAGGTCCTCACGGTCTGAAAGTTACGGTGTTCCGTACGCATTAGCATCTTTGGAATCAAAAATAATAAAGGAATAAACTACAACATAGCATTTCCGGGGACGCATCCATCTTCATACGATTACTTTGTAGTTTTGTCAGCAAAAATAAACAATCTAACAACGTCAATAGAGAAACAAATTGAATTGTAGTGGTACTAGATGTTTTTCAAAAAAATGGGAGGCTAAAAGAAAAATAAAAATAAAAAAGGGATGCAACACGAGGACTTCCCGGGAGGTCACCCATCCTAGTACTACTCTCGCCCAAGCACGCTTAACTGCGGAGTTCTGATGGGATCCGGTGCATTAGTGCTGGTATGATCGCATCCGTTAGTACATTGCATGCATTCGCATATATCCTTTACCGCGGATTCAAGAGATCATTTGTAATGGGTCCCACTTGACACGTGCACCGCTTCAACCAGCTTCAACGTACTCGCAAAAGATGCAAAAATCATGTCCGAACACTTTTTCGATACTTTAATCGCTTCCAAATCACAAAAACCTCCCGAAAACACCCTAAACGTCAAAATTTGGGGTCGGAAATGGGGCACAATGGTACGAAGACCCATTGCCACACTATAACTTTCCGAGAGCTTTCCGAAAAGGTATTATCGGCCGAATAGGTCCTCACGGTCTGAAAGTTACGGTGTTCCGTACGCATTAGCATCTTTGGAATCAAAAATAATAAAGGAATAAACTACAACATAGCATTTCCGGGGACGCATCCATCTTCATACGATTACTTTGTAGTTTTGTCAGCAAAAATAAACAATCTAACAACGTCAATAGAGAAACAAATTGAATTGTAGTGGTACTAGATGTTTTTCAAAAAAATGGGAGGCTAAAAGAAAAATAAAAATAAAAAAGGGATGCAACACGAGGACTTCCCGGGAGGTCACCCATCCTAGTACTACTCTCGCCCAAGCACGCTTAACTGCGGAGTTCTGATGGGATCCGGTGCATTAGTGCTGGTATGATCGCATCCGTTAGTACATTGCATGCATTCGCATATATCCTTTACCGCGGATTCAAGAGATCATTTGTAATGGGTCCCACTTGACACGTGCACCGCTTCAACCAGCTTCAACGTACTCGCAAAAGATGCAAAAATCATGTCCGAACACTTTTTCGATACTTTAATCGCTTCCAAATCACAAAAACCTCCCGAAAACACCCTAAACGTCAAAATTTGGGGTCGGAAATGGGGCACAATGGTACGAAGACCCATTGCCACACTATAACTTTCCGAGAGCTTTCCGAAAAGGTATTATCGGCCGAATAGGTCCTCACGGTCTGAAAGTTACGGTGTTCCGTACGCATTAGCATCTTTGGAATCAAAAATAATAAAGGAATAAACTACAACATAGCATTTCCGGGGACGCATCCATCTTCATACGATTACTTTGTAGTTTTGTCAGCAAAAATAAACAATCTAACAACGTCAATAGAGAAACAAATTGAATTGTAGTGGTACTAGATGTTTTTCAAAAAAATGGGAGGCTAAAAGAAAAATAAAAATAAAAAAGGGATGCAACACGAGGACTTCCCGGGAGGTCACCCATCCTAGTACTACTCTCGCCCAAGCACGCTTAACTGCGGAGTTCTGATGGGATCCGGTGCATTAGTGCTGGTATGATCGCATCCGTTAGTACATTGCATGCATTCGCATATATCCTTTACCGCGGATTCAAGAGATCATTTGTAATGGGTCCCACTTGACACGTGCACCGCTTCAACCAGCTTCAACGTACTCGCAAAAGATGCAAAAATCATGTCCGAACACTTTTTCGATACTTTAATCGCTTCCAAATCACAAAAACCTCCCGAAAACACCCTAAACGTCAAAATTTGGGGTCGGAAATGGGGCACAATGGTACGAAGACCCATTGCCACACTATAACTTTCCGAGAGCTTTCCGAAAAGGTATTATCGGCCGAATAGGTCCTCACGGTCTGAAAGTTACGGTGTTCCGTACGCATTAGCATCTTTGGAATCAAAAATAATAAAGGAATAAACTACAACATAGCATTTCCGGGGACGCATCCATCTTCATACGATTACTTTGTAGTTTTGTCAGCAAAAATAAACAATCTAACAACGTCAATAGAGAAACAAATTGAATTGTAGTGGTACTAGATGTTTTTCAAAAAAATGGGAGGCTAAAAGAAAAATAAAAATAAAAAAGGGATGCAACACGAGGACTTCCCGGGAGGTCACCCATCCTAGTACTACTCTCGCCCAAGCACGCTTAACTGCGGAGTTCTGATGGGATCCGGTGCATTAGTGCTGGTATGATCGCATCCGTTAGTACATTGCATGCATTCGCATATATCCTTTACCGCGGATTCAAGAGATCATTTGTAATGGGTCCCACTTGACACGTGCACCGCTTCAACCAGCTTCAACGTACTCGCAAAAGATGCAAAAATCATGTCCGAACACTTTTTCGATACTTTAATCGCTTCCAAATCACAAAAACCTCCCGAAAACACCCTAAACGTCAAAATTTGGGGTCGGAAATGGGGCACAATGGTACGAAGACCCATTGCCACACTATAACTTTCCGAGAGCTTTCCGAAAAGGTATTATCGGCCGAATAGGTCCTCACGGTCTGAAAGTTACGGTGTTCCGTACGCATTAGCATCTTTGGAATCAAAAATAATAAAGGAATAAACTACAACATAGCATTTCCGGGGACGCATCCATCTTCATACGATTACTTTGTAGTTTTGTCAGCAAAAATAAACAATCTAACAACGTCAATAGAGAAACAAATTGAATTGTAGTGGTACTAGATGTTTTTCAAAAAAATGGGAGGCTAAAAGAAAAATAAAAATAAAAAAGGGATGCAACACGAGGACTTCCCGGGAGGTCACCCATCCTAGTACTACTCTCGCCCAAGCACGCTTAACTGCGGAGTTCTGATGGGATCCGGTGCATTAGTGCTGGTATGATCGCATCCGTTAGTACATTGCATGCATTCGCATATATCCTTTACCGCGGATTCAAGAGATCATTTGTAATGGGTCCCACTTGACACGTGCACCGCTTCAACCAGCTTCAACGTACTCGCAAAAGATGCAAAAATCATGTCCGAACACTTTTTCGATACTTTAATCGCTTCCAAATCACAAAAACCTCCCGAAAACACCCTAAACGTCAAAATTTGGGGTCGGAAATGGGGCACAATGGTACGAAGACCCATTGCCACACTATAACTTTCCGAGAGCTTTCCGAAAAGGTATTATCGGCCGAATAGGTCCTCACGGTCTGAAAGTTACGGTGTTCCGTACGCATTAGCATCTTTGGAATCAAAAATAATAAAGGAATAAACTACAACATAGCATTTCCGGGGACGCATCCATCTTCATACGATTACTTTGTAGTTTTGTCAGCAAAAATAAACAATCTAACAACGTCAATAGAGAAACAAATTGAATTGTAGTGGTACTAGATGTTTTTCAAAAAAATGGGAGGCTAAAAGAAAAATAAAAATAAAAAAGGGATGCAACACGAGGACTTCCCGGGAGGTCACCCATCCTAGTACTACTCTCGCCCAAGCACGCTTAACTGCGGAGTTCTGATGGGATCCGGTGCATTAGTGCTGGTATGATCGCATCCGTTAGTACATTGCATGCATTCGCATATATCCTTTACCGCGGATTCAAGAGATCATTTGTAATGGGTCCCACTTGACACGTGCACCGCTTCAACCAGCTTCAACGTACTCGCAAAAGATGCAAAAATCATGTCCGAACACTTTTTCGATACTTTAATCGCTTCCAAATCACAAAAACCTCCCGAAAACACCCTAAACGTCAAAATTTGGGGTCGGAAATGGGGCACAATGGTACGAAGACCCATTGCCACACTATAACTTTCCGAGAGCTTTCCGAAAAGGTATTATCGGCCGAATAGGTCCTCACGGTCTGAAAGTTACGGTGTTCCGTACGCATTAGCATCTTTGGAATCAAAAATAATAAAGGAATAAACTACAACATAGCATTTCCGGGGACGCATCCATCTTCATACGATTACTTTGTAGTTTTGTCAGCAAAAATAAACAATCTAACAACGTCAATAGAGAAACAAATTGAATTGTAGTGGTACTAGATGTTTTTCAAAAAAATGGGAGGCTAAAAGAAAAATAAAAATAAAAAAGGGATGCAACACGAGGACTTCCCGGGAGGTCACCCATCCTAGTACTACTCTCGCCCAAGCACGCTTAACTGCGGAGTTCTGATGGGATCCGGTGCATTAGTGCTGGTATGATCGCATCCGTTAGTACATTGCATGCATTCGCATATATCCTTTACCGCGGATTCAAGAGATCATTTGTAATGGGTCCCACTTGACACGTGCACCGCTTCAACCAGCTTCAACGTACTCGCAAAAGATGCAAAAATCATGTCCGAACACTTTTTCGATACTTTAATCGCTTCCAAATCACAAAAACCTCCCGAAAACACCCTAAACGTCAAAATTTGGGGTCGGAAATGGGGCACAATGGTACGAAGACCCATTGCCACACTATAACTTTCCGAGAGCTTTCCGAAAAGGTATTATCGGCCGAATAGGTCCTCACGGTCTGAAAGTTACGGTGTTCCGTACGCATTAGCATCTTTGGAATCAAAAATAATAAAGGAATAAACTACAACATAGCATTTCCGGGGACGCATCCATCTTCATACGATTACTTTGTAGTTTTGTCAGCAAAAATAAACAATCTAACAACGTCAATAGAGAAACAAATTGAATTGTAGTGGTACTAGATGTTTTTCAAAAAAATGGGAGGCTAAAAGAAAAATAAAAATAAAAAAGGGATGCAACACGAGGACTTCCCGGGAGGTCACCCATCCTAGTACTACTCTCGCCCAAGCACGCTTAACTGCGGAGTTCTGATGGGATCCGGTGCATTAGTGCTGGTATGATCGCATCCGTTAGTACATTGCATGCATTCGCATATATCCTTTACCGCGGATTCAAGAGATCATTTGTAATGGGTCCCACTTGACACGTGCACCGCTTCAACCAGCTTCAACGTACTCGCAAAAGATGCAAAAATCATGTCCGAACACTTTTTCGATACTTTAATCGCTTCCAAATCACAAAAACCTCCCGAAAACACCCTAAACGTCAAAATTTGGGGTCGGAAATGGGGCACAATGGTACGAAGACCCATTGCCACACTATAACTTTCCGAGAGCTTTCCGAAAAGGTATTATCGGCCGAATAGGTCCTCACGGTCTGAAAGTTACGGTGTTCCGTACGCATTAGCATCTTTGGAATCAAAAATAATAAAGGAATAAACTACAACATAGCATTTCCGGGGACGCATCCATCTTCATACGATTACTTTGTAGTTTTGTCAGCAAAAATAAACAATCTAACAACGTCAATAGAGAAACAAATTGAATTGTAGTGGTACTAGATGTTTTTCAAAAAAATGGGAGGCTAAAAGAAAAATAAAAATAAAAAAGGGATGCAACACGAGGACTTCCCGGGAGGTCACCCATCCTAGTACTACTCTCGCCCAAGCACGCTTAACTGCGGAGTTCTGATGGGATCCGGTGCATTAGTGCTGGTATGATCGCATCCGTTAGTACATTGCATGCATTCGCATATATCCTTTACCGCGGATTCAAGAGATCATTTGTAATGGGTCCCACTTGACACGTGCACCGCTTCAACCAGCTTCAACGTACTCGCAAAAGATGCAAAAATCATGTCCGAACACTTTTTCGATACTTTAATCGCTTCCAAATCACAAAAACCTCCCGAAAACACCCTAAACGTCAAAATTTGGGGTCGGAAATGGGGCACAATGGTACGAAGACCCATTGCCACACTATAACTTTCCGAGAGCTTTCCGAAAAGGTATTATCGGCCGAATAGGTCCTCACGGTCTGAAAGTTACGGTGTTCCGTACGCATTAGCATCTTTGGAATCAAAAATAATAAAGGAATAAACTACAACATAGCATTTCCGGGGACGCATCCATCTTCATACGATTACTTTGTAGTTTTGTCAGCAAAAATAAACAATCTAACAACGTCAATAGAGAAACAAATTGAATTGTAGTGGTACTAGATGTTTTTCAAAAAAATGGGAGGCTAAAAGAAAAATAAAAATAAAAAAGGGATGCAACACGAGGACTTCCCGGGAGGTCACCCATCCTAGTACTACTCTCGCCCAAGCACGCTTAACTGCGGAGTTCTGATGGGATCCGGTGCATTAGTGCTGGTATGATCGCATCCGTTAGTACATTGCATGCATTCGCATATATCCTTTACCGCGGATTCAAGAGATCATTTGTAATGGGTCCCACTTGACACGTGCACCGCTTCAACCAGCTTCAACGTACTCGCAAAAGATGCAAAAATCATGTCCGAACACTTTTTCGATACTTTAATCGCTTCCAAATCACAAAAACCTCCCGAAAACACCCTAAACGTCAAAATTTGGGGTCGGAAATGGGGCACAATGGTACGAAGACCCATTGCCACACTATAACTTTCCGAGAGCTTTCCGAAAAGGTATTATCGGCCGAATAGGTCCTCACGGTCTGAAAGTTACGGTGTTCCGTACGCATTAGCATCTTTGGAATCAAAAATAATAAAGGAATAAACTACAACATAGCATTTCCGGGGACGCATCCATCTTCATACGATTACTTTGTAGTTTTGTCAGCAAAAATAAACAATCTAACAACGTCAATAGAGAAACAAATTGAATTGTAGTGGTACTAGATGTTTTTCAAAAAAATGGGAGGCTAAAAGAAAAATAAAAATAAAAAAGGGATGCAACACGAGGACTTCCCGGGAGGTCACCCATCCTAGTACTACTCTCGCCCAAGCACGCTTAACTGCGGAGTTCTGATGGGATCCGGTGCATTAGTGCTGGTATGATCGCATCCGTTAGTACATTGCATGCATTCGCATATATCCTTTACCGCGGATTCAAGAGATCATTTGTAATGGGTCCCACTTGACACGTGCACCGCTTCAACCAGCTTCAACGTACTCGCAAAAGATGCAAAAATCATGTCCGAACACTTTTTCGATACTTTAATCGCTTCCAAATCACAAAAACCTCCCGAAAACACCCTAAACGTCAAAATTTGGGGTCGGAAATGGGGCACAATGGTACGAAGACCCATTGCCACACTATAACTTTCCGAGAGCTTTCCGAAAAGGTATTATCGGCCGAATAGGTCCTCACGGTCTGAAAGTTACGGTGTTCCGTACGCATTAGCATCTTTGGAATCAAAAATAATAAAGGAATAAACTACAACATAGCATTTCCGGGGACGCATCCATCTTCATACGATTACTTTGTAGTTTTGTCAGCAAAAATAAACAATCTAACAACGTCAATAGAGAAACAAATTGAATTGTAGTGGTACTAGATGTTTTTCAAAAAAATGGGAGGCTAAAAGAAAAATAAAAATAAAAAAGGGATGCAACACGAGGACTTCCCGGGAGGTCACCCATCCTAGTACTACTCTCGCCCAAGCACGCTTAACTGCGGAGTTCTGATGGGATCCGGTGCATTAGTGCTGGTATGATCGCATCCGTTAGTACATTGCATGCATTCGCATATATCCTTTACCGCGGATTCAAGAGATCATTTGTAATGGGTCCCACTTGACACGTGCACCGCTTCAACCAGCTTCAACGTACTCGCAAAAGATGCAAAAATCATGTCCGAACACTTTTTCGATACTTTAATCGCTTCCAAATCACAAAAACCTCCCGAAAACACCCTAAACGTCAAAATTTGGGGTCGGAAATGGGGCACAATGGTACGAAGACCCATTGCCACACTATAACTTTCCGAGAGCTTTCCGAAAAGGTATTATCGGCCGAATAGGTCCTCACGGTCTGAAAGTTACGGTGTTCCGTACGCATTAGCATCTTTGGAATCAAAAATAATAAAGGAATAAACTACAACATAGCATTTCCGGGGACGCATCCATCTTCATACGATTACTTTGTAGTTTTGTCAGCAAAAATAAACAATCTAACAACGTCAATAGAGAAACAAATTGAATTGTAGTGGTACTAGATGTTTTTCAAAAAAATGGGAGGCTAAAAGAAAAATAAAAATAAAAAAGGGATGCAACACGAGGACTTCCCGGGAGGTCACCCATCCTAGTACTACTCTCGCCCAAGCACGCTTAACTGCGGAGTTCTGATGGGATCCGGTGCATTAGTGCTGGTATGATCGCATCCGTTAGTACATTGCATGCATTCGCATATATCCTTTACCGCGGATTCAAGAGATCATTTGTAATGGGTCCCACTTGACACGTGCACCGCTTCAACCAGCTTCAACGTACTCGCAAAAGATGCAAAAATCATGTCCGAACACTTTTTCGATACTTTAATCGCTTCCAAATCACAAAAACCTCCCGAAAACACCCTAAACGTCAAAATTTGGGGTCGGAAATGGGGCACAATGGTACGAAGACCCATTGCCACACTATAACTTTCCGAGAGCTTTCCGAAAAGGTATTATCGGCCGAATAGGTCCTCACGGTCTGAAAGTTACGGTGTTCCGTACGCATTAGCATCTTTGGAATCAAAAATAATAAAGGAATAAACTACAACATAGCATTTCCGGGGACGCATCCATCTTCATACGATTACTTTGTAGTTTTGTCAGCAAAAATAAACAATCTAACAACGTCAATAGAGAAACAAATTGAATTGTAGTGGTACTAGATGTTTTTCAAAAAAATGGGAGGCTAAAAGAAAAATAAAAATAAAAAAGGGATGCAACACGAGGACTTCCCGGGAGGTCACCCATCCTAGTACTACTCTCGCCCAAGCACGCTTAACTGCGGAGTTCTGATGGGATCCGGTGCATTAGTGCTGGTATGATCGCATCCGTTAGTACATTGCATGCATTCGCATATATCCTTTACCGCGGATTCAAGAGATCATTTGTAATGGGTCCCACTTGACACGTGCACCGCTTCAACCAGCTTCAACGTACTCGCAAAAGATGCAAAAATCATGTCCGAACACTTTTTCGATACTTTAATCGCTTCCAAATCACAAAAACCTCCCGAAAACACCCTAAACGTCAAAATTTGGGGTCGGAAATGGGGCACAATGGTACGAAGACCCATTGCCACACTATAACTTTCCGAGAGCTTTCCGAAAAGGTATTATCGGCCGAATAGGTCCTCACGGTCTGAAAGTTACGGTGTTCCGTACGCATTAGCATCTTTGGAATCAAAAATAATAAAGGAATAAACTACAACATAGCATTTCCGGGGACGCATCCATCTTCATACGATTACTTTGTAGTTTTGTCAGCAAAAATAAACAATCTAACAACGTCAATAGAGAAACAAATTGAATTGTAGTGGTACTAGATGTTTTTCAAAAAAATGGGAGGCTAAAAGAAAAATAAAAATAAAAAAGGGATGCAACACGAGGACTTCCCGGGAGGTCACCCATCCTAGTACTACTCTCGCCCAAGCACGCTTAACTGCGGAGTTCTGATGGGATCCGGTGCATTAGTGCTGGTATGATCGCATCCGTTAGTACATTGCATGCATTCGCATATATCCTTTACCGCGGATTCAAGAGATCATTTGTAATGGGTCCCACTTGACACGTGCACCGCTTCAACCAGCTTCAACGTACTCGCAAAAGATGCAAAAATCATGTCCGAACACTTTTTCGATACTTTAATCGCTTCCAAATCACAAAAACCTCCCGAAAACACCCTAAACGTCAAAATTTGGGGTCGGAAATGGGGCACAATGGTACGAAGACCCATTGCCACACTATAACTTTCCGAGAGCTTTCCGAAAAGGTATTATCGGCCGAATAGGTCCTCACGGTCTGAAAGTTACGGTGTTCCGTACGCATTAGCATCTTTGGAATCAAAAATAATAAAGGAATAAACTACAACATAGCATTTCCGGGGACGCATCCATCTTCATACGATTACTTTGTAGTTTTGTCAGCAAAAATAAACAATCTAACAACGTCAATAGAGAAACAAATTGAATTGTAGTGGTACTAGATGTTTTTCAAAAAAATGGGAGGCTAAAAGAAAAATAAAAATAAAAAAGGGATGCAACACGAGGACTTCCCGGGAGGTCACCCATCCTAGTACTACTCTCGCCCAAGCACGCTTAACTGCGGAGTTCTGATGGGATCCGGTGCATTAGTGCTGGTATGATCGCATCCGTTAGTACATTGCATGCATTCGCATATATCCTTTACCGCGGATTCAAGAGATCATTTGTAATGGGTCCCACTTGACACGTGCACCGCTTCAACCAGCTTCAACGTACTCGCAAAAGATGCAAAAATCATGTCCGAACACTTTTTCGATACTTTAATCGCTTCCAAATCACAAAAACCTCCCGAAAACACCCTAAACGTCAAAATTTGGGGTCGGAAATGGGGCACAATGGTACGAAGACCCATTGCCACACTATAACTTTCCGAGAGCTTTCCGAAAAGGTATTATCGGCCGAATAGGTCCTCACGGTCTGAAAGTTACGGTGTTCCGTACGCATTAGCATCTTTGGAATCAAAAATAATAAAGGAATAAACTACAACATAGCATTTCCGGGGACGCATCCATCTTCATACGATTACTTTGTAGTTTTGTCAGCAAAAATAAACAATCTAACAACGTCAATAGAGAAACAAATTGAATTGTAGTGGTACTAGATGTTTTTCAAAAAAATGGGAGGCTAAAAGAAAAATAAAAATAAAAAAGGGATGCAACACGAGGACTTCCCGGGAGGTCACCCATCCTAGTACTACTCTCGCCCAAGCACGCTTAACTGCGGAGTTCTGATGGGATCCGGTGCATTAGTGCTGGTATGATCGCATCCGTTAGTACATTGCATGCATTCGCATATATCCTTTACCGCGGATTCAAGAGATCATTTGTAATGGGTCCCACTTGACACGTGCACCGCTTCAACCAGCTTCAACGTACTCGCAAAAGATGCAAAAATCATGTCCGAACACTTTTTCGATACTTTAATCGCTTCCAAATCACAAAAACCTCCCGAAAACACCCTAAACGTCAAAATTTGGGGTCGGAAATGGGGCACAATGGTACGAAGACCCATTGCCACACTATAACTTTCCGAGAGCTTTCCGAAAAGGTATTATCGGCCGAATAGGTCCTCACGGTCTGAAAGTTACGGTGTTCCGTACGCATTAGCATCTTTGGAATCAAAAATAATAAAGGAATAAACTACAACATAGCATTTCCGGGGACGCATCCATCTTCATACGATTACTTTGTAGTTTTGTCAGCAAAAATAAACAATCTAACAACGTCAATAGAGAAACAAATTGAATTGTAGTGGTACTAGATGTTTTTCAAAAAAATGGGAGGCTAAAAGAAAAATAAAAATAAAAAAGGGATGCAACACGAGGACTTCCCGGGAGGTCACCCATCCTAGTACTACTCTCGCCCAAGCACGCTTAACTGCGGAGTTCTGATGGGATCCGGTGCATTAGTGCTGGTATGATCGCATCCGTTAGTACATTGCATGCATTCGCATATATCCTTTACCGCGGATTCAAGAGATCATTTGTAATGGGTCCCACTTGACACGTGCACCGCTTCAACCAGCTTCAACGTACTCGCAAAAGATGCAAAAATCATGTCCGAACACTTTTTCGATACTTTAATCGCTTCCAAATCACAAAAACCTCCCGAAAACACCCTAAACGTCAAAATTTGGGGTCGGAAATGGGGCACAATGGTACGAAGACCCATTGCCACACTATAACTTTCCGAGAGCTTTCCGAAAAGGTATTATCGGCCGAATAGGTCCTCACGGTCTGAAAGTTACGGTGTTCCGTACGCATTAGCATCTTTGGAATCAAAAATAATAAAGGAATAAACTACAACATAGCATTTCCGGGGACGCATCCATCTTCATACGATTACTTTGTAGTTTTGTCAGCAAAAATAAACAATCTAACAACGTCAATAGAGAAACAAATTGAATTGTAGTGGTACTAGATGTTTTTCAAAAAAATGGGAGGCTAAAAGAAAAATAAAAATAAAAAAGGGATGCAACACGAGGACTTCCCGGGAGGTCACCCATCCTAGTACTACTCTCGCCCAAGCACGCTTAACTGCGGAGTTCTGATGGGATCCGGTGCATTAGTGCTGGTATGATCGCATCCGTTAGTACATTGCATGCATTCGCATATATCCTTTACCGCGGATTCAAGAGATCATTTGTAATGGGTCCCACTTGACACGTGCACCGCTTCAACCAGCTTCAACGTACTCGCAAAAGATGCAAAAATCATGTCCGAACACTTTTTCGATACTTTAATCGCTTCCAAATCACAAAAACCTCCCGAAAACACCCTAAACGTCAAAATTTGGGGTCGGAAATGGGGCACAATGGTACGAAGACCCATTGCCACACTATAACTTTCCGAGAGCTTTCCGAAAAGGTATTATCGGCCGAATAGGTCCTCACGGTCTGAAAGTTACGGTGTTCCGTACGCATTAGCATCTTTGGAATCAAAAATAATAAAGGAATAAACTACAACATAGCATTTCCGGGGACGCATCCATCTTCATACGATTACTTTGTAGTTTTGTCAGCAAAAATAAACAATCTAACAACGTCAATAGAGAAACAAATTGAATTGTAGTGGTACTAGATGTTTTTCAAAAAAATGGGAGGCTAAAAGAAAAATAAAAATAAAAAAGGGATGCAACACGAGGACTTCCCGGGAGGTCACCCATCCTAGTACTACTCTCGCCCAAGCACGCTTAACTGCGGAGTTCTGATGGGATCCGGTGCATTAGTGCTGGTATGATCGCATCCGTTAGTACATTGCATGCATTCGCATATATCCTTTACCGCGGATTCAAGAGATCATTTGTAATGGGTCCCACTTGACACGTGCACCGCTTCAACCAGCTTCAACGTACTCGCAAAAGATGCAAAAATCATGTCCGAACACTTTTTCGATACTTTAATCGCTTCCAAATCACAAAAACCTCCCGAAAACACCCTAAACGTCAAAATTTGGGGTCGGAAATGGGGCACAATGGTACGAAGACCCATTGCCACACTATAACTTTCCGAGAGCTTTCCGAAAAGGTATTATCGGCCGAATAGGTCCTCACGGTCTGAAAGTTACGGTGTTCCGTACGCATTAGCATCTTTGGAATCAAAAATAATAAAGGAATAAACTACAACATAGCATTTCCGGGGACGCATCCATCTTCATACGATTACTTTGTAGTTTTGTCAGCAAAAATAAACAATCTAACAACGTCAATAGAGAAACAAATTGAATTGTAGTGGTACTAGATGTTTTTCAAAAAAATGGGAGGCTAAAAGAAAAATAAAAATAAAAAAGGGATGCAACACGAGGACTTCCCGGGAGGTCACCCATCCTAGTACTACTCTCGCCCAAGCACGCTTAACTGCGGAGTTCTGATGGGATCCGGTGCATTAGTGCTGGTATGATCGCATCCGTTAGTACATTGCATGCATTCGCATATATCCTTTACCGCGGATTCAAGAGATCATTTGTAATGGGTCCCACTTGACACGTGCACCGCTTCAACCAGCTTCAACGTACTCGCAAAAGATGCAAAAATCATGTCCGAACACTTTTTCGATACTTTAATCGCTTCCAAATCACAAAAACCTCCCGAAAACACCCTAAACGTCAAAATTTGGGGTCGGAAATGGGGCACAATGGTACGAAGACCCATTGCCACACTATAACTTTCCGAGAGCTTTCCGAAAAGGTATTATCGGCCGAATAGGTCCTCACGGTCTGAAAGTTACGGTGTTCCGTACGCATTAGCATCTTTGGAATCAAAAATAATAAAGGAATAAACTACAACATAGCATTTCCGGGGACGCATCCATCTTCATACGATTACTTTGTAGTTTTGTCAGCAAAAATAAACAATCTAACAACGTCAATAGAGAAACAAATTGAATTGTAGTGGTACTAGATGTTTTTCAAAAAAATGG
Organism: Capsella bursa-pastoris; assembly: GCA_036452645.1. NCBI lineage: Eukaryota > Viridiplantae > Streptophyta > Magnoliopsida > Brassicales > Brassicaceae > Capsella > Capsella bursa-pastoris. The sequence goes on along the minus strand of CP144195.1, from coordinate 11,875,267 downwards.
GAGGCTAAAAGAAAAATAAAAATAAAAAAGGGATGCAACACGAGGACTTCCCGGGAGGTCACCCATCCTAGTACTACTCTCGCCCAAGCACGCTTAACTGCGGAGTTCTGATGGGATCCGGTGCATTAGTGCTGGTATGATCGCATCCGTTAGTACATTGCATGCATTCGCATATATCCTTTACCGCGGATTCAAGAGATCATTTGTAATGGGTCCCACTTGACACGTGCACCGCTTCAACCAGCTTCAACGTACTCGCAAAAGATGCAAAAATCATGTCCGAACACTTTTTCGATACTTTAATCGCTTCCAAATCACAAAAACCTCCCGAAAACACCCTAAACGTCAAAATTTGGGGTCGGAAATGGGGCACAATGGTACGAAGACCCATTGCCACACTATAACTTTCCGAGAGCTTTCCGAAAAGGTATTATCGGCCGAATAGGTCCTCACGGTCTGAAAGTTACGGTGTTCCGTACGCATTAGCATCTTTGGAATCAAAAATAATAAAGGAATAAACTACAACATAGCATTTCCGGGGACGCATCCATCTTCATACGATTACTTTGTAGTTTTGTCAGCAAAAATAAACAATCTAACAACGTCAATAGAGAAACAAATTGAATTGTAGTGGTACTAGATGTTTTTCAAAAAAATGGGAGGCTAAAAGAAAAATAAAAATAAAAAAGGGATGCAACACGAGGACTTCCCGGGAGGTCACCCATCCTAGTACTACTCTCGCCCAAGCACGCTTAACTGCGGAGTTCTGATGGGATCCGGTGCATTAGTGCTGGTATGATCGCATCCGTTAGTACATTGCATGCATTCGCATATATCCTTTACCGCGGATTCAAGAGATCATTTGTAATGGGTCCCACTTGACACGTGCACCGCTTCAACCAGCTTCAACGTACTCGCAAAAGATGCAAAAATCATGTCCGAACACTTTTTCGATACTTTAATCGCTTCCAAATCACAAAAACCTCCCGAAAACACCCTAAACGTCAAAATTTGGGGTCGGAAATGGGGCACAATGGTACGAAGACCCATTGCCACACTATAACTTTCCGAGAGCTTTCCGAAAAGGTATTATCGGCCGAATAGGTCCTCACGGTCTGAAAGTTACGGTGTTCCGTACGCATTAGCATCTTTGGAATCAAAAATAATAAAGGAATAAACTACAACATAGCATTTCCGGGGACGCATCCATCTTCATACGATTACTTTGTAGTTTTGTCAGCAAAAATAAACAATCTAACAACGTCAATAGAGAAACAAATTGAATTGTAGTGGTACTAGATGTTTTTCAAAAAAATGGGAGGCTAAAAGAAAAATAAAAATAAAAAAGGGATGCAACACGAGGACTTCCCGGGAGGTCACCCATCCTAGTACTACTCTCGCCCAAGCACGCTTAACTGCGGAGTTCTGATGGGATCCGGTGCATTAGTGCTGGTATGATCGCATCCGTTAGTACATTGCATGCATTCGCATATATCCTTTACCGCGGATTCAAGAGATCATTTGTAATGGGTCCCACTTGACACGTGCACCGCTTCAACCAGCTTCAACGTACTCGCAAAAGATGCAAAAATCATGTCCGAACACTTTTTCGATACTTTAATCGCTTCCAAATCACAAAAACCTCCCGAAAACACCCTAAACGTCAAAATTTGGGGTCGGAAATGGGGCACAATGGTACGAAGACCCATTGCCACACTATAACTTTCCGAGAGCTTTCCGAAAAGGTATTATCGGCCGAATAGGTCCTCACGGTCTGAAAGTTACGGTGTTCCGTACGCATTAGCATCTTTGGAATCAAAAATAATAAAGGAATAAACTACAACATAGCATTTCCGGGGACGCATCCATCTTCATACGATTACTTTGTAGTTTTGTCAGCAAAAATAAACAATCTAACAACGTCAATAGAGAAACAAATTGAATTGTAGTGGTACTAGATGTTTTTCAAAAAAATGGGAGGCTAAAAGAAAAATAAAAATAAAAAAGGGATGCAACACGAGGACTTCCCGGGAGGTCACCCATCCTAGTACTACTCTCGCCCAAGCACGCTTAACTGCGGAGTTCTGATGGGATCCGGTGCATTAGTGCTGGTATGATCGCATCCGTTAGTACATTGCATGCATTCGCATATATCCTTTACCGCGGATTCAAGAGATCATTTGTAATGGGTCCCACTTGACACGTGCACCGCTTCAACCAGCTTCAACGTACTCGCAAAAGATGCAAAAATCATGTCCGAACACTTTTTCGATACTTTAATCGCTTCCAAATCACAAAAACCTCCCGAAAACACCCTAAACGTCAAAATTTGGGGTCGGAAATGGGGCACAATGGTACGAAGACCCATTGCCACACTATAACTTTCCGAGAGCTTTCCGAAAAGGTATTATCGGCCGAATAGGTCCTCACGGTCTGAAAGTTACGGTGTTCCGTACGCATTAGCATCTTTGGAATCAAAAATAATAAAGGAATAAACTACAACATAGCATTTCCGGGGACGCATCCATCTTCATACGATTACTTTGTAGTTTTGTCAGCAAAAATAAACAATCTAACAACGTCAATAGAGAAACAAATTGAATTGTAGTGGTACTAGATGTTTTTCAAAAAAATGGGAGGCTAAAAGAAAAATAAAAATAAAAAAGGGATGCAACACGAGGACTTCCCGGGAGGTCACCCATCCTAGTACTACTCTCGCCCAAGCACGCTTAACTGCGGAGTTCTGATGGGATCCGGTGCATTAGTGCTGGTATGATCGCATCCGTTAGTACATTGCATGCATTCGCATATATCCTTTACCGCGGATTCAAGAGATCATTTGTAATGGGTCCCACTTGACACGTGCACCGCTTCAACCAGCTTCAACGTACTCGCAAAAGATGCAAAAATCATGTCCGAACACTTTTTCGATACTTTAATCGCTTCCAAATCACAAAAACCTCCCGAAAACACCCTAAACGTCAAAATTTGGGGTCGGAAATGGGGCACAATGGTACGAAGACCCATTGCCACACTATAACTTTCCGAGAGCTTTCCGAAAAGGTATTATCGGCCGAATAGGTCCTCACGGTCTGAAAGTTACGGTGTTCCGTACGCATTAGCATCTTTGGAATCAAAAATAATAAAGGAATAAACTACAACATAGCATTTCCGGGGACGCATCCATCTTCATACGATTACTTTGTAGTTTTGTCAGCAAAAATAAACAATCTAACAACGTCAATAGAGAAACAAATTGAATTGTAGTGGTACTAGATGTTTTTCAAAAAAATGGGAGGCTAAAAGAAAAATAAAAATAAAAAAGGGATGCAACACGAGGACTTCCCGGGAGGTCACCCATCCTAGTACTACTCTCGCCCAAGCACGCTTAACTGCGGAGTTCTGATGGGATCCGGTGCATTAGTGCTGGTATGATCGCATCCGTTAGTACATTGCATGCATTCGCATATATCCTTTACCGCGGATTCAAGAGATCATTTGTAATGGGTCCCACTTGACACGTGCACCGCTTCAACCAGCTTCAACGTACTCGCAAAAGATGCAAAAATCATGTCCGAACACTTTTTCGATACTTTAATCGCTTCCAAATCACAAAAACCTCCCGAAAACACCCTAAACGTCAAAATTTGGGGTCGGAAATGGGGCACAATGGTACGAAGACCCATTGCCACACTATAACTTTCCGAGAGCTTTCCGAAAAGGTATTATCGGCCGAATAGGTCCTCACGGTCTGAAAGTTACGGTGTTCCGTACGCATTAGCATCTTTGGAATCAAAAATAATAAAGGAATAAACTACAACATAGCATTTCCGGGGACGCATCCATCTTCATACGATTACTTTGTAGTTTTGTCAGCAAAAATAAACAATCTAACAACGTCAATAGAGAAACAAATTGAATTGTAGTGGTACTAGATGTTTTTCAAAAAAATGGGAGGCTAAAAGAAAAATAAAAATAAAAAAGGGATGCAACACGAGGACTTCCCGGGAGGTCACCCATCCTAGTACTACTCTCGCCCAAGCACGCTTAACTGCGGAGTTCTGATGGGATCCGGTGCATTAGTGCTGGTATGATCGCATCCGTTAGTACATTGCATGCATTCGCATATATCCTTTACCGCGGATTCAAGAGATCATTTGTAATGGGTCCCACTTGACACGTGCACCGCTTCAACCAGCTTCAACGTACTCGCAAAAGATGCAAAAATCATGTCCGAACACTTTTTCGATACTTTAATCGCTTCCAAATCACAAAAACCTCCCGAAAACACCCTAAACGTCAAAATTTGGGGTCGGAAATGGGGCACAATGGTACGAAGACCCATTGCCACACTATAACTTTCCGAGAGCTTTCCGAAAAGGTATTATCGGCCGAATAGGTCCTCACGGTCTGAAAGTTACGGTGTTCCGTACGCATTAGCATCTTTGGAATCAAAAATAATAAAGGAATAAACTACAACATAGCATTTCCGGGGACGCATCCATCTTCATACGATTACTTTGTAGTTTTGTCAGCAAAAATAAACAATCTAACAACGTCAATAGAGAAACAAATTGAATTGTAGTGGTACTAGATGTTTTTCAAAAAAATGGGAGGCTAAAAGAAAAATAAAAATAAAAAAGGGATGCAACACGAGGACTTCCCGGGAGGTCACCCATCCTAGTACTACTCTCGCCCAAGCACGCTTAACTGCGGAGTTCTGATGGGATCCGGTGCATTAGTGCTGGTATGATCGCATCCGTTAGTACATTGCATGCATTCGCATATATCCTTTACCGCGGATTCAAGAGATCATTTGTAATGGGTCCCACTTGACACGTGCACCGCTTCAACCAGCTTCAACGTACTCGCAAAAGATGCAAAAATCATGTCCGAACACTTTTTCGATACTTTAATCGCTTCCAAATCACAAAAACCTCCCGAAAACACCCTAAACGTCAAAATTTGGGGTCGGAAATGGGGCACAATGGTACGAAGACCCATTGCCACACTATAACTTTCCGAGAGCTTTCCGAAAAGGTATTATCGGCCGAATAGGTCCTCACGGTCTGAAAGTTACGGTGTTCCGTACGCATTAGCATCTTTGGAATCAAAAATAATAAAGGAATAAACTACAACATAGCATTTCCGGGGACGCATCCATCTTCATACGATTACTTTGTAGTTTTGTCAGCAAAAATAAACAATCTAACAACGTCAATAGAGAAACAAATTGAATTGTAGTGGTACTAGATGTTTTTCAAAAAAATGGGAGGCTAAAAGAAAAATAAAAATAAAAAAGGGATGCAACACGAGGACTTCCCGGGAGGTCACCCATCCTAGTACTACTCTCGCCCAAGCACGCTTAACTGCGGAGTTCTGATGGGATCCGGTGCATTAGTGCTGGTATGATCGCATCCGTTAGTACATTGCATGCATTCGCATATATCCTTTACCGCGGATTCAAGAGATCATTTGTAATGGGTCCCACTTGACACGTGCACCGCTTCAACCAGCTTCAACGTACTCGCAAAAGATGCAAAAATCATGTCCGAACACTTTTTCGATACTTTAATCGCTTCCAAATCACAAAAACCTCCCGAAAACACCCTAAACGTCAAAATTTGGGGTCGGAAATGGGGCACAATGGTACGAAGACCCATTGCCACACTATAACTTTCCGAGAGCTTTCCGAAAAGGTATTATCGGCCGAATAGGTCCTCACGGTCTGAAAGTTACGGTGTTCCGTACGCATTAGCATCTTTGGAATCAAAAATAATAAAGGAATAAACTACAACATAGCATTTCCGGGGACGCATCCATCTTCATACGATTACTTTGTAGTTTTGTCAGCAAAAATAAACAATCTAACAACGTCAATAGAGAAACAAATTGAATTGTAGTGGTACTAGATGTTTTTCAAAAAAATGGGAGGCTAAAAGAAAAATAAAAATAAAAAAGGGATGCAACACGAGGACTTCCCGGGAGGTCACCCATCCTAGTACTACTCTCGCCCAAGCACGCTTAACTGCGGAGTTCTGATGGGATCCGGTGCATTAGTGCTGGTATGATCGCATCCGTTAGTACATTGCATGCATTCGCATATATCCTTTACCGCGGATTCAAGAGATCATTTGTAATGGGTCCCACTTGACACGTGCACCGCTTCAACCAGCTTCAACGTACTCGCAAAAGATGCAAAAATCATGTCCGAACACTTTTTCGATACTTTAATCGCTTCCAAATCACAAAAACCTCCCGAAAACACCCTAAACGTCAAAATTTGGGGTCGGAAATGGGGCACAATGGTACGAAGACCCATTGCCACACTATAACTTTCCGAGAGCTTTCCGAAAAGGTATTATCGGCCGAATAGGTCCTCACGGTCTGAAAGTTACGGTGTTCCGTACGCATTAGCATCTTTGGAATCAAAAATAATAAAGGAATAAACTACAACATAGCATTTCCGGGGACGCATCCATCTTCATACGATTACTTTGTAGTTTTGTCAGCAAAAATAAACAATCTAACAACGTCAATAGAGAAACAAATTGAATTGTAGTGGTACTAGATGTTTTTCAAAAAAATGGGAGGCTAAAAGAAAAATAAAAATAAAAAAGGGATGCAACACGAGGACTTCCCGGGAGGTCACCCATCCTAGTACTACTCTCGCCCAAGCACGCTTAACTGCGGAGTTCTGATGGGATCCGGTGCATTAGTGCTGGTATGATCGCATCCGTTAGTACATTGCATGCATTCGCATATATCCTTTACCGCGGATTCAAGAGATCATTTGTAATGGGTCCCACTTGACACGTGCACCGCTTCAACCAGCTTCAACGTACTCGCAAAAGATGCAAAAATCATGTCCGAACACTTTTTCGATACTTTAATCGCTTCCAAATCACAAAAACCTCCCGAAAACACCCTAAACGTCAAAATTTGGGGTCGGAAATGGGGCACAATGGTACGAAGACCCATTGCCACACTATAACTTTCCGAGAGCTTTCCGAAAAGGTATTATCGGCCGAATAGGTCCTCACGGTCTGAAAGTTACGGTGTTCCGTACGCATTAGCATCTTTGGAATCAAAAATAATAAAGGAATAAACTACAACATAGCATTTCCGGGGACGCATCCATCTTCATACGATTACTTTGTAGTTTTGTCAGCAAAAATAAACAATCTAACAACGTCAATAGAGAAACAAATTGAATTGTAGTGGTACTAGATGTTTTTCAAAAAAATGGGAGGCTAAAAGAAAAATAAAAATAAAAAAGGGATGCAACACGAGGACTTCCCGGGAGGTCACCCATCCTAGTACTACTCTCGCCCAAGCACGCTTAACTGCGGAGTTCTGATGGGATCCGGTGCATTAGTGCTGGTATGATCGCATCCGTTAGTACATTGCATGCATTCGCATATATCCTTTACCGCGGATTCAAGAGATCATTTGTAATGGGTCCCACTTGACACGTGCACCGCTTCAACCAGCTTCAACGTACTCGCAAAAGATGCAAAAATCATGTCCGAACACTTTTTCGATACTTTAATCGCTTCCAAATCACAAAAACCTCCCGAAAACACCCTAAACGTCAAAATTTGGGGTCGGAAATGGGGCACAATGGTACGAAGACCCATTGCCACACTATAACTTTCCGAGAGCTTTCCGAAAAGGTATTATCGGCCGAATAGGTCCTCACGGTCTGAAAGTTACGGTGTTCCGTACGCATTAGCATCTTTGGAATCAAAAATAATAAAGGAATAAACTACAACATAGCATTTCCGGGGACGCATCCATCTTCATACGATTACTTTGTAGTTTTGTCAGCAAAAATAAACAATCTAACAACGTCAATAGAGAAACAAATTGAATTGTAGTGGTACTAGATGTTTTTCAAAAAAATGGGAGGCTAAAAGAAAAATAAAAATAAAAAAGGGATGCAACACGAGGACTTCCCGGGAGGTCACCCATCCTAGTACTACTCTCGCCCAAGCACGCTTAACTGCGGAGTTCTGATGGGATCCGGTGCATTAGTGCTGGTATGATCGCATCCGTTAGTACATTGCATGCATTCGCATATATCCTTTACCGCGGATTCAAGAGATCATTTGTAATGGGTCCCACTTGACACGTGCACCGCTTCAACCAGCTTCAACGTACTCGCAAAAGATGCAAAAATCATGTCCGAACACTTTTTCGATACTTTAATCGCTTCCAAATCACAAAAACCTCCCGAAAACACCCTAAACGTTAAAATTTGGGGTCGGAAATGGGGCACAATGGTACGAAGACCCATTGCCACACTATAACTTTCCGAGAGCTTTCCGAAAAGGTATTATCGGCCGAATAGGTCCTCACGGTCTGAAAGTTACGGTGTTCCGTACGCATTAGCATCTTTGGAATCAAAAATAATAAAGGAATAAACTACAACATAGCATTTCCGGGGACGCATCCATCTTCATACGATTACTTTGTAGTTTTGTCAGCAAAAATAAACAATCTAACAACGTCAATAGAGAAACAAATTGAATTGTAGTGGTACTAGATGTTTTTCAAAAAAATGGGAGGCTAAAAGAAAAATAAAAATAAAAAAAGGATGCAACACGAGGACTTCCCGGGAGGTCACCCATCCTAGTACTACTCTCGCCCAAGCACGCTTAACTGCGGAGTTCTGATGGGATCCAGTGCATTAGTGCTGGTATGATCGCATCCGTTAGTACATTGCATGCATTCGCATATATCCTTTACCGCGGATTCAAGAGATCATTTGTAATGGGTCCCACTTGACACGTGCACCGCTTCAACCAGCTTCAACGTACTCGCAAAAGATGCAAAAATCATGTCCGAACACTTTTTCGATACTTTAATCGCTTCCAAATCACAAAAACCTCCCGAAAACACCCTAAACGTCAAAATTTGGGGTCGGAAATGGGGCACAATGGTACGAAGACCCATTGCCACACTATAACTTTCCGAGAGCTTTCCGAAAAGGTATTATCGGCCGAATAGGTCCTCACGGTCTGAAAGTTACGGTGTTCCGTACGCATTAGCATCTTTGGAATCAAAAATAATAAAGGAATAAACTACAACATAGCATTTCCGGGGACGCATCCATCTTCATACGATTACTTTGTAGTTTTGTCAGCAAAAATAAACAATCTAACAACGTCAATAGAGAAACAAATTGAATTGTAGTGGTACTAGATGTTTTTCAAAAAAATGGGAGGCTAAAAGAAAAATAAAAATAAAAAAGGGATGCAACACGAGGACTTCCCGGGAGGTCACCCATCCTAGTACTACTCTCGCCCAAGCACGCTTAACTGCGGAGTTCTGATGGGATCCGGTGCATTAGTGCTGGTATGATCGCATCCGTTAGTACATTGCATGCATTCGCATATATCCTTTACCGCGGATTCAAGAGATCATTTGTAATGGGTCCCACTTGACACGTGCACCGCTTCAACCAGCTTCAACGTACTCGCAAAAGATGCAAAAATCATGTCCGAACACTTTTTCGATACTTTAATCGCTTCCAAATCACAAAAACCTCCCGAAAACACCCTAAACGTTAAAATTTGGGGTCGGAAATGGGGCACAATGGTACGAAGACCCATTGCCACACTATAACTTTCCGAGAGCTTTCCGAAAAGGTATTATCGGCCGAATAGGTCCTCACGGTCTGAAAGTTACGGTGTTCCGTACGCATTAGCATCTTTGGAATCAAAAATAATAAAGGAATAAACTACAACATAGCATTTCCGGGGACGCATCCATCTTCATACGATTACTTTGTAGTTTTGTCAGCAAAAATAAACAATCTAACAACGTCAATAGAGAAACAAATTGAATTGTAGTGGTACTAGATGTTTTTCAAAAAAATGGGAGGCTAAAAGAAAAATAAAAATAAAAAAAGGATGCAACACGAGGACTTCCCGGGAGGTCACCCATCCTAGTACTACTCTCGCCCAAGCACGCTTAACTGCGGAGTTCTGATGGGATCCAGTGCATTAGTGCTGGTATGATCGCATCCGTTAGTACATTGCATGCATTCGCATATATCCTTTACCGCGGATTCAAGAGATCATTTGTAATGGGTCCCACTTGACACGTGCACCGCTTCAACCAGCTTCAACGTACTCGCAAAAGATGCAAAAATCATGTCCGAACACTTTTTCGATACTTTAATCGCTTCCAAATCACAAAAACCTCCCGAAAACACCCTAAACGTCAAAATTTGGGGTCGGAAATGGGGCACAATGGTACGAAGACCCATTGCCACACTATAACTTTCCGAGAGCTTTCCGAAAAGGTATTATCGGCCGAATAGGTCCTCACGGTCTGAAAGTTACGGTGTTCCGTACGCATTAGCATCTTTGGAATCAAAAATAATAAAGGAATAAACTACAACATAGCATTTCCGGGGACGCATCCATCTTCATACGATTACTTTGTAGTTTTGTCAGCAAAAATAAACAATCTAACAACGTCAATAGAGAAACAAATTGAATTGTAGTGGTACTAGATGTTTTTCAAAAAAATGGGAGGCTAAAAGAAAAATAAAAATAAAAAAGGGATGCAACACGAGGACTTCCCGGGAGGTCACCCATCCTAGTACTACTCTCGCCCAAGCACGCTTAACTGCGGAGTTCTGATGGGATCCGGTGCATTAGTGCTGGTATGATCGCATCCGTTAGTACATTGCATGCATTCGCATATATCCTTTACCGCGGATTCAAGAGATCATTTGTAATGGGTCCCACTTGACACGTGCACCGCTTCAACCAGCTTCAACGTACTCTTTTATTCGCAAAAGATGCAAAAATCATGTCCGAACACTTTTTTGATACTTTAATCGCTTCCAAATCACAAACACCTCCCGTAAACACCCTAAACGTCAAAATTTGGGGTCGGAAATGGGGCACAATGGTACGAAGACCCATTGCCACACTATAACTTTCCGAGAGCTTTCCGAAAAGGTATTATCGGCCGAATAGGTCCTCACGGTCTGAAAGTTACGGTGTTCCGTACGCATTAGCATCTTTGGAATCAAAAATAATAAAGGAATAAACTACAACATAGCATTTCCGGGGACGCATCTATCTTCATACGATTACTTTGTAGTTTTGTCAGCAAAAATAAACAATCTAACAACGTCAATAGAGAAACAAATTGAATTGTAGTGGTACTAGATGTTTTTCAAAAAAATGGGAGGCTAAAAGAAAAATAAAAATAAAAAAGGGATGCAACACGAGGACTTCCCGGGAGGTCACCCATCCTAGTACTACTCTCGCCCAAGCACGCTTAACTGCGGAGTTCTGATGGGATCCGGTGCATTAGTGCTGGTATGATCGCATCCGTTAGTACATTGCATGCATTCGCATATATCCTTTACCGCGGATTCAAGAGATCATTTGTAATGGGTCCCACTTGACACGTGCACCGCTTCAACCAGCTTCAACGTACTCGCAAAAGATGCAAAAATCATGTCCGAACACTTTTTCGATACTTTAATCGCTTCCAAATCACAAAAACCTCCCGAAAACACCCTAAACGTCAAAATTTGGGGTCGGAAATGGGGCACAATGGTACGAAGACCCATTGCCACACTATAACTTTCCGAGAGCTTTCCGAAAAGGTATTATCGGCCGAATAGGTCCTCACGGTCTAAAAGTTACGGTGTTCCGTACGCATTAGCATCTTTGGAATCAAAAATAATAAAGGAATAAACTACAACATAGCATTTCCGGGGACGCATCCATCTTCATACGATTACTTTGTAGTTTTGTCAGCAAAAATAAACAATCTAACAACGTCAATAGAGAAACAAATTGAATTGTAGTGGTACTAGATGTTTTTCAAAAAAATGGGAGGCTAAAAGAAAAATAAAAATAAAAAAGGGATGCAACACGAGGACTTCCCGGGAGGTCACCCATCCTAGTACTACTCTCGCCCAAGCACGCTTAACTGCGGAGTTCTGATGGGATCCGGTGCATTAGTGCTGGTATGATCGCATCCGTTAGTACATTGCATGCATTCGCATATATCCTTTACCGCGGATTCAAGAGATCATTTGTAATGGGTCCCACTTGACACGTGCACCGCTTCAACCAGCTTCAACGTACTCGCAAAAGATGCAAAAATCATGTCCGAACACTTTTTCGATACTTTAATCGCTTCCAAATCACAAAAACCTCCCGAAAACACCCTAAACGTCAAAATTTGGGGTCGGAAATGGGGCACAATGGTACGAAGACCCATTGCCACACTATAACTTTCCGAGAGCTTTCCGAAAAGGTATTATCGGCCGAATAGGTCCTCACGGTCTGAAAGTTACGGTGTTCCGTACGCATTAGCATCTTTGGAATCAAAAATAATAAAGGAATAAACTACAACATAGCATTTCCGGGGACGCATCCATCTTCATACGATTACTTTGTAGTTTTGTCAGCAAAAATAAACAATCTAACAACGTCAATAGAGAAACAAATTGAATTGTAGTGGTACTAGATGTTTTTCAAAAAAATGGGAGGCTAAAAGAAAAATAAAAATAAAAAAGGGATGCAACACGAGGACTTCCCGGGAGGTCACCCATCCTAGTACTACTCTCGCCCAAGCACGCTTAACTGCGGAGTTCTGATGGGATCCGGTGCATTAGTGCTGGTATGATCGCATCCGTTAGTACATTGCATGCATTCGCATATATCCTTTACCGCGGATTCAAGAGATCATTTGTAATGGGTCCCACTTGACACGTGCACCGCTTCAACCAGCTTCAACGTACTCGCAAAAGATGCAAAAATCATGTCCGAACACTTTTTCGATACTTTAATCGCTTCCAAATCACAAAAACCTCCCGAAAACACCCTAAACGTTAAAATTTGGGGTCGGAAATGGGGCACAATGGTACGAAGACCCATTGCCACACTATAACTTTCCGAGAGCTTTCCGAAAAGGTATTATCGGCCGAATAGGTCCTCACGGTCTGAAAGTTACGGTGTTCCGTACGCATTAGCATCTTTGGAATCAAAAATAATAAAGGAATAAACTACAACATAGCATTTCCGGGGACGCATCCATCTTCATACGATTACTTTGTAGTTTTGTCAGCAAAAATAAACAATCTAACAACGTCAATAGAGAAACAAATTGAATTGTAGTGGTACTAGATGTTTTTCAAAAAAATGGGAGGCTAAAAGAAAAATAAAAATAAAAAAAGGATGCAACACGAGGACTTCCCGGGAGGTCACCCATCCTAGTACTACTCTCGCCCAAGCACGCTTAACTGCGGAGTTCTGATGGGATCCAGTGCATTAGTGCTGGTATGATCGCATCCGTTAGTACATTGCATGCATTCGCATATATCCTTTACCGCGGATTCAAGAGATCATTTGTAATGGGTCCCACTTGACACGTGCACCGCTTCAACCAGCTTCAACGTACTCGCAAAAGATGCAAAAATCATGTCCGAACACTTTTTCGATACTTTAATCGCTTCCAAATCACAAAAACCTCCCGAAAACACCCTAAACGTCAAAATTTGGGGTCGGAAATGGGGCACAATGGTACGAAGACCCATTGCCACACTATAACTTTCCGAGAGCTTTCCGAAAAGGTATTATCGGCCGAATAGGTCCTCACGGTCTGAAAGTTACGGTGTTCCGTACGCATTAGCATCTTTGGAATCAAAAATAATAAAGGAATAAACTACAACATAGCATTTCCGGGGACGCATCCATCTTCATACGATTACTTTGTAGTTTTGTCAGCAAAAATAAACAATCTAACAACGTCAATAGAGAAACAAATTGAATTGTAGTGGTACTAGATGTTTTTCAAAAAAATGGGAGGCTAAAAGAAAAATAAAAATAAAAAAGGGATGCAACACGAGGACTTCCCGGGAGGTCACCCATCCTAGTACTACTCTCGCCCAAGCACGCTTAACTGCGGAGTTCTGATGGGATCCGGTGCATTAGTGCTGGTATGATCGCATCCGTTAGTACATTGCATGCATTCGCATATATCCTTTACCGCGGATTCAAGAGATCATTTGTAATGGGTCCCACTTGACACGTGCACCGCTTCAACCAGCTTCAACGTACTCTTTTATTCGCAAAAGATGCAAAAATCATGTCCGAACACTTTTTTGATACTTTAATCGCTTCCAAATCACAAACACCTCCCGTAAACACCCTAAACGTCAAAATTTGGGGTCGGAAATGGGGCACAATGGTACGAAGACCCATTGCCACACTATAACTTTCCGAGAGCTTTCCGAAAAGGTATTATCGGCCGAATAGGTCCTCACGGTCTGAAAGTTACGGTGTTCCGTACGCATTAGCATCTTTGGAATCAAAAATAATAAAGGAATAAACTACAACATAGCATTTCCGGGGACGCATCTATCTTCATACGATTACTTTGTAGTTTTGTCAGCAAAAATAAACAATCTAACAACGTCAATAGAGAAACAAATTGAATTGTAGTGGTACTAGATGTTTTTCAAAAAAATGGGAGGCTAAAAGAAAAATAAAAATAAAAAAGGGATGCAACACGAGGACTTCCCGGGAGGTCACCCATCCTAGTACTACTCTCGCCCAAGCACGCTTAACTGCGGAGTTCTGATGGGATCCGGTGCATTAGTGCTGGTATGATCGCATCCGTTAGTACATTGCATGCATTCGCATATATCCTTTACCGCGGATTCAAGAGATCATTTGTAATGGGTCCCACTTGACACGTGCACCGCTTCAACCAGCTTCAACGTACTCTTTTATTCGCAAAAGATGCAAAAATCATGTCCGAACACTTTTTCGATACTTTAATCGCTTCCAAATCACAAAAACCTCCCGAAAACACCCTAAACGTCAAAATTTGGGGTCGGAAATGGGGCACAATGGTACGAAGACCCATTGCCACACTATAACTTTCCGAGAGCTTTCCGAAAAGGTATTATCGGCCGAATAGGTCCTCACGGTCTGAAAGTTACGGTGTTCCGTACGCATTAGCATCTTTGGAATCAAAAATAATAAAGGAATAAACTACAACATAGCATTTCCGGGGACGCATCCATCTTCATACGATTACTTTGTAGTTTTGTCAGCAAAAATAAACAATCTAACAACGTCAATAGAGAAACAAATTGAATTGTAGTGGTACTAGATGTTTTTCAAAAAAATGGGAGGCTAAAAGAAAAATAAAAATAAAAAAGGGATGCAACACGAGGACTTCCCGGGAGGTCACCCATCCTAGTACTACTCTCGCCCAAGCACGCTTAACTGCGGAGTTCTGATGGGATCCGGTGCATTAGTGCTGGTATGATCGCATCCGTTAGTACATTGCATGCATTCGCATATATCCTTTACCGCGGATTCAAGAGATCATTTGTAATGGGTCCCACTTGACACGTGCACCGCTTCAACCAGCTTCAACGTACTCTTTTATTCGCAAAAGATGCAAAAATCATGTCCGAACACTTTTTTGATACTTTAATCGCTTCCAAATCACAAACACCTCCCGTAAACACCCTAAACGTCAAAATTTGGGGTCGGAAATGGGGCACAATGGTACGAAGACCCATTGCCACACTATAACTTTCCGAGAGCTTTCCGAAAAGGTATTATCGGCCGAATAGGTCCTCACGGTCTGAAAGTTACGGTGTTCCGTACGCATTAGCATCTTTGGAATCAAAAATAATAAAGGAATAAACTACAACATAGCATTTCCGGGGACGCATCTATCTTCATACGATTACTTTGTAGTTTTGTCAGCAAAAATAAACAATCTAACAACGTCAATAGAGAAACAAATTGAATTGTAGTGGTACTAGATGTTTTTCAAAAAAATGGGAGGCTAAAAGAAAAATAAAAATAAAAAAGGGATGCAACACGAGGACTTCCCGGGAGGTCACCCATCCTAGTACTACTCTCGCCCAAGCACGCTTAACTGCGGAGTTCTGATGGGATCCGGTGCATTAGTGCTGGTATGATCGCATCCGTTAGTACATTGCATGCATTCGCATATATCCTTTACCGCGGATTCAAGAGATCATTTGTAATGGGTCCCACTTGACACGTGCACCGCTTCAACCAGCTTCAACGTACTCTTTTATTCGCAAAAGATGCAAAAATCATGTCCGAACACTTTTTCGATACTTTAATCGCTTCCAAATCACAAAAACCTCCCGAAAACACCCTAAACGTCAAAATTTGGGGTCGGAAATGGGGCACAATGGTACGAAGACCCATTGCCACACTATAACTTTCCGAGAGCTTTCCGAAAAGGTATTATCGGCCGAATAGGTCCTCACGGTCTGAAAGTTACGGTGTTCCGTACGCATTAGCATCTTTGGAATCAAAAATAATAAAGGAATAAACTACAACATAGCATTTCCGGGGACGCATCCATCTTCATACGATTACTTTGTAGTTTTGTCAGCAAAAATAAACAATCTAACAACGTCAATAGAGAAACAAATTGAATTGTAGTGGTACTAGATGTTTTTCAAAAAAATGGGAGGCTAAAAGAAAAATAAAAATAAAAAAGGGATGCAACACGAGGACTTCCCGGGAGGTCACCCATCCTAGTACTACTCTCGCCCAAGCACGCTTAACTGCGGAGTTCTGATGGGATCCGGTGCATTAGTGCTGGTATGATCGCATCCGTTAGTACATTGCATGCATTCGCATATATCCTTTACCGCGGATTCAAGAGATCATTTGTAATGGGTCCCACTTGACACGTGCACCGCTTCAACCAGCTTCAACGTACTCTTTTATTCGCAAAAGATGCAAAAATCATGTCCGAACACTTTTTTGATACTTTAATCGCTTCCAAATCACAAACACCTCCCGTAAACACCCTAAACGTCAAAATTTGGGGTCGGAAATGGGGCACAATGGTACGAAGACCCATTGCCACACTATAACTTTCCGAGAGCTTTCCGAAAAGGTATTATCGGCCGAATAGGTCCTCACGGTCTGAAAGTTACGGTGTTCCGTACGCATTAGCATCTTTGGAATCAAAAATAATAAAGGAATAAACTACAACATAGCATTTCCGGGGACGCATCTATCTTCATACGATTACTTTGTAGTTTTGTCAGCAAAAATAAACAATCTAACAACGTCAATAGAGAAACAAATTGAATTGTAGTGGTACTAGATGTTTTTCAAAAAAATGGGAGGCTAAAAGAAAAATAAAAATAAAAAAGGGATGCAACACGAGGACTTCCCGGGAGGTCACCCATCCTAGTACTACTCTCGCCCAAGCACGCTTAACTGCGGAGTTCTGATGGGATCCGGTGCATTAGTGCTGGTATGATCGCATCCGTTAGTACATTGCATGCATTCGCATATATCCTTTACCGCGGATTCAAGAGATCATTTGTAATGGGTCCCACTTGACACGTGCACCGCTTCAACCAGCTTCAACGTACTCTTTTATTCGCAAAAGATGCAAAAATCATGTCCGAACACTTTTTCGATACTTTAATCGCTTCCAAATCACAAAAACCTCCCGAAAACACCCTAAACGTCAAAATTTGGGGTCGGAAATGGGGCACAATGGTACGAAGACCCATTGCCACACTATAACTTTCCGAGAGCTTTCCGAAAAGGTATTATCGGCCGAATAGGTCCTCACGGTCTGAAAGTTACGGTGTTCCGTACGCATTAGCATCTTTGGAATCAAAAATAATAAAGGAATAAACTACAACATAGCATTTCCGGGGACGCATCCATCTTCATACGATTACTTTGTAGTTTTGTCAGCAAAAATAAACAATCTAACAACGTCAATAGAGAAACAAATTGAATTGTAGTGGTACTAGATGTTTTTCAAAAAAATGGGAGGCTAAAAGAAAAATAAAAATAAAAAAGGGATGCAACACGAGGACTTCCCGGGAGGTCACCCATCCTAGTACTACTCTCGCCCAAGCACGCTTAACTGCGGAGTTCTGATGGGATCCGGTGCATTAGTGCTGGTATGATCGCATCCGTTAGTTCATTGCATGCATTCGCATATATCCTTTACCGCGGATTCAAGAGATCATTTGTAATGGGTCCCACTTGACACGTGCACCGCTTCAACCAGCTTCAACGTACTCGCAAAAGATGCAAAAATCATGTCCGAACACTTTTTCGATACTTTAATCGCTTCCAAATCACAAAAACCTCCCGAAAACACCCTAAACGTCAAAATTTGGGGTCGGAAATGGGGCACAATGGTACAAAGACCCATTGCCACACTATAACTTTCCGAGAGCTTTCCGAAAAGGTATTATCGGCCGAATAGGTCCTCACGGTCTGAAAGTTACGGTGTTCCGTACGCATTAGCATCTTTGGAATCAAAAATAATAAAGGAATAAACTACAACATAGCATTTCCGGGGACGCATCCATCTTCATACGATTACTTTGTAGTTTTGTCAGCAAAAATAAACAATCTAACAACGTCAATAGAGAAACAAATTGAATTGTAGTGGTACTAGATGTTTTTCAAAAAAATGGGAGGCTAAAAGAAAAATAAAAATAAAAAAGGGATGCAACACGAGGACTTCCCGGGAGGTCACCCATCCTAGTACTACTCTCGCCCAAGCACGCTTAACTGCGGAGTTCTGATGGGATCCGGTGCATTAGTGCTGGTATGATCGCATCCGTTAGTACATTGCATGCATTCGCATATATCCTTTACCGCGGATTCAAGAGATCATTTGTAATGGGTCCCACTTGACACGTGCACCGCTTCAACCAGCTTCAACGTACTCTTTTATTCGCAAAAGATGCAAAAATCATGTCCGAACACTTTTTTGATACTTTAATCGCTTCCAAATCACAAACACCTCCCGTAAACACCCTAAACGTCAAAATTTGGGGTCGGAAATGGGGCACAATGGTACGAAGACCCATTGCCACACTATAACTTTCCGAGAGCTTTCCGAAAAGGTATTATCGGCCGAATAGGTCCTCACGGTCTGAAAGTTACGGTGTTCCGTACGCATTAGCATCTTTGGAATCAAAAATAATAAAGGAATAAACTACAACATAGCATTTCCGGGGACGCATCTATCTTCATACGATTACTTTGTAGTTTTGTCAGCAAAAATAAACAATCTAACAACGTCAATAGAGAAACAAATTGAATTGTAGTGGTACTAGATGTTTTTCAAAAAAATGGGAGGCTAAAAGAAAAATAAAAATAAAAAAGGGATGCAACACGAGGACTTCCCGGGAGGTCACCCATCCTAGTACTACTCTCGCCCAAGCACGCTTAACTGCGGAGTTCTGATGGGATCCGGTGCATTAGTGCTGGTATGATCGCATCCGTTAGTACATTGCATGCATTCGCATATATCCTTTACCGCGGATTCAAGAGATCATTTGTAATGGGTCCCACTTGACACGTGCACCGCTTCAACCAGCTTCAACGTACTCTTTTATTCGCAAAAGATGCAAAAATCATGTCCGAACACTTTTTCGATACTTTAATCGCTTCCAAATCACAAAAACCTCCCGAAAACACCCTAAACGTCAAAATTTGGGGTCGGAAATGGGGCACAATGGTACGAAGACCCATTGCCACACTATAACTTTCCGAGAGCTTTCCGAAAAGGTATTATCGGCCGAATAGGTCCTCACGGTCTGAAAGTTACGGTGTTCCGTACGCATTCGCATCTTTGGAATCAAAAATAATAAAGGAATAAACTACAACATAGCATTTCCGGGGACGCATCCATCTTCATACGATTACTTTGTAGTTTTGTCAGCAAAAATAAACAATCTAACAACGTCAATAGAGAAACAAATTGAATTGTAGTGGTACTAGATGTTTTTCAAAAAAATGGGAGGCTAAAAGAAAAATAAAAATAAAAAAGGGATGCAACACGAGGACTTCCCGGGAGGTCACCCATCCTAGTACTACTCTCGCCCAAGCACGCTTAACTGCGGAGTTCTGATGGGATCCGGTGCATTAGTGCTGGTATGATCGCATCCGTTAGTACATTGCATGCATTCGCATATATCCTTTACCGCGGATTCAAGAGATCATTTGTAATGGGTCCCACTTGACACGTGCACCGCTTCAACCAGCTTCAACGTACTCTTTTATTCGCAAAAGATGCAAAAATCATGTCCGAACACTTTTTTGATACTTTAATCGCTTCCAAATCACAAACACCTCCCGTAAACACCCTAAACGTCAAAATTTGGGGTCGGAAATGGGGCACAATGGTACGAAGACCCATTGCCACACTATAACTTTCCGAGAGCTTTCCGAAAAGGTATTATCGGCCGAATAGGTCCTCACGGTCTGAAAGTTACGGTGTTCCGTACGCATTAGCATCTTTGGAATCAAAAATAATAAAGGAATAAACTACAACATAGCATTTCCGGGGACGCATCTATCTTCATACGATTACTTTGTAGTTTTGTCAGCAAAAATAAACAATCTAACAACGTCAATAGAGAAACAAATTGAATTGTAGTGGTACTAGATGTTTTTCAAAAAAATGGGAGGCTAAAAGAAAAATAAAAATAAAAAAGGGATGCAACACGAGGACTTCCCGGGAGGTCACCCATCCTAGTACTACTCTCGCCCAAGCACGCTTAACTGCGGAGTTCTGATGGGATCCGGTGCATTAGTGCTGGTATGATCGCATCCGTTAGTACATTGCATGCATTCGCATATATCCTTTACCGCGGATTCAAGAGATCATTTGTAATGGGTCCCACTTGACACGTGCACCGCTTCAACCAGCTTCAACGTACTCTTTTATTCGCAAAAGATGCAAAAATCATGTCCGAACACTTTTTCGATACTTTAATCGCTTCCAAATCACAAAAACCTCCCGAAAACACCCTAAACGTCAAAATTTGGGGTCGGAAATGGGGCACAATGGTACGAAGACCCATTGCCACACTATAACTTTCCGAGAGCTTTCCGAAAAGGTATTATCGGCCGAATAGGTCCTCACGGTCTGAAAGTTACGGTGTTCCGTACGCATTAGCATCTTTGGAATCAAAAATAATAAAGGAATAAACTACAACATAGCATTTCCGGGGACGCATCCATCTTCATACGATTACTTTGTAGTTTTGTCAGCAAAAATAAACAATCTAACAACGTCAATAGAGAAACAAATTGAATTGTAGTGGTACTAGATGTTTTTCAAAAAAATGGGAGGCTAAAAGAAAAATAAAAATAAAAAAGGGATGCAACACGAGGACTTCCCGGGAGGTCACCCATCCTAGTACTACTCTCGCCCAAGCACGCTTAACTGCGGAGTTCTGATGGGATCCGGTGCATTAGTGCTGGTATGATCGCATCCGTTAGTACATTGCATGCATTCGCATATATCCTTTACCGCGGATTCAAGAGATCATTTGTAATGGGTCCCACTTGACACGTGCACCGCTTCAACCAGCTTCAACGTACTCTTTTATTCGCAAAAGATGCAAAAATCATGTCCGAACACTTTTTTGATACTTTAATCGCTTCCAAATCACAAACACCTCCCGTAAACACCCTAAACGTCAAAATTTGGGGTCGGAAATGGGGCACAATGGTACGAAGACCCATTGCCACACTATAACTTTCCGAGAGCTTTCCGAAAAGGTATTATCGGCCGAATAGGTCCTCACGGTCTGAAAGTTACGGTGTTCCGTACGCATTAGCATCTTTGGAATCAAAAATAATAAAGGAATAAACTACAACATAGCATTTCCGGGGACGCATCTATCTTCATACGATTACTTTGTAGTTTTGTCAGCAAAAATAAACAATCTAACAACGTCAATAGAGAAACAAATTGAATTGTAGTGGTACTAGATGTTTTTCAAAAAAATGGGAGGCTAAAAGAAAAATAAAAATAAAAAAGGGATGCAACACGAGGACTTCCCGGGAGGTCACCCATCCTAGTACTACTCTCGCCCAAGCACGCTTAACTGCGGAGTTCTGATGGGATCCGGTGCATTAGTGCTGGTATGATCGCATCCGTTAGTACATTGCATGCATTCGCATATATCCTTTACCGCGGATTCAAGAGATCATTTGTAATGGGTCCCACTTGACACGTGCACCGCTTCAACCAGCTTCAACGTACTCTTTTATTCGCAAAAGATGCAAAAATCATGTCCGAACACTTTTTCGATACTTTAATCGCTTCCAAATCACAAAAACCTCCCGAAAACACCCTAAACGTCAAAATTTGGGGTCGGAAATGGGGCACAATGGTACGAAGACCCATTGCCACACTATAACTTTCCGAGAGCTTTCCGAAAAGGTATTATCGGCCGAATAGGTCCTCACGGTCTGAAAGTTACGGTGTTCCGTACGCATTAGCATCTTTGGAATCAAAAATAATAAAGGAATAAACTACAACATAGCATTTCCGGGGACGCATCCATCTTCATACGATTACTTTGTAGTTTTGTCAGCAAAAATAAACAATCTAACAACGTCAATAGAGAAACAAATTGAATTGTAGTGGTACTAGATGTTTTTCAAAAAAATGGGAGGCTAAAAGAAAAATAAAAATAAAAAAGGGATGCAACACGAGGACTTCCCGGGAGGTCACCCATCCTAGTACTACTCTCGCCCAAGCACGCTTAACTGCGGAGTTCTGATGGGATCCGGTGCATTAGTGCTGGTATGATCGCATCCGTTAGTTCATTGCATGCATTCGCATATATCCTTTACCGCGGATTCAAGAGATCATTTGTAATGGGTCCCACTTGACACGTGCACCGCTTCAACCAGCTTCAACGTACTCGCAAAAGATGCAAAAATCATGTCCGAACACTTTTTCGATACTTTAATCGCTTCCAAATCACAAAAACCTCCCGAAAACACCCTAAACGTCAAAATTTGGGGTCGGAAATGGGGCACAATGGTACAAAGACCCATTGCCACACTATAACTTTCCGAGAGCTTTCCGAAAAGGTATTATCGGCCGAATAGGTCCTCACGGTCTGAAAGTTACGGTGTTCCGTACGCATTAGCATCTTTGGAATCAAAAATAATAAAGGAATAAACTACAACATAGCATTTCCGGGGACGCATCCATCTTCATACGATTACTTTGTAGTTTTGTCAGCAAAAATAAACAATCTAACAACGTCAATAGAGAAACAAATTGAATTGTAGTGGTACTAGATGTTTTTCAAAAAAATGGGAGGCTAAAAGAAAAATAAAAATAAAAAAGGGATGCAACACGAGGACTTCCCGGGAGGTCACCCATCCTAGTACTACTCTCGCCCAAGCACGCTTAACTGCGGAGTTCTGATGGGATCCGGTGCATTAGTGCTGGTATGATCGCATCCGTTAGTACATTGCATGCATTCGCATATATCCTTTACCGCGGATTCAAGAGATCATTTGTAATGGGTCCCACTTGACACGTGCACCGCTTCAACCAGCTTCAACGTACTCTTTTATTCGCAAAAGATGCAAAAATCATGTCCGAACACTTTTTTGATACTTTAATCGCTTCCAAATCACAAACACCTCCCGTAAACACCCTAAACGTCAAAATTTGGGGTCGGAAATGGGGCACAATGGTACGAAGACCCATTGCCACACTATAACTTTCCGAGAGCTTTCCGAAAAGGTATTATCGGCCGAATAGGTCCTCACGGTCTGAAAGTTACGGTGTTCCGTACGCATTAGCATCTTTGGAATCAAAAATAATAAAGGAATAAACTACAACATAGCATTTCCGGGGACGCATCTATCTTCATACGATTACTTTGTAGTTTTGTCAGCAAAAATAAACAATCTAACAACGTCAATAGAGAAACAAATTGAATTGTAGTGGTACTAGATGTTTTTCAAAAAAATGGGAGGCTAAAAGAAAAATAAAAATAAAAAAGGGATGCAACACGAGGACTTCCCGGGAGGTCACCCATCCTAGTACTACTCTCGCCCAAGCACGCTTAACTGCGGAGTTCTGATGGGATCCGGTGCATTAGTGCTGGTATGATCGCATCCGTTAGTACATTGCATGCATTCGCATATATCCTTTACCGCGGATTCAAGAGATCATTTGTAATGGGTCCCACTTGACACGTGCACCGCTTCAACCAGCTTCAACGTACTCTTTTATTCGCAAAAGATGCAAAAATCATGTCCGAACACTTTTTCGATACTTTAATCGCTTCCAAATCACAAAAACCTCCCGAAAACACCCTAAACGTCAAAATTTGGGGTCGGAAATGGGGCACAATGGTACGAAGACCCATTGCCACACTATAACTTTCCGAGAGCTTTCCGAAAAGGTATTATCGGCCGAATAGGTCCTCACGGTCTGAAAGTTACGGTGTTCCGTACGCATTAGCATCTTTGGAATCAAAAATAATAAAGGAATAAACTACAACATAGCATTTCCGGGGACGCATCCATCTTCATACGATTACTTTGTAGTTTTGTCAGCAAAAATAAACAATCTAACAACGTCAATAGAGAAACAAATTGAATTGTAGTGGTACTAGATGTTTTTCAAAAAAATGGGAGGCTAAAAGAAAAATAAAAATAAAAAAGGGATGCAACACGAGGACTTCCCGGGAGGTCACCCATCCTAGTACTACTCTCGCCCAAGCACGCTTAACTGCGGAGTTCTGATGGGATCCGGTGCATTAGTGCTGGTATGATCGCATCCGTTAGTACATTGCATGCATTCGCATATATCCTTTACCGCGGATTCAAGAGATCATTTGTAATGGGTCCCACTTGACACGTGCACCGCTTCAACCAGCTTCAACGTACTCGCAAAAGATGCAAAAATCATGTCCGAACACTTTTTCGATACTTTAATCGCTTCCAAATCACAAAAACCTCCCGAAAACACCCTAAACGTCAAAATTTGGGGTCGGAAATGGGGCACAATGGTACGAAGACCCATTGCCACACTATAACTTTCCGAGAGCTTTCCGAAAAGGTATTATCGGCCGAATAGGTCCTCACGGTCTGAAAGTTACGGTGTTCCGTACGCATTAGCATCTTTGGAATCAAAAATAATAAAGGAATAAACTACAACATAGCATTTCCGGGGACGCATCCATCTTCATACGATTACTTTGTAGTTTTGTCAGCAAAAATAAACAATCTAACAACGTCAATAGAGAAACAAATTGAATTGTAGTGGTACTAGATGTTTTTCAAAAAAATGGGAGGCTAAAAGAAAAATAAAAATAAAAAAGGGATGCAACACGAGGACTTCCCGGGAGGTCACCCATCCTAGTACTACTCTCGCCCAAGCACGCTTAACTGCGGAGTTCTGATGGGATCCGGTGCATTAGTGCTGGTATGATCGCATCCGTTAGTACATTGCATGCATTCGCATATATCCTTTACCGCGGATTCAAGAGATCATTTGTAATGGGTCCCACTTGACACGTGCACCGCTTCAACCAGCTTCAACGTACTCTTTTATTCGCAAAAGATGCAAAAATCATGTCCGAACACTTTTTTGATACTTTAATCGCTTCCAAATCACAAACACCTCCCGTAAACACCCTAAACGTCAAAATTTGGGGTCGGAAATGGGGCACAATGGTACGAAGACCCATTGCCACACTATAACTTTCCGAGAGCTTTCCGAAAAGGTATTATCGGCCGAATAGGTCCTCACGGTCTGAAAGTTACGGTGTTCCGTACGCATTAGCATCTTTGGAATCAAAAATAATAAAGGAATAAACTACAACATAGCATTTCCGGGGACGCATCTATCTTCATACGATTACTTTGTAGTTTTGTCAGCAAAAATAAACAATCTAACAACGTCAATAGAGAAACAAATTGAATTGTAGTGGTACTAGATGTTTTTCAAAAAAATGGGAGGCTAAAAGAAAAATAAAAATAAAAAAGGGATGCAACACGAGGACTTCCCGGGAGGTCACCCATCCTAGTACTACTCTCGCCCAAGCACGCTTAACTGCGGAGTTCTGATGGGATCCGGTGCATTAGTGCTGGTATGATCGCATCCGTTAGTACATTGCATGCATTCGCATATATCCTTTACCGCGGATTCAAGAGATCATTTGTAATGGGTCCCACTTGACACGTGCACCGCTTCAACCAGCTTCAACGTACTCTTTTATTCGCAAAAGATGCAAAAATCATGTCCGAACACTTTTTCGATACTTTAATCGCTTCCAAATCACAAAAACCTCCCGAAAACACCCTAAACGTCAAAATTTGGGGTCGGAAATGGGGCACAGTGGTACGAAGACCCATTGCCACACTATAACTTTCCGAGAGCTTTCCGAAAAGGTATTATCGGCCGAATAGGTCCTCACGGTCTGAAAGTTACGGTGTTCCGTACGCATTAGCATCTTTGGAATCAAAAATAATAAAGGAATAAACTACAACATAGCATTTCCGGGGACGCATCCATCTTCATACGATTACTTTGTAGTTTTGTCAGCAAAAATAAACAATCTAACAACGTCAATAGAGAAACAAATTGAATTGTAGTGGTACTAGATGTTTTTCAAAAAAATGGGAGGCTAAAAGAAAAATAAAAATAAAAAAGGGATGCAACACGAGGACTTCCCGAGAGGTCACCCATCCTAGTACTACTCTCGCCCAAGCACGCTTAACTGCGGAGTTCTGATGGGATCCGGTGCATTAGTGCTGGTATGATCGCATCCGTTAGTACATTGCATGCATTCGCATATATCCTTTACCGCGGATTCAAGAGATCATTTGTAATGGGTCCCACTTGACACGTGCACCGCTTCAACCAGCTTCAACGTACTCTTTTATTCGCAAAAGATGCAAAAATCATGTCCGAACACTTTTTCGATACTTTAATCGCTTCCAAATCACAAAAACCTCCCGAAAACACCCTAAACGTCAAAATTTGGGGTCGGAAATGGGGCACAATGGTACGAAGACCCATTGCCACACTATAACTTTCCGAGAGCTTTCCGAAAAGGTATTATCGGCCGAATAGGTCCTCACGGTCTGAAAGTTACGGTGTTCCGTACGCATTAGCATCTTTGGAATCAAAAATAATAAAGGAATAAACTACAACATAGCATTTCCGGGGACGCATCCATCTTCATACGATTACTTTGTAGTTTTGTCAGCAAAAATAAACAATCTAACAACGTCAATAGAGAAACAAATTGAATTGTAGTGGTACTAGATGTTTTTCAAAAAAATGGGAGGCTAAATGAAAAATAAAAATAAAAAAGGGATGCAACACGAGGACTTCCCGGGAGGTCACCCATCCTAGTACTACTCTCGCCCAAGCACGCTTAACTGCGGAGTTCTGATGGGATCCGGTGCATTAGTGCTGGTATGATCGCATCCGTTAGTACATTGCATGCATTCGCATATATCCTTTACCGCGGATTCAAGAGATCATTTGTAATGGGTCCCACTTGACACGTGCACCGCTTCAACCAGCTTCAACGTACTCGCAAAAGATGCAAAAATCATGTCCGAACACTTTTTCGATACTTTAATCGCTTCCAAATCACAAAAACCTCCCGAAAACACCCTAAACGTCAAAATTTGGGGTCGGAAATGGGGCACAATGGTACGAAGACCCATTGCCACACTATAACTTTCCGAGAGCTTTCCGAAAAGGTATTATCGGCCGAATAGGTCCTCACGGTCTGAAAGTTACGGTGTTCCGTACGCATTAGCATCTTTGGAATCAAAAATAATAAAGGAATAAACTACAACATAGCATTTCCGGGGACGCATCCATCTTCATACGATTACTTTGTAGTTTTGTCAGCAAAAATAAACAATCTAACAACGTCAATAGAGAAACAAATTGAATTGTAGTGGTACTAGATGTTTTTCAAAAAAATGGGAGGCTAAAAGAAAAATAAAAATAAAAAAGGGATGCAACACGAGGACTTCCCGGGAGGTCACCCATCCTAGTACTACTCTCGCCCAAGCACGCTTAACTGCGGAGTTCTGATGGGATCCGGTGCATTAGTGCTGGTATGATCGCATCCGTTAGTACATTGCATGCATTCGCATATATCCTTTACCGCGGATTCAAGAGATCATTTGTAATGGGTCCCACTTGACACGTGCACCGCTTCAACCAGCTTCAACGTACTCTTTTATTCGCAAAAGATGCAAAAATCATGTCCGAACACTTTTTTGATACTTTAATCGCTTCCAAATCACAAACACCTCCCGTAAACACCCTAAACGTCAAAATTTGGGGTCGGAAATGGGGCACAATGGTACGAAGACCCATTGCCACACTATAACTTTCCGAGAGCTTTCCGAAAAGGTATTATCGGCCGAATAGGTCCTCACGGTCTGAAAGTTACGGTGTTCCGTACGCATTAGCATCTTTGGAATCAAAAATAATAAAGGAATAAACTACAACATAGCATTTCCGGGGACGCATCTATCTTCATACGATTACTTTGTAGTTTTGTCAGCAAAAATAAACAATCTAACAACGTCAATAGAGAAACAAATTGAATTGTAGTGGTACTAGATGTTTTTCAAAAAAATGGGAGGCTAAAAGAAAAATAAAAATAAAAAAGGGATGCAACACGAGGACTTCCCGGGAGGTCACCCATCCTAGTACTACTCTCGCCCAAGCACGCTTAACTGCGGAGTTCTGATGGGATCCGGTGCATTAGTGCTGGTATGATCGCATCCGTTAGTACATTGCATGCATTCGCATATATCCTTTACCGCGGATTCAAGAGATCATTTGTAATGGGTCCCACTTGACACGTGCACCGCTTCAACCAGCTTCAACGTACTCTTTTATTCGCAAAAGATGCAAAAATCATGTCCGAACACTTTTTCGATACTTTAATCGCTTCCAAATCACAAAAACCTCCCGAAAACACCCTAAACGTCAAAATTTGGGGTCGGAAATGGGGCACAGTGGTACGAAGACCCATTGCCACACTATAACTTTCCGAGAGCTTTCCGAAAAGGTATTATCGGCCGAATAGGTCCTCACGGTCTGAAAGTTACGGTGTTCCGTACGCATTAGCATCTTTGGAATCAAAAATAATAAAGGAATAAACTACAACATAGCATTTCCGGGGACGCATCCATCTTCATACGATTACTTTGTAGTTTTGTCAGCAAAAATAAACAATCTAACAACGTCAATAGAGAAACAAATTGAATTGTAGTGGTACTAGATGTTTTTCAAAAAAATGGGAGGCTAAAAGAAAAATAAAAATAAAAAAGGGATGCAACACGAGGACTTCCCGAGAGGTCACCCATCCTAGTACTACTCTCGCCCAAGCACGCTTAACTGCGGAGTTCTGATGGGATCCGGTGCATTAGTGCTGGTATGATCGCATCCGTTAGTACATTGCATGCATTCGCATATATCCTTTACCGCGGATTCAAGAGATCATTTGTAATGGGTCCCACTTGACACGTGCACCGCTTCAACCAGCTTCAACGTACTCGCAAAAGATGCAAAAATCATGTCCGAACACTTTTTCGATACTTTAATCGCTTCCAAATCACAAAAACCTCCCGAAAACACCCTAAACGTCAAAATTTGGGGTCGGAAATGGGGCACAATGGTACGAAGACCCATTGCCACACTATAACTTTCCGAGAGCTTTCCGAAAAGGTATTATCGGCCGAATAGGTCCTCACGGTCTGAAAGTTACGGTGTTCCGTACGCATTAGCATCTTTGGAATCAAAAATAATAAAGGAATAAACTACAACATAGCATTTCCGGGGACGCATCCATCTTCATACGATTACTTTGTAGTTTTGTCAGCAAAAATAAACAATCTAACAACGTCAATAGAGAAACAAATTGAATTGTAGTGGTACTAGATGTTTTTCAAAAAAATGGGAGGCTAAAAGAAAAATAAAAATAAAAAAGGGATGCAACACGAGGACTTCCCGGGAGGTCACCCATCCTAGTACTACTCTCGCCCAAGCACGCTTAACTGCGGAGTTCTGATGGGATCCGGTGCATTAGTGCTGGTATGATCGCATCCGTTAGTACATTGCATGCATTCGCATATATCCTTTACCGCGGATTCAAGAGATCATTTGTAATGGGTCCCACTTGACACGTGCACCGCTTCAACCAGCTTCAACGTACTCGCAAAAGATGCAAAAATCATGTCCGAACACTTTTTCGATACTTTAATCGCTTCCAAATCACAAAAACCTCCCGAAAACACCCTAAACGTCAAAATTTGGGGTCGGAAATGGGGCACAATGGTACGAAGACCCATTGCCACACTATAACTTTCCGAGAGCTTTCCGAATAGGTCCTCACGGTCTGAAAGTTACGGTGTTCCGTACGCATTAGCATCTTTGGAATCAAAAATAATAAAGGAATAAACTACAACATAGCATTTCCGGGGACGCATCCATCTTCATACGATTACTTTGTAGTTTTGTCAGCAAAAATAAACAATCTAACAACGTCAATAGAGAAACAAATTGAATTGTAGTGGTACTAGATGTTTTTCAAAAAAATGGGAGGCTAAAAGAAAAATAAAAATAAAAAAGGGATGCAACACGAGGACTTCCCGGGAGGTCACCCATCCTAGTACTACTCTCGCCCAAGCACGCTTAACTGCGGAGTTCTGATGGGATCCGGTGCATTAGTGCTGGTATGATCGCATCCGTTAGTACATTGCATGCATTCGCATATATCCTTTACCGCGGATTCAAGAGATCATTTGTAATGGGTCCCACTTGACACGTGCACCGCTTCAACCAGCTTCAACGTACTCTTTTATTCGCAAAAGATGCAAAAATCATGTCCGAACACTTTTTCGATACTTTAATCGCTTCCAAATCACAAAAACCTCCCGAAAACACCCTAAACGTCAAAATTTGGGGTCGGAAATGGGGCACAATGGTACGAAGACCCATTGCCACACTATAACTTTCCGAGAGCTTTCCGAAAAGGTATTATCGGCCGAATAGGTCCTCACGGTCTGAAAGTTACGGTGTTCCGTACGCATTAGCATCTTTGGAATCAAAAATAATAAAGGAATAAACTACAACATAGCATTTCCGGGGACGCATCCATCTTCATACGATTACTTTGTAGTTTTGTCAGCAAAAATAAACAATCTAACAACGTCAATAGAGAAACAAATTGAATTGTAGTGGTACTAGATGTTTTTCAAAAAAATGGGAGGCTAAAAGAAAAATAAAAATAAAAAAGGGATGCAACACGAGGACTTCCCGGGAGGTCACCCATCCTAGTACTACTCTCGCCCAAGCACGCTTAACTACGGAGTTCTGATGGGATCCGGTGCATTAGTGCTGGTATGATCGCATCCGTTAGTACATTGCATGCATTCGCATATATCCTTTACCGCGGATTCAAGAGATCATTTGTAATGGGTCCCACTTGACACGTGCACCGCTTCAACCAGCTTCAACGTACTCGCAAAAGATGCAAAAATCATGTCCGAACACTTTTTCGATATTTTAATCGCTTCCAAATCACAAAAACCTCCCGAAAACACCCTAAACGTAAAAATTTGGGGTCGGAAATGGGGCACAATGGTACGAAGACCCATTGCCACACTATAACTTTCCGAGAGCTTTCCGAAAAGGTATTATCGGCCGAATAGGTCCTCACGGTCTGAAAGTTACGGTGTTCCGTACGCATTAGCATCTTTGGAATCAAAAATAATAAAGGAATAAACTACAACATAGCATTTCCGGGGACGCATCCATCTTCATACGATTACTTTGTAGTTTTGTCAGCAAAAATAAACAATCTAACAACGTCAATAGAGAAACAAATTGAATTGTAGTGGTACTAGATGTTTTTCAAAAAAATGGGAGGCTAAAAGAAAAATAAAAATAAAAAAGGGATGCAACACGAGGACTTCCCGGGAGGTCACCCATCCTAGTACTACTCTCGCCCAAGCACGCTTAACTGCGGAGTTCTGATGGGATCCGGTGCATTAGTGCTGGTATGATCGCATCCGTTAGTACATTGCATGCATTCGCATATATCCTTTACCGCGGATTCAAGAGATCATTTGTAATGGGTCCCACTTGACACGTGCACCGCTTCAACCAGCTTCAACGTACTCGCAAAAGATGCAAAAATCATGTCCGAACACTTTTTCGATACTTTAATCGCTTCCAAATCACAAAAACCTCCCGAAAACACCCTAAACGTCAAAATTTGGGGTCGGAAATGGGGCACAATGGTACGAAGACCCATTGCCACACTATAACTTTCCGAGAGCTTTCCGAATAGGTCCTCACGGTCTGAAAGTTACGGTGTTCCGTACGCATTAGCATCTTTGGAATCAAAAATAATAAAGGAATAAACTACAACATAGCATTTCCGGGGACGCATCCATCTTCATACGATTACTTTGTAGTTTTGTCAGCAAAAATAAACAATCTAACAACGTCAATAGAGAAACAAATTGAATTGTAGTGGTACTAGATGTTTTTCAAAAAAATGGGAGGCTAAAAGAAAAATAAAAATAAAAAAGGGATGCAACACGAGGACTTCCCGGGAGGTCACCCATCCTAGTACTACTCTCGCCCAAGCACGCTTAACTGCGGAGTTCTGATGGGATCCGGTGCATTAGTGCTGGTATGATCGCATCCGTTAGTACATTGCATGCATTCGCATATATCCTTTACCGCGGATTCAAGAGATCATTTGTAATGGGTCCCACTTGACACGTGCACCGCTTCAACCAGCTTCAACGTACTCTTTTATTCGCAAAAGATGCAAAAATCATGTCCGAACACTTTTTCGATACTTTAATCGCTTCCAAATCACAAAAACCTCCCGAAAACACCCTAAACGTCAAAATTTGGGGTCGGAAATGGGGCACAATGGTACGAAGACCCATTGCCACACTATAACTTTCCGAGAGCTTTCCGAAAAGGTATTATCGGCCGAATAGGTCCTCACGGTCTGAAAGTTACGGTGTTCCGTACGCATTAGCATCTTTGGAATCAAAAATAATAAAGGAATAAACTACAACATAGCATTTCCGGGGACGCATCCATCTTCATACGATTACTTTGTAGTTTTGTCAGCAAAAATAAACAATCTAACAACGTCAATAGAGAAACAAATTGAATTGTAGTGGTACTAGATGTTTTTCAAAAAAATGGGAGGCTAAAAGAAAAATAAAAATAAAAAAGGGATGCAACACGAGGACTTCCCGGGAGGTCACCCATCCTAGTACTACTCTCGCCCAAGCACGCTTAACTGCGGAGTTCTGATGGGATCCGGTGCATTAGTGCTGGTATGATCGCATCCGTTAGTACATTGCATGCATTCGCATATATCCTTTACCGCGGATTCAAGAGATCATTTGTAATGGGTCCCACTTGACACGTGCACCGCTTCAACCAGCTTCAACGTACTCTTTTATTCGCAAAAGATGCAAAAATCATGTCCGAACACTTTTTCGATACTTTAATCGCTTCCAAATCACAAAAACCTCCCGAAAACACCCTAAACGTCAAAATTTGGGGTCGGAAATGGGGCACAATGGTACGAAGACCCATTGCCACACTATAACTTTCCGAGAGCTTTCCGAAAAGGTATTATCGGCCGAATAGGTCCTCACGGTCTGAAAGTTACGGTGTTCCGTACGCATTAGCATCTTTGGAATCAAAAATAATAAAGGAATAAACTACAACATAGCATTTCCGGGGACGCATCCATCTTCATACGATTACTTTGTAGTTTTGTCAGCAAAAATAAACAATCTAACAACGTCAATAGAGAAACAAATTGAATTGTAGTGGTACTAGATGTTTTTCAAAAAAATGGGAGGCTAAAAGAAAAATAAAAATAAAAAAGGGATGCAACACGAGGACTTCCCGGGAGGTCACCCATCCTAGTACTACTCTCGCCCAAGCACGCTTAACTGCGGAGTTCTGATGGGATCCGGTGCATTAGTGCTGGTATGATCGCATCCGTTAGTACATTGCATGCATTCGCATATATCCTTTACCGCGGATTCAAGAGATCATTTGTAATGGGTCCCACTTGACACGTGCACCGCTTCAACCAGCTTCAACGTACTCTTTTATTCGCAAAAGATGCAAAAATCATGTCCGAACACTTTTTCGATACTTTAATCGCTTCCAAATCACAAAAACCTCCCGAAAACACCCTAAACGTCAAAATTTGGGGTCGGAAATGGGGCACAATGGTACGAAGACCCATTGCCACACTATAACTTTCCGAGAGCTTTCCGAAAAGGTATTATCGGCCGAATAGGTCCTCACGGTCTGAAAGTTACGGTGTTCCGTACGCATTAGCATCTTTGGAATCAAAAATAATAAAGGAATAAACTACAACATAGCATTTCCGGGGACGCATCCATCTTCATACGATTACTTTGTAGTTTTGTCAGCAAAAATAAACAATCTAACAACGTCAATAGAGAAACAAATTGAATTGTAGTGGTACTAGATGTTTTTCAAAAAAATGGGAGGCTAAAAGAAAAATAAAAATAAAAAAGGGATGCAACACGAGGACTTCCCGGGAGGTCACCCATCCTAGTACTACTCTCGCCCAAGCACGCTTAACTGCGGAGTTCTGATGGGATCCGGTGCATTAGTGCTGGTATGATCGCATCCGTTAGTACATTGCATGCATTCGCATATATCCTTTACCGCGGATTCAAGAGATCATTTGTAATGGGTCCCACTTGACACGTGCACCGCTTCAACCAGCTTCAACGTACTCGCAAAAGATGCAAAAATCATGTCCGAACACTTTTTCGATACTTTAATCGCTTCCAAATCACAAAAACCTCCCGAAAACACCCTAAACGTCAAAATTTGGGGTCGGAAATGGGGCACAATGGTACGAAGACCCATTGCCACACTATAACTTTCCGAGAGCTTTCCGAAAAGGTATTATCGGCCGAATAGGTCCTCACGGTCTGAAAGTTACGGTGTTCCGTACGCATTAGCATCTTTGGAATCAAAAATAATAAAGGAATAAACTACAACATAGCATTTCCGGGGACGCATCCATCTTCATACGATTACTTTGTAGTTTTGTCAGCAAAAATAAACAATCTAACAACGTCAATAGAGAAACAAATTGAATTGTAGTGGTACTAGATGTTTTTCAAAAAAATGGGAGGCTAAAAGAAAAATAAAAATAAAAAAGGGATGCAACACGAGGACTTCCCGGGAGGTCACCCATCCTAGTACTACTCTCGCCCAAGCACGCTTAACTGCGGAGTTCTGATGGGATCCGGTGCATTAGTGCTGGTATGATCGCATCCGTTAGTACATTGCATGCATTCGCATATATCCTTTACCGCGGATTCAAGAGATCATTTGTAATGGGTCCCACTTGACACGTGCACCGCTTCAACCAGCTTCAACGTACTCTTTTATTCGCAAAAGATGCAAAAATCATGTCCGAACACTTTTTCGATACTTTAATCGCTTCCAAATCACAAAAACCTCCCGAAAACACCCTAAACGTCAAAATTTGGGGTCGGAAATGGGGCACAATGGTACGAAGACCCATTGCCACACTATAACTTTCCGAGAGCTTTCCGAAAAGGTATTATCGGCCGAATAGGTCCTCACGGTCTGAAAGTTACGGTGTTCCGTACGCATTAGCATCTTTGGAATCAAAAATAATAAAGGAATAAACTACAACATAGCATTTCCGGGGACGCATCCATCTTCATACGATTACTTTGTAGTTTTGTCAGCAAAAATAAACAATCTAACAACGTCAATAGAGAAACAAATTGAATTGTAGTGGTACTAGATGTTTTTCAAAAAAATGGGAGGCTAAAAGAAAAATAAAAATAAAAAAGGGATGCAACACGAGGACTTCCCGGGAGGTCACCCATCCTAGTACTACTCTCGCCCAAGCACGCTTAACTGCGGAGTTCTGATGGGATCCGGTGCATTAGTGCTGGTATGATCGCATCCGTTAGTACATTGCATGCATTCGCATATATCCTTTACCGCGGATTCAAGAGATCATTTGTAATGGGTCCCACTTGACACGTGCACCGCTTCAACCAGCTTCAACGTACTCTTTTATTCGCAAAAGATGCAAAAATCATGTCCGAACACTTTTTCGATACTTTAATCGCTTCCAAATCACAAAAACCTCCCGAAAACACCCTAAACGTCAAAATTTGGGGTCGGAAATGGGGCACAATGGTACAAGACCCATTGCCACACTATAACTTTCCGAGAGCTTTCCGAAAAGGTATTATCGGCCGAATAGGTCCTCACGGTCTGAAAGTTACGGTGTTCCGTACGCATTAGCATCTTTGGAATCAAAAATAATAAAGGAATAAACTACAACATAGCATTTCCGGGGACGCATCCATCTTCATACGATTACTTTGTAGTTTTGTCAGCAAAAATAAACAATCTAACAACGTCAATAGAGAAACAAATTGAATTGTAGTGGTACTAGATGTTTTTCAAAAAAATGGGAGGCTAAAAGAAAAATAAAAATAAAAAAGGGATGCAACACGAGGACTTCCCGGGAGGTCACCCATCCTAGTACTACTCTCGCCCAAGCACGCTTAACTGCGGAGTTCTGATGGGATCCGGTGCATTAGTGCTGGTATGATCGCATCCGTTAGTACATTGCATGCATTCGCATATATCCTTTACCGCGGATTCAAGAGATCATTTGTAATGGGTCCCACTTGACACGTGCACCGCTTCAACCAGCTTCAACGTACTCTTTTATTCGCAAAAGATGCAAAAATCATGTCCGAACACTTTTTTGATACTTTAATCGCTTCCAAATCACAAACACCTCCCGAAAACACCCTAAACGTCAAAATTTGGGGTCGGAAATGGGGCACAATGGTACGAAGACCCATTGCCACACTATAACTTTCCGAGAGCTTTCCGAAAAGGTATTATCGGCCGAATAGGTCCTCACGGTCTGAAAGTTACGGTGTTCCGTACGCATTAGCATCTTTGGAATCAAAAATAATAAAGGAATAAACTACAACATAGCATTTCCGGGGACGCATCCATCTTCATACGATTACTTTGTAGTTTTGTCAGCAAAAATAAACAATCTAACAACGTCAATAGAGAAACAAATTGAATTGTAGTGGTACTAGATGTTTTTCAAAAAAATGGGAGGCTAAAAGAAAAATAAAAATAAAAAAGGGATGCAACACGAGGACTTCCCGGGAGGTCACCCATCCTAGTACTACTCTCGCCCAAGCACGCTTAACTGCGGAGTTCTGATGGGATCCGGTGCATTAGTGCTGGTATGATCGCATCCGTTAGTACATTGCATGCATTCGCATATATCCTTTACCGCGGATTCAAGAGATCATTTGTAATGGGTCCCACTTGACACGTGCACCGCTTCAACCAGCTTCAACGTACTCTTTTATTCGCAAAAGATGCAAAAATCATGTCCGAACACTTTTTTGATACTTTAATCGCTTCCAAATCACAAACACCTCCCGAAAACACCCTAAACGTCAAAATTTGGGGTCGGAAATGGGGCACAATGGTACGAAGACCCATTGCCACACTATAACTTTCCGAGAGCTTTCCGAAAAGGTATTATCGGCCGAATAGGTCCTCACGGTCTGAAAGTTACGGTGTTCCGTACGCATTAGCATCTTTGGAATCAAAAATAATAAAGGAATAAACTACAACATAGCATTTCCGGGGACGCATCCATCTTCATACGATTACTTTGTAGTTTTGTCAGCAAAAATAAACAATCTAACAACGTCAATAGAGAAACAAATTGAATTGTAGTGGTACTAGATGTTTTTCAAAAAAATGGGAGGCTAAAAGAAAAATAAAAATAAAAAAGGGATGCAACACGAGGACTTCCCGGGAGGTCACCCATCCTAGTACTACTCTCGCCCAAGCACGCTTAACTGCGGAGTTCTGATGGGATCCGGTGCATTAGTGCTGGTATGATCGCATCCGTTAGTACATTGCATGCATTCGCATATATCCTTTACCGCGGATTCAAGAGATCATTTGTAATGGGTCCCACTTGACACGTGCACCGCTTCAACCAGCTTCAACGTACTCTTTTATTCGCAAAAGATGCAAAAATCATGTCCGAACACTTTTTCGATACTTTAATCGCTTCCAAATCACAAAAACCTCCCGAAAACACCCTAAACGTCAAAATTTGGGGTCGGAAATGGGGCACAATAGTACGAAGACCCATTGCCACACTATAACTTTCCGAGAGCTTTCCGAAAAGGTATTATCGGCCGAATAGGTCCTCACGGTCTGAAAGTTACGGTGTTCCGTACGCATTAGCATCTTTGGAATCAAAAATAATAAAGGAATAAACTACAACATAGCATTTCCGGGGACGCATCCATCTTCATACGATTACTTTGTAGTTTTGTCAGCAAAAATAAACAATCTAACAACGTCAATAGAGAAACAAATTGAATTGTAGTGGTACTAGATGTTTTTCAAAAAAATGGGAGGCTAAAAGAAAAATAAAAATAAAAAAGGGATGCAACACGAGGACTTCCCAGGAGGTCACCCATCCTAGTACTACTCTCGCCCAAGCACGCTTAACTGCGGAGTTCTGATGGGATCCGGTGCATTAGTGCTGGTATGATCGCATCCGTTAGTACATTGCATGCATTCGCATATATCCTTTACCGCGGATTCAAGAGATCATTTGTAATGGGTCCCACTTGACACGTGCACCGCTTCAACCAGCTTCAACGTACTCTTTTATTCGCAAAAGATGCAAAAATCATGTCCGAACACTTTTTTGATACTTTAATCGCTTCCAAATCACAAACACCTCCCGAAAACACCCTAAACGTCAAAATTTGGGGTCGGAAATGGGGCACAATGGTACGAAGACCCATTGCCACACTATAACTTTCCGAGAGCTTTCCGAAAAGGTATTATCGGCCGAATAGGTCCTCACGGTCTGAAAGTTACGGTGTTCCGTACGCATTAGCATCTTTGGAATCAAAAATAATAAAGGAATAAACTACAACATAGCATTTCCGGGGACGCATCCATCTTCATACGATTACTTTGTAGTTTTGTCAGCAAAAATAAACAATCTAACAACGTCAATAGAGAAACAAATTGAATTGTAGTGGTACTAGATGTTTTTCAAAAAAATGGGAGGCTAAAAGAAAAATAAAAATAAAAAAGGGATGCAACACGAGGACTTCCCGGGAGGTCACCCATCCTAGTACTACTCTCGCCCAAGCACGCTTAACTGCGGAGTTCTGATGGGATCCGGTGCATTAGTGCTGGTATGATCGCATCCGTTAGTACATTGCATGCATTCGCATATATCCTTTACCGCGGATTCAAGAGATCATTTGTAATGGGTCCCACTTGACACGTGCACCGCTTCAACCAGCTTCAACGTACTCTTTTATTCGCAAAAGATGCAAAAATCATGTCCGAACACTTTTTTGATACTTTAATCGCTTCCAAATCACAAACACCTCCCGAAAACACCCTAAACGTCAAAATTTGGGGTCGGAAATGGGGCACAATGGTACGAAGACCCATTGCCACACTATAACTTTCCGAGAGCTTTCCGAAAAGGTATTATCGGCCGAATAGGTCCTCACGGTCTGAAAGTTACGGTGTTCCGTACGCATTAGCATCTTTGGAATCAAAAATAATAAAGGAATAAACTACAACATAGCATTTCCGGGGACGCATCCATCTTCATACGATTACTTTGTAGTTTTGTCAGCAAAAATAAACAATCTAACAACGTCAATAGAGAAACAAATTGAATTGTAGTGGTACTAGATGTTTTTCAAAAAAATGGGAGGCTAAAAGAAAAATAAAAATAAAAAAGGGATGCAACACGAGGACTTCCCGGGAGGTCACCCATCCTAGTACTACTCTCGCCCAAGCACGCTTAACTGCGGAGTTCTGATGGGATCCGGTGCATTAGTGCTGGTATGATCGCATCCGTTAGTACATTGCATGCATTCGCATATATCCTTTACCGCGGATTCAAGAGATCATTTGTAATGGGTCCCACTTGACACGTGCACCGCTTCAACCAGCTTCAACGTACTCGCAAAAGATGCAAAAATCATGTCCGAACACTTTTTCGATACTTTAATCGCTTCCAAATCACAAAAACCTCCCGAAAACACCCTAAACGTCAAAATTTGGGGTCGGAAATGGGGCACAATGGTACGAAGACCCATTGCCACACTATAACTTTCCGAGAGCTTTCCGAAAAGGTATTATCGGCCGAATAGGTCCTCACGGTCTGAAAGTTACGGTGTTCCGTACGCATTAGCATCTTTGGAATCAAAAATAATAAAGGAATAAACTACAACATAGCATTTCCGGGGACGCATCCATCTTCATACGATTACTTTGTAGTTTTGTCAGCAAAAATAAACAATCTAACAACGTCAATAGAGAAACAAATTGAATTGTAGTGGTACTAGATGTTTTTCAAAAAAATGGGAGGCTAAAAGAAAAATAAAAATAAAAAAGGGATGCAACACGAGGACTTCCCGGGAGGTCACCCATCCTAGTACTACTCTCGCCCAAGCACGCTTAACTGCGGAGTTCTGATGGGATCCGGTGCATTAGTGCTGGTATGATCGCATCCGTTAGTACATTGCATGCATTCGCATATATCCTTTACCGCGGATTCAAGAGATCATTTGTAATGGGTCCCACTTGACACGTGCACCGCTTCAACCAGCTTCAACGTACTCTTTTATTCGCAAAAGATGCAAAAATCATGTCCGAACACTTTTTCGATACTTTAATCGCTTCCAAATCACAAAAACCTCCCGAAAACACCCTAAACGTCAAAATTTGGGGTCGGAAATGGGGCACAATGGTACGAAGACCCATTGCCACACTATAACTTTCCGAGAGCTTTCCGAAAAGGTATTATCGGCCGAATAGGTCCTCACGGTCTGAAAGTTACGGTGTTCCGTACGCATTAGCATCTTTGGAATCAAAAATAATAAAGGAATAAACTACAACATAGCATTTCCGGGGACGCATCCATCTTCATACGATTACTTTGTAGTTTTGTCAGCAAAAATAAACAATCTAACAACGTCAATAGAGAAACAAATTGAATTGTAGTGGTACTAGATGTTTTTCAAAAAAATGGGAGGCTAAAAGAAAAATAAAAATAAAAAAGGGATGCAACACGAGGACTTCCCGGGAGGTCACCCATCCTAGTACTACTCTCGCCCAAGCACGCTTAACTGCGGAGTTCTGATGGGATCCGGTGCATTAGTGCTGGTATGATCGCATCAGTTAGTACATTGCATGCATTCGCATATATCCTTTACCGCGGATTCAAGAGATCATTTGTAATGGGTCCCACTTGACACGTGCACCGCTTCAACCAGCTTCAACGTACTCGCAAAAGATGCAAAAATCATGTCCGAACACTTTTTCGATACTTTAATCGCTTCCAAATCACAAAAACCTCCCGAAAACACCCTAAACGTCAAAATTTGGGGTCGGAAATGGGGCACAATGGTACGAAGACCCATTGCCACACTATAACTTTCCGAGAGCTTTCCGAAAAGGTATTATCGGCCGAATAGGTCCTCACGGTCTGAAAGTTACGGTGTTCCGTACGCATTAGCATCTTTGGAATCAAAAATAATAAAGGAATAAACTACAACATAGCATTTCCGGGGACGCATCCATCTTCATACGATTACTTTGTAGTTTTGTCAGCAAAAATAAACAATCTAACAACGTCAATAGAGAAACAAATTGAATTGTAGTGGTACTAGATGTTTTTCAAAAAAATGGGAGGCTAAAAGAAAAATAAAAATAAAAAAGGGATGCAACACGAGGACTTCCCGGGAGGTCACCCATCCTAGTACTACTCTCGCCCAAGCACGCTTAACTGCGGAGTTCTGATGGGATCCGGTGCATTAGTGCTGGTATGATCGCATCAGTTAGTACATTGCATGCATTCGCATATATCCTTTACCGCGGATTCAAGAGATCATTTGTAATGGGTCCCACTTGACACGTGCACCGCTTCAACCAGCTTCAACGTACTCGCAAAAGATGCAAAAATCATGTCCGAACACTTTTTCGATACTTTAATCGCTTCCAAATCACAAAAACCTCCCGAAAACACCCTAAACGTCAAAATTTGGGGTCGGAAATGGGGCACAATGGTACGAAGACCCATTGCCACACTATAACTTTCCGAGAGCTTTCCGAAAAGGTATTATCGGCCGAATAGGTCCTCACGGTCTGAAAGTTACGGTGTTCCGTACGCATTAGCATCTTTGGAATCAAAAATAATAAAGGAATAAACTACAACATAGCATTTCCGGGGACGCATCCATCTTCATACGATTACTTTGTAGTTTTGTCAGCAAAAATAAACAATCTAACAACGTCAATAGAGAAACAAATTGAATTGTAGTGGTACTAGATGTTTTTCAAAAAAATGGGAGGCTAAAAGAAAAATAAAAATAAAAAAGGGATGCAACACGAGGACTTCCCGGGAGGTCACCCATCCTAGTACTACTCTCGCCCAAGCACGCTTAACTGCGGAGTTCTGATGGGATCCGGTGCATTAGTGCTGGTATGATCGCATCCGTTAGTACATTGCATGCATTCGCATATATCCTTTACCGCGGATTCAAGAGATCATTTGTAATGGGTCCCACTTGACACGTGCACCGCTTCAACCAGCTTCAACGTACTCTTTTATTCGCAAAAGATGCAAAAATCATGTCCGAACACTTTTTCGATACTTTAATCGCTTCCAAATCACAAAAACCTCCCGAAAACACCCTAAACGTCAAAATTTGGGGTCGGAAATGGGGCACAATAGTACGAAGACCCATTGCCACACTATAACTTTCCGAGAGCTTTCCGAAAAGGTATTATCGGCCGAATAGGTCCTCACGGTCTGAAAGTTACGGTGTTCCGTACGCATTAGCATCTTTGGAATCAAAAATAATAAAGGAATAAACTACAACATAGCATTTCCGGGGACGCATCCATCTTCATACGATTACTTTGTAGTTTTGTCAGCAAAAATAAACAATCTAACAACGTCAATAGAGAAACAAATTGAATTGTAGTGGTACTAGATGTTTTTCAAAAAAATGGGAGGCTAAAAGAAAAATAAAAATAAAAAAGGGATGCAACACGAGGACTTCCCAGGAGGTCACCCATCCTAGTACTACTCTCGCCCAAGCACGCTTAACTGCGGAGTTCTGATGGGATCCGGTGCATTAGTGCTGGTATGATCGCATCCGTTAGTACATTGCATGCATTCGCATATATCCTTTACCGCGGATTCAAGAGATCATTTGTAATGGGTCCCACTTGACACGTGCACCGCTTCAACCAGCTTCAACGTACTCTTTTATTCGCAAAAGATGCAAAAATCATGTCCGAACACTTTTTTGATACTTTAATCGCTTCCAAATCACAAACACCTCCCGAAAACACCCTAAACGTCAAAATTTGGGGTCGGAAATGGGGCACAATGGTACGAAGACCCATTGCCACACTATAACTTTCCGAGAGCTTTCCGAAAAGGTATTATCGGCCGAATAGGTCCTCACGGTCTGAAAGTTACGGTGTTCCGTACGCATTAGCATCTTTGGAATCAAAAATAATAAAGGAATAAACTACAACATAGCATTTCCGGGGACGCATCCATC
The DNA here is from genome assembly GCA_036452645.1 of Capsella bursa-pastoris. Taxonomy (NCBI): domain Eukaryota; kingdom Viridiplantae; phylum Streptophyta; class Magnoliopsida; order Brassicales; family Brassicaceae; genus Capsella; species Capsella bursa-pastoris. The sequence continues at coordinate 11,831,645 of CP144195.1, read as the reverse complement.
TTCATACGATTACTTTGTAGTTTTGTCAGCAAAAATAAACAATCTAACAACGTCAATAGAGAAACAAATTGAATTGTAGTGGTACTAGATGTTTTTCAAAAAAATGGGAGGCTAAAAGAAAAATAAAAATAAAAAAGGGATGCAACACGAGGACTTCCCGGGAGGTCACCCATCCTAGTACTACTCTCGCCCAAGCACGCTTAACTGCGGAGTTCTGATGGGATCCGGTGCATTAGTGCTGGTATGATCGCATCCGTTAGTACATTGCATGCATTCGCATATATCCTTTACCGCGGATTCAAGAGATCATTTGTAATGGGTCCCACTTGACACGTGCACCGCTTCAACCAGCTTCAACGTACTCTTTTATTCGCAAAAGATGCAAAAATCATGTCCGAACACTTTTTTGATACTTTAATCGCTTCCAAATCACAAACACCTCCCGAAAACACCCTAAACGTCAAAATTTGGGGTCGGAAATGGGGCACAATGGTACGAAGACCCATTGCCACACTATAACTTTCCGAGAGCTTTCCGAAAAGGTATTATCGGCCGAATAGGTCCTCACGGTCTGAAAGTTACGGTGTTCCGTACGCATTAGCATCTTTGGAATCAAAAATAATAAAGGAATAAACTACAACATAGCATTTCCGGGGACGCATCCATCTTCATACGATTACTTTGTAGTTTTGTCAGCAAAAATAAACAATCTAACAACGTCAATAGAGAAACAAATTGAATTGTAGTGGTACTAGATGTTTTTCAAAAAAATGGGAGGCTAAAAGAAAAATAAAAATAAAAAAGGGATGCAACACGAGGACTTCCCGGGAGGTCACCCATCCTAGTACTACTCTCGCCCAAGCACGCTTAACTGCGGAGTTCTGATGGGATCCGGTGCATTAGTGCTGGTATGATCGCATCCGTTAGTACATTGCATGCATTCGCATATATCCTTTACCGCGGATTCAAGAGATCATTTGTAATGGGTCCCACTTGACACGTGCACCGCTTCAACCAGCTTCAACGTACTCGCAAAAGATGCAAAAATCATGTCCGAACACTTTTTCGATACTTTAATCGCTTCCAAATCACAAAAACCTCCCGAAAACACCCTAAACGTCAAAATTTGGGGTCGGAAATGGGGCACAATGGTACGAAGACCCATTGCCACACTATAACTTTCCGAGAGCTTTCCGAAAAGGTATTATCGGCCGAATAGGTCCTCACGGTCTGAAAGTTACGGTGTTCCGTACGCATTAGCATCTTTGGAATCAAAAATAATAAAGGAATAAACTACAACATAGCATTTCCGGGGACGCATCCATCTTCATACGATTACTTTGTAGTTTTGTCAGCAAAAATAAACAATCTAACAACGTCAATAGAGAAACAAATTGAATTGTAGTGGTACTAGATGTTTTTCAAAAAAATGGGAGGCTAAAAGAAAAATAAAAATAAAAAAGGGATGCAACACGAGGACTTCCCGGGAGGTCACCCATCCTAGTACTACTCTCGCCCAAGCACGCTTAACTGCGGAGTTCTGATGGGATCCGGTGCATTAGTGCTGGTATGATCGCATCCGTTAGTACATTGCATGCATTCGCATATATCCTTTACCGCGGATTCAAGAGATCATTTGTAATGGGTCCCACTTGACACGTGCACCGCTTCAACCAGCTTCAACGTACTCTTTTATTCGCAAAAGATGCAAAAATCATGTCCGAACACTTTTTCGATACTTTAATCGCTTCCAAATCACAAAAACCTCCCGAAAACACCCTAAACGTCAAAATTTGGGGTCGGAAATGGGGCACAATGGTACGAAGACCCATTGCCACACTATAACTTTCCGAGAGCTTTCCGAAAAGGTATTATCGGCCGAATAGGTCCTCACGGTCTGAAAGTTACGGTGTTCCGTACGCATTAGCATCTTTGGAATCAAAAATAATAAAGGAATAAACTACAACATAGCATTTCCGGGGACGCATCCATCTTCATACGATTACTTTGTAGTTTTGTCAGCAAAAATAAACAATCTAACAACATCAATAGAGAAACAAATTGAATTGTAGTGGTACTAGATGTTTTTCAAAAAAATGGGAGGCTAAAAGAAAAATAAAAATAAAAAAGGGATGCAACACGAGGACTTCCCGGGAGGTCACCCATCCTAGTACTACTCTCGCCCAAGCACGCTTAACTGCGGAGTTCTGATGGGATCCGGTGCATTAGTGCTGGTATGATCGCATCCGTTAGTACATTGCATGCATTCTTATATATCCTTTACCGCGGATTCAAGAGATCATTTGTAACGGGTCCCACTTGACACGTGCACCGCTTCAACCAGCTTCAACGTACTCGCAAAAGATGCAAAAATCATGTCCGAACACTTTTTCGATACTTTAATCGCTTCCAAATCACAAAAACCTCCCGAAAACACCCTAAACGTCAAAATTTGGGGTCGGAAATGGGGCACAATGGTACGAAGACCCATTGCCACACTATAACTTTCCGAGAGCTTTCCGAAAAGGTATTATCGGCCGAATAGGTCCTCACGGTCTGAAAGTTACGGTGTTCCGTACGCATTAGCATCTTTGGAATCAAAAATAATAAAGGAATAAACTACAACATAGCATTTCCGGGGACGCATCCATCTTCATACGATTACTTTGTAGTTTTGTCAGCAAAAATAAACAATCTAACAACGTCAATAGAGAAACAAATTGAATTGTAGTGGTACTAGATGTTTTTCAAAAAAATGGGAGGCTAAAAGAAAAATAAAAATAAAAAAGGGATGCAACACGAGGACTTCCCGGGAGGTCACCCATCCTAGTACTACTCTCGCCCAAGCACGCTTAACTGCGGAGTTCTGATGGGATCCGGTGCATTAGTGCTGGTATGATCGCATCAGTTAGTACATTGCATGCATTCGCATATATCCTTTACCGCGGATTCAAGAGATCATTTGTAATGGGTCCCACTTGACACGTGCACCGCTTCAACCAGCTTCAACGTACTCGCAAAAGATGCAAAAATCATGTCCGAACACTTTTTCGATACTTTAATCGCTTCCAAATCACAAAAACCTCCCGAAAACACCCTAAACGTCAAAATTTGGGGTCGGAAATGGGGCACAATGGTACGAAGACCCATTGCCACACTATAACTTTCCGAGAGCTTTCCGAAAAGGTATTATCGGCCGAATAGGTCCTCACGGTCTGAAAGTTACGGTGTTCCGTACGCATTAGCATCTTTGGAATCAAAAATAATAAAGGAATAAACTACAACATAGCATTTCCGGGGACGCATCCATCTTCATACGATTACTTTGTAGTTTTGTCAGCAAAAATAAACAATCTAACAACGTCAATAGAGAAACAAATTGAATTGTAGTGGTACTAGATGTTTTTCAAAAAAATGGGAGGCTAAAAGAAAAATAAAAATAAAAAAGGGATGCAACACGAGGACTTCCCGGGAGGTCACCCATCCTAGTACTACTCTCGCCCAAGCACGCTTAACTGCGGAGTTCTGATGGGATCCGGTGCATTAGTGCTGGTATGATCGCATCCGTTAGTACATTGCATGCATTCGCATATATCCTTTACCGCGGATTCAAGAGATCATTTGTAATGGGTCCCACTTGACACGTGCACCGCTTCAACCAGCTTCAACGTACTCTTTTATTCGCAAAAGATGCAAAAATCATGTCCGAACACTTTTTCGATACTTTAATCGCTTCCAAATCACAAAAACCTCCCGAAAACACCCTAAACGTCAAAATTTGGGGTCGGAAATGGGGCACAATGGTACGAAGACCCATTGCCACACTATAACTTTCCGAGAGCTTTCCGAAAAGGTATTATCGGCCGAATAGGTCCTCACGGTCTGAAAGTTACGGTGTTCCGTACGCATTAGCATCTTTGGAATCAAAAATAATAAAGGAATAAACTACAACATAGCATTTCCGGGGACGCATCCATCTTCATACGATTACTTTGTAGTTTTGTCAGCAAAAATAAACAATCTAACAACGTCAATAGAGAAACAAATTGAATTGTAGTGGTACTAGATGTTTTTCAAAAAAATGGGAGGCTAAAAGAAAAATAAAAATAAAAAAGGGATGCAACACGAGGACTTCCCGGGAGGTCACCCATCCTAGTACTACTCTCGCCCAAGCACGCTTAACTGCGGAGTTCTGATGGGATCCGGTGCATTAGTGCTGGTATGATCGCATCCGTTAGTACATTGCATGCATTCGCATATATCCTTTACCGCGGATTCAAGAGATCATTTGTAATGGGTCCCACTTGACACGTGCACCGCTTCAACCAGCTTCAACGTACTCTTTTATTCGCAAAAGATGCAAAAATCATGTCCGAACACTTTTTCGATACTTTAATCGCTTCCAAATCACAAAAACCTCCCGAAAACACCCTAAACGTCAAAATTTGGGGTCGGAAATGGGGCACAATGGTACGAAGACCCATTGCCACACTATAACTTTCCGAGAGCTTTCCGAAAAGGTATTATCGGCCGAATAGGTCCTCACGGTCTGAAAGTTACGGTGTTCCGTACGCATTAGCATCTTTGGAATCAAAAATAATAAAGGAATAAACTACAACATAGCATTTCCGGGGACGCATCCATCTTCATACGATTACTTTGTAGTTTTGTCAGCAAAAATAAACAATCTAACAACGTCAATAGAGAAACAAATTGAATTGTAGTGGTACTAGATGTTTTTCAAAAAAATGGGAGGCTAAAAGAAAAATAAAAATAAAAAAGGGATGCAACACGAGGACTTCCCGGGAGGTCACCCATCCTAGTACTACTCTCGCCCAAGCACGCTTAACTGCGGAGTTCTGATGGGATCCGGTGCATTAGTGCTGGTATGATCGCATCCGTTAGTACATTGCATGCATTCGCATATATCCTTTACCGCGGATTCAAGAGATCATTTGTAATGGGTCCCACTTGACACGTGCACCGCTTCAACCAGCTTCAACGTACTCGCAAAAGATGCAAAAATCATGTCCGAACACTTTTTCGATACTTTAATCGCTTCCAAATCACAAAAACCTCCCGAAAACACCCTAAACGTCAAAATTTGGGGTCGGAAATGGGGCACAATGGTACGAAGACCCATTGCCACACTATAACTTTCCGAGAGCTTTCCGAAAAGGTATTATCGGCCGAATAGGTCCTCACGGTCTGAAAGTTACGGTGTTCCGTACGCATTAGCATCTTTGGAATCAAAAATAATAAAGGAATAAACTACAACATAGCATTTCCGGGGACGCATCCATCTTCATACGATTACTTTGTAGTTTTGTCAGCAAAAATAAACAATCTAACAACGTCAATAGAGAAACAAATTGAATTGTAGTGGTACTAGATGTTTTTCAAAAAAATGGGAGGCTAAAAGAAAAATAAAAATAAAAAAGGGATGCAACACGAGGACTTCCCGGGAGGTCACCCATCCTAGTACTACTCTCGCCCAAGCACGCTTAACTGCGGAGTTCTGATGGGATCCGGTGCATTAGTGCTGGTATGATCGCATCCGTTAGTACATTGCATGCATTCGCATATATCCTTTACCGCGGATTCAAGAGATCATTTGTAATGGGTCCCACTTGACACGTGCACCGCTTCAACCAGCTTCAACGTACTCGCAAAAGATGCAAAAATCATGTCCGAACACTTTTTCGATACTTTAATCGCTTCCAAATCACAAAAACCTCCCGAAAACACCCTAAACGTCAAAATTTGGGGTCGGAAATGGGGCACAATGGTACGAAGACCCATTGCCACACTATAACTTTCCGAGAGCTTTCCGAAAAGGTATTATCGGCCGAATAGGTCCTCACGGTCTGAAAGTTACGGTGTTCCGTACGCATTAGCATCTTTGGAATCAAAAATAATAAAGGAATAAACTACAACATAGCATTTCCGGGGACGCATCCATCTTCATACGATTACTTTGTAGTTTTGTCAGCAAAAATAAACAATCTAACAACGTCAATAGAGAAACAAATTGAATTGTAGTGGTACTAGATGTTTTTCAAAAAAATGGGAGGCTAAAAGAAAAATAAAAATAAAAAAGGGATGCAACACGAGGACTTCCCGGGAGGTCACCCATCCTAGTACTACTCTCGCCCAAGCACGCTTAACTGCGGAGTTCTGATGGGATCCGGTGCATTAGTGCTGGTATGATCGCATCCGTTAGTACATTGCATGCATTCGCATATATCCTTTACCGCGGATTCAAGAGATCATTTGTAATGGGTCCCACTTGACACGTGCACCGCTTCAACCAGCTTCAACGTACTCGCAAAAGATGCAAAAATCATGTCCGAACACTTTTTCGATACTTTAATCGCTTCCAAATCACAAAAACCTCCCGAAAACACCCTAAACGTCAAAATTTGGGGTCGGAAATGGGGCACAATGGTACGAAGACCCATTGCCACACTATAACTTTCCGAGAGCTTTCCGAAAAGGTATTATCGGCCGAATAGGTCCTCACGGTCTGAAAGTTACGGTGTTCCGTACGCATTAGCATCTTTGGAATCAAAAATAATAAAGGAATAAACTACAACATAGCATTTCCGGGGACGCATCCATCTTCATACGATTACTTTGTAGTTTTGTCAGCAAAAATAAACAATCTAACAACGTCAATAGAGAAACAAATTGAATTGTAGTGGTACTAGATGTTTTTCAAAAAAATGGGAGGCTAAAAGAAAAATAAAAATAAAAAAGGGATGCAACACGAGGACTTCCCGGGAGGTCACCCATCCTAGTACTACTCTCGCCCAAGCACGCTTAACTGCGGAGTTCTGATGGGATCCGGTGCATTAGTGCTGGTATGATCGCATCCGTTAGTACATTGCATGCATTCGCATATATCCTTTACCGCGGATTCAAGAGATCATTTGTAATGGGTCCCACTTGACACGTGCACCGCTTCAACCAGCTTCAACGTACTCGCAAAAGATGCAAAAATCATGTCCGAACACTTTTTCGATACTTTAATCGCTTCCAAATCACAAAAACCTCCCGAAAACACCCTAAACGTCAAAATTTGGGGTCGGAAATGGGGCACAATGGTACGAAGACCCATTGCCACACTATAACTTTCCGAGAGCTTTCCGAAAAGGTATTATCGGCCGAATAGGTCCTCACGGTCTGAAAGTTACGGTGTTCCGTACGCATTAGCATCTTTGGAATCAAAAATAATAAAGGAATAAACTACAACATAGCATTTCCGGGGACGCATCCATCTTCATACGATTACTTTGTAGTTTTGTCAGCAAAAATAAACAATCTAACAACGTCAATAGAGAAACAAATTGAATTGTAGTGGTACTAGATGTTTTTCAAAAAAATGGGAGGCTAAAAGAAAAATAAAAATAAAAAAGGGATGCAACACGAGGACTTCCCGGGAGGTCACCCATCCTAGTACTACTCTCGCCCAAGCACGCTTAACTGCGGAGTTCTGATGGGATCCGGTGCATTAGTGCTGGTATGATCGCATCCGTTAGTACATTGCATGCATTCGCATATATCCTTTACCGCGGATTCAAGAGATCATTTGTAATGGGTCCCACTTGACACGTGCACCGCTTCAACCAGCTTCAACGTACTCGCAAAAGATGCAAAAATCATGTCCGAACACTTTTTCGATACTTTAATCGCTTCCAAATCACAAAAACCTCCCGAAAACACCCTAAACGTCAAAATTTGGGGTCGGAAATGGGGCACAATGGTACGAAGACCCATTGCCACACTATAACTTTCCGAGAGCTTTCCGAAAAGGTATTATCGGCCGAATAGGTCCTCACGGTCTGAAAGTTACGGTGTTCCGTACGCATTAGCATCTTTGGAATCAAAAATAATAAAGGAATAAACTACAACATAGCATTTCCGGGGACGCATCCATCTTCATACGATTACTTTGTAGTTTTGTCAGCAAAAATAAACAATCTAACAACGTCAATAGAGAAACAAATTGAATTGTAGTGGTACTAGATGTTTTTCAAAAAAATGGGAGGCTAAAAGAAAAATAAAAATAAAAAAGGGATGCAACACGAGGACTTCCCGGGAGGTCACCCATCCTAGTACTACTCTCGCCCAAGCACGCTTAACTGCGGAGTTCTGATGGGATCCGGTGCATTAGTGCTGGTATGATCGCATCCGTTAGTACATTGCATGCATTCGCATATATCCTTTACCGCGGATTCAAGAGATCATTTGTAATGGGTCCCACTTGACACGTGCACCGCTTCAACCAGCTTCAACGTACTCGCAAAAGATGCAAAAATCATGTCCGAACACTTTTTCGATACTTTAATCGCTTCCAAATCACAAAAACCTCCCGAAAACACCCTAAACGTCAAAATTTGGGGTCGGAAATGGGGCACAATGGTACGAAGACCCATTGCCACACTATAACTTTCCGAGAGCTTTCCGAAAAGGTATTATCGGCCGAATAGGTCCTCACGGTCTGAAAGTTACGGTGTTCCGTACGCATTAGCATCTTTGGAATCAAAAATAATAAAGGAATAAACTACAACATAGCATTTCCGGGGACGCATCCATCTTCATACGATTACTTTGTAGTTTTGTCAGCAAAAATAAACAATCTAACAACGTCAATAGAGAAACAAATTGAATTGTAGTGGTACTAGATGTTTTTCAAAAAAATGGGAGGCTAAAAGAAAAATAAAAATAAAAAAGGGATGCAACACGAGGACTTCCCGGGAGGTCACCCATCCTAGTACTACTCTCGCCCAAGCACGCTTAACTGCGGAGTTCTGATGGGATCCGGTGCATTAGTGCTGGTATGATCGCATCCGTTAGTACATTGCATGCATTCGCATATATCCTTTACCGCGGATTCAAGAGATCATTTGTAATGGGTCCCACTTGACACGTGCACCGCTTCAACCAGCTTCAACGTACTCGCAAAAGATGCAAAAATCATGTCCGAACACTTTTTCGATACTTTAATCGCTTCCAAATCACAAAAACCTCCCGAAAACACCCTAAACGTCAAAATTTGGGGTCGGAAATGGGGCACAATGGTACGAAGACCCATTGCCACACTATAACTTTCCGAGAGCTTTCCGAAAAGGTATTATCGGCCGAATAGGTCCTCACGGTCTGAAAGTTACGGTGTTCCGTACGCATTAGCATCTTTGGAATCAAAAATAATAAAGGAATAAACTACAACATAGCATTTCCGGGGACGCATCCATCTTCATACGATTACTTTGTAGTTTTGTCAGCAAAAATAAACAATCTAACAACGTCAATAGAGAAACAAATTGAATTGTAGTGGTACTAGATGTTTTTCAAAAAAATGGGAGGCTAAAAGAAAAATAAAAATAAAAAAGGGATGCAACACGAGGACTTCCCGGGAGGTCACCCATCCTAGTACTACTCTCGCCCAAGCACGCTTAACTGCGGAGTTCTGATGGGATCCGGTGCATTAGTGCTGGTATGATCGCATCCGTTAGTACATTGCATGCATTCGCATATATCCTTTACCGCGGATTCAAGAGATCATTTGTAATGGGTCCCACTTGACACGTGCACCGCTTCAACCAGCTTCAACGTACTCGCAAAAGATGCAAAAATCATGTCCGAACACTTTTTCGATACTTTAATCGCTTCCAAATCACAAAAACCTCCCGAAAACACCCTAAACGTCAAAATTTGGGGTCGGAAATGGGGCACAATGGTACGAAGACCCATTGCCACACTATAACTTTCCGAGAGCTTTCCGAAAAGGTATTATCGGCCGAATAGGTCCTCACGGTCTGAAAGTTACGGTGTTCCGTACGCATTAGCATCTTTGGAATCAAAAATAATAAAGGAATAAACTACAACATAGCATTTCCGGGGACGCATCCATCTTCATACGATTACTTTGTAGTTTTGTCAGCAAAAATAAACAATCTAACAACGTCAATAGAGAAACAAATTGAATTGTAGTGGTACTAGATGTTTTTCAAAAAAATGGGAGGCTAAAAGAAAAATAAAAATAAAAAAGGGATGCAACACGAGGACTTCCCGGGAGGTCACCCATCCTAGTACTACTCTCGCCCAAGCACGCTTAACTGCGGAGTTCTGATGGGATCCGGTGCATTAGTGCTGGTATGATCGCATCCGTTAGTACATTGCATGCATTCGCATATATCCTTTACCGCGGATTCAAGAGATCATTTGTAATGGGTCCCACTTGACACGTGCACCGCTTCAACCAGCTTCAACGTACTCGCAAAAGATGCAAAAATCATGTCCGAACACTTTTTCGATACTTTAATCGCTTCCAAATCACAAAAACCTCCCGAAAACACCCTAAACGTCAAAATTTGGGGTCGGAAATGGGGCACAATGGTACGAAGACCCATTGCCACACTATAACTTTCCGAGAGCTTTCCGAAAAGGTATTATCGGCCGAATAGGTCCTCACGGTCTGAAAGTTACGGTGTTCCGTACGCATTAGCATCTTTGGAATCAAAAATAATAAAGGAATAAACTACAACATAGCATTTCCGGGGACGCATCCATCTTCATACGATTACTTTGTAGTTTTGTCAGCAAAAATAAACAATCTAACAACGTCAATAGAGAAACAAATTGAATTGTAGTGGTACTAGATGTTTTTCAAAAAAATGGGAGGCTAAAAGAAAAATAAAAATAAAAAAGGGATGCAACACGAGGACTTCCCGGGAGGTCACCCATCCTAGTACTACTCTCGCCCAAGCACGCTTAACTGCGGAGTTCTGATGGGATCCGGTGCATTAGTGCTGGTATGATCGCATCCGTTAGTACATTGCATGCATTCGCATATATCCTTTACCGCGGATTCAAGAGATCATTTGTAATGGGTCCCACTTGACACGTGCACCGCTTCAACCAGCTTCAACGTACTCGCAAAAGATGCAAAAATCATGTCCGAACACTTTTTCGATACTTTAATCGCTTCCAAATCACAAAAACCTCCCGAAAACACCCTAAACGTCAAAATTTGGGGTCGGAAATGGGGCACAATGGTACGAAGACCCATTGCCACACTATAACTTTCCGAGAGCTTTCCGAAAAGGTATTATCGGCCGAATAGGTCCTCACGGTCTGAAAGTTACGGTGTTCCGTACGCATTAGCATCTTTGGAATCAAAAATAATAAAGGAATAAACTACAACATAGCATTTCCGGGGACGCATCCATCTTCATACGATTACTTTGTAGTTTTGTCAGCAAAAATAAACAATCTAACAACGTCAATAGAGAAACAAATTGAATTGTAGTGGTACTAGATGTTTTTCAAAAAAATGGGAGGCTAAAAGAAAAATAAAAATAAAAAAGGGATGCAACACGAGGACTTCCCGGGAGGTCACCCATCCTAGTACTACTCTCGCCCAAGCACGCTTAACTGCGGAGTTCTGATGGGATCCGGTGCATTAGTGCTGGTATGATCGCATCCGTTAGTACATTGCATGCATTCGCATATATCCTTTACCGCGGATTCAAGAGATCATTTGTAATGGGTCCCACTTGACACGTGCACCGCTTCAACCAGCTTCAACGTACTCGCAAAAGATGCAAAAATCATGTCCGAACACTTTTTCGATACTTTAATCGCTTCCAAATCACAAAAACCTCCCGAAAACACCCTAAACGTCAAAATTTGGGGTCGGAAATGGGGCACAATGGTACGAAGACCCATTGCCACACTATAACTTTCCGAGAGCTTTCCGAAAAGGTATTATCGGCCGAATAGGTCCTCACGGTCTGAAAGTTACGGTGTTCCGTACGCATTAGCATCTTTGGAATCAAAAATAATAAAGGAATAAACTACAACATAGCATTTCCGGGGACGCATCCATCTTCATACGATTACTTTGTAGTTTTGTCAGCAAAAATAAACAATCTAACAACGTCAATAGAGAAACAAATTGAATTGTAGTGGTACTAGATGTTTTTCAAAAAAATGGGAGGCTAAAAGAAAAATAAAAATAAAAAAGGGATGCAACACGAGGACTTCCCGGGAGGTCACCCATCCTAGTACTACTCTCGCCCAAGCACGCTTAACTGCGGAGTTCTGATGGGATCCGGTGCATTAGTGCTGGTATGATCGCATCCGTTAGTACATTGCATGCATTCGCATATATCCTTTACCGCGGATTCAAGAGATCATTTGTAATGGGTCCCACTTGACACGTGCACCGCTTCAACCAGCTTCAACGTACTCGCAAAAGATGCAAAAATCATGTCCGAACACTTTTTCGATACTTTAATCGCTTCCAAATCACAAAAACCTCCCGAAAACACCCTAAACGTCAAAATTTGGGGTCGGAAATGGGGCACAATGGTACGAAGACCCATTGCCACACTATAACTTTCCGAGAGCTTTCCGAAAAGGTATTATCGGCCGAATAGGTCCTCACGGTCTGAAAGTTACGGTGTTCCGTACGCATTAGCATCTTTGGAATCAAAAATAATAAAGGAATAAACTACAACATAGCATTTCCGGGGACGCATCCATCTTCATACGATTACTTTGTAGTTTTGTCAGCAAAAATAAACAATCTAACAACGTCAATAGAGAAACAAATTGAATTGTAGTGGTACTAGATGTTTTTCAAAAAAATGGGAGGCTAAAAGAAAAATAAAAATAAAAAAGGGATGCAACACGAGGACTTCCCGGGAGGTCACCCATCCTAGTACTACTCTCGCCCAAGCACGCTTAACTGCGGAGTTCTGATGGGATCCGGTGCATTAGTGCTGGTATGATCGCATCCGTTAGTACATTGCATGCATTCGCATATATCCTTTACCGCGGATTCAAGAGATCATTTGTAATGGGTCCCACTTGACACGTGCACCGCTTCAACCAGCTTCAACGTACTCGCAAAAGATGCAAAAATCATGTCCGAACACTTTTTCGATACTTTAATCGCTTCCAAATCACAAAAACCTCCCGAAAACACCCTAAACGTCAAAATTTGGGGTCGGAAATGGGGCACAATGGTACGAAGACCCATTGCCACACTATAACTTTCCGAGAGCTTTCCGAAAAGGTATTATCGGCCGAATAGGTCCTCACGGTCTGAAAGTTACGGTGTTCCGTACGCATTAGCATCTTTGGAATCAAAAATAATAAAGGAATAAACTACAACATAGCATTTCCGGGGACGCATCCATCTTCATACGATTACTTTGTAGTTTTGTCAGCAAAAATAAACAATCTAACAACGTCAATAGAGAAACAAATTGAATTGTAGTGGTACTAGATGTTTTTCAAAAAAATGGGAGGCTAAAAGAAAAATAAAAATAAAAAAGGGATGCAACACGAGGACTTCCCGGGAGGTCACCCATCCTAGTACTACTCTCGCCCAAGCACGCTTAACTGCGGAGTTCTGATGGGATCCGGTGCATTAGTGCTGGTATGATCGCATCCGTTAGTACATTGCATGCATTCGCATATATCCTTTACCGCGGATTCAAGAGATCATTTGTAATGGGTCCCACTTGACACGTGCACCGCTTCAACCAGCTTCAACGTACTCTTTTATTCGCAAAAGATGCAAAAATCATGTCCGAACACTTTTTCGATACTTTAATCGCTTCCAAATCACAAAAACCTCCCGAAAACACCCTAAACGTCAAAATTTGGGGTCGGAAATGGGGCACAATGGTACGAAGACCCATTGCCACACTATAACTTTCCGAGAGCTTTCCGAAAAGGTATTATCGGCCGAATAGGTCCTCACGGTCTGAAAGTTACGGTGTTCCGTACGCATTAGCATCTTTGGAATCAAAAATAATAAAGGAATAAACTACAACATAGCATTTCCGGGGACGCATCCATCTTCATACGATTACTTTGTAGTTTTGTCAGCAAAAATAAACAATCTAACAACGTCAATAGAGAAACAAATTGAATTGTAGTGGTACTAGATGTTTTTCAAAAAAATGGGAGGCTAAAAGAAAAATAAAAATAAAAAAGGGATGCAACACGAGGACTTCCCGGGAGGTCACCCATCCTAGTACTACTCTCGCCCAAGCACGCTTAACTGCGGAGTTCTGATGGGATCCGGTGCATTAGTGCTGGTATGATCGCATCCGTTAGTACATTGCATGCATTCGCATATATCCTTTACCGCGGATTCAAGAGATCATTTGTAATGGGTCCCACTTGACACGTGCACCGCTTCAACCAGCTTCAACGTACTCTTTTATTCGCAAAAGATGCAAAAATCATGTCCGAACACTTTTTCGATACTTTAATCGCTTCCAAATCACAAAAACCTCCCGAAAACACCCTAAACGTCAAAATTTGGGGTCGGAAATGGGGCACAATGGTACGAAGACCCATTGCCACACTATAACTTTCCGAGAGCTTTCCGAAAAGGTATTATCGGCCGAATAGGTCCTCACGGTCTGAAAGTTACGGTGTTCCGTACGCATTAGCATCTTTGGAATCAAAAATAATAAAGGAATAAACTACAACATAGCATTTCCGGGGACGCATCCATCTTCATACGATTACTTTGTAGTTTTGTCAGCAAAAATAAACAATCTAACAACGTCAATAGAGAAACAAATTGAATTGTAGTGGTACTAGATGTTTTTCAAAAAAATGGGAGGCTAAAAGAAAAATAAAAATAAAAAAGGGATGCAACACGAGGACTTCCCGGGAGGTCACCCATCCTAGTACTACTCTCGCCCAAGCACGCTTAACTGCGGAGTTCTGATGGGATCCGGTGCATTAGTGCTGGTATGATCGCATCCGTTAGTACATTGCATGCATTCGCATATATCCTTTACCGCGGATTCAAGAGATCATTTGTAATGGGTCCCACTTGACACGTGCACCGCTTCAACCAGCTTCAACGTACTCTTTTATTCGCAAAAGATGCAAAAATCATGTCCGAACACTTTTTCGATACTTTAATCGCTTCCAAATCACAAAAACCTCCCGAAAACACCCTAAACGTCAAAATTTGGGGTCGGAAATGGGGCACAATGGTACGAAGACCCATTGCCACACTATAACTTTCCGAGAGCTTTCCGAAAAGGTATTATCGGCCGAATAGGTCCTCACGGTCTGAAAGTTACGGTGTTCCGTACGCATTAGCATCTTTGGAATCAAAAATAATAAAGGAATAAACTACAACATAGCATTTCCGGGGACGCATCCATCTTCATACGATTACTTTGTAGTTTTGTCAGCAAAAATAAACAATCTAACAACGTCAATAGAGAAACAAATTGAATTGTAGTGGTACTAGATGTTTTTCAAAAAAATGGGAGGCTAAAAGAAAAATAAAAATAAAAAAGGGATGCAACACGAGGACTTCCCGGGAGGTCACCCATCCTAGTACTACTCTCGCCCAAGCACGCTTAACTGCGGAGTTCTGATGGGATCCGGTGCATTAGTGCTGGTATGATCGCATCCGTTAGTACATTGCATGCATTCGCATATATCCTTTACCGCGGATTCAAGAGATCATTTGTAATGGGTCCCACTTGACACGTGCACCGCTTCAACCAGCTTCAACGTACTCGCAAAAGATGCAAAAATCATGTCCGAACACTTTTTCGATACTTTAATCGCTTCCAAATCACAAAAACCTCCCGAAAACACCCTAAACGTCAAAATTTGGGGTCGGAAATGGGGCACAATGGTACGAAGACCCATTGCCACACTATAACTTTCCGAGAGCTTTCCGAAAAGGTATTATCGGCCGAATAGGTCCTCACGGTCTGAAAGTTACGGTGTTCCGTACGCATTAGCATCTTTGGAATCAAAAATAATAAAGGAATAAACTACAACATAGCATTTCCGGGGACGCATCCATCTTCATACGATTACTTTGTAGTTTTGTCAGCAAAAATAAACAATCTAACAACGTCAATAGAGAAACAAATTGAATTGTAGTGGTACTAGATGTTTTTCAAAAAAATGGGAGGCTAAAAGAAAAATAAAAATAAAAAAGGGATGCAACACGAGGACTTCCCGGGAGGTCACCCATCCTAGTACTACTCTCGCCCAAGCACGCTTAACTGCGGAGTTCTGATGGGATCCGGTGCATTAGTGCTGGTATGATCGCATCCGTTAGTACATTGCATGCATTCGCATATATCCTTTACCGCGGATTCAAGAGATCATTTGTAATGGGTCCCACTTGACACGTGCACCGCTTCAACCAGCTTCAACGTACTCGCAAAAGATGCAAAAATCATGTCCGAACACTTTTTCGATACTTTAATCGCTTCCAAATCACAAAAACCTCCCGAAAACACCCTAAACGTCAAAATTTGGGGTCGGAAATGGGGCACAATGGTACGAAGACCCATTGCCACACTATAACTTTCCGAGAGCTTTCCGAAAAGGTATTATCGGCCGAATAGGTCCTCACGGTCTGAAAGTTACGGTGTTCCGTACGCATTAGCATCTTTGGAATCAAAAATAATAAAGGAATAAACTACAACATAGCATTTCCGGGGACGCATCCATCTTCATACGATTACTTTGTAGTTTTGTCAGCAAAAATAAACAATCTAACAACGTCAATAGAGAAACAAATTGAATTGTAGTGGTACTAGATGTTTTTCAAAAAAATGGGAGGCTAAAAGAAAAATAAAAATAAAAAAGGGATGCAACACGAGGACTTCCCGGGAGGTCACCCATCCTAGTACTACTCTCGCCCAAGCACGCTTAACTGCGGAGTTCTGATGGGATCCGGTGCATTAGTGCTGGTATGATCGCATCCGTTAGTACATTGCATGCATTCGCATATATCCTTTACCGCGGATTCAAGAGATCATTTGTAATGGGTCCCACTTGACACGTGCACCGCTTCAACCAGCTTCAACGTACTCGCAAAAGATGCAAAAATCATGTCCGAACACTTTTTCGATACTTTAATCGCTTCCAAATCACAAAAACCTCCCGAAAACACCCTAAACGTCAAAATTTGGGGTCGGAAATGGGGCACAATGGTACGAAGACCCATTGCCACACTATAACTTTCCGAGAGCTTTCCGAAAAGGTATTATCGGCCGAATAGGTCCTCACGGTCTGAAAGTTACGGTGTTCCGTACGCATTAGCATCTTTGGAATCAAAAATAATAAAGGAATAAACTACAACATAGCATTTCCGGGGACGCATCCATCTTCATACGATTACTTTGTAGTTTTGTCAGCAAAAATAAACAATCTAACAACGTCAATAGAGAAACAAATTGAATTGTAGTGGTACTAGATGTTTTTCAAAAAAATGGGAGGCTAAAAGAAAAATAAAAATAAAAAAGGGATGCAACACGAGGACTTCCCGGGAGGTCACCCATCCTAGTACTACTCTCGCCCAAGCACGCTTAACTGCGGAGTTCTGATGGGATCCGGTGCATTAGTGCTGGTATGATCGCATCCGTTAGTACATTGCATGCATTCGCATATATCCTTTACCGCGGATTCAAGAGATCATTTGTAATGGGTCCCACTTGACACGTGCACCGCTTCAACCAGCTTCAACGTACTCGCAAAAGATGCAAAAATCATGTCCGAACACTTTTTCGATACTTTAATCGCTTCCAAATCACAAAAACCTCCCGAAAACACCCTAAACGTCAAAATTTGGGGTCGGAAATGGGGCACAATGGTACGAAGACCCATTGCCACACTATAACTTTCCGAGAGCTTTCCGAAAAGGTATTATCGGCCGAATAGGTCCTCACGGTCTGAAAGTTACGGTGTTCCGTACGCATTAGCATCTTTGGAATCAAAAATAATAAAGGAATAAACTACAACATAGCATTTCCGGGGACGCATCCATCTTCATACGATTACTTTGTAGTTTTGTCAGCAAAAATAAACAATCTAACAACGTCAATAGAGAAACAAATTGAATTGTAGTGGTACTAGATGTTTTTCAAAAAAATGGGAGGCTAAAAGAAAAATAAAAATAAAAAAGGGATGCAACACGAGGACTTCCCGGGAGGTCACCCATCCTAGTACTACTCTCGCCCAAGCACGCTTAACTGCGGAGTTCTGATGGGATCCGGTGCATTAGTGCTGGTATGATCGCATCCGTTAGTACATTGCATGCATTCGCATATATCCTTTACCGCGGATTCAAGAGATCATTTGTAATGGGTCCCACTTGACACGTGCACCGCTTCAACCAGCTTCAACGTACTCGCAAAAGATGCAAAAATCATGTCCGAACACTTTTTCGATACTTTAATCGCTTCCAAATCACAAAAACCTCCCGAAAACACCCTAAACGTCAAAATTTGGGGTCGGAAATGGGGCACAATGGTACGAAGACCCATTGCCACACTATAACTTTCCGAGAGCTTTCCGAAAAGGTATTATCGGCCGAATAGGTCCTCACGGTCTGAAAGTTACGGTGTTCCGTACGCATTAGCATCTTTGGAATCAAAAATAATAAAGGAATAAACTACAACATAGCATTTCCGGGGACGCATCCATCTTCATACGATTACTTTGTAGTTTTGTCAGCAAAAATAAACAATCTAACAACGTCAATAGAGAAACAAATTGAATTGTAGTGGTACTAGATGTTTTTCAAAAAAATGGGAGGCTAAAAGAAAAATAAAAATAAAAAAGGGATGCAACACGAGGACTTCCCGGGAGGTCACCCATCCTAGTACTACTCTCGCCCAAGCACGCTTAACTGCGGAGTTCTGATGGGATCCGGTGCATTAGTGCTGGTATGATCGCATCCGTTAGTACATTGCATGCATTCGCATATATCCTTTACCGCGGATTCAAGAGATCATTTGTAATGGGTCCCACTTGACACGTGCACCGCTTCAACCAGCTTCAACGTACTCGCAAAAGATGCAAAAATCATGTCCGAACACTTTTTCGATACTTTAATCGCTTCCAAATCACAAAAACCTCCCGAAAACACCCTAAACGTCAAAATTTGGGGTCGGAAATGGGGCACAATGGTACGAAGACCCATTGCCACACTATAACTTTCCGAGAGCTTTCCGAAAAGGTATTATCGGCCGAATAGGTCCTCACGGTCTGAAAGTTACGGTGTTCCGTACGCATTAGCATCTTTGGAATCAAAAATAATAAAGGAATAAACTACAACATAGCATTTCCGGGGACGCATCCATCTTCATACGATTACTTTGTAGTTTTGTCAGCAAAAATAAACAATCTAACAACGTCAATAGAGAAACAAATTGAATTGTAGTGGTACTAGATGTTTTTCAAAAAAATGGGAGGCTAAAAGAAAAATAAAAATAAAAAAGGGATGCAACACGAGGACTTCCCGGGAGGTCACCCATCCTAGTACTACTCTCGCCCAAGCACGCTTAACTGCGGAGTTCTGATGGGATCCGGTGCATTAGTGCTGGTATGATCGCATTCGTTAGTACATTGCATGCATTCGCATATATCCTTTACCGCGGATTCAAGAGATCATTTGTAATGGGTCCCACTTGACACGTGCACCGCTTCAACCAGCTTCAACGTACTCGCAAAAGATGCAAAAATCATGTCCGAACACTTTTTCGATACTTTAATCGCTTCCAAATCACAAAAACCTCCCGAAAACACCCTAAACGTCAAAATTTGGGGTCGGAAATGGGGCACAATGGTACGAAGACCCATTGCCACACTATAACTTTCCGAGAGCTTTCCGAAAAGGTATTATCGGCCGAATAGGTCCTCACGGTCTGAAAGTTACGGTGTTCCGTACGCATTAGCATCTTTGGAATCAAAAATAATAAAGGAATAAACTACAACATAGCATTTCCGGGGACGCATCCATCTTCATACGATTACTTTGTAGTTTTGTCAGCAAAAATAAACAATCTAACAACGTCAATAGAGAAACAAATTGAATTGTAGTGGTACTAGATGTTTTTCAAAAAAATGGGAGGCTAAAAGAAAAATAAAAATAAAAAAGGGATGCAACACGAGGACTTCCCGGGAGGTCACCCATCCTAGTACTACTCTCGCCCAAGCACGCTTAACTGCGGAGTTCTGATGGGATCCGGTGCATTAGTGCTGGTATGATCGCATCCGTTAGTACATTGCATGCATTCGCATATATCCTTTACCGCGGATTCAAGAGATCATTTGTAATGGGTCCCACTTGACACGTGCACCGCTTCAACCAGCTTCAACGTACTCGCAAAAGATGCAAAAATCATGTCCGAACACTTTTTCGATACTTTAATCGCTTCCAAATCACAAAAACCTCCCGAAAACACCCTAAACGTCAAAATTTGGGGTCGGAAATGGGGCACAATGGTACGAAGACCCATTGCCACACTATAACTTTCCGAGAGCTTTCCGAAAAGGTATTATCGGCCGAATAGGTCCTCACGGTCTGAAAGTTACGGTGTTCCGTACGCATTAGCATCTTTGGAATCAAAAATAATAAAGGAATAAACTACAACATAGCATTTCCGGGGACGCATCCATCTTCATACGATTACTTTGTAGTTTTGTCAGCAAAAATAAACAATCTAACAACGTCAATAGAGAAACAAATTGAATTGTAGTGGTACTAGATGTTTTTCAAAAAAATGGGAGGCTAAAAGAAAAATAAAAATAAAAAAGGGATGCAACACGAGGACTTCCCGGGAGGTCACCCATCCTAGTACTACTCTCGCCCAAGCACGCTTAACTGCGGAGTTCTGATGGGATCCGGTGCATTAGTGCTGGTATGATCGCATCCGTTAGTACATTGCATGCATTCGCATATATCCTTTACCGCGGATTCAAGAGATCATTTGTAATGGGTCCCACTTGACACGTGCACCGCTTCAACCAGCTTCAACGTACTCGCAAAAGATGCAAAAATCATGTCCGAACACTTTTTCGATACTTTAATCGCTTCCAAATCACAAAAACCTCCCGAAAACACCCTAAACGTCAAAATTTGGGGTCGGAAATGGGGCACAATGGTACGAAGACCCATTGCCACACTATAACTTTCCGAGAGCTTTCCGAAAAGGTATTATCGGCCGAATAGGTCCTCACGGTCTGAAAGTTACGGTGTTCCGTACGCATTAGCATCTTTGGAATCAAAAATAATAAAGGAATAAACTACAACATAGCATTTCCGGGGACGCATCCATCTTCATACGATTACTTTGTAGTTTTGTCAGCAAAAATAAACAATCTAACAACGTCAATAGAGAAACAAATTGAATTGTAGTGGTACTAGATGTTTTTCAAAAAAATGGGAGGCTAAAAGAAAAATAAAAATAAAAAAGGGATGCAACACGAGGACTTCCCGGGAGGTCACCCATCCTAGTACTACTCTCGCCCAAGCACGCTTAACTGCGGAGTTCTGATGGGATCCGGTGCATTAGTGCTGGTATGATCGCATCCGTTAGTACATTGCATGCATTCGCATATATCCTTTACCGCGGATTCAAGAGATCATTTGTAATGGGTCCCACTTGACACGTGCACCGCTTCAACCAGCTTCAACGTACTCGCAAAAGATGCAAAAATCATGTCGGAACACTTTTTCGATACTTTAATCGCTTCCAAATCACAAAAACCTCCCGAAAACACCCTAAACGTCAAAATTTGGGGTCGGAAATGGGGCACAATGGTACGAAGACCCATTGCCACACTATAACTTTCCGAGAGCTTTCCGAAAAGGTATTATCGGCCGAATAGGTCCTCACGGTCTGAAAGTTACGGTGTTCCGTACGCATTAGCATCTTTGGAATCAAAAATAATAAAGGAATAAACTACAACATAGCATTTCCGGGGACGCATCCATCTTCATACGATTACTTTGTAGTTTTGTCAGCAAAAATAAACAATCTAACAACGTCAATAGAGAAACAAATTGAATTGTAGTGGTACTAGATGTTTTTCAAAAAAATGGGAGGCTAAAAGAAAAATAAAAATAAAAAAGGGATGCAACACGAGGACTTCCCGGGAAAGTTACGGTGTTCCGTACGCATTAGCATCTTTGGAATCAAAAATAATAAAGGAATAAACTACAACATAGCATTTCCGGGGACGCATCCATCTTCATACGATTACTTTGTAGTTTTGTCAGCAAAAATAAACAATCTAACAACGTCAATAGAGAAACAAATTGAATTGTAGTGGTACTAGATGTTTTTCAAAAAAATGGGAGGCTAAAAGAAAAATAAAAATAAAAAAGGGATGCAACACGAGGACTTCCCGGGAGGTCACCCATCCTAGTACTACTCTCGCCCAAGCACGCTTAACTGCGGAGTTCTGATGGGATCCGGTGCATTAGTGCTGGTATGATCGCATCCGTTAGTACATTGCATGCATTCGCATATATCCTTTACCGCGGATTCAAGAGATCATTTGTAATGGGTCCCACTTGACACGTGCACCGCTTCAACCAGCTTCAACGTACTCGCAAAAGATGCAAAAATCATGTCCGAACACTTTTTCGATACTTTAATCGCTTCCAAATCACAAAAACCTCCCGAAAACACCCTAAACGTCAAAATTTGGGGTCGGAAATGGGGCACAATGGTACGAAGACCCATTGCCACACTATAACTTTCCGAGAGCTTTCCGAAAAGGTATTATCGGCCGAATAGGTCCTCACGGTCTGAAAGTTACGGTGTTCCGTACGCATTAGCATCTTTGGAATCAAAAATAATAAAGGAATAAACTACAACATAGCATTTCCGGGGACGCATCCATCTTCATACGATTACTTTGTAGTTTTGTCAGCAAAAATAAACAATCTAACAACGTCAATAGAGAAACAAATTGAATTGTAGTGGTACTAGATGTTTTTCAAAAAAATGGGAGGCTAAAAGAAAAATAAAAATAAAAAAGGGATGCAACACGAGGACTTCCCGGGAGGTCACCCATCCTAGTACTACTCTCGCCCAAGCACGCTTAACTGCGGAGTTCTGATGGGATCCGGTGCATTAGTGCTGGTATGATCGCATCCGTTAGTACATTGCATGCATTCGCATATATCCTTTACCGCGGATTCAAGAGATCATTTGTAATGGGTCCCACTTGACACGTGCACCGCTTCAACCAGCTTCAACGTACTCGCAAAAGATGCAAAAATCATGTCCGAACACTTTTTCGATACTTTAATCGCTTCCAAATCACAAAAACCTCCCGAAAACACCCTAAACGTCAAAATTTGGGGTCGGAAATGGGGCACAATGGTACGAAGACCCATTGCCACACTATAACTTTCCGAGAGCTTTCCGAAAAGGTATTATCGGCCGAATAGGTCCTCACGGTCTGAAAGTTACGGTGTTCCGTACGCATTAGCATCTTTGGAATCAAAAATAATAAAGGAATAAACTACAACATAGCATTTCCGGGGACGCATCCATCTTCATACGATTACTTTGTAGTTTTGTCAGCAAAAATAAACAATCTAACAACGTCAATAGAGAAACAAATTGAATTGTAGTGGTACTAGATGTTTTTCAAAAAAATGGGAGGCTAAAAGAAAAATAAAAATAAAAAAGGGATGCAACACGAGGACTTCCCGGGAGGTCACCCATCCTAGTACTACTCTCGCCCAAGCACGCTTAACTGCGGAGTTCTGATGGGATCCGGTGCATTAGTGCTGGTATGATCGCATCCGTTAGTACATTGCATGCATTCGCATATATCCTTTACCGCGGATTCAAGAGATCATTTGTAATGGGTCCCACTTGACACGTGCACCGCTTCAACCAGCTTCAACGTACTCGCAAAAGATGCAAAAATCATGTCGGAACACTTTTTCGATACTTTAATCGCTTCCAAATCACAAAAACCTCCCGAAAACACCCTAAACGTCAAAATTTGGGGTCGGAAATGGGGCACAATGGTACGAAGACCCATTGCCACACTATAACTTTCCGAGAGCTTTCCGAAAAGGTATTATCGGCCGAATAGGTCCTCACGGTCTGAAAGTTACGGTGTTCCGTACGCATTAGCATCTTTGGAATCAAAAATAATAAAGGAATAAACTACAACATAGCATTTCCGGGGACGCATCCATCTTCATACGATTACTTTGTAGTTTTGTCAGCAAAAATAAACAATCTAACAACGTCAATAGAGAAACAAATTGAATTGTAGTGGTACTAGATGTTTTTCAAAAAAATGGGAGGCTAAAAGAAAAATAAAAATAAAAAAGGGATGCAACACGAGGACTTCCCGGGAAAGTTACGGTGTTCCGTACGCATTAGCATCTTTGGAATCAAAAATAATAAAGGAATAAACTACAACATAGCATTTCCGGGGACGCATCCATCTTCATACGATTACTTTGTAGTTTTGTCAGCAAAAATAAACAATCTAACAACGTCAATAGAGAAACAAATTGAATTGTAGTGGTACTAGATGTTTTTCAAAAAAATGGGAGGCTAAAAGAAAAATAAAAATAAAAAAGGGATGCAACACGAGGACTTCCCGGGAGGTCACCCATCCTAGTACTACTCTCGCCCAAGCACGCTTAACTGCGGAGTTCTGATGGGATCCGGTGCATTAGTGCTGGTATGATCGCATCCGTTAGTACATTGCATGCATTCGCATATATCCTTTACCGCGGATTCAAGAGATCATTTGTAATGGGTCCCACTTGACACGTGCACCGCTTCAACCAGCTTCAACGTACTCGCAAAAGATGCAAAAATCATGTCCGAACACTTTTTCGATACTTTAATCGCTTCCAAATCACAAAAACCTCCCGAAAACACCCTAAACGTCAAAATTTGGGGTCGGAAATGGGGCACAATGGTACGAAGACCCATTGCCACACTATAACTTTCCGAGAGCTTTCCGAAAAGGTATTATCGGCCGAATAGGTCCTCACGGTCTGAAAGTTACGGTGTTCCGTACGCATTAGCATCTTTGGAATCAAAAATAATAAAGGAATAAACTACAACATAGCATTTCCGGGGACGCATCCATCTTCATACGATTACTTTGTAGTTTTGTCAGCAAAAATAAACAATCTAACAACGTCAATAGAGAAACAAATTGAATTGTAGTGGTACTAGATGTTTTTCAAAAAAATGGGAGGCTAAAAGAAAAATAAAAATAAAAAAGGGATGCAACACGAGGACTTCCCGGGAGGTCACCCATCCTAGTACTACTCTCGCCCAAGCACGCTTAACTGCGGAGTTCTGATGGGATCCGGTGCATTAGTGCTGGTATGATCGCATCCGTTAGTACATTGCATGCATTCGCATATATCCTTTACCGCGGATTCAAGAGATCATTTGTAATGGGTCCCACTTGACACGTGCACCGCTTCAACCAGCTTCAACGTACTCGCAAAAGATGCAAAAATCATGTCCGAACACTTTTTCGATACTTTAATCGCTTCCAAATCACAAAAACCTCCCGAAAACACCCTAAACGTCAAAATTTGGGGTCGGAAATGGGGCACAATGGTACGAAGACCCATTGCCACACTATAACTTTCCGAGAGCTTTCCGAAAAGGTATTATCGGCCGAATAGGTCCTCACGGTCTGAAAGTTACGGTGTTCCGTACGCATTAGCATCTTTGGAATCAAAAATAATAAAGGAATAAACTACAACATAGCATTTCCGGGGACGCATCCATCTTCATACGATTACTTTGTAGTTTTGTCAGCAAAAATAAACAATCTAACAACGTCAATAGAGAAACAAATTGAATTGTAGTGGTACTAGATGTTTTTCAAAAAAATGGGAGGCTAAAAGAAAAATAAAAATAAAAAAGGGATGCAACACGAGGACTTCCCGGGAGGTCACCCATCCTAGTACTACTCTCGCCCAAGCACGCTTAACTGCGGAGTTCTGATGGGATCCGGTGCATTAGTGCTGGTATGATCGCATCCGTTAGTACATTGCATGCATTCGCATATATCCTTTACCGCGGATTCAAGAGATCATTTGTAATGGGTCCCACTTGACACGTGCACCGCTTCAACCAGCTTCAACGTACTCGCAAAAGATGCAAAAATCATGTCCGAACACTTTTTCGATACTTTAATCGCTTCCAAATCACAAAAACCTCCCGAAAACACCCTAAACGTCAAAATTTGGGGTCGGAAATGGGGCACAATGGTACGAAGACCCATTGCCACACTATAACTTTCCGAGAGCTTTCCGAAAAGGTATTATCGGCCGAATAGGTCCTCACGGTCTGAAAGTTACGGTGTTCCGTACGCATTAGCATCTTTGGAATCAAAAATAATAAAGGAATAAACTACAACATAGCATTTCCGGGGACGCATCCATCTTCATACGATTACTTTGTAGTTTTGTCAGCAAAAATAAACAATCTAACAACGTCAATAGAGAAACAAATTGAATTGTAGTGGTACTAGATGTTTTTCAAAAAAATGGGAGGCTAAAAGAAAAATAAAAATAAAAAAGGGATGCAACACGAGGACTTCCCGGGAGGTCACCCATCCTAGTACTACTCTCGCCCAAGCACGCTTAACTGCGGAGTTCTGATGGGATCCGGTGCATTAGTGCTGGTATGATCGCATCCGTTAGTACATTGCATGCATTCGCATATATCCTTTACCGCGGATTCAAGAGATCATTTGTAATGGGTCCCACTTGACACGTGCACCGCTTCAACCAGCTTCAACGTACTCGCAAAAGATGCAAAAATCATGTCCGAACACTTTTTCGATACTTTAATCGCTTCCAAATCACAAAAACCTCCCGAAAACACCCTAAACGTCAAAATTTGGGGTCGGAAATGGGGCACAATGGTACGAAGACCCATTGCCACACTATAACTTTCCGAGAGCTTTCCGAAAAGGTATTATCGGCCGAATAGGTCCTCACGGTCTGAAAGTTACGGTGTTCCGTACGCATTAGCATCTTTGGAATCAAAAATAATAAAGGAATAAACTACAACATAGCATTTCCGGGGACGCATCCATCTTCATACGATTACTTTGTAGTTTTGTCAGCAAAAATAAACAATCTAACAACGTCAATAGAGAAACAAATTGAATTGTAGTGGTACTAGATGTTTTTCAAAAAAATGGGAGGCTAAAAGAAAAATAAAAATAAAAAAGGGATGCAACACGAGGACTTCCCGGGAGGTCACCCATCCTAGTACTACTCTCGCCCAAGCACGCTTAACTGCGGAGTTCTGATGGGATCCGGTGCATTAGTGCTGGTATGATCGCATCCGTTAGTACATTGCATGCACTCGCATATATCCTTTACCGCGGATTCAAGAGATCATTTGTAATGGGTCCCACTTGACACGTGCACCGCTTCAACCAGCTTCAACGTACTCGCAAAAGATGCAAAAATCATGTCCGAACACTTTTTCGATACTTTAATCGCTTCCAAATCACAAAAACCTCCCGAAAACACCCTAAACGTCAAAATTTGGGGTCGGAAATGGGGCACAATGGTACGAAGACCCATTGCCACACTATAACTTTCCGAGAGCTTTCCGAAAAGGTATTATCGGCCGAATAGGTCCTCACGGTCTGAAAGTTACGGTGTTCCGTACGCATTAGCATCTTTGGAATCAAAAATAATAAAGGAATAAACTACAACATAGCATTTCCGGGGACGCATCCATCTTCATACGATTACTTTGTAGTTTTGTCAGCAAAAATAAACAATCTAACAACGTCAATAGAGAAACAAATTGAATTGTAGTGGTACTAGATGTTTTTCAAAAAAATGGGAGGCTAAAAGAAAAATAAAAATAAAAAAGGGATGCAACACGAGGACTTCCCGGGAGGTCACCCATCCTAGTACTACTCTCGCCCAAGCACGCTTAACTGCGGAGTTCTGATGGGATCCGGTGCATTAGTGCTGGTATGATCGCATCCGTTAGTACATTGCATGCATTCGCATATATCCTTTACCGCGGATTCAAGAGATCATTTGTAATGGGTCCCACTTGACACGTGCACCGCTTCAACCAGCTTCAACGTACTCGCAAAAGATGCAAAAATCATGTCCGAACACTTTTTCGATACTTTAATCGCTTCCAAATCACAAAAACCTCCCGAAAACACCCTAAACGTCAAAATTTGGGGTCGGAAATGGGGCACAATGGTACGAAGACCCATTGCCACACTATAACTTTCCGAGAGCTTTCCGAAAAGGTATTATCGGCCGAATAGGTCCTCACGGTCTGAAAGTTACGGTGTTCCGTACGCATTAGCATCTTTGGAATCAAAAATAATAAAGGAATAAACTACAACATAGCATTTCCGGGGACGCATCCATCTTCATACGATTACTTTGTAGTTTTGTCAGCAAAAATAAACAATCTAACAACGTCAATAGAGAAACAAATTGAATTGTAGTGGTACTAGATGTTTTTCAAAAAAATGGGAGGCTAAAAGAAAAATAAAAATAAAAAAGGGATGCAACACGAGGACTTCCCGGGAGGTCACCCATCCTAGTACTACTCTCGCCCAAGCACGCTTAACTGCGGAGTTCTGATGGGATCCGGTGCATTAGTGCTGGTATGATCGCATCCGTTAGTACATTGCATGCATTCGCATATATCCTTTACCGCGGATTCAAGAGATCATTTGTAATGGGTCCCACTTGACACGTGCACCGCTTCAACCAGCTTCAACGTACTCGCAAAAGATGCAAAAATCATGTCCGAACACTTTTTCGATACTTTAATCGCTTCCAAATCACAAAAACCTCCCGAAAACACCCTAAACGTCAAAATTTGGGGTCGGAAATGGGGCACAATGGTACGAAGACCCATTGCCACACTATAACTTTCCGAGAGCTTTCCGAAAAGGTATTATCGGCCGAATAGGTCCTCACGGTCTGAAAGTTACGGTGTTCCGTACGCATTAGCATCTTTGGAATCAAAAATAATAAAGGAATAAACTACAACATAGCATTTCCGGGGACGCATCCATCTTCATACGATTACTTTGTAGTTTTGTCAGCAAAAATAAACAATCTAACAACGTCAATAGAGAAACAAATTGAATTGTAGTGGTACTAGATGTTTTTCAAAAAAATGGGAGGCTAAAAGAAAAATAAAAATAAAAAAGGGATGCAACACGAGGACTTCCCGGGAGGTCACCCATCCTAGTACTACTCTCGCCCAAGCACGCTTAACTGCGGAGTTCTGATGGGATCCGGTGCATTAGTGCTGGTATGATCGCATCCGTTAGTACATTGCATGCATTCGCATATATCCTTTACCGCGGATTCAAGAGATCATTTGTAATGGGTCCCACTTGACACGTGCACCGCTTCAACCAGCTTCAACGTACTCGCAAAAGATGCAAAAATCATGTCCGAACACTTTTTCGATACTTTAATCGCTTCCAAATCACAAAAACCTCCCGAAAACACCCTAAACGTCAAAATTTGGGGTCGGAAATGGGGCACAATGGTACGAAGACCCATTGCCACACTATAACTTTCCGAGAGCTTTCCGAAAAGGTATTATCGGCCGAATAGGTCCTCACGGTCTGAAAGTTACGGTGTTCCGTACGCATTAGCATCTTTGGAATCAAAAATAATAAAGGAATAAACTACAACATAGCATTTCCGGGGACGCATCCATCTTCATACGATTACTTTGTAGTTTTGTCAGCAAAAATAAACAATCTAACAACGTCAATAGAGAAACAAATTGAATTGTAGTGGTACTAGATGTTTTTCAAAAAAATGGGAGGCTAAAAGAAAAATAAAAATAAAAAAGGGATGCAACACGAGGACTTCCCGGGAGGTCACCCATCCTAGTACTACTCTCGCCCAAGCACGCTTAACTGCGGAGTTCTGATGGGATCCGGTGCATTAGTGCTGGTATGATCGCATCCGTTAGTACATTGCATGCATTCGCATATATCCTTTACCGCGGATTCAAGAGATCATTTGTAATGGGTCCCACTTGACACGTGCACCGCTTCAACCAGCTTCAACGTACTCGCAAAAGATGCAAAAATCATGTCGGAACACTTTTTCGATACTTTAATCGCTTCCAAATCACAAAAACCTCCCGAAAACACCCTAAACGTCAAAATTTGGGGTCGGAAATGGGGCACAATGGTACGAAGACCCATTGCCACACTATAACTTTCCGAGAGCTTTCCGAAAAGGTATTATCGGCCGAATAGGTCCTCACGGTCTGAAAGTTACGGTGTTCCGTACGCATTAGCATCTTTGGAATCAAAAATAATAAAGGAATAAACTACAACATAGCATTTCCGGGGACGCATCCATCTTCATACGATTACTTTGTAGTTTTGTCAGCAAAAATAAACAATCTAACAACGTCAATAGAGAAACAAATTGAATTGTAGTGGTACTAGATGTTTTTCAAAAAAATGGGAGGCTAAAAGAAAAATAAAAATAAAAAAGGGATGCAACACGAGGACTTCCCGGGAAAGTTACGGTGTTCCGTACGCATTAGCATCTTTGGAATCAAAAATAATAAAGGAATAAACTACAACATAGCATTTCCGGGGACGCATCCATCTTCATACGATTACTTTGTAGTTTTGTCAGCAAAAATAAACAATCTAACAACGTCAATAGAGAAACAAATTGAATTGTAGTGGTACTAGATGTTTTTCAAAAAAATGGGAGGCTAAAAGAAAAATAAAAATAAAAAAGGGATGCAACACGAGGACTTCCCGGGAGGTCACCCATCCTAGTACTACTCTCGCCCAAGCACGCTTAACTGCGGAGTTCTGATGGGATCCGGTGCATTAGTGCTGGTATGATCGCATCCGTTAGTACATTGCATGCATTCGCATATATCCTTTACCGCGGATTCAAGAGATCATTTGTAATGGGTCCCACTTGACACGTGCACCGCTTCAACCAGCTTCAACGTACTCGCAAAAGATGCAAAAATCATGTCCGAACACTTTTTCGATACTTTAATCGCTTCCAAATCACAAAAACCTCCCGAAAACACCCTAAACGTCAAAATTTGGGGTCGGAAATGGGGCACAATGGTACGAAGACCCATTGCCACACTATAACTTTCCGAGAGCTTTCCGAAAAGGTATTATCGGCCGAATAGGTCCTCACGGTCTGAAAGTTACGGTGTTCCGTACGCATTAGCATCTTTGGAATCAAAAATAATAAAGGAATAAACTACAACATAGCATTTCCGGGGACGCATCCATCTTCATACGATTACTTTGTAGTTTTGTCAGCAAAAATAAACAATCTAACAACGTCAATAGAGAAACAAATTGAATTGTAGTGGTACTAGATGTTTTTCAAAAAAATGGGAGGCTAAAAGAAAAATAAAAATAAAAAAGGGATGCAACACGAGGACTTCCCGGGAGGTCACCCATCCTAGTACTACTCTCGCCCAAGCACGCTTAACTGCGGAGTTCTGATGGGATCCGGTGCATTAGTGCTGGTATGATCGCATCCGTTAGTACATTGCATGCATTCGCATATATCCTTTACCGCGGATTCAAGAGATCATTTGTAATGGGTCCCACTTGACACGTGCACCGCTTCAACCAGCTTCAACGTACTCTTTTATTCGCAAAAGATGCAAAAATCATGTCCGAACACTTTTTTGATACTTTAATCGCTTCCAAATCACAAACACCTCCCGTAAACACCCTAAACGTCAAAATTTGGGGTCGGAAATGGGGCACAATGGTACGAAGACCCATTGCCACACTATAACTTTCCGAGAGCTTTCCGAAAAGGTATTATCGGCCGAATAGGTCCTCACGGTCTGAAAGTTACGGTGTTCCGTACGCATTAGCATCTTTGGAATCAAAAATAATAAAGGAATAAACTACAACATAGCATTTCCGGGGACGCATCCATCTTCATACGATTACTTTGTAGTTTTGTCAGCAAAAATAAACAATCTAACAACGTCAATAGAGAAACAAATTGAATTGTAGTGGTACTAGATGTTTTTCAAAAAAATGGGAGGCTAAAAGAAAAATAAAAATAAAAAAGGGATGCAACACGAGGACTTCCCGGGAGGTCACCCATCCTAGTACTACTCTCGCCCAAGCACGCTTAACTGCGGAGTTCTGATGGGATCCGGTGCATTAGTGCTGGTATGATCGCATCCGTTAGTACATTGCATGCATTCGCATATATCCTTTACCGCGGATTCAAGAGATCATTTGTAATGGGTCCCACTTGACACGTGCACCGCTTCAACCAGCTTCAACGTACTCTTTTATTCGCAAAAGATGCAAAAATCATGTCCGAACACTTTTTCGATACTTTAATCGCTTCCAAATCACAAAAACCTCCCGAAAACACCCTAAACGTCAAAATTTGGGGTCGGAAATGGGGCGCAATGGTACGAAGACCCATTGCCACACTATAACTTTCCGAGAGCTTTCCGAAAAGGTATTATCGGCCGAATAGGTCCTCACGGTCTGAAAGTTACGGTGTTCCGTACGCATTAGCATCTTTGGAATCAAAAATAATAAAGGAATAAACTACAACATAGCATTTCCGGGGACGCATCCATCTTCATACGATTACTTTGTAGTTTTGTCAGCAAAAATAAACAATCTAACAACGTCAATAGAGAAACAAATTGAATTGTAGTGGTACTAGATGTTTTTCAAAAAAATGGGAGGCTAAAAGAAAAATAAAAATAAAAAAGGGATGCAACACGAGGACTTCCCGGGAGGTCACCCATCCTAGTACTACTCTCGCCCAAGCACGCTTAACTGCGGAGTTCTGATGGGATCCGGTGCATTAGTGCTGGTATGATCGCATCCGTTAGTACATTGCATGCATTCGCATATATCCTTTACCGCGGATTCAAGAGATCATTTGTAATGGGTCCCACTTGACACGTGCACCGCTTCAACCAGCTTCAACGTACTCGCAAAAGATGCAAAAATCATGTCCGAACACTTTTTCGATACTTTAATCGCTTCCAAATCACAAAAACCTCCCGAAAACACCCTAAACGTAAAAATTTGGGGTCGGAAATGGGGCACAATGGTACGAAGACCCATTGCCACACTATAACTTTCCGAGAGCTTTCCGAAAAGGTATTATCGGCCGAATAGGTCCTCACGGTCTGAAAGTTACGGTGTTCCGTACGCATTAGCATCTTTGGAATCAAAAATAATAAAGGAATAAACTACAACATAGCATTTCCGGGGACGCATCCATCTTCATACGATTACTTTGTAGTTTTGTCAGCAAAAATAAACAATCTAACAACGTCAATAGAGAAACAAATTGAATTGTAGTGGTACTAGATGTTTTTCAAAAAAATGGGAGGCTAAAAGAAAAATAAAAATAAAAAAGGGATGCAACACGAGGACTTCCCGGGAGGTCACCCATCCTAGTACTACTCTCGCCCAAGCACGCTTAACTGCGGAGTTCTGATGGGATCCGGTGCATTAGTGCTGGTATGATCGCATCCGTTAGTACATTGCATGCATTCGCATATATCCTTTACCGCGGATTCAAGAGATCATTTGTAATGGGTCCCACTTGACACGTGCACCGCTTCAACCAGCTTCAACGTACTCGCAAAAGATGCAAAAATCATGTCCGAACACTTTTTCGATACTTTAATCGCTTCCAAATCACAAAAACCTCCCGAAAACACCCTAAACGTCAAAATTTGGGGTCGGAAATGGGGCACAATGGTACGAAGACCCATTGCCACACTATAACTTTCCGAGAGCTTTCCGAAAAGGTATTATCGGCCGAATAGGTCCTCACGGTCTGAAAGTTACGGTGTTCCGTACGCATTAGCATCTTTGGAATCAAAAATAATAAAGGAATAAACTACAACATAGCATTTCCGGGGACGCATCCATCTTCATACGATTACTTTGTAGTTTTGTCAGCAAAAATAAACAATCTAACAACGTCAATAGAGAAACAAATTGAATTGTAGTGGTACTAGATGTTTTTCAAAAAAATGGGAGGCTAAAAGAAAAATAAAAATAAAAAAGGGATGCAACACGAGGACTTCCCGGGAGGTCACCCATCCTAGTACTACTCTCGCCCAAGCACGCTTAACTGCGGAGTTCTGATGGGATCCGGTGCATTAGTGCTGGTATGATCGCATCCGTTAGTACATTGCATGCATTCGCATATATCCTTTACCGCGGATTCAAGAGATCATTTGTAATGGGTCCCACTTGACACGTGCACCGCTTCAACCAGCTTCAACGTACTCTTTTATTCGCAAAAGATGCAAAAATCATGTCCGAACACTTTTTTGATACTTTAATCGCTTCCAAATCACAAACACCTCCCGTAAACACCCTAAACGTCAAAATTTGGGGTCGGAAATGGGGCACAATGGTACGAAGACCCATTGCCACACTATAACTTTCCGAGAGCTTTCCGAAAAGGTATTATCGGCCGAATAGGTCCTCACGGTCTGAAAGTTACGGTGTTCCGTACGCATTAGCATCTTTGGAATCAAAAATAATAAAGGAATAAACTACAACATAGCATTTCCGGGGACGCATCCATCTTCATACGATTACTTTGTAGTTTTGTCAGCAAAAATAAACAATCTAACAACGTCAATAGAGAAACAAATTGAATTGTAGTGGTACTAGATGTTTTTCAAAAAAATGGGAGGCTAAAAGAAAAATAAAAATAAAAAATGGATGCAACACGAGGACTTCCCGGGAGGTCACCCATCCTAGTACTACTCTCGCCCAAGCACGCTTAACTGCGGAGTTCTGATGGGATCCGGTGCATTAGTGCTGGTATGATCGCATCCGTTAGTACATTGCATGCATTCGCATATATCCTTTACCGCGGATTCAAGAGATCATTTGTAATGGGTCCCACTTGACACGTGCACCGCTTCAACCAGCTTCAACGTACTCTTTTATTCGCAAAAGATGCAAAAATCATGTCCGAACACTTTTTCGATACTTTAATCGCTTCCAAATCACAAAAACCTCCCGAAAACACCCTAAACGTCAAAATTTGGGGTCGGAAATGGGGCACAATGGTACGAAGACCCATTGCCACACTATAACTTTCCGAGAGCTTTCCGAAAAGGTATTATCGGCCGAATAGGTCCTCACGGTCTGAAAGTTACGGTGTTCCGTACGCATTAGCATCTTTGGAATCAAAAATAATAAAGGAATAAACTACAACATAGCATTTCCGGGGACGCATCCATCTTCATACGATTACTTTGTAGTTTTGTCAGCAAAAATAAACAATCTAACAACGTCAATAGAGAAACAAATTGAATTGTAGTGGTACTAGATGTTTTTCAAAAAAATGGGAGGCTAAAAGAAAAATAAAAATAAAAAAGGGATGCAACACGAGGACTTCCCGGGAGGTCACCCATCCTAGTACTACTCTCGCCCAAGCACGCTTAACTGCGGAGTTCTGATGGGATCCGGTGCATTAGTGCTGGTATGATCGCATCCGTTAGTACATTGCATGCATTCGCATATATCCTTTACCGCGGATTCAAGAGATCATTTGTAATGGGTCCCACTTGACACGTGCACCGCTTCAACCAGCTTCAACGTACTCGCAAAAGATGCAAAAATCATGTCCGAACACTTTTTCGATACTTTAATCGCTTCCAAATCACAAAAACCTCCCGAAAACACCCTAAACGTAAAAATTTGGGGTCGGAAATGGGGCACAATGGTACGAAGACCCATTGCCACACTATAACTTTCCGAGAGCTTTCCGAAAAGGTATTATCGGCCGAATAGGTCCTCACGGTCTGAAAGTTACGGTGTTCCGTACGCATTAGCATCTTTGGAATCAAAAATAATAAAGGAATAAACTACAACATAGCATTTCCGGGGACGCATCCATCTTCATACGATTACTTTGTAGTTTTGTCAGCAAAAATAAACAATCTAACAACGTCAATAGAGAAACAAATTGAATTGTAGTGGTACTAGATGTTTTTCAAAAAAATGGGAGGCTAAAAGAAAAATAAAAATAAAAAAGGGATGCAACACGAGGACTTCCCGGGAGGTCACCCATCCTAGTACTACTCTCGCCCAAGCACGCTTAACTGCGGAGTTCTGATGGGATCCGGTGCATTAGTGCTGGTATGATCGCATCCGTTAGTACATTGCATGCATTCGCATATATCCTTTACCGCGGATTCAAGAGATCATTTGTAATGGGTCCCACTTGACACGTGCACCGCTTCAACCAGCTTCAACGTACTCTTTTATTCGCAAAAGATGCAAAAATCATGTCCGAACACTTTTTTGATACTTTAATCGCTTCCAAATCACAAACACCTCCCGTAAACACCCTAAACGTCAAAATTTGGGGTCGGAAATGGGGCACAATGGTACGAAGACCCATTGCCACACTATAACTTTCCGAGAGCTTTCCGAAAAGGTATTATCGGCCGAATAGGTCCTCACGGTCTGAAAGTTACGGTGTTCCGTACGCATTAGCATCTTTGGAATCAAAAATAATAAAGGAATAAACTACAACATAGCATTTCCGGGGACGCATCCATCTTCATACGATTACTTTGTAGTTTTGTCAGCAAAAATAAACAATCTAACAACGTCAATAGAGAAACAAATTGAATTGTAGTGGTACTAGATGTTTTTCAAAAAAATGGGAGGCTAAAAGAAAAATAAAAATAAAAAAGGGATGCAACACGAGGACTTCCCGGGAGGTCACCCATCCTAGTACTACTCTCGCCCAAGCACGCTTAACTGCGGAGTTCTGATGGGATCCGGTGCATTAGTGCTGGTATGATCGCATCCGTTAGTACATTGCATGCATTCGCATATATCCTTTACCGCGGATTCAAGAGATCATTTGTAATGGGTCCCACTTGACACGTGCACCGCTTCAACCAGCTTCAACGTACTCGCAAAAGATGCAAAAATCATGTCCGAACACTTTTTCGATACTTTAATCGCTTCCAAATCACAAAAACCTCCCGAAAACACCCTAAACGTAAAAATTTGGGGTCGGAAATGGGGCACAATGGTACGAAGACCCATTGCCACACTATAACTTTCCGAGAGCTTTCCGAAAAGGTATTATCGGCCGAATAGGTCCTCACGGTCTGAAAGTTACGGTGTTCCGTACGCATTAGCATCTTTGGAATCAAAAATAATAAAGGAATAAACTACAACATAGCATTTCCGGGGACGCATCCATCTTCATACGATTACTTTGTAGTTTTGTCAGCAAAAATAAACAATCTAACAACGTCAATAGAGAAACAAATTGAATTGTAGTGGTACTAGATGTTTTTCAAAAAAATGGGAGGCTAAAAGAAAAATAAAAATAAAAAAGGGATGCAACACGAGGACTTCCCGGGAGGTCACCCATCCTAGTACTACTCTCGCCCAAGCACGCTTAACTGCGGAGTTCTGATGGGATCCGGTGCATTAGTGCTGGTATGATCGCATCCGTTAGTACATTGCATGCATTCGCATATATCCTTTACCGCGGATTCAAGAGATCATTTGTAATGGGTCCCACTTGACACGTGCACCGCTTCAACCAGCTTCAACGTACTCGCAAAAGATGCAAAAATCATGTCCGAACACTTTTTCGATACTTTAATCGCTTCCAAATCACAAAAACCTCCCGAAAACACCCTAAACGTAAAAATTTGGGGTCGGAAATGGGGCACAATGGTACGAAGACCCATTGCCACACTATAACTTTCCGAGAGCTTTCCGAAAAGGTATTATCGGCCGAATAGGTCCTCACGGTCTGAAAGTTACGGTGTTCCGTACGCATTAGCATCTTTGGAATCAAAAATAATAAAGGAATAAACTACAACATAGCATTTCCGGGGACGCATCCATCTTCATACGATTACTTTGTAGTTTTGTCAGCAAAAATAAACAATCTAACAACGTCAATAGAGAAACAAATTGAATTGTAGTGGTACTAGATGTTTTTCAAAAAAATGGGAGGCTAAAAGAAAAATAAAAATAAAAAAGGGATGCAACACGAGGACTTCCCGGGAGGTCACCCATCCTAGTACTACTCTCGCCCAAGCACGCTTAACTGCGGAGTTCTGATGGGATCCGGTGCATTAGTGCTGGTATGATCGCATCCGTTAGTACATTGCATGCATTCGCATATATCCTTTACCGCGGATTCAAGAGATCATTTGTAATGGGTCCCACTTGACACGTGCACCGCTTCAACCAGCTTCAACGTACTCTTTTATTCGCAAAAGATGCAAAAATCATGTCCGAACACTTTTTTGATACTTTAATCGCTTCCAAATCACAAACACCTCCCGTAAACACCCTAAACGTCAAAATTTGGGGTCGGAAATGGGGCACAATGGTACGAAGACCCATTGCCACACTATAACTTTCCGAGAGCTTTCCGAAAAGGTATTATCGGCCGAATAGGTCCTCACGGTCTGAAAGTTACGGTGTTCCGTACGCATTAGCATCTTTGGAATCAAAAATAATAAAGGAATAAACTACAACATAGCATTTCCGGGGACGCATCCATCTTCATACGATTACTTTGTAGTTTTGTCAGCAAAAATAAACAATCTAACAACGTCAATAGAGAAACAAATTGAATTGTAGTGGTACTAGATGTTTTTCAAAAAAATGGGAGGCTAAAAGAAAAATAAAAATAAAAAAGGGATGCAACACGAGGACTTCCCGGGAGGTCACCCATCCTAGTACTACTCTCGCCCAAGCACGCTTAACTGCGGAGTTCTGATGGGATCCGGTGCATTAGTGCTGGTATGATCGCATCCGTTAGTACATTGCATGCATTCGCATATATCCTTTACCGCGGATTCAAGAGATCATTTGTAATGGGTCCCACTTGACACGTGCACCGCTTCAACCAGCTTCAACGTACTCGCAAAAGATGCAAAAATCATGTCCGAACACTTTTTCGATACTTTAATCGCTTCCAAATCACAAAAACCTCCCGAAAACACCCTAAACGTAAAAATTTGGGGTCGGAAATGGGGCACAATGGTACGAAGACCCATTGCCACACTATAACTTTCCGAGAGCTTTCCGAAAAGGTATTATCGGCCGAATAGGTCCTCACGGTCTGAAAGTTACGGTGTTCCGTACGCATTAGCATCTTTGGAATCAAAAATAATAAAGGAATAAACTACAACATAGCATTTCCGGGGACGCATCCATCTTCATACGATTACTTTGTAGTTTTGTCAGCAAAAATAAACAATCTAACAACGTCAATAGAGAAACAAATTGAATTGTAGTGGTACTAGATGTTTTTCAAAAAAATGGGAGGCTAAAAGAAAAATAAAAATAAAAAAGGGATGCAACACGAGGACTTCCCGGGAGGTCACCCATCCTAGTACTACTCTCGCCCAAGCACGCTTAACTGCGGAGTTCTGATGGGATCCGGTGCATTAGTGCTGGTATGATCGCATCCGTTAGTACATTGCATGCATTCGCATATATCCTTTACCGCGGATTCAAGAGATCATTTGTAATGGGTCCCACTTGACACGTGCACCGCTTCAACCAGCTTCAACGTACTCTTTTATTCGCAAAAGATGCAAAAATCATGTCCGAACACTTTTTTGATACTTTAATCGCTTCCAAATCACAAACACCTCCCGTAAACACCCTAAACGTCAAAATTTGGGGTCGGAAATGGGGCACAATGGTACGAAGACCCATTGCCACACTATAACTTTCCGAGAGCTTTCCGAAAAGGTATTATCGGCCGAATAGGTCCTCACGGTCTGAAAGTTACGGTGTTCCGTACGCATTAGCATCTTTGGAATCAAAAATAATAAAGGAATAAACTACAACATAGCATTTCCGGGGACGCATCCATCTTCATACGATTACTTTGTAGTTTTGTCAGCAAAAATAAACAATCTAACAACGTCAATAGAGAAACAAATTGAATTGTAGTGGTACTAGATGTTTTTCAAAAAAATGGGAGGCTAAAAGAAAAATAAAAATAAAAAAGGGATGCAACACGAGGACTTCCCGGGAGGTCACCCATCCTAGTACTACTCTCGCCCAAGCACGCTTAACTGCGGAGTTCTGATGGGATCCGGTGCATTAGTGCTGGTATGATCGCATCCGTTAGTACATTGCATGCATTCGCATATATCCTTTACCGCGGATTCAAGAGATCATTTGTAATGGGTCCCACTTGACACGTGCACCGCTTCAACCAGCTTCAACGTACTCGCAAAAGATGCAAAAATCATGTCCGAACACTTTTTCGATACTTTAATCGCTTCCAAATCACAAAAACCTCCCGAAAACACCCTAAACGTAAAAATTTGGGGTCGGAAATGGGGCACAATGGTACGAAGACCCATTGCCACACTATAACTTTCCGAGAGCTTTCCGAAAAGGTATTATCGGCCGAATAGGTCCTCACGGTCTGAAAGTTACGGTGTTCCGTACGCATTAGCATCTTTGGAATCAAAAATAATAAAGGAATAAACTACAACATAG
Source organism: Capsella bursa-pastoris (assembly GCA_036452645.1). Lineage (NCBI taxonomy): Eukaryota > Viridiplantae > Streptophyta > Magnoliopsida > Brassicales > Brassicaceae > Capsella > Capsella bursa-pastoris. Next base: position 11,791,250 of record CP144195.1, on the reverse strand, counting down.
CATTTCCGGGGACGCATCCATCTTCATACGATTACTTTGTAGTTTTGTCAGCAAAAATAAACAATCTAACAACGTCAATAGAGAAACAAATTGAATTGTAGTGGTACTAGATGTTTTTCAAAAAAATGGGAGGCTAAAAGAAAAATAAAAATAAAAAAGGGATGCAACACGAGGACTTCCCGGGAGGTCACCCATCCTAGTACTACTCTCGCCCAAGCACGCTTAACTGCGGAGTTCTGATGGGATCCGGTGCATTAGTGCTGGTATGATCGCATCCGTTAGTACATTGCATGCATTCGCATATATCCTTTACCGCGGATTCAAGAGATCATTTGTAATGGGTCCCACTTGACACGTGCACCGCTTCAACCAGCTTCAACGTACTCGCAAAAGATGCAAAAATCATGTCCGAACACTTTTTCGATACTTTAATCGCTTCCAAATCACAAAAACCTCCCGAAAACACCCTAAACGTCAAAATTTGGGGTCGGAAATGGGGCACAATGGTACGAAGACCCATTGCCACACTATAACTTTCCGAGAGCTTTCCGAAAAGGTATTATCGGCCGAATAGGTCCTCACGGTCTGAAAGTTACGGTGTTCCGTACGCATTAGCATCTTTGGAATCAAAAATAATAAAGGAATAAACTACAACATAGCATTTCCGGGGACGCATCCATCTTCATACGATTACTTTGTAGTTTTGTCAGCAAAAATAAACAATCTAACAACGTCAATAGAGAAACAAATTGAATTGTAGTGGTACTAGATGTTTTTCAAAAAAATGGGAGGCTAAAAGAAAAATAAAAATAAAAAAGGGATGCAACACGAGGACTTCCCGGGAGGTCACCCATCCTAGTACTACTCTCGCCCAAGCACGCTTAACTGCGGAGTTCTGATGGGATCCGGTGCATTAGTGCTGGTATGATCGCATCCGTTAGTACATTGCATGCATTCGCATATATCCTTTACCGCGGATTCAAGAGATCATTTGTAATGGGTCCCACTTGACACGTGCACCGCTTCAACCAGCTTCAACGTACTCTTTTATTCGCAAAAGATGCAAAAATCATGTCCGAACACTTTTTTGATACTTTAATCGCTTCCAAATCACAAACACCTCCCGTAAACACCCTAAACGTCAAAATTTGGGGTCGGAAATGGGGCACAATGGTACGAAGACCCATTGCCACACTATAACTTTCCGAGAGCTTTCCGAAAAGGTATTATCGGCCGAATAGGTCCTCACGGTCTGAAAGTTACGGTGTTCCGTACGCATTAGCATCTTTGGAATCAAAAATAATAAAGGAATAAACTACAACATAGCATTTCCGGGGACGCATCCATCTTCATACGATTACTTTGTAGTTTTGTCAGCAAAAATAAACAATCTAACAACGTCAATAGAGAAACAAATTGAATTGTAGTGGTACTAGATGTTTTTCAAAAAAATGGGAGGCTAAAAGAAAAATAAAAATAAAAAATGGATGCAACACGAGGACTTCCCGGGAGGTCACCCATCCTAGTACTACTCTCGCCCAAGCACGCTTAACTGCGGAGTTCTGATGGGATCCGGTGCATTAGTGCTGGTATGATCGCATCCGTTAGTACATTGCATGCATTCGCATATATCCTTTACCGCGGATTCAAGAGATCATTTGTAATGGGTCCCACTTGACACGTGCACCGCTTCAACCAGCTTCAACGTACTCTTTTATTCGCAAAAGATGCAAAAATCATGTCCGAACACTTTTTCGATACTTTAATCGCTTCCAAATCACAAAAACCTCCCGAAAACACCCTAAACGTCAAAATTTGGGGTCGGAAATGGGGCACAATGGTACGAAGACCCATTGCCACACTATAACTTTCCGAGAGCTTTCCGAAAAGGTATTATCGGCCGAATAGGTCCTCACGGTCTGAAAGTTACGGTGTTCCGTACGCATTAGCATCTTTGGAATCAAAAATAATAAAGGAATAAACTACAACATAGCATTTCCGGGGACGCATCCATCTTCATACGATTACTTTGTAGTTTTGTCAGCAAAAATAAACAATCTAACAACGTCAATAGAGAAACAAATTGAATTGTAGTGGTACTAGATGTTTTTCAAAAAAATGGGAGGCTAAAAGAAAAATAAAAATAAAAAAGGGATGCAACACGAGGACTTCCCGGGAGGTCACCCATCCTAGTACTACTCTCGCCCAAGCACGCTTAACTGCGGAGTTCTGATGGGATCCGGTGCATTAGTGCTGGTATGATCGCATCCGTTAGTACATTGCATGCATTCGCATATATCCTTTACCGCGGATTCAAGAGATCATTTGTAATGGGTCCCACTTGACACGTGCACCGCTTCAACCAGCTTCAACGTACTCGCAAAAGATGCAAAAATCATGTCCGAACACTTTTTCGATACTTTAATCGCTTCCAAATCACAAAAACCTCCCGAAAACACCCTAAACGTAAAAATTTGGGGTCGGAAATGGGGCACAATGGTACGAAGACCCATTGCCACACTATAACTTTCCGAGAGCTTTCCGAAAAGGTATTATCGGCCGAATAGGTCCTCACGGTCTGAAAGTTACGGTGTTCCGTACGCATTAGCATCTTTGGAATCAAAAATAATAAAGGAATAAACTACAACATAGCATTTCCGGGGACGCATCCATCTTCATACGATTACTTTGTAGTTTTGTCAGCAAAAATAAACAATCTAACAACGTCAATAGAGAAACAAATTGAATTGTAGTGGTACTAGATGTTTTTCAAAAAAATGGGAGGCTAAAAGAAAAATAAAAATAAAAAAGGGATGCAACACGAGGACTTCCCGGGAGGTCACCCATCCTAGTACTACTCTCGCCCAAGCACGCTTAACTGCGGAGTTCTGATGGGATCCGGTGCATTAGTGCTGGTATGATCGCATCCGTTAGTACATTGCATGCATTCGCATATATCCTTTACCGCGGATTCAAGAGATCATTTGTAATGGGTCCCACTTGACACGTGCACCGCTTCAACCAGCTTCAACGTACTCTTTTATTCGCAAAAGATGCAAAAATCATGTCCGAACACTTTTTTGATACTTTAATCGCTTCCAAATCACAAACACCTCCCGTAAACACCCTAAACGTCAAAATTTGGGGTCGGAAATGGGGCACAATGGTACGAAGACCCATTGCCACACTATAACTTTCCGAGAGCTTTCCGAAAAGGTATTATCGGCCGAATAGGTCCTCACGGTCTGAAAGTTACGGTGTTCCGTACGCATTAGCATCTTTGGAATCAAAAATAATAAAGGAATAAACTACAACATAGCATTTCCGGGGACGCATCCATCTTCATACGATTACTTTGTAGTTTTGTCAGCAAAAATAAACAATCTAACAACGTCAATAGAGAAACAAATTGAATTGTAGTGGTACTAGATGTTTTTCAAAAAAATGGGAGGCTAAAAGAAAAATAAAAATAAAAAAGGGATGCAACACGAGGACTTCCCGGGAGGTCACCCATCCTAGTACTACTCTCGCCCAAGCACGCTTAACTGCGGAGTTCTGATGGGATCCGGTGCATTAGTGCTGGTATGATCGCATCCGTTAGTACATTGCATGCATTCGCATATATCCTTTACCGCGGATTCAAGAGATCATTTGTAATGGGTCCCACTTGACACGTGCACCGCTTCAACCAGCTTCAACGTACTCGCAAAAGATGCAAAAATCATGTCCGAACACTTTTTCGATACTTTAATCGCTTCCAAATCACAAAAACCTCCCGAAAACACCCTAAACGTAAAAATTTGGGGTCGGAAATGGGGCACAATGGTACGAAGACCCATTGCCACACTATAACTTTCCGAGAGCTTTCCGAAAAGGTATTATCGGCCGAATAGGTCCTCACGGTCTGAAAGTTACGGTGTTCCGTACGCATTAGCATCTTTGGAATCAAAAATAATAAAGGAATAAACTACAACATAGCATTTCCGGGGACGCATCCATCTTCATACGATTACTTTGTAGTTTTGTCAGCAAAAATAAACAATCTAACAACGTCAATAGAGAAACAAATTGAATTGTAGTGGTACTAGATGTTTTTCAAAAAAATGGGAGGCTAAAAGAAAAATAAAAATAAAAAAGGGATGCAACACGAGGACTTCCCGGGAGGTCACCCATCCTAGTACTACTCTCGCCCAAGCACGCTTAACTGCGGAGTTCTGATGGGATCCGGTGCATTAGTGCTGGTATGATCGCATCCGTTAGTACATTGCATGCATTCGCATATATCCTTTACCGCGGATTCAAGAGATCATTTGTAATGGGTCCCACTTGACACGTGCACCGCTTCAACCAGCTTCAACGTACTCGCAAAAGATGCAAAAATCATGTCCGAACACTTTTTCGATACTTTAATCGCTTCCAAATCACAAAAACCTCCCGAAAACACCCTAAACGTCAAAATTTGGGGTCGGAAATGGGGCACAATGGTACGAAGACCCATTGCCACACTATAACTTTCCGAGAGCTTTCCGAAAAGGTATTATCGGCCGAATAGGTCCTCACGGTCTGAAAGTTACGGTGTTCCGTACGCATTAGCATCTTTGGAATCAAAAATAATAAAGGAATAAACTACAACATAGCATTTCCGGGGACGCATCCATCTTCATACGATTACTTTGTAGTTTTGTCAGCAAAAATAAACAATCTAACAACGTCAATAGAGAAACAAATTGAATTGTAGTGGTACTAGATGTTTTTCAAAAAAATGGGAGGCTAAAAGAAAAATAAAAATAAAAAAGGGATGCAACACGAGGACTTCCCGGGAGGTCACCCATCCTAGTACTACTCTCGCCCAAGCACGCTTAACTGCGGAGTTCTGATGGGATCCGGTGCATTAGTGCTGGTATGATCGCATCCGTTAGTACATTGCATGCATTCGCATATATCCTTTACCGCGGATTCAAGAGATCATTTGTAATGGGTCCCACTTGACACGTGCACCGCTTCAACCAGCTTCAACGTACTCGCAAAAGATGCAAAAATCATGTCCGAACACTTTTTCGATACTTTAATCGCTTCCAAATCACAAAAACCTCCCGAAAACACCCTAAACGTCAAAATTTGGGGTCGGAAATGGGGCACAATGGTACGAAGACCCATTGCCACACTATAACTTTCCGAGAGCTTTCCGAAAAGGTATTATCGGCCGAATAGGTCCTCACGGTCTGAAAGTTACGGTGTTCCGTACGCATTAGCATCTTTGGAATCAAAAATAATAAAGGAATAAACTACAACATAGCATTTCCGGGGACGCATCCATCTTCATACGATTACTTTGTAGTTTTGTCAGCAAAAATAAACAATCTAACAACGTCAATAGAGAAACAAATTGAATTGTAGTGGTACTAGATGTTTTTCAAAAAAATGGGAGGCTAAAAGAAAAATAAAAATAAAAAAGGGATGCAACACGAGGACTTCCCGGGAGGTCACCCATCCTAGTACTACTCTCGCCAAAGCACGCTTAACTGCGGAGTTCTGATGGGATCCGGTGCATTAGTGCTGGTATGATCGCATCCGTTAGTACATTGCATGCATTCGCATATATCCTTTACCGCGGATTCAAGAGATCATTTGTAATGGGTCCCACTTGACACGTGCACCGCTTCAACCAGCTTCAACGTACTCGCAAAAGATGCAAAAATCATGTCCGAACACTTTTTCGATACTTTAATCGCTTCCAAATCACAAAAACCTCCCGAAAACACCCTAAACGTCAAAATTTGGGGTCGGAAATGGGGCACAATGGTACGAAGACCCATTGCCACACTATAACTTTCCGAGAGCTTTCCGAAAAGGTATTATCGGCCGAATAGGTCCTCACGGTCTGAAAGTTACGGTGTTCCGTACGCATTAGCATCTTTGGAATCAAAAATAATAAAGGAATAAACTACAACATAGCATTTCCGGGGACGCATCCATCTTCATACGATTACTTTGTAGTTTTGTCAGCAAAAATAAACAATCTAACAACGTCAATAGAGAAACAAATTGAATTGTAGTGGTACTAGATGTTTTTCAAAAAAATGGGAGGCTAAAAGAAAAATAAAAATAAAAAAGGGATGCAACACGAGGACTTCCCGGGAGGTCACCCATCCTAGTACTACTCTCGCCCAAGCACGCTTAACTGCGGAGTTCTGATGGGATCCGGTGCATTAGTGCTGGTATGATCGCATCCGTTAGTACATTGCATGCATTCGCATATATCCTTTACCGCGGATTCAAGAGATCATTTGTAATGGGTCCCACTTGACACGTGCACCGCTTCAACCAGCTTCAACGTACTCGCAAAAGATGCAAAAATCATGTCCGAACACTTTTTCGATACTTTAATCGCTTCCAAATCACAAAAACCTCCCGAAAACACCCTAAACGTCAAAATTTGGGGTCGGAAATGGGGCACAATGGTACGAAGACCCATTGCCACACTATAACTTTCCGAGAGCTTTCCGAAAAGGTATTATCGGCCGAATAGGTCCTCACGGTCTGAAAGTTACGGTGTTCCGTACGCATTAGCATCTTTGGAATCAAAAATAATAAAGGAATAAACTACAACATAGCATTTCCGGGGACGCATCCATCTTCATACGATTACTTTGTAGTTTTGTCAGCAAAAATAAACAATCTAACAACGTCAATAGAGAAACAAATTGAATTGTAGTGGTACTAGATGTTTTTCAAAAAAATGGGAGGCTAAAAGAAAAATAAAAATAAAAAAGGGATGCAACACGAGGACTTCCCGGGAGGTCACCCATCCTAGTACTACTCTCGCCCAAGCACGCTTAACTGCGGAGTTCTGATGGGATCCGGTGCATTAGTGCTGGTATGATCGCATCCGTTAGTACATTGCATGCATTCGCATATATCCTTTACCGCGGATTCAAGAGATCATTTGTAATGGGTCCCACTTGACACGTGCACCGCTTCAACCAGCTTCAACGTACTCGCAAAAGATGCAAAAATCATGTCCGAACACTTTTTCGATACTTTAATCGCTTCCAAATCACAAAAACCTCCCGAAAACACCCTAAACGTCAAAATTTGGGGTCGGAAATGGGGCACAATGGTACGAAGACCCATTGCCACACTATAACTTTCCGAGAGCTTTCCGAAAAGGTATTATCGGCCGAATAGGTCCTCACGGTCTGAAAGTTACGGTGTTCCGTACGCATTAGCATCTTTGGAATCAAAAATAATAAAGGAATAAACTACAACATAGCATTTCCGGGGACGCATCCATCTTCATACGATTACTTTGTAGTTTTGTCAGCAAAAATAAACAATCTAACAACGTCAATAGAGAAACAAATTGAATTGTAGTGGTACTAGATGTTTTTCAAAAAAATGGGAGGCTAAAAGAAAAATAAAAATAAAAAAGGGATGCAACACGAGGACTTCCCGGGAGGTCACCCATCCTAGTACTACTCTCGCCCAAGCACGCTTAACTGCGGAGTTCTGATGGGATCCGGTGCATTAGTGCTGGTATGATCGCATCCGTTAGTACATTGCATGCATTCGCATATATCCTTTACCGCGGATTCAAGAGATCATTTGTAATGGGTCCCACTTGACACGTGCACCGCTTCAACCAGCTTCAACGTACTCGCAAAAGATGCAAAAATCATGTCCGAACACTTTTTCGATACTTTAATCGCTTCCAAATCACAAAAACCTCCCGAAAACACCCTAAACGTCAAAATTTGGGGTCGGAAATGGGGCACAATGGTACGAAGACCCATTGCCACACTATAACTTTCCGAGAGCTTTCCGAAAAGGTATTATCGGCCGAATAGGTCCTCACGGTCTGAAAGTTACGGTGTTCCGTACGCATTAGCATCTTTGGAATCAAAAATAATAAAGGAATAAACTACAACATAGCATTTCCGGGGACGCATCCATCTTCATACGATTACTTTGTAGTTTTGTCAGCAAAAATAAACAATCTAACAACGTCAATAGAGAAACAAATTGAATTGTAGTGGTACTAGATGTTTTTCAAAAAAATGGGAGGCTAAAAGAAAAATAAAAATAAAAAAGGGATGCAACACGAGGACTTCCCGGGAGGTCACCCATCCTAGTACTACTCTCGCCCAAGCACGCTTAACTGCGGAGTTCTGATGGGGTCCGGTGCATTAGTGCTGGTATGATCGCATCCGTTAGTACATTGCATGCATTCGCATATATCCTTTACCGCGGATTCAAGAGATCATTTGTAATGGGTCCCACTTGACACGTGCACCGCTTCAACCAGCTTCAACGTACTCGCAAAAGATGCAAAAATCATGTCCGAACACTTTTTCGATACTTTAATCGCTTCCAAATCACAAAAACCTCCCGAAAACACCCTAAACGTCAAAATTTGGGGTCGGAAATGGGGCACAATGGTACGAAGACCCATTGCCACACTATAACTTTCCGAGAGCTTTCCGAAAAGGTATTATCGGCCGAATAGGTCCTCACGGTCTGAAAGTTACGGTGTTCCGTACGCATTAGCATCTTTGGAATCAAAAATAATAAAGGAATAAACTACAACATAGCATTTCCGGGGACGCATCCATCTTCATACGATTACTTTGTAGTTTTGTCAGCAAAAATAAACAATCTAACAACGTCAATAGAGAAACAAATTGAATTGTAGTGGTACTAGATGTTTTTCAAAAAAATGGGAAGCTAAAAGAAAAATAAAAATAAAAAAGGGATGCAACACGAGGACTTCCCGGGAGGTCACCCATCCTAGTACTACTCTCGCCCAAGCACGCTTAACTGCGGAGTTCTGATGGGATCCGGTGCATTAGTGCTGGTATGATCGCATCCGTTAGTACATTGCATGCATTCGCATATATCCTTTACCGCGGATTCAAGAGATCATTTGTAATGGGTCCCACTTGACACGTGCACCGCTTCAACCAGCTTCAACGTACTCGCAAAAGATGCAAAAATCATGTCCGAACACTTTTTCGATACTTTAATCGCTTCCAAATCACAAAAACCTCCCGAAAACACCCTAAACGTCAAAATTTGGGGTCGGAAATGGGGCACAATGGTACGAAGACCCATTGCCACACTATAACTTTCCGAGAGCTTTCCGAAAAGGTATTATCGGCCGAATAGGTCCTCACGGTCTGAAAGTTACGGTGTTCCGTACGCATTAGCATCTTTGGAATCAAAAATAATAAAGGAATAAACTACAACATAGCATTTCCGGGGACGCATCCATCTTCATACGATTACTTTGTAGTTTTGTCAGCAAAAATAAACAATCTAACAACGTCAATAGAGAAACAAATTGAATTGTAGTGGTACTAGATGTTTTTCAAAAAAATGGGAGGCTAAAAGAAAAATAAAAATAAAAAAGGGATGCAACACGAGGACTTCCCGGGAGGTCACCCATCCTAGTACTACTCTCGCCCAAGCACGCTTAACTGCGGAGTTCTGATGGGATCCGGTGCATTAGTGCTGGTATGATCGCATCCGTTAGTACATTGCATGCATTCGCATATATCCTTTACCGCGGATTCAAGAGATCATTTGTAATGGGTCCCACTTGACACGTGCACCGCTTCAACCAGCTTCAACGTACTCGCAAAAGATGCAAAAATCATGTCCGAACACTTTTTCGATACTTTAATCGCTTCCAAATCACAAAAACCTCCCGAAAACACCCTAAACGTCAAAATTTGGGGTCGGAAATGGGGCACAATGGTACGAAGACCCATTGCCACACTATAACTTTCCGAGAGCTTTCCGAAAAGGTATTATCGGCCGAATAGGTCCTCACGGTCTGAAAGTTACGGTGTTCCGTACGCATTAGCATCTTTGGAATCAAAAATAATAAAGGAATAAACTACAACATAGCATTTCCGGGGACGCATCCATCTTCATACGATTACTTTGTAGTTTTGTCAGCAAAAATAAACAATCTAACAACGTCAATAGAGAAACAAATTGAATTGTAGTGGTACTAGATGTTTTTCAAAAAAATGGGAGGCTAAAAGAAAAATAAAAATAAAAAAGGGATGCAACACGAGGACTTCCCGGGAGGTCACCCATCCTAGTACTACTCTCGCCCAAGCACGCTTAACTGCGGAGTTCTGATGGGATCCGGTGCATTAGTGCTGGTATGATCGCATCCGTTAGTACATTGCATGCATTCGCATATATCCTTTACCGCGGATTCAAGAGATCATTTGTAATGGGTCCCACTTGACACGTGCACCGCTTCAACCAGCTTCAACGTACTCGCAAAAGATGCAAAAATCATGTCCGAACACTTTTTCGATACTTTAATCGCTTCCAAATCACAAAAACCTCCCGAAAACACCCTAAACGTCAAAATTTGGGGTCGGAAATGGGGCACAATGGTACGAAGACCCATTGCCACACTATAACTTTCCGAGAGCTTTCCGAAAAGGTATTATCGGCCGAATAGGTCCTCACGGTCTGAAAGTTACGGTGTTCCGTACGCATTAGCATCTTTGGAATCAAAAATAATAAAGGAATAAACTACAACATAGCATTTCCGGGGACGCATCCATCTTCATACGATTACTTTGTAGTTTTGTCAGCAAAAATAAACAATCTAACAACGTCAATAGAGAAACAAATTGAATTGTAGTGGTACTAGATGTTTTTCAAAAAAATGGGAGGCTAAAAGAAAAATAAAAATAAAAAAGGGATGCAACACGAGGACTTCCCGGGAGGTCACCCATCCTAGTACTACTCTCGCCCAAGCACGCTTAACTGCGGAGTTCTGATGGGGTCCGGTGCATTAGTGCTGGTATGATCGCATCCGTTAGTACATTGCATGCATTCGCATATATCCTTTACCGCGGATTCAAGAGATCATTTGTAATGGGTCCCACTTGACACGTGCACCGCTTCAACCAGCTTCAACGTACTCGCAAAAGATGCAAAAATCATGTCCGAACACTTTTTCGATACTTTAATCGCTTCCAAATCACAAAAACCTCCCGAAAACACCCTAAACGTCAAAATTTGGGGTCGGAAATGGGGCACAATGGTACGAAGACCCATTGCCACACTATAACTTTCCGAGAGCTTTCCGAAAAGGTATTATCGGCCGAATAGGTCCTCACGGTCTGAAAGTTACGGTGTTCCGTACGCATTAGCATCTTTGGAATCAAAAATAATAAAGGAATAAACTACAACATAGCATTTCCGGGGACGCATCCATCTTCATACGATTACTTTGTAGTTTTGTCAGCAAAAATAAACAATCTAACAACGTCAATAGAGAAACAAATTGAATTGTAGTGGTACTAGATGTTTTTCAAAAAAATGGGAAGCTAAAAGAAAAATAAAAATAAAAAAGGGATGCAACACGAGGACTTCCCGGGAGGTCACCCATCCTAGTACTACTCTCGCCCAAGCACGCTTAACTGCGGAGTTCTGATGGGATCCGGTGCATTAGTGCTGGTATGATCGCATCCGTTAGTACATTGCATGCATTCGCATATATCCTTTACCGCGGATTCAAGAGATCATTTGTAATGGGTCCCACTTGACACGTGCACCGCTTCAACCAGCTTCAACGTACTCGCAAAAGATGCAAAAATCATGTCCGAACACTTTTTCGATACTTTAATCGCTTCCAAATCACAAAAACCTCCCGAAAACACCCTAAACGTCAAAATTTGGGGTCGGAAATGGGGCACAATGGTACGAAGACCCATTGCCACACTATAACTTTCCGAGAGCTTTCCGAAAAGGTATTATCGGCCGAATAGGTCCTCACGGTCTGAAAGTTACGGTGTTCCGTACGCATTAGCATCTTTGGAATCAAAAATAATAAAGGAATAAACTACAACATAGCATTTCCGGGGACGCATCCATCTTCATACGATTACTTTGTAGTTTTGTCAGCAAAAATAAACAATCTAACAACGTCAATAGAGAAACAAATTGAATTGTAGTGGTACTAGATGTTTTTCAAAAAAATGGGAGGCTAAAAGAAAAATAAAAATAAAAAAGGGATGCAACACGAGGACTTCCCGGGAGGTCACCCATCCTAGTACTACTCTCGCCCAAGCACGCTTAACTGCGGAGTTCTGATGGGATCCGGTGCATTAGTGCTGGTATGATCGCATCCGTTAGTACATTGCATGCATTCGCATATATCCTTTACCGCGGATTCAAGAGATCATTTGTAATGGGTCCCACTTGACACGTGCACCGCTTCAACCAGCTTCAACGTACTCTTTTATTCGCAAAAGATGCAAAAATCATGTCCGAACACTTTTTTGATACTTTAATCGCTTCCAAATCACAAACACCTCCCGAAAACACCCTAAACGTCAAAATTTGGGGTCGGAAATGGGGCACAATGGTACGAAGACCCATTGCCACACTATAACTTTCCGAGAGCTTTCCGAAAAGGTATTATCGGCCGAATAGGTCCTCACGGTCTGAAAGTTACGGTGTTCCGTACGCATTAGCATCTTTGGAATCAAAAATAATAAAGGAATAAACTACAACATAGCATTTCCGGGGACGCATCCATCTTCATACGATTACTTTGTAGTTTTGTCAGCAAAAATAAACAATCTAACAACGTCAATAGAGAAACAAATTGAATTGTAGTGGTACTAGATGTTTTTCAAAAAAATGGGAGGCTAAAAGAAAAATAAAAATAAAAAAGGGATGCAACACGAGGACTTCCCGGGAGGTCACCCATCCTAGTACTACTCTCGCCCAAGCACACTTAACTACGGAGTTCTGATGGGATCCGGTGCATTAGTGCTGGTATGATCGCATCCGTTAGTACATTGCATGCATTCGCATATATCCTTTACCGCGGATTCAAGAGATCATTTGTAATGGGTCCCACTTGACACGTGCACCGCTTCAACCAGCTTCAACGTACTCGCAAAAGATGCAAAAATCATGTCCGAACACTTTTTCGATACTTTAATCGCTTCCAAATCACAAAAACCTCCCGAAAACACCCTAAACGTCAAAATTTGGGGTCGGAAATGGGGCACAATGGTACGAAGACCCATTGCCACACTATAACTTTCCGAGAGCTTTCCGAAAAGGTATTATCGGCCGAATAGGTCCTCACGGTCTGAAAGTTACGGTGTTCCGTACGCATTAGCATCTTTGGAATCAAAAATAATAAAGGAATAAACTACAACATAGCATTTCCGGGGACGCATCCATCTTCATACGATTACTTTGTAGTTTTGTCAGCAAAAATAAACAATCTAACAACGTCAATAGAGAAACAAATTGAATTGTAGTGGTACTAGATGTTTTTCAAAAAAATGGGAGGCTAAAAGAAAAATAAAAATAAAAAAGGGATGCAACACAAGGACTTCCCGGGAGGTCACCCATCCTAGTACTACTCTCGCCCAAGCACGCTTAACTGCGGAGTTCTGATGGGATCCGGTGCATTAGTGCTGGTATGATCGCATCCGTTAGTACATTGCATGCATTCGCATATATCCTTTACCGCGGATTCAAGAGATCATTTGTAATGGGTCCCACTTGACACGTGCACCGCTTCAACCAGCTTCAACGTACTCTTTTATTCGCAAAAGATGCAAAAATCATGTCCGAACACTTTTTTGATACTTTAATCGCTTCCAAATCACAAACACCTCCCGAAAACACCCTAAACGTCAAAATTTGGGGTCGGAAATGGGGCACAATGGTACGAAGACCCATTGCCACACTATAACTTTCCGAGAGCTTTCCGAAAAGGTATTATCGGCCGAATAGGTCCTCACGGTCTGAAAGTTACGGTGTTCCGTACGCATTAGCATCTTTGGAATCAAAAATAATAAAGGAATAAACTACAACATAGCATTTCCGGGGACGCATCCATCTTCATACGATTACTTTGTAGTTTTGTCAGCAAAAATAAACAATCTAACAACGTCAATAGAGAAACAAATTGAATTGTAGTGGTACTAGATGTTTTTCAAAAAAATGGGAGGCTAAAAGAAAAATAAAAATAAAAAAGGGATGCAACACGAGGACTTCCCGGGAGGTCACCCATCCTAGTACTACTCTCGCCCAAGCACTCTTAACTACGGAGTTCTGATGGGATCCGGTGCATTAGTGCTGGTATGATCGCATCCGTTAGTACATTGCATGCATTCGCATATATCCTTTACCGCGGATTCAAGAGATCATTTGTAATGGGTCCCACTTGACACGTGCACCGCTTCAACCAGCTTCAACGTACTCGCAAAAGATGCAAAAATCATGTCCGAACACTTTTTCGATACTTTAATCGCTTCCAAATCACAAAAACCTCCCGAAAACACCCTAAACGTCAAAATTTGGGGTCGGAAATGGGGCACAATGGTACGAAGACCCATTGCCACACTATAACTTTCCGAGAGCTTTCCGAAAAGGTATTATCGGCCGAATAGGTCCTCACGGTCTGAAAGTTACGGTGTTCCGTACGCATTAGCATCTTTGGAATCAAAAATAATAAAGGAATAAACTACAACATAGCATTTCCGGGGACGCATCCATCTTCATACGATTACTTTGTAGTTTTGTCAGCAAAAATAAACAATCTAACAACGTCAATAGAGAAACAAATTGAATTGTAGTGGTACTAGATGTTTTTCAAAAAAATGGGAGGCTAAAAGAAAAATAAAAATAAAAAAGGGATGCAACACAAGGACTTCCCGGGAGGTCACCCATCCTAGTACTACTCTCGCCCAAGCACGCTTAACTGCGGAGTTCTGATGGGATCCGGTGCATTAGTGCTGGTATGATCGCATCCGTTAGTACATTGCATGCATTCGCATATATCCTTTACCGCGGATTCAAGAGATCATTTGTAATGGGTCCCACTTGACACGTGCACCGCTTCAACCAGCTTCAACGTACTCTTTTATTCGCAAAAGATGCAAAAATCATGTCCGAACACTTTTTTGATACTTTAATCGCTTCCAAATCACAAACACCTCCCGAAAACACCCTAAACGTCAAAATTTGGGGTCGGAAATGGGGCACAATGGTACGAAGACCCATTGCCACACTATAACTTTCCGAGAGCTTTCCGAAAAGGTATTATCGGCCGAATAGGTCCTCACGGTCTGAAAGTTACGGTGTTCCGTACGCATTAGCATCTTTGGAATCAAAAATAATAAAGGAATAAACTACAACATAGCATTTCCGGGGACGCATCCATCTTCATACGATTACTTTGTAGTTTTGTCAGCAAAAATAAACAATCTAACAACGTCAATAGAGAAACAAATTGAATTGTAGTGGTACTAGATGTTTTTCAAAAAAATGGGAGGCTAAAAGAAAAATAAAAATAAAAAAGGGATGCAACACGAGGACTTCCCGGGAGGTCACCCATCCTAGTACTACTCTCGCCCAAGCACGCTTAACTACGGAGTTCTGATGGGATCCGGTGCATTAGTGCTGGTATGATCGCATCCGTTAGTACATTGCATGCATTCGCATATATCCTTTACCGCGGATTCAAGAGATCATTTGTAATGGGTCCCACTTGACACGTGCACCGCTTCAACCAGCTTCAACGTACTCGCAAAAGATGCAAAAATCATGTCCGAACACTTTTTCGATACTTTAATCGCTTCCAAATCACAAAAACCTCCCGAAAACACCCTAAACGTCAAAATTTGGGGTCGGAAATGGGGCACAATGGTACGAAGACCCATTGCCACACTATAACTTTCCGAGAGCTTTCCGAAAAGGTATTATCGGCCGAATAGGTCCTCACGGTCTGAAAGTTACGGTGTTCCGTACGCATTAGCATCTTTGGAATCAAAAATAATAAAGGAATAAACTACAACATAGCATTTCCGGGGACGCATCCATCTTCATACGATTACTTTGTAGTTTTGTCAGCAAAAATAAACAATCTAACAACGTCAATAGAGAAACAAATTGAATTGTAGTGGTACTAGATGTTTTTCAAAAAAATGGGAGGCTAAAAGAAAAATAAAAATAAAAAAGGGATGCAACACGAGGACTTCCCGGGAGGTCACCCATCCTAGTACTACTCTCGCCCAAGCACGCTTAACTACGGAGTTCTGATGGGATCCGGTGCATTAGTGCTGGTATGATCGCATCCGTTAGTACATTGCATGCATTCGCATATATCCTTTACCGCGGATTCAAGAGATCATTTGTAATGGGTCCCACTTGACACGTGCACCGCTTCAACCAGCTTCAACGTACTCGCAAAAGATGCAAAAATCATGTCCGAACACTTTTTCGATACTTTAATCGCTTCCAAATCACAAAAACCTCCCGAAAACACCCTAAACGTCAAAATTTGGGGTCGGAAATGGGGCACAATGGTACGAAGACCCATTGCCACACTATAACTTTCCGAGAGCTTTCCGAAAAGGTATTATCGGCCGAATAGGTCCTCACGGTCTGAAAGTTACGGTGTTCCGTACGCATTAGCATCTTTGGAATCAAAAATAATAAAGGAATAAACTACAACATAGCATTTCCGGGGACGCATCCATCTTCATACGATTACTTTGTAGTTTTGTCAGCAAAAATAAACAATCTAACAACGTCAATAGAGAAACAAATTGAATTGTAGTGGTACTAGATGTTTTTCAAAAAAATGGGAGGCTAAAAGAAAAATAAAAATAAAAAAGGGATGCAACACGAGGACTTCCCGGGAGGTCACCCATCCTAGTACTACTCTCGCCCAAGCACGCTTAACTGCGGAGTTCTGATGGGATCCGGTGCATTAGTGCTGGTATGATCGCATCCGTTAGTACATTGCATGCATTCGCATATATCCTTTACCGCGGATTCAAGAGATCATTTGTAATGGGTCCCACTTGACACGTGCACCGCTTCAACCAGCTTCAACGTACTCGCAAAAGATGCAAAAATCATGTCCGAACACTTTTTCGATACTTTAATCGCTTCCAAATCACAAAAACCTCCCGAAAACACCCTAAACGTCAAAATTTGGGGTCGGAAATGGGGCACAATGGTACGAAGACCCATTGCCACACTATAACTTTCCGAGAGCTTTCCGAAAAGGTATTATCGGCCGAATAGGTCCTCACGGTCTGAAAGTTACGGTGTTCCGTACGCATTAGCATCTTTGGAATCAAAAATAATAAAGGAATAAACTACAACATAGCATTTCCGGGGACGCATCCATCTTCATACGATTACTTTGTAGTTTTGTCAGCAAAAATAAACAATCTAACAACGTCAATAGAGAAACAAATTGAATTGTAGTGGTACTAGATGTTTTTCAAAAAAATGGGAGGCTAAAAGAAAAATAAAAATAAAAAAGGGATGCAACACGAGGACTTCCCGGGAGGTCACCCATCCTAGTACTACTCTCGCCCAAGCACGCTTAACTGCGGAGTTCTGATGGGATCCGGTGCATTAGTGCTGGTATGATCGCATCCGTTAGTACATTGCATGCATTCGCATATATCCTTTACCGCGGATTCAAGAGATCATTTGTAATGGGTCCCACTTGACACGTGCACCGCTTCAACCAGCTTCAACGTACTCGCAAAAGATGCAAAAATCATGTCCGAACACTTTTTCGATACTTTAATCGCTTCCAAATCACAAAAACCTCCCGAAAACACCCTAAACGTAAAAATTTGGGGTCGGAAATGGGGCACAATGGTACGAAGACCCATTGCCACACTATAACTTTCCGAGAGCTTTCCGAAAAGGTATTATCGGCCGAATAGGTCCTCACGGTCTGAAAGTTACGGTGTTCCGTACGCATTAGCATCTTTGGAATCAAAAATAATAAAGGAATAAACTACAACATAGCATTTCCGGGGACGCATCCATCTTCATACGATTACTTTGTAGTTTTGTCAGCAAAAATAAACAATCTAACAACGTCAATAGAGAAACAAATTGAATTGTAGTGGTACTAGATGTTTTTCAAAAAAATGGGAGGCTAAAAGAAAAATAAAAATAAAAAAGGGATGCAACACGAGGACTTCCCGGGAGGTCACCCATCCTAGTACTACTCTCGCCCAAGCACGCTTAACTGCGGAGTTCTGATGGGATCCGGTGCATTAGTGCTGGTATGATCGCATCCGTTAGTACATTGCATGCATTCGCATATATCCTTTACCGCGGATTCAAGAGATCATTTGTAATGGGTCCCACTTGACACGTGCACCGCTTCAACCAGCTTCAACGTACTCGCAAAAGATGCAAAAATCATGTCCGAACACTTTTTCGATACTTTAATCGCTTCCAAATCACAAAAACCTCCCGAAAACACCCTAAACGTCAAAATTTGGGGTCGGAAATGGGGCACAATGGTACGAAGACCCATTGCCACACTATAACTTTCCGAGAGCTTTCCGAAAAGGTATTATCGGCCGAATAGGTCCTCACGGTCTGAAAGTTACGGTGTTCCGTACGCATTAGCATCTTTGGAATCAAAAATAATAAAGGAATAAACTACAACATAGCATTTCCGGGGACGCATCCATCTTCATACGATTACTTTGTAGTTTTGTCAGCAAAAATAAACAATCTAACAACGTCAATAGAGAAACAAATTGAATTGTAGTGGTACTAGATGTTTTTCAAAAAAATGGGAGGCTAAAAGAAAAATAAAAATAAAAAAGGGATGCAACACGAGGACTTCCCGGGAGGTCACCCATCCTAGTACTACTCTCGCCCAAGCACGCTTAACTGCGGAGTTCTGATGGGATCCGGTGCATTAGTGCTGGTATGATCGCATCCGTTAGTACATTGCATGCATTCGCATATATCCTTTACCGCGGATTCAAGAGATCATTTGTAATGGGTCCCACTTGACACGTGCACCGCTTCAACCAGCTTCAACGTACTCGCAAAAGATGCAAAAATCATGTCCGAACACTTTTTCGATACTTTAATCGCTTCCAAATCACAAAAACCTCCCGAAAACACCCTAAACGTCAAAATTTGGGGTCGGAAATGGGGCACAATGGTACGAAGACCAATTGCCACACTATAACTTTCCGAGAGCTTTCCGAAAAGGTATTATCGGCCGAATAGGTCCTCACGGTCTGAAAGTTACGGTGTTCCGTACGCATTAGCATCTTTGGAATCAAAAATAATAAAGGAATAAACTACAACATAGCATTTCCGGGGACGCATCCATCTTCATACGATTACTTTGTAGTTTTGTCAGCAAAAATAAACAATCTAACAACGTCAATAGAGAAACAAATTGAATTGTAGTGGTACTAGATGTTTTTCAAAAAAATGGGAGGCTAAAAGAAAAATAAAAATAAAAAAGGGATGCAACACGAGGACTTCCCGGGAGGTCACCCATCCTAGTACTACTCTCGCCAAAGCACGCTTAACTGGGGAGTTCTGATGGGATCCGGTGCATTAGTGCTGGTATGATCGCATCCGTTAGTACATTGCATGCATTCGCATATATCCTTTACCGCGGATTCAAGAGATCATTTGTAATGGGTCCCACTTGACACGTGCACCGCTTCAACCAGCTTCAACGTACTCGCAAAAGATGCAAAAATCATGTCCGAACACTTTTTCGATACTTTAATCGCTTCCAAATCACAAAAACCTCCCGAAAACACCCTAAACGTCAAAATTTGGGGTCGGAAATGGGGCACAATGGTACGAAGACCCATTGCCACACTATAACTTTCCGAGAGCTTTCCGAAAAGGTATTATCGGCCGAATAGGTCCTCACGGTCTGAAAGTTACGGTGTTCCGTACGCATTAGCATCTTTGGAATCAAAAATAATAAAGGAATAAACTACAACATAGCATTTCCGGGGACGCATCCATCTTCATACGATTACTTTGTAGTTTTGTCAGCAAAAATAAACAATCTAACAACGTCAATAGAGAAACAAATTGAATTGTAGTGGTACTAGATGTTTTTCAAAAAAATGGGAGGCTAAAAGAAAAATAAAAATAAAAAAGGGATGCAACACGAGGACTTCCCGGGAGGTCACCCATCCTAGTACTACTCTCGCCCAAGCACGCTTAACTGCGGAGTTCTGATGGGATCCGGTGCATTAGTGCTGGTATGATCGCATCCGTTAGTACATTGCATGCATTCGCATATATCCTTTACCGCGGATTCAAGAGATCATTTGTAATGGGTCCCACTTGACACGTGCACCGCTTCAACCAGCTTCAACGTACTCGCAAAAGATGCAAAAATCATGTCCGAACACTTTTTCGATACTTTAATCGCTTCCAAATCACAAAAACCTCCCGAAAACACCCTAAACGTCAAAATTTGGGGTCGGAAATGGGGCACAATGGTACGAAGACCCATTGCCACACTATAACTTTCCGAGAGCTTTCCGAAAAGGTATTATCGGCCGAATAGGTCCTCACGGTCTGAAAGTTACGGTGTTCCGTACGCATTAGCATCTTTGGAATCAAAAATAATAAAGGAATAAACTACAACATAGCATTTCCGGGGACGCATCCATCTTCATACGATTACTTTGTAGTTTTGTCAGCAAAAATAAACAATCTAACAACGTCAATAGAGAAACAAATTGAATTGTAGTGGTACTAGATGTTTTTCAAAAAAATGGGAGGCTAAAAGAAAAATAAAAATAAAAAAGGGATGCAACACGAGGACTTCCCGGGAGGTCACCCATCCTAGTACTACTCTCGCCCAAGCACGCTTAACTGCGGAGTTCTGATGGGATCCGGTGCATTAGTGCTGGTATGATCGCATCCGTTAGTACATTGCATGCATTCGCATATATCCTTTACCGCGGATTCAAGAGATCATTTGTAATGGGTCCCACTTGACACGTGCACCGCTTCAACCAGCTTCAACGTACTCGCAAAAGATGCAAAAATCATGTCCGAACACTTTTTCGATACTTTAATCGCTTCCAAATCACAAAAACCTCCCGAAAACACCCTAAACGTCAAAATTTGGGGTCGGAAATGGGGCACAATGGTACGAAGACCCATTGCCACACTATAACTTTCCGAGAGCTTTCCGAAAAGGTATTATCGGCCGAATAGGTCCTCACGGTCTGAAAGTTACGGTGTTCCGTACGCATTAGCATCTTTGGAATCAAAAATAATAAAGGAATAAACTACAACATAGCATTTCCGGGGACGCATCCATCTTCATACGATTACTTTGTAGTTTTGTCAGCAAAAATAAACAATCTAACAACGTCAATAGAGAAACAAATTGAATTGTAGTGGTACTAGATGTTTTTCAAAAAAATGGGAGGCTAAAAGAAAAATAAAAATAAAAAAGGGATGCAACACGAGGACTTCCCGGGAGGTCACCCATCCTAGTACTACTCTCGCCCAAGCACGCTTAACTGCGGAGTTCTGATGGGATCCGGTGCATTAGTGCTGGTATGATCGCATCCGTTAGTACATTGCATGCATTCGCATATATCCTTTACCGCGGATTCAAGAGATCATTTGTAATGGGTCCCACTTGACACGTGCACCGCTTCAACCAGCTTCAACGTACTCGCAAAAGATGCAAAAATCATGTCCGAACACTTTTTCGATACTTTAATCGCTTCCAAATCACAAAAACCTCCCGAAAACACCCTAAACGTCAAAATTTGGGGTCGGAAATGGGGCACAATGGTACGAAGACCCATTGCCACACTATAACTTTCCGAGAGCTTTCCGAAAAGGTATTATCGGCCGAATAGGTCCTCACGGTCTGAAAGTTACGGTGTTCCGTACGCATTAGCATCTTTGGAATCAAAAATAATAAAGGAATAAACTACAACATAGCATTTCCGGGGACGCATCCATCTTCATACGATTACTTTGTAGTTTTGTCAGCAAAAATAAACAATCTAACAACGTCAATAGAGAAACAAATTGAATTGTAGTGGTACTAGATGTTTTTCAAAAAAATGGGAGGCTAAAAGAAAAATAAAAATAAAAAAGGGATGCAACACGAGGACTTCCCGGGAGGTCACCCATCCTAGTACTACTCTCGCCCAAGCACGCTTAACTGCGGAGTTCTGATGGGATCCGGTGCATTAGTGCTGGTATGATCGCATCCGTTAGTACATTGCATGCATTCGCATATATCCTTTACCGCGGATTCAAGAGATCATTTGTAATGGGTCCCACTTGACACGTGCACCGCTTCAACCAGCTTCAACGTACTCGCAAAAGATGCAAAAATCATGTCCGAACACTTTTTCGATACTTTAATCGCTTCCAAATCACAAAAACCTCCCGAAAACACCCTAAACGTCAAAATTTGGGGTCGGAAATGGGGCACAATGGTACGAAGACCCATTGCCACACTATAACTTTCCGAGAGCTTTCCGAAAAGGTATTATCGGCCGAATAGGTCCTCACGGTCTGAAAGTTACGGTGTTCCGTACGCATTAGCATCTTTGGAATCAAAAATAATAAAGGAATAAACTACAACATAGCATTTCCGGGGACGCATCCATCTTCATACGATTACTTTGTAGTTTTGTCAGCAAAAATAAACAATCTAACAACGTCAATAGAGAAACAAATTGAATTGTAGTGGTACTAGATGTTTTTCAAAAAAATGGGAGGCTAAAAGAAAAATAAAAATAAAAAAGGGATGCAACACGAGGACTTCCCGGGAGGTCACCCATCCTAGTACTACTCTCGCCCAAGCACGCTTAACTGCGGAGTTCTGATGGGATCCGGTGCATTAGTGCTGGTATGATCGCATCCGTTAGTACATTGCATGCATTCGCATATATCCTTTACCGCGGATTCAAGAGATCATTTGTAATGGGTCCCACTTGACACGTGCACCGCTTCAACCAGCTTCAACGTACTCTTTTATTCGCAAAAGATGCAAAAATCATGTCCGAACACTTTTTTGATACTTTAATCGCTTCCAAATCACAAACACCTCCCGAAAACACCCTAAACGTCAAAATTTGGGGTCGGAAATGGGGCACAATGGTACGAAGACCCATTGCCACACTATAACTTTCCGAGAGCTTTCCGAAAAGGTATTATCGGCCGAATAGGTCCTCACGGTCTGAAAGTTACGGTGTTCCGTACGCATTAGCATCTTTGGAATCAAAAATAATAAAGGAATAAACTACAACATAGCATTTCCGGGGACGCATCCATCTTCATACGATTACTTTGTAGTTTTGTCAGCAAAAATAAACAATCTAACAACGTCAATAGAGAAACAAATTGAATTGTAGTGGTACTAGATGTTTTTCAAAAAAATGGGAGGCTAAAAGAAAAATAAAAATAAAAAAGGGATGCAACACGAGGACTTCCCGGGAGGTCACCCATCCTAGTACTACTCTCGCCCAAGCACACTTAACTACGGAGTTCTGATGGGATCCGGTGCATTAGTGCTGGTATGATCGCATCCGTTAGTACATTGCATGCATTCGCATATATCCTTTACCGCGGATTCAAGAGATCATTTGTAATGGGTCCCACTTGACACGTGCACCGCTTCAACCAGCTTCAACGTACTCGCAAAAGATGCAAAAATCATGTCCGAACACTTTTTCGATACTTTAATCGCTTCCAAATCACAAAAACCTCCCGAAAACACCCTAAACGTCAAAATTTGGGGTCGGAAATGGGGCACAATGGTACGAAGACCCATTGCCACACTATAACTTTCCGAGAGCTTTCCGAAAAGGTATTATCGGCCGAATAGGTCCTCACGGTCTGAAAGTTACGGTGTTCCGTACGCATTAGCATCTTTGGAATCAAAAATAATAAAGGAATAAACTACAACATAGCATTTCCGGGGACGCATCCATCTTCATACGATTACTTTGTAGTTTTGTCAGCAAAAATAAACAATCTAACAACGTCAATAGAGAAACAAATTGAATTGTAGTGGTACTAGATGTTTTTCAAAAAAATGGGAGGCTAAAAGAAAAATAAAAATAAAAAAGGGATGCAACACAAGGACTTCCCGGGAGGTCACCCATCCTAGTACTACTCTCGCCCAAGCACGCTTAACTGCGGAGTTCTGATGGGATCCGGTGCATTAGTGCTGGTATGATCGCATCCGTTAGTACATTGCATGCATTCGCATATATCCTTTACCGCGGATTCAAGAGATCATTTGTAATGGGTCCCACTTGACACGTGCACCGCTTCAACCAGCTTCAACGTACTCTTTTATTCGCAAAAGATGCAAAAATCATGTCCGAACACTTTTTTGATACTTTAATCGCTTCCAAATCACAAACACCTCCCGAAAACACCCTAAACGTCAAAATTTGGGGTCGGAAATGGGGCACAATGGTACGAAGACCCATTGCCACACTATAACTTTCCGAGAGCTTTCCGAAAAGGTATTATCGGCCGAATAGGTCCTCACGGTCTGAAAGTTACGGTGTTCCGTACGCATTAGCATCTTTGGAATCAAAAATAATAAAGGAATAAACTACAACATAGCATTTCCGGGGACGCATCCATCTTCATACGATTACTTTGTAGTTTTGTCAGCAAAAATAAACAATCTAACAACGTCAATAGAGAAACAAATTGAATTGTAGTGGTACTAGATGTTTTTCAAAAAAATGGGAGGCTAAAAGAAAAATAAAAATAAAAAAGGGATGCAACACGAGGACTTCCCGGGAGGTCACCCATCCTAGTACTACTCTCGCCCAAGCACACTTAACTACGGAGTTCTGATGGGATCCGGTGCATTAGTGCTGGTATGATCGCATCCGTTAGTACATTGCATGCATTCGCATATATCCTTTACCGCGGATTCAAGAGATCATTTGTAATGGGTCCCACTTGACACGTGCACCGCTTCAACCAGCTTCAACGTACTCGCAAAAGATGCAAAAATCATGTCCGAACACTTTTTCGATACTTTAATCGCTTCCAAATCACAAAAACCTCCCGAAAACACCCTAAACGTCAAAATTTGGGGTCGGAAATGGGGCACAATGGTACGAAGACCCATTGCCACACTATAACTTTCCGAGAGCTTTCCGAAAAGGTATTATCGGCCGAATAGGTCCTCACGGTCTGAAAGTTACGGTGTTCCGTACGCATTAGCATCTTTGGAATCAAAAATAATAAAGGAATAAACTACAACATAGCATTTCCGGGGACGCATCCATCTTCATACGATTACTTTGTAGTTTTGTCAGCAAAAATAAACAATCTAACAACGTCAATAGAGAAACAAATTGAATTGTAGTGGTACTAGATGTTTTTCAAAAAAATGGGAGGCTAAAAGAAAAATAAAAATAAAAAAGGGATGCAACACAAGGACTTCCCGGGAGGTCACCCATCCTAGTACTACTCTCGCCCAAGCACGCTTAACTGCGGAGTTCTGATGGGATCCGGTGCATTAGTGCTGGTATGATCGCATCCGTTAGTACATTGCATGCATTCGCATATATCCTTTACCGCGGATTCAAGAGATCATTTGTAATGGGTCCCACTTGACACGTGCACCGCTTCAACCAGCTTCAACGTACTCTTTTATTCGCAAAAGATGCAAAAATCATGTCCGAACACTTTTTTGATACTTTAATCGCTTCCAAATCACAAACACCTCCCGAAAACACCCTAAACGTCAAAATTTGGGGTCGGAAATGGGGCACAATGGTACGAAGACCCATTGCCACACTATAACTTTCCGAGAGCTTTCCGAAAAGGTATTATCGGCCGAATAGGTCCTCACGGTCTGAAAGTTACGGTGTTCCGTACGCATTAGCATCTTTGGAATCAAAAATAATAAAGGAATAAACTACAACATAGCATTTCCGGGGACGCATCCATCTTCATACGATTACTTTGTAGTTTTGTCAGCAAAAATAAACAATCTAACAACGTCAATAGAGAAACAAATTGAATTGTAGTGGTACTAGATGTTTTTCAAAAAAATGGGAGGCTAAAAGAAAAATAAAAATAAAAAAGGGATGCAACACGAGGACTTCCCGGGAGGTCACCCATCCTAGTACTACTCTCGCCCAAGCACGCTTAACTACGGAGTTCTGATGGGATCCGGTGCATTAGTGCTGGTATGATCGCATCCGTTAGTACATTGCATGCATTCGCATATATCCTTTACCGCGGATTCAAGAGATCATTTGTAATGGGTCCCACTTGACACGTGCACCGCTTCAACCAGCTTCAACGTACTCGCAAAAGATGCAAAAATCATGTCCGAACACTTTTTCGATACTTTAATCGCTTCCAAATCACAAAAACCTCCCGAAAACACCCTAAACGTCAAAATTTGGGGTCGGAAATGGGGCACAATGGTACGAAGACCCATTGCCACACTATAACTTTCCGAGAGCTTTCCGAAAAGGTATTATCGGCCGAATAGGTCCTCACGGTCTGAAAGTTACGGTGTTCCGTACGCATTAGCATCTTTGGAATCAAAAATAATAAAGGAATAAACTACAACATAGCATTTCCGGGGACGCATCCATCTTCATACGATTACTTTGTAGTTTTGTCAGCAAAAATAAACAATCTAACAACGTCAATAGAGAAACAAATTGAATTGTAGTGGTACTAGATGTTTTTCAAAAAAATGGGAGGCTAAAAGAAAAATAAAAATAAAAAAGGGATGCAACACGAGGACTTCCCGGGAGGTCACCCATCCTAGTACTACTCTCGCCCAAGCACGCTTAACTACGGAGTTCTGATGGGATCCGGTGCATTAGTGCTGGTATGATCGCATCCGTTAGTACATTGCATGCATTCGCATATATCCTTTACCGCGGATTCAAGAGATCATTTGTAATGGGTCCCACTTGACACGTGCACCGCTTCAACCAGCTTCAACGTACTCGCAAAAGATGCAAAAATCATGTCCGAACACTTTTTCGATACTTTAATCGCTTCCAAATCACAAAAACCTCCCGAAAACACCCTAAACGTCAAAATTTGGGGTCGGAAATGGGGCACAATGGTACGAAGACCCATTGCCACACTATAACTTTCCGAGAGCTTTCCGAAAAGGTATTATCGGCCGAATAGGTCCTCACGGTCTGAAAGTTACGGTGTTCCGTACGCATTAGCATCTTTGGAATCAAAAATAATAAAGGAATAAACTACAACATAGCATTTCCGGGGACGCATCCATCTTCATACGATTACTTTGTAGTTTTGTCAGCAAAAATAAACAATCTAACAACGTCAATAGAGAAACAAATTGAATTGTAGTGGTACTAGATGTTTTTCAAAAAAATGGGAGGCTAAAAGAAAAATAAAAATAAAAAAGGGATGCAACACGAGGACTTCCCGGGAGGTCACCCATCCTAGTACTACTCTCGCCCAAGCACGCTTAACTGCGGAGTTCTGATGGGATCCGGTGCATTAGTGCTGGTATGATCGCATCCGTTAGTACATTGCATGCATTCGCATATATCCTTTACCGCGGATTCAAGAGATCATTTGTAATGGGTCCCACTTGACACGTGCACCGCTTCAACCAGCTTCAACGTACTCGCAAAAGATGCAAAAATCATGTCCGAACACTTTTTCGATACTTTAATCGCTTCCAAATCACAAAAACCTCCCGAAAACACCCTAAACGTCAAAATTTGGGGTCGGAAATGGGGCACAATGGTACGAAGACCCATTGCCACACTATAACTTTCCGAGAGCTTTCCGAAAAGGTATTATCGGCCGAATAGGTCCTCACGGTCTGAAAGTTACGGTGTTCCGTACGCATTAGCATCTTTGGAATCAAAAATAATAAAGGAATAAACTACAACATAGCATTTCCGGGGACGCATCCATCTTCATACGATTACTTTGTAGTTTTGTCAGCAAAAATAAACAATCTAACAACGTCAATAGAGAAACAAATTGAATTGTAGTGGTACTAGATGTTTTTCAAAAAAATGGGAGGCTAAAAGAAAAATAAAAATAAAAAAGGGATGCAACACGAGGACTTCCCGGGAGGTCACCCATCCTAGTACTACTCTCGCCCAAGCACGCTTAACTGCGGAGTTCTGATGGGATCCGGTGCATTAGTGCTGGTATGATCGCATCCGTTAGTACATTGCATGCATTCGCATATATCCTTTACCGCGGATTCAAGAGATCATTTGTAATGGGTCCCACTTGACACGTGCACCGCTTCAACCAGCTTCAACGTACTCGCAAAAGATGCAAAAATCATGTCCGAACACTTTTTCGATACTTTAATCGCTTCCAAATCACAAAAACCTCCCGAAAACACCCTAAACGTCAAAATTTGGGGTCGGAAATGGGGCACAATGGTACGAAGACCCATTGCCACACTATAACTTTCCGAGAGCTTTCCGAAAAGGTATTATCGGCCGAATAGGTCCTCACGGTCTGAAAGTTACGGTGTTCCGTACGCATTAGCATCTTTGGAATCAAAAATAATAAAGGAATAAACTACAACATAGCATTTCCGGGGACGCATCCATCTTCATACGATTACTTTGTAGTTTTGTCAGCAAAAATAAACAATCTAACAACGTCAATAGAGAAACAAATTGAATTGTAGTGGTACTAGATGTTTTTCAAAAAAATGGGAGGCTAAAAGAAAAATAAAAATAAAAAAGGGATGCAACACGAGGACTTCCCGGGAGGTCACCCATCCTAGTACTACTCTCGCCCAAGCACGCTTAACTGCGGAGTTCTGATGGGATCCGGTGCATTAGTGCTGGTATGATCGCATCCGTTAGTACATTGCATGCATTCGCATATATCCTTTACCGCGGATTCAAGAGATCATTTGTAATGGGTCCCACTTGACACGTGCACCGCTTCAACCAGCTTCAACGTACTCGCAAAAGATGCAAAAATCATGTCCGAACACTTTTTCGATACTTTAATCGCTTCCAAATCACAAAAACCTCCCGAAAACACCCTAAACGTCAAAATTTGGGGTCGGAAATGGGGCACAATGGTACGAAGACCCATTGCCACACTATAACTTTCCGAGAGCTTTCCGAAAAGGTATTATCGGCCGAATAGGTCCTCACGGTCTGAAAGTTACGGTGTTCCGTACGCATTAGCATCTTTGGAATCAAAAATAATAAAGGAATAAACTACAACATAGCATTTCCGGGGACGCATCCATCTTCATACGATTACTTTGTAGTTTTGTCAGCAAAAATAAACAATCTAACAACGTCAATAGAGAAACAAATTGAATTGTAGTGGTACTAGATGTTTTTCAAAAAAATGGGAGGCTAAAAGAAAAATAAAAATAAAAAAGGGATGCAACACGAGGACTTCCCGGGAGGTCACCCATCCTAGTACTACTCTCGCCCAAGCACGCTTAACTGCGGAGTTCTGATGGGATCCGGTGCATTAGTGCTGGTATGATCGCATCCGTTAGTACATTGCATGCATTCGCATATATCCTTTACCGCGGATTCAAGAGATCATTTGTAATGGGTCCCACTTGACACGTGCACCGCTTCAACCAGCTTCAACGTACTCGCAAAAGATGCAAAAATCATGTCCGAACACTTTTTCGATACTTTAATCGCTTCCAAATCACAAAAACCTCCCGAAAACACCCTAAACGTCAAAATTTGGGGTCGGAAATGGGGCACAATGGTACGAAGACCCATTGCCACACTATAACTTTCCGAGAGCTTTCCGAAAAGGTATTATCGGCCGAATAGGTCCTCACGGTCTGAAAGTTACGGTGTTCCGTACGCATTAGCATCTTTGGAATCAAAAATAATAAAGGAATAAACTACAACATAGCATTTCCGGGGACGCATCCATCTTCATACGATTACTTTGTAGTTTTGTCAGCAAAAATAAACAATCTAACAACGTCAATAGAGAAACAAATTGAATTGTAGTGGTACTAGATGTTTTTCAAAAAAATGGGAGGCTAAAAGAAAAATAAAAATAAAAAAGGGATGCAACACGAGGACTTCCCGGGAGGTCACCCATCCTAGTACTACTCTCGCCCAAGCACGCTTAACTGCGGAGTTCTGATGGGATCCGGTGCATTAGTGCTGGTATGATCGCATCCGTTAGTACATTGCATGCATTCGCATATATCCTTTACCGCGGATTCAAGAGATCATTTGTAATGGGTCCCACTTGACACGTGCACCGCTTCAACCAGCTTCAACGTACTCGCAAAAGATGCAAAAATCATGTCCGAACACTTTTTCGATACTTTAATCGCTTCCAAATCACAAAAACCTCCCGAAAACACCCTAAACGTCAAAATTTGGGGTCGGAAATGGGGCACAATGGTACGAAGACCCATTGCCACACTATAACTTTCCGAGAGCTTTCCGAAAAGGTATTATCGGCCGAATAGGTCCTCACGGTCTGAAAGTTACGGTGTTCCGTACGCATTAGCATCTTTGGAATCAAAAATAATAAAGGAATAAACTACAACATAGCATTTCCGGGGACGCATCCATCTTCATACGATTACTTTGTAGTTTTGTCAGCAAAAATAAACAATCTAACAACGTCAATAGAGAAACAAATTGAATTGTAGTGGTACTAGATGTTTTTCAAAAAAATGGGAGGCTAAAAGAAAAATAAAAATAAAAAAGGGATGCAACACGAGGACTTCCCGGGAGGTCACCCATCCTAGTACTACTCTCGCCCAAGCACGCTTAACTGCGGAGTTCTGATGGGATCCGGTGCATTAGTGCTGGTATGATCGCATCCGTTAGTACATTGCATGCATTCGCATATATCCTTTACCGCGGATTCAAGAGATCATTTGTAATGGGTCCCACTTGACACGTGCACCGCTTCAACCAGCTTCAACGTACTCGCAAAAGATGCAAAAATCATGTCCGAACACTTTTTCGATACTTTAATCGCTTCCAAATCACAAAAACCTCCCGAAAACACCCTAAACGTCAAAATTTGGGGTCGGAAATGGGGCACAATGGTACGAAGACCCATTGCCACACTATAACTTTCCGAGAGCTTTCCGAAAAGGTATTATCGGCCGAATAGGTCCTCACGGTCTGAAAGTTACGGTGTTCCGTACGCATTAGCATCTTTGGAATCAAAAATAATAAAGGAATAAACTACAACATAGCATTTCCGGGGACGCATCCATCTTCATACGATTACTTTGTAGTTTTGTCAGCAAAAATAAACAATCTAACAACGTCAATAGAGAAACAAATTGAATTGTAGTGGTACTAGATGTTTTTCAAAAAAATGGGAGGCTAAAAGAAAAATAAAAATAAAAAAGGGATGCAACACGAGGACTTCCCGGGAGGTCACCCATCCTAGTACTACTCTCGCCCAAGCACGCTTAACTGCGGAGTTCTGATGGGATCCGGTGCATTAGTGCTGGTATGATCGCATCCGTTAGTACATTGCATGCATTCGCATATATCCTTTACCGCGGATTCAAGAGATCATTTGTAATGGGTCCCACTTGACACGTGCACCGCTTCAACCAGCTTCAACGTACTCGCAAAAGATGCAAAAATCATGTCCGAACACTTTTTCGATACTTTAATCGCTTCCAAATCACAAAAACCTCCCGAAAACACCCTAAACGTCAAAATTTGGGGTCGGAAATGGGGCACAATGGTACGAAGACCCATTGCCACACTATAACTTTCCGAGAGCTTTCCGAAAAGGTATTATCGGCCGAATAGGTCCTCACGGTCTGAAAGTTACGGTGTTCCGTACGCATTAGCATCTTTGGAATCAAAAATAATAAAGGAATAAACTACAACATAGCATTTCCGGGGACGCATCCATCTTCATACGATTACTTTGTAGTTTTGTCAGCAAAAATAAACAATCTAACAACGTCAATAGAGAAACAAATTGAATTGTAGTGGTACTAGATGTTTTTCAAAAAAATGGGAGGCTAAAAGAAAAATAAAAATAAAAAAGGGATGCAACACAAGGACTTCCCGGGAGGTCACCCATCCTAGTACTACTCTCGCCCAAGCACGCTTAACTGCGGAGTTCTGATGGGATCCGGTGCATTAGTGCTGGTATGATCGCATCCGTTAGTACATTGCATGCATTCGCATATATCCTTTACCGCGGATTCAAGAGATCATTTGTAATGGGTCCCACTTGACACGTGCACCGCTTCAACCAGCTTCAACGTACTCTTTTATTCGCAAAAGATGCAAAAATCATGTCCGAACACTTTTTCGATACTTTAATCGCTTCCAAATCACAAACACCTCCCGAAAACACCCTAAACGTCAAAATTTGGGGTCGGAAATGGGGCACAATGGTACGAAGACCCATTGCCACACTATAACTTTCCGAGAGCTTTCCGAAAAGGTATTATCGGCCGAATAGGTCCTCACGGTCTGAAAGTTACGGTGTTCCGTACGCATTAGCATCTTTGGAATCAAAAATAATAAAGGAATAAACTACAACATAGCATTTCCGGGGACGCATCCATCTTCATACGATTACTTTGTAGTTTTGTCAGCAAAAATAAACAATCTAACAACGTCAATAGAGAAACAAATTGAATTGTAGTGGTACTAGATGTTTTTCAAAAAAATGGGAGGCTAAAAGAAAAATAAAAATAAAAAAGGGATGCAACACGAGGACTTCCCGGGAGGTCACCCATCCTAGTACTACTCTCGCCCAAGCACGCTTAACTGCGGAGTTCTGATGGGATCCGGTGCATTAGTGCTGGTATGATCGCATCCGTTAGTACATTGCATGCATTCGCATATATCCTTTACCGCGGATTCAAGAGATCATTTGTAATGGGTCCCACTTGACACGTGCACCGCTTCAACCAGCTTCAACGTACTCGCAAAAGATGCAAAAATCATGTCCGAACACTTTTTCGATACTTTAATCGCTTCCAAATCACAAAAACCTCCCGAAAACACCCTAAACGTCAAAATTTGGGGTCGGAAATGGGGCACAATGGTACGAAGACCCATTGCCACACTATAACTTTCCGAGAGCTTTCCGAAAAGGTATTATCGGCCGAATAGGTCCTCACGGTCTGAAAGTTACGGTGTTCCGTACGCATTAGCATCTTTGGAATCAAAAATAATAAAGGAATAAACTACAACATAGCATTTCCGGGGACGCATCCATCTTCATACGATTACTTTGTAGTTTTGTCAGCAAAAATAAACAATCTAACAACGTCAATAGAGAAACAAATTGAATTGTAGTGGTACTAGATGTTTTTCAAAAAAATGGGAGGCTAAAAGAAAAATAAAAATAAAAAAGGGATGCAACACAAGGACTTCCCGGGAGGTCACCCATCCTAGTACTACTCTCGCCCAAGCACGCTTAACTGCGGAGTTCTGATGGGATCCGGTGCATTAGTGCTGGTATGATCGCATCCGTTAGTACATTGCATGCATTCGCATATATCCTTTACCGCGGATTCAAGAGATCATTTGTAATGGGTCCCACTTGACACGTGCACCGCTTCAACCAGCTTCAACGTACTCTTTTATTCGCAAAAGATGCAAAAATCATGTCCGAACACTTTTTTGATACTTTAATCGCTTCCAAATCACAAACACCTCCCGAAAACACCCTAAACGTCAAAATTTGGGGTCGGAAATGGGGCACAATGGTACGAAGACCCATTGCCACACTATAACTTTCCGAGAGCTTTCCGAAAAGGTATTATCGGCCGAATAGGTCCTCACGGTCTGAAAGTTACGGTGTTCCGTACGCATTAGCATCTTTGGAATCAAAAATAATAAAGGAATAAACTACAACATAGCATTTCCGGGGACGCATCCATCTTCATACGATTACTTTGTAGTTTTGTCAGCAAAAATAAACAATCTAACAACGTCAATAGAGAAACAAATTGAATTGTAGTGGTACTAGATGTTTTTCAAAAAAATGGGAGGCTAAAAGAAAAATAAAAATAAAAAAGGGATGCAACACGAGGACTTCCCGGGAGGTCACCCATCCTAGTACTACTCTCGCCCAAGCACGCTTAACTACGGAGTTCTGATGGGATCCGGTGCATTAGTGCTGGTATGATCGCATCCGTTAGTACATTGCATGCATTCGCATATATCCTTTACCGCGGATTCAAGAGATCATTTGTAATGGGTCCCACTTGACACGTGCACCGCTTCAACCAGCTTCAACGTACTCGCAAAAGATGCAAAAATCATGTCCGAACACTTTTTCGATACTTTAATCGCTTCCAAATCACAAAAACCTCCCGAAAACACCCTAAACGTCAAAATTTGGGGTCGGAAATGGGGCACAATGGTACGAAGACCCATTGCCACACTATAACTTTCCGAGAGCTTTCCGAAAAGGTATTATCGGCCGAATAGGTCCTCACGGTCTGAAAGTTACGGTGTTCCGTACGCATTAGCATCTTTGGAATCAAAAATAATAAAGGAATAAACTACAACATAGCATTTCCGGGGACGCATCCATCTTCATACGATTACTTTGTAGTTTTGTCAGCAAAAATAAACAATCTAACAACGTCAATAGAGAAACAAATTGAATTGTAGTGGTACTAGATGTTTTTCAAAAAAATGGGAGGCTAAAAGAAAAATAAAAATAAAAAAGGGATGCAACACGAGGACTTCCCGGGAGGTCACCCATCCTAGTACTACTCTCGCCCAAGCACGCTTAACTGCGGAGTTCTGATGGGATCCGGTGCATTAGTGCTGGTATGATCGCATCCGTTAGTACATTGCATGCATTCGCATATATCCTTTACCGCGGATTCAAGAGATCATTTGTAATGGGTCCCACTTGACACGTGCACCGCTTCAACCAGCTTCAACGTACTCGCAAAAGATGCAAAAATCATGTCCGAACACTTTTTCGATACTTTAATCGCTTCCAAATCACAAAAACCTCCCGAAAACACCCTAAACGTCAAAATTTGGGGTCGGAAATGGGGCACAATGGTACGAAGACCCATTGCCACACTATAACTTTCCGAGAGCTTTCCGAAAAGGTATTATCGGCCGAATAGGTCCTCACGGTCTGAAAGTTACGGTGTTCCGTACGCATTAGCATCTTTGGAATCAAAAATAATAAAGGAATAAACTACAACATAGCATTTCCGGGGACGCATCCATCTTCATACGATTACTTTGTAGTTTTGTCAGCAAAAATAAACAATCTAACAACGTCAATAGAGAAACAAATTGAATTGTAGTGGTACTAGATGTTTTTCAAAAAAATGGGAGGCTAAAAGAAAAATAAAAATAAAAAAGGGATGCAACACGAGGACTTCCCGGGAGGTCACCCATCCTAGTACTACTCTCGCCCAAGCACGCTTAACTGCGGAGTTCTGATGGGATCCGGTGCATTAGTGCTGGTATGATCGCATCCGTTAGTACATTGCATGCATTCGCATATATCCTTTACCGCGGATTCAAGAGATCATTTGTAATGGGTCCCACTTGACACGTGCACCGCTTCAACCAGCTTCAACGTACTCGCAAAAGATGCAAAAATCATGTCCGAACACTTTTTCGATACTTTAATCGCTTCCAAATCACAAAAACCTCCCGAAAACACCCTAAACGTCAAAATTTGGGGTCGGAAATGGGGCACAATGGTACGAAGACCCATTGCCACACTATAACTTTCCGAGAGCTTTCCGAAAAGGTATTATCGGCCGAATAGGTCCTCACGGTCTGAAAGTTACGGTGTTCCGTACGCATTAGCATCTTTGGAATCAAAAATAATAAAGGAATAAACTACAACATAGCATTTCCGGGGACGCATCCATCTTCATACGATTACTTTGTAGTTTTGTCAGCAAAAATAAACAATCTAACAACGTCAATAGAGAAACAAATTGAATTGTAGTGGTACTAGATGTTTTTCAAAAAAATGGGAGGCTAAAAGAAAAATAAAAATAAAAAAGGGATGCAACACAAGGACTTCCCGGGAGGTCACCCATCCTAGTACTACTCTCGCCCAAGCACGCTTAACTGCGGAGTTCTGATGGGATCCGGTGCATTAGTGCTGGTATGATCGCATCCGTTAGTACATTGCATGCATTCGCATATATCCTTTACCGCGGATTCAAGAGATCATTTGTAATGGGTCCCACTTGACACGTGCACCGCTTCAACCAGCTTCAACGTACTCTTTTATTCGCAAAAGATGCAAAAATCATGTCCGAACACTTTTTTGATACTTTAATCGCTTCCAAATCACAAACACCTCCCGAAAACACCCTAAACGTCAAAATTTGGGGTCGGAAATGGGGCACAATGGTACGAAGACCCATTGCCACACTATAACTTTCCGAGAGCTTTCCGAAAAGGTATTATCGGCCGAATAGGTCCTCACGGTCTGAAAGTTACGGTGTTCCGTACGCATTAGCATCTTTGGAATCAAAAATAATAAAGGAATAAACTACAACATAGCATTTCCGGGGACGCATCCATCTTCATACGATTACTTTGTAGTTTTGTCAGCAAAAATAAACAATCTAACAACGTCAATAGAGAAACAAATTGAATTGTAGTGGTACTAGATGTTTTTCAAAAAAATGGGAGGCTAAAAGAAAAATAAAAATAAAAAAGGGATGCAACACGAGGACTTCCCGGGAGGTCACCCATCCTAGTACTACTCTCGCCCAAGCACGCTTAACTGCGGAGTTCTGATGGGATCCGGTGCATTAGTGCTGGTATGATCGCATCCGTTAGTACATTGCATGCATTCGCATATATCCTTTACCGCGGATTCAAGAGATCATTTGTAATGGGTCCCACTTGACACGTGCACCGCTTCAACCAGCTTCAACGTACTCGCAAAAGATGCAAAAATCATGTCCGAACACTTTTTCGATACTTTAATCGCTTCCAAATCACAAAAACCTCCCGAAAACACCCTAAACGTCAAAATTTGGGGTCGGAAATGGGGCACAATGGTACGAAGACCCATTGCCACACTATAACTTTCCGAGAGCTTTCCGAAAAGGTATTATCGGCCGAATAGGTCCTCACGGTCTGAAAGTTACGGTGTTCCGTACGCATTAGCATCTTTGGAATCAAAAATAATAAAGGAATAAACTACAACATAGCATTTCCGGGGACGCATCCATCTTCATACGATTACTTTGTAGTTTTGTCAGCAAAAATAAACAATCTAACAACGTCAATAGAGAAACAAATTGAATTGTAGTGGTACTAGATGTTTTTCAAAAAAATGGGAGGCTAAAAGAAAAATAAAAATAAAAAAGGGATGCAACACGAGGACTTCCCGGGAGGTCACCCATCCTAGTACTACTCTCGCCCAAGCACGCTTAACTGCGGAGTTCTGATGGGATCCGGTGCATTAGTGCTGGTATGATCGCATCCGTTAGTACATTGCATGCATTCGCATATATCCTTTACCGCGGATTCAAGAGATCATTTGTAATGGGTCCCACTTGACACGTGCACCGCTTCAACCAGCTTCAACGTACTCGCAAAAGATGCAAAAATCATGTCCGAACACTTTTTCGATACTTTAATCGCTTCCAAATCACAAAAACCTCCCGAAAACACCCTAAACGTCAAAATTTGGGGTCGGAAATGGGGCACAATGGTACGAAGACCCATTGCCACACTATAACTTTCCGAGAGCTTTCCGAAAAGGTATTATCGGCCGAATAGGTCCTCACGGTCTGAAAGTTACGGTGTTCCGTACGCATTAGCATCTTTGGAATCAAAAATAATAAAGGAATAAACTACAACATAGCATTTCCGGGGACGCATCCATCTTCATACGATTACTTTGTAGTTTTGTCAGCAAAAATAAACAATCTAACAACGTCAATAGAGAAACAAATTGAATTGTAGTGGTACTAGATGTTTTTCAAAAAAATGGGAGGCTAAAAGAAAAATAAAAATAAAAAAGGGATGCAACACGAGGACTTCCCGGGAGGTCACCCATCCTAGTACTACTCTCGCCCAAGCACGCTTAACTGCGGAGTTCTGATGGGATCCGGTGCATTAGTGCTGGTATGATCGCATCCGTTAGTACATTGCATGCATTCGCATATATCCTTTACCGCGGATTCAAGAGATCATTTGTAATGGGTCCCACTTGACACGTGCACCGCTTCAACCAGCTTCAACGTACTCGCAAAAGATGCAAAAATCATGTCCGAACACTTTTTCGATACTTTAATCGCTTCCAAATCACAAAAACCTCCCGAAAACACCCTAAACGTCAAAATTTGGGGTCGGAAATGGGGCACAATGGTACGAAGACCCATTGCCACACTATAACTTTCCGAGAGCTTTCCGAAAAGGTATTATCGGCCGAATAGGTCCTCACGGTCTGAAAGTTACGGTGTTCCGTACGCATTAGCATCTTTGGAATCAAAAATAATAAAGGAATAAACTACAACATAGCATTTCCGGGGACGCATCCATCTTCATACGATTACTTTGTAGTTTTGTCAGCAAAAATAAACAATCTAACAACGTCAATAGAGAAACAAATTGAATTGTAGTGGTACTAGATGTTTTTCAAAAAAATGGGAGGCTAAAAGAAAAATAAAAATAAAAAAGGGATGCAACACGAGGACTTCCCGGGAGGTCACCCATCCTAGTACTACTCTCGCCCAAGCACGCTTAACTGCGGAGTTCTGATGGGATCCGGTGCATTAGTGCTGGTATGATCGCATCCGTTAGTACATTGCATGCATTCGCATATATCCTTTACCGCGGATTCAAGAGATCATTTGTAATGGGTCCCACTTGACACGTGCACCGCTTCAACCAGCTTCAACGTACTCGCAAAAGATGCAAAAATCATGTCCGAACACTTTTTCGATACTTTAATCGCTTCCAAATCACAAAAACCTCCCGAAAACACCCTAAACGTCAAAATTTGGGGTCGGAAATGGGGCACAATGGTACGAAGACCCATTGCCACACTATAACTTTCCGAGAGCTTTCCGAAAAGGTATTATCGGCCGAATAGGTCCTCACGGTCTGAAAGTTACGGTGTTCCGTACGCATTAGCATCTTTGGAATCAAAAATAATAAAGGAATAAACTACAACATAGCATTTCCGGGGACGCATCCATCTTCATACGATTACTTTGTAGTTTTGTCAGCAAAAATAAACAATCTAACAACGTCAATAGAGAAACAAATTGAATTGTAGTGGTACTAGATGTTTTTCAAAAAAATGGGAGGCTAAAAGAAAAATAAAAATAAAAAAGGGATGCAACACGAGGACTTCCCGGGAGGTCACCCATCCTAGTACTACTCTCGCCCAAGCACGCTTAACTGCGGAGTTCTGATGGGATCCGGTGCATTAGTGCTGGTATGATCGCATCCGTTAGTACATTGCATGCATTCGCATATATCCTTTACCGCGGATTCAAGAGATCATTTGTAATGGGTCCCACTTGACACGTGCACCGCTTCAACCAGCTTCAACGTACTCGCAAAAGATGCAAAAATCATGTCCGAACACTTTTTCGATACTTTAATCGCTTCCAAATCACAAAAACCTCCCGAAAACACCCTAAACGTCAAAATTTGGGGTCGGAAATGGGGCACAATGGTACGAAGACCCATTGCCACACTATAACTTTCCGAGAGCTTTCCGAAAAGGTATTATCGGCCGAATAGGTCCTCACGGTCTGAAAGTTACGGTGTTCCGTACGCATTAGCATCTTTGGAATCAAAAATAATAAAGGAATAAACTACAACATAGCATTTCCGGGGACGCATCCATCTTCATACGATTACTTTGTAGTTTTGTCAGCAAAAATAAACAATCTAACAACGTCAATAGAGAAACAAATTGAATTGTAGTGGTACTAGATGTTTTTCAAAAAAATGGGAGGCTAAAAGAAAAATAAAAATAAAAAAGGGATGCAACACGAGGACTTCCCGGGAGGTCACCCATCCTAGTACTACTCTCGCCCAAGCACGCTTAACTGCGGAGTTCTGATGGGATCCGGTGCATTAGTGCTGGTATGATCGCATCCGTTAGTACATTGCATGCATTCGCATATATCCTTTACCGCGGATTCAAGAGATCATTTGTAATGGGTCCCACTTGACACGTGCACCGCTTCAACCAGCTTCAACGTACTCGCAAAAGATGCAAAAATCATGTCCGAACACTTTTTCGATACTTTAATCGCTTCCAAATCACAAAAACCTCCCGAAAACACCCTAAACGTCAAAATTTGGGGTCGGAAATGGGGCACAATGGTACGAAGACCCATTGCCACACTATAACTTTCCGAGAGCTTTCCGAAAAGGTATTATCGGCCGAATAGGTCCTCACGGTCTGAAAGTTACGGTGTTCCGTACGCATTAGCATCTTTGGAATCAAAAATAATAAAGGAATAAACTACAACATAGCATTTCCGGGGACGCATCCATCTTCATACGATTACTTTGTAGTTTTGTCAGCAAAAATAAACAATCTAACAACGTCAATAGAGAAACAAATTGAATTGTAGTGGTACTAGATGTTTTTCAAAAAAATGGGAGGCTAAAAGAAAAATAAAAATAAAAAAGGGATGCAACACGAGGACTTCCCGGGAGGTCACCCATCCTAGTACTACTCTCGCCCAAGCACGCTTAACTGCGGAGTTCTGATGGGATCCGGTGCATTAGTGCTGGTATGATCGCATCCGTTAGTACATTGCATGCATTCGCATATATCCTTTACCGCGGATTCAAGAGATCATTTGTAATGGGTCCCACTTGACACGTGCACCGCTTCAACCAGCTTCAACGTACTCGCAAAAGATGCAAAAATCATGTCCGAACACTTTTTCGATACTTTAATCGCTTCCAAATCACAAAAACCTCCCGAAAACACCCTAAACGTCAAAATTTGGGGTCGGAAATGGGGCACAATGGTACGAAGACCCATTGCCACACTATAACTTTCCGAGAGCTTTCCGAAAAGGTATTATCGGCCGAATAGGTCCTCACGGTCTGAAAGTTACGGTGTTCCGTACGCATTAGCATCTTTGGAATCAAAAATAATAAAGGAATAAACTACAACATAGCATTTCCGGGGACGCATCCATCTTCATACGATTACTTTGTAGTTTTGTCAGCAAAAATAAACAATCTAACAACGTCAATAGAGAAACAAATTGAATTGTAGTGGTACTAGATGTTTTTCAAAAAAATGGGAGGCTAAAAGAAAAATAAAAATAAAAAAGGGATGCAACACGAGGACTTCCCGGGAGGTCACCCATCCTAGTACTACTCTCGCCCAAGCACGCTTAACTGCGGAGTTCTGATGGGATCCGGTGCATTAGTGCTGGTATGATCGCATCCGTTAGTACATTGCATGCATTCGCATATATCCTTTACCGCGGATTCAAGAGATCATTTGTAATGGGTCCCACTTGACACGTGCACCGCTTCAACCAGCTTCAACGTACTCGCAAAAGATGCAAAAATCATGTCCGAACACTTTTTCGATACTTTAATCGCTTCCAAATCACAAAAACCTCCCGAAAACACCCTAAACGTCAAAATTTGGGGTCGGAAATGGGGCACAATGGTACGAAGACCCATTGCCACACTATAACTTTCCGAGAGCTTTCCGAAAAGGTATTATCGGCCGAATAGGTCCTCACGGTCTGAAAGTTACGGTGTTCCGTACGCATTAGCATCTTTGGAATCAAAAATAATAAAGGAATAAACTACAACATAGCATTTCCGGGGACGCATCCATCTTCATACGATTACTTTGTAGTTTTGTCAGCAAAAATAAACAATCTAACAACGTCAATAGAGAAACAAATTGAATTGTAGTGGTACTAGATGTTTTTCAAAAAAATGGGAGGCTAAAAGAAAAATAAAAATAAAAAAGGGATGCAACACGAGGACTTCCCGGGAGGTCACCCATCCTAGTACTACTCTCGCCCAAGCACGCTTAACTGCGGAGTTCTGATGGGATCCGGTGCATTAGTGCTGGTATGATCGCATCCGTTAGTACATTGCATGCATTCGCATATATCCTTTACCGCGGATTCAAGAGATCATT
This sequence comes from Capsella bursa-pastoris, assembly GCA_036452645.1. Classification (NCBI taxonomy): domain Eukaryota; kingdom Viridiplantae; phylum Streptophyta; class Magnoliopsida; order Brassicales; family Brassicaceae; genus Capsella; species Capsella bursa-pastoris. Next base: position 11,749,304 of record CP144195.1, on the reverse strand, counting down.
TGTAATGGGTCCCACTTGACACGTGCACCGCTTCAACCAGCTTCAACGTACTCGCAAAAGATGCAAAAATCATGTCCGAACACTTTTTCGATACTTTAATCGCTTCCAAATCACAAAAACCTCCCGAAAACACCCTAAACGTCAAAATTTGGGGTCGGAAATGGGGCACAATGGTACGAAGACCCATTGCCACACTATAACTTTCCGAGAGCTTTCCGAAAAGGTATTATCGGCCGAATAGGTCCTCACGGTCTGAAAGTTACGGTGTTCCGTACGCATTAGCATCTTTGGAATCAAAAATAATAAAGGAATAAACTACAACATAGCATTTCCGGGGACGCATCCATCTTCATACGATTACTTTGTAGTTTTGTCAGCAAAAATAAACAATCTAACAACGTCAATAGAGAAACAAATTGAATTGTAGTGGTACTAGATGTTTTTCAAAAAAATGGGAGGCTAAAAGAAAAATAAAAATAAAAAAGGGATGCAACACGAGGACTTCCCGGGAGGTCACCCATCCTAGTACTACTCTCGCCCAAGCACGCTTAACTGCGGAGTTCTGATGGGATCCGGTGCATTAGTGCTGGTATGATCGCATCCGTTAGTACATTGCATGCATTCGCATATATCCTTTACCGCGGATTCAAGAGATCATTTGTAATGGGTCCCACTTGACACGTGCACCGCTTCAACCAGCTTCAACGTACTCTTTTATTCGCAAAAGATGCAAAAATCATGTCCGAACACTTTTTCGATACTTTAATCGCTTCCAAATCACAAAAACCTCCCGAAAACACCCTAAACGTCAAAATTTGGGGTCGGAAATGGGGCACAATGGTACGAAGACACATTGCCACACTATAACTTTCCGAGAGCTTTCCGAAAAGGTATTATCGGCCGAATAGGTCCTCACGGTCTGAAAGTTACGGTGTTCCGTACGCATTAGCATCTTTGGAATCAAAAATAATAAAGGAATAAACTACAACATAGCATTTCCGGGGACGCATCCATCTTCATACGATTACTTTGTAGTTTTGTCAGCAAAAATAAACAATCTAACAACGTCAATAGAGAAACAAATTGAATTGTAGTGGTACTAGATGTTTTTCAAAAAAATGGGAGGCTAAAAGAAAAATAAAAATAAAAAAGGGATGCAACACGAGGACTTCCCGGGAGGTCACCCATCCTAGTACTACTCTCGCCCAAGCACGCTTAACTGCGGAGTTCTGATGGGATCCGGTGCATTAGTGCTGGTATGATCGCATCCGTTAGTACATTGCATGCATTCGCATATATCCTTTACCGCGGATTCAAGAGATCATTTGTAATGGGTCCCACTTGACACGTGCACCGCTTCAACCAGCTTCAACGTACTCGCAAAAGATGCAAAAATCATGTCCGAACACTTTTTCGATACTTTAATCGCTTCCAAATCACAAAAACCTCCCGAAAACACCCTAAACGTCAAAATTTGGGGTCGGAAATGGGGCACAATGGTACGAAGACCCATTGCCACACTATAACTTTCCGAGAGCTTTCCGAAAAGGTATTATCGGCCGAATAGGTCCTCACGGTCTGAAAGTTACGGTGTTCCGTACGCATTAGCATCTTTGGAATCAAAAATAATAAAGGAATAAACTACAACATAGCATTTCCGGGGACGCATCCATCTTCATACGATTACTTTGTAGTTTTGTCAGCAAAAATAAACAATCTAACAACGTCAATAGAGAAACAAATTGAATTGTAGTGGTACTAGATGTTTTTCAAAAAAATGGGAGGCTAAAAGAAAAATAAAAATAAAAAAGGGATGCAACACGAGGACTTCCCGGGAGGTCACCCATCCTAGTACTACTCTCGCCCAAGCACGCTTAACTGCGGAGTTCTGATGGGATCCGGTGCATTAGTGCTGGTATGATCGCATCCGTTAGTACATTGCATGCATTCGCATATATCCTTTACCGCGGATTCAAGAGATCATTTGTAATGGGTCCCACTTGACACGTGCACCGCTTCAACCAGCTTCAACGTACTCTTTTATTCGCAAAAGATGCAAAAATCATGTCCGAACACTTTTTCGATACTTTAATCGCTTCCAAATCACAAAAACCTCCCGAAAACACCCTAAACGTCAAAATTTGGGGTCGGAAATGGGGCACAATGGTACGAAGACCCATTGCCACACTATAACTTTCCGAGAGCTTTCCGAAAAGGTATTATCGGCCGAATAGGTCCTCACGGTCTGAAAGTTACGGTGTTCCGTACGCATTAGCATCTTTGGAATCAAAAATAATAAAGGAATAAACTACAACATAGCATTTCCGGGGACGCATCCATCTTCATACGATTACTTTGTAGTTTTGTCAGCAAAAATAAACAATCTAACAACGTCAATAGAGAAACAAATTGAATTGTAGTGGTACTAGATGTTTTTCAAAAAAATGGGAGGCTAAAAGAAAAATAAAAATAAAAAAGGGATGCAACACGAGGACTTCCCGGGATGTCACCCATCCTAGTACTACTCTCGCCCAAGCACGCTTAACTGCGGAGTTCTGATGGGATCCGGTGAATTAGTGCTGGTATGATCGCATCCGTTAGTACATTGCATGCATTCGCATATATCCTTTACCGCGGATTCAAGAGATCATTTGTAATGGGTCCCACTTGACACGTGCACCGCTTCAACCAGCTTCAACGTACTCGCAAAAGATGCAAAAATCATGTCCGAACACTTTTTCGATACTTTAATCGCTTCCAAATCACAAAAACCTCCCGAAAACACCCTAAACGTCAAAATTTGGGGTCGGAAATGGGGCACAATGGTACGAAGACCCATTGCCACACTATAACTTTCCGAGAGCTTTCCGAAAAGGTATTATCGGCCGAATAGGTCCTCAAGGTCTGAAAGTTACGGTGTTCCGTACGCATTAGCATCTTTGGAATCAAAAATAATAAAGGAATAAACTACAACATAGCATTTCCGGGGACGCATCCATCTTCATACGATTACTTTGTAGTTTTGTCAGCAAAAATAAACAATCTAACAACGTCAATAGAGAAACAAATTGAATTGTAGTGGTACTAGATGTTTTTCAAAAAAATGGGAGGCTAAAAGAAAAATAAAAATAAAAAAGGGATGCAACACGAGGACTTCCCGGGAGGTCACCCATCCTAGTACTACTCTCGCCCAAGCACGCTTAACTGCGGAGTTCTGATGGGATCCGGTGCATTAGTGCTGGTATGATCGCATCCGTTAGTACATTGCATGCATTCGCATATATCCTTTACCGCGGATTCAAGAGATCATTTGTAATGGGTCCCACTTGACACGTGCACCGCTTCAACCAGCTTCAACGTACTCGCAAAAGATGCAAAAATCATGTCCGAACACTTTTTCGATACTTTAATCGCTTCCAAATCACAAAAACCTCCCGAAAACACCCTAAACGTCAAAATTTGGGGTCGGAAATGGGGCACAATGGTACGAAGACCCATTGCCACACTATAACTTTCCGAGAGCTTTCCGAAAAGGTATTATCGGCCGAATAGGTCCTCACGGTCTGAAAGTTACGGTGTTCCGTACGCATTAGCATCTTTGGAATCAAAAATAATAAAGGAATAAACTACAACATAGCATTTCCGGGGACGCATCCATCTTCATACGATTACTTTGTAGTTTTGTCAGCAAAAATAAACAATCTAACAACGTCAATAGAGAAACAAATTGAATTGTAGTGGTACTAGATGTTTTTCAAAAAAATGGGAGGCTAAAAGAAAAATAAAAATAAAAAAGGGATGCAACACGAGGACTTCCCGGGAGGTCACCCATCCTAGTACTACTCTCGCCCAAGCACACTTAACTACGGAGTTCTGATGGGATCCGGTGCATTAGTGCTGGTATGATCGCATCCGTTAGTACATTGCATGCATTCGCATATATCCTTTACCGCGGATTCAAGAGATCATTTGTAATGGGTCCCACTTGACACGTGCACCGCTTCAACCAGCTTCAACGTACTCTTTTATTCGCAAAAGATGCAAAAATCATGTCCGAACACTTTTTCGATACTTTAATCGCTTCCAAATCACAAAAACCTCCCGAAAACACCCTAAACGTCAAAATTTGGGGTCGGAAATGGGGCACAATGGTACGAAGACCCATTGCCACACTATAACTTTCCGAGAGCTTTCCGAAAAGGTATTATCGGCCGAATAGGTCCTCACGGTCTGAAAGTTACGGTGTTCCGTACGCATTAGCATCTTTGGAATCAAAAATAATAAAGGAATAAACTACAACATAGCATTTCCGGGGACGCATCCATCTTCATACGATTACTTTGTAGTTTTGTCAGCAAAAATAAACAATCTAACAACGTCAATAGAGAAACAAATTGAATTGTAGTGGTACTAGATGTTTTTCAAAAAAATGGGAGGCTAAAAGAAAAATAAAAATAAAAAAGGGATGCAACACGAGGACTTCCCGGGATGTCACCCATCCTAGTACTACTCTCGCCCAAGCACGCTTAACTGCGGAGTTCTGATGGGATCCGGTGAATTAGTGCTGGTATGATCGCATCCGTTAGTACATTGCATGCATTCGCATATATCCTTTACCGCGGATTCAAGAGATCATTTGTAATGGGTCCCACTTGACACGTGCACCGCTTCAACCAGCTTCAACGTACTCGCAAAAGATGCAAAAATCATGTCCGAACACTTTTTCGATACTTTAATCGCTTCCAAATCACAAAAACCTCCCGAAAACACCCTAAACGTCAAAATTTGGGGTCGGAAATGGGGCACAATGGTACGAAGACCCATTGCCACACTATAACTTTCCGAGAGCTTTCCGAAAAGGTATTATCGGCCGAATAGGTCCTCAAGGTCTGAAAGTTACGGTGTTCCGTACGCATTAGCATCTTTGGAATCAAAAATAATAAAGGAATAAACTACAACATAGCATTTCCGGGGACGCATCCATCTTCATACGATTACTTTGTAGTTTTGTCAGCAAAAATAAACAATCTAACAACGTCAATAGAGAAACAAATTGAATTGTAGTGGTACTAGATGTTTTTCAAAAAAATGGGAGGCTAAAAGAAAAATAAAAATAAAAAAGGGATGCAACACGAGGACTTCCCGGGAGGTCACCCATCCTAGTACTACTCTCGCCCAAGCACGCTTAACTGCGGAGTTCTGATGGGATCCGGTGCATTAGTGCTGGTATGATCGCATCCGTTAGTACATTGCATGCATTCGCATATATCCTTTACCGCGGATTCAAGAGATCATTTGTAATGGGTCCCACTTGACACGTGCACCGCTTCAACCAGCTTCAACGTACTCGCAAAAGATGCAAAAATCATGTCCGAACACTTTTTCGATACTTTAATCGCTTCCAAATCACAAAAACCTCCCGAAAACACCCTAAACGTCAAAATTTGGGGTCGGAAATGGGGCACAATGGTACGAAGACCCATTGCCACACTATAACTTTCCGAGAGCTTTCCGAAAAGGTATTATCGGCCGAATAGGTCCTCACGGTCTGAAAGTTACGGTGTTCCGTACGCATTAGCATCTTTGGAATCAAAAATAATAAAGGAATAAACTACAACATAGCATTTCCGGGGACGCATCCATCTTCATACGATTACTTTGTAGTTTTGTCAGCAAAAATAAACAATCTAACAACGTCAATAGAGAAACAAATTGAATTGTAGTGGTACTAGATGTTTTTCAAAAAAATGGGAGGCTAAAAGAAAAATAAAAATAAAAAAGGGATGCAACACGAGGACTTCCCGGGAGGTCACCCATCCTAGTACTACTCTCGCCCAAGCACACTTAACTACGGAGTTCTGATGGGATCCGGTGCATTAGTGCTGGTATGATCGCATCCGTTAGTACATTGCATGCATTCGCATATATCCTTTACCGCGGATTCAAGAGATCATTTGTAATGGGTCCCACTTGACACGTGCACCGCTTCAACCAGCTTCAACGTACTCGCAAAAGATGCAAAAATCATGTCCGAACACTTTTTCGATACTTTAATCGCTTCCAAATCACAAAAACCTCCCGAAAACACCCTAAACGTCAAAATTTGGGGTCGGAAATGGGGCACAATGGTACGAAGACCCATTGCCACACTATAACTTTCCGAGAGCTTTCCGAAAAGGTATTATCGGCCGAATAGGTCCTCACGGTCTGAAAGTTACGGTGTTCCGTACGCATTAGCATCTTTGGAATCAAAAATAATAAAGGAATAAACTACAACATAGCATTTCCGGGGACGCATCCATCTTCATACGATTACTTTGTAGTTTTGTCAGCAAAAATAAACAATCTAACAACGTCAATAGAGAAACAAATTGAATTGTAGTGGTACTAGATGTTTTTCAAAAAAATGGGAGGCTAAAAGAAAAATAAAAATAAAAAAGGGATGCAACACAAGGACTTCCCGGGAGGTCACCCATCCTAGTACTACTCTCGCCCAAGCACGCTTAACTGCGGAGTTCTGATGGGATCCGGTGCATTAGTGCTGGTATGATCGCATCCGTTAGTACATTGCATGCATTCGCATATATCCTTTACCGCGGATTCAAGAGATCATTTGTAATGGGTCCCACTTGACACGTGCACCGCTTCAACCAGCTTCAACGTACTCTTTTATTCGCAAAAGATGCAAAAATCATGTCCGAACACTTTTTTGATACTTTAATCGCTTCCAAATCACAAACACCTCCCGAAAACACCCTAAACGTCAAAATTTGGGGTCGGAAATGGGGCACAATGGTACGAAGACCCATTGCCACACTATAACTTTCCGAGAGCTTTCCGAAAAGGTATTATCGGCCGAATAGGTCCTCACGGTCTGAAAGTTACGGTGTTCCGTACGCATTAGCATCTTTGGAATCAAAAATAATAAAGGAATAAACTACAACATAGCATTTCCGGGGACGCATCCATCTTCATACGATTACTTTGTAGTTTTGTCAGCAAAAATAAACAATCTAACAACGTCAATAGAGAAACAAATTGAATTGTAGTGGTACTAGATGTTTTTCAAAAAAATGGGAGGCTAAAAGAAAAATAAAAATAAAAAAGGGATGCAACACGAGGACTTCCCGGGAGGTCACCCATCCTAGTACTACTCTCGCCCAAGCACACTTAACTACGGAGTTCTGATGGGATCCGGTGCATTAGTGCTGGTATGATCGCATCCGTTAGTACATTGCATGCATTCGCATATATCCTTTACCGCGGATTCAAGAGATCATTTGTAATGGGTCCCACTTGACACGTGCACCGCTTCAACCAGCTTCAACGTACTCGCAAAAGATGCAAAAATCATGTCCGAACACTTTTTCGATACTTTAATCGCTTCCAAATCACAAAAACCTCCCGAAAACACCCTAAACGTCAAAATTTGGGGTCGGAAATGGGGCACAATGGTACGAAGACCCATTGCCACACTATAACTTTCCGAGAGCTTTCCGAAAAGGTATTATCGGCCGAATAGGTCCTCACGGTCTGAAAGTTACGGTGTTCCGTACGCATTAGCATCTTTGGAATCAAAAATAATAAAGGAATAAACTACAACATAGCATTTCCGGGGACGCATCCATCTTCATACGATTACTTTGTAGTTTTGTCAGCAAAAATAAACAATCTAACAACGTCAATAGAGAAACAAATTGAATTGTAGTGGTACTAGATGTTTTTCAAAAAAATGGGAGGCTAAAAGAAAAATAAAAATAAAAAAGGGATGCAACACAAGGACTTCCCGGGAGGTCACCCATCCTAGTACTACTCTCGCCCAAGCACGCTTAACTGCGGAGTTCTGATGGGATCCGGTGCATTAGTGCTGGTATGATCGCATCCGTTAGTACATTGCATGCATTCGCATATATCCTTTACCGCGGATTCAAGAGATCATTTGTAATGGGTCCCACTTGACACGTGCACCGCTTCAACCAGCTTCAACGTACTCTTTTATTCGCAAAAGATGCAAAAATCATGTCCGAACACTTTTTTGATACTTTAATCGCTTCCAAATCACAAACACCTCCCGAAAACACCCTAAACGTCAAAATTTGGGGTCGGAAATGGGGCACAATGGTACGAAGACCCATTGCCACACTATAACTTTCCGAGAGCTTTCCGAAAAGGTATTATCGGCCGAATAGGTCCTCACGGTCTGAAAGTTACGGTGTTCCGTACGCATTAGCATCTTTGGAATCAAAAATAATAAAGGAATAAACTACAACATAGCATTTCCGGGGACGCATCCATCTTCATACGATTACTTTGTAGTTTTGTCAGCAAAAATAAACAATCTAACAACGTCAATAGAGAAACAAATTGAATTGTAGTGGTACTAGATGTTTTTCAAAAAAATGGGAGGCTAAAAGAAAAATAAAAATAAAAAAGGGATGCAACACGAGGACTTCCCGGGAGGTCACCCATCCTAGTACTACTCTCGCCCAAGCACGCTTAACTACGGAGTTCTGATGGGATCCGGTGCATTAGTGCTGGTATGATCGCATCCGTTAGTACATTGCATGCATTCGCATATATCCTTTACCGCGGATTCAAGAGATCATTTGTAATGGGTCCCACTTGACACGTGCACCGCTTCAACCAGCTTCAACGTACTCGCAAAAGATGCAAAAATCATGTCCGAACACTTTTTCGATACTTTAATCGCTTCCAAATCACAAAAACCTCCCGAAAACACCCTAAACGTCAAAATTTGGGGTCGGAAATGGGGCACAATGGTACGAAGACCCATTGCCACACTATAACTTTCCGAGAGCTTTCCGAAAAGGTATTATCGGCCGAATAGGTCCTCACGGTCTGAAAGTTACGGTGTTCCGTACGCATTAGCATCTTTGGAATCAAAAATAATAAAGGAATAAACTACAACATAGCATTTCCGGGGACGCATCCATCTTCATACGATTACTTTGTAGTTTTGTCAGCAAAAATAAACAATCTAACAACGTCAATAGAGAAACAAATTGAATTGTAGTGGTACTAGATGTTTTTCAAAAAAATGGGAGGCTAAAAGAAAAATAAAAATAAAAAAGGGATGCAACACGAGGACTTCCCGGGAGGTCACCCATCCTAGTACTACTCTCGCCCAAGCACGCTTAACTACGGAGTTCTGATGGGATCCGGTGCATTAGTGCTGGTATGATCGCATCCGTTAGTACATTGCATGCATTCGCATATATCCTTTACCGCGGATTCAAGAGATCATTTGTAATGGGTCCCACTTGACACGTGCACCGCTTCAACCAGCTTCAACGTACTCTTTTATTCGCAAAAGATGCAAAAATCATGTCCGAACACTTTTTTGATACTTTAATCGCTTCCAAATCACAAACACCTCCCGAAAACACCCTAAACGTCAAAATTTGGGGTCGGAAATGGGGCACAATGGTACGAAGACCCATTGCCACACTATAACTTTCCGAGAGCTTTCCGAAAAGGTATTATCGGCCGAATAGGTCCTCACGGTCT